>JALAZF010000001.1:37801250-40720000 GCA_022829125.1 Lathyrus tuberosus
GGTTTAACACGTCTATCTAAAATATTCTAATCGAATTCAAATCTTTTTCATAATCAAATTATGAAAGTAGTGGACTCTTGAGGTCTAGCACCTCTTGGGCCCTTGAATAAACGCTCTTGAGGCACACGCTTTGGGTTGTGTTTGTTCCAATCTTTCGTTCCTAAAACATTCGCCCTGATTACATGGACAAAGAAGCCCTTAGTCCAACAAACATAATTTCACAATTAATAGAGTGAAAAAGGTGTCGTTGAGATCTGGCATCTCAGTAATGCCCCGATTAATTGGTTGCGAGGCCGACGTCTCGTTTATCGAATGGTCGTCATTCTTCCCTCAAAACACTTAACAAACCAAACATTTCTCATGTAACCGAAACCCTAAATACACTTAATCCACAACTCAAACACCTTTCCCAAAGAACATTGTTTAAGTCATTCTTTCGCGCATATGAACTCGTGCTTCAGCCTCCCATAGCGAGCAGACAAGCCAATGTTTAGCAGTCAGAATGCAACCTAAACTCTCGTTCGCCTAAAACACGTCCAAATCAAACCTTTTTCTCAATCAAATCCTTAATACACTTAATCCTTATTCAAACAACTTTCACAAAAAGAACATTGTTTAGTCCATTCTTCCGCGCATATGAACTAGTGCTTCAGCCTCCCTTGACGAGCAGACAAGCCAACGTTTAGCAGTTAGAATGCGAATTAAACTTTCGTTCGCCTAAAAAACACGAACCAACCAACCGTGGTCCCACGAACTACGAATGCTATGACTTTCCCATTGCACGAGGGAATACGTAGGCCCAAGGGTTCTAATCCTTGCCGAGCACACTAATAAAAAACCACCCATTTTCCCCTTAGAAAGCAATACCCCCTAGAAGAAAACAAACAAACCTAGCTAACATTTCTCCCGAATCGATTCAAGAGGTTCCCGTTGAGTACAACGGACGTAGAGGGTGCTAATACCTTCCCTCTACGTAATCGACTCCCGAACCCGAATTTGGTTGCGATGACCATTTTCTTATCCCTTTAAAGGTTTTCTCGATATTTTCCTATTCCTTCCTTGGAATGAATAAATTTCGGTGGCGACTCTGTTTCGAACGGTTTTTTCCGCGTCCATCACGAGGATCGTATTTTTCGAGGTACGACAATTTGAAGCTTGGAACTAGGTGAAAAATTGAGCTAAAGTTGGATGAAAAATAGGGTGAAAATGCTGAAAATTTCACTAAGTCCCAAAGATAACTTATCTTCCAAGTCTCATAATTTAAAAACCATGTCTTTTTTGAAGAGAGGTCCTCTAATACACTTTGAAGTTCATGGAAAGATCCTCCATTTGAGCTTTGAGTCACTCAATTTGGATGTGTGGCTTGAAGGTAATGACCTTCCCAATTTTGCACAAGAAGTGAATTTTCCACACTAAGAAAGTTTCAAGGACCAAGCATTGCCCTCTTTGCAAGAAACCTCTCAAAACTTGACTTCTCATGTCCTAACTCAACAATTAGACATGTTTTGATGGAGAATGACCTGAATGCTTCATTTTGGGATCAAAATCTTACAAATAAAAAACCTCAGTCAAAACCCTAATCTGGGGTCAGATGAACTTGTGGCTCAAGGTATCATTCTCACTCAGTTAGTGAACACCTGTGATGATTGTTTGGAACCAAAGAGTGTCTTAGGGGACCTTGAATCATGTGAGAGATTGGCTTAGGAGACTCTGTGCAAACCCTGTTTTTTCACATAAAGAACAAACTAGCAAAATATGGTGATTAGTTAATAGTGCACAGATGATTGAATCTAAATGCAAATGCAAGATGTTATGACATCTAAGAGGGTAAAATTTGGGGTACAACAGTTGCCCCTATTTTAATAGCTTCACCAGATGACACGAGGAATGGAAATCCTAGGGGCATTAAGGTGAAAGGTATTTAAATATAGCAAACCGGAAATTTTGCCCTTAGATGGAATGCAGATGCTAAGGACAAGCAATAGACATGCAAATGCTGACATGCTATGAACTCTTAGTATGATGATATGATGTCGTGATAGTGCAAAAATGCAGACAAACAAGACTCCAAAGATAAAGGGCAAACAACCACAGGTGAGCATCACTGGGGAAGGATGAATTGGTTAGTATTCACAAGGAACACTCACTAGGGAAGGATGAAGGTTAGTATCCACAAGGAAGACTCACCGGGGATACCGGCTGACCAACAAAAGAGACTCAATGGGGAGACTCTGAGGTAACAATGGGGATGGAAGAATGAAACTGGGGGAAAACCCTACAGATCCTCACTGGGGATAGAAGCCAGAGAGGTGTTCTCCATTGGGGAAAGATTCAGGGAGATGGACGACAGGTTCACATGTGACCGGACGACACTGGGGAAATGAAGAAACATTCTTACTGGGCATGAAACCAGAAAGAAGACATGATCTCCACTGGGGATCATTTTAAAATAAAAGGATAGACATCCTACAAAGATTTTCTAGGGATTTCTTATACTGAAGAGTTCAAACGGGATCTTCAAGAAAAAACCAGAAGACAGAGATGAATTTGTGAGTTAGATGATGAAAAGATGACTGGATTTTAGCCGGGAATAAGGTTAATGAGCCATTGACGATGGGACTCGGGTACCAATATGAGTTGGACTCCAATATGAGTTGGAAAAGACACCAGTTTGGATACCAGTATGAGTTGGACTTTGGATACCAGTATGAGCTGGACATTGGATACCAGTATGAGCTGGACTTTGGATACCAGTATATGTCCCCAGCGAAGTCGTCATTTCTATTGCAGTGAGAATCGGATAACAAGGTATTAATTAACTTGCATCACATTTCTTTGAAATTCACCACCGACTTTGATTTATCCAAAGGAAAGGTTCAAGATCGAGAAAACCTAAAAGGGGGGAGATCTAAGGTTCGGGGGTTGATTATACTAAGGGAAGGTATTAGCTCCCTTAATATCTGTAGTACGCTACAGGAACCTCTTGTTTAGTTTGTGTTATGTTATGTTTGCTTGCTAAGATATCTGCTAAAGTTAAGGTAAAGACCTAAGGGTATATACACTAAGTTTGCTCGCCAAGACGTCGCATCTTGTGCCTACGTATCTGACTAAAGAATCAGAGCAACCGTAGTTCACCTAACTAAGGGTGAGAGAGGAACCATTGACTATGGCTAAAGTTCCAAGGGGAAATGAGTATGAGCTCATTTTGAGTTTAAAGGAAACTCTCTAAGTCTAAGTTGTGATGTAAGTGGCTATGAGGCCAAGAGGAAAGTATCCTATGACTATGAGGTCAAGGGAAGATGTTACCAATGACTATGAGGTCAAGATGGTAAGATGGCTATGAGGCCAAGATAATATCCTATGACTATGAGGTCAAGGGGAAAAGGGTGGCTATGACTATGAGGTCAAATCTGGTATCCTATGACTATGAGGTCAAAGGGAAAGGTGGCCATGACTATGAGGTCAAAGCTGATATCCTATGACTATGAGGTCAAGGAGAGATAATGAGCTATCTATGACTTTGAGGTCAATAGAGAGACTTTCCTTTGGAAGGAAGGGGAGGATAACAACTTCTTATGAACAAGAATGTTACAAGGGAATCGAGATAGTATAAGTTCAAGAATTCAAAGAGAATGTACAACAATTAAACATGATCAAATTCAAAATCATGAACCAAACATAAACAAATAAGTTCATATAGCATCTTAAAGTTGAAATCCAAGACAAAGTATTCAAGTTAAAAAGCCTAGCAACAAAGTCAAGAGACACAAATAAAGCCCTAAGGGAAATAATCTCTAAACAAGGTCAAGGAACCTCTCCAAATAACTCTCTTGAATACTAAGAACAAAATCAAGAGAACTCTCACAAGTCTCTCAAGAATTAAATGTTTTTCAAAGAAAATACAAAATTAAGTGAAAAAGTTTACACATGTTTTTGAGAATTTTTATTTAATGTAAAAACAAAATAAAAATGAAAATTAAATTATGGGAAATTAAATTAAATGTTTAAAAGTATTTATGAGCTTTTTGGAATTTTTAGGATGAAAGAAAATATTTTAAACAATTAAAATTGAGGTGAAGAGAGAAAAAAAAAGAAAAGTTAATTGAAATTAAACAAAGGGGGTGTTGAGAAATTTCAATCAGAACAACACATGTTTGGCAGTGCATGGGCCTTCAACCCTGGGGGGTGGTATTAGCATTCTAGCTCAATTCAGAAACAAAATAAATAACGAATAAAACGGTGTCTGGGGCGAGGGGGGATTCAAACCCCAGACACCCTGGTTACAGCGCATGGTCCTTACCACTGGGGTGGCTATACATCCATTGTATAAGCCACCCAGTGTAATACTTAAAATCAAAACAAATGAAATAAATGCAAACTTGAAAAAAACAAGCGAGAAACATAATACCATGCATCAACTGGTCATAAAATTTTAAGTGACAAAAGACAAAAGAAAACCCAATGGCCAATCACATGCTTCTAAACTTTCTCTATCCACGCAAACATGCAACGAAAACAAACACCCAACGTGAAACATCAACAGCGCAGCAACAACAAATGGTCCCTCCATCAAAGCATAATCAAATGGCATAGGAAAAGAAACTTAATCATGCAACCCGAAACAAACGATATCCCCAAATTATCACTCGACCAACCAACAGTGGTACAGACAAAGCCAAGCAAGTGTGCTCATGAATAAAACTATGTCATTATCATCCCAACTGATCCAAACAAACTACATGTCGTGCAACTAGCATGCAGTGAACAAATTGATAACACTCCCAATAATTCAAACTTTTATTGTGAAGACAATGAACTTCAAGGGTTCCAGCCATCAAAGAAAACAAAATAAAAATCATACCAAACTCCCTAGCATCACATGGTTCTAATGCACAACAACAATAAAGTAACAGCATAGTCATGATTTCATATTATGAAACTAAACATATGAACATGGCAACATCATGCCGAACCAAACAAATTTTGCACAAGAACCTGAGGTGCTGAGCATGATACGAGCAAGTGATTAAGGGTGAAATCAACTCCTTATAATGGCAATACACATTCAAGGTAAACTTAAGCAAGCATTATCTTATGTCTGGTGCATACTGGTCAAAATATGGGAGAAAAGAGTAACATCACAGGTCAATTCTGTCAGCATGAATTCAAAACAAACCTTTTTTATGTCATTTAAAGAGAGTAACCTCTAGTATTCAACATGGCATGAATTCAAAACAAACCTTTTTTATGTCATTTAAAGAGAGTAACCTTTTTATGTCATTTACACAGAATTATTTACATGGCCACTTGTTTTAGGTGTAAAATAAATCAAACCACATGGCAACATCATGAAGGTGATATTGTAAACACAAGGTTATGAGTTATCAGAATGGGAAAAGAAAAGAATAAAAGTTTGCCACCAATATGACTTCAACCATGACCTTCATGTTATCCAAACTAAATTAGCCTAACATGGACAGCCTAAACACCATTATTTTTCATGAGGCCACTTAAAATGCAAGGCTTCAACGCATGGGACTCACCTGAACTTGGTCGTGTGATCATAGTGTCTTAGACATAATGTTATGGTGTTAAGTGATGGTGAAAGCAATTATCTATCATGCCAGTAAACAAACCAAATGTTGTTGACCTATACTACATGAAATGAGTCACTTAAGAATAGTTCAAGCTTTCAAGTTATAGCACTAACACGAAAAGAGCTCCACACCAACAACTGACAGGGTATCCCATGATTTCAAACATATTCAAGTCCATTTAAAATGATTCAAATGCTAGATGTTCATGATAACAGTATGAGCAAAATGAATATGGCCAATGAAAGGAGGTGACAATTACCTAGTGGAATAAGTCCACTGCACCTTCTCAAGTGTGAACTGAGTTTCTTCTTTTCTCCAAACTAGCAACAACTGCCAAGAGCTCCTTTCCTTCTCCTTACTTGCCAAGCAAATGCACTAAGTTGAAAACTCTCAAACTTCTGGTTTTTATGTCTATCGTTGGTGAGAAATGAATGAGGAAGTGTCTCCTTTTAGAGTGGCATAGGCTAGTTAATGGCTTTCATGACACAAAGGATATTGGTTTTGCATAAGAGAGAAAAATCATGAAGAGAGATCCTACGCATGGTATAGTCTGAACCTTCTTCCTTGAGCCAAGTGAGATCGTTTAGTTGCTTATCCTAGGGTTTTGGTCAGACAAAGAAAGAAGCATGGACCAGTGGATTGAAGTGTAAGAAACCATTACATACTGGTCATATGTTTTGCACCGTAGTATCTTTTCACATGTCATTTGTCAAAGTACCAAAGGGTTGTACTTTAGGACTCTCTTTACACGGTTTTGGTGGGAGGAGTGGTTGGGAACTGATGAGAAAAAGTTCAGTTAGGGTATAATTGGTAGGTGTCCAGACTTGGTCCAAGTTGCAAGACAATAGTTTACAAAGAAACTAAACCATATGGTGTCCCTTACCACACGAGCACAATGCCTCCAATGGACCAAACAACATGTCTTTATTCTTTGGAAAGTAAGCACGGGAAGATTGACTTATGTGCTGGGAAAGTTTGAAATTTGAACTTGCAAACATATGACCAACCGTGGCAAAGCTTTGTCTGTAGCAAAAAATGTGAATTTGAATTTCTAAACATGAGATAACCTTGGAGCACGCCAACTTTGAGGCACTTTATCTTGATGAACAATGCTCCATTTTGTGAGTTCCTTAGCTCTTTGAAAAATAGGAATTTGGTAGCACATTTTTCATGTGGCAAGCTTTTTGAGATAAGGTTCACATTATTGAGAAAAATTGCCTTAAAGTCGTGTGCATGAGTTGGCAACAAGGACTTAGAAAATTTTTCTAAGTTATGGATTTTTACAATTTGAAGCACTCCACTTTAAAGGATCATAACTTGAGATTGCCTTATCCAAATGAGGAGTTCCACACATGCTTGGAAAGCTTGAAGAACAAGGAACAACTTTTATGTCCAAAGATGTTTAATTTGAAGGTTGGAACTAGGTGAAATATTGAGTTAAAGATGGATGAAAATTATGGTGAAAATGATGAAAATTTCACTAAGTCCCTAGGGCAGTTTAGCTTCTAAGTTTTATAACTCACAAACCATGCATTTTTTTGGAGAAAATTCATATTTAACACTTTGAAGATCTTGGGAAGAGATTTCATTTGGGCTTTGAGTCACTCCATTTGGATGTGTGGTTTGGAAGTTATGACCATTTCAAGTTATCACAAGAGAGGGAATTTTCACATATGAAAAGTTTCATGATCATAAACTTACTTCCTTTGCAAGAAACTTCTTGAAACTTGATCTTGACACTTTAAATCATCATTAAGACATGTTATGATGATTTGAGGAAAAAGAGACTCCATTTGGATCAAAATCCCAAAGATTAGGGTTTCAGTCAAAGCCCTAATTTTGACTGTGAATGCACTGAGATAAACCTTTGTGATCTTGCTTCTTTCTTCATATCCAAAGCTCATAGAAGACCTTTAGGGATGTTTACTAACTCATGGAGTCATGACCTAGGGTTTGAAGGCACCTCCTGATGAAAATCAAGGCCAATGATCCATATGTCTTATAGAAACCCTAATTTGGAGATAGGGTGAAACTATGGCTCAAACCAATCATGATGGCAGCCAGATGACCTTGAATTCTTGTTGAGTGAGACCTCTGAGATATAGGTACACTCAAATGGTTGATGACCCAAGCAAAGCTTGACTTTATAGGGCAAAATTCTTCAGTGATTCCTCAGATTGAAATCCTAATTCCGCATTTTGGTCTGGTGATCCTTTATTGACTTGACTTGATTCAAAGTTTTGAGATCTTGGTTCCCAAACAAATAGGGAGGCTTTGAATCCCTCTGTGCGAACCCTATTTCCAAACATAAGAGAAACAAGCTGCAAGATATGGGTTAGTTAAATAGTGCATACATGATTGATCCTAAATGTCTATGCAAGATGTTATGTCATCTAAGAGGTAAAATTTGGGGTACAACACTAAGGTTGGTGAAAACAAAAACTCTGTTTGGTCCTCCGTTTTCGGTGTTCCGGTCATAGTAACACCTACCTCTATCGCCCAAGCCATTCACTGTGTTCAATCAAGAGTGACTGTTGATGAATTCCATCTGAACTATTCCTTTGTTCGAGATCTCATTAGGATTCATGATGTTTATCGAGATAAGTATGAACCCTATGACCCTGAAGGACTCCTCCCTGATGGAAAATTCTAGTTTAAACTACTGCTCACTAACTTTCGCCCCAGAGGTTTGGCCAAAAGTACCTTAACTCATGATGATAGACTGTTTATCTATTTCATGATGTACAACGTCCGGGTGAATCTTCCATAAACCACCTTCAATCATCTGAAGAACTGTGTTGAAATCTCCAGAGATCAACATAAGTCCTTCATACCCTATGGAAGAATTATGTCTGAGTTATTCTTCAGGGCTAAAATCATCACTTTAGTTAGAATCCTTGGGCCAGAAGATGCTACTTGTGAAGAAAGGTGTCAAAGGGTTGATGAGGTGGAGGATTTCTGATAGCTGGTTGGTGAATGCTTCGCTTGGTCTTTTGGGTTGCTTGGTGTTTGGTCTTTCATCCGTCTATCATTGCTTTTTTCTATCCATTGTTGTTTGTTTTCTTGTTTTCTTGTTGGTTATGTACTGCGCTTTGGTATTTTGATGTTTTTATCAATGAAGTACTTTTTCATTCCTTTTATCTTGTCTTACTGCATTACATCATAATTACCATAAAAATGAAAGAAAATGACTAAGTTTAACTTATCTAGATTCCTTCAAATCAAAATGATTTAGTTAAAATCTTGATAATGTGTGAATAATAATGATAACAACTGCTCGACACATTGGGTTTCGTAGACCTCTTGAGAATAGGCTAAAATCTTTACGCATTTCCCTCTGACTGTGCATTCATAAATGATAAAACATATGTGAGTTAAGTCTTTCTTGAAAATAAGCTATACTCTCTTTTGTTTTTACTATGCATCAGTTTTCAAATGACACTTATAAGTATACATTTATTCATGGTTGTTGACTCCTTTCAAAACTTAAATAAGTGTTCTTATTTGTAAACTTTTGGATATTCAGCTTTAAGAGACTGCTACACTCTTTTCCTATTCCGTGATATTCTTGTCTCTTACTCTGCCACTATGTCCCTGGCATATCTTATGCGTGATACGCATCCTTACCTATGTCATTCTCTTAGTCAGTCAATTTTTCCACATATATATGTTTCATTCCTTCTCTCAAGATTTGTCTAAATCCTCTTATCATGTCTCTAATCACCTTCCAAGGAGATGAGAACCTTCTTGAGGTCATATCAGAAGAACAAATCGATCTTCTTCATCTTGGAAACAGAGAAATTGCTAGAAGTGTCACCTCAATCATGCACTATCAAGAATGGGCAAAATACTTCATGATTCTGGATAAACCAGTCTACTTAAATCTTGTAAAAGATTTTTGGAAACATGCCTACATTAAAGATGAAGGTTGCTCAATTTCTTCTCGTGTTTTTGGTGTCCCCATAAACATCACTCCCTTTACCATTGCTCTAGCAATTAGCTGTGAGAACATTGGCTTTACTGTTGAACATGTTAAGTCTAGGTATCTTATTTCTAAAGAACTAGCCTCTCTTCACAACACATCGTCCAAATATGAACCTCTCAATCCTGAAAATTTTCTTCCCATTCCCAAAGCTTGGTTTAAGCTTTTGTTGACCAATTTTCGTCCTCGGGGAGAAAACAAAAATATCCTGTTTCATGATGATCGGGTCTTCATTTTTCTCCTGATGGATCAGATGCGAATTAATCTACCTCAGACTATCTTCAATTTTTTACAAAAATCCATTGTTGATTCCAGAAATGGCAATTTCATCAAGCCTTACATACCTTTTGGAAGAGTTCTATCTGAAATCTTCTTTAAAGAAGGAATTGTTGAACTGTTCCAGTCAGAAGGTCTAGAAAATGATCTGTTGAAGAAACATTGTGAAGTCTTCAATGGTTAATCTGTAGCATGTCATATCTTGTGTTTTCTGTCTTGTTTCTAGATTGCTCTGTGTTCAATCCATTATTAATGACACTGTCTTTGCTTTTGAGTGCTATGGCCTATCTTAGAAATTTCTTTCTCACATATTTATCATAATATTGCACTCTTTACTGCATTATCTTTTTTATTATGACAAAAAGGGGGAGAAAGTAAAATGATTTTGATAGTACTTATTCTCAGAATCCCGAACTCAAACATTACATAATGCTTATATGATGCCATGCTTTTGCAACTAACCGTTTGCTTGATGTTTCAATTAAGGAACTCTGAAAAAGTTCACTTAGCATTCTAGACAGGTTGAATAGTGAAAATTTTACGGATAATTTCAACTCTGATAATCATGGTTAAGAAGCTGTACACTTTGAGAATATATGGTTATTCAAACAGATGTTCCAATACTGTTCAGAAGTTGTGAACTGTCTGAAAGTCAAGAAATCTTGTTTGATATCATAGTGTTTAGAAGTTGTAAACTTTCTGAAAGTATGAAATTCAGACTTAAAGCATTAGAAGCAGAAATCTTCTTGAAAGCAAGTCAAGTCAATTCTCTGATTCAAAGATACCATTCAGAAGATACGCTCTGCAACGATAATATTCTGATTGAAATCAGTCAGGCTTTGAATCTGATAAGATTGGTGAATCTAAGAAAAGATTGACAAAAGAGAAGTCACCTTCAATCAAACTCAGATATTTAAATAAGTTGTGGTTCTTCATCAAGATCTGATAAGAAGTTCTGATACGAGATGCGCGGCATCGTCCAATCGGACTCAAAATCAAGTTTTTGATTTTTCATCAAAGTTCTGATAGTAACAGGTTCTGAGATGAAGACCTTGTGTTCTAGTCAGACTCTGGTGAGTTGTTGTAGGAAAGTATTCCTTCTCTATTGTTATGTTCTGAAGAACTCAAAATTTATTTTGTGAGTCTTGGGATCAGGGGGAGACTCTGAACAAGCATAAATGAAATTTTGAGGGTAACAGATTCAGGGGGAGCTTAGAGCTTAAACTCTGAATTTGTTGGTTATGGTGATTACCCTGTATAAATTGTTCTATCAAAATACATGGTTTTGTCATCATAAAAAAGGGGGAGATTGTAAGAACAAGATTTGGTTCTGCATCTTGTCTCTATGTTTTGATGATAACAATGGAGTATTTGTGTGAGAACAATTTTAGTGCTCTAACGGTTGTTACTCTGATTGTTTTAACAAACAGGTTCTAACTCTGATAAAGACCATGTGCTACATCACTCTGATATTCTCTATGGTCACTTCTATGTGAAGAACCAAGATTGGCTCTAATTTACTGTGCGTCAAAAAGATTCTGAGAAGATACTATGTTGTTGTTGTAACGTCTCTTGGATCTAATCTCTGAGTTTGACTCTGATGTTTTATCTATGAAGCCTGTATAGCTTCTATGGTCGTTAACTTCTGAAGACTAAGTGCTAAATATTCTGAATACAAGGTTCTGCTGAACGAAGTTCTGAAGATTCTGAAGACTTAAGGATTCTGAAGATTAAAGCTTCTGAAGACTAAGTGTTGAAGACTCTGAAGACAAGGTTCTGCTGAACGAAGTTCTGAAGACTCTGATGACTTAAGTATTCTGATAACCAAGGGTTCTGAACTAGAAGTGCTGAAGACTCTGAAGACAAGGTTCGGCTGAACAAGTTCTGAAGACTCAAGACTCTGATGACCCAATGATTCACTCTTCTGATCACGCTTCAATCAAATCAACTCAGGAGCCTCTGATAAATAGAAGAAGATGAAATGTTTTCATGGGAAAATAGTACACAGTACAGATAAAGCACGTTCCTCTTCCACTACCCTGATTTGGTGGTACAAAGGACAACTTCAGTGTACGATTTTCAACCCAGCATAACGGCATTATTTCAAATCGCCAGTACTCTCTTTGATATTACTGATCTGCCCTTCAACGAATCTATTTTTGGCTATATATATATATATATATATATATATATATATATATATATATATATATATATATATTTGATCATTAACAAGTGATTGCTGATGAGCATGAGCGTGAAAGTGAAAATGCATGTGAAAGCATGAAAGTTTGAAGTGAGGAATAAACAATGTAGTACTCAGTGTGAAAGAAAGAAGAAATATCAAAAACACTGATGCATATGAAGAAAGCAACTCAAGAATCAGAAGAAACTTATGAGTGAACAGTAAAGCGCCACAACACAAAGAAGATGAATGTTATTACTGTAGATTCTCTCTAAGTTATATTGAGCTTAAAAGTATGTTTACCCTGCTTGTGTAGAAGCATCATTATTGTAAATAAACTTTGTAACAAACAGATTGTTTGTGTTCCCTAATGGACCAGTTCGGTCAGAATTATTAGGAAGACTAAAACAGTGTGTTTTAGTGTTGTTAGTCACTTGCAGTTAGCTTGTGCATTGTTCCCTAATGGACTAGTTGGGTCATAATTATTAGGAAGACTAAGACAGTGTGTTTTAGTGTTGTTAGTCACTAGCAGTTAGCTTATGCATTATTCCTTAAGAGACCAGTTGGGTAAGAATTCTTAAAAAGTCTAGGACTAGTGTGTCTTAGAGGTTGTTAGTCACCAGCTGTGTGCTTGTGCAGTTGTAATCAGATTTGGTTATAGTGAATTAAGTCCTTGTGAATAAGGAAAAATCACCTTGGCGGGTGGACTGGATTAGCTTGGTAAATTGTCAAGTGAACCAGGATATATCGTGTGTTTCTCTATTGTTAGTTTATTTATGATCTTTGTTTGAGTTTCATAAAAAGATTTCAAAGTGGAAAACCCAATTCAAACCCCCCCCCCCCTTTCTTGTGTTTTTCTCACACCTTCACCTCATACGATGAAGTTGATGGAGATGTCGTGCATGCTATTCGAATCAATCATGAAGAAGGCATATGGGAAAATTAACAAGTACGTAATTTATTCTTTATTCATAATATATTAATTCTATGTTATAGTTTCTAAGTATTTTTACTAACAAGTATAATTATTTGAAATCATTGGTCTTTAGAGTCAAGACACCAAGAGACAAGACACCAAGAGACAAGAAACCAAAACACCAAGTTACAATTATGTGATGTTATGTAATGTGTAAACTGTAGGTTATTTGTTTTGATAAATTGTTGGATGTTTGTTCTGATACAATTGAATATGATACAATTATGTGATATTATGAATATGATACAATTAATATTATTATGATAACTTTATCACAAATGTGAGTTGTATTTTTTGCTGTGATATGGTGAACAATAATATAGGTTAAAAAAATGGGATTATTTATAAAAGCATGATAATATTTGTTAATCCTGCAGAAAATATAACAATGGTTATACATCATAACCGTTATAGTATCTTGCGCGCTGTCCAGAAAAAATAAATATCCAAACGGCGCAGTTAGGAATCGAACCTATGACCATTACTTTTATCACAACGGTCCTTTGGAAAACCCGTTGTGATAGGGCGCGCGCTTTCCAGTTTATTACAACGGTTTCTGGGCCGTCATAGTAAGTGTCATATATACAACGAAACTCTACATAACAACGCCTACACCCGCGTGCCATAATCGTAAGGCCACATGCTCACCATACTCTGTAAGTACAAACCGGTCAATGAGTCCTCTTGGGAATCATCCATTAGTGTGCACAGAGGGCTCAGTCGAAGGAACCGTAACCTCTGTCTCAATAGTAACTGATGGGCTCGACTCACCAACAACAGCATCTGGATGTACCTCCTCAACAGCCTCTTGTGCAACCTCCTCGGCAACCTCCCGAACTATTATCAGCTCAACTGCCTGAGCAACCACTGACTCAACCACTGACTCAACTACCAGCTCAGCCACCGACTCAACCATTGTCTCAACCACCGGCTTAACTATAGGAACGTCTGCCAACACCTCATTTGTATCCTGCTCTGCAGATTGAACTCCACGACGGCGAGTGGTACGAGGTTCCCGGAAATTCCCTCGCTCCGCCATCCGCTTTCAGTGTGAACCGGTCGGTACCACTCGCCCTGCCCGTAGATGGGAAAACTCAGCATCAGCACCACTGGTAGCCTTACCCTGATCTGATCCTCGTTCTGCAGCTTTCCATGCAATAGTATCGTCTCTGCCTCTAATTTTCACTGCAAAAGAAGAAAAAAAATAAGGCAACAACTACCAGAAATTTTAAAATTTTCGGTATAAAACTAAATTTTTATAACTACCGAAAATTTTGAAATTTCCGGTATAAAACTAAATTTTTTTAACTACCAGAAATTTTGAAATTTCCGGTAAGATACAAAACTAGTTTTCTAAATTACCATAAAATTTTGAAAATTCTAGTAAAAAATACCGGAAATTATGAAATTTTAGGTAAAAAATACCGAAAAGTTTAATATTTACGGTACAATATACCGTAAATAATGGAATTTCCGGTAAAAATTTACTGTTTTTGAAATTTCCAGTAGTTGCTTTGAAATCTCCAGTATCGCCCCTGAAATTTGAAAAATCCGCTTCTGAACTGCAAATTTGAAAAATGTGGAAAATATTTTTTCAAGGTTACTTTGATCTTTTCATACAAGTTGATGAGGTGTGAGGTTTAATTGTGGGGTAGCAGGTAGAATCCTCCAAATTTTGTATTGAATTATTAAGGTTCCAAATAACGGATTAAATTGATTTAAAAAAAAATCACATGCAATTTAAAATCTGATTAATTTATTGTTATTCGGATTAAATATATTTTTAATCTCTATAAATATCCCAAAATATAGTTTTAGTCTCTAAAATACTTTCGTTTAAATAGTCATCCTCATAAAATTTTTTGTCCGTGCTATTTATTCCTCTTAACGAAAGTTTACGGGGATACTGACTTGATAATTTTTTTAAAATAATTGAACAAATACTAATTTCCACGTCAGCTTCATCTTCAACCTCCTTTTAGTGTGAATTTATTTTCCACTCAGGAACCACACATACTCCCTCCTCAGAACTTGCAACAACACAACCACTACATCTTCCTCACTTTTCACTCCACGCAGTAACTATACTCCACCTCTAACCATTTATCATCTTCTCACTCAAACAAAAAGCCACTTCATAACTTCCTACAAACACAAGCCATCTTGTGTTAAAGCCCAGTACCAGCTTTGTGAGATCTCGTAATACAAGCAGCAACAATTTCAAGCACTTCCCAGTACCAGCTGCCAAACTCTCAATTTCAAGTGCATCACCTAATAGAGGTCGAGTTCCTTCAACTGATCCCTCATCTCTCATATAACGATCGTTGTTGCGGTTCAAGTTGGTTTTCAACTCAGTTTCACGCAATTTCAAGTCCATAATCAGTTTCGGTTTGATTTAGATTCGGAGTTGTTTCGGTTTCTACTACCCGAAATTCAATTCATGTTTGGGTTCTGTTTGGGATTCCGTTTACGTGAGCATCCGTATTCGCTTCAGCTTGCGTTTTGCTTCAAGTTTTGGAATTATTGTTTGGTTCCTAATTTGTTCAGGTTTTGGCACAATAGTGTATTGATTTTCGTTCGTGATTTGGTTTCAGTTTTGTGTTGCGAAGTCTCTCTCCTTATCCACTGTGATATCGTTGCTGATAATGGACACTTTGTAAGAAGTTTGCTGTTTGGTTTTATTCTGAGCAAGTTCCAAGTTTTTCAGCTTTCTGCAACAAGTTGGGATTATCACTCTTAATAAACAAACTCTTCAACAACTCCAAGCTTAGAAACATCAACCCTTCATTCTCCCAATCTACCGCGCCTGAACACATGTTAACGTCTAGAAGCATGTACATGTTATGCTTCTCACTTCGTGCAACAATCCGAGAAACTACAAGAAGATAGTAATGAAGTTGTAAGTTCACACCAACGTAAACTTTTATTAATTCACGATGTCGTATGTACTGCATTGGTGGCATAAACCTCAGCTTGACTCATGCTTAATTTTTGTGCAGTATAATATAAATTTTGCTTTTCTTCAAAAATCTAATTCAAATTTCAACAGAATGTCAGAATCTAACACGAGGAAAGCACACAGATAAACAGCAGATACCATAGCTATATCACTAAATGTAGCAAGTAGAAATGAGTGTCAAAATACACAGGGATTTAATATTTAGAATGGCATTTGATGGTGGTTCGTTGTAGTTGTTGGCCAAAGATGGAGGTTATGCGGTGGTAGTGTGAACGGTGGTGTGGAGAGTGGCTGCCGGCAAAAGGAGTGGTGATGTGGTGCTTCGCCGGAGTTTGAAGTTGTTGGCCGGAAGTTGGCTTGTGTCTATGAGAAGTTATGGAGTGGCTTTTTATTTGAGTGAGAAGATGATGGATGGTTGGAGGTAGGGTATGGTTACTGTGTGGAGTGAAGAGTGAGGAAGATATAGTGCTTGTTGCTGCAAGTTGTGAGGAGGGAGTATGTGTGGTTCGTGAGTGGAAAACAAAACTTACATTAAAAGAAGGTTAAAGATGAAGCTGACGTGGAAATTAGTATTAGTTTAATTATTTTTTTAAAAATTTCAAGTCAGGGATTCTGTTAAGTGGAATAGGGTTGAAAAACTTTATGAGAACGATTGTTTAAACAAAAATATTTTTAAAATTAAAACTAAATTTTGAATATTTGTAAAGACTAAAAAGATATTTAACTCTAGTTTTTATATTCATTTGAAACTGTTATAACTTCTTTTAATCTACCGCACACGAATAAAATATTATATTTATTTAAGTTAGTAAATCTAAAGATTTACGTTTTTTAAAAAACATTAATTATTTTTTAACAAAAAATTTAATAACAAAAAAAAGATTTTTATAGAGATAATTCATTCCTTAAATTTTAATAGTCACATCTCTAATATTGTCTCACATGAAATCTTCACGTGAGAGAATTTAAATAGATCATAAATAATTTATTTTAATGTTTTATTACTATAATTAATTTTTTAACAAATTTAGGAACCTTGTTACCCTATCATGTTTTAAATGTGTACTTTCTAGGTTGTTTATTGTTCTATACATCAACATGGCTATATATAAGCCAATCACACACACAGACACAACCTTAATCTACAACCAACTCATACAGACAAACCATATAAAAGAGAAAACTCATACAAAAGATCAAAAAGCAAATCAACTAGCCGATTTTCTGACAAAGTTGTTGTATAAATCCGCGTTTGATTCACATATTTTTAAGATTGAACTACTTAATCTTCATAGTCCAACTTGTGGAAGTATCTTATACATGAAAACCATTTCTTAATTATTATTTTAATTTTATTTTAAGATTAATTAACATAGATAAATATCCTATATATAGAGAGAGATACTCTTCAATTTTTCTGTTTATGTCATAGAAATATTATTCATTATGTGCAATTGGAAATATACACTGTTCATTTTTCTAAAAAATTTAGGAAGGTTGTTATCTTCTTCATCTTCAACCTTAATTTATTTAATTCGAACTTGTGATACTTAATTGATTAGCATAATGATTATAATACACACGCTTAAACTTTATTTTGTGGAGAGTATCATGAATGAACTAAAATGTCTTGCACAAGTTATTAAGCTTAGACCACAACCAAGTTAATGTTTCTATCATGTTTTAAATATGAAATTTCTATGTTGTTTGTTTTTCTATACATCAACATGCCTATATAAGCCAAACTATACACACAAACATAACCTTAATCTACAACCAACTCATACAAACATAACCTTAGTCTATAGCATCTTTCTGTTCTAACCTCAAATTATAAATGGTAGTAGACAAATTTGCAAAACTCTTCATCAAGAAGAACACCACTAGAGTCACCCTCAACCAAATCAAGACTTATCATCTTTATAACTTCATGCTTTTCACTCTCATGTTTCCAAATGCATTGATCAATTAGCACTGGAATTGAAACTTGAGTCTGAGTCTGAAACTCTGTCTTTGTCATTCATCAACAAAGCTTTTGCAAAACTTTAAGTGGACAACGATTATCCAATGAGTCATGGTTTGAATTTAAGTTTGGTGGAAAAGGAAAAGTCACATTCTTTGGCTAGAATGTATTTGAAAGCAATTCAACCATCAGGCTGTTTTAGCTCCATTTTTTGTCAAGGAAATGAAGAGTATTGGATATATACTGATTGTAAGACATACATGGAACTAAGAAAAATTGCTGGCGGGTTTGAAAATTGCAGGATCAGGTTTCGGGGAAAGTGATCGCGAGGGGGCCTAAAGTGGGCAGATTATTTCCTATCCAATTTTCCATACCTAAAATTTTATCTTTTGCTTGTAGTAGTGGACCAAATAAGTCTGAGGATTGGCATAGAAAGTTAGGCCATCCAAATTTTACTGTTTTGTCGCATTTATTGAAAAATAAACTATTGAATAATAAAAGTTCAATTTCTAATTCCTCTTTTGATTGTTCCGTGTGCAAACTTGCCAAAAGCAAAACTCTTCCCTTTCCATCTAATGTGCATCATGTTGATAGATGTTTTGATCTTATTCATAGTGACGTTTGGGGCATATCACCGGTATTATCTCATTCGAAATATAAATACTTCGTCACATTTATTGATGACTGCAGTAGATTTACATGGATATATTTTCTCCGCTCTAAATCTGAGGTTTTTAGCATGTTTAAGAAATTTTTGGCATATATTGAGAATCAATTTCATATAGGCATCAAATGTCTACGTACAGATTCTGGTGGGGAGTATGTTTCTCGAGAATTTCAAGAGTTTTTGCAAGCAAAAGGTAGTATTTCCCAGCGTTCTTGTCCTTATACGCCTCAACAAAATGGAGTTGCTAAGCGGAAGAATCGACACTTACTTGATGTCACCCGCGCACTCCTTCTTCAAGGTTCTGTTCCATCTCAGTTTTGGGTTGAAGCCTTGTCAACGGCGGTGTACTTGATCAACCGCCTTCCTTCTCAGGTTCTTGACTTTGATTCCCCTTTCTTTCGTCTAAATAACATAGAACCTGATTATCATGATCTTCACACTTTTGGTTGTGTGTGTTTTGTTCACTTAGCACCTTCGGAACGTCACAAATTGGGTGCCCAATCTGTAAGGTGTGCCTTTATGGGTTATGCTCCTACTCAGAAAGGTTTCCTTTGTTATGACGCAGCTTCCCAGCGCTTCCGCATCTCTAGGAATGTGGTTTTCTTTGAATATCAATATTTTTTTCCTTCTATTTCCTCAGACTCTCCTGGTTTTGTTTCACTCCCTAATTTTTTGGAGGTAACTCGCCCTATAGAACGTTTTAAGCCAGGGCATGTCTTTGTTAGACGAAAGCTTCTTACGGCTCCTCTCGACACTGAACCGTCGCCTGATCCTCCACCAATGGAACCACGAAGATCCAGCCGTATATCTCGTCCACCGAAAAGGTATGGAGATGAATCTATGTCTCTTACTGCCACTTTATCTGGTATATCTGTTCCTACATGTTATTCACAGGCAGCTAAAGACTCACGGTGGGTAAAGGCAATGCAAGAAGAGTTGCAAGCACTTCACGAAAATTATACTTGGGATATTGTTCCTTGTCCACCTACTACTAAACCCATTGGTTGCAAATGGGTATATTCTGTGAAACTCAATTCAGATGGCTCCGTTGATCGTTTCAAAGCTCGACTTGTTGCCTTAGGCAACAAACAAGAATATGGAGTGGATTACGACGAGACCTTTGCACCTGTAGCTAAAATGACTACAGTTAGAACTATCCTTTCTATTGCAGCTTCTAAACGATGGCCCCTTCATCAAATGGATGTGAAGAATGCCTTCCTTCACGATGACTTGGCCGAAGATATCTATATGACTCCTCCTCCAGGCCTGTTTTCCTCTTCTGCTGGTGTATGCAAACTAAATCGTTCCTTATATGGCTTGCGACAAGCTCCTCGGGCATGGTTTGAGAAATTTCAATCAACTCTTATTGGATTCTCTTTTATCCAGAGTCATTATGATACTTCTTTATTTATTCATCACTCGGATGCTGGCATTGTTCTTCTTCTTATTTATGTTGACGACATGATCATTACAGGATCTGATCAATCATCTATTCATAAACTTAAAGAGCAACTCCAAGCTGCCTTTCATATGAAAGATCTAGGTTATCTTCATTACTTCTTGGGCTTGGAGGTTCACTCTAACTCCAAGGGGATTTTTGTCAATCAACACAAATATACTGAAGATTTAATAGTTATGGCTGACCTTCACTCTGCTGCCCCAGTGGATACTCCTCTTGAAGTAAACGTTAAATACCATCGTGACGAAGGTGATATCTTGCCTGATCCTTTGAAGTATCGCCAATTGGTGGGTAGTCTTAACTATTTGACTATTACACGTCCAGATATTTCTTTTGCTGTACAACAAGTTAGTCAATTCATGCACACTCCTCGCCACCTTCACTTGACTGCTGTTCGTCGTATCATCCGTTACTTGAAAGGCACCTCTAATCGAGGCTTATTTTTTCCTTCCAATTCGTCTCTTAATTTATTGGCCTATAGTGATGCGGATTGGGCGGGTTGTCCAGACACTAGGAGGTTTGTTTCTGGTTGGTGTATGTTTCTTGGTTCTGCTTTGATTTCTTGGAACAGTAAAAAGCAAGCTCGAGTCTCCAAGTCATCCACTGAGTCGGAATATCGAGCCATGTCTACAGCTTGCTCTGAGATTATTTGGCTTCGCGGTTTGTTGGCCGAACTTGGCATTCCTCAGGGAACTCCGACACCTCTCTATGCTGACAACACTAGTGCCATTCAGCTTGCTGCTAATCCGGTTTTTCATGAGCGCAGTAAGCATATTGAGGTAGACTGCCACTCCATTCGCGAGGCTCTCGATGATCATGTTATATCTCTTCCTCATGTCAGCTCACAACTTCAACTTGCAGATATATTTACGAAAGTTGTTCCTCGTCCCCGCCACCAATTTCTACTGTGCAAATTGATGCTTCTTGATCAGCCGCATCAATTTGAGGGGGGATGTTAGTCAATGATATTATTTCCTTTAATGTGATGTTTAGAATCAGCCTAATAATAATTGTATATATTATAATTCCTATTTAAGCTGTATAAATTAGGAATTAGGTGTTATTAGTTATTAATAGCTGTAATGATGATTGTATTATACATACAAGTGAATACAATGAAAGGAGGGCAAGAAGCCAGAATTTATTGACATTGAACACTTGATTTCCAAATCAATGAGAAGTTGGTGAAGAAAAAGCCGAGTTTCTGCAAGATCAAAGAGATGAATAATGGTGTTGCTCACCTTGTTGGTGCTGATAAAGTAAGACATAATGCAGCCAAAGATTTGCAGAGAGAGTTGTGTGAGTTACAAAAGCGCTTTGATGATTTATTTAATGATGTAATGAGTCATAAAACTAAATTAGTTAATGGCATCTTTATGGAAAAATATCAATTGATTTTTGTATTGTTTCTTGTATATAATTGTGTAGTCATGTTAAAAACAACAGTCAGTGTAGTAATGGTTCAAAAGATACATTCAATAATATACTAACACATTAATGTCTTCACATGATTAAGATAGAAAGAGAACACATAAAATATTTATCAGAGAATACATTAACATAAAAGTAAGCACTGCATTCATCAGAAAATGTAACTGCAACAGGATAAGATACACACAATAGGTAGCAGTGTTGGAGAAGAGAACAGACAATTAATAACCTTCTTAAGCAACCAAATTCTGCTCTCTTTTTCATCTCAGTCTTTTAGTAATCTATGTCAGCCACAAGAACAAATACACCGAATTGAATTGCCAGGACTCTGGAAATGGCAGACAAATCTAGTTTAATAATTTGCCTTAGTTAAAAATCATTGCATGAAAAATTAAAAATCTCATTTGATTGCTGTGAAACTTGACACTATTAATGACCACAAGTATACACCTTATAACTAAATAATAATAATTTTATTGTCCAGTGACATAAAAAAAAACAAAAAGTAACATTCATACCTGAAACATGATGGGAATTCTTCATTCTCTTGGCTTCTCAATGGCTCATATTGTGAGTTGGTAATTTATTATAATGACCGGGATGTGAGATATTTTGGACCAATATTCGTTCCGTTTATACCTTTCTTCTAACAAAGGGCAATGCCAGATGGTCAGATTCTCAAGAAATGTAGGGAGGTTGTCTTCTGGCAATGACTCTAGTCTTGGACAATTCCAGAAATAAAGACTTTTCAGCGAGGAGGGAAAGGCTTTTTCTGACAATGACTCTAGTCTGGGACAGTCCCAGAAATGAAGTTTTTTCAGCGAGGAGGGAAAGGCTTTTTCTGGCAATGACACAAGCCCTGGACAATCAACAAAATCAAGGCTTTCTAGACAGGAGAGGCGTCGAAGTCCATTTCCTTCTAAGGATATCATTTCAGAGACATTTTGGATTTCTAGAGTCACAAGGGAAACGGGCAACAACGGTAACATGTTCACAATATCATCACCCCCAATTTGCAATGATGAAAGAGCAGTGAGACATTGGAGACCCCACTCTATTACAGGTTTTGTTATCCTCACAGATTGAACAACAATTTTTTGTAAATTGGGAGGTAGGAAAACTCCTCCACATAATGATAAATTCAAATTTGGAAGATTACTAAGATGTATACTTTCAAGAGCGGTGAGGGTGTCCATCCGGTGAGGTAGTGATCTAAGTGCCTCACAATCACGAACATCAAAATATTGGAGGGTTGACGAGCTACAAGAAAAAGTTTCTGAAATAAAAATAGATTCCAAACTCCTACATTTAATGATGGAAAGATGCTGGAGCATAGGAAAACAGTTCAATGGGAAGGAGGTAAGTGCATTGCAGAGGTTGAAATCAAGAGTCACAAGGGATGTGTAATTGCTCCACGTTTCAAGAGGTAAGAATGTTAAATTCTCACATTCTTCAATACGAAGTAATTGCAAAGAAGTGGGTAAACCATTTGTTGGAAATGCAGTGAGAGAACTAATACCATGGAGAGTCAAGTGTCGAAGACAGGTGCTGTTAATAATCATTTTAGGTACAGATTTTAGTATATGACAGTTCCTTATGGTTATATCTTGCAGAAGACATGGAGAATCACTCTCAAGCAATGAGCATTGGGTTCTTTCAGTATTGCTTTCTGAATTTGAATCTCCTTCAATATAAATCTCTTTTATTGAGGAGAGCCAGTGCTGAGAAGGTGGTGTAGCCAAGAGATGATCACAGCCATCTATTTTAATTTCTTCTATGGAAGGAAGTTGACTAGGCAGATGTCCCCTCAATTCAGGACACTGAGATAACTCCAGAGTTTTAAGACGGAGAAAAGGAAATATGTCGCCGTGAAAAGGATGCCATTCCTTCCAATTTGACATTTCCTCAATTACAAGCTTCTCAAGGGAAAAAAATGGTTGGAATGAAGAATTGGAACCTCCTGCTGCCATGCCATAGAACTGCTGCCCAATTGTCTCCAAAATTGTCATTCTACCAATTTGCAAGTCCTTGAGAGAAGGTAGCTGCCCTAGTGGTGGAAGTGTCGTGCAATTCACACAATTATCAATACTGAGTGACACCATGTTAAAAAATGATGGATCTCCCAGCCAACTAGGAAAATGTGACCCACCATACAAGTCAATGCTCAATTTCTTAAGTTTTGCAGATGGTTGTAACATATCAAGCACATTTCTTTCATTAAGTGTGTCATCAGTTTCCTTGCCCCACTGTAGCTTCAATTCCTCAATATGTTCTTTGCTCTTCAAGTTGGTATCACTTGCCTCCATGACATCAATAACATTTTGAAGGTTCTTGATGAATAGTTTTCCCCGTAGCTTAGGAAACTTCCCAAGCTCTCTGACACTTAAACCAATATTTGTCTTGCCTACTACAAAAACAGTTAGAGTTTGAAGGTTTTCTAGTTCAGCTATTTGCTTTGGCATCTCTATTATGTTTGTCATATCAATATAAAGATGACGCAAATTAATTAATTTTCCAACATGTTCTGGCAATTTTGTGAGATTTGAGCACCGAGTTAAAATCAAGGTCTGCAAGTAGTAGAGGTTGCATATGGTGTCAGGCAAGCTTGTGATATCCGTGTAAGAGAGATCTAGATAGCACAACTGCACTAAATTTCCAATTGTATCGGGTAGTGTGGTGATGTTACTATATCTTGACAACGACAACACACGCAACCTTCCAAACGAGGGTAGCAAATCATCGACCACCTTTCTTGATAAATAATACATTCTCCATCTAGGGCCAATGGGTAGAAAGCTTCTCAAGCATTTGAATTGGTTGAAAGTATTAAACTTCTTGAGAATGTCATATTTATCCTGATTATATGACAAGTGGCGAACATTTTCATAGCTCTGAGCACAAAATTCAAGTCTGTGACAACTTTTTCCAGATACAACAGTGGCTAAATCATTAACAAGATCATGCAAGACAAAAGTTTGCTCACTAGAATCATCATGCAATTGTTGAATCAATGATCTTGATAACAATTCAGCAAAACACCCATCACCTACTTCTTCCATGGTTTTTCTGTATTGAGAATGATCAAGGAAGCCTTCTGCCATCCACAACAAAACCAATTGCTCCCTATCAAGTGGATAGTCCTTTGGAAAAATAGAGCAATATGAAAAGCATCTTTTTAATTGAGAGGAAAGATAATGATAACTCAGGCGCAATGCAGGCAGAATATTATCATTCTCTAAGTTCCATATGTCATTGTTCAGAACTTCAATCCACTCTTCAATATCTACTTTCGAACGCAACAGTCCTCCAAGTGATTTCGCAGCTATTGGCAATCCACCACACTTTCTTGCAATCTTCCTTCCAATTGCTTCTACGTTTCGCTGTTGAGTTTCAGAAAAGTCTCCACTTCCAAATGCAAGTTTGGAGAGTAAAAACCAACTGTCTTCATCTGATAGAGGATGTAATTCAAAAATAGGAAATGTGCGTGCAGCATCTGCCACTTTTTTGTTGCGTGTTGTGATGATCACTCTGCTTCCATTTTTTCCATAAATCAACGGAGATACAAGTTCTTCCCAAACACGATGATTGTCATTCCATAAGTCATCCAACACAATAAAAAATCTCCTATCCTTTAAATTTTTCTTTAACTCAACTCGAAGTAAATCAAGATTATTGGTTTCCCATGATGTTTTAGTGACAGATTCAAGGAGAGTTTTGGTTACTCTAAAAACATCAAAATCTTCTGATACACAAGCCCATGCTGTGAGATCAAAGTGCTTTTGAACTTTTTCATCATTATATACAAGTTGTGCAAGTGTTGTTTTTCCGACACCTCCCATGCCTACAATTGCAACTACGCCCATATTGTTCTGGCTAGTATTGCTTTCTGATAGCAACATGTTCATTAGTTTCTCTTGGTCATCTTTCCTACCAACTATGACAGATTCATCGAACATAGGAGTTGAAGGTGTTCTATGAGAAACTCTGACACTTTTAGTTTGCAAACCAACTATATCTTTATTTTCAGCAAAAAGTTTCAGGGTTTCACACATATCTTTCATTTGGGAATTGATCTCGCCATAGATATTTTTAAAAGGAGAAGAAAGGATGTTCCAGACCTGTTCAGTTTTGCTTGCAGCTTGCGTGTTCTCCATCTTGCATCGAAGGGAATCATAGCTAATTTGGTTGAGCAGATCTTCAGCATCGTAGACAGCATCTTTCAAGCCATCAAGCCAATCTTTGACAGAAGGAGTGTGAATCTGCTTCTCCTCTGCAGCGTCTAGGAGAGGTTGAAGAGCGAGTAGTGTTAGTCTTATCTGTTTCAAGAGTGAGAGATCGAGCTTGGTGTTTTTGATGTAATCAATAAACTCTTTGGAAGCAAGTTTCTCAACTAAGGTTTGAACAGTTGCAGAGAGAAAAGCACTTCCAATCATAGTTGCAGCCATGTTGTATAGCAAAAGTTGAAAGGAGATGAAGATCAAGTAGCAAAAGCTGAAAGGAAATGAAGATCTGTTAGCTACAAGAAAAGAGGAGAGTCTCGTGTGTGAATGGAAAGCACCTCTTTTTTGAATGGTTGGGAATGCATATAGTAAAGAGAGATTAAGATGTGAATGAATAGTAATAATAAATAACAAAATTATAAAGCTTGAAGCAAAGCTCACGACAAGATTGTAAGAGGTATTAAAGGAATACTGATTCAATAATTGATATTAATTGGAATAGCATGAAAACAAGTTGCAGCAATAATTCAGATTATTATAATAACTCACAAACATGACATGAAGCCCAATTTTGTTGACTAAACTCCTTGGATGACACAATAAAAGCAAATGCAGGCCAATTTAATAGTTATAAATCATACATGTTGATTCCAGGAAATTCATATTCTTTTAATGTGGAGTGAGGCTAGCAATATAAACGATAATCACCAACTATCTCATACTATAATAAGCATTGGATACCTCACAGCAACTTCTCCAATCGTACATACTGTGCTTAAAAATAATACAAACTTATTACTTTCTTATTTAACTCTTTTCTCAAACATATTAAATAAATGCTAATTTTGGGAACGGCAGATAATAGACAAAATTCATAAGATTAAATAACAGACTTACCCTGGTGTTTCCTTATACTGCAGTGATAGTATAACTTCAGTTCATTGTGAAATTTAAGTTGATTATTCAAAATTATTCGACCCTAATTTATTTTACAGTTTGGCTTCTGGGTGTCCAATGGACATGTCATTCCGGTCCGAAATCAATCACTGAGGTTGATGCCGCCACTGTATAGGAGAAACTGCAACCACCACATTTGGCAAATGTCACAATTATGGATTAAAAATTTAAATATGATTACTGCTAACCATGAGAGATAATCATCATGACAATGACATAAATCGATCCAGAGATTTATGACAGACGCAACATACACCTAAAACACCTGCTTGAGCAATTGTATACACAGTTAGACGCATCAAAATAAACTCATCAATATTTAAAATTAGAAGCAAACAGACCTCAACTTCTCACGCTTAGGGATGCTTGAATAGAAAGTCACAAAATTGCACATGATGAAGAAAATCTTGATTTGGATGGTGGAATGGTGAGCAAAGAAGATTTGAACAAAGGTCGAGAGACAGCACTATTGTGTCATTGTAGTGCGATGATGATGAACGACTGCGAAGGGAGAGTGAGAGAGATAAGAACATCAAGACATAAAGTGATAATACTGTTTTTTTTTTCTTTTTCTTTGTTTGATAAAACAGCACTGCAAACTATAATTAGTAGTGAAAGGCACCTTCTAGCTTCTGACTGTTGCAGTCGGAGATAACACTCTCTCTGTTATTTCTTTAAGAGAAATGAAATTTGTGCATGCACAATGAAGGCCTAATCATTGACATACCTATAAGAAATCTTTCACAAAAAAAGTGACTAGATGTTAGTAACTAGAGATCGACCTTTGATGTTAGATATGTACATGCAAGGTTCAAGAATCAGTATCTTTTTTGGTGTAAAAATCGTGAATTTATGTCCTAAATTGTTAGATGTTGATAGTACAAATTTGTAGCATGTTCCACTGCTGTGAATTTATGTAAGGTTGTAGTAAGATCCCTCAAATCATGCCATGTTTCCACTTTCCATGTATTATTGTCATACGGGATGTGAGCAATGTTGGACCAATGTTATTTTCTCTCAGTTCCATATCTCGCGTTTATCATAGGGCAGACCAAGAGATGAAAGGAGTCTGTCTTCTAGAAATGACTAAATTCTTGGACAGATTTTTTTTATAAGAATTTACAATCACATTTTTGTTGTCACTTGTTTTAAAATGATTAAATGTTTTGAAGTAGTAATAGTTTATATAACAATCCTTGATATTACAAAATTTGAGGATAGTTATGATTGTAATTGTATTCATACAAATTTAAATGCGGACAAAATTGAATGGTAATATTTTCACTTTCTTAACCACCAGTCATGTTCTGCCATGATTATAATTATTTAAGAAACATATTCAACAAAAAGTTACATTACGAAAATATAATTTCATTTCATATAAAAGTATAATTTTTTTATACGGTCCCATGTAGTAAATAACAGAGTTGGGCTTCTAACTCCAAGAGGAAAATACTTAATAGAAGTCTCTGTTATTTACCTTCGATAACGGTCCACCTAATAAACAAACCATGATTATAATTATTTAAAGAGTAAGAGCTAAATCAGTGTCTAGACTCTTATACAATACATGCTATTATTTTATACATTCTATATTAAGTACTCCTTATGAAGATATATCAGTAATATATTTATACCCTTTCTTAAAACAACATAATAGTTCTCCAAATACATATAACAAAGTTTTTCCTACGGGTGATCATGGGATCCGGTCAACAAGATAACTCACACTGCGGGGGATATAGTGAGTGGGGGTTTACATAGCAATTGCATTAACTGTTGCAGTCGTGTCACAATTCTTGATAATAAAAAAACCTGGTCAATTGCGGCCTCAATTGCATCAAGTTCTGGTTTTAGCTATATCAAAAGCCCTTTTGTTGTAGTCGTGATCTGTATATTATTTGTTATTTAGGACATTGGACTTTTGGATTGGTAATGAGAATGGACTTTTGATTCTAACAAAGTCACATATTTATCAAGCATAGAGACCACTGCTTCAAATTCACTCAATTGATCTTCTATAGCATCAATCTGCTCAACATACTCATTAAAGCTACCACTCTTGCATTTCAATTGCTCCACAAACACCCTTAACCCTGAAGCCAAATCACCAAACCCTTTATACTCGTCTGCAACCTTTGCATTCATTTTCTCCACTAGCTCTAGATGATTATTAGTCCCCTGACACACAATATCATAGCAAATTATAACAAGATAAATCAATAAAAATCACAATTGTACATTTCAACTTGCCAAGTGTCTACAGAATTGATGAGAAGTAGGATCTTAGAGAGGGTTGGAGAAAGAATGAAGGGTTTCACTTTCACCTGAAGCTCGGATTTGATCATTGTGGCGACACTACTGAAGAGATCATTTAGTGATTCAGCAAGTTCATCACACTTCTGATCTTGGACTCCATCTTTTTTTATATTTTCCATGGTTGGAGCATATAATTGACCAGCTCCCAGTAGAAGGTTGGGAGTAACTATGGGAGCCAACACAACAATAATCAACCAAGTGTTGTTTTATAGTCGAAGCTGCAGTTGTTTCAAAAAGAGAAAAAAAATCATTTTATAATTACAAGCCTACAAATCAAATCCTAATTTGATATAATCTTCTGATAAATTAGATGTGTCGTGAATTTCCTGTTTTCCTTATATTTATTCACCTAAAATTTAAGCAAGCAGAATTGGAAATATGAGAAACAACTTTTCTGTTTATGGAAGGAGGGGAGAGAAGACATCAACAACTAAATCTTACTAAATGATAAAACACATTCAAACACTTATTATTAGATGTATATATTCTTCTGTTTAATAGTTGAACTGAAGTGAAAAAGAAAACATAAAACACAGAAATTTATTTTACAAATTATTTTAATCAAGTAAAACCACTTGTATATTTGAATCAAAGATGCAATGTGAATCGAATGAGTGTGAATTTCACAATGAGAGTCACGTGAAATTGACAAAAATTCTGAAACTAAAATGGAAAGAGAATAATAACTCAGTTCAACAATATAGAATATAAATAAATGTATTAAACAGAAAATAATAAGAGTTGAATTGAAAAATAGGGTTACCTGTTTTTTATAATTGATAGCAACTGTTACTTCCAGATATGAAGACGAAACAGTTGCTGAATCCACTCAGCCTCAGGGGATTGTTTGTCACCTGTTTATTTTATTTTTTGACTTTTCTTTTTAATTAAAAAAAAAACGACGTCGTCCTATTACGATGGTTTTTTTTTTTAAATACTCAATTTAAAATCTAATATTTGAAAAGCCTTATTTTTTTAATCCCAATAAAAGCTTAGAATTTGGGAATTATTATATATATTACTTACACATTACGTGAAAATACTATAATGTCCTCAAGTTTTTAGAGATACATCTCCAGACGCATTCAATGTACATTCAACGTAGGTCATTCTGAGTAGCGCCCTATAAATTAGTTTTTTTAATATCGGAGATGCATCTTCGAAAATTTTCAAGAAATATATTCATAATTGATCATCCTAGTGAAAATTCTAGAGATACATCTTTAAAAGTTTGAGCGAGATTTTAAAATTTGTTGTCACATTTACATGTCAAATATTTTCGGAAATACATCTCTGGAATAATCTGATAAAAGAAGAGTTGTATGATCTCACAACCATACTTGCTTTTCATTACAAACCCTTACCAAAAATCCTTCCATTCTCAATCCACATTTTCACTCAAAATCTCCAATCTTGTGGTTCATCCATCAAGGAGAGCAAAAGAAGTTAGAATTTCAGGTAAGGATCATTTATTAAAGCCTCATTACTCACATTAATCCTATTTTTTGTTTGAAAAAACGAGCGCTTTTTTCGGAAATGTATCTCCGGAACGAGTATGAGCTTTTTCAGAAATACATTTCCGGTATATATATATGTGTGTTTAATTTTCAGTTTTGTTTTCAGCAATAGCGCTTATTTATCGTTACGTGGTAATTGTTTTCATTAGATATGGTAATTGTTGAGGACTAATAAAGAATCAATTGTTAATTCTCGATTTCATAAGCATTGTTCGAAAATGCTTGAATAACTCGAAATGGTCCTTCCCAATTAGAGGATTGTTGGTGCGGTAAAGCGCAAGCAACAAAAGAATTGGAAGTATTTTTCTGGAAAATTTATCGCGTCCACAAAGATTAGTGTTATTGAACTGTCGTTCGACAATTTAAATGTTATTGAGTTTGGGTTAAAATGGTATGGGAGTAAAATGCAAAAATTAAAAGTAAACGTATAAAAGAATTCATTCTTCGGAAAGGATAGAACTCTCGGGATTGAATTTCACATACCAGTTAAATACTTAAACTTACTACCTAGTTGTACTCAACTTACATCACTCATCAACATCATCACGTACCACTCACAACAAGGTTATTTCTAACACATAGTTGAGATATCAACTGTATCACTCGCATCAACGATCTCTCAGTACAACACGAACAACACGGAGGCATTAAGAGTTGATACCCACATGAATATTACACCTAAATCTATCTCTAGAGTCTAAGCCCAATAGATGTTCATCCTAAACCCAGATTCGAACCGTACATTTCTGCTACAACTCAAACCCAAATCAAAAAAGCAATCATCAACATTAATTTATAAAGAAAGCTTCATACAACACCATGAGTAATAAATATACATATAAACAAAGCATGCTTACAAACAAACCCCAACAAATGGTACTTACAAAGGGAAAAAATGGAGAAGAAACCAAATTTCTTGTGGTGTCAAACACGATCAACCAAGCTCCCGACTCCAAATCATCCGATTACAAGCAATAAATGTTGTTTCCTAAGCTATAAAACTATGAAGAAATGAAGTTTGGATGAGTTGGGACCAAAAATACCCAACCCATACCTAAAAATTGTGTTTTTAGCTCTTTTAATGTGTTTCTGCCCAGGCAAATTCGTCCGGCGAAGCCCCGGTTCGCCCGACGAACAAATGAGGCATTTGCTACTGCCTCTGGTGCATTTCTGGCTCTTCTGATTCGCCTCAGCTTCGCCCGGCGAGCTTAGGGCGAGAGCTGACAGTACAACAAAATCCTGCACTTGTTTTATTCATAACTTTTGAACCGTAACTCCGTTTGAGGCCCGGTCGGAAGCCTCATAAAGCTTATTCAATGCTCTATATGAATATGGAAAAAAATACTTGCTTGAATACCTACAAAAGTGAGAGAAAAACTATTAAACTCAATCATATTTACACGATAACGTGTAATATACACTATAATGTAAACTATATAACATATGCACAAATGTTGATGTTTATTGATTAAATTAAGCCAATAAGTGCCAATTATTTACACTCAAAATTAGTATATTTTGACATTTATCAAGGACCATTTACCTAGAGCCTTGTCCATTCGATCCATAAGCAATATGATTTTCCAAACGCAATCTTCAATCGAAAACGCTTTTGACTTGACCTTCTTATTATAAGCTTTGCCTATTCGTTCTTTCTGTCATATCAAGACATCTAATGCTGCCAACCTTTCTTTGTATAAATCAACCATTTCATCTAACATCATATTTCAATATTGGTCATATGGAATCTCACACTGCCTCTAAATTTGAAGCGATTACAAATACTCTATCTGTCCCAAATTATAAGACGTTTTGGACATTTCACACAGTTTAAGAAAAGCAATCAATGTTGTATGGGAAAGGGAAATTATATATGACTTTACATTATTGTTCTTCATTAATTACAAAGAAAAGAGAAATTAATAGAATCAAAAGAAGAAAGAGAAATAAATAGTAGAGGGTATATTAGGGAAAATGTCATTAATGTTGTATTGGGATTGTAAAGTGACTCATAATTTGAGACAAATATTTTTTCCAAAGTGACTTATAATTTGGGACGGATGAAGTAAATCTCAACAGGAAAAACAACTTCATGTGTGTAAGTCAAACGAAATGGCATTGCATTTATCGTCTCTTTGGGAGAAGTTCGACAAGCCCATAAGACCTGATCTAACGTCTTATGTCGATTCTTTGGTTTTTTCCCCAACGCGCTTCTTAACTAAACCAATGACAACCTTATAGGTAGCTTCGACCTGCCCATTTGCTAGAGCATAATAGGGTGTCGAAGTCAACAATTTAATCCCCATCTCAGAGGCAAACTCCTGCATATTTCGACCAATAAACATCGACCCTTGGTTTGTCGTGATGGTCTCGGGAATTCCAAACCTATAAATAATATACTTCTTATATGAATTCAATTATATCTTCTTGATCAGCATTAACTAAATAGACTACTTTGATCCACTTTGTAAAATAGTCGATACCGACCAGAATATATTTTTGACTCTTAGAGGATGCAGGTCGAATTTCTCCAATCAAATATAAAGCTCATCCTCTAAATGTCCAAGGCTTTACAACTGCATGCAATTCACTTGCAGGAACATGTTGTATGCCTGAGTGGACCTGGCATTCCTGGAAACTTTTAGCGAAGTCAATACAGTCTTTAAGCTTTGTGGGCCGATAAATACCCTGGTGGCACAAAAACCACCTCATCTTGTATCCCACTTGATGAGCACCACACGCCCAACTTTGAACGCTCAACACGGCCAAATATGCCTCTCCTTCTCCAAGGTATTTGAGCAATACTCCTTCAGGTGTCTTCTTGAATAGCTTATTTCCTACAATCACATAGTTTAAAGATTTGTACTTAACCTTTCGATCCGTTGATCTGACTAGGTTTTCCAAGTAACTAACTTCGGTTTCCTCGAACAGTTGTCAACCAAATTTTTAATAGTGCTGATCTCAAAGTTTTCTACATCCACAAATCCCAATTTTGTCAATGCTAGATCCGATGGGGAAAGTCTCGTTGCTTTCACCCTCCCTCGAACTTCGATTAAATCTTTGAGTCTTTCTTTGTACACCTTATACCCTAAGGCAAGTTGTGCCAACTCATTCACTTCTTGGTTTTCAATTCTAGGAATATGTTGGATATCCACAAAGTCGAATCACTTAATCAGTCGATTCACTATGACAAAATACATGATTAAGTTTTCCTTAATGCATATGTATTCTTTTGTTATTTGCTTTACCACCAATTCAGAATCTCCTTTTATTTTGACTCGTTTTTCCCCCAACTTTAACAAGATCTTAAGTCCGGCTACTAAAGCTTTGTACTCAGCCTTGTTGTTTGAGCAAGAGTCGTCGATTCTATATTTAAATTTAGTCGGAATCTTGTTTGGAGAAACAATCAAAATTCCAACACCAGCCTCATCCCTATGGTTGGAACCATCAAAAATTCCAAATAGTTCAATGGTGTCTCAACCATCACGTGATCCACGATAAAGTCAGTGACCACCTGACCCTTCATGGCCTTTAAAGGCACATATGTAAAATTGGTTTAGACAACATATGCTTGATAATATCGATATGGAAATATACATAAACATCAATTGGCTTTATGTAATGCTTTAATTTCATACAAGAAAAGTACAGACAAAGGAACCTATTCTCTAAAAGACTATACCTAGTCTTTGCATCATTCAAGACTCGACTAAGGTAATATATGGCTCTTTCGATGCCACTATCATCCTCTTGCGCTAACATACTCCCTATAGTTAAGTATGAGAAGAAAAATGTACAACCTCATGCGTCTATTCCTAACTGGAGGGGACAAAATATGAGGATTTTCTAGGTATTCCTTTCTTTCATCAAACAGCCTTTGATGCTCTGGCCACCACACAAACTCTTCCTTCTTCAGAACCACATGCGTCTATTCCTAATTAAAGGGGACAAAATAGGAGGATTTTCTAGGTATTCCTTTATTTCATCAAACAGCCTTTGATGCTCTGGCCGCCACACAAACTCTTCCTTATTCAATTTTCATCAGACGAACAGAGATCTATTTTCCATAAAATAAAAAATTATGTTAATAATCAAAAGGGTGGAGTCTTTTTCCTGAATGGTTATGGAGAGACAGGAAAAACATTTATGTGGAAAATGCAAGCAGCATTTTGTTATCAAATGGAGATATATTATTAACTGTTGCATTCAGTGGAATTGCTTCGTTACTTTTACTAGGTGGAAAAATTTCGCATTCCAAATTCAAAATTCATATTCCTACTTTAGACAACTCAACGTGAGATATAGAAAGAAACAATAAACATGTTAAGTTGTTAAAACAAACCAAACTTATCATTTGATATTAGGCATTGATGACTTACAAATATGATTTTGAAACTCTTGATCGGACCCTAAGAGATGTTATGAGTAAAACAGGTAACTCTAATTCCTATTTTGGAGGCAATGTGGTTGTTTTTGGAGGTGAATTTTGACATATTCTTTCAAATATACCATGTGGCTCCCAATCGGACATTGTTCACGCATCCCTTAATTCATGTTACATATGGGACCACTGTGATGTTTTAACACTGACAAAGAATATGAGACTTCATCATGGATCACTTGATATCAATACAGCTGAAGTTGAATAATTTTCAAAATGGATTCTTCAACTTGGCGAGGGAAGACTATCTACACCTAATGATGGTAATGCATAAATTAATATTTTACCTAAATTGTTGCTTCCCAAGAAAAACAGACCCATATAATTTATAACTCAAAATACATATCATGATCTACTGTATAGTTACATGAATATTAAGTTCCTTGAATCAAGAGCAATTTTAGCTTCAAATATAGAAAGAGTTGACGAAATCAATGAATTCATGTTAGGTCTTATTCCTGGTATTTCAATACTCCAATAAATTTGCTTTCTCATCAACTTCTACTTACTCCTTCCATCTCACAATAGGTTGTTAGAACAAGATTTGTTTATGAAATATATCCTTAGGTTTTGATGATAACAAAGTAATGAAAGAACAATGGTGTTATCTAATATGTGTTTGAAGTATGCAGGTTCCAAAGCTGAAAGAGAATCTATTTAGAATTTGTTAAGAGAACGCATTTTAGAGAAGCTAAGTTCTTGGTTTCTGATGGTTCATAACTGCAGGACATTCTTTAGTGAAGTCTGATGATAGAGGAAAAATCCTATGGATATAAGTTCCTCTATCTTTTGTGTTTTGGTGTTTTCTCTGTGTTGTATGGTCTTCCCTCTAAATATTTTTGTAAAATTTTCTCTATTAATGAATATTTTATTCTCTCTATCCTTATTTCAATTTCCTTCAATTGGTATCATTCTATGATTCTTTTTTACAACAACAAAGGGGGAGAAGAGTTATGATTTTGATCATTTTTATTCAGTTAATAATATCCCATACATTAAGCAAAAGGGGAGAAGAAAAATAATCCAAAGAGTGTGTCAACATTAACATTCTGAAGAGGTTAATGATAATAACTCTGAAGAATTTAATCTAACAACTCTGAAGAGAAAGTAGCTTTTTTTCAAACAAACTTATTGTAATCAAAATTCCAAGTCTTGTACTCAGAGGGAGCTTGCAAACCCCACGCGGTACTTTGAGATAAATAATCTTTGATAGTCTAAAATACTCACAGAAAGCTTGTAAACCTTACTCTGAAGTTTTTATCATTTTTATCTGAATTGAACCTTCATTAAAACAAAAATGATTTTGGATCTTAAACTCAGGGGGAATTCGCAAACCTCACTCAGCAGGCTTAAATTAAAGATATAATTTTGAAAGTATAGAACTCAGGGGAAACTTACAAACCTATCTCTGACGTTTTAGAAATATGTTTATCTGATATGAACTTTCATTAGAACCAAAATTATTTTGAATCTTAAATATAGGGGGGGCTTGCAAACCTCATTTTGTAGATTAGACTTGAAGAAATAATTTTGAAAGTATAAAATTCAGGGGGAGCTTACAAACCTAACTCTGGAATTTTATAAACATGATTATCAAAGTAAAAATTGTTCACCAAAATACATTTGTTTGTCATCATAAAAAAAGGGGGAGATTGTAAGAACAAGTTTGGTTCTACATCTACTTACCTTTATGTTTTGATGATAACAAAGTGTAGAAGAACAATATTGTACACTAACTATTTATCAAGTTTGCAGAAACTCAAATATTAGAACAAAATCTAAATGCAAAGAGCAAATGCTGATTGAAGCATATTCTGATCAAGTAACGTCAATTGCTTGTCTAGAGACAACTCTGATAGTTGCAGACTTTGAAAAAAGCCAACTATGATTGTGAACTCAGAAGACATCAAAGGCTAATGGAAAGAAAATTTCAAATTAGAGCAAAGTCTGAAGCAAGGTTTGAACAACCTCAAATTATAAAAGACAGACTCTAAAGATAGCCATGCCATTGAAGAAATCAATCTGAATGCAGACATAGTCTGAAGATAGCAGAAAGTAGATTGAAGAAAGGAAAAATACAAGTTGAACAAAGGAAGAATACAAATATAGGTTTAAAGCAAGTCAAACTTCAAGATCATCAATTCAACTTTTCTGAATAGAAACCATCCAGACAAACTCTGATAAAGCTCTGACTACAAGTGTGTGCAAATCTCAGAACCCAGTACTCAGAGGACTCTGAAGTCTCTCAATGTTTTGAAGACAACTTCTGAATTCTACTCAAGCTTCACCAAGTTATATAAGAAGCCTCTGACTAGAATTTGGTAAGCAAAGGAAATATTCTCTTACAGTCAACGCATATGAGTTTGACAAGGTATTAAATGCTTATGCATTTCTTGTTGACATTCACTGTGGGCTGTAGTACTTTCAAGCCTCACTTCAAATAGACTTTATAGTCTATATCATCTAGGCTCTGGACTCTGATCAAACTTTATTTCATCTATCATATGAAGCCTCTGATTATGACGAGTAGTATATTCAAGGAAAGTATAATCAAAAATAGATTTCCTTATGAAGACAAATTCTAATATTTACTTAAGCTTCAAACCCCTTTCATAAGAAGCCTCTAACTAGAAGATTTAAATTTAAGGTCTTTATTGTTTGATGTTACATAAGTTCAAAAGCAAATCTAATTTTAATGTAAAGAAGACTTCACACGTCCCATCATCAAACAACTCTCTGCTGCAAGTGCCACTTAATTACTGCACATGAAGCAACCTTCATACAATAGATACTTCAAAGGTCGATTCGTATTCTACCATCCAACAAATATATCCTCTAACAGATCTTTTCATCTCTTATATATTCTGAAGAATATGGAAGGTGAAATATAAGATGCCAATGAGAGAGCGAGCATAAAAGAGAGAAGAAAGTAGAAAGGAAAAAAGAGTGTATGGACGTAAGCATGCATGTGAATCTGTGTAAATCTTAGCAGACGCTGAAGCCACAAACCACAACACAAAAAGAAAACACTTTGAACCTTCATTGTATATCTCTTAAGTGTAATCATCTGAAATTCATCTTGTGTAATATGCTTATCTAAGAAGCACACTTGTAAACACAAACTGCTATAACCCAATTGGTTATGTTCCTCAAGCGACCAGGTTGGTTAGGATCTTGAGAACTCAGTGACATGTAGTCATTGAGGGAAAAAATATTTTTAAGCGACCAGGTAGGTCAGGCTTTAGGAGTCAATGACCGTTGGGGTTTCTCAAGCGACCAGGTAGGTCAGACTCTTGAGGAATCAGTGACATGTCGTCATTGCTTTGTAATCATGATTTGATTATTGGATTAATTTTTTGTCTAAGGAAAATCACCTGACGGGTGGATTGGAGGTAGCCTAGTTAACGGTGAACTAGGATAAAATGATTGTGTCTTTTATCATTATTCTTATTATTCTTGTTGTTATTCTTGCGTTTGTTTTGGGAAGCGAAAAGTTATCAAACTGGAAACCCAATTTAAACCCCCCTTTATTATGTTTCCTACACCTTCACTTTGTGTTGGTATTTCTCTGGCAAAAGTGTTGTACTAAGATCAGAAATCGTTCAACAGACTACTAAGAAGATCAAGATGATTCATGAGAAGAAGAAAGTATCGCAGAACAGATAGAAGAGTTACCGTGATGAAAGGATGAAAGTACTTGAATTCTGAGAGGGAGATCATGTGTTCTTGAGGGTCACTCTGGTGACTGGTGCTAGTCATGAGTTGAGGTCTCGAAAACTCACGTCGCGTTTCATTGGTCCTTACCATATTTTGAACTGAGTAAGAGAAGTAGCTTACAGAGTTGCTAAACCGCCATCTCTTTTGAACCTTCACAGTGTGTTTCATGTGTCTCAACTTCAGAAGTATGTTCCAGATCCGTCTTATATAATTCTAATGGATGATGTGCAAGTGAGATACAACTTGACTGTTGAGGCATCACCTTTGTGGATTGAGGATCATGAACTGAAGCACTTGAGAGGCAAGGATATTACTTCGATGAAGGTAATGTGGGGAGGACCTGCTAGTGGGAGTGTGACGTGGGAGCTTGAGAGTCTGATGAGAGAATCTTATCCGTAGCTGATTCGTTCAGGTTATTTTCGAGGGCGAAAGTTATATAAGTGGGGAAAAGTTGTAACACCCTGAATTCAATTAATTTACTTAATTGAATTTTTTATTTTATATAATTGTTTAAATGATTTAAAATGTTTTTTAATTTTTATTTTGTGATATGTGATAACTTTGCAATTTGTGAGTGGTTTGGTGGGAGTGATAGAGAGTGTTGCACCCCAAAATTTGCCCTCACATCTTTGAGACAAATTGATTCAAGAAGCTTCCTCACACTCTTAGGAGTCTCAAAAGCTCAAGACTACTCAAGGATTGACCATACAAGCTCTCCTCCTAAACAATCAACCTACAACTAGGGTTTTATTTTTCTCAAAAGGAATTGAGCTCTCAATACCTCAGATGGACTTCATGGTTCTCTCTATGCTCTAGGGTATCCTCATGTCAAGTCTCAAGCCTTTCTTCACAAGTTTGCTCAGTCAATTGCTCAAATGATCAACAGTAGATTGTATTGGACCAAAAGTCAACTTTGACCAATTTACAGTCAAACGTCATCATTTCTTGGCAACATCAAGATTTTGAAGTCCCATTCATCATTTGATCAAGGGTTGATCATGATTCCTCAAGAAAATCAAGATTTACTCAAAAGTCAAAATTTGCCAAATTAGGGCTTTCTTAAGGAAAAGTCAACTGAACTTTGACCATGCACAACTTTCACATACTTCATTATAAATTCCTCAACCAAAGCTCATTTTGAAGGAAATTCAATTATCTACAACTTTGTCTCTCTAAGCTCAAGACCAAAAATGCCTCGTTTGAGAGATATGGACCAAAACTTTACAGGTCGTCTTAAAAGTCAACAAAAAGACACTTTTTTGGTCAAAGCAATTTACACAAAAATAAAGACTTCAAATGAAAAAGTGATCAACACGAAAGTTGTAGGGGACATCTTGAGGGTTCCAAAAAGTTTAAGATCACCTTCATATGACAAAAATTGAGAGAGTTACGATTGGTGCAAGTTGAGCAAAATTTGAGAAACGCATGAAACCTACATTGAACATTTTTGAGCTTTTGGACCAATGGGCCTATCTTTTAAGGTTGAATCATGTTTATGACATATTCAAGGACCTCAAAGTTCACTTTGGTATTATTTTGATTTTGATTTTATTTTATTTTGATTTTATTTTATTTTGATTTTATTCAAAGAAGTAAACAAAATTAAATAAAACAAAATAAATCAAATAATGGTGGGCACATGGATCCTTTTAAATGGAGTTTCTAGAAGGTTAAAACATGTCATTCAAGGCCATCAAAACCCAAATAAAACCGTGGGAGAGAGTGAAGGAAACATGGTTTTCAAAAAATTAAAATGGTTGGAAACATGTTCCTTGAACCTAGCTCTTCAATGATTCTTTATCTACCATGTTTCTCCTATAAATACAAGGCTCAAACACAAGAGAAAAGGGGCAAGAGGCTTCGCAAAGGAAGGCTTCCAAATCACAAAATTTTTGAAAAAAAAAATGAAAATTCAAAACTCCATTTCCAATCATTCTCAATCCAAACCAATGATTAAATACTCATCCTGAAGGTTCGATTCCCACCCCATGCAAATTCTTTTTAACTATTTTCTAATCCCTTTCTTTTATCATATTTCAAGTAATTTATTTATTTATTTTCAATTAAGTTAAAACATCAACAAAAAATTATAAAACCGTTAAAAGAATAAAAAAATATAGTTTAGGTTATGTAATCATTTTTTTAGACTTATATTATTTTTATTAAAATTAATTTTTTAGACTTAGGCTTATAATTAATTAATTTTTGTACAAATGAATTAGAAATTAGGTTTATTTATTTTAAAATTATTTCTCAAAAATAAAAAAACAAATATTGACTTAGATATTCAGGACATTTAACTTGACTTTTAATATGTATTTGCTTTTCGTTTATCATTTATTTTCTTAGAATAAATGTATAGGTTTGTGCATAAATTGTAATAGTATAGTTTACATTTCTTGTACGATTATATTATGTAACTGTTCATAAGCCTTGTAATAGTGTAGTTTACATTTCTCGTACGATTATATTATGTAACTGTCCATAAGCCTTGTAATAGTCTATGTTACATTCTCGCACGATTATATCATGTAACTGCCCATAAGCCGTGTAATAGTGTAGGTATTTATTTTTCGCACTTATATTTTATTTGCTAGATAAATAGGCATGTATGGCAAGATCTAAAATCAAACGTTAGAATAACCTATAACTCAAGATAATATAATTGAATCAACGCACATTGCACACATTCACCTCTAGGGTAGCCTCTCTCTGTTGCCTTACGATTAAAACGATCATGTCCCTCGAAAGTAGGGGTACTTTAGCAAAAGACGCTTACGAATAATATCATCATAGTCCCTTCGATATAAAGATCATAGTCCCTCGATGACCCTTCGAGCTGCCTATAAAAAGATGATATCGTCCCTCGACGACCCTATGGAAAAATGATGATAGTCCCTTCGCATTGCTAAGGTATCCTTACATGTTGCCTTTTATGACCATTCGATGACCCTTCACTGTCCCTCAACATCCAATAGACAGTACTACCTACCCATTAATGGTATGGATAGTACTATCTCTCAAGGAAAATGATAAGTACAAGAAAGACCTTACAAATTAGGGGTAAGTAACTTTTAAATGCTTGCTCACAACTCAAAAACAAATACTTTTCATATCTCACTTTTCCAAAAATATTTTCAAAAAAAAAAACAAACACTTTGTATACATTCTTACACGAATTATTACAAAGTCAAACTTTTACAAAACATTTTCAAAAACGTTCACACACATTCAAAAAGTAAGTAAAAAATGTGAGCTAAGCATTTAAGAGCTCATGGATAACCATGGATACAAAGGGTGCTAATACTTTCCCTTTGTATAACTTACCCCCCGAACTCAAAATCTATCAAGGTCTTTCCTGTTCTTTTCAGCCTTTCCTTATTGGATAAAAGAAAAGTCGGTGGCGACTCTTGCTAACCGCAACATGTTTTGCGAAAACAAAACAAAAAAAAGTCAGTTCTCCCACCGTGTTACAGAGAGTAATAGGAATTAATTAGAATTTTAGTTAATTTCATTTGATTAAAATAATTGAATAATAATAAAATAAGAGAAATAGTGATATCAGGGCAGAAAGTAGAATTATTAGAAAAATAAGGGAAAAAGTAGAAAGTAGAGGTAAGTTGAGTGGTAAAAGTGAGATATTTGACTTAAATACAATTTTTAGATTAAAATAAATAGAATATGTAACGAGAGTAAAACTTGCCAGTACGTAGAAATTGTGCAACTGAGAAAAAGTGGCAAGAGTAAGAGAAGGAGAACAAGGGCTTGAGGGAGAAGAACAACACCATAACCAAACTTGTTAACCTACTAGAAATTCAGGTAGGGGGACTACTTGAATATAGGTGTATTACATGAAGGGTGGAGAGGGATCCTCACGCTCCTATAGGTTTTCCTCAATTGATGTGTTTGATGAGTTTTTAAATATAATCATATGAAGTCTATGATAATCAATTTATGTGATATGAAACTCGTGCCCTGTGTGTTATTGGATTTTGTGTTTGATGAATGGATATGAATCTGAATGCTATGATAACCGTTGTTGTGTATTTGATTTTATGAATAAAGTCTTGAATTCATGATTAATTGATGAATATGGATGTTAATTGGTGTATATATGACGATTTGATTGTTGTATTATATACATATATTAATTTATGTGCAATTTGGGGTGTTGGGGATCAAAATCTGATTTTCAAATGAGCTCTCGTGGTGAAAACACAGATTTTGGTTTCTGCATCAGCATGGCGGGCTGCCCGTCATGCATTTGAGACAGCTGATGGTCATTAGTGAGGTGACTGAGAGACCGTCATGGTCTCTATACGGGATTTTCCTGTCGGTCGTCATTGGGATGACAGGTTGTGAGGGGAAACAGTTACGGGTTGGGTGATGGTCGTCACCCAAATGACGAGCTGGTCGTCAGGACCGTCAGGGGCCGAATTTGAGTGATTAGTCCACTTTTCGATATTATTTTTCGCATGCAGATGATGTTGAGTTATTGTTTGATGTGATTTGTTGAGATTAATTGTGGGATGAGGTATTATAATGAATTAAATTATAAGTGAGTTAATTGCATATTTATAAGTGGTGAATTATGATTATGTCTATGAACTGTGATGTTGTGATTATAATTATGTGTTGTGAATGTAATTATAATTGTTTCTGTTAACGTGGGTAGTTCAGAAGTGGGGACTATTGTGAATGTTGTATTGCATGTTGCTTATGTTTAGAAGTGGAACCATAAGTGTTGTCGTTGTTGTTGATGTATTACTTTGTATGTCATGCATCATTTTGTGTTAGTGTATTGAAATAGGCGGGTCACAGGTTCAGAAGTCGGGACCAGTGATCATCTGTGGTTTAGAAGTGGAGACCTGAGGTTCAAAAGTGGGGACCCAGTTTGAATGAGGAACCATTGTTGAGTGGACGAGATCAATAACAAACCTCTGATGTCCAATTTGGTACTGTAACGCCCCATTTTTAATTATTTAATCGTCGTGTTTTATTTTTAATTGTTGGTCTTGTTTAGGGTGCGTGTCTGAGTGCGTAGGGGTAATATTGTTATAATAGTGATAAGGTGTGGGGTGTGTCCACTAATAGTAATATGGAACTTATTATTATTATTATTATTATTATTATTATTATTATTATTATTAGTATATTTCATATTATTATTGTTAAGACTATTATTATTATTATTATTATTAATATTATTAGTAAAATGAAATCTAATGTGAATAATTAGATAATGGGCTGATATGAAATAATAAGGGTAGTTTAGTAATTGAAGGAAGATTAGTGAAAATTAGTGGAGGTTTAGTCATATCAGAATTTTGGAGAGAAAAAGAGGAAAACCAAGGAGAGGAAGAACCAGGGTGTGCTAGGGCTAACATCTCCATCAGATTTTCGCATGAATTAATCAGGAATTCGAGGTAAGGGGGAGAACAGGTTTAATATTGGTGAATTAATCATGTGAGGATAGTGAGGAGTCCTTAACCCCGTAGGAATTCGTTTGAATGTATGCTGTCATATGATTATGTGATGTATATGCGTGAATATGTGATGAATATTATGTGCTGAACTTCTGATTTTGTCTGTCATCTTGATGTTGTTATTGTTGTTGAATGTGACATTGCAGAGTTGATTTAGATTTAGATTTGGAGGATGAATTTAGACTAAAATCGGAGTTAGTAATGTTAAGAGAAAGATGTAGGATGAGTAATAGAACATGAAATTGATGTAGAACTAGTTTTAGGAATGTTTTAGAGTGAATTAATGAAGATCCCGTAGCAGAACTTAGGCTGGTGTGGAGAAAACAGGTTTGCGTAATAGATCTGGCGTTACACGTATTGGGGAAGGTGTTACGCGTAAGGCTAGGCAGGATTGGAGACATTACGCGTACAAGGAGGCCATAAGGAGGTTTTGGCACGACCCTCTGCCCATACGCGTAAGGATACACATATGGTGGCTTGGCAATACGCGTATGGAGTAGCTATACGCGTATCCAGATCTGAGAAAGGAATTTGTGAAGGAAATAACTCTCTGCCCATCGCGTATGAGGTTAGGCAATACGCGTATGGCAGGGCGAGGCAGAAGGCCTTACGCATCTGGTACGCGTATGCTTGGGTGGGAGAGTGTGACAATACGCGTATGACTCAGGTCAGTACGCGTATGACCAGTGGGCGTGGAAAATTTTGGTGTTTTGCGATTTCTTTCCCGATTTCGCGTCCAATGTAGGTTCTTACGGTTTGGGAGATTGGGGTTAGATGCCAGAACTTGAGTAGTGTGGAATTGGTGACGAAAATAATTAATTTAATAATTTTAGGGAATTAATTAATTAATTAATAGTTGATTTATGTTGTGTGAAGTAATTGTATATTGTTGGATGTTGATGTGTGATTCAGGTGTGATCAGGAGGATCGTGAACATGTATATATATGCTATTGTACATGTGTTTCATATGCATAATTGTGTCATGCATTACATGGAATTGGTGGGATGAATCATTGCTCAGGAGGAGTGTATGTGATTCATCCGTACTCCGATATGGAGAATGGCGGGGATAGATCATTACCAAGTAGGGGTGTATGTGATCTATCCGGGTTCGATTGAATGAACCATGATGTTGGTACCACATGCATTGTGTCTATGTCAAGTCGCATTGCATTATTACTTTGTTGATTGATTGGTGATTGAATGTGACAGTAGGTCGTGACTGTATATTTGTATGATATATGTGAGTAACTACCTTCTAATATGTATTATTCGCCGTTTAATATTGAATGTAGTTCTCACCCCTTTGTTGTTGTTGTGTCTGTGCTTCTTTAGAAGTATAGATAATCCAGGTACTTAGGTTGCTGGAGTACGTGTTGCTTGTTCGAGTCGTAGGAGTCGCTCTGATATGTAACATGGGAATTATGGGGATTTCATTCATTTGTTATTTGTTATTTGTTATTCGTTCTTCGTTCTGTTACGTATCTTTCTTTTTGATGAATTTATGGTGAACCACGAGTTATGTGGAACTTTTTTTCCGAAGTTGTTGGCATGTGGCCGTGACATGAATAAATAAATTATTTTCCGCTATTCTATTTCATTTAATAAAAGGAGTTTGATGTTGGTTTTATGAATGTGGCATCCTACTTTGTTTTTGGTGTAAAAACTCTGATTATTTCATAGAATTTTGTGTATTTTTCATAAATGGGAAATTGGGGTGTTACAATTGGTATCAGAGCAGGTCGGTCCATCCGGCCAGGTGTAGTAGTTGAGTCTGTCCTTAGTATAGGAATTGTTTTTGTGTTCTGACCTTATGTTGATTATTGACCAGTATGGCAGGAAGGAATGATGCTGCTCTTGCTGCTGCTATGCAAGCCATGGTACAAGATGTAGAGAACGCCAATCAGGATGGAGGTGCTCAGTTTCGTGACTTGGCACAATTCCAGAGCAATAAGCCGCCTACATATGAGGGAGGTATTTTGGATCCAGAGGCTGCACAGAAATGGCTGAAGGCTGTTGAGAAGATCTTCAGGACCATGGAATGCAGTGATGTTCAGAAGGTACGGTTTGGTACTCATATGCTGGAAGGGGAGGCTAAGGCCTGGTGGGACAACAGTCGTCAGAGATTGGAAGCTGCAGGTACTGAGATTACTTGGGCAGTGTTTCAAGCTGAGTTTCTGGAAAAGTATTTTCCGGAAGACATTCGTAGTGCAAAGGAGGTTGAATTTTTGGAGCTGAAATAGGGTGATATGACAGTTGCTGAATATGCTGCTCGGTTTGAAGAGTTGGTTCAGTATTGTGCTCATTACAATACTGAGGAAGCTATGACTTCGAAGTGCTTGAAGTTTGAGAATGGGCTGCATCCCGAGATCAAACTGGGCATTGCTTGTCAGAAAATAAGAAATTATCCAGAACTGGTAAGCAGAAGCAGAATCTACGACAATGATAACAGAGCCATAATTGCTCATTACAAGGCTGTGAATGAGAAGAAGGGTAAGCAGAGGTTTGGAGGTACTCCTTACAGTGCTCCAGCTGATAAGGGGAAACAGAAAACTGACGTAGGAAAGAAGCCAAAAGATAAGGGAGCAGGTTCTGATACCCTCAAGTGTTTCCGATGTGGTGGTGCAGGTCACCGTGCTAATAACTGTCCGAATGAGGTGAAGAAGTGCTTCAAGTGTGGCAAAGCAGGTCATGTTATAGCAGATTGTAGGACCACTATGCCTACTTGTTATAATTGTGGAAAGAAGGGTCACATCAGCACTCATTGTGAGAAGCCGAAGAAGTCTCAGGCGTCTCAAACTGGTGGAAAAGTATTTGCCTTGGTGGGAGCCCAATCCACTGATGAGGAGCGTTCCGTCAAAGGTACTTGCTTTATTAATGATATTCCTTTAATTGCTATCATTGACCGGGTGCAACACACTCGTTTATTTCTGTTGACTATGTGAAGGGATTAGGGTTTGTGCCATCTACTCTAGAGTAGAGGATGACGATTGAAACTCCATCTATTGGTTCCGTGGTTACTTATTTGGTGTGTTTGAAGTGTCCGCTGACCATGTTTGGTAGAGATTTCAGAGTGGACTTGATTTGTTTGCCACTCGGTAATCTCGATGTTATTTTGGGAATGAACTGGTTGGAGTTCAACCGGGTTTATATTGATTGCTTCAGGAAGACGTTATTGTTTCTTACTCCTGAAGAGGAAGCTTTAGCAGATTCGCTATCTAGCAGGGAGTTGAGGGTGTTGTTGAAGGATGAAGCGAAGCTGTTTGCGGTGTTTGCCTCGTTATCTGTTGAAAGCAAGACTTCAGTTAATGAATTACCAGTGGTGAATGAATTTCCTGAAGTTTTTCCAGATGACATCACAGAATTGCCTCCGACAAGGGAAGTTGAATTCACTATTGATCTTGTACCGGGTACCAGACCTATCTCTATGGCACCGTACAGGATGTCTGCATCAGAATTGGCAGAGTTGAAATCTCAGGTCTGGGAATTGCTCGATAAGAAGTTTATTAGACCAAGTGTGTCACCGTGGGGAGCTCCAGTGTTGTTGGTGAAAAAGAAGGATGGTAGTATGCGTCTGTGCATCGATTACCGTCAGTTGAATAAAGTGACCATTAAGAATAAGTATCCACTTCCGAGGATTGATGACTTAATGGATCGGCTGGTAGGAGCTCGTGTTTTCAGCAAAATTGATCTGAGGTCGGGTTACCATCAGATTAGAGTAAAAGAGGGTGATATTCAGAAGACTGCTTTCAGAACTCGCTACGGACATTACGAATATGCAGTGATGCCTTTCGGAGTATCTAATGCGCTGGGTGTGTTTATTGAATATATGAATCGTATCTTCCACTCTTATCTGGATCAATTTATTGTGGTATTTATTGATGATATACTGATTTATTCTAAGTCTGACGAAGACCATGCAGGACACTTGAGAATCGCATTTCAGGTGTTGAAAGATAATAAATTATTTGCAAAGTTCTCGAAGTGTGAATTCTGGTTGAAGACTGTGAGTTTCTTGGGTCATGTTATTTCTGGTGATGGTATAGCGGTGGATCCATCTAAAGTAAGTGCAGTACTTCAGTGGGAAGCTCCGAAAATAGCAACCGAGATTAGAAGCTTTTTGGGTTTGGCAGGTTACTATAGAAGATTCATTGAAGGGTTTTCCAAACTGGCATTGCCATTGACTCAGCTAACCAGGAAAAATCAAGCTTTTGTTTGGGATGCTGCCTGTGAGGAAAGTTTTCAGGAACTGAAGAAGAAATTGACTACATCACCAGTGTTAATTCTACCTAATCCAAATGATCATTTTGTAGTGTATTGTGATGCGTCTAAGATGGGATTAGGCGGTGTGTTAATGCAAGATGGCAAGGTAGTGGCTTATGCTTCATGACAGTTGAGGGTGCATGAGAGGAACTATCCTACCCATGATCTGGAATTAGCTGCAGTGGTATTCGTATTAAAAATCTGGAGGCATTATTTGTATGGATCGAGATTTGAAGTATTCAGTGATCACAAGAGTCTGAAATACTTATTCGATCAGAAGGAGTTGAATATGAGGCAGAGAAGGTGGTTAGAGTTCTTAAAGGATTATGATTTCAATTTGAGTTACCATCCAGGAAAAGCTAATGTTGTAGCAGATGCTCTAAGTCGAAAGACAATCCATATGTCAGCCTTGATGGTGAAAGAAATGGAATTGATTGAGTAGTTCAGAGACTTGAGTATGGTTTGTGAAACTACACCAGAAAGTATTAGATTGGGTATGCTGAAGGTGAATAATGACTTTTTGGATGTAATTAAAGAAAATCAGAAACTGGATGTGAAATTAGTGGGCTTGATGCCTACAGGAGGGGATGATTCTGATAGTGACTTTAAAGTGGATAATGTTGGTGTGTTGAGGTTCCGGGGCAGAATTTGTGTACCGGACAATGAGGAATTAAAAAAGGCAATTTTAGGGGAAAGTCATCAGAGTAGTTTGAGTATTCATCCAGGAGCTACAAAGATGTATCAAGACTTGAAGAAGTTATTTTGGTGGTCCGGTATGAAAAGGGACATAGCTCAGTTTGTTTATGCTTGTTTGATATGTCAGAAGTCAAAGGTGGAACACCAGAAACCGTCAGGATTAATGCAACCGTTGGAAATTCCAGAATGGAAATGGGACAATATTACTATGGATTTTGTTACTGGTTTGCCAAATACGGCGAAAGGCTTTGATGCTATTTGGGTAGTGGTGGATCGACTTACGAAATCCACACATTTTATACCAATTAACATCAGTTTTCCATTGTCGAAGCTGGCGAAAATTTATATCAGAATAATTGTGAAGCTGGATGGTGTTCCGTCGAGCATAGTGTCGGATAGAGATCCGAGGTTTACTTCAGAGTTTTGGAGGAGTCTGCAGGAAGCCTTGGGTTCTAAGTTGAAGTTGAGCTCGGCTTATCATCCACAGACCGATGGTCAGTCGGAGAGGATCATTCAGTCGTTGGAGGATTTGCTGAGAGCCTGTGTATTGGAAAAAGGTGGTGCCTGGGATACTCATTTGCCATTGATTGAGTTCACGTACAACAATAGCTACTATTCTAGTATTGGGATGGCATCTTTTGAAGCTTTGTATGGTAGGAGATGTAGAACGCCTCTGTGTTGGTATGAGACTGGTGAGAATGTGGTACTTGGACCAGAAATTGTGCAACAGACTACTGAGACAATTCAAATGATCCGTGAAAAGATGAAGGCGTCTCAGAGTAGACAGAAAAGTTATCATGACAATCAGAAGAAAGATTTGGAATTCAGTGAAGGTGATCACGTGTTCCTGAGAGTTAACCCAGTGACCGGTGTGGGTCGTGCATTGAAATCATCCTAAATTTATTGGACCGTATCAGATCTTGCAGAGGATTGGTACAGTTGCTTATAGGGTGGCGCTGCCGGCTGAACTTTCGAACTTGCATGATGTGTTCCATGTGTCGCAACTTCAAAAGTATGTGTCGGATCCATCTCATGTTATTCAGAGGGATGAAGTACATATCAGAGAGAAACTTACTGTGGAAACGATGCCTTTAAGGATCGAGGATTGCATGATGAAACAACTCAGGGGGAAGGAGATACCTCTGGTGAGAGTAGCTTGGGGAGGAGCTGCTGGCGGAAGTGTGACCTGGGAATTGGAGACCAGGATGTGGGAGTCGTATCCGGAACTTTTTCCATCAGGTACATTTTCGAGGACGAAAATAATTTAAGTGGGGGAAAGTTGTAACGCCCCATTTTTAATTATTTAATCGTCGTGTTTTATTTTTAATTGTTGGCCTTGTTTAGGGTGCGTGTCTGAGTGCGTAGGGGTAATATTGTTATAATAGTGATAAGGTGTGGGGTGTGTCCACTAATAGTAATATGGAACTTATTATTATTATTATTATTATTATTATTATTATTATTATTATTATTATTATTATTATTATTATTATTACTACTATTATTTTTAATAGTATATTTCATATTATTATTGTTAAGACTATTATTATTATTATTATTATTAATATTATTAGTAAAACGAAATCTAATGTGAATAATTAGATAATGGGCTGATATGAAATAATAAGGGTAGTTTAGTAATTAAAGGAAGATTAGTGAAAATTAGTGGGGGTTTAGTCATATAAGAATTTTGGAGAGAAAAAGAGGAAAACCAAGGAGAGGAAGAACCAGGGTGTGCTAGGGCTAACATCTCCATCAGATTTTCGCAGGAATTAATCAGGAATTCGAGGTAAGGGGGGAGAACGGGTTTAATATTGGTGAATTAATCATGTGAGGGTAGTGGGGAGTCCTTAACCCCATAGGAATTCATTTGAATGTATGCTGTCATATGATTATGTGATGTATATGCGTGAATCTGTAATGAATATTATGTGCTGAACTTCTGATTTTGTCTGTCATCTTGATGTTGTTATTGTTGTTGAATGTGACATTGCAGAGTTGATTTTGATTTAGATTTGGAGGATGAATTTAGACTAAAATCGGAGTTAGTAATGTTAAGAGAAAGATGTAGGATGAGTAATAGAACATGAAATTGATGTAGAACTAGTTTTAGGACTGTTTTAGAGTGAATTAATGAAGATCCTGTAGCAGAACTCAGGCTGGTGTGGAGAAAACAGGTTTGCGTAATAGATCTGGCGTTACGCGTATTGGGGAAGGTGTTACGCATAAGGCTAGGCAGGATTGGAGACATTACGCGTACGGGGAGGCCATAAGGAGGTTTTGGCACGACCCTCTGCCCATATGCGTAAGGATACGCGTATGGTGGCTTGGCAATACGCGTATGAAGTAGCTATATGCGTATCCAGATCTGAGAAAGGAATTTGTGAAGGAAATAAATCTCTGCCCATACGCGTATGAGGTTAGGCAATACGCGTATGGCAGGGCGAGGCAGAAGGCTTTACGCGTCTGGTACGCGTATGCTTGGGCGGGAGAGTGTGGCAATACATGTATAACTCATGTCAGTACACGTATGACCAGTGGGCGTGGAAATTTTTGGTGTTTTGCGATTTCTTTCCTGATTTCGCATCCAATGTAGGTTCTTACGGTTTGGGAGATTGGGGTTAGATGCTAGAACTTGAGTAGTGTTTAATTGGTGATGAAAACAATTAATTTAATAATTTTAGGGAATTAATTAATTAATTAATAGTTGATTTATGTTGTGTGAAGTAATCGTATATTGTTGGATGTTGATGTGTGATTCAGGTGTGATCAGGAGGATCGTGAACATGTATATATATATGCTATTGTACATGTGTTTCATATGCATAATTGTGTCATGCATTACATGGAATTGGTGGGATGAATCATTGCTCAGGAGGAGTGTATGTGATTCATCCGTACTCCAATATGGAGAATGGTGGGGATAGATTATTGCCAAGTAGGGGTGTATGTGATCTATCCGGGTTCGATTGAATGAACCATGATGTTGGTACCACATGCATTGTGTCTATGTCAAGTCGCATTGCATTATTACTTTGTTGATTGATTGGTGATTGAATGTGACAGTAGGTCGTGACTGTATGTTTGTATGATATTTGTGAGTAACTACCTTCTAATATGTATTATTCACCGTTTAATATTGAATCTAGTTCTCACCCCTTTGTTGTTGTTGTGTCTGTGCTTTTTCGGAAGTACAGATAATCCATGTACTTAGGTTGCTGGAGTACGTGTTGCTTGTTCGAGTCGTAGGAGTTGCTCTGATATGTAACACGGGAATTATGGGGATTTCATTCATTTGTTATTTGTTATTTGTTATTCGCTCTGTTACGTATCTTTCTTTTTGATGAATTTAAGGTGAACCACGAGTTATGTGGAACTTTTTTTCCGAATTTGTTGGCATGTGGACGTGACATGAATAAATAAATTATTTTCCGCTATTCTATTTCATTTAATAAAAGGAGTTTGATGTTGGTTTTATGAATGTGGCATCCTACTTTGTTTTTGGTGTAAAAACTCTGATTATTTCATAGAATTTTGCGTATTTTTCATAAATGGGAAAGTGGGGTGTTACAGGTACCACATGTATAGAGTTGAGTTGTAAGTCATATTGCATACATAAAGGCTATGTGAGTTGAATTGTTGTGTTATTGTGTAAATCGAATGTATGGGCGTAATTTAAGCTACCCTTGCATTCTTTTGTGCTGTTAATATATTTGAGTGTATTCTCACCCCTTTGTTGTTTGTTTTGTGTTGTTCTACACAATGTTGTACAAATACTTAGGAGGAGTAAGTGTTGCTGTTGATAACGTGAAAACTTATCGAATATTTAGACCCGATTCACATGCTATTTAGTGTCGTTTTATTGTATTTTTATACTTTTATGTTGTGTTTTATCTTCATTTCAGGTACTTTTCAATTATGGAGTGTCCATGCGAAGAAACCGGAAAAGGAGCAAGGAAAGGAAGAAAAATGCTGAAAAAAGAAAGTTTCTGGTGTATGGTGTTTGCCACCAGCCTAATGGAATTTGCCATGCGCCTCTTAGCGACATCATCCACAACTTAAACTTGTGGCGTTCGCCATGAGCCTAATGGCGGTCGCCATGGCTGCGCAGTAACAGAATTTGTGGGAAAACAAAATTGGCCAATTCTTCCCCACTTCCCTACAATTTCTCCATGACTTCTACACGAATTTGAAGACAGTTACAACACCAGAGTTCTATATAAGACTGGATTTTTAGAGTTTTAGGGATCTAAGTTCTTGTACACGGAAGCTCTGGAATTTTAGTTTTTAAGCAAATATTTTACATTCAAAGTGATAGACACTCGCATTGATGGATTATCACAACTTTAGTTTTAGGTTTATGTACTCTTGGATCACAATCCTGTCGACATTATTAAAGTGTATTTGATTTACGTTCGTTGCACTTGAAGTTTTCCCGCATTTAATTCAAGTTTTCAGGTTTTTACAGTATTGATTATTATTCTTATTTATCGCATATTTTGTCTGATTATCATGTTGTCTTTACTTTCTATTACGATGCTTAATTTGTTTAAGTTTAAATCCATGTCTAGCTAAACATCTTTGAGTCCGGTATGTGAGGACCGTCGTTCCGACGGGACTCGGTAATGAATTTGGTGTTAACTTTTCTTAAATGATTTTTCTGGCTTTAATTTTTAATTATTATTCAAACGTTTTTGCATGAAAGTGAAAAACAATTAAGGTTCGAGTCGATAGCGCGAGAGTGTGAGAGTTGAACCAGATAATGGAAATTGGGCATTGATCCTAAATACAGCGAGAGCGCTTTAGGCATCAATTATGACTTATTTAGTTTTCAAAAAATGCTTCTTAATTGAAATGGGCAAGCAAGAGCAAAATCTCATGGTTAGGGAGTGTAGCTTTAATCAATAGCACAAGAGTGTGAGATAGAATTTTTAAACTAGTATTTTCTACTGAAAGCATTTTAACATAAAACAAACGCCAGTGATTACAGAGTCCCCGAGGTACACGAAATCCACATTCTGGCCTCTCTTTCTTGATATTTTTTCTAAATATTATTTTAGTTCTAGTTTTTAATTTCATCCAAACTTAGTAATCATTAGCCTTAGCTTTACACAGTTCCAATTGATAGCAATAGATTGATTATTAGTCCTTGTGGGTTCGATGGACTGTATACTTGCAGTTAGGTAATCTGATAGACTCATAAAGTCGTGATCAAGTTTTTGGCGCTGTTGTCTAGGACTAATTTAGTCAATATTGTGATTCCATTGTTGCGCAGTATAGACTAAGGCAACAAATTTTCCATTAATTCGTCGATTGCATGTCAAACACTCGCTCTCAAGGCGAAGAGTTAGAGCAACCAATTGACGAAGTTGAGCGTTTTATTAATCTAAGACGCCGAATCCAAGAATTCTGAATAAAATATAATCTTCCTGATCTAGATATCCTAGAACCAGAACCACAACCAGTTATGGCTGAAAATCAAAACCGTCCTTTTAAGGAATATGCTGCTTTATCACAGGATGAGCCACACAACAGCATTGCTACCCCTGCCATCGACCGAAATGATTTTGAGTTAAAACCTTCGTTGTTAAAAGCCATACAACCAAACCAGTTCTCTAGTAGCCCTACGAACGATCTGAATCTTCATTTATCCGTATTTGTGTAATACGCAAACATAATGAAACCAAATGATGTTAATCACGAAGCCATAAGACTACGTCTTTTTACTTTTTCTTTAAGAGACAGAGCTAGAGTTTGGCTTCAGTCTTTACCATCAAACTCTATCACTACGTGGGACGGGTTATAGAAAGTCTTCTTAGCAAGATATTTTCCACCTAACAAGACTGCTATGCTAAGAGCCAAAATCAACGGATTTAGGCAAAAAGACAACGAACCTCTTTTCGAAGCTAGGGAAAGATACAAGGATATGTTTAGTGTAACACCCTTTTCTACCCTCAAATAATGTTGCAGCAGAAACAACTCAAATGTCAGAGTAAAGCATAAAAATTCCCTCGAAGGGTGCACATTTCTCATTAAATCAAAATAACACAATTACCCTGTAAACAAAAGGGTTTTCCTCAAAGTTTCACAAAAAAACCTTCACATGGCAGCGGAACTCAAAATTCTCAATTAAAAGGTTTTCCACAAACGTCGTAATAATAAAAAATAAAACCACATCATCGAATGACAACAAAATAAGGAAACAACATAGTTCGACTCAAAGGACCCCAACCCGATGTTACACTATCAGAGCAAGACCCTCTAATTCGACCAAAAGCAAATAACTTCAAGTCCTAGAAAGCATCCACGGCTAAACCTGATCACCTGCATGTTACCCACGTGGAGGCAACATTCAAACAGGCAGGGTGAGTAATCACAATTCAATATAAATCATACAAAGAAAAGACATTAACAGGGCAACAGTTGTTTTTATCAATTACTCCAGCGACTCACCCAAAACATCATATCAAACATCACATCACCAATATCACTCATATGCAATCATGCAATGCCACAAAGAATGAAATGCAACATCATAAAAATGCATGTGGTACCAAATCGTCATAATAATGGACACTAGGCCATCAACCCTCCAAAGACCCCCGTCAATAGGATCGATTCCGAAATTGGAACCGGAGCACGTCATAATTACTTCATATCCGCACAATGGGAATGAAGCATCGTCACAGAGTATGCATATGAATGTATGATACACAACGTCAATAATCATCATCATCAAATAAACATCATTACGTGCATCATCATTCATCCACACAAGTCATCACTTATATCATCATTCATAAAAAAACCTCATGTTAATCATATCATCATGTACATCTTCAAAACATCATGATTCATCACCGTCAAATCATCAATACACGCATCAAGATAGTCATGTAAAATCATTAATATACTCATGGTACTTCACATTGCCATTTTATCATCAAACATCACACATAAACATCTAATAATCATCAATAACATCACCTAATCACGAGACATCACATGTATGGACATCTCACAATACATCAATCATATCAGGTCATCATTTTCATCACTAAATAATCATCATACGACACGTCAACACATAGCAGTAATTTACAACAACATCACAACATTAATATAATATAAAACAGATATTTCCCATGAATTTTAAGTCAATAAAAATCATATTTTTCAGTCCCAGGTCGCGCTAAGCATGCCCCACCCGCGCTAAGCGCGCTACTCACTGCCTCGAGGAGGCGAAATTTCTCCAGACCGCGCTAAGCGGGCTCTGCGATTTTGGCAGAAAAACCCTGCGATAACAGCACTTCTCTATCTGCGATTCAACACCCCTAAACTCGATTTTATCCTTAAATTATCACAGATTATGTTATTATAACCTATAACTATCACATATACGTCAATAACAACAATCATCACATAGCAAATCATCAGAATCCATCATCCCTAACCTCCAATTCCTAGGTTTTCCCCCAAAACCCCAATTACGCACCAACACCTAATCTTTATATCAAAATATTGCAAAGTGATACTCCCCATACCTTAGAGTCTTGTTTCTTTCGATCTTCTCTTGAAGTTTCGCCGAAATTATTCTATGCCCTAGCCTCCTTTCACTTGTTCTTCAGAGCACCTTTGCCTCTTCCTAAAAAATAATACGAATAATGAGTCCCTTTCACTATTCTCTCTTAAAACACCCCTAAATGTGCTCTTCCTCTCTTACCCTCACTAATTCTCTTCAAATGTCCACTTTACCCTTAATTCCTCCAATATTATTTAAAATAAATAATAATACAAATATATTCATATTATATACTATTATTTAATTAAAATAACCAAAACTTCACAAAATCACCGACATCGACACGAAACACCAAAATTCACAGAAATCCAAGAATATAATATTTAAATAAATTAAATAAATATTCTACGAAATTTGGGGCGTTATAATTCTCCCCCACTTAAAGAATTTTCGCCCTCGAAAATTACCTCAAGGAAACAGAGTCGGATACAACTCCCTCATCTGATCTTCACGTTCCCAAGTTCAACTTTCGCCAGCTGGTCCACCCCACAACACCTTTACCAAAGTTATGCCTTTACCCCGCAGTTGCTTCATCTCTCGACCATCAACACGCACCGGTAACGCTTCCACGGTCATATTATCCCTTACTTGTACATCATCCATCTGAATCACATGCAACTGATCTGGAATGTACTTCCTCAATTTAGACACATGGAACATGTCATGCAAATTCGCAAGTGACGGCGGTAAAGCAATTCGATAGGCTACCTCTCATATCCTCTGCGATATCTGATATGGACCAAAAAAACGTGGAGTGGGCTTCCTAGACTTCAAAGCTCGACCCACACCAGTCACTGGCGTCACCCTCAAAAACACGTGGTCTCCCTCTTGCAATTCAAGTGCTTTCCTTCTCTTATCATGGTAACTCTTCTGACGACTTTGCGAAGCTTTCATCCTCTCTTAGATCTTCCTAATCTTCTCATTCGTCTCTTGCACAATTTCAGGTCCGAGTACAACATTCTCGCCCGACTCATACCAACACAAAGGAGTCCTACACCTTCTCCCATACAAAGTTTCGTAGGGCACCATTCCAATACTAGCATGAAAACTATTATTGTACGTAAACTCAATCAATGACAAATGGCTATCCCACGACCCCCCATGATCCAACACACAATCCCTTAGCAAATCCTCTAGAGATTGGATCGTCCTTTCAGTCTGACCATCCGTCTGTGGATGATAGGCAGAACTCATCCTCAACTTAGTACCCAAAGCATCTTGCAAACTCTTCCAAAACCTCGATGTAAACCTCAGATCTCTATCCGACACAATACTCTAAGGTACCCCATGTAACTTCACAATCTCTTCAATATACATCTCGGCTAACTTCTGCATGGAATGATTAATCTTCATCGGCAATAAATGAGCCGACTTAGTTAATCTATCCACGATCACCCAAATTGAATCATTTCCCTTAGTAGTCTTCGGCAATCCCACCACAAAATCCATGGAAATACTATCCCATTTCCATTATGGAATCCTCAACGGCTGCATCATACCTAAAGGCTTCTGATGCTCAACCTTTGACTTCTGACAAGTCAAACACGCATAAACAAACTCTGCAATATCCTTCTTCATACCTGGCCACCAAAATAACTTTTTCAAATCTTGGTACATCTTTGTAGCACTGGGATGAATGCTCAACTTACTTCGGTGTCCTTCTTCAAGAATGCTTTTCTTAATATCTGGAACATCTGGAACACACACCCTGTCTCTGAACATCATTACACCATTCTCGTCAATTCAAAAATCTCCCCCGTTATCTTGGTTGATCAAAGTCAATTGGTCAACCAACCTTAAATCAGATTGCTGTCCCACTCTGATTTCTTCCAGAATACCACTAGTCAACTTCAACAATCCCAACTTCACACTATCAGAGGTCTCTTCACATACCAAACTTAAATCTCTGAATTGCTCAATTAATTCCAACTTTTTCACCATAAGCATCGACATATGCAATGATTTTCTGCTCAATGCATCGACCACTACATTTGCTTTGCTCGGATGATAACTCAAATCAAAATCGAAATCTTTCAACAGCTTTAACCACCTCCTCTGCCTCATATTCAATTCCTTCTGATTGAATAAGTACTTTAGACTCTTATGATCACTGAACACTTAAAATTTAGAGCCAAACAGATAATGTCTCCAAATTTTTAACATAAACACCACCGCGGCCAACTCCAAGTCGTGTGTAGGATAATTCCTCTCATGAACTCGCAATTGTCTCAAAGCATAGGCAACAACTTATCCATTCTGCATCAACACTCCACCAAGACCCATCTTCGAAGCATCAAAATACACCACAAAAGATTCGCTCGGATTAGGCAAAATCAACACTGGAGCAGTAGTCAATCTCTTCTTCAATTCCACGAAACTCTCTTCACAAGTTACATCCCACACAAAAGCTTGACCCTTTCGAGTCAACTGAGTCAAAGGTAATGCCAACTTAGAATAGCCTTCAATAAACTTGCGGTAATAACCCGCTAATCCCAGAAAACTTCGTATCTCAGTAGCAGACTTCGGAGTCTCCCACTGTAACACGGCATCAATCTTAGAAGGATCAGCAACAATTCCACCACTTGAAATCACATGGCCAAGGAAAATCACTTCCTTCAACCAAAACTCACACTTCGATAGCTTTACATACAACTTCTTCTCTTTCAACACTTGCAACACAGTCCTCAAATGCTCGGCATGTTCTTCTTTAGATCTAGAATATATCAAGATGTCATCGATAAACACCACCACAAACTTATCCAAATACTCATGAAAAATCCGATTCATGTACTCCATGAACACACCAGGTGCATTAGATACACCAAACGGCATCACAGTGTATTCATAGTGTCCATACCTCATCCTGAAAGCTGTCTTCGGAATATCATCAGGCTTAACTCGAATCTGATGATAACCAGACCTTAAATCAATCTTGCTAAACACACAAGCGCCTACTAGATGATCCATCAAATCGTCGATCCTCGGTAGCGGATACTTATTCTTGATAGTCACTTTATTCAACTGCCGATAATCGACACACAACCTCATACTTCCATCTTTCTTCTTCACTAACAGCACAGGAGCACCCCATGGAGAAACACTTGGTTGAACAAACCTCTTCTCAAGCAACTCTTCCAACTGTTTCTTCAATTCACTTAGCTCAGAAGCTGACATCCGATAAGGAGCCAACGACACTGGACTCGTACCTGGTATTAAGTCCACTGCAAACTCTACCTCACGCTCTAGAGGCAAATCACTGATGTCATCTGGAAACACATCTGGAAATTCACAGACAACCGACAACTCCACACTCATAGCTTCATGATCAATTTGCAACGATACAAACATTGCAAACACCAAAGCTTCATCCTCCCCGAGTTCGTCTACTTGCTTAGCAGATAAGAACATCATCTCCCCACTGTCATTAATTTCAGGAAACTCTACAGCCTTGGTATAACAATTGATGTGAACACGGTTGAACTCTAACCAGTTCATTCCAAAGATCACATCGATTTGGTGCAAGGGTAGGCACACCAAATCCATTATAAAACTCTTCTCAAAAATCATCACAGGACATCTCAAACACACAAGGGTAGTAGTAACAGAACCATTAGCTGGAGTTTCTATTACCATATTACCATTCATATCAGATAACTTCAAACTCAATCTATTAGCATATTCAAGCGAGATAAAAGAATGAGTAGCACCCGTATCAATAATAGCAATTAACTCGATATCTATACCTATCTATAAAGAGAATAGCCAATTTTGGTCTGGCCTATTTCCTATTCCATGATTACCCCTCATATATTTTTTATTACCATAATTGTTAATAGCTTCCACCCTATGTAATAACTGCTTCCACCCATGTAATAACTGCTTTAGAACGTTATACAGAAAAAAAAGAAGAAAAATTTAAAAGCAATGTAACTGTCTTACACTCACTTATAAAAGAAGACGTGCGTTAACTATGATATATGAATGTTTTAATCTATTATGTTTTAATATTTTGTTGATAATATTATGCCTCTTGGTTAAAATGGTAAGAATATTCATAATTTTTCAGATTTTCTTTACCACCGTTTTCGCAATACCAAAGGCAAATTGGCACCATTGCGGAAAATCATCAGTAAACTCTATCTTCTCTATCCAATCTTATTCCTTTCAATTTTTATTGTATTTTGTATTTTTAAACGCTTTCATTTGTAAAATAAAGAGATCACATGGATTGTGAGAAACAATTATTTCTTTTTTTTATTGGAAACTTCTTTCATAAAATAACATGTTTTTGATTGGAAACTTCTTGGAATGCGACAAAATAACATGTTTTATTGTGTATATTCATAAACCAGTAACTTAAAGGAACCACTGCTAGACAATCCAACCAACTTCTATAATTTTACATTTTTTTGAATTGTTTCTTTCTTTTTTTTTTTAATCTTTCAAACTTACTTTTGTAATTGCACTTTGATTTATAATTGCAGAATTTTCACTTTGATTCTATTTATTTACTCATTCTTTTCATTAATATATCTGTTAATTTTCCTTTCGTTTGACCCTTTTATATTTTGAAATTTATTCTTACTTGCGGTTACTTAATGTTGCTACTTAATAATTTGTAAAAACACATTATTATGCCTATCATGACTAATAATTAACCGCATAAATGGAGGAGTAATGACATTGTATTGCAGTTTTGCAGCAGATACAGGAGATAAAAGAAATTAACGAATACATGGGACACTGAAGATAAACCTTTGCAGGACTTCTGGTGTGGATGGTATGTTTTCGGTGAGGACTATGTATGCAAACATACAGTCTGGTGTTGAAGGATTTGCAGGACAGGATGCAAAATTTTTGAACATAATGGAAGCTACTTGGAAGTCTTTTACTCCCTCAAAGGTAAAGTTCTTTGGGTGGCGCTTTATAATGGATAGATTGGCAACAAGAGGAAATTTGAGTAGGCGGGGAATACTTTCGAATGTTCACGATCAGGTTTGTGCCTTCTGTTTTCAGCATATAGAGGATAATAACTATTTATTCATCAGCTGCCCAATGATTGTGATGATATGGGATAAAGTATATCGGTGGTTGGAGATTGAAGGTAACTCTGAAACGGAGGTTAATAAACATATTCTGACTTGGTTTAATGCTTTTAAAGGGAAGATTTCTAAATATGCAGCCTGCAGTTTGTGGTTGGTGGTACACTGGAATGTATGGTTGGCGAGAAACAACAATTTGTTTAACAACGAAATACCGGATCCAGATTGTATCTTTTCACGTATAAAGTTTTTATCTTGGTGGTGGGTTTTAATCCTTTCTAAAAGGCAAACGCATTGTAACTTTTATGAGTGGCATATGCACTTGTTAGATTTTTTGTAATTTAGTGGATAGACACTGTTATAACAGGTGGTCTTGAGTCTGTAAAGTCGGGTTAAGGTACCCCTAGTACCTTATAGTAATATATTTGGCTTATAAAAAAAATGGGACACTGACAACATGTGAGAGAACTTGAAAAGCAGCACACATTTTTACTTTATTACAAATCCAATACCATTTTCTTTTTTATTGTTTCTCATTGCATCCTCAAAAAGTTTTACAAAAACAAATTTGAAGTCCCACTCTAACCTTTAAAAATTTTGATTTAATAGTTTGTTTGAAAATCAGTCTTTTGAATTTGATTTTATGTTTGATTAAATTTTTAATTTTTATTTTTAATTTTTAACATATAAAATGATTAATAATTATAACTATGAGGATTTTTGGGCTTGCTTATTTTATTCCTTATTTACCCTTAACTTGCATTTTTAAATAACCAAGTTAAAGGGATAGCGAGGGATAAGGGTGATTTTATATTTATTTTGCTTACGCATTAAAAAATGGAGAGATAAACATAACATTGTATATCACAATATTTATTATACAAATAATTTAAATTTAAATTCAAATTTATAAAAATTATTTGTTTATATTTTTGACGCGTGTATTTATTAAAAAAACGGACAAATGGGCACGGGAGTATGTGTTTGAATGCTAGAGAGATAACATGAGATGACCATTAGAGAGGTAATTTTGAGTTTCAAAGATAACTATTTCAAATAGCATTGTTTTTTTTTTCAATTATATGTTTTAAGAACAATAAAGAAAAATAAACAAATTTGTCTACTAATTGTTTTCTTATTTTACACAATAGGAGAGTTTTTCATTAAAAATTCAATGGAATCTAAATTTAAATTTGTTTATTAATATAAATAAATTAAAAATGAGCGTCATTGGATTATCCATACTTGATATGTAGGATGCTTAATTCATTAATCGATCATTAATTTTTTTAAATATCATTAATTTTTAGCAGTTACTATTCCAAATCCCAAACCAAATTGAAATTGATAGTTTGCTGTCTTTTTCATTTAAGTTTTAATAGGTGCAGAAAGTGTAGCATTATAAATTGGTTAGTGGTTATATAAGAATTTTTTTTAAAGTGGAATGAAAGCGGTCTCTCTAATGGCCATCTCATGTTATCTCAAAAAATAGTAACCAAAACAAAATTTAATATATTTTTTATATTTCAATAACGCATTTTATTTACTTTTCTCTAAATTATAATGAATTATTTATTGAGTTTGATTGACCGAATAAATGTTTTTGATAAAAGGAGTTTTATATATTACAATGAGATAAACTTAAAAATAAATAATTTTGAATTCAATTATAGGGTGATCTTGTGGCTAGAGAAATTCGGTCGATGTTTATAATAACATATTACTATTAGTAAATTTTATGGAAAACTTTTTTTTTTTTGCATTGATGTTAATAATTATTTTTATGATTGTTTCTCAGGCACTAATTGAACAGAAACAGATTGAAGAAGGTCAACAGATTAAAGTTCCTTCAATTCATAAGTGTCATATATTTATTTTGTTTATACCATGTTCTTTTTCTATGACTATATTGTATTCAAGTTTTTCGGTACAAATGTGTTTTTTTTACTTAATTCAATAATACTCCATCCTAATTTAATTAGATCAATAATTTAATTTAAAACCAAAATTAAAGAAAAATAATAATTTATAATTTTTTTCCTGTATGCAGATGAATATGAAAATGTATATCATAAAATTTATTATATAAAAAATTAAAATTAAAATCAAAATTAAATATAAAATATTCATTTATATTTTGACGCAGTGAACATTAAAAAAAGCGGACAAACGAGCATGGGAGTGCCCGTTTGGACGTTAGTAAAAAATAAATTAAATTACAAGATTCACCAATATTCACGTGATGGAAGAAGATCCGAGAGGATCAAGCGGATATCAACGAACATATTAAATTATCTTCAAATAGGTATCAACATGAAAATGCTCCGTTCGATAACACATCATCACGATAACATTATGATATCATTTCAATTCATAAGGACTAAACATAAGTCATAACGGGTACCAAACATATTGTTGAATCCTTATAAAATCGTCATAAAATATGTTGGCACGACATAATGTTAAACGCATATGTTGATATCTTCGTTTGGTCCTTATCAAAGATTCATTTCGAGTTATGAATATCAATGCTCCGTTAATGTTTGGTGGAAAAATAATGATCATAGGAGGAGATTTTCGTCACAATGTGTTTTTCGGCATTCATAAAAAAATTTAATTTGCGAGTATTACATAGTATAATTTTTTTTGTAAGTATATGAATAAATATTCTAGACCTCATCATATAAATAGTTTATGTTAAAATCAAAATTATAAAAATAGACACTGTTAATATTTTCATGCGGTGCACCTTAAAAAAGCGGACAAACGGGCACAAGAGTGCCCGTTTGGACACTAGTTATTAATAAAACAAGTACCTCGAATCAGGTTGTCCTTCTCTGGCACTTCTGCACCACTCAAAGCAAACACTCTGTCACTGGTCTGAGAAGCGGTCGCAGTCTTCTTCGACTTCTGGCATTGAGTACTGATATGACTTTTCTCACCACAATTGAAACAGGTCGGACTTTCATCTTTGCAGTCAGTAGCTTTATGCCCCTTCTTACCACATCGATGGCACCTCACCACAGTATTGGTGCACGCATCAGAACTGTGACCTTTCTCACCACACTTATGACACTTTCTAGAAGCAGGAACTGCTCCCCTACTTGTCTTTTTCCTATCTGAAGCCTTCTGCTTCCCTTTGTCAGCTGAAGTTGTATAAGGCTTACCCCTATACTACCCTTTCTTATCACTCAACTGTTTATAGTGAGCAGATCGAGCTCGGCTGTCCTCATCGTAGATTCTGCTCTTGTCAACCAACTCAGTATACCTGCAGATCTACTGATACCCAATACCTTGCTTAATCTCTGGTCTCAGCCCATTCTCGAACTTGAGACACCTAGACATCTCCGCATCAGCACAATTGTAGTGCGGACAGAACTTCACCAAAGCCTCAAACTTCACGGCATACTCTGCTACAGTCATATCTCCTTGCTTCAGCTCCAGGAATTCCACTTCTCTCTTGCCATGAGCATCCTCTGGGAAATACTTGCCCAGAAAATCCTGCTTAAACACAACCCAAGTTATCACAGTGCCAACATCAGTAAGCCTCTGACGGGTGTTATCCCACCAGTCCTCAGCTTATTCTTCCAGCATATGCGTTCTGAACTGAACCTGTTGCTCATCAGAACACCCCATCACTCAGAAGATCTTCTCGATCGCCTTCAACCACTTATGTACACTTGTTGAATCATGCGTACCCACAAAAGTCGGTGGATTGTTTCTTTGAAACTTCCCCAAAGCACGAAACTCATCAGGAGCTCCACCATTTGGGTTCAGCTGCGCCACCATATTAGCAACCGATTCCAACGCATCAACAATCGCATGATCATTTCTTCCAGCCATCCTATACACCACCAACAAAATTAGAAGAACTAAAACATCGACAGTGTACACACACTCGTCGACTGACAGGGACAGACATCATGTAAAAACCAGGCCGGACGGGCCGACCTGCTCTGATACCACTAATGTAACACCCTTTTCTACCCCCAAATAATGTTGCACCAGAAACAACTCAAATATCAGAGTAAAGCATAAAAATTCCTTCAAAGGGTGTACATTTCTCATTAAATCAAAATAACACAATTACCCTGTAAACAAAAGGGTTTTCCTCAAAGTTTCACAAAAAAACCTTCACATGGCAGCGGAACTCAAAATTCTCAATTAAAAGGTTTTCCATAAATGTCGTAATAATAAAAAATAAAACCACATCATCGAATGACAACAAAATAAGGAAACAACATAGTTCGACTCAAAGGACCCCAACCCGATGTTACACTATCAGAGCAAGACCCTCTAATTGGACCAAAAGCAAATAACTTCAAGTCCTCGAAAACATCCACAGCTAAACCTGATCACCTGCACGTTACCCACGTGGAGGCAACATTCAAACAGGCAGGGTGAGTAATCACAATTCAATATAAATCATACAAAGAAAAGACATTAACAGGGCAACAGTTGTTTTTATCAATTACTCCAGCGACTCACCCAAAACATCATATCAAACATCACATCACCAATATCACTCATATGCAATCATGCAATGCCACCAATAATGAAATGCAACGTCATAAAAATGCATGTGGTACCAAATCGTCATAATAATAGACACTAGGCCATCAACCCTCCAAAGATCCCCGTCAATAGGATCGATTCCGAAATTGGACGTCATATCCGCACAATGGGAATGAAGCATCGTCACAGAGTATGCATATGAATGTATGATACACAACGTCAATAATCATCATCATCAAATAAACATCATTACGTGCATCATCATTCATCCACACAAGTCATCACTTATATCATCATTCATAAAAAAACCTCATGTTAATCATATCATCATGTACATCTTCAAAACATCATGATTCATCACCGTCAAATCATCAATACACGCATCAAGATAGTCATGTAAAATCATCAATATACTCATGGTACTTCACATTGTCATTTTATCATCAAACATCACACATAAACATCTAATAATCATCAATAACATCACCTAATCACGAGACATCACATGTATGGACATCTCACAATACATCAATCATATTAGGTCATCATTTTCATCACTAAATAATCATCATACGACACGTCAACACATAGCAGCAATTTACAGGAACATCGCAACATTAATATAATATAAAACAGATATTTCCCATGAATTTTAAGTCAATAAAAATCATATTTTTCAGTCCCAGGTCACGCTAAGCGCGCCCCACCCGCGCTAAGCGCGCTACTCTTTGCCTCGAGGAGGCGAAATTTCTTCAGACCGCGCTAAGCGCGCTAGACCGCGCTAAGCGGGCTCTGCGATTTTGGCAGAAAAACCCTGCGATAACAGCACTTCTCCATCTGCGATTCAGCACCCCTAAACTCGATTTTATCCTTAAATTATCACAGATTATGTTATTATAACCTATAACTATCACATATACGTCAATAACAACAATCATCACATAGAAAATCATCAAAATCCATCATCCCTAACCTTCAATTCCTAGGTTTTCCCCCCAAACCCCAATTACCCACCAACACCTAATCTTTATATCAAAATATTGCAAAGTGATACTCCTCATACCTTAGAGTCTTGATTCTTTCGATCTTCTCTTGAAGTTTCACCGGAATTCTTCTATGCCCTAGCCTCCTTTCACTTGTTCTTCAGAGCACCTTTGCCTCTTCCTAAAAAATAATACGAATAATGAGTTCCTTTCACTATTCTCTCTTAAAATACCCCTAAATGTGCTCTTCCCCTCTTACCCTCACTAATTCTCCTCAAATGTCCACTTTACCCTTAATTCCTATAATATTATTTAAAATAAATAATAATACAAATATATTCATATTATATACTATTATTTAATTAAAATAACCAAAACTTCACAAAATCATCGACATCGACACGAAACACTAAAATTCACAGAAATCCACGAGTATAATATTTAAATAAATTAAATAAATATTCTACGAAATTTGGGGCGTTACATTTAGGCTTTGCCCACATCATGGACTTGAGCCATGGCAGATTATCCATACTTTCTACAATGGTTTGTTGTACAACACCAAATTAAACATAGACGCTGCAGCTGACGGCGCTCTAATGGATAAATCCTATGAAGACGCCTATAAACTCATTGAAAACATGGCACAAGGCCACTTCCAATGGGGAGGTGAGCGAAATCCTACAGAGAAACCACCATTTAAGTGCAGAATGTACAAAGTTAATGGCATAGACCACGTCAATGCTAAAGTAGATGCACTTACTCAAAAGATTGAGAATTTAACTGTAACTCCAGCAGTTACTGTAGCTGCCGTGACACCTAGCTGCGAGCTAGGTGGAACCCCTGGGCACAACACCCTTGAATGTCATTTATTGGCTAGAATTCCAACCGACCAAGTAAACTATGCCCAAGGAAACTCGTACTCAAATAATTATAACCCTTGCTGGAGAAACCATCCTAATTTTTTCTACAAGAGCAACAATGCTGTGTTTTCTCGAAACCCAGCACCAGATGTTCCTCCAAGTTATCAAAAAGGAGCCTCCGCTGCTCCTCAAGCACCTAGGAAGTCCAAAATCGAACTAATGTTGGAAACCCATATAGCAGTTCAAACCTAACAAAACGAGGAGTTTGCCAACCAACACCTTCACATGAATGAACTAATGAAACAATTTTCAAGTAAGGTTGACGCAATGGCTACCCTCAACAAAATGTTAGAAACCCAAATTTCTCAAGTGGCTAACAACAAGCAGCAACAGCAGCCCCAACTAGAGTATTTATTGTCCAACCACAACCTAACCCAAAAGATCATCCTAATGCTATCACACTGTGAAGTGGGACAAAATTAGATGGGTCATTAGATCCTAGTATCCAAAATCTAGGCATGTATCAAAATTCTGGAAAAGAAGCTGAAAAGGTATCAAACGATGACCAAACAGAAAAACCAATTGACAATGGGCAGGAAGACAAAGACAAAGAGGCAGTAGAGAAAAAAAAACCATACGTGCCTCAACCATTGTATAAACCACCCATTCCTTATCCTCAAAGACTTGCTAAGTCTAAAAACGAAGGACAATTTAAGAAATTTGTAAAGCTTCTGAAACAGCTGAACATTACAATTCCTTTCACAGAAACCATTACTCAAATGCCTTCATATGCTAAATTCTTTAAGATATCCCATCTAATAAGAAAAAGCTTGAGGAAAATGAAATAGTGACACCCACTATTGAGTATAACTCTATAATTCAAAACAACATGCCTCTGAAATTAAAAGATCCAAGTAGTTTTTCCATACCATGTTGTCATACCCCAAATTTTGACCACTAAGATTTCCCATCATTGTGCAAATCATCATCACAATATGGGGGAACCATCCTATTTCATCAATCTCCCCAAAGATGGGTGAGCATCAACTACAATCAAAATTAGGGTTTCAAGCCCTCTCTGAGTGCTTAGACAAAGGATCAATCAAGGAATGACATGATCTTCAACTTGTATAACCTCTCAAACATACACAATGGATCAAGAGGACTCCCACTTCAAGGATTAAGCACAAGGTTGCTCCCTTCTAGGTGGATCAAGTCTCAAGATCGCCGGTGTCACCAAATTAGGGTTTTGGTCGACCAGGTCCTCCAAATGGAAATTTTTCATCTGGGCATGAGCCAATGTCCCAATACATAACCTAATATACTCCATGGAACCTCATGAACCCAATCATCAAGTCAATTTGACCTCATGGGATGCATACATAAAAAATCAGGAATTGGGGTTTCTTGACCTAATTCACCCCTAAGTTGACTTTTGGGACAAATCATGAACCAAGACCTCAAGAGAGAGTTTGAGGGTCTCTAATGAACTATATTGATCCATTTGGAACAATGGATTAATCCAAGAAGCTTGAGCAACAAGTCTCAATTTCATCTGCACCACAATTAGGGTTTTAAGGGAAAAGTCAACTATAACTTTGACTTTTGACCAGGACACACTCCCAAGCCCTAAGACATGCCTCAATATACCCTATGACACCCATGGAACATGTCCATCAAGTTTGATTTAGGTCAAGGACATGATTTCCTGAAGAATTGCACAATTTGGAATTCATTTGATAAAAAGTCAACTGTGCACAAAAGTCAACTTTGACTTTTTGAGATTTTTCACCAAAATGGATTTTTAACCCTAAAATGATGTCAATGTATGATTTGAATCATCATTCATCAAGAAAAATCAAGAAAAGTTGGATAACTTGTAAAAGGGGTAACCATAAAAACTTAGAAAATTTTCTAAGTTAAAAATAAAGTGACAAAGGTACCAACTTTGGAGGACCATAACTCTTAAACCACAAGGCCATTTTCTCTCATCCAAAGATGGATTTGTAGCCCTCATTACCCTCTACAAAAACTTCAACTAGACCTAACTCCAATTCATTAAGGATTTTGAGTTATGGAGTGATCAAAATGGTTGAAAAATGAAAATGTCACTTTTTCCAACACTTAGTGAAATTTTCACTAAGTTCAAATCTGTCTTCATTTTTTGCCAAATGTAGGGGGATTTTTCACTTGGATTCAAAAGAGATCAAAACCAAACATGTTCAAACAGTTGTTGTATGATGTAAGGGCTTTCCAAAATGACCAAGAACATTGCCAAATTCCATTTGAGTCATGAGATATGACATTGGAAAGTTGCCTTGCTGAAATCTGTCAAGGCAAGGCAGAATTTGCAACTTTGCTCGATTTACCAAAATCAGCCAAATCCAATTGCTCCTATCCACTTGGACACCTCAGAGGATTGAATCTAAAGGGGACAATCACTGAGCCAAGCCTCCAAAGTCCATGGAACAAGAAATAACATGTTGAACCTAGAATGGCCAAAATAGGGACAAGACTTCAAATTTGGATTGGAGCATTCAATGGAAGCATCAAGGTGGCATGAACTGAGCCATTCTCATCTGAAATCAGTCAAGACTTATCCAAGACCAAGGGAACCAAAGCTCTATGCCCTAACCTCTAGTCAATGGCTAGAGGAGACTTGAAATTCCATTGGCCAACATTGAACAAACACCTGCTGCAGTTGCCATTCACTGTGGATCCCAAAACAAACTTGCTCTACTATAAATAGAGCTCAATTGTGATCAGTTTGAGTACACCAAAGCCATCTAACAGATGCTTTCCTCAAAATCTCTTTCTCTTGGCAAAAATGCCTTTCTTAGCAAGGTAGCTATCGGGTTTTGAGTTTGAGAGCTTTTCCAATCAAACCAATCACTCACACACCTCACATACATCACATATGAGCTGATCAAACACTTAGATCACTTCTGAAACACCAATTTCACAAAATCACCAGCTGGTTGCTCAAATTTTCAATCAAGTTGCAGCTGAGGTACCACAAATTGTTCCAGCCATTTTCAATCAGGTCCAAGCATTCAAACACACTCCATAGGGTGTAGGGAAGCTATTCAGATCATCACCACTCATCTGTAACACCTCCAAATCAAAAATCACATTGCACTTGCTGTCACGGCCTAGAGGTAAACACATACTTGGTCATCTCTCAATCTATGCATATTTCCTCGCACAATAATTTGGCCATATGTTCATAATCATGCATAGAATGTTTCCCCTCAATAAATTGCATTGTTTGAATCGTGTATCAAAAATCCTAGCCTTCATGCAGAAATTAGGGTTCTTGAGGATTTTTCGTGATTTCTTGTTGTACGTTTAATTTAAATGAAATTAATGGACATAGACATGATCGTGAGGTTGAGACGAGCATAATGATATGTGGATTGCATGATATGATTACATATTCAGTGAGATTGAATGGAAAACGCAAATCAGCCAAACCCAGAAAAACGCGCGTGTTCTTGCTTGTGTTCTTGGCGCCTTTTTCATAAATTCAAATATTTGAATTTTGTGATTTTGTTTAATTGATTCAAAAATTAATTTCTCTCTGAGTTTTAATGATTTTGAGTTAATTCTTTTTTTAATAATTCACAAAAATGTTAAAATATTTTATTTTCCCAAAAAATCCCAAAAATATTATTTATTTCATATAATTGATATTTTTGCAAAGAATAAATATTTTAATTGTTTTTGACATTTTAAATATTTTTTCTACATTGATTTTGCAACTTTTAATGCTTTCTAATTATTTTGTAGGTCAATACATAATTTTTGAAGCATTAATCCAAGATCACAATTTGTTTTCCATATGTTAAACAATTTTGATCATTTTAATTGAATTTTTATTCAATTAAATACATTTTTGAAAACAAATTAGGGTTTTTGGATTAATTCAACCCTCATAAATCATTTTCAAAACTCTTTGGGCCTCTTGAGAGAGTGTAAGACCCAATCCTTTTTGACCAAATCATTTTTGGGCCTCAGTGTATTGTATAAGTCCCGATACCGTCAAAAACAAACGGCGCGATCGTCGCCTTTTCAAAATAACCTTGGGCCTCTCCTCGAGCTATAAGACCCATTCAAAACACTTTTGGGCCTCTATTAGAGTGTAAGACCCAATCCCCTTTTAACCAAAACTTTTTGGGCCTCACTTATTGTATAAGTCCCTCTGCGTTAAAAGAAAACCTAGGCGCGATCGCCATTTTTAACGAAAAATCATCTGGGGCTACCCTCGTGTTATAAGCCCTACTCTTTCTCTTTAAAACTTTTTGGGCCTCTTGAGAGAGTGTAAGACCCACCCCTTTGTACAAAAAACCTGTTTTGGGCCTCAGTCACTTGTATAAGTCCCTCTGTACAAATTCAAACAGTGCGCTCACTGATAAAACCCTGGGCCTCTCTTTGAGCTGTAAGCCCCAAATCTTTCTTTTTCAAAGCACTTTCTCCTTTGATTTTGAATATACTGTTGTTTTCAATCTTTCTTTGTTGAACAACTAACCTAACAGCATGGAAGCTCTACAACCGAGTAAGTGTTTATACGCTTTCATTTACCGCTTTTATATACATATAACTGTATTGTGGGGCTGTTTCGCTGTAAGTCTTCTTTGATAAACTCATATCAACTGTGTAATAATAGTATAAATATTTCGAGTTTCCCCGGCAACTACGTCTAGAACTAAGTGACGCCGTTTTGTTTATTCTTAGAAATAGACAACTAGATCCCCAATAGGACCACCAGATACAATCTTCTCTTCGGCTGTCCTCATTAGGAATTGTCAAGAAACTCTACTCCCAGAGATGAATGTATTCTCCGTGAATGGCATCTTTGAGTTTCTTCCAAATTCTCGAACTTTCCTGACTTGATCTATTCCTTGTGAATAGCTTGCCTTGAATTTCTCGGGGTTTGGGGACCCATCGGCTTCTTAAAAGCATCGGCCTCCGCTTGGGCATTGTACAAGGACCCTACGACTTCCTAAAAGCAACCCAGCCTCCTCTTGGGCTTCGTACAAGGACCCTACGGCTTCTTAGAAGTATTCACAGCCTTCTCTTAGGCTTCGTATAATGATCTCTTCCTCCGGGAATGATAGCCTCCTCTTGGGCTTAGTACAAGGACCCGTCGGCTTCTTAAAAGTTTCCAGCCTCCTCTTGGGCTTCGTACAAATTGTCCCGACGACCTCCTAGAGGTATAGGAACAGAACCTAGTCATCTGCATAGAGCAGTCCTGTCGTAGAGTCTACTACTGTTTCTCAAAGCATAGTACAAAAGGCGAAACTCTAGATTTGGACAGTCTAATCTCCTTGAGTCTCAAAGACATTCTCAAGTGACCCCTTCATTAAATAGGAAAGAAACCCGTAGACTTGGACAGTCTCAATACCCTTCGGATTTCCCGCTTCCTTAAAGAACAGGAATAACCCGGATCCTTGAATCAAATCCATGAGTACAGTGTTACTCATATAAGAACTGATTTTCTCTATCAAAATCAGTATACTGGACCTGTCACTTAAACAGTCACCATAGCCTCCTCTTTGGCTTTGTACAATGATTCTCCCCAACAGAGTCAAACAACGTTTAGCCTCTCTCTCGGGCTTTGTACGAGACACATATGAGACTCCCTCGTTGAGTCAATCACCCCTTTGGCCTCCCTCTCGGGCTTTGTACGAGATACAAAAGGGTTCTTATCAACCCAAACAAACAATAGCCTCCATCTCGGGCTTTATACGAGATACAAAAACACTCTCTTGTTGAGTCAAACCTTTTTGCCTCTCTCTCGGGCTTTGTACGAGACACATATTAGCCTCCTCTTAGGCTTTATATAAGAAAACCACTGGTTGATCCAATCAACCTTTTAGCATCAAAGCTGTTCCTCATTCACAATACACAAACATCAACAACTCCTTCCCCTTCATCTAATCGCTGTAAGCGGCAAGCCTCTAGATCATCTACATCCATGCCACTGCCCCTCTTTTAGCATGAGAAATTCCTAAGGAAAGATAGCATTGCTCTACACTGAGTTAAAGTCTTCTCCTTCAGGTTAAAATCCCCTTTAAAGGAAATTATGGCATTGCTAGGATCCGCGTATCCCAGTTAAAGTAATTCTCCTTTATAACCAATCACCCAATAGTTGTGACAGACAAACCCATATTTAGAGATGACAAATTCTCTCTAAAGTCGAGGTCCTTCAGCTTCACGTCTTGGGCTTTGAACAAGACACAAATAGACTTTTCAGCTTCACATCTTGGGCTTTGAACAAGATACAAACTACCCTTTAGCTTCACGTCTTGGGCTTTGAACAAGACACCAAAAACACCCATTTCCTCCCATAGAATAGGAGGAACTACGAACGCTCTGATTTCCCTGTTTCGGTAAATGGGAATACGTAGGCATAAGATTGAAAGAAAAATCTTAGCGAGCACAATCAACAAAAAACCCAAATCCCATACTCTCACATCAAAAAACATCCGTCCTGACATCCTAATCCTTGTTCTCCGCCAGAAACCTTCTGTCAAGGTAAAAAGAAAGAAAACCGTATTGGTGAAAATACAAATAACCAGTACAAGGCCCCCCACATTGATAGCATCCGTAACCTAACAGACCGCTGTTTAAACTCAGTATGCAAGCAAGGTTAATTGGAGACATCTATTTCCCTTCCTTATTCAGTTCACAATAGGATAAAAAATGAATCGACCTGTAGTTTAAGCTCAAACCGCAGAGAGTGACCAGCGCTTAAGAACCGCGTCCAAAATCGCTCGCTACAGAAAAATGGCGCCCACCGTGGGGCTTTTCAAAGTTAGATCTAGGCACGGTCTTCCTTTTCTTCTCTTGTAAGAATACCACAGATTGGGGCTTCCGTCGGGGAACCCATTTTCTGTCAGGAACTTAGGATTCATAGCTTTAAAGGTCTAGGATGTTTAGGACAAATATATATATTGCTTTTCCTAATTGCTATACATGTTTATTTTTCTGCTAATGGGAATGCGGGTGATGCCGTATGCCGAAAGATTGAGTATACACTTAAGATAAGTGATGGCGACGGGGTCGACCATCAACCTCAGTGGAGGCTGACCAACGCAACCCATTCTCTCACCCAGACAATGGGCCGGTTGTTAAGTCTGAGAAGCTGAGGAGCCAAACCCTTTCGTAGTGCGGAAACTATCAGAAATAGTTGTTACGCGATACTACCCTCATTTGAGGCTGGTGATCTATTCTCGGTGAATGGCACTTACTCTAAGATTGCACTACAACTCGCTGGCGATCCGCTTGTTGTTTTGCTTTCCTGGGAGGAGCTGATGATAATGAGTACATGTACAAAAATCACCCTAGTACAAACCTTTGGGGATGGGTAGAGCCTTGACTTCATGACAACGACCCTTTGACCCCATGTTTTTTCTATGTTTTTGTGTGCTGCAGTCATGCATTCATCTAAAAAACATTAAAACATTCAAAAAATCTTCTCTTCTGATCTCTCTGTTTTTCAAATTAAACTAAGACTGTGATTGCAAATATCAGAGAAGAAGATGGCACTAATGGATTTCGGTAGAAGGAGAACTCATAGGTACACCTTCAAGGTTCCAAAACTTGAGGATTTGAGAAGGTTAGCAAGGATGATCACTAACCCTGAGGCTTTTAGAGCCAAGCACGGAGGTCTGCTATGACAGTTAAGAGTCCATGTGATTGAGGGAATCATGGATGCACTCATTCAGTTTTACGATCCGGTTTATCACTATTTCACATTCCCGGATTACCAACTCGCACCAACGCTGGAGGAGTATTCTCATTTAGCTGATTTACACATTACGGATCGAGCTCCATTTTCTGGACTGGAAGATATTCTAAAGAATCAGACCATTGCAAGAGCAATTCATTTGGACGAGTCTGAGGTCAGGACTCACATGACCGCTAAAGGTGGCATCCAAGGTTTGCCAGCCCAGTTCTTGACGAAGAAAGCCCTGTATTTTGCCAGTATAGGAAACATGACTGCTTTTGAAAGCATCTTTGTCTTGCTCATCTACGGGTTATTTTTGTTTCCCAACATCAATAACTTCGTCGATATTAACTCCATTAAGGTTTTTCTCATTGGAAACCCTGTGCCGACTTTGCTCGCAGATGCGTATCATTCTGTACACTTGGGAAATTTGTACAGTGGAGGGGAGATCACATGCTGTGTACCTCTGCTTTATAAATGGTTTATCTCTCACTTGCCCAAGTCTGCTGCTTTTTGGGATTGTAAGAGTGCCTTACGTTGGTCGCAGAAGATCATGTCTCTTACCAACTCTGATATAGATTGGTGTAATAAGATTTATGAGGGAATCAGGATCATTGATCGTTGTGGAAACTTCCCCAACGTACCCCTCATAGGAACTAAAGGAGGAATCAACTACCATCCGGTATTGGTTCGCCATCAATTTGGATACCCGATGAGACACGTCCCACTGGGTGTTCATCTGGAAGGTCTTTTCTTCAAAGAAGGAGAAAACGACAGAGCACTAAAGATGGAAATAGTGCAAGCTTGGAAACATGTTCATAAGAAAGGACGAGAGTCTCTGGGAAAACCGGACTGTGTCTCGGTGGAGCCTTATCTCCATTGGGTACAAACTAGAGCTCTCAAGCTAAAGATGCCTTATCCTCGTTACGGAATTCTTCCGCCGAGGGAATCTGTCATGTACTTCATGACGGAAACTGAAAAGCTTCAGGTTACTCTCAACAAAGTTCAACGGGAGAGAAGGTCTTGGAAGAACAAGTACCGCACCCTCGACATAGAGTGCATCAAAATACAACAATTACTGAAAGAAAAAGATGCTCTGATTGAGATTTTGGAGCGATATGCTGTAGAGAATTAAGATGACCAAAGGAATTTGCTCACTCCTTTCACCAGGCAAAGGAATGACAACCCGACAACGGCCCAAGAGCCCCAGTCAAAGAAAAGGAAAGTACCAGAGTCAGCACCCGATTTCTCTTCAGAGAGGACTCGGGACCCATTAGCTTAGGTTTCTGTTTCCGCATCTTGTAATCTACTGTATTTCCATTTCTGTAATCCTTTGGAATTCAATAAAAAGGGGTTTCCCCACTGTTTGATATTTACAATCTAATTGTCGAAGTTTATTTTGATTAAACCTTAAACAGTTAATATAATCATTGCATTCATCATTCTCAGGTCGCGTATTCTTCTTCCTTACGAATCTCACATTTGTGTCTCGATTCTAGAGTCAAACTGTCTCATTCGTACAATACTCGGGCCAATCACCAGAAGAGGATGGATGATCTTGAGGAAGAAAACAGAGAGTTGAAAGAAGAGATCGACGCTCTAAGAGAGGATATGAGAAAGCTTCGTAATGACATGCAAGCCATGGCAGAAGCTCAGCTACAACGGACTGTGATCTCCGAGATCACCTCAACTCCCATCGTGGAGAAGTATGATCCTAGGTATCAAATGCCGAAAGATCGTCCTTGGGGCATGCCTGTTAACTATATCCCAAAAAGATATGTTCCGCCGATCACTGAAGATCAGGGAATCACAACAGAAGCCGCTGGGCCTGAAGGTTACAAACTTCGGGAAAGCGAAGATGCCAGGGGCATACTGAAGACTCCTGAAGGTTACAAACTTCAGGAGACGTCAAGATTTACTACCGTAGTCACGGTACCACCCCCTGTGGTGCACACTGTCTCGGAAGGACAGATTCCACCAACACCTTCTGGTAAGAAGGAAAATATGTTCGATAGAATGGATGAATTCCAGGAACAGTTCCTGGAAATGCAGAAGGAACTGCAAGCCATTCACGATCAGGATCTATTCGGAAAGGACGCCGCAGATCTCTGCTTGGTCCCCAATGTGAAAGTCCCGCACAAGTTCCAAGTGCCCGACTTTGAAAAGTACAAGGGTAACTCTTGCCCTCAGAGCCATCTGGTGATGTACGCTCGACGAATGTCAGCTCAGATGGAGAATCAGGACCTACTGATTCACTACTTTCAGGATAGTTTAACCGGTGCCGCACTCAAATGGTACATGGGTTTAAACTATGCTACGATCAACACTTTTAGAGATCTTGGTACCGCCTTCGTCCAACAATACAAATACAATTTGGACATGGCACCCGATAGAGATCAACTCAGATCGATGTCGCAAAAGGACAAGGAAACCTTTAAGGAGTATGCTCAAAGGGGGCGTGAAATTGCCGCTCAAATTTGTCCACCTCTTGAGGAAAAAGAGATGACAAAGATCTTCTTAAAGACCTTAAGCTCATTTTACTATAACCGAATGGTTGCCAGTGCGCCCAGTGATTTCACCGAAATGGTGGGCATGGGTGTACGTCTTGAGGAAGCCGTCCGAGAAGGACGTTTGGTAAAAGGCACTGGATCATCGAGCAGTACTAAAAAATATGGTAGTGCTCTCCCTAAGAAAAAAGAGCAAGATATTGGGAATATCTCTCTTGGAAAGCAAAGGCGACGATATCAACCAGTAGCAGTTGTGACTCCTGCTATTAGCCCTGTGCCTATTCCTACGTATCAACCTCAGGTTGCGCAGAGCCAACCTGATCAGCAAAGGACGCAACAGCCTCTTCAGCAGGCTCGTCCCCAATACAACAACAACCGCATAACACGGTCACCAGGATTTGATCCTATACCTGTGACGTACGCAGAACTGTTTCCATTACTGCTAGCCAAGGGGCACATTCAAACTAAGTCCCCTCTTACAGTACCAGAAAATCCACCTTTTTGGTTTAAGGTGGATCAGACGTGCCCTTATCATCAAGGAGGTCCAGGGCATAACATAGAAACTTATCTTAATTTCAAGTCCGACGTGCAAAAGCTTGTTAGGAGCGGGCTCTTATCTTTCAAAGATACGAATCCTAATGTTCTTATGAACCCGCTGCCTCAACATGAGAAAGCTGCAGTCAATTTGATAGAGGAAGAGATTAACAATGTCTATCAAATTCACGATGTACTCTTGTTAAAGACCAATCTGGTCAAAATGCATTGTAGACAGAGTGGATATGGCCATGTGCCACCTCATAACTATCATCAGTGTGATATCTACTCTAAAGATAACAAAGGATGTTCTGTAGTGCAAGCGGCTCTACAGGAACAAATGGATCTCGGATGGATCCAAGAACACCGAGTTTGTGGAGTTAACATGGTTTACACGAATTCCAATGTCATTCAGAACCACGACATCTGTGCAATGAGTGTCAACTTGGTGGCAATGCACTCAAGGCAAAGCCAGTATCATAATCTGCCGCAGCACGATTACAATTCCTGTCTGACTTGCTCAGTAAACAAACAGGGATGCTCTTTCATACAAGAGGCCCTCCAGCGTCAGATGGATCTTGGATGGATCCAAGACTACCATGATAGGAATTCCTATTAGATCAACATGGTTCAGATCTTTGGCATTCGCGTGTTGAATACCAACCTGGTAGAGTTACATGTTGAGCAGGTCCGACTTGGATTCTTAATATCACATGACTATCAAAGCTGCAAAGCGGGTTGCGAAAACGATCGAGGTTGTACCGTTGTCCAATAGGCACTTCAGCACTTGTTAAATCACTGGTGGATGCCAATCTACATGGATGAAGATACTCAGCAAATTAGTATCAATAACAGGAATCCTACCCGGCATCAAAGTCAGGATGTCCGATCAATGGAAGGTAACCTAGTGAGGTTACATTGTATTCAAAGTGGGCGTGGCCAGGTGCCACTACACAATTACGACCGTTGTAGCGTCTGTTCGGAAAGTAACCAAGGGTGTTACCTTGTGAGAGCGGCTCTTCAGGGTCAGGTGGATCGTGGAGAAATTCGTCCATATCCGGGTTCTGGACCTATCGACTGGATGCCAAACTACCTCGCCGATCAAATTGAGGACGTTGTTACAATTTCTGGTCATCATAGGACCAGGGATGTTTTTACCATCATTCCTCTACTTGACGAATCTAAAGTTCCCAACCAGGAACGGATCGAGATTACTTACGATGGTCAGAAAAATCAGAAGGTTCCCATAGTCATCTATCTGCCGGGACCACTACCGTATGAATCAACTAAGGCTATCCCTTACAAATACGGTGCAACGATAATTGAGAATGGAAAGGAAATTCCATTACCCTCCGTCGTGAACATTGCAGACATCAGTCGAGTAACACGGAGTGGTAGAATCTTCAACCGAGGAGTTGGAGAACCTAACAAAGAAAAGGAACTTCAGACAGAAGCTCCCGATCCACCAGTCGGTCAATCCAGTAATCCCGATATTTCGAAAAACGATGAGATTCTGAAGCTCATCCAAAGGAGTGAATACAACATTGTTGATTAACTGTTACAAACTCCTTCAAAGATCTCTGTATTATCACTATTACTCAGTTCAGAAGCGCACAGGGAGGCTCTACAGAAGGTCTTGGAGCAGGCCTTTGTGGAACATGATGTAACAATTAGATAGTTCAATAGTATCGTCTCTAACATCACTTCTTGCAATAATTTGGGATTTAGTGATGAGGAATTACCTGAAGAAGGTCGCCGTCATAACATGGCGCTCAATATCACAGTTAATTGCCAGGACGATGCTTTAGCCAGCGTACTGGTAGACACAGGGTCAGCCCTGAATGTTATGCCGAAGTCTACTTTGATGCAGTTATCATTCAAAGGCTCTCCGATGAGAACAAGCGAGGTCGTCATCAAAGCATTCGACGGATCCAGAAAAACGGTTATCGGCGAAGTTGATCTTCCCATAACTATTGGTCCTCACACTTTCCAAGTCACTTTCCAGGTCATGGACATTCGGGCAACATACAGTTGTTTATTAGGAAGACCTTGGATACATCAGGCCGGAGCGGTTACGTCAATCCTCCACCAAAAGCTAAAGTTCGTCAAGAACGATTAACTTGTCACAGTCTGTGGAGAATAGGCCTTGCTCGTAAGCAACTTGTCATCATCTACTGGTATAGAACCCGAGGAGGTTATTGGAACACAGTTCCAAGCATTGGCGGTGAGCAAGGACAATCATTTCAAAGGAGGAACCTCGATTTCCTCATACAAAGATGCTATCAAAGCGGTCGAGAGTACCGATACAACCGGATGGGGACCGCACGTCATTCCCACTGACAATAAGACAAAGAAGGGTCTTGGTTTTTATGCAACCTGTACCCAGACAGCTGCCAACGATGAAAGTCTTCATCTACTTCAAAACTTCTTCCACAGTGGAGGTTTCCTCCACCCAGTGTCTCAGGCGGTACATGCTATCAATGAGGAAGAACCCTCTGACACGGATGAAGAATGGAAGTCCTATCTCAACAAGGACGGTTATATGTCTCAAGAAGAAGTGCCTATGCCTTTTTGCTTTCCTATAGAGAGTCCGAGATTTATACCACGGTCAGATGTCGAAATGATATATGGAGATTGTGATCCGGAAGAATGCCGTGCTCCGCCAAATTCATTAGAGGAGGACACTCTGATGAAAGACAACTTTGATCACAACTACTATGGCCCAATGGATGGTCTGCCAATGTGGAAACCTTATCCAGGAGACTTGGGGCAAGAAAGTCAGTCGAACAATGAAACTCAGCTGACCGTCGTTGAACAGAATACCTGTGTCTCCACCATGTCATGGGATCAACACTCAGGTCATTCAGAAACTACTCAACATGAAGATGAATTCGCAATGTTCGCAGGACTTGAATTCATCAACTATGCTTTTCCCGAGGTCAACGTCATCAAGAGAAATGACTCCTCCAGTTCCAAAGAAGTGTGGGACACCCTGGGACAACCAAGTGGAAAATACGACTTTATGGTCAAGTACACTGCTCCCGAAAGCTCTCGTATCAGATTCGAAGATATCCAGCCAACTGGATGGGGAGATACAGCTGAGAGCACCAATGCTAAGCAAAATACAACTGAGGAATTCTCCTACGACAATTCTGCCTGGGAAACAGATTCCAACGATCCTGCTCCACCAGAAATCAGCGTTATTTCTGAAGACAAATCGAGGAAGGTGCCAGACTTTGTGATTCACCGAGGAGTTCGCCGCCAAGTGGTTGCCATCGAGGTTCCAAAGGTCATTCATCAGTCAAAGTAATTTCCATCTTTTAACCTTTCACCCTGCCCAGGTGAAACGGATGTTTTGATAGGGCTCGCTTTCTGTAAATTTCCCTCTTCGCATCGCCCAAAGCGACAAAGTTTTGTTTTATAGGGCTGTAGTTTCAAGGATCGACTTGTTCATTAATAAAATAACGTCGTTCTGTAATTTCCGCATTAATTGCTGTTTTCTCTTTTTGCTTTTTCAGAAAATGGTAATCCTAAAGAAAAACAATTCAATAATAAAAAACAAGCAGTAAAACAAAATACACTGCACACACTTGCATTTTCTCTATCTCTTCTAAACACGAATCATTACGTCATGCAGATTACTTGTTTTAAACCCCGTTGAAACATACGATCCGATGCCTTCGCCCAACTTTGAGTTCCCGGTATTCGAGGCTGAAGAAGAAAATGACAACGAAATTCCAGAAGAAATCTCCCGACTACTCAGACAAGAGGAAAGGTCTATTGAACCTCACAAAGAACCGTTGGAAACGGTAAACTTGGGTTCAGAGCAAGAGAGAAAAGAAATCAGGATTGGGGCACTGCTCAGTCCAACTGCCAGAGAGGGTTTGATAAAGCTTCTCAAAGAATTCCCCGATGTATTCGCTTGGTCCTATCAGGATATGCCAGGGTTGGATACCAGCATCGTGGAACATCAGTAAAGCAAAGGTTGAGACGCACTCACCCGGACATGGCCATCAAAATCAAGGAGGAGGTACAGAAACAGATTGACGCGGGTTTCCTCGCCACATCTAAATATCCTCAATGGTTAGCCAACATCGTACCCGTTCCCAAAAAGGACGGAAAAGTCAGAATGTGTGTTGATTACAGAGATTTGAACAAGGCAAGTCCAAAGGACGACTTTCCTTTACCACACATTGACATGCTGGTAGACAGCACATCAAAGTTCAAAGTTTTCTCCTTCATGGATGGATTTTTGGGCTACAACCAGATCAAAATGGCGCCGAAAGACATGGAGAAAACTTCGTTCATTACCCCTTGGGGTACCTTTTGTTACAAGGTTATGCCGTTCGGTTTGAAGAACGCCGGGGCAACCTATCAAAGGGCCATGGTTACTCTGTTTCATGACATGATACACAAAGAAATCGAGGTATATGTCGATGATATGATTGCAAAGTCAAAAACAGAGAGTGAGCACGTTGAACATCTGTCAAAATTGTTCGAACGTCTGAGAAAATTCAAGCTCCGCTTGAATCCCAACAAGTGTACCTTCGGTGTCCGTTCAGGGAAACTACTAGGGTTCAACGTCAGCCAGAAAGGAATTGAAGTTGATCCTGACAAGGTCAAGGCCATTCAAGAAATGCATTCTCCGAAAACTGAAAAACAAGTCAGAGGATTCCTGGGACGTTTGAATTACATCTCCAGATTCATATTCCTTATGACCGCCACTTGTGCGCCGATCTTCAAATTACTGAAAAAGAACCAGGATTGCGTTTGGTCAGAAGATTGCCAAACCGCCTTCGACAGTATCAAGGAATATCTGTTGAATCCTCTGATTCGATCACCTCCAGTGGAAGGAAGACCACTGATCATTTACCTCACAGTCCTAGAGGACTCAATGGGATGTGTACTTGGCCAATAAGACGAAACCAAACGGAAAGAGTCTGCCATTTACTATCTAAGCAAGAAATTCACCGACTGCGAGACTCGGTACACGATGCTTGAGAAAACTTGTTGCGCTTTGGCTTGGGCAGCCAAACGTCTTCGCCAATACATGATTCATCATACTACTTGGTTGGTCTCCGAAATGGATCCAATCAAATACGTTTTCGAAAAACCTGCTCTCACAGGAAGAATTTCCCGTTGGAAGATGTTGTTATCAGAATATGACATAGAGTACCATGCTCAGAAAGCCGTTAAAGGAAGTATTTTGGCCGATCATTTGGCTCATCAACCGATTGACGATCAGGAATCAATCGGGTTTGACTTCCCAGACGAAGATGTCATGTATCTAAAGATGAAAGATTGCGATGAACCGTTACCCAGTGAAGGGCCAGAACCAGGTTCCCAATGGGGGCTTATCTTTGACGGAGCAGTTAATCATTACGGAAATGGAATTGGGGTAATCATCATAACACCCCAGGGTACCCACATTCCTTTCACTGCCAGACTTACGTTCAAGTGTACGAACAACGAGGCCGAATACGAAGCTTGTATTATGGGTCTCGAAGAAGCGATTAATTTAAGGATAAAAAACTTGGACGTATACGGCGATTCAGCCCTGGTTATCAATCAAATAAAAGGAGATTGGAACACATACCAATCAGGATTGATTCCATACAAAGATTACGCAAGAAGATTGTTACCCTTCTTCAACAGAGTCGAGTTTCACCACATCCCTCGTGATGAGAATCACATGGTTGATGCATTAGCCACTATCTCTTCCATGATTAGTGTAGGTCAATGGAATGACATACCTAAGATCGATATAATGCGCCTTGAACGGCCCGCTTATATCTTTACGATTGAAGCAGTCATTGACAGCAGACCTTGGTATCACGATATCAAATGCTTCCTTCAGAAATAAGAGTACCCATCTGGGGCACTCAGAAAAGACAGAAAAAACCCTCAGAAGATTGGCTGGAAACTTCTTCCTGAGCGATGACACTCTCTATAAGAGAAATTTTGACATGGTTTTGCTCCGATGCGTCGACAGACCAGAAGCAGACATGCTTATGAAAGAAATTCATGAAGGATCCTTTGGCACTCATGCCAATGGACACGCAATGGCGAGAAAAATTCTAAGAGCAGGGTACTATTGGTTGACCATGGAATCCGACTGCTACAAGTACATGAGGAGGTGTCACAAGTGTCAGATATACTCCGACAAAATTCATGTACCGCCATCACATCTCAAAATTCTTTCTTCCCCATGTCCATTCTCGATATGGGGAATCGACATGATTGGCATGATTGAGCCTAAGGCTTCAAATGGACATCGGTTCATCCTGGTAGCCATTGATTACTTCACCAAGTGGGTCAAAGCAGCGTCATTCGCTAATGTAACCTGACAAGTGGTGGTCTGATTTATCAAAAACAATATCATCTGCCGTTATGGTGTTCCGAGCCAGATCATTACTGATAATGGATCTAACTTGAACAATAAGATGATGAAAGAGTTATGCGCAGAGTTCAAGATCGAACACCATAACTCATCTCCCTACCGACCCAAGATGAACGGAGCGGTAGAAGCAGCTAACAAGAACATCAAGAAAATCGTTCAAAAGATGGTTGTAACCTATAAAGACTGGCACGAGATGCTACCCTTTTCTCTTCATGGTTATCACACATCTGTCCGCACTTCAACAGGGGCAACCCCTTTCTCTCTAGTGTATGGCATGGAGGAAGTTCTCCCCATAGAAGTAGAGATCCCGTCAATCCGAGTATTGATGAAAGCTAAGCTCACCGAGCTGAATGGTGTCAAAGCCGACATGATGAACTAAATCTGATCGAAGAGAAGCGAATCACGGCACTATGCCACGGTCAGTTGTATCAGCAGAGAATGAAGAGGGCGTTTGACAAAAAGGTCCGACCTCGTGTCTTCAGGAAAGGAGACCTCGTGCTAAAAAAGATACAATCATTTCTCACTGATTCTCGGGGCAAATGGACCCCAAATTATGATGGCCCCTATGTGGTCACGAAAGCTTTCTCAGGCGGTGCCTTGAGACTTGCAACCATGGACGGAGAGGAATTTGCCTACCCCACGAATGTTGATGTAGTTAAGAAATACTTCGCCTAAAAAAAAACCGTCTCGGTGGATTGAAAACCCGAAAGGGCGGTCCAGGTAAAAATTAGAGACATGAAAAAAAATCATCCCGGTGGATTGGAAACATCAAAGTACAATCCAGGCAAAAATTAGGGATAATGGCAAGTAACTATGTTCAACAGAGGCAAGTCCCTCAGCAGCAGCAGTTACATCATCTGTCAAAAAACTCCAGTCAAGGTCATCTTCGACAGAAGCTCAGGATGCCCCGAATTTAAAGATGGTAGAAGGATGGTGGTCGTTATGTTTCAATGTAGCCCTTTTCCCTGTAAATTACCATTTTCAAACTTTGTATATACTCTTTGGGATCACGCGTTTGGCTGATCTTCATCTTATCAATAAAATTTGAGCTTTTGTACTTTTGTTTGTAATTCTCATTTGTTTTAGCTTTACAGAATGACGTTGTTAACATGATTAACGATTCTTGAAATAAAACAAAAATGAATTTACTTGTTAAAACTTTTTCTGCTTTTTAATAAAAGATGGCAATTCTTTTTATTGTTGAACATCGAAAGAACATCAATCGCGTCTCCAAAGGTGTTCGAACCTCAAAGTGCAGAATCAAAGTACTCCTTCTAGGCCAGTACGCCTTAATGAAGGGATCAACTGTGTCAGAGACCTTGGTTCGTCTGACACACCTCGGCCGAGTTCTTATCTCCTAATCCCGATCGACGATAGTCCCCAACCGGGACTATCTCTCCTAAGCAAGGTGGAATTGCTATTTTGAACCAGCGATATTTCTACACGCCCCGCGTGGCCGAATATCCAGTCGTGTTCACCCGTCAGCTTGTATGTCGCGTCAGTTTTGTCCCAACAAACATACATACATCATGCATTTTTGATTTGCATTCACATTTCATATTGCATTACTATCACTCTAGTCAGTCTTGTCCCCTAGTGATAGAAGTTCTCTCAATCGAGTTGTCAGTTCTTGCCTCGTCAGGAAATACTGTGTCTGAACAACCTCGCTTCCAGTTTAATTCTGGAAAGAAGTTGGTCCTTGACCACTTTGATAATTTGAACCTCTGAAAATCCAGAGAAAACTTTCAACAAATGTCACTCTTCGCCATTGAGGATGATATCTTTGCTTTCTCGGATTAAGGAAAAACCCGAGAAAAAGCCTCGTAATCAGAAATTCGGCAGCACGCCAGTTTCTCTCTGAAAAGATCGCTGATGAAAAGGTCATCGGAACCTCAAAATTGGATCCCATCATATGGCATTTCTCCGGGAAGATCTCGAGAAAAGTATGATGTAACACCCCCAAGCGAAAACAGTCTCTCAAGAGACTCGCTTTCCCCAGTAGAATCGACAAATGGCGTCTCCAACAGAGAAGTTTGTGCAACTCTACAACTCAGAGGACTGGGTTCCCCAGCAAGTCTGACATCAAAACTTTTTCCGTCAAATGGCGTCTCCCCAGGAAAATTCGGCGAGAAGTTTGAGGAAAACCGCTACGAATAGCGTCCCTTGTCAATTAAGTTTATTGACAAAAGAAACTGAGACCAGTTCCTTGGTAGGAAACCAAGAACGAGGGGAAGTTTATTTCAGAAACTGAGACCAGTTCCTTGGTAGGAAACCAAGAACGAGGGGAAGTTAACAAGAGAAACTAAGACCAGTTCCTTGGAAGGAAACCAGGATCGAGGGGAAGTTTAATCCAGAAACTGAGACCAGTTCCTTGGCTGAAGACCAGGATCGAGGGGAAGTTTTACCTTTTCTAAGCATCATTGCTTAGCTAAAGAAGATGAAGGCATAAGCTACCATTCACAACCACCATCAAAATTTTGGGTATTCTGATATTTAATCCTCTTGCACCCCGAATGCCCGAATACCTTCGTCATTCACACCTTCGGGTCCAAGAAGATTAAATAGGGCATCTGTCATACCCCAAATTTTGACCACTAAGATTTCCCATCATTGTGCAAATCATCATCACAATATGGGGGAACCATCCTATTTCATCAATCTCCCCAAAGATGGGTGAGCACCCACTACAATCAAAATTAGGGTTTCAAGCCCTCTCTGAGTGCTTAGACAAAGGATCAATCAAGGAATGACATGATCTTCAACTTGTATAACCTCTCAAACATACACAATGGATCAAGAGAACTCCCACTTCAAGGATTAAGCACAAGGTTGCTCCCTTCTAGGTGGATCAAGTCTCAAGATCGTCGGTGTCACCAAATTAGGGTTTTGGTCGACCAGGTCCTCCAAATGGAAAATTTTCATCTGGGCATGAGCCAATGTCCCAAAACATAACCTAATATACTCCATGGAACCTCATGAACCCAATCATCAAGTCAATTTGACCTCAGGGGATGCATACATCAAAAATCAGGAATTAGGGTTTCTTGACCTAATTCACCCCTAAGTTGACTTTTGGGACAAATCATGAACCAAGACCTCAAGAGAGAGTTTGAGGGTCTCTAATGAACTATATTGATCCATTTGTAACAATGGATTAATCCAAGAAGCTTGAGCAACAAGTCTCAATTTCATCTGCACCACAATTAGGGTTTTAAGGGAAAAATCAACTGTAACTTTGACTTTTGACCAGGACACACTCCCAAGCCCTAAGATATGCCTCAATATACCCTATGACACCCATGGAACATGTCCATCAAGTTTGATTTAGGTCAAGGACATGATTTCCTGAAGAATTGCACAATTTGGAATTCATCTGATAAAAAGTCAACTGTGCACAAAAGTCAACTTTGACTTTTTGAGATTTTTCACCAAAATGGATTTTTAACCCTAAAATGATGTCAATGTATGATTTGAATCATCATTCATCAAGAAAAATCAAGAAAAGTTGGATAACTTGTAAAAGGGGTAACCATAAAAACTTAGAAAATTTTCTAAGTTAAAAATAAAGTGACAAAGGTACCAACTTTGGAGGACCATAACTCTTAAACCACAAGGCCATTTTCTCTCATCCAAAGATGGATTTGTAGCCCTCATTACCCTCTACAAAAACTTTAACTAGACCTAACTCCAATTCATTAAGGATTTTGAGTTATGGAGTGATCAAAATGGTTGAAAAATGAAAATGTCACTTTTTCCAACACTTAGTGAAATTTTCACTAAGTTCAAATCTGTCTTCATTTTTTGCCAAATGTAGGGGGATTTTTCACTTGGATTCAAAAGAGATCAAAACCAAACATGTTCAAACAGTTGTTGTATGATGTAAGGGCTTTCCAAAATGACCAAGAACATTGCCAAATTCCATTTGAGTCATGAGATATGACATTGGAAAGTTGCCTTGCTGAAATCTGTCAAGGCAAGGCAGAATTTGCAACTTTGCTCGATTTGCCAAAATCAGCCAAATCCAATTGCTCCTATCCACTTGGACACCTCAGAGGATTGAATATAAAGGGGACAATCACCGAGCCAAGCCTCCAAAGTCCATGGAACAAGAAATAACATGTTGAAACTAGAATGGCCAAAATAGGGACAAGACTTCAAATTTGGATTGGAGCATTCAATGGAAGCATCAAGGTGGCATGGACTGAGCCATTCTCATCTGAAATCAGTCAAGATTTATCCAAGACCAAGGGAACCAAAGCTCTGTGCCCTAACCTCTAGTCAATGGCTAGAGGAGACTTGAAATTCCATTGGCCAACATTGAACAAACACCTGCTGCAGTTGCCATTCACTGTGGATCCCAAAACAAACTTGCTCTACTATAAATAGAGCTCAATTGTGATCAGTTTGAGTACACCAAATCCATCTAACAGATTCTTTCCTCAAAATCTCTTTCTCTTGGCAAAAATGCCTTTCTTAGCAAGGTAGCTATCGGGTTTTGAGTTTGAGAGCTTTTCCAATCAAACCAATCACTCATACACCTCACATACATCACATATGAGCTGATCAAACACTTAGATCACTTCTGAAACACCAATTTCACAAAATCACCAGCTGGTTGCTCAAATTTTCAATCAAGTTGCAGCTGAGGTACCACAAATTGTTCCAGCTATTTTCAATCAGGTCCAAGCATTCAAACACACTCCATAGGGTGTATGGAAGTTGTTCAGATCATCACCACTCATCTGTAACACCTCCAAATCAAAAATCACATTGCACTTGCTGTCACAGCCTAGAGGTAAGCACATACTTGGTCATCTCTCAATCTATGCATATTCCCTCGCACAATAATTTGGCCATATGTTCATAATCATGCATAGAATGTTTCCCCTCAATAAATTGCATTGTTTGAATCGTGTATCAAAAATCCTAGCCTTCATGCAGAAATTAGGGTTCTTGAGGATTTTTCGTGATTTCTTGTTGTGTGTTTAATTTAAATGAAATTAATGGACATAGACATGATCGTGAGGTTGAGACGAGCATAATGATATGTGGATTGCATGATATGATTACATATTCAGTGAGATTGGATGGAAAACACAAATCAGCCAAACCCAGAAAAACGCGCGTGTTCTTGCTTGTGTTCTTGGCGCCTTTTTCATAAATTCAAATATTTGAATTTTGTGATTTTGTTTAATTGATTCAAAAATTAATTTCTCTCTGAGTTTTAATGATTTTGAGTTGATTCTTTTTTTAATAATTCACAAAAATGTTAAAATATTTTATTTTCCCAAAAAATCCCAAAAATATTATTTATTTCATATAATTGATATTTTTGCAAAGAATTAATATTTTAATTGTTTTTGACATTTTAAATATTTTTTCTACATTGATTTTGCAACTTTTAATGCTTTCTAATTATTTTGTAGGTCAATACTTAATTTTTGAAGCATTAATCCAAGATCACAATTTGTTTTCCATATGTTAAACAATTTTGATCATTTTAATTGAATTTTTATTCAATTAAATACAGTTTTGAAAACAAATTAGGGTTTTTGGATTAATTCAACCCTCATAAATCATTTTCAAAACTCTTTGGGCCTCTTGAGAGAGTGTAAGACCCAATCCTTTTTGACCAAATCATTTTTGGGCCTCAGTGTATTGTATAAGTCCCGATACCGTCAAAAATAAACGGCGCGATCGTCGCCTTTTCAAAATAACCTTGGGCCTCTCCTCGAGCTATAAGAGCCATTCAAAACACTTTTGGGCCTCTATTAGAGTGTAAGACCCAATCCCCTTTTAACCAAAACTTTTTGGGCCTCACTTATTGTATAAGTCCCTCTGCGTTAAAAGAAAACCTCGGCGCGATCGTCATTTTTAACGAAAAATCATCTGGGCCTACCCTTGTGTTATAAGCCCCACTCTTTCTCTTTAAAACTTTTTGGGCCTCTTGAGAGAGTGTAAGACCCACCCCTTTGTACAGAAAACCTTTTTTGGGCCTCAGTCACTTGTATAAGTCCCTCTGTACAAATTCAAACAGTGCGCTCACTGATAAAACCCTGGGCCTCTCCTTGAGCTGTAAGCCCCAAATCTTTCTTTTTCAAAGCACTTTCTCCTTTGATTTTGAATATAGTGTTGTTTTCAATCTTTCTTTGTTGAACAACTAACCAAACAGCATGGAAGCTCTACAACCGAGTAAGTGTTTATACGCTTTCATTTACCGCTTTTATATACATATAACTGTATTGTGGGGCTATTTTGGTGTAAGTCTTCTTTCATAAACTCATATCAACTGTGTAATAATAGTATAGATATTTTGAGTTTCCCCGGCAACTACGTCTAGAACTAAGTGACGCCGTTTCGTTTATTCTTAGAAATAGACAACTAGATCCCCAATAGGACCACCAAATACAGTCTTCTCTTCGGCTGTCCTCATTAGGAATTGTCAAGAAACTCTACTCCCAGAGATGAATGTATTCTTCGTGAATGGCATCTTTGAGTTTCTTCCAAATTCTCGAACTTTCCTGACTTGATCTATTCCTTGTGAATAGCTTGCCTTGAATTTCTCGGGGGTTTAGGGACCCATCGGCTTCTTAAAAGCATCGGCCTCCACTTGGGCATCGTACAAGGACCCTACGGCTTCCTAAAAGCAACCCAACCTCCTCTTGGGCTTCGTACAAGGACCCTACGCCTTCTTAGAAGTATTCACAGCCTCCTCTTAGGCTTCGTATAATGATCTCTTCCTCCGGGAATGATAGCCTCCTCTTGGGCTTAGTAAAAGGACACGTCGGCTTCTTAAAAGTTTCCAGCCTCCTCTTGGGCTTCGCACAAATTGTCCCGACGACCTCTTAGAGGTATAGGAACAAAACCTAGTCATCTGCATAGAGCAGTCCTGTCGTAGAGTCTACTACTATTTCTCAATGCATAGTACAAAAGGCGAAACTCTAGATTTGGACAGTCTAATCTCCTTGAGTCTCAAAGACATTCTCAAGTGACCCCTTCGTTAAATAAGAAAAAAACCCGTAGACTCGGACAGTCTCAATACCCTTCGGATTTCCCGCTTCCTTAAAGAACAGGAATAACCCGGATCCTTGAATCAAATCCATGAGTACAGTGTTGCTCATATAAGAATTGATTTTCTCTTTCAAAATCAGTATACTGGACCTGTCACTTAAACAGTCACCATAGCCTCCTCTTGGGCTTTGTACAATGATTCTCCCCAGCGGAGTCAAACAACGTTTAGCCTCTCTCTCGGGCTTTGTACGAGACACATATGAGACTCCCTCGTTGAGTCAATCACCCCTTTGGCCTCCCTCTCGGGCTTTGTACGAGATACAAAAGGGTTCTTATCAAACCAAACAAACAATAGCCTCCATCTCGGTCTTTATACGAGATACAAAAACACTCTCTTGTTGAGTCAAACCTTTTTGCCTCTCTTTCGGGCTTTGTACGAGACACATATTAGCCTCCTCTTAGGCTTTATATAAGAAAACCACTGGTTGATCCAATCAACCTTTTAGCATCAAAGATGTGCCTCGTTCACAGTACACAAACATCAACAACTCCTTCCCCTTCATCTAATCGCTGTAAGCGGCAAGCCTCTGGATCATCTACATCCATGCCACTGTCCCTCTTTTAGCATGAGAAATTCCTAAGGAAAGATAGCATTGCTCTACACTGAGTTAAAGTCTTCTCCTTCAGGTTAAAATCCCCTTTAAAGGAAATTATGGAATTGCTAGGATCCGCGTATCCCAGTTAAAGTAATTCTCCTTTATAACCAGTCACCCAATAGTTGTGACAGACAAACCCTTCTTTAGAGATGACAAATTCTCTCTAAAGTCGAGGTCCTTCAGCTTCACGTCTTGGGCTTTGAACTAGACACAAATAGACTTTTCAGCTTCACATCTTGGGCTTTGAACAAGATACAAACTACCCTTTAGCTTCACGTCTTGGGCTTTGAACAAGACACCAAAAACACCCATTTCCTCCCATAGAATAGGAAGAACTACGAACGCTTTGATTTCCCTGTTTCGGTAAACGGGAATACGTAGGCATAAGATTGAAAGAAAAATCTTAGCGAGCACAATCAACAAAAAACCCAAATCCCATACTCTCACATCAAAAAACATCCGTCCTGACATCCTAATCCTTGTTCCCCGCCAGAAACCTTCTGTCAAGGTAAAAAGAAAGAAAACCGTATTGGTGAAAATACAAATAACCAGTACAAGGCCCCCCACATTGATAGCATCCGTAACCTAACAGACCGCTGTTTAAACTCAGCATGCAAGCAGGGTTAATTGGAGACATCTATTTCCCTTCCTTATTCAGCTCACAATAGGATAAAAAATTAATCGACCTGTAGTTTAAGCTCAAACTGCAGAGAGCGACCAGCGCTTAAGAACCGCGTCCAAAATCACTCGCTACACATGTATAATAGGAAAGTTTGTCATAGATGATGAGTGCTAATTTGTTGTGAATTTGAGTGTGAATAATTAGCATTCATCGGCTTAGTTCGTTTGCTTTTTGTCAATAAACCTCAACTTTAGTATATATTCGGTATAGTTTACATTATAGTGTATATATTGCATTATCGTGTAAATATCATTGAGTTTAATTATTTTTATATCATATTTGTAGATATTCAATCATTGATATTTATTCATTGTTAGATAGAGCATTTAATAATCTTTCCAACGCTTCGAACCGGGCAAAAAACGAAGTTACGGTTCAAAAGTTACGAAGAAAACAATGCAGGATTTTTGCTGTCCTGTCAGCGCTCGCCCCATGCTCGCCAGGCGAAGCAGGGGCGATCCAGAAGAGTGAAATTCACTGTAGAGGCAATAGAAAATGCTGTCTTGGTTCACCAGGCGAACCAGAACTTCGTCAGGCGAATTTTGACGGACAGAAACACCATTTAAAGGCCAAAAACACAATTTATAGGTTATGGTTTTGAGGATTTTTGCTCCCACTTCTATCAAACTCATTTTCAGTAGGATTAGCTTAGAAAACAACATTGGAGGTTGCACACGGATGATCCGGGGTGGATTTCTCATCGACTGGCGCTGACAAACCGCGAGATGTTTGGTTCATTTCTCTTCTTCTTTGTGTATTCTTCTTTGTTGGGTTGTTATATGTATTTACTTTGAACTCATGTATATTTATCGCCCATGGCGTTGTATAAAATATGATTTATAAATCTTTATCGGTGACTGTCCTTGATTTTTTGCTTTATGCTCAGGGTTTGGGTTGTGTTAGAGATAAACATCACAAACCTTGATTAGGGATGATTATCTGTTAGTTTCTGGATACTAGAGATAGATTTAGAGCTAACAATCTTTATGGGTATCAGAGCTTAATGCCTCCGTGTTGTTTGAGTCGGGTGCGAGAGTGTCGACGAGAGTAATACGATTGTTCTCTCAGTTCAGTGTGTCAGAGATGGACACTGTTGTAAGCGATGCTGGATGATATTGAGGAGTATTGTAGGTTAAGTATAACTGGTCGATAGGTTTAAGTTTGTGACGATTGGATTATATGCATGCCGGATAAGTTTCTTCTCTCTGAAGAATGAATTCTTTTGTGTTAATATTTACTTTTCTGTTTCTATGTTTGAAACATTTTAAACCAAACTCAGAATTGCGAAAACTATCGAACGACAGTTCAATAACACCGAACTCTATGGACACGATAAATTCCCGGAAAAATACTTCCAAAAAATTTTGTTGCTTGCCGCTTTACTGCTTTAACAAAATGGTGCCGTTGCGGGGGATTGGTGTTTTTATTGGATCGCATTGCGATAGTTTCTTTGTTTTTGAGTTTTTTAGATATCATATATATTGTCTATTTTCACTTGTTTATATTGATACTTGTATATGTTTTGCATACTTATGAATATAGTGTATATATTTATTTCTCTTCACGTTTGCCAAAAGTGTGGTTAGATTTGTAGTTCCTGTTAGAGCTCGAAGAGATGAGAGCAAAGGCGGGGGAGTGAAAGCATTTGGCTCTTCCGAAGAACATGTTGGTTTGTAAATAATAGGCGGTTGCTTACGACGTAAAACAAGCATGTTTTATTGCTTTTAGTTTCTAATGTTTTTGTTTGTTGTTTGGACACAAATTTTGGTCGGCTAATTTGAGGATGCTTGGTGATTTTCCAAGTATGATTGTTTCAACTTGAGGTTGTATGGTAATGATAGTGTTTGAAGTTGGTATCATGCAAGGTGCTCGTTTACCGCTTTCTATAACATAACATGATTAGTAAATTAGTCATTTGTACAACTACCATGGTATTTATTCTTTTTGCATTACTTGTTCATGAATTGAATTACTTTAATTCCTTTTTACCCCAATTGTAAGGAAGCTTTCCATTGTTCATATATGCGCAGAGTACCAACATTCTTGTTTTAGCTAGATTTTATTATGTTTAATCTTTTATTTGTGTCGCTTATATTAATGCATGAAAAGGATCAAGGCATTTTGTTTCATTTTGAGCACAACTACCTAGCCAAATAGTCATTCACCTTGTGAGCGTGTGATAATTCGGTAACCCCTTTGAGCCTTTTTATCAATTTCCATGTTGTATTTGAACTTGATGATTGTCTATGAATATTTAGTTCACTTTTTGAATGGATTTTAATCCTTGTTTTCTTGAACCCTCAATCGTGTGTTGTTGTTTGAATTTTTACCCTGCCTTAGAAAGTAGGGAGTATTCACACATTGATGTTGGTTGAATTCAAGTTGGGGAGAGCAATGTTTGCTCACTTATGTTGTTGGTTGTTATACAGTTGTGAAAAAAAAAAGAAAAAGAAGAAAAAAAGAGAAAAAGAAAGAAAAGAAAAGAGAAAAGTTTTGAAAAAGAAATACAAAAAGAGTATCAAATAATTGTGGTAAATAAGTTATGTGTTTTGGTGTAGCAATCGGGATAAGAGAAGAAGTTTGATTGAAATTTTGTGTTTGAACTTTTGTGAATTGATCATTCGCTTAGGATTAGGTAAGTTTTTGTTTCAATTACCTTTAGAAATTGCTCCTTGTTTGTTAGCCCGACCACATTACAACCTTGAAAAGCCTTTGTGATTCTTGCCTTTGTATGTTCAATGTGAATTTTTGGATGAATGTATAATTTAGTCTTTTGTTTTCAAGATTGTTGTGTGAGTGTTAAATTCCTCATTTTGTGTGTTTTTCATCCACTGATGAATTTTTGCTAGGTGGCATGATTTTTGTACGTAGCGTTTGTTTCGTGGTTATATTTTCGTTGTAGTTTAGTGGTAAGTATGTTGCCTTGTATGTACCATTTTCGTTTGAACCATTGCATTTGTTTTTGTTTGTTAAAACTTGTTGTTTCGTGATTATTGGATTATCGTCTTTTGTTTCTTTAAGTTGTTTGACTTTGTTTGAGGACAAACAATGTTTTAAGTTGGAGTGAGTTTGATGAGTGCTAATTTGTTGTGAATTTGAGTGTGAATAATTAGCATTCATCGGCTTAATTTGTTTGCATTTTGTCAATAAACCTCAACTTTAGTATATATTCGGTATAGTTTACATTATAGTGTATATATTGTGTTATCGTGTAAATATCATTGAGTTTAATTGTTTTTATCTCATTTCTATAGGTATTTAAGCATTGATATTTATTCATTGTTAAATAGAACATTTAATAAGCTTTCCAACGCTTCGAACCGGGTAAAAAACGGAGTTACGGTTCAAAAGTTACGAAGAAAACAGTGCAGGATTTTTGCTGTCCTGTCAGTAGGGGTGGCAAAACAGGCCGCCCGCCCCGCCCCGCCTTTAGCCCGCCAAAAAAAGGCGGGGCGGGCTAATGGAAATGGGCTTAAAAATCCAGCTCGCCCCGCCAAGGTGGCAGGTTGGCAACTTTTTTATTTATTTATTTTTCATTTTTTTAATAGATTAATAGACTTGTTTTTACATTTCAAATAGATTTTTCACTTATTTTTTAGAACAATTTTTACAAGGCGTTTCTTAAACAAATTTTACTTCAAAAAATATTGCATATATTTTCAAATAAATGTACAAAATAAAACCATCAAGAAATGAAATTACTAGAATTAACTAAAAATGGCGGGTTTAAGGTGGGATAAGCTGAATGAATAGGTGCGGCGAACTTTTGCGGGTGGCGGGTTTTGGCGGGGCGAGCTTTGTCGGGTGGCGGGTTTTGGCGGAGCGGGCTTTTTGCGGGCGGCGGGCCCAATATCCCAACCCAACCCACCATTCTTTGGCGGGTGCGCGGGTCGGCCCGGCGGGCCACGACCTGTTTTGCCACCCCTACCTATCAGCGCTCGCCCCATGCTCGCCAGGCGAAGCAGGGGCGACCCAGAAGACTGAAATTCACTGTAGAGGCAGTAGCAAATGCCGCCTTGGTTCCCCAGGCGAACCAGAACTTCGCCAGGCGAATTTTGACGGACAGAAAAACCATTTAAAGTCCAAAAACACAATTTTTAGGTTATGGTTTTGGGGATTTTTACTCCCACCTCTATCAAACTCATTTTTCAGTAGGATTACCTTAGAAAACAACATTGGAGGTTGCATACGGATGATCCGAGGTGGATTTCTCATCGACCGGCGCTGACAAACCGTGAGATGTTTGGTTTATTTTTCTTCTTCTTTGTGTATTCTTCTTTGTTGGGTTCTTGTATATGTATTTACTTTGAACTCATGTATATTTATCACCCATGACATTGTATAAAATCTGTTTTACAAATCTTTATCGGTGATTGTCCTTGATTTTTTGCTTTATGCTCAGGGTTTAGGTTCTGTTAGAGATAAACATCACAAACCTTGATTAGGGATGATTATATGTTAGTTTCTGGATGCTAGAGATAGATTTAGAGCTAACAATCTTTATGGGCATCAGAGCTTAATGCCTCAGTGTTGTTTGAGTCGGGTACGAGAGTGTCGACGAGAGTAATACGGTTGTTCTCTCTACTCAGTGTGCCAGAGATGGACACTATTGTGAGCGATGCTGGATGATATTGAGGAGTATTGTAGGTTGAGTATAACTGGTCGATAGGTTTAAGTTTGTGACGAGTGGATTATATGCATGATAAGTTTCTTCTCTCTGAAGGATGAATTCTTTTTGTGTTAATATTTACTTTTCTGTTTCTATGTTTGAAACATTTTAAACCAAACTCAGAATTGCAAAAACTGTCGAACGACAGTTCAATAACACCGATCTCTGTGGACACGATAAATTCCCGGAAAAATACTTCCAAAAACTTTTGTTGCTTGCCGCTTTACCGCTTCAACAATAGACAAAGCACTTTGCGATTTAGGAGCCAATGTTAGTTTAATGCCCCTTTCCATATGTGAAAAACTCAAATTAGGAGAAGTAAGACTAACGTGAATGTTTCTGCAACGAGCCGGCCGTTCTGTTAAATTTCTCGTAGGTATGCTAGAGAACGTTCCCGTTCGAATAGCTCATTCTAAATTCCCATCAACTTTATAATTATGGACATAAAAGAGGATTCCAACATTCCAAACATTTTAGGAATACCCTTTTTGGCCACTGCTGGCACCATCATAGATGTGAAGAAAGGAAAGCTAACCTTTGAGGTTTGTGAAGAAAAAGTTGAATTTATTTTGGCACAATTCCTAAGGGCATCAGATATAGATGATTTTTGTTGTTCCTTAGACATCATTGATGAATGTGTAAGAGAAATGGAGATGGAACCACCTAAGTATACTGAAGTACTAAAGATTCCAACACCTCCTATATTTGAAGATGATGAATGGCGAGAGCCATATGTGAACGACAGTCTAAGTGAATGTCTTGTACTTACTCCAGATCCTATGCCTTACCCAAAGAAACCTTCTATAGAACTTAAAACACTACCCAAAAACCTCAGGTATGAATTCTTTGATTAAAAGCTCGAATGCCCAGTAATAGTAAACTCAGACTTAGGACAGATAGAAACTGAGAAGTTATTGCATGTCTTAAGCAAATATCCAACTGCTCTAGGTTATAACATCTCAGACTTAAAGGGAACTATTCCCTCGTTATTCATGCATTGCATTATGCTAAAGGAGGAATCCAAAACCTCTAGAGAACATCAGAGGAGAATTAACCCTATAATGAGTGACGTGGTCAAGAGAGAGGTGCTACAGCTATTAGAAGCAGAAATTATATACCCAATATCCGGTAGTAACTGGGTCAGCCCAGTACACGTTGTACCCAAGAAAGGAGGTGTTACAGTTGTCAAAAATGAAAAAGGCGAACTTGTAGTAAAGCGTACTGAAGCTAGATGGAGAATGTGCATTGACTATAGAAAATTAAATAAAGTCACTCGCAAAGATCATTTCCCCTTGCCTTTTATCGATCATATGCTCGAGCGATTGGCCAAACATTCTTATTTTTGTTATTTAGACAGTTACTCAGGATTCTTCCAAATTCCTATTCATCTTGATGACCAAGAAAATGCTACCTTCACATGTCCTTATGGCACATACGCCTACCGACGAATGCCATTTGGACTATGTAACGCTCCCGCAACATTTCTAAGATGCATGATGGCTATCTTCGTAGACTTTCTAGATGACATCTTGGAAGTATTTATGGATGGTTTTTTAGTTTGTGGGCAGAGTTTTAAAGGTTGTCTAGCTAACCTAGAAATAGTACTTGAAAGATGTGTAAAAGTTAATCTCATACTCAATTGGAAAAAATTCCATTTCATGGTTCGACAAGGAATCGTGCTTGGACACATAGTGTTTGATAAGGGGATTGAAGTAGATAAGGCTAAGATAGAAGTTATAGAAAACCTTCAACTTTTGAAAACCGTTAGAGACATACGTAGTTTCTTAGGTCTTGCCGGTTTCTACCGACAATTCATTAAAGATTTCTCTAAAATATCCAAACCACTAACTGGCCTGTTAATGAAAAACTTTGAATTCATCTTCGACGAGAAATGCTTAGAGGCATTCCAACTATTAAAACATGCTCTGATTTCTACACCTATTATGCAACCGCCTGATTGGAGCAGACCATTTGAGATAATGTGTGACGCTAGTGACTATGTCGTAGGCGCAGTCTTAGGATAACGAAAGGACAAGAAGCTTCATGTGATTTATTATGCAAGCAGAACATTAGATGTAGCTCAAATGAACTACGCCACAACAAAAAAGGAACTCCTAGTTGTCGTTTTCGCAATAGACAAATTTAGTTCTTACTTAATAGGAGCTAAAATAATTGACTATACTGACCATACCTCTATTAGGTACCTATTAAGTAAAAAGGATGCCAAACCAAGACACTTGAGATAGATCTTGCTATTACAAGAATTTGATTTAGAAAGATAAAAAAAAGGCACTGAAAATGTTGTAGCTGATCACCTCTCTAGACTTGAGAATATAAAGTCGAACAAGTGCCCACCAACGATGATTTTCCCTATGACCAACTTGTAGCCCAGTTAGAAAATAACTTAACTGACACAACTGAATATTCTTAAATTGACCTTGACATAGAAAATAAAGAAGTAATGGAAGCAGTCTTTACTAAACCCGTAGTACCTCGGTATGCTGACTTTGTCAACTACCTAGTTGTTGGAGTGTTTCCACCTGAATTAACTTACCAACTAAAGAAAAAGTTTTTCCATGATTTAAAACATTATTATTGGGATGAGCCCCTTCTTTTCAAGAGAGGTGCCGATGGTATCTTCCATCGCTGTGTCCCCGAAGAGAAGGTAGACAATATAATATCTCATTGCCATGCTGCACCCTATGGAGGGCATGCAAACACGTCAAAGACTTGCGCAAGAATATTACAATCTGACCTCTTTTGGCCTAACTTATGGAAAGATGTCCACAATGCGGTTATAAATTGCGACTGGTGCCAACGCACTGGGAATATCTCTAGACGCGACAAGATGCCTCAAAAGGGTATCTTAGAAGTAAAAGTTTTTGATGTGTGTGGTATTGACTTTATGGGCCCTTTCCCATCTTCTTTCGGTAACAAATACATACTCGTTGTTGTTGGTTACGTATCCAAATGGATCGGGGCTATAGCCTCTCCTACAAATGATGCACGAGTCATTATTAAACTTTTTAAGAATACTATTTTTCCTATGTTTGGTGTGCCGAGACTCGTCATTAGTGACAGTGGTTCCCATTTCATTTCAAACATCTTTGAAAGACTGTTACTCAAATATGGAGTCCGACATCAAATAGAGACGCCCTATCACCCACAAACAAGTTGGCAAGTTGAGATTTCAAATAGAGGAAATTAAGAAAATATTAGAAAAAATTGTTGCGACTTCTAAGAAAGATTGGTCTTCCAAACTTAACGAGGCTTTATGAGCCTATAGAATAGCCTACAAAACCCCAATATGAACCACTCCATTTAAGCTAGTATATGGAAAATCATGCCACCTGTCGGTCTAACTTGAACACAAAGCTTATTGGGCCATTAAGACCCTTAACATGAATTATACCGCTACAGGAGAAAGAGAGTTCTAGATCTCCATGAACTAGAAGAAATGAGGTTAGACGCCTAAGAAAATGCCCAAATTTATAAAGAGAGAACTAAACAGTGGCACGATAAACCTATAGCAAGAAGAAAGTTCAATGAAGGAGAACTAGTCTTTCTCTTGAACTTTCGACTAAAACTATTTCCAAGCAAACTTCGTTCTAGATGGTCCGGACCTTTTGAGATTATCAAAGTATTTCAAAATGGAGCCGTTGAAATAAGGAGTAAACCAAAAGAGACATTCAATGTAAACGGACAACGACTAAAATATTACCATAGTGTTGAAAACAGAGACTACTACACCAATTTCAAACTAAAAGAGTTACATGCTCTTTCACAAGAATAGTTCCATTGAAAAGTGTTGAGCTACAGGCATTTATGAAGCGCTGCCTGGGAGGCAACCCACGATTTTAAGTTTTAGTTATTTTTTTTCCACAAACACTATTCGCGGTATATTCAATTATTTTGATCACTACTAACTTGATTTATGTCTCTTTCAGGCTATGTAGCACAGGCTAACATTTCATACTAACTTTAGAGATGCAACCAGTAGATAACAGGGAGATTACTTTAAAAAATGAAGCCCAGAGGCAGCATTTTGAGGTTCTTGTTCAAAGAGAGATGGCATTATCCATATACCTTGATGGACCTACCATGACCACTTTGGGAATTAGAGACAATGTCATGTATATGCTTAACCAGATTGGTTGGGAAAATTTTGGTGTCAAGAGAAGATATAACACTTACCGTAGGTTAACCCTTGAATTTATGAGTTCTTTCTTTTATGATCCTAACAGAGGGTTGGGGTTTAATAGAGGCTTGGGGTTTAATAGAGGCTTGGCTACCTTTAGATTGTTTGGGAACAAATACCGTTTTACCCACCGTGAGATGACTGACCTTTTAGGATTCCCCAGTGGCCCTGATGTATTTACTGTAGCACAGGAAGATGTGTTTATGGAGCTTGAACTAGATTTCTTTTGGGGTAGTATTGCTGGAAACCATCACCCTAAACCAAATTCCATGTACTCCGACAGTATTCATAACCCTGCCATTTGTTATTTCCATAAGATCCTAGCCCATACCCTCTTTGGGAAAGAGGAGAACATCACCTCTATGTCCAGAGATGAACTATTTATCATATTTTGTGCTTTATAGTCCAGGCCTATAAATGCTACAACCTTTATGTTAGCTAACCTGGACCGAATTGCACGAGATACCAATGGGCCTATCCTGATAGGAGGCCTAGTTACCATGATTGCTTTGGCTATTGGACTTAGATACCCACTTAACCGCCTAACCGCTTTAGGAGATATCCGACCCATGCACATTGCTTTTTGTTTTAACCGTGGCCTTATAGGGAACCTATGACCTCATGAGTTTGATTTACTGATTAATAATGCGGTGGTACATCATTTTACATTGCCTAATCATGAGAGGACCAGTGTGCACAATAAAAATAACTAGACCTCTTTAATCCACAATATCGATTTCTATTTTGGACTACCTTGGACCTCTTCTCTTAAGTGATCTCCTCGGCCTCCATGTGTTTTTCGAGCGTTATCCTGATCACGTTCATAGAAATTTCCTTGCATTAAGGCATCACCTAAGAATCCCTGTTATTAAAGATCATAACATGAATATCTTAATTAGGGGTGTATATGGGTTAGGTCAACCTACAAAATCCGGTCAGATTCAAACAATAAAATCTAAAAAAGTGGTTTGGATCAGATAATTAGATGAACATGTGTTTAAAAATTTAAAAACCGGGTTTCGAGTAAAATAGAACCAAACCTAAAAAACTCATTGATCCACTAATTAAACATTTATTATTAAAATTTTAATGATTTTGATGAATATTAACTTAGTTGTTGCAATTTTATTCTTTTAACATTTACTATTTTAATAAATCATAATTTTAACTAATTTTGAATGTTTCACTCATTAGTTATTTTGACGTTAATACAAATTTATGTAATGCAACTTTAGTTTTTTTTGTTAGTATTTTATGATAATTTTTATTAGTTCATGTTATTATTTCATGATACTAAAAGATATTAAAAATACGTTATGTTATTTTTTAAAAAGATAAAAATATTGAATAATTTTTATGAAAAAAATATGATTATTCATTATTTAATCATTTAATATCAAAAAACTAGAAAAATTATTCAGTGAACCAAATCCAAAAATTAGTGAATTTATCTAAACCGACCAATTGATATAACAGATTAATATTTTACCTTATTCAAATTAGAGTGACCAATATTGATTATTTTACCTCACTCAAATTGAAGTGACCAATATAGATTCTATATATTTGATGCCCCTGCTTCCACCTCAACTCAACCTTTTGGACATTATTTTCTTATCGTTAACTTTTTTTTTCTTTTCATTTTATTGATGTTGCTTCACGTTTTGCTATTGGAACTCTCGTATCACCTCTAAAAGTTGAGCTAGTTGTGAATTAAAATTCTCATCTAGTGTCAAACCATATGAGGTTTAAGTTGGTCTATGTGGTACATAATAGTGAGTTGGTTGAAAATAGAGTCAGATTGTTAGAAATTTTCTCTGTTGCGCCATGATGAATGTTAATGTTCACGTATGTAAGTAAGCATAAGCATGACTTGAACAATCAAACTAGTATTCATATATGATCTATTTAGTTAAGTTGAAATATTATAAGCTTTTTGGTCTTCCATCTCCAAACTTCGAGCCTATTACGACGTAGACGTTTGTTCTTCGTCGAGTTGACCAATTCTAGTCTTAATATGAACGTTTTTACTAATAAATCATTAATACATGCGAAATTTTGATATCAATGTTATATTAAATAACAAAGACAAAAAGAAAATGACCTTATAATCAAATTCAGAAGGACAGTAAAATTTTGCTCTTAAATTATTATTATTATTTTGTTAAAAGGGAGGGCAAAAACCCAAACAAAGAAAACCTACTCAACAATCAATCTAGGGATAGTGATCCTCATAATATCATAATCTAGGAACTCCCTAATTTCAGGAGGACAATCCTCAAAAATGGTCAAAAAGTATTCTAGATTACACCCCAAGTTTGCTAATGCATCTCCCGATAGCAATGCGATATCTCAACCACCCAGTTCCTCTCCAACAACTTCCTGATGCTCTTAACTAAAGGGAAACCCACCGGGCTGAAATTTTTTCCAGTTTTAATGATATTAACATCTGCCATGCCATGGAATCCATGCTCATAACCACCTCTCGAAACCCAAGTTGCCACGCATACCTCAGCCCCTCCAGCACCCCTCCACATCTCAGCCACAACTGCACTACAATCTCCCACACACTTCGCAAAACCTCCAAACCATTCCCCTTGGTTACCACGAAATCACACAACCACAACCGGCTATGTTATGCTTTCTACACGCTCCATCCGTATTCAGCTTAACACAATTCTATTTAAGAGGAATCCATCCTACAGATTTTATTACGCGATCCCGAACCATATTCCGTCTATTAGCTAGCATGGCATGATCATAATCATTTTTAAACCGCGAAACATACAAAGCAGGATTTGCCGGCCGAAAACAATTCTCTTCATGCATTTCCTTATTCCTCCAATTGTGGAGAATTGTCTCTTCACCTTCCCCATAAAAGGAACACATACCTTGCCCAATGCCCATGGTCTTTTTTGTCTTATTTGTGAGAACCCTTCCATGGAGATCTGATAGGAGGTGCAATTAGACATTTTAATTAGTAATACTATTATGTTAGTTGTTATTTTATTTTGAATGTTTTGTTGAATTGGGCTTTTCATTTGGGCCTTCTAGTTTAGTATCACTATGATTACTATATATGTAATCCTTAGAGACATTTGGAACTAATCAATGAAAAATCAAGTTATTGTTTATCTCTATTTTCTTAGTTTGTTTACTTGCTTCTCTTAGTTTTGTAAGTCTTGTTAGGGTTCTTGAATTAGCATCCTAACAATTGGTGCTTTCATTCTTGAACATCAATCTCACCCTATGGCATACTTCTCTCCCTCATCTTTCACCACTCCATTTTATCAACAACACCACCAATATCATCATCAGACGTCGCCTCAAGGCCCCTGGTTCACACCTCAATTTCAGTACTAGACTCCTTCTTCTCCACAGCAGTGGCCTCCACCTCAGACTCCTTCTCCTCAGTTCCAGCCTCACTCTCATATTCCCCAGCCTTACCTTCAGGATTGGAACAATAACCTCGGCTGGCCTCAAAACCAAGCGTATCCAGTCCATACGAATGAAGAAGATTGGGCCGCCAAGGCAAGAGCATGGGCCGATGCTAAGTCTGCAATGGAAACTCAACATCCACAATCGCATTATTCGCATGCTGGAAGATTGCCAGAGCAAACCCACTATCATGATCCATATCAGCAAGCCGTAGACCCACGTTATACTGATGTTCAAAACCAGTCCCATCCATCATCAGGCTATCAACAATTTTATTTTATCGATCCATCTATACAGCGACACTCTGGTTATCACTCTCGAATCACTCTTGTAGATCAAACTTCTCCAACAATGGTTTTTGCGAAATCTCGGAAGTCGAAGGCTTACTTCAAGAAATACCAAGTCAAGTTTAAGAGAAGGAGAGAGGGTAAGATCGATTACCGAGCTCGATTCGGTTGATCAATCAGGATAAGAACAAGTACAACACCCCGAAGTACCGTTTTGTTGCTCGATTTACCAACAAAGATATTGTTGCACAAATCGTATCTGCTAGCATTGCTAGTGATATTGTTCTCCCTGCTGCATATTCATATGATGCCCACCACATGTTTGATGAAATACCTCTTCCATCTATTCTCCATGAAACCGCCACCGACTACACCCTGTTCGAAGCTCATGGAGTCGACGAAATTGAACAAGAACACGCCGTCTTTACTGAAGGAAGGGCCTCACAGTCTCTCCAATCAAATGGGCAGATTCCTTTTGAAGACAGAAGTTCTCAAGTGGAAGTGGAGATGGATGTTCTCGCCGACGACCCTGCAGATTCACGCTTCTCGAAGATTACAGCGAAACCCCACGATGCAAGGAAAAACATTGATGCATTCTCTTTCAAAATCTTCCCCCATGTCAAACTTGAAGAAGCAACAAACCATTTTGACACTTTTCTCGGAATGGGAGAGTTCGGCAAAGTCTACTATGGAAAACTAAAAGAAGGGAGAGAAGTTACAATAAAACGTTTCCACGAAGAGACAAACAAAACCATTAAGCAATTCATGAAAGAAATTGAGATCTTAAGACACTTGCATCATCAAAATTTGGTTCTACTCTATGGCTGCAGTTCTCGTCATAGCGACAAGCCCATGCTAGTGTACGAGTACATCTCTAATGGAACTCTTTCACAGCATCTTCATGGATCTTCACGTAGTACATTATCGTGGCCTAGTAGATTGAACATTGCCATTGAAACTGCAAAGGCATTGGTATATCTTCATGACTCAGGTATCATCCATCGTGACATAAAAGGAAGTAATATTCTGCTGGATGAAAAATTTACTGTTAAACTTGCAAATTTTGGGCTGTCGCGATTTTTTCTGGACCATGTTACTCATGTTTCAACTCTTCCGGTAGGAACTCATGCTTACATTGATCCAGATTACTATGAAACTGGAAATGTGAGTGACAAAAGTGTTGTGTATAGCTTTGGGATGATCTTATTTGAGCTTATATAATCCAAACCCGCAAGTTTAATGCAAGGTACAGAGCATGTCACTCTCGCCTAATTTGTAATGTCTAAAATCTTAAGAAAGGATTTAAAGGGGCTAGTGGATCAAACTCTTGCAAGTTCTTTTAATGAAAGGGTAGTGGAAATGATAACAACAGTGACAGAGTTAGCATTTCAGTGTGTCCAGTGCCCCAAGGAACTCAGGCCAGCCATGAAACAAGTGTTACAGACTTTACAAGGCCTGCGTCAAAGTACAGTTGTTCGGGAAATGGTTTTGAGAAATGATATTGTTGGTAGTATAAAGAGAATGGAAAAGACAAAGGTTGTTTTGTTTGCGGGCGGCGTTGATACATTTGCAACTGAAACTAAGGGAATTGTTCTCATACATTCAGAGAGTATGAGGCTTTTGAGTGTGGCTACGTACAATCTGAACCAATGGTCTATGGACTTTGATACCAATACTAAGCATATCAAAGACTCCATTTCCAAATCCAAACAAGCTGGTGCCGTCATCCGCCTTGGACCAGAGCTCGTGTAATACCCCGTATTAATTAAGTGCTCAATTGAATATCAGAAGAGATTAATTATTTATTAAAAAGACAGAGTGATATTTATTAGTTTAAGGGAGTATTTTAAGGTAACTTTAATAATTGATCAATTGGGTTGAGATGAAAAAATATCAATTGGAGATATTTTACCCTGTTAGACTATATTATATAATATTAGTTTATATATATATATATATATATATATATATATATATATATATATATGGAAAGAGAAACAAAGAAAAAAGATAGTAAGAAGAGAAAAAGGAAAAGAGAAAGAAGGAGAAAGAGAAGAGAAGAAGAAAACCATGGGAGAAGAAGGAAAAGCTTGGATCATCATCATCTTCTTCAAACTCTTCTTTGACTATCAGGTGGGTTCTAGTTAGACACTTTAAGTTCTAGAAATAAGTTGTTTTGGAACTTAGGTTAAATTGAGAGAAAATGCTTAAATTGCTAACAATAGAATCTAACGGTTGAAATGTGATATAAATCGTGTAGCATGATCATTATACATGTAGAAACATCTATTGATAATGATTATGATGTTTGATATTGATTTGGAGTGAGTTTGGAAATGTTGGGGTTTTGTGTGAAAACTAGGTTTTGATGTTGGAAATTATGTTTGTGAAGTTTGTGGGATAAACCATGATAGAAATATGATAATATACCTCTATTGGTTGTTTGGGTATGGATTGAGGGTGAATTGGGGGTTGGAAATTCTGCTGTCAAAAGACTTATTTTTTTGAAAATCGCAGTGCGCGCTTAGCGCGGTCTGGAGAATTTGCAACCCTTCCAGGCAGTGAGTAGCGCGCTTAGCGCGGGGTGGAGCCCGCTTAGTGCGACCTGGAACACAATAAAACTGTTTTTTCTGAAATCCATAACTTTTGATCCGTAACTCGGATCGAGACGTTCTTGGTACCGTTAGAAAGCCACGACGACCCTCTACCTAATGTTATGTGTTATTTGAATGATAACAATGTTATGTGTTATGTTGAAGGTGGGATCAATTAATTAGTGGCATTTGAATGATAACAATGTTATGTGTTATGTTGAAATTCCGTATCCTTTGGATCGTAAATCCGATCGAGGCATATTTACAGCCGATGTAACGCTGTGGGAATATCCTACAGGATGGAAGTGAAGGTAATAAGTTCAATACCCGATTAAATGAATCGGAGGGAAATGAAAGTGACGTTTTATGTAACGTGCTACGAATGGTAATGAGGAACCATGAGTTTTAACCAAGGATGCTTGGTAGAGGATAGTAGTGGCTTGTATGCCTTAAAATGTGTGAGAACCACTATGTGGATAATGTTTGACATGTTGTGCTATTATATGTGTTTACTTGTAATATTTGTGATTATACCATGTCTATCTAATTGCAAATTGTGAATGAAAGAAATATGCATGTTTAAAATATGAATTAGGAAGAGTGAGGAAACTTTACCCCAAAACAAATGGCATAGTTAAGATTGTTATAATTCTAGGTTGTGAATAGAATTGTGATAGGAACTCTGGATGGCAACGCTCGTGCATTCATTGACGAGTTCTGGCCTGTAGTAGATAACCTAGATGGCAAGGCTCGGGCACCTGATGTAGGAAGATGCATCCGTGACGAGATTGGTCTATGAGAGAGCGAAACACTAGTATGGAACATGTGTGTGAACCTTGTGTTCTTTGTGAAAGGCGTTTGTGGCCTTAAGGCATTGTGGCCTTATGATTGTCGAATACAATCACGTTGTGGGTGAGATCACGTAATCGTAACCGGTTATCTTGTGAGTGCGTTTCATGGGTCTCGAGCTCCTCTGAAACATATGCACAACTACTTGGAAGGTTTGATTCCCGCGTGCAGTACGAATGACGCTCTGGGAGCGTATGCTTGTGACGGCTAATGGCTCGTGTGAAGTGGCGGTTCATAACGGTTAATGGCCCGTAGAACCCGAATCCATTCGTATGTCAAGTAGGTTACCAGGATCCATGAATCGGGTCGACTTCTAGACGTAGAAGCGGACGGGAAAAGGGGATGCCTTAGTGTGGTTATCGATTAGTGATATATTTTGAGTTGATGAACTCATGACATGTTTCCATATAGTGTGAGATTGTGAACTCAAGGTCATTTTCCCTTCCCCTTGACTTGAGTCAGGATTGTTAGAACCTTGTAGAGCCGAGAGAATCTATAAGATAGGGAACTCACTGAGATTTGATGTATCTCACCCCACTATTGTTGATTATTTTCAGGAGGTATTTACAGGTTTGATTTACAAGTGGAGCTATGCTTGGATGTTTCAAGAGAAGCTTAGTTGAGTTTATTCCGCTGTGTATTATTTTGTTGTATACAATTGAGATATTGTATATTGATCTTAGATTTTATTATTTTTGGCTAGTTTCCATATCTTGTGCCATAGATTGTATTATGTTTTTAGAATGGTCAAGTATGTGAATTATGCCATTAGGCACTTATGATGGTGTCAGTACCAAATAAAATGTTTGTATTGTATTATTCTTGATATATATTATACAGGACTTTACAGCTCGAGATTACCGGTTGTGGCTGCGAAGACCACTTCTTAGAGCTCGACACCGTTAACCACTCATGGGAATGTTTGAAGGATATATTGGTTGGTGATTGGACTGATGTCATTGTGTGTAGTATTAGAATGCCTATTATGAAAGGTTCTGCGAGATATAACTTTCAGGTTTTGTGTTTCAACCGTAAGATTATTATGATAAGACCCAAAATGTGGCTTGCAAATGATGGTAATTATAGAGAACTTCAATGGTTTACCGCTTGGAAACAAAGAGATCAACTTGATGATTTTCAGCTTCCTCTTCATGTTTCTGTGGCATTGGGCCAAAAATCTGTTCCTTTTGGTTATGGCTTTGTTAAGTTTCATGACACAGCTATTGCAGCTGAAGTTTGTGAAGAGCTTTTTACTCCATGTCCTCCTCATGCCGAGCTTGCATTAAATGGAGTTGAAGTGTTTATGAATGCAAGTGGAAGTCACCACCAATTTAGAAAGCTTGATCTTCGTCTTCAGGCTTTTATAGGTGTCACTCGTACTCGTGGAGGGGTCTATATGTATAGTAATCACCAAGGTTGTGATGGTGGTCGCCTTTCCTATGATGGATGTGCTGGTGTTGTGGTAAACGGTGATGTTGTTGCTCAGGGTTCTCAATCTTCTTTGAATGATGTTGAGGTTGTGGTTGCTCAGATGGATCTTGATGTGGTTACAAGCCTTAGAGGTTCTTTAAGCAGCTTCCAAGAACAAGCTTATGGTGATTTTAGAACCTTAAGGACAAGGTTCAAGTGAACCCCGCGGCAATGATAGGAGGTGCAATTAGATATTTTAATTAGTAATACTATTATGTTAGTTGTTATTTTATTTTGAATGTTTTGTTGAATTGAGTTTTTCATTTGGGCCTTCTAGTTTAGTATCACTATGATTATTATATATGTCGTCCTCAGAGACATTTGGAACTAATCAATGAAAAATCAAATTATCCCTTATCTCTATTTTCTTAATTTGTTTACTTGCTTCTCTTAGTTTTGTAAGTCTTGTTAGGGTTCTTGAATTAGCATCCTAACAAGAACCATCAACATAAAGTAACGTATTCTTTCTGGAACTTTTAGCTTCCAAATTCTGCACCACCTAGACTCCTCATCGGTCTTATGAAAGCCTCGCATATTATTATACATGCATGCAATAAAATAGTCAACATTTTGTCCTCTTTAATCAGGGCCATTATCATCTTGCGAAGGATGGATCGCTGCAATTTTGTTCTGCATAATATCTGGTAAACACCCTGCCAGCTTCAGCCAGTTCCACGTTCCATCGTCCGTTACAAAATCATTCACTTTTGCCCCTTTCATTTGGTCTGGAACACTTATCTGATGCGCTTTGACATATCCCTCTTCTATCCATGCATGTTGCCAAGCATCGATATCACTTCTATTTCCAACTTTCCAAGAGCTAATCAGATCAAGCTTAGGATGAAGGTCCACAAGCGATTTCGATAAGCTGGTTTGCTTTCCAGCAAAATTGGGACCGCCTCGATAACACTTTTAGCTAATGTCACTCTTCCAGCAAAGACAGTTGGTTTGCTTTCCAAGTGGTAAGTTTATCACGAACCTGATCAATAAAGAATTGGAAATCAGCTCTTTTAGGTTCCCTTCCCAACAGAGGCACTCCCAGGTATCTCCCAAGGTCATTTGTTTCTTTAAACCCTGAGATGTGCATCAGCTTGTTATGCAATCTTCTATCCACATTTCTGGAAAAGAGAATTATGGTTTTCTCGGGAATGACTTCTTGCCCCGACATACCACAAAATCTATTGAAAATGTCCATAAGGTGTGAAACCATAGGACTCTCTTTCCCAGCTTTTATCCTTTTCCATTTACCATTCACAACCTCATGTAAGATAAGGTGTGATAGTTTGTCCATGCACAACACAAATAAATAAAGTGATATAGGGTCACCTAGACGAATTCCTCGATAAGGTTTGAATTATGCAGCCTTTGCACCATTCCAGTTGATTTTGGTCACTACACTAGTTACTGCATGCATTACAACATTCATTAACTTATCCGACAATTGTATTTCGACCAAGGTCCTCCATATAAATTCCCAGCTAAGCTTATCATAAGCTTTAGAAAGGTCAACTTTTATAGCAAAGGCACCTCTCTTGGCTTTCATCTTGTGCATAGAATGAATCATGTCTTTTGCAACTACGATATTCTCATGAATATTTTGCCTAGGAACAAAACCTGATTGAAACGGCGAGACTAGGTTTGGAATGCACTCCTTCGATCGATCAACCACGAGTTTAGTGATTATTTTATAATTGGTATTGCATAGTGCTATTGGTCGGAATTGCTTAACAAACTCAGGGTTGGCAACTTTTGGTATCAGGCAAATGTATGTAAGATTCACCTCAGCAATAAGACTTGGATACTCCCACACTCGCTTAACAAAATCATGCATTGTGCTCCCTACTATTCTCTATCCACCTTCCTCCATCATTCTTTAACACGAGAACACTATTTTTCCTCCTTCTAGTCACTGTTTTAAGATGATAGTACCGCGTATTTCGATCACCATCCGCTAACCACTTCACACGTGACCTTTGGAACCACATGAGCTCTTCTCTCTTCAAGATATCATCCATCTCCTTTTGCAGCTTACACTCAAGCTTATGATTCCCATTCTGCATACTTCTTTGAATACCATGTATCCTATTCATAAGCTCTTTTTTTCCCTCAACACTTGACCAAAGTTTTAAAACTTCCAGTCTTTAATACCTCTCTCAGCATTCTCCAAGTTTCTTGTCATAGAATCATCATTCTTCCAGCTTTGTTCCAGCATGTTATTATACGTTGCGTTTAACAACCACGCACTCTCAAACCGAAACTGGGCATATGCAGCCGGATGAGGAGCCTCCATAAGAGTTATGAGTAAGGGATGATGATCCGAGAAGTCCAACCGAGTGAGCACCTTAACGTGCCCATTGGGAAATTATTTTAAATTCTCCATTGCACATCCGAATCATCAAATGTTTTATTATGTCCGTATTAATGTGAAACGTGTAATTAATTAGCAAAATGATGATAATACACACGCCCGGCTTCATTTTGTAGAGTGGCATGAATGAGTATGGCATATTTGATGCCTCAGAAACTTCCATTCAGCGTTACCTTGTACTTGAAGCAATGACTAAGTGGGCCCAATTCTTCATTCACTGTGTTTTTAGTCTAAACTTTCTGTCATGTATTGTTTGCAACATGCTAAGCCAACCACACACACACAAAAGTCGATATCGTCTTTCTGTTCTAACCTTAAAATATGAATGCTGTTTTTGTTTCTTGACATTCATCATCAGCAAAGCTTTTGCAAAACTTTTAATGGAAAGTGATTATCCAATGAGTCAATGGAAGGTTGATTCCATTGAAGTATAAACTATATCATGAGTTTGTTGGAGCTTTTGAATTCCATTTCTTCTTCTCTTTCTCATCTTGGCCAAGCTATGCTTTCTCTAACTCACGGTTTGAATTTAAGTTTGGTGGAAAAGGAAAAGTCACATTCTTTGGCTAGAATGTATTTGAAAGCAATTCAACCATCAGAATGTTTTAGCTCCATTTTTTGGTAGATATCTTGCTAATGAGGGTGTAAAGGAAATGAAGAGATGAAAAATGGTGTTATCACCTTGTTGCTGCTGATAAAGTAAGACATAATGCAGCCAAAGATTCGCAGAGAGAGTTGTGAGTTACAAAAGCTCTTTGATGATATAGGCAAGGAAATTGATAATTTATTTAATGATGTAATGAGTCATAGAACTAAATTAGTTAATGGCATCTTCATGTTAAAAGCAACACTCAGTGTAATAATATACTAACACATTAATGTCTTCACAGGGTTATTATTGCACATGATTATTTATGTGGTACATTAACATAAAACTAAGCACTGCTTTCATCAGAAAGATAAAAAAACTGAGAGATACACAATAGGTAGCAGTGTTGGAGAAGATAACAGACAGTAAACCTTCTTAAGCAACCAAATTCTGCTCTCTTTTTCACCTCAGTCTTCTAGCAATCTATGTCATCCACAAGAACAAATACACCGAATTGAATTACCAGGACTCTGGAAATGGCAGACAAATCTAGTTAATAATTTGCCTTTGTTAAAAATCATTCCATGAAAAATTAAAAATCTCATTTGATTGCTGTGGAACTTGACAATATTATTGACCACAAGTATACACCTTATAACTAAATAATAATAATTTTACTATCCAGTGACATAAAACAAACAAAAAGTAACATTCATACCTAAAACATGATGGGAATTCTTCATTCTCTTGGCTTCTCGATGGTCATGGCTCATATTGTGAGTTGATCATTTATTTTTATGACCGGGATGTGAGCAATTTTTGACCAATGTTCGTTCTGTTTATACCTTTCTTCTAACAAAGGGCAACATATGATGGTCAGATCCTCAAGAGAGGTAGGGAGGCTGTCTTCTGGCAATGACTCTAGTCTTGGACAATTCACGAAATAAAGTGTTTCCAGCAAGGAGGGAAAGGCTTTTTCAGGCAATGACTCTAGTCGTGGACAATTCCAAAAATGAAGTGTTTTCAGCGAGGAGGGAAAGGCTTTTTCAGGCAATGACTCTAGTCGTGAACAATTCCGGAAATGAAGTGTTTCCAGCGAGGAGGGAAAGGCTTTTTCTGGCAATGACACAAGCCCTGGACAATCAACAAAATCAAGGCTTTCTAGAGAGGAGAGGTGTCGAAGTCCATTTCCTTCTAAGTTCATTTCAGAGCGACTTTTGAAAAATAGATGCACAAGGGAAACTGGCAACAACGGTAACATGTTCACAATATCATCACCCCTAATTTCCAATGATGAAAGAGCAGTGAGACATTGGATACCCCACTCTGTTACCGGTTTTGTTATCCTCACAGATTCAACAACAATTGTTTCTAAATTGGGAGGTAGGAAAACTCCTTCACATAATGATAAATTCAAATTTGGAAGATTGGAGAGAGAGAGATATTCAAGAGAGGTGAGGGTGTCCATCCGTTGAGGTAGTGATCTAAGTTTCTTGCAACTATCGACATGAAAAGATCGGAGGGTTGACGAGCTACAAGGCAAAGTTTCTGAAATAAAAATAGATTCCAAACTCCTACATCTTTTGATGGAAAACTCTTGGAGCATAGGAAAACAGTTTAATGGGAAGGAGGTAAGTGCATTGCAGAAGTTTAAATCAAGAGTCACAAGGGATGTGTAATTGCTCCACGTTTCAGGAGGTAGGAAAGCTAAATTCTCATATCCTCCAATACGAAGTGATTGCAAAGAAGTGGGTAAATCATTTGTTGGAAATGCAGTGAGAGAACTAATACCATAGAGAGTCAAGTGTCGAAGACAGGTGCTGTTAATAATCATTTTAGGTACAGATTTTAGCATATGACAGTTCCTTATGGTTATATCTTGCAGAAGACATGGAGAATCACTCTCAAGCAATGAGCATTGGGTTCTTTCACTATTGCATTCAGAATTCAAATCTCCTTTAATATAAATCTCTTTTATTGAGGAGAGCCAGTGCTGAGAAGGCGGTGTTGCCAAGAGATGATCACAACCATCTATTTTAATTTCTTCTATGGAAGGAAGTTGACTAGGCAGATGTCCCCTCAATTCAGGACACTGAGATAACTCCAGAGTTTTAAGACGGAGAAAAGGAAACACGTCGCCTTGAAAAGGATGCCATTCTTTCCAATTTGACATTTCCTCAATTACAAGCTTCTCAAGGGAAGAAAATGGTTGGAACGAAGAATTGGAACCTCCTGCTGCCATGCCATAGAACTCCTGCCCAATTGTCTCCAAAAATGTCATGCTACCAATATGCAAGTCCTTGAGAGAAGGTAGCTGCCCTAGTGGTGGAAGTGTCGTGCAATTCACACAATTTTTAATGTTGAGGGACATCATGTTAGAAAACGAAGCATCTCCAAACCAACTTGGAAAACTTGTCCCACCATATGATACAATGCTCAGTTTCTCTAGGTTCGTAGATGGTTGTAACATATCAAGCACATTTTTTTCATGAAGTGTGTCATCTGTTTCCTTGCCCCACTGTAGCATCAATTCCTCAATATGTTCTTTGCTCTTCAAGTTGGTATCACTTACCTCCATGACATCAATGACATTTTGCAGGTTCTTGATGACTAGTTTTCCCTGTAGCTTAGGAAACTTCCCAAGCTCTCTAACACTTAAACCAATATTTTTCTTGCTTACTACAAAAACATTTAGAGTTTGAAGGTTTTCCAGTTCAGCAATTTGCTTCGGCATCTCTATTATGCTTGTCATGTCAATATAAAGATGGCGCAAATTAATTAATTTTCCAACATGTTCTGGCAATTCTGTAAGATATAAGCACCAAGATAAAATCAAGGTTTGCAAGTAGTAGAGGCTGCATATGGTGTCAGGCAAGCTTGCGATATCCGTGTAAGAGAGATTTAGATAGCGCAACTGCACTAAATTGCCAATTGTAACGGGTAGCACGGTGATGTTTCCATAATTTGATAACGATAACACACGCAACCTTCCAAATGTGGGTAGCAAATAATTGACCGCATTTCTTGATAAATTACATTGTGCCCATCCAAAGTGAATGGCAAGGAAGCTTCTCAAGCGTTTGAATTTATCGAAAGTCTTAAACTTCTTGAAAATGTCATATTTTTCTTTATTATATGACAAGTGGCGAACATTTTCATAGCTCTTAACGCCAAATTCAAGCCTGTAACAACTTTTTCCACATACAGCTGTAGCTAAATCATTAACAAGGTCATGCATGACAAATGTTTGTCCTCTAGAATCATCATGCAGTTGTTGAATCAATGATCTGGATAACAGTTCAGTAAAACACTCATCACCTACTTCTTCCATGGTTTTATTGTCTTGAGAATGATCAAGGAAGCCTTCTGCCATCCACAACAAAATCAATTGCTTCCTATCAAGCGGATAGTCCTTTGGAAAAATAGAGCAATAGGAAAAACATCGTTTTAATTGAGAGGAAAGATACTGATAACTCAGGCGCAATGCAGGCAAAATAGTATCTTTCTCTAAGTTCCAGATGTCATTGTTCAGAACGTCGACCCACTCTTTAGTATCTATTTTCCAACGCAATAGTCCTCCAAGTGTTTTTGCAGCTATCGGCAAACCACCACACTTTCTTGCAATCTTCCTTCCAATTGCTTCTACATTTTGCTGTTGAGTTTCAGAAAAGTCTCCACTTCCAAATGCAATTTTGGAGAGTAAAAACCAACTGTCTTCTTCTGATAGAGGATCTAATTCAAAAATAGGAAATGTGCGTGCAGCATCTGCCACTTTTTTGTTGCGTGTTGTGATGATCACTTTGCTTCCAGTTTTTCCATAAATCAACGGAGATACAAGTTCTTCCCAATCACGATGATTGTCATTCCATAAGTCATCCAACACAATGAAAAATCTCCTATCCTTTAAATTTTTCTTTAACTCAACTCGAAGTAAATCAAGATTATTGGTTTCCCATGGTGTTTTAGTGACAGATTCAAGGAGATTTTTGGTTACTCTCACAACATCAAAATCTTCTGATACACAAGCCCATGCTGTGAGATCAAAGTGCTTTTGAACTTTCTCATCATTGTAAGCAAGTTGTGCAAGTGTTGTTTTTCCGACACCTCCCATGCCTACAATTGCAAGTACGCCCATGCAAGTATTGCTTTCTGATAGCAACATGTTCATTAGATTCTCTTGGTCATCTTTCCTACCAACTATGACAGATTCATCGAACATAGGAGTTGAAGGTGTTCTATGAGAAACTCTGACACTTTTAGTTTGCAAACCAAGTATATCTTTATTTTCAGCAAAAAGTTTCAGGGTTTCACACATATCTTTCATTTGGGAATTGATCTCACCATAGATATTTTTAAAAGGAGAAAAAAGAAAGTTCCACACCTGATTAGATTTGATGCTCTCCATCTTGCATCGAAGGGAATCATAGCTAATTTGGTTGAGCAAATCTTCAGCATCGTAGACAGCATCTTTCAAGCCATCAAGCCAGTCTTTGACAGAAGGAGTGTTAATCTGCTTCTCCTCTGCAGCATCTAGGAGAGGTTGAAGAGTGAGTAGTGTTAGTCTTATCTGTTTCAAAAGTGAGAGATCGAGCTTGGTGTTTGTGATGTAATCAAGAAACTCTTTGGAAGCAAGTTTCTCAACTAAGGTCTGAACAGTTGCAGAGAGGAAAGCACTTCCAATCATAGTTGCAGCCATGTTGTATTAGCAAAAGTTGGAAGGAAATGAAGAGTGGTATGTGAATGGCAGTGATGATAGTAAAGCAAGAGTGGTATGTGAATGTTGATTCAATAATGGATGGAAAGCAATAATGTGGTGAGAGATATGATTGTGACAAAAGTGAGCATTAAAGCAATGCATATACTGAAATAATTATGTTGTTATTTTGACCAATTTCATATACTCATGGGAGTCACTGTTCTCAATTGTATATATTTATCTTTTAAATTCATATAAGCATTGATTAGGAACTTGTTTGACTCAATATTAGAATACAAATAGTTGAATAAGTACTTCTTTCTTACGCATATGGTTTGAACAGTTGCAGAGAGGAAAGCGCTTCCTATCATAGTTGCAGCCATGTTGTATGTAAAATTTTGAAGGAAATGAAGATAGCAAAGAGTGGTATGTGAATGAATAGATAGAAAAGCAAGAGTCACATGTGAATACTGATTCAATAATTGATGGAAAGCAATAATTGAAATTAGTAGAATGCATGGTCCATGTAATAATGTGGTGAGAGATGATTGTGACAAAAGTGAGCATTAAAGCAATGCAAATGGTCCATGTAATAATTGTTATTTTGAGCAATTTGGTACACTTTGCAGATACAATGTTTTTGAAACTTGTTTGCTTCAAAACTGATAGGAGCAACTTGTTCTCATTTGGCATCGATACTTTGTACATATTTATCTTTTAAATTCATATACAGGAAGGCTAGATGAGTACTTAAAGCATTGATTAGGAATTTGTTTGACTCAATATTAGAATAAAAATAGTTGAATACTTCACTTTATAGTTGAATACTTCACTGTTATTAGAACAGTGTAGTGTGTAGTGTGTAGAATGTACAATTATATAGGCCCGATTGTTTTTTAGTAGTATACAATAAAAAATGGAAGAATTAATGTCTTTTTTATTTAGTCATAAAATAATTATATATGTGAAATGTAAATAATTGATATTGATAAAAGATATATTTCATTTTTCACTATCATAGCTAGTATTAATTCATGCTCACATAAAATGAGGCTAACTTAGAGAGATATAGGCAAACATATAATTTGGTGAAAAATATTAAAAGATATAAGTCTTACATAGCAACATTGCTTAGAACATGATTATCGGTTGTGTTTTGGAGTTTCTACACAGTTTTTTGAAATATTGTGTTAGAGTTTGATGGATATTTAAGGGAATTTCTTATCACACCACCCATGTTTCTTAGGCACCATCTGAATTTCCGGTTTTGCCCCCTAATTCCGGATGTGCACATCCGGACGCACCAATTTTTTAAAAAACGCTGATGTGTTCCGGAAGTGCACATCCGGAAACATTCTGGATCTGCAGATCCGGAAAACAGCAGAACTTTATTTTTTTTTTAAATCGGTTTGTTGGTTGGTCGCATATGTTAATATATCGTCACAACTTAATATACATTCGACAACATCCATATATAAAATAAAATGATATATATATATATACATAATAAACCTCTGTCAAAATACAGTACATACATGTAATATAAATATAATACATCAAACAAAAAACTACTGCGTATGGCGAAGGATCTCTCCTGGCTCCCCAGCTCCTCTGCACCTACCCGCAATCCTGACTCGATGTCTGCGGTACTGAAGTGCCCCCCGAGCAATCTCAATAATCCTATCCACGGCAAGTCTGGCACCAGAGCCCTCAGGGAGGTGACAGTCCGCAATGGCCTGCCGCGTTATCTGCTTTATCTGACGACAGCGAGGTAGGACATCCTGAGTGTGGTCCAGCTGAGACTGCCGCTCCTCTAATATCTCTTAATGAGCAGGTCTGGTTGGCGATCCCTCAGCAGTGGGCACCATGCATGGGTGTGAGACGGTGTAGAACCACACGATGTACCCGGCAGCAACGCTCCAGTCTCTCTCCGCTCTGGTTGGCCGAGCCTCTTCCGGTACCAAGTGGGACTGGAAGTCAGCATATATCTCATCTATCTGCCTACGGGTCAAGCCTAGAGGAGCAGACTCATGAGGCATCCTGGGGATCGTCTGCGTGTAACCAAACTGACGCAAGACACGCTCCGGCAGGTATCGAGCAGTAATGATTGAACTGCATGCCAACCATCCTGAGAACAGCGAAACCTCATCGAACGGGCGCGTCACACGGTGATCGGCATAGGGGTGATACAAAACGTCCACAACAGCCATCCGATCAAGATACACTCTGTAGGGGCCGGGCACCTGGTACCCTCTGAGCAGGAGAAATGCAGCAGCACGTGGCATATCCTCAGTGTATCCGTCGACACTCCCCTAACCAGTAATGTTGGGAAAGTGCTGTAAAATCCACGCCTGAAATGGAAAACATAACATGAGTGTCAAACATTAAAATGAATATAGAAAGAAAAGAAATGAAAAAACCACTTAGAATATTAGATTGTTACCACGTATAGCGTACAGCTGTCTGCCACAGTCTTGGATGCCCAGAGGCAACCATCGGAGAGCCTAGCATAGGTGTATGCCAACGCAGCCGCCCCCCAATTGTACGTATGGATCTCTAACTGATCCAAAAGGTACCTGAGGTAGACGACATCAACATAATAGGCGCTGGTGTCCACAAACACCTGCGTACCGAGCAAAAACAAGTAGTAGCATCTCAGGGCACGCTGCCTGTGGAGCTCCACCTCAGCTGCATCCCCTTTTGCCTGTCGTGCCTCGTCAAGCTCCTCACCAAATCTGCGTATCAAAAAGGAGAACCGGACGTGTGCGCCCCTCAACTGGGTCAACTCCGCAAGTGCCTCATCTGGGCTAGCCCCAAGCTCTGCAATCAGCATCTCCATCGCGTCCACCTTCGACATCCTACCGTGACGGAGAAGGGTACCCGTGATCGGTAGATGTAAAAGGCACGAGATGTCGTCGAGTGTGATCGTGATCTCGCCGTACGGTAGATGGAATGAGGATGTCTCAGGGTGCCATCTCTCAACAAAGGTCATCAGCATACCGTACAGGATCTGGGAATACCCAATCCTAGACAGGCCTCAAAGACCAGAGGTAGCAAGTGCAGACGTGAACCACTGATCCCCTGGCAGCATCTCAAGCATGTCTATAACCTTGCCCCCATGGTTATAGAACTTCTGGGAATCCTTCTCCTGAAAATTTCCAAATAAAACAATGTTACAAATGAAAATATTTTCAACGTAAACAATTCTATAAAAAACCGAGAAAGGTTACCTCTCCTAGCCAGACATATCTGGCAGTATGCTCAGAGTACCCCACGAGTAGGGACATATCAGACGGTCCCCCGGGGTAACCGCCCAGCTCATCAAAATGGTCATCGGCGTCAACACCTTCATGTGTTGGGTGATCACCCTCTGGAATAGGAACAGGAACAGGGGAACGAGTAAGAGCAGCTGATGGAGCTGGAGTCTCCCGACGACGCCTGCGTGCGGGCTGGGACCTTGATGAACTACCAGTAGAAACGCGACGCCTCCGAGATGTAGAATCGGCGGCTGAAGAGGGAGTGACCTGTACTTGAGATGTGGAAGTGGCCTGAACCTGTGATGTGGATGGCTGTGGTGTAGGATGTGGTGTAGGATGTCCCTCAGCTGTAGGGGCTACCCCAACTCCCTCTGCGACGGAAGCCTCGGGTGTAGACTGCATCCGCTCACGTCGGACAGATGCGTGCTGCGTTGTCCGTCCATGTATGACACGATCGTCTCTGCCAGCCATCTAATCTGCTAAGCATAATAAATAAATTAGAATTTTTTAAAAATAATTTAAAAAAAGCAAACAAACAAACTAAAAAAAAATCAAGTGTCTTCCGGATGTGCACATCCGGAAATATGCAAAATATTTAACGTAGGATGTCTTCCGGATGTGCACATCCGGAAGGGCACATAATTTTTAACGTTGGGTATTTCCGGATGTGCACATCCGGAAACACTCAGAATACTAAACGTTACTATCTTTCCGGATCTGCACATCCGGTACGTATTTTGAAGTTTAAAAGTGGCAGCCATGGCTACTGTACCATGCAAAAGGGCATTTTAATGCCCTGATCGTCCGTTTGAAGCAGAAAACAAGATCTACATTGTCTCTAACCTATGTTATTCATACAACCTAACAATTTATACACCTAAATGTCTACTCTGAATCGATTACTCAAAAATAACTCTGAAACTCTAAAATTTGAAAACTTACCGATTAAAATGATATACGGAGGATTTAGAGTCTCTTGATCGTTGTAGATGTTGCTCTGCGCCGAACGCGGTGGAAAAATCGAGATTTGTGGTGATTGAAAATTTGAGAGTTTGAGAGAGTTTGGAAATGAAAAAGTGAAGAATGAGGGGGAGGTAGAAGGTCTGGCGCGAATTAATAAGAAATCCTTCCGGAAGTACACATCAGAAATGTTTCCGGATATGCATATCCGGAACACATCAGTGTTTTTCAAAAAATTGATGCGTCCGGATGTGCACATCCGAAAACAGGGGGCAGAAAAGAAATTTCACATGGTGCCTAAGAAACTTGGGTGGTGTATTAAGAAATGCTCATATTTAATTGGTTTTGCCATTCCTTAATTAAAAGGACGTGGTAAAAAAAAAACAAACGCTTCTAAACTTTTATTTGGCATTTTCAATTTATTTTTTTCACAAATGGCCAATAATAAATGAGTTATGAGATATATTATGGAGTTCAATGGTTTTTTTTAAACTTTTAATGTGTTGTATGGATATTTAAAAATTGTAGTTGTAGTGTTTAAATAATTAAAATGTGTAAAATAATATAAAAAATTAAGTGGGTTCCATTTAAAGAACCTAAATGGGTATGATAGATGTGAGTGCTCTTAGTTTCTAATTAGTTATTGAGTATTGGAGAAAAAAATAGGATTTGTGAGAGAAAAGACAAATTTGAAATTTAGGGTTAGAGATTTTCATTTTTCTCTAATCAAATTTTAGAAAAGTAGTAATTATGAATTTGTTAATTTTTAGAATGAAAAAATTTTTGGACACAAGGTTCGTGAGACATAGTGTTACATTTTCACCATTTTGATTGTGGACACAAGGGGATATCGTATTTGCACAACACCATATTTTTTTGGGATGATCTGCTAGGATTTGAAAGAAAACCTAACTTGCATGGACTTCTCCAGTGTCGGTCACCAGCATAGAAGCCTTCCATGGTTGGATTTTTTTCCTCAAACGACTCCTTTGTATCCATCTCAACCCTAAGGACAAAAATGTTCTTTGCACAAGCTCTTTAAAATGCGTGTGACATGTCAGTTTCTAATTTTGCCAAGCTTTATCTCAAAGGTAAATTGTCTCTTGATCAAGATACCTTATGAGGCTTATAGAGCAGGACTCGAACCCTACAAGAATAATTTATATGGTAGATTGATCACTAAAGGTAACATGCCATTGGAGGCATCAGAATTACGTGACAAACTCATGCAATTATGGAGTCAAATCACTACTTGAGATTTAACTCTTTTAGGACGTGTCAATTTTGTATTTTTCATTCAAATCAAGGGAGGATCTCAACAAAATTTGGAATGTAGGGACATGAATGTTAAGTTTTCGCTCTTGCGTTTGTCTGTGTGGACACAAAATTTTAGACCTGGAAATTTTAAGATTACGCATGCTCAAGTGTGGTTGATGATGCATGGTTTGGCCTTAAAGTATTGAGAAAAAATAATGTATTTGCAATTGTTTCTAGTGTCATCACTCCTATATCAATTGATGAACTTACTAGAAAAAGAACTTGGGTGAATTTTGCATGTGTGTAAATAGACCTTAACATGTCAGATACTCATCATGATCGTATTTTGGTGGAACAAGAGCGTTATGTGTTCTTTGTTGAATCGGAATACGAGAGTTTACCTCTTCAGATTTAATAATTAATGACATAATGCATTATTTGTTCTTTGTTGAATTGGAATACATGCATTAATAGTGAATGACATAATGAATGACGACTCTGTAGATTTAATAAGGCAAGCAATAATACCCATAAGAATGACATATAGAATATGACTTTGTTGTATCCATTCAGACAAAGAATGAAGTTAATGCTAATGAGGAACATTTATCATAAAAAAATCTCTGAATAAAGAATAAATAGTAGTAGATACTGTTAATCATTTGAATGAGAATTTGGTGATACAAAAAGAGCTAGCTAATTATAGAAGGGAGAAACCTGATCTTTTGGTTGTCGAAACCAGTAGTAAGAATTTGGTGTGAGATCCTTGTGATGGTTTGCATTTGGAGAAGAATAATAACTTATGAGGGTGATGAAGTTATTCCTTCTAAGTCACATTAGGAAGAATTTAATTTCGTTAAGAAAAAGGGTACGGGGGAGGCATAAACTTACTTAGGCTAGAATGGAAATCATTACCCGAGCCATGTCGAGTATACACAACACTACTCAATGGAAGCCATTTATTGGAATTCTAGAGAAGTAGGAAATTTTGATACTAGGCTAGCTATTAAAAATCTTTGTGATCAACAAAAGTCTGACTTGCTTTTGATTGTTGAACCAATAATTCCTTATACCCATTTTCCTGCTAAGTTTCTTAAACAAATCAGACTTAAGAGATTTACATTACATTTTATACAAAATCATGATTCAAACCTATGGTCTTTTTGTGCAATAGATATGAATCCCTCTATGCTGAGTTTTTTAAACAACATGTAAAATTTTCTATAGAAATAGATCAAACTAAATTCTTATCCAATGTGATTCAGAGACAGTTATGAAATGAACTTACCAATCTTCAACAGGTTAATCCTAGCCCTTGTGCATTATAGGTGATTTCAATATAGTTATGGGTTTCCCTGAGAATTTTGGTAGATTCCCTCCAAACAAAACTTCCTCTAATGAGTTCCTTAGTTGGACCAATCAAAATGAGCTTATGCATTTTGACAATAATGGTAGCTATTACACTTGGACCAATGGGGGGGGGAGGTGGTGTTTACTCTTCTATTAAACTTCACATAGCCATTTGTAATAATAATTGGCTAGATAATTAGAACACAATAAATTGCTCCACTTTGATCAAGAATCACTCAGACCATTACAGAATTCTTCTCCATTATGACAAAGATGGGTTTGATTTGACCATGCCATTAAAATTTCTGAAGGTTTGGACTCTAGATGGAATAATGGTGTGGTAGGTAGCCATATGCTTATTTTATATGCTAAGATATGATCTCTTAAATCTATTCTTAAGAAATGGCACAAAGACATATTTGACAATATTCATCTTAAAGTCACTCAAGCTACTAGTGAAGCTAACAGGATACAAGGTTCAATTAATGATATTGGTTACAATGATGATCTTGATTGGAGGAAAAAATTCTCAACCTCTATTAAATAAGGCATTGCATATGCATGAATAGTTTTGGAGGAACAAGGTTAAGAATCCATTGCACAATATATATGTGGTAATTGTGTTCCAGACCTTGATGGTTTTGGGGGATGTTTTTTCCAATCCTACTGGGATATAGTGGAGACACATGTGATGAATTCAGTGAATCAATTCTTTGAACAAGGTTGTATCCTTCCTAATCTCAATTCAATCAATGTGACATTGATACCTAAATAATATGGAGCAGACTCTATTGAGCTGTATATACATCTTGCATTTGCAATTTTTCAATTCAAAATTATCTCTAAGAACATTTCACACTATTTGGCCATCATAACTCCTAAAATTGTTTCAAAGCACCAAAGAATCTTTATTAGAAGTAGACATATTTATGGCTTTGAAGATAGACATAAAAAACTTTTCATACTTTAGGTTGGAATTATCTTATTAAAGCTCTTGTTTAATTTGGCTTTGTTCAAAAAATTTGTGATTGGATTCTTACCATTGTCTACTCAATTAAACAGTCAATTATGAGAAATAAAAAGATGCAGGATTTTTTCTTGCTCTAGAGGAGTGAGGAAAGGAAATATTTGTCTCCGTTTCTCTTTTGAATTGTTGAAGAGGCACTTAGTAGGCATTTTTCTATGTTGGTAGATACAGGTAATCTGACATTAATATCAGCTAGTAAGACAATCATTCCTAGGCACTTTTTTTTAGTAGATGACCTATGATATTATGCAAATCTACTAGGAAAAATTCTAAAGTCATTAATCATCTCCTTCAAGAATATGGTCAAAATTCTAGTTAAAACGTAAATCCAATTAAGATTAAGGTTTATGGTGGAACTAGTCATGGATCTAGGTTGAGGCACATTGCATATATGCTTGAATTCACCATGGTATAAACATCATCCAACTATCTTGTGTAACACCCCAATTTTAATAATTGTTTATTTATTTGAATTAAATGATTTATTTGATTTATATGAATTATTTGATTTATTGGATTTATTTGAATTACTTGATTTATATGAATTATTTGATTTATTGGATTTATTTGATTTATATGAATTATTTGATTTATTGGATTTATTTTAATTATTTGATTTATATGAATTATTTGATTTATTGGATTTATTTGAATTATTTGATTTATATGAATTAATTGATTTATTTGATTTATTGGAATGAATTGATTTATTTGAATTAATTGATTTATTGAATTAATTGATTTATTTGATTTATATGAATTATTTGATTTATTGGGTTTAATTGCATTATTTGATTTAAATGAATTAATTGATTTATTTAATTTATATGAATTAATTGAATTATTTGATTTAATTTAATTATTTGATTAATTTAATTTATTTTATTTGATGGAATAAAATAGAATTGGTAAGAATAATTAATTGGGCCTAGATTGGGAGTGTGAATAATAAGTGTGAGAGTGTATTGAGTAAAGCCCAATAGATTTATGAGAAAATTGTGAGATTGACAAAACGGGAGAAAGAGATAGAATAGAGATATAAAGATAGAAAGGAGGAAAAGAGGCAAAGAGAGAAGTGGAGAAGAGAAGGAGAAAACCCTAAGAGAAAGAGCTCAAGAATCCAAGAAAAATCAAGGTAAGGATGAGTTTTTATATATTTATTAGACTTGTTTGTTAGTGTATAATGGGTAAAAACATGTTTAGGATGAAACCCCTAAATTTTCCATGAATTTGTAATTGTTATGTTTTAGTGATAATCTGTGAGATGTGTTAATTTAAATGTGTTTAAAATTGATATGTTGGTATACTATAGAGACCCATTCAACATTTGGAATAAACCCATTGGAATTAGAATTGGAATATAAAAATTTATATATATTAAAGGTCAGCATTGTAAGTAAAATAATAGAAATAATAGTGTGTATGCATATTAATCTTTTATATTCTTACACTATCCATTCCGCCTCAATTAATTTAAAAAATGAGTAATTATCTTGAAAGTTCTGGCATTCCTTTCCAAACAATGGAACTATAGAACATCAAAGATAGAGCACGGCCACTTCTTTACAAATTCAAAAGGAAATAATGATTGTAGATTTAATAAAATTTTCAATGCATTTATTATTAATGGTTGTAGAAGAAATATGTTTCTTCTATCAGTTGTAGAAATATTTTGATGAAGTTTACTGTGTTTTTGGGTTTAGTCACATTGAACTTTCAAGTAGTTTATGATGTGGCCTTCATGATAATGTAGCGCATGAATATAATAATAGGCTAGGATAAGTGATGCTAATATATATATATATATATATATATATATATATATATATATATATATATATATGAATCAAAATATTTATTAAAACTACTTGATATTTATTAAATATTAGAATTATATTAATTATTGAATGTTTATTAAATATTGAAACTATATTAATTATTGGAACTTTATTAGATATTAGAAATTTATTAAAATATTGGCTGTTTATTAAATATTGATTATTTATTGAATATTGAATAATTATTGAATATTTATTGAGTAGTGGATATTTATTTGAATATCAAATTTTTAATTATAAATGATTGATTAATTATTCTATGTTTAATTGGCGATGTGTGTTTTGTGAATTGAGGTTGGATTGTGTTGATGCTTGTGTATGTGCAAGTGTGTGGTAATTCAAGTGTGATGAATTATTGACGATATGAATGAATATTAAGATTTGAGTATGATCTTAATTGCATATGATTGTTGAATTTGCACAAGCATCATTTATGTCAAGAGGCAATGCTTGTTAGTTCCGTGTGAGCTAGAGACTTGTCCCAAACCTAGAGCGGGGTTTGAAAGCTTAGGGAATGGGCTTTTTGTGTGTTATTGATCTAGGAAACATACCCGGTTTAATGTAAAAACCGAAAAATAATAACAAGTGATTGCTACCACATGCATGAGTTGCATTTGAGTATTGGATTGGGTCACATTGTGTATATGTTTGCTATATGAGACTATGTGCAATATTTGAAATTGATGAATTGATGAGATTATGAAATTGTGAGTATGTACTTGTGAATGGTTGGCTACTTGAGTGAAATATGTTGATGAAGCTTTTGTAATGTGAGAATCATTATATTATACTTGTATGTTATATATTATATATTATCTTATGATTTCTATAATTATGTGAATTCTCACCCTTCTGTTGAAATAATGTTTTGTATGACATCGCTTAGGTACTGAAGATTAGCGAGGTAGCCGTTGGAGTAGCTTGTTTTAGTGTCCTTATTTATTTTGGGTCGAGTCGTGCTCTGATTATGTAACACTGGGAAACGTTTCGATTCATGTCTTGAGAGATACTATATGTACTGTACTTTATTTTCTATTGTTATATGAATTTTGTGGAGTATTGGCCTTTATGCCTAAGTGATGATTATGAATGAGATGAGCATGAGACTTTCATTATGTCTATTTATGACTGAAGTAAATCCGCTACTACATGCTAATGTGAAAGTATATGAAAAGCATGAATTTATTTTAAGTGTTATTGAGCACGACAGGTGTACGTGTGATGTTTTAAAAAATTTATGTGACACCCTTTTGTGAGACGTGTGATAATTTACTCTGATTATTTATATATATTCCGTGGGGTTTAGAAGGGTGTTACATTAGTGGTATCAGAGCAGGTCAGTCCATCCGGCCAGGTTGTCTAATGTGTTTGTCCCCAAGTATGCGACATGTGTGTGAAAACACTGTCGGTACTCGTTTATCTTTCTAACCTTTGTCTGCATGAGTGGGATTGAAACAAGTGGGGGGAAGCTTGTGCTTCTCCAAGATGCTTCAAGTGTGGAGTGGTGACTCAGTGTGTCGTTGAACGCTATTAAAGTTTGGTAAAGATGGTTTATGCCCCATCATGATTGTCGACTGTCTATTGACAAATTGAGGAACTGATCACCCTTAATCTCTTGTTGATAGTAGACGGGATTGTGTTGGATGGCATAGACGTGTCTTGCAAGCTTAGATGGTGCGTGCAGTGAATTGTTTGGAGTTAAGCCAAGTGCTTACAGATTGTTTTGATGAGTCGGTGCAGGATGGTGCCGAGATGTTTATGTTGATGGCAACTTTGAGTATTAGTGTAAGTGGGGCAGTTGGTGTTTTGCCAATTGTTTGTGATTTTCCGGAAGTTTTTCCTGATGAGATAAGTGATTTACTACCGGAACGTGAGGTGGAGTTTACGATCGACTTAGTTCCTAGAACTAGTCCGGTATCGATGGCTCCATATCGTATGTCCGCACCAGAATTGAAAGAGTTGAAGAGTCAACTTGAAGATTTACTTGAGAAGAGGTTTATTCGTCCGAGTGTGTCACCGTGGGGTGCACCAATTTTGTTGGTTTACAGACAATTGAACAAGGTGACTATCAAGAATAAGTACCCACTTCTAAGGATTGATGATTTGATGGATCAGTTGATTGGTGCAAGTGTGTTCAGTAAGATAGATTTGAGATCTGGGTATCATCAGATTCGTGTGAAGGCTGAAGATATTCATAAGACTGCTTTTAGAATGAGGTATGGTTATTATGAGTATTTCGTGATTCCATTTGGTGTGACTAATGCACCAGGTGTATTTATGGAGTACATGAATAGGATTTTCCATCCTTATTTTGACAAGTTTGTGGTTGTGTTCATTGATCATATTTTGATCTATTCGAAGAGTGAAGAGGATCATGCTGAGCATCTGAGGATTGTGTTATCTGTGTTGAAAGAGAAGCAGTTGCATGCTAAACTTTCTAAGTGCGAGTTTTGGTTGAAAGAAGTGAGTTTCATTGGCCATGTGATTTCGAGTAGAGGTTTTGCAGTTGATCCGTCGAAGGTTGAAGCTGTATCGCAATGGGAAGCTCCGAAATCAGTTTTTGAGATTAGAAGTTTTCTTGGTTTGGCAGGCTATTATCGAAAATTCATTGAAGGATTTGCCAAGTTATCTTTACCATTGACGCAGTTGACTAGGAAAGGTCAAGCTTTTGTTTGGGATGCAAAGTGTGAAGAAAGTTTTCAAGAGCTTAAGGGAAGGTTGACGACAGCTCCTGTTTTGATTTTTCCGAATCCGGCAGAACCTTTTTTTGTGTATTTTAATGCTTCATTTATGGGTTTAGGAGGTGTGTTGATGCAACATCAACAAGTTGTAGCTTATGCTTCAAGGCAACTTAAAGTGCATGAGAGGAATTATCCGACGCATGATTTAGAGTTGGCTGCTGTTGTGTTTGTATTGAAGCTTTGGAGGCATTACTTGTTTGGATCGAGATTTGAGGTGTTTAGTGATCATAAGAGTTTGAAGTATATCTTTGATCAGAAAGAATTGAATTTGAGGCAGAGGAGATGGTTGGAACTTCTGAAGGATTATGATTTTGGTTTGAGTATTCATCCGGGTACTACTAAGATGTATCAAGATTTGAGGAAAGTATTTTGGTGGTCTTGTATGAAGAAAGATATTGCAGAGTTTGTGTATTCTTGTTTAGTTTGTTAGGAGTCGAAGATCGAACCTCAGAAACCGTCAGGTTTGATGCAACCGTTATCTATTCCTGAGTGGAAATGGGATGACATATCGATGGATTTTGTGTCTGGTTTACCTAGAACACCGAGTAATTGTGAAGCTATTTGGGTTATTGTGGATAGATTGACAAAATCTGCTCACTTTATTCCAATGAGAATGGATTAACCGTTGGAAAAGTTAGCGAAGTCGTACATTGAGAGGATTGTCAGTTGACATGGTATTCCGTCTAGCATTGTGTCAGATAGAGATCTGAGGTTTACTTTGAGATTTTGGGAGAGTTTGAAAAGTGCTTTTGGGTATGAAGTTGCGTTTGAGTTATGCTTATCATTCGTAGACAGATGGTCAGACTGAGAGGACGATTCAGTCACTTGAAGATCTTTTGAGAGCCCGTGGGTTGGAAAAAGGAGGAGCTTGGGATAGCTACTTGCCTTTGATTGAGTTTACTTACAACAACAGTTTTCATTCGAGTATTGGAATGACACCGTTTAAGACATTGTATGGTAGGAGGTGTAGGACACCATTGTGTTGGTATGAGTCGGAAGAGAGTGATGTGGTTGGACTTGAGATAGTCCAACAGACTAGTGATAAGATTAAGATGATTCAAGAGAAGATGAAGATTTTTCAGAGTCGTCAAAAGAGTTATTATGACAAGAGGAGGAAAGCACTTGAGTTTCAAGAGGGAGATCATGTGTTTCTTAGAGTTACTCCTGCAACTAGTGTTGGTAGAGCGATGAAGTTGCGTAAGTTGACGCTGTATTTTATTGGTCCTTATCAGATTTTGCAGAGGATATGAGAGGTAGCCTATCGGGTTGCTTTGTCGCCGTCACTTTCTAATCTCCATGACATGTTCTATGTATCTTAGTTGAGGAAATACATTGCGGATCCGTCTCATGTAATCCAAGTAGATGATCTCCAGGTGAGAGATAACCTGACTGCGGAAACATCTCCTATGCGGATAGAGGTCGGGAATTGAAGCAACTTCGAGGTAAAGAGATTGCATTGGTGAAGGTAGCTTGGGGAGGACCAGCTGGTGGAAATGTGACTTGGGAACTTGAGAGTTAGATGAGGGAGTCTTATCCTGAGCTGTTCGTTTGAGGTAATTTTTTAGGGCAAAAATCTTTTAAGTAGGGGAGGGTTGTATCACCCCAATTTTAATAATTGTTTATTTATTTGAATTAAGTGATTTATTTGATTTATATGAATTATTGAATTTATTAAATTTATTTGAATTATTTGATTTATATGAATTATTTGATTTATTGGATTTATTTGAATTATTTGATTTATATGAATTATTTGATTTATTGGATTTATTTGAATTATTTGATTTATATGAATTAATTGATTTTTTATTTATTTATTGGAATGAATTGATTTATTTGAGTTATTTGAATTAATTGATTTATTTGATTTATATGAACTATTTGATTTATTGGATTTAATTGCATTATTTAATTTAAATGAATTAATTGATTTATTTAATTTATATGAATTAATTGAATTATTTGATTTAATTTAATTACTTGATTTATTTAATTTATTTTATTTAGCAGAATAAAATAGAATTGGTAAGAATAATTAATTGGGCCTAAAATGTGAGTGTGAATAATAAGTGTGAGAGTGTATTGAGTAAAGCTCAATAGATTTATGAGAAAATTGTGAGATTGACAAAAAGGGAGAAAGAGATAGAATAAAGATAGCAAGATAGAAAGGAGGAAAAGAGGCAAAGAGAGAAATGGAGAAGAGAAGGAGAAAACCCTAAGCGAAAGAGTTCAAGAATCCAAGAAAAATCAAGGTAAGTGTGAGTTTTTATATAATTATTGAAATTGTGTGATAGTATATAATGGGTAAAAACATATTTAGGATGAAACCCCTATATTTTCCATGAATTTGAAATTGTTAGGTTTTAGTGATAATCTTTGAAATTTGTTAATTTAATTGTGTTTAGAATTAATATGTTGGTATACTATAGAGACCTATTCAATATTTGAAATAAATACATTAGAATTGGAATTGGAATATAAAAATTTGTATATATTAAAGGTCATCATTGTAAGTAAAATGATAGAAATAATAGTGTGTATGCATATTAATCTTTTATATTCTTTCACTATTCATTCGGCCTCAATTAATTTATAAATATGAGTAATTCACTTGAAAGTTCTGGCATTCCTTTCCAACAATGGAACTAATACTATAGAACATCAAAGACAGAGCACTGCCACGTCTTTACAAAGTCAAAAGGAACTAATGATTGTAGATTTAATAAAATTTTCAATGCATTTATTATTAATGATTGTAGAAGATATATGTTTCTTCTATCAGTTGTAGAAATATTTTGATGAAGTTTACTATGTTTTTGGGTTTAGTCACATTGAACTTTCAAGTAGTTTATGATGTGACCTTCATGATAATATAGCGCATGAATATAATAATAGGCTAGGATAAGTGATGCTAATATATATATATATATATATATATATATATATATATATATATATATATAGGATTAAGCTAATACACACCCATGTAGGTGTGTATTAGCAACATATACCTTAGTGTATTTTATGTAGGATCCATTAATTTTGGGTGGGACCCACATTAAAAAGATGAAGAAAAAAAAAATAGAAAGAAAATAGATATAGTGTATTTTTGTGTGGGATCCACCAATTTTAAATATATGTTAGCATTTCTTTTATATATATATATATATATATATATATATATATATATATATATATATATATATATATATATATATATATATATATATATATATATATATATATATATATCCTGTAGTGAAACAGAAAATAAAGGAGGTGGAAATGAATTGAAATCCCTTTAATCTCCTACATTTGGTCACTGTAATATATATATATATATATATATATATATATATATATGAGTTAAATAAGTAATAGGTCCCTGAAAATAACCCAACATTTAAATTTAGTCCCTATAAAAATTTTCTTCAAGGTTTGGTCTCTCTAATGTTTTCCGTTTCCAAATGTAGTCCCTCCCGTTAGTTTTCACTAACGGAGGGTGACATGGCGTGCCATGTGTGCTGAAATCCATTGCCAACTGTGTATCATTTGGTTGACCAGTCAAAATGTATAATTCTTTAATTCATTCTCAGTTGCCTTATACGTTTGGCTTCTTCTTCTTCTCCTCATTCACGAACAAATCCCTAAACCCCCAATTCTTCTTATTCTCTCAATCTTGTTTGTCTTTATTTTTTCCATTCAGATTCGTCATGACTACATCTTCTAGGCTCAGCAAGGTAGTTTCACGTCACTCCAAGAGTTTAAACAACAGTGAAGGGAGAAAGTGTGGTTGCAAGGGAAGTTTGATTTCATACGTGTGCAATAGGGGGAAGAATGAAGGTAAATTGTTTTGGAGATGTCCGTTTTGGAAGAATGAGGGAACGTGCAACATGTTTCTTTGGGATGATGAAATTGGAGGTGGGATTAAAGAACTTCAAGGGGGGATGTAGAATGGAGCAAGGAAGAGAGGGAAATGAAAATGGTGGAAACCTTTAAGGATCTTTATGAAAGTTCGATGAAGAAGAACAACAAGCTGAAGATGAAGCTCAAGGCACTGGAATTCTATGGAAATTTGAAGACTTTTTTGTTATAATTTTAGTAGTGGTGAACATGTATTTTGTGGTTAGGTGTAATTGTAGAATTGAGTGAATGACATTTGTTGTCGTTGTAATGAGATTGTAATGTTTGTTTTGTTTTTAGGAGTTGTAATGTTGTATTGTTTTGAGAAAGTCTTCAAATTGTAAGAATGTTGTTATATGGTTTAGTTTGGAAAATGTAAGACCTGGTTGTGTTAAATGATATATGTTATGTACTGTTGTTTTATAGGTGGTGATACCAAATTAAATGTTGTTTTGTAATGTTGTAATGATATCTGTGTTAAATGGTATATGTTGTTGTCTTGTTATGAAATGTTGTTTTGGTATAGATCCAAATTAAATGTTGTTTTGGTATAGATCCAAATTAAATGTTGTTTTATAGGTGGTGATACCAAAAGAGACATATTCAAATGACCTGTAATTCAAAATGAAATTTAACAACAGAGAATTTCACTCAAAAGAGATGACATATATTTCAGTGACATTTAACAACAGACAATTAAACTTTAGTACCCTTACATAACATCATAGCATAGTAAGGAAATGTATTTTGGGCCTAAAGACCACTTCAGTACCCTTACATCAGAAATTAGAATACATAAAATTGACCAAAACATGATAACAGGTGTTCAAAAAACATCAGTTAAACAACAACAGGATCTACTTCATTGTGTGTGCCCCTTAGCATTGATGCCTTCATCCTCAGGTATAATCACAGGATCTACATGGTCTTTCCTAGGGCCTGGCATGCTCTTTGTTTTGAGTGTCTTCAACCTCTGACTTTCTCTTTTTTCAGGCAACCTACATTCATAGGCCTTGTATCTGCTCTGTGTCCTGATTTTTGGTGGTTCACTACTGCTTGGTTTTTACAAAGTTGTTCTTATACCAGGTGGTTTGAAAGGAGTATTCCTGCCCACCTTTGGTTGACTCCCAAAGAAAACCCTTGGGCCAGTTGGAATTGGCTTAGAAGTCTTGCATGGTGACTTATCAATCCTAAGAGGTTGAATGTTCAAGACAGCAGAACCTGTAAAAACAACAGTAATAGTGTCATATAATGATGTTGGGTTTTCCACCTAAATGCCCTCAGGCTCATCTGTATATAATTGGTCACATTTATCCTTGACAAACTCATCCTGAACAGCAGACTTTGGATGAATTCCATCCTTCACAGCAGGCCTTGATGGAATTTCCTCATTGACTGCAGGTCTTGATGCAATGTCCTCATTGACACCATGCCCTGATGCAATCTCCTCATTGACAGCAGGTCCTGAAGCAATTTCCTCATTGACAGCAGGTCTGGATTCACTTTCCTCATTGACATCAGGCCTTGATGCACTTCCTTCTTTGGCTGCAGGCTTTGATTTCTTACCTTTCTTGTTTGATGATCCCTTAGGCCTCCCCTGCATATTAACATAACATCAACAACACTAGTATATAAAGCAATGGAATTACAATTTGAAAATAACAAAATCATTAAAGTGGTACCCTCTTTTTTGATGCCTCAGTAGTTTGACTTATTTGGGTTGGAATTGGCTGAGATGTTTCTGCTGTGCTATCTAAAGTGACTTGAGTAGTCTTGTTTGCAGCTTCTAACTCTTCCTTCAATTTCTTGCAAGTTTTTTTTATTATGACCCAACTGAAAACAGAACCTACACCTATGGCTGGTGTTTGTTCTTTGCCATCTAGTTTGATTCTCTTCATTAGGCTCCCTTCTCCTCAACTTCTTGGGCCTCCCAGGTCCTCGTTTGAAAATAGGTGGCAACATTCCCTCATTATCAGTCTTGGGCCACTTGTTTTGTCCATTAAGGGGGGTAATAACCTCACTATAGCATGCTGCATAGGTGGTCTTGTGATAGCAAGGGTGGACATATTTTAGAGGGTCATCTACCTTCCTATAGATGGCAGCCACAACATGCCTACAAGGGATACCCACCAGTTCCCAAAAGTTGCAAGAGCAAGTATGTTTTTCAAGATCTACTACAAAACTGTCTGTCAATAACACATGGCTCACTTGAAATTACAACCTACCAGCATAGGTAGCTGTCCATGATGCACTTTTCTCAATCTCCCTGTCTAGTCTCCTTAAGGGTTTGGCCATTATGATACCCTTGTAACTATCCACCTTTTCCCTCAAAGTGGCAAACCTCCTCATTAAATAGTTCCTTATCCACTCAAACATAGTTATAATGGGTTTGTCTCTTTCCAACAATATGGTTGCATTAAATGACTCACTCAGGTTGTTCATCAAAACATCACATTTAGAAAACATTGGAAATGCATGCTTACACCATTTTTTCTTGGGAATTGCCTCTATCCACTCATAGGCCTCCAAACTGACATCCTTTATCATCAACATCTTTGCTTCATGAGCTTCAAAATATGTAGCTTTGGCAGCAGGCATCATTAGATCTCTGAACAAGGTTCCTCCACCAAATCTCTTCTTGAAGTTTGCATAGAGATGCCTTAGGCAGAACCTATGCTCATATGCTGGATACTCTTCCTCAAAAACCTGTACTAAACCCTAAACAAGGAATACAATAAGGCATTAGAACAGTGTAATGTATGTAAAACAATATAATCCAACAATGCACTAAAAGTACCTTTTGTTGATCAGATATAAAGCACCACCTACCAGCTCCAATATCCTCAATCAACAACTTCAGAAACCAGCTCCACGAATCCTTTGTCTCCATCTCAACCACAGCAAATGCAATAGGTAGGTATTGATCATTGGGGTCTCTTCCAACAACAATCAAAAGAATACCACCATATTTATGTTTCAAGTGGCATCTATCCAAACCAATGAAAGGCCTACATGTTTTAGTCAATGCTTTCTTAGTTCCATCAAATGACATATAACATCTCTCAAACCTTGGTTTCAATCCTTTACTTGGAGAACTAGTACTGATTTTAAATGTGTTACCAGCTGAAGCCTTCTTCAATTCAGCAGCATAAGACCAAAGTAGGCTATACTGTTTGCTTGAGTCACCTTCTATAATTGTTCTTGCTATTTGCCTAGCCTTAAATGCCCTACAACCTGGAATTTCTGTAGCATACCTCTTTCTTACATTAGCAACTACCTCAGTCAACCTCATTCTAGGATTATTCTTCAAGCCATCTACAATTACCTTGGCAACCCACTCATCTCTAGCATTTCTATTAAAGAATTGTCTACCACACTTGTGTTTGGCAAACAAGGTTTTTATTCTAAAAGTGGTTGAGGTCAATACCCTACTACACAACACTGTATAGTCACATTTCTTCTTGTCCTTGCACACAACCCTGCATCTATTTTTATCATTCTTTTCAAACTTTACCTCCCTTCCATTCAACACATTGTGTTCTAAAATGGCATCCTTAAACTGCCTTAAGGATGAAAACTCCATCCCAACTTTGAACACATAATCCTTGCTCAATGACTCCTCCTCACTAAACCTCAAAACACAAGGCCTCTCATCACAACTATCATCATCCCCACCACTGTCCAGCTCATCAGTCAAGTATTCATCCTCAATGACATGTTCCTTTCCCAACTCCTCTGTTATACATACCTTCTGCTCTTTCTCACTCTTCTGCTCTTGCTCACTCTTGTTGCCTTTCCCAACAACCCTATTAGGCAGCACCTCATCAAGCCCTTCCTCAAATCCACCCATTCTCTCCTCCTCACTATCTTCAAAATGTACATCTTCTACAGAGTCTTCATCACACTCTTCACTTGATCCACTCCTGTTGTCAATTTCCTCTTGACAATTAGGTGCCTTTCCATTCTCTCTAATCCTCTCCATAGCTGTGTGCTCTCCATGAACCCTATTTTCACAGTAAATTTCAATCTCACACTTGTACCCCATGGCATACAAGGCTAACTCAAACGCATCTCCGTCATCCTTGAATGGTTTCAAGTCATTTTCAAATGATCCTTCCTCATGCTTCCACCACATCTTAACCAAATTGTAATCAAACTCAGGTACCACCTCCTTAACTAAGTCACATGCCTCAACAAAACTCCAAAAATCAGGATCCTGACCCTTGAAAGCATGCACCTCCCCTCCTTCGTATGTTATGTTGGTGTCTTTTACAAAAGACCCCTTTAGATAAAAAACAATAGTGAATTTATCCATACCCCTGCACACAAAAGTTAAAACTAACTTTCACTTTTGCCATTTTCGTAAAAAACATGAGTAAACGTAATGGCAGACAACGGACAACTATTGAAAGAAACAAATAAAAGAAACAAAACATGGAGGGACCACAACGTAATGGCAGACAAGCATGGAGGGACCACAAACGTATTCTAATCAGTAACTAATAAAAGAAACAAAACAATGGGAGACAACTACATTTACCTGGGACCACAGCTTCGAATCGTGGAAGACCTACTTTGGGACCAATTCTGAGACTTGCGAAGAAATGACGAAGACGTTCTTCTGCTAGGGCACAAGGTCTTGGACGAAGAAACGATTTGGGAAAAATGACTTCTGAGCTTCTTTCTCTTCTATGTCAATAAGTTTTGTCTTTTGCTCTTCTTCCATTTCCTAATTTTCCACCGTGTCCTTATCAAAATAAAGCGTGAGCACACATGGCACGCCATGTCACCCTCCGTTAGTGAAAACTAACGGGAGGGACTACATTTGGAAACAGAAAACATTAGAGGGACCAAACCTTGAAGAAAAATTTTATAGGGACCAAACTTGAATGTTGGGTTATTTTCAGGGACCTATTACTTATTTAACCCTATATATATATATATATATATATGAATCAAAATATTTATTAAAAATACTAGATATTTATTAAATATTAGAACTATATTAATTATTGAATGTTTATTAAATATTGAAACTATATTAATTATTGTAACTTTATTTGATATTAGAACTTTATTAAAATATTGAAATATTTATTTAAAATATTAAAGAATTATTTAATATTGAATATTTCTTGCACATTTATGAAATATTGAATATTTATTAAAATATTGGTTGTTTATTAAATATAGATTATTTATTGAATATTGATGAATTATTGAATATTTATTGAGTAGTGGATATTTATTTGAATATCGAATTTTTAATTATAAATGATGGATTAATTATTCTATGTTTAATTGGCGATGTGTGTTTTGTGAATTGAGGTTGAATTGTGTTGATGCTTGTGTTTGTGCAAATGTGTGGTAATTCAAGTGTGATGAATTATTGACGATATGTTGGTGCTAGTGACTTGTCTCAAACCTAGTGCGGGGTTTGAAAGCTTAGGGAATGGGCTTTTTGTGTGTTATTAGTCTAGGGAACAGACCCGTTTTAATGTAAAAACCGAAAAATAATAACAAGTGATTGGTACCACATGCATGAGTTACATTTGAGTCTTGCATTGAGTCACATTGTGTATATGTTTTCTATATGAGACTATGTGCAATATGAGAAATTGATGAATTGATGAGATTATGCAATTGTGAGTATGTACTTGTGAATGGTTGGCTACTTGAGTGAAATATGTTGATGAAGCTTTTGTAGTGTGAGAATCATTATATTATACTTGTATGTTATATATTATATATTATCTTATGATTTCGATAATTATGTGAATTCTTACCCTTCTGTTGGAATGATGTTTTGTTTGACATCGCTTAGGTACTGAAGATTAGAGTTGCTTCTAGCGAGGTAGCTGTTGGAGTAGCTTGCTTTAGTGTCCTTATTTATTTTGGGTCGAGTCGTGCTCTGATTATGTAACACTGAGGAATGTTTCGATTCATGCCTTGAGAGATAATATATGTACTCTACTTTATTTTGCTATTGTTATTTGAATTTTGTGGAGTATTGGACTTTATGCCTAAGTGATTTCATTATGTCTATTTATGACTGAAGTAAATCTGCTTCTACATGCTAATGTGAAAGTATATGAAAAACATGAATTTATTTTAAGTGTTATTGAGCACGACAGGTGTATGTGTGATGTTTTAAAATTTGGGGATTTCTTAATACACCACCCAAGTTTCTTAGGCACCATGTGAAATTTCATTTTTGCCCCCAGATTCCGGATTTGCACATCCGGACGCACCAAATTTTTAAAAAACGCTGATATGTTCCGGATGTGCACATCCGGAAGAATTCCTGATTTGCAAATCCGGAAAAAATCAAAAGAATTCCATAAAATCATTTACTTCTAAATATAATTAAAATTAATATCATTTTTTCAATATAATTAAATTCAATATAATTAAAATCTATATTAATTAAAATTAATATGATATTTAATATGATTAATTTTTTTCAATATAATTAATATGATTAATATGGTATTTAATTTTAAATGATTTTTTTATATTAAAAAAATTAATTTAATTATATTGGATTTAAAATTATATGGTATTTACTTCTAAAATTGGATTTAATTATATTGGTATTTAAAATTATATGGTATTTACTTCTAAATTATATGGTATTTACTTCTAAATTATAATTAAAATTATATGGTATTTACTTCTAAAATTAATTTAATTATATTGAAAAAATCATATTAATTTTAATTATATTAGATTTAATTAAATTGGATTTAATTATATTGAAAAAATCATATTAAGTTTAATTATGTTGGATTTTAATTATATTGGATTTAATTATATTTAGAAGTAAATGATTTTATGGAATTCTTTTGATTTTTTCCGGATTTGCAGATTAGGAATTCTTCCGGATGTGCACATCCGGAAAAAACTGAAAAATTTTAGAGAAAGGGTGCTTCCGGATTTGCACATCCGGAAAAAACTGAAAAATTTTAGAGAAACGGTGCGTCCGGATGTGCACATCCGGAAATTGGGGGCAAAAATAGAAATTCAGGTGGTGTCTAAGAAACAAGGGTGGTGTAATAAGAAAGCTTCTAAAATTTTTATGTGACACCCTTTTGTGAGATGATGATAATTTACTCTTATTATTCATATATATTCCGCGGGATTTAGAAGGGTGTTACATCTTGCATATCCTATATTTAAAGGGAGGCTTAGAACTCACCATCTTCAGATCATAGCAAATAAAGTGAAGGCTAATAAAGATGCTTGGAAGAGCCATATTATTTTTATGATGGGCAGGGTTAGGATTTATGAATGACCAAAGCATCTTGTTAAAAAGATGGATTTTTGTATCAGGAATTTTGAGTGAACGAGTATTATAGGCAGTAGAAAGTTGATTACTACATCTTGTAGTGTTATTTGACCACCTTTGTTTGAAGGAGGTCTTAGTCTAAGAGATATTAAGACAATAAACAAAGTTGATTATTTATCTCTTTGTTGGAAGTTATTGACTACCAATAATATGTGGTCTTCCATGCTTATTAGTATATACTTCAAGCACAAAAAACTAATCATGTATCATATTATTATTCAATATGGTTTGACATTAAGCATTTATTTTCCTTTTTAGAGGAACATGGTAGATGGAAGGTTGGTAATAGAAAGGGAATTGATTTATAGGCTGATAATTGGTTGTAATACAAAATTACAGATTCAAAACTAGTATTGTCAAAGAATATTTATGCAAATTAATAAGGTTAATTCATTTATCCAAGACATAAATTGCAACATTTTGTCATACCCTAAATTTTGACCACAAGACTTCACATCATTGTGCAAATCATCACCACAATATGGATGTATTTTCATACTTCGCTAATCCTTTCAAAGATTATTGAGTATTTGCCTCAACCAAGGATTAGGGTTTTTGAGCACTCTCAGAGCATTCAGGAAGAGGATCAATCAAGAATTGACATGATCTTCAACTTATCAAGCCTCTCAAACATCCATGAAGGATCAAGAGGTTTCCTTCATCAAGAATCTAACACAAGATTGCATCATTCCAAGTTGATAAAGCCTCAAGATCATCAGTGTCACCAAATTAGGGTTTTGGTCGACCAAGGCCTCCAGAGAGAAATTGTCATCTGGGCATGAGCCAAATACTTCAATATATGGTTCAAGAAGCTCAAAAGAACCTCATGATTCCATTCATAAGTTCAAAACAGCCTCAGGGGATGCATCTTTCAAAAATTAGGAATTAAGGTTTTGACCTAATTCAGTCCCTAAGTTGACTTTTGGAGCAAGGCATGATCTAAAACTTCAAGATATGATTTAAGGACCTCAAATACATCATATTGGTCCATTCACAAGTTTGAATTGATTCAAAGAACTTGGTTCATAAGCAATATAAGGATTCAAATTCATCTGGACCATAAACTAGGGTTTTTAAGAAAAAGTCAACCATACCTTTGACTTTTGAGCAAAACATGATCTCAAACCTTTGGGACATGATTCAATACACTCAAAAACACCTTTGGAATCCATCAATTAGGTTCAATTTGTCCCAAGGACTTGATTTCATAAAGGATCACAAAGTTTAAGATTTATCTGATACAAAAAGTCAACTATGATCATAACCAAGTTTGACTTTTGGAATTTCTTTGATAAAAACGGCCTCTTTAAGTCAAAAACAATGTTAACTTGTGATTTGGATCATGATCAATCAATAAAAATCAAGAAAAGTGAGGTTACTTGCAAAAGGGGCAATCTTGAGAAACTTGAAATTTCACTAAGTTATGAAAAATAATGGTTTTTTCCAACTTTGCAAGACCATAACTTGTGATCCAATCAACCGTTTACTTCCATCCAAAGCTCAAATGATAGCTCTTCTTACATACAAGATTGTCAAGCAGAGGTACCCCAAAAAAATGCATGGATTTTGAGTTATAAGGCCATAAAGTTAGGGTTTCATAAGATTTTGATGTTTGACACTTAGAATTTTTTAGGCAGAATCTGTCTCATGTTTTGCCCAACTTTGGAGGTATTTTTCATTATGATCCAAGAGGAATCAAGACAAAATGTAAACGTCAAATTTGAAGTATGATATACAAGTTTTCCAAAAAGTACAGGAACTCCCATTAATTCAATTTGAGCAAGGAGTTATGAACCTCACAACATGCCTTGCTCAAACTGATTTTCAAGACAGATTTTGTGTATTTCTTGTGCCACACGATTTCTATCTTCAATTTTTTCATCTTACAAGCTTTGTCCTCTTCCAAGATCAGAAAGAATCTTGATGAATCACTAGAAGTTTTCAACTTTGGACCATTGAGTCAAGAATTCAACTTGGCATGTGCAAATTCATCATTACATGAACCTTGAAATTCAATTTTGGCATCAAACATTAAAGTGATGCATATAGGTGGCATGAATCAATTACAAACCAGTCAAGATGAGTCAAGAAACATGAGTGTTCAAACCTGCAAAATCGGTTGAAGTCAAAATAAGAGGAGACTTTGGTATCTTGGCATTTAAGAAAGAGCTACATGACAAAATCCATTGGATAATAGAGTGATCCCTCATCCAACACTATTTCTGTAACACCCCGAAAATCGAAATTAATTATTTAATTAGTTATTTAATTGACTTAGCGTAAATTATGAGTTTATATGACGTTGGGATGGTTATGAGGCACGATGATATGAAATATGAGGATAAATTCTAAGTTATTATTTAATTAAGATTATTTAGATTTATTAGAGGATTAATCTAAATAATTAGATAAATAATAATTTTAGAGATTTAAAGGGTAAAGTGGGAAAATTAGATGGAATAAGTGAGGGTAAGAATGGAATAGCATAATGAGGTCTAAGGGGTAAGAATGACAAAAACAAATAACCGAGTTTGGGAGAATCATTCTGATCGATCGTGTTTTGTGAAAAAGTGCTCTGAGGAACAGAAGAGGGAGAAGCTAGGGCTCAGGGAATTCTTGAACAAATCAAAGGGGAGAATCAAGATTTTTGCATCTAAGGTATGGGGAGTATAACCTTCATTATAATTGTTATAGAGTTAGGATGTATGTGGAATAGTTTGGAGTTTATGAGGTTTTAGGGATTTATGATGAGTTCTTGATGAATTAGGTAGAAAGTGATGAAATTGAGGTGTATTTTTGATTTAGAATGATGTATGTGTTGCATAAATTGATGTGGTGTGGTTGTATAAGATTTCATGATGTGATGGGGTTTTGGGGCTATATAGAATTGAACCCGTAGGGAAAATTGGAGGTTTTTGGTGAAAAATTCGTAAAACAGCAGAAATTTGCTTATGTCACATTGTTAACCGGTTAACACATAGGTAGTAACCGGTTAACACGTTAACAATTGATGTTTTTGGGCATTTTTACATTGAGTAACCGGTTACCCGCCTGGTGTTAACCGGTTACCACTGAAACATACAGTTTTTGGAAAACTTGAAAAATTCATAACTTTCAAATCGTGTATCTGTTTGATGCGCCGTTCGAAGCGTTGGAAAGCTGACATTATGAAATTTAATTTGGTAAAATAAAATTAGTTAAATTTATTATTTTTCCAGTATTGAATTTAGGGAAACGTCGGATTAGTCTTGGGGGTAATTCCGGGTTGGCTTATATGTTGATTACTTGGATGTTGTGATGACTGTTCCGGTGTTATTATGATGTATATGTTGTTGTAAGATGTCTGAGGTGCTGCTATGATGTGTATGTTTTAATGTGTATGTGCTACGTGACGAATATGATGAATAATTGAATGAATGTTGATGCAATTTTGACGAATCCGTTAAGGATAATTATTATGACGTTTTGCATCGTGCATTCATGGCATATTAGGACTTCGGTCCAGTGATGGTGATAGGACTTCGGTCCAGTGATAATGATAGGACTTTGGTCCAGTGAAGATGATAGGAATTCGGTCCAAGGTGGCTTCAATCCCATTGTGTGGATTGAGGTATTTATGACGTGTTCCCTTGTGGAGGGTTAATGGCCCAGTGTCCATTTTATGACGATTGGTACCACATGCATATTCCGATGATGTTGCATTTTATACTAAGTGGCATTGTATGTGAATGAGTGAATTGTGAATTATTATGTGTGTCTGTTGATGATGAAATGAAGATGTTGTTGCTGTCCCGTTTATATATTTTTCTTTATACCTTTTATAATGAATTGTGAATACTCACCCTGCTTGTTGAATGTTTCCCCTATCTGGGCAATGCGCAGGTGATCCGGAGTAGTATTTAGACGCATTGAAGATTTAGCTTTGGAGTCAATTATTTTTATTTCGGTGGATTAGAAGGTGTCTTGCTCTGATATATGTAACATCGGGGTTTGAGATCGTCTGATCGGAACAACTGCGTTATTTTCCTTCTGTTTGGTTATTACAGGAGATTTATGTATTGTTTCCATGAATTTTATTTAAATGATGAATTTTGAGTTACTGTTTGATGAGGTTATGATGAAGTATTTTAATAAAGAACTTGAGACTAAATTTTCCGCTGTGGAGTTTTAAATGCTGAATTTTCTTGGAGAATAATAATTATGAATTTTTTTGAGAACCCGTGTTACGGAGCAGGAACACATTATGATGTGATTTTATGAAATGAAGTGTGACACCCTTTCTTTGTGAAGATACTATGATTATTTATTTAAATTATTGTGTGAACATGTCGTGGGGTAGAAGGGTGTTACATTAGTGGTATCAAAGCAGGTCGGTCTGTCCGGCCAGGTTGTTGAGTCTTTAGTGTCTAACAGTAGAATTATTATGGAATTAATTCTAACCATTGTGACTATTCTTATGTTGAAAAGAACAATGTCTGGAAGGAATGATGCTGCACTTGCTGCTGCTTTGCAGGCTATTGCTCAGGCTGTACAACAACCCCGTGATGGTGAGAATCATGGGTCCCGCATATTGGAGACATTTCAGAGGAATAAGCCGCCTACTTTTGAAGGTCGATACGATCCCGATGGAGCACAGGATTGGCTCAAAGAGATTGAGCGGATCTTTCAACTCATGGATTGTTCTGAGGCGCAGAATGTGCGTTTTGGGACGCATATGCTAGTGAAAGAAGTTGATGACTGGTGGGTCGAGACTCGTCATAGGTTGACGGCAGCAGGTGAGGCTATTAGTTGGGTTGTGTTCAGCAGGGAATTTCTGAGGAAATATTTTCCTGAGGATGTGTGCGGAAAGAAGGAAATCGAATTCCTAGAGCTGAAGCAAGGGAATTCAACTGTGACTGAATATGCTGCGAGGTTTGTGGAACTGGCAAAGTATTATCCACATTACAGTGAGGCAACTGATGAATTCTCGAAGTGCATCAAGTTCAAGAGTGGTTTGCGTCCGGAAATCAAACGGGCAATTGGGTATCAGAAGATTCGTAGGTTTGCAGACTTGGTGGATAGCTGTAGAATCTATGAGGAAGATAGCAAAGCTCATTCGGCTCACTACAAGAGTTTGAGTGAGAAAAGAGGAAAGCAACATTAAGATTGTAGGAAGCCTTACGATGCTAATAAGGGAAAGAAGAAAGCACATGAGGAAAGAACAAGTGGGGGAGGAGCTCCCGCTTCTATCACGTGCTACAAGTGTGGTGAACGAGGTCACCGTTCCAATGAATGTGAGAACAAGGTGCTGAGGTGCTACAAGTGTGGCAAAACTGGTCATCGTGCTCCTGAATGCAAGAATGATGGTCCAACTTGTTTCAATTGTGGTGAACAGTGTCATATCAGTACCCAGTGTCAGAAGCCAAAGAAGGAGGTTACTGCTAAGACCAATGGTAGAGTGTTTTCTCTGAGTGGGACAGAGAACTCCAAGAAGGACAACTTGATTCAAGGTACTTGTTTTATTAATGATGTTGAGTTAGTTGCTATTGTTGATACTGGAGCTACCCATTCATTTATTTCGCTTGAGTGTGCTAATAGGTTGGGTTTGAAATTGTCTGATATGAATGGTAGTATGGTGATAGAGACGCCTGCTAATGGTTCTGTTACGACTACGCGTGTATGTTTGAAATGCCCTCTGACCATTGATGGGAGGAGTTTCTGGATGGATTTGGTGTGCTTGCCCTTGTACCAAATTGATGTTATCCTTGGAATGAACTGGTTGGAATTCAACTACGTTCATATTAATTGTTATGCTAAGACGGTGGAGTTTCCTGCGTTTGGTGGTAACAGTGAGTTGATGTTTTTTTCTGCTAAGCAAGTGGGTGAACTTTAAGAAGATGAAGCCTTGATGTTCACAATGTTTGCGTCACTGCAAGTTGATCGTGATGTTACAAATGTTGAACTACCTGTCATCCGTAAATTTTCTGATGTATTCCCGGATGACATAAGTGATTTGCCTCCAGAGCGTGAAGTAGAGTTTGCAGTGGATTTGATACCAGGCACAAGTCCGCTGTCGATGGCTCCATATCGGATGTCAGCTTCTGAGTTAAGTGAATTGAAGAAGCAACTAGAAGAGTTATTAGAGAAGAAGTTTATTCGACCAAGCGTTTCTCCGCGGGGTGCTCCGGTATTGTTGGTTAAGAAGAAAGATGGTAGTATGAGATTGTGTGTTGACTACAAACAACTGAATAAAGTAACTATCAAGAATAAGTATCCACTTCCGAGGATCGACAACTTGATGGATCAGCTAGTGGGAGCTTATGTTTTCAACAAGATTGATTTGAGATCTGGTTATCATCAGATTTGTGTTAAACCAGATGATATTCCGAGGACGGCTTTTAGGATGAGATATGGTCACTATGAATACACTGTAATGCCATTTGGTGTGTCCAATGCACCTGGTGTGTTCATGGAGTATATGAATCGAATTTTTCATGAGTATCTCGATAAGTTTGTGGTGGTTTTCATCGATGATATTTTGATATACTCCAAATCAGAAGAAGAGCACGCAGAGCATTTGAATATTGTGCTGCAAGTGTTAAGAGAGAAGAAGTTATATGCGAAACTGTCGAAATGTGAGTTCTGGTTGAAGGAAGTAAGTTTCCTTGGCCATGTGATTTCAAGTGGTGGAATTGTTGTGGATCCCGCAAATATTGATGCTGTGGTGCAATGGGAGACTCTGAAATCTGCTACTGAAATTCGAAGTTTTCTTGGATTGGCAGGTTATTATCGCAAGTTTATTAAAGGCTTTTCTAAGTTGGCTTTACCTTTAACGCAACTGACGCGGAAGGGTCAAGCATATGTGTGGGATGTGGCTTGTGAGGAGAGTTTTATGGAATTAAAGAAGAAGTTGACGACCGCTCCAGTATTGATTTTACCTAATCCAAATGAGTCATTTGTGGTATATTGCGATGCATCGAAGATGGGTCTTGGTGGAGTGCTAATGCAGAATGGACAGGTTGTTGCTTGTGCGTCGAGACAACTAAGGGTTCATGAAAGGAATTATCCTACACATGATCTAGAGTTGGCAGCTGTAGTGTTCGTACTGAAAATTTGGCGACACTATCTTTTTGGTTCGAGGTTCGAAGTGTTCAGTGATCATAAAAACTTAAAATACTTGTTTGATCAAAAGGAGTTGAATATGAGACAGAGGAGGTGGTTGGAATTATTGAAGGATTATGATTTCGATTTGAATTACCATCTTGGGAAAGCAAATGTAGTGGCTGATGCGTTGAGTAGGAAGTCACTGCGTATGTCAATGCTTATGGTGCGCGAATTGGAATTGATTGAGCAGTTTAGAGACATGAGTTTAGTGTGTGAAGCCAATTCTGATAGTGTAAAATTGGGAATGTTGAAGCTGACTAGTAATATTCTTGAAGAAATTCGAGCAGGCCAGAAATCTAATTTGAAGCTGGTGGATCAGTTGACGTTGATTAACTAAGGTAATGGTGGGGAGTTCAAAATTGATGAAAATGGTGTGATGAGATTCGGAGATAGAGTGTGTATTCCGGATATTCCGGAACTTAAGAAGAGTATTCTTGAAGAAGGACATAGAAGTGGGTTGATTATTCATCCCGGTGCTACGAAAATGTATCAAGACTTGAAGAAGTTGTTTTGGTGGCCTGGAATGAAAAAGGATGTTGCAGAATTTGAACATCAGAAGCCTTCAGGTTTGATGCAACCGCTGAGCATTCCCGAGTGGAAGTGGGATAACATTTCGATGGATTTTGTGATGGGTTTGCCGAGGACTGCGAAGGGTAATGATTCTATTTGGGTAATAGTAGATAGGTTGACTAAGTCGGCTCATTTCTTGCCGATGAAGATTAATCATCCTATTAAGAGGTTGGTTGAGCTGTATATCGATGAGATTGTGAGGTTGCATAGAATACCGTCGAGTAACGTATCGGATAGAGATCCGCGTTTTACGTCAAAATTTTGGAAAGGTTTACAAGATGCTTTGGGTACTAAGTTGAGGTTGAGTTCTGCTTATCATCCGCAGACAGATGGACAGTCTGAGAGGACTATCCAATCTTTGGAAGATTTGTTGAGAGCTTGCGTGTTAGACCAAGGAGGAGCTTGGGATGACCATTCACCTTTGGTTGAATTTATTTGCAACAATAGTTTTCACGCGAGTATCGGTATGGAACCGTATGAGGCGTTGTATGGGCGAAGGTGTAGGACACCGTTGTGTTGGTATGAGTCGGGAGAGAGTGCTGTGCTCGAACCTGAAATTGTGCGAGAGACGACTGATAAGATTAAGATGATTCAAGAGAGAATGAAAGCTTCGCAGAGCCTTCAGAAGAGTTATCATGATAAGTGAAGAAAGGAACTGGAGTTTCAAGTGGATGATCATGTATTTCTGAAGGTTACGCCGATAACTGGTGTCGGTAGAGCTTTGAAGTCGAGAAAACTTACACCGCGATTTATTGGTCCGTATCAAATTTCAGAGAAGATCGGTGAGGTGGCGTATCAGATTACTTTACCACCGTCACTTGCGAATCTCCATGATGTGTTTCATGTGTCTCAATTGAGGAAATACATTCCGGATCCTTCGCATGTGATCCAGATGGATGACGTACAAGTGCGAGATAACTTAACTGTCGAAGCATCGCCAGTGCGAATCGAAGGTCGGGAAATGAAGCAATTGCGGGGCAAGGATATTGCCTTAGTGAAGGTACTGTGGGGTGGACCAGCTGGAGACAGTTTGACTTGGGAACGCGAGGATCAGATGAAAGAGTCATACCCGTTCTTGTTTGCATCAGGTAATTTTCGAGGGCGAAAATTCTTTTAAGTGGGGGAGAGTTGTAACACCCCGAAAATCTAAATTAATTATTTAATTAGTTATTTAATTGACTTAGCGTAAATTATGAGTTTATATGACGTTGGGATGGTTATGAGGCATGATGATATGAAATATGAGGATAAATTCTAAGTTATTATTTAATTAAGATTATTTAGATTTATTAGAGGATTAATCTAAATAATTAGATAAATAATAATTTTAGAGATTTAAAGGGTAAAGTGGGAAAATTAGATGGAATAAGTGAGGGTAAGAATGGAATAGCATAATGAGGTCTAAGGGGTAAGAATGACAAAAACAAATAACCGAGTTTGGGAGAATCATTCTGATCGATCGTGTTTTGTGAAAAAGTGCTATGAGGAACAAAAGAGGGAGAAGCTAGGGCTCAGGGAATTCTTGATGAACTCAAAGGGGAGAATCAAGATTTTTGCATCTAAGGCATGGGGAGTATAGCCTTCATTATAATTGTTATAGAGTTAGGATGTATGTGGAATAGTTTGGAGTTTAAGAGGTTTTAGGGATTTATGATGAGTTCTTGATGAATTAGGTAGAAAGTGATGAAATTGAGACGTATTTTTGATTTAGAATGATGTATGTGTTGCATAAATTGATGTGGTGTGATTGTATACGATTTCATGATGAATTGATGGGGGGTTTTGGGGCTGTATAGAATTGAACCCGTAGGGAAAATTGGAGGTTTTTGGTGAAAAATTCGTAAAACAGCAGAAATTTGCTTTTGTCACGTTGTTAACCGGTTAACGCATGGGTAGTAACTGGTTAACACGTTAAAAATTGATGTTTTTGGACATTTTTACATTGAGTAACCGGTTACCCGCCTGGTGTTAACCGATTACCACTGAAACATACAGTTTTTGGAAAACTTGGAAAATTCATAACTTTCAAACCGTGTATCTGTTTGATGCGCTATTCGAAGTGTTGGAAAGCTGACATTATGAAATTTAATTTGGTAAAATAAAATTAGTTAAATTAATTATTTTTCCAGTATTGAATTTAGGGAAACGTCGGATTAGTCTTTGGGGTAATTCCGGGTTGGCTTATATGTTGATTACTTGGATGTTGTGATGATTGTTCTGGTGTTATTATGATGTATATGTTGCTGTAAGATGTCTGAGGTGCTGCTATGATGTGTATGTTTCGATGTGTATGTGCTACGTGACGAATATGATGAATAATTGAATGAATATTGATGTAATTTTGACGAATCCGTTAAGGATAATTATTATGACGTTTTGCATCGTGCATTCATGGCATATTAGGACTTCGGTCCAGTGATGATGATAGGACTTCGGTCCAGTGAAGATGATAGGACTTCGGTCCAAGGTGGCTTCAATCCCATTGTGTAGATTGAGGTAATTATGATGTGTTCCCTTGTGGAGGGTTAATGGCCCAATGTCCATTTTATGACGATTGGTACCACATGCATATTCCGATGACGTTGCATTTCATACTAAGTGGCATTGCATGTGAATGAGTGAATTGTGAATTATTATGTGTGTCTGTTGATGATGAAATGAAGATGTTGTTGCTGTCTCATTTATATCCTTTTCTTTATACCTTTTATAATGAATTGTGAATACTCACCCTGCCTGTTGAATGTTTCCCCTATCTGGGCAACGCGCAGGTGATCCGGAGTAGTATTTAGACCCATTGAAGATTTAGCTTTGGAGTCAATTATTTTTATTTCGGTGGATTAGAAGGTGTCTTGCTCTGATATATGTAACATCGGGGTTTAGGATCGTCTGATCGGAACAACTGCGTTATTTTCCTTCTGTTTGGTTATTACAGGAGATTTATGTATTGTTTCCATGAATTTTATTTAAATGTTGAATTTTGAGTTACTGTTTGATGAGGTTATGATGAAGTATTTTAATAAAGAACTTGAGACTAAATTTTCTGCTGTGGAGTTTTAAATGCTGAATTTTCTTGGAGAATAATAATTATGAATTTTTGTGAGAACCCGTGTTACGGAGCAGGAACACATTATGATGTGATTTTATGGAATGAAGTGTGACACCGTTTCTTTGTGAAGATACTCTGATTATTTATTTAAATTATTGTGTGAACATGTCGTGGGGTAGAAAGGTGTTACAATTTCTCCCAAAACAAACTTGTTCTCCTATAAATAGAGGTCATTTCTGATCATTCAAACCACTCCAAAACAATACCAAAGACTTGTTTTCTTACTTTCCCTCTCTTACTTCAAATTTCAAAGTTTCAAGGATCAAACTTGGAATTCTTAAAACCAGAGCCTAAACCACTCAAATAACCATCCAAACACATCACAAATCATCCATTGGAGGTGTCCAAACCTTCACCTTCATCTAAAATCACCAAAATCAGAAAGTCAATCATCAAAACCTCAAATTTTGACTTTTCTTCATTTTTCAAGCCATGTCTTGATTCAGTCCCTTTCAAAACCAAACAACACCTCAAACACACTCTAATATATATCCTTAAGGTGTTCCAAGCATAGTTTCTCAACTGTAACCTCATTTGGAGGAGTTACCATTTTGGTCACTTTTACCAATTTTGCAAGAAAGAGCTAAATTATGTTCCAGAGGTTTTCTTTGGATTTTGATCATCCTAAAAGCTTTCAACATATCTATTAAGAGTGTCCAAGCCATTGGATTGCTTCTGTCACAAGTATCTTGAAGGTTAGCAAGTGGAGCTTCAAGAGGTAAGTGCATAAGAACTTGAACTTTGTGAAATATGTATTGCTTTGATGTACATTGATCATGAACATGTCATACATATCATATTTGTTGTGCTTAAACTATTTTTTCCATGCTATTATTGCTTGTATAGAGTTGTAGCATAGAACTTGCAAAACTCGACCTATTTTGAAACCACTACCGGGTTTTAAAATGTAGGCATTTTTAGAAAATTCACTACGACATTTATTGCTTCTGGCAACACTATTTTATGCAACATGCGTAAATTGTTGCCTATAAAAAGATCAGGCAACAATTTTTTATTGTTGCTAAGAGAAATATCGTAACACCCGATAAATGTTCCCTAAAATATTTTTTGGGATGATTTTTAAATGTCCTTATAATTTATTTTTGGCAATAACTGATAAATGTCCCCTTAAATAACTTATTGTTGCATTATTCCTAATAAAAGGTTACATTTTTCAAATGTTGCATAAAAATTTCAATAACAAAAAAACTTGGCGGCAACTTTCCCTCCAATTTACTTCTAATTTAATTGATTCATTTCTCATTATTTTTTCACATTTATAATTTTATCATAATTATACATAATTATACATAATTCTAAATTTATCAATTAATTTAGTGTTAAAATATTAATAAAATTTAATATTAATATATTATAATTTTTTATTGAAATTATTAATAAAAATGTATATTTTATAGATTAATTATGAAAAGAAAATTATTAAGCAAAAACCAAATAAAACACGTTGAATAAAAACTATTAAAATAACATTCAGTAAAAAAATTTATAAATAAAAAATTAAGTAAAAGAAAAATTCAATTGGACCACTTAAGTCTAAGGCCCACCATGAAATATATCTTGAAAGAAATGAAAAACTATGTTGTTATTTGAAGCAGAGAAACTCTATCTATTTCGGAAATCTAACATTTACAAAAGATACCGCTGCCCTTTTCCCGTTTTGTTACGAGAGTGCTGCCGGTGTGTGACGCTGGTCGTTGTTTGCTGTGAGTTACTGTCGTTCATCGTATTACTCACTATCATCTTCGTTTCTTCCCTTTCAGTAAGTTTCAAAGCATTTTCGTTTATGTCGATTTGTTGATTGGATTTATGGTCTGATTTGTGTTTTATTATATGAATCTTTCTGTTTTTTTATATGTGAATCCTTCTATTTTGTTCGTTTTTTACTATCTTCCATTTCTGAAAGTCATTGAGACATTTTGTGTAGTAATTGATTGTGTTAAAAAGAGATATGAAGCTTGAAAACAAGTGTTTTAAGGTCCACAATAGCTATAATTTAATTGTGCGGTTAACCAATTATGACTTTGATTTGCCACTTAATTGTGTTGAATGTAAAAATGTCAATATGTGTAGGTTGTGGGGCAGTGAGGAAAACATAAAAGAATGAAGTAGTTTGTGTATATGTATTTATAAGGGTACAAGCTTAAAAATGTCAATCTGTTGTATTGAATTTGTCTTTAGTGTTTGGATAAGTTAATGACTAACTACATAAATTCATATTCTCCATGACTAGTCTAATGAAATTAAAAATTAATTAAAAATGAGAAGAAATTTCTAAAGAAGAAAGTGACAACCATAAAATTCTTTGAATCAGTAGATAAACATATAAATTTATACATGCTAGCTAGTTTACAAAATGTTAATGGATGACCACAAGGTTTTCCTCACTTCACATTAATCTTACCACTGAGCTGAAGGCGAAGATTATAGGTTTTTCTTACGATTTAAACTAGTGGATTAATCATCCTAGGGACTGTCTTGTTTGTTTTTGATTTTATCAGGCTGTGCACCTATTGTTTCCTTTTGAGTTGTGTGCAGGGGATTGTTTGTTTTAGTTGTTGGCCTAGGTTCTGCTATTCTGATTATACCACTGATTTGTACATTTTCTTGGTTTGGTGTTGTTCTTTTCACTGTTGGTAGTTTTATGTATTTTAGTGTTGGATATGGGGGTTGGTTTGATTGTACTAATGTATTTGAACAAGTTGTATCTTTTTCCATTGAGTTTAGTTTTTGTGCATACAAAATCTAACCGTGCTTTGCTGTTTAACTGTCGTGACAGTTTTCTGAAGTAATTTGAACGAGTTTCCATGTACTTTACTAGTTGGTCTCATGTTTTAGGCAGGAAATAAATGGAAAGCACTTGGTGTTATCTCCTCTTTTATCCTTTCTATTGCCATTTTCCTTCACTTTTCATTAAGCTTTTATTTTCTCGGGGAATTTTTGTATTACATTATCAAATAAGATTGCAGGTAAAAGTTGCATTGTATAGTGTTAGAATTATTCAAAACCAAAATCTCATCAGCTGATACAAGGATAGCATGACATAATATATTTTCTCATCTAGACCAAATAACAATTGCTACTAGTGATTTTAGATTGGTGGTATTGTCTGTATTTTGAAGGAAAAAAGTGAAAAATATGTTTGATGGTTGTTGACAATAGTTGTTATGCTAGTCTATAGACATATGTTAGCAAGATTATGGAGGGAGTATAGAATGAGCAGAGCTATTAAGTAATGCTTTAACCTTTGTAAGTCAAAGGGAAAAAGTAAAGCTACATGTTGTCTTAAGTAGCAAATGATCAAAGGGTGATGTTTGTTGTAGAACTTTAGATAATGATTAGCTAGCACTTTTCTTTAAAGCAGGAAAAATATACTTTTTAAATTATTTACATTTTTAACACATTTTTTACTGCCAAATAAGCATTTTTTTAATACCAAATACGAAGCATGTTTGAATGATTCAGTAGGTTCCACGTTAATTTATCTAAAGAAGAGAATATTAGAAACAACATTAGTAAAAATAATATTGAATTCAGAGTGGCATCCTGGTCTGTGCTGAAATTGCCAAACAATTAACAAAGCAAAGTTTTCCCCCTAATAACTTGAATTTTAACATTTTCACTTAGTTAATTACCGTTGTCCTGGATTGTCATTGTCAAAGATAAAAATTAGGTTATTTTCACTACCATTCCAATTAGGAAAAATACACAAGTTTAATTTCTTTCGTTTAAGATGATGAAAACCGTTTCTATACTGACACTCCTGACTCCACACCTATTTTCAGCTTCAGGTAATAACAACCTCTACCTAATCCTTCAACAACTTCTTTAATCCAACTATACACAAATCCTTGTGATAAGCAAGTTGAATTTTTAAAAACTTTAATCTATATTATGAAATTGACCAAAAACAAATGAAAATGAAATTGGCCAGTAAAAGGAAATGAGAGTAAAAATGAGAGTGAGTTAGCATAAGACATAGTTCCTGAATGAATAGACATTCATCATACTAAAATATAATTATAATTTTTAAATTTAATATTGACATTAGAATTTTTAAAATTTATATACATTTATAAAAATTAAGATATGTAAGTCGTGCATTGTTGGATAATGTTTTAAGAACATGGAAAATCCAATATTCCAGACATAAATCGTAAAAATCTAGATATTTATAATATTATATTTTTACCAATATGTTTATAATATGTTGGTGTTGTGTTGTGTTGCATTAGTTCATTCTTACATGTAGTAATTTATAGATAAATTTTTTGTATATCTTTTATACCATGTCATGTTTTCTACCACACATTCACTTTGAAAAAAAAAGTAAATTATCATTCCTTTTGTGTTGTAACTACTGTTAGAGATGCATGGAGAAGATATAAGCATAAAATCAAGAATAATCATTTTTTGAAGTATTCCAACATGACTGTGAGACTCAAACATCGTCCTCCAAAGGTTCCAGAAGCTCATTTTAGGAACCTTTGTGAATATTAGAATAAGGAACCTGTACAAGTAAGTTTCATAAAAGAATGATTATTTATGAATTGTGCATAGTTTTATCTATGATATATTCAATTAAGATTTATAATGTAATAATTCCTTCAACTTACTTTATATGTAGGCAATCAGTGAAAAGAACACTAGAAATAGAGCTCAACTAAAGTGGGTGCAACGAATGGGTCCCAAAAACTTCTCTTTGATTCGTGAAAAATTGGTAACTTTCCTTCAATATGAATTTTAATTCATGGGATGTTATTATGCATTTTATTTAATGTCTTTTTTTTTCTTTTGCAATTGACATTTTAATTCAAGAGTTGTTTTGTTTTGGAATTCTTGTGATTGTGCAGCGTGCAAAAGAAGAAAGAGAGCCCACTAAATCAGAAATTTTTGTTGAAACTCGGAAAGGAAATAAAGGAAAAGTGGTGGATGCAGAAACTGAAAAAAATAATTGTATGTCAAAATTTAACTTTACAGTAAATTATGCTTACTTAATATATTTAGCAAACATTATTTATAATAGTAGCTAATATTTAATTGTAATTTTTGCTAGTCCCAACTTCAAGAAACGATTGAAAATGAGGGAAGTGATACAGAGGCATTTGAAGCTGTTTTTGGAAAGGAGTGTCCTGGTAGGGTACGTTGTTATGGGAGAAACATAACTAAAACTTCCTTAAAGCAAAAGCTAGAGATCAATGCTTTGAAAAAAGTACACAATGAAGAAGTTTCTACATTGAGGCATGATTTTGAAGATAAGATTGATAGATTGCAAAATGCTTTTAAGACATTAATGCAACATTGCAATCCTCAAATTAATATGGAATCAATAGGAGATTTGTTAGGATTATCCCACAAAGATGCTAATAGTGACCCAAAGGAGAGTGGCACACAAATGCATTATTCTTCATCAACTCATGCTCCAGGTCTTTTAAAGGTAATTGTATGCATCAATATTATTGTTTTATATTATGTTATTATAATTGGCTCATTTACATGATAAAAATGGGCATTCCATCTTATGCTACTGCCAACTATGATGCTAACGTGGCATGCTAAAAATTGGCCACTATTATTGAATGAGGATATTATTGTGTTGGATTTTTGTTTTATGTTGGTGAGGTTAATAAGTTGCGGCACAATATTGTTAGTTGTAAGGAATGAACCATGTACACAATCCAACGTAAGGAATGAGGCATGTACACACTCCTACGTAACAATGGATTTAACATCGTAAAGTCACATTCATTTATAATTTTAATTGTTGGGACCGCGTCAGAATTTGGAATTTTTCCATGTCACTTGGTTGGAGTGTGTCATCTGCATGTTCTAACTTTGTTCGGTATTACCTTGAGGGGATCATGGTTAGTGAATGTTATATACGTAAAGAGCCGCGAGTTGAGAAATATATTGTGGGTTAGAGCAAGACAGATTGATGGCTTTGGGTAGGGATGGCTTTGAATTAAAAGAAATTGTTTAATTTAAGCTTCTGCAGCAGTGTTAACTGATTAACACAATGGGGTTACCGGATAAAAACGTGCAAGGATGGTGTTTTGTGCTGAATTTTGAGGAGTTAACCGATTGACCTCAGACGGGTAATCAATTAACATGTGTGTAAATTGTGAAATCCCTTAGGAACCATCATCTGTTTTTTGTTACCTTATGTTACTCTGATTGGAGAGTATTGTGTGAAAGGAGAACGAGATTGCAAGTTAATGAAAGACGAAATAGTATTTTGAAATCGTGACTTCTGGAAAGGTGTTGCGTAATTGGTAATTTGTTTAGACGACGAGGGAGTTTAACTTTTGGAGAATTAATCTTGTGAATTGTGTTGAATGTGAGAAAGTCTTAAGTGTACTATTATCAGTACTGTTGAGGGTCTTAAGGACGAAGTTGGGAAATACTCACGAAGTATTGATCTTGCAAGTAATATTTCCATGTAATTATGGTATTAGTAAGATATGAACGGTTGGTTAGAGTTAGTATTTGTTATCTTTCATGAGTTCATGGCATCAGATTTAGACCGTGAGAGTGGTACTAGTTGTGTACAGTTGTACTTACCCATAGGAGGAAATTTGAAGGTTATCCTTCCAAGTAAGAGTGCGAATTGGATGTTCCGAAGTTAAGCATGTAACTTGAGAAGCCTGATATGGACTTCGACGGTGTATATGCGTGCGGAGTGTCGTAGGCGATTTGGTGAGTAGTATGGAAACTCACAATTTCGCTTTGAATGATTTAAGTTTTGATAAGTGGTGACTCACATATGATTGAAGTTCCGTGATGGTGATACGTGTTGTTGGTTGAGATCTCATGTCAACAAGAAACCTTGAGTGGGTCAAAAAACCGCGAGGAGAGTTGTTACGGAATGTGGTAACTAGAAACGAAAGTTGTTAAGCTATTTTAGATGAATTGTTTTGAGTTTAGACCGAACATGGAGTTGTATATGTTACAGTTGTAGCAGTGAAACTCCTGCACCTATCGTCTGGAGAGTATTGGACCGATGATAAGATATTGTGTGTTGGCGAGGAAGTTTTTCTACCATAGGACGTCAGTAAGTTTCTTGTGTCGATTGGTTTTAAGGATCCCAGTGGATAAGTGTGTTTCTCTGTGGACCGTTAGCTACTTAGTAGTGCTTGATAATCCATGGTGTTCCACTGTTAGAATTTGGGTTACGCAGTGGAAGGTGACAGACGAAAGAGTTAAGTCAGAATAATAAGAATTTAGAAGGATCATTGCTTTTAAGTATGGAAATAAGAAGATTTTGTTTTAAGTGTTTTAAATTTTGGTGTGACACAAAAGAAAGAAAATATCGGATTTAATGAGTATCGTGTACAACATCAGACCAGATGGAACTGGTAAAGGAGTCGTTTGACCAATTATGAAGTGGTTTTGGACGTTGAAAGATTTATGAGAAGATAAATCGTGGATGATTGCGTGAAGTTAAGGAATCGCCGAATTACTTCATGATGATTCGATGAGTGTTTGTTATCCTGAACCAAGATAAGGTGTTACGGTTATTATTGAGTAGAGGAAATTCGAGGGCAAATTTTAATTTAAGGGGGGAGAGTGTAATACCCCGTATTATCTAAATGCTCAATTGGATATCAGATGAGATCAGATGAGTATCTATGTGTTATATCTTTGGTTCATTAGATTTATGGAATCCTCTAAATACTTTAAGTATTGACATTTAGGATCAATAGAGCAACTAATGAACTCTGAAGAGATCAATTATTTATTAAAGGGACAGATCAATATTGATTAGTTCAACAGAGTGTTTTAAGGCAACTCTAATAATTGATCAATTGGTGTCAGATGATAAAATATCAATTGGAGATGTTTTACCCTATTGGATTATATTATATAATAAGTTATATATATATTTGTTAGAAAAGAAAGAGAAAGGAAAAAGATAGAAAGGAAAGGTAATAAGAAAAAGGAAAACAGAGAAAGAGGAAATGGAGAGAAAGAAGAGAAAAAGCTCATGGAAGAAGAAGAGCTTGGATCTTCATCATCTCTTCATAGATTCATCATCTTCTTCAAACTCATCTTCGATTATCAAGTGGGTTCTAGTTAGAAACTCTAAGTTCTAGAAATCCATGATTTGAACTTAGGTTATAATTGAGAGAAAATGATTAAACGGATTAATCGATGAAATCTAACGGATGAAATGCTATATAAACTGTGTAATATAGGCGGGTTATGTTTGGTGTTGATGTATTTATGAATTGGAAGTGTTTTAGGTGAAGATTGTGAGAGGGTTTGGCCCCAATGACCAGTTTTACGCTGCTGGGAAATTCTGAGTCTCGCATGGTTCGCCTAGCAAACCCGGCGAAGGGCAAACCGAATGGTTAGTCGGGGATTCGCCTAGCGAACCCCAAAGTGAATGGAAGGAGAATGTTCGCCCAGAGTTAACAATGCGAACTTTATGCCCTTTTGGTTCTGACTTGGTTCGCTGAGTGATTCACCTAGCGAATACAGTAGCGAACGTGTCAGATTTTTCTATGTTGTTTCCTTCGTAACTTTTGATCCGTAACTCGGATTGAGGCACGGTCGGAAGCGTTGGAAAGCTACTTAAATGCTCAATGTGATGGTGAGGTAGAAGCATGGTTATATGCTATGGATTGATAAGAAAAATACGGAAAATTAATGTATGTATGAATATTGTAGTCCTCGTTTCCACCAAAATTCATGAATCGGGAAGCCGATGGATATGGGACTTGAAGCCTTGGAAAGAGAATCCAATGTGCTATTAAATGGTAATGTTAGACCATGATTTAACCAAGGATGCTTGGTAGAGGATAGTAGTGGCTTGTATGCCTTAAAAATGTGTGTGAACTACTATGTGGATTATGTTTGACATGTTATGCTATCATGTGTGTTTTATGATTGATGTTGTAATATGCTTGTCTAATATTATTGTTGAACATAATTGACAGAATAACATTCTTAAAATAAATTAGGAAGAGTGAGAAAACCTTACCACAAACCTAATGATATGATTCTAGGTTGTGGCTAGGAATTGATAGAAACTCTGGATGGCGACGTTCCTGCATTTGATGTAGAAAGGTGCATCCTTGACAAGTTCTGGCCTAGAGTAGATAACCTAGGTGGCGATGCTTGGGCACTTGATGTAGAAAGGTGCATCCGTGACGAGTATTGGTCTAGGAGTGAGTGAAACACTAGTATGGAACATGTATGAACCATTGTGATTATGAGAAAAGGCAAAAGAGGCCTTAAGGCTAACGTGGCCTTGTGATTGTCGAATACAATCACGTTGTGCATATGATCACATAATCGTAACCGTTTCCCTTGAGGTGCAGTTTCAGGAGTCTCGAGCTCCTCCTCTGAAACGTATGTACAATTACTTGGCAGGTTTGATTCCCGCGTGTGAGTGCGAAGGGAGCCTATATGGTAAAGAGACTTGTGATGGTTAATGGTATGTGTGAAGTGACGGTTCATAAAGGTTAATGGCCCGTAGAACCCGAATCCATTTCGCATGCCAAGTAACTACAAGGATCCATGACTCGGGTCGACTTCTAGACGTAGAAGCGGACGGGAAAAGGGGATGCCTTGGTGAGGTTATCAATTAGTGATATTTTTTAGTTGTTGAACTCATGAACATGTTTCCATATAGTGTGAGATTGAGAACTCAAGGTCATTTCCCTTCCCTTTAGCTTGAGTTAGGATCGATAGAACCATGTAAAGTCGAGAGAATCTATAAGATAGGGAACTCACTGAAATTTGATGTATCTCACCCCACTATTGTTGATTATTTTCAGGAGGTATTTGCAGGTTTGATTTACAAGTGGAGCTATGCTTGGATGTTTCAAGAGAAACTTAGTTTTATTATTTCTGCTGTGTATCATTCTTGTACAATGAGGAATATTGTACCTTATTCTTAGATTTTATTATTTTGGATAGTTTCCATGACTTGTGCCATATGTTGTATTTATGTTTTAGAAATGGACAAGTATGTGAATTATGCCAATAGGCACTTATGATGGTGTCACTACCAAATAAAAATACTTGTATGGTATTATTCTAGATAAATATTATACAGGGCGTTACAGTTGGTATCAGAGCAGGTCATGTCCTCGACCTAGCCTTGAAACATCATAAGTAAATCTATTCTTGCCTCTTAAGTGTGTCTTGCCAGCATGAATCTTAATATCATACTATGTAGTGTTTGGCCTGATCAACCTAATACTATGTATGTGATAGGTAGAATCATGGTTGAGCGACCAAGAGGACTCTGAAGTGTTTTTGAAACTTATGCTGTGAGGGTAGGCTCAAGCCAAGAGTTAGTAGTGAGGAGTTTTGGTCAGCTCAGTGAGGTTTTAGTAGAAGTTGTGATTTGGGTAGCATGGAATTAAAGAGTAGTGTGTTGTTCAAGCAATCCTTTGAAATTTTGGAGCCTGAAAGTTAAGGATCTCTATTGGACGATTGGTTAAGGTATTGAGGAATATGTAAAATCACTAGTGGACCTGGATTGACCACTGATATAGATGAGAATTTCAAGTAATCTCATTCCGTGACAAAGAAAGGTTGTTTTGTGGAACGTGTGAAGTAAGGTCCGGAAGTGAGATAGTTATTGGTGTTTCTGTTCTAAGGTCACTATGGTATCTTGAATGGACGAGAGTACCTTAAGGAATGTGTTCTGAGCAATAACTTCCGACTAGTTAAAAGTTGAGAGTTAGGGAAGTTCGGCTTCTATGGGAACCTAAAGTAGTAGAGGAGTGTGTGAAGGAACACAAGGATGTGTTAAATACTTCAAGTGAAACAAGTATGTGCCGGACGAAAAGTAAGAGATAAGTTTCGTGTATTTAGTTATGAAGAGAGATTAAGTTCGAGATGATACATCAGGATTTCTGTTTTCAGTAAAAGACTAATTAGAATTGTTAAATTACCCAAGGAACAATATAAGGTATTGTGTCGGAGAAAGTTTGGACTTTATTTGGTAACAGAAAGTGTAGTGATACGGACCAGAAGAAGTTTGTGTTAAGAAACAGAGTAAGTACCTTGGAATCAAGGAAATCTTAGTAAGATGGTTTTATATTTGGACCTAAGAGGATTACAATGGAGAGAGAAGTAAGCGCGGTGTGGAAAATGGTATGTTATGAGGAAGTGATAACGTAATGTATTTTGGACGAGTGTGCAACGGAATTTTTTAAAGTGTTGATGAACCTATAGTTAAGGAAGTGTAATCACGGATGGCTCACCCGTGAGGACCCTAGTAGTATAATGTGAAATGAGAAAGTTACACTTTGGTATTGGAGAATGCGTAGTAGTAGCACCATGGTCACAAGTGTACGTGATGTATTCTTATTCTTGATGCAAGTATGAAGGGACGTACTTTGTGGAGCAGTAAATGTTGTGTCCTAAGAAGTAAGATTATGGTAAAACAACGAGAAGTAAATTAGGACTTATTACGGACTAAGTGTAAATTATGGAACGACTTATACCGGAAGAGTTTTGTAAATGGTTGATGAGAATTGTCGGTTGCGAATCTTCCATTAAGTGATTTGGTAAGTGGAATGTGTAATGGATGGTGAAAGGTAAGAAATCCCGGTTAATGTGTACGAAGTGATGGAAAGGTTCTTCAAGAGGACGCATTGCCCCGATTTATTTTCAAGTATAGAGAAACTTCTGTAATTGTGAATAATCGGAATATTCCAAATCTACCTTTTGTTGGACTAAAAACGTTGTTGTTTTATTTCTCACCAAGGAGTTCAAGTGAGAGAATAAGGTGGTATGCTTGATATGAGATGTCCATCAATTTTGTGGTACCGTATAATGGTTGTGTATTGGGTTTTGCTTATGGACGAATCAAGTAAGAGTTGTGGCTAAAACCCTAGGATGTCGTCATTATTGACTTCCCGCTAGTGTAGTTGTTTGAGCAGAAGATGAACTATCCCGCTAAAGTTTTGTGGTGTGACTGCGTCAGAATTTGGAATTTTGCCTTGTCACTTGGTTGAAGTGTGTCATCTGCATGTTTTAACTTTGTTCGGTATTACCTTGAGCGGATCATGGTTAGTGAATGTTATATAAGTAAAGAGCCGCGAGTTGAGAAATATATTGTGGGTTAGAGCAAGACCGATTGATGGTTTTGGGTAGGGATGGCTTTGAATTAAAAGAAATTGTTTAATTTCAGCTTCTGAAGCAGTGTTAACCGATTAACACAATGGGGTTACCAGATTAACATGTGCAAGGATGGTGTTTTGTGCTGAATTTTGAGGAGTTAACCGGTTGACCTCATACGGGTAATCGATTAACATGTGTGTAAATTGTGAAATCCCTTAGGAACCATCATCTGTGTTTTGTTACCTTATGTTACTCCGATTGGAGAGTATTGTGTGAAAGGAGAACCGGATTGCAAGTTAATGAAAGACGAAATAGTATTTTGAAATCGTGACTTCTGGAAAGGTGTTGCGTAATTGGTCATTTGTTTAGACGACGAGGGAGTTTAACTTTTGGAGAATTAATCTTGTGAATTGTGTTGAATGTGAGAAAGTCTTAAGTGTACTATTATCAGCACTGTTGAGTGTCTTAAGGACGAAGTTGGAAAATACTCACGATGTATTGATCTTGCAAGGAATATTTCCGTGTTATTATGGTATTAGTAAGATATAAACAGTTGGTTAGAGTTAGTATTTGTTATCTTCCGTGAGTTCATTGCATCGAATTTAGACCGTGAGAGTGGTACCAGTTGTGTACAGTTGTACTTACCCAGAGGAGGAAATTTGAAGGTTATCCTTCCAAGTAAGAGTGCGAATTGGATGTTTCAAAGTTAAGCATGTAACTTGAGAAGCGTGATATGGACTTCGACATTGTATATGCGTGCGGAGTGTCGTAGGCGATTTGGTGAGTAGTATGGAAACTCACAATTTCGCTTTGAATGGTTTAATTTTGATAAGTGGTGACTCACATATGATTGAAGTTCCGTGATGGTGTTACGTGTTATTGGTTGAGATCTCGTGTCAACAAGAAACCTTGAGTCAGTTGAAAAACCGCGAGGAGAGTTGTTATGGAATGTGGTAACTAGAAACGAAAGTTGTTAAGCTATTTTGGATGAATTGTTTTGAGTTTAGACCATACATGGAGTTGTATATGTTATGGTTATAGCAGTGAAACTCCTGCACCTGTTGTCTGGAGAGTATTTGACCGATGATAAGATATTGTGTGTTGGCAAGGAAATTGTTCCACCATAGGACGTAAGTAAGTTTCTTGTGTCAATTGGTTTTAAGGATCCCAGTGGATAATTGTGTTTCTCCGTGGACTATTAGCTACTTAGTAGTGCTTGAGAATCCGTGGTGTTCCACTATTAGAATTTGGGTTACGCAGTGGAAGGTGACAGATGAAAGAGTTAAGTCAGAATAATAAGAATTTAGAAGGATCATTGCTTTTAAGTATGGAAATAAGAAGATCTTGTTTTAAGTGTGTTACCTTTTGGTGTGACATGAAAGAAAGGAAATATCAGATTTAATGAGTATCGTGTACAGCATCAGACCAGATGGAACTGGTAAAGGAGTCGTTTGACCAATTATGAAGTGGTTTTGGACGTTGAAAGATTTATGAGAAGATAAATCGTCGATGATTGCGTGAAGTTAAGGAATCGCCGAATTACTTCATGATGATTCGATGAGTGTTTGTTATCCTGAACCAAGATAAGGTGTTACGGTTATTTTTTAGTAGAGGAAATTTGAGGGCGAATTTTAATTTAAGGGGGGGAGAGTGTAATACCCCGTATTATCTAAATGCTCAATTAGATATCAGATGAGATCAGATGAGTATCTATGTGCTCTATCTTTGGTTCATTAGATTTATGGAATCCTCTAAATACTTTAAGTATTGACATTTGGGATCAATAGAGCAACTAATGGACTCTGAAGAGATCAATTATTTATTAAAGGGACAGATGAATATTGATTAGTTCAACAGAGTGTTTTAAGGTAACTCTAATAATTGATCAATTAGTGTCAAAGGATAAAATATCAATTGGAGATGTTTTACCCTATTGGATTATATTATATAATAAGTTATATATATATATATTTGTTAGAAAAGAAAGAGAAAGGAAAAAGATAGAAAGGAAAGGAAAGAAGAAAAAGGAAAACAGATAAAGAGGAAATGGAGAGAAAGAAGAGAAAAAGCTCATGGAAGAAGAAGAGCTTGGATCTTCATCATCTCTTCATAGATTCATCATATTCTTCAAACTCCTCTTCGATTATCAGGTGGGTTCTAGTTAGAAACTCTAAGTTCTAGAAATCCATGATTTGAACTTAGGTTAGAATTGAGAGAAAATGATTAAACGGATTAATCGATGAAATCTAACGGATGAAATGCTATATAAACTGTGTAATATAGGCGGGTTATGTTTGGTGTTGATGTATTTATGAATTGGAAGTGTTTTAGGTGAAGAATGTGAGAGGGTTTGGCCCCAATGACCTGTTTTACGCTGTTGGGAAATTCTGAGTCTCGCATGGTTCGCCTAGCGAACCTGGCGAAGGGCAAAGCGAATGGTTTGTCGAGTATTTACCGAGCGAAGCCCAAAGCGAATGGAAGGCGAATGTTCGCCCAGAGATCGCAAAGCGAACTTTATGCCCTTTTGGTTCTGACTTGGTTCACTGAGTGATTCACCTAGCGAATACAGTAGCGAATGTGGCCGATTTTTCTATGTTGTTTCCTTCATAACTTTTGATCCGTAACTCGGATTGAGGCACGGTCGGAAGCGTTGGAAAACTACTTTAATGCTATATGTGATGGTGAGGTAGAAACATGGTTATATTCTATGGATTGATAAGAAAAATAAGGAAAAGTAATGTATGTGTGAATATTGTAGTCCTCGTTTCCACCAAAATTCATGAATCGGGAAGCCGATTGATATGGGACTTGAAGCCTTGGAAAGAGAAGCCAATGTGCTATTAAATGGTAATGTTAGACCATGATTTAACCAAGGATTATTGGTAAAGGATAGTAGTGGCTAGTATGCCTTAAAAGTGTGTGTGAACTACTATGTGGATTATGTTTGACATGTTATGCTATCATGTGTGTTTTATGATTGATGTTGTAATATGCTTGTCTAATATTGTTGTTGAACATAAATGAGAGAATAACATGCTTAAAATGAATTAGGAAGAGTGAGGAAACCTAACCCCAAACCTAATAAAATGATTCTAGGTTGTGACTAGGAATTGATAGACACTCTGGATGGCGACGCTCGTGCATTCGATGTAGAAAGGTGCATCCTTGTCGAGTTCTGGCCTAGAGTAGATAAGCTAGGTGGCGATGCTAGGGAACTTGATGTAGAAAGGTGCATCCGTGATAAGTATTGGTCTAGGAGTGAGTGAAACACTAGTATGGAACATGTGTGAACCATTGTGATTATGAGAAAAGGCAAAAGAGGCCTTAAGGCTAATGTGGCCTTGTGATTGTCGAATACAATCACGTTGTGCATATGATCACGTAATCGTAACCGTTTCCCTTGAGGTGCGGTTTCATGAGTCTCGAGCTCCTCCTATGAAACGTATGCACAATTACTTGGCAGGTTTGATTCCCGCGTGTGAGTATGAATGAAGCCTATATGGTAAAGAGACTTGTGACGGTTAATGGCCTGTGTGAAGTGACGGTTCATAAAGGTTAATGGCCCGTAGAACCCGAATCCATTTTGTATGCCAAGTAACTACAAGGATCCATGACTCGGGTCGACTTCTAGACGTAGAAGTGGACGGGAAAACGGGATACCTTGGTGAGGTTATCGATTAGTGATATTTTGAGTTGGTGAACTCATGAACATGTTTCTATATAGTGTGAGATTGAGAACTCAAGGTCATTTCCCTTCCCCTTGACTTGAGTTAGGATTGATAGAACCATGTAAAGCCGAGAGAATCCATAAGATAGGGAACTTACTGAGATTTGATGTATCTCACTCCACTATTGTTGATTATTTTCAGGAGGTATTTGCAGGTTTGGTTTACAAGTGGAGCTATGCTTGGATGTTTCAAGAGAAACTTAGTTTTATTATTTCCGCTGTGTATCATTCTTGTACAATGAGGAATATTGTACCTTATTCTTATATTTTATTATTTTGGATAGTTTCCATGACTTGTGCCATATGTTGTATTTATGTTTTAGAAATGGACAAGTATGTGAATTATGCCAATAGGCACTTAAGATGGTGTCAGTACCAAATAAAGACACTTGTATGGTATTATTCTAGATAAATATTATACAGGGCGTTAAAGTTGGTATCAGAGCAGGTCATGTCCTCTACCTAGCCTTGAAACATCATAAGTAAATCTATTCCTGCCTCTTAAGTGTGTCTTGCCAGCATGAATCTTAATATCATACTATGTAGTGTTTGGCCTGATCAACTTAATACTACGTATGTGATAGGTAGAATCATGGATGAGCGACCACGAGGACTCCGAAGTGTTGTCGAAACTTGTGTTGTGAGGGTAGGCTTAAGCCAAGAGTTAGTAGTGAGGAGTTTTGGTCAGCTCAGTGAGGCTTTAGTAGAAGTTGTGATTTGGGTAGCATGGAATTAAAGAGTAGTGTGTTGTTCAAGCAATCCTTTGAAATTTTGGAGCCTGAAAGTTAAGGATCTCTATTGGACGAGTGGTTAAGGTATTGAGGAATATGTAAAATCACTAGTGGACCTGGATTGACCACTGATATAGATGAGAATTTCAAGTAATCTCATTCCGTGACAAGGAAAGGTTGTTTTGTGGAACGTGTGAAGTAAGGTCCGGAAGTGAGATAGTTATTGGTGTTTCTGTTCTAAGGTCACTATGGTATCTTGAATGGACGAGAGTACCTTAAGGAATGTGTTTTGAGCAATATCTTTCGACTAGTTAAAAGTTAAGAGTTAAGGAAGTTCGACTTCTAAGGGAACCTAAAGTAGTAGAGGAGTGTGTGAAGGAACACAAGGATTTGTTTATATACTTCAAGTGAAACAAGTATGTGCCGGACGACGAGTAAGAGATAAGTTGCGTGTATTTAGTTATGAAGAGAGATTAAGTTCGAGATGATACATCAGGATTTCTGTTTTCAGTAAGAGACCAATTTGGAATTGTTAAATTACCCAAGGAACAATATAAGGTATTGTGTCGGAGAAAGTTTGGACTTTATTTAGTAACAGAAAGTGTAGTGATATGGACCAGAAGAAGTTTGTGTTAAGAAACAGGGTAAGTACCTTGGATTCAAGGAAATCTTAGTAAGATGGTTTTATATTTGGACCTAAGAGGATTACAATGGAGAGCGAAGTAAGCGCGGTGTGGAAAATGGTATGTTATGAGGAAGTGATAACGTAATGTATTTTGGACGAGTGTGCAACGGAATTTTTTAAGGTGTTGATGAACCTATAGTTAAGGAAGTGTAATCACGGATGGCTCACCCGTGAGGACCCTAGTAGTATAATATGAAATGAGAAAGTTACACTTTGGTATTGGAGAATGCGTATTAGTAGCACCATGGTCACAAGTGTACGTGATGGATTCTTATTCTTGAGTCAAGTATGAAGGGACGTACTTTGTGGAGCAGTAAGTGTTGTGTCCTGAGAAGTAAGATTGTGGTAAAACAACGAGAAGTAAATTAGGACTTATTACAGACTAAGTGTAAATTATGGAACGACTTATACCGGAAGAGTTTTGTAAATGGTTGATGAGAATTGTCGGTTGCGAATCTTCCATTAAGTGATTTGGTAAGTGGAATGTGTAATGGATGGTGAAAGGTAAGAAATCCCGGTTAATGTGTACGAAGTGATGGAAAGGTTCTTCAAGAGGACGCATTGCCCCGATTTATTTTCAAGTATAGAGAAACTTCTGTAATTGTGAATAATCAGAATATTCCGAATCTACCTTTTGTTGGACTAAAAACGTTGTTGTTTTATTTCTCACTAAGGAGTTCAAGTGAGAGAATAAGGTGGTATGCTTGATATGAGATGTCCATCAATTTTGTGGTACCGTATAATGGTTGTGTATTGGGTTTTGCTTATGGACGAATCAAGTAAGAGTTGTGGCTAAAACCATAGGATGTCGTCATTATTGACTTCCCGCTAGTGTAGTTGTTTGAGCAGAAGATGAACTATCCGCTATAGTTTTGTGGTGTGAGTGCGTCAGAATTTGGAATTTTGCCTTGTCACTTGGTTAGAGTGTGTCATCTGCATGTTCTAACTTTGTTCGGTATTACCTTGAGTGGATCATGGTTATTGAATGTTATATAAGTAAAGAGCCGCGAGTTGAGAAATATATTGTGGGTTAGAGCAAGACAGATTGATGGTTTTGGGTAGGGATGGGTTTGAATTAAAAGAAATTGTTTAATTTCAGCTTCTGCAGCAGTGTTAACCGATTAACACAATGGGGTTACTGGATTAACATGTGCAAGGATGGTGTTTGGTGCTGAATTTTGAGGAGTTAACCGATTGACCTCAGACGGGTAATCGATTAACATGTGTGTAAGTTGTGAAATCCCTTAGGAACCATCATCTGTGTTTTGTTACCTTATGTTACTCCGATTGGAGAGTATTGTGTGAAAGGAGAATGGGATTGCAAGTTAATGAAAGACGAAATAGTATTTTGAAATCGTGACTTCTGGAAAGGTGCTGCGTAATTCGTCATTTGTTTAAATGACGAGGGAGTTTAAATTTTGGAGAATTAATCTTGTGAATTGTGTTGAATGTGAGAAAGTCTTAAGTGTACTATTATCAGTACTGTTGAGGGTCTTAAGGACGAAGTTGGAAAATACTCACGAAGTATTGATCTTGCAAGGAATATTTTCGTGTGTAATTATGGTATTAGTAAGATATGAACGGTTGGTAAGAGTTAGTATTTGTTATCTTCCGTGAGTTCATGGCATCAGATTTAGGCCGTGAGAGTGGTACCAGTTGTGTACAGTTGTACTTACCCAGAGGAGGAAATTTGAAGGTTATCCTTCCAAGTAAGAGTGCGAATTGGATGTTCCGAAGTTAAGCATGTAACTTGAGAAGCGTGATATGGACTTCGACGGTGTATATGCGTGCGGAGTGTCGTAGGCGATTTGGTGAGTAGTATGGAAACTCAAAATTTTGCTTTGAATGGTTTAAGTTTTGATAAGTGGTGACTCACATATGATTGAAGTTTCATGATGGTGTTACGTGTTATTGGTTGAGATCTTGTGTCAACAAGAAACCTTGAGTGAGTGGGAAAACTGCGAGGAGGGTTGTTACAGAATGTGGTAACTAGAAACGAAAGTTGTTAAGCTATTTTGGATGAATTGTTTTGAGTTTAGACCGGACATGGAGTTGTATATGTTATGGTTGTAGCAGTGAAACTCCTGCACCTATTGTCTGGAGAGTATTGGACTGATGATAAGATATTGTATGTTGGCGAGGAAATTGTTCTACCATAGGACGTCAGTAAGTTTCTTATGTCGATTGGTTTTAAGGATCCCAGTGAATAAGTGTGTTTCTCCGTGTCTGTTAGCTACTTAGTAGTGCTTGATAATCCGTGGTGTTCCACTGTTAGAATTTGGGTTACGCATTGAAAGGTGACAGACGAAAGAGTTAAGTCAGAATAATAAGAATTTAGAAGGATCATTGCTTTTAAGTATGGAAATAAGAAGATCTTGTTTTAAGTGTGTTACCTTTTGGTGTGACACGAAAGAAAGGAAATATCAGATTTAATGAGTATCATGTACAGCATCAGACCAGATGGAACTGGTAAAGGAGTCGTTTGACCAATTATGAAGTGGTTTTGGACGTTGAAAGATTTATGAGAAGATAAATCGTCGATGATTGCGTGAAGTTAAGGAATCGCCGAATTACTTCATGATGATTCGATGAGTGTTTGTTATCCTGAACCAAGATAAGGTGTTACGCTTATTGTTGAGTAGAGGAAATTCGAGGGCGAATTTTAATTTAAGGGGGGGAGAGTGTAATACCCCGTATTATCTAAATGCTAAATTGGATATCAGATGAGATCAAATGAGTATCTATGTGCTCTATCTTTGGTTCATTAGATTTATGGAATCCTCTAAATATTTTAAGTATTGACATTTGGGATCAATAGAGCAACTAATGAACTCTGAAGAGATCAATTATTTATTAAAGGGATAGATCAATATTGATTAGTTCAACAGAGTGTTTTAAGGTAACTCTAATAATTGATCAATTGGTGTCAGAGGATAAAATATCAATTGGAGATGTTTTACCCTATTGGCTTATATTATATAATAAGTTATATTTATATTTGTTAGAAAAGAAAGAGAAAGGAAAAAGATAGAAAGGAAAGGAAAGAAGAAAAAGGAAAACAGAGAAAGAGGAAATGGAGAGAAAGAAGAGAAAAAGCTCATGGAAGAAGAAGTGCTTGGATCTTCATCTTCTCTTCATAGATTCATCATCTTCTTGAAACTCCTCTTCGATTATCAGGTGGGTTCTAGTTAGAAACTCTAAGTTCTAGAAATCCATGATTTGAACTTAGGTTAGAATTTAGAGAAAATGATTAAACAGATTAATCGATGAAATCTAACAGATGAAATGCTATATAAACTGTGTAATATAGGCAGGTTATGTTTAGTGTTGATGTATTTATGAATTGGAAATGTTTTGGGAAAAGAATGTGAGAGGGTTAAGCCCCAATGACCTGTTTTACGCTGCTGGGAAATTCTGAGTCTCACATGGTTCGCCTAGCGAACCTGGCTAAGGGCAAAGCGAATAGTTTGTCGAGGATTCGCCTAGCGAAACCCAAAGCGAATGGAAGGCGAATGTTCGCCCAGAGTTTGCAAAGAGAACTTTATGCCCTTTTGGTTCTGACTTGGTTCGCTGAGAGATTCGCCTAGCGAATACAGTAGCGAACGTGACCAATTTTTCTATGTTGTTTCCTTCATAACTTTTGATCCGTAACTCAGATTTCGGCACGGTCGGAAGCGTTGGAAAGCTACTTCAATGCTATATGTGATGGTGAGGTAGAAACATGGTTATATGCTATGGATTGATAAGAACAATATTGAAAAGTAATGTATGTGTGAATATTGTAGTCCTCGTTTCCACCAAAATTCATGAATCGGGAAGCCGATTGATATGGGACTTGAAGCCTTAGAAAGAGAATACAATGTGCTATTAAATGGTAATGTTAGACCATGATTTAACCAAGGATGCTTGGTTAAGGATAGTAGTGGCTAGTATGTCTTAAAAATGTGTGTGAACTACTATGTGGATTATGTTTGACATGTTATGCTATCACGTGTGTTTTATGATTGATGTTGTAATATGCTTGTCTAATATTGTTGTTGAACATAATTAAGAGAATAAAATGCTTAAAATGAATTAGGAAGAGTGAGGAAACCTTACCCCAAAACTAATGACATGATTCTAGGTTGTGATTAGGAATTGATAGAAACTCTGGATGGCGACGCTCGTGCATTTGATGTAGAAAGGTGCATCCTTGACGAGTTCTGGACTAGAGTAGATAACCTAGGTGGTGATGCTCGGGCACTTGATGTAGAAAGGTGCATCCGTGACGAGTATTGGTTTAGGAGTGAGTGAAACACTAGTATGGAACATGTGTGAACCATTGTGATTATGAGAAAAGGCAAAAGAGGCCTTAAGGCTAATGTGGCCTTGTGATTGTCGAATACAATCACGTTGTGCATATGATCACATAATCGTAACCGTTTCCCTTAAGGTGCAGTTTCAGGAGTCTCGAGCTCCTCCTCTGAAACGTATGTACAATTACTTGGCAGGTTTGATTCCCGCGTGTGAGTGCGAAGAGAGCCTATATGGTAAAGAGACTTGTGATGGTTAATGGTATGTGTGAAGTGACGGTTCATAAAGGTTAATGGCCCGTAGAACCCGAATCCATTTCGTATGCCAAGTAACTACAAGGATCCATGACTCGGGTCGACTTCTAAACGTAGAAGCGGACGGGAAAAGGGGATGCCTTGGTGAGGTTATCAATTAGTGATATTTTTTAGTTGTTGAACTCATGAACATGTTTCCATATAGTGTGAGATTGAGAACTCAAGGTCATTTCCCTTCCCTTTAGCTTGAGTTAGGATCGATAGAACCATGTAAAGCCGAGAGAATCTATAAGATAGGGAACTCACTGAAATTTGATGTATCTCACCCCACTATTGTTGATTATTTTCAGGAGGTATTTGCAGGTTTGATTTACAAGTGGAGCTATGCTTGGATGTTTCAAGAGAAACTTAGTTTTATTATTTCCGCTGTGTATCATTCTTGTACAATGAGGAATATTGTACCTTATTCTTAGATTTTATTATTTTGGATAGTTTCCATGACTTGTGCCATATGTTGTATTTATGTTTTAGAAATGGACAAGTATGTGAATTATGCCAATAGGCACTTATGATGGTGTCAGTAGCAAATAAAAAAACTTGTATGGTATTATTCTAGATAAATATTATACAGGGCGTTACATATTGTCATTTTGTTAGATTTTATTAACACAACCTTTGTAATACATGCAATTTATATTGGGTGCAATTCTTGTTTGAATTGTTTATTTTATAAATAAAAATATGGCAAAAAAATCCTAAGTAACTTATAGAAACATGTTTACCTAGTGTTCTCACACTATTTCACTTTTAGGGAACAATTGATAATTGTTGCCATATATGACAACACTTGAAAATCGTTCCCATAGAGTATTCTTACTCTACCACTTTTAAGGAACGATTTTCAGTCGTTGAAACTTTTAACAACACCTTTAAATCGTCACCTAAAATGTCACAGAAAAACGTCCCCTTTTCATATAGTTTAGGGGACGTTTTTGAAAAGTGTGCCAAAAAAGCAAAAATAAACGTTCCCTAAACTAATAGGCAATGCTCGTATAGAGGACGACTGAAAAACGTCCCCTATTCTTTTAGGCAACATTTATCTCAATTCTGGCAACACTTTTCAGTTGTTGTCAAAGAGGAAAAATGTTGTAGTGATTCTAAGACCACCATTGGATTTCTCATGAAACTCTAGGTAGGATCCATCTTTATTTCATCCATTTTCATGGAGAAATGAAGAAGTTACGGCCTTCTTGCAAAGGCACCAAAACCTGGTCTCCCTTGGGCAAGAACCAGGTCATGGCACCTTTGGCCAAGCCTAAAACCAAGTCACCCTTATGTATTTATGGGGTGGGTTTAATATACGGGTGTATCACCACCCTAGTGGTTGGAGCGTGTGTTTTCAAGTGTGTTTGTGTTGGAGGGCGTGGGTTCAACACCCACCCATGCCATTTTTCCCATTTTTCCCATTTTCACTATTCTTTTGATATTTTTAATATTATTTTTAATAATTATTTTTGTTAATCAATTTTAATTATTTTAAAATGATTTTTTGCACAAATATCACTCACATATTAAAATATTTTATTCACCCAAAAAAATCACAAAAATATTTTTATTTGATATATTTTTAATATATTTAAAAATGTTATTTTAAATGTTTTTAAAATGATTTATTTTTCTTTATTTTTAAAACCAAAATGATTTTAAATATTTATGTGAATAAAATACCTTTTTCATAAACTTTAATCATTGTTTATAACATGATTAATGATATTATTTGATAAATTATACATATTTTATTTGATTTTTCTTTGAAAAATATCTTTAAAAAAAAATGAAATTAGGGTTTTGTCTGGATTCAATCTTTCAAACTTTATTTCAACACTCATGGGTCTCTATTAGAGTGTAAGAACCAACCCTCGTTGTAAATAAACTACTTCATGGGCCTCTTCTATTGTATAAGTCCCATCGCGCTATTCAAAATCACGGTGCGATCACCGTTTTCACAACAATCTTTGGGCATCTGTTAGGAGTGTAAGTCCCATCTCTTTGTACATAACCTTGTTTTAAACAAATAATCACCCGGGCCTCTGATAGAGTGCAAGACCTAACACCCTTCTGTAAATAGAAAATCTTTTAGCCTCATTCATTCTGGGCTTTGTACAGGATACAAATAATCACCTGGACCTCTGTCTAGAGTGTAAGACCCAACACCTTTGCTCTTCTCTTACTTGAAATCAAGTCATCTTCAAAATTCAAAACTTTCTTCAATTTCTTCAAAACCCTAATCCAATCTTGAAGAAAGCATCTGATCAATCACAATACACTTGGGCTTCTATCCAGAGAATAAGACCCACCATCAATTCAATTAATACTATTTATATACTTGTTCATATTCTGTATATATACTTGTACATATCTTGTTAAGTCTCTCTTAGCATTTAAAGCATCCTCAGTTTAGACTAGTTCAAATAATAGGATCCTTTCTGTCAGTATAACTTAGTTCAAGTAAATAGTTCCCCCTGTACAAAGGAATACAGTTAGCCCCCTCTTAGGCTTTATCCAAGCATTATTGCCTCCTCTTGGGCATCATACAATGAATCTCCCCAGAAGATAGTCTCCTCTTGGGCTTTGTTTAATTTGATCAACCTTGAAACATTTCAATAAAGAGAGGATTATTTCTCGGCGAAACCTCTTCTTTAATCCCTTTAAAACCTTGAACAGTTCAACAAAGAAAGGATTATTTCCCGGTGAAACCTTTCTTGAACTCTTCCTAGACTTGGACAGTACCAATCCTTAGCCTCCTCTTGGGCTTCATACAAGGAGCCACAGGCTTTCTAGAAGCATCCTTAGCCTCCTCTCGGGCTTCATACAAGGACCCACAGGCTTCCTAGAAGCATCCCTAGCCTCCTCTTGGGCTTCATACAAGGAACCTTAGGCTTCCTAAAAGCATAGGATAGATCCTAGTCACCTTTATCAATACACCAGTCCCCAAGAGAGTCAAAACCTCTAAGGCATTCAAACTCATCCTCTAAGGCTCTTCTGATCCTCAACAAGGTTTGGCTTTCATCTTTAAAATCCCCAGCCAAGATCAGGTTACCATCAACAATCCACAAAAAGTATCAGAACCTCATGGCATCTGATAATTCAACTCTTCTCTAATCCCCAGCAAGAGTTAGTTTCCCTTTTGATTCCTCAAAATAATTTAGACCCTCTCCTAGATTTAAATAAATCCTCAGCAAGAGTTAGTCTCCTCTTAGGCTTCATATAATGATCTTCCCAGTCAGCCTCAATCTTGGGCTTTGTACAGGACATATATAATACTCCCTAGTTGAGTCAGTTCTCAACCTTTTTTAGCTTCAACCTTGGACTTTGATCAAGGCACAAAATCCAACATCCCCACAGATGAGACCTTGAGTCCTCTCTGTAGGAGAACATCTCATCTGTACATCACATTTCAAAACAAACAATCAAAACCTCTTTCCAGATAATTGATGTAAGTGGCAAACTTGTTGATTCAAAAATCCAAGGTTGAGTCCCTCCTTTATGATGGCTAAAATTTCTCTTTCATCTAAGTGATGTAAGTAGCAAACCTCTGGATTCCTCACATCCAAGTCAATGTCCCTCTCTTAGCATGAAAAGACTCATAAAGGAAGACGTGACATTGTTGGATTCCACACATCCCAGTTAAAGAAATTTCCCTGATAATCAATTCTTCAAAGTTTGTGATGAATAGGTGAGATATCTCCCTTTAGAGATGACAAATTCTCTCTCAGTCAAACTTTTAGCTTCAATCTTGGGCTTTGAACAAGACACAAATACTCTTTTAGCTTCAATCTTGGGCTTTGAACAAGACACAAATACTCCTTTAGCTTCAATCTTGGGCTTTGAACAAGACACAAATACTCATTTAGCTTCAATCTTGGGCTTTGAACAAGACTCAAATACCATTTTTGCTTCAATATTGGGCTTTGAACAAGACACCGCCAAATTTCCTCCCATAGAATAGGAGGAACTACGAACGCTCTGATTTCCGCAGATCTCTTTACGGGAATACATAGGCATAAGATTGGAAAATCTTAGCGAGCGCACTAATCGAAAACCTTAGGTCCAGTACCTTTCCAAAAATAATAGAAATCCCAAAAACAAAATAAAAACATTTCCTCAGTCTTGACAAAGGAGAAACTTTCCCTATTCAACAGTAAATGGATTTAAGCAACCAAGCAATTAAAAAATGAAACATATGTAAATAAATGTTCCTATAGATTACTATAGATACTCTAGGTGTTAACAACTTCCCTTTGTATAACCAACCCCCGATCCCCGGTCTCTTCGCATCTGTTAAGGAAAACATTTGCACGCAGGGTTAGTTTGAGATATCTTCCACTTCCTTTTAAGCTTCATAGGATAAATATAGAAATCAAAAAGTAGCATCAAAAGCGGTTGTGGTCCCGTCACAAAAACCGACGCTACAGAAAAATGGCGACTCTGCTAGGGACCTTTATCTTTTTCTAGGAGGGTTAAGCCTTGTATTGCATTTTTATTGTTTATTTTCTTTCTCATTTGATATTATTTACTGTTTTCCATCATACTATCTGTTTATCTGCCATACTTGTTTAAATTACTATTATCTATGAATGTGATTAATACACATGTGGTGAGTCAAAAAGTCCTTAGTGGGCTTGAAAGCATATTTTAAGATAGGAGGTGGCAGGCACAAGAAGGCTTATAGGGAGTGAATCCCGACCAAGCTAACTTGAAAGTCCACCAAATTAGTGGAGGTACCCTTTTGGAATTACTGATGTTAAACGAGCAAATCGTGAAAACATTACTTTTTCCACTAGGCACCCGCGAAACTGAGGATTAGTAAACATTTAACCTTGAACATTCTTTTAGGATGCAGTGTGGTGACTATTGGGAATAGTTTATACGTGATACTACGCTCGAATGAGATTCATCTTAGGGATATTACAACTCTCATGAGTCAGTCAGTTTGCTGGTAATATTCTTAAGAGGGGTCAATGATTTTGGGAACCTTGTTAGAACCCGTTCTACAGGTGAAAAAAAGAGACCCTAGTTCATACCCTTTGGGATTGGGTAGATCCATGGCTCCATGCTCATGACAATGAACCCTTAAACCCATGCTTTCATATATTTGTGTTTGCTGCATTCATGCATTCATAAAAAGCTTTAAAAAAATATTTTCTAAAAAATTTTCAAAAAAAAGAACTAAAATAAGAGGGTGTTGCAAATTTCAGAAACTGCGTTATGGATTTTGGTAGAAGAAAAACCCAGAAGTACACCTTCAAAAGTCCAAGACTTGAAGACCTGAGAAGATTGGGAAGGTTGATTACTAATTCGGAAGCTTTCAGAGCTAAGTACGGAGGACTTTTGTCTCTTTTGAAAGTCAACATGGTGGAAGGAGTCCTGTCTACATTGGTTCAGTTCTATGATCTGGTGTACCACTGCTTCACATTTCCAGATTATCAGCTCACACCAACATTGGAAGAGTACTCTCATCTGATTGATTTACCTATCACTGATCAGGATCCATTCTCTGGACTAGAAGAAATTCCTAAGGATCAGGTCATTGCAAGAGTCACCTCTTTGGAAATATCAGATATCAAAATTTACATGATCACTAAGGGAGGAATTCAAGGTCTACTAGCTACGTTTCTCTTGGAAAAAGCCCTATACTTTGCCAGAATAGGAAACATAGTTGCTTTCGAGGATATCTTTGTTCTACTCATTTATAGATTATTCCTTTTCCCTAAAATTGACAATTTCGTCGACATAAACGCTATCAAGATATTCTTAATTGGGAACACAATCCTAACTTTGCTTGCAGAGGCTTACCACTTAATACATTTAAGGAACTTGTACAACGGGGGGATGATTACATGTTGTGTACCATTACTCTACAGATGGTTTATTTCCCACTTACCCAAATTTGTTGCCTTTTGGGATCTCAAAAGTGGTATGCGATGGTCGCAGAAGATTATGTCACTTACCCATTCTGACATAGATTGGTATAATCGAGTCTAAGACGGAATAAATATCATTAATAAATGTGGAAGTTTCCCCAATGTACCCCTTGTTGGTACTAAGGGAGGGATCAATTATCATCCAGTTTTAGCCCGTCGTCAGCTTGGATACCCGATGAAGAATGTATCTTACAACGTTCATCTGGAAGGTCTTTTCTTCAAGGAAGGGGAAATGACAGAGCACTCAAAGAGGAAATTATGCATGCCTAGCATCATGTTCATAAGAAAGGAAGGGAATCTCTGGGAAAACTAAACTGCATTTCCGCAGAGCCTTATCTCCAATGGGTACAAACCAGGGTCCTCAAGTTAAAAATGCCTTACCCTCGTCAAGAAGTATTTCCATTGAAAGAATCTATCCTTTACTTCATGACTGACACAGAGAAACTGCAGGTCGTTTTTAACAAAACACAACGTGAAAAGAACTCTTGGAAGAACAAATATCAGATTGTTATCCTGGAGTGCACTAAGATTCAAAAGTTACTAAAGGAGAAAGATGCTCTGATTGAAATACTAGAGAAACATGTTGTGGAAAGTCAAGAGGAACGGAGAAGTTTACTTTCTCGTTTCACATGGCAAAGGATCATCGACCCAATAACGGTTGAGGAGACCTAGTCAAAGAAGAGGAAAGTGGACCAGCAGCCAGCATCTAGACCTTTGTCAGAGATTCCTTAGGATTCATAGGCCTAGTTTTCCTTCCTGCACTTTGTAAAATAATGTACTTTTCCATGTAAGATATTGCAATCCTTTGAATTCAATAAAAAGTTTCCACAGCTGTTTGATATTTGCAATACAATTGTTAAAAGTTCTTTTGAAAACAAAATGATCATTCTCATTCTTTGCATATCATTCATCATTCTTACATTACACGTCTTTGTCATAAAGTCGCACACATGTGTCGCACTTTAGAGTCAAAGTGTCTCATTCGTACAATACTCGGGCCAATCGGCAAAAGAAAATGGACAATCTCGAGGAGGAAAACAAAGAGCTAAGAGAGGAAGTCAATACTCTGAAGGAAAGTCTAGAAAGACTCAACAACATGATTGAATCCCTGGTAGTAGCTCAGGATCAACCACCTCAAAAGACTACAATCTCATAAATTGTGCCTACACCAGCATTTGAGATATCCGTCAATCTTTCGTAGTACAACATGCCTAAAGGTTTTCCCTTGGGCTTGATTTTCAATTTCATACCTGAGGGATACATCCCACCGGTCACTGAAGACCTGGGAACCACAGCCGAAACCTCCATACCTTAAGGTTACAAACTTCAGATGAACGAAGATGCAAGAGTTACGATAGAGACTCCTGAAGGTTACAAACTTCAGGTCACTGAAGCACCAAAAATTACTGTAGTAATGTCTATACCACAACCTGCGATACATACTATCCCAGAGAAATAAATCCTTCATGCCACCCCTAGAAATGATGAAGAAGTTTACGAAAGGATGAATGAATTCCAAGAATGGTTCTTGGAAATGCAGAAATAACTGCATGCCATTCGCGGACAAGACTTGTTTGGCAAACATATCGCTGACCTCTGTTTGGTCCCAAATGTCTAAATACCACACAAGTTTAAGGTGCCCGACTTTGGAAAATACAAAGGAAACTCTTGCCCTCAAAGTCACTTGGTAATGTACGCTCAAAAGATGTCTACCCAGATAGAAAACCAACAGCTACTAATCCATTACTTTCAAGACAGTTTAACCGGTGCTGCGCTCAAGTGGTATATGGGATTAAACCGTACCAGCATCAGTACCTTAAGAGATCTTGGGGAAGCTTTTGTTCAGCAGTACAAATATAATTTGGATATGGCACCCAATAGAGATCAACTTAGAGTTATGTCCCAAAGGGATAAAGAACCCTTCAAGGAGTACGCTCAAAGATGGTGTGAAATCACCGCCCAGATTTGTCCTCCTCTTGAGGAGAAAGAAATGACGAAAATCTTCTTGAAGACATTAAGCTCAATTTATTATGACCGGATGGTCGCCAGTGCACCCAGTGATTTTACCGAGATGGTAAACATGGGGGTACGCCTCGAAGAAGCAGTCCGGGAAGGCCGATTGGTTAATGACTCAAATCCATCCAGCAGTAGTAAAAGATACGGTAGTGCTTTCCAAAAGAAGAAAGAATAGGATATCAGTAATATCTCGCAGAGTAAGCAAAGGCAAAGGTACCAACAACGACAGGTAGCAACTGTATCTACTATTATCAGTCCCGTGCCGATCCCGACATATCAACCACAGGTTGCTCAGAGGCAGCCAAATCAACAACCGTATCAGCAAAGGCGGCAATAACCTCCTCAGCAGGCTCGCCCACAATACAATAACAACAATCATTTTCCATGATCGCCGGGGTTTGACCCCGTACAAATGTTATATGCAGAGCTATTCCCACTTTTGCTAGCCAAGGGGAACGTTCAAACCAGAACTCCTCTCATAGTGCCAGAAAATCCCCCTTATTGGTTCAAAGTTGATCAATCTTGCCCTTATCATCAAGGAGGACCAGGGCATAACATTGAGAACTGCCTCAACTTCAAATCTGACGTACAAAAGCTCGTCAGAAACGGAGTTTTATCTATCAAAGATACGAATCTGAATGTTTAAACGAGCCCGTTGCCACAACATGAAAAAACTTTAATAAACTTGATAGATGAAGGACTCGGTGGCAGTTATCAAATTCACGATATCACTACAACATTTTTCCTCTTTGATAACAACTGAAAAGTGTTGCCAGAATTGAGATAAATGTTGCCTAAAAGAATAGGGGACGTTTTTCAGTCGTCCTCTATACGAGTGTTGCCTATTAGTTTAGGGAACATTTTTTTTTTTGCTTTTTTGGCACACTTTTCAAAAACGTCCCCTAAACTATATGAAAAGGGGACGTTTTTCCGTGACATCTTAGGCGATGATTTAAAAATGTTGTTAAAAGTTTCAACGACTGAAAATCGTTCCCTAAAAGTGGTAGAATGAGAATAATTTATGGGAACGATTTTCAAGTGTTGTCATATATGGCAACAATTATCAATTGTTCCCTAAAAGTGAAATAGTGTGAGAGCACTAGGTAAACATGTTTCTATAAGTTACTTAGGATTTTTTTTTGCCATATTTTTATTTATAAAATAAACAATTCAAACAAGAATTGCACCCAATATAAATTGCATGTATTACAAAGGTTGTGTTAATAAAATCTAACAAAATGACAATACATAATTTCTTTAAGTTTAATGCTTAAGCATTAACTCAAATACATATCTTCAAATATTAACTCAAATTCGTACACACAATAGACATAAAATGTCTAACATTACTTAATGCTATAAGTTTAATACTTAGAAGTATAAGTCTACCAAAATGACAAAATATATAGTTTCTTTATGTTTAATGCTTAAGCACAAGCCTAAAACAACAACAACCAACTCATTTAAGTTTATCAAACTCATCGTCATCTTCATCATCCTCTTCATCATCTATGTCGTCCTCTTGAAGCTCATCACCCATGTCGTCCTCTTGAAATTCTTCACCTACTTCATCCCCATCACTTGAATCGTCCTCATGAAATTGGTCATTTACGTCGTCGTCCTCATCAACATCTTCATTAATATCTTGCTGCATTGGAAAATGAAAACAAATCGACCAAGACAATTATTACAAAAATCTAAGTTAATACCTTATTTTAACAACAAATATATTATTAACAAGATAAAAACCTACAACTAAGTCATCCGATCCAAACATGAAATGGAAGTCATCCAATCCCAACAATTAAAATTATAAATGAATGTGACTTTACGATGTTAAATCCATTGTTACGTAGGAGTGTGTACATGCCTCATTCCTTACGTTGGATTGTGTACATGGTTCATTCCTTACAACTAACAATATTGTGCCGCGACTTATTAACCTCACCAACATAAAACAAAAAATCCAACACAATAATATCCTCATTCAATAATAGTGGCCAATTTCTAGCATGCCACGTTAGCATCATAGTTGGTAGTAGCATAAGATGGAATGCCCATTTTTATCATGTAAATGAGTCAATTATAATAACATAACATAAAACAATAATATTGATGTATACAATTACCTTTAAAAGACCTAGAGCATGAGTTGATGTAAAAGAATGCATTTGTGGGCCACTCTCCTTTGGGTCACTATTAGCATCTTTGTGGGATAATCCTAACAAATCTTCTATTGATTCCATATTAATTTGAGGATTACAATGTTGTATTAATGTCTTAAAAGCATTTTGCAATCTATCAATCTTATCTTCAAAATCACGCCTCAATGTAGAAACTTCTTCATTATGTACGTACTTTTTTCAAAGCATTGATCTCTAGCTTTTGCTTTAAGGAAGTTTTAGTTATGTTTCTCCCATAACAACGTACCCTACCAGGACGCTCCTTTCCAAAAACAGCTTCAAATGCCTCTGTATCACTTCCCTTATTTTCAACCGTTTCTTGAAGTTGGGACTAGCAAAAATTACAATTAAATGTTAGCTACTATTATAAATAATGTTTGCTAAATATATTAAGTAAGCATAATTTACTGTAAAGTTAAATTTTGACATACAATTATTTTTTCAGTTTCTGCATCCACCTCTTTTCCTTTATTTCCTTTCTGAGTTTCAACAAAAATTTCTGATTGAGTGGGCTCTCTTTCTTCTTTTGCACGCTGCACAATCACAAGAATTCCAAAACAAAACAACTCTTGAATTAAAATGTCAATTGCAAAAGAAAAAAAAAAGACATTAAATAAAATGCATAATAACATCCCATGAATTAAAATGCATATTGAAGGAAAGTTACCAATTTTTCACGAATCAAAGAGAAGTTTTTGGGACCCATTCGATGCACCCACTTTAGTTGAGCTCTATTTCTAGTGTTCTTTTCACTGATTGCCTACATATAAAGTAAGTTGAAGGAATTATTACATTATTAATCTTAATTGAATATATCATAGATAAAACTATGCACAATTCATAAATAATCATTCTTTTATGAAACTTACTTGTACAGGTTCCTTATTCCAATATTCACAAAGGTTCCTAAAATGAGCTTCTGGGACCTTTGGAGGACGATGTTTGAGTCTCTCAGTCATGTTGGAATACTTCAAAAAATAATTCTTCTTGATTTTATGCTTATATCTTCTCCATGCATCTCTAACAGTAGTTACAACACAAAAGAAATGATAATTTACTTTTTTTTCAAAGTGAATGTGTGGTAGAAAACATGACACGGTATAAAAGATATACAAAAAATTTATCTATAAATTACTACATGTAAGAATGAACTAATGCAACACAACACAACACCAACATATTGTTAAAAATATAATATTATAAATATCTATATTTTTACGATTTATGTCTGAAATATTGGATTTTCCATGTTCTTAAAACACTATCCAACAATGCACGACTTACATATCTTAATTTTTATAAATGTATATAAATTTTAAAAATTCTAATGTCAATTTTAAATTTCAAAATTATAATTATATTTTAGTATGATGAATTTCTATTCATTCAGGAACTATGGCTTATGCTAACTCACTCTCATTTTTACTCTCATTTAATTTCCTTTTACTGGCCAATTTCATTTTCATTTGTTTTTGGTCAATTTCATAATATAGATTAAAGGTTTTAAAAATTCAACCTGCTTATCACAAGGATTTGTGTATAGTTGGATTAAAGAAGTTGTTGAAGGATTAGGTAGAGGTTGTTATTACCTGAAGCTGAAAATAGGTGTGGAGTCAGGAGTGTCAGTATAGAAACGGTTTTCATCATCTTAAACGAAAGAAATTAAACTTGTGTATTTTTCCTAATTGGAATGGTAGTGAAAATAACCTAATTTTTATCTTTGACAATGACAATCCAGGACAACGGTAATTAACTAAGTGAAAATGTTAAAATTCAAGTTATTAGGGGGGGGGGGGGGGGGGCAAACTTTGCTTTGTTAATTGTTTGGCAATTTCAGCACAGACCAGGATGCCACTCTGAATTCAATATTATTTTTACTAGTGTTGTTTCTAATATTCTCTTCTTTAGATAAATTAAAGTGGAACCTACTGAGTCATTCAAACATGCTTCGTATTTGGTACTAAAAAAATGCTTATTGGGCAGTAAAAAATGTGTTAAAAATGTAAATAATTTAAAAAGTACATTTTTCCTGCTTTAAAGAATAGTGCTAGCTAATCATTATCTAAAGTTCTACAACAAACATCACCCTTTGATCATTTGCTACTTAAGACAACATGTAGCTTTACTTTTTCCCTTTGACTTACAAAGGTTAAAACATTACTTAATAGCTCTGCTCATTCTATACTCCCTCCATAATCTTGCTAACATATGTCTATAGACTAGCATAACAACTATTGTCAACAACCAACAAACATATTTTTCACTTTTTTCCTTCAAAATACAGACAATACCACCAATCTAAAATCACTAGTAGCAATTGTTATTTGGTCTAGATGAGAAAATGTATCATGTCATGCTATCCTTGTATCAGCTGATGGGATTTTGGTTTTGAATAAATCTAACACTATACAATGCAACTTTTACCTGAAATCTTATTTGATAATGTAATACAAAAATTCCCCGAGAAAATAAAAGCTTAATGAAAAGGGAAGGAAAATGGCAATAGAAAGGATAAAATAGGAGATAGCACCAAGTGCTTTCCATTTATTTCCTGCCTAAAACATGAGACCAACTAGTTAAGTGCATGGAAGCTCGTTCAAATTACTTCAGAAAACTGTCAGGACAGTTAAACAGCAAAGCGCGGTTAGATTTTGTATGCACAAAAACTAAACTCAATGGAAAAAGACACAACCTGTTCAAATACATTAGTACAATCAAACCAACCCCCATATCCAACACTAAAATACATAAAACTACCAACAGTGAAAAGAACAACACCAAACTAAGAAAATGTACAAATCAGTGGCATAATCAGAATAGCAGAACCTGGGCCAACAACTAAAACAAACAATCCCCTGCACACAACTCAGAAGGAAACAATAGGTGCACAGCCTGATAAAATTAAAAACAAACAAGACAGTCCCTAGGATGATTAATCCACTAGTTTAAATCGTACGAAAAACCTATAATATTCGCCTTCAGCTCAGTGGTAAGAGTCAGCGGTTGGGGTGTTAACATAAGCCATTATATAGATTAATGTGAAGTGCGTAAAACTTTGTAGTCATCCATTAACATTTTGTAAACTAGCTAGCATGTATAAATTTATATGTTTATCTACTGATTCAAAGAATTTTATGGTTGTCACTTTCTTCTTTAGAAATTTCTTCTCATTTTTAATTAATTTTTAATTTCATTAGACTAGTCATGGAGAATATGAATTTATATAGTTAGTCATTAACTTATCCAAACACTAAAGACAAATTCAATACAATAGATTGACATTTTTAAGCTTGTACCCTTATAAATACATATACATAAGCTACTTCATTCTTTTATGTTTTCCTCACTGGCCCACAACCTACACAGATTGAAATTTTTACATTCAACACAATTAAGTGGCAAATCAAAGTCATAATTGGTTAACCGCACAATTAAATGATAACTATTGTGGACCTTACATCACTTGTTTTCAAGCTTCATATATCTTTTTAACACAATCAATTACTACACAAAATGTCTCAATGAATTTCAGAAATGGAAGATAGTAAAAAACGAACAAAATAGAAGGATTCACATATAAAAAACAGAAAGATTCATATAATAAAACAAAAATTAAAACACAAATCAGGCCATAAATCCAATCAACAAATCGACATAAACGAAAATGCTTTGAAACTTGCCGAAAGGGAAGAAATGAAGATGATAGTGAGTAATACGATGAACAACGGTAACTCACAGCAAACAACGACCAGCGGCACACACCGGCAACACTCGCGTAACAAAACGACAAAAGGGCAGCGGTATCTTTTGTAAATGTTAGGTTTACGAAATAGATAGAGTTTCTCTGCTTCAAATAACAACATAATTTTTCATTTCTTTCAAGATATATTTCACGGTGGGCCTTAGACTTAAGTGGTCCAATTGAATTTTTCTTTTACTTAATTTTTTACTGAATGTTATTTTAATAGTTTTTATTCAACGTGTTTTATTTGGTTTTTGCTTAATAATTTTCTTTTCATAATTAATCTATAAAATATACATTTTTATTAATAATTTAAATAAAAAAATTATAATATATTAATATTAAATTTTATTAATATTTTAACACTAAATTAATTAATAAATTTAGAATTATGTATAATTATGATAAAATTATAAATGTGAAAAAATAATAAGAAATGAATCAATTAAATTAGAAGTAAATTGGAGGGAAAGTTGCCGCTAAATTTTTTTGTTATTGAAATTTTTATGCAACATTTGAAAAATGTAACCCTTTATTAGGAATAATGCAACAATCTAAAATTGTCCCCATAAATATTTAAGGGGACATTTATCAGTTATTGCCAAAAATAAATTATAAGGACATTTAAAAATCGTCCCCAAAAATATTTTAGGGAACATTTATCGGGTGTTACGATATTTCTCTTAGCAACAATAAAAAATTGTTGCATGATCTTTTTATAGGCAACAATTTATGCATGTTGCATAAAATAGTGTTGCCAGAAGCAATTAATGCCATAGTTATACGCCTACTAGGAACAAATCTGGTAAAAATGCATTGCAAGCAAAGCGGGTATGGCCATGTGCCATCCCACAACTATCATCAATGCGACATTTGTTCCAAGAACAATCAAGGGTGCATCATTGTACAAGCAGCTCTTCAAGAGCAGATGGATCTAGGCTGGATCCAAGATCACAGAGTTCGTGGAATAAATATGGCCTATCAACATCCGAACATTGTTCAAAACCATGACTTCCGTGCGATGAATGTCAATCTAGTGGCAATGCACTCAAGACAAAGTCAGTATCATAATTTGCCGCTGCACGACTACAACGCTTGCCCAATTTGTTCAAAAGACAATCAAGGATGTTCTTTTATACAAGAAGCACTTCAGCGATAAATGGATTTTGGATGGATATAAGACTACCATGGAGGTAATAATCACCAAGTAAATATGGTTCAAATTTTCGACATTCGTTTAATGAATACCAGCTTGGTATAATTGCATGCCAAATAAGTCAGACTTGGTCATCTGTCACCACATAATTATCAGGATTGCAAAGATTGCTCAGAAAATGATCAAGGTTGTGCACTTGTATAAATAACTCTTCAATATCTGATTGGACCATTGGTGGATTCCAATCTACCAGGATGAAAACACACATCAAGATAGCATAACAAATGGAAATCCGAGCAAACACCAAAGTTGTGACATCCGCTTACTGGAAACAGATTTGGTAAAAATGCATTGTATACAGAGTGGATACGACCGGGTGCCATCTCACAATTATGAACGTTGTCGAGTATGTTCAGAGAACAGTCAAGGGTGCTACACCGTGCGAGCAGCTCTCCAGAATCAAGTGGACCACGGGGAAACCCAACTATGCCTAAATTATCTGTCAATCAATATGGTGCAAGGTTGCCTGGGGCAGCATGCAGTTTATGACGTTAAAAACATTGAAACATCATTGGGAAAATTTCACAAATGCCTGTGCAAACTTGGTTATTTTGGTCCGAATCACCACAATCATTCGGCTTGCAGAAAATGTCGCAAGAGTCGACATGGTTGCCTCCTTGTCCATAATGAGATTCAAGAGTTGTTGGACAAAAGAACCATCACAGTCTTCAATGAAAGAGAGCCTGTTAATTATGGGGTTGACAAGGATGTTTTCACCATAATCCCTCTGCTCAACGAGCCAAAACACTCGGGAACCCCTTTCGACAGTGGAAAATTTCCCAACAGTCCTGAACTAGAACCAATTGAGGTCACTTTTGACAATCGAAAGACCCAAATAACCCCTTTGGTCATCTACCTATCAGGCTCGGTTCCATACGAATTAGAAAAAGCTATTACGTACAAATACGGTGCGACCATAGTAGAAGACGAAAAAGAAATTTCACTACCATCCGTTGTCAACATTGCTGATATCAGTCGAGTCACCCGAAGTGGTTGAATCTTCAACAAAGGAGTAGGAGAAACTGTAAAAGAAAAGGAACCTCATGCTAAAGTTCCTAATCAACAAATTGGTCAATCCGGCAGTGCAGAGCCTGTGAAAAATAATGATGAAATGTTAAAACTCGTCCAGAGAAGTGAATACAACATTGTGGATCAATTATTACAAACTCCTTCTCGGATATCCGTGTTATCTCTCCTGCTCAGTTCAGAAGCTCTACAGAAAGTATTGGAACAAGCCTTTGTAGAACAAGATGTAACAGTAGGTCAGTTTGACAACATTATTTCCAACTTCACTTTCTGCAACAATTTGGGTTTCAGTGATGAAGAACTTCCAGAGGAAGGAAAGAACCATAACATGGCACTCAATATTACAGTCAGTTGATAGAATGATGATTTAGCCAGCATATTGGTAGACACAAGTTCATCCTTGAACGTCATGCCAAGGTCAACTCTGGTACGACAATCATTTCATCCGATGAGAAGTACTGAGATCATAGTCATAACTTTTGACAGATCCAGGAAGACAGTTATCGGCGAAGTCGACCTTCCCATAATCATTGGTCCCCACACTTTCCAAGTCACCTTCTAAGTCATGGACATCCGAGCGGCCTACAACTATTTATTGGGACAACCTTGGATACATGAAGTAGGGGCAGTCACTTCGACACTTCACCAGAAGCTGAAGTTTGTCAAGAACGATAAGTTGTTCACAGTATGCGGAGAACAAGCTTTAATCATGAGCAATCTATCACCATTCTTATATTTAGAGCCAGAAGAAGTCGTTGGAACTCAATTTCAAGCACTCTATGTGAGCAATGAGAATCATCAAGAAAAAGGAACGTCGATTTCCTCGTACAAATATGCTCTCCAAATAATGGGAAGCAGTGACATAAAAGGATGGGGGAAAATTGTGATTCCTATTGATAACAAGACGAGAAAAGGCCTCGGTTTTTCTCCAGCTGTTACCAAGACTATAAAAAAGGATGAAAGCTTTCGTCCCATTCAAGATTTCTTCCACAGTGGAGGCTTCCACCACCCAATTTCTCAGAAAGTCCATACCATCGAGGAGAATAACTCTTCTGATATAGATGAAGAGTGGAAATCCTATTTCAACGATGAAGGTTATATATCTCAGGAAGAAACGTACATGTCATTCTGCTCTTCGAAGCAAAGCCCCAGATATATATCAAGATCAGACGACAAAATAATCTACGGAGATTGCGATCATGACGGATGTCGTGCTTCACCCAACTCATTGGAGGAAGATACGCTAATGAAAGACAACTTGGATTATAATTCATATGATCCTATGGATGATTTGCCCATTTGGAAATCTTACCTGGAAGATTCAGGGAAAAAGAGTCAGCCAGAGAATGCATATCTGCTAAATGACCTTGAGAAAATTCACCTATTCTCCCAGAATTGTGGAAACATTACCAGGAAAATCCTGAAAATGTCAAACATCATGTTGATGAAGTTGCAAGCATCGTAGTACAAGAATTTATCAACTTTGCATTTCCTGAGGTCAATGTCATTGAAGAAGATGACTCATCTATCCCCCAGAAACTTGAGATACCTTGCGGCAGCCAAGCGGCATGTATGAATTTCTAGTGAAGTACACTGCTCCCAAAAGCTCTCGCATCAGATATGAAGACATCCAGCCAACAGGGTGGAGAGATCCTCTTGAAAATGAAAATACTGTTGAAGATACAATAAAAGAGTCCTCTTATGATATCGCTGCATGGGAAGAAGACTCCGGTGATCTAACTCCGCCAGAGATCAGTGTCATTACTGAAGATAATCCTGGAAGAAAAATACCAGACTTTGTGATCCATAGAGGAGTTCGTCGCCATTGGGTTGCAGTCGATGTCCCGAATATTGTTCATAAATCAAAGTAATTGTCTTGTCTTTGTTTTGACCTTTCACTTTGCCCGGGTGAAAAGGATGTTTTATAGGGCTTGGTTTTCTGTAAACGTCCTCTTCGATTTGCCCAGAGCGAAAGAGTTTTGTTTTATAGGGTTGTGTTTCAAGAACCGAAAAATCATAAATAAGAATTCATTCTGAATTCCTGCATTCATTGCTATTTTCACTTTTCGCTTTTCCAGAAAATGGTAATCCTAAAAAAAAACCTAAAATAAAAAATAAACTTTTTTCAAAATACACTGCACACGCTTTTGCATCCTCTCTGTCTTTTCTAAAAAGGAATCATCACGTTATGCATATTACTTGTTTTAAACCTATTGAAACATATGATCCAATGCCTTATCCCAACTTTGAGTTCCTGGTATTTGAAGCCGAAGAAGAAGGAGATGAAGAAATTCCAGATGAGATCTCTCGATTACTCAAAAATGAGGAGAAATCCATTCAACCTTATAAAGAACCGTTGGAAACGGTCAATTTGGGTTCAGAAGAGGAGAGAAAAGAAGTTAAAATCGGAGCACTACTCAGTCCAACTGTCAAAGAAGGCCTTGTAGAACTACTCAAAGAATTTCCATATGTGTTTGCTTGGTCCTACCAAGACATGCCAGGGTTGGATACCAACATTGTGGAACATCACTTACCACTGAAACCAAAATGTTCTCCGGTTAAACAAAAATTGAGAAGGACTCACCCTGATATGACCATCAAAATTAAGGAAGAAGTGCAAAAACAGATCGACGCAGGTTTCCTTACCACCTCAGAATATCCTCAATGGCTAGCCAACATAGTTCCAGTTCCTAAGAAAGACGGAAAAGTCAGAATGTGTGTAGACTACAGGGATTTAAACAAAGCAAGTCCAAAGGATGATTTCCCCCTACCACACATTGACATGCTAGTTGACAGCATAGCAAAATTCAAAGTATTCTCCTTCATGGATGGATTCTCGGGCTATAATCAAATAAGAATGGCACCAGGAGACATGTAGAAAACTTCCTTCATCACCCCATGGGGCACCTTTTGTTACAAAGTAATGTCGTTCGGTCTAAAGAACACAGGAGCAACTTATCAAAGGGCTATGACAACTCTGTTTCACGACGTGATACACAAAGAAATTGAAGTGTACGCCGATGCCAAATCTAAAACAGAGGAAGAACATGTAGAAAATTTGTCAAAACTATTCAAGCGTTTGAGAAAATACAAATTCCGCTTGAATCCCAATAAGTGCATATTCGATGTTCATTCAAGAAAGCTCTTGGGACTCATCGTCAACCAAAAAGGAATTGAGGTTGATCCCAACAAAGTCAAGGCCATTCAAGAGATGCCTTCTCCAAAGACTGAAAAACAAGTAAGAGGATTTTTGGGACGTATGAATTACATCTCAAGATTCATATTCCTCATGACAGCGGCATGCGCGCCAATCTTTAAACTACTCAGAAAGAACCAAAGCAGTATATGGACAGAGGATTGCCAAAAAAAATTTGACAGCATCAAAGAATATCTGCTAAATACGCTTATTCTGTCTCGTCTAGTGGAAGGAAGACCACTGATCATCTACTTAACAGTCTTGGAAGACTCCATGGGCTGTTTACTTGGCCAACAAGACAAAATAAAAAGAAAAGAGTCTGACATTTTTTACTTAAGCAAGAAGTTCACGGACTGTGAAACTCGATACACTATGCTCGAGAAAACTTGTTGCGCTCTTGCTTGGGCAGCTAAACGTCTTCGCCAGTACATGATTTGTCACACTACTTGGTTAATATTTGAAATGGATCCGATCGAGTATGTCTTTGAAAACCCTGCTTTAAAGGGAAGGATTGCCCGTTGGCAGATGTTGTTATCAGAATATGACATCAAGTACCATGCTCAGAAAGCCGTCAAAGGAAGTGTTTTAGCCGATCATTTGGCTCACTAACCGATTGAAAATCAGGAATCAATCAAATTTGACTTCCTGGACGAATATGTAATGTACCTAAAAATGAAAGATTGCAATGAACTGCTACCAGACGAAGGGCCAGAACCAGGATCCCATTGGGGGTTAATATTTGACGGAGCTGTTAACGCTTATGGAAATGGAATTGGGACAATCATTGTTACGCCTCAGGGTACCCATATTCCTTTCACTACTAGATTGGCATTCAAATGTATAAACAATGAGGCCAAATATGAAGCTTGCATCATGGGTCTCGAAGAAGCTATCGACTTAAGGATAAAAAATTGGGATGTGTATGGAGACTCAACCCTGGTTATAAATCAGATCAAAGGAGAGTGGAACACGTATCAATTGGGATTGATTCCTTACAAAGATTACGAAAGAAGTTTATTACCCTTCTTCAACAAAATTGATTTTCATCACATTCCTCGTGAAGAAAACCACATGGTTGATGCACTAGCTACCCTATCCTCTATGATTAGTGTGAATCGGTGGAACGACGTACCCAAGATTGACATAATGTGTCTCGATAGGCCCGCTTACATATTTGCATTTGAAGCAGTCATATATGACAAACCATGGTATCACGATATCAAATGCTTCCATCAAAGATAGGAATACCCGCCCGGGGCATCAAGAAAAGATGGGAAGACTCTCAGAAGACTAGCTGTCAACTTCTTCCTGAACAATTATGTGCTTTACAAGAGAAACTTCGACATGGTTTTGCTCATATGTGTGGAAAAACACGAAGCAAACATGCTAATGAAAGAGATTCACGAAGGATCCTTTAGCACTCATGCCAATGGACACACAATGACAAGGAGAATTCTAAGAGCAGGATATTATTGGAGGAAAATGAAATACGATTGCTACAAGTACATGAGGAAGTGTCACAAGTGTCAGATATACGCCGACAAAATTCATGTACCGCCAACACATCTCAAAGTTCTTTCTTCTCCATGGCCTTTTTCTATATGTGAAACTGACATTGGAAGCTTTGCTGATTTGAGCAAATTTTTGGAAAAATAGAATGTCAAAAGATATGTTTAAACATGAAGAAGTCTGATGAAAGAAGACTGGTCAGATATGATGTCCTAACGAATGTCTTGACATCCTGATCTGATATTGAAGGATGTTTCTAAATCAGTTGCAAGATTTAAGGACCAATCAAAACATGGATCAAGGAAGGTATAAACAGAAGATTCAAAGCCCAAGGAGACAGAAGACTATAAATAGAAGACTTAGACCTAGGATTTGATATGCCTTGTGTAACCTAGTTCTCTTGTGTAAAATTAAGGGTTTAGGGTTTTGAGAGTCGTTGGCTCTCTAGGTTGTAAATCTCCCTTTGTATCAGTTAATGCATTGTGGCAGATATAGATGTCGCACAGATCCATAAGCCTTGAGGTATTAGATTGTGTATTGTTCTTGGATGAAGCTTTTAAGCAAATCTGAGTTAGCTTGTTTATCAAGAAAGCTTGACAGATTTCTGTATTGACAAGGATGATGTAGAGATCACAGTTGGTGATTAAGGGAAGTGAGTGGGGTATCTCATATCAGAGTTGTAAACGTTAGAGTTTAGCTTTGGTAAAGATGTTCATTGGGTAGAGATTAGGATATGAAGTTGTAAACGGGGGAGTTTAGCTTTGTAACAATTCTACAGATAGTAGAGTCTTCTTCCTGGATTGGTATCTCCCAGATGTAGGTGATTTGCACCAAACTAGGTTAACAATTATTGTGTTCTTTATCATTCTGCAGATTTACGTTTTCTATTAGGGTTCATGATAAACATGTTGGATCAGATGTCGTAATTGTCGCTCCCCGGGATTTTCATCCAGGTACAAACGCGAAAGTGGCGCGGAAACAGAGTCGCCAGCAATGTGTATTTATCCCAAGAGAGGAAAAGGAAACACTGCGTAAACCTGAGGGAAGGAAAAAGCATGGTCTCGCGACCAAGAGAAACGGGTAAGGGAGTCGGTTACGCGAGGGGAAGGTATTCGCACCCCACGCGTCCATCGTACTCGATGGGATCTACGCTTGTTGTCTCAATCAAAGGGTGTCATCATCTGGAGCTCCACTGCTACTGGAAAGGAAAAGGAACGGGAACAAAAAAGAACGAAGAAACGGGGGAGAAAAGAAAAAGCAGTGACTCGATAGGACATCGCTCGTCCTATGCCTACATATTCCCTCGTGCAATGGGAAAGTCAGAGTCAACGTAGTTCGGACACGAACTAAGGGGGGAGGTTGCTCGCCAAGACATCGCCGCCTTGTGCCTACGTACCCTCAATCTAACCAGAAGGAGAAAATCAGAGCATTCGTAGTTCGACCTAACGAGGTCTTAGTGTTTTTTATGAGCGACGTTAAGTTCGCGTCTAGCAGTTAGGGTCGATTCCTGTTTGCGATGAGACGGAAGTAACGTGCCCTTTTCTGAAAATGAGGTTTGAAACTTAGCAATCCCGAAGGATAAAAGGGTTTGAGTTTGTTTTGTGTTTTTTAGACAAGAAGTGGATTAAAGTTAATTTGTAACTTGCATTGCACCCAAGTCTACAACATAGGAACGAATACGTCGTGTATCGTCCCCAACAGGACGTACACTAAGTACCCTAGAAGAATGAAGGGAGATCCCCCATACCTCACTTCCCATATATAAGGCTCATGCGCAATACACGTTAACCTTTATTAAGTGTTTTAGAAAGGTTATGAGATGAGAAGAGAATACTCAAAGAAAAAGAAAACACTAAGGGGGAACTAATTGTTCCTAATGTTATCATGCAAAAGATGGCCCTAAGGTTGAGGTCAAAGGGGGAACATCTACCTAAGTTAGCATGCATGGTTCGAATCCTAATGTCTATCCTACTCCGAGCTTAATCGAAAATTAAGTCGGACTAGGAGCCTAAGGAAGCAAGCAAAAAGCAAGACAAAAATCAAAGCGATAAATCAAAACAGCGGCTACAACAGCGCTCCAGCACCTGCACAGCGGTAAAATCCAGCAAACAAGCTAAACAGCATTTAACAGCTCAAGTACTCAGCACAAAATAGGTGTAAAAGGCAGCAGGCAGCAAGTGAATGCAATAGACAGCACATAAGCACATAAACAACAGTAGTAACAGGGCAGCATGCAATACATTTGAAGACGATTTAATCATGGCATAGCAAACATGCATCCAACATCATGCATTCCTCAACTAATCATGATCTCAAACACATCATACATCATGTTGAATAAACTTGAAGACATCATGGAAAGATGCACATCATTTGGTACATGAACAAGTTAATACAAACATGCATCTCATGAAGTTAAATGCAAGCAATCACGTCCAAAAAAATAACTCCAACAACATCAACAATAAGTCACAATCAACATGTTCAAGAAGTGTGTGCTATGTGTTCACCGCACCAAGAACGCAACAACGCAAATATGATCATAAACGATGAAGATCCAAGAGTTGCGTGTCGAAGAATTGTGTTCATGCAATAATGTGAGGTGAAACAGCTCAAGAATAATCCACAAATCATCAACATATTAATCCATGAAGTTTAGGCATGCAAAGGATCTCAAACAAACAAAAAAATGCACAAAAATACACATTCTGTCCCAGAGTAACCGGTTAACAAACGGTGAGTAACCGGTTACTTAGTTAAAAATCAGACAATTTACGCAAAAAATAACATGTTAACCGGTTAACAAACGGTGAGTAACCGGTTACTCTGGGACAGTGGCCAAAAAATCTGTTTCAAAAGCACTTTTCAGCAGCAAATCACTTCTCTAATTACCTGTATGTTAGGGCATCTCAATATGCACGAAAATTACATCTCAAGAACAGTAAACACACATCAATCAACCAGCAACAACAATCAAATCCACAATCCGATGGTTCAAACACAACAAACTCAAGATCTACATCATGAACAAGCAAAATAAGCTAAAATGAAAAGTAGATCTGAAATTCACCAACCTACAAAGCTGAGAATTGCTTTGGTGAGCGTTGATAAGCTGTAATTGATGAATCTAAGCAAGAAAACCAGAGATCCAATGCTATCTTCACCAAAAATGCAAAATAAATGCAATGTGATGAACTTGCTTCTAGCTTCTCCAAAAATCACTTCCAAGAAGTTAGATCCAGAAGCAAAACAGTAGCAAAAATCAGAATTCCTTCAAGAATTAGTGAATGGATGAAAGTTTAGTTCCAAGATCAATAAATTTCAATGCAAAATTTGTTGAACTTTGATGGTGGAACTTTGAGTGAGGGTTTGGGATGAGAGAAAAGTTGAGAGAAAATGGAGCGAGATGTGTAGAAAAATTCAGAAAATGGATCAAAGTTGTGAGAGGTTTGGAATGAATTGATTTAAATAACCCCTAGGTTAGGAGTTAAGTTTGGGTTTGGAGTGAGGTTTAGTGGGTGGAAATTGGGGTGAAAAATGAATTAGGAAAGGAAAAGAGGAATTAGAGTGGAAAGTCTTGGAAGGGATTTGAATTTTTGATGGAAAATGATGAAATTGAATCAATTCTAGATCCTTCCCACACATGCACAAGCCAAGCACATGACCACTAATGATGCAAACTTAATTTTTTCAAAATGTGCTCAGAGTAACCGGTTAATGCGCGGTAAGTAACCGGTTACTTAGTTCAAACTTGCTGAGGATGCGCAGAACAACAAGGGAGTTACCGGTTAACGCATGGTGAGTAACCAGTTACTCAGTTCAAAATTTGAATTTTGGCGCCTTTTGGAGGGAAACTTGGAAAAGTGACTTCTAGCGGTTGTATTGAACCCGTTAAGCCTCTGAAACTCAAAACTTGATATTGCTACTGAGTAACACCTGGAATGAAACACAAATTCTTGCTGACACCTCAGAATATCCTACTGACTTAGCAATGTCTGACACTGGATCAGAGAATGACTGTTGAAGCCTTTGATCATCAAAACGTCTAATGAGCAAAATATAAGCTCCAAAAGACCTTGAAAATTATCTGCTTGGCTCTGAATACTGCTAAAAATAGTACGGGAACTGATAACACCATGAGCTGCTAGAAAATACCTTGATCCCATGCCCAAAGGAAACATGCAAATTTAGAAATGACGATGCAAATGAAATGAAACATAAGCCGGTTAGAGTTAGAAATAAGAGGGCAAATTATGAGGTGTTACAGCTGCCCCTATTCAAACTTCTTGAATCCGAGGGTATGATAGCAACGACGTTCAGACAATCAGGATACACGGGGTTTGAATACCAAAATAACCTGGAAATTTGCAACCTGTGGGGTAATGAAATAAGGCAATTACGAGGGTGGCCGAAGGCGAACTCGAAAAGAAAGACCGGCCGAAGACGGATTCTGCGGGGGGACAAGATAATACGAGGACGGCCTAAGGCGAACTCAAAAAGGTAGACTGGCCGAAGGCGAGCTCAAAAAGGTAGACCGGTCGAAGGTGAGCTACACTGGGGAGGAAGACAAGACCGGCCGAAGGCGAGCTAATAAACAAAAGGATACGAGAACGGCCGAAGGCGAACACGAAAAGAAAGGTCAAGCCGAAGGTGGACTTTCAAAGAAAAACTATGCCGAAGGTAGACTTTTAAACAAAGGAATACGAAACCAAGCCGAAGGCGAACTCGAAAAGAAAGGCCAAGCCGGAGGTGGACTTTCAAACCCAACAATACGAGACCAGGCCAAAGGTGGACTCGAAAAGAAAGACCGAGCCGAAGATGGACTTTCAAACAAAGGCTAAGCCGAGGGTAGACTTTCAAACAAAGGAACACGAGACCAAGCCAAAGGTAGACTCGAAAAAGAAAGGCCAAGCCGAAGGTGAACTTTGAAAGAAAGACTATGCCGAAGGTAGACTTTCCAACAAAGGAATACGAGACCAAGCCGAAGGTAGACTCGAAAAAGAAAGACCAAACCGAAGGTGGACTTTCAAAGAAAGACTAAGCCAAAGGTAGACTCTCAAACAAGGGATACGAGACTAAGCCGGAGGTAGACTCGAAAAAAGAAAGACCAAACCGAAGGTGGACTTTCAAGGAAAGACTATGCTGAAGGTAGGCTTTCCAACAAAGGAATACGAGACCAAGCCGAAGTTAGACTCGAAAAAGAAAGACCAAACTGAAGGTGGACTTTCAAAGAAAGACTATGCTAAAGGGAGACTTTCAAACAAAGGGTGCGAGGACGGCCAAAGGCGAACTCGAAAAGAAAGACCAAACTGAAGGTGGACTCTCAAAGAAAGACTAAGCCGAAGGTAGACTCTCAAACAAGGGATACGAGACCAAGCCGAAGGTAGACTCGAAAAAAAAGACCAAACCAAAGGTGGACTTTCAAAGAAAGACTATGCCGAAGGTAGACTCTCCAACAAAGAAACACGAGACCAAGCCGAAGGTAGACTCGAAAAAGAAAGACCAAACCGAAGGTGGACTTTCAAAGAAAGACTATGCCGAAGGTAGACTTTCAAACAAAGGAATACGAGACCAAGCCGAAGGTAGACTCGAAAAAGAAAGACCAAACCGAAGGTGGACTTTCAAAGAAAGACTATGCCGAAGGTAGACTTTCCAACAAAGGAACACGAGACCAAGCCGAAGGTAGACTCGAAAAAAGAAAGAACAAACCGAAGGTGGACTTTTAAAGAAAGACTATGCTGAACGTAGACTCTCAAACAGAGGCTAAGTAGAATCAACAGATCTACGAAGATGACTCCGCTGGGGAAAAGAGAAATCTAAACAGACAACTCTGTAGGGGAGTACAGGAAGGAACAATAGTAAGAAGGACGAATCCACTGGTTGCGATGTAATGTCAAACAGTATCTCCTGCCTTACATCTCTTTCTGCTGGGGAAAGAAACTGGTAACAGATATCAAACCTGGCTTATGCTTTAAATGCATATGTTTGAATTTTTCTATGGCGTAATGCTCCATACAAAATGGAAATACTACGTGTTTGGGAGGATGTCATGCAAGACTGCTTATGCAATGCAAAAGAAGCGTCTCAGCAAAATAAATGTTGAAGTCGAAGGCAACTCCATCGGGGATGACAAATTAAATTGTCCTCTGAATTAAAAGATCCTGCTGAGGAAGATTTCACTGAACGACTTCCTGATCACCAACTCTGCCGGAGATGAAGACTCCGAGAGAAATTCCACTCTGTTGGAGATGGATAAAGATGAATATTGAAGATGGAACCCAAGAAATTTCTCTCTGCTGGAGATTACCCGTGGCTTCTACCGAAGACAGAACCCAAAACCTGGATCTGAAAGATGCCAATAACAAATGGACTTAAGCTTGATGGGGATGTCAACTGCTGTTGAACAAACCACTGTGAAGATCACCACCAAACTCTGCTTGGGGGACAAATCAATAATACCGAACCTGCTTGGGGATATTACTGAACTTAATCTGCTGCTGGGAGACATCTGTACCTTCACCCTGTTGGGGAATATCAACCACTATTAGCAAACCTGCTCAGGGAATGGTGATTGATGACATCAACTCTGCTAGGGGATACCATCAAGCTTACTCATCTATTGGGGATCAGATCATACCATTGCTAATGAGAAACACACTTCCTGACTAGCTGAGGAAAATGAGTGCCAAGACTCTGTGGGGAAAAATAACCTCTTTGTCCAAAGAAGGAAGATATTCCATCAATCTCTTGCTGGGGATGCAGAAGTATCAACTTCTGGCTGCTTGCTAATAGAGTAATCAATCAACCACAACTCTAGTTGGGGAAATAATCCTTTGTACTCTGGCTGGGGAGAGTAACAACCTGCCGAGGAGGATGAAATTTCAATGCTGAGGAGAATAGCTCTACTGGGGAGAAATCCTGCTACCCTGCAAACAAAATCAACAGTATATGCAAAATGGCTATCTCGATTACCATCCTAATGACTTTTGTTTGAGCAATTTCCACTGTTTTCCGATATGCTTCGCAAAGCTTAACATTTTCGCATGCAATGTTTATCAGAAATATCGAACGTTTTCACAAACAAAAACAGTTAAAGTAAAACACAAATGGAAAGCTCTTTGAATGAAGATGAAAGTTTTATTGAATGAATTAGCCTGTAAATAGGCATTTACATCCGGAAGCAATTCTTGAAAAGAGGTAATTGCACAAAAGAAGTAAAAGAAAATACACATGTCGGCAATGTGGGGAACAGATATCCACCATGATTCAATTCAGCTATGACCCAATATGGCTCGTTTATCCGCAGATGCTCTGACCTTCGAAGAGACTGACTGGACTGATTCCTTTCCTTCGAAATTTCCAAGTATCAGAAGTGCTCGCAGATCGAACGCAGATTGTATCCTCTTGCTTTCAAATCCCTAACTTTTTCCTGGATCGCCCTTTTCGGGTTTTCAATCCACCGGGATACCCATTTTTGCCAAAGTTGCCTTTTTAGGTTTTCAACTTTGCGGGTTTATTCTTCTTTTATTTCTTTTTATCCCTAACTTTTGCCCAAACCTTCTCTTTTTATGGTTCGCCGAGATGCCCTTTTTTGCATGGATCTTCTTTTTATGTCCAGCGGGTCTCTTTTATGCAAAGTATTTTTTGACTACGTCTGCATTCACAGGGGACGTGAAATCTTCGCCATCCATAGTTGAGAGTAATAAGGCTCCACCGGAGAAAACCTGTCTTACTACATATGGCCCTTCGTAGTTTGGAGTCCATTTGCCCCTGTGATCTATTTGAGGAGGAAGGATCCTTTTCAAAACCAATTCACCAGCCTGAAAACACCGAGGACGCACTTTCTGATCAAAGGATTTCTTCATCCTGCTCTGATACAACCGACCATGTGCAATGGTTGCCAATCTCTTTTCCTCGATAAGGTTCAGTTGATTTAATCTGGAACGCACCCATTCAGCTTCATCAAGCTTCACATCTGCCAGAATTCTCAAAGAAGAAATCTCAACCTCTAATGGTAGAACTGCTTCCATACCATATACCAGTGAGAAAGGAGTTGCCCCAATTGATGTACGCACCAAAGTACGATAACCGTGTAAAGCATAAGGCAACATCTCATGCCAGTCTTTATACATTACTACCATTTTCTGCACAATCTTCTTGATATTCTTATTTGCTGCTTCAACAGTCTCATTCATCTTCGGACGATAGGGAGAAGAATTGTGATGTTCAATCTTAAAGCTCTGACATAGCTCCTTCATCATCTTGTTGTTCAAATTTGAACCATTATCAGTAATGATTCTCTCTGGGACTCCATACCGGCAAATGATGTCCTTCTTGATAAACCGAGTTACCACTTGTTTGGTGACATTAGCATACAAGGCTGCTTCCACCGACTTCATGAAGTAATCAATGGCAACCAAAATGAAACGATGCCCATTAGAAGTAGTCAGCTCAATCTTTCTGATCATATCAATGGCCCACATGGCAAAGGGTCAAGGTGATGACAACACATTCAGAGGAGTAGGCGGCACATGCACCTTATCTGCATAAATCTGGCATTTGTGATATTTTTGGGCGTATTTAAAACAGTCAGACTCCATAGTCATCCAGTAATACCCTGCCCTCAACAGCTTTCTAGCCATAGCGTGCCCATTGGCATGGGTACCGAAAGAACCTTCATAAACCTCTTCCATTAACAGGCTTGCCTCGTGTTCGTCAACACAACGTAGCAAGACCATGTCAAAGTTCCTCTTGTACAGCACATCGTCTTTATTCAAAAAGAAATTCCCCTCCAACCTCCTTAGAGTTTTCTTATCCTTAGCAGTCGCATCCTCTGGATACTCTTGACTCTTCAGAAAAACCTTAATATCGTGATACCAAGGTTTGCCATCTGATACATCTTCAATCGCAAACACAAAAGCTGGTCTATTCAGACGCATGATTCTGATTGAGGGAGTTTCATTCCATCGATTCACCTGGTACATTAAAGACAACATTGCCAACGCATCTGCCATCTGATTCTCCAACTGGGGTATATGATGGAAATCAACTCTGTCAAAGAAAGGTAACAACCTTCTGGCATAGTTGTTATAAGGCACCAGATCGCTTGACGAGTTTCCCATTCACCTGTAATCTGATTAACTACCAACGCAGAATCACCATAGACATCGAGGTTTTTGATTCTCAAATCAATTGCTTCTTCTAACCCCATGATACATGCTTTATACTCCGCCTTATTATTGGTACATACGAACGCTAACCGGGCAGTGAAGGGTATATGAGAACCCTTTGGAGTCGTAATGATTGCCCCGATTCCGTTACAATGTGAATTAACAGCCCCATCAAAGACCAACTTCCATTGGGATCCAATTTTAGGTCCTTCATCAAGTAGCGGTTCTTCATAGTCTTTCATCTTCAGAAACATGATATGTTCATCTGGAAATTCAAACTTCATCGGTTGATAATCCTTAATTGGTTGCTCAGCGAGATATTCTGACAACACACTTCCCTTAATGGCCTTTTAGGAAACATATTGAATATCGTATTATGTCAGAACCATCTGCGAACGGGCTATTCTTCAATAAAGCGCTTGCTTTTCAAACACATACTTGATCGGATCCATCTTCGAAATCAAGAGGGTTGTGTGGTTTAACATATACTGCCTCAAACGCTTAGCGGCCCAAGTGAGTGCACAACATGTTTTTTCGAGCATTGAGTACCTTGACTCACAATCAGTGAACTTTTTACTCAGGTAGTAGATGGCATGCTCTTTTTGACCTGACTCGTCGTGTTGACCGAGCACACACCCCATTGAATTCTCAAGAACCGTAAGATACATAATCAATGGCCTTCCTGGAACTGGCGGCATAAGGACCGGAGGTTCGTGAAAATATTCTTTTATCTTTTCAAACGCCTTTTGACAATTTTCATTCCATCTGACCTCTTGATCTTTTCTTAACAATTTGAATATTGGTTCACACGTGGCTGTAAGATGAGAGATGAATCTAGCAATGTAGTTCAACCTCCCTAAGAAACCACGAACCTCTTTTTCTGTTCTCGGTTCAGGCATTTCTTGTATGGCTTTTACTTTAGCAGGATCAACCTCGATACCTTTTTCGCTAACAATAAACCCCAGTAATTTTCCAGATCTCACCCCGAAGGTGCACTTGTTCGGATTCAACCTCAGTCTGAACTTTGTCAACCTTTCAAATAGCTTCTGAAGATTCACCAGATGTTCTTCCTCCGTTTGTGACTTCGCAATCATGTCATCAACATAGACCTCGATCTCTTTGTGAATCATATCATGAAAGAGAGTCACCATTGCCCGCTGATAGGTTGCCCCAGCATTTTTCAATCCAAAGGGCATTACCTTGTAACAGAATGTTCCCCACAGTGTTATGAACGTCGTCTTCTCCATGTCCTCTAGGGCCATTTTGATTTGGTTATACCCCGAGAAGCCATCCATGAAGGAAAATACAGAGTATTGAGCAGTGTTGTCCACTAACACGTCAATGTGAGGAAGCGGGAAGTCATCTTTTGGGCTTGCTCTATTCAGATCTCTGTAATCAACACACATCCTGACCTTTCCGTCCTTCTTAGGTACAGGCACAATGTTAGTAACCCACAGAGGATAACTTGTCACAACCAGAAATCCAGCATCTATCTGTTTCTGAACCTCTTCTTTAATCTTGACAGACATTTCCGGTTTCGTCCTTCTCAGTTTCTGCTTAACTGAAGTACATCCCTCTTTAAGCGGCAGCCGGTGTACCACGATGTCAGTGTCAAGCCCAGGCATGTCTTGGTAAGACCAGGCAAAGATATCCACATACTCTCGAAGCATTTCAATTAATCTTCCATTTACACTGTCTTTCAAAGCAGCCCCAATCTTTACTTCTTTCTTTGCGTCCTCAGTTCCTAAGTTAACAATCTCAATCTCCTCTTGATGAGGTACAATGACCCTTTCCTCCTGTTTCAACAGTCTGGCCAATTCCTCGGGTAAGTCACAATCTTCATCAGTCTCTTCTTCAGCCTGATAAATGGGATTGTCGAAATCATACCGAGCCATAGCTGAATCATGATTAGTGGTATCTGAATAAGGAAACCTGCATGATTGATGATTTATGTTTATTATGTATGCAACAAACAAAAACACATTGCCATTTTGATGTGATTTAATGCACGAAGGTAAAAACAGAAAGACAGGGATCAAAATATTTAAATGTGAAAAACGTCCTTTATTAATGATAAAGAAAGCACGCAAAATATTCAAGCCCTACAAACAAAAATCACTATGCCTTGGGCAGAACGTAGGATTGTCATAACAGGAAAACAAGGCAATTACACTGGGCCGGTCACTTGAATGGCTTTCTCTGATGACCAGTTGCAAAGAATTTGACCTGGAATGCAGGGGCGGATCCAATTATCCATATCGCAATCGGTATCCCCTTCCTCATCAATAGCATTGATTCTGTCAAAGAACACACCAGCACTGGTGAAACAAACTGGTCCATAAAACTTGGGAGGATCCTCAGGACGCCTGGGTGGCTTATACCCCAGCCCATAAGTATTCAGCTTTTTCTGGACCTCGATAACTTGACCCCATTTCTGTGAACTGCCGGCTTCAACCACAGCCCGTGCATCCTTGAAGGAAGACATGAAGACCTCTGGCTGATATACCAATGCAGGTTGCCTTACCACTTCAGATTAACTGACTTTCTTGAGAGATTCTTCGGGAATCTTCACCGCTTCAAAAGATTGACATAAAGTTTCATGTATTTTGCCATCTACCTCCACATACTTGAAAGTAGATAAATGACTTATCACGGTATCTTCTTCTCCGCAAACCGTCACCACCTGTCTATCTACCATGTACTTCAACTTCTGATGCAGGGTTGACATAACATCTCCAGCACTATGAATCCATGGGTGGCCCAGTAAACAACTGTAAGTAGGTTGGATGTCCATGATATAGAAAGTGGCTTCAAAAACCTCTGGACCAACCTTAATTGGTAGCAGAATTTCCCCGAAGACAGATCTCTTGGAACCATCGAAAGCAAGCACCACCAAATCACTTAGCGTGCAGATTAACCCACGAGTGTCCAACTTCATCAGTGCTTTCTTCGGTAAAACATTCAAAGATGACCCAGTGTCAACAAGCACATGCGACATTAAAGATCCTCGGCACTCAACTGAAATTTGTAAAGCATTATTATGATTTCTCCCAGCTGGAGTCAAATCCACATCAGTAAATCCCAAGCCATTTCCTGCATTAACATGAGCCACTACCCCCTCCAGCTGATTAACTGAGATCTCCTGGGGTACTGTAGCGCGGTTTTCGTGATCGCCCACATCCTCCTGCGGATGGGATTGTGTGCTACTTTCTGATTTCTTATTTATCCTATGAAGCTGGAAAGGAAAGGGAAGCTATCTCAAACTAACCTTGCACACAAATATTTTCTTTAACAAATGCTAAGATATTGGGGAGTTCGGGGTCAGGTTATACAATGGGGAGTTCTCAATTACCCATCCTATACATGGTTATCCATGGGTTGATAGCAATTTTCTACTGTTCTACTGTTTTTTGCTTGATGGTGTTTATTTGTTGTAACTGGGAAAGTTTCTCCTTTGGGAATGTTGAGAGATGTTGAAAAGATATTTTTGTTGTTTTTGGGTTTTTCGATGTTTTTGGTAAGGTACTGGACCTAAGGTTTTTGTTTAGTGTGCTCGCTAAGATTTCACAATCTTATGCCTACGTATTCCCGTTAAAGAAAACAGGGAAATCAGAGCAATCGTAGTTCCTCCTATTCTATGGGAGGAAATGTTGTTTTGGTGTCTTGTTCAAAGCCCAAGACATGAAGATAAAGGTGGTTTGTATCTTGTTCAGAGCCCAAGATGTGAAATTGAAGGGTCTATTTGTATCTTGTTCGAAGCCCAAGATGTGAAGCTAAAAGGGTGTTGACTTTAGAGAGAATTTGTCATCTCTAAAGGGGTCTGTTTGTCACAATTGTTGGGTGACTGATTATAAAGGAGAATTACTTTAACTGGGATATGTGAATCCAGTAATGCCATAACTTCCTTTATAGGGGATTTTCAACCTGAAGGAGAAGACTTTAACTCAGTTTAGAGCAATGCCATCTTTCCTTAGGAATTTCTCATGCTAAAAGAGGGACAGTGGCGTGGATGTAAATAATCCAGAGGCTTGCCGCTTACAGTAATTAGACGAGGGAAAGGGAGTTGTTGATGTTTGTATGCTGTGACCAAAGCATGATTTGATGCTAAAAGGTTGACAGAATCAAACGGGGATTTCTTTATACAAAGCCTAAGAGGAGGCTATTGACCCAACAAGAGGATGCTTTTGTGTCTTGTACGAAGCCTGAGATAGATGCTGAAAGGATTGACTCAACAAGAGAGTGTTTTTATATGTATCTTGTACGAAGCCCAAGACGGAGGCTAAAAGGGTTTGACTCAACAAGAGAGTCTTTTATACTCACCAAGAGAGTGATTTGTATCTCGTACGAAGCCCGAGATGGAGGCTAAAAATGTTTGACTCAACAAGAGAGTCCGAAAAGGTTAGCTCCGCTGTGGAGAATCATTGTACAAAGCCCAAGAGGAGGCTAGGGTTACTGTTTCAGTTGAGTGACAGGTCCCGTATGTTGGTTAAAAGAGAAAATCAGTTCTTATATGAGGAAGAAAAGATTAGCTCTGTTGGGGAAGATCATTGTACAAAGCCCAAGAGAAGGCTATCTTTCTGCTGAGGATTATTGAAATCCTCACACAGGTCCAAGTGTGAAGAACTCTCATGAGAGAGTCCGGGTTTCTTCCTTTGTTTGTAGGGTATTTGAGAATGTCTTTGAGACTCGAGAAGCTTCAGACTGTCAAAGTCTAGAGTTTCATCTTTTGTACTATGCTGAGAGAAAGTATGCTTTCGGTATGAGGAACTAGACTCTTTTGGAAGATTGTTCTATTAAGATGACTAATTTCTGTTCCTATACCTCTAGGAGGTCGTCGGGACAATTTGTACAAAGCCCAAGAGATGGCGAGAATAACTTTTAAGAAGCCGAGGGACAATTTGTACGAAGCCCAAGAGGAGGCTATCTTTGCTGAGGAAGAATCATTATACGAAGCCTAAGAGGAGGCTGTGAAAACTTCTAAGAAGCCGAAGGGTCCTTGTACAACGCCCAAGAGGAGGCGGGGATGCTTTTAGGAAGCCTGTGGGTCCCCAAACCCCGAGAAGTTCAAGACAGGCTATTCACAGAGAATAGATCAAGCCAGGAAAGTTCGAGAATTTGGAAGAAACTCAAGAGATGCCATTCACGGAGAAAATATCATCTCTGGGGAGTAGAGTTTCTTGACAAGTGCTTTTAAGAAGCCTGTGGGTCCTCAAACCCCGATAAGTTCAAGACAGGCTATTCACAGAGAATAGATCAAGCCAGGAAAGTTCGAGAATTTGGAAGAAACTCAAGAAATGCCATTCACGGAAAAAAGATCATCTCTGGGGAGTAGAGTTTCTTTGACAACTTCTACGAGTGACAGTCTGAGAAAGGGTTCAAAAGGAATCTGCCTTTCACATCTCCATATTGTTTAACCCCAAGAGGAGGGAAGACTGTGTCTGGTAATCCTATGGGGATCTAGTTTTGACTATTTAAGAGTGATCAACGGGCTTAATGCTAGACGTAGTTGCAGGGGAAACTCTAAATATCTATACTATTATTACACAGTTGATATGAGTTTATGAAAGAAGACTTACAGTGAAACAGCCCCACAATACAGTTATATGTATATGAAAGCGGTAAATGAAAGCGGATAAATACTTACTCGGTTGTAGAGCTTCCATGTTGTTTGGTTAGTTGTTCAACAAAGAAAAATTGAAAACAACAGTATATCTCAAAATCAAAAGAGAAAGTATTTTGAAAGTAAACTGGGGCTTACACCTCAAGGAGAGGCCCATAAAATCAGAGTCAATTATACATGGAAGAACGTCATGTGAAATAAAACATACACGGAAGAACATCGTGTTGATAAAGGCATATACACGGCAAAACATCGTGTGTGAAAATATACACGGAAGAACATCGTGAATAAACAGAGAGAAAATACACGGCAAAACATCGTGTCATCATGGAAAAACATCATGGTAATTGAAACGTATACGGAAAAGCATCGTGTAAAATAAACAGACATTCACGGCAAAACATCGTGACAGATAAAATATACGTTCACGGAAAAAACATCGTGAGAATAAAAGCAAGCACGACAAAACATCGTGTCAGAGTTTTGAAAACTGTACAGGGACTTATACAATGACTGAGGCCCAAAATGGTTTTGGTATAAAAGGGGATTGGGTCTTACACTCTATTAGAGGCCCAAGTGAGTGCAGTGTATTCACAGGAAATACTTGTTTGCAAGTTTAATTGTTTTTAACATATGTGAATAAATTATGCATGACATACAAGCAAAGCATTTAAATTCGAGTTTACCGTACACCTGTGAACTTTTCCACGCAAGCAGAGAAGCGTCTGATGAGCTCCAAGGCGTCAATTAAGAATTTCTGCATCAGAGGAAAAAACCAAACAATCAGAGAAAACCAAAGATCGCATAAAAATGCCCTTGATCTCATCAAGTGGTTAGAATTGAATCCAAATTACAAAGTAAATCGAAAAAACAAATATTTTATTACAAACAAATTATTGAAAATAAAACCACGAAATCAAATAATCGAATAATAATCAAATAAAAAAAATTATTAAATCACACAAAGTAGTTAAATTAACTAAAATATATTTAGTAAAATTTACTAAACAACATTAGTTATTAAATAGGACAATTAACAATTATTCATAAAAAATAAAATGTATTGAATTAGTGATATGTGTGATTAGTGAAATGATCATGCCTAGTTGAAATCAAAGAAATGCTTAAGGTAAAGAAATTAACAAGTTGAAAGAAAATTGATTATCTTAACATATTAGTAATTAAATTTAATTAATCAAACAAATCATTAAAATTGAACAAAAACTGAATGTATAATTAAATGGGCCAGGAGTGAGTAAATTTAAGGGTGTGGATAGACAAAACCTAAATGGGCTTCAACATAAATCCAATTCATTTTTATCCTAAAAATATAATTAAAAGAAAAAACAAAATGTAAATAAATTAGAAAGAGATAAATTAGGGAAAGAAGAGGGGAACCTGATATTTTCACGTATTCTTCCTCCCAATCGTACAAAATCCTCTCAGCTTGCCTCTGTCAACGATTTTCCGATCGATCTCCCTCCGTTCGTCACCGTGCAAAATCCGGCGATACTCCCTCCTCCGTGCGATTTCGGTTCCGGCGTGTGTGATTTCGTCCGTGATGTGTGTTTTGAGTCCCGTCTCCGATCGTGTTTCTTCCGGCGAGTTTCCTCCGTCAACTCCGTTTCCGGCGCGGTCGTTGTTTCTTCTTAGTGTAAGTTAGCCTTTGTTCTTCTTCAACCTTTTTTAAATTTCCAACCTGTAAAGACAAAATTTTCTTTGTTAGGGTTTACAAATAGGAACAAATTGATGAAATTTTCTGAAATTGAATTGATATGAAATTGAAAAATTAAAATTGTAATTGATGAAATTGTGCTTCTGTGAATCGAATTGCTGATGTTCTTTGCTTCTGATTTTTGTCAGTTTGTCGGCAAAGTTTCGGCTTTTCGCTGCAGATTTGAAGATTAGGAGTTTTCCGTTGAAATGGTTAACTGATGCTCTTCCTGTAAAAAGAGAAAATTGCAGAATTTTGTTTGCAGCAGGTAAAAACTGTTTTTTACTTCAATATTTTTCTGTAATTGTTAACAGATGTTTTCTTTTCTTCAAAATTCTTGTTGAACAGATTGCAGTGGATTTCCTGTTAAAAGAAAATATAGAGGTTAGAACTTGTAAGTTTCTCTTTTATGAAATTTAACCAGAACTTTGAAATAAGAATTGGTAATTGAGGAAATTGAATTGAAGATGAAAAGATATTGCTCTTGTTCTGCAAATATTGTGTTGCTGCTTGAAGTTGTGGCAGCAGTTGTTGCTGTAGAGTTCCTACAAGAAAAAATCTGCATAGGGTGATTTGTGAAAGCAAAAGGTTGTTGTTGTTTTTATGCAGAAATTCATCAGCTTATGAAAACTGTATTTTGAATTTAAGAAAAGAATGTAAATTCATGAATTTGGTGATAAAATTAGTGTAGAAATTGTATGTGAATTTTCATGTAAAAGTTTTAGTGCAGAAAAGAGGAATCATTGCTTATGTATATGTGTATGTGAATTTTCAGAAAAATATGGATTAGTAATGGAAGGAAGGGGGGGGGGGGGGGGGGGGGTGATGCCCTTATGTGTGTTTATGCTTCACAAATTTTTTTCTTTTTCTTTTCAAAAGTGTAATAGAAAAATATGTGAGTTGGAGAAGAGAGAAACAAGTTAAGAAACTTGTTTGGTGTGCATTGTGAATGAAATTGAAAGCCTATTTATAGAAAAAATATTGTGTAACTCTTAAGCTATCTCAAGATAAGAGTCGAATGAAAATTCAAAGTCTTTGGTTTTTAGTCCAATTTGTTCCAAATTTTAATGGCTTGGAAGACAATGTTTTTAAGTCTCTTCTACAATTGGCTAGTGAAAATGAGTCAAGGAGACAAGGTTATATGGTTTGTCTCATGAGAAATAAATTTAGTAAAAACAAAAACTCATAAAAAACAAACTTAAATTTAAAACAAAATTATGAATGTATATATAAAAAAATGAAAATATACATATATCAAAAATAAAACAAAACAAAGTTTATATATATATACAAAGTAACGTGAGAGAAAACAAAACAATTATATATATACATATATTTTTTTCTTTTATGGATAAAATATAACAAATTATATTTATATTACAAAAATGAAATATATACATATACATATATATTTTTATCTTTATTTACGAAAAATAAAATATAAATGAGATATTGGATTAAATTGTGAGAAAAATGAGTGAATAAAGAACATTTGTCAATTCGCGAGAAAAACATGTCCGTTCATTGATTTTTCGCATAATTAACCAGAAAAGACAGAGATATCAATGCATATATTCTGACTGAAAATTCAAACAATATGCATGACAAAAACAAACGATATGATATGCAAATGACACAAAGTGAAAACACAACCGAGTTTTGACAATCGGGTGGTCAAAATTTGGGGTATGACAGATGCCCCTATTTAATCTTCTTAGACCTGAAGGTATGAATAGCAAAGAGTTTTAGACATTCGAGGTATAAGAGGATTAAATATCATAGTACCTAGAATTTTGACTGTAAACGCGGATGAAATGATATGTGATGAATGGAAGACTCTTGAACACTGTGGGGAATGATGTCACAGGAGACAGACCAACAGAATTTTCTTGGCATATAAGATATTGTGGAAATTTGCCGATGCGACAAAGGGTATTCGGTAGTATTTGATAAAAGAGGGATAAACCCTGGAACAAAGATACAGACATCCGGAAAAACATCAGATGCGAAAGAAGTGTCATACTCTGGGAAATATATCAGAAACATCTAGAAAAACATTAGATTTGGTATGAGACCAAATCTGAAAATATGTCAGAGACTTCTGAGAAAGCAGTTTAATTTTATTGTGGACTACACGGGAACATCCAGAAAGCGAAGGTAACTTTACTGGGAAAAAGGTTACAGTCATCAGAGATTTTCAGACATGTATTAAAAAACTCTGGAAAAGAACATTAACAACTGTAAGAGACATTCAGAAGAGCATTGAACGAAGTCTGAAAAATAAATTAGGCACATCCAGAAAAACATTGGATGAATGAGAAACAAACTCGAAGGCATCCAAAAAAGCATTAGACCGAGTTGTCGGCCAAACTTGAAGATATATTAATGACATCCAGAAAAGCGTTGAATGTATTAAAAATAACTTTGAGTGTAAATCCGAAACATTTAGAAAAGCGTTAAATGTACAGAGAAATTTTTTAGAAGACTGGCTGAACGATGAACATATCCGAAAAAGCATCAGATAAGTCATCCGAACAAAAGTTATATCTGGAAAAACATCAGATGAGGAAAAGTCATATCCGGGAGAGCATCAGATAGACATTAAAGGAGTTTCTGGAAGAACATCAGATAGACAAAGAGAGTTCTGGAAAAACATCAGAATGAGTTTTGGAAAAAACTTCAAAACCAAATGATATATCTAGAAGAACATCGGGTAGACACAGAGAAAAGTTCTGGAAAAGCATCAGAACAAATAGACATATCCGGAAGGACTTCGGACAGACATAACGACAAGTTCTGGGAAAGCATCAGAACAGATAGACATATCCAAAAGAACATCGGATAGAAACAAAGTTATATCTGGAAGAACATCAGATAAGACATAAAAGTATTGGTGCCAGATAAGTTGGACTTTGTAGAAAAGTAAGATGTTGATAATAACACGACCACTGATGAATGCAACTGAGGATTAAAACACTCTTGGATGCATAGTATATGAAAATGTTATGATGTATGATTAAATGTATGTAATGTAAATGAAAATGCTGTCAACAAGTTTAGACTCTTTGAGGAGTGGAAATCAACAAGTTTATACTCTTTTGGGGAGTGATAGACAAGACTTATTCCTCAACACGGAGATCACTGCCATTGCTTAGGGACTGAAAATGTGGTTTGTTAAACACCTCTTTGTCATACTGATAAACGGTATCAAGTTTATAATCCTCGGAGGAAGGCTGGATAGCTTGCTTGGGAATTTTTCCAAATAAATTGCCCCAGACTTACAGACTGTTGTAGATGAACTGATTATTGCCTCATCTTGAATGATAATGACTGTATGCTGCATACTAGGAAGGTTTGCCCCAGTAATGAGTCTTGAAAGTTTTTTTGAATAAACCAATTCCGAGAAGGACTTGCACTGAAAAAATCTCGAACTGATTCCTAACAGGTTCTGGAAAGAACTTGCCCCTGATAGGATCACTGACCAAGTTTCTAAACTGTTTTGAAAATTCCTTGAAAGGAAAACTAGTTTACAATAAAAAATGTTTATTTAAACATGGCAAATTTAATGCAAAGCTCATGTAAAACTTTTGAAAATAGAATCATTGTTTTAGAAAAAACACAGTAATATGAATTACTGGTTAAAAACACAGTGGTTTAAAATATTTTGAATGAAAAGTAAAATAGAGGTATGATACTAAAACAAATGATTTGCAAAAATGATTTTGGAGTCAATTTACACCACCTTGTTGTAGTATACTTTCAAAATAACCTTGCTTCAATTAGGTCTTTTGAGGGTTATAACGTGGCCTGGTTCACGGTTTATGAAAAAAAGATAAAGGCTCAAAGTTTATTTGGTGCCCACCCCCTTCATGATGTTCTCCAGTCCTATGCTCAGTTAAACTTAAATTGTGCATTCAGGTTCCAAAATGTTTCGGAATTGTACTGATGATAGTGATGACGATGGTCCATAAGTCTTGAGACAGCAGCTACCGCTTCTTTACAACATTTAGTTATTTTTCGTCTTTGTGGATTTTTGAAGATCGAGGATTTAAGGACCTCTTTTCTGTATTATCCCTAACTTTTGCCTGAACTATTTCTTTTGAAATTTATAGTCAGTGGGATGCCCTAGTTTTTGCCTAAGCTTTTTGACTTATCGGGCTTTTTTATTTTTGATTTCTTCTTAGAAAGAAAGTGACTGTAAGATTTGATGATTACGATGAACCATCACTGGCTTTTGATTTGAAAGACGTTTTCACCATCTACTTGTTGTATGTAAACTTTTTGAACTTAAATACACAACCCAAATTAAACTGAGAACTACCCTGCCCCGAGTTAAAATTGCGGGTTTTTTTATAAAGAAAGAAACTCCTACTTCAAGGCTCAAAGGGGTTAACGAGGGATTATCTTCCTTATATCTCCAGTGTTTGGGAATTGAAAAAAATGCCTTACATCCTCAGCAAAGTTTTTTATTCGAAAGCATACCGACAGCAATTATGGGTATTATGTTCTTATCATCCTCCCACAAATATTTGCTTAGTCAAAATTTGAAAAAGAGGTGCATTTTTTTTGAAAGTTTTTGTTTTTTGAAAGAGAAAGCATAAAGATGTAAATGAACAGATGATTTGAATCAAAATACTGTACATGCTCATTTCATTAAAACTGACATTTAAAGATAAACAAGCTGAAAGCAACTATGATACAAATAAGTAAAATGCAAAATAGACAGAAACAAGGTCAGTGACTAATCAAACACAAGGATGAGATGTCCTGTCTTTGGGAAGTAACTGAGTTGAAGTTGACTGAAGTTTCAGTTCTTGTGTTCAGGCAGAGGATTGCGCTGGACATTAGGACTAGTGTCACGAAAGCTGAGGAGGTTGTCTCTGATCAGATCCCGCACTCTAGCCTTTAGTGCATAACATCTTTCTAAATCGTGACCCGCAGCTCCTTCGTGGAATGCGTAATGAAGGTCAGATCTGAATCCAGGTGGAAGTGGATTTGGAGGAAGAGGTGCCGCCTTGGTAGTGATCGCTCATTTCTGAACCAAAATAGGGTACAGTTTAGTGTACGTCATAGGAATAGGATCAAAGTGATTCCTATTGTAGTTCTGGTTTTGTCCAACAGCCGGACGTTGAGGAGCTTGAGCTGGTCGAGTAGCCAACAGAGGAGTGATAGCAGCAATATGAGCTTGATTAGGCTACTGAGGTCTGTAATGAGGTTTCCTATCCTCAACCAAGACAGAATTAGTCTGATCTTCCCTCTTCTTTTGGAAGTTTCCATAGGGTTTCTTTACAGTGTTAGAAGATTCAGCAGTTTTAGAGACCTTTCCATTCTTGATACCTTCTTCAAGTCTTTGGCCAATGATGACCAAGTCTGTAAAGTTTGATGAAACACTGCCAATCATCTTTTCCCAAAAGATGGGAGATAAAGTGTCTAAGAATATTCCAGTAAGCTCCTTCTCAGCCAAATGGGGTTCGACCTGAGAAGCCAACTCTCTCCAGCGTTGAGCATACTCTTTGAAAGATTCCTTCTCATTCTGAGTCGTGTTCTGGAGTTGACGACGGTCTGGAGTCATGTCCAAGTTGTACTTGTACTGATTCATGAAAGCATTGATAAGATCCTGCAAGCAATGAATGTTGCTTTGTTCAAGGTTCATGTACCACTTGAGTGAAGCTCCACTTAAGCTATCCTAAAAGCAGTGGATGAGCAACTTCTGGTTTTTGATATAGGCAGCCATCTTACGAAAGTACATAACCAAATGAGCCTTTGGGCAGGAGTCGCCTTTGTACTTTATAAACTCAGGGGTCTTAAATTTGGCTGGCATGAGGAGGTTAGACACAAGACACATGTTGTCTGCATCAACGTTGAAGAAGTCATTTCCTTCTACAGCTCTGAGCCTTTTCTCCAAAGTTTGATATTGTTCACTGGCATCTTCAGGCTCAATGTCCACATTGTCCTCACTTTGAGCACTAGCATTGTAATCAAAGTTAGGATTCTCGAAGGGAATTCTGGCAGTCCGTACCAGAGGTCTGGGTTCTGAGACAATAGGGATTTGAAACTCTAGTCTTGGAGCTTGACCAACCAAAGTGGTAGTGACCTGTTGTGGAATGAGGTCGTGAGGCAATCCAAATTCCGGCCATGTAGATGGTGGCATCTGAACAGGTGAAGGCTCAATAGCAGCACTCGTGATTTCTTGGATGACAGTCCTCTGAGGTGGATCTCCTCTGGCAATTAGGACCTGAAGCATTTCTGTTAAATTAGTCATGCTTGACTTCAGATCGTCTATTTCCATCCTAATCTCTGCATTGTGCACTTCTTGTTCTGACATTTTGCGCCTGACGTTAGCTCTAGTCCCGTATCAGTGATGAGGAATCAGTTTGACGACTTACAGATGACTGAAAGAAAGAAGGTTAGAATAAATTGACGATGACCAGGACGTATGTATGAAATATGCAAGAGATGCAAATGCAATGCATGGATGCAGCACACAAAAACATAGAAAAAACATGGGGTCAAAGGTTCGGTGTCATGAAGTCAAGGCTCTACCCATCCCAAAGGTTTTCTACGGGTGATTTTTTTTTGTACGTGTCACTCAAAATCATTGATTCCTGAGAACACCAGCGGGTCGGGAACCGTGCTAGGTGATGTCCATCAAAGAAATCTCAGAAGAGGGTAGTTTATCGCGTAACAGTTATTTCCGATAGCTTCCGCACTACAAAAAAAAAGGTGATTTTCCTAGGTGTATACTCAATCTTTCCACATGCGGCATCACACGCATTCCCATTAGCAGAAAAATAAACACGGATATCAAGTAGGAAAAGCGATATATATATTTATATAGTATATAGTATATAGTATGATTGCTAACAACCTAGACCTCTTAGGAATTCTAATCCTAAATGTCCCCGGTGAAGTCGCCATTTTTCTGTAGCGCGGTTTTCGTGACCGCCCACATCCGCCTGCGGATGGGATTGTGTGCTACTTTTTGATTTCTTATTTATCCTATGAATCTAGAAAGGAAAGGGAAGTTATCTCAAACTAACCTTGCACGCAAATGTTTTCTTTAACAAATGCTAAGAGATTGGGGAGTTCGGGGTCAGGTTATACAATGGGGAGTTGTCAATTACCCATCCTATACATGGTTATCCAAGGGTTGATAGCAATTTTCTATTGTTCTACTGTTTTCTGCTTGATGGTGTTTATTTGTTGTAAATGGGAAAGTTTCTCCTTTGGGAATGTTGAGAGATGTTGAAAAGATATTTTTGTTGTTTTTGGGTTTTTCGATGTTTTTGGTAAGGTACTGGACCTAAGGTTTTTGTTTAGTGTGCTCGCTAAGATTTCACAATCTTATGCCTACGTATTCCCGTTAAAGAAAATAGGGAAATCAAAACAATCGTAGTTCCTCCTATTCTATGGGAGGAAATGTTGTTTTGGTGTCTTGTTCAAAGCCCAAGACATGAAGCTAAAGGTGGTTTGTATCTTGTTCAGAGCCCAAGATGTGAAACTGAAGGGTCTATTTGTATCTTGTTCGAAGCCCAAGATGTGAAGCTAAAAGGGTGTTGACTTTAGAGAGAATTTTTCATCTCTAAAGGGGTCTGTTTGTCACAATTGTTGGGTGACTGATTATAAAGGAGAATAACTTTAACTGGGATATGTGAATCCAGTAATGCCATAACTTCCTTTATAGGGGATTTTCAACCTGAAGGAGAAAACTTTAACTCAGTTTAGAGCAATGCCATCTTTCCTTAGGAATTTCTCATGCTAAAAGAGGGACAGTGGCGTGGATGTAAATAATCTAGAGGCTTGCCGCTTACAGCAATTAGACGAGGGAAAGGGAGTTGTTGATGTTTGTATGTTGTGACCAAAGCATGATTTGATGCTAAAAGGATGACGGAATCAAACGGGGATTTCTTTATACAAAGCCTAAGAGGAGGCTATTGACCCAACAAGAGGATGCTTTTGTGTCTTGTACGAAGCCTGAGATAGATGCTGAAAGGGTTGACTCAACAAGAGAGTGTTTTTATATGTGTCTTGTACGAAGCCCAAGACGGAGGCTAAAAGGGTTTGACTCAACAAGAGAGTCTTTTATACTCACCAAGAGAGTGATTTGTATCTCGTACGAAGCCCGAGATGGAGGCTAAAAATGTTTGACTCAACAAGAGAGTCCGAAAAGGTTAGCTCCGCTGGGGAGAATCATTGTACAAAGCCCAAGAGGAGGCTAGGGTTACTGTTTCAGTTGAGTGACAGGTCTAGTATGTTGATTAAAAGAGAAAATCAGTTCTTATATGAGGAAGAAAAGATTAGCTCTGCTGGGGAAGATCATTGTACAAAGCCCAAGAGAAGGCTATCTTTCTGCTGAGGATTATTGAAATCCTCACGCAGGTCCAAGTGTGAGGAACTCTTATGAGAGAGACCGGGTTTCTTCCTATGTTTGTAGGGTATTTGAGAATGTCTTTGAGACTCGAGAAGCTTTAGACTGTCAAAGTCTAGAGTTTCATCTTTTGTACTATGCTGAGAGAAAGTATGCTTTTGGTATGAGGAACTAGACTCTTTTGGAAGACTGTTCTATTAAGATGACTAATTTCTGTTCCTATACCTCTAGGAGGTCGTCGGGACAATTTGTACAAAGCCCAAGAGAAGGCGAGAATAACTTTTAAGAAGCCGAGGGACAATTTGTACGAAGCCCAAGAGGAGGCTATCTTCGCTGAGGAAGAATCATTATACGAAGCCTAAGAGGAGGCTGTGAAAACTTCTAAGAAGCCGAAGGGTCCTTGTACAACGCCCAAGAGGAGGCGGGATGCTTTTAGGAAGCCTATGGGTCCCCAAACCCCGAGAAGTTCAAGACAGGCTATTCACAGAGAATAGATCAAGCCAGGAAAGTTCGAGAATTTGGAAGAAACTCAAGAGATGCCATTCACGGAGAAAAGATCATCTCTGGGGAGTAGAGTTTCTTGACAAGTGCTTTTAAGAAGCCTGTGGGTCCCCAAACCCCGATAAGTTCAAGACAAGCTATTCACAGAGAATAGATCAAGCCAGGAAAGTTCGAGAATTTGGAAGAAACTCAAGAGATGCCATTCACGGAGAAAAGATCAACTCTGGGGAGTAGAGTTTCTTTGACAACTTCTACGAGTGACAGTCTGAGAAAGGGTTCAAAAGGAATCTGCCTTTCACATCTCCATATTGTTTAACCCCAAGAGGAGGGAAGACTGTGTCTGGTAATCCTATGGGGATCTAGTTTTGACTATTTAAGAGTGATCAACGGGCTTAATGCTAGACGTAGTTGCCGGGGAAACTCTAAATATCTATACTATTATTACACAGTTGATATGAGTTTATGAAAGAAGACTTACAGTGAAACAGCCCCACAATACAGTTATATGTATATGAAAGCGGTAAATGAAAGCGGATAAACACTTACTCGGTTGTAGAGCTTCCATGCTGTTTGGTTAGTTGTTCAACAAAGAAAAATTAAAAACAACAGTATATCTCAAAATCAAAAGAGAAAGTATTTTGAAAGTAAACTGGGGCTTACAGCTCAAGGAGAGGCCCATAAAATCAGAGTCAATTATACATGGAAGAACGTCATGTGAAATAAAACATACACGGAAGAACATCGTGTTGATAAAGGCATATACACGGCAAAACATCGTGTGTGAAAATATACACGGAAGAACATCGTGAATAAACAGAGAGAAAATACACGGCAAAACATCGTGTCATCATGGAAAAACATCATGGTAATTGAAACGTATACAGAAAAGCATCGTGTAAAATAAACAGACAATCACGGCAAAACATCGTGACAGATAAAATATATGTTCACTGAAAAAACATCGTGAGAATAAAAGCAAGCACGGCAAAACATCGTGTCAGAGTTTTGAAAACTGTACAGGGACTTATACAATGACTGAGGCCCAAATGGTTTTGGTATAAAAGGGGATTGGGTCTTACACTCTATTAGAGGCCCAAGTGAGTGCAGTGTATTCACAGGAAATACTTGTTTGCAAGTTTAATTGTTTTTAACATATGTGAATAAATCATGCATGACATACAAGCAAAGCATTTAAATTCGAGTTTACCGTACACCGATGAACTTTTCCACACAAGCAGAGGAGCGTCTGATGAGCTCCAAGGCGTCAATTAAGAATTTCTGCATCAGAGGGAAAAACCAAACAAGCAGAGAAAACCAAAGATCGCATAAAAATGCCCTTGATCTCATCAAGTGGTTAGAATTGAATCCAAATTACAAAGTAAATCGAAAAAACAAATATTTTATTACAAACAAATTATTGAAAATAAAACCACGAAATCAAATAATTGAATAATAATCAAATAAAAAAAATTATTAAATCACACAAAGTAGTTAAATTAACTAAAATATATTTAGTAAAATTTACTAAACAACATTAGTTATTAAATAGGACAATTAACAATTATTCATAAACAATAAAATGTATTGAATTAGTGATATGTGTGATTAGTGAAATGATCATGCCTAGTTGAAATCAAAGAAATGCTTAAGGTAAAGAAATTAACAAGTTGAAAGAAAATTGATTATCTTAACATATTAGTAATTAAATTTAATTAATCAAACAAATCATTAAAATTGAACAAAAAATGAATGTATAATTAAATGGGCCAGGAATGAGTAAATTTAAGGGTGTGGATAGACAAAACCTAAATGGGCTTCAACACAAATCCAATTCATTTTTATCCTAAAAATATAATTAAAAGAAAAAACAAAATGTAAATAAATTAGAAAGAGATAAATTAGGGAAAGAAGAGGGGAACCTGATATTTTCACGGATTCTTCCTCCCAATCGTGCAAAATCCTCTCAGCTTGCCTCTGTCAACGATTTTCCGGTCGATCTCCCTCCGTTTGTCACCGTGAAAAATCCGGCGATACTCCCTCCTCCGTGCGATTTCGGTTCCGGCGTGTGCAATTTCGTCCGTGATGTGTGTTTTGAGTCCCGTCTCCGATCGTGTTTCTTCCGGCGATTTTCCTCCGCCAACTCCGTTTTCGGCGCGGTCGTTGTTTCTTCTTAGTGTAAGTTAGCCTTTGTTCTTCTTCAACCTTTTTTAAATTTCCAACCTGTAAAGACAGAATTTTCTTTGTTAGGGTTTACAAATAGGAACAAATTGATGAAATTTTCTGAAATTGAATTGATATGAAATTGAAAAATTAAAATTGTAATTGATGAAATTGTGCTTCTGTGAATCGAATTGCTGATGTTCTTTGCTTCTGATTTTTGTCAGTTTGTCGGGAAAGTTTCGGCTTTTCACTGCAGATTTGAAGATTAGGAGTTTTCCGTTGAAATGGTTAACTGATGCTCTTCCTGTAAAAAGAGAAAATTGCAGAATTTTGTTTGCAGCAGGTAAAAACTGTTTTTTACTTCAAGATTTTTCTGTAATTGTTAACAGATGTTTTCTTTTCTTCAAAATTCTTGTTGAACAGATTGCAGTGGATTTCCTGTTAAAAGAAAATATAGAGGTTAGAACTTGTAAGTTTCTCTTTTATGAAATTTAACCAGAACTTTGAAATAAGAATTGGTAATTGAGGAAATTGTATTGAAGATGAAAAGATATTGCTCTTGTTCTGCAAATATTGTGTTGCTGCTTGAAGTTGTGGCAGCAGTTGTTGCTGTAGAGTTCCTACAAGAAAAAATCTGCATAGGGTGATTTGTGAAAGCAAAAGGTTGTTGTTGTTTTTATGCAGAAATTCATCAGCTTATGAAAACTGTATTTTGAATTTAAGAAAAGAATGTAAATTCATGAATTTGGTGATAAAATTAGTGTAGAAATTGTATGTGAATTTTCATGTAAAAGTTTTAGTGCAGAAAAGAGGAATCATTGCTTATGTATATGTGTATGTGAATTTTCAGAAAAATATGGATTAGAAATGGAAGGAAGGAAGGGGGGGGGGGGGGGGGGCGTGATGCCCTTATGTGTGGTTATGCTTCACAAATTTTTTTCTTATTCTTTTCAAAAGTGTAATAGAAAAATATGTGAGTTGGAGAAGAGAGAAACAAGTTAAGAAACTTGTTTGGTGTGCATTGTGAATGAAATTGAAAGCCTATTTATAGAAAAATATATTGTGTAACTCTTAAGCTATCTCAAGATAAGAGTTGAATGAAAATTCAAAGTCTTTGGTTTTTAGTCCAATTTGTTCCAAATTTTAATGGCTTGGAAGACAGTGATTTTAAGTCTCTTCTACAATTGGCTAGTGAAAATGAGTCAAGAAGACAAGGTTATATGGTTTGTCTCATGAGAAACAAATTTAGTAAAAACAAAAACTCATAAAAAACAAACTTAAATTTAAAACAAAATTATGAATGTATATATAAAAAAATGTAAATATACATATATCAAAAATAAAACAAAACAAAGTTTATATATATATATATATATATATATATATATATATATATATATATATATATATATATATATATATATATATATATATAAAGTAACGTGAGAGAAAACAAAACAATTATATATATACATATATTTTTTTCTTTTATGGATAAAATAAAAAAAATTATATTTATATTACAAAAATGAAATATATACATATACATGTATATTTTTTTGATATTTTTATCTTTATTTACGAAAAATAAAATATAAATGAGATATTGGATTAAATTGTGAGAAAAATGAGTGAATCAAGAACATTTGTCAATTCGAGAGAAAAACATGTCCGTTCATCGATTTTTCGCATAATTAACCAGAAAAGACAGAGATATCAATGCATATATTCTGACTGAAAATTCAAACAATATGCATGACAAAAACAAATGATATGATATGCAGATGACACAAAGTGAAAACACAACCGAGTTTTGACAATCGGGTGGTCAAAATTTGGGGTATGACAGGTACATACGCAACATTCAATACCTTCAACAGCGCGTTTCGATGCACTTCCGAGCACAATAACAGAGATAAAATGGATATCTTAGACGGTGTTTGGTGCAGTTGATCAACAATTTTGTAGTCGCTTTTCCGAATCAGCCTCATAAACTCTTCTACATTCTCTGAAAAAGAACTATCAACTGGCTTTACTGTGGAATCATTCACTACCGACGTCTGCACAGAATTATCCATAACCTGCTTTCCTTTGTCTGGCCTAGAGCCACCAGCCTGATCATCAGATGGGATAAAGACTCTACCACTCCGGGTAATAGCTCCTGCTTCATCATTACTTTCAACACTGGAGTTCATCACTGAAGTTCCTGTCAGTTCTTGCTTCTGCCCATTAACAAACACTTCAGCACTATAGTTCCAGGGAATAACTTTGGTGCTCTCATACAGAACAGGCCCAGGAGTGGTGATAATGATCGGCGTTGGTCTCGCCGGTGCTGAAATAGTTATTGTCTTGAAAGGGATAGTAACAGTGGCAACCTCATTCCTTCCGCCAGTAACTTTCTTCTGTTGGTCACACCTATCAAACTGCAACCGACCTTCATCAATCAGCTTTTGAATTTCGGATCTCAATAGATCACAACCATTAGTCTGCAGCATACACTCTGAACAGCTTTTATCATAACCAGGGGTTACTCCCCCCTTCAATAGTCTCTCTTTCACTACCAACAACGGAGTCTGTAGTTCATTCACGTCCAGAACCAAATTCAAAGATTCACCAACTTCTATAACAGCATTAACCCCCGGCCCATCATGGTTCGGCATTGGGTTTTGAATGACATTTGGCACGTCGTTGGAAAATTTGATGGCCTTCGAATCCACCAAATCTTGGACTTTATGCTTAAAAGCCTTACAGTCCTCAATGTGGTGCTCGGGCGCCCCAGAATGAAATTCACAGTGGGCATTGGGATTGTAACCCGGAGGTGGATTGCCAGTAATAGGAGCTAGAGTCCTCTTCTGAATTAACTGCAACTGCATCAAATACTGAAACAACTGGGAATAAGGCAACGGTGGAGTATCAAAGTACCTATTCTGCTTAGGCCTCGGCTGATATTGGCGAGGAGCCTGATTTTGCTATTGAGGTGGAAGTGCTGCAGGAATAGTCATTGAAGCCACCTGCTGATTATAATTCTGACGCTGCTTTTTCTTACCGTGGTACGAAGAAACAGAATTTGCTTCCTCTTTTTTCTTGTAATTCACATAAGGTTTCTTCCATCCACCAGAAGAAGACCCATCACTGCCCGACACCTTTCTAGTTTTAATTCCACTTTCCAACATTTCCCCAACCAAGATCAGATCAGCAAACTTTCCTGACATGCAAGGTAGCAACTTCTCGTAATAATGACCTGGCAAGGTAGCCATGAACATATTTAGCATCTCCTTCTCCAACATGGGAGGCTGTACCCTCGCTGCCAGTTCTCGCCACCTCTGGGCGTATTCCTTGAAGCTTTCACTATTCTTCTGAGTCATACTCTGTAGCTGAGTCCTATTGGGAACCATATCAGTGTTATATTGGTAGTGCTTGATAAAAACCTCTACTGGCTCTCTCCAATTGTGGACGTGACATCTCTCCAATTGCATATACCACTTCAAAGATGCCCCAGACAGGCTATCCTGGGAGAAATGCATCAGTAATTTCTCGTCACTAGAGTACGCAGCCATTTTCCTTGCGTATGGCCGGACGTGAGTCTTTGGGCAAGTGGTACCATTGTATCTCTCAAAGGTGGGAACCTGGAACTTGTGCGGAATCCTGACACCAGGGACCAACCCTAAATTATCCAAATCCATACCCACAGAGTTCTGATTCACAACCCCTTTCAGCTGTTCTTCAATCAACCTGATCCTCTGATCATCAACAATCAGGGGAATACCAGCATCCCCGCCTTGCTCAGAAAATATGCCATCCTGTTGGTCATCATATCGACGGCCATGAACAACACATACACTATTTCCTCCTCACCTCCGCCCGGAGGACCAATAGGAATACCATTAACCCCAACACCCCCTCTCGGAGGAATGACATCATTATGAAGGCCGCCATGAAGAACACCATCCTCGTCAACTCTTGCCACCAAGGGTTGGACAAGGGTCCTCAGCTGCTATTGCCCTTGTGCAACGCCTTGCATTAATTCCATGAATTGGACCATGCGAGTCTGCATGGCAGCCATCTCAGCCTGTATCTATTCCATAGCTCTCTTTTGATTGGATTTGGTAGAATACCGATGAATCTACTGGTCAGCAATCCTGTCTGAAGAAGAACGCCATGAGAAAACCAGAGATAAACCTGCTATGAAAAATGAAAAATGATCATGGTTATGTAAATGCAAATGCAAACATCATATTTAAACATTCCCATGACGTATCTGCTTTGATTCCAGTCTTTGAAACCAGGCAAGGGATTGGACACACCATCGGAAAATAAATCCGAACCCAGAAATACTGTAGAATCAACACAAAGGAAGCACATCCTTTCAAAAAACTGAAAGCTGTTGATACACACATGATTAAACCAAGCATTTTATATCATGTCATAAGAATTCATACAGACTGGTCTGATACAATCAAAGGCGATTCCATCAACAATCCTGATGGTAATCACAACAAAACATAACAACAAGATCACTACAAATTAATTCCGAACAAGCTAGTCTTAACTTCCTCAAGGAGATCCACAGTGTCTGGATGTATAGGTCGCTCTATCAACCCTTTGATCAGTCTGTTTCTCTTTTCAATATCTTGATTCAGCCAAGCAATATCCTTAGCAGCTAGACCCATCAGACGTTTACTCCAATCCAGAGAAGTCCTAGTATCCACAAAAGCACCTGACTGGGGTAGACGGTTTGCAAACCACTTATAGAAAAGAGATGCACAACAATGAACTATCCCGCCTCGTCTCTTCTAATTCCTATTGTACAAGGCATAATGAAGATCTACTAACAAGGTCGGCACTGGATTCTGAGTTGTAAAGATCCGGATAGCATACGTATCAACAAAATCAGATTCATTAGGAAAGAGGACAATGCCATATGCACAGAGAGCCAATATTGCATTGAAAGTTGTCCACCTCTTCTCCTTAGCCGCTTCTTGAGCCTTCTTTACCAAGTATGCAACGTGATAGCCTCGGACTTTCCCTTGTTGGTGATGTCAACTTCTAAAGTTGATTTGCTCAAATAAATAACCTCAGCCACAACTTTGAAGTCAAGGTCTGTCTTGGAAGCACAGAATGGAGCACCTTCTTTAATGGAAATCTCCAGGATGTTTGAGTACTCCTCCAGAGTAGGGACCAATACATAGTCTGGTAACACGAAGCATCTCAGGGAAGGATCATAGAACTGCATCAAGGTGTGCAAGCCATTGTATTCATACTCACTAATATTACGTGCGAATGATAAGATCCAACCATATTTCTCTTTGAATATTCCCAACACTTCAGGACCAGCCATATTCTGTAAACTGTCAATCTGACCAAGAGTGAGCTTCGGGAACTTGTAAACGATGATATTCTTCTTACTCTTCTGAGTGTCCATCCCGATAACTACCCGTTGACTGGAATCAAAAGATCAGATACTACCTGGAAATGCAAAAATATGAATATCAGAAAAATGAAATGCAATGCAAAGCATGGGATCAAGGTATCCACACAAGCTGGCTGCACTGAACAAACTGAACAATCTCGAGGCTTCGCACCAAATACCCAGAACACCAGAGTAACCACACTGATAAGTTCATACTGATAAGAAATCCTGATAAGAAATCCAAAGTATCGGGTATGCTGAAAGTCAAGGTTACCTGTAAGCCTGCAAACACCCAACCCCTCTCACATGTGGGTTCTAGAAAGGCGAGGATCCTCAATATCACGGACTCTCAGGTCGAAAAATGAGGATACATTCACCATTTTTGGTTTGGCATCATCATCAAACGAGGAGGCCTCAACTGATTCCCCTAAAAAAGAATATCCTATAGCAAGTTCCCACCATTGGGTCCTCAGATCGAGAATGCGTAATGGATTTGCCATTTCTGGTCTGCCATTATCACATCTCGGGAGGAGTGCCGCAACTAAGTCCTCGGGAATGGTCACTAGAGTCGACAGTTCCTCAAGAGAATAACTACTGGCCTGCATCAACATACAGTAGCAGATATCTCCCGATAGAACCTCGTCTGGCTGTAGGTCTCGTTAACACCCGTACGTGGCCAACACCACGGGAGCGTCACGCCTGCCCACGCTAATACCTATGTGTATGCTCAAGCCTGGGTAGTGGGCTTATCTCTAAGAACATCCCAACCTGCCAAACAGAAAATCCAGTACAGCACAGCACAGTCCAGCATAATAATGAAATGCAATGCCGTAAATACAGTAAATACAGTAAAACAGTAAAATAGTAATACAGTAATACAGTAATACAGTAATATACAACAAAATAAAGCACCACAATAAACACCCAATGAAAATAAACAACCAAGCGCTAGGATTGACTCGCATAGGGGATTGACCAGCAAGAGGTCAAGCTCTCCCCAGCAGAGTCGCCAGCTGTCGCTCCCCGGGATTTTCATCCAGGTACAAACGCGAAAGTGGCGCAGAAACAGAGTCACCAGCAATGTGTATTTATCCCAAGAGAGGGAAAGGAAACACTGCGTAAACATGAGGGAAGGAAAAAGCATGGTCTCGCGACCAAGAGAAAATGGTAAGGGAGTCGGTTACGCGAGGGGAAGGTATTAGCACCCCACGCGTCCATCGTACTCGATGGGATCCACGCTTGTTGTAACACCCCCAATCTATACCCCCAATTAAATAAAGCAGTAAAAGAAAATTCGAAATTTCATCAGAGTATATTTAAATTATCATGGCATAGACGGGGGAAATCACATTATATTGAAACAATCATACAACATCTGCTCATAAAGATATGTAACAGTGGGGTAGCAATCAACAGAGGAACTTAGTTCCTTACACCCATATTTCAGAATTTAGAATAAAGCGGAAAATCTAAAACTGAATATCAAATATATATATATATATATCATGAAAAGTTTGTCATACATCAAGTGGTACATGCAAAAGTCAAAAGATATATATACATAATACACAAATATCACAAACAGCGTCCCTAACTACCCGATGTCACATATCAGAGCCGACCGACAAAAGAATGAAGACGCAAAGCTTCACAAAAATACCTCCAGCAACTCTAATCTGCAATGCCTCATAGAGCATTATAAAACAGCAGAAGGGTGAGAAAAACAACCATAATACCATTGTATATAATTATATATAATACCAAAAATACACACACACACACACACACACACATATATATATATATATATATATATATATATATATATACGGTTCTCACCACAACTCGTACCATAATTCAAACACCATATAACACATATCCATGTATCAATTTTATCCACAATTCCACACATAAACAAACCATTAATGATTTATGCAAATGCAAGAGACCGACACAACGACTCTATGCATATGCATATGCGGTACCGACTTCCAATATTTCTCATCACTAGTTCACTCAGGAACTCTGCTGGAATCATCGCCCGTTACTGAGGGTCACTCAAGTAACACCCCGTCGGGCAAACGATGTCCCCCCGTCGCTTTAGGTCCTCTTGGTATAAGGCGCACGACGTTTATGGATTGCTTTAGGTCCTCTCGGTATAAGGCACATAATCCGATCGCTCACACCCCACATGGGCACACGATTGTCTATAACCATCGTTTTCGGTCCTCTTATTTTTAAGGCTATTTATACCTCTTATTTTTAAGGCTCACGATGTTATACAGATTCCCTTTGGAATCAAACCGTCACTCAGGACGTCACAACAATGCATATCATGATGCTTGGCATACAATGACTCATGACATTTAATATGCGCACATACATGCATTCATCCACATCAACAAAATCACACTTTGCACTTATGCCCAAAACAATGCATTTAATTGCCATACGGCCACAATTCATCTCAATACCATCTAAACACATACATTTACATCATACAACAGCACCTTGCATAATACACATCAATTACGCACAGTTATAACAACAAAAGTTAACAACCGACACTATTCCCAATTTTCTGACATAATTAAATCGGCTAACAATTTCCAAATCATCATAATGAGAAAGTACAGCTCAATAGCTACACAACGATACCAAGAATGTAAAAATCGGATAAACGGAAAACAAGTTACGAAAGAAAAACGAAAACGATATTTTGAAAAGTCCCATTTTACCATTCTCCTGGCCATACGCGTATTGCCCTGAGCCATACGCGTATTGCCCAAATTCCTCGCCATGCCATACGCGTATTGCCTAAGGCCATACGCGTATGGGCAGAGACCATTTTCTTCCTAAAATTCCCATTTTAATTCCAATACGCGTAGTGCATCCATCATACGCGTATTGCCCTGAAGTGTTACGCGTACCATACGCAAATGGGCAGATGGCCGAGCAAAATGACATCCCATACGCGTATTGGCCCAAAACTCGCCCACGTTACGCGTATTGCCAAGGTCCATACGCGTATGAACATGCCCCATACGCGTATTACCTGGAAAAACCAGAAAAATTATGCAGAACAAAGTTCTGCATTTTCTCAACCAAAATCATCCAATTTTCACCTACACCCAGAAAAATTACCAATACAATGCATAGCAACATGTATCTATCATATAACAACAATAATGAACACTAAAAACATGATTTCCAACACATTTAATCGATTTCTAATCAATTTTACATAATATAGGTTTTACTAGATTCTTCCAATTCAATCCAATAACAACCACAAATACACATACATAATCATATACAAGCATACAATAATTGAGTTTCGCACCCTTACCCGATTAAATCGATTCTAGAAGTTGTTCTCTTGAATTTTCCAAGCTTTCTCACTTTTCTTCTCTTCTCCTCTTTTCTTTCCTTTTTCTTTCTTCTCTTTTTCTTTCTCTCTATTTTTCTCTCTTCCTATTTTCTATTCTTTCTAACTTAATGAAAAATATTATAAAATGACCAAAATACCCCCACACTCAAATATCTCGCAAACGTTCCCAAAACCCGATAAAATATCACAACATTGAAAAATAATATATTTTCAGATAAAAGTCGAAAATAAAATAAAATAATAATAAAATAATCAAAAAGACTCGATTAAATAAAAACACATAAAAACTGGGGCGTTACAACTCTCCCCCACTTAGAAATTTTCGTCCTCGAAAATATACTTGAGGCGAACAATTCTGGATACGACACCCGCATCCGACTCTCCAACTCCCAAGTCAAATTGCCCTCAGCAGCGCCTCCCCACGCCACTTTCACAAGTGCAATATCCTTGCCCCTCAACCGCTTCACCTCGCGATCCAAAACTCTAACTGGTAATGCCTCAATCGTAAGGTTCTCCCTTACTTCCACCTCATCCATCGGAATCACATGCGACGGATCCGGAACATACTTTCGAAGCTGTGAAACATGAAACACATCGTGCGAATTCGACAGATTCGGCGGCAACGCCACCCTATAAGCCACAGCACCCACTCTCGCGGATATCTGGTAAGGACCAATAAACCGAGAAGTAAGTTTCTTCGATTTCAATGCACGACCCACACCTGTTGCCGGCGTAACCCTAAAAAATACATGGTCGCCCTCTTGAAACTCAAGATCTTTCCGTCTCCGATCATGATAACTCTTTTCTCTACTCTGAGAAGCTTTCATTTTCTCACGAATAAGCTTCACTTTCTCCGTCGTCTGTTGCACCAACTCCGGTCCAACCACCATCCTCTTACCAGATTCGTGCCAACACAAAGGTGTCCGACATCTTTGTCCATACAGTGCTTCAAACGGTTCCATTCTAATACTAGAATGAAAACTGTTATTATACGTGAACTCAATCAACGCAAGATAACTATCCCACGCACCACCTTGTTCCAAAACACACGCTCTCAACAAATCTTCCAACGACTAAATCGTCCTCTCCGTCTGACCGTTCGTTTGCGTATGATAAGCCGAACTCAATCTCAATTTAGAACCCAACGCCTTCTGCAAACTTTCCCAAAATCTCGAGGTAAATCTAGGATCTCGATCCGACACAATACTCAATGGAACCCCATGCAACTTCACAATGACACTGATGTAAATCTCAGCCAACCTCTCCAAAGAAAAACTGATGTCAATCGGAATAAAATGAGTTGATTTAGTCAGTCTATCAACAATCACCCAAATAGCATTATGCCCTCGCTGAGTATTCGGTAACCCTGTTACAAAATCCATCGAAATGCTGTCCCATTTCCACTCAGGAATATCCAACGGTTGCAACAAACCACTAGGCCTCAGATGTTCCACCTTCGATTTCTGACAAGTCAAACATGCATAAACAAACTGAGCCACATCTCTTTTCAATCCAGACCACCAGAAAATCTTCTTCAAATCCTGATACATCTTATTTGCTCCCGGATGTATACTCAAATTACTCCGGTGTCCTTCCTGCAAAATCATCTTTTTCAACTCCGCATCATCCGGGATACAAATCCTACCTCGGAATCTCAAAACACCATTAACATCCACTTGAAAATCACTATTCGCATCTTTTTCTCCCAACAACATCAAATCCACAAATTTCACATCCAACTTCTGTTTCTCACTAACCGTCATCAGAAAATCATTAGTAATCGTCAGCATACCAAGCCTCACGTTATCCGACGTCACTTCACAAACCAAACTCAAGTCCCTAAACGATTCCAAAAGTTCCCACTCCTTAACCATTAAAGCGGACATATTAACGATTTCTGGCTCAACGCATCGGCTACCACATTAGCTTTACCAGGATGGTAATTCAAGCCAAAGTCGTAGTCCTTCAAAAATTCCAACCATCTACGTTGCCTTATATTTAGCTCTTTCTGATCAAACAAATATTTCAAACTTTTATGATCACTAAAGACTTCAAACCTTGCACCGTAGAGATAATGCCTCCAAATCTTCAACACAAAAACCACAGCCGCTAACTCAAGATCATGAGTAGGATAATTTTTCTCATGAACTCTTAACTGCCTTGAAGCATAAGCCACGACCTTACCTTTTTGCATCAGAACACCACCTAGACCAATCAAAGAAGCATCATAATAAACCACAAATGGTTCATTAGGATTTGGCAAAATCAAAATCGGAGCTTTCGTCAATCTTCTCTTCAGCTCATTAAAACTTTCCTCACACCGAATATCCCATATGAACGCTTGCCCTTTACAAGTCAACTGGGTCAAAGGAAGTGCTAGCTTCAAAAAACCTTCGATAATAACCAGCCAAGCCCAAGAAGCTTCGAATTTCAGTAATAGATCTCGGAGCCTCCCATTGTAGAACTGCTTCTACTTTAGATGGATCCACAGAAATACCATTACCTAAAATTACGTGTCCAAGAAAACTCACCTCCGACAACCAGAATTCACACTTGGACAATTTGGCAAAAAGCTTCCTTTCTTTCAAAACATACAAAACAATACGCAAATGTTCCGCATGCTCCTCTCGAGACTTAGAATAAATCAAAATGTCATCAATAAACACAATGACAAATCGATCTAAATGCTCATGAAAAATACGATTCATGTATTCCATAAACTCACCTGGATCATTAGAAACCCCGAACGGCATCACAGAATATTCATAATGACCGTAACGTGTCCTAAAGGCCGTCTTCTGAATATCTTCCTCCTTCACCCTTATCTGATGATACCCTGACCTCAAGTCAATCTTACTAAACACACACGCACCAACCAACTGATCCATCAGATCATCAATCCTTGGAAGAGGATACTTATTCTTAATTGTCACCTTATTCAACTGGCGATAATCAATACATAACCGCATACTTCTATCCTTCTTTTTCACCAATAAAACTGGAGCACCCCAAGGCGAAACACTTGGTCTCATAAACCTCTTCTCCAATAATTCATTCAACTGTTTCTTTAACTCAACCAACTCAGATGCATACATACGATAAGGTGCCATAGAAACAGGTCTAGTACCAGGAACTAGATCTATTGAAAACTCCACCTCTCTCTCTGGCGGCAAGTCTGAAATATCCTCAGGAAACACTTCCAGAAATTCACACACAACAGGAAACACATCAAGTGAAACTTGACTATCCACAGTAAAAGATGCAAACAACCCAAACAACTGAGCTTCATCCGCCAAAAGTCTCTTCAACTCTTTGGTAGATAAGAAACTCGAGTCTTCGTCTTCCTCAAGAGAAGGAAACCTTACCAGCTTATGATAACAATCAATATAAACCCGATTAAATTGCAACCAATTCATTCCCAAAACCACATCTAAACCTTCCAACAGCAAACACACCAAATCCATCTCAAAGTCTTTACCATAAATGGTCAAAGGACAACTCAAACAAACCAAAGAAGTAGTTACTGACCCCGTTGCTGGAGTATCAATAACCATTTCACCACCCATCAAAGACAACACAAGATTCAAACGCTTCGCGTACTCAGACGAAATAAACAAATGAGTCGCTCCAGTATCAATAATAGCAACTAAAGGCATACTATTAATAAAACAAGTACCTCTGATCAGACGATCTGCACTTGAAGTCTGAGTCCCTGCCAATGCAAAAACTTTCCCACTAGCTGGAGCCTGCTTCGGTTTCGGACACTTCGTACTAATATGACCAGGTTCACCATAGTTAAAACACTTAACCACATTCTTTCTCTTGCACTCAGCGGCTACATGTCCTAAACCCCCATAATTAGAACACTTACTCACATCTTTCCTGCACTCAAACTGACGATGCCCCAACTCACCATATTTAAAACATCTCGGAGAATTAGACATACCTCCTCCACCTAACCTTCTATCAAAAGTACCCCTTGGTTTACCTTTATCAGCTGGTGTCACATACGGACCACCACGGAACGGTTGCTTCCCTTTCCTCTCGCTCACACTCTTGTAATGAGTAGAACGAGCCTTATTGTCCTCTTCATAAATCCTACAACAATCCACCAAATCAGAAAACCTCCGAATCCTTTGATATCCATTTGCCTGCTTTATCTCAGGACGTAATCCGTTCTCAAACTTAACACACTTAGAAAATTATGCAGTCGCTTCAGCATAATGAGGATAAAACTGCACAAGTTCCACAAACTTAGCAGTATAATCAACAACAGACATATTACCTTGTTTTAGTTCCAAGAACTCAATTTCCTTCTTTCCTCTTACATCTTCAGGAAAATACCTCCTCATGAACTCCATGCTAAACACAACCCAAGTAATCTCCTCCTCTGTAGCTTCCAACACACGACGAGTACTAACCCACCAATCATCAGCTTCTTCCAATAACATGTGAGTACCCAGTCTCACCTTCTGATCTTCCGCATAATCCATCACTCGGAAAATCCTTTCAATCTCTTTTAGCCAAATCTGAGCACCATCAAGATCATATCTTCCTTTGAAGACTGGCGGTTTGTTCTTCTTGAACTCATCATTACCTGCAGCATTAGGTGCACCCTGCACAGCACGAGCCACAGCTTGCATAGCAACAGCCAAAGCAGCATCATTCCTACCAGCCATATTCTGTTCATTTCCAATAACAGAAACTTTGGTTAAACAAACAACTCACTCCAACGCCAAAACCGACAAGGACAGACACAAACTGACACGGACTGACACAGACTAGCTCTGATACCACTTAATGTAACACCCCTAATCTATACCCCCAATTAAATAAAGCAGTAAAAGAAAATTCGAAATTTCATCAGAGTATATTTAAATTATCATGGCATAGACGGGGGAAATCACATTATATTGAAACAATCATACAACACCTGCTCATAAAGATATGCAACAGTGGGGTAGCAATCAATAGAGGAACTTAGTTCCTTACACCCACATTTCAGAATTTAGAATAAAAGAGGAAAATCTAAAACTGAATATCAAATATATATATATATATATATATATATATATATATATATATATATATATATCATAAAAAGTTTGTCATACATCAAGTGGTACATGCAAAAGCCAAAAGATATATATACATAATACACAAATATCACAAACAGCGTCCCTAACTACCCGGTGTCACATATCAGAGCCGACCGACAAAAGAATGAAGACGCAAAGCTTCACAAAAATACCTCCAGCAACTCTAATCTGCAATTCCTCATAGAGCATTATAAAACAGCAGAAGGGTGAGAAAAACAACCATAATACCATTGCATATAATTATATATAATACCAAAAATACACACATATATATATATATATACGGTTCTCACCACAACTCGTACCATAATTCAAACACCATATAACACATATCCCTGTATCAATTTTATCCACAATTCCACACATAAACAAACCATTAATGATTTATGCAAATGCAAGAGACCGACACAACTACGCTATGCATATGCATATGCGGTACCGACTTCCAATATTTCTCATCACTAGTTCACTCAGGAACTCTGTTGGAATCATCGCTCGTTACTGAGGGTCACTCAAGTAACACCCCGTCGAGCAAACGATGTCCCCCCGTCTCTTTAGGTCCTCTTGGTATAAGGCGCACGACATTTATGGATTGCTTTAGGTCCTCTCGGTATAAGGCGCACAATCTGATCGTTCACACCCCACATGGGCACATGATCGTCTATAACCATCGCTTTCGGTCCTCTTATTTTTAAGGCTATTTATACCTCTTATTTTTAAGGCTCACGATGTTATAGCAGATTCCCTCTGGAATCAAACCGTCACTCAGGACGTCACAACAATGCATATCATGATGCTTGGCATACAATGACTCATGACATTTAATATGCGCACATACATGCATTCATCCACATCAACAAAATCACACTTTGCACTTATGCCCAAAACAATGCATTTAATTGCCATACGGCCACAATTCATCTCAATACCATCTAAACACATACATTTACATCATACAATAGCACCTTGCATAATACACATCAATTACGCACAGTTATAACGACAAAAGTCGACAAACGACACTATTCCCGATTTTCCAACATAATTAAATTGGCTAACAATTTCCAAATCATCATAATGAGAAAGTACAGCTCAATAGCTACACAACGATACCAAGAATGTAAAAATCGGATAAACGGAACACAAGTTACGAAAGAAAAACGAAAACGATATTTTGAAAAATCCCATTTTACCATTCTCCTGGCCATACGCGTATTGCCCTGAGCCATACGCGTATTGCCCAAATTCCTCGCGATGCCATACGCGTATTGCCCAAGGCCATACGCGTATGGGCAGAGACCATTTTCTTCCCAAAATTCCCATTTTAATTCCAATACGCGTAGTGCATCCCATCATACGCGTATTGCCCTGAAGTGTTACGCGTACCATACGCAAATGGGCAGATGGCCGAGCAAAATGACATCCCATACGCGTATTGGCCCAAAACTCGCCCATGTTACGCATATTGCCAAGGTCCATATGCGTATGAACATGCCCCATACGCGTATTACCTGGAAAAACCAGAAAAATTCTGTAGAACAAAGTTTTGCGTTTTCTCAACCAAAATCATCCAATTTTCACCTACACCCAGAAAAATTACCAATACAATGCATAGCAACATGTATCTATCATATAACAACAATAATGAACACTAAAAACATGATTTCCAACACATTTAATCGATTTCTAATCAATTTTACATAATATAGGTTTTACTAGATTCTTCCAATTCAATCCAATAACAACCACAAATACACATACATAATCATATACTAGCATACAATAATTGAGTTTCGCACCCTTACCCGATTAAATCGATTCTAGAAGTTGTTCTCTTGAATTTTCCAAACTTTCTCACTTTTCTTCTCTTCTCCTCTTTTCTTTCCTTTTTCTTTCTTCTCTTTTTCTTTCTCTCTATTTTTCTCTCTTCCTATTTTCTATTCTTTCTAACTTAATGAAAAATATTATAAAATGACCAAAATACCCCCACACTCAAATATCTCGCAAACGTTCCCAAAACCCGATAAAATATCACAACATTGAAAAATAATATATTTTCAGATAAAAGTCAAAAATAAAATAAAATAATAATAAAATAATCAAAAAGACTCGATTAAATAAAAACACATAAAAACTTGGGCGTTACACTTGTTGTCTCGATCAAAGGGTGTCGTCGTCTGGAGCTCCACTGCTACTGCAAAGGAAAAGGAACAGGAACAGAAAAGAACGAAGAAACTGGGGAGAAAAGAAAAAGCAGTGACTCGATAGGACATCGCTCGTCCTATGCCTACGTATTCCCTCGTGCAATGGGAAAGTCAGAGTCAACGTAGTTCGGACACGAACTAAGGGGGGAGGTTGCTCGCCAAGACATCGCTGCCTTGTGCCTACGTACCCTCAATCTAACCAGAAGGAGGAAATCAGAGCAGTCGTAGTTCGACCTAACGAGGTCTTAGTGTTTTTTATGAGCGACGTTAAGTTTGCGTCTGGCAGTTAGGGTCAATGCCTGTTTGCGACGAGACGGAAGTAACGTGCCCTTTTCTGAAAATGAGGTTTGAAACTTAGCAATCCCGAAGGATAAAAAGGGTTTGAGTTTTTTGTTTAGACAAGAACTGGATTAAAGTTAAGTTGTAACTTGCATTGCACCCAAGTCTACAACATAGGAACGGATACGTCGCGTATCATCCCCAACAGGACGTACACTAAGTACCCTAGAAGAATGAAGGGAGATCCCCCATACCTCACTTCCTATATATATGGCTCATGCGCAATACACGTTAACCTTTATTAAGTATTTTAGAAAGGTTATGAGATGAGATGAGAAGACACAAAGAAAAAGAAAACACTAAGGGGAAACTAATTATTCCTAATGTTATCATGCAAAAGATGGACCTAAGGTTGAGGTCAAAGGGGGAACATCTACCTAAGTTAGCATGCATGGTTCGAATCCTAATGTCTATCCTACTCCGAGCTTAATCGGAAATTAAGTCGGACTAGGAGCCTAAGGGAGCAAACAAAAAGCAAGACAAAAATCAAAGCGATAAATCAAAACAGCGGCTAAAACAGCGCTCCAGCACCTGCACAACGGTAAAATCCAGCAAACAAGCCAAACAGTATTTAACAGCTCAAGTACTCAGCACAAAATAGGTGTAAAAGGCAGCAGACAGCAAGTGAATGCAATAGACAGCACATAAACAACAGTAGTAACAGGGAAGCATGCAATACATTTGAAGACGATTCAATCATGGCATAGAAAACGTGCATCCAACATCATGCATTCCTCAACTAATCATGATCTCAAACACATCATACATCATGTTGAATAAACTTGAAGACATCATGGAAAGATGCTATCGTACCTCGAAAAATACGATCCTCGCGATGGACGCGGAAAAAACTGTTCGAAACAGAGTCGCCGCCGAACTTTATTTATTCTAAGGAAGGAATAGGAAAATATCGATAAAACCTTTAAAGGATAAGAAAATGGTCATCGCAACCAAATTCGGGTTCGGGAGTCGGTTACGCAAGAGGGAAGGTATTAGCACCCTCTACGTCCGTTGTACTCAACGGGAACCTCTTGATTCGATTCGTGAGAAAGTTAGCTAGGTTTGTTTGTTTATCTTCTAAGGTAAAAGGATTAATTTTAAGGGGAAAATAAGTGGTTTTTTATTAGTGTGCTCGGCAAGGATTAGAACCCTTGTGCCTACGTATTCCCTCGTGCAATGGGAAAGTCAGAGCATTCGTAGTTCGTGGGACTACGGTTGGTTGGTTCGTGTTTTTTAAACAAACGAGTGTTTAATTCGCATTCTAACTGCTAAATGTTGGCTTGTCTGCTCGTCAAGGGAGGCTGAAGCACTAGTTCATATGCAGGAAGAATGGACTAAACAATGTTCTTTTTGTGAAAAGTTGTTTGATTTGGATTAAGTGTGCTAAGATTTGATTGAAAAAAGAATTTAATTGGTATGTGTTTTAAGGTTTCGGTCGCACGGAAGCAAGGAAAGGACAATTTTGATCCTATTGGATGTTTTAGAGGTGACAATTGCCCACACACGAGTAAGAAAACTCGCACCCAAACAATTGAGGAGAAGGGTCAAAGACTCGACCACCCTCACTTCACCTTTAGTAAAATGTGTTTAAATAGGTATTAAGTGTTTTAATAATTGCTTGGAAAAAAATTTAAATGTAGTTGAGTTACAAGTGCTTTAAAGGCGTCAATTGTCCACACACGAGTAAGAGAACTCGCACTCAAACAATCGACAGGTTTATGTCTTTTAGAAACGTCAATTGTTCACACACGAGTAAGAGAACTCGCACCCAAACAATCGACAAATTAAGGTTTATGTTTTTGTAGAGGTGACAATTGTTCACACACGAGTAAGAGAACTCGCACCCAAACAATTGAGGAAACGGATCAAAGACTCAACCCACCGCACTTCACCTTTTATAAAAGTAATGTTTGAATATAGATTACGTGTTTTAAACGACAAGTGATTATAAAAAGGTTTGAATGTTATCGAGTTACAAGTTTTTTTAAGGTGTCAATTGTCCACACACGAGTAAGAGAACTCGCACCTAAACAATTGAGGAGAAAGATCGAACACTCCATCCTCCTCACTTTTTCACCTTTCAAAAAATAGCGTTTAAGTATAGTTAAGTAAGTGACAAGTCAAGCAAGAGGCAAGTATCACCAAGGAAAAATTGTACGAATATCACCAAGAATCAATGACAAGGCAATTATCTAAAACAAATATAAAAGACTAGCGTCGAAATTAAAATCAAAGTTTAGTCAAAATTAGAACAAAACTAATCAAGATTATCAAGGTTAAGGTTAAAAATTAATCAAAATCTATTCCTAAATAGAAAAGAAAATCTAATTAAAAAAAAAAAAAAAAAAAGCAATGAAAAGCAATGACATTAAATTGTTATAATATTTATAATTTTATTTACAATAATCTAAAAAGATCAACAGTAAAGAAATGGCATATTTAATGCAAAATTGTTTCATGATTAATGAATACTGTATTCATGTTTCAACATAACTTTTACTTTCTATTGAACCAAAAGTACTAGGGACCGAAAGTGTCATGATACACTGTGCAGCATATTGTTTACCAAGATCTTAAAATGAGCTTTGAATGATAAGAGGAATGGCCATAAAATATGGATCTTGGAATAACTTGGAAAAAATGTGTATTCAAGGGCTCAGTTTCCAACACTTTTCTCATCATCAAAAACATAACCAAGCCAACTCACAGATCCATCACAAAACCGTCATCGACAAATATTCGGTGCAACAATCAGTAACACATGGATAAAATACAGACAGGATAATCATACAAACAATCTTACAATCTTACATAGGCAGCCTAAAACTTCATGAGTCAAATGCAAGCTTACAAAATTGCAGCTAAAAACGGTGCATGAACGAATATGTAGTCGAAATCGGTACAAACACATAGAACCAATCATCCACAACTAATCAACCGTAAAGCTTAAAATTCAGGAAATTGAAGTCGAAACATTTCACGCATAAAATTGCAGCAAACAACAACTTGAAATGCTTTCAAATTGACCAAAATGTCAAAAACATGAAACAACAAGATCTCAAACAAGCTAGCAGCACAACTTAACATTTCAATGCAAGCCAAAACTCAATATCAGACACATAAATAGGTAGCACCAGATTAAGGAAAACGTGACGCTAACTGTTACTGGAATGTCGAGTTGTGGTTGGAGCTAGTCAAAAGATGTTGTTGTTTCCGTTGTGTCACATCATACGTTGTTGTTGTTCTAAGCTCTGATGCGTGATGTTGATTTGTCGACAGAACTGAATCAAATCGATAGCTGTTTATTGACACCGAGTTCATCCAACCGTCTTCCTTGCAGCATCACTAAACAGGTACATAGAATCGCAAATAAAACCGAAAGTTCAGCTCACTAAACCAACTTGCAACAACCGAATCGATACGCTATCCAAACTTCTTCTGTTTTGCTCACAAACTCATCTCTCCTTCCACGATTTCGCCGCCGTCCTGCTCTGCACTTTCTCTTTCGGCTCGATTCTTCCTCTATTGGATTTCATCCTCTCCTCCACTCAATTCTGCCTCTCATTTGCGACGGCGGTTGATTGTTTATGGTTTGTGGAAATGGCGTGAAAAGTGGAGGCAGTTGACGTGATTAAGGTCATTGTTAATTTGGTGTGGGGTTTATGAAGAAATATGGTGCAGCGTGTGTAGTCGGAAATGGTGGTGGTCGTCGATTACCGGCACGGCAGTGAGGAAGAAGGTGTGTGCTACGAAGGATGGTGGTTAATTCCGGGTGAACGCATGCATATCGTGAAGATTGGCTTGTTTTGTAGTTGGACAGTGGAGGTTTTCGTCGGCGGAAAGCACGGTTACGCGATGGTCGTAGGTAGTGTTTTTGGAAGAGATTGAAAAGGTGATGATTCTTCGTCCTTTCGGCGGCGAAAAAGCTTGTTAATGGTGAGGCTTGGAGAAGGCGATATGGGAGTGAAATGGTTTGAGTATGGAGTTGAAGAAGTATAGAAGGTTTGTGAGAGGAAATGTGTGTAGGAATGGTTGAAGAAGAGAGGTGCAGGTTATGTGTTCACATGATGAAGGGAATGATGGTGATGGCTTATGACAGTCTTGGTTGTGTGGTGCTTTACGTTATTCTTTTCGTGAAAACCAAGGCTGAGAGATCATAACCTTAGGTGGCGGCTAGGTCTGTATACTGTGAATTCATCCCCTCCCTCACATCAATGTAACTCATGTATATATACTCCAATGAAGTAGGTTTTGACATGGGCTTTATGATGAATTTTATTTTAAAATGGGCTTTTTTGTAAGGAAGACAATGGACTTAAGAAAATTTTACCTCATACCCCTGCAATTATTCCCATACCCTTACGAATGAATTTTTTGTACTAAAATACCCTTGCATTAATATCAATAATTTCATAAAGAAAATTAAAATCACAATTTGCTTCCGGAGAACCCAAACATAAAACATCCGGTTTGCAATTTTACACACCGGATAACTATTAAGTAGTGTTCCGGTTTATTATTTTTTTAAGTGATTTACACACCGGAAAACTTATTTACTTGTGATCCGGTTCTTCTCATTTAAGTACTACTCTCAAAATAGTGTACAACTAGCTCTATATATTTTTGAGATAGTTAAGGCTCCACCGTCATCATCTTTGTCTCATCCCTCATCTCGTTTTCGCCAACATCACGATCTCCTCATTCCTCTATGCTTGAAACAATCGCTGCGATCGATTAGTGTTCCGATGTGGCTTGGCTCTACGCCAACGGAGCCCTCGCACTATCCCTCATCATTCTTACTAGCGTACCTCGTCCATCACTACTCTAATCTCTCAACAAACCGCTCTCGATTCTGCATACTCTCAACACAAATGAATCAAAGGAAGCAACCTGCGTGTGCGTCGCGAAGAATGCCGAGGAGAAGAAAATCGAAGGCTTCTAGGTATATGGGATTCTGATCCGTTCTAGCTTGATTGCATTTTCTCCTTCTTCCTCCTCTTGCTACGAATTTCCGTTTTAGATGCTGAGCCTGAGCTGTTGCGTGAGTTGTTGATGAGTGACGTTGAATCTTGCAGGATCTTTATTCCAGAGGTGTTAGCGAATTGATGTTGTTGTTGTGTTCTTGCGAATTGATAAAGATGATGATGCCGATTGAGGGAAAAATTAAGGAACGTGAAATCTGCAGCATTGTTCTTGATGAAAGTGTTGTTGTTGATGCGTTGTTATTATGAATCTGCAGGTGTGATTCGATGATTGATGAAGATGTGAGGTTGAGGGTTGATGATGGTGCGTTGCAGAAAATTCTGTTATCCCCTTTTTCTATTATCGAGTTTTTTTGTGATGAGTTTTCTGATTGAGTTGTATTACTGATATTGGTTAATGGAATTAATCTTACTTCTGATTCATAATTTCCCTCTGCTTATATTTCCTCTTTGTGTCATGTAATGTTTTGTATAGAATTTTTATTTTTCTTGGGAAATAGAATCGTGTATTCTTTATCACCATTAGAATGAAAAATTGCTTCCAAGTATGGTGGTGAATTGAGTACTGTGTAGATGTTGCAGCAAAAGTTAATAGGATAATCTTCAATTTCAAAGATAACATCTCATGAACTTAGTAAAAAAAATATTTTGAATGTAATATCATCATGTTTTCCGGTTTGATAATGATACGAATCAGATTTCTTTACCGGTAGTTATTCGGTTTTCGTCGTGTACTTTCGAAATAGTTGTTTTTTATTCATTTGAATGTGCAGTAAAAAAAGTTTAAAAAAAATTAAAAGGATAAAATTGGAATATTTGCAAAATTGTAGGGGTATGGGTATAATTGTAGAGGTATGGGGTAAAATTTTCTGGACTTAATTTTTTTTTTAAATTTGATTATAAGATGGAATTTAAATGGAATTGGAAAACAAAAGAACTTGAAACTTGAAATTGGAATTTTTGGATGAAATGATATTTGGAAATTCGAAAAAGAAAACTTGAATGGAATTTTGAAGTGGACTTGAAAAATGGAATATGGATTTAAATTTAAATGGATAGGAGAAAAAGTGATTAAATGGACAAAAATGGTTTTTGAATTAAATGGATATGAGAAATGGTATTTGAAGAGTGGATAAACGAGTTTAGATGAATTTAAAATGAAACATGGTTATGGTATGAAATGGATAATTGGAAAAGTAAAAATGGATATGGATAAAAAAATGGATAAAGAAAAATGGGTTTATGGTAGAAATTAGATAAAAATGAAAATGAATATTTGTGGATAACTAAAAATAAAATGGATTAGATGATGGACATGGATTGTTTGGTTTATGAAAGTTTTGAATTGAATTGGTTTGAAAATTGGTTAAAAATGGATAACGAAAGGTTGGTTATGGTGAGATGAATGGATATCGCATTTTGAACCCAAACCATCAAACGATCATGTGAATGAATACTCCACCAAACTCCTTAATTCTCAATGAAAACCAAGATGCATTCTCAATACAAACCTTGACCTGACAGCCAAGCCTGAACTTATCTCCACAACAATTGGACTTAGGAAACAAGAGCAACATATATTTTTTTTTGAGTTTTCTGAATGATGGTTAGTGGATGAACATTCAGATGAAAACTATCCACAGGTAGGACAAATTTGGGGTATGACAGATGCCCCTATCTAATTGGCTTAAACCGAGAGAGTGAATAGCTACGGCGTTCATTCTAAGGGTAGAAGTCAATTAGATATAAGAATGCCCCAAATCTTGTCTCACAAAAGGTAAAGTGTTGTAGAGTAAGAGCTGATAGAATGAAGTAGCGGGGTTCAAATTGAACAACATAACTTGAGGTTCTTTGGGTGGTCGAAGCAGTCCCTTAATAGTTAAGGTTCCTCGATGATACCAAAGCAGTATCTCTGTAGGCAGACGATTCTCTGGGTCGTCGAAGCAGTCCCTCATTCGTTAAGGTTCCTCGATGATACCAAAGTAGTATCTCTGTAGGCAGACGATTCTCTGGGATGTCGAAGCAGTACCTTATCCGTTAAGGTTCCTCGGTGATACCAAAGCAGTATCTCTGTAGGCAGACGATTCTCTGGGTCGTCGAAGCAGTCCCTTATCCGTTAAGGTTCCTCGATGATACCAAAGCAGTATCTTTGGAAGCTGGAGATTCTCTGGAACATTGAAGCAGTACCTTATCTGTTAAGGTTCCTCAATGATACCAAAGCAGTATCTTTGGAAGCAGAAGATTCTCTGGAACATTGAAGCAGTACCTTATTCGTTAAGGTTCCTCAACGATACCAAAGTAGTATCTTTGGAAGCAGAAGATTCTCTGGAACATTGAAGCAGTACCTTATCCGTTAAGGTTCCTCAACGATACCAAAGCAGTATCTTTGGAAGCAGAAGATTCTCTAGAATGTCGAAGTAGTACCTTATCCGTTAAGGTTCCTCGATGATACCAAAGCAGTATCTCTGCTGCAAATTAACTGAAGAATAGTTGAGCAAGATTCCTGTCGGAGGAAATGTGCTGGCTTTGCAGGAGGGAGCTCACAAGAAACTTTCTAAGATAGCTTCTGCTTGGGGAGTAAGAATAACAACAGCTGCTGGGGATTATCATTATCAACTGTATGGCTGAAGAATGACTTGCTGGGGAACAGAATTCCTTGAGCACATGCGGGGTACCCTCTTTTCAAATGAATACTGCCAACTTTGAAGGAGGACTGGCCAAGATGCTTGCGAACTGATCCTGGATCCTGTTATGTTATGCTGGGGATGGATATGCCATGCATACAGGAATGCAAATGAACTTGTTTATGGGAATGCAACTGGGCAAGGATTCACTTCTGGTTTCCAAAGAAGGATTAATGGGGATTAGATGAAGCAAGGTGAAAGACTCACTGGGAATACTGGCATATCAACTCAGGGGTTGAGAAAAGGAAATACAATATCGACTCGAGGGTCGAGAAACATTAAGATAAACTGTCGTCAACTCGGGGGTTAAAAGAAAGGTAAAGGTAATATCGACTCGGGGGTCGAGGAAATAAAGACAATATCGACTCGGGGGTCGAGAAAATAAAGGCAAGGTAATCTATCAACTCGGGGGTTGAAGGAAAAAACAAAATATCAACTCGGGGGTTGAAGGTAAAAGCAGATATCGACTCGGGGGTCGAGGGCAGAGATAAAGGCAATGTCGACTCGGGGGTCAAAGAAGATAAAGATAAAAATGACTCGGGGGTCAGTACAAGCAATAAGATGTTAACTCGGGGATTGAAGATGTAATAATGATATCGACTCGGGGGTCGAGAAACTAAGGCAATATCGACTCAGAGGTCGAGAAAATAAAGACAAAATATCATCAACTCGGGGGTTGAAAGAAAGGTAAACATCGACTCGGGGGCCGAAGAAAATAAAGACAACATTGACTCAGGGGTCAAGAACAAAACAATATATATCAACGCGGGGGTTGAGGAAGGAAATAGGTTATGTTATGTATGCATACGGTGCGTGTATGTTGTATGTGATGCATATGTGGATGCAAGCAGGTTATTGGTTTTATAAAGGTGCCAGCAGGGTGGACTTTTGGTGGTTGCCAAGCAAGGTTGGACTTTTAGAGGTGCCAAGCAGGGTTGGACTTTTATTTGTGATGATGCTAGCAGGGTGGGCTTTTGGTAGTTGCCAAGCAAGGTTGGACTTTGATTTGATGGCAAGATTTGATTTCCCGACACTCGAAAATGGAAGATATTATGATCAGTAAGCCAATATGATTCTCTTGTTGCCCCAAGTCTAATCCTTTGCAGAAATCGTGTGCTTGTTTCATGAGAGAACCTCACTTCTAGCTGATATGCCATAAATGGTTATATGAGTGTAACGACGTAACCGATGCATGTTGATTGTGTGAGCGTAACGACTTATCCAATGCATTCTGATGGTGCATTTACTCTGCCCTAAGGCTTTTAATACTTGTTGAATTCAAGGGTCGCTTAGTGCATGACATGGCCAACTTGACCAACTTGACTGTATGAAGGGAATCTGCCCCTGTCTGGAGGGTATTGAGATGATCTGCCCCAGTGTCTGGATTTTGCAGTGGTATGCCCCTGTGTCTGGATTTTGCAGTGGTCTGCCCCTGTGTCTGGATTTTGCAGTGGTCTGCCCTAGTCTTGGCCTTTAAAAGACTTGCCTCAGATTGACTAAGTATTGCTTGGAAGGGCTTGCCCCAGATTCACAAGGTTATGAGATAGTCTCGATTCGAGTCAGTGCCAACGAATACTCAAGTTTCCCTCTGATTACACTTTATTGGAATTTTCATAATGTCAAGTATTGATATGCAGCTAAAATTGATCATTCAGAAATGGTAATTTTAATGCGACGTTCATGCAAGTTTTGAAAAATCATTTATTGGAATGGTGTGAAAGTGTGTGACGAGTGGACCTTTAGTCCAAACGCATTGCTAATTTATCTGGTGTGAAATATACAACAATAATATGACACCAATGCAAAAGATTAGCAAATATGTAGGAGTCAGTTTACGCAACCTTACTGTAGTATGCTTTCAGAATAAACCCCACCTCAATTAGGTCTTTTGAGGGTTGTAACGTGGTCTAGTTCAAGGTTAAGAAACAAAGGATATAAGGCTCAAAGTTATATTTGTACCCACCTCTTCTTCGTGATGATCTCCAGTCCTACGTTCGGTTAAATCGACACATGTTTGTCTTCCAAAAGGGTTGACGATGTAAGGATGGCAGTCATTTTATTTTGTCTTTTGATGGACGTCACTGACCCTTTGGTTTTCATTTGGTGGTCACTGTATCTTATTTTTATTGCTTGAGGATTTAAAGATTTTTTTTTAGAGTAAGGCTGTGACTGCCAAGTCAGTAGTCATTGAAGAACAACCACCATAACTTCTGGATTTTGCACGATTTCTTCGTCACCTCAGGACGTGTACCAAGAATACAGAGTCAGATTAACTGAACACTACCCTGCCCCGGGTTAAGTGTAAGGGTTTGAATATCCGAAGGAAACTTCTACTTCTCGGCACGAAGTGGTGAACTAGGGATTAACTCCTTATCTCTCCAGTGTTTAGGAATTTAAAACAATGCCTGTACATCCTTGGCAGGATTCTATCCGAAAGCATACCATCAACAATTATGGGTATCTTGTTTTCATCATCCTCCCTCCAATATTTTCTAATCAACAATGTGGTAAAGAAAGTGAATGAGAGGTATATAGGTGAATTTTTTTGTTGTTTTGTTAATATAAGTGAAGAAAATGTGAGCGGATGCGACGTGATTAGTTTAAAAAATGCATGATCACTTCATTAATATTACCATTAATAAACAACAATGTCTAAAAGCAAATAGCACATAACAAAAAAAGAAACTACAAATGTATAGAAACGACATGATCTAAAAAATTGCCAGCATTTGGGACTGGGCTCTTCTTTCTTGACCCACTGTTGGACTAGCATTCTTGTTCATTGAGACCACTATGATAGCCTTCTTCACACCTACTCTCAGTAACTTCTTCCATAACATGGGATGATAGACCTGCCTGATCAGATGAATAATTGATGTTGATTTGAAGACCTCGAGGCGTAAATGAGATCAACTTGGACTCAATCAGATCTTGGACCTTGTTTTTGAGTTGTTTGCAATCCTCAGTTGAATGCCCCATGGCGCCAGCATGGTATCCACATCGTGCATTGGCGTCGAAGCCTGGTGGGTATGGAGGAATAACAGGATCCAAGCCCTTTGGCACTATTAACCCACTACTAATCAAATGTGGTAATATATGACTGAATGACATTGGCAAATGATCAAAATGCCTTTTTGGTCTTTGACTATAGTAGCGTCGGGATTGTGAAGAGTGTTGTTGTGCAATCTGTTATTGACGAGAGGGGCCTCTATTGGCAGGAGTATATTAACCATGTGGAGAGAATGGAATCGCACAGGGAGGCCCATGGGATTGCTGACTTTGAACATTTGAGATGCTTGGGTATTGAGGATAAGGTACCGGAGACAGAGCTTGTAAAGTGTCCCAGATTGCATTGATTTCATCCTTCTCTTCCTCTTGAGAACTGACAATGGATTCACTCTCACTAGCATGGATGCTCGAGGCGTCTAGGATCTTTCCACTCTTGACATAACTCTCAATGCGTTCTCCTACTAAAACCAAGTCAGAGAAGTTTGATGTCCCATTGCTCATCATTTTTTCTAGGTATGGGCCTTGCAAAGAATCTATGAACAGGTCAACCAATTCTCTATCTAAAAGTGGTGGTTGAACGCGAGTGGCTACCTCTCTCCATCTCTGAGCATACCCCCTGAAGGATTCGGTTCTCCTCTTGAGATAAGCCTTGCAACTGTATGCGGTTGGGAGCCACGTCAAGATTGTATTGGTATTGTTTCACAAAGGCGTTAGCTAAGTCCAACCACGTCTGGATATGGCTACTCTGTAGCTGCATGTACCAACTCAATGATGCCCCACTCAGACTGTCTTGGAAACAGTGGATCATAAGTTTATCATTGAGAGCATTGGAGGTCATCTTTCTACAAAACATCACCAAATGCTGCTTTGGACAACTATCTCCTTTGTATTTCTCAAATTTTGGCATCTTGAACTTTGGAGGTAATATAAGTCCGGGTACCAAACACATGTTCAAAGCATTCAGATCAAAAGCATCACGCCCCTTTATGGTTTCAAGCTTCTCTTCCAACACACGACATCTTTCAGTAAACTCAACATCTTAAGGTCGTTCAGTATTCACCACCAAGCTTGTCCCTCGGGAATTCGGTGTAGTGAATGCAAAGTTATGGTATTCAACTGCATCATGAGAAGAGGCATGTTCATCTTGAATGATGTGACATTCTTGTATAACCTGGTCCCCAACAGGAATCCGCACAGGCTGAAATTGGGCAAGATTATTCACTTGAGGCAGAATGACGTTCTCAGTGACTGTAGGCCTTTGAATGTTGTCCTTTTTCCTTGCCATAGCTTCCACAAGTTGGTCTAGCTGGTTCTTCATCAAATCAACATATGCTCTTAACGCAAACTGGTTATGCTCTTCTGAATCCATGATTCTTCCAAAAGCGGCTTCAATTCCGATACGAGTGTCGGGAAATCAACTGCGGGTTATGGACAAAGGATGGTTGAGTTTGTTGGAAAATGATATGCACATATGCTAATGTCATGAGTATGCAATGCTTATGCACGGTTCCAGGATCAAAACAACATCTTATTCTGAGGAAGGAGTTAGACACAGAATATCTTTGATTATAGGACCCCCATAGATAGGCTCTACACGGGTAGGTGCCTAGAGTTATGGATATATTTCAAAGACATTATAGCCATGACGAAGGAACATCAGACGATAATATCCTTGAAAGGATCTCGTCTAGGTGAGGTCTTCGTTTCTTCCCCACGAGAAAGACTCCTCGGAGGCGTCCACTACACAACCATCGACACACGGGTTCTAAGTAGGGTTCTCAAAATCCCAGATCGAGGTCGAAAATATTACTGTCAGGAAGTAATACATTCGAGGGATCTCATCTGATTGTGGCGTTCGCATTAACCCACAAAGAGTTAACACTACCAACCACCATGGATAAAAAGGTTAATGGTCTTTGGGATCAATGATTCAGGCTCGAAAACATTATCATCGTGACGAAGTAACGTCAAAATGATAACATTTCCAAGGGAATCTACTCCAAGCAGGGTCTTTGCTTTGGCTCACGCGGAAGAAACCACGCAAGCCTCCACTACACAACCATCATCCTAATCCTAGGGTTATACTCAGACTCGGGTGTAGAGCCATCTCACAAAGTTACCAATGATTAGAGAATCCCCATTGTGTCACAAGAAACAATAATAGGATATAATAATAATGAGCATGCGAGTATATATCAAATAATCATACAAGCAAGCAAACAAGCAAGAGAAGAAAAATAAATAAGCGAATCTAACACTCACGAATCGAGTCAAGTTAGGCTCAACTCTCTCTAGCATAGGGCAATGCAAATCCCCAGCAGAGTCGCCATCTGTCGTACCTCGAAAAATATGATCCTCGCGATGGACGCGGAAAAAACTGTTCGAAACAGAGTCGCCACCGAACTTTATTTATTCCAAGGAAGGAATAGGAAAATATCGATAAAACCTTTAAAGGATAAGAAAATGGTCATCGCAACCAAATTCGGGTTCGGGAGTCGGTTACGCAAGAGGGAAGGTATTAGCACCCTCTACGTCTGTTGTACTCAACGAGAACCTCTTGATTCGATTCGTGAGAAAGTTAGCTAGGTTTGTTTGTTTATCTTCTAAGGTAAAAGGATTAATTTTAAGGGGAAAATGGGTGGTTTTTTATTAGTGTGCTCGGCAAGGATTAGAACCCTTGTGCCTACGTATTCCCTCGTGCAATGGGAAAGTCAGAGCATTCATAGTTCGTGGGACTACGGTTGGTTGGTTCGTGTTTTTTAAATGAACGAGTGTTTAATTCGCATTCTAACTACTAAACGTTAGCTTGTCTGCTCATCAAGGGAGGCTGAAGCACTAGTTCATATGCGCGGAAGAATGGACTAAACAATGTTCTTTTTGTGAAAAGTTGTTTGATTTGGATTAAGTGTGCTAAGATTTGATTGAAACAAGAATTTAATTGGTATGTGTTTTAAGGTTTCGGTCGCACGGAAGCGAGGAAAGGATAATTTTGATCCTATTGGATGTTTTAGAGGTGACAATTGCCCACACACGAGTAAGAAAACTCGCACCCAAACAATTGAGGAGAAGGGTCAAAGACTCGACCACCCTCACTTCACCTTTAGTAAAATGTGTTTAAATAGGTATTAAGTGTTTTAATAATTGCTTGGAAAAAAATTTAAATGTAGTCGAGTTACAAGTGTTTTAAAGGCGTCAATTGTCCACACACGAGTAAGAGAACTCGCACCCAAACAATCGACAGGTTTATGTCTTTTAGAAACGTCAATTGTTCACACACGAGTAAGAGAACTCGCACCCAAACAATTGACAAATTAAGGTTTATGTTTTTGTAGAGGTGACAATTGTTCACACACGAGTAAGAGAACTCGCACCCTAACAATTGAGGAAACGGATCAAAGACTCAACCCACCGCACTTCACCTTTTATAAAAGTAATGTTTGAATATAGATTACGTGTTTTAAACGACAAGTGATTATAAAAAGGTTTGAATATTATCGAGTTACAAGTTTTTTTAAGGTGTCAATTGTCCACACACGAGTAAGAAAACTCGCACCTAAGCAATTGAGGATAAAGATCGAAGATTCCATCCCCCTCACTTTTTCACCTTTCAAAAAATAGCGTTTAAGTATAGTTAAGTAAGTGACAAGTCAAGCAAGAGGCAAGTATCACCAAGGAAAACTTGTACGAATATCACCAAGAATCAATGATAAGGCAATTATCTAAAACAAATATAAAAGACTAGCGTCGAAATTAAAATCAAAGTTTAGTCAAAATTAGAACAAAACTAATCAAGATTATCAAGGTTAAGGTTAAAAAGATTAAGGTTAAAAATTAATCAAAATCTATTCCTAAATAGAAAAGAAAATCTAATTAAAATAAAAAAAAAAAGCAATGAAAAGCAATGACATTAAATTGTTATAATATTTATAATTTTATTTACAATAATCTAAAAAGATCAACAGTAAAGAAATGGCATATTTAATGCAAAATTGTTTCATGATTAATGAATACTGTATTCATGTTTCAACATAACTTTTACTTTCTATTGAACCAAAAGTACTAGGGACCGAAAGTGTCATGATACACTGTGCAGCATATTCTTTACCAAGATCTTAAAATGAGCTTTGAATGATAAGAGGAATGGCCATAAAATATGGATCTTGGAATAACTTGGAAAAAACGTGTATTCAAGGGCTCTGTTTCCAACAGTTTTCTCATCATCAAAAACATAACCAAGCCAACTCACAGATCCATCACAAAACCGTCATCGACAAATATTGGGTGCAACAATCAGCAACACATGGATAAAATGCAGGCAGGATAATCATACAAACAATCTTACAATCTTACATAGGCAGCCTAAAACTTCATGAGTCAAATGCAAGCTTACAAAATTGCAGCTAAAAACGGTGCATGAACGAATATGTAGTCGAAATCGGTACAAACACATAGAACCAATCATCCACAACTAATCAACCGTAAAGCTTAAAATTCACGAAATTGAAGTCGAAACATTTCACGCATAAAATTGCAGCAAACAACAACTTGAAATGCTTTCAAATTGACCACAGTGTCAAAAACATGAAACAACAAGATCTCAAACATGCTAGCGGCACAACTTAACATTTCAGTGCAAGCAAAAACTCAATATCAGACACATAAATAGGTAGCACCAGATTAAGGAAAACGTGACGCTAACTGTTACTGGAATGTCGAGTTGTGGTTGGAGCTAGTCAAAAGATGTTGTTGTTTCCGTTGTGTCACATCATACGTTGTTGTTGTTCTAAGCTCTGATGCGTGATGTTGATTTGTCGACAGAACTGAATCAAATCGATAGTTGTTTATTGACACCGAGTTCATCCAACCGTCTTCCTTGCAGCATCACTAAACAGGTACATAGAGCCGCAAATAAAACTGAAAGTTCAGCTCACTAAACCAACTTGCAACAACCGAATCGATACGCTATCCAAACTTCTTCTGTTCTACTCACAAACTCATCTCTCCTTCCACGATTTCGCCACCGTCCTGCTCTGCACTTCCTCTCACTTTCTCTTTCGGCTCGATTCTTCCTCTATTGGATTTCATCCTCTCCTCCACTCGATTCTGCCTGTCATTTGCGATGGCGGTTGATTATTTATGGTTTATGGAAATGGCGTGAAAAGTGGAGGCAGTTGACGTGATTAAGGTCGTTGTGAAGAAATATGGTGCAGCACGTGTAGTCGGAAATGGTGGTGGTCGTCGATTACCGGCACGGCAGTGAGGAAGAAGGTGTGTGCTATGAAGGATGGTGGTTGATTCCGGGTGAGCGTATGCGTATCATGAAGATTGGCTTGTTTTGTAGTTGGACAGTGGAGGTTTTCGTCGGCGGAAAGCACGGTTACGTGATGGTCATAGGTAGTGTTTTTGGAAGAGTTTGAAAAGGTGATGATTCTTCGTCCTTTCGGCGGCGAAAAAGCTTGTTAATGGTGAGGATTGGAGAAGACGATATGGCAGTGAAATGGTTTGAGTATGAGTTGAAGAAGTATAGAAGGTTTGTGAGAGGAGATGTGTGTAGGAATGGTTGAAGAAGAGAGGTGCAGGTTATGTGTTCACATGATGAAGGGAACGATGGCGATGGCTTATAACAGTCTTGGTTATGTGGTGCTTTACGTTATTCTTTTCGTGAAAACCAAGACTGAGAGATCATAACCTTAGGTGGCGGCTAGGTTTGTATACTGTGAATTCATCCCCTCCCTCACATCAATGCAACTCATGTATATATACACCAATGAAGTAGGTTTTGACATGGGCTTTATGATGAATTTTATTTTAAAATGGGCTTTTTTGTAAGGAAGACAATGGACTTAATTTTTTTTTAAAATTTGATTATGAGATGGAATTTAAATGGAATTGGAAAACAAAAGAACTTGAAACTTGAAATTGGAATTTTTGGATGAAATGATATTTGGAAATTCGAAAAAGAAAATTTGAATGGAATTTTGAAGTGGACTTGAAAAATGGAATATGGATTTAAATTTAAATGGATAGGAGAAAAAGTGATTAAATGGACAAAAATGGTTTTTGAATTAAATGGATATGAGAAATGGTATTTGAAGAGTGGATAAACGAGTTTAGATGAATTTAAAATGAAACATGGTTATGGTATGAAATGGATAATTGGAAAAGTAAAAATGGATATGGATAAAAAAATGGATAAAGAAAAATGGGTTTATGGTAGAAATTAGATAAAAATGAAAATGAATATTTGTGGATAACTAAAAATAAAATGGATTAGATGATGGACATGGATTGTTTGGTTTATGAAAGGTTTGATTTGAATTGGATTTGAAAATTGGTTAAAAATGGATAAAGAAAGGTTGGTTATGGTGAGATGAATGGATATCGGATTTTGAACCCAAACCATCAAACGATCATGTGAATGAATACTCCACCAAACTCCTTAATTCTCAATGAAAACCAAAATGCATTCTCAATACAAACCTTGACCTGACTGCCAAGCCTGAACTTATCTCCACAACAATTGGACTTAGGAAACAGGAGCAACATTTTTTTTTTGAGTTTTCTGAATGATGGTTAGTGGATGAACGTTCAGATGAAAACTATCCACAGGTAGGACAAATTTGGGGTATGACAGATGCACATCATTTAATACATGAACAAGTTAATACAAACATGCATCTCGTGAAGTTAAATGCAAGCAAACACGTCCAAAACAATAACTCCAGCAACATCAACAATAAGTCACAATCAACATGTTCAAGAAGTGTGTGCTATGTGTTCACCGCACCAAGAACGCAACAACGCAAACATGATCATAAACGATGAAGATCCAAGAGTTGCGTGTCGAAGAATTGTGTTCATGCAATAATGTGAGGTGAAACAGCTCAAGAATAATCCATAAATCATCAACATATTAATCCATGAAGTTTAGGCATGCAAAGGATCTCAAACAAACAAAAAAATACACAAAAATACACATTCTGTCCCAGAGTAACCGGTTAACAAACGGTGAGTAACCGGTTACTTAATTAAAAATCAGACAATTTACGCATAAAACAACATGTTAACCGGTTAACAAACGGTGAGTAACTGGTTACTCTGGGACAGTCGCCCAAAAATCTGTTTCAAAAGCACTTTTCAGCAGCAAATCACTTCTCCAATTACCTGCATGTTAGGGCATCTCAATATGCACGAAAATTACATCTCAAGAACAGCAAACACACATCAATCAACCAGCAACAACAATCAAGTCCACAATCCGATGGTTCAAACACAACAAACTCAATATCTACATCATGAACAAGCAAAATAAGCTAAAATGAAAAGTAGATCTGAAATTCACCAACCTACAAAGCTGAGAATTGCTTTGGTGAGCGTTGATAAGCTGCAATTGATGAATCTAAGCAAGAAAACCAGAGATCCAATGCTATCTTCACCAAAAATGCAAAATAAATGCAATGTGATAAACTTGCTTCTAGCTTCTCCAAAAATCACTTCCAAGAACTTAGATCCAGAAGCAAAACAGTAGCAAAAATCATAATTCCTTCAAGAATTAGTGAATGGATGAAAGTTTAGTTCCAAGATCAATAAATTTCAATGCAAAATTTGTTGAACTTTGATGGTGGAACTTTGAGTGAGGGTTTGGGATGAGAGAAAAGTTGAGAGAAAATGGAGCGAGATGTGTAGAAAAATTCAGAAAATGGATCAAAGTTGTGAGAGGTTTGGAATGGATTGATTTAAATAACCCCTCGGTTAGGAGTTAAGTTTGAGTTTGGAGTGAGGTTTAGTGGGTGGAAATTGGGGTGAAAAATGAATTAGGAAAGGAAAAGAGAAATTAGAGTGGAAAGTCTTGGAAGGGATTTGAATTTTTGATGGAAAATGATGAAATTGAATCAATTCTAGATCCTTCCCACACATGCACAAGCCAAGCACATGACCACTAATGATGCAAACTTAATTTTTTCAAAATATGCTCAGAGTAACCGGTTAACGCGTGATAAGTAACCGGTTACTTAGTTCAAACTTGTTGAGGATACGCAGAACAACAAGGGAGTAACCGGTTAACGCATGGTGAGTAACCGGTTACTCAGTTCAAATTTTGAATTTTGGCGCCTTTTGGAGGGAAACTTGGAAAAGTGACTTCTGGCGGTTATATTGAACCCGTTAAGCCTCTGAAACTCAAAACTTGATATTGTTACTGAGTAACACCTGGAATGAAACACAAATTCTTGCTGACACCTCAGAATATCCTGCTGACTTAGCAATGTCTGACACCGGATCGCTGGATCAGAGAATGACTGTTGAAGCCTCTGATCATCAAAACGTCTAATGAGCAAAATAAAAGCTCCAAAAGACCTTGAAAATTATCTGCTTGGCTCTGAATACTGCTGAAAATAGTACTGGAACTGATAACACCATGAGCTGCTGGAAAATACCTTGATCCCATGGCCAAAGGAAACATACAAATGCAGAAATGACGATGTAAATCAAATGAAACATAAGCCGGCTAGAGTTAGAAACAAGAAGGCAAATTTTGAGGTATTACAGTAACATCTATGATCCTGCAGTTCTGATATTCAAGGTATTACAATAACATCTATGATCCTGCAGTTCTGATATTCAAGGTATCAGTCTTCTGTTGCTGCTCCTGTTTAAATGATTATGTAGCACAATGTCTTGACATGTGTTAGGACATCTGCTGTCTGCATATGCCAGAATTTCAATTGGTATCAGAGCAAGCATCCTGTCTGTTTCTGGATGAGATCTTTGGGAGATACTTTATGGCGATTAAACAAGGAGGAGTTTTAAAGATTAGATCAATCAACTCAGACATACTCAAGGGTATTAATGGATGAGATGGATGTTCTGGATCGAAGGTAGAAATCCAGAGGTTGTTCATGTTACTGAGGAGGTTCTACAACAACTGCAGGAGAAGTGGCTAGTTATCATGTTGGTGTGTCTTATAAGATGTTCTGACATCTTATTAGGGCAAGCAGAATCTGTTCCTTGGTGGTACCACTGCATGTGTTTCTGATGGAAGAGCTCTAGAATTATGGGATTCTGGAGTTGTTACTGAAGACAGTTGGTGGAAGATCTCAATCGTCGGCCTCTATATGTGAAGATATCTGCATTCTTTTATTCCAAAGTCGGAAGCGATGGAATGAAGGGAGTTGTTTGAAGATATCTGGTATGGTGACTTGGTACTTGGAAGCTTGGTTCCATAGTACAGTGTGAAGTCAGTTGAAGAGGAGAGGAGTTGAGTTTAGGTTTATCAAGTTCTTGCTCTGGGAGTTTGATAAATTGTTAATCGGCTAGGTTGTCAAAGATACTTGAGAATTCTCTCAAGTCCACTCATAAAGGCATCTCAGTCGTGCATTTGGAGTCTTCTAGTTATTCTTCTAACTAGAAGGTGTTTCTGTGAAACACAACCTGAAGAAAGTGGAGGTGATTTATTTTCACCATCCAAAAACAGCAAGGAATGATTCATCTCTCTTAACCCTAAGGATGGATCCAATCTGATTGGAGTTCTCATAATGGTTGAGGTAAATAAGGTTCGTTCAGAGAGAATCTTAGTTACTTGAGTCAAGGGTTGAAACCTTTGTATCTCAACACTGTTTGTCAAAGAAGATACTTGCAAAAGATTGAATACTTGATAAGTGTTCATGAAGTGATCTGGTGGAGCTTAGCTACAACAGTGAGGAAGGGTTATTGGACAAGGATTTAAGATCAATTGCTATTTATGGAATTCATAAGTATTTAATTGATTATCCTTGAAAATCAAGATTGCTGATGTTCAACAAGATGTTGGAACATCTCATCATCAGAGTTTGTGCAGAATCATGGGAGGGTACTGCATACGCTTTAGCATCTGTTTTGATCTTAGGTGGTGAACTAAGAATCTGCTTCAGTCGAGTGTGATAGAAGCATGTGTCTCTGGAGAGTTTCCTGGCAAGAAACTGGTCTGGACTTTGTGTTGTTGAAGATGAAGATTAAGACATCATAATCTTGATGGTTACTTCTTGGATAAGTTTATTTCTGATATAGGAGAAATGGAGTGCTGATGATGGCACAACTTGGATCAGTTTATTTCTAATCTAGGTACTTAGGAGCATGGGATCTTGCTCTTCTTGAAAGTCAAGGTTAAGTGGCAGTTATCTTGGACTTTCTACAGACTGCTCTACTAAGGAAAGTGGCATTCTTTGGTATGGCTATGGTGTAGTCTAGGTCTACTTTATTTTCGGAAGATTCAGACGTGGCAGGTGTGAAGTATTTGGAGTTTCAAAGCAGGATGGAGGTTGTCAACTCAAACTTGGTTGTTGAATCAAGTCTATGAGAGCATGGAACTCTTGTTCTGTAATAGGGAGGAGGTTCTTCCAAGTGGCAGAAGGAGGAGTTGAATTCAGCAGTTGGATGTCGTATCAAAATGTTTTGAAATCTAGCTTAACATCAGAATCTCAGTTGGTGGTGTGGCACATCAGCTTAAGATAAGGTGATCTACAGGATAATGGAAGTTATGGATGCTTCAAAAAGGTCTATCTCATACAATTTGCAGGAGCTGTGGTTTGAGAAGATGTTACATGTCTAAGAGGCTTGGTGGATCCAAGATGTCTTGCTATGGAGCAAGTAGTTCATGTGACTTGAAGATCTGATTTCATTGGTGGATCAGTGTATCTTGCGGGAGTTCTGAAGAAGAGTGAGATCAATCAAAAGGTGGCATTTGGTTGGTTTCATAGTGGACATTCAAGCAGGATGCTTGAAATTGATTGCTCTTGTGCAGAAGGGTGGTTGGTTGAAAATGTAAGGAGGGTCTGGTTCATATTGGAGCTTATGGTAGAAGTTCCCAGTTTATGGAAGATTACGTCTTTTGGTTGATGAGAGTTTATTTCTCTCTGGGTTTCTGAAGTTCTCTTTGTTCAAGCTGGTGGCGCAGTGTTGTTTGAAGATCTTCAGTTTGGATTACTATGCAGAGTCCAGTGGTGGAGCATATCAAGAACCACAGTGTGTGGTGTCTATGATGTGTGAAGGATGCCCTAACTGATGTTAGAATATTTTCTGGGGTTAGTTATCCTTAGAGGAGGATTCCCAAGTTCTGTGAGGAACTAGTTACTTGCATCGTGTCTAAGAAGTATCTACCTTGTCATACGGGAGATTGATGGAGTAGAAGAACTGTCTTGGAAGTCTGATGTAAGGGTTTTGGTAAGACTGGAATGGATCACGGGTTGATTGCATAAAGGTCTGGATTCTGATGCGTTCAGAAGTGGATATTCACCAGGAAAATCAGAAGTATTCCAAGTTATCATACGTGAGAATGATAAAGGAATGACTGTCTTGGATTATGGGGTGTCTATCTCAGTTGTTGGCCTTGCTAAGGTCAGTGGAAAATCTTGTGAAGGGGATACTGCCCCTTGCTACAAGTCATGCTAGTAGTGGATCAGTTTGGCAGCTGTGAAGTTCTGGAGCATGTATACGATATCTGACATCGTTATAACAAACTAAGGGGACCTGTGCATCTCTTTGAGGAATGTGGATCATTCCAGATCAATTAGGTTGTATCTCAAGGAACAAGGAGGTCTATACATGAGAATTCAGGAGGAATTCGTGTGGTGTATGGATAGTTTCTGGACGATAGGGATCAATGGAGCTTTGATATCAATCCCAGAGTTTGTTATGTTAGGATGGTGATCCTGATATGTCCTCACGGGTAACATGATGGTGTTCATGTGTGAGTAATTATTGGTTCTTATCAGAAGAAGCAATAAGAGTGTTGATGATTGTGTTCAGCATGTAGGTTGGACAGAGGGTGTGCTCTTAAAGACATGAAGATGCGTCTTATGTTTTCCGTTCATCAGCATAGTGTTCATTGGAGGAGCACTGGTTATCTTAGATAGGGGGAGATGCTCCTTGATCTAAGATATATTACTATGGGGGTGCAGTTCTGGTTCTAGTTTGTATTGTGCGTCAAGCAAGCTGTGATTATGTTTCCATCCTGGGAGGATGAGATGTCAAGAAGGATGTCTTGACATTACTGTTACAAGGTCATGTGGGGACTTGACAGTATAAAGTTAATTCCGTCATTAAAGTGTCAATACAAGTTAATTGGGAAATGTTTGAAGAAATGTCTTAACATCTTGGTCTTTTCTATTTTTCTTCTAGTTAAAAGGATCATCCTTGGGACTCATTAACAGGATGGTGATTATGATTCAAATGGACTCAACAAGACTGACAAAATGTCAGGATATTATTTAAGACCTGAGGGTGGGTCCTAACTGGCTGTTTTAAACGCGGTAACTTCTTTGGACCGTGGATATCTAGAGAAACCGTTTAGGTATTTAAAGAGTGCATCTATTTGTGGATTTCCAGGTTATGGGTTGATTCATCATGTCTTTCATTCATGTTTGGACAAGTAACATATGGATCTGGATCTGCATTGGCTTCTTTTGTCAATTTTTGGCTAAAAAGGGGGAGAATGGTTGTGTGGGTGGGCCTTTTAACATACACTCTGGTGCTTATTTTGCAAGGATGTTGGAGAAGATGTTCTAGCATTCTATTAGAGTCTTTCCCTTTGTGCCTTGTGATCTGAGTTAGGAAGCAGGTTGTGTCTTGTGACCTGAGTTACATGTTCTATGGACTTAGTGTTACGTGTGATACAACTGAACTTTCTTACGGGTTCTCTTATGCCTCTTAAAAGGAAGATTTATCCCTCCATGGCAATTACAAGTTTGAGGGGGAGTGTGTTATGCACTCTTCCTTATGTACACCAACATTCGGCTGGGAATTTCAGGTATAAGAAACAGTCTCATAAGTTTTCCGATCATATCTACCAAACTCTGGACTTTCTTTTTCTACCTAAGGAGTTTTAACCAAAAATTTGTCAAAGGGGGGAGATTTAAAGTTATGCTGATTTGAGCAAATTTTTGGAAAAACAGAATGTCAAAAGATATGTTTAAACATGAAGAAGTCTGATGAAAGAAGACTGGTAAGATATGATGTCCTAACAAATGTCTCGACATCCTGATCTAATATTAAAGGATGTTTCTAAATCAGTTGCAAGATTTCTAAAGCAATCAAAACATGGATCAAGGAAGGTATAAACAGAAGATTTGAAGCCCAAGGAGACAGAAGACTATAAATAGAAGACTTAGACCTAGGATTTGATATGCCTTGTGTAACCTAATTCTCTTGTGTAAAAATAAGGGTTTAGGGTTTTGAGAGTCGTTGGCTCTCTAGGTTGTAAGTCTCCCTTTGTATCAGTTGATGCATTGTGGCAGATATAGGTGTCGCACAGACCCATAAGCCTTGAGGTATTAGTTTGTGTATTGTTCTTGGATGAAGCTTTTAAGCAAATCCTTGTTAGCTTGTTTGTCAAGAAAGCTTGACAGATTTCTGTATTGACATGGATGATGTAGAGATCACAGTTGATGATTAAGGGAAGTGAGTGGGGTATCTCATATCAGAGTTGTAAACGTTAGAGTTTAGCTTTGGTAAAGATGTTCATTGGGTAGAGATTAGGATATGAAGTTGTAAATTGGGGAGTTTATCTTTGTAACAATTCTACAGAGAGTGGAGTCTTCTTCCTGGATTGGTATCCCCCAGATGTAGGTGATTTGCACCGAACTGGGTTAACAATTGTTGTGTTCTTTATCATTCTGCAGATTTATGTTTTCTGTTAGGGTTCATGATAAACATGTTGGATCAGATGTTGTAACATCTATGATCCTGCAATTCTGATATTCAAGGTATCAGTCTTCTGTTGTTGCTCCTGTTTAAATGATTATGTAGCACAATGTCTTGACATGTGTTAGGACATCTGCTGTCTGCATATGCCATAATTTCAGACATGATTGGCATGATTGAACCTAGAGCTTCAAACGGACATCGGTCCATCCTGGTAGCTATTGATTACTTCACTAAATGGGTCGAAGCAGTATCATACACTAATGTGACCAGACAAGTGGTGGTCCAATTTTTCAAGAATAATCTCATCTGCCGTTATGGTGTTCCAAGCCAGATCATTACTAATAATGGATCGAACCTGAACAACAAGATGATGAAAGAATTATGTGCTGAGTTCAAAACTGAACACTATAACTCATCTCCCTACCGGCCTAAAATGAATGGAGTGATAGAAGCAACTAACAAAAATATCAAGAAGATCATTCAGAATATGGTTGTAACCTACAAAGATTGGCATGAAATGCTACCATTTTCTCTTCAGGGTTATCGCACATCCGTTCGCACTTCAACAGGGGCCACCCCTTTCTCTCTAGTAAATCTAATGGAAGTAATGCTCCCCATAGAAGTAGAGATACTATCAATTAGAGTCTTGATGGAAGCCAAGCTAACAAAAGTTGAATGATGTCAAAGCAAATACGATGAACTGAACCTGATCGAAGAAAAAGAATGACGGTTTTATGCCATGGTCAGTTATATCAACCTAAAATAAAGAAAGAATTCGACAAAAAGGTCCGACCTCTTGTATTCAGGGAAGGCGACCTCATGCTAAAAAAGATCCAATCATTTCTCACTGATCCCAGGGACAAATGGATTCTGAATTACGATGGCCCCTATGTTGTTAAGAAAGCCTTTTCAGGCGGTGCCTTGAGGCTCGCAACCATGGATGGAGAAGAGTTTACCTACCCCACAAGTGTTGATGTAGTCAAGAAATACTTCGCCTAAATGAAATTGAAAAAAAACTTCTCGTTGGACTGAAAACCCAAAAGGGCGGTCCAGGCAAAAACTAGAGACATGAAAAATATCATCCCGGTAGATTAAAAACCTGAAAATGCAATCTAGGCAAAAGTTATGGATTTATGGCAAGTAACTGCATCTGACTAAATTGGATCCTCAGAAACAACGCCATCTGTCAAGAAATCCTCAATCAAAAGTCACCTTCAGCCGGAGCTCAAGATACTCAGAATTCAAAGTTGGTAGAAGGATAATGGTCATTATGTTTCAATGTAGTCCCTTTACCTTTAAATTACCATTTTCTAAACTTTGTAATGCTCTATGGAATCACGCATTTGGCTGATTACCATAATATCAATGAAAATTTGAGCCCTCGTGCCCTTTGTTTGCAATTCTCATTTATTCTGCTTTGCAAAATGACATTTTGATATGATTAACATTCTTGAAACACAAAAATGAATTTACTTTTATTTTTAAATTTATTTCTGCTTTAAAAATAAAGATGGCAATTTCCTTTTTGATCAATGAATTCGAGAAGGAACACCGACCGCTTCTCCGAAAGCAATCAAACTTCAAAATGTAGAATCAAAATATTCTGTGTGACCAGCATGTCCCGAGTGGAGAATCAATTAATTCAGATTGATAAGATGTAGTATCCCATCTATCACTCCTCAAGAGCCGTATTTTGTTACTACCAAGAATATGAAAAGTTCAGCAGCAAGAATTTGTTCCTTCAATAGATCAGCGATACTTTTTTATCCCCCCAGAGTGGTCGAGTATCCAGTTGTGTTCATCACCAGTCTGTATGTCATGTCTGTTTTGTCAGCATAAGCATTTCATACATACATCATGCATAATTGATTCATATTCATATTCATGTTGCATTTCAATCACTTTGGTCATATTCATCCCCAAGTGATAAATGTCCTCTCTCCATTAGAGTTGTCAGTTTTCCTTTCCACAATTGGATAGGATAAAATCCTGGTTTGAGTTCTTTCCTCATCAGGAAATGTATCGTCTAAACAATCTCTCTCCAGTTTATTCCTGGATGGAAATCGATCCTCGACCACTTTGATAACTTGAACCTCTGAAAGGCAAGAAGGAATTTGGTTATACACCTTTGGAACTTCACCCTGCGCCATTGAAGATGATATTTTACTTTCCCGGATTAAAGAAAATCCCCCGCGGAAGCTTCTCAACAAAAGACTCTTGGCAATATGGACATCACATCCTCCAAGAAATCTCTACCAATTGGAAAACAAAGAAGCCTGTCTTTGCCCCATAAATTCCCAATAAGTCGACAAATAGCAGTCTCTCCCCGAGAAGTTTGTCCTACTTTCAAGGAAGTCATCAACACCGCAAAATTGAATTACATTCTATAACATCTCTCCAAAGAAGTCTCGAAGAGAGATACAATGAAGCAAGTTTTTCCATCAAGTGGCATCTCCCCGATAAACCTCAGAGAGAAGCTTGGTGAAGACCATCGCAAATAAGCATTCCCTGTCAAGAGAAGTACTCGACAAGAAGAAACTAAGACAAATTCCATGGCTGAAGACCAGGATCGAGGGGAGGTTTATTTCAAAAGAAACTGAGACCAGTTCCATGGCTGAAGACCAGGATCGAGGGGAGGTTTATTTCAAAAAAAACAGAGACCAGTTCCATGGCTGAAGACCAGGATCGAGAGGAGGTTTATTTCAAAAGAAACTAAGACCAGTTCCATGGCTGAAGACCAGGATCGAGGGGAGGTTTATTTCAAAAGAAACTGAGACCGATTCCATGGCTGAAGACCAGGATCGAGGGGAAGTTACACCTTTTTATAAGTGACATTACTTAGTAAAAGAAGATGGAAGTCATGCCCTAAATTTTGACCACAAGACTTCACATCATTGTGCAAATCATCACCCCAATATGGATGTATTTTCATACTTCACTAATCCTTTCAAATATTATTGAGTATTTGGCTCAACCAAGGATTATGGTTTTTGAGCCCTCTCAGAGCATTCAGGCAGAGGATCAATCCAGAATTGACATGATCTTCAACTTGTCAAGCCTCTCAAACATCCATGAAGGATCAAAAGGTTCCCTTCATCAAGAATCTAACACAAGATTGCATCATTCCAAGTTGATAAAGCCTCAAGATCATCAGTGTCACCAAATTAGGGTTTTGGTCGACCATGGCCTCCAGAGAGAAATTTTCATCTGGGCATGAGCCAAATACGTCAATATATGGTTCAATAAGCTCAAAAGAATCTTATGAATCCATTCATAAGTTCAAAATAGCCTCAGAGGATGCATCTATCAAAAATCAGAAATTAGGGTTTTGACCTAATTCAGTCCCTAAGTTGACTTTCGGAGCAAGACATGATCTAAAACTTCAAGATATGCTTTAAGGACCTCAAATACATCATATTGGTCCATTCACAAGTTTGAATTGATTCAAAGAACTTGGTTCATAAGCAATATAAGGATTCAAATTCATCTGGACCACAAACTAGGGTTTTTGAGAAAAAGTCAACCATACCTTTGACTTTTGAGCAAAGCATGATCTCAAACCTTGGGACATGATTCAAGACACTCAAAAACACCTTTGGCATCAAGGACTTGATTTCATAAAGGATCACAAAGTTTAATATTCATCTGATACAAAAAGTCAATTGTGATCAAAACCAAGTTTGACTTTTCGATTTTTTTTTGACAAAAATGGCCTCTTTAAGTCAAAAACAATATTTACTTGTGATTTGGATCATGATCAATCAAGAAAAATCAAGAAAAGTGAGGTTACTTGCAAAAGGGGCAACCTTGAGAAACTTGAAATTTCACTAAGTTATGAAAAATAATGGTTTTTTTTCAACTTTGCAAGGCCATAACTTGTGATCCAAGCAACCATTTTCTTCCATCCAAAGGTCAAATGATATCTCTTCTTACATACAACAAGATTGTCAAGCATAGGTACCCCAAAAAAATGCATGGATTTTGAGTTATAAGGCCATAAAGTTAGGGTTTCATAAGATTTTGAACTTTGACACTTAGAATTTTTTAGGCTGAACCAGTCTCATGTTTTGCCCAACTTTGGAGGTATTTTTCATTATGATCCAAGAGGAATTAAGACCAAATGTAAAGATCAAAGTTGAAGTATGATATACAAGCTTTCCAAAAAGTACAAGAACTCCCATTAATTCAATTTGAGCAAGGAGTTATGAACCTCACAACATGTCTTGCTCAAATTGATTTTCGAGACAGATTTTGTGCATTTCTTGTGCGACACGATTTCCATCTTCAATTTTTTCATCTTACAAGCTTTGTCCTCTTCCAAGATCAGAAAGAATCTTGATGAATCACTTGATGTTTTCAACTTTGGACCATTGAGTCAAGAATTCAACTTGGCATATGAAAATTCATCATTACATGAACCTTGAAATTCAATTTTGGCATCAAGCATTAAAGTGATGCATAGAGGTGGCATGAATCAGTTACAAACCAGTCAAGTTGAGTCAAGAAACATGAGTGTTCAAACCTGCAAAATTGGTTGTAGTCAAGATAAGAGGAGACTTTGGTACCTTGGCATTTAAGAAAGAGCTACATGACAAAATCCATTGGATAATAGAGTGATCCCTCATCCAACATTATTCCTCCCAAAACAAACTTATTCTCCTATTAATAGAGGTCATTTCTGATCATTCAAACCACTCCAAAACAATACCAAAGACTTGTTTTCTCACTTTCCCTCTCTTACTTCAAATTTCAAAGTTTCAAGGATCAAACTTGGAATTCTTAAAACCAGATCCTAAACCACTCAAATAACCATCCAAACACATCACAAATCATCCATTGGAGGTGTCCAAACCCTCACCTTCATCTCAAATCACCAAAATCAGAAACTCAACCATCAAAACCTCAAAATTTGACTTTTCTGCATTTTTCAAGCCATGTCTTGATTCAGTCCCTTTCAAAACCAAACAACACCTCAAAAACACTCTAATATATATCCTTAAGGTGTTCCAAGCATAGTTTCTCAACTGTAACATCATTTGGAGGAGTTGCTATTTTGGTCACTTTTGCCAATTTTGCAAGAAAGAGCTAAATTATGTTCTAGAGGTTTTCTTTGGATTTTGATCATCCTTAAAGCTTCCAAGGGATCTATTAAAAGTGTCCAAGGAATTGGATTACTTCTGTCACAAGTATCTTGAAGGTTAGCAAGTGGAGCTTCAAGAGGTAAGTGCATAAGAACTTGAACTTTGTGAAATATCTATTGCTTTGATGTACATTGACCATGAACATGTCATACATATCATATTTGTTGTGTTTAAACTATTTTGCCATGCTATTATTGCTTGTATAGAGTTGTAGCATAGAACTTACAAAACATGACCTATTTTGAAACCACTATCGGATTTTAAAATGTAGGCACTTTTAGAAAATTCTAAGACTACCATTGGATTCCTCATGAAATTATAGGTAGGATCCATCTTTATTTCATCCATTTTCATGGAGAAATGAAGAAGTTGTGGCCTTCTTGCAACAACACCAAAACCTAGCCTCCCTTGGGCAAGAACCAGGTCATGGCGCCTTTGGCCAGGCCTAAAACCAAGTCACCCTTATGTATTTATGGGGTGGGTTTGATACACGGATGTATCACCACCCTAGTGATGGCAACGTGTGTTTTCAAGTGTGTTTGTGTTGGAGGGCGTGAGTTCAACACCCATCCATGCCATTTTTCCCATTTTTTACATTTTCACTATTTCTTTTGATATTTTTCATATTATTTTTAATAATTATTTTTGTTAATCAATTTTAATTATTTTAAAATGATTTTTTGCACAAATATCACTCATATATTAAAATATTTTATTCACCCAAAAAAATCACAAAAATATTTTTATTTGATATATTTTTAATATATTTAAAAATGTTATTTTAAATTGTTTTAAATGTTTTTAAAATGATTTCTTTTTCTCGATTTTTAAAACCAAAATGATTTTAAATATTTATGTGAATAAAATAACTTTTTCATAAGCCTTAATCATTGTTTATAACATGATTAATGATTTTATTTGATAAATTATACATATTTTATTTGATTTTTCTTTGAAAAATATCTTTAAAAAATATTAAATTAGGGTTTTGTCTGGATTTAATCTTTCAAACTTTATTTCAACACTCATGGGCGTCTATTAGAGCGTAAGACCCAACCCTTTTTTTTAAATAAACTACTTCATGGGCCTCTTCTATAGTATAAGTCCCATCGCGCTTTTCAAAATCACGGTGCGATCACCGTTTTCACAATAACCTTTGGGCCCCTGTTAGGAGTGTAAGTCCCATCTCTTTGTACATAACCTTGTTTTAAACAAATAATCACCTGGGCCTCTGATTGAGTGCAAGACCTAATACCCTTCTGTAAATTGAAAATCTTTTAGCCTCATTCATCCTGGGCTTTGTACAGGATACAAATAATCACTCGGGCCTCTGTCTAGAGTGTAAGACCCAACACATTTGCTCTTATCTTACTTGAAATCAGGTCATCTTCAAAATTCAAAACTTTCTTCAATTTCTTCAAAACCCTAATCCAATCTTGAAGAAAGCATTTGATCAATCATAATACACTTGGGCTTCTATCCAGAGAATAAGACCCACCATCAATTCAACTAATACGGTTTATATACTTGTTCATATGTCTGTATATATACTTGTACATATCTTGTTAAGTCTCTCTTAACATTTAAAGCATCCTCAATTTAGACTAGTTCAAACAATAGGATCATTTCAGTTAGTATAACTTAATTCAAGTAACTAGTTCCCTATACAAAGGAATATAGTTATCCTCCTCTTGGGCTTTATCCAAGCATTATTGCCTCATCTTGGACATCATACAATGAATCTCCACAGAAGATAGCCTCCTCTTGGGCTTTGTTCAATTTGATCAACCTTGAAACAGTTCAATAAAGAGAGGATTATTTCATGGTGAAACCTATTATTTAATCCCTTTACAACCTGGAACAGTTCAACAAAGAAAGGATTATTTCCCGGTGAAACCTTTCTTGAACTCTTCCTAGACTTGGACAATATCAATCCTTAACCTCCTATTGGGCTTCATACAAGGACCCACAGGCTTCCTAGAAGCATCCTTAGCCTCCTCTCAGGCTTCATACAAGGACCCACATGCTTCCTAGAAGCATCCCTAGCCTCTTCTTGGGCTTCATACAAGGACCCTTAGGAGTCCTAAAATCATAGGATAGATCCTAGTCATCTTTATCAATACACCAGTCCCTAGGAGAGTCAAAACCTCTAAGGCATTCAAACTCATCCTCTAAGGTTCTTTTGATCCTAAAAAAGGTTTGGCTTTCATCTTTAAAATCCCCAGCCAGGATCAGGTTACCTTCAACAAACCCCCCAAAAGTATCAGAACCTCATGGCATCTGATAATTCAACTCTTCTCTAATCCCCAGCAAGTGTTAGTTTCCCTTTTAATTCCTCAAAATAGTTTAGACCCTCTCCTGGATTTAAATAAATCCTCAGTAAGAGTCAACCTCCTCTTGGGCTTCATATAATGATCTTCCCAGTCAGCCTCAATCTTGGGCTTTGTACAAGACATATATAATACTCCCTAGTTGAGTCAGTTCTCAACCTTTTTTAGCTTCAACCTTGGGCTTTGATCAAGGCACAAAATCCAACATCCCCACAGATGAGACCATGAGTCCTCTCTATAGGAGGACATCTCCTCAGTACATTACATTTAAAAACAAACAATCAAAACCGTTTTCCAGATAATTGATGTAAGTGGCACACTTGTTGATTCAAAAATCCCTTATCATGGCCAAAATTTCTCTTTCATCTAAGTGATGTAAGTGGCAAACCTCTGGATTCCACATATCCAAGTCAATGTCCCTCTCTTAGTATGAAAAGACTCATAAAGGAAGATGTGGTATTTATGGATTCCACACATCCCAGTTAAAGCAACTTCCCTTATAATCAATTCCTCAATGTTTGTGATGAATAGGTGAGATATCTCCCATTAGAGATGACAAATTCTCTCTCAGTCAAACTTTTAGCTTTAATCTTGGGCTTTGAACAAGACACAAATACTCCTTTAGCTTCAATCTTAGGCTTTGAACAAGACACAAATACTCCTTTAGCTTCAATCTTAGGCTTTGAACAAGACACAAATACTCCTTTAGCTTCAATCTTGGGCTTTGAGCAAGACTCAAATACCCTTTTTGCTTTAATCTTGGGCTTTGAACAAGACACCACCAAATTTCCTCCGATAGAATAGGAGGAACTACGAACGCTCTGATTTCCCAGATCTCTTTACGGGAATACGTAGGCATAAGATTGCGAAATCTTAGCGAGCGCACTAATTTTAAAACCTTAGGTCCAGTACCTTTCCAAAAACAACAGAAATCCCAAAAACAACAAAAAAACATTTCCTCAGTCTTCACAAAGGAGAAACTTTCCCTATTCAACAGTAAATGGATTTAAGCAACCAAGCAATTCAATAGTGAAACATATGAAAATAAAGGTTCCTATAGATTACTATAGATACTCTGGGTGTTAACAGCTTCCCTTTGTATAACCAACCCCCGATCCTCGATCTCTTTGCATCTGTTAAGGAAAACATTTGCACGCAAGGTTAGTTTGAGATATCTTCCCCTTTTAAGCTTCATAGGATAAATATAGAAATAAAAAAGTAGCACCAAAAGCGGTTGTGGTCGCCTCACAAAAACCGACGCTACACATTCCTCATGGCTTATCCATTTTGAATCCTCAAATTTTTGAAGGAAATTTGAATATAAACTCGTCTTTTGATTATACTACTACTTATAAACTCATTTGGACAGGATCTATAAATGGTGATCTATTTTTCAAAGATGCTTGCAATTGTATAAGGAGGGATTGCATTGATCCTTCTTGGAAAAAATCATTTGGCATCCCTACATACCTCTTGCTAAGTAATTAGTGACTTGGAAGATAATGCTTAATGTTATTGTAATAGAAGATAACATGATTTGAAGGAGAATTTATTTGGTTTCAAGGTGCTCTCTTTACAATCATGATGTATAAACTGCATACCACTTATTTCTTAGATGTAGGTACACTTTACTTTTATAAAAAAATGGATGGAATGATTGTTTGACATAAGCATTGATAAAATTAGTTATGAATGTTTATTTAAATTTTCACGTAGAAGTTGGAGCTCTCAAATTTATAATTTGATCATGACTCTTATCATAATATTTTTTTGTAATACTTGGAACTCAAGAAATGATATCAGCTTTCAAAATGGTAAAAATTTACTTTAATAGAGACATTTTTCATGTTAAACATTTGGTTTATATAAGATCTACTTCTTTTAAGGGGCACGTGTATTCTTCAGTTCAAAAGTTTATATTTATCAAATGCTTTGACATTAAATGTCGACCTCCTCCGACACCTAGAATCATACAAGTTAATTGGTGTTTTCCTAGTCATAATTAGATTAACTACAACACATATGGAGCTTTAAGAGGTAATCCTAGAATATCAACTTGTGGTGGCATATTTAAGGATAATTTGGGAACATTCTTGTGAGTTTTCTGAGTTAAGATTGGAGTTTACACCTCATTTCAAGCTAAAATGCTTGGAATCAAGCTTGCTATCGAATATGCTAACAAGAGGAATTGGAGAAATCTTTGGCTTAAAACTGACTCAATATTGGCCATTCGTATATTTTCTAATGTGAATATTATATCTTGGCATCTTTTAATCAAATAGAGGAATGCGTTATGCACTATATGTTCCTTTAAATTCAAAATATCTCACTCTTCCGGGACAACCACAATGACCATCGGTTGACCACTCAGATAGGGTTGCAAGTCATCTAAAATGTTTGCATCTCAGGGGAACTACCCTACAGATGGAAACATGTGATCCAAGTCTAAGATACATCCAACGGCTCCCCACATCACACACCTAGCAAATAACATGTTGTTATAACTGCTCCACTGTTAAATGATAAAAAAACGTTAATTTCAAGAACATAATATCAAATTCAAACTTCATTCACTCTTCTCCTTCTCATACTGACTTGAGCGTTTGAGTCGGAAGCTCATATCCACTATTGTCTATCACCAAAATCAATTCTCCAACCAATTCTATTTTTGTAATGGAACAATGACACCGTCTGTGAGAATCTACTTATAATTCTCGCGTTTTCAAAAATAACACATTCATTGTTTGATCCATCAGTTCAAAACTTTTTCAGTCTATTGGATCAAAGTTCTTGAAATAGAACACTAGATACATTGCATTCAACCTAATCAAATGTCGTATCAACCTTGGTTTCTTTAAATTCTAGATTCCTGACTTCCTAACCTTTCGTTAATGGCTAGATCTAAAGTTACTCATTTTGTCTCGTTACACAAAGTTGTTGATTCCCAAGAGGCGATAAACCAAGTGCTTCCTCCTTAAGGTGTCACATATTTAGCAGTAGTATTTCCGCTGCATCTAAATTTACTCCAACCTTCTTAGATTGTCGGATCAGCTCTGTTGCCTCCTATCATACCTTTGATACCACCGCCAGCTTCATATCCAGAAGTATTATCTGATTTCTAACTACTACAAGACAATCTTGGGATACAAGGCGCCAAAGAATTATTAAATAACTTGTATAACATTGTTCAACAACAAAATTCATAAGAGATGAGGAGAGGTTGCTTCGTCTTGAAGAAAGCGTGCACAATACACCTCCAAGGGGAAACAATGTGATATTTGAAATTATAGAATTGATTAACAAAAACTTGATTTTAAAAAAATGTATGTTAGTATAAACAAACAAATTGAACGATAACCGTAGAATAATGGAAAGAAGAAAGAAACATGGTTGAAAAAAATAAATAACTGAAAATAAAGAGATACGAAATATAGAGATTGTACCAGATATTTATCCTGATTATTCCCAAACCGCTTAGCCTACTTTCATTTCCTAAGAGTTTCCTCTTGAGATTTTTACAAAAATAAACTTGAGCTTTAATAGGATCAACCCAAACAACCTTCCACTACATTTTGAGCTTTTACACAGGATCAACTCACAGACCTTCTGACAACTAACAAAGATTTTACACAGACTTAGTTCAAAACCTTCACGCAAGATTTTTTTTAAGTTTAGCTAGCTCATTCAAATATCTTACAAAGATATTACATAATAGAATCACACTATAGAATAAAAAAATTCAGCACAACATAAATATAACACAACTCTCAAAAGGAATTTTCACTCTCTTGGCACTAAGACAACTATAGGGAAAAAAGAACTCATAAATGAAGAAAGAGAGTGGAAGTAATAGTAAAAAAAGTTTCTATTAAGAAAACTGGTGTGAAAGGAAATAAGGAGAAGCCTATTTTATATAGGAAAAAATTAGTTAAAAAAGGAAATGATTAATGGGCCTCTTTAATAATTTAATTGATTAATCCTAATGTGGTATTCAATTAACCAACCCAAATATGTAAATTGTGAGTTTCAATGTCACACAATTGATTAAAATCTCATTTAATCGATTAAGAGGAGTTACAAAAATGTTTAATCAATTTGAGGAAGCTCTTAATTGATTAACTAATGTAAACCACCTTCCTAATGATTTAATCAAGGTTCTAACCAATTAAGTGCTTACCAGAAAAAAAATGTAAGACATTTTATCAAAAGATAAAAGAGGTTTGAAAAGGTTTGTGTGTGTGTGTGTGTGTGTGTGTGTGTGTGTGTGTGTGTGTGTGTGTTGCCTTAGTACCTCAAGACTTATTTTTTTTACTTTTTCAATTTAGCTAATAAATCTAAAGTATTAAGCGTGGGGCAGCCGAGCTTTCACACTTTCTCTCTTTAACAACTTCATATCTTCAAGTTTCTTTATTTATTCAACATTGACTAGCACTTTAACTAGATCTTGAACACATATTAATGATGAGACTTGAGATATTTCTTCTTGATCAGATGCCATCATCAAACACCACTAGAAGTTGCAATCAACTCCCCCATCGACAATTATCACCAAGAACTTCACCAAACTCTATTTGACATAAGGTATTGTCATCTTTAAAATAGCTTGAAAGTTGTCATCATTGAAATAGCTTGACAGTTGTCACCATTAAAATAGCTTGACAGTTGTACCTGCTTGATAATTTTCATCATCAATACCAACTAACAGTTACTGGTAGTTATACTTATATAACACATAGATCCATACATATCACCAAAAACATTATCACTTTTGGATTCAATTCACATTTCTTTTTTTTCCTGATGATGTTCATGATTTTTCTTTACTTTATTTTTTCATCATCAAAAATAAGATTACATGTATAACACATAGAACCACACTTCTTTTCCCAACACATTAGGCAGAGGCTTCTAAGCCAAAGAAATCGTTACCCAGAAAGAAAATCATGAGTGTTAGCATAGAACTCCAAAGTTATAGAGAGGACCCCCACTTCTATCCACTCATTAAGCTTTAGCCATATCCTATTCTAGAGCATATGAATAATCCAAGGAAATTCCTTAAATAATTGACCTCAAACCTCCTTTCCCCATTGAACATGTAGTTCTTAATGACGTGCAACCTCTCCTACACTTGATGTGGGTTGAGGAAGATTGGGTTCTTGTATTGTTCACTAATGGATGAGTTTCCCTTGGTAAATTTATTTTTTGGGTGCTTTTGATGCTATGATAATGTTGAAGGAGAAAGAAAAAAATGAAGAAAAATGGCAAATGGATTAGAGGGTTTATGGATGTTAAAGAATCTAGAAGAAAATAAATAAATAACTTAAAAGTAACTGAAAACTCGTTTATAGGATTTTGCAGCATTGCGCCACGCCCATCACCAAATAGGGTTATGTTTCAGAACATAACGACTACGAAACAATACACCTATTAGTTTTGCGAAATAATTTTTCTAGTAGCCAAAATAGTGAAAAAGGATAAAAATAAGTAGTTTTTTTATCCACATTTCAACTCTTAATCTCATATCTTTCTAGTGAATTTCTTTTACTTAAAATTGAAAAGTAAACATAATGAAAAGGAAAATTAGCATGGAAATAATGGAAAACCCAATGAGTTGCTTCCCACCTAACACTCTCTTAAACCAATAACTTGGTGTATGAGTAACCACTAACGCTCATAAAAAATCAATGATTATTTAGTATCTAGGACTCATCTTTATCTTCATTAAAAATCAAGATTTTTTCATGACATATTTTCTTTGGGTTTTGATGATAACAAAGTATTGAAATAAAAATGGTTTATTTGATGTGTGTTACATGTGTGCATGTTCTTATACTTGTAAATATTATTATCAGAATCTGTTCTACATTAAGCACACTCTGAGAGTTGCTGCATTGCTAGTTTCTGGTGGAAAAATCTGAAGAACACTTGCTAAGTGATGTCTGTCGAAGACTCTGAAGCTGAAGGCCTCAGCATGAGAAGAAGCAACGTTATTGTCTATACACTTAGTGAATGCAAATTGGCTTCTGGTAGAATTCAAAGTCGGTGATAAAGCTGAAGTTGCCTGTACTGCAGAAAGCAAGTTGTATTGTCAAATCAGTTTGTCAGCTAGAGTCTATAGATTGCAAGGCTCATGAAAGGTTGAGATTCTTTATGGATATCTACTCTCAACGACTCTAATAGTACATAATCTCTTGAAGATTCAAATGTTAAACATGTTACACATTGGATTAAGATCTTCTGGTGTATCTATCTTCAACGACTCTTGTACTATGGAGTAACAACAAAGACTCTTGCTCAAGTTACCTCCTCAACGGCTAGTTTCTAAAAAGGCTATAAATATGGCTAAAAGTTCAAGCTGAATCTTTAACAAGGATCAACCAGAAGAAGGAGTAACAAGATCAACAGTTATCAACTCAATGTATATGCAGATTTTTCTGATGTAGGTTGTAATTGTAAAAGCCTTAAGATTTCTTACACATTATATATCTCATAAATCTTAATAGTTTTAGGTCTTTGTTATGGTGATTTCCCGCACCTCTGATACTTGTATCATGTAAACCTTGTTCTCTATTCTGCTGAGCTTGTTCATCAGTTTAGATAAAAGTCTTGTGTCATTGGGATACTTGCAAGGAAGTCTCGAGCCAAGATGCTTGAGCCACGTAAGTCTTTTGTTATGTGCTTGAGCTGTGAAAGTCTTAATCAAGTGGATTGATTGAGTAGAAATATTGTATCATTGGGATACATGCAAGGAAGTCTCAAGCCAAGATGTTTGAGCCATGTTAATCTATTGTTATGTGCTTGAGCAGTGAAAGTCTTAATCAAGTAGATTGATTGAGCAGGAAAGTCTTAAGCCTGTGTGGCTTGAGCAGGATAGCTCGGTTCATGAAAGTGTAGCAGTAAGTCTTGACCAGGATGGTGCAAGCGGAGGCTCGTTTCATGGAACCTTGAGCAGAAGTCTTGGGCTTGAGGGGCTTAAGTAGGAATGCTCAGTATATGGAAGCGTAGCAATAAGTCTTGGCCAGGGGTGGTGCAAGCGGAGGCTCATTTCATGGGACTTGGAGCAGAAATCTTGGGTCTGAGGGCCTAAGCAAGGAAGTCTTAGGTTCGTGGAACCTGAACAGGAAGTCTCGAGTGAGAAGCTTGAGCAGAAATCTCAGACCTTGGGTCTGAGTAAGTGTAAAAGACTTATGCAAAATGCATAAGTGATTGTACTCATGATTTAATTATAGTGAAAATATCTTGTGAAGAAGGGAATTGGACTACTCTCAGTTAGGGGAGGAACCAATATAAATCTTTGTGTCTTCTACTATTATTTATTTTCTTCTGTTAACATTCCGCTACTAAGAATTAACCATAATCTGAACACCAGTTTACATTCTAAACTTTGATCAGATGCAAACTAAGAAAACGGAAAGCATAATTCAATCCCCCTTCTTGTGTACTTTTCTCACCTTCAATTCGTATCAGAGCCTGGTTTGTGCATAACACTTAACAATGGTGCAGATAATGATCCAATAAGAAAAGTATGTCTATCAAAGACTTTCCTTCAAGAAGGAATCAAGTGCCACATGAAAAACATTATACTATTTTCCTACCATATTCAAAGGGTGATTCCTCTGAATTTAAATGATGTAAAAGTAAAACATATTTTTAACTCATTGGTTTTGATAAAGGGGTTCCAAAGGTCTATAGAATATCCTTGAAAAAGGTATTACTATAGAAGTTGATGGTGTAGCTATAATCTATATGAAAGTCTCTATCACCAGCTCAAAAGAAGCTTATTGAATATCTTCAGAGGTAGTTGTATTCTGGTAGGTTTTCTATCTCACTTCTGAATATGTCAACATCATTGATATGTCTGATGCTCGGACTATCTTTGAATCCTTGTGCTCAGATTTGTGGGAGTCAGTTTTTGAAGCTTGTCTAGTTATACTTCATTTGATTTTTCAAGCAAATTCTGATAAGATTGGTTTAGATTCAAACCTGAGGTCACAGTTATTCAAGGAGTTATACAATTTGAATTTATTATGGTCTGTTGGCTTGTCTTGAAAACCTTTGAAGAAAAGAAATGAAATTAGATGATGAAAAGCTATCTAACATATCACCTTCCTAAAGCTTGGTTCTTTGAAGTATCTGATTATAAGGAACTTATATTTCTTGTCAGAAGTACTTCTTAATCAGCTTGATAGGTTGTAATATATGTTGATAGAAGAGTGACTTCAAAAGCTTCTGATATACTTGTATTTCAATTAATTTCCCATATCTGGAAGTAAGGAGAAAACTACCAAAACCTAATGTCAGTTAATCTTCACTTAAGATGACATTAGTGCAGGATTCAGATAATAGAGTAATCTGGCTCTACCAGTCATTACTACTTCTGAAGAAGCATCTGAGTCTTGAAATAAAAATCAAGTATTGAAGAGAACGACATTATGCAAAATCTATCTTGCTTCAATATTTGATAATAAGGAGTTTGCTCTTTAAGGTGATATCTTAAGAGACTCCATTTCTCCTTGATTGAGGGTCATCATGGAATTTGTATTAAAGGACAAATCTATGAGAAACCTTCAATTTTTATTTGTGTTTTGCAGGCAATTAGATGATGGTGCTTTAATTTGTTTTATGCCATTCTCTGATAGCTAACTTCAACTGGTTCTTTGCTTATCAAAGATCTCATTGTCTTGAGTCAAGATGATGAAATTAATGATTATGCTGAGAATAAGATCTTGTTCATGTTATGGTTTATTCTAGACTAAAACTCTGGAATGAATCATGGTACTACTATTAAAATGTGGCATAAGGCGAAGGAAAGTGTAACGCCCCGATTTTGATTATTTCCATTTTATTGAGTCTTTTATTTTAATTGAGTGATAAATTATTTTATTTGTGAAATTGGTGTGTTAAATGTTATTTTTCCGTTTTTGAGAGTTTTCGGGGAAAGTAGAATGGAGGGTATTTTAGACTCTTCTCAATTAATGATAAGTTAGAAATTTAGTGGAATTAGAATTATGTGAGAAAATAAATTAATTGTCTTTGAGAGAAAAGAAATAGAAAAGAAATAAAAATAGATAGAAAGGAAAAAAAAAGAGGGAAATAGAAAGAAAAAGGATAGAAAGAAAGAAGAGGAAGAGAAGAGAAGAGGAAAAGAGGAAAACTAGAGAATCATCAAGAACGATCATTTAGCGAGTTTGGAATCCGGGTAAGGGTGTGAAATCTTGTTATCTTAATAATGTATATCATTATGTATGATTATGTATGTGTGTATTGGATTATTTGTTTGGTTTTCATAGTTTTCCATTCTAGGTCGATTTTGAGAAATCGATGTTTTCGCGGTTGGAAATTGACATAAATGCGGTAGAACATTTGTGGCCATGATTGTATTGGGTTCTGATTGATATGTGATGATTTGGAAGGGTTTTGATTGGAAAAATAGGGTTTTTGGGTTTTCAACAGCGTTGAAGGATTCTGAGTTTTCGCAGGTTCGCCTAGCGAACCATTCAGCGAAGGGTAGCGAAGGTTCGCTACGGGTATTCGCCTAGCGAAGGCGTGAGCGAAGGTTCGCTAGAGTGCTCGCCTAGTGAAGTTTGGGTGTTTTGAATGTTGGTAGTTGCTGCCTTGGTTCGCCAAGGGGTTCGCCTAGCGAACTTTGTGTCTATTTTTATCTAACAGTTGGTTCGCTGGAACATTCGCCTAGCGAAGGAGCTAGCGAATGCTCGCGAGGGAGGTTCGCCCAGCGAACAGTGCTGTTCGTGTAATTTTGTTTTCTGCATAACTTTTGATCTGTGGTTCGGTTTGAGGCATGGTTCGATGCATTAGAAAGCTTATGGAATGTCCTTTCTTATTTTGATGACTTGGAAATTGTTAGCCGATTAAATAAGTCGGAAAAGTCGGGAATAGTGCTATTTAGCGACTTTTGCCGTTTCGACTGTGTGTTTGAATGTGAATCATACAATAGTGCATTGATGTGAATGTATATAGATTGTATGTGATTGTATGAGATGAATGCATGAATATATTGTGAATATGTATGCATTTCAAGAATGTTTGGAGTCATTTTGCATGTGAAGCATAATGAAGTACATTCTTGTGTTGAGCGATTCTAATGAGAATTCGTTGTATCGTCGTGTGCCTATGTGAGGTGTGAGCGATGATTACAAACGATTGTGTGCCTAGGTGAGGTGTGAGCAATCGGATTATGTGCCTAGGTGAGGTGTGAGCAATTGAATCGTGTGCCCGTGTGGGGTGTGAGCGATCCAGAAATGTTGTGTGCCCATGTGGGGTGTGAGCGACGGATTGGTTCCAGAGGGAATCCGCTATAACGTCGTGTGCCCGTGTGGGGTGTGACCGATGATTATAGGCGATCGTGTGCCCGTGTGGGGTGTGAGCGATCGGGTCGTGTGCCCGTGTGGGGTGTGAGCGATCCATAAACATTGTGTGCCCATGTGGGGTGTGAGCAATGGGTGAACATCGTAGGCCCGACGGGGAGTTACAGTGATGTAACGAGCGATGGTTCCAGCAGAGTTCCTGAGTGAACTGGAGATGATTGAGTCGGTACCGGATTGCATTTGCATAGAGTCGTGAGTCGGTCTCTATGATTTACATTTATCATCTTTGTATTTGTGCATGGATGAATAAACATGAATGTGTATGTTTATGTGGAATGATTGAGAATTGCGAAAGTATGTATGATGAATATGCTTGGTTATATATATATATATATATATATATATATATATATATACATTGTGATGTATATGGGTGAGTTTTGATGAATTGTGGTGAGAATGTGGAGTATGTGTATTTTATGCGAATATATATAATTTTATGCATTGTTATTATGATAATATTTCTCACCCTTCTGCTGTTTTATGATGCTCTATGAGGCATTGCAGAGTAGGTATGCTGGAGGTCTTTTTGTGAAGCGTGTCTTCATTCTTTTGGTCGGTTGGCTCTGATATGTAGCACCGGGTAGCTAGGATGTACATGATTCTTTTGTGATACGTTTGTATATGTATCTTGATGATGAATGTTTATGTAAACATGAATTATGTTGATGGAGGATACTCGATGACGCATGTATATATATATGTATATATGTTTGATGTTATTCAATGTTTAGATTTTCCGCTTTTATTCTAAATATTGAGATGTGGGTGTAAGGACAAAGTTCCTCTGTTGCAAAGTTACCCCACTGTTGCATATCAATGTTGAGCAGGTGTTGTATGTTTTAATTTAATGTATAATGTGACGTACCTCTTTTTATACCATGATTATAATTATACTCTGACGAAATTTTTAATATGTGCCTAAATGATTAATTGTGATTACTTGGGGGTATAGAAAGGGGGTGTTACATTAAGTGGTATCAGAGCCAGAGTTGAGTCAGTTGTGTCTATCTTGTTGTTGTGTTGGTTGAACTGTTGTTTAACGTTGTCACCATTTTTGGGAATAATCAGAATATGGCTGGTAGGAACGACAATGCGATGGTTGCTGCTTTGGAAGCAATGGCTAGGGCGGTGCAAGGTGCGCCGAATGTGAATGCTAATGATGAGTTCAGGAAGAATCAACCACCGGTCTTCAAGGGAAGATTTGATCCCGATGGTGCTCAACTTTGGTTGAAAGAGATTGAAAGGATCTTCAGAGTCATGGACTGTGCGGAGGAGAACAAGGTGAGGCTTGGGTCTCACATGCTGAAGGAAGAAGCAGATGATTGGTGGGTCGGTATGCGTCAAATTCTTGAGGTGGATGATGAAGAGGTAACTTGGGATTTATTTCGTACTGAGTTCTTAAGGAAGTATTACCCTGAAAGTGTGAAAGGGAAGAAAGAGATGGAGTTCCTTGAATTGAAACAAGGTAGTATGTCCGTGGTGGACTATACTGCTAAATTTGTGGAGTTGGTTCAATTCCATCCTCATTATGCTGCGATTACTGCTGAGTTCTCAAAGTGTATTAAATATGAGAATGGTTTACGTCCTGAGATTAAGCAAGCTGTGGGATATCAAAGGATAAGAAGGTTTTCAGATTTGACGGAATGTTGTAGAATCTTCGAGGAAGATAGTAAGGCTCGTTCTACACATTACAAAAGTTTGAATGAGAGGAAGGGAAAGCAACAAGCTAGAAGTGGACCTTATGTGACACCCGTTGATAAGGGCAAACATAGGGGAAACTTTGATAGCAGATCTGGAGGAGGAGGTTTCGGTTCTATTAGGTGTTACAAGTGTGGTGAAATGGGTCATAAATCATTTGAGTGTGGGAATCCAGTGGTGAAATGTTCTAACTGTGGAGGTCTTGGCCATGTTGCTACAGATTGTAGAAGGAATATGGTGAAGTGCTATAATTGTGGAGAAGTTGGTCACATTAGTACTAAGTGTACTAAGCCGAAACAAGCTCAAGCGGGCGGAAAGGTGTTTGCATTGGAGGGGACTCAAACTACTAATGCAGACCGTTTGATTAAAGGTACATGCTTTATTAATAGTACACCTTTAGTTGCCATTATTGATACGGGAGCGACTCATTCGTTTATTTCGTCTGAGTGCGCGAAGCGTTTGAATCTTGTGTTGTCTCTGATGGATGGTAAGATGGTTATTAATACTCCAGCAATGGGGTCAGTAACTACTTCTTTGGTTTGTTTAAGTTTTCCTTTAACCATTTATGGTAAAGACTTTGAGATGGACTTAGTGTGTTTGCCGTTGGAAGGATTGGATATGGTCTTGGGTATGAATTGGTTGCAATTTAATAGAGTTCATATAGATTGTTATCACAAGTTAGTGAGGTTTCCTTCTTTGGAAGAGGACGAAGATTCGAGTTTCCTATCCACTAAAGAGTTGAAGAAACTTTTAGCGGACGAAGCTCAATTGTTCGGTTTGTTTGCATCTTTAACTGTGGATAGTCAAGTGTCACTTGATGTGTTTCCTGTTGTGTGTGATTTTCCTAAAGTATTTCCTGAGGATATTACAGAGGTACCTCCGGAGAGAGAAGTTGAGTTTTCTATTGATCTAGTTCCGGGTACTAGACCGATTTTGATGGCACCGTATCGTATGTCGGCATCGGAGTTGGTAGAATTGAAGAAGCAATTGAATGACTTGTTGGACAAGAAATTTGTAAGACCAAGTGTTTCTCTGTGGGGTGCTCCAGTATTGTTGGTAAAGAAGAAGGATGGAAGTATGCGGTTGTGCATTGATTATCGACAATTGAACAAGGTGACAATTAAGAACAAGTATCCGCTTCCAAGGATCGATGATTTGTTGGACCAATTGGTTGGTGTGCGTGTTTTTAGCAAGGTTGATTTGAGATCGGGATACCACCAGATTCGTGTGAAAGGAGAAGATATTCAAAAGATGGCCTTTAGGACACGGTATGGTCATTACGAATATTCCGTGATGCCATTCGGGGTTTCTAATGCGCCGGGTGTGTTTATGGAATACATGAATCGTATTTTTCATGAATAGTTGGATCGTTTCGTGGTTGTGTTCATCGACGACGTTTTGATTTACTCTAAGTCTCAAGAGGAGCATGAAGAGCATTTGAGAATTGTGTTGCAAATCTTGAAAGAAAAACAATTGTATGCTAAGTTGTCCAAATGTGAATTTTGGTTGTCGGAAGTAAGTTTCCTTGGGCATGTTATTTCCGGTAATGGTATTAGCGTTGATCCATCCAAGATTGATGCGGTTATGCAATGGGAGGCTCCTAGATCGGTTACGGAGATTCGAAGCTTTTTAGGATTGGCGGGTTATTATCGGAGGTTTATTGAAGGATTTTCGAAGTTGGCACTTCCATTAACGCAATTGACTTGTAAGGGAAAGGCTTTCATTTGGGATATTCATTGTGAAGAGAGTTTCAATGAGCTAAAGAGAAGGTTGACAACGGCTCCGATCTTGATTTTACCGAATCCTAATGAACCATTTGTTGTGTATTGTGATGCTTCATTGATTGGTTTAGGTGGTGTTTTGATGCAAGATGGAAAAGTTGTGGCATATGCTTCAAGACAATTGAGAGTGCATGAAAAGAATTATCCTACACATGATTTGGAGTTAGCGGCCGTGGTGTTTGTTTTGAAAATTTGGAGGCACTATCTTTATGGTGCAAGATTTGAAGTTTTTAGTGATCACAAAAGCTTGAAATATTTATTTGATAAAAAAGAATTGAACATGAGACAAAGAAGGTGGTTAGAGCTTTTGAAGGATTATGATTTTGGTTTGAATTACCATCCGGGTAAGGCAAACGTGGTGGCCGATGCCTTAAGTCGGAAGTCATTACATATGTCCGCATTGATGATGAGAGAATGGGAATTTTTGGAGAATTTTAGAGACTTGAGTTTGGTTTGTGAAATGACGCCGAGAAGTGTGAGACTTGGTATGCTACATGTTACGAGTGATTTTCTTGCAACCGTGTGTGAAAAGCAAAAGTTGGACTTGAAGTTCGTTGATTTGATGACGAATGAGAATGAGGATTTCAAGGTTGATAATTTTGGAGTTTTGAGATTCTGTGGTCGTATTTGTATTCCCGATGATGCGGCGTTGAAAAAGATGATATTAGAAGAAGGACACCGAAGTAGCTTAAGTATTCATCTGGGAGCGAATAAAATGTATCAAGATTTGAAGAAAATCTTTTGGTGGTCCGGATTAAAGAGGGATGTTGCTCAATTTGTGTATGCATGCTTAACTTGTCAAAAGTCTAAGGTGGAACATCAAAAACCTAGTGGATTGATGCAACCGTTGGACATTCCGGAGTGGAAGTGGGATAGTATATCGATGGATTTTGTTACGGGATTGCCGAATATGCAAAGAGGTCATAATTCTATTTGGGTAATTGTTGATAGGCTTACTAAATCTGCTCACTTCATTCCAATTGATATTAGTTATCCTTTGGAGAAGTTAGCCGAGATTTATATTCTTGTGGTTGTAAAGTTACATGGAGTTCCTAAGAGTATTGTATCGGATAGAGATCCTAGATTCACATCGAGGTTTTGGGAGAGTTTACAAAAGGCTTTGGGTACTAAGCTAAGATTGAGTTCGGCTTATCATCCACAAACGGATGGTCAAACCGAGAGGACAATTCAATCGTTGGAGGATTTATTGCGTGCTTGTGTGCTCGATCAAGGTGGTGCTTGGGATAGTTATTTGGCGTTGATTGAGTTCACCTACAATAACAGTTTTCATTCAAGCATAAGTATGGCACCATTTGAGGCTTTGTATGGTCGGAGATGTCGAACACCTTTGTGTTGGCATGAAACCGACGAGAGGACGATAGTTGGACCGGAGATGGTACAACAAACGACGAAGAAAGTGAAGTTTATTTGGGAGAAGATGAAAGCTTCTCAAAGTAGACAAAAGAGCTATCATGACAAGAGAAGGAAGGATCTTGAATTTCAAGAAGGCGACCATGTGTTTTTGAGAGTTACACCGGTTACGGGTGTGGGTCGTGCTTTGAAATCGAAGAAGTTGACTTCTCGTTTTATTGGTCCGTATCAGATTTTCGCACGAGTTGGTGTTGTGGCTTACCGTGTGGCGTTGCCTCCGAACCTTTCGAATTTGCATGATGTATTCCATGTTTCGCAACTTCGGAAGTATGTTCCGGATCCGTCACATGTTATTCCTATGGACGAGGTTGAAGTGAGAGATAACCTTACGGTGGAAGCTTTACCGATTAGGATTTTGGACCGTGAAGTTAAGAAGCTAAGAGGCAAGGATATTGCGCTAGTAAAAGTAGCGTGGGGAGGCGCTGCGGAAGGCAATATGACATGGGAACTAGAGAGTGGGATGCGAGAGTCGTATCCGGAGTTGTGTGGATCAGGTAATATTTTCGAGGACGAAAATTTCTAAAGTGGGGGAGAGTTGTAACGCCCCGATTTTGATTATTTCCATTTTATTGAGTCTTTTATTTTAATTGAGTGATAAATTATTTTATTTGTGAAATTGGTGTGTTAAATGTTATTTTTCCGTTTTTGAGAGTTTTCGGGGAAAGTAGAATGGAGGGTATTTTAGACTTTTCTCAATTAATGATAAGTTAGAAATTTAGTGGAATTAGAATTATGTGAGAAAATGAATTAATTGTCTTTGAGAGAAAAGAAATAGAAAAGAAAGAAAAATAGATAGAAAGGAAAAAAAAAAGAGGGAAATAGAAAGAAAAAGGATAGAAAGAAAGAAGAGGAAAAGAGGAAAACTAGAGAATCATCAAGAACGATCATTTAGCGAGTTTGGAATCCGGGTAAGGGTGTGAAATCTTGTTATCTTAATAATGTATATCATTATGTATGATTATGTATGTGTGTATTGGATTATTTGTTTGGTTTTCATAGTTTTCCATTCTAGGTCGATTTTGAGAAATCGATGTTTTCGCGGTTGGAAATCGACATAAATGCGGTAGAACATTTGTGGCCATGATTGTATTGGGTTCTGATTGATATGTGATGATTTGGAAAGGTTTTGATTGGAAAAATAGGGTTTTTGGGTTTTCAACAGCGTTGAAGGATTCTGAGTTTTCGCAGGTTCGCCTAGCAAACCATTCAGCGAAGGGTAGCGAAGGTTCGCTACGGGTATTCGCCTAGCGAAGGCGTGAGCGAAGGTTCACTAGAGTGCTCACCTAGTGAAGTTTGGGTGTTTTGAATGTTGGTAGTTGCTGCCTTGGTTCGCCAAGGGGTTCGCCTAGCGAACTTTGTGTCTGTTTTTATCTAATAGTTGGTTCGCTGGAACATTCGCCTAGCGAAGGAGCTAGCGAATGCTCGCGAGGGAGGTTCGCCCAGCGAACAGTGCTGTTCGTGTAATTTTGTTTTCTGCATAACTTTTGATCTGTGGTTCGGTTTGAGGCATGGTTCGATGCATTAGAAAGCTTATGGAATGTCCTTTCTTATTTTGATGACTTGGAAATTGTTAGCCGATTAAATAAGTCGGAAAAGTCGGGAATAGTGCTATTTAGCGACTTTTGCCGTTTCGACTGTGTGTTTGAATGTGAATCATACAATAGTGCATTGATGTGAATGTATATAGATTGTATGTGATTGTATGAGATGAATGCATGAATATATTGTGAATATGTATGCATTTCAAGAATGTTTGGAGTCATTTTGCATGTGAAGCATAATGAAGTACATTCTTGTGTTGAGCGATTCTAATGAGAATCCGTTGTATCGTCGTGTGCCTATGTGAGGTGTGAGCGATGATTACAAATGATTATGTGCCTAGGTGAGGTGTGAGCAATCAGATTGTGTGCCTAGGTGAGGTGTGAGCAATCGGATCGTGTGCCCGTGTGGGGTGTGAGCGATCCAGAAATGTTGTGTGCCCATGTGGGGTGTGAGCGACGGATTGGTTCCAGAGGGAATCCGCTATAACGTCGTGTGCCCGTGTGGGGTGTGAGCGATGATTATAGGCGATCGTGTGCCCGTGTGGGGTGTGAGCGATCGGGTCGTGTGCCCGTGTGGGGTGTGAGCGATCCATAAACATTGTGTGCCCATGTGGGGTGTGAGCAATGGGTGAACATCGTAGGCCCGACGGGGAGTTACAGTGATGTAACGAGCGATGGTTCCAGCAGAGTTCCTGAGTGAACTGGAGATGATTGAGTCGGTACCGCATTGCATTTGCATAGAGTCGTGAGTCGGTGTCTATGATTTGCATTTATCATCTTTGTATTTGTGCATTGATGAATAAACATGAATGTGTATGTTTATGTGGAATGATTGAGAATTGCGAAAGTATGTATGATGAATATGCTTGGTTATATATATATATATATACATTGTGATGTATATGGGTGAGTTTTGATGAATTGTGGTGAGAATGTGGAGTACGTGTATTTTATGCGAATATATATAATTTTATGCATTGTTATTATGATAATATTTCTCACCCTTCTGCTGTTTTATGATGCTCTATGAGGCATTGCAGAGTAGGTATGCTGGAGGTCTTTTTGTGAAGCGTGTCTTCATTCTTTTGGTCGGTTGGCTCTGATATGTAGCACCGGGTAGCTAGGATGTACATGATTCTTTTGTGATACGTTTGTATATGTATCTTGATGATGAATGTTTATGTAAACATGAATTATGTTGATGGAGGATACTCGATGACGCATGTATATATATATATATGTATATATGTTTGATGTTATTCAATGTTTAGATTTTCCGCTTTTATTCTAAATATTGAGATGTGGGTGTAAGGACAAAGTTCCTCTGTTGCAAAGTTACCCCACTGTTGCATATCAATGTTGAGCAGGTGTTGTATGTTTTAATTTAATGTATAATGTGACGTACCTCTTTTTATACCATGATTATAATTATACTCTGACGAAATTTTTAATATGTACCTAAATGATTAATTGTGATTACTTGGGGGTATAGAAAGGGGGTGTTACAGAAAGCCTGTCTGAACATTTATGAATGGTCTCATAGAAATATGAGTGTCATGATTTAAATGTATTTGCTGCAGATATCAAAGAAAGGAGAAGATGCATCTTCCATGGCATTTATCAAAGGTTGTTTACAACATTTGATGGAAGAAGAGCCTACAACCCAGACTTAAGTGCTAGAGGTACTAAGTTTGGTGGGAGTAGTGGAGTCATTGGTTTAACAGCCATTGAATAAGAATCCACTCAAAGCGGTGTTCAGAATCTATGGCCAAGTTTGAATACGGATACGTGTCTAACCAAGAAAATAACAAAAAAAAGGGTATGCTTGTTCTTTTCTGGATTATCTTTTGATTCAATGAGATATGTGTGTATGTGTTAATACAAAGTTTCTGTTAGATTTCTAGAGAAGCTCATTTAAAAGGATCTTCAGAAATATTTAAGAAGAAACTTTGTTGTATTTACCTATACTGAATATTTCATTAAGCTAGATGATGACCATATTTATGAAAATAGTTTCCTCACTTTTTGTGATGTTGCTACTATTTGTTAGCTGTCAAAAGAAACAATTTAATATTCATTTATCACTCATGACTCTTGTTTCAAGAGGAAGTGTTGGCTCTGAATAGAATCTTAGAGACTTATGACGGGCATAAGATATCTCTCTTTCTCAGTCTAGTTCTACTAGACTCTGATGGACGATAGCTTCTAAAAGTTGCCAGATTCTGAGATTCATAAGAGGATTCTTTACTTCTGATATAGCAGTTTAAGTAAAAGGGTTTTCAAAGACTTTTATAATACTTAAATTTTCATACAAGTGAAATTCATCTTGTGGATTCAATAAATCTGCTGGATAAGAACCTTTAGGTAATGATGTTTTCTTTTAGATACTTATTGTCACTATCCCCTGTCTTGTGAAACATCATATTGTCATTCTTCTGACAAGATTCTTATTCTTTTAGGAATCTTGTTCAGTCTCTTTATTTTTATTTTCTCTGTGGTTGTGTGTTAATCAAGCCAAACTTGAGATGAGTTTCCTAGTCATTTCTTCTTTGAATCAACTGGTAGTCATCAATGAAAAGTTTATGGCTTTTGATGAATTTCTTAAGTTAGGCTTTAACTTCTGGAAGATTGTGTGTGAACAAGGGTGGAATGGATACTTTGAGATGCTCTGTGGTTTCACTTATCCAGATCTTTTCAAAGAGTTTTGGATTAATGCTTCCATTGTTGAGTTGGATTCTGAGTGTGCTATTCTTTATAAAGTAACTGGTGTTTCTATAGTAGTAACCTCTAAAACGATTGCTAATGTGATCAATTGTTAGGAAATAGGAGAAATCCAAGGAACTCTTATTTGGAACACTATCTTCCTACTTGGCGTATCTTTGTAGATCCATCTAATACATCAGTGGTCTCAAATCTTTGTCATGATGTTGTTGTTTGGAGTCAAATTCTGAATTCAAACTTACTTCCCAAGGATAAGGATTTAGACCTTATGGACCCTATTAAAAAAAGATCTGCTTGTACTTCTCAATTCAGACTTGCAGATTGATCTTCCTCAAGTTGTGTTTGACTATTTGAAGAAGACTATTTCTTCCTTTCACAAGGGAAATATTTTCTTCATTCCTTTTGGATGAGTTCTTTCTGAATTACTTATTCAGCAGGGAGTTATCATAAGGTCAGAGGCTGATTTGTCTAAAATCTGGAGAGACAAGCTTGAAGCTATCTATGAAAGACTCTGATGTTAAATTTCTGCATAATTATGCCTTGTAATTGCTAGAACCTTTGTATTAAGTTATCTTATTAATAATTCAAAGTTTTTTCATGTTGTTGTTCATTTAACCGTTGATTATATTTATTTATAGTTGTTCAAGAGAATCAAAAGTAATGGGAGTAAGAACTTAATGCTTGTAACTTTTCATTAACAAGAAGGATGGGATTACAAATTATTTAGTCATTCTAGTCTGTCGGATTGGCCCTAAGTTATTCCCTAGGATCATTTGACATGTCCAGATTATCTAAGTACTCTTGCCATTTTTTCTTGGAAAACTCCAAAGCCTCCTTTCTCAGTTGATTTCTGCGTCTGAACCCAAAAGATCTTCTTCTTCTGTGTGTCTTCACAAAGGATGCTGAAGAGGTGAGAGCTTTTGAGGTCATCTGCTTGTTAGTAGATCCTTCAGCCGATGCTTTGTTTTCACTTGCCTGAGCTTCCGCCCTTTCTCAAATCTCTCTTTGGAACCCAAATTTGCTTTTGTTTGTACGTCTTGGTGTTTTGAAGACTAAGTGATTATGAAAGTAAGCTTGCTAAGAGTTCTTATATAGACGTGTTACATACATTGTTCCAAGTGTCTGTTGTTTTTATATTGATTAAGTCTTATCAATGTCTTAAATGATATATCTTGGAAATGTTATCTAGCAATCTAACCTATTAAAGATTCTTTAACAACTATGAATTTTATAGTGGATAGATCGTTTCTGATGTTAGTTTTACTTCATTAATGTTCATCAATATTATCTAGTGGATAGATCGAGTGCTTGTATGATTGCATAATATTTACTGGTAAAAATAACTTATTTTCATTAATCAAGCTTAAAAGGATTACATAAAAATATAAGAAACTGGTTTGATCTTAGACCGAGCTCTATCTATGACATCCAACTCCTTATAACAGAAGATATTGCCATAACATAATCTGGCTCATCTGCACCAATGCTCCCCTCCTTTGCTTCTGGGACAAAATGGTGAAACATCTCGTTAAGCCTCTTCTTTTTTGTCTTTTTCATGGGTATCTTCCGTGTCTTCAAAAAAGCTACTGATGGACCTGCTTCTGTAGGTCTCATAGGTACTTCTGACGAGATCTTATCTGAAGTATTCAATGAAGAAGGCATATGACCAGTTGCAAAAACTTTTGAAGCTGCTGGATTCTGAGGATTCTGGACATCTTGTCTCGTAGAGCTCCGGGAAATTCTATTACTACAAAAGTCTTATGACTCTCAGCTGATGCCTCCATAACTGTGGTGAATATTGATAAAAATGAACTAGATTTTGGTTGCTTTTATAATAGCTTTTGGGTAATCTAAACATTTAAATAAAATCCTTTGCTTGATTCTTGAAATTATTATAACCAATAAGTATTAGGCATGCACTATACAATCCTTAATGACCCCATGTTACTTGATCATTTTTCAATTCCTTGGAAACTGATCCTGTAATGATGGTCTATGATGCATTTATGACTGTAATTCTTTTCTTCTCTTTTTATTTTTTCTTTTTGATGTGACAAAATGGGGAGAAATAATGGTAAGTATTTAAATAGAAACTGAACCCATTGAGTACCTATTCAGTTGTACATATTAATCATTTATAATTTTCTCATTTATATTTATGTTTTTATGGTTATCTTGTCTGGCAACACATTTTAACTTTCTTGTACATAGAACTAAGAAGGAGCTTACAAACTTCAGCCTTAGCCTATCAGACTCAGAAGGAGCTTACAAACCTCGTATTCTGATGTTGCCAAAGGAAGTTAAAATATTACTTTTGCTTTTCTTAAATGTGGAACTAAGGGGGAGCTTACAAAAATCAACCTTGGAACTGTTAGACTCAGGGGGAGCTTACAAACCTCAAACTCTGATGTTACTAAGAAAACTGAATTACTTTTTTTTAGAGTAGTACCTAGTAAGATGTCTACAGAACTCTGCTTTGCACTATTAGACTCAGGGGGAGCTAACAAACCTCATACCCTGTTGTTGCAAAGAAAATTATAATTACCCAACATTATCCTTTAAATACTTGTGTTTGTCATCATCAAAAAAGGGGAGATTGTTAGAACAAGATTTGTTCATCACATATTTTCTTTGGGTTTTGATGATAACAAAGTATTGAAAGAACAATGGTTTATTTGATGTGTGTTACATGTGTGCAGGTTCTTATACTTGTAAATATTATTATCAGAATCTATTCTACATTAAGCAAACTCTGAGAGTTGTTGCATTGCTAGCTTCTAGTGGCAGAATCTAAAGAACACTTGCTAAGTGATGTCTAGCAAAGGCTCTGAAGCTGAAGGCCTCAGCATCAGAAGAAGCAAAGTTAATGTCTCTATATTTAGTTAATGTAAATTAGCTTCTGGTGCCATTCAGATTTGGTGATAAAGTTAAAGTTGTTCGTACTACAGAAAGCAAGTTGTATTGTCAAATCGGTTTGTCAGCTAGAGTCTACAGATTGCAAGGCTCAAGAAAGGCTGAGATGCTTTATGGATATCTACTCTCAATGGCTCTAATAGTACATAATATCTTGAAGACTCAAAGGTTAAACATGTTACACATTGGATTAAGATCTTCTGGTGTATCTATCTTCAACGACTCTTGTACTATGGAGTAACAACAAAGACTCTTGATCAATTTACCTCCTTAACGACTAGTTTCTGAAAAGGGTATAAAAATGGCCGAAGGTTCAAACTGAATCTTTAACAAGGATCAACAAACATAAGTAGTAACAAGATCAACAATTATCAATTCAATGTATATGCAGATTTTTTTGATGTAGGTTGTAATTGTAAAAGCCTTAAGATTTCTTACACATTGTATATCTTAGAAATCTTAAGAGCTTTAGGTCTTTGTTATGGTGATTTCCCGTACCTCTAATACTTCTATCATGTACACCTTTTTCTCTACTCTGCTGAGCTTGTCCAGCAGTTTAGATAAAAGTCTTGTGTCATTGGGATACAATCAAGGAAGTCTCGTGCCAAGATGCTTGAGCCACGTAAGTCTCTTTCTATGTGCTTGAGTTGTGAAAGTCTTAATCAAGTGGATTGATTGAGCAAAAGTCTTGTATCATTGGTATACAAGCAAGGAAGTATTGAGCCAAGATGCTTGAGCCACGCAAGTCTCTTGCTATGTGCTTGAGCAGTGAAAGTCTTAATCAAGTAGACTGATTGAGCATGAAAGTTTTGAACTGGTGTGGCTTAAGCAAGATAGTTCAGTTCATGAAAGCATATCAGTAAGTCTTGACTAGGGGTGGTGTAAGCGGAGGCTCGTTTCATGGAACCTTGAGTAGAAGTCTTGGGCCTGAGGGGCTTGAGCAGGAATGCTCAATACATGGAAGTGTAGCAGTAAGTCTTGGCCATTGATAGTGCAAGAAGAGGCTCATTTCACGAGACTTGGAGCAGAAGTCTTGGGCCTGAGGGCCTGAGCAAGGAAGTCTTGGGTTCATGGAACCTGGGAAGGAAGTCTCGAGTGAGGAGCATGAGCAGAAGTCTTGGGCCTTGGGTCTGAGCAAGTGTAAAAGACTTATGCAGAATACATAAGCAATTTTAATCATGATTTGATTATAGTGAAAATCTCTTATGAAGCAAGGGGACTGAACTACTCTCAGTTAGGGGAGGAACCAGTATAAATCTTTGTATCTTCTGCTATTTTTTATTTGCTTTTGTTAACATTCCGCTGCTATAAATTAACTAGAATCTGAACACCAGTTTAGATTTTGAACTCTGATCAGAAACTAAGAAATCAAAAAACACAATTAAACCACCTATTCTTGTGTATTTTTCTCACCTTCAACCTCGACACTAGCAGTAGCACATGGTTTTTGTAGTTCTACTACCCCATGTGATTACACAAATTTTCCCACAACACGATCTGATCATTAATTCTTGATTTTTCTTGGGAGCAATCTTAACCTAGAGTTAAATAGAAAAACTTGTTTCCCAACATAGAATTCCATGAAGGGAAATCGCGACAAAAGGCGTAGCGGAAAACAAAATTTTTCCCTTTAGTGAATCTTAGGAATGGGCATGATCAGTGATAGAAATGGTTACCTCTTGTGGCGATAAAACCTTTGATGCTGAATCGAATGAGTGATCATGAGAATTTAATAATGAACAATGCCTTTACTCAGTCCACACGAACAGATTCCTTCAGTCTCAGTGCTAGCTGCTACAGTTGAAGGCTTTCAGTGAGAGAGAGAAGGAAAATACGGTTAGGATTTCACAAATCGAATTTTCATCAACTGTAAATGCTTCTGCACAAGGGTTCCATTTATAGAACCACTTGTGTGGTATGCAAGCTAAAAAGCCCACTGAAATGCACGCACACCATATCTTATGGTGTATTGTATATCAATTAAGCGCGAGGTACCTTACCACATTCTGTATTCTACTTAAGTGCACTGTACCTTACGGTGTTCTACATTTACTTAAGTGTACCGTACCTTATGTTGTTCCTTATTTACTCTACCTCTTATCAATATGTCCTTATGTGTGTGACCTTGTAGGTTTTCTTGAATTTGGAAATTATATTAAATCACGCATTTAACATAATAAACAGTAAGCAGTATCTAGCAACACATCACTGCTACCTAAGTCACGGAAATTTCATGTGATCTGACAAAACCTTTTGTGATAATACTTGTGTGTACAATTACTCTTTTTCCCTTATGTCTATATTAAACACAAGGCATATATAGTTTCATCCTTGTCCAGTTCAATATTGGGACCTTATAAATTTATCTTGTTACGTAGGATGGGCAAATTTCATCTAGGTCACATATATCCCTTAGCATGTTTTGTGGAGTACCCATCAACTCTCTTTATGGTCATCTAGTTACGGACAATGTTTAATCATCAGTAAAGTACTCGACTCTACATCTAGGGTTCATAGTGGTTTAAGGTTGAAGGGTGGTATACACCACTATCACTATGAGAGTAACTTATGACACTTTGCATAACATTCTATGTAGTACTCTTATAGCATTACTCCTAATATTCATACCTATGTTAAAACTTGATAACTCCTTAGCCATGATCCATGAGATGTGATCATTAGTCTATCTACATAATAGTCTTAATGCTTTAAGGTTATCCCACTTCAGAGTAAAGATATGTCGTACCTCGAAAAAAGCATGGTCCTTAGCAAAGTGAAATCGGACGCCCGCGGGACGGACAAACAGAGTCGCCACCAAAATTTATTTATTCCCATAAGGGGAAAGGGAAAATTATGATAAAACCCTTAAACTAAATGAAAATACATGGTCATCGCAACCAAGAGTCTGAGCTCGGGAGTCGGTTACGTGAGGGGAAGGTATTAGCACTGCCCCACGTCCGTTGTACTCAACGGGAACCATTAGGTTAAGTGTACGTGTTAATGCTTGCTTCTAAGTGTTAGGCTTTTAGGTTTATTAGGAAGGAAAGAGAATAGGGACCAGATGGTTTATTACCTAGGGTGTTCGCCAAGATCATCGCAATCTCGTGCCTACGTACCCTCATAGTGCAATGAGGAAGTCAGAGCAATCATAGTTTGGGGAACTATGACTAAGAAAAGGGGGAAAAGAAAAAGGTTGTTGGCCAAGGATTAAGGCCCTTGTGCCTACGTATTCTCATTGACAAATGAGAAATTAGAGCGTCCGTAGTTCGGACTACTTTGGTTTATTGATTGATTTTAGGATGACGAGAGCTCAAATCACAAAATCTACCTCTCGGATCCTCACTCTCGGGGAGACGTTGACTACACCCCACTCATTTTTCATCTTTTATTAAAAAGTGTCTAAGTATAATTAAGTTGATTAATTTGACTTAGAAAATGCCACTTAACGTTGAATCAAGCGTTTATTCATGGAGTTTGAAAAAGTCTAAACTAAAAGAAATGGAGATCCTAGTTGGTGAGGTAAGGTCGATGGCGACGCATAAGGCAGTCGACTTACAAGTTAAAGAAAAGAGCCACTTGATGTTGGATCAAGGGCTTGTGAAAGGGTTTGGTCAATCCTAGTCCCTAAGGGTGCTCCTAGTACGAAACCACAACCACACAAAGCTAGAAAATAAATGAAGTACATCCAAGAGGGAGCGGGGTACATGAAAGAATACAAGGGAAAATTGAATGCGAGAAATAAATGGGGTCATTGTCAAGTAGCCCAAGAGGAAGTCATACGTGTGCGAGTGCCCTAACCTAAAGAAAGAGAGAAATAGAGATAACCACAATCTTCAGCTCATTTGTTAGGGTTTCTATCCAGTGTCTCAAATCCCTGATGCCAAGGCTAGTAACCACAGTTCACCACTTGAAAGTCTTTTAGGGTTTCGATAAAATTATCATATTTTTGTGTTTTTTGAATAAGATGAAAATGACAAGATGATATGAACAAAGATAATATGAACAATGAAATATAGACAGAAAAATAAAGTAAGAGAATAATGAACAAAAATTAAATCTAGTGGTTAATTGTTAATTGTCAATGATCGGATGAATCACTTTTTGAATCGGGTCCAATGTAGTGCTAAACCATCGTAGCACGATCTATGAGGAAGATCATGCTATAGGAGGCCGCTCAATCACAATGTTTGTGCTAAAATACGATAGAGAAACGATATGTATTTCATTCTCAAAGAATCGTGTCACACGAAAAGAAAAGAGAACGGTCTCGTCTTAATCACAAACTTTCGTCGATTAATCGAAGGTAACATATCATAATCCCAAAGTATAGAAAATGATATCAAAGATCATTCACTACAGATTTGAAATAATGAAGGTTAAACAAATTCAACAATCAACATTCGCGATTCTAAAGACTTCATCAACCAAAAGCGAGATGGAAACAAAATCGAAAAATGAAATGGAAACGGTAAATCAAGAGGAAATAAAATATACATATAAAAAAGATCATGAAATAATAAAATCAAATAAAAAATTGTCACAAAATATTTTTTTGAGAAATTTAAGAAAATAATAAAAGAATAAAACATAATAAAGTGAGAGGGGGCGCATGAAATAGAGGGTGCTGTTAGGAAAAGACTTTGGACTTAAAAGCCCAAAACACAGCAAGGATGTGGAAAGATGAAAAAGAAGAAAAAATCATGGACTACAAGGCCCAATAACAGTACATGGTTCAAACAAAAACAACACCGGGGTTTCTTTTATTTTTAAAAAAAATATTAATAATAAAAAATAGAAATAGGGGAAATCAAAGTCATAATGAACATCATGAATAAATAGAACACGGTTTAATAAACAAGAAAGGGTGGAATTTTTCAGCGCAGCAACAGGGGAAGGAGGAACACGGTTTTGCAAAACCCACAAAAGCATCAATGAACGCCGTCTTTAAAATCGTTCTTCAAAAGGAAAACAATGAGCAAAAACAACACGATGATTCACGCTCAATCGCTTCCGCTCGCATAAACGATCTTTCATTCAGGTTTGTAGGTTTGTTTTGGTTTCGTTTCTCTTGTTAGACTCAAACCCTTCATCTCATCTCTGATTCTTTCTGATTCTGGGATTTGTGTATGTTTTTGAGTCTATGGTTGAGATTTGTTTGAAGAACGGTTGAGAGAATTTGCAGATTTTGTCTATGATTCAACTTCAAGGTTTATGATGTTAATGATTTTTGAAAGATGAGTTATAGGGAGATTGTTGGTGAAGGTCTTGTGATGATATGGAGGAAAATCTTGAGGCTTTATAGAAACGGAAAGGGAGGAAGGAAAGTGAAGAATGAAGTTCAGTGGTTGGGAAAAATGAGAAGAGAGATTCCCCATAATTTGTTTATGATGGAAGAACGTTTTAGAGTGTAGAGGGAGTGTCCTTCGAAGGACTGTGTCAGCCTATATCTGTGTTTGATTTCATGTTTTGTCTATTTTATAGCAATGGATGCGTGAGGTTTAGAATTGTATAGTGGTGTGTTTGTGAAGGTACGAAATTTTTCAGATCGTGGGGTGTGCAGGTTGCTGACTGGTCGTACACTTTGTGTAGAGGTGGCCATAGGTTTTGCCATTGTATTCATGTGATATAGGCGAAGTGAGTGGTGTGAAATAGTTTTTTTTGGTTATGGAGATGTTAGCACACAACTTGTTTCATGAGGGTATGATAGAGAGTACCAAGTTATATTTTAGTTTATTAATTTAAGGTTTTATATTAGTTGGTATTTTAGTTTAATTGTTATTGAATTGGGCTTCCACTAGTATTTGGGTATTTTAGTCATTGGCCCATTAGTATCATTATATATGTAGTGTCTTTGACACATTAGAGAGGCATGAATGAAATCAAATGTTATCTTTATCTTTTATTATCTTTTAGTTTTATCTCTCTTAGTTTTATTTGTCAATTTAAAGTTTTTATTAGTTTGTTAGGGTTCTAATTTTAGCATCCTAACAATTGGTGCTTTCATCATGTACTCAAATCCTCATATGGATTATCCTTATCATACACCTTCATATCATCCATGGAGTATTCCTCCTACCTACCCTACAAACCCCTCTTTTCTAACTCCTACCACACCTTCATTTCCATCCTTTCCATGGGAACTCTTTTCCCCTTATTACACAAATCCATATCTTACAAGTCCATCACCATGTTTGTATTTTAATCATGGATATACACCACCTCCACCTAACTCATATTCATCCTATTCTACATCTCATTATTCATACTACTACTACAACAATTCCTATCAATTCCAAAATCCAACAAACAACTTCTCCATAATTAGTCACAAATATCCAACCCATTCGAGTATTAGAATAGATTTTAAGAGGTATTTGAAAGTGTTTCATCCTTATTTTAAGAAAACATCAAAAAAAAAATTATCAAAAGCTTGAAAATTCTGGAAAGCTTGAAAATTCTCCGACGACAACTCCAGCAACATTCTTGGCGTCATCTGCGGTAAAATGTCTGACTCGGACAACATTCCCGACATCTTCTCCAATACCAATTTTGAAGTCTTCTCTGTTAAAAATCTCGGTCTCACTTCCGGTGAGTACTTCAACATCAATACAAGAACAACCAGATCTACCATCAAAACATCCCGATCTGAAACCGTAACCAAGATCGGCGGCGGATGCACATGAGGTGCTTGAGGCATTGTCTGTTAGAGATGTTGCGCTATGGAATCCATGTTTGCAGAAGGAGCCCGCAAATCCCTCAACACCTCCGTCCACGATCAGCGAAGTTCTGTTAGAGATTGGGAATTGTGAAAATAAATTGTGGACATTGATTCATTCTAAAGGAATTCTGCACTCAGAGGCACAAGACTTGTATCACAAGATCCGAACTAGTTACGAGAGAGTTATGCTAAATGATTATTCCTATGTGGAACTTCAGGATATGGCAGAAGATAACCCGAATTGCTTTTGCGCTTTAGTTCCATCTCCAAATAGAACTCGAAAGTCTGGCATATGGAAGAAGATATCTGATTTTGTTGAGAGTCTTGGCTTTGACCCAAACAGGGACCTTCGTGCATCTGCTGATTCACCTGCAGGACTCACAAATCTTGGAGCAATGTGTTATGCTAATAGCATACTCCAGTGCTTGTATATGAATAAGCATTTCCGAGAAGGATTATTTCTGGTAGAACCAGATGTTTTACAGCAACAATCGGTGTTAGATCAACTGGCTCGCCTTTTTGCACAGTTGCATTTAAGTAAAATGGCTTTTATAGATTCTTCTCCATTTGAAAAAAAACATTGGAGTTAAGCAGGATAGCCATGAGTTCATGACATTGCTTCTATCATTGCTTGAGCATTGCCTTAGCCATTCCAAAATTTCCAAGGCAAGAACAATAGTTCAAGATCTTTTCAGGGGAAGTGTGTCTCATGTGACTACGTGTTCACAATGTGGAAGAGACTCGGAAGCTTCTTCCTTAATGGAAGACTTCTATGAGTTGGAATGGAATGTCAAGGGATTGAAAAGTTTAGATAAGAGCTTAGATGATTACTTCATTGTTGGAGAGAGCTATGATTTGTTTAAGAGGCTTATGATTGGTGATGAATGTTTGGTGCCCGGTGTTGCTATGATGGTGAATGATACTCTCAACATCACGCTGCGAACATTTCCCGATGCACTTAATTTTTAGCTGAAGCGATATGTCTTCCTTCCAAAGACAAAAACAAAGAAGAAAATTACTTCTTCATTTTCATTTCCTGCTGAACTTAGTATGCACCACCGACTCTCTGAGCCATCTCAGTCTGAATTGATATATGACTCGTCAGTTGTACTGATACATAAGGGAACTAAAGCTAATAGTGGTCATTACATTGCCCACATCAAGGATGAAAATACTGGGCAATTGTGGGAGTTTGATGATGATGTAGATCATTCTAATTTCTGTGAAGCAAGGGTGAAGTCAGAAGACAGTAATGCAGAGAGCCTATATGACAACATTTTCTCAACTGAGAGGAGGAATATTAACAATGTAGAGGGTGGCACTCTAATTGTTTGTCCCATGGCATTACTGGGTCAATGGACGGACGAGCTTGAAACACATTCAAAATTATGCAGCATATCTATATTTGTTCATTATGGTGGGGGTAGAACTGATAATGTTGATTTGTTGTTAGAGTATGACGTTGTCTTGACAACACATGGTGTCCTATCAGCTTCATATAAAAGTGATGGAGAGAATATCATCTACCACAGAGCCCAAAGGTTCAGAGTAGTGCTAGACGAAGCTCATCATATTAAAGCCCATAAAAGTCAGGTTGCCCAGGCTACTATTGCCCTGTCCTCACACTGCCGATGGTGTCTCACTGGAACACCGTTTCAGAATAGTTTGGACGATCTATTCAGTCTCTTGTCTTTCTTGTGTGTTGAACCTTGGTGCAGTTGGCAGTGGTGGATTAATTTGATTCGAAAGCCCTATGAGCAGGGTGATAAAAGAGCCCTGAAATTGGTCAAGGGAATTTTGAGGACCTTGATGCTAAGAAGAACCAAGGAAACAAAGGATAAAGAAGGAAGGCCTATACTTGTCTTGCCACCAACTGATATTCAATTGATTGAGTGTGAACAGTCAGAATCTGAACTGGACTTCTATGATGCTCTCTTCCTGAGATCTAAAGTCCAATTTGAGCAATATGTTGCACAAGGAAAGGTTCTTAACTACTATGCAAATATCCTTGACCTACTAACACATGGAAGTGATCCTGCAAAGTATGCAGACTTGAGCAGACTTGCAAGAAAATTCCTCAATTAGCATACTGAATCATCTGACATGTGTTGTGAAAGTGATACACAGCAAAATGCAAAATTAAACAAACTTGCTAGTAGATTCCTACAGAATTCTATTTCTTCTTCCCATTCTATCCAATCTCATGGACACATTGATGAGGTTTTGGGTCATATTCAAAAGGGTGAAACTGTAGAATGCTCTATATGTTTGGAATCACCTGAAGATCCTATTTTTACACCATGTGCACATCAGTTTTGTAGAGAATGCCTATTCAATTGCTGGGGTACCTCGATGGGTGGCAAGTGTCCAATCTGTCGTCAATCACTCAAGAAAAATGACCTATTGATTGGGAACAGAAACAAGATTGGAAATGGAAGACTATCGGCTCAGAAGAATAGTACTGTTTCACCAAATAAACATTCTCTTGCTCAATGTAAAGTGAAATCGCATGACACTACTAAAATATGGGTTCTGAGTTCTTTGTTTTTGCAGCCAAAAGAAGGTCTTGTTCTTATTAGCAGAACTGTTGGTGGTTTTGGTTTGGCTTCTATTGTTCTGTTTGAAGCAAATGTGTTGGCTGTTTTGTCGAAAGTTCAAATACCAGCAGTTCCAACTTCTAAATTGTCTCAGTTCAAGAAGTGGGATCCAGGAAAAATATCTCTATTATCATATTGATTTTAGAACCTTGAGGACAAGGTTCAAGTGAACCCGTCGACAATGATAGAGAGTACCAAGTTATATTTTAGTTTATTAATTTAAGGTTTTATATTAGTTGGTATTTTAGTTTAATTGTTATTGAATTGGGCTTCCACTAGTATTTGGGTATTTTAGTCATTGGCCAATTAGTATCATTATATATGTAGTGTCTTTGACACATTAGAGAGGCATGAATGAAATCAAATGTTATCTTTATCTTTTATTATCTTTTAGTTTTATCTCTCTTAGTTTTATTTGTCAATTTAAAATTTTTATTAGTTTGTTAGAGCATCCCCAACCGTGAACCCATTTTTGGGTTCTTTGTGGGACCTATTAAGCCACGTCAGCTTGAAGCAACTCAACTAGTTTTTCACTCCAATGGTGCAACTCGGAAGAACTCATATTGGGTCCCACAACTTTACTTTATATATTAATATTTTATTCATATTAAATTCTATATTAATTAAAATAATAATTTTATTAATCAATGTAATGAGAATAGTACCGGTGCTTATTTTTAAACCGTTCGCCAGTTGGAGCATTCAATGAAAGAGAAAATAACATAAAAAATTTGCCACCTGGCAAACCCATGTTCAAGCACCTCCCGCTGGAGGTGGTCTTAGAGTTCTATTTTTAGCATCCTAACAGTGTAGCATTTGGTGTGGTGTGGAGCAGCAGCTAGGAATTTATGGAGACATGGCTGAAGGCTGGATGGTACGGTTTGTTGAAGGTGTGAGGTTTGGCATTGTACGGTTTTGGTTGTGGGTTGCATAGAGAAAAAGAAATTTTGTGCTGCGGTGTTTACAGGTTTACGGCGTGGAATTGATGCAGTGTATAGGTCTGGTTTGGTAGCATAGTATTGGTTGGAGGCAGTGCTGCAAGTTGGTTTTGTGTGCTGTCATTGCAGGATGTTTATTCTCGTATGGTTTGTAGGATTTGGAGGCGGGTCATGGATTTTGGAAAAATAAAATAAGAGTTACAGCTGACTTGGGATGAAGACTTTTTTGCTATGAGGAATTCCAATCTGATGCTTTTTACGTTTGGACCGTGTATATGCATTTGGGACAGCCTTCTCATTGTTGTATTTTTCAATCCCATTTCCCTGTAACTTTGTGGACTATGTATTGGACTTACGACATTATTTTTATAATTTAGTAACAAATGGGCTTTATTTTTCATGGCCTTTTTTTATGCACTTGTAAAATTTGAAATTGTACCAATGAAAATTGACATGGGCTTGAATGAAATATGAAAATGAATTATGAATTTGAATGGAGTTTGAAAAGAAATTGAAACTTGAATCTTGAATAAGACTTGAAATTTGAATATGGAATCTTGAATAAGACTTGAAAATTTTAAAATGAAATTTGAAGTGGAATTGAATTTGAATTAAAACTTGGAAAGAATCTTGAATTAGAGACTTGAATGAATTTGAAATGTGATTATGGACTTGAAAACTTGAGATGAATTTAAATTTGATAATGAAAGTAAATTGAAATGGAAGCTTTTGATATGAACTTGAAGTTTGTATTTGGAAAGGCATGAAACTTGAAACCTTAGATGGAATTGCAAATTGAATGAAACTTGTAATGAATTCACAAATTTATGGATTTGAAGTTTGGATCTTGAATTGGAATGAACTTGATTTGAATTTTGGAATTTGAAAATTTGTAATGGAACTTGAAATTGAATCTTGGATGAAACTTGCAAATTTGGGACTTGATATGGCATTCAGAAAGAAACTTAAAATCTTGATTAAAATTTTGAGAAATGGCTAAAAATGAACAACTTGAAACAAGACCTGAATAAGTGACACTCCTGACTTGAACCAACAAATCATCCTTGAAACCAAATTTTAGTATTTTGAACTCTTCATCAAAATCATAGAAGAAATATATTGAAATCCTGAATCAATTCCATGAGAAGTGATAACACATCCTGATCCCACCTTTGAAATGGTCTTGAACTGAATAGAAAACTTGAATTCTCCCATGACAGGAACACAAACCACAATAATCAGGACTTGTGAATGACTTGAAATATTGACCAGATGTCTTGACTTTTTGATGGATATGCAACTTGATCTCATCAGATAAACCTTGATCCGGATCCTCAAATAGAAGTACTTGAATTCAATCCACACTTATCATCAAAATAGCCACTGACACAGATGACTCGAGATATGAATTGTTCTGCTACTGCACCAAAATCCTAATTGAAAGTGATATTGCCTTGATGATTATCCACCTTAAAACAACAACCTTTATCACAACCTATTAACTTGATATTGAAGCAAAACATTTGTTTAACCAAGATTAGGTCAAACTTCCGCTGAATTTCAACCAAGACTGCACACACACTTGACCTGACAACTTTGCCTGCACCTTGATTCAATCTTGTAAGACCCGAGCTTAGGCAGCAAAAAGACACGTATTGTATGCACAATGGTTAGATGACATGAATAATAGATATGATGCACAAATGATGAAAATGTTATGATATGCATGGTTCGGCGATTCTGGGTCAAAATTAGGGCGTAACAGTTGCCCCTATTTAAATATCTTCAACTAGAGAGTATGAAGAAGGCTATTCTTTATATGATCGTAGTGGAAGATAGTTAAATATTAAGAACACCCGAATTTTGATCCTGAATGCATATGACATGATATGATATGTGATACATGTATGCTGGACTCTATTTAATTGGTTTGGGAATATGAAATGGACTCTGTGGGGATTATGGAGATGACTAACAATGAAGTTAATAGGGATTGAATGAAGTAGGGTAAAATGACTCACTGGGGATACTTGAGGAAAAATGGTTAGTTATGACTTTTCACAAAACAAACCAAAGATTATTGTGTAATGAAAGATAAGCTTTGGATTCACACGGAGCAAAAAGATAATTGACTGTAATAAAAAGATAGACTCCAGATTCGCACAGAGTATAAAAAGAAAAGACTCCAGATTTACACAGAGTATAATAAGCAAAGACTCCATATTCGCACAGAGTATAAAAAGCAAAGACTCCGGATTCGCACAGAGTATAAAAAGCAAAGACTCTAGGTTCGCATAGAGTATAAAAAGCAAAGATTTTGGATTTGCACAGAGTATAAAAGAAAAGACTCCGGATTCGCACAGAGTATAAAAAGCAAAGACTCAGGATTCACACAAAGTATAAAAAATAAAGACTCCGGATTCCCACACAGTATAAAAAGGAACGACTCCAGATTTGCACAGAGTATAAAATAGGAAAGATTTCGGATTCGCACAAAGTATAAAAAATGAAAGACTCTGGATTTGCACAAATTATAAAAGAAAGACTCCGGATTCGCACAGAGTATAAAAGAAAAGACTCTGGATTCGCACAGAGTATAAAGTCAAATGGGTTATGGTTCTTTTTAGAACATTGCAAATGATAGGTATAGTTTCTATCATAACCATGAAAAAGAGTTCCAGATTCGCACAGAACAAACAAAGGACTTCGGATTCGCACAAAGTGCAAAAGAGAGATGGGTTAATGCTTCTCGCATAACCACAAAAAATGAAGTTCTGGATTCGCACAGAACTAACAAAAGAACTCTGGGTTTGTATAGATTATAAAAGAAAAGGGTTTCGGATTCGCATAGTAAAAAATTGAAAGGTTCTAGATTCGCACAGAACCAAAAAGAAATGTTATGGATTCTCACAAAACAAAATTGAAAGGTTCCGGATTCACATAGAACAAAAAAGAAAAGTTCCAGATTCGCACAGAAAAAATTTGACAGTAAAATTTGACAACACAAATCAAGAAAGAATATCTGGAAATTTTGTCAGACAAGAAGGTAATAGAAAATAAGACTTACCTGGTTGGTGATCTAGAAAAACCTCAGATTGACAAAAGAGATAAAATTTGACAAGTATCTATTTGAGTAAGTGCCAACAAGGTTGCACTTTGAATATGTCTGTGATCACTGGACTATGATTTAAGGATACACAAGACAGACTGGATGAATTAGTCTTGGATGATAGACTACTAGAAGGGAACTGGTGTTTAAGACTGACTGGATTACAAATGGTTTATCAGACAAAAAGTGGTTTTAAAGTTTGGTCTTTCATGCAATGGGCATATGCTCAATGAATGAGATGGTATGCATGGCTTAACACTAGAGCGAAGTGACATGATTAATGCATGAGAATGATTTATGCAATGACTTACAGGTTTCCACAGATTCCCCAGACATGGGTAATGAATGAAAAGGTCTTTGGCAACAAAGCTTTTGGTATGCTAGAAAGCAAAAGGTCATGTGATGGGGGGGTGATGGCATCATTCCCTGACACTCGTCTTGAACTCAGAATTTGTTAACGTATGGCTTGCTTGCTTGAGCAGCTTGAAGACATGGAGAGGATTTGCCCTTCTGTAGCACACCTTGCCCCAGTTTGTGACTCATCTTGCCCCATTCTGTTGGGTATCTGAAAGTGTTCTCCTTGAAAGGAAATTATAAGCAACTTGTCATGACTTTGAAGTGGCATGCCCCAATATCTTGAACTTTAAAACGGTCTACCTTTGATTATCCAATTCTTGGGATGGTAGACTTATGATTAACCGCCCTTTGGGGGGTTGGACTCTATTTGCCCCAGTCTAAGTCTTGAATCAATTTCTCCCGGTTACTGGACTTTTTGAGCGATTGGCTTCTGTCCACTCTTAAGGTAGCTTTCCCCAGAATAAGCGTTGAAGCGACTTAACTTGTACTGATTAAGCACTGGAGGGATTTTCTCTTAATCAAAAGAGCCTCTGGGTGGCCTGCCCCTAGTCGGTAGAGTCTTGAGATGACTTGCTCTGATCAACCGATACTTGAATGATTTTCCCTTTAATCAACTGATGTTTGAGGGCTTACTATAGATTAATTGATTCCATAGTCACTGGATGCCAATGCCTCTGACCTATAGGGTTATGATGTGATCTTGATTTTGGTCAACTTTGTCGGATGACCAAGCCCTCTTAGATTGCTCCTTGATAGAATTTCCTGGATGTTAAGTACTGACTTGCAGTAAAAATTGTTCATTCATAAATGGTAATTTTAATGCGATGCTTATGCAACTTTTGAAAAAATCAATCATTAGTGGAATGACGTGATAGTGTGTGACGAATGGACCATTAGTCCAAACGCAATGCTGATTTAGCTGGTGTAATAGATACATCAAGAAGAAGATCAACAAATCTTGTAAGAGTCAGTTTATGCAACCTTGCTGTAGTATGCTTTCGGAATAAACCCTGCCTCAATAAGGACTTTTAAGGGTTGTAATGTGGTCTGGTTCACGGTTATGAAACAAAGGGTTTAAGGCTCAAACATTGGTTTGTACCCACCCCTTCATCATGATGTTCTCCAGTCCTACATTTAGTTAATTCAATATACGTTTGTCTTCCAAAAGGGTTGACGGTGTAAGGGTGAATATTCAAGCTATGCTCGATATAGCAGTCACCTTATTTTATTTTGATGGATGTCAGTGACCCTTTGGTTTTGACATGGTGGTCACTGGATCTTATTTTGTTTTTGTTGAGGATTTGAGGGACCTCTTTTTGATTTTTATTTGATCCCTAACTTTTGCATGGACTGATTTTGCTTTTCAAGTCCATCGGGATAGCCTTGATTTTTTCCTGAGTCGCCTCTTGAGGTGTTCGACTTAACAGACTTTTTTATTTTTGATTTTTGTTAGTTCTCTTGTTTTAGGATTGGCTTAATTTTTGTAAAACAAATAATAGCAGCAATAATGTAATAGAGAATAGGATGTATAAAACTTGCTAAGAAGAACAGGTACAACTAGAAGTCCTTTTGAAATGCCAGAACATGTTGTTTGAAGTTATTCTACAACTAGAACAACATGTCGAAGAAGATGTCTTATGAGGAAGCATTCGACATCGCGCCTGCTGAGCTGGATTAATGAGACTCAGCTGTATTTTGAATTGTGCAGAATTTTAAGAGAAAATTATGCAGTCTATGTGGCGCATTTTTAAAGGTCTAGAAGATTCAATCAGAAATCAAGACTTTCTAAATATGGAGACATATTAGGAAATATCATATTGAATACCTACTTTCTTGGAGAGTATTTTGCAGATTTGTAACAGCTATTGAAGCTGTGATTGAAGGCCCAAATCTAGTTGGGTTCAGGTTATAAATAAAAGGGTTTGTAACCTTGGAAGAGACGGCTCAAGATGTAGAAGTCTAGGGTTCTGTCTAGGTAAACCTCCCGTCCTGTGGGAAGGTTACCCGTATTCCTCAAAAACCTGTAGGTAAGAGGCAGTACGTATTGTTCTTGGAGGAAGCTTTGAAGCAACTCCAGGTTGTGGTCTTAGTTAAGGGGAGAAGTTAACAAATGGTGGAGTTTGGCATCATACTTAGCTAAGTAGTGTTCTCATCAGATGTTGATGTATCATAGGAGTGTGTCTCTTCATCATGGAAGTGTGGATTCAGGTTTATCTGTGTAATCAGTGTATAGGTAAAGAGCCGTTGATGCAGTGGCGGATTGTCAACTGCTAGACATCATTGCGATGATTAGGAGTGAGAAGGGTTTCTCATATCTAGAGAGGATCTAGGTAGAAGGGTCATTAGGTAGTGATTAAGTGATAAGCTGTAAACGGGTAGTTTAGCTTTGAATTGATACTGTTGATTGTGGACTTCATCCCTGGCTTGGTAGCCCCCAGAGTAGGTGTGTTCGACCGAACTGGGTTAACAATTTTGTGTGTCTTGCTCTTATCTTTTCAGTACCATGATTATTGCAATATACCTTGCCCTTTGTGATCATGTCAGACCAGATGTCGAACGCCATGTTCTAGGACATCTGAATTCTGCACATGTACCAGAATTTCAATTGGTATCAAAGCAGGTCATTCTGTTCTATATCTGGATGAGATCCAAGGGAAGATACTTTCTGGTTCATGGGTCATGGTAGAAGCTTTCTACTGAAAAGTTGTTTGAACTTGGAGTAGTTCATATAGGTGTGAGAATGGTCCCTAGAAGTGGAGGATGGACTGTTCGTGACAGGCAGTGGCGTGTGCTGAAGGCTTGGGGGAGTGGTTATGTTAGGTTTGATTTATTTTCAAACCTGTGATATTGTGGTGTCGGCTGAATTATGATGCTATGGCTGATATGTGACACCTGAAGGCTTTGAGGGGTTTGTATTTTGATCCGCTACGAATCTATCTGAAAACTCCTGAGGTTGTAACTGAGAAGGGTGTTCGTCTCTGAATGTATACCCTATGGTGATGGGATTTATGCAAGACTGCTTCAACTTACTCTGTGAACGATACTTGAAGTTCATTGTTCAAGTCCACTCATAAAGGCATTGATAAGTGATATTGTAAGGAAGAGATCTGAGAAGTAATTTATTTTTGCTTCTTTTCTTAAAAAGGCTAATCTCCAGTCTTTGATCTCTTGATGTGTTCCTTGGAATGATGTCCTATCTTGGATTAGAACATCAGAGTTGTGCTGATTTTTGTTGTCTAAAGGAAAGGCATAACAGATGCTCTGGGTGCTAAACTAATGTGGCTTGATCACATGAGTTTGGAGCCTACTCCTGATCTGGAAGAGGAGGCATCTGGGTGGTTTGTCTAAGAAGTTTCTGGCCCTGGAACTTATCTTAGATGTGTGAGTTGGTCAAGGTGTGATCAACATGTTATTTACTCCTGAGGTCAGTTTATTTCTGGTCCTTGCTGCAGGAGTGGAGAACCTGAGATTCAAGAAGTATTATCTCTGGCAGACTTCTTGGACATGAAGGTCAAAGATCAAAAGGTCATGACTTTTCTCTGTTATTTGGAAGCATGTTCTGAATGATCTAGTGATGCTAGATAAGTATTAAATGTGTGTGCTTAGGATTGATATGATCTAATCACAGTCTGTGGTGTTATTAAAGGGGAGAATGTTTGGTTCTTTGAAGTGCTCTTGGCAGTTTCTGAGGGAGAGTACCTGATGTTTTGGACATGTCTCAAGTTGTCTGAATGATGAGAGTTGGATGAGAGAATACCACTCTCATGCTTCTGTGATGTGATGGGATATGATGGTTGGTTTTGGTCCCGAGGCTTAAAGGGGGAAGTTTGGAGATTCTGTTTTGGAATGTGGTGCTCTTCTTAGTGCAGCTGGATTCTGTTCATGATGTCAAGACTGATGTCTTAACATCTGTTGACAGAACATTCTGTTCAGAATGTTATGGTGTTTCTCTCCTGGGATCACAAGTCTCTACTTGATTTATGTACTATTGTAAGGGTCTAGTAGTGGGTGAATGTGTTCAGCAGGTGTGTTGAACAGAGAGTGCGCTCTTGAAGACATGAAGATGAGTCTCATGTTCTCCATTCATTTAAGGTTTTCTTCTTGCAAAGGAGAACTGATGATCTTAGATAGAGAAAAGTTGATCAGATTAGGATCATGTGAGTATTGGTACAAGTGATGAGTGTGTTTAACTCGTGAGTTGAACAAAGAGTGAGCTCTTGAAGACATGAAGATGCGTCTTATGTTTTCCATTCTTCAAGGTACGAAGAAGCACATGTTATTCTTGACAGGGGGAAAGTGTTACAATGTTATGCAACTGGCACTTGTTTTAGGGCAAATTGGGAATTTGCATACATGAGGATTAGTGTGGTGTATCTTATGCAGTTGTGATCCTTTTTGCATATAAATGGAACAGAATTAAAACACAATTTTATTGCAATTTTTTAAGCATACAAGATTAGTAAAAACACCAAGCAAAGGATCTAAAGGTTATCCCAACCCCCCAAATCAAGAAATGTTTTCCAATCTTCATCCCATTCATCATCAGAAGCTTGAAGTTGCACTTGGTTTTTCTTGATGGTCTTCATTCTTGTCTCTGATGTCTTGCGTGTTCTTGTTGATGCTCCAGCTGTGGACATTGTTGTGTCCCTCAAGTTCTGAGGATCTGGCTTCTTGTCCTCCTGCATGTGTCCCTTCCCTGCATTCTTGGTAGACTGACTCATGTTTCTTTCCTTGGTGTACTGGTAGGAGCAAGGAGGCTTGATATTTATAATGGATAACGTGACCTTGGTTGTATCGCCTGACCAGTCAAAGTTGTCTTTGGCGTGGGAATTTGTCTTGTTGGGAACCTGTTTTTTTCTTGGCACATTGGATACCAGAACTTCGTGTTTGGTGCCTTGGTAGAGGTTGTCCTAGTAGGATGAGTCTAGGTTTTGTCTGGTTGTCTGATTAGTTTGCTTTTGGTTTAACTGCTGGTGCTGGTTGTGATCAAGTGGAGTGCTGATGTCCTACATTTTGTTACAACATTTTTGTTTGTTACCATACTTATGGAGTTGGAAGAAGCAGCATTATAGTCTGAAGTGGCAGTTCTGACATAATGTGGATTAGAATGGGCAGATTCTAATCTTGATGGTAAGTGGTTCTGGAAATACATGGCTACTTTCATGTTGAAGACTCTATTAGGATGTTATAAGGGTGTTGCCAGAAGGTTCCTTCTAATACAAGTAAAAGGTGGTGGCAGTCCTTATCTTGTGTTGCAAGACATTTGATTAGAATATGTGAGATATTTTAAATCAAGTGGGCTTTTGTTTATTGGACTTGGCAGACCTTGTATCTAAAATACCCATGGTGAGGTTTTTCTCAACATTTTCCAGAATGTGGCATTATTGGTGTGATATCATAAAGGGCATTGAATGTTAAGGCTGTTGTCTATAGCCTATTGCTACAAGTGTGCTGATTTCTGTGTAGCATGTGTGCTGGTCAAGTTGGTGATGTGTGATGTCAAACATCATGATGGGACATATCATAGCTGTGTGGAGTTAGTGCATATGCAGGAGAAGTCTGAAAAGGAGAAGTGTTGTATCTGGGTGACTCTACTTTTTCTCTGCTGTTTTTGAAGGAATCCAAGAAAATATGCTTGGAATGTATAAATTTCTGAGGAGTCTTGGGTTGATAACTTTGTGAACAAGCAGACAAACTACTTTGGTATGATGTCAGAACAGCACTCAAGATATGTTTCCCTGTGCCAAACAAAGGAATATTCTAGACTGTGCATGCGTAAGAAGGGAGCCTAGTAAGTACTGATTGGCTATGTAGGACTGGTCTAAGAGCTATTAAAGACGTTCAAAGTCAGTTTGGACGGTGCACCTTGAATTAAGCCACAGGTTTTCCATTCTCAATTAACATTCTCTTTGACCAAGAATTAAAGATCGTTAATATCTAAGAAACCGCTCTGCTATTTAGAGAGGCTTCTCATATCCTCTACCATCAGTTAAGGGTTGTTCTCATAAAAACTATGGGTTTTGTTCGGATATGGGTAAGTTGTGCCTGGGTCTGGTTTTGTGATGGCCTCCTTTGTCAATTTTTGGCCAAAAAGGGGGAGAAAGGGATTGTTGTTGCTCAGAGGTTCAGACAGGAGTCTGTGATTGCATATGTTGTCCAAACATGTCAAATGTCTATCATATTTTTGGATGTATTTTGGATATCTTTGTGACCTGTGATCTGAGTTATGAACACAGTTGTGACCTGTGTTCTGAGTTACCAGGAGTGGTGGAGGGTTTGGTCTTAAGTTTCTTCTTATGCCCTTCAAAGAGCAATTAAGAGTTCTTATGCCACCATTGGTCTTCGATGTTAAGAAGAGGTTTCTGGATTGAGGGGGAGTACAAGCTGTCTTCTGCTATCTTCTTCCTCGTGTGCATCAACAAACTTTAGGACCTTCCTTCCTTTTATCCTGAAGATTGCTGTTCGTTGGTGATGATGCATGCAGTGGAGTTCTTCAGAGTGCTGCAAAGAAGATGTCAAACAAAGATGGTGAGACATTATTTTCAACATGAAGATCTGTTGTTGTGTGCTGTAGACTCTGAACACTACAGCTATTGGTTGTATTGCTGTAAACTCCTGGATTGTAATTGTTTGAAGATTATTTGTTTTAGCTAAAATTTTCCAAAGGGGGAGATTGTTAGTTCTCTTGTTTTAGGATTGGCTTAATTTTTGTAAAACAAATAATAGCAGCAATAATGTAATAGAGAATAGGATGTATAAAACTTACTAAGAAGAACAGGTACAACTAGAAGTACTTTTGAAATGCCAGAACATGTTGTGTTGAAGTTATTCAACAACTGGAACAACATGTCGAAGAAGATGTATTATGAGAAAGCATTCGACATCGCGCTTGCTGAGCTGGATTAATGAGACTCAGCTGTATTTTGAATTGTGTAGAATTTTAAGAGAAAATTATGCAGCCTATGTGGCGCATTTTTAAAGGTCTAGAAGATTCAATCAAAAATCAAGACTTTCTAAATATGGAGACATATTAGGAAATATCATATTGAATACCTACTTTCTTGGAGAGTATTTTGCAGATTTGTAACAGCTATTGAAGCTGTGATTGAAGGCCCAAATTCAGTTGGGTTCAGGTTATAAATAGAAGGGTTTGTAACCTTGGAAGAGACGGCTCAAGATGTAGAAGTCTAGGGTTCTGTCTAGGTAAACCTCCCGTCCTGTGGGAAGGTTACCCGTATTCCTCAAAAACCTGTAGGTAAGAGGCAGTACGTATTGTTCTTGGAGGAAGCTTTGAAGCAACTCCAGGTTGTGGTCTTAGTTAAGGGGAGAAGTTAACAAATGGTGGAGTTTGGCATCATACTTAGCTAAGAAGTGTTATCATCAGATGTTGATGTATCATAGGAGTGTGTCTCTTCATCATGGAAGTGTGGATTCAGGTTTATCTGTGTAATCAGTGTATAGGTAAAGAGCCGTTGATGCAGTGGCGGATTGTCAACTGCTAGACATCATTGCGATGATTGGGAGTGAGAAGGGTTTCTCATATCTAGAGAGGATCAGAAGGGTCATTAGGTAGTGATTAAGTGATAAGCTGTAAACGGGTAGTTTAGCTTTGAATTGATACTGCTGATAGTGGACTTCATCCCTGGCTTGGTAGCCCCCAGAGTAGGTGTGTTCGACCGAACTGGGTTAACAATTTTGTGTGTCTTGCTCTTATCTTTTCAGTACCATGATTATTGCAATATACCTTGCCCTTTGTGATCATGTCAGACCAGATGTCGAACGCCATGTTCTAGGACATCTGAATTCTGCACATGTACCAGAATTTCAATTTTGATGAAAGGTTGTGACTGCCAAGTCATTAGTCATTGAGGAACTACTGACCTAACCTTTGATTTTGAATGATTCTTTCGACACTTCAAGGCGTGTAAAAAGAATATCTTGTAGTTAGTCCTCAGATGGGATGTTTCATCTCGTAACCAGATTAACTGAACTCGTTAAGCGTAAGGGTTTAGAAATCAGAAGGAAACTCCTACTTCTAGGCCCGAAGTGGTTAACTAGGGACTAACTCCTTATTCCTCCAGTGTTTGGGGATTTGAAATAATGCCTGTACATCATCAGCAGGATTTTATCTGAAAGCATACTGTTGCAATTATGGGTATTCAGTTTTCATCATCCTCCCTCAAATCTTTGCTAGAACAACAGTTTGGTAAAGAAAAGGGACGAGAGGTGCATATATATATATATATATATATATATATATATATATATATATATATATATATATATATATATATATATATATATATATATATATATTGTTTTTTATATAAGAGAAGAAAAAAATGAGCGAATGCGACATGATTAATTCAGAAAATGCATGGTCACTTTATTAATATTACCGTTCAAAACAACAATGTTTAAAACAAGTAGCATTTAACAGGAAATAAACTACAAATGCAAAGATAAAATATGATCTAATGATCACCAATGTTTGAGGATGTCTTCCTGTCTGAACCACTGGCTTTAGGAGATGCCTCTTGAAGTCTTGAAACACATTTGGGCGAGAAGTTGACGTGCACAACCAAGTTTCCCTATGGAAAGGATATGTACTTCTTGTCAATCAATTGTTGTACTTTTGCTTGGAAAGCTTTGAATTCTTCAGTTGAATGCCCTACTAATCTAGCATGATATCCACATTGCGCATAGGGATCGTACCCAAGCGTGTATAGCTTTGGAGCAGGCTTCAGAGACTTGGGGACCCCCAACGAGCTTTGAATCAGAGGCCGTAGAAGTTAATTCTATGACATGGGAATTAGATCAAGAGGAGAATTCCTTCTTTTCAAATTATTACAAAGCCTATGATGGCTTTGTCGCTGATTTTGATATCCTTGACCATGGGCTTGTTGATTTTGCATGAGAAGCATTCCAGAGTTTCTGGTATGGTGCTTTAGGCATTGTTGGCTTCCTGTAAGGATAGTATGGCACTTGAAATGGTGACTGGTGAAGAGATGAAGGACCTAAAGATCTTGTTGGTGCACCATGAGAAAACTTGACACCTGCCATGATTGTATTGGTTACATCATCTTCTTCTTTACTTGCATTTGGATGGACCGTAGTATCACAATTTTGTGGTGCTATTTTAGTGCCTTTGCATAGACATCGTGATATCTCGCTAGCCACATCTTCAATACAAGATCTTGAGAGGTTTCAGAGGTCTATTGCCTTTCTCACCACATGGTTCAGGAATCAGGACATTTGTACAAGGGCCTTCTTCCTCGAGGGTAGATGACCCTGCGTGGATCAACTTTTTCATCTTGAGCCTAAAACTCACGCATTCCTCGACAGAGTGTCCTTCTCCTCCAGTATAGTACTCACACTTCACCTCCGGATGGTTTTCTTTAAAGGTTAATTTCCTGTTGTTGACCAACCGCTTGACTCTAGTCTGTAGCGTAGGATAAGTATCCAAGTCAAGTCCTATAGCCCTTTCATGATACTCGCATGTTAGATTTGGATCATATTGCAGCAGATAATTGGTTGGCATAGGCTCGATGGACCAAGGAGTTACCAACGAATTTCAAACCAACTGCGTGTAGAGTTTACTGTATGATACATGAATCGAGTTGAAGTGATTTTTTCTCCATCTATTATGATCCTGATCCTGACTCTGATGCTCTTGGGGGAAGATAGCCACAGGATGTTGATGTGCTAATCTGGCGGTTAAATGCTAAAGATGACATCTTGAAGAAGGGTCATGAGTTGGCAACTGAGGAGTTTCCATGTGGAATGGCTCTTGACTTGGAGTAACACCATATGAATATAGAGAATGATCTCCCTTTACTGTAGCAATAGGCACACAGTGACCCTCTTTTCTCAACAAAGCTTGCAAAGTTTCCAAGACCCAATTCATTTGGCTCTTCAATAGATTGATCTCCCCCTTCAAAGCTTCTTGTTCTCTCACTAGCTTTTCCACCATTTCTTGAGACATGGTTCTTCGTTCTAAACGAGTGTCAGGAATCACCTTGCTGGTCATGGACAAAGGATGGAATGAGTTTCTTGTTTTTCTTTGGAAATGCAATGCATATGAGATATAGATGCAATGAAGATGCAATGATATGAAAATGGATGCAAAATTCGCAATCTTCTTGGTACAGGATCTCATAAGTTTGAAGTACAGATGAAGATAAGGCTTATTGCTTTCATTGAAGAAGGTTCTCACCGAGTGTGATCTAAGGTTTTAAAGGGACCTCAGAGTCATGGATTCATATAAATGTTTGTTGCCATCGACAACTACATGTCGGACTTTAACTCCATCACTTGAACCTATTCTGAGTGAGATCTTCGTACCGACCTTCAAGATCTACCTCTCGGGGGCCCGCACTATGTGACCATCGACTACGGTTCTAGACAAGGTTCTCAGAGTCATAAATTCACACGAATGTTTGTTGCCATCGACAACTGCATGCTGAGCTTCAATTCCATCGAAGGAATCTATTCTGAGCGAGATCCTTGTACCGACCCTCGAGATCTACCTTTTATGGGGCCCGCACTTCGCAACCATAATTCCTAATAGGCCAAGGGTTAAAGGTTCTACAAAGGTCTTTAGAGTAATTGACCCTTATGCAAATATCGAGGCCTAGGACAACTACATGTCGAGCGCCAATATTTTCAAAGGATCTACTCTAAGCGAGGTTCTCATGTCGACCCTACGAGATCTAGCTCTCGCGGGCCCACACTACTCAACCATCATCCTATCTTATGTTTTCTCTCAAGGCTTGGGTATTGAGGATTTCCCACAAGGTTTTGCAATCAGAGTAATAACCCAATACCACAATAATAATGGAAGCATAGATTATATAACAATGAAGCAAAAGAGATAAAAACAATAGGATAAATAAAAGACATACAAGTAAAGCAAACATAAACACACAAACGAAACCTAACTAGGCTTGACTCACTTAGGGATGTTCGGTCCCCAGCAGAGTCTCCAGCTGTCGTACCTCGAAAAAAGCACGATCCTTCGCGAAGCGCAATCGCACGCCCACGGGACGGACTAACAGAGTCGCCACCGAACTTTATTTATTCCCATAAGCGGAAAGCAAAAATATCGATAAAACCTTAAACGAAAGGAAAAGACATGGTCATCGCAAACAAGCGTCTGAGCTCGAGAGTTGGTTACGTGAGGGGAAGGTATTAGCACCCCCTCACGCCCGTTGTACTCAACGGGAACCATTAGGTTTAGTGTGCGTGTTAATGCTTGCTTCTAAGTGTTAGGATTTTCGGTTTATTAGGAAGGAAAGAGAATAGGGACTTGATGGTTTATTACCTAGGGTGCTCGCCAAGATCATCGGAATCTCGTGCCTACGTACCCTCATAGTACAATGAGGAAGTCAGAGCAATCGTAGTTCGGAGAACTACAGCTAAGAAAATGGGGAAAAGAAAAAGGTTGCTCGCCATGGATTGGGGCCATTGTGCCTACGTATTCTCATTGACAAATGAGAAATCAGAGCGTCCGTAGTTCTGACAACTACGGTTTGCTTATTGATTTTAGGATGACGAGAGCTCGAATCACGAAATCTACCTATCGGATCCTCACTCTCGGAGCGACGTTGACTACACCCCGCTCTTTTTTCATCTTTTATTAAATAGCGTCTAAGTATAATTAAGTTGATTAATTTGACTTAGAAAATGCCACTTAACGTTGAATCAAGGGTTTATTCATGGCGTTTGAAAAAGTCTAAACTAAAGGAAATAGAGATCCTAATTGGTGAGGTAAGGTCGATGGCGACGCACAAGGAAGTCGACTTACAAGTTAAAGGAAAGAGCCACTTGACGTTGGATCAAGGGTTTGGTCGATCCTAGTCCCTAAGGCTTGCAAAAGTGAGATGGAAACAAAATCGAAAATGAAATGAAAATTGTAAATCAAGAGGAAATATATATATATATATATATATATATATATATATATATATATATATATATATATATATATAGGGAACGTATCATATGAGAATGTTATTTTTATATGAGAACATGAGAATGAATCTGAACCATTAGATTTTAAAATAAATGGTGGAGATTATGTGTTAGTTTTTTTCTCTCTCCTCCATCATTTATTTTAATAATGGAGGAGAGAGAAAAATAAAAATCACACATGATCTCCACCATTTATTTTAAAATCTAATGATTCAGATTCATTCTCAAATTCTTATATAAAAATGACATTCTCATAAGATATGAACCCTATATATATATATATATATATATATATATAAAAGATCATGAAATAATAAAATCAAATAACAAATTGTCACAAAATATTATTTTGAGAAATTTAAGAAAAAAAAAAGAATAAAACATAAAAAGTGAGAGGGGGCGCATGAAATGGGGGTTGGTGTTAGGAAAAGACTTTGGACTTAAAAGCCCAAAACACAGCAAGGCGTGGCGCCTGAAATTGGGATGTGGAAAGTTGAAAAAGAAGAAAAAATCATGGAATACAAGGCCCAAGAACAGTACATGGTTCAAACAAAAACAAGGGTTTCTTTTATTTTTAAAAAAATATTAATAATAAAAATAGAAATAGGGGAAATCAAAGTCACAATGAACACCATGAATAAACAGAACACGGTTTAATAAACAAGAATGGGTGGAATTTTTCAGCGCAGCGACAGGGGAAGGAGGAACACGGTTTTGCAAAACCCACAAAAGCATCAATGAACGTCGTCTTTAAAATCGTTCTTCAAAAGGAAAACAATGAGCAAAAACAATACGACGATTCACGCTCAATCGCTTCCGCTCGTATAAACGATCTCTCATTCAGGTTTGTCGGTTTGTTTTGGTTTCGTTTCTCTTGTTCGACTCAAACCCTTCATCTCATCTCTGATTCTTTCAGATTCTGGGATTTGTGTATGTTTTTGAGTCTATAGTTGAGATTTGTTTGAAGAACGGTTGAGAGAATTTGCATATTTTGTCTATGATTCAACTTCAAGGTTTATGAATGTTAATGATTTTTGAAAGGTGAGTTGTAGGGAGATTGTTGGTGAAGGTCTTGTGATGATATGGAGGAAAAGCTTGAGGCTTTGTAGAAACGGAAAGGGAGGAAGGAAAGTGAAGAATGAAGTTCAGTGGTTGGGAAAATCTTGATGTTAATGATTCCCCATAATTTTTTTATGATGGAAGAACATTTTAGAGTATAAAGGGAGTGTCCTTCGAAGGACTGTGCCAGCCTATATCTGTGTGTGATTTCATGTTTTTTCTATTTTGTAGCAGTGGTTGCGTGAGGTTTAGAATTGTATAGTGGTGCGTTTGTGAAGGTACGAAGTTTTTCAGGTCGTGGGGTGTGCAGGTTGGTGACTGGTCGTACGCTTTGTGTAGAGGTGGCCATAGGTTTTGTCATTGTATTCATGTGATATAGGTAAAGTGAGTGGTGTGAAATAGTTTTTTTTTGGTTATGGAGATGTTAGCACACAACTTGTTTCATGAGTGTAGCATTTGGTGTGGTGTGGAGCAGCAGCTAGGAATTTGTGGAGACATGGCTGAAGGCTGGATGGTACGGTTTGTTTAAGGTGTGAGGTTTGGTATTGTACGGGTTTGGTTGTGGCTTGGATAGAGAAAAAGAAAGTTTGTGTTGCGGTGTTTACAGGTTTACGGCGTGGGATTGATGTAGTGTATAGGTCTGGTTTGGTAGCATAGTCTTGGTTGGAGGCAGTGCTGCAAGTTGGTTTTGTGTGCTGTCATTGCAGGATGTTTATTCTCGTATGGTTTGTAGGATTTGGAGGTGGGTCATGGCTTTTGGAAAAACAAAAGAAGAGTTACAGCTGACTTGGGATGAAGACTTTTTTGCTATGAGGAATTCCAAGCTGATGCTTTTTGCGTTTGGACCGTGTATATGCATTTGGGGCAGCCTTCTCATTGTTGTATTTTTCAATCCCATTTCCCTGTAACTTTGTGGACTATGTATTGGACTTATGACATTATTTTTATAATTTAGTAACAAATGAGCTTTATTTTTCATGGCCTTTTTTTTATGCACTTGTAAACTTTGAAATTGTACCAAAGAAAATTGACATGGGCTTGAATGAAATCTGAAAATGAATTATGAATTTGAATGGAATTTGAAAAGAAATTGAAACTTGAATCTTGAATAAGACTTGAAATTTCAAAATGGAATCTTGAATACGACTTGAAAATGTGAAAATGAAATTTGAAGTGGAATTGAATTTGAATTATAACTTGGAAAGAATCTTGAATTAGAGACTTGAATGAATTTGAAATGTGATTATGGACTTGAAAACTCGAGATGAATTGAAATTTGAAATGAAAGTAAATTGAAATGGAAGCTTTTGATATGAACTTGAAGTTTATATTTGGAAAGGCATGAAACTTGAAACCTTGGATGGAATTGCAACTTGAATGAAACTTGTAATGAATTCACAAATTTATGGATTTGAAGTTTGGATCTTGAATTGGAATGAACTTTATTTGAATTTTGAAATTTGAAAATTTGTAATGGAACTAGAAATTGAATCTTGGATGAAACTTGCAAATTTGGAACTTGATATGACATTCGGAAAGAAACTTGAAATCTTAATTCAAATCTTGAGAAAATGATATTGCCTTGATGATTATCCACCTTGAAACAACTGCCTTTGTCACAACCTGATAACTTGATACTGAAGCAAAATTTTTATTTGACCAAGATTAGGTCAAACTTCCGCTGAATTTCAACCAAGACTGCACACACACTTGACCTAACAACTTTGCCTGCACCTTGATTCAATCTTGTAAGACTTGAGCTTAGGCAGCAAAAAGACACGTATTGTATGCACAATGGTTAAATGACATGAATAAAAGATATGATGCACAAATGATGAAAATGATATGATATGCATGGTTCGGCGATCCATGGTCAAAAATTGGGGTGTAACAAGATAGACTACGGATACTTTAAGAATAGTGTCCTTATGTTTAATGGGATCTCATGATTAAGTCACACTTAATATTTCATTAAACGGACTAGCTATTCTAGGGACTTTAATATTTCCATTTGTTTACGGGTGATATGGAATAGCGACTTTATGATTCACATTTTACTTGGCCATCAATTTCTCCAAATAATTATTGTATGAATTCTCCCCCTATCATTGATCAAAACTATGGATACTCTAAACCTACCAAAAAATTCTTCTTGGCATTATCCATAATAAGGGCATCATTAATAACACAAGTTGGGGCTTAAACTCATCTTGTAACATCATCAAAGCAAACTAAAATAGTTAATCCGAATAAGAAGAAGGAAAGGGACACATATATTCAATGCTCTAAAAATCAAAGAGTTCAACCTCTAAAATTCCATTGGCATTTCATTTCTCAAAGATATACTCCTTATTCTCTATTATTGATCATAACATTTCACATAGTCTACACATTATTTGAATAGAGTTGGACATCAAAAACCACATTTGTATAATTTTTTTAGTTGTTCTTTCTCCATTATGGTGACCTGCGTAAGCAGGGCTATTACTAGCCTATCAAGACCTACCGACCAAAAGGTTATCTTGGAGGTCCGATTTGGTGAAGAAAGATTGACCTTTCTTTATAGAATATGATATATGAATTAGAATGGGTTTGATGCGGTCGTAGCCCATATCACCTTTCTTAATCCCATTGTTGATTTTAATCTAGAAGGTATCAGCCCAGATAAAGTGATTGTGGAAGGTATCACCTTTCTTGATCCTGGCTTTTTATTGTAATCTAAGACAAATACCTTGGTATGTCCCTGATTTTATTTGAATATTTAATGTTATTGCATGTGCTTGTTTATTTCGTTTCACAGATCTGTTCGTGAGGGTGTTACTGACCAAAGGTACCTCTATATACCCATTCTCGTTTAAAACTCTTGAAATGATTGATCACTTTTGAAAGATGTCTTCTTTTTTTACAATGGCCAACTTTTTGGGTGAGATTCTCCATTTACCAGCATAGTGACTTTTGATTTCATCCTTATTTCTCAATGAAACAAGTTCTGAATTTCTTGTCTCATCACAAAAGGAAATATAAATGAAATTAAAAGAGAGTTGATTGGTGAACTTTATATATTCAATTATGATCTTTACAAAATGTGAGGACCATCTAACTGAAAAATAACTTAACTTATGTTGCATTCACTATTTGGGGTATCATGTCCCCCTAAAGGGTTTCTAAAGTGTAGGTTCTCTTTTTAGTGTTAGAAGTAACTTTGTATGGTCCTTCCCAATCTAGCGTTAGCTTCCCATAATGTGTCTTTTTGGCCTACATCTACTATTCTTAACACGAGATATCCGTGAGTGAAGACTCTATGTATGGTCTTCTTATTATACTCGGACGCCATCTTTTGCTTTACAAATGTCTCGCTTAGGACGACACAATCTCTCTTTTCTTTTTAGAGATCTAATTCTTCTCGGCAATCTTCTTTGTTAGCTTCCCAAAGGACCCAATGAGAGATTCTATAGATAATCTCATCCATTTCTATCAGGATGATTGCTTATGACCCTCAGGTGAGCCGAAAATGCATTTCCTTTGTGGAAGAGTTGGGGGGGGGGGGGGGGGTTACGGTGATCAGTTACTCTTTAATTGTTTTTCAAGAGTATTTTATCTTTAATTCTTAAGTAGTTTGACCTCTATTTGGCGCATTTCATTGTCGTATTTTGATTTTATTTGTTTTAGATGGAAGAGATCGAGACAAGACAAGTTGAGGCTGAACCGAAGCATAATACATAAAGATTGCACACGGAGGAGATGTCCTTTATAAAAAGCAGAGCCCGCTATAGTTTGTTCGTAGCAGGCAGAACGACATGTAGTGGGTGTCTTCCTCTTTTCTAATTTTGGGCCCCTAGTAAAAACTAGTGGCAAATACGACCAACCCGTAGCCAGCACTACGACCAATAACACATTAGATGCTTGCCTCAGATTTCAGTTTCTCTACTGCAATTTTTGATGACCCTTCAATTCTCAGCAATTCTAACTGTTTCTTTTTATCATGAAAGCCTCATTACACGAATTTATGTCATTCTCTATGATCTTAGGCACATGTATAAAGCCTTGTAATTCTGTTTTTAGGGACACCAAACTTTTACATAATTTTCATTTTCTTGCAATTTAGAATTTTTGCACTTTATTTCCTACAAAGTCTAAGTTCTTGCTGTTGTTAAAAGTCTCCATAGAGAGAATCTTGTACCGAATTATTTATTGCAACACATGTCATTCTTTTTGTTTTATATTGTGTTAATCATGTTATTGCTTTCAATTAATATTATCTATGCTTTTACCATTTTCATGTGTGAGTAATCTCATTTTGATTCAGGGTCACGAGGATCATAAAAAAAACATAATGAAAGATTTGGAAAAATATCCTTATTTTAACCATCTTTAATCATAACAAATTAAAAAATGAAATAACTTTTAAACCAATGAAATTTTTTAATGTAAATATTATTGTAAACAACTCTTTATCAGTAATAATGTAATTCACTTGATTTTCATTAAGAATTTTGCTTGCTTAATAACATAAAAATATTCTTTATTTTGTTGCTCGAGAACCATCCAACCATTAATCACTAGCAGTACACATAAATTTAAAAGTAAAAGGTAGCTCTTAATTAAGAATAATGATTAGGGGTGTGGTGACAAATTTTTTTATCACATAAAAATCTAAACAATCATTCTCAAATTTTAAAACCATTTTCTTTTATTATCAAAGAATGCATAAACGTTTAGCAATTTTATATTTTAAGAAACCTCGATAAAATCCGACATATCCTAAAAATCATTTTACTCCCTTTACATAAAGGAGATAGAATTTTAATAGAAGATTTTATAATACACCATCCAAGTTTTTTAGGCACCATGTGAAATTTCATTTTTGTCCTCAGATTCCAGATTTGCACATCTGGACGCACCAAATTTTTAAAAAATGCTGATATGTTTCGGATGTGCACATCCGGAAGAATTCCTGATTTGCAAATCCGGAAAAAATCAAAAGAATTTTATAAAATCATTTACTTCTAAATATAATTAACTCCAATATAATTAAAATCCAACATAATTAAACTTAATATGATTTTTTCAATATAATTAAATCCAATATAATTAAAATTAATATGATTAAAATTAATATGATTTTTTCAATATAATTAAATCTAATATAATTAAATTAATTTTAGAAGTAAATACCATATAATTTTAATTATAATTTAGAAGTAAATACCATATAATTTAGAAGTAAATACCATATAATTTTAAATACCAATATAATTAAATCCAATTTTAGAAGTAAATACCATATAATTTTAAATCCAATATAATTAAATTATTTTTTTCAATATAAAAAAATAATTTAGAATTAAATACCATATTAATCCTATTAATTATATTGAAAAAAATTAATCATATTAAATATCATATTAATTTTAATTAATATAGATTTTAATTATATTGGATTTAATTATATTGAAAAAATGATATTAATTTTAATTATATTGGATTTTAATTAGATTGGATTTAATTATATTTAGAAGTAAATGATTTTATGGAATTCTTTTGATTTTTTCCGGATTTGCAAATCAGGAATTCTTCCGGATGTGCACATCCGGAATATATCAGCGTTTTTTAAAAATTTGGTGCGTCTGGATGTGCAAATCTAAAATATGGAGGCAAAAATAAAATTTCACATGATACCTAAAAAACTTAGGTGGTGTATTAAGAAATCACCTTTTAATATTATCTCATTCTTAATATCATCCACTCCAAATCAAAAACTAGAGCAAACACAAGTACTGTGAATGGATAGCACCTCACTTTTGAATGGTTGGCAGTGCTAGTAGTAAAGAGAGATTCACATGTGAATGAATAGAAATAATAATTGATTGATGTCTTATAACAAAACTAGTAGTAGACCCATGCGTTCGCACGGGTCATTTCATTCCTATTTTAAATTATTCGATAAAAAATTTGAATGTTTATGACTCTTTTTTAATACATTTTTATATATATTAATAATAAATGATAAAATTTAAATTAAAAAAATATCAAGAGTTAATTATCTCAAAAATAATTATTTGACTATTATAATTATTCAGCATACATATGCATCCACACAGATAGATTCATCTAATATGATATGAAATATATTTAAATTGATATGTAAATTTTAAAAGAAATATTTAAAAACACATAGGTTTTGTTATGGTAGTGACCCGTAAGAATTTGAATAAGCATTTTAAAATATACAAACTTTTTACAAATACACAGGATAAAAATAAATTTGTACTATAGAATTGTACCGAAAGGCATATTGATCGCAATATTTATGCCTAGGTAAGTAATTTCATTCATATTTTAGATCATTCGATAAGATTTGGTTGTTGATGATGATAAATCCAATATGTCTAATAACTACAAATATTAACAAATATCATTAATAACTATAAATATTTACAAATATTTTGTAAATTAAAATAAAAAATGTATTTTAGTGATAGTGTCCCGTGAAAATATCATATTGCATGTTGCCAATAACATTTATCAAAACATTTTCATTATTTATCAACAACTTTACCATTAACATATTTTAGCCATTAGATGTACTCCATTATGAGAATATAAATACGTGTGGATTTAGCCCTTAGAAAATAACACAAAAATATTAACACATTTTTGCAAATAAAGACAAAACTTCAACACACAAGCATTTGGTCTTATATTAATTTGTGGACAAATATTTTCTACCACTGCATGTCATTAACTTACATTGAGATGTCTTGTTAATATCTCAAGTAACAGTATGTCGTACACTAAATTCTACATTTCTATGCCTCCTTTCAATTGCATTCAGCCAAATCTACATTTCTATACCTTGAAAGCTACATTAGATTTACTGGTGTTTTTAATCCTGACAGCACTCCTAACTTGTTTTTCTGGATCATTTACACATGACAGTAAAGACAGAAAGGATGAATTAAGTAATACAAAGATAAAATATATTGTCAATCCTATAGAGAAGTACCAGAATAATGAATCTAAAAAACTAAAATTAGCACACGCCCATGAGTCTGCATATGTATTTATGTCTCCCAAACTAAAATTAAAGGTTATGCATTCTTTCCCTTCATCACATCTATTTTCCACAACTCACTTCAACAAAAAGGGCAACAATTGTAACTGAAAAAAGAAGAAGCATCTAACAAAAATTACATAATCATTAATAACATATGATTGAGATATTTATTGTATTGTATTTATTAAAGTAGGAGCAACAGTTGTAGCTAAAATAGGAGAACATTAATTCATAGGCCCATATAAAACATGAAGAGTAACCAAAATTTTTTGATAAATATAATAACATACCTTGAAAATATGGACAAAGGAATAAAAGTTTGCAGAAACATAATGGTTAATGTTGTGAAACTTGAAATGAAAACAACATTTCCAATTTCCAATTCCCAATCCTTCAATTAGCCAACGTCGCCGCTTAAACTTTTTCACTGAATGGTCTCAATTAAAAGAAAATACAAGCACTATAGATAAAAATAGTAAATGAAAATATTTTTTTCTTTCGTGCCATGCTTTTCAATAAAAATATTAATAACTATAACCATAAGTAAATCATCTAACACAATATCTATTGATTCAAAAAGCATATTGAAATAAAAAAAATTATGCTCACTCTACTCAAATGAAAACAGAACATAATGCATTTAATTTAGTACTCTGCTCAGCATGAATAAGATCAACATGTTTTTCCGTTTAGATCCAAACCTACCACTCTAAAGTTTATAAATAGTAAGAGTACCTCAACATGAATGTCACATAATGCTTTTATGATGATGACACGTACTTCTAGATCAAGTTATTTATATACTTTATTCTCTACCCTGTTATGTTAAAAAACTTGAGACTTTAGAATTAATGTATATTAAGATGAAATTTTGATAATCGGCGAGTAGTTGACTACTTACCCATGTGAAGCAACAATAGGAAGATCCCTATCAGCAACCTTCAAATGAATTCCATCCTGCATAATATAGCTATAGAAACCATTTCACAATATTTTGTATAGAAAAGAGTATTGCAGCACAATAACAGTTCATTCATATTCCACAAGGACATAACATTATATCACAAAAGACTGTGATGAAAAGGATCAAATTAAGTACATTACCAAACAGAACAGTACCTTATTTCCAGCCCACACATAACCAGAAAATTGGCCTATATTCCTCTTTAGATTGTGTATCTGGCCACCATTCAATGAAAAAAAGGTGAGTATATTCACACCCCATGGACAGAAAATGGAAGTCAGTAAAAAGGAAATGCCCGGAGCAAATTCTGGATGGATTTTAGGCGGATAATTCATATACCCTTACTTGATTAAAAGAACATTTGGGCTCCTCTTGAACTGCTCTTACTGAATTGGATATAAGTTCCTGGGAATACAATCCTACATTAACACCAACATCTTCCCAGCCACCTACACCATCTATAACACCATCAAAACGAAAAGCTAAACCAAAAGCTAATATAGTGTGTTCAAACAAGTGATCTCAACAAAAATGCTTAAGACTATCAACATGCATTGCATTTTATTTTCTGATAATGAAGAAAATAGGGAAAGAAGAATATGAAGAAGAAGAAGATGGGTCACTTACATGGTATTGGTTTCTAATGCTCATGAAATCAATCACCGTCAAGAATTCAATATGTCGCGCAACTTCACAATATTCAGCTTTGAGATATCTGGATCTTTGAGGCTTGAACATTGAATGCAAAATGACACAAATCAAAGAAAAATAGAAGTACAAAACATTAATGGATGGAGTGCATAAGCATCTTCCAATCTTAGGTAGGAAGTTGATATCCTTTTTTCCACTATTTTGAAGTATGAACTGTACGACTTGTTCGCGAAAGGAAAAAGGAAGACCCTCCTTGAGTAGCATTTATCAGCAACATCATATGCATTATTTGGATACATTTTTACAATTTTCTTTAATATTTAGCATTTAGCAGATTATTATCATTCATATGCACAAATCATTTAGAGCTTACAAACTATGAAGCCATGAAAGAAAAAATAAAAGGTGCATAGACAAGGGCAATGTATAATTCTCAACATATAAATAAAAACAAGATTAACAATTGCAAGTCAGAAGAAAACCTACAGCAAAAATTGGGCAAGATAGTAACTGATCAGAGTAAATGGGTTTGTACATCAAGTACAAAGTATTTCAAACCTAATGCATCTTTCCTAAGGCTTAAAAATTGAAACACTCATAAGTTAAGGTATTACATTACCTTCGCATCGCAAAAGAATAAAGGAAAACAATATTTGAATAGCTTGAAAGATTTCCAAACAAATTTCTTGCTACAATCTATAGTACTGTGATTTAAGACTTCAAGGAATAAGCAAAAGTTAAATGCAAAATAAACAAAAATATGAACAGTCAACAGTTTATGTCGTGATTTATTCACAGATAGAGCAAAATTCTCTTATTCTTAGTACATTGAGCTGGTAAGCGTGTATGCGCGCATACACATGCAATTTGCCTCCTGGAAACTAAAATAGCCTAACATACCCGTTGGTAGTTGTTGGTTGACAAGACCCAGTAGTTGATTTTCAGAATCATTAATATCTACTACAATAACTACAATTATAAATCCATCCACTTCTCTAAGTTCTTAGAATAAATTTGTATAGTATTAGTGTGAGCAGGGCAAATTGCATATTTTAACTGAATTCAATAGTATTAACTTTACATTTTATACAGGTCCTCTCAAATGTTTGAGACGGCTCTGAGTGTGAGAAACTATTGAAATAATTCAATATACAATAACATGTTTTAACTGAATTCCAAAAATCCATATAAAGTTATTTTTCCAATGCATTTAAGTGTACAAAGAGATAATAGTAACTCAATTAAAGTTGCAACCTGTGGCGAAAATTTGTACCTGATCAGTTGTATGGCAACTTCTTGATAGGCATACCATCTCCAATATCCACATCAAACACTGAATAGCCAGATGTAAACTTTATAAGAAAGGAGCGTAAAGAAGGTAAGCCAGGTGATATCAAGGAAAAAATAAGGAAACTAACCATAATCATACTGAGCATCATCGAAGAGAGGGCGACTTGATCCTTCTGGTCCATCAACAATTTATCCAATCTTAAGGTAAACATAAAATGTTAATAAAAAATTACACTGTAAAACTATTTATATATGGCACTGCAAAATGGGATTGACTAAGGGAACAGAATTACAAAGGTTAAGGGAAACAAAAACCATATAAGTTAAAATTTTCCATTTGGGATTTACAGGTAAGAGAATTAATTTATCCCATTTCTGTTCTGCCATGTTCCATGCATAAGCCACCCCATTATCTCCCTCTCTAACCACTTTTGTCTGGCCATCAGAAGTTCCTGTTCAAAACCCAGATGGGTTGTTGGATTATGTATGAAATTATCAACATAATACATAAAGGAAAAAACACTCTGACCACACTTAGTATTGGCCACAAATATAAATTAAAAATGTCATTGGATCAGATATCACTAAATTTATCTTTAAAAATAACAGTTAAAATCAAACCCGGGATCTTTAGGGCATCCAAGCCTGGTAACTCCTCCTATTTTAATCCACCAACCCTCTTTCTGGCATAAATTAACAGATCAAGCTAAGTTCATCAATAATAACAAGACATAATTTATTCAATTATAAAGAAATCTATTGATTAAAATCTTAAAAACAAAAATAAGGATTTACTTTACGTGAAGTAAAAAGTTCCCAAGAAAATGAAATCAGTTATTCACCAAGGATTTCCACCTAACTAATATTATCTCTCTTTTCCTGATTTTTGTTGAATCCTATTGCAAGTATTCTTTTCTTAATCAATACAATATTATCTTCATAGGTTAATATCTTCTATATCTCTCTTATGCATACTACCTTTCTCTTGTTCATCTAATTTGTAACAATTGCATGTAGGCAGATAATGAAAAGCATAATGTATCTTTGGGAACCTATTGCTGGGAAGATACATCTTTTAGGCTAGACACACCCATCCAAGTGAGACATGTGACATTCCACTGGATCTCTGGTTTACATCCCGAATTAGATTTTATCAGATTTTTACTTCTCTATTCGCCTGTGCTAAAAAAGATGATTGTGAAGCATCATTGTGTAGTCAGATCGGAGTTAATGACCGAACTAATTCAGTTCAAGAAATCATCGGGAGAAGCTGAAATTATTTATTCTCCTTAAATCATTTGATGTATTTTAAGTTATTATGAGTACACTTAATCTTTTATATTATAACTAACGTGGAAATTATAAGTGATTGACACTAATTTTTTTAGTAAACTTATATGTTTGTATATTAGCACAGTATATTTTTCCAGTTTCACTGAAGTAAATCTCAATGAGTTTTCCCTGTAACGTTCAATCAAATTAAGACAGCTTTCAGCATCAAAAGAAAATAAAATTGAAACTCTCAAGAACAGACCAAGTCAAAGAATAAATACATATAGTGTTAGACAATCTTACAAAACGACTTGAGTTGTCATTTCTCAACGTTTTTCCATTTCCAAAGGCTTCAAGTATTGGGTTAGTCTTTAATATTTCATGCTCTATTCCACTTCCACCACCAAGGGCGTCCAGGTATTGCATTGTTATTTTTGCTGTCTCAGTATTCCCTGCTCCACTCTCTCCACTGAATATGTAGATTATAATAGTTATTATAGGTCCCGGTTCAAAAACAAATAATGGAGGGTGAGTACACAAGGCCAAGGATAACCAATTTGAGCTTGATATTAATGACAACCATCAGGCAGCATAAAGAAGCTTTATGTCTATCAAGGTTAATCAAAAAGTGGAAAATAAGAAGCTATTTCTGAATTTTTATGGAACCAACAGAAAAAGGAATTTGTGGTAAGAAAACAAACTCACTTTTTTGGAATAAAAACATTTAACCACTCAAGCAATAACTTATTCTTTGACCTCAAATAGCTTAATCAGTTATGTGACAATAAAAAAACTTACAGTAAGATTAAATCAACAAAGATCTCTCTTGTCTCTCTCAAATGTAATTTCAAATATTATTCAACAACATCAAACACTTTAAAAATGAAAACTTTTTTCTTCTAATAAACAAAAACAAACTACATTTTTTAAGAAAGAATCAAATCTTCAAGAAATAAAATCTCTAAAATAAAAGTCATGAATAGTATAAAAAACAAACCAAAAGAAAAACTTATCGGATGTTCTTCATTTTTCTTCCATCAATGTGTAAGAAGAAAACATGGTCAATGAGACAGATCTTTAAATCATAAAAATAAGAAGAAAAAAAACAAACACTCACCATAGATGATGAACCCTAACTGCCGCAGATGTGTCTACCCTAGTCTTGGATCTGTCTCAAGGATCTACCCAATATTTGATGGACATTAAAAGTGATATAAGATGAATATTGATAGAAAATGGAGAATAGATATGGAGATTGAGAGAGAATATTTGATGGACTTTCGATTCTTTCCCATAGTTTTCGACGAGATCGGAGGGTTGTTCAGTTTGGCGTGACGACATTGATGATTGATGAAAGGAAGAAGATGAAAGAGAAGGGAGGATGTAAGTCTAAAAAAGGAGATAGGAAAAAAAGAAGGTGGTGTTGGAGAGAGAAATGTTGGAAGAATATAGAGAGGGGTTTGTAACCCGGGTAAAAGTATGTTTCAAATTTGAAAGAGAAATTCAAAAAAATTCTGCCACTTAGGCAATATAAGTTGTTCTAATGGGTTAATGAAATATTATTTAGTCAATTACCTAAAAGGACATCAATTAGTGTAAATGAAATTTTAGGTAAAGGATAATTTAGGGTATTTAGTGGTATCTTTCATTTATATGTTGGTAGTTGAAAACAAAAGTATAAAGCTGGCAAGACTCATGACAAGATTTTAAGAGGTATTGGTCCATGTAATAATTGTGACATGTGAGCATTAAATTTTGTACGGTTTGCAAATATGGCAAAGAGAAATGTTATTCTTACACTATTTTTTAGCGTCTATACAGTATTTTACTATTTATTAATACGGTAAATAGTAAAATATTATAATATTAAATATATTTTTTTAAAAAAATATAAAAAAATATTATTTTTTATTTTTAAATTAAATAATATTGATATGAAATTGTGTTATTAACCAACTTCATAACTTCATTAATCAACTTTTTATATTGCATTAACCAACTTTGTTTTACTACTAAAAATTATTTTTACATCTGCACGTTTATTAACCAAGTTCATAACTTCATTAATCAACTTTTTATATTGTATTAACTAACTTTATTTTACTACTAAAAATTATTTTTAATATTTGGACTTTTATTAACCAACTTCATCATTATATTAACCAAGTTTTTACATTTCATTAACCAAGTTTGATTTACTATTAAAAGTCACTGTTCACGTTATTGTTCACGTCATTATTCATGTACGGTTTTACTGTTCACAGTCACTGTTCATATATGATTTTACTGTTCACAGCATTGTTCACAGTATTTATGAACAGTGCATACGATGTAGTGTAAAAAAGGATATAAAGATAGCATATCTGTTTTGCAAATATCATTTTGACCAAAATGTTTTTTTGCAACTTGTTTGCTAAAAATCTGATGAGAGTACTAATTCATAGAGAGAATGAAGATATTGTATTTAACTATACTCAACATGTTTATTTAAAATTTCATGATTATCCATGAAAACATAATTAGTTTTTTTTTTTAATATTTACAATAAAGAAAAAAAATGCTTGTAAGTTGTAACCATCATTATTACTTATTTACTAAAGTAGAATTTTTTATTTATATAATCATGCAATAATATTATCCCATCTATCCATATTTTTAATATATATTTTAAAATATTCATTTAAAAAAAACCATTTGTGAAGGGTGACGCCAATAGCTTTGGAGTCCCATTTAAAAGTTAAGGAGAGGGCGACAATACAGGTACTCACATTTAAAGGTTAAAGTGGAGGCGTCGGCGTCAATAGCTTTTAAGTCACCTCTAAAATTTAAGAGGAGACACCAATAGCCCTTGAATCACCTCTTAAATTTTAAAAGGGAAGTCAATATCAATATAGTCTCTTTATAACTTAATAATTTATTTCATTTTTAATATTTAGTATATTATATAATATTATTATGTTTATTATTATTTTATTAGATTTTTTTTTATAAATAGATATCATAACTTGTAAATTTCTTCACACTTAAATTGTCATTTGTTTCTTACAATTTCATTCTCATTATCTGCATATTCAATCATGTATCTTAGAAGATATGAGCATGTTATTTTTTCACAAACCAAGTCTCCGATAAGGATGTTATTTTGGAACATCCAAAATTTAGAGCAACTACAAAGGAATTTGAATCGTTATGGGCATGTTATTCCATTATGTTGTATCTAACTATTTTTTTTTATTATTATGTTGTATCTTACTATTTTCGAACTCTCACGATATTCCATTATGTTGTATCTAACTATTTCCGTTTTTCTTAGAACCCTCATGACTTTCGAACTCATGTCCATAATTATGTCGAACATGACGAGTTAATTGAACCTTATTTGGCACGCGCCGAATTTTGAGACCTCATAAAATTTAAAAGTTATTCGGTGGATACAACGTTTATTCTAGCTCTTCAAGAAAGGTGGCGACCCGAGACACATACATTCCATCTTCCAACAGGTGAATGTATTGTTACCCTTGAAGACACATACATTTTGTTGGGTTTACTGATTAACGGTAATGTGTTAAAAGGTCCCACCAATATTAACGCTAGTGTGGCAGAAAAAATTTTAGGGGTAGTCTTGACTCCTAGAGATGTGAGGGGTCAAAAACTATTATTAACATGGCTCAAAAGAAATTATAGAGCAATTAGATTAACCGAAGACTCTCCTGAAAATGAGAAAATAAAAAAAAAACTAGATTTTATATCATGCTACTAATAAGTTTATTTTTATGTCCGGATGCAAGTGGTAACGTTGTTCATATTATGTATTTACCTTTATTAGAGGATATAGATAAAATAAGAACATATAGTGAGGGGTCCGCCACGTTATCGTACCTCTATAGATCTTTGTGTAACAATGCAACAACAGATTGTTCTACTTTACTGGATGTGTTGTTCTTCTTCAAGCTTGGGGTTGGTCGAGAATGACCAATCTAGCGCCTATCAACCACAATAATTATGTATTTCCATACACAACAAGGTAATTCTACACCAAATATTTGATAAAAAATATCCTCTTATTTAATTTATACTATTAACAATAAATAATTTTTATTTATTTTATAGGTGGTCTACACTTAGGATGAATTACGACAACTGTCCCCATTACAGCATCACCTAATACTGAAATCTTTTGGATCATTTGGGACAAAATAATGTACTGTCACTAACCTACCTATTTAAAATATAGTCATCTTTAATATTAACATACACTAAATATAAATTTTTTTCTATTACAGTTTATTTGGCGACCATTTCTGGAGTTAGAAGGAATGCATGAAGTTAACCAACAAGACGTTGCAGTGTGTAGTGCAAAGGCACCGATTATTGCATTCACTACGGTGGAGATGCACCACAGTGATCATGTGAAACTTCAATTTTGAATGCTACAGGATATTCCAAGTCCACCAAGATGCATCACCAAATACCACAATCCGACCAATGGAACTATCCCGATTGGACGCACTATGCAAGAGCTGAGTGTCGTGAATGGAAGCATCGTCGTCATTTTGTCTTGACCGACACGGTGCTGCCATTCGAGTATAAACCATCTACCCAATACATGAGTTGGTATAGATCGGTTACCATTGGTTTCATTTCTCATCCAAGGTATTTGGTTGACCCACGCCAACAAGCCTCATCATCATGTACCCAACCCCATTCACATAATCACAACTCCATGAACAAACCCCATACCAATCCCCCCCATTCCAACAGAGTTTTTTCCAGTCCCGATACCTACAAACCCAACCACCATACCAATCATACTCCTACAATACTACAAAATAAATTAACACGGAGTATCAAACATCACATCAGACCTTACCCACCCAAACATTTACACCAATGTCACCTTTCAACCAATCCGGATATCGTCCTAACATAGCCTCATCAAGCCAACCACCTTAACAAAACTATGAAGGCATGGGCAACCCTTTCAATCTGGACGACTTTACTGAGCTAACCTCATCTTCATGGGCCCAAATACACGAGTTTCTTGAATCCGAGTCAAAATGATGTATTGTCATAAAATATATTAGTTTTTTTATCATAAAATAATTAAGAATATTTCATATTATCATGCAATTTTGATACTATTTAATTCATACATTACTTATGTATTTATTCTAGATCGCGATACTATAATTTATAATAGGTAAAATACCTTTTTTGGTCCTTTAACTTTACCTCGGGGTTCATTTTGGTCCCTTAACTTTAAAAAGTGTCATTTTGGTCCCTTAACTCTTCACAACGTTCCATATTAGTTCTTTTGTCTTATTAGCGACGAATTTAGCGACTGATTTTTTTAATTTTTTCGTTGCTAATAAGACGAAAATGACTAATATGGAACGTTTTGAAGAGTTAAGGGACCAATATGACACTTTTTAAAATTAAGGGACCAAAATGAACCCCGAGGTAAAGTTAAAGGACCAAAAAAGGTATTTTACCTTTATAATATTATCAATTTTTATATAATAATATATTATCTTTTGTAATCTTTAATTTTTAATGCATTTCATCCATCTTATTTTATGTCTCATTCTATTAGTATTTATATTGAAGTTCATTTATATTTTATATCTCGTTCTATTATTTTATGTCTCATTTTATTTAATCTTAAATCTTTCTTGTCGAAAATCAAAAGAAAATGCATATATGTTTTTAATATATGAAGTTTAGATTTTTTTTTAACTATTAGACTCAGGGCCGGCCCAACACATTTGGAGGCCTGAGACAAAAATTTAAATTAAATATTTATTAAAAATATTTTTATTTTAGATTAGTTAATTTTAATTTTAGATATATTTTTTAAAATATAAATTTATTAAATTATTCTAATCAATTTTATTTAATATTTTATTTTTAGTTGATAATAAAATTGTTCCGGACTGGCCCAATGGATAGGCATGGCCCAATCCACTTCTACTCCCAGAATGGCCCAATTGCCTAAGTCCAGCCAATTTAGGGCAGCATTTACCTTCCTGCCCCTCTACCGGACAAGGCTGGTCGGATGACCCCCAGGGTCAGCTAACCCTCCTCAACAGTTTCTGGCCTTCACGCACGGTTCCACCATCTAGAAACAGTCACGACGCCCGTGCCCGCAACTGCGCCTCTGCCCGTGGTAACGGCTAGTTTCTGGCAGTTACCTATTCTTTGGGGAACGATTATCTCGCCCCAAAAATAGGGACCAATGGCCAAGCGCTAGGGGCACTATAAAAACCCTCTCAAATGAGAGGGTCAGATATTCTAAATCATCATACAAAACACACACTTTATACTTGCCTTCTCTTTCTCCCGATCCTTACTTTAACATCGGAGTGCCTTGCAGGTACACCCCCTCCTCATCTTTCACACCCAGCATCACAGACGTCATCTTTGTCCCACTTCAGGTTCTGATCAGCCGTCAAGATCAGTGTCGCTCGTCTGTGGGAACTCCTATTATCCCTGTCTTCTTCCATCGTAGATTCAAGACCAAAAAAGTCCTTCTAAGATTCCGATCATGGCCAGCCAAGATCATGTCGACTATGCTCGTAACTTTGCTTTTTTCCCCGTTAGCAAGACTGATACTGATGGAGCAACCCCCTTTCTTGGGAGCAACATCCATCAGCTGAGAGATGGAGCCATCGTGTCTCCCTCCCCCATTCGCACTGATCATACTGAGGTTCAGCCTTCCCAGGACCACCAACCTGTCCCGATTCCTCCCAGTGCCGACCCAACCATGGAGGCCCTCCTCGAAGCCCTCAACAAGACCAACCTCTTAATCCTCCAACAGAATGCGAGGATTGTAGCCCTAGAAGAGTCCAACCTGCCAAGATCACCTCCGCCGAGGAAAGAACGTCGAAGATCTCGGAGTCCACCTCCCCGACGTGAAAGAGACCGTCGGGCACCACCTGAGCTTGAGTCCCAGGCAATCAGAAAGCGCGACCGCATCTTTCCACGGAGCCAGTACTCCTCGGGAACCAAGAGGACCAGAAGGGACCAGCGAGCAGAGCCCCAACGTTTGAATCTGCCGAGATCCAAGGGCCATGCACGAACCCCGTCTCCCCGCCGAGATCACCGTCATACCCTTGGACAAAGCACCCACTCCCCGTTGTGTTCCAGCAGCAGCAGCGACGACGAGCCGCGCGACCCGTTGTCCTAGGAAATTATGGACATGCGCCTACCAAAGGGGCTGGAGAAACCACCTCATATGGGCACGTATGACGGTACTACGGATCCTGACGAGCACATCGAGAATATTGATGCATTGCTCGACTACCGTGGCGTCTGAGGTGCCATCAAATATAGATTGTTCTCTACCACGATGAGGAAATGAGCGATGACTTGGTACAAGAGGCTCCCCAACGAATCCATCACATCGTGGAGACAGTTGGGGAGAATGTTCTCCAGACACTTCACGGCCTCTTGTCATCACCCAAAGACTGTAGCCTCCCTTGACGCCAGAATTCAAGGGAAAGACGAGCCTCTTCGAGCCTATATTGAAAGGTTCAATAAAGAAGCAATCCATGTCTCAACGACCGATGATATGAATAAGTTCTTGGTCGAGCGAGGACTTAGTCCCCGTACAGAATTTGCCAAAGCAGTTGGCATTGAAACCCCGACAACGCTTGACGCCCTCCTCCTCAAGGCACAAGCGTACATCCAGTACGAGGAGAAAGAAGCTGCTAGTTCCGCCTAGGACTCAAGGCACCAAGAGAGTGCCAGGTCCTCCAAGCACGATGACCCCTCGACATCTCGTCGAGGAGATAGAAGACGCGAAGACTGCCCCCGGGAGTCCCGGGGCAACAAAGGACCCTCCGGCCACTTCCACGAGTATACTCCTCTAACCGTCTCCAGGGAGAAAATCCTCTCCGAATATGCCAACTCGGAGTTCCGACAAGCAGGGGTCTAATTCCCTAAATAGATACCGGCCAAGCTGAATACTGACAAGTCAAAGTATTGTCGGTTCCACAAGAGCCGCGACCATATGACTGACGACTGCATCCACCTGAAGGATGCCATTGAGATACTAATCAGGGACGAGCACCTGAAACAGTTCGCCAAGAAGAAGGAGGCTCCACGGAAGGACGCCTAGGAATCCAAGAAGGTCGAGGAAGATATGCCTTTCTTGGAAGAGACAAGCCTCCAGGTCTCCATGAATATCTTGCGGCCTGAGGACTTCTACATCCCCGAGGGACTCAATTCCCCCATACTTCGCTATGCACTGCCCACGAGAAACCTTCCCCTTCGCCATGATCATCTCTGGAGGGGGATTCAACAAGGTTACTGTGGGCTCCGTCAAAAGGAAGTTCGAACATTTTCTCGGCACGAGCTCGAACCAGAGTACCACGCTCGACAAAGTCCGGGGAGAGTCGGTCCACATTACCTTTTACCGTGAGGAACTCCTCGGTGGGGCTCCCAACTTAAGCATTACGTTGCTCGTGAGAGCACAAATGTTCAACTTTGACATTCGTCGAATCCTAGTCAATCAAGGCAGCTTGGTCGACATCATGTATTCCTAGCTGTTTTCCACCCTTTATCTGGATGAGACACACCTGACGCCCTACATAAGTTATGACCTACAAGGCTTTAACGGGTCGGTCACAAAGCCTTGGGGGTACGTGGAGCTGATCATGACTTTCGGGTTTGCAGAAACGGCCAGGTCTATCAAAGTCCAGTTCTTGGTCATCGATTGCTCGTCCCTCAACCAATGCATCTTCGGGCGACCAAATATGGACGAATTGGTAGTTGTGCCCTCAACCGTGCACCTGAAGATGAAGTACTACACTTCTAAGGGTCTCGTCGCCACACTGCACGAAGATATTGAAGCAGTGAGGAGATGTTTCGAGGCATGCTCCAAAGGGCTGAACACTATCTCCGCCAAGCCGAAGACTTCAAGCAAGTCGGCCCTGCCCAGCAGCTCTGAAGAGGCAAAGCTGCTGCCCTGCGTCGACTCTATCGACCTTGACAGCCGCTTCTCCGAGGACGTCCAGAGGGAGAAGAAAAGGAAGGGGAAGGAGATCCAGCCATGTTCGAGCAGCCCTTCAACTTCAACCAGTAGCGGCGAGACCACCCATCTGATGCGCCCAATTTTGGATGGCGAGTTCGAACTTATCCTGCTCGGCGATGACCCCCAGCGAGGAGTGAAGATCGGGACCGGACTCCCTGACTTAGCGGGGAAACAACTCAAAGCCTCTCTCTGGGAGAATGCATATTTATTCGCTTGGAGCGCCGCAGAAATGCCCGTCCTAGATCCTGACGTGGCCTGCCACCAGCTCACCATCGACCCCGCCGCTAGGGCAGTAGCTCAATGTAGGCGAAAACAGTCTCTAGAGAAAATAGAGGCTGCCGAACAAGCTGTAAAAGACCTCCTAAAGGCAAATTTTATTTCGGAGGCCAAGTACACCACTTGGTTGTCCAATGTTGTACTTGTTAAAAAATCAAATGGAAAATGGCGCATGTGTGTTGACTATACCGATCTCAATAGGGCCTGCCACAAAGATGCATATCCCCTCCCCAACATAAACAAATTAGTTGATAATTCTGCTGGTTATAAATTGTTATCTTTCATGGACGCGTATTCGGGTTACAACTAAATACCCATGGCAAAAACCGACAAAAGGTACACGACTTTCATGACCGAATCGGGCAACTATTACTACAACCTAATGCCCTTCAGCTTGAAAAACATTGATGCTACCTACCAAAGAATAATGAACAAGATCTTCCAAGGAGAAATCAGGGATATGCTTGAAGTCTATATGGACGACATGATCGTGAAATCCCACGAGGAATCCGATCACATGATCCATTTGAGGAAAGTCTTCGAGCAGGCCAAGAAGTACCGAAAGCGCTTCAACCCGGAGAAGTGCACTTTTGGGGTACGAGCGGGCAAGTTCCTTGGCTTCTATCTAACAGAACGAGGAATCAATGCTAACCACGACAAGTGCAAGGCCTTCTCAGAATTCCCCATGCCAAACTCGAAGAAGTCCATTCAATCCCTCAACGGGATGCTCGCTTCGCTATCCCATTTTTTGGTGAAGTCTGCTCAGCACGCACTCCCCTTCTTCAAACTCCTCCACAAGGAGGTAGCCTTTGAGTGGACGGAAGAATGCGACAAAGCCCTCCTCCACCTGAAGCAAGCTCTGTCGGAACCACTGGTCCTCTCCCGGCCAAATACCTGGGAAACCTTATACCTCTATCTCACCGTCGCAACTGAGGCCGTCAGCACCGCCCTCATTCGTGAAACGCCTTATAGGAAGAAGCCCATATACTTCACAAACAAAGCGCTGCAAGGACCAGAACTGAGATACCAGCAGATAGAAAAAGTGGCCTTGGCCTTTATCAATGTTGCGAGGAGGCTGAGGCACTACTTTCTTGCCCACACAATCGTGGTACGAATGGACCAGCCCGTAAAGCAACTGTTAGGCTGCCCTGATATGGCCGGTCGAATGCTCAGATGGTCGCTAGAACTGTCCGAATTCGACATCCAGTATGATAGCACAAAATCCCTCAAGGCTCAGGCGCTGGCCTACTTTGTCGCAGAGATGACCTTGCCCGATTCCCCCGTTTGCGGCGCCTGCAGGTGGAAAATTTTCGTCGACGGGGCATCCAACTCAGCAGAGAGCGGTGCAGGTATCATCTTGGAAAATGAGGAAGGAATCCTCGTCGAGGTCTCGCTTACCTTGTATTTCCCCACTTCCAACAATCAGGCCGAATATGAAGCCTTCCTCACAAGTCTATGCCTCACTGAAGACCAAGGAGTCGAGGAAGTCATCATATGCACCGATTCTCAACTCGTGGCCCTCCAGGTTCGAGGAGAATATCAGGCCAAGAACGACAACTTGTCTGAATACTTGACCCTGGTCAATGAAAAGATGACAAAATTCACATCGGTAGAGGTAAAGCATGTTCCCCCTGAACATAATGTCCGAGCAGATGTTTTGTCAAAGCTGGCGAGCCCGAAGAAGAAGGGTGGAAACAAATTTGTCATCCAGGAAGTACTTCCTCAGCCCAGCATCGAGAAAACCTCCACGACCCTCGACGTGCACGTCATCGGCGATAGCAACTGCTGGATGACTCCAGTTTACAACTACCTCGCCAACGACGAACTACCGTCTGACACTAAGGAAGCCAGCGTGGTCAGGCGCAGAGCCTACTCCTACGTCCTGGTCGAAAATAAGCTCTACAGGCGAGTATTCTCCATCCCTCTCCTCAAATGCGTCGAGGATTCAACCATGCAGAATGATGCAAAAGAACGTGTGAAGAAATGCGACAAATTCCAACGACATGGGGACATGAACTTGGCACCTTCCAATGTGCTTAAAGTAATGTCCTCCCCGTGGCCCTTCACATGGTGGGGCCTGGATATCCTAGGACCATTCGTCGTAGGGTCAAATCAGAACAAGTACCTGATAGTAGGCATTGACTACTTCACAAAATTGATAGAGGCAGAGGCCTTGGCCAAAATAACGGCCCACAACATACTCCGCTTCTACAAGCGAAACATCCTTGCTCGCTTCGGCATTCCCCAAGCGATTGTCACCGACAACGGGACATAGTTCACGGACAAAACATTCCAAGAGTTCGTCGCCCAACTAGGCATCAAGCAGTACTTCGTGTCCGTCGAGCATCCCAAAACTAACGGGCAAGCTGAAGCAGCAAATAGGGTGATCCTACGAGGAGACAAATAGCGAGGCAATAAGGGAGGAGCTCGATCTCTTCGAAGAGGTCCGGACAAAAGCAGCCCTCCGCGAGGCCTTGCTTAGACAAAAAATCGCAATTAGGCACAACGCCAAAGTTATACGACGAGAATTCCAAGTAGGCAGTCTCGTCCTAAGAAGGAATCACAAAGATTCTCGAGAAGGCAAACTCGCCGCTAACTGGGAAGGGCTCTATCGTGTTTGAGCAAAAACAGAGAATGAGGCATATTACTTAAAACAGCTTAACGGGGAAGAACTTGCTCGACCATGGAACGCCGAAAAGCTAAAACAATATTATAGCTAAGGCCCTAACTGTCGGCATGCTTCGTCGACACGGCAAGCATAACGTACCGACCACAAATGCTCACCCAGGTACAACTGCTGCATACCAAAACAAATCAAGGCAGGCTTTCGCTCATGAACGAGCAAAACCCATGCTCGACAGCGGTCCCTCGATCGAGCCCGCCGTCGTCCAAGTACCATGACAGTTAGAACACCCAGCTCGCGATGAGAAGTTCACGCCGCAAACGCGACCTGATCTCCGCCCTCATGCCCGGAAGCTACCCAGGCCTTTCGACCAGTTCCCCTCACTACCAAACACATCTAAGTCGAGCAAACCCCAAAACAACAAATCATTTAAAGTTACCCTTATAACGGGCACACGCGTATCGAGCAACATTTCAACACTTAGTGAAAATAAAGCAAAGTAAAGCCATGCGCGAAAACAAATCATGCAAAACCGACCACATCGGCCGGGAATAAATATTACAATAAGAGTGGCCACAAGGACGATGATTGTACTTGTTACATCACCAAGGGGCCATGCCCCATACAAAAAATAAGTTACAAGATTACGACACACAGGCCGAAGATACAACTAAAAAGAAGTCACTCGTCCATATGCTAAGGCTCGTCACGGGCAATTTTTGCATGCTTCTCACCGATTTGAAGAAACTCGGGGATGACGATTTTGTCGTCCGCAACGCTGTAGAGGAATCCATCCCCCTCGATGGACAATGCAACCTCGGGGTTCAGGATCCTCAACTGCGCCATGACATTGTTGAACGAATCCTCAGCGATGCCTTCGCAATCATCCTCTGCCTGGTTGATACAGGCGACCAGCTTAGCCCAAGTCTTCAGCTTCTTCACCTCCTCGTTCTCGTCCTCAGTGGGGGGTAGCGGCGGTCCTTAATTGCTCGACCAGGTCTTTCACGGCTTTCTTTTTTGCGGCAAGGGTGTCTTACTCCCTGGTCACCTTGGTCAGTTCATCCTGGGACTTTTTCACTGTCTCCTCAACGGCCCTGGCCTGCTCCTCCCTGAACTTCTTCAACTTCTATTACAGGTCCGCAATCACAACCCGGGCCTTCCTCAACTCTGATTCGTGGTGGGAACCCTCCTCGGTGTAAACCACCGCCATTTCCAAGGCCCTAGTCAGGGAAGAAGCATCCTGAGTTAGCATTGCCCTTTTGCTCGAACGGTCCATCTCCTCGAGCTTCAGAGACTCCGCCTGAGGAATTACCAAAGAAGAGCCGTCGAAGAACCTTTTGTTGTGGAGGCACGGGGGCAGCTCGAACCTACTCTTATCCCCCTCCTTGCTGAGGTCTACAATCTCGCCCGCCTGTGTGCGCTTGGGCCTCAAATTAACAGGCACAGGAGATGTCTGGACGACTGAGGGGTTAGACGAGGAGCTCCCCGAACCCGTTTGTGGAGTAGGCCCTTGCTGGCTGAGGCGGCTCTTCCTGATTATTATACCCATCTTGCCCTTCGCTTGAGCATTCTTCACCATCCGTTCATGGGCAGAAGACATTTTACCTGCAAAACATAACGAGCACATTAGCAAAATGAGAGGATAATAGTCTGAAAAAGCTAAGAAATAAAGCCTATCCAGCAATTCTAGAGCATCCTCCCGAGTGCGGCACTCGAGGATCTCCTTTGTATTGATAAAACGACTCTCCACGTTGAACCCCTCATCTTCCTCGTAAATTGGATCCCCGTTCTTAGTCACGCACTGAGCAGGGGTAAAACTGTTGACAAAACCCACCAGCTTTGCGTAGTTGGCCTTGTCATCCTCGTTCAGCATGTCCAGGGTGGCGGTGTAACCATCTGTTCCCATGGTGAAATGATCCCCGCTCCAGCAGAAGGGGAACCTTAACAACCTCCACCCTTGTATCTTTCCCTCCTCGTTGACAATATCCTCCCCGTTTTCGTCCTTCGAGACCTCCCAGACAAACGTAAAGTCAGTGGCCTTCTCTGACATGGCTCAATAATATAAAACCTCTCCTTGAAAGTCCTAATGGACTCAGAGAAGGGTTAGAACAACTTCCTCCCCTGCTTCAGGGAGACCCAGCCGAACTTCCTCCCCGAAACTTGTGCCTAAAGGTGGAAAACCGTAAAGAAAAGGGGGAGGGTAGCTCATATCTCTAGAAAGTCACACGTCAACTCGAATACCCGTATGAAGGCAATTGAGTTAGGATGTAACTGCGAGGGGGCCAGATCCATATGCACGAAGATTGACCTCTGAAAATCCGTGAAGGGCAACCTCAGCCCTATCTCCTTGAAGATGTATTTGTACATGGGAAACATCTCCCCGTAGTCTGAGCAAATGTGATCGTCCTCTCTGGGGAAATGGACCTTCCACTCCCCCTCAGCCGCCACCGTTGTGAAAGCATCTCTGGTGTAAGAGGCAAAAACGGAGGCATGCTCCCCAGGTTCCGCGACGGACCACTCCTCCGCGGTAGTCCTCAAGGAAGGGGTTTCGTCAGCATCCAGGGGAGTAGCGGTGTATTTAGTGTCACTATCCTCCGAGGAGCTCCCCTCGGACAAGTCTCTAAGAATTTTAACCTCGGTTTCGCGTGCCATCTCCTTTACCTGAAAAGTAGAGGACAAATGTGAATTCGATGACAAAATCAAATCCACCCTTCCACTGCTAGTCAAGTGAAAGGGCGCGCGAAGGCCCAAGGACAACGTCCCAGGCCTAACCCCTACTCAAATGGCACAACTATAGTGCGAGGAGATGCCCACGACAATCCCTCTGACAAACTCGAGAATATCATCCTCGGTTCGCTACCCATAACCTCCGTTGAAGATCGCCTGGAAAACTCATGAATCCACTGGAAAACTCACAAGTACACCGGAAAATTCATGGTTTCCGCCGGCGACAAACACTTCTGTCGTCGCAACAGCGTCAAAATCAACCAAAAAGGACTAAGTTCCTAAGGTTTCGGCGACGACGACAGCGGCGAAAAATGGCCAAACCACCACAAGCCAGGCACGCCAAGCAACGTTACAGGTCCCCTGGGAACGGTCTCCCTCGGGCACCATAAAACTACTTCGTCTCGTCATCAAGCAACGACCATCTCTGGACTTTCCCGAGACTGCGAGCTACTCTTAAGTCATCACTCCCATGCTCGGGAGCAACGACTCGGGGGGCTCCTGTTCTGGACTGGCTTAATGGCTGGGCATGATCCAATCCACTTCTGCTCCCAGAATGGCCCAATTGTCTAAGTCCAGCCAATTTAGGGCAACATTTACCTTCCTGCCCCTCTGTCGGGCAAGGCTGGTCGGATGACCCCTAGGGTCAGCTGCCCCTCCTCAACAGTTCCTGGCTGTCACGCATGGTTCCACCATCCAGAAAGAGTCACGACGCCCGTACCCGCGACTGCGCCTCTGCCTGTGGAAACTGCTAGTTTCGCGCACCTCTGTCTGTCCCAACGGCTAGTTTCTGGCAGTTACCTATTTTTTGGGGAACAACTATCTCGCCCCAAAAATAGGGACCAATGGACAAGCGTTAGGGGCACTATAAAACCCCTCTCATTTGAGAAGGTCAGGTATTCTAAATCATCCTACGAAACACACACTTTGTACTTGCCTTCTCTTTCTCCCGATCCTTACTTTAGCATCGGAGTGCCTTGCAGGTACACCCCCTCCTCATCTTTCTCACACAACATCGCAGACGTCATCTCTGTCCCACTTCAAGTTCTGATCAGGCGTCAAGATAAAAAATAAACATATCAAAACAATCCACTAATCATTTAAAAAAACCATAATTGAAAAAACAAAACTAAAAAAAATCATAATTGAAAAAACATTACTAAAGTTTTTTAAAAAACCTTAAATTTTAAGTATTCTTTTATCTAAGTTATAAGTATGACTTTTAACAGTATTTTTAAGAACGTGCAAGACGGATTATCAAACAGGGTATAAAAATTTTCACAACTAAGTTAAGACTAAAAAGAGCCTAAAAAGTATTGATTATATTTAAACGATAACAAAATAAGACCCCTATTTATTTTTCGAAGTTAAATCATAATTAACCTAAAGAAAACCTCTGAAACTTAAGATCGACCTAATTTTTAAATTAATCAATTATACAACATATATCATAAATGACTTTTATTATTATAAATTTAATAAATAATATTATATAATTGATATATAAAATAATTTAAATAAAATTTACAAAAAGTATTAATAAATTAAAACTATATAATTTTTTTTTTAAAAAATAGGCCCTAGGCTGTAGGCTTGTGGACTACCCCTAGGGCCGGCCATGACTAGAGTAAGAGAATTCTAATTCAATTTATATTGTTGTGGTTAAGTAGGTAGATATTAGCTTCTAGATATGGGCTAAATAGTTCTAATTAGTTGGTCACAAATTTAATTTATTTACGAGGTTTTCTAGCATTATAATTAATAGAAAAATATTCTTGCAATTATTATTTATATTTTTCTTAAAAATTTAAAACTCTAGAAAATATAGTTTATTTAATGAGGTGTTTAACTTTTTAAATTAATTAGAAGAGATTTCTTGAGTTATCAGTTTTTTTCCCTACCTTAAAATTGAAGCTGCTACTAGTGGGGTATTTGTAAGATTTAAAATTTTAACTATTTAGTAATTTTATTTCAAACGAATTCCTACATTTTAAAATTGATAAATTTTTTGTGAGATTTATTTTAAAATAGTAGTATAAATAATAAAGTAGAAGTTTGTGTGACTCAAACCTCCATTAAAATTGAACCTTGAGTGAGTATTGCGAGTTAGAAAAACTTGAAACTAAGTTGGTAACTATTTAAACTATGAAGCTGTGGATTAGGGAAACAAAGATTGTTGCTCAGAAATTATAAGGATTTTTATTGTTAAGAAGATCATCCTTTGTTTGATTAACATGTTTATAATTGTTATTTTAATGTGATGTTCATATTATGGGATTTATGTAATGATTGTGAAGTATGACTTATATAGTTCTTGTTGAATGTTGAAATTTATACTTCGTATTGATATTCATATTATGATTATTTATGGAATGATTCTGATGTATGACTTATTGATTTATGTTAAAATATTGAACTTTATATTTTGTAATTTGGGGTTACTGTTTTCATGACTTTGTCTATAACTTGGAGTTTGGACAAGATTGTGTTTATAGGATACCCCTTCTGAGTGATTTTATTGGTTTGTTTTCACAAGGTGAATCATTCACACATAGATACATACAATATTTTGAAGGAATCTATGGGGTTGGAACCTACTCTGGTACATCCATGGTGTTGGAGCCCACAGTCCTAGCAGGAATCATGCATGCATGTCGTGTTGTCAGTCCTGGGGACGCTTGCTCTGCTGAGTGTTGATATTTGGACATTTGACATCATTATGTTTGATACTCCCTCCGTCTCATAAAAAGTGTCTCATTTGTACTTTTTTTATGTTTTAAAATAAATGTCTCTTTAGAATACTAATACAACATTTATTATTTTTTTCACTACTATACCCCTATTTATTAATTTTCACGCTTTTCAACTACTCCACTAATTATAAAGTAAGGGTATTTTAGTACGAACATATAATTTTATCTTTAAAGTTAACACTTCTAATCATTTTCTTAAAAACCACGCATATTCTATTTCAAACACTTTTTATGAGACGGAGGGAACATCATATATATTTTTGTTTTAAATGTATTTGTATCTCTAGTGTACAACATTGATGTTTACATGTTTTATTGTGTTAATTTTATGAACTTTAAATGTATGTATGTATTAGAAGACTCTAACGAAATTGAATTAGAAGGTATCTCAAGATATCTTGAGATTTTAAAGGTAAAACACTTAGAAATTGAATTAGAAGACTCTAACGAAATTTTCTAGCAAGTGATCTTATTTATGTTTAGTGAATATTATTTTATCACCAACATATTTTTAATTAGAGTAAAATTTTCTTTTAACAAGATTGATGTGTAAAAATTGAAATATCTAGTTAAGGGATGCAATTTTGAAAGATAACCGATGACTTCTCGGCAAGTGTACCGATAATGTCGCGATAATAAAAAGATCGAACCCACAAGGACTGTGTTTGTATAAGATAAGATTTGTGTAATTTAAAGTAAAATAGTAAAGAAGGGGTTTTTGCAAGTTTCAGTGTAAAATGTAATTAAACGAGAAAACAATGTCACGAAAGCGATCAGGTTGTGTATTAGAATCACCTTATCCTATCTTGTGGGTGTATGATGCATTGTATGAATGATCATATCCTTATAATCTCACGGCGAAGTAACAAAACCTTTATAGCTAGTCCCCCGCGAAATAACTCACTAACAACTATTCTGAGCATTCTATTTCTAGTCTGCTAGCGTAAGCAGTGTCAGACGATGTACATACCGTTAATTCCCTATGCCACTACTCGAGGTCTCATATCCCTAGTTAACCAGCGTAAGTAGAACAGTTGCCCTAGGTCTAACACATAGGCTACGGGTCAGGAATCCCTATGTGTCCAATATCAGATTAACAGAGTATCTCCAATAAAAAACATTAAGAATAAGCAACAACTGAATACAATTATAATTCAAATGATTCGTACAAAGTCAAACCAACATATAATACCAACAAGATTAAATAAGGTTCATCATCACACAACCTAATCTAGGATAATTTAGTTACACATTATTCTGAAAAGAATACCATAATCGTTAGATAACAATAACATGAGAAGACCCTTGAAGAGATGGCCTCCAATGGCTTCAAATGCTCTAAAAATCTTCTTTTATGCTCCCAAACTCGTACTGTCTTCTCCAATTTTCGTAACCCTTATCAAACAGCAGATAATCCCCTTTTAAAGCACTCAGAACGGGTCAGAACGCGTCAGAAAAAGCCTAGAAGAGCACCCATTGCACGCATTATATAAGCATCGCGCGCCATACACTTTATTCGCCTTTATCGCGCACGCGATAGCGCACGATGATGCATATAATTATTCCAGTAGCTGCGTGAAAACACTCCTTTTGCTCAAAAATTTTCACTAAGTCCTATTCTTCCATTCTTGGTTATTTTTCACTCATTCTTGGGTCTTTCTTCATCATTTTGGCTCATTTTTCGCTTGTTTTTCTACGATTCTTCGACTAATTAGATGCAATGACGGGCTGTCATCACAACCCCAAACTTGAACCTTTGCTTGTCCTCAAGCAACTCACCTACAACTACACATTTCATCAGACAACAAGTCGTACAATAACAATTGAACATCACCAAATTTTTTCGTTGCCTGGACATTATTCCGGCTTCCAATTTCCATCCGGCAAATTCAAATAATGTCCCCAACATTGACAAGTACTTAAAGTGTCTCTCGACTCATTTTACTCACTCAATGGATCAGGTTATCACTCAATCAACAAGCAAAATAAATTATACTTAGCTTGATCATGTTCTAATATAGTTCATCATAGAAATTATAGCACACACATAAGATGACTTTTCGGGTTGTGACTTGGCTTATGTTTGGATAAGATCTTTTTAGGAAAATAGGTTTAAACCTTTAGAGTTAGGTTCCTAGTTCTCCTTTTTTCATACCCCTTTGTTCCTTCTTAATGACACTAGAGATTCGGTCATTTTTTTTTTCTCATCATTTTTTTTGAAGAAGTGACTTTTTCCACTTCTTATTTTCTAAAAAAAAATTATTTTTGACCATTTATCTCTAGTACCCCAACCCCAAAGTTAGAACTTTGCTCACTTACAAGAGCAACCCCAAACTTAATCTTTTTCATTCACTTTAAGAACTTAGGTTCTACCTAACTCCAAAGAGAGGGTGGAAAGAAAGGATCTTTCAAGTCAAATGGCTAAGAGTTGTAGGCTACGTCACCGAAAGAAAGACTTAGGCTCAAAGTGGCTAGCGAAGGATGTTCCTAAAACTACGAGTTGGCTACAAAGGCTCAAAGTTCTAAACAAGGAACTTGCCTCGTGTGTGTTAATCAGACTAGAAAACTTAATAGGAAATAAATCAAACCAGATAAAATAAAATTGCATGGATACACTCTAAGAAAGAAAAAGTGAACAATGGAAATATTTAGGCTCAAACCTTACCATATGAGGTATCTGAAGGTTGAGTACAAGTCTGTTGATTTTTTTTCTCTTCCTTTGCCTTCAAATCGTCAGTTTCTTTGATTATGATCAAGTCACTTCCTTTTAATATTTTCTTGGATCATGTGTTCAATGCTAAAGTTAAACTTGTTAATCTGAAAAAACACAACCGCAACCAAGTTTATAGAGAACAATAAGGATATTTATGATAGGGTATTTCTTGAGTAGCTAATTCCCCTTGTGGATTGTCTTTAATAAAATAAAAGTAACGTCTGCAAAACAAAAAAACATTAAATATTGATGAGTTACCACTCATCCAGCGCTTATTTTTTGTCATTAGCTTGATGTTTGGCATCATGGGCCAGACAATAGTAGGGAGGCTGTATCGCCAGAAACCTCTCCACCATAATAATGCTCTAGTCATTGTCCATTCACTTTAAATTGTCTCATATCACCAGGATCCTGAATCTCAATGGCTCCACTTTGACATACCTCTGTGACTACGAATGGTCTTGACCACTTGGATTTCAGCTTTCCTGGGAACAATCTTAGCCTCGAATTAAATAGTAAAACATGTTGACCAACCTGAAAATTTCTCCCTACAAGATTTTTATCATGGTATCTCTTTTCCTGTTCCTTGTAAATGAGCGCATTTTCATATGCTAACAATCGCATCTTTTCCAATTCATCCAGTTTCAATAATCTCTTCCTTCCAGCTAATTTCCCATCGAAGTTCAAAAACTTTACTACCCAATATGCTTTATGTTCCAATTCGACGGGGATATGATATGCTTTTCCATACACCAACTGATAAGGGGAGAACCTTAAATGCGTTTTGAAAGCCATCATGTATGCCCAGAAGGCGTCATCCAATTTAGTTGACCAATCTTTCCTTGAGGCTGCCACCGTCTTTTCCAAAATTTGCTTCAACTGTCTATTAGATACTTTCACCTGACCGTAGGTTTGAGGATGATAAGGTTTGGACACCTTATGCTTCACATTATATTTTCCTTAGTATAGTAAGAGTGACTTGTATACCTTTACAAACCATGTAAAAACACTCATAATTAATTAAATGTATTTGTAATCTATATGTACACGTATAAAACATTTTCTAGCAATCTTTAAAGTTATAGGGCTTTCAAAATATTTGTGTGTGTGTGTGTGTGTGTGTGTGTGTGTGCGAGTTGTCTTAGTAGAGCAAGAGTTAGTCATATACCTTCAAAAGACAATGATCACTCATACAGGTGTTGATGACAGTCATTAATCAGGTATTTTTTAAAGCAATTTTTGTTGTTTTTTAGGGGTTATTATTAAAGAAATGAGTTTTAGAGGAAAACTCAACAAAATATGAGAGAAGGAACAAATATGTCAAAAGAAGAAAAGTAGAATTTGGAAGCAAGAAAAGAAAGGAAGTTGCTGGAAAAAATGTGGTGTGATTTAAACGTGTTTGAATCCATATTTTCAGCAAATATTACAACATGGTGTTTGTCTGATAATTTGATCATATCTTGAGCATCGTAACTCCGATTGAAAAGGGACAATCAGACAATAAAAGCTAACAAAAAGATCTAGCTACAGGAAAATTGTGCCATGATTAAAAGCAATCTTGCATGATTTAATGCATTTTTTTGTTTTTCTTTAAAAGGAAAAAATTAGATTTTACAAGTGTTGGACTTTTTGGAGAGTGATTTTCATAGTAGACGTGATCGAGTAGCAAGGATTGGAGGTTTTTCTCCATTGAAGACCAGTTTTAATCTTCAAATTTATGTATCTTTCTTATAAACTTGTTGCTATGAATAATTTTACTATGAGTAGATAAGTTTTCTTAGATTTTTTCTTTTGAGATGAATTTTTTTTGATATGGTTGAACTATGTAATTGACTGAGTATTGTTTTATTAATTTGCAATTGTAGTATTATTCATATGTTTACGAATATATTTGTTCTTAATGTTTTTCATATGTTTACGAATATATGAATTGATCTAACTTTTGAATGATTACTAGCCCTAAATTTTAAAACATGACTGAATTTAAATGTTCAAAATTAGTAATTACTTTAGGAATAGAGATTTATAATTTTGCGATATAGGAATTAATGTCGGATAAAAACATATTTTAATTTCGAATTCACATAAGGGATTAGAGGGTTGTTACTAAAAGAGAGGGTTATACACCAAGGAATTTGGTATAAGTATTTTGTTAATTAATCGTAATACAAGAAGAATACATTAAGGGAATATACATAATTATCAAACAATGACAAATAAAGGATTCGAGAAAGGTATGGTTATTTTAATCTCTAATAACTTTTATCTTTTTCTTTTCTTTTCTCTTGAAAACTAAACTTTTACGAAAATCTCCCAACTTAGTAATTTCATTACAGTGGTATTGTCGTGTTGCAATTAAGAAATCCTTCAAGAGACGGACTTATTATAAATATTATTATGTGACGATGATTTAGTACACATGCTAAATAATCTATCACGAGCTAAGTGCATGACCAGGCAAGCTTTAACACTTCGTTTCTCTCTCTCTCTCTCTCTCTCTCTCTCTCTCTCTCTTTCTCTTTCTCTTTCTCTCTCTCTCTCTCTCTCTCTCTCTCTCTCACACACACACACACACACACACACACACACACACACACACACACATACACACACAACTATTAAGTTTCAAATCCCTTTGTTAGTTTCCTCATTGACTTAGCACGTGTTACGAAACTTTGAATCTTTTAACTAATTAGGCTTAAGATATCTTCATGACCGGAAGATATCATCATATATTGTTAAATAATTGATATAGAAGACTTTATTGATCGTTGTTTGACCTATGGTAATGTCTTTATTTGAGATGGCTTTGACATTCATTAAAAATCATCATGATTGCCTAATTCAGTTTAATTGATAAAGAATTCACTAAATGTTGTTTGACATAATTTGTTTGATATAACCAAAGTGTTGACATCATCTTGTCATCATCAAAACCAACACAATCGTCTCAATGATTATAGATAATTGTACCTAAAAGCACATAGAACCATAAGTGACTCATCATGCACATTGTAATACTTTAGCTTAAGCTGTTGAACATGTGACTCCAAACACAAGAGAGGGTGACTTTTGCCAGTTTTAAAAACCATTTCCAAATAAAAATTAAACAAAATTAGATTTTAAAAATGTTTGTAAAACAAACACAATGAATGCAACAAAAAATAAAAAAAATCATATATATGAAAATGCAACTAAAATTAATAGTTGAAAAGTAAAGAGTTAAGGGAAGAGAGAAAAGCACAAGAGATATATAGAGGCTCAAACTAATAATGTGACCTGATCATTTTAATCTCAAATAACTTTCATCTTTTTATTTTCTTTTTTGTTGAAAACTAAAGTTTTATGAAAATCTTCCAACTTAGTAAAACTTCAATGCAATAGTATTGTCGTGTTGAAATTAAGCAATCCTTGTGGAGACGAATTTATTATTAATATTATTACTTGAAGAGAATTTAGTACACTTGCTTAATAATCCATCAAGTTATTTGGCACTATTGCCGGAGATTGTTGAATTATTTCAAGAAGGAAATGTTTGTGCTTGATTATTATTTTAATTTTAATTTTAATTTTTTGTTTTTGTTTAGTTGTTGTTTTTATTTTATTTTAATTTTCTTCTTTTTTATTTTATGCTTTTATTCTTATTTTATTTGATATTTTTATTTTTATTTTTTGTTATTATTTTATTTTCTGTTCTTATTTAGTCATTGTTAATTAGTGCAGTGTTACTAAGGTATTTTCTGGTTGTTTATGCGAGGTACCGAATTGAGCGAATTTCTATTTGATTCGAAGATCGAGAAGACAACGAGAGAAAATTGGAAAACATAGAAGTTAACACGATTAGCAAAAAAAGAGAAGGAAAAAAAGCCAACACCAACTTCTTCAGATAATGAGAGTGATCAAGAAGAATTAGTTATGGTTAATCCACCATCTAGGAAAACTGTGGGAGATTATTTCAAAAGAACTAATGCTTGGAAAATTTCTCTTGGGTTCCAACTAGAAAATACTAGGGCTTTTGATATCAAAAATATTGGTTTTACAAGTTTAAGAGATAATCAATTCAATGGAAGTGCTATTAGAGACCCATGGAAACATCTTAATCATTTGTAATACCCCGTATTAGCTAAATGCTCAATTGGACATCAGATGAGATCAGATGAGCTTTTGTGTACTTTATCTTTGGATGATTGGATTAATGGAAATCCTCTAAGTGCTCTATGAATTGTTAATTGGGATCAGTAGAGCAACTAATGGACTCTGAAGAGACCAATTATTCAACAAAGGGACAGATCAATAATTATTAGTCCAAGAGAGAGAATTTTAAGGTAACTCTAATAATTGATCATTTGGTGTTAGATGATAAAATATCAATTGAAGATATTTTACTCTATTGGATTATATTATATATATATATATTGAAAAGAGAAATAGAAATAGAAAGAAGAAGAAGAAGAAGATAGTAAGAGAAGAAGAAGAGAGGAAAGAAGAGAGGAAGAAGGGAAGAAGAAGAAAGCTCATGGATCATCTTTATTATTCATCATTTTCTTCAACCTCCTCTTCGATTATCAGGTGGGTTCTAGTTAGAAACTCTAAGTTCTAGAATTTCATGTTTGAACTTAGGTTAGAATGTTGAGAGAAAATGATAAAATTGGTAAATCGATGTTTCTAACGGATAAAACGTGAAATAAATCGCGTAATATAATCGGGTTGTATGTGGAAATAATCGGGAATACTTGTTGGTATGTTGGAATATGTTTTGATTGAGATTGGATTGAAATTATACCATTGAAAACAGTTTTTTTTTTATTCTGGTTCAGTGGTAACCGGTTACATGCAGGAAAATAGCAGTTTTTACGCAAAAATGAACTAAGTAACCGATTACTCGTTTTAAGGTAACCGATTACCATATTGAAATTTGGCTACTGTAATGCGCAGTGAGAATGGGTAACCGGTTACTCATTTTGAGGTAACCGGTTACCACTGTTGTGATTTTTAAAAAATGTTTGAAAATTCATAACTTTCGAACCGTGATCCCAATCGAAGCGTTCTTGGTATCATTGGAAAGCTATGACGATCCTCTACCTAATGAAAATATTGAGTATGATGTGGGATTAATTATTTAGTGGCAATTGAATGAAAATAATGTTTATGTGATATGTTGAAAATCCATATCTTTTGGATCGTAAATCCGATCAAAGAATGATTATAGTCGATGTAAAGCTGTGAAATATCCTACGGGATAAAATTGAGAAATATTGATTTTGATACCCGATTAAATGAATTGGAGGGAACTCGAGAATTTGTGTTAACTTTATGAGTTGAATTATTACATGTAATTCATTATAAAATTGTATTATGTCATATCTATCTAATTGTGACTTGTGAATGAAAGAAAATATGCATGTTTAAAATATGAATTAGGAAGAGTGAGGAAACTCTACCCCAAAACCAAATGGCATAGTTTAAGGTTGTGACCTAGTAATGGCTAGGGATTAATAAAGACTCTAGATGGCGATACACGAGCATTTGATGTAGAAAGGTGCATCCTTGACGAGTAATGGTCTAGAGTAGATAACCTAGATGGCAATGCTCGTGCATTCGATGTAGAAAGGTGCATCTTTGACGAGTAATGGTCTACGAGAGAGAGTGAAACACTAGTATGGAACATGTGTGTAAACCTTTGTGTTTTATAAGAAAAGGCAAAAGAGGCCTAAAGGCAAAAGAGGCCTAAAGGCAAATGTGGCCTAGAATTGTTAAATACAATTATGGTTGTATGTGAAATTACAAAATAGTAACCATTCCCCATTATGTGTCATTTCATGAGTAACGAGCTCCTCTAAAATGAATGCACAATTTCTTGGTAGGTTTGATTCCCGAGTATAGTACGAATGGAGCCTACGGGTAAAGAGACTTGTGATGGTTAACAGGCCATGAGAAGTGGCAGTTCACAGTTAACAGGCCGATGATCCCGAATCCATTTCGTATGCCAAGAAATCTACGAGGGTCCATGACTCGTTCCAACTTCTAGACGTAGAAGAGGATGGGAAAAGGGGATGCCTTGATGAGGTTACCGATTAGTGATAATTTTTTGAGTTAACAGGCTCATGAACATGTTTCCATATAGTGTGAGATTGTGAACTCAATGACATTTCCCTTCCCCTTGACTTGAGTTGGGATTTGGCTAGAACCCTGTAAAGCCGAGAGAATCCATAAGATAGGGAACTCACTGAGATTAATATCTCACCCCATTATCGTTGTTATTTTTAGGTTGTTACAGGTTTGATTTACAAGTGGAGCTATGCTTGGATGTTTCAAGAGAAGCTTAACTTTAGTATTCCGCTGTGTAAAATTGTTGTATACAATTGAGGATATTGTATATTAATCTTAGTTTTATTATTTTGGCTAGTTTCCATACCTTGTACCATAGATTGTATTATGTATTTTAGAATGGTCAAGTATGTGAATTACGCCATTAGGCACTTATGATGGTGTCAGTACCAAATAAAATGCTTGTATAGTATTATTCTAGGTATATATTATACAGGGCATTACATCATTTCTATGTGACTCGTTCTGTGTGCCAACTAGACGGAGTAACCGAGAACCAAATCAAATTGAGACTTTTTGGATTTTCCTTAACTGGAAGGGCAAATAACTGGATACATTGTTTATCAAGTGGAACCATTCAAACATGTACTGAGTTAGAAGATACGTGGAAAGAAGAGTTAAAATATCAAACTTTGAACAAGGTGATTTAGAATCTCTGAAAGACTCTTGACAAAGATTCAAGTTGTTACTTAAAAGGTTCCCAAATCATGACATGGACAACATGGAGAAAATGCAACATTTAACTCGAGGCTTAAAAGTTTATACCATAATGCTTCTTGATGCATTAGTTGGAAGTACAATGAAAATGAAAAACTGAAGATGAAGTGAAAGAGTTGACTGAAAGGATGTGTCTGAATGAGTATTGCTCAAAAAGGGAATGGATATGATGAAAGAAGATAAGAAAAAGGGTGTGCTAGTGTTGGATACCAACACAACTTTGTTAGTGTAACTGGAAGCCCTTACTAAACAATTAGCTGGAGCCACCATCGTTCTAGTAAATGTTAGTCTAGTTTAGATGCTGCATTATGATTTTTGTGGTGATGGACGTGCTAATGGAAATTGTGTACCAAAGAGACATACTGAAGAAGGTTAATTTGCTGGAAATTTTCAAATAGGTAATGCCTGTTAGAAATATCACCTGAACTTCAAGTGTAGTAACAACCAGAGTTTGAATGCAAGCCAATGAGTTCCTCAAGTCCATCAAGCTCTTAAAAATCCACAACTAGAGAAGCCTTCTCAATTAGAAGAGGCTATGGCTTAATTCATGAAGATGACCCAAATTAATTTTGAGTAAATGAGCAAGAATCATGAAGCATCGGTCAAAAATCTAAAAATCCAAATTAAACAGTTATATAGATAATTGTCATCTCAAACAAGTGGAGGTTTCAATGGGAGTACTTTGGATAATCCTAAGAATAAGAGTTGCAATTCCATTGAATTGAGAGACATGGTAGTTTCCACAATAACCAATCTTAGGAGTGAGAAGAAAATTAAAGTGGAGGAAGTAGTAGATGAGGGAGTAGTTAAAAAGGAGAAAAATAAAAAATTAGATGGAGAAAAAAGTGAGGAAAAAGAGGAAGACACTAGGAGAGGATACACACTTGGTGAACTAATTAATAGAAACTCACCTTTAAGAAGAACCAAGGAGAAAATACTCAACGAACCAAATCCCAAACTCCCTTATTATATGAAACCACCTTATCCTATATTGAAGAAAAATTAGAAGAAAGAAAAGGAAGATGGTCAATTCAAGAAATTCACAGAGAATGTCACCATGCATCAAGTTAATTTCCCTTGTGGTAAAGCTTTAGAGAAAAGTCCATTTTATGTAAATTTCAAGAAAGATCTATTAACCAGAAAGAGAAAGCTAAAGTATGATGAGAATATATCTTTGACAGATGTGGGTAGTGCAATCATTCAAAGGAAGCTTCCATCAAAGCTCAAAGATCTAGGCCAATTTTCCATTCATTGCACCATTAACAAGCTAAAGATATAGCAGACACTTTGTGATTTAGGGGAAATCATCAACTTGATGCCTCTTTCTATGTTGAAGAAAGTTGGTTGCGGTGAAGTTAAGCTAACTCAGATGAACCGCACATTGGCATATCGATCCATGACATATCCTTGTGGTGATCTTGAAGGTATGTTGGTTAAAGTGGATGATTTGATATTTCCAGTTGATTTTTTTTTATTCTAGACATGGAGGAAGATGTAAAAATACCTCTAATTCATGGAAGACATTTCTTAGAAACATGTAGAGCTTTGCTTTATGTGGAGTTAGGTGAACTTATACTAAGATTTCAAGATGAGAATATGATTTTTAATGTTTTTAAGGCGATGCGTCATCATTATGAAAATCATCAATGTTATCAAGTTGATGTAGTTGAAGAGGTAGTGTAGCGAGCGATTTTGGACGCGGTTCTTAAGCGCTGGTCGCTCTCTGCGGTTGAGCTTAAAACTACAGGTCAATTCATTTTTTATCCTATTATAAGCTGAATAAGGAAGGGAAATAGATGTCTCCAATTAAACCTGCTTTGCATACTGAGTTTAAACAGCGGTCTGTTAGGTTACGAATGCTATCAATGTGGGGGGGCCTTTGTACTGGTTATTTGTATTTTCGCCAATACTGGTTTCTTTCTAGACAGAAGGTTTCTGACGGGGAACAAGGATTAGGATGTTAGGACTGATTACTGCTTTTGATGTGAGAGTATGGGATTTGGTTTTTTTGTTTAGTGTGCTCGCTAAGATTTTTCTTTCAATCTTATGCCTACGTATTCCCGTTTACCGAAACAGGGAAATCAGAGCGTTCGTAGTTCCTCCTATTCTATGGGAGGAAATGGGCATTTTTGGTGTCTTGTTCAAAGCCCAAGACGTGAAGCGAAAGGTGATTTGTATCTTGTTCAAAGCCCAAGATGTGAAGCTGAAAAGTCTATTTGTGTCTTGTTCAAAGCCCAAGACGTGAAGCTGAAGGACCTCGACTTTAGAGAGAATTTGTCATCTCTAAAGAAGGGTTTGTCTATCATAACTGTTGGGTGACTGGTTATAAAGGAGAATTACTTTAACCGGGATACGCGGATCCTAGCAATGCCATAATTTCCTTTAAAGGGGATTTTAACCTGAAGGAGAAGACTTTAACTCAGTGTAGAGCAATGCTATCTTTCCTTAGGAATTTCTCATGCTAAAAGAGGGACAGTGGCATGGATGTAGATGATCCAGAGGCTTGCCGCTTACAGCGATTAGATGAAGGGGAAGGAGTTGTTGATGTTTGTATACTGTGAACGAGGCACAACTTTGATGCTAAAAGGTTGATTGGATCAACCAGTGGTTTTCTTATACGAAGCCTAAGAGGAGGCTATTGGGGTGATGGACTCAACGAGGGAGTCTCTTATGTGTCTCGTACAAATCCCGAGAGAGAGGCTAAACGTTGTTTGACTCCGTTGGGGAGGATCATTGTACAAAGCTCAAGAGGAGGCTATGGTGACTGTTCAGTTAAGTGACAGGTCCAATATACTGATTTTGAAAGAGAAAATTAGTTCTTATATGAGCAACACTGCACTCAAGGATTTGATTCAAGGATCCAGGTTATTCCTGTTTTTTAAGGAAGCGGGAAATCCAAAGGGTATTGAGACTGTCCGAGTCTGCGGGTTTCCTTTCTATTCTTGAAGGGTGCTTGAGAATGTCTTTGAGACTCAAGGAGATTAGACTGTCCAAGTCTAGAGTTTTATGCTTTGTATTATGCTTTGAGAAACAGTAGTAGACTCTATGAAATGACTGCTCTACGCATATGACTAAGTTCTGTTCCTATACCTCTAGGAGGTCGTCGGGACAAATTGTACGAAGCCCAAGAGGAGGCTGGAAACTCTTAAGAAGCTGACGGATCCTTGTATTAAGCCCAAGAGGAGGCTATCATTCCCGGAGGAAGAGATCATTATACGAAGCCTAAGAGGAGGCTGTGAATACTTCTAGGAAGCCGTAGGGTCCTTGCACTAAGCCCAAGAGGAGGCAGGGTTGCTTTTAGGAAGCCTGTGGGTCCTTGTACGATGCCCAAGAGGAGGCCGATGCTTTTAAGAAGCCCGTGGGTCCCCAAACCCCGAGAAATTCAAGGCAATGCTATTCACCGAGAATAGATCAAAGTCAGGAAAGTTCGAGAATTTGGAAGAAACTCAAAGATGCCATTCACGGAGAAGACATTCATCTTTGGGAGTAGAGTTTCTTTGACAATTCCTAATGAGGACAGCCGAAGAGAAGACTGTATCTGGTGATCCTATTGGGGATCTAGTTGTCTATTTCTATGAATAAACGAAACGGCGTCACCTAGTTCTAGACGTAGTTGCCGGGGAAACTCTAAATATCTATACTATTATTACATAGTTGATATGAGTTTATGAAAGAAGACTTACAGTGAAACAGCCCCACAATACAGTTATATGTATATGAAAGCGGTAAATGAAAGCAATATCCACTTACTCGGTTGTAGAGCTTCCATGCTGTTTGGTTAGTTGTTCAACAAAGAAATATTGATAACAATATTATATTCAAAATCAAAGGAGAAAGTGCTTTGAAAAAGAAAGATTTGGGGCTTACAGCTCAAGGAGAGGCCCAGGGTTTTATCCGTTTGAAATGGCGATCGCGCCGAGGTTTTCTTTTAACGCGGAGGGACTTATACAATAAGTGAGGCCCAAAATGTTTTGGTTAAAAGGGGATTGGGCCTTACACTCTATTAGAGGCCCAAAGTGTTTTTGAATGGGTCTTATAGCTCAAGGAGAGGCCCAAGGTTATTTTTCAAAAGGCGACGATCGCGCCGTTTGTTTTAAAATGTACAGAGGGACTTATACAACGAATGAGGCCCAAATGTTTCCTGTAGAAGGGGGTTGGGTCTTACACTCTAATAGAGGTCGAGAACGTTTTGAATGGGTCTTATAGCTCAAGGAGAGGCCCAGATGGTTTATTTTTAAACGGGCGACGATCGCGCCGTTTGTTTTAAAATGTACAGAGGGACTTATACAACGAATGAGGCCCAAATGTTTTCTGTACAGAGGGGGTTGGGTCTTACACTCTAATAGAGGCCCAAAGTGTTTTGAAAATCAATTTTGAAAGTTGAATTAATCAAAAGAAAACCCTAATTTTAATCTTTAAAAGTAAATATTTAAAGAAAATCAAACAAAACTCAAAATAAACTTGAATAACCCATTTATGATTTTGCTTAAGGTTTGAAAAATGAGGTTTAATCACAAGGGATATTTAAATTCATTAGGTTTTGATTTTCAAAGTAAATAGTCATTTTTAGAATGTTTAAAAACAATTAAAAAATGAATTTATTCACAAAATACTAATTATATTAAATAAATAATATAAATTTAATTTTTTGGTGGAATAAAATATTTCAACATTTTTGTGAATTGTTGCAAAAAGAACCAGTCAAAAATGATAAAAATTGAAGGAGTTATTAATTTTTCAAATCATTAAAAATAATAATATGAAAAATAACAAAATAAAAAAGTGATAAAAAGAAGTCTGGGGCGAGGGGGATTCGAACCCCAGACCTCTCGCTTGCCAATACTCACAAAACCAGCTGATGAACCGTTGGGGCGCAATGCCAATTCATTAATAACATGACAAGTGAAAAATATATATCAAACTTAGTTGGAAAACCTGAAGAATGGCGCCATGGCCATCCTCTTCCTCGAGCTCGTGCGTGAAGTACCATATCTCACTCATCTCTCAACCATTGGACATGATTCAAACACCCAACCCGTGCGTTTTTTCACAAGGAATAAGATGGCAATACCCAATTTTATTCATTTTTAGTGTGGAGGAAAATAATCATGATGAACACAGATGAACCCTAATTTGGAAAAGCAATCATGCAGGCATGGTTATAAGGTCTATAATCCAATTTCTTGGGGCAAAACAATCAACACATGATGGCAATCAAATGGCAAAAATATCATGCGAGAAAATATGCATGGATCATGGAGTTTGAGTTTGAAGCTCACCTTGGTGCAAGCTAAAATGGAACTTTTCCCAGATGGTGTTCCAGTCGTGAATTGATGATCCCTACAGCTTCAATGGATGTTATGGAGTGTGTTGCAAGCTTTGGAACACTTTAAAATTCTTTGGATCAAGCTGGAGACCTCCACCTGCAAAATTGAAGCATAATGGCTTGGTTGAAGGGTGATTTTGAGCCTGGGGTGTTACAGTTGGTGTTTAAGTGTTTGGACACCTCAAATACATCATATGTGATGTGTTTGAGCAATTGGAATGGATTGATTATGGCTGCAACTCAAAACCCTATAGTGGTTACTCAAAAACAAGAAAACTTGAGGTTTAATAAAGAATGAGAGAAAGCAGAGCTGTAACTGGCTTTGGTGTGAGTTGAATGATCCATTGGGACCTCTATTTATAGGTGATCAACTTTTGTTTTGGAGGAATAGTGAAAGGCTGCTGGATCAGATCACATTTGCATGGATTGGCCTGGAGGATTTCTTCTCAAGCAAGGCAAGCTAGCCATTCCCAAGAGCAGGGCTATGCCTTGACCAAAACCACATTCCTCAGATGTTTTTAATGTTGTTTAATCAGAGAAATTGACTGAGTAGGGTAGCTAACTTGACAATGCACTATTCCACATTAATGCACTTTGAATTCAAGGCAAAATGTGCCAAAGTGGATGAACTTCAAGTTGGAAGATTCCTTGGCCTTTTGACTCAGACTTATCAGCTGGATCAGTTGCATTGTGATTGGTTTGAACACAGGTGGCATAGTGATCCTTGGTATTTGGCTCAAAATCGTGTGTGGCAAGCAAACATGCAAACTGATTTTTCCAAAACAGCTTGCAGCAGCATGACTTTGGGCATGGATTTCTCATGGCTTAAGTTGAATCAATTCATGCCGTTGAGCTCTTTGAATTCTTAGTAACATATGCAACAACATTGATGTTTAAATTTGGACTTGATTCAACTTGCATCTATGTGAAAAGATCTCACAAGTTTTGGTGTTTCAACAAAATCTGTCTTGGACAGAATTTTTCTAAGTATTGGAAAATGGTACATTTTCATGTTTTTAGCCACTTTGGCTCACTCATAGCTCAAAATCCATAATGAATTGGAGTTAGGCCTAGTTGAAGTTTTTGTAGAGGGTAATGAGAGCTACAAATCCATCTTTGGATGAGAGAAAATGGCCTTGTGGTTTAGGAGTTATGGTCCTCCAAAGTTGGTACCTTTGTCACTTTATTTTTAACTTAGAAAATTTTCTAAGTTTTTATGGTTACCCCTTTTACAAGTTATCCCACTTTTCTTGATTTTTCTTGATGAATTATGATTCAAATCACACATTAACATCATTTTAGGGTTAAAAATCCATTTTGGTGAAAAATCCCAAAAAGTCAAAGTTGACTTTTGTGCACAGTTGACTTTTTATCAGATGAATTCCAAATTGTGCAATTCTTCAGGAAATCATGTCCTTGACCTAAATCAAACTTGATGGACATGTTCCATGGGTGTCATGGGGTATATTGAGGTATGTCCTAGGGCTTGGGAGCTTGTCCTGGTCAAAAGTCAAAGTTACAGTTGACTTTTCTCTTAAAACCCTAATTGTGGTGCAGATGAAATTGAGACTTGTTGCTCAAGCTTCTTGGATTAATCCATTGTTCCAAATGGATAAATATAGTTCATTAGAGACCCTCAAACCCTCTCTTGAGGTATTGGCTCTTGATTTGCCCTAAAAGTCAACTTAGGGGTGAATTAGGTCAAGAAACCCTAATTCCTGATTTTTAATGCATGCATCCCCTAAGGCAAAATTGACTTGATGATTGGGCCCATGAGGTTCCATGGAGTACATTAGGTTGTGTTTTGGATCTTTGTCTTGTACCCAGATGAAATTCTCCATCTGGAGGCCCTGGTCGACTAAAACCCTAATTTGGTGACACTGGCGATCCTGAGACTTGATCCATCTAGAAGGGAGCAGCCTTGTGCTTAATCCTTGAAGTGAGAGTCCTTTTGATCCATTGTGGATGTTTGAGAGGTTAGACAAGTTGAAGATCATGTCATTCCTTGATTGATCCTTTGTCTAAGGCTCTGAAAGGGCTTGAAACCCTAATTTTGATTGTAGTGGATGCCCACCCATCTTTGGGGAGACTGACAAGATAGGATGGTTTCCCCAAATTGTGATTATGATTTGCACAATGATGGGAAATCTTAGTGGTCAAAATTTGGGGTATGACAGATGCCCCTATTTAATCTTCTTGGACCCGAAGGTGTGAATGACGAAGGTATTCGGGCATTCGGGGTGCAAGAGGATTAAATATCGGAATACCCAAAATTTTGATGGTGGTTATGAATGGTAGCTTATGCATTCATCTTCTTTAGCTAAGCGAAGATGCTTAGAAAAGGTAAACTTCTCCTCGATCCTGGTCTTCAGCCCAGGAGCTGGTCTCAATTTTCTTTTGAAATAAACTTCCCCTCGATCCTGGTTTCCTACCAAGGAACTGGTCTTTGTTTCTTTTGTAAACTTCCCCTCGATCCTGGTTTCCTACCAAGGAACTGGTCTTAGTTTTTGATTTAAACTTCCCCTTGATCCTGGTTTCCTACCAAGGAACTGGTCTTAGTTTCTTTTGTCAATAAACTTTATTGACAAGGGATGCTATGCGTAGCGGTTTTCCTCAAACTTCTCGCCGAATTTTCCTGGGGAGATGCCATTTGATGGGAAAAATTTTGATGTCAGACTCGCTGGGGGGAACCCAGTCGTCTGAGTTGTAGAGTTGCACAAACTTCTCTGTTGGAGACACCATTTGCCGATTCTACTGGGGAAAACGAGTCTCTTGAGAGACTGTTTTTGTTTGGGAGCTTACATCATACTTTTCTCGGGATCTTTCCGGAGAAATGCCATATGATGGGGTCCAATTTTGAGGTGCCAATGACCTTTTCATCAGTGGTCTTTTCGGAGCGAAACTGGCATGCTGCCGAATTTCTGATTATGAGGCTTCCCTTTGGGGATTTTCTTTAATCCAGGAAAGCAAGGATGTCATCCTTAATAGCGAAGAGTGACATCTATTGAAGGTTCTCTGGCCTTTCAGAGGTTCAAGTTATCAAAGTGGTCGAATGCCAACTCTGATCTAGAGATAAACGGGTGGCGAGATTGCTCAGACACAATGTTTCCTGACGAGGAAAAAACTGACCACTCGATTGAGAGAACTCCTATCACTAAGGGACAAGACCGGCTAGAGTGATAGCGATGCAATATGAAATGTAAATGAAAATCAATAATGCATGATGTATGTATGTATATGCTGACAAAACAGGCGCGACATACAAACTGACGGGTGAACACGACTGGATACTCGGTCATCGCGGGGCGTATAGAAATATCGCTGGCTCAAGATAGAAATTTCACCTTGCTTAGGAGAGATAATCCCTGCGAGGAATACCGTTGATCGGGCTTAAGAGGTAAGAACTCGGCCGAAGCGTGTCAGACAAAACAAGGTCTCTGACACAGTTGATCCCTTCATTCAGGCGTACTGGGTTAGAAGGAGTACTTTGATTCTGCACTTTGAAGTTCGCTTACTTCTGGAGACGCGATTGATGTTCTTTCGATGTTCAACAGTCAAAAGAAATTGCCATCTCTATTTAAAAAAGCAGAAAAAGTTTTAACAAGTAAATTCATTTTTGTTTCATTTCAAGAATCGTTAATCATGTTAACAACGTCGTTCTGTAAAGCTAAAACAAATAAGAATTACAAACAGAAGCACAAGGGCTCAAATTTTATTGATAAGATGGAGATCAGCCAAACACGTGATTCCAAAGAGTATATACAAAGTTTGAAAATGGTAATTTACAGGGAAAAGGGCTACGTTGAAACATAACGACCACTGCCCTTCTACCAACTTTGAATTCGGGGCATCCTGAGCTTCTGTCGAAGATGACCTTGACTGGAGTTTTCCTCTGATGGATGATGTAACTGCTGCTGCTGAGGGACTTGCCTCTGTTGAACATAGTTACTTGCCATTATCCCTAATTTTTGCCTGGATTGTACTTTGATGTTTCCAATCCACCGGGATGATTTTTTCATTTCTCTAATTTTTGCCTGGACCGCCCTTTCGGGTTTTCAATCCACCGAGACGTTTTTTTTTTTTAGTTTAGGCGAAGTATTTCTTGACTACATCAACATTCGTGGGATAGGCAAATTTCTCTCCGTCCATGGTTGCAAGTCTCAAGGCGCCGCCTGAGAAAGCTTTCGTGACCACATAGGGGCCGTCATAATTCGGAGTCCATTTGCCCCGAGAATCAGTGAGAAAAGATTGTATCTTCTTGAGCACGAGGTCTCCTTTCCTGAAGATGCGGGGTCGTACCTTTTTGTCAAATGCCCTCTTTATTCTCTGTTGATACAACTGACCGTGGCAAAGTGCCGTTATTCTCTTTTCTTCGATCAGATTCAGTTCGTTGTGTCGACTTTGACACCATTCAGCTTTAGTGAGCTTAGCTTCCATCAATACTCTGATTGACGGGATCTCTACTTCTATGGGGAGCACTACTTCCATGCCATATACTAGAGAGAAAGGGGTAGCCCCTGTTGAAGTGCGAACAGATGTGCGATAACCGTGAATAGCAAAGGGTAGCATCTCGTGCCAATCTTTGTAGGTTACAACCATCTTTTGAACGATCTTCTTGATGTTCTTATTAGCCGCTTCTACCGCTCCGTTCATCTTGGGTCGGTAGGGAGATGAGTTATGATGTTCGATCTTAAACTCTGCGCACAACTCCTTCATCATCTTGTTGTTCAAGTTAGATCCATTATCAGTAATGATCTCGCTTGGAACACCATAACGGCAGATGATATTGTTTTTGATAAATCGGACCACCACTTGTCGGGTTACATTAGCATATGACGCTGCTTCGACCCACTTGGTGAAGTAATCAATGGCTACCAAGATGAACCGATGTCCGTTCGAAGCCTTAGGTTCGATCAAGCCAATCATGTCGATTCCCCATATGGAAAATGGCCATGGGGAAGAAAGAACTTTGAGATGTGATGGCGGTACATGAATTTTGTCGGAGTATACCTGACACTTGTGACACCTCCTCATGTACTTGTAGCAGTCGGATTCCATGGTCAACCAGTAGTACCTTGCTCTTAGAATTTTTCTCGGCATTCCGTGTCCATTGGCATGAATGCCAAAGGACCCTTCATGAATTTCTTTCATAAGCATGTCTGATTCTGGTCTGTCGACGCATCGGAGCAAGACCATGTCAAAATTTCTCTTATAGAGAGTGTCACCGCTCAGGAAGAAGTTTCCAGCCAATCTTCTGAGGGTTTTTCTATCTTTCCTGGATGCCCCATGTGGGTACTCTTGTTTCTGAAGGAAGCATTTGATATCGTGATACCAAGGTTTGTCATCTATGACTGCTTCAATCGTGAAGATGTAAGCGGGTCGTTCAAGGCGCATTATGTCGATCTTAGGTATGTCATTCCATTGACCTACACTAATCATGGAAGAGAGAGTGGCTAATGCATCAGCCATGTGATTCTCCTCACGAGGGATGTGATGAAACTCAACTCTATTGAAGAAAGGTAGCAACCTTCTTGCATAGTCTTTGTAAGGAATCAATCCTGATTGGTATGTGTTCCAATCTCCTTTTATTTGATTGATAACCAAGGCTGAGTCGCGGTATACGTCCAAGTTTTTGATCCTTAAGTCGATCGCTTCTTCGAGACCCATAATACAAGCTTCGTATTCGGCCTCATTATTTGTACATTTGAACGTAATTTGGGCGGTGAAAGGAATGTGGGTACCCTGAGGGGTAACAATGATTGCCCTAATTCCATTTCCATAATGATTAACTGCTCCGTCAAAGATTAGTCCACATTGGGAACCTGGTTCCGGCCCTTCACTGGGTAGCGGTTCATCGCAATCTTTCATTTTTAGATACATGACATCTTCGTCTGGGAAGTCAAACCCGACTGATTCCTGATCGTCAATCGGTTGATGACCCAAATGATCGGCTAAAATACTTCCCTTAACGACTTTCTGAGCGTGGTACTCTATGTCATATTCTGATAACAACATCTGCCAACGGGCAATTCTTCCCGTGAGAGCAGGTTTTTTGAAGACGTACTTGATTGGATCTATCTCGGAAACCAACCAAGTATTGTGACGAATCATGTATTGGCGAAGACGTTTGGCTGCCCAAGCCAAAGCGCAACAAGTTTTCTCAAGCATCGTGTACCGAGTTTCGCAGTCGGTAAATTTCTTGCTCAAATAGTAAATGGCAGACTCTTTTCTTTTAGTTTCGTCTTGTTGGCCAAGTACACATCCCATTGAGTCCTCTAGGACTGTGAGGTAAATGATCAGTGGTCTTCTTTCCACTGAAGGTGATAGAATCGGAGGATTCAACAGATATTCCTTGATACTGTCGAAGGCGGTTTGGCAATCTTCTGTCCAAACGCAATCCTGGTTCTTTTTCAGTAATTTGAAAATTGGGGCACATGTGGCGGTCATAAGGAATATGAATCTGGAGATGTAGTTCAAATGTCCCAGGAATCCTCTGACTTGTTTTTCAGTCTTCGGCGAAGGCATTTCTTGAATGGCCTTGACCTTGTCAGGATCAACTTCAATTCCTTTCTGGCTGACGATGAACCCTAGTAGTTTCCCTGAACGGACACCGAATGTGCACTTGTTGGGATTCAAACGGAGTTTGTACTTTCTCAACCGCTTGAATAGTTTTGACAGGTAGGTCACATGCTCCTCTTCTGTTCTAGATTTAGCAATCATATCATCGACATATACCTCGATTTCTTTATGTATCATGTCATGAAACAGAGTAGTCATGGCCCTTTGATAGGTTGCCTCGGCGTTCTTCAAACCGAACGGCATTACCTTGTAACAAAAGGTACCCCATGGGGTAATGAATGAAGTTTTCTCCATGTCTTTCGGCGCCATTTTGATCTGATTATAGTCCGAGAATCCATCCATGAAGGAGAAGACTTTGAACTTTGCTGTGTTGTCTACCAGCATGTCAATGTGTGGTAAAGGAAAGTCGTCCTTTGGACTAGCCTTGTTTAGATCCCTGTAGTCAACACACATTCTGACATTTCCGTCCTTTTTGGGAACGGGTACGATGTTGGCTAACCATTGAGGATATTCAGCTGTAGCGAGGAAACCCGCGTCAATCTGTTTCTGCACCTCCTCTTTGATTTTGATGGCCATGTCTGGATGAGTGCGTCTCAACCTTTGCTTTACTGGAGGACATTCCAATCTTAACGGTAAGTGATGTTCCACGATGCTGGTATCCAACCCTGGCATATCCTGATAGGACCAAGCGAATACATCGGGAAATTCTTTGAGAAGCTTTATCAAACTTTCTCTGGCAGTTGGACTGAGAAGTGCCCCAATCCTGATTTCTTTTCTCTCTTCTTCTGAACCCAAGTTTACCGTTTCCAATGGCTCTTTGTGAGGTTCAATGGACCTTTCCTCTTGTCTGAGTAGTCGGGAGATCTCTTCTGGAATTTTGTCGTCATTTTCTTCTTCAGCCTCGAATACCGGGACCTCAAAGTTGGGAGAAGGCATCAGATCGTATGTTTCGACTGGGTTTAAAACAAGCAATCTGCATGACGTGATGATTCGTGTTTAGAAGAGATAGAGAAAATGCAAGTGTGTGCAGTGTATTTATTTTACTGCTTATTTTTATTTGAATGTTTTTTAGGATTACCATTTTCTGAAAAAGCAAAAAGAGAAAACAGCGATTAATGCGGAAGTTATAGAACGACGTTATTTTATTAATGAACAAGTCGAATCTTGAAACTACATCCCTATAAAACAAAACTCTGTCGCTTTGGGCGAAGCGAAGAGGGATATTTACAGAAAGCGAGCCCTATCAAAACATCTGTTTCACCTGGGCAGGGTGAAAGGTTAAAAGATGGCAATTACTTTGACTGATGAATGACCTTCGGAACATCAACAGCGACCCATTGGCGGCGAACTCCTCGGTGAATCACAAAGTCTGGCACCTTCCTTGATTTGTCTTCAGAAATGACGCTGATTTCTGGTGGAGCAGGATCATTGGAATCTGTCTCCCAGGCAGAATTGTCGTAGGAGAATTCCTCTGTTGCATTTTGCATAGCATTTGTGTTCTCAGGTACATCTCCCTATCCAGTTGGCTGGATGTCTTCGAACCTGATACGAGAGCTTTCGGGCGCAGTGTACTTGACCATAAAGTCGTACTTCCCACTTGGTTGTCCCAGGGTGTCCCACACTTCTTTGGAACTGGAGGAGTCATCCCTCTCGATGACGTTGACCTCGGGAAAAACATAGTTGATGAACTCAGGTCCTGCAAACATTGCGAATTCATCTTCATGTTGAGTAGCTTCTGAATGACCTGAGTGTTGATCCCATGACATGGTGGGGACACAGGTATTCTGTTCGATGAGACTCAGCTGATTTTCATTGTTCGGCTGACTTTCTGGCCCCACGTTTCCTGGGTAAGGTTGCCACATTGGCAGACCATCCATTGGGCCATAGTAGGTGTAGTCAAAATTATCTTTCATCGGAGTGTCCTCCTCTAATGAATTTGGCGGAGCATGGCATCCTTCCGGATCACAATCCCCGTAGATCATTTCGGCATCTGATCTTGGTATAAATCTCAGACTTTCTGTAGGAAAGCAAAAAGGCATAGGCACCTCTTCCTGAGACATATAACCGTCCTCGTTAAGGTAGGACTTCCATTCTTCATATGTGTCAGAGGGATCTTCCTCATTGATAGCATGAACTGTCTGAGACACTGGGTGAAGGAAACCTCCACTGTGGAAGAAGTTACGAAGGGGATGAAGAATTTCATCGTTGGCAGCTGTCTGGGTACAGGTCACAGAAAAACCAAGACGCTTCTTTGTTTTATTGTCAATAGGAATGACAAGCTGTCCCCATCCTGTTGTATCGGTACTCTCGACCGCTTTAATAGCATCATTGTATGAGAAAATTGAGGTTCCTCCTCTGAACTGATTGTTCTTGCTTACCGACAGTGCTTGGAACTGAGTTCCAATAACCTCCTCGGGTTCTATGCCAGTAGATGATGACAAGTTGCTTACCAGCAAGGCCTGCTCCCCACAAACTGTGACAAGTTGATCGTTCTGAACGAACTTTAGCTTTTGGTGGAGGGTCGAAGTGACCGCTCCAGCCTGATGTATCCAAGGTCTTCCTAATAAATAACTGTATGTTGCCCGGATATCCATGACCTGGAAAGTGACTTGGAAAGTGTGAGGACCAATAGTTATGGGAAGATCAACTTCGCCGATAACCGTTTTTCTGGATCCGTCGAATACTTTGACGACAACCTCGCTGACTCTCATTGGAGGGCCCTTGAATGATAATTGCATCAAAGTGGACTTCGGCATAACATTTAGGGCTGACCCTGTGTCTACCAGTACGCTGGCTAAAGCATCGTCCTGGCAGTTAACTGTAATGTTGAGCGCCATGTTATGACGGCGACCCTCTTCGGGTAATTCCTCATCACTAAATCCCAAATTGTTGCAGGAAGTAATGTTAGAGATAATGCTATCGAACTGTCTGATTGTTACATCCTGTTCCACAAAGGCTTGCTCCAAGACTTTCTGTAGAGCCTCCCTGTGGGCTTCTGAACTGAGTAACAGTGATAACACCGAGATCTTTGAAGGAGTTTGTAATAGCTGATCGACAACGTTATATTCACTCCTTTGGATGAGCTTCAGCATCTCATCATTATTTTTCGAAAGGTCGGAATTACTGGATTGACCGATTGGTGGATCGGGAGCTTCTGTCTGAAGTTCCTTTTCTTTGTTAAGTTCTCCAACTCCTCGGTTGAAGATTCGACCACTCCGTGTTACTCGACTGATGTCTGCAATGTTCACAACAGAGGGTAATGGAATTTCCTTTCCATTTTCAATTATTGTCGCACCGTATTTGTAAGGGATCACCTTAGCTGATTCATACGGTAGCGGTCCTGGTAGATAGATGACTACAGGAGCCTTCTGATTTTTCTGACCATCGTAAGCAATCTCAATTCGTTCCCGGTTAGGAACTTTAGATTCGTCAAGTAGAGGGATAATGGCGAAAACATCCCTGGTCCTGTGATGACCAGAGATCGTGACAACATCCTCAACTTGCTCGGCAAGGTAGTTCGGCGACCAGTTGATGGGTCCAGAACCCGAATAGGGACGAATTTCTCCACGATCGACCTGACCCTGAAGAGCTGCTCTCACAAGGTAACATCCTTGGTTACTTTCTGAACAGACGCTACAACTGTCATAGTTGTGTGGTGGCACCTGGCCACGTCCACTTTGAATTCAATGTAACCTCACTAGGTTAGCTTCCACTGATCGGACATCCTGACTCTGACGCCGAGTGGGGTTTCTATTACTGATACTAATCTGCTGAATATCTTCATCCATGTAGATTGGCATCCACCAATGATTTAACAAGTACTGAAGTGCCTCCTGGACAAGGGTACAACCTTGATCGTTTTCGCAACCCGCTTTACAGCTTTGATAGTCATGTGATATTAAGAATCCGAGTCGGACCTGCTCAGCATGTAACTCTACCAGGTTGGTATTCATTACGCGAATATCGAAGATCTGAACCATGTTGATTTGATAGGAGTTCCAATCATGGTAGTCTTGGATCCATCCAAGATCCATCTGACGCTGGAGGGCCTCTTGTATGAAAGAGCATCCCTGTTTGTTTACCGAGCAAATCAGACAAGAACTGTAATCGTGCCGCGACAGATTATGATACTGGCTTTGGCTTAAGTGCATCGCCACCAAGTTGACATTCATTGTACGGATTTCGTCGTTCTGAATGACGTTAGAATTCGTGTAGACCATGTTAACTCCACGAACTCGGTGCTCCTGGATCCATCCGAGATCCATTTGTTCCTGTAGAGCTGCTTGTACTACCGAACATCCTTGATTGTCATTAGAGCAGATATCACACTGATGATAATTATGAGGTGGCACATGGTCATATCCACTCTGTTGACAATGCATCTTGACCAGATTGGTCTTTAACAAGAGTACATCGTGAATTTGATAAACATTGTTAGTCTCTTCTTCTATCAAATTGACTGCAGCCTTCTCATGTTGAGGCAGCGGGTTCGTAAGAACATTAGGATTCGTATCCTTGAAAGATAAGACCCCACTCCTAACAAGTTTTTGTACGTCGGACTTGAAATTGAGACAAGTCTCTATGTTATGCCCTGATCCTCCTTGATGGTAAGGGCAAGTTTGATCCACCTTAAACCAAAAAGGTGGATTTTCCGGTACTGTAAGAGGGGACTTAGTTTGAATGTGCCCCTTGGCTAGCAGTAATGGAAACAGCTCTGCGTACGTTACGTGTATAGGATCAAATCCTGGCGGCCGTGTTGTACGGTTGTTGTTATATGGAGGACGAGCCTGCTGAAGAGGCTGTTGTGTCCTTTGTTGGTCAGGTTAGCTCTGCGCAACCTGAGGTTGATACGTAGGAATAGACGCAGGGTTGATAGCAGGAGTCACAACTGCTACCGGTTGATAACGTCGTCTTTGCTTTCCGAGAGAGATATTCCCTATATCTTGCTCTTTTTTCTTAGGGAGAGTACTACCGTATTTTTTAGTACCGCTCGTCGATCCAGTGTCTTTTACCAAATGTCCTTCTCGGACGGCTTCCTCAAGACGTACGCCCATGCCGATCATCTCGGTGAAATCGCTGGGTGCACTGGCAACCATTCGGTCATAGTAAAACGAGCTTAAGGTCTTTAAGAAGATCTTTGTCATCTCTTTTTCCTCAAGAGGTGGATAAATTTGAGCGGCAATTTCACGCCACCTTTGAGCATACTCCTTAAAGGTTTCCTTGTCCTTTTGCGACATTGATCTGAGTTGATCTCTGTCGGGTGCCATGTCCAAATTGTATTTGTATTGTTGGACGAAGGCAGTACCAAGATCTCTGAAAGTGTTGATCGTAGTACGGTTTAAACCCATGTACCATTTGAGTGCGGCACCGGTTAAACTATCCTGAAAGTAGTGAATCAGTAGATCCTGATTCTCATTCTGAGCTGACATCCGCCGAGCGTACATCACCAGATGGCTTTGAGGACAAGAGTTACCCTTGTATTTTTCAAAGTCGGGCACTTGGAACTTGTGCGGGACTTTCACATTTGGGACCAAGCAGAGATCCGCGGCGTCTTTTCCAAATAGATCCTGACCGCGAATGGCTTGCAGTTCCTTCTGCATTTCCAGGAACTGCTCCTGGAATTCATCCATTCTATCGAACATAGTTTCCTTCTTACCAGAAGGTGTTGGCAGAATCTGTCCTTCCGGGACAGCGTGCACCACAGGGGGTGGTACCGTGACTACGACAGCAAATCTTGGCATTTCCCGAAGTTTGTAACCTTCAGGAGTCTTCAGTATGCCCCGGGCATCTTCGCTTTCCCGAAGTTGTAACCTTCAGGCCCAGCGGCTTCTGTTGTGATTCCCTGATCTTCAGTGATCGGCGGAACATATCCTTCCGGGATATAGTTAACAGGCATGCCCCAAGGACGATCTTTCGGTATCTGATACCTAGGATCATACCTCTCCACTATGGGCGTTGAGGTGATCTCTGAGATCACAGTTCTTTGTAGCTGAGCTTCTGCCATGGCTTGCATGTCGTTACGAAGCTTTCTCATATCCTCTCTCAGAGCGTCGATCTCTTCTTTCAACTCTCTGTTTTCTTCCTCAAGATCATCCATCCTTTTCTGACGATTGGCCCGAGTATTGTACGAATGAGACAGTTTGACTCTCGAATCGAGACACAAACGTGAGATTCGTAGGGAAGAAGATTACGTGATGTGAGAATGATGAATGCAATGATTATATTAATTGTTTAAGGTTTAATTAAAATAAACTTCGACAATTAGATTGCAAATATCAAACGGTGGGGAAACCCCTTTTTATTGAAATTCAAAGGATTACAGAAATGGAAATACAGTAAATTACAAGGTGCAGAAACAGAAACCTAAGCTAATGGGTCCTGAGTCCTCTCTGAAGAGAAATCGGGTGCTGATTCTGGGACTTTCCTTTTCTTTGACCTGGGCTCTTGGGCCGTTGTCGGGTTGTCATTCCTTTTCCAGGTGAAATGAGTGAGCAAATTCCTTTGGTCATCTTGGTTCTCTACAGCATGTTGCTCCAAAATCTCAATCAGAGCATCTTTCTCTTTCAGTAATTGCTGTATTTTGATGCACTCTATGTCGAGGGTGCGGTACTTGTTCTTCCAAGACCTTCTCTCCTTTTGAACTTTGTTGAGAGTAACCTGAAGCTTTTCAGTTTCTGTCATGAAGTACATGACAGATTCCCTCGGCGGAAGAATTCTGTAACGAGGATAAGGCATCTTTAGCTTGAGAGCTCTAGTTTGTACCCAATGGAGATAAGGCTCCACCGAGATACAATCCAGTTTTCCTAGAGACTCCCGTCCTTTCTTATGAACATGTTGCCAAGCGTGCACTATTTCCATCTTTAGTGCTCTGTCGTTTTCTCCTTCTTTGAAGAAAAGACCTTCCAGATGAACACCCAGTGGGATGTGTCTCATCGGGTATCCAAATTGACGGCGAACCAATACCGGATGGTAGTTGATTCCTCCTTTAGTTCCTATGAGGGGTACGTTGGGGAAGTTCCCACAACGATCAATGATCCTGATTCCCTCATAAATCTTATTACACCAGTCTATATCAGAGTTGGTAAGAGACATGATCTTCTGCGACCAACGTAAGACACTCTTGCAATCCCAAAAAGCAGCAGACTTGGGTAAATGAGAGATAAACCATTTGTAAAGCAAAGGTACACAGCATGTGATTTCCCCTCCGCTGTACAAATTTCCCAGGTGTACAGAATGATATGCATCTGCGAGCAAAGTTGGCACAGGATTTCCAATGAGAAAAACCTTAATGGAGTTAATATCGACGAAGTTATTGATGTTGGGAAACAAAAATAACCCGTAGGTGAGCAAGACAAAGATGCTTTCAAAAGCAGTCACGTTTCCTATACTCGCAAAATACAGGGCTTTCTTTGTCAAGAACTGGGCTGGCAAACCTTGGATGCCACCCTTAGTGGTTAGGTGAGTCCTGACCTCTGACTCGTCCAAATGAATTGCTCTTGCAATAGTTTGATTCTTTGGAATTTCTTCCAGTCCAGAAAATGGAGCTCGATCTGTAATGTGTAGATCGATCAGGTGAGAATACTTCTCCAGTGTTGGTGCAAGCTGGTAATCCGGGAATGTGAAACAGTGATAAACCGGATCATAAAACTGAATGAGCGCATCCATGATTCCCTCAATCACATGGACTCTTAATAGTGATAGCAAACCTCCATGCTTGGCTCTGAAAGCCTCAGGGTTAATGACCATCCTTACTAACCTTCTCAAATCCTCTAGTTTTGGAACCTTGAAGGTATACTGGTGAGTTTTCCTTTTACCGGAATCCATTAGTGCAATCCTTTTCTCTGATATTTGCAAAAACAGTCTTAGTTTAATTTGAAAAACAGAGAGACTAGAAGAGAAGTTTTTTTCGTTTTAATGTTTTTTAGATGAATGCAGCACACAAAAACATAGGAAAAACATGGGGTCAAAGGGTCGTTGTCATGAAGTCAAGGCTCTACCCATCCCCCAAGGTTTATACTAGGGTGATTTTTGTACCTGTACTCATTATCATCAGCTCCTCCCAGGAAAGCAATACAACAAGCGGATCACCAGCGAGTTGTAGAGCAATCTTAGAGTAAGTGCCATTCACCGAGAATACATTACCAGCCTCAAATGAGGGTAGTATCGCGTAATAACTATTTCCGATAGTTTCTGCACTACGAAAGGGTTTGGCTCCTCAGCTTCTCAGACTTAACAATCGGCCCATTGGCTAAGAGAGTGAATGGGTTGCGTTGGTCAGCCTCCACTGAGGTTGATGGTCGACCCTATCGCCATCACTTATCTTAAGTGTATACTCAGTCTTTCCACATACGGCATCACCCGCATTCCCATTAGCAGAAAAATAAACACATATAGCAATTAGGAAAAGCAGTATATATATTTGTCTTAAACATCCTAGACCTTTGAAGCTAAGGATCCTAAGTTCTTAACAGAAATGGGTTCCCCGGCGGAAGCCCCAATCTGTGGTATTCACAAGAGGTGAAAAGAAAAGGAAGACCATGCCTAGATCTAACTTTAATAGGGCCCCACGGTGGGCACCATTTTTCTGTAGCGAGCGATTTTGGACGTGGTTCTTAAGCGCTGGTCGCTCTCTGCGGTTGAGCTTAAAACTACAGGTCGATTCATTTTTTATCCTATTGTAAGCTGAATAAGGAAGGGAAATAGATGTCTCCAATTAACCCTGCTTTGCATACTGAGTTTAAACAGCGGTCTGTTAGGTTACGAATGCTATCAATGTGGGGGGGCCTTTGTACTGGTTATTTGTATTTTCGCCAATACTGGTTTCTTTCTAGACAGAAGGTTTCTGATGGGGAACAAGGATTAGGATGTTAGAACTGATTACTGCTTTTGATGTGAGAGTATGGGATTTGGTTTTTTTGTTTTGTGTGCTTGCTAAGATTTCTCTTTCAATCTTATGCCTACGTATTCCCGTTTACCGAAACAGGGAAATCAGAGTGTTCGTAGTTCCTCCTATTCTATGGGAGGAAATGGGCGTTTTTGGTGTCTTGTTCAAAGCCCAAGACGTGAAGCGAAAGGTGATTTGTATCTTGTTCAAAGCCCAAGATGTGAAGCTGAAAAGTCTATTTGTGTCTTGTTCAAAGCCCAAGACGTGAAGCTGAAGGACCTCAACTTTAGAGAGAATTTGTCATCTCTAAAGAAGGGTTTGTCTGTCATAACTGTTGGGTGACTGGTTATAAAGGAGAATTACTTTAACCGGGATACGCGGATCCTAGCAATGCCATAATTTCCTTTAAAGGGGATTTTAACCTGAAGGAGAAGACTTTAACTCAGTGTAGAGCAATGCTATCTTTCCTTAGGAATTTCTCATGCTAAAAGAGGGACAGTGGCATGGATGTAGATGATCTAGAGGCTTGCCGCTTACAGCGATTAGATGAAGGGGAAGGAGTTGTTGATGTTTGTATACTGTGAACGAGGCACAACTTTGATGCTAAAAGGTTGATTGGATCAACCAGTGGTTTTCTTATACGAAGCCTAAGAGGAGGCTATTGGGGTGATGGACTCAACGAGGGAGTCTCTTATGTGTCTCGTACAAAGCCCGAGAGAGAGGCTAAATGCTGTTTGACTCTGCTGGGGAGGATCATTGTACAAAGCCCAAGAGGAGGCTAAGGTGACTGTTCAGTTAAGTGACAGGTCCAGTATACTGATTTTGAAAGAGAAAATCAGTTCTTATATGAGCAACATTGCACTCAAGGATTTGATTCAAGGATCCGGGTTATTCCTGTTTTTTAAGGAAGCGGGAAATCCAAAGGGTATTGAGATTGTCCGAGTCTGCGGGTTTCCTTTCTATTCTTGAAGGGTGCTTGAGAATGTCTTTGAGACTCAAGGAGATTAGACTGTCCAAGTCTAGAGTTTTATGCTTTGTATTATGCTTTGAGAAACAGTAGTAGACTCTATGAAAGGACTGCTCTACGCATATGACTAAGTTCTGTTCCTATACCTCTAGGAGGTCGTCGGGACAAATTGTAAGAAGCCCAAGAGGAGGCTGGAAACTCTTAAGAAGCCGACGGGTCCTTGTATTAAGCCCAAGAGGAGGCTATCATTCCCGGAGGAAGAGATCATTATACGAAGCCTAAGAGGAGGTTGTGAATACTTCTAGGAAGCCGTAGGGTCCTTGCACTAAGCCCAAGAGGAGGCAGGGTTGCTTTTGGGAAGCCTGTGGGTCCTTGTACGATGCCCAAGAGGAGGCCGATGCTTTTATGAAGCCCGTGGGTCCCCAAACCTCGAGAAATTCAAGGCAATGCTATTCACCGAGAATAGATCAAAGTCAGGAAAGTTCGAGAATTTGGAAGAAACTCAAAGATGTCATTCACGGAGAAGACATTCATCTTTGGGAGTAGAGTTTCTTTGACAATTCCTAATGAGGACAGCCGAAGAGAAGACTGTATATGGTGATCCTATTGGGGATCTAGTTGTCTATTTCTATGAATAAACGAAACGGCGTCACCTAGTTCTAGACGTAGTTGTCGGGGAAACTCTAAATATCTATACTATTATTACACAGTTGATATGAGTTTATGAAAGAAGACTTACAGTGAAACAACCCCACAATACAGTTATATGTATATGAAAGCGGTAAATGAAAGCAATCACCACTTACTCGGTTGTAGAGCTTCCATGCTGTTTGGTTAGTTGTTCAACAAAGAAAGATTGATAACAATATTATATTCAAAATCAAAGGAGAAAGTGCTTTGAAAAAGAAAGATTTGGGGCTTACAGCTCAAGGAGAGGCCCAGGGTTTTATCCGTTTGAAATGGCGATCGCGCCGAGGTTTTCTTTTAACGCGGAGGGACTTATACAATAAGTGAGGCCCAAAATGTTTTGGTTAAAAGGGGATTGGGTCTTACACTCTATTAGAGGCCCAAAGTGTTTTTGAATGGGTCTTATAGCTCAAGGAGAGGCCCAAGGTTATTTTTCAAAAGGCGACGATCACGCCGTTTGTTTTAAAATGTACAGAGGGACTTATACAACAAATGAGGCCCAAATGTTTCCTGTACAAGGGGGTTGGGTCTTACACTCTAATAGAGGCCCAGAATGTTTTGAATGGGTCTTATAGCTCAAGGAGAGGCCCAGATGGTTTATTTTTAAACGGGCGACGATCGCGCCGTTTGTTTTAAAATGTACAGAGGGACTTATACAACGAATGAGGCCCAAATGTTTTCTGTACAGTGGGGGTTGGGTCTTACACTCTAATAGAGGCCCAAAGTGTTTTGAAAATCAATTTTGAAAGTTGAATTAATCAAAAGAAACCCCTAATTTTAATCTTTAAAAGTAAATATTTAAAGAAAATCAAACAAAACTCAAAATAAATTTGAATAACCCATTTATGATTTTGCTTAAGGTTTGAAAAATGAGGTTTAATCACAAGGGATATTTAAATTCATTAGGTTTTGATTTTCAAAGTAACTAGTCATTTTTAGAATGTTTAAAAACAATTAAAAAATGAATTTATTCACAAAATACTAATTATATTAAATAAATAATATAAATTTAATTTTTTGGTGGAATAAAATATTTCAACATTTTTGTGAATTGTTGCAAAAAGAACCAATCAAAAATGATAAAAATTGAAGGAGTTATTAATTTTTCAAATCATTAAAAATAATAATATGAAAAATAACAAAATAAAAAAGTGATAAAAAGAAGTCTGGGGCGAGGGGGATTCGAACCCCAGACCTCTCGCTTGCCAATACTCACAAAACCAGCTGATGAACTGCTGGGGTGCAATGCCAATTCATTAATAACATGGCAAGTGAAAAATATATATCAAACTTAGTTGGAAAACCTGAAGAATGGCGCCATGGCCATCCTCTTCCTCGAGCTCGTGCGTGAATCACCATATCTCACTCATCTCTCAACCATTGGACATGATTCAAACACCCAACCCGTGCGTTTTTTCACAAGGAATAAGATGGCAATACCCAATTTTATTCATTTTCAGTGTGGAGGAAAATAATCATGATGAACACAGATGAACCCTAATTTGCAAAAGCAATCGTGCAGGCATGGTTATAAGGTCTATAATCCAATTTCTTGGGGGCAAAACAATCAACACATGATGGCAATTAAATGGCAAAAATATCATGCAAGAAAATATGCATGGATCATGGAGTTTGAGTTTGAAGCTCACCTTGGTGCAAGCTAAAATGGAACTTTGCCCAGATGGTGTTCCAGTCGTGAATTGATGATCCCTACAGCTTCATTGGATGTTATGGAGTGTGTTACAAGCTTTGGAACACTTTAAAATTCTTTGGATCAAGCTGGAGACCTCCACCTGCAAAATTGAAGCATAATGGCTTGGGTGAAGGGTGATTTTGAGCCTGGGGTGTTACAGTTGGTGTTTAAGTGTTTGGACACCTCAAATACATCATATGTGATGTGTTTGAGCAATTGGAATGGATTGATTGTGGCTGCAACTCAAAACCCGATAGTGGTTACTCAAAAACAAGAAAACTTGAGGTTTAAGAAAGAATGAGAGAAAGCAGTGTTGTAACTGGCTTTGGTGTGAGTTGAATGATCCATTGGGACCTCTATTTATAGGTGATCAACTTTTGTTTTGGAGGAATAGTGAAAGGCTGCTGGATCAGATCACATTTGCATGGATTGGCTTGGAGGATTTCTTCTCAAGCAAGGCAAGCTAGCCATTCCCAAGAGCAGGGCTATGCCTTGACCAAAACCACATTCCTCAGATGTTTTTAATGTTGTTTAATCATAGAAATTGACTGAGTAGGGTAGCTACCTTGACAATGCACTATTCCACATTAATGCACTTTGAATTCAAGGCAAAATGTGCCAAAGTGGATGAACTTCAAGTTGGAAGATTCCTTGGCCTTTTGACTCAGACTTATCAGCTGGATCAGTTGCATTGTGATTGGTTTGAACACAGGTGGCATAGTGATCCTTGGTATTTGGCTCAAAATCGTGTGTGGCAAGCAAACATTCAAACTGATTTTTCCAAAACAGCTTGCAGCAGCATGACTTTGGGCATGGATTTCTCATGGCTTAAGTTGAATCAATTCATGCTGTTGAGCTCTTTGAATTCTTAGTAACATATGCAACAACATTGATGTTTAACTTTGGACTTGATTCAGCTTGCATCTATGTGAAAAGATCTCACAAGTTTTGGTGTTTCAACAAAATCTGTCTTGGACAGAATTTTTCTAAGTATTGGAAAATGGTACATTTTCATGTTTTTAGCCACTTTGGCTCACTCATAGCTCAAAATCCATAATGAATTGGAGTTAGGCCTAGTTGAAGTTTTTGTAGAGGTTAATGAGAGCAACAAATCCATCTTTGGATGAGAGAAAATGGCCTTGTGGTTTAGGAGTTATGGTCCTCCAAAGTTGGTACCTTTGTCACTTTATTTTTAACTTAGAAAATTTTCTAAGTTTTTATGGTTACCCCTTTTACAAGTTATCCCACTTTTCTTGATTTTTCTTGATGAATTATGATTCAAATCACACATTAACATCATTTTAGGGTTAAAAATCCATTTTGGTGAAAAATCTCAAAAAGTCAAAGTTGACTTTTGTGCACAGTTGACTTTTTATCAAATGAATTCCAAATTGTGCAATTCTTCAGGAAATCATGTCCTTGACCTAAATCAAACTTGATGGACATGTTCCATGGGTGTCATGGGGTATATTGAGGTATGTCCTAGGGCTTGGGAGCTTGTCCTGGTCAAAAGTCAAAGTTACAGTTGACTTTTCTCTTAAAACCCTAATTGTGGTGCAGATGAAATTGAGACTTGTTGCTCAAGCTTCTTGGATTAATCCATTGTTCCAAATGGATCAATATAGTTCATTAGAGACCCTCAAACCCTCTCTTGAGGTCTTGCCTCTTGATTTGCCCTAAAAGTCAACTTAGGGGTGAATTAGGTTAAGAAACCCTAATTCCTGATTTTTAATGCATGCATCCCCTGAGGCAAAATTGACTTGATGATTGGGCCCATGAGGTTCCATGGAGTACATTAGGTTGTGTTTTGGATCTTTGGCTTGTACCCAGATGAAATTCTCCATCTGGAGGCCCTGGTCGACCAAAACCCTAATTTGGTGACACTGGCGATCCTGAGACTTGATCCATCTAGAAGGGAGCAGCCTTGTGCTTAATCCTTGAAGTGGGAGTCCTTTTGATCCATTGTGGATGTTTGAGAGGTTAGACAAGTTGAAGATCATGTCATTCCTTGATTAATCCTTTGTCTAAGGCTCTAAAAGGGCTTGAAACCCTAATTTTGATTGTAGTGGATGCCCACCCATCTTTGGGGAGACTGACAAGATAGGATGGTTTCCCCATATTGTGATGATGATTTGCACAATGATGGGAAATCTTAGTGGTCAAAATTTGGGGTATGACAGGTAGGTGAAGGAATATCCTCAAAAGAGTCGTCTTTGTTTCCTATTGAATATATTATGGTAAATTCTATTTACACTGTTGAAGAAGGACAAGATAAAGAAGTCAAGGAATATGAGAGTTAAGTAGAAACATTTCGTAGTGAGAAGGTACCAAGAAAAAGTGATGATTTAAGTGGTTTTGAACCAAGTGTCTCAATGTCAATAAAAGCTTAAAAGTCTAATATCTTTGAAGTGAAATATCTCCCTCCACATCTAAAACATGTTTTCTTGAGAGAAAAACTGATACCACCTTATCTCATTAGTAGTTCTTTATTTAGTTTAAAGATATACAAGTTTAGAAGAGTGTTGAAAAAGAATAAAATGACACATGGATGGAACACATTTGATTTGAAGGGGAGAAATGCCACCAACTGCATTCATAAGATCAAGCTTGATGAAGAATTCAAACTAAATGGATACACTGATATAACTTTGAAGGAAACACCTAATTAGAGATTAAAGAGGACAAAGTTAAGGACCTTAAAGAAGCATCGCGTCTGAGGCAACCCACAAATTTGTGTGATTTAATTTTCTATTGATGCATTTGAAGTTTTTTATTTCAGTTTAGTGTGTTTCCCCCCTTTGGTAAGCTTGTTACTGATTTTATTTAATGAATGTGTTTGTAGTTGTTATTTCTTTCAGATGATAGTATGTTTCCTTACTAATGACATAGAAAAAGCTACACCAAAAAAAGTTACCAGAAAGTAGTCAAAGAAAAATAGGACTTGTTAGTGAAGTTCCAAATTCAGAATGACAAATTAAGAAGAAGGGGAATATCCGACTGACTTGTACTCAATATCTAGATACTTCAACAAGTATGTTTTGAGCCAAAAATTTCCATTATTTACCTTTTGTTGGTTTTGAGATTTCCATACAATTGCTTATTTGCTTGAATTTGCGATGTTTCTGATTAGTTTGTTGGTCTATTTATTTACACAATGAGGCATGTTTTTTGTTGTTTAACTCTGAGCCTACCTATAAAAAAATTATCCATTGTTTAAACGCTTTGATCCTTAGTCTTTTTATTCAGTGACTTACTCATATTCTTAGCCAATTGACTTGAAAGATTAACCTTTACACTCTCTTTAGAGTTAGACAAAATGTTTCTTTTTATTATTGATACAAAGAGTTAAGATTGGGATTACTCTTAGAATTAACAACGTTTTAAGTTTGGGGTATGAATTATATATAAATGAGTATATATATATATATATAGAGAGAGAGAGAGAGAGAGAGAGAGAGATTCTGAAAAAAAAAAGAATTAAAGAATTAAAGAATACAATTTCTAATACCCATGAGGTAATAGTCAAATGTTATCCTACCCTGACATAAGCTTCATTATAACGTGAAAAGATTTCAAAAGTGTGTATTCGAATAGACATTGATTGACTCTTTAGAGATATTTCAAATTCATTGCTTGATGACTTTTGTATGTTGATTCAAAGATGACCACATTTATTTAATTCGAGTAAATATGTGAGATTGAGAGACAGGTTGAGTACACAGAAAAGTTGGGGAAAACTCTAAGGATTAATTTGAATTGAAACATGGAATGGAAGTGATAACTTTAACTTGATATTGGTGTTTGTCACATTGGTTTGGGAAGTGTATTGTTTCTGTTGAAATTTTCAATTTACAGGCGAGTTTCTTAAGGACAAACATTTGTTCAAGTTTGTAATTGTGATGACAGTCAATCATCATGTAATTTTAAAAGAAAATATGATTGTTTTTTTTAATAGTTATGAATGAACAAATTATGAGTTTTAGAGGAAAAATCAACAAAATATGAGAGAAAGAACAAAGATGTCAAAAGAAGAAAATAAGAATTTGGAAGCAAGTAAAGAAAGGAAGTTGCTGAAAAAATTGTGGTGCGATTTTGACGTGTTTAAAACTTTGAATCCATATTTTCACCATATATTATATAATGACGTTTGTCCGGTAATTTGATGATATCTTGAGCTTCATAACTCCGATTGATGTGGGACAAGAGGCACATGATAGTTAACAAAATGATCTAGCTACTAAAATAATCTTGCAATGATAAAAAAGGAATCATGACTTGACTTAATGCACTTTTTATAATGTCGTTAAACGGCAAGTTTAACTTTTAAAAGTGGTGGACTTTTTGGAGAGTATTTTGACGGCATAAGTAATCAAGCATCAAAGGTTGAAGTTTTTTCTCCATTGAAGATCAATTTTCATCTCCAAATTCATGTATCTTTCCTCTAAACATCTTATTATGAATAATTTTACTATGAGTAGTTAAGTTTTCTTAGATTAAGCTTTTTGAAATGAATTTATTTTAATCTGTTTGAACCATGTAATTGACTGAGTATTGTTTTATTAATTTGCAATTCTAATTTTATTCAGTTATATTTGTTCTTAATACTTTTCATATGGTTATGAATATATGAATTGATTTAGGTTTGAATGATTACTAACTGTAACTTTTAAAACCCGACTTAGTTTAAATTTTCAAAATTAGTAATTATTTTAGAAATAGAGAATTATAATTTTGTGAAAGAATTAAAGCGCGATAAAACCTTTTGGATTTTGAATTCACATAAGGAATTAGGGGGGCTGTGTCATACCCCAAAATTTGACCACAAGATTTCCCATCATTGCGCAAATCATCATCATTATATGGATGTACCTTCATGCCTCATCAATCCTCTCAAAGATTGTTGAGCATTCACTACAATCAAGAATTAGGATTTTGAGCCCTCTCAGAGTACTTAGACAAAGGATCAATCAAGAATGGACATGATCCTCAACTTTTCAAGTCTCTCAAACATCCATGAAGGATCAATAGGTCTCCCACATCAAGAATTAAGCATGAGAATGCAACATTTCAAGTGGATCAAGCCTCAAGATCACCAGTGTCACCAAATTAGGGTTTTGGTCGACCAGGGCCTCCAGAGAGAAATTTTCATTTAGGCATGAGCCAATACTTTAAAACATGACCCAAGGAGCTAAAAGGGACCTCATGGATTCAATCATAAGTTCAAAATAGCCTCAGGGATGCATTCATAAAAAATCAGGAATTAGGGTTTCTTGACCTAATTCACCCCTAAGTTGACTTTTGGAGAAATGCATGAGCCAAGACCTCAAAAAGTGTTTTGAAAACCTCCAATACATCATATTGATCCATTTAAAAGATTGGATTGATTCAAAGAACTTGGTTCTGAAGCAGTACAAGGATTCAAATTCATCTGGACCAATTAGGGTTTTTCTGATGAAAAGTCAATTGTACCTTTGACTTTTGACCAAGACATGATCCCAAACCTTGGGACATGATTCAAGACACTCTATAACACCTATGGAACCCATCCATTAGGTTTGAATTAGGTCAAGGACTTGATTTCATAGAGGATCACTAAGTTTGAAATTTATCTGACAAAAAGTCAGCTGTGCCAAAAATCAAGTTTGACTTTTTGAATTTCTTGGCAAACATGGCTTCCTTAAGTCAAAAACAACGTTAACTTATGGTTTGGATCATCATCCATCAAGAAAAATCAAGAAAAGTGGGGTTACTTGCAAAAGGGGCAACCATAAGAAACTTGAAATTTCACTAAGTTATGAAAAAAAGTGATTTATACCCAACTTTGCAAGACCATTACTTGTGATCCAAGCAACCTTTTTCTTCCATCCAAAGCTCAAATGAAAGCTCTCATTACATACTTCAAGATTGTCAACTACAATAGATTCCAAATCCTTATGGATTTTGAGTTATGGATTGATCAAAATCATAAAAATATGAAAATGGTCTTTTTTCCAACACTTAGTGAAAATTTGGACAGAATCTGTTTTGCATTTTCACCAACTTTGAGGCCATTTTTCATTATGATCTAAGATGATTCAAGACCAAAGTTGGACATCAAAGTTGAAGTATGTTACTGGGGCTTTCCAAAAAGTACAAGAGCCTCTCATGGTTCAACTTGAGCAAGGAGTTATAAGCCTCCAAAAATGGCATTTTTCACCCTGCCCACACAAAGGCATGAAAACATAACTTAGTTCCCACGATTTCTTGAGACAATTTTGGACACTTGCATCATTTCATTTTTGTCCAAAATCAACTTGAATGATGAAGGATCTGATCACAAAGTCGCCAAGTCAAAAATCATATTCCTTGGCATGTGAAATTCAATGTTACAAATCCAAAAACTTCAATTTTGTTTCAAGGCATTCAAGAGATACATTGAGGTGGCATGGACTGAGTCATTGATCACTAAAGGAGTCAAGCTTTATCCCTGCAACCGAAGACTCATAGCCTGCAAGATTGACTCAAGTTAATGGCTAGAGGAGACTTTGGCTACATGACAAAGTTCAATGGATATTGGAGTGATCCAGCCTCCAATCACTATTGCTCCCAAAACAAAGTCTCTCTAATATAAATAGAGGTTCTTTCTGATCAATTCAAGTACACCAAAGCCTAATAACTCATGTTTTCCTTCCAATCACTATAAAAAACCAGAATTTGCTTCTCTTACAAGTCACATTCGAATTTTCAAATAGAGAGCAATTCCACACAAACCGACCATCCTAACACCTCACATATGTCATATACAAGTGATCCATAACCTCAAAACACATCTGGAACACCAGAATCACAAAGTCACCATCCATTTGCTCAAGCTTTTTGGCCTATTTGCAGTTGGGGTACCACAACAAGTTCCAGGTTGTTTCAATCCATTCCAAGCTTTCAAACACACTACTTGAGGTCCAAGGAAGCTGTCTAGATCATCACACAACATCTGTAACACCTACAATTGAGGATTCGATTTCCTCTTGCAGAGGTAAGCCTGACACTCTCAAACTCTATGATCCATGCATCATAAATGTGTTTTCAAGTTACAAACATGTTTCTGCACTTATGTAGAGTGTTTCCCCTCAATCAATTGCTTTGTAGCTATCATGTATAGGATTTCATAGTGTTCTTACAGAAATTAGGGTTCTTGAGTTCATCTTTTAATTTCTCACTCCACACTTAATATAAATGCAATTAATTTATGTCACTGAAATTCTTGTTCAAAAATACACAACTTTCGTGTTACCAAAAGTCAAAACCATTACGTATTGAGAGAGATATGTGAGGTTTTGCAAAACGGCCATGGAGGTTCGCGCGAGGAAGAAGAAGGTTGCCTTGGCACCTTTTTTCAAATTTTTGAATTTTTGAATATTTGATATTTTTATTAATTGATTTCAAAAATTAATTTCTCTTTCATTTTAATCATTTTTTATTGGTTCTTTTTTTAAAAAGTCACAAAAATCTTAAAATATTTTATTCTACAAAAAAATCAGAAAAATATTATTTATTTAATATATTTTGGATTTTTGTAACTAATTTCATTTTATTTGTTTTTTAACATTTTTAAATGAAATTTCCACCTTGTTTTTCAAATTCAAATGAATTTCAAGCTTTCATGTGATTAAACATGATTTTTCAAAACATTTTCAAAGTTGACAACTTGTTTTTGAATATATTTTATATTTTATATCATTTTTTATTTAATTTCCTTTGAAAATTATATATTTTAAATTAAAATTAGGGTTTCTCTTAATTTTGATTTTTCAAACTTCATTTGAAACACTTTTGGGCCTCTAATAGAGTGTAAGACCCATCCCCTTTGTAAATACAAAATTTTGGGCCTCAGTCATTGTATAAGTCCCGATACGATTTTCAAAATAACGGTGCGATCGCTATTTTTCATCTGGGCATCTCTTTGAGTTATAAGCCCCATCTCTTGTATAAAAATAAACTTTTGGGTCTCTATTAGAGTGTAAGACCCATTCCTTCTTGTACATAAATAATTTTGGGCCTCAGTCATTTTATAAGTCCCTCTGTGGTTTTCAAATCACGGCGTGATCGTCGCCTTTTCAAATAAATCATCTGGGCCTCTCCTTGAGTATAAGCCCCATTTTTCTTTTATCACAAACACTTTTGGGCCTCTATTAGAGTGTAAGACCCAACCCCTCTTTGTACAAAAATAATTTTTGGGCCTCTGCTATAGTATAAGTCCTACAACGTCTGTCGGTATCGCAGTGCGATCAATGTTTTCAAATAAGTCATCTGGGCCTCTCCTTGAGTATAAGCCCCAATCTTTTGTGCATAAACTTTGTTTTTAACAACAAACCACTTGGGTCTCTCTTTGAGTTATAAGCCCCAAACATTCTTTTCTTTCAAACAAACTTTCTCTTAATTCAAATTCAAATTCAATGTTTTTCTCAAAACTTCAATTCCTTGAAACCCTAAAAGAGGCAATACAGTTGTAGTCAATACAACAGATCATAATACACTTAGGCGTCTTCTCAGAAGGTAAGTCCCCACATCTTTTTCAATGCCTATATATATATATATATATATATATATATATATAATTGTCTGTATATACTTGTGCATATCTTGCTTAGAGTTTTCCCCAGCAGTTAGGTCTATGCTTAGGTCAAACCAGAGGTTATTTTTTTAATTTAGTTTAAAATTAGTTCCCTCATAGGAAATTCCCTATACAGTCTGCCTCCTCTTGGGCTTATACAATATGGAATAGAGAAAGGCATTATTCTCGGTGAAACTTTTCTCAAGACTGTCAAAACTTAGAAATATATTTGTACAAGAAATTCATTTTCCTAGAGAGGATTAATTCCCGCTGACACCTCTTTTGAATTTCTTCAAACCCTAGAACTGTTCAACAAAGAAATGATTAATTCCCGGTGAAACCTTTCTTGAACTTTTCTTTGGTTTGGACCCACAGGCTTCCTAGAAGTATCCCCAGCCTCCTCTTGGGCTTAATACAAGGACCAACAGGCTTCTTAGAAGTTCCCCATCCTTCTCTTAGGCTTAGTACAAGGACCCAAAGGCCTTCTAAAGGCATAGGATAGAAATTAGTCATCTCTACTAGTTCAATCCTCAGAAGAATCAAGAATTCCAAAACATCAGATCATTCTAGGGTTGATCTTCATCCCTTAAACCAACAGCCTCCTCTTGGGCATCATAAAAGACCGCTCTCTACACCAGAGCCTACCACTCATTGAGAGATTTGGACAGTCTCAGCCTCCTCTTGGGCTTCATACAAGTAGACTTGGAAAGTCTCATCTCCTCTTGGATCTCAAACAGAAACCCTCAAGTTTCCTAAAAACCACAGGAAAAACCCTGATCATTATACCAATACACTAAGTCTCCAGCAGAGTTAAAACCTCCATAGATTTTCAAACTCAACTTGTAAACTCCTCTGACCCCCAACAAGGTGCAAACTTTTACCTTAAAAATCCCCAACCAGGGTCAATTTACCATCAACAAATCCCCAATAGAATCAGAACCTCGTGGCATCTGATATATCAACTCTTCCTTGATTCCCAGCAAGACTAATCCCTTTGGATTCCCCAACACAATATAGACTTGCTCTTGGTTTTCAATAATCCTCAATAAGAGATCGCCTCCTCTTAAGCTTCATATAAGAATCTCCTCAGTCAGCCTCAATCTTGGGCTTTGTACAAGACAGATAAAACCCTCCCCAGTGGAGTCATTTTCTTTGATCAAGGCACAAAAAAATTAGTATCCCCTCAGATGAGACCATGAGTCCACTCTGCAGGAGGATATTTCCTCTATACATCACATATCAAAACAAACAATCAAAACCTTTTTCCAGATAATTATTGTAAGTGGCACACTTGTTGATTCAAAATCCAAGATGGAGTCCCTCCTTTATCCTGGCTAAAATTTATCTTTCATCTAACTGCTATAAGTGGCAAGCCTCTGGATTCTAACATCTAAGCCAATGTCCCTCTCTTAGCATTAAAGATTCATAAAGGAAAAAGTGGAATTGCTCTACACTGAGTTAAAGCTTTCTTCCTTCATAATATCCCTCTTATAAAGGAAATTATGGCATTGCTGGATTCACATATTCCAGTTAAAGTAATTTCCCTTATAATCAATTTCTCAACAATTTGTGATGAACATGTGAGATTTCTCCCTTTAGAGATGACAAATTATCTCTCAGCCACCCTTTTAGCTTCAATCTTGGGATTTGAACAATACACAAATACTCAGTTAGCTTCAATCTTGGGCTTTGAACAAGACACCAAACATCTTTCCTCCCATGGAAATAAGAGGAACTACGATCGCTCTGATTTCCCAAATCTCTTTACGGGAATACGTAGGCATAAGATTGTGAAATCTTAGCGAGCACACAAATCACACACTTTAGGTCCAGTACATTCCCAAAAACAACATAAAATCCTAAAACCACAAAAACATTCTCTCAATTCTCCTAAAGGAGAAACTTTCCCAAGCCACAGCAGATAAACACAAGAAAGCATTTTAAGTTAACAGAGATATATACAATAAAAGGTTTCTATGGATTACCATAGATACACTGGGTGTTAATAGCTTCCCTTTGTATAACCAGACCCCGATCCCCGATCTCTTAGCATTTGTTAAAGAAAATATTTGCGTGCAAGGTTAGTTTTAGATATCTTCCCTTTCCTTTCCAACTTCATAGGATAAATAAGAAATAAGAAAGTAGCACCCAATTCTAACATTGCGGTAAGGTGGTTGCGTCATCGACGAAAATCGCACGCTACAGGCTGTTATTAAAACAGATAGTTGTAAACCAAGGAATTAGGTATAGCTATTTTGTTAATTTATCGTAATACTAGAAAAGCTCTTTAAGGGAATAGAGACAATTACAAAACAATAACAAATAAAGTATTCGAGAAAGGACAGGTCATTTTAATTTCTAATAACTTTAATCTTTTTATTTTCTTTTTTGTTGAAAACTAAAATTTTACAAAAACCACCCAACTTAGTAGTTTAAGTACACTAGTATTATCGTGTTGTAATTAAGCAATCCTTGTGGAGTCGAACTTATTATAAACATTATTACTTGAAAAAGATTTGGTATACTTGCTAAATAATCCATCAAGCACTAAGCTAAGGACCAGACAAGTTTTAACACTTTCGCTCTTTCACAACTTTTAAGTTTTAAGTCCATTTGCTAGTTTCCTCATTGACTTAGCACTTCATATGAAACTTGAAATCTTTTAACTAATGAGGCTTGAGATATCTTCATGATCGAGAGATATCATCAGGTATTGTTGGATATTTGATATATAAGACTTCACTTAATATTGTTTGATCTATGGTATTGTCTTTATTTGAGATGGCTTTGACATTTGATAAAAATCATCTTGACCGCTTAATTCATCTTGATTCATAAGGACTTCATTAAATGTTGTTTTACATAATTTGGTGTCATAATTAAAACCAAAGTTTTGACATCACCTTGTCATCGTCAAAACCAACACAAGCATCTTAATGGTTGTAGATAGTTGTACGTACAAGCACATAGATCGATAACCGACTCATCATGTACATTGCAATACTCCAGTTTAAAGTGTTTGATAGGTGACTTCAAACACAGGACAGGTGAAATTTGTGGGTTTTAAAAACCATTTATGAATAAAAATCATAAACAAAATCAGAGTTTAAAATATGTTTGTAAAGCAAATACGATAAAAGTAGCAGAAAATAGAAAATGAAATGCAGCTCAAATTAATCCTTGAAAAGTAAAGAGCTAAGGGAAGAGAGAAAAGTACCAAAGATTTATAGAGGCTCGATTTAATAAAATGACATTGTCATTTTAATCTCTAATAACTTTCACCTTTTTATTTTCTTTTCTGTTCAAAATTAAACTTTTATGAAAATCCTCAAACTTAGTAAAATTTTAGTATATTGGTATTATCATGTTGGAATTAAGCAATCTTTGGGGAGACAAAATTTTTATAAATATTATTACTTGACGACGATTTAGTACACTTCCTAAATAATTCATCAAGTTTTTGGCACTATTACTAAGGATTGTTGAATTATTTCAACACTACAATTTTTGTGCTTGATTTTAATTTTAATTTTAATTTTACTTATTTTTTATTTTTTTTAATTTATTTGTTGTTTTTATTTTTTTTTATTTTCTTTTTTTATTTTATGTTTGTATTCTTTGTTTTTATTTTCTATTTTTGTTTTTAATTTTATTTTTGTTATTATTTTATTTTCTATTCTTATTTAGTCATTGTTAATTAGTGTAGTGTTACTAAGATATTTTTCTGGTTGTTTATGCAAGGTAAAACAAACATGAGAAAAGCAGCTAGAAAATAGAAAACCAGATATATAGAAATGTAGCGAAAATAAAAAGTAAAAAGTAAAAATTTAAGGGAAGAAAGAAAAGCACCAGAGATTTATAGAGGTTTGGTCTAATAATATAACTTATTATTCTCCCTGAGAATTACTTCTTGAGAGTTTCCACTATTATGTGAGCTTTTGAAAGGACTTTCCCACAAGTCTCCTTAAAATAGAATAGGAGTTTTACAATGGCTAACTTCTAGAGTAAAAACGAAGTTTTAACTACAGAGACCTCTAAACCAAGAGATTTTACCACGAAGATAGTCACGAACCAACTAAGAGTTTTTAACATCAGGTTAAACTCACAAACCGAATGAGAGTTTTAATTACAAAGATCTCCCCAACCCAACAGAGGTTTTCATTGGTTTACCTCAATAACCAAGCAAGATTTTTTTTCAATTGGTTTTACTCACAACCAAAACAAAACTCTCAAAAAGAGATATTATAATATTGCCCATAAACCGGACTCAAACACCTCACAAATATAAAACTTCACTCTCAAAAGCACTAAGGTAAAAGTGAGAAAATAAAAAGAGAAAGAGAGAGATGAGTAAACGAAAGGTGTTTAGAATACGTTTTCGGTATGAATAAAACAAGAAATAAACCTTCTATTTATATGACAAAAGGTGGCAGGGATATGGAAACAATCCATGGACTTTTTAAGGCTCCTAATCTATTAAGCCAATCATATAATCGATTATGAAGTACAAAAATGAAAGTTTTTCAAATGACTCATTACTAGTTGATTATAAGCTCTAATAGTTGATTATGATGTATTACAAAAAAGGATAATCAATTAGGCTTAAGGGCTAATCGATTATACAATGTAAATTTCACTCGTAAAGAATTTTTTGAGCTTTAAGCCAACTAGATAGGCACAAAAAAATTATCAAGTTGTTTTAATAAAATAAGATAGCCTTTCAAATCATTCAAAAGTGTGCATGTGATTTACCTTACTAAATTCATGAGCTAATCTTATACCTTTACAAACATATATCACTCGACATAAACTCATCGAGCTTTCACACTTGCTCTATTTCACAACTCTGGAGATTCAGGTTCCTTGTGTGGAACCTTGTCTTGCAAGTGATACGCTTTAACAAGGACAACAACTTTTGATGATGAGAACTAATATCTTCTGACAAGTCAAGAATAAGTGATTAAGCAGATAAATATGCAACCTAAGTATTAGGGTTTGATGGACTTGACTATCCAATGATGGAAATCAAATGGAACACAACTCAAGCCTCATCTCAAGTGAACTCAAGCAAGTGTCTACAAAAGAAAGTATCCGACAAAGTCTTGAAGTGCAAGAAATCCTTACCTCAATTAGTCTGAGGGAATATTTTGTAAAGCATAAGAGAATTCTCAAAAAAGTGCACGGATAAATCACACACATACACACACACACGCACACACACTGAAACATCTTTTCAAACTCATTTTTCTCAAGAAAATATCTTCAAAAATGTCTTGAAGTTGTGCCAGATGAATTAGGAGTTGTCAGAATAGCTCTGGGTAAAATTTTGCCTTTGCCATTCAATTGGCACATTAACCTAATCGATTGTCTCAATTCAAAATTGAGCTCTAAGCGATTAGAATAACTCCTTAATGATGTGCATTGGCTATATATTTTTTATTTCCTATTTTGAACTTACAATCAATTATATTTAAGGTATCTAATCGATTGCCATTAAGTGCTATTCGATTAGGAAGTCTTTAAAAGAATTAAAATCAATTCCTTTTTGAGCCAAACTCTATCCTATACATAGAGCTTTCTTCCCTCATTTCAAACAATCCAGAATCATGTTTTGACACTTCTCACTCTCACACAGACACACTCTCTCTCTCTAAACTTTTCTTTTACTTTCTCTCGCTAATATTTATGCCAATGTGCTTCTTCAAGAAAGTTGTATTGTGAGTGAGGATAAGTTGTAATTTTAGAAGTGTAGAATTGTAAAATTCACCAAGGGAATATTTTGTTTACACCTTGGTTGAATATTATCCATTTAGGAATAATTTGTGGGTTATAACCTAAACCCATAAAAAGCTTTAGTTTGGAGATTGCGTGATCAAGCCCTTGTTTATGTTCGAAAGCTCAGTGAGTGATGAAAGCTTCATAGGTTCTTGGTTAGCCTGTGGTAAACTAAGTGTAAGTTAAAGCTTAGCCTAGTATTAACGCTTGGATAATGTTCAATATTAGCTCGATATTAAAATCTCTCAGGTTATTGGTTAGCCCATGATAAAACCAAGGTTTAAGGTTCTTAAGCTCAACTCGTGATAAAAGCTTGCAAAGTTTGTTTAGAAGCTTGAAGACTAAACAGTCCAAGATTCTCGTGGAAAGAAGACTAACTGCTTCGATCTACTGCGTTGAAAGGAGACTAATTGCTTTGATCTACCATTTGGAAGAAAATACTTAAACTTCTCAATTCCTAGTTTTATTGTTGGTTGGGAGTCAACCATTTTCCTTGTATAAGGGGGTTCGTGAGTATTACCTACTAAAAACTCTCAAAGTTTATTGAAAACTATCAAGATCAACTCTTGGGGAAAGGATTAAGACATTGTTTACTAAACCTGTATAATTTATGGTGTTCTTCTCTCTCTCCCTTAAACTCTTTATTTTCCGCAATTTATATTCTGCAATTTATTTTTCCGCTGCTTAATATTTAAAACATTTCTAAAATGATTTTAAACTCTAATTCTTATCCAAAAAGTTTTTCAATGTGTCGAAGTCTGGTTATGTGGTCCCTATTTTCAACAAACCAAAGCCAATATTCAACACATCAGAATTTGTTATTGCTTCTGCTGCCAATCAATCAAGGCCAAAAGTCCTCAGAGAGCCTGGTCCATTCCGTTTCAGAAGTTCTAAAGTTGTACCATGGAAATATGAAGATATTATGGTTGACAAAGAGTCTGGAAGTGTGGTTCCAAGGAAAGAGGTGGGAACTACTAGTGAAGAAGTAATTAATATAGCTGGGACTGGAAAGATGACGCGAAGTGGCCGAGTTTATACTCCCCTCTTCAAAGGGAACGTGCCCAAAGAAACTGTTTCCCCTGTGCCTGTCAAGGACAAGGAAAAGGAAGTGGTTACAAGTGAGGAAGATGTCGAGTTTCTGAGGATCATCAAAAGAAGTGACTACAAGGTGGTGGACCAGCTTCACCAAACTCCCTCTAAGATCTCAATCTTGTCTCTGCTGTTGAATTCACCTACTCACCGAGCTACCTTGCAAAAGATATTGGCCCAAGCCCATGCTGCTCGAGATATCACTGCCGGTCAGTTTGACAGTGTCATTGCAAATATCACTGCTTGCAATACCCTCAGTTTTAGCAACGAAGAGTTACCTCGAGAGGGTCGAAATCACAATCTTGCTTTACATGTATCAGTGAAATGCCAAGAAGACACTTTGGCAAGAGTTCTTGTAGACACTGGTTCCTCTCTGAATGTTTTGCCTAAGAGGACACTGGAAAGTTGGCTTATAAAGGAGCTGAAATGAAACCTACTTCTCAATCGTCAAAGTTTTTGATGGCTCAAGAAGATCTGTAATGGGTGAAATTGAGCTACCAATCCTGATTGGCCCGCATGTTTTCAAAATCACATTCCAGGTGCTGGATATTAATCTTGCCTACAACTGCCTACTTGGAAGGCCATGGATCCATGGAGCTGGTGCTATAACTTCAACATTGCATCAAAAGATGAAGTTCATAGTTGATGAAAAGTTAGTTATCATACATGGTGAAGAGGACTTGATGGTCAGTAATTTGTCCTCCTTCTGTTATTATTGAGGCTGATGAAGATGCTTTGGAAACTTCTTCCCAAGCTCTTGAGATAGCCAATGTCGGCATGTTAGACATTAAAGAACACGTGGTCCAGAGTAATCCATCTTTTGTTTCCTTCAAGAGTATGCAATCTGCCTTGAAATAGGGTGTTCCCGAAGGCTGGGGCAAGGTTATTGAAGTTTAAGAGAAGAAGAAATACCAAGGGTTGGGTTACAAACCAACTCGTGACAAAGCAGTTGCTTCTACAACAATGCGACTGAAGACAATCCAGGAAGTGTTCGTCAGCAAAGGATATCAAGTCAATGTCGTGATAGAAGACACCGTAGATGAAGACATCAGCCATCTGGTTTTTCAGTGTGACGCCACACTAGATAATTGGGAAGCTATTGAGATCCCTGTGTTGTTCCCTGTTCCAGAGTAATATGTTTGTTTTTGTTGTTTGTTTTCAATTCCATAGATGTGCCCAAGGCTATTGGACTATTTTGTGTGGGCCACCGCTTTCAACTTTTATTAATCAAAGAAGATGTTTTGTTAAACTCTTTTGCTCTCATTTACTGTTTTTTCTTTTAAGGAAAAATGGCAATCTTTTCAAAACTACCAAGAAACATTTCTTCTTGCATTTTATTTTGTGCATTTTAATAAAATAAGTCCCTCCACCATGCAGAATAATCCACAGACCTGTTGTATTCGATGACCCTACTTTCACCATTGAATTTGATTCACCCATCTATCAAGCTGAGGATGAGGGACAAGAAGATCATGAGGTCCCAGATGATTTGGAAGAAATGTGTGAGTACGAGTACACGGATCTCCAGCCAGATGAGGAACAAGTTGACATCATCAATCTTGGTACCGATGAGGACAAGAAGGAAGTTAAGATTGGGGCAATGCTTGGGACAGAAATCAGACAACGATTGGTAAAGCTTCTTGAAGAGTATGTGGGTGTGTTTGTATGGTCTTATCAGGACATGTTTGGTCTGGATACAGACATCGTAGTTCATAAACTACCACTTAAGCCCGAGTGCCCACCAGTGAAACAGAAGCTCCGAAGAAGTAGACCCGACATGGCTCTCAAGATCAGAGATGAGGTCAAGTGACAACTTGATGCAGGATTTCTGGCAGTCTCAAAATACCCTGAATGGGTGGCCAACATTGTGCCTGTGATAAAGAAGAATGGTAAAGTGCGAATGTGTGTGGATTATAGGGATCTTAACAAAGCAAGTCCAAAGGACGATTTCCCTCTGCCGCATATCGACACTCTTGTGGATAATACAGCCCGTTTTGCAGTTTTCTCCTTTATGGATGGTTTCTCCGGTTACAACCAGATTAGAATGGATCCTGCCGATATGGATAAAACTATGTTCATCACTCCTTGGGGAACTTATTGCTACAAGGTCATGCCCTTTGGTTTGAAAAATGCAAGGGCAACCTATCAGAGAGCTATGGTAACTCTTTTCCATGACATGATACATAAGGAAATTGAGGTATACGTTGATGATATGATTGCTAAATCCCAGAGTGAGGAGGACCATTTGGATCACCTTCTGAAACTGTTCAAAAGACTCCGAAAATATCAATTGAGGTTGAACCCTGCTAAATGTACCTTCGGTGTTAGGTCGAGAAAGTTACTCGGTTTTATTGTTAGTCAACGAGGAACTGAGGTAGACCTTGACAAAGTGCAGGCTATTCAAGAGATTCCAGCTCCGCAAACTGAGTCTCAAGTAAGAGGTTTTCTTGATCGTTTGAATTACATCTCCAGGTTTATCTCCAATATGACTCCCACTTGTGAGCCAATCTTTAAGCTGCTTCGCAAAGACCAGACTGTAGAGTCGAATTCCGACTGCCATCAGGCCTTTGACAAAATCAAGAGTTATTTACAAAAACCACCAATCTTGGTCCCGCCTGTTCCAGGGAAACCCCTCTTCATGTATATGACTGTGCTGGAAGGATCAATGGGCTGTGTTCTGGGCCAACATGATGAATCTGGGCGTAAAGAGCATGTTATTTACTACTTGAGCAAGAAGTTTACTGATTGCGAAAGTCATTATTCACTGCTAGAAAAGACTTATTGTGCTTTAGCATGGGCCGCTAGACGTCTGAGGCAGTATATGATATGCCATACTACTTTGTTGATCTCAAAAATGGATCCAATAAAGTATATTTTTGCAAAGCCTGCTCAAACAGGAAGACTTGCCCGTTGGCAAATGCTCTTATTAGAATATGATATTCAGTACGTCACTCAGAAGTTTATCAAGGGAAGTGTCTTATCAGATTACCTTGCAGATCAGCCTGTAGAAGACTATGAGCACCTCAAGTTTGATTTCCCAGATGAAGACATTATGGTTGTGAAAGATTGTGAAGAGCCTGGCCCTGATGAAGGTCCTAAACCTGGTTCACGTTGGAAAATGATGTTTGATGGTTCTTCTAACTACAGTGGACATAGTGTAGGGGCTGTGTTGATGAACCCTGATGGTGGTTATACCCCATTTACAGCAAGACTCTGCTTTGAATGCACAAACAACATTGCTGAATATGAAGCGTGTATTCTAGGATTGGAAGCAGCTATTGACCTCAAAATCAAGATTTTGGAAGTCAGTGGAGATTATGCTCTGGTTATCTACCAAGTCAAGGGTGAATGGGAAACTAGAGACGAGAAGTTGATCCCATACCGTTCTTATATTGTGGAGATGATCCAATACTTCGATGAGATCACTTTCTGTCATGTTCCACGATCAGAAAACCACATAGCTGATGCTTTAGCCATGTTAGCTTCAATGTGGAAGGTTAATTTTGTTAATGAGGCGTCACTCATAAGTATCGAGCGCAAGACTGAACCAGCCTACTGCCAATTGGTTGAAGAAGAAGAGGATGGGAAACCATGGTTTCACGACATCAGAAATTATTTGAAGAACCAAGAATATCCTGCTGATGCTTCCACCCTTGATAAGAAGACTTTTAGAAGGTTGTCATCCAAGTTTTTCCTCAGTAATGATGTACTCTACAAAAGAAATCATGACATGGTATTGCTAAGATGCGTTGATAAACGAGAAGCATACCTGTTGATTCATGATATTCACTAAGGAGAATTTGGTACTCACGCCAGTGGGCATGCCATGGTTAAGAAGATTTTGAGGGTTGGGTATTATTGGTTGACTATGGAGACCGACTGCATTCACTATGCCAGGAAATGTCACAAATGCCAAATTTATGCTGACAAGGTGCATGTACCTCCAACATTGTTGAATGTTTTGTCATCGCCTTGGTCGTTATCTATGTGGGGCATTGACATGATTGGGGCTATTGAGCCAAAAGCTTCTAACGGTCACCGGTTCATCTTAGTGGCTATTGACTATTTCACAAAGTGGGTTGAAGCTGCCTCCTACACCAACGTGACCAAGCAAGTGGTTGCCCGTTTTATAAAGAACCAGATTATCTGTCGTTATGGAATTCCAAACAGGATCATAACGGAAAATGGGACAAATTTGAACAACAAGACAATGAAGGAGTTGTGTGACAATTTTAAGATTGAACATCATAACTCTTCACCTTATCGTCCCAAGATGAATGAAGCTGTCGAAGCTGCTAACCAAAACATCAAAAAGATCCTGCAGAAAATGGTCAAGACTTATAAGGATTGGCATGAGATGTTACCATTTGCCTTGCATGGGTATAGAACTTCGGTTCGGACTTCGACAGGGGCAACTCCCTTTTCTTTGGTGTATGGGATGGACATCGTTCTTCCCATTGAAGTAGAGATACCGTCGTTGAGGATTCTGATGGAGACCAAGCTTGATGAAGCAGAGTGGGTCCAAGAAAGATATGATCAACTAAACCTCATTGATGAGAAACATCTGACTGCGATGTGTCATCGTCATTTGTACCAAAAGAGGATGAAAAGGGCATTTGATAAGAGGGTCCGTGTTCGTGAATTCCGTGAATGAGAACTCGTACTCAAAAAGATCTTGCCATCTCAAAGGGATGTAAGTGGAAAATGGGCGCCTAATTATGAAGGCCCATTTATGGTAAAGACAGTGTTTTCAGGAGGTTCCCTGATTCTTACCACGATGGATGGTGAACAACTCTCACACCCTGTAAATGCTGACTCAGTAAGAAAATATTACGCCTAAAAAGTCCGCTAAGTCGAAAACCAGAAATGGCGACTTAGGCAAAAAAGGGTATCCCGGTGGGTCATAACCTATGAAGGAGACTCAGGAAAAAGTTAGGGATTAAATAAAAAAGAAGAGCTCGCTAGGTTGAAAACCCGAAAGGGCGGCCTAGGGAAAAAAGAGCGTCCCGGTGGATTAAAAACCCGAAAAGGCGGTCCAGGCAAAAGTTAGGGACAAAAGGCGTTTCACTGTGTCAGAAAGGGTTGTCACCCAATACCAAGAAATTCAAGTAGAAGTTCAAGCTCATTCGCTCTCATTAGCAACGAGGTTTTGAAGGACTCTTAGTCATTAGGGATAGTAGTGGTCATTGAATACAATGTAACCTTTTCCTATTTGCCATTTTTCTAATTGTAATGATCCATGGAACTTTGCCATTGGGAAGTTGTCATTCTAATAAAATCAGATTTTGGACCATTCTTTGTTTGATATTTATCATTTCTCTACTTTTTCCTTGTTATGCAAAACTTTAGTTATTTTTTAATAATGGTTTTGAAAGCGGAAAATTTTGAAATAAAACAAATCTTTTGAGAAAACACAATGGAAACATAATCTACTTTGGCTCTCGGGACGATTTGGTAAAATCACATGCCTTCCCCAGTGACTCTTGTTGTGACGAAAGCGCTGTTAAACCATCTGGCGTGATTTCCCCAATGAAACAAGTTCAGTTGGCAATGCTTCCTGGATTGGACATTTTAGTTATGACTGACTACCATGATACAAAGGATTTATCCCCAGTATCTTCCACAGATGTTTGTTGAAAGTGGGAAGTTTTACCTCCTCAGGTGAAAGAAGAATATCCCCTATTTTTAACCCCTGAGCAGTTGTTCTCTTCAGATTCAGTGTGGCTCTTTGCAGTGGATGTGTTATCCATCTTCTCTTTTCTCCAGTCTTTCGTCTCTTGTCAGAGTCGTCTCTTGCATAGCATTGAGCAGTCGCATTATACCATATCATGGTGCATTTTTTGCATTTGGTGTGTTTTCTTGTGGGTCTTTACCTTCTTTACCCTTAACCTGCTCAGGTTAAGAATATTTTTGAGTTCGTGGATCGTTATCCGTGTTCTGCTGGCGTCCGGTTATCACCTGCGTGCCTCAAAATTGATTATTACCCTTATTCCCCAAGAAGCTTAGTTATCACTATGCAACCCCGTGGGTGTCCCTTTTGTCGTTCAGGCCAATCATTATTATTGTTACAAAAGTCCAGTATTCACTGGCGTGTTTTAATATCGATCATCATCGGTATCGTGAAGTCCAGTATTCACTGGAATGTTTTTTAATCCAATCATTATTGGTATTGAAAGTCCAGTGTTCACTGGCATTGTTTAAAAATCCAATCATTATTGGTATTGTAAAGTCCAGTATTTACTGGCATCATCGGAAGACTTTGTTTCTTTGGTACCCAAAGTCTAGTCATTGCTGGAAATTGTTTAAATCCAATTATAATTGGTCAGTCATAACTATATGCCTTTTTGGTTCAAAAATCCAATCTTAATTGGTCAGTCTTAACAGTGTGTTTCAAGTCCAGTAATTACTGCCATTGTTTTAATATCGATCATCATCAGTATCGTGAAGTCCAGTATTTACTGGCATTGTTTAGAAATCCAATCTTAATTGGTCAGTCTTAACTGTATGTCCCAAGTCCAGTATTCACTGGCGTTTTTTAATATCGATCATTATCGGTACCGTAAAAGTCTAGTGATTACTGGCATGCTTTTCAAAGTCCAATCATTATTGGCATCTTGCAACTTATCCCCAGCAGAGGTTTTGGTCATCACCAATATCCCCGTGAAAGTCCAGTGTTTACTGGCATTTGTTGAAAGTCTGATCATTATCAGCATCCTAAGTCCAATCATTATTGGCATCTCAGATTGGTCATTACCAATATCCTTTGAAAGTCCTTGTGATTATCATCATTTGGCGCACGCAGAGTTCGTCTTTGTCTCTGTCTTTTTTGGATTTTCTTGAAGATCCCGTTTGAACTCTTTAGTATAAGAAATCTCCAAAAAATCTTTTGTTAGGTGTCTATCCTTTTGTTCAAATTGATCCCTAGTGGAGATCCTGTCTTCTTTCTGGCTCCATCCCCAATAAAGAGTTAGTCTCCTATTCGTTGTCCCAGATGTCGCCCGGTCATATCTGAACATGTCGTCCATCTCCCTGGATCTTTCCCTAGTGGAGAACATATATCTGATTTCCATTTCCAGTGAAGATCTGTGGGTCCCCCACGTTTTTATTTTCTTATCCCCAGTGTTGTCTTAGTCTTTCCATAGTAAGTCTCTTTTGTTTGTTGTCAACCTTCATCCCCAATGAGTCTTGTTGGTGGATACTAGAGCCTTGTTCCTCCCCAGTTGAGTCTCATCTGTGGGTGTTTGATCTTTGTCATTTGGTGTCTTGTTTTGTCTGCATTTTTGCACAATCATGGCATTATATCATCATATTAGAAGCCCATGGCATGTCAGCATCTGCATGTCTGTTGCCTGTCCTTAGCATATGCATTTCATCTAAGGGAAATATTTTTGGTTTGCTATATTTAAATACATTTCACCTTGATTTCATAAAGATTATCATCTCTCGTGCCATCCAGTAAAGCTATTTAAATAGGGGCAACTGTTATACCCAAAATTTTACCCCTTAGATGTCATAACATCTTGCACTTGCATTAGGGTTCAATTATCTAAGCATTGTTAACTAACCACCATATCTTGCTAGTTTGTTTCTTTTATGTGAAAGCTAGGGTTTTCACAAGGAAGAATACAAGATCAATCAACCAAGCTCTCATATGTTTCAAGGTCTCCTAAGATATTCTTTGGCTCAATACATCCATCACAAGTGTTCACTAGGTGTTTGAGAATGGTGTTTGAAGTCATCTGTTCAAGAAAGTCAACTGAGGCTCCAAAAGCTCAATCTTTGGCCTTGAGGGTTGATCATGAAGTTCTCAAATCATGTGCCATGATCTTATGTGATTGGATCAAGGGAAATCAAAGAGAAACCATAAGATCAGGAGTTGTGGAATTAGGCTTTTGACCTAAGGGATTACAAGGAATCTTGCTGTGATCAGTCAATGCCTTAATTGGTTCATTAACCAATTGAATTTACATACATTCAAGATGCCTTATTCAACAAGAAATCAGGTGTGTTTGGCTCTTATCATAAGTGCAATGAGCCCCAAGATCATCTGGCCCCAGATTACGGTTTTGTCAGGAAAAGTCAACCATGCCTTTGGCTTTTGATCAAGGCATGATCCCAAGCCTTGAGACATGTTTCCATATGTTCATATACATCCTTGGAGGCCATTCATTGGTATTTGAAGAGGTTGAGAAAGCAAGATCCTCAAAGATCATCCAGTTGAATTCATGAAGAAATTAGGGTTTTTACTGAAAAGTCAAACCTTTGACTTTTGATATTTTTGATCCAAAATGAAGTATTCAAGCCATATTCCATCAAGACATGTTTTATTGGTGAGTTAGAGCATGAGAAATCAACATTTGAGAGGTTTCTTGCAAAAAGGGCAAGGTTTGGTTCTTAAAATTTTCTAAGTACGGAAGATTTCACTCCTTGTGTGAACTTTGAAGAGTCATAACTTTCAAACCACACATCCAATTTTTGTGGCTAAAAGCTCAAATTGAAGCTCTCATCATGAAATTTAAAATGTATTAAAGGGTCCTTCTTCAAATAAGTATTGGTTTTTAAGTTAGGAAGCTTGGAAGTTAAAGGCAACTTATGACTTAGTGAAATTTCACTACTTTTGCCCTAATTTTCAGCCAACTTCACCTCCATTTTTCACCGTGATCCCTTTGGATCTAGAACTTGGAGTGAACATGAACATTGTAAAGCATACTTGGGGATTTCCAAAAAGTACAAGAACTCCCCAATCCAATGTGTGAGCTAAGAGAATCGAATCCATGAAGTTGAGGGTTTGAAACTAGATTTTTCATGCTTTCTACCTTGTGAACTTGCTGCAAAACCACTTCCATGCTGCAAATCTTGGCATTTCAGAAAGGATTACTTGCATATATCCATTTGATTAGAAAAGGACATGAATTTGAATCAATATCCATTGAGTTTAAACTTGATCCACTTGTTATTTCCATTTATGGCATAAAGATGAGACTTCCATTTTGATAAAGCATGGCTTTATGCATAAAGTTTATCTTAAGCTACCAACTTGTTCTTGCTGCATCAGACCTCTTGCTTTTGCTCAGAGGAAAAGCTCTGCATTGCCAACTACTTAGGAGGAAGTCAGCCCTATGCATTGGAACTCTCGAACTCTTGCCAAAGTCCACTTGCATTCTAACCAAATTCTCAACTAAACCAAAACTGAACCATTTGCATTTCTGCAAACCGATTGCTCTCACCCTCTTTCCTATAAATGGAGCACTCAAACACACTTCAAAACACACAACAAATCTGATAGAAACCCTCAAGCAAAGCACTAAAACCAGTTCTTGCATTCAACCACCCTTTGTGTCAAGAAACCACCTTCTTGCACAAACTTGCTCAGAATCATTTCCATACATCAAACCACCAAACCAATCACTCTAACACATCACAAAACATGTGTTAGAGCTGTTTAAACTCTCTCCATCATTTAAAACCTCTTAAATCCAAAAGTCAACCTTCAAACCCTAAGAAGTTTGACTTTCTGCATTTATATGAACCAGTCTTAATTCAGTCCATTTCCAACCACTTTAACCCTTCAAAAACCATCCATAAATCATCCTCCAGCTGTCCAGACTTTGGTTTTGCAACTGTAACTCCATCTCTTGAAGTTTCAGTTTTGGTCACTTTGCACTTTTTGCAAAAAGGAGTCCACTTGCTGTTCCACTGGTTTTCTTTAGTGTCCAAGCATTCAATCAACATCTTTGAAGCATATTGGAAGTGTCTAAGGCTTGAGCTTTGTTCTGTAACATCTTTTGGAGATTTTTTGCAAGTTAACTATAAGAGGTAAGTTCATCTCAACTGTAGCTCTTGGAATCATGCTAATTTTTTATGTACATTGAATGTGTTTAGCTTAAATATGTTACTTGTGTTGTGTTTGGCTCATTAATCATGTTTGAACCTGACTGTATTGGACTGTGCACTTAGAAATGCAAACTTGAGTTCATTTTTAGGGACACTATCGTGTTTTTAATTAGAGACACATTTAGCACAAACCAAGGGTACCATCAGATTTCATGTGAAAAACCACACAATTTTGATCTTTACATCTTGCATTTTCATGGAGTGTAGAAAAAGTTAGGGTACCTCTTGCAATTGGTAGAAGTTAGGTCATGACCTTACCTTGCCCAGCCATGGCGCGTTCTAGTCAATGGAAGCATGTTGTGTATATTATTTATTTGAATCAGTTTAGTTAATGGATGAGGGCGTAGCACCGCTGGTCAATGGAGGTTTGTGTGTGTATTTGCTGAGCGAAAAGACTGGGGTTCGAATCCCCTTCGCCCCAGTCTTTTGTTATTTTTCTGAATCAAATTAGACTTCACATATATTATATTTGAACCACCTCTTGTCACCATGCGCATTCTGGTAGGCTGTAAACCTTAGGGCGTGGGTTCAACACCCTTTGGGACCCTCCCTTTCTTTTTTATTACTTGTTTTTATGTTTTATTCACAAACTTGTAAAATTCATAACTAATTCAATTTTTATGATTTTTATTCCATTCTTTTTGTATTGTCTTCCTCTCATTATGTACTTCATGTTAATATTTTAAAACCCCCAAAAATGTTAATTTTTAGGTATTTTATTCACATATGAACATAATGGTGTTTTTAGGATAGTTTTAGTTCTTAAGGTCTTAACCTTTTATCACCTTTACCTTTTAAGGTTTGTTTAGGCTTGTTTTGACATACTAAGATCACCCCCCATGTCTTAGGGCTTGAACTTGATTATAGGTTTTAGTTTTAGGTACACTTATAAGTTGTTTGTTATCTTTAAAATGTATAAACTTGTTACCATCCCCATTAAAGTCTTAGATTAGGTCCTTACCTTCAAATTAGGACTTCCCTCTCATGTATGTATATGACATTATGTAGATACAAACCATACACTTAGGTTACACCATATCTTTTGTGCTTAGACTTCCATTTCATAAAAGTGAACCTTAGGATAACCTAAGTGAAACTTTCCCCTTTGACACAAGATTAGGTCAAATACATCCCCCTTTGTAGGTCATCACCTACTTGTTTAAGATTGTTTAGACTTATATCTTGTTCTTTTAGGTATTTACCTTGTCTCTTAAATGGAAGATTCTTGTGTGCTTACAATGCTTGTGTACTTCTTTAAGATGCTCATCTTGAATGTCATCACATTCACCATCCTTATTCATGTGTTATATCCATGTATTTTTTGCCATGTGCATATCATTGTTAACTTCATTAAGTTATCCCCTTAAGAGAAGCTAGCTTGTTAGCTCTCCTCCTTAACCCTCTTTATTCCCCTTCTTCCAAAGGAAAGTCTCTCTATTGACCTCAAAGTCATAGATAGCTCATTACCCTTTTGGCCTCATTATAGCCATCACCTTCTCTTGGCCTCATTAGAGCCTGTACCCTCCTCATTAGGATCAAACCCTTGGCCTCATTAGATCCACTTTCCCCTTGACCTAGTTAGGTTCCCCCCTTGTGAGTACTATCATCATAGTTGCTCACTCCCTTCCTTGGCCTTATTAGAGCCACTTGTTTTACAACTTAGGATTCACTTAGAGTTCTTCAACTCTAAGTGAGCATCATCATTATGATGTCTCCTTCCCCCTTGGCCTTATTAAAGCCATTCCCCCCTTCAACCTAGAACTAGGATAGAGTTCTTAAACTCTATGTGATTCTCATCATCATGAGTGTTCACTTACCCTTTAAAACTTAGACTTAGAGAGTTCTTTAACTCTATATGAGTGTCATACTCATTCCCCCCTTGGAACTTTGACCATAGTCAATGGTTCCTCGACCCTTGTTTAGGTGAACTACGAGTGCTCTGATTCCATCCTTATTAGGACACGTAGGCACGAGATGTGACGTCTTGGCGAGCATACTTAATGTATATACCCATAGGTCTTTACTTTAGTACCTCGGTCTTCACCATAGGTCCTTACCTTACCCTTAGCAGATTCCCTTAGCAAGCAAACAATAACATAACACAAATACAAACAAGAGGTTCCTGTAGAGTACTACAGATACTTAGGGTGCTAATATCTTCCCTTAGTATAACCAACCCCCGAACCTTAGATCTCTTAGTTGTGTTTTCACATAGCGCAATTATGGTTTTCTTCGATCTTTACCCTTTCCTTTGGATAAATCAAAGCTCGGTGGTGAATTTCAAAGTTTTGTGATTCAAGTTAATTAATAGCTTGATATCTGATTCTCACCGCAACACAAGCCATCCTGCTCAAGTCACACTGGCCCAAGACTTCTGCTCCAAATTCCATGAAACGATCCTTCCTGCTCCAAGTTTCACAAACCGAGATACTTTGCTCAATCAATCTACTTGATTAAAACTTTCATTGCTTAAACACATAGCATGAGACTTACATGGCTCAAGCATTTTGATGAGAGTCTTCCTTACTTGTATCTCAATGATACAAGACTTCTGCTTAATCAATCCACTTGATTAAGACTTTCATTGCTCAAGCACATAGCATGAGACTTAAATGGCTCAAGCATCTTGGCGAGAGACTTAATCTAAAACGCTAAACAAGTTCAGCAGAATAGAGAACAAGGTGAACATGATACTAATATCCGAGGTACGAGTAAACACCATAACAAAGACCTAAAGCTCTTAAGATTTCTAAGATATTCAATGTATAAAAAATATTAAGCCTTTTACAATTACAACCTACAACAGAAAATATGAATATACAATAGATTTGATAATTGATGATCTTGTTACTCTTTCATCTGGTTAATCCTTGTTGAAAACTCAGCTTGAACCTTCAGCCACTTATATAGCAGTTGCAGCAGACTAGCCGTTGGAAGAGATAACTTGATTAAGTGTCTTTGCATTACTCCATAGTACAAGAGACATTGAAGATAGATACACCAAAAGATCATGATCCATTGTGTAACATGTTTAACCATTAAGTTTTCAAGAAGATCCTGTACTATAGAGCCGTTGAGAGTAGATATCCGTAAAGCATGTCAATCTTTCTTGAGCCCTGTGAACTCAGACTCTAGATGACAAACTGATTTGACAATTCAACTTACTTTATGCAGTACGGACAACTTCAGCTTTATTACCAACTCTGAATGATACCAGAAGCCAATTTACATTCACCAAGTGTAGAGACAATTGTGTTGCTTCTTCTAATGTTGAAGCCTTCGGCTTCAAAGTTTACGCCAGACATCACTTAGCAAGTGTTCTTCAGATTCTGCACCACCAGAAGCTAGCAATTCAGCTTCTGTCAAGTGTGCCTTTGTATAACAAATTCTGTATATAAATATTTACATGTATTAGAACTTGCATACAAGAAACACACATCAAATATAACCATTGTTCTTTAAATACTTTTTTATCATCAAAACCCAAGGAATATATGTCATGAACAAATCTTGTTCTAACAAAGTGTTGCTTGACCTTTAGATTCTCCAATAGTTTTTTTTTCTAGTTATTATATATAAAATGTGTCCCGTTATCAGTCACATTAGATTGATAGATTCCATATCTGGCCTAAATACTCCTCTTGAAAAGTTTCAAAATGTTAGCGGTAGTGATCTTTGCAAAGGCCTTTACTTCAATCTACTTGGTGAAGTAATCAATTGCCACAATCAAGAGTTTTAGTTGGCCTGATGCTAGATGAATATGGTCGAGAATGTCCACACCCCATTGCGAGAAAGGTCATGATGATGTCAACATGTATAGCTCGGATGAGGGAGCGTTATGAACATCTCCATGCCTTTGGAATTGGTCACACTTCTTCACATAATATTTGGAAACTTGGATCATAGACAACCACTAATATTCGTCCATGAGAACTTTCTTGGCTAGAGCTCGAGAACCCAAGAGTTGTCCGACTATTCCATCATGCACTTTGGAAAGAGTGTAGGAAACCTCTTCCATGTCTAGTAATTTTACCAAAGGGTTCAATAAGCCTCTCCTTTGCAAAGTTCCTTCTATCATGGAATACGAGTTAGATCTTTTCTTCACGAGAGAGACTTTGACTCATTCGATGGGAAGTGTTTCTAGCTCAATATACATTGCAATGGGTGAGATCTAAGAAAGTTGTGAGGTGCCTTATGTGATTGCCATCGTTAATTCAAGAGCCTCAATGCAAGGGCTCTTCAGAGTTTCTTGGATGAAAGAATGATTAATCCCAGATACTCCAGTTCTTGCGAGTTTATAAAGGATGCACGCTATGGTATACCGCTCTCTTTCAATATGCAATATTTCGTAGGATTTGAGTTTTTCCAATATTTCTCCTATCAAGGAGATGTATTTATGTAACAAAGGGTCTTTGGTTTGAGCATCTCTTTTGACTTATGATACTACCAACTGGGAATCTGTTCGTAATTTAACGTTTTCCCCCACCTCAGCAACCAATGTGAGGTTGGCGGTTAAGATTTCATACTCGGCTTGGTTATTGGTAATAAAGAACTCAAAACATAGGGATAACTAAGTAGTTCATCCGGGTGTTCGAGTTTGACATCTCTTTTGAACCCAAGAAAGTGATTAAGGCCCAATTATTAGTAGACTTCATAGAAGAAATGACTATTGGCGCATTAGAGTCAACCCTGTTGAGTGAGAATACGGATACACAAAGGTTGAATATACCCTTATTCACTTAAGACAGTTTGAAATACGTTTTAGGTCATATAAATGAAATCGTAGATTTTAAAAATCACGTAAGCAAAATACAAAAACACGAGAGCTTGGAAGCATCTCAATGAATCAAGCCACATGAAATGGTAAATGAGGTTACCATGAGATTGATTGTTTCAGGTGCAAGTTACTTACAAGACAATCAAAGTCGTTTTAGACGAAGCGATTTAAAAACACATTACTTATATGTTCTTAACAATGTATAATTGACTTCATGATAATTCCATAAGATTGATACACCACAAACCTAATCTTATACCTTAAATCTCTATAAGCACAGTCTAACCTATATGGTATACAATCAATGCAATCATGCAATGATATAATGAAAAATATGAATGAATGCTTGCAAAATAAAAGAGATAGGAAAAGAGAAAGCTACACAGATATATATAGTGATTCGACATTCGTCCCCACTTTGCCTGCGTGCGCTCTTCAATGGATGATGCCATCGGAACATAATCACGTTCTTCCACTATTTTGATAAAATGATTTCAACATTTTGATTACAAAGAAATATCACAATGTACTTGCTTTAAAGACATATTGGTGATGACAACAATGACATATTCTAGAAAATTTTGTCACAACTTATTAGATGCGGTAATGAGTGTCAACTCTACCTTCTCTATCTTTTGTTAATGTGTTTCGGATCTGGCTAAGGCTTTAGAGATAAAATACACCGGACACTGAACGAAATCCGCCTCTCTCACAAGGACAACACTACTTACTTCAGTAGAAATGACGGGATAGAGGAATAAAACTTCTACGACCGCTGATCGAAATAGGATTGTCAAATTGGATAAAGCCATTTTTAAGGATGTGGCTGCTTGCTAGCACTCTCGAGTCCACTCGAAGCGTGTTTCTTTCTTCAATAACTTGTAGAATGACAAAGCCATGACAAGGCCTGTTGAGCCGACTTTGAAATGAACCCGTTTAAAGCCGTCAACATCCCATTAAATTTTATTACCTCTTTCTCTATTGTTGGTGATTCCATCTTGATAAGTGCTTCACACTTGTCTGAGTTCGTCTCTACGCCCCTCTCCGTTAGGTAAAAGCGTAATAATTTTTCGACTCTGACCCAAAGATACATTTTTTTTATTGGACCTCATATTGTTATTTCCAACTCTTCAAAATACACTAGTGAGATGCTTGTCATGTAGTTCTTCTTCATTGAATTTGACAATCATGTCATTCATATAGACTTCTAGTGTTTCGCCTATTTCTTCTATGAAGATCTTGTTTATCTTCAAGTCGAAGGGCATCACATTGTATTGTATTGATAATTAGCTTGCTAATTCATGAAGGTTGTTTTCTCTCAGTCCAACACATACATAGTATCTGGTTACAGTCGGAGTATGCATCCATGATAGACAAAAGTTTGTAATCGAATGAACTGTGCGTAGTTGTTTATGTGTAGAAGTGGGTAGGAATCTCTGAGACATGTCCAGTTAAGGTCGGTGTAACCAACACGCATTCTCCATTTCCCTGAGGCCTTTTTTACTATTACAATATTATAGATAAAGCTAGCATCAAGCAAGCCTTGAACCATATTCATGGTTATTTCATCTTTTTTTGAGGGATTGTCGCCTTCTCGTTTCTCGACTTGTGTTGTCTCTGCACGGTTACTTCATCTTTTTCGTAGGATTGTCGCCTTCTCGTTTCTCAACTTGTGTCATCGATGTGAGGAATCTCTGTGGTGATGGTAGTCTCAAACCGGAAGAGCCTAAAGTGTCGTTGCCATGCAATCCACTGCCAGTCGACTCAACAACAAGGATATGAGATGGTCCCAAACCGGAAGAACCTAAAGTATTTTAGGAAACATGATCAGAAGTCATTTTCTTCGTTTTGGTATAACTGCAGCATCAATCGTGACTAGGATCAGAATTTCTTTTTTTCAAAATATTCTGTTTAAACATTTGAGTTTAGGAGGGTTACATAAAGCTTGTGACTAGTATTTCTTTTTATTCAAAATTACTGGAAGAGTCTCTGAGAATTTCACAAACCCATTAACATCTTCAAACTTGCATGCAAAGAAAGAATCTATGCTTCATTTCCCTTTGCATTTCCCATCTTTAGACAATCATGTAACTCTTGAGACTCTTGAGAAAGTATTCAAGCCTAAGAGTCCAAACTAGTTTTTTTTAGAATGAAATCTTTACTCGGTGTTTAATATTGGTTAAAATATGATTGATATATACAACATTGACTTCTTATTCTAAAACAATTGTGTATGAATAATTTGGTACAAACTACGACGAAATCAAGACAATACACTAAGTGGATTTATATTTGATGGTGGCATAGTTCACCATGTCATTGAGATTCAGATACCAACTTCCTGAACTTGGAGTAGTATTTCATGTAAGATCTTATCCTCTCCCAAAATGAGATACTAGAAACAAAATACCTGACCTTTACCGATTTTTTCGATCCTTTCCTGGGAAATTCTAACTCCCTTTCAATAGTGTGATTCATAGTTTCTATGTCTTCAAGAAGAGGTAATGGGACAGAGCCCTCAGACTCTAGGTTTTTAATCCATCCGCGAAGTAAGAAATTTATGACCTATAAACGAGTAGAACTTATATTAATTACTATGACCATGAAAATCATAAAGAGCTAAACAACAACGGGTAGTATTGTTCTTGAAATCGATAAATTCATTTGCATATTCACTATGTAACAGGAATCAACCAAATGGTTCATGAGCGAATAGTTAGGAACTGCATACCTCAGGGACTTCATCATGAGGGCAGTGACCAGCGGGGCTGATTTGATAATACGGAGCTTCAGGAACCTTCCTTTTAACCTGAAGTCCCCACAGCGGCGTCACCCAGGGGTCTTCTTTTCCATACATAAGACAAATCGGCACCTTGTTTTCTCGACATCTAAATACAGACACCATGAAAACGCTTAAATTTCTGTATTCACGCGTATCTAATACTAATTAATTAAGAGATATAGTTGTGTCTACCTGGATAATGTTTCGCTGAAGGATAATTCGCCTTGAGGAGCAAACATTATTGAAGCAAATGATGCTGCAGCAGCCGGATGCCTAGTGGTTTCGATTATGCGTGAAAAAACGTTATCCACGTTTATTGAATGATCTGGATAAACCTGATTAAGTACGTTCGCAATACTTTTCGGATCACTAATTTTCTCCCACCTGAAGAAAACAAGTTAATCAGAATCAGTAGGCCATTAAGCAGAGTAACATTCATAATATCATTCGCAGATGAATGAATACGTAGGTGACAAACAAAAACTTGAAAGCATATCAGGATCAGAGAAAGAAACGAAGGCAATCTTACAACAACTCGGTAAGTTTCTTTATATTTGAAGGTAGAGGGAACGTTCCAGCCCATGGAAATATTTTGGCAAGTCCGGGCGATTTTATTGGATTTGGCAGAAAACCCCAAAAAGGTGTTGCATTCAGCAATGTTACACCTTTCACTAAATGAGGATAGCACGCCGCAAAATATAAAGCAACATATCCTCCTAGAGAATTTCCTACAAGATAGACCGGTTTACCAATGACCTGTAACGAATCAATTTGTATAATGACATGAAGAACAAAAATATAGAGAAAGAAATGTCCTCTACAACTATTATTGCAGAAAAATTCTGCAATATTACAGATTTGATCAAGCATTATAAGTACAGGAAGCATTAAAATGCGAAGGATTATAGAAAGCTTTCTTGATGGTAGCTGTGAATGAGAGGAACTACATGAATAAAATAGTTGCAAAGAGTCCAAAATCATGAACTAAGTAAATTGAATTAAACTAACTTACCAATTTTTCCAACTACATGCCATCATGAATTTGGCAAAACCAGATAACAAGGTATAAATTTCTCATAACTATGGGCCTGTTTGGATAACAGCTTATTTAAATAAGCACTTATGAATAAGTTTGCATAAGCTATTTTTATAACAAAAAAATAAAATAAATTTAAATTGTTTTTATCTATGTTCTAAGTTATTTTCGTATGTTGTCTTGGAGAACTTATAAAAACAAACTCAAAAGTTTAAGAAAAATGTCATAAGTTGTTTTGATAAGGATTACCATATATGTCACAAAACTTATGTCGGTAGATAAGCTCTAATAAGCCAATTCAAACAGTCCCTTAAGTGTCTGTCTCTATTGATTTATTTGAGCTTATCTACTAACAAGCATTTGTGAGACTGATTGGGAGACTATATTGAAAGAGCTTATGACAAGTCCATAAGTTATTCTCAGCTTATTTCTATAAGCTCACTAGCATAGCATGTGAAAAAATGCTTATAACTTTTATGAAAACAGATTGACTTTATTTCATCTTTTATTATTGAAATCGCTTATATACATAAGCACTTATATGATAAGCCATTATGTTATAGTCACCTCATTAAGATGTTTATCCAAAAAGTGCCTAAACCAATGAATAACATAGCTTAGGAAATTGTTAGAAAAAGTCTAAAGCCACATAGAAATAAGCAAGTTTTCCACACATTTTTGGAATGAAATTGCTAAAAATTTGGTGCTAACACACAGCACAAGTCATTTACCTCTTCAATGAAGTACCGAACTTGATCTTGCCACAAATCAACCGAATACACAAGCTCAGTCGCCCAAGGTTCGGTTTCATCTCCAAAACCCCAAGAAGAAAAATTTCCACTTGATGCAACCCCTCCTTCCTTATACAAAGTAGGATCTTCAAAAGGCAAAGACATTCCTTGTCCGAGAAAATCCAGCGCCCAGACTCGAAATTCACAGCCTAAATCCATCAACTGCTTCTCATAATGAAAAGAACCAACCCCAAAACCCGGCAAAAAAAGCACATTTGGAGAATCCACATTTTCACACCCAGCTTTCTCATAGTGTACATTCCACTTAGGTTTCCATCCCTTAAAACAACTACTTATCATCGCACCGGATTCGCCGTTTAACTCATCAGGCAAACCAGGAATCAAAACCTTAGAAGCGGGTTCATCAATCCCTACAATATCTCTTTCTTCTTCTTCATTAATCACATAATCACCATACCTTCCACTATTAACCATGAATTGGAGTCTTCTAGAGCCTCCAAACCCACTTTGTGACCTAAATCCTCTTTGTTGATGACCCATTTCAAAAAACCTCACTGACCCAATTTTGAAAACATTATTGGTAAAACAAACTCCATGTTTTCTATTATAAGAAACCTTTGATTGAGATGATGAATTCAAGCTATTTTTCACTGATTTTGTCTTTGTGTTCACAACTTGACAACATGGTGCAGAACCATATGAAAGAGTTTCCATACCCTAGATTCTGTATCCTACAAAAAAAAAAACTATTCAGTTCACTATAAATTCAACTTGATTTTCACAAAAGCATGAAGAATAAACAAAAAACCAAAATTGAATCAATTAAGCAGAAAATATAAGCAATTAATATGAATTTGGAACAAATCAATAAGTGGGTTTTCATACACAAATAAATAAAATTAGAAAGATTAGTTTTTCAAGCTTTAATTAAACAAAGCAAAGTAATAATCATTAAACATGGATATGATTATGAAAATTTACCTTTAATTTAGTGAGAGAAGAATCATGAGAATCTATAGCTATACAAGATTGTTGTATATGTTAGTGCTTTCTACATTTGGTTTGGACTTTATAGAGTTGCTTGGAAGATACTTCCTCTATGAATCAAGAAAAACGTGTGATATATTTTTTAGCGTTTAGAAGTAGTGCACCGTCTATATAAATAAATATTAGATATTCAATCAGATTATTTTAAAGTGTTAAATTATAATCGTATTTTAAAAATAAAAATGTGATGTGTCGGAATACACGTTTGTCATGACAGTGTAAAAATATTTTACAATGGTGTATATTTATTTTTCTCATATTTTTATAGGTTTAATTTGTATGTATTATTACATTATATATTTTTTGTGTGGGCAAAAGTGTGAAAATAATTTATATTTTACAATAATAAATTAAATAGAGATATTATTTTTATTAAATAATCATTAATATTATATTTTTTTTTATAAAAATAAGTATTTTTTTAAACAAACAAAATCATATTTTATTTGTGATAGGAAAAAGTTATTTTTTCCCTCAAGGGTCCGTTCCACATTTTTAAAAATTCGAAAACGATCTTCATGTATCTGAAATCTACCTTATTTTAAACAAAATATGATCTGGAGATACATCTTTATACTATTCTGATTGATCTAGAGAAGCATCTCTGAAATATCCTTTGTACACTAAGATAATTAAATAAACGACTCAGTGATGCCTCCAAAGATGCATTTTCTGAAATGTCAAGCGGGAAATTGGATAAAACACCACCTTGCATGATCTTGTTCTTCATGCTGAAACTACACTTCATTTTCAAAATTCTTTAAAAAAATTCTTTCATTCTCAATTAACTTTTCAACACCAAAACATCATTCTTGTATTTCATTGAATCAAATGGAGTAGAAGAAGCTGAAATTGCAGGTATAGTTCATTCATTGCATCCCTCATTCCTTGCATTAATGTGTTTTTTAGCAGAAAAAATGAACGTTGAGTCTAGATATGTATCTCCGAATAAAGTTTGGTATGGTTCGGATATGCATATTCGGATGATGTTAAACTGGGTGATTGGCCTGTTGTTGTCGAGGTAGATGTTTGTGCATAATTTATAAATAAACAAGAGTTTATAGTTGTTGTCTACTTACTGGTGTTTATCTGTCATGAATTGGGAAAGTTTCTTCTTTGGGAATGTTGAGAGAGTATTTTTGTTGATTTTCGAGTTTTTCGATGTTTTTGGTAAGGTATTGGACCTAAAGTTTTTGTTATGTGTGCTCGCTAAGATTTCGCAATCTTATGCGTACGTATTCCCGTTAAAGATAAATAGGGAAATCAGAGCAATCGTAATTCCTCCTATTCCATGGGAGGAAAAAGATGTTTGGTATCTTGTTCAAAGCCCAAGATTGAAGCTAAAGGTTATTTGTGTCTTGTTCAAAGCTCAAGATTGAAGCTAAAGGTTTTGACTGAGAGAGAATTTGTCATCTCTAAAGGGAGATATCTCATCTGTTTATCACAGTTGTTGGGTAACTGATTATAAAGGAGAATTACTTTAACTAGAATATATGGAATCCAGCAATGCCATAATTTCCTTTATAAGGGAGGTGTCCTGAAGGAATAAACTTTAACTCAGTGTAGAGCAATGCCATTTTTCCTTAGGAGTCTTTCATGCTAAGAGAGGGACTTTGGCTTTGAAATTCTGGTATCAGACGTGTGATGTTAAGGTGTGATGTCACAACAACACACTCTGCACAATGGACAGCAATAACAGTAAAATAACACCAAGAATTGTTGACCCAGTTCGGTTACAACCAACCTACTCTGGGGGCTACCAAGCCAGGGATGGAATTCACTACTTGTAGATATAATTTACAGACTCAACAACCCGTTGACAATCTCCTAAACTTATACTCTACTAATGACTTCCTACCTAAGAAACTACCTAGGTATGAAAACACCACTCAATCCCTTACAAACACTCAAAGAAACCACTTTGAGTACCCTTGATCTTACTTCACAGCTTCGATCAATCAACCACTCTCTATTGCTTCACAGCTTCTAGAGAGGACAGAAACTCAACACCTATTCAACCCTAGAATAGTGTAAATACAAGCACTTTAAACAAACTCTAGACACTAAGCCTTCTGCTCTTGATCTTCTGAATGTTTTCTGTACTTTTTCCTTTGGTCTTGTGCGCTTTATATAGCTCCTGAATTGGGCTTGGACTTGTCACAATATTTGATCAGATTTGTTAATTAAAACTGAATCTTCAAAACAGATTTTATCCCCAAAATCTTTTTAAATCTTCAACCTTTTAATTCTCCAACAGACCTGCAATCAAATCTCCCATGTAACAGAAAATATCTATCCTAAGATATTCTCATCCAATGAGTCAACCACTCTCCACAATTCCAGCTAATACGCGTGCCCTAATAACATATCTTGTTATTGTTAATTCTGCAGGTCTGATGGTACAACATCACCTGTGTGACATCAGACATCCAACTTCAGCATTTAACTACTTAACACAGCCCAGTGTTAAGACTTCAATGTTACAACATCAGCACCTTGACATCAACATTGAATAAACTTTGTTTTACCAAAATTCCAGTCAATCCAGGAACTATCAATCTCCCCCTTTGGCTAATTTTGGCTAAAACAATCTCTGCACTCTGCAATCAACTTTTGCACTCTGCACCTTCAGAGATTTCAGCAGCGGAATAATCTTCAGAAATTTGAAACTCATTAGCAGCAGTTTGACACTTTGCATAGTCTTCATCACTTGATCTGCTGCAGCACCATCTTCATTATTGACAACAGCCAATTGGTGCTCCCCCTCTAAAACATGAACCAGCATCACAGCTGTTCAGTAGCTCACAATGTGCAGCACTTTACAGCAATTTACTCCCCCTAGATGTCTGCTTGGCTGCACTCTTCAAATGTCAAAACTCCCCCTTAATGTAGCAACAAACTTTTCAACTACACACCTTTTAGCAGCATCAATCTATCTCCCCCTTAATCTCTGCATCACATTAGCAGCATATGGCAATAATACTCTTGACTATCTTGGCTATTTTCTCCCCCTTTTTAGCCATAATTAGGCAAACTTCAGTTAGAAGCCCTATTAACTATAGTCAGTATACCCTAGCTCTCATTGTTAGCCTCTCAGTTAGTAAATAGGCAAAACAAATCATAGAAGGAAACTAAAACCTAAACAGTGCATAAAACAGCACGATATTCAAATTACAAAACCAAGCACATTAAGTGCTAAAACAAATACAGAAAATAAAGCTAACCCTACTAAAATAGAAGGCAATCATTAAAAGCTTGAATCTTCTGAGCTGAGATCATCATTATCATCTTCATCAATAGCATCCTTCCTTGTGTTGACAGCTTCCTTTGTTGCCAATCTCAGAGCCATGATAAGTCTTTCAAATTTTTGTTTCCTTTCAGTACTAACTCTTATGACTTCATCTAGCTCCTTGCAAGCCTCCTCTAGTTCTGTGATCAACCCAGTCTTGGCTGATGACTGTTGTGATGTTGAGGCAGGTGTCTTGACACTGTAAGGAACATGTTTCAACTTGTGATGGAGTGACAAGGCAGGCTTCCTTTTATAAGCAACATCTGAATGCTGTAGAATTCCAGGATGTTGAGACAAGACAATCCCACAAATGAGAGAGGGAAAAGCAACGGGCATCTTTACAGCATTTGTAGCAGCATGCTTAATAGTATGATCATAGATGTAGGAGCCATAGTCAATTCTTTGCTTTGTCCCTACTGCATAAATTATCTTCCCCAATTCAACAGAAATTGTGGTCTTGTGACTAGTAGGGACCCAGTTGGCAATACCTATTCTGTGCAGAACAGCATATTTGACACTCAACAAACTGGCTAACAGCTTTCCTTCTGCGGGCCAAACATCTACCTGACCAGCAGTGATTTCTTTGCATATAACATTGTTGAAGGTTTCTAATTCCTCACAATCTTCCTCATTTCTTCCTAAGTAGGCATTGATCATCTCAGGAGAGAACCAGACGCACTTACCCCTGATGGTAACTCTTCTGAAAGTTCGGCTCTTGCTGTCATTTATCGATCAGGTATATTAACTATGAATTCTCTGACCAGTCTATCATAGCAATCAGCCAACCCTGACACAGTCCTTATGAGACCAGCAAGCTTAATTAGGTCAATAATTTCAGTAGATTCTAAGTCTTTTTCTACTACCTCTCTTTCCAGAGCTACCTTTCTTAGGCTCACACAACTCCACAAGGATGCACTTCTGGCACTGTGAGATGAGATGTTATCAGGCACTTGATTTGCAGCAGAGTTGATGTCTTGAGCATCACTCTCAGAATCTGACTCTTCCCTGATTCTCCTCTTCTTGCCAGACCTGGTACATTTGCTCCATGTAAATGAGGTCCTTTTCTTATCCTTCCCTCTTCCAATTCTATCTTCATCAGATGAGTCCTCAATCTCTATAACCTCAACCTGCTCCTTCCCTTTACCCCTGTGACTTTTATTCCTAGGGTACGATGTTCTAACATCCAAGCTGACATCAGTGTTATTAGGGTCTTCACCTTCAACTTCTTGCCTCAGGGCCTGTCTCTGAAACTTTATGTCTTCACCTTGAGAGTCGACTTGTTCAGCAGGCATTTGCCTTAAAGGGACAGAAATCCCTTTCACCCATATCCCTTTCTCCAGGATTTTGGTGGCAATCTGTTCCAAGTACTTGTCTACATCAAACTTCTCCTCAACATCTTGAGAGGATGATGACCTAGCTTCAGGTTTATTCACCGTGGTCGAGGGTTTAGGGTTACCGGACTCGGGAAGAGCACTAGAAATGAGTTCTTCGGAAGAAACCCCAGTTCGTACCTGCTCAGAGCTCTTGGAAGGGACATACATCGTTCCTTTGTGACAGACTAGGTTTGAAGGAGAACTTTCTATTCTATTGAGATTTAGGGAGATGAACCGTTGCGATGAGATTGCTTTGGTAAGTCTTGATGTAGGCTCAATATAGTAAGGCGCCTGATTTTGAATACTCTTTAAAGACCAATTACTAATTTCCTCCCTCCATAAAGACTTTCCTTTTAAAACATTTACATCTGCACTTGTTAACTCTGAGTGACCTTTCAGCATCCTGATGTCATAGTCTGATGTTATAACATCAACTTGTACATCACTAGTTGAATCTCCTTCAAGAGAGGTCCACTGATAACAGTTGTCTTTGGTTCTGGCACCCTTCATAACAATCTGATTATGCTCATCAGAAACCACACACTCATGCTTAGTGTAGTTTACCTTGTAACCTTCATCACACAACTGGCTTATGCTAATCAAATTTGCACTTAAGCCATTGACAAACATAACATTGTCAAGTTCAGGTCTACCATCACCTTGCACTTTCCCAACTCCTGCAACAACACCTTTTTCTCCATTGCCAAATATGACCTCATGAGAAGGGAAAGGTCTAAGATTATCAAACATGGATCTACATCCAGACATGTGCTTGGAACACCCACTGTCAAAATACCATGTTCCTTCTTTAGCCTCTTTGTCATCCAAGTGAGCCAATAAGCACTTCACCTTCTCCTTAGGTACCCATTGTTTAACAACTTTGGGCCTGTGCTCTCTCCATCTGTTTTGAGGTTGAGGGTATCCATGCAGCTTGTAGCAAGAGTACTGCATATGTCCAAACCTTCCACAATAATAACATCTCACCCTTTCATCTCTGAATCTTCTGCCATGATGAGATTGCTTATGCTGCCATCCATAATGTGGTCTCCTCCTACCATAACTGCCCTGCCATCTATTATGTTGATATCTTCTCCCATAAGCCGGCTGAGAATGTTGTTTCCTGGATTGTCTCCCATGATGGTGTGGCTTTCTTCTTCCATATATATAAGGAACAACATTGGTGTATCCATACCCATAACCATACCAGTTGTCCTGATGTTGAGACATCTGATGAGACATGTGCTGTTTGAACTGAGCAGCTTGCATGCTCTCATGGTATTGTGGGGGCATATACTGACTAGCTCCCTGTGGCTGCTTTCTCTTCTGATAGGGACCAGTCTTCTTCTCTATCTTCTGAGGTTGTGAAACATCAACTTTCTTAGGGGTAGGATCCTGCTTCTTTGGCTGATGTTGAGATGAAAGTTGTGACACTTCCTTCTTTGAACCTGAAGTGCTTCCTTCTGCAGTTCCCTTGTCCTCAGCCACATAACTTATCCCAGCTTTGTCTCCAGCAGCTTTTTCTGACTGAAGGATCTTGTCGAGTGTGTCTGTACCACAGCTCAGCATCCTAACAGACTTGGTCATTTAATCAAGGTGAGCTCTAACTAGCACCACTTCATTTTCAAGATCAGTCTTTTCATTCTCTAGCTGAGCAATCTGTTGCTTGTGGCACTTGTTTTCTTGACAAATCTCAGCACTCTTTAAACACAGCTCTTGATAGGTGGATGCCAACTCCTCATAAGTTACTTCTCCATCACTAGAATCATCATCAGAAACCACAGCTCCTGTTAAAGCTCTCACATGCTTTACTGACTCGCCTTCACTTTCACTATCAGAGTCAGACCAGGAAACTGTCATGCCCTTCTTCTGCTTTTTCAAGAAGGCGGGACATTCTTTCTTGACATGTCCATACCCTTCACACTCAAAGCACTGCACTCCTTTATCTTGGGCAGTTTTCTCTTCATCCTTCTTGCTGGTGTCAGAAGTCATGTTCTTGACATTAGGCCTGGAGTTATTATTCATTCTCTTGAATACTTTGGTGAACTGTCTTCCCAACATCACTATGGCCTGAGACAGATCCTCCTGGGATTTAGATTTCTTCCCTTTCTCTTCTTCACCATTTGTCACCAGGGCTATATTCTTTGGCTTCTTCTCTGGTTCTTCCTCATTCAACCCAAGCTTAAAGGTTTAAAGAGATCCAATGAGCTCATCTATTCTCATCTTGCTGATGTCTTGTGATTCTTCAATGACAGTAACCTTCATCTTATACTTCTTAGGTAGGGACCTAAGGATCTTCCTCACAAGCTTTTCATCTGACATCTTCTCTCCAAGAGCACTAGATGCATTGGCCAGCTCAAGAACACTCATGTGGAAATCATGAATAGTCTCATCTTCCTTCATCTTCAGGCTTTCAAGTTTTGATGTTAAAATCTGAAGTCTTGACATCTTGACTCTAGATGTTCCTTCATGAGTAGCCTGCAAGATATCCCATGCTTGCTTAGCAACTTCACAGGTATTAATTAACTTGAAGATGTTCTTATCCACTCCATTGAAGATAGCATTCAGAGCTTTGGAATTTCCAAGGGCAAGCTCATCTTCCTCCTTGGTCCACTCTTCTTCAGGCTTTGGCTTAGATGTGCCTTCTTTATCTTTACCAGCATCATCCTTCTCACACATGACAGGTGCTTTCCACTCTTTAATAACAGCCTTCCAAGCCCTACTGTTCAAGGATTTTAAGAAGGTGGTCATCCTTGGCTTCCAATAGTCATAATTGGATCCATCCAAAATAGGGGGTCTATTGATGAATCCTCCAACTTCTTTGTCCATCTTTTCACCAGAAAGTAACTTCCCTAGATCTCACCCAGAGACAGACAGGATGCCTGCTCTGATATCAATTGAAATTCTGGTATCAGACGTGTGATGTTAAGGTGTGATGTCACAACAACACACTCTGCACAATAGACATCAATAACAGTAAAATAACACCAAGAATTGTTGACCCAGTTCGGTTACAACCAACCTACTCTGGGGGCTACCAAGCCAGGGATGGAATTCACTACTTGTAGATATAATTTACAGACTCAACAACCCGTTGACAATCTCCTAAACTTATACTCTACTAATGACTTCCTACCTAAGAAACCACCAGGTATGAGAACACCACTCAATCCCTTACAAACACTCAAAGAAACCACTTTGAGTACCCTTGATCTTACTTCACAGCTTCGATTAATCAACCACTCTCTATTGCTTCACAGCTTCTAGAGAGGACAGAAACTCAACACCTATTCAACCCTAGAATAGTGTAAATACAAGCACTTTAAACAAACTCTAGACACTAAGCCTTCTGCTCTTGATCTTCTGAATGTTTTCTGTACTTTTTCCTTTGGTCTTGTGCGCTTTATATAGCTCCTGAATTGGGCTTGGACTTGTCACAATATTTGATCAGATTTGTTAATTAAAACTGAATCTTCAAAACAGATTTTATCCCCAAAATCTTTTTAAATCTTCAACCTTTTAATTCTCCAACAGACCTGCAATCAAATCTCCCATGTAACAGAAAATATCTATCCCAAGATATTCTCATCCAATGAGTCAACCACTCTCCACAATTCCAGCTAATACGCGTGCCCTAATAACATATCCTACTGTTGTTAATTCTGCAGGTCTGATGTTACAACATCACCTGTGTGACATCAGACATCCAACTTCAGCATTTAACTACTTAACACAGCCCAGTGTTAAGACTTCAATGTTACAACATCAGCACCTTGACATCAACATTGAATAACCTTTGTTTTACCAAAATTCCAGCCAATCCAGGAACTATCAGGCTTGGATGTAAATAATCTAGAGGTTTTCCACTTATAGCAATTAGATGAAAGAAAGGGGTTTACCAGGATAAGAGATGGACTACAGCTTGGATATTTGAGTCAACAAGTGTGCCACTTACAACACTTATCTGGGATTAAGGTTTGTTTGATTTGTCTGCTTTGATGTGTGATGTACAGAGAAATGTCTTCCTGCAGAGAAATCTTGATTCCTCTGATGGGATGTTAATTTTTAGGTGCCTTGATCAAAGCCCAAGGTTGAAGCTAAAAGGTTGACTCTACTAGGGAGTTTTATATCTGTCTTGTACAAAGCCCAAGATTGAGGCTGAAAAATAGATTGACTCTACTTAGGGAGATCATTATACAAAGCCTAAGAGGAGGCTAGAAGGAATTGACTCTTCCGGGGAACATTTTGTATATCTTGTACAATGCCCAAGATTTAAGCTAAAAGAATTGACTCCACTAGGGAGAGGTTTTATCTGTCTTGTACAAAGCCCAAGATTGAGGCTAAAAGAGAATTGACTCCACTTGAGAGGTTCTAAAAATGTCTTGTACAAAGCCCAAGATTAAGGCTAAAAGGGTTAACTGACTCAGTTGGAGAATGTTTTATCTGTCTTGTACAAAGCCAAAGATTGAGGCTAAAACTGCTGAGGGATGATCATTATACTAAGCCTATATGAAGCCAAAGAGGAGACTATCTTCTGCTGAGGATTATTGATATCCAGAGACAGGTCTAAATTGGGGAATCAACTCTTGCTGGGGATTGCAGAAGAGTTGAAATATTAGAGACCATGAGGTTCTGAGTTTTCTCAGGGTTTACTGGTAGTAACTTAACCCTAGCTGGGGAAATTTTAAAGTAAGAGTTTAAAGATTGAGTTTTGAAACCTGTGGAGGTTTTAACTTTGTTGGTGATTGATCAGGGTTTTTCCTGTGTTTTTAGGAAACTTGAGGGTTTCTTTGAAATCCAAGAGAAGATGAGACTGTCCAAGTCTACTGTATGAGAAGGTTAATCTTTGTATGATGCCCAAGAGGAGGCTGATGTTTTAAGGGATGAGAATTAACCCTAAACTGCTCTGATGTTTTGACTCACTAGAGGATTGAACTATCAAAGATGACTAAGTTCTATCTTATACCTGTAGGAGGTCTTCGGGTCCTTGTACTAAGCCCAAGAGGAGGCTGAGAACTTCTAAGAAGCCTGAGGGTCCTTGTACAAAGTCCAAGAAGAGGTTGGGGATACTTTTAGGAAGCCTGTGGGTCAAAACCTAAGAAAAGTTCAAGAAAGGTTTCACCGGGAATAATCCTTTCTTAGTGAACAGTTCTAGGGTTTGAAGAAATTCAGAAGAGGTTTCATCGAGAATAATCCTCTCTGGGGAAATGAATTTCTTGGACAAATTTCTAATAGTGACAGTCTTGAGAAAAGTTTCACCGGGAATAATGCATTTCTCTGTTCCATATTGTATAAGCCCAAGAGGAGGCAAGACTGTATCTGGAATTTCCTATGGGGAACTAGTTTTGACTGTGTTGAAAGAGTGACCATTGGTTTGATCTAATCCTAGACCTAATTGCCTGGGAAAACTCTAAGCAGATATACAGGCATATATATATACAGATGAAATATATAGACAAGTATGTAAAAGAAAGCTGGAAGAACTTACAGGTGAGAAAGCTTCCAGTGTTATAAACACAGCTGTATGGTTATTTATTCAAGAATTGAAGGAAGTTTTGATAACAAATTTTTAATCTAAATCAAAATGAAAGTTGTTTTAAAAAAGAAGATTGGGGCTTATACTCAAGGAGAGGCCCAGATGAATTCTTTATATAAGGCGACGATCACGTCGTAGTTTTGAAAACCACAGAGGGACTTATACAATGACTGAGGCCCAAATTATAGTATTTACAAAAGAGATTGGGTCTTACACTCTATTAGAGGCCCAAGAGTTTATTTTTATACAAGAGATGGGGCTTACAACTCAAAGAGAGGCCCAGATGAAGAACAATGATCGTTCTGTTATTCAAAAAATTGTACCAGGACTTATACAATGACTGAGGCCCAAATTATTTATGTACAAAAGGGGAGTTGGGTCTTACACTCTATTAGAGGCCCAAATGTGTTTTAAAAAGAAGAAAAATAGGACTTACAACACAAAGGGAGGCCCAAAAGTTTATTATTTTGAAAGCGGTGATCGCGCCGAGATTTTTGAAATCGTATTGGGACTTATACAATGACTGAGGCCCAAAAAAGGTTTTGTGTGACAAAGGATGGGGGTCTTACACTCTATTAGAGGCCCAAAAGTGTTTATGTGAAGTTTGAAAAATCAAAATTTAGAGAAAACCCTAATTTTGAATTTAAAAGATATAATTTTCAAAGGAAATTAAATAAAAAATGATATAAAATATCAAATATATTCAAAAACAAGTTGTAAACTTTGAAAAATATTTTGAAAAAACATGTTTAATCACATGAAAGCTTGAAATTCATTTGAAATGAAAAGATCAAAGTGAGAATTTCATTTAAACATGTTTAAAAATAAATAAAATGAAATTAATTACAAAAATTCTAACTATATTAAATAAATAATATAAATTGGATTTTTTTGTAAAATAAAATAATTTAACATTTTTGTGACTTTTTAAAAAAAACCAATAAAAAATGACCAAAAATGAGAGAGAAATTAAATTTTGAAATCAATTAAATAAAATATCAAAAATTCAAATATTTGAAAATTTGAAAAAGGGCGCCAAGAACACTTGCTCTTGCCCGCGTGCCCTGTTTTGCCCAGATTTGCGTTTTCTCACTTTTCTCTCTGATTACTCAATGGTTTTGCACGATTCAAACACCAATCTCACTTGTTTTTGAACAAGGATCACAACCATATAGATTAATTGCATTTATATTAAGTATGGAGTGAGAAATCAGAGGGTGAACTCAAGAAGCCTAGTTTTAGCATGAACACTATGAAATTCTATACACGATTCATACATAGCAATTGATTGAGGGTTATCACTCTATATACATGCAGGAACAAGATGGTAACTCAAAAATTCATTTATGATGCATGTAATATGGAGTTTGAAGGCTTCAAGCTTACCTCTTGCAGCTGGTGATCGAATTTTATGTTGGAGGTGATACAAATGTTGTGTAATGATCTGGATAGCTCCAATGGACCTCAAGTAATGTGTTTGAGGGCTTGGAATGGATTGAATTAGCCCAGAACTTGTTGTGGCACCTCAACTGCAAACAGACCAAAAGCTTGAGCAAATGGATGGTGACTTTGTGATTATGATGTTCCAGATATGTTTCAGGGCCATGGATCACTCATATATGATGTATATGAGGTGTTGGCATGATTGGTTTGGTTTGAATCACTTCCTATTTCAAAATTCGATAGTGACTTGAAATAGAAGAAAAATCTGATTTTTTGAGAGTGATTTTGATGAAAGCGTCAGTTTGGGTGCTTTGGTGTACTCAAACTGATCACAAATGAGCTCTATTTATAGTAGAGCAAGTTTGTTTTTCAAGCAATAGTGAATGGCAACTGGTACAGGTTTTTGGCCAATGGTTGCATAAAGGAATCCAAGTCTTCCATAGCCATTGACTTGGCTCAGTGCAGCAGGTTATTGTTGCTTTGGTTCAGAGATAAGGCTTGACTCAATTCAGTTAGCAATGTCTTGATGCTTGCCACCTTGTGAATCCATTGAATGCATTGAAACAAAATTGGAGTCTTTGAGATTTTTAGCCTTTTTAGGAGACACATAGCTACATGTTGATCCTTGGACTTGGGAGGTTTGTGGACCAAACATTGTCCCTTAGATGTTATCCCTTGAGGTGTCCAAATAGATAACAAGACTTTAAATTGTCTGATTTAGCTAATTCGAGCAAATGACCTATAATCTGCCTTGGGAAGAAACCAGTCTTTGATGCCATGTTCCAAGGGTTGTAACTCCCTACTCAAATTGAATTTGGAGATGATCTGGTACTTGTTGGAAAGCTCTCATGACGTAATTTAACTTTGATGTTCACAAATGGACCTGGTTCAGCTTGGATCAAGGTGAAAAATGGCCTCAAAGTTTGGAAAAAGTGAAACAGATTCTGACTTTTTGAAAATTTCACTAAGTGTTGGAAAAAGTGGTCATTTCCACTTTTTGTGATTTTGATCAATCCATAACTCAAAATCCATGAGGATTTGGAATCTCTTGTAGTTGACATATTTGAAGTATGTCATGTGAACTTTCATTTGAGCTTTGGATGGAAGAAAAAGGCCTTAGGGTTTGGGAGTTATGACCTTGCAAAGTTGGTACCAAAGCCATTTTGTTCCATAACTTAGAAAAATTTAAGTTTTCTAAGGTTGTCCCTTTTGCAAGTTACCTCACTTTTCTTGATTTTTCTTGATAAGTGATGATCAAAACCATTCATTAACATTGTTTTGGACTTAGGGGAACCATATTTGTGAAAATTTCCAAAAAGTCAAACTTGATTTTGGGCACAGTTGACTTTTTGTCAGATGAAATCCAAACTGTGTGATCCTTTGTACAATCAAGTCTTTGGCCCAATTTAAACCTAATGGATGGATTCCATAGGTGTTTTAGGAAGTCTTGAATCATGTCCCAAGATTTGGGAGCATGTCTTGGTCAAAATTCAAAGATACAGTTGACTTTTTCTTCAAAACCCTAATTGTGGTCCTGATGAAATTGAAACTTGTGAATCAAGCTTTTTAGGTCAATCCATTGTTGTTAATGGATCAATATAGTTTATTTTAGGCCCTCAAATCATGTCTTGAGGTCTTGGTTCATGCCTTTCCTCAAAAGTCAAGTTAGGGGTGAATTAGGTCAAGAAACCCTAATTCCTGATTTTTGATGAATGCTTCCCCTGAGGTTGTTTTGACTTGATGATTAGGTCCATAAGGTCCCTTTGAGCAGCTTGGGTCATGTTTTGAATTATTGGCCTATGCCCAGATGAAAATTTTCATCTGGAGGCCTTGGTCGACGAAAACCCTAATTTGGTGACACTGTCGATCTTGAGACTTGATCCAGTTAAAAAGTTGCACTCTTGTGCTTGATTATTCATGTAGGAGACCTCTTGATCCTTTATGGGTGTTTGAGAGGCTAGAGAAGTTGAAGATCATGTCATTTCTTGATTGACCCTTTGTCTAAGTGCTCTGAGAGGGGTCAAAACCCTAACTCTTGATTGTAGTAAATGCTCAACAATCCTTGAGGAGATTGATGAGGCATGATGGTACATCCATATTATGGTGATGATTCTCACAATGATGGGAAATCTTTGTGGTCAAAATTTGGGGTATGACAGATGCCCCTATTTAATTTTCTTGGACCTGAAGGTGTGAATGGCAAAGATGTTCGGACATTCAGGGTGCAAGAGGATTAAATATCGAAATACCTAAAAATTTGACGGTGGTTATGAATGTTAGCAGTTTGCTCATCCATCTTCTTTTGCTAAGTAATGATACTCAGAAAAGGTTAAAACTTCCCATTGATCCTGTTCTTCAGCCACAAAACTGGTCTTAGTTTTCTTTTGAAATAAACTTCCCCTCGATCCTGGTCTTCAGCCACAGAACTGGTCTCAGTTTCTGAAATAAAATTCCCCTCGATCCTGGTTGAAACCAGGGAACTAGTCTCAGTTTTTAAAATAAACTTCCCCTCGATCCTGGTTTTCAGCCACAGAACTGGTCTCAGTTTCTTCTTGTCGAGTTTCTTCCTTGAAAAGGGATGTTATTTGCAGCGGTTTTCATCAAACTTCTCACCGAGTTTTACTAGGGAGACGCTATTTGATTGAAAAAGTTTGAGGTCAGACTTGTTGGGGACACCCATTTGTCTAAGCTGTAGAGGTGTACAAACTTCTCTGTTGGAGATGCCATTTGTTGAGTCTACTGGGGAAAAGCGTGTCTCTTGAAAGACCGCTTTTGCTTGGGGATATTACATCATACTTTTCTTCGAGATCATTTTGGAGAAATGCCGAGTCTTTGGTTAAGAGGCTTTCTCAGGGAATTTTCCTTAATCTGGGAAAGCAAAGATATCTTCTTCAACAGTGAAAAGTGATGTTCCAAAGGTGTCTGTCGAATGTCTTTTTGCGTTTCAGAGGTTCAAGTTATCAAAGTGGTCAAGGACAGGCTCCAATCCAGAAATAAACTAGGGAGAAATTGTTCAGACGATACATTTCCTAACGAGGAAAGAGCTGACAACCTTACTGGGGGGAGGAAGTTATCACTTGGGGATAAGACTGACCAAAGTGATAGTAATGCAATATGAATATGAACATGAATCAATTATACATGATGTATGTATGTTTATGCTGACAAAACAGATGCGACATACAGACTGGTGAATGAACACGACTAGATACTCGGCCACTACCGGGGATGAAAAGCATCATTGGTTCAAGATAGTAATCATACGTTGCTTAGGGGAGGTAGACCCTGTGGGGGTGAAAGAACCATTAATTGGTCTTAATAGGTAAGAACTCTGTCGGGGATATCAGATGGGACATTACATCTGAAACAGTTTATCCTTCATTCATGTGTACTGGTTTAGAAGGAGTACTTTGATTCTGCATTTTGAGGTTTGATCACTTCCGGAGAAGCCCTCGATGTTCTTTTCGCGTTCAGCTGTTAAAAAGAAATGCCATCTTTATTTTAAAAGCAGAAGAAAATTTGACAAGTAAATTCTTTTTTTTTTGTTTCAAGAATCGGTGATCATGTTTTAAAATGTCATTCTTTAAAGCAAAAACAAATGAGAATTGCAAACAAAAGCACTAGGGCTTAAATTTTATTGATAGGATGGAAATCAGCCAAGCGCGTGATACCATAGAGTATTACAAAGTTTAGAAAATGGTAATTTAAGGGAAAAAGGGCTACATTGAAACATAACGACCGATATCCTTCTACCAACTTTGAATTCTGGACATTCTAGGCTTCTGTCGAAGGTGACCTTGACTGAAGTTTTCCTGATAGATGGCATTACTGCTGAGGAGTCGAACTGATCAGACGTAGTTACTTGCCATGAATCCCTAACTTTTGCCTGGATTATCTTTTGAGGTTTTCAATCCATCGGGATGATTTTTCGCCGTGTCTCTAAATTTTGCCTGAATCGCCCTTTCGGGTTTTCAATCCACTAAGACGTTTTATTTTTATTTTTTTATTTAGGCAAAGTATTTCTTGACTACATCAACATTTGTGGGGTAGGTAAACTCTTCTCCGTCCATGGTTGCGAGTCTCAAGGCACCGCCTGAGAAGGCTTTCTTGGTCACATAGGGGCCGTCATAATTCGAAGTCCATTTGCCCCGGGAATTAGTGAGGAATGATTGTATCTTTTTTAGCAAAGGTCTCTTTTTCTGAAGACACGGGGTCAGACCTTTTTTGTCGAACGCCTTCTTCATTATTTGCTGATACAGCTGACCGTGACACAAAGTTGTCATTCTCTTTTCTTCAATCAGGTTCAGTTCAACGTATCGACTCTGAAACCATTCAGCTTTTGTTAGCTTAGCTTACATCAATACCTTGATTGATGATATCTCTACTTCTATGGGGAGCACTGCCTCTATGCCATATACTAGAGAGAAAGGGGTTGCCCCTGTTGAGGTGCGGACATATGTACGATAACCGTGAAGAGCAAATGGTAGCATCTCGTGCCAGTCTTTGTAGGTTACAACCATCTTTTGAATAATCTTCTTGATGTTCTTGTTAGCCGCTTCTACTGCTCCGTTCATCTTAGGCCGGTAGGGAGATGAGTTATGGTGTTCGATCTTGAACTCAACACACAACTCTTTCATCATATTGTTATTCAAGTTAGATCCATTATCAGTAATGATCTGGCTAGGAACACCATAACTGCAGATGAGATTGTTCTTGATAAATCGGACCACCACTTATCTGGTCACATTGGCGTATGACACTTCTTCGACCCACTTGGTGAAGTAATTAATGGTTACCAGGATGAACCGATGTCCGTTTGAAGCTTTGGGTTCAATCATGCCAATCACGTCGATTCCCCATATAGAAAAAGGTCATGAAGAAGAAAGAACTGCGTTGGCGGTACATGGATTTTGTCAGCGTATATCTGACACTTGTGACACTTCCTCATATACTTGTAGCAATTGGATTCCATGGTCAACCAATAGTATCCTGCTCTCAAAATTTTTCTCGCCATTGTGTGTCCATTGGCATGAGTGCCAAAGGATCCTTCGTGAATCTCTTTTATCAACATGTTTGCTTATGGTCTGTCTACGCATTAGAGCAGAACCATGTCGAAGTTTTTCTTATAGAGTGTATCACAGTTCAGAAAGAAGTTGCCTGTCAGTCTTCTGAGAGTCTTCCTGTCTTTCCTGGATGTCCCTGGTGGGTACTCTTGTCTTTGAAGGAAGCACTTGATATCATGATACCAAGGTTTGTCATCTATGACTGCTTCAATGGTGAAGATGTAAGCGGGCCTTTCAAGGCGCATTATGTCAATCTTAGGTACGTCGTTCCATTGACCTACACTAATCATGAAGGATAGGGTGGCTAATGCATCAGCCATGTGATTTTCTTCACGAGGGATATGATGAAACTTGATTCTATTAAACAATGGTAACAACCTTCTCGCATAATCTTTGTAAGGAATCAGTCCCGATTAGTATGTATTCCACTCTCCTTTGATCTGATTGATAACTAGGGCTGAATCTCCATACACATCTAAGTTCTTTATCCTTAAGTCAATTGCTTCTTCGAGACCCATGATACAAGCTTCGTATTCGGCCTCGTTGTTTGTGCATTTGAATGTCAGTCTTGGAGTGAAAGGAATGTGGGTACCCTGAGGTGTTACGATGATCGCCCCAATTCTATTTCCATAATTGTTGATAGCTTCGTCAAAAATTAGTCCCCATTGGGAACCTGGTTCTGGCCCTTCACTGGGTAGCGGTTCATCGCAATCTTTCATTTTTAAGTACATGACATATTTGTTGGGGAAGTCAAATATGACTGATTCTTGACTGTCAATCGGTTGATGAGCCAAATGATCGGCTAAAATACTCCCTTTGACGGCTTTCTGAGCATGGTACTCGATGTCGTATTCCGATAACAACATCTTCCAACGGGCAATCCTTCCCGTGAGATCAGGTTTTTCAAAGACGTACTTGATCGGATCCAATTCGGAGATTAACCAAGTAGTGTGATAAATCATGTACTGGCGAAAACGTTTGGCTGCCCAAGCCAGAGCGCAGCAAGTTTTTTCGAGCATGGTGTACCGAGTTTCATAGTCGGTAAATTTCTTGCTTAAATAGTAAATGGCAGACTCTTTTCTTTTTGTCTCATCTTGTTGTCCAAGCACACAACCCATAGAGTCTTCCAAGATTGTTAGGTAGATGATCAGTGGTCTTCCTTCCACTGGAGGTGACAGAATAGGCGGATTCAATAAATACTTTTTGATACTGTCGAAAGCTTTTTGGCAATCTTCTGTCCATACACAGCTCTGATTCTTTCGGAGTAGTTTGAAGATCGGCGCGCATGTTGCAGTTATGAGGGATATGAATCTTGAGATGTAATTCAGACGTCCTAAAAATCCTCTGACCTGTTTTTCAGTCTTTGGCGAAGGCATTTGTGAATGGCCTTGAACTTGTCAGGATCGACCTCAATTCCTTTCTGACTGACAATGAACCCTAAGAGTTTTCCTGAGTGGACACCGAACGTGCATTTGTTGGGATTTAAGCAGAGTTTGTATTTTCTCAGACGCTTAAATAACTTTGACAAGTGTGTCACATGCTCTTCTTCTATTTTAGATTTGGCGATCATGTCATCGACATACACCTCAATTTCTTTGTGCATCATATCATGAAACAGATTCGTCATAGCCCTTTGATAGGTTGCCCCAGCATTCTTTAAACCGAACGACATTACCTTGTAACAGAAGGTGCCCCATGGGGTGATGAATGAAGTTTTCTCTATATCTTTCGGCGCCATTTTGATTTGATTATGATGCGGTGTTTTCGCAAGTATACGAATCGCATCAGAGTAATATAAAATATTATCGATCCCACAGAGACCAAACGTCAATCTATCGGTTTCTATTGTTACGATGTTTATCTAAGGCAAATCAATCGGGAGTTCGTGAGTGCACGGTAAAAGCGGAGTAAAGTACGAAGATATAAAATTCAATTTAAAACAACAGGCCTGAATGTAATTCACACAGTCGGATAGTATTCCAAATGCTTGTAAATAGAACCACTTATGGGGTAATGTTTTCTACTTATGAAAATAACTAATTTAACAGGAACTGTCACTTTCGCGTATTCAGAACCGAGTTTATCCTTTAATCGAACCCTCTTATTGTCACTTATAAAAAGGCGTGCATTGCGTTAAAGTAATAAACCTATTTTTAAGAAATATAGTTTCTTGACTCAGTTGAAAAGTATTTTGACTTGGAACTTTTAACAAAAAGAGGTTCATGCGAACCAGACTTTAAACCCATAAACACGTCCGAAAATAGTTTTAAAATCGTTTTTCTAAAGTATTAAAAACTCCTACTTAACTAGACAAAGCGCTTTCGCTTCCTTTGAACAGTTAAGACTAACCAAGTTTAACCAAAGGTTGGACGGCTTTCGATCTTACCCAACAGAAATAAAGTGCAGAAAACTTGTGTTAAAAATCAGAATAACCCCTAAGCACTTCTATTGACACCTTGTATGGAATACTACTTTAACTATGATCCTTACATTCTAACCTTTAAAATTTAGCCGAACATGGAAATGTAAATAGACATGTTGAAATAGATCATGTTAAAGTAGATTCTTTTTAAGTAAATAGTGCGGGAAAGTAAATAGTGCGAGAAAATAAATGGTTCGGGAAAGGAAATAGTGCGAGGAAGTAAATAGTGCGAGAAAATAAATGGTGCGGGAAAGTAAATAGAAACCTGCTCCAAATCGGAGGCTTTAAATCTGGTACAATTGGAAATAAATGACTGGAAATGAAAATGGCGGCAGGATTAACTTCTACCAGAGTGCTCCAAGCTCGATTACAGACTCGATCAAATAGTGTGATAACTCCCCGATGTGAGAAGTTTATCACTTTACAATACTGAAAATATATGGCTTGAGTTCTGAAACTAAGCTTGGATGAAGAAAAAGGATCAAGGACTCATCTATTTATAGCCTTGGAAAAACTATGGAAAGACCATAGTGCCCCCCAACTTCTTTTGGGAGGGAAGCCATATGACAAAGGTGGCGCCCGCCACCCCCTCATGGCGCCCTCCATGTGAACCAATGGAAAAAAGAAGTGGAGATCGTGGGAGTTGACAGCAGTTGACTCATATTCAAGTCATGGCCTACCCTATGGCGCCCGCCATGGTGGATGTCATGTGTACAATTTCCTCAAAAACTGGGTTTCTTGCTTGTTTTTCTTCATTTCTTCACGAGGAGCTCTGGGAATACAAAGAACCTGAAAACAAAACAAAACATAAGCATAACACAAGAAAATAGCAATAAAATCCTAAGAAACATGTGCAATCTGAGTCAAATACGTAATGTGATTCAGTGTTATCAAATTCTCCCACACTTAGGTCTTTGCTTGTCCTCAAGCAAAACACTTTATAGCTCATGATAGAAAAAGGTGGTATCAACGAATGATTTGGGCTAAAAGGGCTTCTAAGTTCAAACTACGATGAAGTGATAGGTACTATCTAAGTGAACCAAGGATATCGTAATGACACTTTTCCGCAGACACGGACATAAACTTCGTTCCTATACAAACCAATCCATACTACCCCACTGTACCTAGGCCTACCTTTTGCATCTCTTTTGGGTCCTCTTCATTCCGGTGCAATCACATTAAGCCCGTTATCCGTACATACTCATAGTAAAGTGACCGGTTAGTGATTCTGATCTCAAGCATGGTGCTCTGGTACACAAACTGGTGTAACCCCTTTTATTGACCCAATTGTAGTTGTGGTGGATCAGATTGTAACCCGCCCTACCAAGTCCAACACCAGATACCTCTGAACAACCAACAATGGGCAAATTTTATTCTCTTTTTTTTTTTGCAAATTTTTACAACTTTTTGGGTTAAATGACCTTGTGAGGGTTTACCTATACCCGAGTTGCATTTTTATGAAGCACAACATACAGATCATTCACTTATATTCATTGGTCCCTTACGTAGAGCATGCTTAGACCGGAGCCGACTGCTAGGATAAACTACTAAGGACCTACTCTAAAAAGATAATTAAGGCCATGGTATATGGGGTATCGGGGTCGATTCTTATAATCATGAAGCCTATGGTGATAAAACGATACCGATGTTTCAAAAAAGTTTTCCCAAGTCATCCGCATCCTAACTCAAACCTGTCTCAAAGCCCAATTTTTTAGAACAATACACTTTCTTTTGTCAACAATTTTTTTTGGTAAGGCTAAGGAAATGGGGAAATTGGGATACACTACACAGATGACTCGTCAAGCACATGCATATTCTAAAAACAAACTAAAAACAAGATAAATAAACTAGAAAGCAATAAAAAAGTAAAAGGAAAGAAAATGCAAGTAAAACAGATAAAGTCTCCTCCCACACTTAAATCGAACATTGTCCCCAATGTTTCGAAATAAGATAGGGAAAGAGTAACCTGGAAGTCCTATGCATGCTACTGGTATTGTCGCCACCATACGGTGAGCGCCTAGGGTGACGAGATCTGATGCGGTGACAATCGCTCTGAGAAGTTGCGAACTCGTCGAATCTGGTGGTCAAAGCAGCCTGAGATTGCATGATACTTTGAATGGAGCAGTCTGTCTGCTGATGTGACTCTTGCATGAATCTCATGTTGTCGGTCAGTTGTTGTTGGATGGCAGCAAGCAAGCCATCACGCTTTTCTTCTCTGGCCAGCAGGTTGCGCCACATATGCTCAGTAATATAGAAACCAGGAGCTGTACCTGCAGAAAGGTGAGAAAAAGACGATGCAGTGGGTGCAGGTGATACATGGTGGGGTGACATATGATGATTGGGAGACTGCTCTCGCTGGTTATACTCGTCATCAGTCTCGTTCCCGTCCCCAGTAGTAACATTAGGAGGCAATGGACCCGTAACAGGTGGAGCATCTAAATCATAGGTCCAGTTCCCCTCTACACGTACATCAGTACGTCTAGTGCACGAAAAAACAACAGATGGGATAGCCACTCCATGGATCATGAGTTCAAAGCCCCCCTCTCTCCTTACCTTACACAATTTCATATCTTTTAGAAAATTTAAATTAATTGTGCGGGGAGGAAGAGGTGCCAAGGTGGCTATCTCAGTGTCGAGGTTTAGAGCCCTAGCAATAGACGTAATCAAACCTCCAAAAGCAATGGCTCTGTACTCTTAATAGCAGTAGTCATGTGAGCAATCATAAAAGGAACCAAATTAATCCTCCTATTTGTGAGGCTCCCTTGCAAAAACAAAAGTTATTTTGCATTCACTTTGTTTGGATTCACCCGGCCAAAAATAGTACAAGCCAACATATAACGAAAAACACGGATGGCCGGGTTATGGATCCTTGAGGCAAGAATCCCTTCAAAATAAGTAATTGTAAAATTTGACAACCATTGCCAAAAGGAAAATGCCTCAACCGACTAATCAGAATCCAAAGGTGCTTCACAAACAACACCATCCCCAAAAGGCATTCCTAATCTCTCTGCTAGTTCGTCTGTGGTGAGTTCATATTCGACATTAAACATTCTAAATTTCACCGTACCGACTGTGCTAGCAGTGTTAAGACTAATAATGTAAATCAAGGAACTCAAAAATTCCCGGGTCAACATTGCAAAAGTGGGATCTTTCCTAGCAAAAATTTAGCCAGACATGGAAATGTAAATAGACATGTTGAAATAGATCATGTTAAAGTAGATTCTTTTTAAGTAAATAGTGCGGAAAAGTAAATAGTGCGAGAAACTAAATGGTGCGGGAAAGTAAATAGTGCGAGGAAGTAAATAGTGCGAGAAAATAAATGGTGGGGGAAAGTAAATAGAAACCTGCTCCAAATCGGAGGCTTTAAATCTGGTACAACTGGAAATAAATGACTGGAAATGAAAATGACGACAAGATTAACTTCTACCAGAGTGCTCCAAACTCGATTACAGACTCGATCAAACAGTGTGATAACTCCCCGATGTGAGAAGTTTATCACTTTACAATACTGAAAATATATGGATTGAGTTCTGAAACTAAGCTTGGATGAAGAAAAAGGATCAAGGACTCATCTATTTATAGCCTAGGAAAAACTATGGAAAGACCAAAGTGCCCCCAAATTCTTTTGGGAGGGAAGCCATACGACAAAGGTGGCGCCCGCCATGGTGGATGCCATGTGTACAATTTCCTCAAAAACTGGTTTTCTTACTCGTTTTTCTTCATTTCTTCATGAGGAGCTCTGGGAATACAAAGAACCTGAAAACAAAACAAAACACAAGCATAACACAAGAAAATAACAATAAAATCCTAAGAAAGCAAAAATAAATCTGTCCCAGACCTTTTGTTAAGGTGGCGCCCGCCATATAGTCCATGGCGCCCGCCATGGGGTCTGGATCTATATGCGAGGCAGAACCACCAAAACCCCCATTTTCTCACCTTCAAACTCCCTAACCTCCATTTTTGCCCATCCGAAAACCTCCATCAACCCCCATAAAGTTCACAACTTTTTCATCTACTCACCATCCCATTAACCTCTCCAACTTCCATTTTCATACCCATCCATCAAAATCTCTTAAAAACCCATTTTTCACCACCTTTCTATAGAAACCCATTTCTCTCATTTTTCAACCTCAAAGGTGCATCAATGGAGTATGACGGTTACATCCTTCGCCAAGGCAAGTCCGGGGAAAGGCAAAAGAAACTTCTCGAGAGATTGCAAGCACGAGAGATTATCTCAACCCGGTACGTCGACGAAGACTGTCTCTATACTCTTGGTATTTATCATAGCATTTTTCACATGCTAGATGTCTTAGGATTACACGATATTTTTGCTAGGAAAGATCCCACTTTTGAAAGGTTGACCCGGGAATTTTTGAGTTCCTTGATTTACATTGTTAGTCCTAACACTGCTATCACAGTCGGTACGGTGAAATTTAGAATGTTTAATGTCAAATATGAACTCACCACCGACGAACTAGCAGAGAGATTAGGAATGCCTTTTGGGGATGGCGCTGTTTGTGAAGCACCTTTGGATTCCGATTGGTCGGTTGAGGCATTTTCCTTCTGGTACAGGTTGTCAAATTTTACAATTACTTCTTTTGAAGGGATTCTTGCCTCAAGGATCCATAACCTGACCATCCGTGTTTTTCATTATATGTTGGCTTGTACTATTTTTGGCCAGGTGAATCCAAACAGAAGTTTTTTTGCATTCACTTTGTTTGGATTCACCCGACCAAAAATAGTACTAGCCAACATATAACGAAAAACACGGATGGCCGGGTTATGGATCCTTGAGGCAAGAATCCCTTCAAAAGAAGTAATTGTAAAATTTGACAACCTGTGCCAGAAGGAAAATGCCTCAACCGACCAATCGGAATCCAAAGGTGCTTCACAAACAGCGTCATCCCCAAAAGGCATTCCTAATCTCTCTACTAGTTCGTCGGTGGTGAGTTCATATTTGACATTAAACATTCTAAATTTCACTGTACCGACTGTGCTAGCAGTGTTAGGACTAACAATGTAAATCAAGGAACTCAAAAATTCCCAGGTCAACCTTGCAAAAGTGGGATCTTTCCTAGCAAAAATTTAGCCGGACATGGAAATGTAAATAGACATGTTGAAATAGATCATGTTAAAGTAGATTCTTTTTAAGTAAATAGTGCGGGAAAGTAAATAGTGCGAGAAACTAAATGGTGCGGGAAAGTAAATGTTATTTCTGTGCTTTTGTGGTTGGCATTTATTTTGCTAAAACTATTATAGCAGCAAGATGTTGAATCTTAATGTTCTAAGTGGCTGCTTTCAACATGTCGAATGAAGATGTTCCATGCCAGCTCATAGGACATCGCGCTGTGAATTCAGTTTTAATGCAGATTCTGTTACTATGATTTGTTACTGAATATTCTGTGAATATTTGGTTATCCTATGTGGCATCCAAAGCATTTTTGGATTATGCTTATTTGTTGGTTTTCAGATTTGCTGCTGTTTCTAATTATGGAGACATAATAGGAAACTTTGGATTGAAGACCTATTTTGTTGGAGTTAATTTTGCAGATTTGTGAGCAGTCTATTTGCTGCGTTTTTGAAGCCCAATTCAGTCCAGATTAATTGCTATATATTGACTGATGTAAACATAGTTTTAGGTGTGGAACTTACTTGTGTTTTTTTAGGGTTTTCGAGTGTATTTTTGTGAGCCTAACTGGTATCATTCTGATAACAGTATAAGGACTGTTTTTTGTGTTGTAAGTTCTGTCAAGTTACTCATAAGCTTTTAAGCATTGAGTTTCTTGTGTGTCAATTCTCATAAGCTGTGAAGTATTGAGAATTGTGTGTCTTGAAAGTGTGACTTTCAGTTTGTTTCTTGTGTGGAAAGGTACCAATCACGGGTTGTGGTTGTAGAGGGATTTGAGGAGGGCCTCATACCTAGGTGAGTCTTAGGTAGAAGTCATAGGAAGGGTAGTGATTAAGTGAGCAGATTATTCGGTGTTTGTATGATCTGTGAATTGATACTATCGTATATTGATTTTGTCCCTGGCTTGGTAGCCCCCAGAGTAGGTGTGTTAGACCGAACTGGGTAAACATATCGCTGTGTTATTTACTTTCTGCACTATTATTTTTAATTGTTATCTTGTTCATTGTGTTGGATATCAGTGTCTTAACATTTGTATAGGACATATGATATCTGTGCCAGAATTTCAATTGGTATCAGAGCTTGCACCCTTATTTGGTTCTGGGTGAGATTCAGGGAAGGTACTTTCTGGTACAACGGACAAGGATGGAGGATTTCTGAACAGACCACCCCTGTTTGATGGTTCCAACTATGACTATTGGAAACCAAGGATGATAGCTTTCATCAAATCCATAGATGATCAAGCATGGAAAGCTGTTATAAAAGGATGGGAGCCCCCTAAGGTTAAAGATGAAAAAGGTACCCCTACTGATGTGGTGAAGGAAGAGGAAGACTGGGATGATGCATATTACAAAGGGTCCGTAGGGAATTCCAAAGCCATGAATGCATTGTTCAATGGTGTTAACAAGAATATATTCAGGTTGATTGAACACTGCACCATTGCTAAAGAGGCATGTGAGGTCTTGAAGGTTGCTCATGAAGGGACTTCAAAGGTGAAGATGTCAAAACTTCAGCTTCTCACCAGCAAGTTTGAGAGTTTGAAGATGAAAGAGGATGAGAGCATTCATGATTTTCATATGAACATTATTGAGATAGCTAATGCCTCTAGTGCCCTAGGTGAAAAGATGTCTGACAGCAAACTAGTAAGAAAGATCCTCAGATCTTTACCTAAGAGATTTGACATGAAAGTGACTGCTATAGAGGAGGCTCAGGATATAGACAAGATGAAAGTGGATGAACTGGTGGGATCTCTTCAAACATTCGAATTAGGGATCAGTGAAAAGTCTGAAAAGAAGAAGAGCATAGCTTTTGTGTCAAATAATGGTGACTCAGAAGATGAAGGTGACCTGGTCAGAGATGAAGGGGTGTCTAAGGATCTGGTATTACTTGGAAAACAATTTAACAAAGTGTTGAAAAGGATTGACTGGAAGTCGAATGCAAATGCCCAAAACAAGTCACTCGACATCAGTAAGAACCAGGATGGAGGCAGAAGATCCAAAACTGAAGAAGACTCCAATCAAGGGAAGAGAGTTCAGTGCTTTGAATTTGAGGGATATGGGCACATAAAGACTGAGTGTCCCACGTATCTCAAAAGGCAGAAGAAGGGTCTATCAGTGTCTTGGTTAGAAGGAGAGTCTGAGAGTGATGTTGAAGAAGAATCAGCAAAATTAGTGACAGCCTTGACTGGGATCTGTAAGGCTGATGGAGAAACTACTTGTGAGTCTGACTCTGACAAAGAATCCTATGTTGGAGAACTCACTAAGGAAGAAGTATTCACAGGGTTTTCAGAATTGTGTATCAAGAATGAAGAAAGGTGCCAGATTATATTGGAACAGAAGATTTTGATAGCTCAACTAGAAGCTGAGAAGGAAGAACATCTATCAACCATTGCTGATCTGAAGGAGGAGGTTGAATGGCAAAAGTCAAAACTTGACAATATGACCAAATCTATAATAATGCTGAACAATGGTACCACGCAGCTGGATGAGATCCTTCAGAATGGGAAAGAAGCTGGAAATGTGCAAGGCCTTGGTTTTAACAATCAAGCAGAGACTTCCAAGAAGCCTGTATTGAAGTTTGTTCCTCAGAAAATAAAGCAAGAAGTGGGGATGTCAAATCACATGTTTCAACATCAGATGAAGCATCAGAAAAGAGTTTGTAGATCAAAGTATAAACCATGGAGATGCCATTACTGTGGCAAGATTGGTCACTTAAAATCCTTTTGCTACAAGCTGCACGGCTATCCCAAAACTGCTCAGCAAAAAAATAAAGGACAGAGTTGGGGTAAAGTGAAGAGAAGATGGATTCCTAGACAAATGATGGCTGGTCTCATAGCACATACTTCTCTTAGAGCATCTGCGAGAGAAGATTGGTACTTTGACAGTGGTTGCTCAAGACGCATGACTGTTGTGAAGAAATTCTTGTCAGATATTAAGCCTCACTCCACCAATTATGTCACTTTTGGGGATGGATCAAAGGGTGAAATAAAAGGTGTTGGAAAGCTGGACTACACAGGACAACCAAATCTGGATCGTGTTCTATTTGTCAAAGGGCTGGCCGCAAACTTAATCAGTATAAGCCAATTGTGTGATGTAGGTCTCAAGGTAAATTTCACCAAATCTGAATGTCTAGTAACCAATGAGAAAGATGAAGTTATTATGAAGGGTACCAGGTCTAAGGATAACTGCTATCTTTGGAATCCTCAGGAACCTAAAAATCTGTCTACTTGTTTGATGTCAAAGGAAGATGAAACCAAACTGTGGCATCAGAAATTGGGTCACTTACACCTGAAAGGGATGAAGAAGGTTATGTCAAGTGAAGCTGTTAGAGGTATTCCCAAGCTGAAGATTGATGAGGACAAAATATGTGGTGAATGTCAAGTTAGGAAGCAAACAAGGGTGTCACACAAGAAGCTTCAACATCTTACCACAACTTCTAGAGTTCTAGAACTTCTTCACATGGACTTAATGGGACCTATGTAGGTTGAAAGTCTTGGTGGGAAGAAGTATGCCTATGTTGTCGTAGATGACTACTCCAGATTCACCTGGATAAGTTTTATCAGAGAAAAGTCTGAAGTGTTTGCTGCCTTTAAAGAATTGTGTCAAAGAATTCAACCGGAAAAGGATTGTGGTGTTGTTCGAATCAGAAGTGACCATGGGAAAGAATTCGAAAATAGCAGGTTTGAAGAGTTCTGCTTATCTGAGGGAATCACTCATGAATTCTCATCACCAATCACTCCTCAGCAGAATGGTGTGGTGGAATGCAAGAACAGGACCATACAAGAATGTGCAAGAGTCATGATTCATGCCAAAAAGCTTCCATATCATTTTTGGGCTGAAGCCATGAATACTGCTTGCTATATACACAATAGGGTGACTATCAGATCAGGTACTTCTGTCACTCTTTATGAGCTATGGAAAGGTAGAAAGCCAAATGTGAAGTATTTCCATGTGTTTGGTAGTAAGTGCTATATCTTAGCGGATCGTGAGCAAAGGCGAAAGATGGATCCTAAGAGTGAGGAAGGAATATTTTTGGGTTACTATACAAACAGTAAAGCATATAGGGTATTTAATTCCAGAACTCAGGTGATGATGGAATCCATAAATGTGGTGGTTGATGACTTTGGCAAAGATGAAGATGTCCTAGATGATGTTGGAGCATGTCTGCCCATGAACAATGAAAACTCTCAAGACTTTGAGTCTGTAGAAGATAGTGCTCAAGAAACCAACACTAGACCTGAGAATGAAGAGGTAGAGGATGCTAACAGGGGACCCTCTATAAGGATTCAGAAGGATCACCCTAAGGAATTAATTATTGGAAATCTGAATGAAGGTGTAAGAACCAGAACAAGGGAGACTGTGTCAAATGCTTGCTTTGTGTCAAAAATCAAACCAAAGAATGTCAAAGAAGCATTGATAGATGAGTTCTGGATAAGTGTTATACAAGATGAACTTTGTCAGTTCAAGAGGAATGAAGTTTGGGAACTGGTACCACGACCAGCAGGAACAAATGTGATTGGAACAAAATGGGTTTATAAGAATAAGTCTGATGAGCAAGGAGTTGTTACCAGGAACAAACCCAGATTAGTTACTCAAGGATACACACAGATTTAAGGAGTAGACTTCGATGAAACATTTGCGCCTGTGGCTCGATTGGAATCCATCAGATTGTTGCTAGGAGTGGCATGTTTGTTGAAGTTCAGATTGTTTCAAATGGATGTCAAGAGTGCCTTTCTGAATGGCTATCTTAATGAGGAAGTCTATGTTGAGCAGCCTAAAGGGTTTGTGGATCCAAACTTTCCTGATCATGTTTACAAGCTGAAGAAGGCTCTATATGGGCTGAAACAAGCTCCACGAGCTTGGTATGAAAGACTGACTGAGTTCTTAGTTAACAATGGGTACAGGAAGGGTGGTATTGATAAAACTCTTTTTGTCAAGGAGAAGGATGGGAAACTAATGATTGCTCAGATTTATGTAGATGATATTGTGTTTGGCGGGATGTCGGATGAAATGGTCCAACATTTTGTCACTCAAATGCAGTCTGAATTTGAGATGAGCTTGGTGGGTGAATTGACCTACTTCCTTGGATTATAAGTCAAGCAGAAGGAAGACTCCATTTTTATTTGTCAGAGCAAATATGCGAGGAACATTGTGAAAAAGTTTGGACTGGATAATGCCAAGCATAAGAGGACTCCTGCTCCTACTCACTTGAAGTTATCCAAAGATGAAAAGGGAGTGAATGTTGAACAAAGTCTGTATAGAAGTATGATTGGCAGTCTGCTGTATCTTACAGCAAGTAGGCCAGACATAACTTTTGTTGTTGGTGTGTGTGCAAGATATCAAGCAGAACCCAAGGTCAGTCACATCAATCAAGTGAAGAGAATTCTAAAGTATGTGAGTGGTACATGTGATTATGGGTTGCTTTACTCCCATGACTCAAGTCCCATTTTATTAGGTTATTGTGATGCTGATTGGGCTGGAAGTGCTAACGATAGGAAGAGTACCTCTGGAGGATGTTTATTTTTGGGAAATAATCTTATTTCATGGTTTAGCAAGAAGCAGAATTCAGTATCCCTCTCTACTGCTGAAGCTGAGTACATAGCAGCTGGTAGTAGTTGTGCTCAACTGGTATGGATGAAGCAGATGATGTCTGAGTATAATGTCTCACAAGATGTCATGACACTATTTTGTGACAACCTGAGTGCTATTAATATTTCCAAAAATCCCATTCAACATAGCAGGACTAAGCACATTGACATCAGGCATCACTTCATCAGAGAACTTGTGGAGGACAAAGTCATAACTCTTGAGCATGTGAGCACAGAAAATCAGCTTGCTGACATATTTACCAAGGCTCTGGATGCAGTTCAGTTTGAAAACCTGAGGAGCAGACTTGGGGTGTGCATTCATGAAGAACTATAGCAATCAATGTTCCTTCTGGCTGCCAGATTGAAAAGAATAAAGGAGGTTCTAGTAGTGCAGTGTGTGATTGAAGGGAAAATGCTGAAGGTTGGGCATGACATTTGGGCATGTGATGTGGTGTGCATCTACTCTCTGATGTAATTTACTCTGGTTTATTTTTACCTTGACTTGTTCTACTTGCCTTTGTCATATTTATGGCTAAAAAGGGGGAGTAGTATGTTTGTGTGGATGTTTTGTGAGGAGTGCTTGTGTGCTTGTTTGCTGCAGTAGTTGAGGGGGAGAATGTGGATTGTTGCTGCTGTTGAGGGGGAGTTTTTGCCAGTTTGCTATGATGAGTTGGTTGCTGTATTGAGTGGGTGTATGCAGCTGAAAGGGGAGTGCTGCTATGATGAATAATTTTTGCTGTGTGCTGTTGATGTTTTCGCTGCTGTCTGATATATGGATATTTTTTCCTGTTTGTGCTTCCTTGAAAGTTTTTTGTGTGTGTGTAGTTTTAGCCAAAATAAGCCAAAGGGGGAGATTGTTATTTCTGTGCTTTTGTGGTTGGCATTTATTTTGCTAAAACTATTATAGCAGCAAGATGTTGAATCTTAATGTTCTAAGTGGCTGCTTTCAACATGTCGAATGAAGATGTTCCATGCCAGCTCATAGGACATCGCGCTGTGAATTCAGTTTTAATGCAGATTCTGTTACTATGATTTGTTACTGAATATTCTGTGAATATTTGGTTATCCTATGTGGCATCCAAAGCATTTTTGGATTGTGGTTATTTGTTGGTTTTTGGATTTGCTGTTGTTTCTAATTATGGAGACATAATAGGAAACTTTGGATTGAAGACCTATTTTGTTGGAGTTAATTTTGCAGATTTGTGAGCAGTCTATTTGCTGCATTTTTGAAGCCCAATTCAGTCCAGATTAATTGCTATATATTGACTGATGTAAACCTAGTTTTAGGTGTGGAACTTACTTGTGTTTTTTTAGGGTTTTCGAATGTATTTTTGTGAGCCTAACTGGTATCATTCTGATAACAGTATAAGGACTGTTTTTTGTGTTGTAAGTTCTGTCAAGTTACTCATAAGCTTTTAAGCATTGAGTTTCTTGTGTGTCAATTCTCATAAGCTATGAAGTATTGAGAATTGTGTGTCTTAAAAGTGTGACTTTCAGTTTGTTTCTTGTGTGGAAAGGTACCAATCACGGGTTGTGGTTGTAGAGGGATTTGAGGAGGGCCTCATACCTAGGTGAGTCTTAGGTAGAAGTCATAGGAAGGGTAGTGATTAAGTGAGCAGATTATTCGGTGTTTGTATGATCTGTGAATTGATACTATCGTATATTGATTTCGTCCCTTGCTTGGTAGCCCCCAGAGTAGGTGTGTTAGACCGAACTGGGTAAACATATTGCTGTGTTATTTACTTTCTGCACTGTTATTTTTAATTGTTATCTTGTTCATTGTGTTGGATATCAGTGTCTCAACATCTGTATATGACATCTGATATCTGTGCCAGAATTTCAGTAAATAGTGCTAGGAAGTAAATAGTGCGAGAAAATAAATGGTGCGGGAAAGTAAATGGATTCACCCGGCCAAAAATAGTACAAGCCAACATATAACGAAAAACACGGATGGCCGGGTTATGGATCCTTGAGGCAAGAATCCCTTCAAAAGAAGTAATTGTAAAATTTGACAACCTGTGCCAGAAGGAAAATGCCTCAACCGACAAATCGGAATCCAAAGGTGTTTCACAAACAACGCCACCCCCAAAAGGCATTCCTATTCTCTCTGCTAGTTCGTCGGTGGCGAGTTCATATTCGACATTAAACATTCTAAATTTCACCGTACCAACTGTACTAGCAGTGTTAGGACTAACAATGTAAATCAAGGAACTCAAAAATTCTCGGGTCAACCTTTCAAAAGTGGGATCTTTCCTAGCAAAAATATCGTGTAATCCTTAAGTCATCTAGCATGTGAAAAACGCTATGATAAATACCAAGAGTATAGAGACAGTCTTCGTCGATGTACCGCTCGTGCTTGCAATCTCTCGAGAAGTTTCTTTTGCCTTTCCCCGGACTTGCCTTGGCGAAGGATGTAACCATCATACTCCATTGATGCACCATTGAGGTTGAAAAATGAGAGAAATGGGTTTCTATAGAAAGGTGGTGAAAAGTGGGTTTTTAAGAGATTTTGATGGATGGGTATGAAAATGGAAGTTGGAGAGGTTAATGGGATGGTGAGTAGATGAAAAAGTTGTGAACTTTATGGGGGTTAATGGAGGTTTTCAGATGGGCAAAAATGGAGGTTAGGGAGTTTGAAGGTGAGAAAATGGGGGTTTTGGTGGTTCTGCCTCGCATATAGTTCCAGACCCTATGGCGGGCGCCATGGACTATATGGCGGGCGCCACCTTAACAAAAGGTCTGGGCCGGATTTATTTTTGCTTTCTTGGGCTTGCTTCTCCTCTTTTATTTGGGTGGTGCAGGTAGCACGTCCTTCTTGTTAGGTCTAAAAATAAAAATAAAAATAATAAAGTAAATAAATTAATAAAATAAAATGAGAGAATAATAAACATAAAAATGCATATATATATAACCAAAGTACATCATGAACAACATGGAAGCCAAATGCGAGAATGTAAAACATGGAAATAAGTAAATAAAACGGTAAAAAAGATAATGAGAGTAGTGTCATCATGGAGCCGGATGCTCCTCGGTCTGGTCAGAACCTCGAACTGCGGCTAACTCGCGGCGTAGATCTGTGATCTGCTGATACAACCAATCCGCCTCTGTCGCGTGAGTCAGATCGGCACCTGGACCTGCAAGGTAAGGTCAGTAACCTCCTGTCGAAGTCTGGTAGTTTCCATACGTAGCTCAGCTAGCTGTGTGTACACGTCAGGTCTCTGCAAGGAAAGATTATTCAACAACACTGTAATCCTGGGAGAAGGTGGTGTAGGGTGATACTCTGGTAACGGTGGAGTGCGAGGCCCATCAATTGTCTCTCCATAATCCTCTAAAGCATAACTCCAATTAGCAGGGTCGTGGACACTAGTCATCATAGGATCAGGTAAAGTGAAGTAATGGATGGTCTCGCCGTCGGTCAAGAGCCTGAACTGGTTAGGGTGAAAGGAAGCTCTCCTCATCAACCCTCGGTCTAAGCAGAAATCGATATCCAGCGTGGTATACCCGCAGTAGGGAGTCAGGTGAAGCATCTTACTAGTAAGACCCAAAGCGGTAGCAATCTGAGTAACTGTTCCTCCTATATGGATGATTCCTGCAGAAGATCTGACTGTGAGTGTGAAGTTATCAAGCAGAAAGTTCCCACAGGCCACAGGACGCGACTGGTTCGGACAGAAAAGGAAGAAGATCTCCTCCTCACTAACATGGACACCAGCATCAACATTTCCAAGGAAGGTGTGGGCAAGGATTATCTGGAAATACCTGAGAGCTAGGTTATGGATAATGTGAGATAGCTGGGTGGACGGATCAGGGCTTCCTCCACCTGTAATATCGCTCCAGAACTTGTCAATATCTCGACTCATAAAGTATCCCATAGGTAAATCAGGAATGGCATCAGGGGAAGTCTGGAAACCTAGCAAATCACCAAACCCCTTATGGGTAGAAGAGTACTCTGTCCCAAACAGTCTGAAAATGACGCTGCAGTCCTGACCAACATATGGCTCATGGCTAAATGAACTGAGGAACTCCAGGGTGAGGTTTCTGTAGGTCGAATGCATGTCATCAGCATACTCATCCCACTGGAGCTGGCTACATAGAAACCTTATACTGGGCTCGATGCCTAAGGCATCCATGCAAGCCTGGTCAGGGTAACGGGTAGGTGCCATGGGGCACTGATAAAGGACTAAATAGCGCTATCTCTATGCGTCATCTCTGAAAGCGACGTGCATGTCGTCGAAGGTCTGCATCCTGAAAAGAAGGGTTAGAGAATGGGACCTGAAAACATAAACATTATAAAAGGTCAGTCTATACAAACAAACTAATAAAAACAAAATGTAAGACATAAAAAGTAATAAACATAAAAGAAAAAATAAATAAAAATAAAGAAAACCGTGGGTTTCCTCCCATGCAGCGCCTGTTTAACGTCGTTAGCTTGACGAGTAGAACTCATGTAGCTGAAGTAGGTAGTGGTGGATCGATCAGAGTGTGGCTGGAGTAGTCAATGGGAATGTAACCCACTTCGTAGTGTTTTAACCTCTGCCCATTTACAATGAATGGACTACAAGAATGGTTCTTGATCTCAACTGCTCCAGATATTAGGACTTTAGAAACTTCGAAAGGACCTGTCCATCTTGAACGAAGCTTGCCAGGAAAAAGTCGCAACCTGGAATTAAAGAGGAGAACAGGATCTCCTATATTGAAATCTTTCTTTATAATTCTTTTATCATGCCAAGATTTGGTTCTTTCTTTATATATTATGGCATTTTCATAGGCAGACTGGCGGAGTTCTTCTAGTTTATGAATGTCAAGGATGCGCTTTTCACCAGCAGCCAAATAATCTAAGTTTAAGGTTTTAATGGCCCAATAGGCCTTGTGTTCTAACTCAAAGGGTAGGTGACAGGACTTTCCATAGACCAATTGGTAAGGAGTTGTTCCAATAAGGGTTTTAAAGGCAGTTCTGTAGGCCCATAGTGCTTCTTGTAGCTTCTGAGACTAATCTTTTCTAGTTATTAAAACAGTTTTCTCTAAGATTTGTTTAATCTCCCTATTAGATACCTCTACTTGGCCGCTAGTCTGTGGATGGTAAGGGGTTGCTACTCTATGCTTAACTCCATATTTGCTTAAAAGTTTATCAAAAATCCTTGATATGAAGTGCGATCCACCATCGCTTATAACAAGACGGGGTACTCCGAATCTAGGGAATATATAATTCCTAAACAGCTTAATCACTACTCGTGTGTCGTTTGTGGGTGAGGCTATGGCTTCAATCCATTTAGACACGTAGTCAACAGCTACTAAGATATATTTATTTCCTAATGAGGATGGAAATGGTCCCATAAAATCGATACCCCAAACATCGAAAAGTTCTACTTCCTGAATGTTCCTTAAAGGCATTTCGTCACGTCTGGAGATGTTCCCAGTGCGCTGGCACCGGTCACATTTGACTATATAAGCATGAACATCACGCCACATTGTGGGCCAGAAAAGGCCAGCTTGAATAATTTTAGCGTGTGTCTTGGAGGTGCTAGCATGTCCTCCGTAGGGTGCAGAGTGACAATGTTCTATGATATTTCTTACCTCTTCTTCTGGAACGCACGACGAAAAATACCGTCTGTACCTCTTTTGAAAAGAAGTGGCTTATCCCAATAAAATTGTCTTACATCGTTAAAGAACTTCTTTTTCTGTTGACAGTTAAGGTCAGGAGGTATGATATAAGCGGCTAGGTAATTAACAAAATCAGCGTACCAAGGTACGCCACTTACCGCCAAAGATTTTTCAGGGTTCTTATAAGGATCTAGGTTATTTTCTTCAATGGCTTCTATCTTAGCTATTAACCTGTCATAGGCAAAATCATCATTTATAGGCACTAAATCTGGTTTCAGGTACTCAAGTCTAGAAAGGTGATCAACAACTACATTTTCTGTGCCTTTCTTGTCTCGAATATCTAGATGAAACTCCTGCAATAAAAGGATCCATCGAAGTAACCTAGGTTTGGCATCTTTCTTGCTTAATAGGTAACTAATAGCAGCGTGGTCTGTGTAACTATAATTTTAGCTCCTACCAGAAAAGATCAAAATTTGTCCATAGCAAAAACCACGACAAGGAGTTCTTTTTCAGTGGTTGCGTAGTTAAGCTAAGCAGCATCTAGGGTTCTACTAGCATAATAAATTACATGTAATTTCTTATCCTTTCTTTGACCTAGAACAGCTCCTACAACGTAATCGCTAGCATCGCACATGATTTCGAAAGGTTCGGCCCAATCTGGGGGTTGCATAATGGGTGCTAAAATTAGCGCTTGTTTCAAAAGGTTAAATGCTTCAATGCATTTTTCATCAAAATTAAATTCGACATCTTTCATCAGGAGGCCAGTTAAAGGTTTGGTTATTTTAGAGAAATCCTTAATAAAACGCCGGTAGAAACCAGCATGTCCAAGAAAACTTTGGACTTCTCTAATGGTCTTAGGGGGTTTTAGGTTTTCTATTACCTCTATCTTGGCTCTATCTACTTCAATACCCCTTTCAGAGACTATGTGTCCTAAAACTATACATTTGGTAACCATAAAGTGACATTTCTCCCAGTTTAGCACCAGGTTTACATCCACACATCTTTTCAAGATTTTCTCAAGGTTAACGAGACAGTTTTTGAAATCAAATCCATATACCGAGAAATCATCCATGAATACTTCCATAATTCCATCAAGGTAATCAGTGAAGATTGACATCATGTAACGTTGGAAGGTAGCTGGAGCATTACAGAGGCCGAAAGGCATTCGTCTATAGGCAAAGGTTCCATAAGGGCATGTGAAGGTTGTTTTTTCTTGATCTTTTGGGTGAATAGGAATTTGGAAGAATCCCGAATATCCATCAAGATAACAAAAATAGGAGTGTCTAGCTAAACGTTCCAGCATTTGGTCTATAAATGGTAAAGGGAAATGATCCTTCCTAATTGCTTTGTTTAATTTTCTGTAATCTATGCACATACGCCATCCTCCTTCTATCCGTTTTGCTACATGTTCGCCTTTCTCGTTTTGCACGACTGTGATGCCTCCCTTTTTAGGTACTACATGCACAGGGCTCACCCACTTACTATCTGAGATTTGATAAATTATACCTGCTTCCAGTAACTTAAGAACTTCCTTCTTAACAACATCACTCATTATAGGGTTTATCCTTCTCTGATGATCTCTGAAGGGTTTCGAATCTTCCTCAAGTAAAATCTGGTGCATACACACGGATGGACTTATACCTTTCAGATCAGAGATATTATATCCTAAGGTTGAGGGATATTTCCGCAAAACATATAAGAGCTGGTCTGTTTCTTCTTGGTTTAAGGTAGCATTGACTATAACTGGACGGTTCATTTCCTCGTCCAAAAACTCATATCTTAGATTCTTGGGTAGTTCTTTAAGTTCTAAAGTTGGTTTCTTGGGGCATGGTATTGGATTGGGGGTAAGGGATAAACATTCGTGAAGGTTATCATCAATGTAGGGTTCCATAAATCCATCATCTTCCCTTATGAGGGTTGAAGGTAGTTTGATTGCTTCTATGGGTTCTTCTTGATCTAGTTCCCTAATGCATTCATCAATGATGTCTATGGCATAACATGCGTCTCCTAATACTGGTGCCATAAGAAATTTTGACAAAATGAATTCTATCTTTTCATCACCTACCTCAAAAGTCAACTTTCCTCTCTTGACATCTATTATGGCTCCTGCGGTTGATACGAATGGCCTACCTAGGAGGATTGGGATGTCATCATCTTCTTTAATGTCCATGACAACAAAATTAGTAGGGATAAACAACTGACCGATCCTAACTGGGACATCTTCTAATATGCCTACTGGATATTTGACGGATCTATCGGCTAATTAAAGAGACATCTTAGTAGGTTGTAGTTCTCCTAGTTTTAACCTTTCATAAACTGCTAGAGGCATTAAGCTCACACTAGCTCCTAAGTCCAGGAAAGCTTTATCGATGACATGACTCCCCAAAATACAAGGTATGAAGAAATTTCCAGGATCTTTCTCCTTTTTGGCAAGTTTATTCTCGGAAATGGAATTGCATTCCAAAGGTTTTGGATCGTCAAGTCTATGTTTATTGGTAAGGATGTCTTTGAGGAACTTTGCATAAGATGGTATCTGGGTGATGGCTTCTGTGAAATGGATCTCCACATGAAGTTTCTCTATGACTTTAATGAATTTCTGGTATTGGTTATTGATCTTGGTTTGTTTGAGTCTTTGTGGATAGGGTATTGGAGGTTTGTATGGCGGGGGTGGTTCATTAGTTTTATCTATAGTTTCTCCCTTATCTTGGTTTTTCTGTTTTTCAGATTCCACTGATTCCTCTACTTCGTCCGTAGGTAGAACGCTTTTCTTAGAAGTTTTGGGTTTGCCCAATGCCAGGTTAAACGGTTCATCGTAAGCGGTCCCACTTCGTAAGGTAATTGCATTGGCTTGTCCTCGGGGGTTTTGTTGAGGTTGTCCAGGAAATTGTCCTCCAGGTGTGGTTTCGGGGGCTTGTTTGAGAGCTACCTGAGAGATCTGGGTTTCAAGCATCTTATTGTGGGTGACTATTTGGTCTACCATGGTTCCTAACTGGGTAATCATTTCGTTTACATGAATGTTTTGGTTTAGGAATTCTTTGTTTTTCTGGGTTTGAGCCGAAATGAAATTTTCCATGATTTTCTCAAGGTTCGGCTTAGGCGACACAACTTGCATAGGTTGGTTTTGTCTCTGGGCTTGAAAACCAGGTGGTCTCGGAGGTGCAGGGTTTTGGATAGGGTTATTGTTTTTGTAGGAAAAGTTTGGGTGATTCCTCTATCCAGGGTTATAAGTATTTGAAAATGGGTTCCCTTGGGCATAGTTGACCTGGTCTGATTTAGTTTCATTCAACAGATTGCATTCCGCTGATTGGTGTCCTTTGGTTCCACATAATTCGCATTCCGATGAAACTGCTGCTGCAGTAGCTGGGTTTGCGTACATATGTTCGACCTTAAGGGCCAAACCATCCATTTTGGCTTGCATCATGTCTATAGAACTTATCTCATGTATTCCTCCTTGGGCTTATTTCTTCTCCACTGTTGTTCGTTCTGTTCCCCATTGATAATGGTTTTGAGCCATATCTTCGATGAGAGCGTAAGCTTCAGGGTAAGGTTTATTCATCAGAGCGCCACCAACGGCAGCGTCGATGGTCATCTTAGTGTTATAATGAAGCCTATTATAGAAGGTATGAATGATTAGCCATGATTCCAAGCCATGATGTGGACATATTCTCAATAGGTCTTTATATCTCTCCCAAGCTTCAAAGAGTGATTCACCTTGGTTTTGAGTGAATCTGGTTATTTGGTTTCAAAAAATAGCAGTTTTACTTGGGGGAAAATATCTAGCAAGGAATACTCTCCTAAGGTCTTCCCAAGTTGTTATAGAATTGGCTGGAAGGGAATCTAACCATGTAAGGGCTTTGTCTCTGAGGGAGAAAGGAAATAGTCTTAGACGAATCGCCTCAGGAGTAGCACCATTGGTTTTAAAAGTGTCAGCTAATTGGATGAAGACTTTTAGATGTTGATTTGGGTTCTCAGAAGGGAGACCCACGAATTGGTTTTTTTGTACTAATTGTAATAGGCAGGGTTTCAGTTCGAAATTGTTAGCAGGAATATTAGGGTTTACTATACTAGAACTGGGTTCGTCATCGGATGGTTGAGCGAAATCCTTAAGGGGTCTTTGTTTATGGTCTTCGGCCATAGTTTCCTTAATTCTATGAAGTGAGAGACGTGCGCGAGCATAACGTTCAGGTTCCGCTAAAGGATCTATAAGACTACCGGTGCTGCGAGTTCTTCACATTGACCAGTAGGTAAAGCCTTAGTCTAGACAGTGTAACAACAGGGTACGAAATTTGACGTAATTGGTCCCCGAAAACGGCGCCAAAAACTTGATGCGGTGTTTTCACAAGTATACGAATCGCGTCAGAGTAATATAAAAGATTATCGATCCCACAGAGACCAAACGTCAATCTATCGGTTTCTATTGTTATGATGTTTATCTAAGGCAAATCAATCGGGAGTTCGTGAGTGCACAGTAAAAGTGGAGTAAAGTACGAAGATATAAAATTCAATTTAAAACAACAGGCCTGAATGTAATTCACACAGTCGGATAGTATTCCAAATGGTTGTAAATAGAACCACTTATGGGGTAATGTTTTCTACTTATGAAAAGAACTAATTTAACGGGAACTGTCGCTTTCGCGTATTCAGAACCGAGTTTATCCCTTAATCGAACCTTCTTATTGTCACTTATAAAAAGGCTTGCATTGCGTTAAAGTAATAAACCTATTTTTAAGAAATATAGTTTCTTGACTCAGTTGAAAAGTATTTTGACTTGGAACTTTTAACAAAAAGAGGTTCATGCGAACCGGACTTTAAACCCATAAACGCGTCCGAAAATAGTTTTAAAATCGTTTTTCTAAAGTATTAAAAACTCCTACTTAACTAGATAAAGCGCTTTCGCTTCCTTTGAACAGTTAAGACTAACCAAGTTTAACCAAAGGTTGGACGACTTTCGATCTTACCTAACAGAAATAAAGTGCAGAAAACTTGTGTTAAAAATCAGAATAACCCCTAAGCATTTCTATTGACACCTTGTATGGAATACTACTATAACTATGATCCTTACATTCTAACCTTTAAAATTTAGCCGGACATGGAAATGTAAATAGACATGTTGAAATAGGTCATGTTAAAGTAGATTCTTTTTAAGTAAATAGTGCGGGAAAGTAAATAGTGCGAGAAAATAAATGGTGCGGGAAAGTAAATAGTGCGAGGAAGTAAATAGTGCGAGAAAATAAATGGTGCAGGAAAGTAAATAGAAACCTGCTCCAAATCGGAGGCTTTAAATCTGGTATAACTAGAAATAAATGACTGGAAATTAAAATGGCGGCAGGATTAACTTCTACCAGAGTGTGTAACACCCCCAATCTATACCCCCTAACAGATAAAGCGATAAAGAAAAATTCAAAATTTCGTCAGAGTATATTTAAAACATTCATGGCATAGACTGAGGAGTCGCATCAATTGAGACAAAACACATAAACCTGCTCATAAAGATATGCAACAATCAGGTAGTAATACAACAGAGGAACTTAGTTCCTACTACCCACAATTCAGTTACAGAATAAAAGCGGAAAATCTGCAACTGAATATCATATATAAATATCACATAAAAATCTGTCTGTCATACATCAATTCATACATGTACAATTCAAAAGATATCTATACATATACACAATATCACAAACGATCCCCCTGACTACCCGGTGCTACATATCAGAGCCGACAGACAAAAGAATGAAGACCTAAGCTTCACAAAAAGACCTCCAGCATCTAATCTGCAATGCCTCTTAGAGCATTTAAAATAGCAGAAGGGTGAGAAACACAATCATAATATAATTGCATACAATTATATAATAATACACCAATACACATGTAAAATATTCTCACCACAACTTACGACCCATTTCAAAGATAAAGCAACACAATGCATATCACATATAACCATCACCAAGGCATATCAATCATACTCAATGCATTTATCAACAACGTAGATGAATATATAAAGTCATCAATCTCGTTCAAAATTCCACACACAATCAATGATTTATGCAAATACACAGAGACCGACACAACGACTCTATGCAATGCATATGCGGTACCATCCATCCATCAATCTCAACACTAGTTCTCTCAGGTACTATTGGAACCATCGCTCGTTACTTAATGTAACTCCCCGTCGGGCATACGATGTTCCCCGTCGCTTTCGGTCCTCTTGGTATAAGGTGCACGACGTTTATGGATCGCTTTCAGTCCTCTTTGTATAAGGCGCACGATCCGATCGCTTTCGGTCCTCTTTGTATAAGGCGCACGATCGTCTATAATCATTGCTTTCAGTCCTCTTTGTATAAGGCGCACGATGTTATAGCAGATTCCCTCTGGAACCGTTTCATCGCTCACACCCACTAGGGCACACGACATCACAAGAATGCATATCATGATGCTTGGCATACAATGACTCATGACATTCCAATGCACACACATACGCAACCATAATCATGCATTTCCATCAACACACAACACATTTCATTTACTTGCCTTTCGGCCACAAACCATCATCACAACATGTCATCACACGTATTTTCATCACACAACGGCACACAAGTCATACAACGTCCAAATCAACAGCACATTGCATGATACACATCAATTACACACAATTAAAACGGCAAAAGTCAACAAAATGACACTATTCACATTTCCCTACATAATTAAATCGGCTAACAATCTCAAGACCCTTATAATAAGAAAGAACATGTCAAAAGCTTTCCAACGCACCAACCTGCACCTCAAACCGACCTACGGATCAAAAGTTATAAAGAAAACAAATTGGAAAAAGCTGTCACGTTCGCAATGCGAAGCTCCTAGCGAGTCCTTCGGTCCCTCATTCGCAGTGCGAGTCTCCCTGCGAACCGTGGCAGAAAGAAAACAATGCAAAACAATACAAAGTTCGCAGTGCGAGTCTCTGGCGAATGCTCGCTTTCACCTTCGCAGTGCGAATAGCCAGTGAATGCTCGCTTTCCCCTTCGCTAGGTGATTCGCAGTGCGAACCTGCGAATTTAGCAAAACCCAGCAGCGCTGTCATTCAACCCAAAACCTTATTTTCCCCACCAAAACACTTCCTAATCAACACATAGCAATCAGAACATAACCCAATTATGGTAACAAGTATTCTACCACATTTACACCGATTTTCAACCGCGAAGACACTGATTTCGCTATTCCGACCTAGAATCGAAAAGCTATGAAACACAACAAACAATCCAATACACACATACATAATCATACACAAGCATAGTATAATCAAGTTTCGCACCCTTACCTGATTTAATCGCGTTTGAAAAGTTGGGAGATTGATTTTCTTCCTTTCCAAGTTTTTCTCTCGTTTCTTCTTTCTTTCTCTTTTCTTTCCCTTTTCCTTCTTCTCTTTTTCTTTCTCTCTATTCTTCTCTCTTTCTATTTCTATTTTACTAACTTAAGGAAAAATAAAGTGAAATGACCAAAATACCCCTACACTCAAATATCTCGCAAACGTTCCCAAAACGCGATAAAACATCACAACATTGAAAAATAACATATTTCCAAATAAAAGTCAAATATAAAATAATATAATAATAAAATAATCAAAACGACTCGATTAAATAAAAACTGACAAAACTGGGGCGTTACAACTCTCCCCCACTTAGAAATTTTCGTCCTTGAAAATATTACCTGAGACGAACAACTCCGGATACGACTCCCGCATCCGACTCTCCAACTCCCAAGTCAAATTGCCCTCAGCAGCGCCTCCCCACGCTACTTTCACAAGTGCAATATCCTTGCCCCTTAACTGCTTCAACTCATGATACAAAATCCTCACCGGTAATGCCTCAACCGTAAGGTTCTCCCTTACCTCAACCTCGTCCATCGGAATCACATGCGACGGATCCGGAACATACTTCCGAAGCTGTGAAACATGGAACACATCATGCAAATTCGAAAGACTCGGCGGCAACACCACCCTATAAGCCACATCACCAACTCTCGCGGATATCTGGTACGGACCAATAAACCGAGAAGTAAGCTTCTTCGACTTTAATGCACGACCAACACCCGTCACCGGTGTAACTCTCAGAAATACATGATCGCCTTCTTGAAACTCAAGATCTTTCCTTCTTCGATCATGATAACTCTTTTGCCTACTCTGAGAAGCCTTCATTTTCTCACGAATAAGTTTCACCTTTTCTGTAGTCTGTTGCACTAACTCCGGTCCAACCACCGAACTCTCACCAGATTCATGCCAACACAAAGGTGTTCGACATCTTCGTCCATACAACGCTTCAAAAGGTGCCATTCCATTACTCGAATGGAAACTGTTATTATACGTGAATTCTACCAACGCAAGATAACTATCCCACGCACCACCTTGCTCAAGAACACAAGCTCTTAACAAGTCTTCCAACGACTGAATCGTTCTCTCGGTCTGTCCATCCGTTTGAGGATGATAAACAGAACTCAACCTCAACTTAGATCCTAAAGCCTTTTACAAACTTTCCCAAAATCTGGAAGTAAACCTCGGATCTCGATCAGAAACAATGCTCAACGGAACACCATGCAATTTCACAATCACACTGATATAAATCTCAGCCAACCTCTCCAAAGAAAAACTGATGTCAATCGGAATGAAATGCGCTGATTTAGTCAGCCTATCCATAATTACCCAAATGGCATTATGTCCCCTCTGAGTATTCGGCAACCCTGTCACAAAATCCATAGAAATGCTATCCCATTTCCACTCAGGAATATCCAACGGTTGCAACAATCCACTAGGCCTCAGATGTTCTACCTTCGATTTCTGACAAGTTAAACACGCATAAACAAACTGAGCCACATCTCTCTTTAATCCAGACCACCAAAAGATCTTCTTCAAATCTTGATACATCTTATTAGCTCCCGGATGTATACTCAAATTACTCCGATGCCCTTCCTCCAAAATCATCCTTTTCAACTCCGAATCATCAGGAATACAAATTCTACCTCAGAATCTCAAAACACCTTTATCGTCCACTTTAAAGTCCTCATTCACACTTTTCTCTCCAACCGTCATCAAGTCCACAAATTTCACATCCTTTTTCTGTTTCTCACTAACCGTCAACAGGAAATCATTAGTAACCTTTAACATACCCAGCCTCACACTGTCAGACGTCAATTCGCACACCAAACTCAAATCTCTAAACGATTCCAAAAGTTCCCATTCTTTAACCATCAAAGCAGACATATGCAACGATTTCCGACTCAAAGCATAGGCTACCACATTAGCTTTACCAGGATGGTAATTCAAGCCAAAGTCATAGTCCTTCAAAATTTCCAACCATCTCCGTTGCCTCATATTCAACTCTTTCTGATCAAACAAGTATTTCAAACTCTTATGATCACTAAAGACTTCGAATCTTGCACCATAGAGATAATGCCTCCAAATTTTCAACACAAAAACCACAGCCGCTAATTCCAGATCATGAGTAGGATAATTCTTCTCATGAATCCTCAATTGCCTTGAAGCATAAGCCACCACCTTACCTTCATGCATCAACACTCCACCTAACCCAATCAAAGACGCATCACCATACACTACAAACTGTTCATTAGGATTTGGTAAAATCAAAATCGGAGCTGTCGTCAATCTTCTCTTCAGCTCACTAAAACTTTCCTCACACTGAATATCCCAAATGAACGCTTTGCCTTTACAAGTCAAATGGGTCAAAGGAAGTGCTAACTTAGAAAAACCTTCAATAAATCTCCGATAATATCCAACTAAACCCAAAAAGCTTTGAATTTCAGTAACGGATCTAGGAGCCTCCCATTGTAGAACTGCATCTACTTTAGATGGATCCACAGCAATACCATTACCTGAAATTACGTGCCCAAGAAAACTCACTTCTGACAACCAGAACTCACACTTGGACAATTTGGCAAAAAGTTTCCTTTCCTTCAAAACCTGCAAAACAATACGCAAATGCTCCGCATGCTCCTCACGAGACTTAGAATAAATTAATATATCATCAATAAATACAACAACAAAACGATCCAAATGCTCGTGGAAAATATGATTCATATATTCCATAAACACACCTGGCGCATTAGAAACACCGAACGGCATATCAGAATATTCATAATGACCGTAACATGTCCTAAAAGCCGTCTTCTGAATATCTTCCTCTTTCACTCTAATCTGATGATAACCTGACCTCAGATCAATCTTACTAAACACATAAGCACCAACCAACTGGTCCATCAAATCATCAATTCTTGGAAGAGGATACTTATTCTTAATCGTCACCTTATTCAGCTGGCGATAATCAATACACAATCGCATACTTCCATCTTTCTTTTTCACCAAAAGAACTGGAGCACCCCAAGGAGACACACTTGGCCTCACAAACCTCTTTTCTAGCAATTCATTCAACTGCTTTTTCAACTCAACCAACTCAGATGCCGACATTCGATAAGGTGCCATAGATACAGGTCTAGTACTAGGAACTAGATCTATAGAAAACTCCATCTCTCTCTCTGGCGGTACATCTGAAATATCCTCAGGAAACACTTCTGAAAAATCACACACAACTGGAAACACATCAAGTGAAACTTGACTATCCACTGTCAACGATGCAAACAACCCAAACAACTGAGCTTCATCCGCCAAAAGTTTCTTCAACTCTTTGGTAGATAAGAAACTCGAGTCTTCGTCTTCCTCAAGAGAAGGAAATCTGACCAGGTTATGATAACAATCAATATGAACCCAATTGAACTGTAACCAATTCATACCCAGAACCACATCTAAACCCTCCAACGGCAAACACACCAAATCCATCTCAAAGTCTTTACCATAAATGGTCAAAGGAAAACTTAAACAAACCAAAGAAGTAGTTACTGACCCCATTGCTGGAGTATCAATAACCATCTCTCCACCCATCAAAGACAACACAAGATTCAAACGCTTCGCGCACTCAGACGAAATAAATGAATGAGTCGCTCCAGTATCAATAATAGCAACTAAAGGCGTACTATTAATAAAACAAGTACCTCTGATCAGACGGTCTGCACTTGTAGTCTGAGTTCCTGCCAATGCAAAAACTATCCCACTAGCTGGAGCTTGCTTCGGTTTCAGACACTTCGTACTAACATGTCCAGCTTCACCACAATTGAAACACTTCACCACATTCTTCCTCTTACAATCAGCTGCTACATGTCCTAAACCTCCATAATTTGAACACTTTTCCAAATTCTTCCTACATTAAAACTGACGATGTCCTAAGTCACCACACCTATAACATCTCAGAGAATTAGACATACCTCATCCACTTGGCCTTCGATCAAAAGTACCCCTTTGCTTACCCTTATCCGTTGGTGTCACATAAGGACCACTACGAAACTGTTGCTTCCCTTTCCTGTCGTTCACACTCTTATAGTGAGTAGAACGCGCTTTGCTATCTTCCTCATAAATCCTACAACAGTCCACCAAATCAGAAAACCTTCTAATCCTTTGATAACCGATTTCCTGCTTGATCTCAGGACGCAATCCGCTCTCAAACTTCACACACTTAGAAAACTCCGCAGTAGCTTCCGTATAATGAGGATAAAACTGCACAAGCTCCACAAACTTAGCAGTATAATCAACAACAGATATACTACCTTGTTTCAACTCCAAGAACTCTGTCTCTTTCTTTCCTCTTACGTCTTCCGGAAAATACTTCCTCAGAAACTCAATACTAAACACAGCCCAAGTGATTTCTTCCTCTCCAGCTTCCAACACCGGACGAGTACTAACCCACCAATCATCAGCTTCCTCCTGCAACATGTGAGTACCCAGTCTCACCTTACTGTCCTCAGCATAATCCATCACTCAGAATATTCTTTCAATTTCCTTAAGCCAAATCTGTGCACCATCAGGATCATGTTTCCCTTTGAAGACAGGCAGTTTGTTCTTCCTGAACTCATCATTCTCACCAGCATTAGGTGCACCCTCACAGCCTGAGCCATAGCTTGCATAGCAGCAGCTAAAGCAGCGTCATTCCTACCATCCATATTCTGTTCATTTCCAATAACAGAAACTATGGTTAAACAAACAGCTCACCCCAAACACAAAGACCAACAAGGACTGACACAACTGACACGGACTAGCTCTGATACCACTTAATGTAACACCCATAATCTATACCCCCAAACAGATAAAGCGATAAAGAAAAATTCAAAATTTCTTCAGAGTATATTTAAAACATTCATGGCATAGATTGAGGAGTCGCATCAATTGAGACAAAACACATAAACCTGCTCATAAAGATATGCAACAATCAGGTAGTAATACAACAGAGGAACTTAGTTCCTACTACCCACAATTCAGTTACAGAATAAAAGCGAAAAATCTGCAACTGAATATCATATATAAATATCAGATAAAAATCTGTCTGTCATACATCAATTCATACATGTACAATCCAAAAGATATCTATACATATACACAATATCATAAACGATCCCCCTGACTACCCGGTGCTACATATCAAAGCCGACCGACAAAAGAATGAAGACCTAAGCTTCACAAAAAGACCTCCAGCATCTAATCTGCAATGCCTCATAGAGCATTTAAAACAGCAGAAGGGTGAGAAACACAATCATAATATAATTGCATACAATTACATAATAATACACCAATACACATGTAAAATATTCTCACCACAACTTACGACCCATTTCAAAGATAAAGCAACACAATGCATATCACATATAACCATCACCAAGGCATATCAATCATACTCAATGCATTTATCAACAACATAGATGAATATATCAAGTTATCAATCTCGTTCACAATTCCACACACAATCAATCCATTCATGATTTATGCAAATGCATAGAGACTGACACAACGACTCTATGCAATGCATATGCGGTACCATCCATCCATCAATCTCAACACTAGTTCTCTCAGGAACTATTGGAACCATCGCTCGTTACTTAATGTAACTCCCCGTCGGGCATACGATGTTCCCCGTCGCTTTCGGTCCTCTTGGTATAAGGCGCACGATGTTTATGGATCGCTTTCAGTCCTCTTTGTATAAGGCGCACGATCCGATCGCTTTCGGTCCTCTTTGTATAAGGCGCACGATCGTCTATAATCATCGCTTTTAGTCCTCTTTGTATAAGATGCACGATGTTATAGCGGATTCCCTCTGGAACCGTTTCATCGCTCACACCCACTAGGGCACACGACATCACAAGAATGCATATCATGATGCTTGGCATACAATGACTCATGACATTCCAATGCACACACATACGCAACCATAATCATGCATTTCCATCAACACACAACACATTTCATTTACTTGCCTTTTGGCCATAAACCATCATCACAACATGTCATCACACATATTTTCATCACACAATGGCACACAAGTCATACAACGTCCAACTCAACAGCACATTGCATGATACACATCAATTACACACAATTAAAACGACAAAAGTCAACAAAATGACATTATTCACATTTCCCTACATAATTAAATTGGCTAACAATCTCAAGACCCTTATAATAAGAAAGAACATGTCAAAAGCTTTCCAACTCACCAACCCGCGCCTCAAACCGACCTACAGATCAAAAGTTATAAAGAAAACAAATTGGAAAAAGCTGTCACGTTCGCAATGCGAAGCTCCTAGCGAGTCCTTCGCTCCCTCATTCGTAGTGTGAGTCTCCCAGTGAACCGTGGCAGAAAGAAAACAACGCAAAACAATACAAAGTTTGCAGTGCGAGTCTCTGGCGAATCCTCGTTTTCACCTTCGCAGTGCGAATAGCCAGCGAATGCTCGCTTTCCCCTTCGCTAGGTGATTCGCAGTGCGAACCTGCGAATTCAGCAAAACCCAGCAGCGCTCTCATACAACCCAAAACCTATTTTCCCCACCAAAACACTTCCAAATCGACACATAGCAATCAGAACATAACCCAATCATGGTAACAAGTATTCTACCACATTTACACCGATTTTCAACCGCGAAGACACCGATTTCTCTATTCCGACCTAGAATCGAAAAGCTATGAAACACAACAAACAATCCAATACACACATACATAATCATACACAAGCATAGTATAATTGAGTTTCGCACCCTTACCAGATTTAATCGCGTTTGAAAAGTCGGGAGATTGAATTTCTTCCTTTCCAAGTTTTTCTCTCTTTTCTTCTTTCTTTCTCTTTTCTTTCCCTTTTCCTTCTTCTCTTTTTCTTTCTCTCTATTTTTCTCTCTTTCTATTTCTATTTTACTAACTTAAGGAAAAATAAAGTGAAATGACCAAAATACCCCTACACTCAAATATCTCGCAAACGTTCCCAAAACGCGATAAAACATCACAAGATTGAAAAATAACATATTTTCAAATAAAAGTCAAATATAAAATAATATAATAATAAAATAATCAAAACGACTTGATTAAATAAAAACTGACAAAACCGGGGCGTTACAGAGTGCTCCAAACTCGATTACAGACTCGATCAAACAGTGTGATAACTCCCCGATGTGAGAAGTTTATCACTTTACAATACTGAAAATATATGGCTTGAGTTCTGAAACTAAGCTTGGATGAAGAAAAAGGATCAAGGACTCATCTATTTATAGCCTAGGAAAAACTATGGAAAGACCAAAGTGCCCCCCACCTTCTTTTGGGAGGGAAGCCATATGACAAAGGTGGCGCCCGCCACCCCCTCATGGCGCCCGCCATGTGAACCAAGGGAAAAAAGAAGTGGAGATCGTGGTAGTTGACAGCAGTTGACTCCTATCCAAGTCATGGCCTACCCTATGGCGCCCGCCATGGTGGATGCCATGTGTACAATTTCCTCAAAAACTGGTTTTCTTGCTCGTTTTTCTTCATTTCTTCATGAGGAGCTCTGGGAATACAAAGAACCTGAAAACAAAACAAAACACAAGCATAACACAAGAAAATAGCAATAAAATCCTAAGAAACATGTGCAATCCGAGTCAAATACGTAGTATGATTCAGTGTTATCAGATTATAGCCTGAGAATCCATCCATGAAGGAGAAGGCTTTGAACTTTGCTGTACTGTCTAACAGCATGTCAATGTGTGGCAGGGGGGAGTCATCCTTTGGACTTGCTTTATTCAGATCCCTGTAGTCTACACACATTCTGACTTTTTCGTCCTTTTTCGGAACTGGCACTATGTTGGCCAACCATTGAGGATATTCTGAGGTGGCGAGGAAGCCCGCGTCGATCTATTTTTTCACTTCCTCTTTGATCTTGATAGCCATATTATTCGCATGCGCGAACAACCGCTAGCCTCCTATCACAGGTTTACTCGCGGGATCGGCCACCGAAATCCCAGAACAATGGTTTGAAGTGTACGTTCGTTTGATGTGACAGTTATGCTCTTAGAAGAGTTGTAAAAAACTTGAATGAATAATAAAGGGTTTCGGATTGATAAATGAAATAAAGTAAAAGAAAGAAAGGAAAAGCAAGTGAAAGACAATAACTCAAACTTTGATTATAAATTGCATTAAAAAGATGTGAACGCTATCATACATTTTGCGGAAGTGACTCGTTTCTCTTAACGCTCGGTACTTAGAGTGTTTCCCTTTGCAATGTTACAAATGCGTCCCCTAAAATGGAAATAACTATTGCCTTATATAGGCTAACAAAATAAATGTTCATCTACCCAGATTGATTTTGGTTCTAACACGTGTCACCCCACTATCTTTTCAACTTCCCATGTTCTTGGAGCTTTCAAATTTTCCCTCTCAAAAGTGTTTATCCTTGTGTCAGTTTTAACCATCACTTAGCATCTTCAGACAACATTTCCTTCTGACGCAAACCTCAGCTATGTCAGACCAACGCCCCAACTCCCTTTTGGCGTCGACTGGTTTTGGGTATTCCAGCATTTCTTCATTCTCCTTACTTGGTCGAAATCTCTTTGCCAACAAATTGCCCCCCCAAAAGGCCAGTTTCAACTGAGCACCGTGTCGACTGAGAAATCTGGCTTTTGCTTTCTTGTGAGATTTCGACGGCGCTTTGGATCCGACTCACCAACCAGCGTTCTATCTTCCTCTGAACCACGTGTCACCCGCCATCTGACATGATGATGGCAACTTTTGTACCACGATTTCCAAGACAATGCCATGATGACTTGTCCTATCCTAAGTTATGGGTCTCGAAACTACCCCCACTCACTTCAAAAGTTGAACAGTTTGTGACTTCCTTATTTGCATGTGTTTTCCCTATAAATACCAACAAGCCCAAACTGATTTTCTTTTCATCTTTTCTCCATAGCTTCTTCTTCTTCAACTCTTTCTTGTTTTGAAAAAGTAAAAACCTCTGTTTTCTTCTCCAATGGCTTCAACCACAAACGCTGCTACTTCTACCTCTCGCACCACCGGGCATAACCCTATTGCCTTCGTTCTTTCTGAGCAAGAATCCCTCAGGCCTCTTCCTCAACCAGCATCCTCTGATGAAGCGGTGGTGGACAACTGGCATCACCAGATGATTATCCCTTTCGCGGTGGCTGGTAAGATCCACGCTTTTCATGGTCCATACCTGGACAAAAAACCAAACCACCAAGAACTTCAAGAGTTTTTTCCTTGTTTCACGCCTACTATCCCACCAGCATTCGAAAAGGGGGGGTACTTTGGACCTGAAATTCATGGCACCCAAGTCTAGAGTTTTCAGATCCATGCCTACACTTGGCAATAAAGAATATGTTGCCTGGCTCAACAAAGTCGAAGGCCAACGCAAAGAGCAATGGAAGACGACTTGCATTTTCGACGCCATTCAACTTTACAGAAATGCTCACAGGGTCAATCCATCTTTGTTGCTTGTGTCAATGTACTTTTGGGAAGGGTCGACCAACACATTCCACCTCCCCTGTGGCATGTTTACACCAACACTTTTCGATGTGCGGCCATTACTGGCCTTTCGCCACTGGGCAAAACATTCGACCCGACCCTGGGAATAGACATCTCTTTCGACTTTGAGCATGCTAGTTTTCAAAACTACATAGAAGACCACCACAACAAACGTTCGAAAAAAGTGTCTAATGAAGAACATATTGCTTTTTTGACACTATGGCTATCTTATTACTTGTTCTGCCCGGGTTCTTTACAGATAGCCAAAAGTTATATCAACCTGGCCATCTAGATTCATGAGGGTACACGGGTATCTCTGGACAAGCTTCTACTAGCTTCCCTCTACCATTCTCTTGGTTTGACGGCCATGCGGTTGAAACTTCTCCATTAGACTACCAAGGCTTTAAAAATTTCAGGGCCTATGTGGTTGTTGCAGCATTGGCTCAATGCCACTTTCGAGCATAACTTGGGATACCCTGCTTCTGCCACAATGGAGCATTTGAACAAAGAGCGTTCCGTCGAAGGCATGCGACTTGCCTTGATGACCACCTAAGAAACCCTCAAGAAAACTCTCTTCACGAGGTATCTCAACAAATTTGTGGAGACTACTTCCTTCGTCCCCAGCATGGCTCCTTTTGTGGAACGTAAATTTGGTCCAGACTGGTTTAAGAATCTGTTCCCTGGAGTCTCCCTCAGAGCTGCAGTGCAGTCGAATGCCATATGGCAGACGTTTCTTACTCCCACCATGCTATCCTTACGGATCAAGACGGGGAACAACATCTATGGTTTTATGAACTACCAGCCGAATTTGGTGGCCCGACAAATTGGCTTGAGCAAAATGCTGCCAAAATCCTTGGTAAAGCATTCTGACGACATCGTACGGTCTGGCCGACGCTTGAACATGGCAGGCCATAAAGCCTGTCTGAGATTTTCCAAATCTATGCAACATCTTGCATTGCCCGTCTTTGCATTCCAACCTTCCTTTTTCACAACACAAGAGTTCGACGTCTGGTGGTCGGACTACAAAGCTCAAATTTTCACGCCCAACCTTTTCCTGGAGAACGTGGTCGATGCTTTCGCTTCCCTTGCTGGCAAAGCTCCTAATCGAATAATTGTTGCTCCTGTCGAGGACCCCCAAGCTGCTGATGTCACAGAAGACCCATCAAAGAAGGTAGATTATTGACCCTTCAATTTCATTTTATCTATGAGCTTTAACTAACTATTTCGGCTTATCTTTAGAGTCGAAAACAGGAAGCGGCTGCTGCGTCGACCTCTACTAGGCTCGCTAAGAAACCCAAGACTACCATTCCACAGGTATATCTCGTCTACTTATTCCTTCACATTTGCTTTTGTCATTCGTCTAACTTTTTGTCTGCATAGACTTCTGAGAAAGCCGCGTCTCCTGAGGGAGCTGCATCGGACGAAAGTACCCAATCCCGGGTTTTCCCTACTACTGCTCCAGCATCTCCTCCAGCCACTCCTTTGGTGAGGAAGAAAAAAGCTTTAACCAAGAAAACGCCTTCAAAAGCGGGCACTTCAACTGTGGACCCCGTTGTCCCAAAGAACCTTGAAGAAGTCTTTGAGCCCATTCAAACTGAAGCTCCTCCTAAAACACCTCCTCCATAATCTGCAAAGGTATTCATTTTCTCTGCTCCATTAGTTCAGATGATACTTGGACAAACTTCTCACTGAAACTTGTTTTGCAGGAAAACGTGGTCGCCTCGACCACTATAGAAGAAGATGATACTGAACTAGCTGCCAACACCAATCCTCTTGAAACCACAACCATGCCAAGTCCTCAGACGATCGACGAATTCTAGACGCCCTCGACAGAGGAGAACTTAGTGGTGAAAATGCCCCCTCCTCAACATGTGAACCCTGAGACTGGAAATGATGGTGCAAACCCAGGTGAGAATGCAAGTCCTTCAATTGTTTCCACCACAGCTGACGTCGAGGTGAATCCTAAAGCCCCCGAAAGTGGCTCACACACATCGCCGCCTGTTCTCGACAAAATCCTTACCCCAGAGGAAATTCTGTTGACCAAACAAACAAATCCAGCGGTGACCCTGAAGGCATTACACAAACTTTATAAAGAGTCTGAGGACGCTCAACCCACTAGTTCGACGGTTATTCCAACTCCAAACCTGGATACCTCATTCTCCCTCAAGCTCCAACAGTTGAGGACCTACCTGTTTGAGGAATAATTTTTGGCGACCGTCACAGAAGAGGCAGCTGTAGCTTGCGATGTGTTCACGATCTTGGATAAAGTTACAGAATTCCAACTTCTCGCTCCCATGGCCACGTACTTAATTGAGTTTGAGGCATTTTTCACGCAATTGGCCAAGGACCTTTCTACGTGCCACCAGGCTGCAGCTCAAATCCGACTGAAACATAACGACATGAAATGTGAGTGGTATCTCAGCTCAGTTTGTGAGAAGAAACTTGAGACTTTGAGGCTAAAAGCAGGAGCGCTCCGACAAGTGTCGTGCTTTCGACCAGCAGATATCTGACTACTAGGCTCAGATAGCAGAACTGACAAAAAAGATTACTGAAGTCGAACAAAAAAAGCCTCTTTAGACTCAGCTGAGCCCTTGCCTACTCAGGAGATCATTGACTAAGAGATAGCCCAGGGAATTGCTTATGTCGAAGCAGCCATTAAGATCAAGGATGCCATTGGCCGCATGCAGAAAAAGAAGGTGCTTCTCGAGAGCAAGGTTGTTCATGAAAAAACTCTTTTTGAAGACTTTAAATCCAGATTCCCTGAGTTTCCTTAATTTGTATGTCGAACTACTGTAATTTTCCTCTACAATATTTTGTAAGCCATTTTGGCCCCCTAGCCTATTTTGGCTTTTTATTAATGAGAAAATTATGTTTTAATGTGAATCTCTTGTAGCATAGGTTTATATTTTTTCAAATATTTCCCATTTACCCTTAAGATTCGTTGGTCTATTCCTACCTCCTGGACCTCATATGCATTGTTGCCGAAAATTTGGGTCACCTTGAACGGTCCCTCCCAATTTGGTGACCATTTTCCTAGCGTTCGATCCCGTCGATCCATGGGTAACACCGCTTTCCATACATAGTTGTTAACAGCGAAGGTATTCTTTCTAACCTTCTTATTATACGCTCTGGCAACTCGTGCCTTCTGGCGTAATAACACATTTAATGCTATCATCCTTTCTTCGTCTAAATCTACGAATTTGTATAGCATCATGTCCCAATATTGCTCTGATGGAATTTCATGTTGTCGTTGCACCCTGACTGATTATAGGCATATTTCTGCTTGTAACACAGTGTCATCCCGAAAGCCAAGTGAAACGGTGTCGAATTGGTTGACTCCCTGGGGGATGTCTGACAGGACCATAAGATCTGGTTCATCATTTTATGCCAATTCTTTGGTTTTTTGGCCACTTGTTTCTTGATTAGCCCAATTACCACTTTATTAGCTGCTTCAACCTGACCATTTGCCTGAGCATAATATGGTGTCGAAGTAACCAACTTGAAGCCTGTTTCTGCTGCGAACTCTTGCATTTTCTATTCAACGAATACAGAGCCTTGATCCATCATGATGGTCTCAGCCCAAATCTATACAAGATATGATTCTGGATGAATTCAATCACAGTCTCTTGATCCACTTTCACCAGGGGTACAACCTCTATCCACTTTGTGAAATAGTCTATTCCCAAGAGGATGAATCTTTGCTGTTTCGACGACACCGATCGAATTTCCCCTATTACATCCAAAGCCCAACCTCGAAAGGGCCATGGTTTGACGATGGCGTACAACTCGCTGGCTGGCACACGCTGAATGTTTGCATGTTTCTGACAATCTTGGCATCCCTTCGCAAAGTCCATGCAATCTTTGAGCATGCTTGGCCAATTAACCCCCTGTCGAAACAAGAGCCATTTCATTTTGTGGCCAACTTGATGAGCTCCACACGTCCCACTATGAACTTCAGAAATTGCCAAGTAGGCATCTGTATCCCCTAAGTATTTAAGCAATATTCCCTCTGGAGTCTTCTTCAGCAACTCGTTTCCCATAAGGACATAACTCAAAGCTCTATAATTAGTCTTCCTATCAGCGCTGCCCACTGGATTCTCCAGATATTAGATGATTGGTCTTCTCTAATATGTTGGTGACAGATTGCTGATAGTAAAAACTTCATAACTTTCCAACCCCTCGACCAAACTCTCTGACGAGGCGTTGACCCTCAATGCCTTGGACATTGACCAGTCTGATGGTGAATGTATGTTTGACACCATCTTTTCCCTAGTTTCAATGAAGTCCTTTAGCTTTCCCTCCGACACCTTGTAGCCAGAGGCGATTTGTGCCAGTTCATTAGCCTCATGGTTTTCTATCCTGGCACGTGCGTAATGCTGATGACCTCAAAATGTTCCAAAAGACATTTTTCCAACGAGAAGTAAACCAGAAGGTGCTCTTTAACGCACTTATATTCTTTCGTGATCTATTTGATCACCAATTCTGAGTCTCCTCTTATTTCGACTTCTCTGGCACCTAAGTCCTTGAGTATTTTGAGGCCAGTGATTAAGGCTTCATACTCTGCCTCGTTATTAGAACATTTCCCGTCGACTTTGCACTTGAACTTAGTTGGAATGCCCTGTGGGGACACTATCAGAATTCCAATGCCTGCCCCATTTCTATGGCTCGACCCTTCGAAGTACAACTTCCACGGGGCAATGTCGATACTACATATCGATGGTTCGACTACTGTGTGGTCGACAATAAAGTCTGCCACTATTTCCTCTTTCATAGCCCTTAGAGGAACGTACGTTAGGGAAAACTCAGTCAATGCTAGTGTCCTCTTCCCAATTCGACTATGCAAAATAGGTTTGGACAACATATGCTTAATAACATCAAAATGCGATGAAACATAAACATCAACTGGTTTAATATATTGTTTTAATTTCATACATGAGAAGTACAAGCATAGGCACAACTTTTCAATCATAGTGTACCTAGTTTCAGCATCTATTAACATTCTACTACGATAATAAATAGGTATTTCGACGCCACTACTATCCTCTTGTGCTAACATGCTTCCTATGGTCGTATCCGACGCTGCAATGTACAACTTCATGTTTTTATTTATACTAGGTGGCAGTAGAATTTGAGGCCTTGTAAGATATTCCTTGATTGCATCGAAAGCCTCCTGTTGCTCCTGTCCCCATCGGAACTTATTTTCCTTCTTGGCTTTGAGTAATGGCGAAAACACCTTTGTCTTGCCACTTAGATTCGATATGAACCTCCTCAAGAAGTTTATCTTTCCCAACAAAGACTGGAGCTGCTTCTTTGTCGAAGGAGGCTTGAGATCCAAGATCGCTTTCGTCTTGTTCTGGTTGATCTCGATGCCTTTCTTGTGGACCACGAATCCCAGGAAGTCCCCTGCATGAACACCAAAGGCACATTTTAGTGGATTCATTTTTAGTCCATATTTTCTCATTCTCTCGAATGAGCGTCGAAGGTGGTCAAGGTGACCATCCTCTGATAAAGATTTTATTACGATGTCATCAATGTACACCTGCATAAAATTTTCAATAAAGTCATGGAATATAGCATTCATAGCCCTTTGATAGGTTATTCCAACATTTTTTAACCCAAAAGGCATCACAACCCATTCATATGTTCCCAAAGCCCCAAGGCATCGAAACGCGGTCTTGGGGACATCCTCTTAGGCTATGAGAATTTGGTTATAGCCGGAGTAGCCATCGAGCATACTCAGATATTCAAACCCTATCGCTGAGTCGACAAGCATCTTTACAACAAGCATCAAATATTCATCTTTAGGGGTAGCTTTGTTTAGATCCCTAAAGTCTATACAGACTCGAAGGGTTCCATTTTTCTTGATAACGGGCACTATGTTTGCTATCCATTCGACGTACCTTGCAGTTTTGATGAACCGGATTTTAAGCAGTCTCTCGATCTCCTCCTTGATCTTCGACGTCACCTCTGGAGCAAAACGTCGAGGCTGTTATTTTACTGGCCTTTTACCTGGCTGAATTGGAAGTCGATGCTTCACCACACTTCAACTCAAACCAGGCATTTCGCCATAATCCTAGGCGAAGCAATCCTTGTATTCCTTTAATACCTCAATTAGCTTAGCCTTCATCTTTGGCCCCACTTTGGTGCTCACATAGGTGGGTCTTTTGGTCCCCCCATCTCCTAAGTCAACCTCTTCGAGTGGGTCATGCACCTGCATTCTTTGCAGCTCACTATTTGGGTCTTTCTCGAACCCCAAAGGCTCATTGTCATAAATACAATCAAGCCTCTGGCTTTCTAAAGCTGTTGTCTGGCCTTGTGGGCCATGTGTTTGTGCATCGCAGTCGGCTCTGCTGGTTATATTCTATTGTTCTTCCACTTCTAACACTGACATTTTCTTATTTTTAGCTAGATAGGCCAAAATTTGAGTCATGTTTTCTGACTCAACAGTCATTTTCACCGACCGTTGGCCACCCCGTAGGTGGAATTTCTGTAGGCTTCATGGCTTCATCGGCAGCATCCCAGATGAACCCATAGTCGAGATCTAAGTTCAAGACGCGACTCGTGTCGACGGAGGTATAGAACCCCGACCCGTCATCACAAGCAGCCACATTTGCTAGGTGTTGATCAAAAGACTTCTTACCGCCCTTAGCTTAGTCGATCTTTTAGTAACTCTGATCCGCCTCAATATTCTCGATGATGCCATCTTTCCTCCAGATGGTCAATCTCTGGTGCATTGTCGACGGTACTGCCCCTATTCCATGGATCCACTCTCGGCCCAACATGTTAAAATTCGCTTTTGAGTTGATAACCATAAAGAGTGTTAATCTGTTAGTCGTACCTACGGCCAAGTCCACTTGAACAACTCCTAGGATATTACTGGTATTTCCTTCGTAGTTGGATAGAACCATGTTGTGCTGTCGGAGGCCAACCTCCGTCTTTCAAATCTTTTTGAATAGGATGTGAGGCATTAGATTGACAGTTGCCCCACATCCACAAACACCTTGTTAACTGCCACTCTGTCAACCTTCGCCTTTATGAATAACGGCTTCAGATGGTACATCATCCCAGGGTTGGGTCTTTCAAACATGGCCGTTTGTTCCTCAACCATACCATTATTCATTACATAATAGCATAGCGGTTTGTCCTCAGCATTTTCGTCAGGAACTGAATCCTCTTCTGCTTCAGAGATCTCTGACACCACATCATATTCAGCTGGTAGTATCGACACGACGCCACAGTTCAACACAAAATCTTCACCATAGGTGTCATCATTGGTGTCATCGTACATGTCTTCGTCAAAATCCCTGTCTGGTGAAGGGGTATATTCATCGTTCGACTGAGGAGAATATTTGGGCTCTTCCTCATCCGACTAAGGGGTGTATTCTGGCTCTTTCTTGCTCTCAACCAGCGAAGTACATTTTGAGCTTTGGGTTGAAACTACCCCTTTTTCTCCTGACGCGTCCACGGTTACTGCTAGGGTCTAATTTGTCACTACTCTGTCTTTTTCTACCCATCTTCCTCTTGGGTGTTGCCGCTTTTGTCCAGAACTTCCGACAAGCTTCAACTGTGAAGTAGCAGCCTCTTTCTCAGCTTTCTTGTTGTGCTGATAGCGTCTCCACTGAGTCTTGGTCATGGGGTTTTTCCTTTATAGTTGGGGGACACCACATAGCCCCTGGGTTCGGCTCTTTTGTCAGAGACTTTCACTTCTTTTTCCAAGTCTAAAACCTTTCATTTTGGCCTTTTACTTCCTTTCTGGCTGACTGGTGCCATCCATCTCTCCCGTGGGAGGCACAAAAGTTTTGGGTCGTGCCTCTTGGGCCAGCTTCTTGTATTCCTCATTTCGACGAGGAGCACCGCTATGGTCGAACACAAACCTTGGGACCGGTGGTTTATCTTCCCGCGGCATTTCCTTCTTGCTCGCCTCATATCTCCCAGCAGCTTTCTCATCAAACACCGCATTGCACCTAGGGCATAATGCTGCCTTCGACCCGCTTATCCTGCACTTTTCTTGGAAATCTGCCAAGTTTTCACCAGCCTGGGGGTAGACTGCTTCGAGTTTTTCCTCAGCCCTTTTGTCGGAACCCTCAGTGGCTTCGACCATTATGCATTCCACATACTCAGTTGTTGGTTGTTTGTTGAGACCTTCAATAGCCTCAACCATCAGGCACTCATACAGCTCCGAATATAAAGCCTCTTCAACCTTTAGCGGGTCGATGTCAACTTGCATCTTTGGCCTCTCGCCAAATTGAAGTCGACCCTCCTTCAAAGCCTTTTGCACCAAACCCCTGAAAAGAACACATTGAGCTGTTTTATGACCAAGGAAATTATGAAATTTACAAAATCCCCTTTTTTTCTTTTTTTCTAAAGCGGGGTCTTTCAAACCAGGTGGAACAATTATCTGACCATCTTTAACTAACAAGTCAAATATTTCGTCACATTTAGAAACATCAAAAGTATAAGTTTTTGCAACATATTTATCCATTTTTCCAGTTTCGACGGGATTTTTCCCGTTTGATGGTTTTAGTAGTTTGCATGTGTATGGGGGCCCTGGCTTGAGTTCAGCCACATTGACCTCACTCTCGTCGATGAATTTTTCATCGTCGGAGGAATATTCGCCAGCTGCCACATACGACACTTTTTCTTTTTTACGATATCTGTTAGTCTGAGTTTTCTCAGCTTTCAACCGTTCGACCTGTCGGACTCGGTCAGCCAGCTGTGCCATATCCCTAAGATATTACGTATCCAGCTTCTTACTGATGGAATAATCTAAACCATCGGCTGCCATTTCGACTAGCTCATGTTCAGGGACTTGAGTAAAGCATTGTGCTTTCAAAAGTCTAAACCTGTTAAGATATTGGTCTACTGATTTCGTGGCCTTCCGTTTGACGCTGGTCAACTCTTTCAAACTAATTTTTGACTGCCCCATGTAAAATTGCTCACGAAACAATCTTTCTAATTGCGCCCACGTGTGGACGGACTAAGGGGGCAATGTAGTAAACCATGTAAATGCATTCTTCGTGAGGGAACTTGGGAAATACTTCATTTTCAAGTCCTCATTATTTGCTATGTCGCCAGCTTTGGTTTGATACCTGGCGACGTGCTCGACGGTGGATTCCTCAGACTCACTGGCGAACTTGGTGAACTTCGGCACTTTCTAACCCCTAGGTAACTCTGTTTGTAAAACAAAATCTGGTAATGGGGACGTGTACGTTAGCCGTCGAAGGCCGGGATTTGCCCCATTACGGACCATGATGCATTCGACCATGGCTTCCAAGTTTGGTTCGCCAGCCAAAGCATCCTGTCGAACTTGTCTGACCACATAGTCAGGATCTTGGTTCCTATGAGCTAGCACATGAGGTCTTTGGGCCATTCTAGGGATTTGTTCAAACTTCTGGGGTTGTTCAATTGTTTCGTCGAATACCTCATCTTGACGGACGATTGTCTCCGGTCGAGGTGGAGGGGTCTGTCGACCCTGTGCCCTAGGAATGCCTAAGAAATCACCTATCTGTGTCATTTGAGTTGCCAATTGCTGGTAACTCTGGGTCGAATCTTGTATTAATGGCCTCAATATGGTGCTCATTTGCTAGGTCAACATATGAACCATATCGTGATTACTCTCATCCATCATCTGCCTCATGACCGCGACAGAACTCGAAGTAAACGTCGGTATCAATTGGGAAAATAGATTAAAACCCAGGGGTCGAGTAACCTGGTTCGCCAAAGGCCCCAATCCCTGGTATGGTGAGAACACTGGGGATGAGTTTTCCCCAATCAAAGGGCCACTAGAATGTAAATTCGACATGAACTCTATCGGCATCCCATAAGATCGAGGGATGGGCATTGTGATACTAGGCACATACTGCCCTGTAGTTCCTGCTATTATCAGCCTTGGGTCGTGTCGACGCCACGTAGGGATGTAAATGGATATCCATGGGGACGGATACTATGATATCCGTATCCGTCCCGTTGGAAAAATATGATATCCATATCCGCCCCATATCCATGCGGATATCCATTAAGCGGGTAATCTGCGGGTTTTAAGGTATCCACAGATATTTACAGATATCCATGGATAATATTTTTTCTTATAAAAATTATTTCTTGAAAAAAATATTTTTAACTACTTTTAAAGATACAAAAAGTTATTACCACATAACATCCATACAATTCGCTCTTAATTTAACAAAAAATTTCGTCACATTGATTTTCTCCTTATTCACAAAAACATAATTAGATCTAAACATAGTATCCATACATTTCATTTTTAACCAAACAAATAAAGAATATTGTGATTGTGAGTTATGATGAAAGAGCAGACGACAGAGGAGTAGGAAGGGAGACATTGGTTCGACAGAGGAATGACGACACATTGGTTGGAATGTGAAATTGTTGAAGTGAGGTATGGAGTATTGAAGAGTTTAAATATGAAATGGCTTATAAAATTTGAATTAAATTTGAAAGGTTTTCTTCAAAGAAAATTTCAAAAAGAGAAAGAAATATAAGAAGACTATTTTTTTTAGAAGATGAAAAGATAAGGTATAATAAACTAATGATATTTAAATGAATTTTATAATTTATTAACAGATATGGATATCCGCGGGTATGTATATCATTAAACCCGTATCCATATCCATTAACAAACGGGTATTTAAATATCCATTTATTTTATCCGTGGATATCCATTAAGCTATCCGCCCCATATCCATGACGGATTTTATCCGCGGATATCCGCGGGTACGAATTTCTTTGCCATCTTTAACGCCACGTCTTGGTTGGCCCACTAGGGGTAGTTGAAACTGCTGACACGGTCCCAGAGCCAACATCAGTCGTTTGCGTTACAACAGTACTTTCCGTCAAAGACGGTTCTTCGTTCGGACGTGGTGTTACCATCTTACCACTACGTAATTGCATACACTCAAACTCAAACGTGTCCCACCGGGTGTGCCACTTTGTTTGCATGTGCGAAAAACTGCTGGCCTCCTGTCACAAGTTTACTCGCGGGATCGTCCACAAAAATCCCAGAACAATGGTTTGAAGTGTACGTTCGTTTGATGTGACAGTTTTGCTCTTAGAAGAGCTGTAAAAACTTGAATGAATAAGAAAGGGTTTCAGATTGATAAATGAAACAAAGTAAAAGAAATAAAGGAAAAGTAAGTGAAAGACAATAACTCAAACTTTAATTATAAATTGCATTAAAAAGATGTGGACGCTATCATACATTTTGTGGGAGTGACTCGTTTCTCTTAACGCTCAGTACTTAGAGTGTTTCCCTTTGCAATGTTACAAATGCGACCCCTAAAATGGAAATAACTATTGCCTTATATAGGCAAACAAAATAACTGTTCATCTATCCAGATTGATTATGGTTCTGACACGTGTCACCCCACTATCTTTTCAACTTCCCATATTCTTGGAGCTTTCAAATTTTCCAGCTCAAAAGTGTTTATCCTTGTGTCGATTTTGACCATCACTTAGCATCTTCCGACAACATTTCCTTCCAACACAAGCCTCAGCTATGTCGGACCAACGCCCCAACTCCCTCTTGGTGTCAACTGGTTTTAGGTATTCAAGCATTTCTTCATTCTCCTTACTTGGTCAAAATCTCTTTGCCAACACATATCCGGGTGAGTTCTTCTCAACCTTTGTTTTACCGGTGGACTTTCTGATTTCAACGGTAAATGATGTTCCACGATGCTGGTATCCAACTGGCATGTCCTGGTAGGACCAAGCAAATAGATCTGGAAACTCTTTGAGAAGTTTTATTAAGCCTTCTTTGACAGTCGGACTGAGCAGTGCTCCAATCTTAACTTCTTTATTTTCTTCCCCTGAACCCAAATTGACCGTCTCCAACTGTTCTTTATGAGGTTCAATAGACCTTTCCTCTTGTCTGAGTAATCAGGAAATCTCTTCTGGGATTTCTTCGTCCTCTTCTTCTTCAGCCTCAAATACCGGGAATTCAAAGTTGGGAGAAGGCATTGGATCGTATGTTTCAATGGGGTTTAAAACAAGCAATCTGCATGACGTGATGATTTATTTTTTAGCAAAGACAGAGAGAATGCAAAAGTGTGTGCACTGTATTTTCTGAAAAATGCTTGTTTTTATTTTGGGTTGTTTTAGGATTACCATTTTCTAAAAATGAAAACAGCAATAAGTGCAGGAATGACAGAATGACATTACTTATTTATGATTTGTCGATTCTTGAAATACAACCCTATAAAACAAAACTCTGTCGCCTTCTCGGAACCTAAGGATAAAGACTCTAGAGATAAAGACACATCTGCTGAAACTAAAGACTCAGAAACAACTCCATCAGAAACTGTTGTTGGTCCATCTCATCAGAAGAAAAGCAGACCAAGAACTTCTCATTCTGAAGAATTGATTCTAGGAGATAAAGACGCATCAGTCAGAACCAGATCATCATTCAAACCTTCTGAAGAAACTCTTCTTGGCTTGGTCTCTCTCTGTAGCTCCGGTTTTGTGACGCGACCACTACCGCTTTTAGGGCTACTTTCTGATTTCTATATTTATCCTATGAAGCTTAAAAGGAAGGGGAAGATATCTCAAACTAACCCTACATGCAAATGTTTTCCTTTACAAATGCGAAGAGATCTGGAATCGAGGGTTGGTTATACAAGGGGAAGCTATTAATACTTAGAGTATCTATAGTAATCTATAGGAACCTTTATTTGCATATATTTCTACTGTTGAATTGTTCGGTTGCTTAAATCCATTTGCTGTTGAATATGCAAAGTTTCTCCTTTGTGAAGGTTGAGGAGATGTTTTTGTTGTTTTTATGGTTTTCTTATTGTTTTTGGGAAGGTACATGACCTAAGATTTTTGATTAGTGCGCTCGCTAAAATTTCACAATCTTATGCCTACGTATTCCCGTAAAGAGACTTGGGGAAATCAGAGCGTTCGTAGTTCCTCCTATTCTATGGGAGGGAAATGTTTGATGTCTTGTTCAAAGCCTAAGATTGAAGCTAAAAGAGTATTTGTGTATTGTTTAAAGCCCAATATTGAAGCTAAAAGAGTATTTGTGTCTTTTTTAAAGCCCAAGATTGAAGCTAAAAGGTTTGACAGAAAGAGAAATTGTCATCTCTAAAGAGAGATATCTCACATATTCATCACAAATATTGAAGAATTGATTTATAAGGCAAGTTGCTTTAACTGGGATGTATGGAATCCAGCAATGCCAAATCTTCCTTTATAGGAGACTTGAAATGTCATGAAGGAAGAAGCTTTAACTCAGTGTAGAGCAATGCCACTTTTTCTTTATGAATCTTTCAAGCTAAGAGAGGGACATTGACTTGGATGTGTAGAATCCAGAGGGTTGCCATTTACATCACTTAGATGAAAGAGAACTTTGGCCATGATAAGGGAGGGACTCCAGCTTGGATTTTGAATTGTTTGTTTTAATATGTGATGTATAGAGGAAATATCCTCCTACGGAGAGGACTCATGGTCTCATCTGTGGGGATGTTAAATTTTTTGTCTTGTTTAAAGCCCAAGATTGAAGCTAAATGAAAAAGTTGAAAACTGGCTCAACTAGGGGGTATTATATCTGTCTTGTATAAAGCCCAAAATTGAGGCTGACTGTGGAAATCATTATATGAAGCCTAAGAGGAGGCTGAGGAATTTTAGGTGGAGATGGACTTTTGCTGAGGAAATTTCATTCCAAGAAAATGTTTAAACTGTTTTGAGGAATCAAAAAGGGAACTAACTCTTGCTTAAGAGAGTTGAATTATTAAATGCTATAAAGGCTTAGACTCTTTTGGGGGATTTGTTGATTGTAACCTGACCCTGGCTGGGGAGTTTAAAGATGAAAACCAAACCTCGTTGAGGATCAGAAGAGACTTAAAGGATGAGTTTGAATGTCTTAGAGGTTTTGACTCTCCTAGGAATTAGTGTATTGATAAAGATGCATAGGATATATCCTATGCTTTTAGGAAGCCTGAGGGTCCTTGTATGAAGGCCAAAAGGAGGCTGGGGATGCTTCTAAGAAGCTTGTGGGTCCTTGTATAAAGCCCAAGAGGAGGCTAGGTGTTGAGACATTCCAAGTCTAGGATGAGTTCAAGAAAGGTTTCACCTGGAAATAATCCTTTCTTTGTTGAACTTCTCCAGAGTTAAAGGGATTATATAAGAGGTTTCACCGGGAAAAAATACTCTCTTTATTGAATTGTTTGAAGGTTGAATAAATTGAACAAAGTCCAAGAGGCTGAATGTATTGGGGAGAAGAATTCCTTTGTACAAAAGGGAACTAGTTGTTTGAACTAAGTTATACTGATTGAAAGGATCCTATTATTTGAACTAGTCTAAACTGAGGATAATTTAAATGCTAAGAGAAACTTAACAAAATATAAACAAGTACATATACAGATAATATGAACAAGTATATAAACAAGTATGAATTAAATTGAGAAAAGTGGTGGGTCTTATTCTCTGGATAGAGGCCTAAGTGTATTGTGATTGATTAGATGTTTTCTTCAAGATTAAATTAGTGTTTTGAAGAAATTGAAGAAATTTTTGAAATGATTTTGAATTTGAAGATGACTTGATCTTAAGAAGGAGAGAAGCAAAGGTATTGGGTCTTACACTCTAGATAGAGGCCCAGATGATTGTTGTGTCTTGTTCAAAGGCCAAGATTGAAGCTAAAAGATTTTCTATTTACAAAAAGGGTGTTGGGTCTTACACTCTATCAGAGACCCAGATGGTTATTTAAAACAAAGTTTATGTACAAAGGGATGAGACTTACACTCCTAATAGATGCCTAGAGATTGTTGTGAAAACAGTGATCGCACCGTGATTTTGAAAAACGCGATGGGACTTATATTATAGCAAAGGCCCATGAAGTGGTTTATTTACAAAGTGGGTTGGGTCTTACACCCTAATAGAGGCCCAAAGTTTTTGAAATGAAGTTTGAAAGATAAAATCAAAGTAAAACCCTCATTTCATTTTTAAAGATATTTTTCAAAGAAAAATCAATAAAAAATGTATAATTTATCAAATGAATCCATTAATCATGTTACAAACAATGATTAAAGTTTTATGAAAAATAAATTTTATCCACATGAATATTTAAAATCATTTTGGTTTTAAAAAAAATCAAGAAAAGAAATCATTTTAAAAATATTTAAAACAATTTGAAATAATATTTTTAATATGTTAAAAATATATCAAACAAAAATTATTTTTTTGTGATTTTTTGTGGATTAAAATAATAGGTTATTCAAATGACATGTGTGAAAAAATTGGGATTAAAAATAATTAATTTGATAGGAAAAATCAATATTTGAAATTATTTTTAAAAACAATTAAAAATAATATATTAAATATATTAAAAATATATCAAATATAAAATATTTTTTTGATTTTTTTGGTGAATAAATTATTTTAATGTGTGAATGATATTTGTGCAAAAATTCATTTGAAAATAATCAAAATTAGATGTAGAAAATAATTTTTTAATATAATATGAAAATATTAAAAATATTTAAAAATTCAAAAATTTGAATTATGGCGCGAAGAACACCATCTTCTTCATCGTGCCACCCAGATTTACAAAACCCCTCCTATCTCACTCAATTCGTAATGAAATTGCACGATGTAAACATGAAAATTGCTCACTTTTGAACAAGGAACACAATGGTACCAATTAATTTCATTTATTTTAAGTGTGGAGTGAGTTATCAAGTGATGAACAGATAAACCCTAATTTTTGCAAGAACAATGTAAAATCCTATACACGATTGATACATAGCAATTAATTGAGGGAAAACATTCTATATAAGTGCAGAAACATGTTGGTAACTTGAAATATAAAAAATGATGCTTGTTTCATGGAGTTTGTGAAGTTCAGGCTTACCTGTGCAAGAGAAAATCGAATCCTCAGTTGTAGGTGTTACAGATATGAAATGATTACCTGGATAGCTTTCCTAGACCTCAAGGAATGTGTTGATGTGCTTGGAATGGATTGAAACCTTCTGGATTGATGGGCTCGACTCCAACTGCAGCTTATGATGTATTTTGAGCAAATGAGGTATGACTTGATGATTCTGATGTTACAGAAGTTGTTTAAGTGTTTGGATCACTCATACATGATGTATGTGAGGTGTTTGAATAATTGGTTTGAGCCAAGAAGCTCTGGTTGTGAAAACACGATTCTCACTTTTTGAAAATTTGAAAACCTGGAGCAAAAGCAAGAAAGGAGAGAAAATAAGTGTTGTGTTGTTTTTGTGAGAGAAAGAGTTGTCTCTACAAATCGATCTATGTTTTGATGATAACAATACGTATTTGTGAAAGAACCATTTTATGGTCTAACGTGTGTTGTGTGCAGATCATAATTATAGAATACATCAGATCCAACAAGCACCAGCCAGATGAGCGTAATTGATAATGTGCGAAGTTACTATGTGTGACACAAGTCACAAGAAGCAAGAACACTTCTGTATCTGATCGTGATCAGTCAGATCCAAGGATGCCGATATTGCAGATGCAATGCTTTTGTGGATGCTCTCTGAAAGTGGTCGAGATTCTGAAGATTGCGAAGCTTCTGAAGAAGAGAACCGAAGTGCTGAAAACTCTCATGACTTGAAGTTCTGAAGGCAGAAGGCTCTGAAGACCAAGTGCAGAAAGACTCTGAAGACTTATGTGTTCTGAAGATCAAGTATTGAAGACTCTGAAGACAGATTCCTAATGGACATGTTCTGAAGTTTCGGAAGACTTGAAGAAGTAAAGGATAACATGCTTAAAGACAAGTGCTGAAGTTCTAAAAACTGATTCCTAATGGACTTCTTCAATTGACTGAAGACTTGATGTATCAGATATCCTGATTAAGAAGACTCTACTCATGCTTCATCAATTAACCATCAGAAGCCTCTAAAGTTCAGAAGTCATATGTTACCGTTGTGAGTAACTATACACGGCGCCCAAGAAAGATCTATCACTTCTCCCATAGCAAAAAGGAGATGTGTTAGTACAGCGAATCATTACACAACGTCTCTTTCCCAACGACCAACAATATTTCAAACGGCTATATTTCTACCAGACTATTTAAAGGATAGAGCATTCGCTTCTAGACGAGGACTACAACGACGATAACAACTATATAGTCCATAGATCGATTCATCATGAATAGGAATTGATCAAGTCATTGTGTGAAGATAGCAACAACAATGAGTTCTCGTTGTAACAGTTAGAATATCCAAAGTTATCACCATTTGCACATGGCCATTGTTGTTGAAGCTTAAAGATCATCATTCAACACAACAACAATGAATTGGTATAGAAGCATTGATGAAGAAGACAACATTGCAAATCAGTCAAGTCATCAACCACCTTCTCGTCAGCGCTATATTGAAGATCTGAAGTAAGGAGTTGTTGCTCAAAGCTTGCTCACCCCGAAGAAAAAGAAGAAGAAGATCTACAAGATGTCAACAACTGTCAAATCATTATACATCTCTGTAGTTTCTTAGAATAGAAAGGAGCTGTTGCTCACATCTTGCTTGAACACTAGTGTGTTCTTTGTACTTAAACTTAGGAGTAATCTGCTTGTTAAGAAGCACCTTTGTAATCTCCAGTTAAACTAATTCTTGGTGAATTAGGATTCCTTGAGTGGTCAGTGTGACCGGAGACTCGAGAAGACAATGGCGAGATGTCATTGTGGGAAAAGCCTAAAATAGGGTCAGTAGAATTATATTCATTGCGATGAATCACTGAAAATCTAGCTGTGAAAGCCTGGCAGTAGATCTTGTGAGATTGGAATCTTTAGGTCAATGTTCATTATATTCATTAAGTTTAATCCATGAACGGTTCATTGCATGTTAGTCACAGTGCGGCTGTGCAAGTGGTTAGTCACCGGCTGTTGCCCATGCACCTGTAATCGAGATTGATTATAGTGGATTAAGACCTTGTGTTCAAGGCGAAATCACCTGAGGAGGGTGGACTGGATTAGCCTTTATGGTGAACCAGGATATATCGCGTGTTCTTTACTCTTATGCTTAATGTCTTTGTTTATCTTTCTATATAGAGTATCAGAACCTTACACAAGCAAGTCAGAACCTTGCAACTCAACTCTGATAAGCTTTCGCACTGCAAGTTCTGAGAAATGGATCTTATGTTCAGACTCTTGTTAGTTCTGAAGCCTCATGCTTAGCAAGTCTGAATGTAACTTCGCCAGTCAGAGTCTCTCAACGAACTCTGATGTAATCCTAAGTGATTCAACGACAAGAATCAAAAAGTAGTCAAAAGGGCAAATACATAATTCAAACCCCCTTTCTTGTGTCTTTCTCGTACCTTCAATTGGTATCAGAGCTCCGGTTCTATTATTGATGGATATCAAACACTTAACAGTGTCAGAAAAAGATCCAGATGAGGTGTGTAGAAACACTCTGGGTAAGATTGAAATCCACTTACAATTTCTGTAACAGTTCAGAAGTTGATTGTGTACAAAATTGTAATCAATCTGACTACTTGATCAAATCACTGATTCTAAAAGCTTTGCTAATCAACAAAATATTTTCTCACCTAAAGCCTTGTTGAAGATTGAAGAATCAGCTGATTAGATAGACTCATCAGATAAGAAGTAGTATCTGCTGAATGCTCATCTTGGAAGAAACGTGTGGAGGAACCACGTATTTGCTCATGGTTGAATTATCAAAAGACAAGAAGTCTGGGCTGCTGAAGAATAACTCTTTATGAGCTCCTGAGATGTTTTCAAGAAACAGACTAGGTCCACCCTTGACTTTCTCGGTTAAGGCTTATTCAGAATCTCTTCATGTAAAGAAGAAAAATTGTTGGTCTATGAATTTGAATTTCAAGAGAAGTCTGTTGAAGTCAGAAAATCTGAAGAATTCAAACTCTTAAACATGATTCAACTTTTGAATCTTAAAGTTGAAAGACTCAATGAAATACTGAATCTTGTTTTCTTGGAAAGTATAAACTATAAAGAATATTCAGGAAGAAGAAAGTAAATGATTCATCAAGTACTTGATTAGAATATATTCAAATGATTGAGGTCTGTTAAACCTAAGATTCTATCTCAGTTGAAACTAATGTTATTGGTCAAATTCTATCTGATAAGTTTCTCAGAACCTCTTTAATCTGAAATCAGAAGATGTTCAAGTTGATGGATTAACAAAAGTCATATCTTGAAGTTAAAAGGATTTAAGTTGCTGATCTGTTGATACTCTTTTGAAAGAAGATATACTGTTGATCTTTGATGGACTAAGTCTATAGTCAAGTTAAATCAGCACTGTGAGATCAAGAAGTATCATGGAAATTGTGCTACACACATGTCTGATGATACTTGGTTCTGAACATAATCCGCATTCGTTGAAGAAACATAGTCAGAAGACGTCAATCAATTCTCTTGAGCTCATAACCTCGCAAGCAGTCTAGATTCTTATGATCAAAATAAACCAGAATGCAAGTGAATCTTGAAGAATCCAAGACCCAACAGTAGTTCACTCAGACATTTCCTAGAAAGAAAGATCGGAGTCAAAATTAAAAACGCTAAGATAAGTCTCCAAAAAGATCTCTGTATTCCTAAGGTATGGTTGCTTTTATTCCTGATTATTTTAATTTAAATCACTAACTGTTCACTAGTATTCTTCTAAGAAGTAGTTTAGATTTTCTAGCATTTATGATTAGACAATTTTCGAAGAAATTAAATAAACATTCATAATTGCATGGTGTCAGCTGCTATAACCCTACCCATAGGTATACGGCATTTTAAGTCTATCATGCGTCCTTTCAGCTGATCGTCACCATTATTCATAGCGTGTCTAGGAAATGATGACCACGCGCATTCCAAGCTTAATAAATAGCTATCACTCCTTAGTTCTCCTCACAACACTACTCCCCTTCTAGAAAGAATCTCTATCCAGAAGCTTAGAACCTTCTTCCTCAACTAACCTGCTCAAAATGTCTTCACACAATATCAGAGGAGAAACTACTGGCCTCGAACTCTTAAAGGAATACACTCTAAACGTGAACCATCTACCTCTTCTCCATAAACTAAGTGTTTTCTCTGGAATTAAATTTCAGAACTGGGAAAACTATTTCTCCATGCTTGATGAACCTATCTTCCCTGCACTCGTAACTGAGTTCTGGGCAAATGCTCGATCATAGAATATGACTTTGGCAAGAATGTCATTTTATCCGTGGTCACTGGTTGTCCTATCATAATCAACCCTACCATCATTGCAAAAGCAATTGATTGTATTGAGGATGGTTTGACTGTGGAGGATAACATTAACAATGTTTGTCTTGACAAACATTTGCATGTGATCTTTGAGACTAAGGGTCATCCCACTCTACCTTATACCCTCAATCCTGTAGCCAAAGACTGGTACAAGCTAATGGTAACTAATCTAAGACCAAGAGAAAGAGGAGGAGGATGGCTTTCTGACAAAGAAAGATTATTTATTTTCTTCCTAGCTTGTAGAGTCAAAATAAACCTGCCCTAAACCATGTATAATCATCTGAAGGAAGAAATCCTTTTGTCTAGGAATGACACAGTTTATCAAGTTCCCTACTGCAGGGTTATTTCCCACATTCTTGATCTTCAAGGAGTTGTTGACCATTGCAGAAGAAATGGAATGACTGAGAAGATCCTTCCTGAGTTTTGTCAACCTATGACGTTCTTAGTTTAAGATAAGAAGTTAGTCATTTTGTTGATTAAAGGTCATACTTGACTAAACTTATGTAAAATCTTGATATTTATATTTCTTAAGTATGTTCTACGTGTTTTTGATTGAATGGTTCTTATGATCGCGATTATCTAATTAATAATAAAACGACGAGTGATGCTTAAAATTCACACGAAAAGGCTTTGGAGTGTCTAGAGACCATTAATTCCCATAGGTCATGATTAAGTAACGGTTCCATTACCACTTATTAAGAGTGTGTCACAATTCTTGATTAAAGAAATTAATCATTAACCCACCTTCCCACGTTGCTTAGTGCGTCTAGGATTCTCCACAGAGTTTACTTCACTACTTCACCTATAAAAGCATCAAACCCTAAGACAGCAGCACAACTCTTACTTACCTGAATCTTCAGCCTAATCACTCTTAATTTTCCTTATCACTCTCTAAAAATGGCTTTCGTCTCACAAAATGCTTCAATTTCCACAACCACATAAATTCCAGTTGACAGTCTCATAGTCTTGTCTAAAGCTGTTATAAACTTCAACAATCTAAAGTCAAATGGATATGATATGACTCCCTCAATGGAAGCACAAGGATGGCGTAACTACTTCAAGAGGTTGGAAGGACCAACCTATGGATGCTTGATTAAAGAGTTCTGGATTCATGCTAATGCAGGCTCGACTCTCATTAGTTCTTCGGTCTTTGGAAGAAGAGTCGACATATCTGAAAAGACTATTGCAGATCACTTGGAGCATAAGGATAATGGATTCAGAATTACCAAGGATCTACTTAGTGAGGAGAGAGAAGCCAAAGTCATAGCCCTTATTTTCAAAGAAGGAATAGCAGTTAAGAACCAAGTATCCTTAAACCTGAAAGATCCATTACAAGTTTGGTTCAGAATCTTGCAGGGAAGCATTTTTCATCATCTTCCTGCAAATCAACTCAGCGACACTCAGAAGTGTGTCTTGTTCCTTCTCCTTAAAGGAATTAAGATCAATCTCCCTTCCGTTCTCTTCAAACTTCTGAAGGAAGCCATAAGAAACTCCAGAAGTGGTTCTAATCCGAAGACCAAACTTATTACGTACGGAAGACACATCTTTGACATTTTAGTTGAATCTGGAGTAGTTGATGACATTCTAATCGATGAAGGTGAATCAAGAAAGCTGCTTAAAAGCGTTGGGAAGATTCTCAAGGTTGAGGATCTTATGAAAGAAGACATCACTCTGGACAATACATTCTTTAGGGAATTAACTCTGACTCCCAGGATTCCAGTTAAAGGTTTCCCAAAATTCGCTACTTACAATCAAGCAGAAGTCAAAAACTATCTGAATAGATTTAAGGATGAAGATATCAGTGTTTGGATCAACATGAAGAATATTACTGATGTACTTCAAGAACTCACAAATTGGAAAGAAGGAAGTAAGAAGTAGAAAATGGTTGATGATGAGGAACCCTCATCTAAGAGATAAAAAACTGTGAATGATGCATTAAAATCCTTTAAGGACAATGCAATCACAAAAATCCAAAGCTTAGTAGAAGCTTCCAGTTCCTGTGTGGACTCCATGGAAATAAGAAATATCTGGACTGAGTTCCATGAATGGATCTCAGTAGAAATTGTGAAGAGCAAGAAACTGGTAATTACCCAAGTGGAAGAGAGGTTGCATGTCTCAAGAAATGATGATTCTGAAAACCTTCTCTCATCTTCTTCATCATCCTTAGGCTCGCTCTGGTCTAACTCATAAGGATCCATGAAAACTCAGTTGAATTAGGTCTACGATTACTTAAAACGTTTCTAATTAGGAATCTGTGTTTGAATCATCTATGTTTTGGTTATCTTGAACTTTTCAAGATTAAGCTCAACCTATGTTATGCATTTTTGAAACTATTTTATGTTGATGCTTCTATCTGATTGTTCAAAAATGAAATGCTGTGACAATCTATATAGATGATCTAAAAACTTCAATTAGTAATCAGTTGATTCCATCTAAAAATCCTTCAAATGAATTTATTATGGTAGATGGTTATCACTAAATGACTTTGATTGCTCTTAACTGCTCAAATACTGGCTCTATGGTTCTATGTTATTTAACATATCCAGTATATATATGATGATGTTACTATGCTTAAATGATTAAATGCTCAATTGAGAAAGAAATATATGCTATTCATTGGAAAGAAATATATGCTTAAATGTCCTTATGCTCTAGCACTTTTTGATGATGTCAAAAAGGGGGAGAAATATAATGATTTTGATTGAGAAGAGGAAATAATTAAGAAGAGAGGAAATCTAAAGAATGCAACTCAAACAAGTAATCAATCATAACATGTTGCTACTAATGTTTATTGTTTGATGTTATTCGAGGAACTCTAAACAAGTTCACTAGACATTCTAAGAACAGGTTAAGATAGAAGAATTAGATCAAAGTTGTATACTTCGTGAACATATGCTCAGAATCAGATTTATCGTGATATTCGTCTCATTTAGTTCCGAAGTTGTAAAGATCCATAACGTGAGAATCAGAAGAAGAAAGAAAACTTTGAAAGCAGTCAAGACAAAGTACACATTCTCAAGATGCTTACTCAGAGGAACTATGCAAATCAGAAGTCAAGAGCTGTCTGAAGATCTGGATGAAAGATCCAAGAAAGAAGTCGTTTTGATGTTTACCAGAAACAAATTTAAATGAAAATGATTTGGTATCAGATTAAATCAACAATTGGTAATCAGATCAAGTACACGAAGATTAGTATCAGACTCATCAATCAGAGCAAAGCTGTGGATTATTGTCAAAATACCTTCATTGGTATCAATTTCAGCACACTAATGAAATACTTCTCAAGTGTATGGGAAGAAGTCCTTCACTTGGTATCAAACTCAACATACTCTGGTATAAGACTCAACACATCACGTGGCATTAGACCAAAATCAAATCACGAGTACCAGATTCAGAATCAAGCGTTGATTAATCACTATAATTAAACCTTCAATTGGTATCTGATCAAAAATCAAGCCTTGATGAACCACTGAGTTGTGAAAGTAACAAGGTTCTGAGATGAAGACCTGTGTTCAAAAGTCAAACTCTGAAATAGTCATGATCTACATTGGTGATTAAAATCTTATCATCCTGAATTATGATTCTGAAGATCCCAATATCTGACTTATAGGAATTAGGGGGAGACTACCCTGAAGATCAAATTGCAAAATCTCAAATCTTCACAAAGTCTGAAACTCAGGGGGAGTTTCTTAAAAGACAGTGTCTGTCTCTGATAGATAGCAAGGCTATGTTATCAGATAAGAACTGATCTGCTTGTGCTTAAATGAATCTGCTGAAAGGTAGAAATGCTTTAGAAGTCTCTGAAGATTACAAGCTCTGATACGACTACAAAGGAACTGAGCTCTGAAGATCCGAAGATGGAAGTTCTGATGAACTAGTCCAGATGCTAAAGACTCTCTGTTCTCTTAAAGACAAGATAGAGAAGTAGTCCTTTTCTATTCTTCGTTCTGGCAACTCAAGTTGTTAATCTGTATGTCTTTGGATCATATAAGATTCTAGATGATCACAGATAAAACTTCGAGGATAACACATCCAGGGGGAGCTGTTGTTCCAGACTCTGAATATGTTTTGTTTGGTGATTACCCTGTATAAAATGTTCAATCAAAATACTTGGTTTTGTCATCATCAAAAAGGGGGAGATTGTGAGGGCAAGATTTGTCTCTACAAATCGATCTATGTTTTGATGATAACAATACGTATTTGTGAAAGAACCATTTTACGGTCTAATGTGTGTTGCGTGCAGATCATAATTATAGAATACATCAGATCCAACAAGCACTAGCCAGATGAGCGTAATTGATAATGTGCAAAGTTACTATGTGTGACACAAGTCGCAAGAAGCAAGAACGCTTCTGTATCTGATCGTGATCAGTCAGATCCAAAGATGCCGATATTGTGGATGCAATGCTCTTGTGGACGCTCTCTGAAAGTGGTCGAGATTCTGAAGATTGCGAAGCTTCTGAAGAAGAGAACCGAAGTACTGAAGACTCTCATGACTTGAAGTTCTGAAGGCAGAAGGCTCTGAAGACCAAGTGCAGAAAGACTCTGAAGACTTATGTGTTCTGAAGATCAAGTATTGAAGACTCTGAAGACAGATTCCTAATGGACAAGTTCTGAAGTTTCAGAAGACTTGAAGAAGTAAAGGATAACGTGCTTAAAGACAAATGCTGAAGTTCTGAAGACTGATTCCTAATGGACTTCTTCAATTGACTGAAGACTTGATGTATCAGATATCCTGATTAAGAAGACTCTACTCATGCTTCATCAATTAACCATCAGAAGCCTCTGAAGTTCAGAAGTCATATGTTACCGTTGTGAGTAACTGTACACGGCGCCCAAGAAAGATCTATCACTTCTCCCATAGCAAAAAGGAGATGTGTCAGTACAACAAATCATTACACGACGTCTCTTTCCTAATGGCCAACAATATTTCAAACAGCTATATTTCTACCAGGCTATTTAAAGGATAGAGCATTCGCTTCTAGACGAGGACTACGACGATGATAACAACTATACAGTCTACAGATCGATTCATCATGAATAGGAATCGATCAAGTCATTGTGTGAAGATAGCAACAACGATGAGTTCTCGTTGTAATACTTAGAATATCCAAAGCTATCACCATTTGCACATGGCCATTGTTGTTGAAGCTTAAAGATCATCATTCAACACAACAACAATGAATTGGTATAGAAGCTGATGATGAAGAAGACAACATTGCAAATCAGTCAAGTCATCAACCACCTTCTCATCAGCGCTATATTGAAGATCTGAAGTAAGGAGTTGTTGCTCAAAGCTTGCTCACCCCTAAGACGAAGAAGAAGAAGATCTACAAGATGTCAACAACTGTCAAATCATTATACATCTCTGTAGTTTCTTAGAATAGCAAGGAGCTGTTGCTCACATCTTGCTTGAACACTAGTGTGTTCTTTATACTTAAACTTAGGAGTATTCTGCTTGTTAAGAAGAACCTTTGTAATCTCCAGTTAAACTAATTCTTGGTGAATTAGGATTCCTTGAGTGGTCAGTGTGACCGGAGACTCGAGAAGACAATGGCGAGATGTCATTGTGGGAAAACCCTAAAATAGGGTCAGTAGCGTTATATTTATTGCGATGAATCCCTGAACGTCTAGCTGTGAAAGCCTAGTAGTAGATATTGCGAGATTGGAACCTGTAGGTCAATGTTCGTTATATTCATTAAGTTGAATCCCTAAACGGTTCATTGCATGATAGTCACAGTGCGGCTGTGCAAGTGATTAGTCACCGGCTGTGGCCCGTGCACCTATAATCAAGATTGATTATAATGGATTAAGACCTTGTGTTCAAGGCGAAATCACCTGAGGAGGGTGGACTGGATTAGCCTTTGTGGTGAACCAGGATATATCGTGTGTTCTTTACTCTTATGCTTAATGTCTTTGTTTATCTTTCTATATAGAGTATCAGAACCTTAAACAAGAAAGTCAGAACCTTGCAACTTAACTCTGATGAGCTTCCGCACTGCAAGTTCTGAGAAATGGATCTTATGTTCAGACTCTTGTTAGTTCTGAAGCCTCATGCTTAGCAAGTCTGAATGTAACTTCGCCAGTCAGAGTCTCTCAACGAACTCTGATGTAATCCTAAGTGATTTAACGACAAGAAACAAAAAGTAGTCAGAAGGGCAAATACACAATTCAAACCCCCTTTCTTGTGTCTTTCTCGCACCTTCAGTTTTGTTGTAGTTTGAATGATCAGAAATGAGTTCTATTTATAGGTGAATGAGTTTGTCTTGGCTGAATAGTAATGCCTTGAAGGATAAGAGCTTGGTTCAATGGTTTTGGCAAGGTTTCATTACTTCTTATGCAAGGTATGATAGCTCCTCCAAATAGCAGAGCTATTAATTGACCAATTCCACATTCCTCAGTCATTTTTATTGTTGTTTATGTGAGCATCTTGACTGAAAAGAGTACCTTTGTTGAATGTGCACTATTTCACATAAATGCCTTTGAATTCAAGGCATAATGTGACAAAATCCATTAATCCAGTTTGAGATATCTCTCGACTCTTTGACCCAATTCTGCAGGTTTGTTGTGACTCAACCTGATCACACTGAATTAACTTAGCAACATGATCATTTCACTTGACAAAACATTCGTGTACCACAAGAAATGGCAAAATAGTTGTAGCAAGGTGTCTTGCAACCTCCATAACCCTTGCTCAAGTGAAGTTATCTCATGCTCTTGGGCTCTTTGGAAAGCTGGGATGATGTACTTCAACTTTAATGTTCACCATTGGACTTGATTCATCTTGGATCATGGTGAAAAATCCCTCCACATTTTGATGTTTTGACTGATCTCAACCTAGGCATATTTTCATTAAGTGTTGAAACTCATTTCATACTTTTCTTGATTTTGATCACTTCATAACTTAAAATCCAAGCATTTTTTTACCATGGATCAGTTTTGCACTTTTGTAGTATGCGATGAGATCTATCATTTGAGCTTTGGATCCAAGAAAATGGTTGCTTGATTTGAAAGTTATGGCTTTTGGAAGTTGGGTATCTAAACACTTTTTTTCCATAACTTAGTGAAATTTTCACTTTCTCAACATTGCCCCTTTTACAATTTATCTTGATTTCTTGATCAAATCTTGTTCAAATGCAACAATGGATCATGTTTTCTTGTATAATGGTTCATGATGAACATTTTTGGTCAAAAATTCAAACTTCGACTTTGGGTCTCAGATGAATTTTATGTAGAGAAACCCTTATTCCTGATTTTCAATGAATGGATGTCCCAAGATGATTTTAAACTTATGAATGGACTTCAAGGGTAAATTTTAGTGTCTTGAATCATATCCCAAGGTTTGAGAGCATTTCTTGGCCAAAAGTCAAAGGCATGGTTGACTTTTTTGTCAGAAACCTAGTTTGTGGTCCATATGAGTTTGAATCTTTGCACTGCTTATGAATTAAGTTCTTTGGGTCAATCCAATCATATGAATGGACTAATATGACATATTTGAGGTCCTTAAAAGATATCTTGAGGTCTTGGATCATACCCAGATGAAAATTTCCCTCTGGAAGCCTTAGTCAACCAAAACCCTAAATTTGGTGACACTAATGATCTTCAGGCTTGCTCAACTTGAAATGATGCAATCTTGTGCTAGATTCTTGATGTTGAGGACCTATTGTCCTTCATGAATGATTGATAGGCTTGATAAGTTGAAGATCATGTTAATTCTTGATTGATCCTTTGCCTGAATCCTCTGTAGGACTTAAAAAACCCTAATTCTTGGTCAAGGTGAACACTCAACAATCTTTGAAAGGATTAGTGAGGTATGAAAGTACATCCATATTGTGGTGATGATTTGCACAATGTGTGAAGTCTTAGGGTCAAAATTTAGGGTATGACACTCTTATCAAACTAACCTCTATAGACGAAGCTCTTCAAGACAACGGCTGGATTCTGGCTATGGAAGAATAACTAAATCAATTCACCAGAAATGATGTTTGGGATCTTGTTCAGAAACTAAAAGGTGTCCACATCATTGGAACCAGATGGGTATTCAGAAACAAGCTCAATGAAAAAGGTGAGGTCGTAAGAAATAAAGCATGACTGGTAGCACAAGGTTATAGTCAGCAACTATACAAAAACCTTTGCACCAGTTGCCAAGTGAGAATCAATTTAGTCTCTTAGTTTCTTTTATTGTAAATCATGACATCGCTTTATATCAGATGGATGTAAAGAGTGCATTCTTAAACGGGTATATTTATGAAGAAGTGTATGTGCACCAACCTCTTGGTTTTGAAAGTTTTGAAAACCTAGACTTCGTTTTCAAACTTAAGAAATCGTTATACGGTCTAAAATAGGCTCCCAGAGCTTGGTATGAAAGGCTAAGTTACTTTCTTTTGGAAAATAACTTTACTAGAGGAAAAGTAGATACAACACTCTTTTGCAAAACCTATAAAAATGACATTCTGGTTGTACAAATTTACATTGATGATATTATATTTGGTTCTGCTAATACTTCCTTGTGCAAGGAATTTTCTAAGTTAATGCAGGCTGAATTTGAAATGAGCTTGATGGGAGAACTGAAGTTCTTTCTGGGAATTCAAATTGATCAACGAACTGAAGAAACATATATTCATCAAAGCAAATATACCTAGGAACTTCTGAAGAAGTTCAACATGTCAGAATGCAGGCCATCAAAAACTCTAATGCATCCTATATGTATTCTGAAGAAAGAAGAGGTAAGTGGTAAGGTAGAACAAAAGCTATTCAGAGGAATGATTAGATCTCTCCTTTATCTTACTGCTTCTAGACCAGACATCCTCTTCAGCGTGTGCCTATGTGCTCGTTTCCAATCAGATCCTAGAGAAACTCACTTAATAGCTATTAAAAGAATCTTTAAGTATCTGAAAGGTACTTCTAACCTTAGGCTATCTATAGAAAATCATATAAGGACAAACTGGTAGGCTATTGTGATGCTGACTATGCTGGAGACAGAATAGAAAGAAAAAGTACTTCTGGAAGTTGTCAACTTCTGGAAGACAATCTGATCTCATGGTCCAGCAAAAGACAGTCCACAATTGTTTTATCAATTGTTGAAGCTGAATATATTGCAGTTTTTGGATGTAGCACACAAATTCTTTGGATGAAAAGTCAGTTAGAAGATTATCAGATTTCTGAGAGTAACATTCCTATCTTCTGTGATAATACTTCTGCTATTTGTCTATCCAAGAATCCTATTCTGCATTCTAAGGTTAAACATATTGAAATAAAACATCACTTTTATGTGGCTATGTTCAGAAGGGCTTTTTTCATTTAAAATTGGTGGATACAGACCACCAGTGGGCTGATATTTTCACAAAATCCCTTGCTGAGAATAGATTCGTATTCATTATGAAAAATTTATTTATTAAATTGTGTCCAAAATGAGTTGATGAAATTTCAACGTGTCAAGTTACCAAAATTTTCTGAAATAAGATTCTGATGAATTTATTTGTTTATTTGTTTATTTTATTTTTAAATTAAGCGTTTGATTCCGAAACATGAGCTTTCTGAAGTAAGGGAGTTTCATGAATTAGAACGTTTCTTTTCAGAAAGAAATCCTTTGATTTGTCTTCTGGATTATAAACAGTTAAAACATTAATTGTTGTCTTTTCATCTGAGAACGTGTGAACGATAGTGGTGACAACTGTCCCATTTGATGAACATGCGTAATCATGATTTGACGCATTGGGTTTCGTAACCTTCTTGAGAATAGGTTAAATCTATACGTCTCCCCCCTATAATGGTGCATTTACTGTGTGTAATTATGATTAATTATTTTAATTACTTTTTTTTGTGCCTATATAAAATCACATCATTTTTAAACTTCACACTACACTCACTTCTCCCACACTTTTGGTTTTCAAACCCTAAAACTCCTCAGAACAACTGTTCACCCAAAACCTTCTGTCTTCATTCCTTCAACTTCAACTCTCAACATCTATGGTTGAATCATCTCAATGTTCCTCACAATCTCAGCAACAAGAAAGACAGTTCATAATTCCATATAAATCTTATATCACTCTCGACACGCCGATAGATGATCTTTATGTTCTTAGTGAAACCATGGTAGATTTCAACAATCTGAAGAATAGTGGGTGCAATCTTACTCAAACTCTTGATTTCCAAGGATGGAGAGGATTCTTTAAGAGAATGCAAGGACCCACATTTCCAATCCTAGTTAAAGAATTCTAGATTCATGCATCTGCAAGCAAGAACGTCATTATCTCTTTTGTTTTTGTAAGACGTATCATCATCACGGAAAAGACTATCTGTGATTTAATCTCCCATGATGCAAAAGGTTTAAGAATCTACAATGTTCAAGCGGATAAGCAAAGGGAAGCTAAAGTCACCGCATCTATCTTCAAGGAAGGAACTGTTCTGGACTCTAAGAAGGATCCTTCTTCATCGCTCTTAAAAGATTCTCTAAGAGTTTGGTTCAAGATCATTTTAGGGTGTGTTTACCACCGCCATCCTACTCACTCTTCTGATTATATCAATCTTTCTCAAAAGTATGTTTTGTACTTCCTGATGAAAGGAATAAAAATACATCTCCCAGTCATCATGTTCAGATTCTCGAGAGACTCAATTATGACCTCAAGAACTGGATCTACCAAAAAAGGAAATCATATCCCTTACGGCAGACTCATTTCTAACATTCTTGTTGAGTCTGGAATAGTTGAAGATCTTTTGATTGCTGGACAAACTAAGGATCGAGTAAAGGTTGTCGGAAACGTCTTCTGGGCGAAGAATTTGAAGAGTATGAAGCTTATTGAAAAGATCACTCATCCAACCATTCTTCCATCAAAGGAAGAAATTGATGCTATGAGGAATCCAGTTTATGGATTTCTATCTTTTTCTAGAACTTATCATCCAGATGAGTTAGCACTCTACCTTACTGGATGCAGAGATAAAACACTGGATGTGTGGATTGACATGGGCAATCTTCCAGATACTCTTCCAGAGATCTTAAATAGAAAGAGAAAAGGAAAGAAAAATAGGACTGCTGATGGTGAAGAACCATCAACCAAAAAGAAGAAGATGGCAACTACATTAGTTAATGTTTATCGAATGAATATTATCTTTTTGTTGCATCTGATTGCATGTTATTGTATATTTTCTTTTTTATTGTTGACAAAAAGGGGGAGAAAGTATTGATTTTGATATACCTAATTTCTCTTGAATCAAACCCAAACATTTCAAATATTTGCACTAACCCTTGTTTAAAAGGATATTATGTTAATAGTTTTCTTTCAGGAAAAACTTACTATATATCATAAACACCTGAAAAATAAAAAAAGAACGTATGAAGCCCAAACTCTGAAGATATGATAGCTTCTTAAAGTTCTGAATCATCTTGAGTGAGAAAAGACTTCAAAGATTATTCAAGTTTATCCAACTGATCAGAAGTAAAACTCATCAGAAGTTGATATGTGTTGTTGTGTGTTAAATCCTTGTTAAAATGCTTAACAACAGTAAGGACAAGTTCAAGAAACTTCTGAAAGATAAACCAGTTCTTTTGAACAGAAGGTTCATCTACTCCAACAAAAAGGTTAATCAGGGAAGTGTTCTTTCATTTTGATTATCTTTTTAGAGTTGCTCATCTCAGGGGAGCTTTGTGCTTCTTTCTGATATATGTTTTGGTGATTACCCGACAAAAACTGTTCATCAAAATACAGTGTTTTGTCATCATAAAAAAGGGAGAGATTGTTAGAACAAAATTTGGTTCTGCATTTGTATCTCTAAGTTTTGATGATAATAAGTCAGTATTTGTGTGAGAACAATTTTGGTACCCTAACGGTTTGTTATTGTGCATCTTTAGCAAATATCTTTGATTCTGACTCTTGAATGTGAAACGTTACAAGTTTCTGAATATATTAATCTAAATCGCTTCTGCTCAACCTCACGGGTGAGAAGCTTCAAAGAAAATTGTATGTTGCTGCTGCAACGTTCTCTTGGCTCTTGCTTCTGACGTGTGACTCTGATCAATTCACTTTTGAAGACTGCTCAAGCTTCTGAAGATTAAACGCTGAAGGTTCTAAAAACTCTAAAGAATCTCGAGTCAGATATTGATGTGATCAAGCTTCTGATTGATGATTGAAGTTTCTGAACTCAAGCAAAATCAATTCTTCTAACTCATGCTTCAAACAACTATTTATCCAAAAGCTAGTGAAGAATATAAGATGAGAACGAGTTTATACGTGGGAAAATAATACATGGTACAAACCAATATTCCTTCCACTAAGCGGATTTTGTGGAGTAAGGAAATTGAGGTAGTACGATTCTTGTCCCCTCCGTATCAAACCGTTACTCAAGTCGCCAGCTCATTCATGAAGAATACCAGATCTACCCTTCAACGGATCTTTTTTACTGGCTATATAAAGACTTGAAGACTTGAAGAATTACTGCACGCAAGCAAGCAAGCTAGCAAGCGAAATAACGAAGAATTTTTACAAGACTATTGTCTAAATTTGTGCAGAATTTACTTTTAGTGTATTATGCTTTTAACTTATTTATACCTGCTTGTGTAGAAGCAGTCATTGTAAACACAACTTTATAATCAAACTGTTGTTTGTATTTCTTTAAGGGACCAGTTAGGTCAGAATCCTTGAGAAGACATAGATTGTGTGTTTTTGTGGTTTGTTAGTCACTAGCGGTTGCTAGTGCAGTTGTAATCAAACTGCTGTTTGTATTTCCTTAAGAGACCAGTTAGGTCAGAATCCTTGAGAAGACATAGACTGTGTGTCTTTGTGGTTTATTAGTCACCAGCGGTTGCTAGTGTAGTTGTAATCAGTTTATTATAGTGGATTAAGTCCTTGGGTATAAGGCAAAATCACCTTGGCGGGTGGACTGGATTAAATCTGAGATTTTCAGGTGAACCAGTATAAAAATTGAAGTGTATTTCTCTTTGTTGTTCATTAGCGATGATTTTTATTGAGTGAGTAAAAAGCTTTTGTTTTTGAAAACCCCAATTCAACCCCCCTCCCCCCCTTTCTTGTGTTTTTCTCACCTTCAAAAATGCTTTCTCTTGGATCTTCCCACTTGAATGGAAAGGACCAGGTAAAAAACTAACTAGTTCGTTGTTTGAATAGGCATCCAATTGTTGATCTTATCTTTAGTTTCCTCTTTAACTTTTCCATTGAATGGTACAATTTTGATAATTTATAAGTTGGCCTGAAGAGCTTTGATATTTTTCAAAAATATTTTTAAGCTCTTGTGCCTCATTTTCATCAGCACTACAAAAAACCAAGCTATCATCGACAAAAGAAAAATAGATGAGAGATGGTTGGGGCTTTTTAGCAATAGACGGCCCATGAATTAACCATTTCTCTTTGCTTTAAGATAATTTTCTTGAAGGAACCTCAACACAGAGAGTAAACAAATAAGTGGAAAGGGGATCTCCTTGTCTAATGCCCTACTAGAGATGAAAGAATTGGAAGAGAACCACTAATAAGGATATAATAAGAAATAGTAGAAATACATTTCATGATATTATTAACAATGTTATTAGGGAAGCCCATAGAGTTTAAATTATTCTCTATAAAATTCCATTCAAGTTCATCATAGGCCTTAGCCATATCTAGCTTCATAACCACATAACCTTTATTGGCAATAAAAAATTTATTTAGAGTATGTAAGGATTCAAAGGCAAGAATGACATTATTAGTTATGAGTTTGTCAGGGATAAAAGCACTTTAAAAAGGCTTAATAATATATTATTGAGCATAGACTTAATTCTATTGGATATAGCCTTAGTAATAACCTTAAGGGTAACATTACAAAGAGATATAGGACGAAAGCCAGAAGGAAGAGAGGGTTTACTAACCTTAGGAATTAAACAAATAAGAGTATCATTGAGTTTAGAAGCATTACCATTTTTGTTTAATATGTTAAAAGCTAGATCAATAACATCTTCCCCAAATATATCCCAATACCATTTTTGATAATCTTCTATTTGCAGATCTTCTTTCATATCAGCATAAATTCTATTACTTACCACTTCAAAAATATCAGTATTGTTATGATTATTATTGGAAGTGCATATGTTCTTAAAATAAGAAATGAAGACTTTAGATATGTCCTTCTCTCTTTTTAGTATCTACCATCATTCCACTATATCAGAACAATGTAGTTTTTAGCCTTTCTTTGACTAGCTTTTAAATGAAAATACATAGTACTTTTATCCCTTGTTCTAGCCAAGCACTCATGTCTTTTTTTAAATTCATATAAGGGGCCTTTTTTTGGAGTTTATCAAGCTTTTTCTAGGCTACTTTTCTTTTGTTAGGTATATCACCAAAAGCCCTTTTCCCCACTTAGCAAGACTTTGGAGAGCCAACTTCTTCTTGGTAGCATAATCCTCCCTAGACATGCCTCAATGGTGTTGAATTACTTTTTTGCTATCCTCATTAGAAATCCATACCTTTTAAATTTCATAAGCTTATTATTTGGTTTATACCTACACAAACTGTCAGAGTTATACCATAAAAAAATAGGATTATGATTTGAAGCATATCTAATTAAATAATTATTATAATGGAACTGATAGGTTTCCATTTAACTATCATGGTCTAGAAACCTATTAAGCTTAGCCTTAATGCAGTTATCATCCAACTTATTGTTGGACCAAGTAAAAGGATCACTCGTATAACCAATATCATTAAGATTACAATTGGCTATAGTATCATTGAATCTATTAGTAATACCTAGATCTATAGGATTACCCCATATTTTTTCTTAGCAAAAGTAACAATGTTAAAATACCCACAAACAATTAAATTTATAAGCATTATAAAGATCAGATAAAAGAGAACAAGTAAGATACTTTTTATAATCAATTGGGCAACCATAGATGCCAGATATTATGCACTTATTTGGTTGATTAGCACAAGAGAAATATGCATAAATGAAATTCTCATTATCATTTAAAATGATCATGCTAACAAGATTATTCCACATTAACACTAAACCACCAGATTTTACCCTACCAGAGGTGGAGCAATCTTTCATGTGGAAATTACTCATACTAGGAGAAAAGTTAAGAAAAAATATTTTAAAAGAGAGATAGAAAGCTTATATTTCAAGGTTGAAGATAATATTAGGATGATGAATGTTGATTAGGTGCTTAAGAGCTCTGATTGGCCGAGGGTTTCCTAGCTGTCGCGACGCACAAAATATCACGAGCGTTTGCACGCTCGAAATAGTAACAAAGTCGCCACCGGAGTTTATTTATTCCAAAAGGAAAGGAAAAATATTGATAAAACCCTTAAAGAAAAAGAAAATGGTCGTCGCAACCAAATTCAGATTTGGGAGTCAGTTATGCAAGGGAAATATGTTAGCATCCCTCACATCCGTTGTAATCAACGGGAACCATTTAGTTAGTTTTGCGAATAGAATGTTAGCTTTCATTTATTTGTTTTCTTCTAGTTATTAAAAATGAAAAGGAATAGACTAAAAATAAGTTTTTATTGTGGTGCTTGACAAGATTGTGAGTCTCGGTCCTACTCAGGTGCGATGAGGAATTCATAGCTACGTAGTTCGGGAAAGACAAAGGTGTTTTTGGATTTTTTGTTATAGTGCTTAACGAGACGTTGAATCTTTCTCCTACGTAACCCCAGCCGCGATGGGGAACTCAAAGCTATGTAATTCTTAGTAGAAAACCACATATTTGTTGGTTTATTTTAGTTAATGAATGTTTACGTCACATTCTAGCGGTTAAACGTTACTTGTACGCTTGCGTGGGGGCGGCTTAAGTGTTTGTTTGTATCGTAGTAGAATCGATAAAACATTGTTCGTTTGAGAAAAGTTTTTTGATCGTGCGGGGGCGAGAAAAATATAGTTTGATTGGTTAGATTGTTTTTAGAAGGATGACGAATGCTCAGATGGTTGAGCTATACGACTCGTATCTAAGTACTTGGGGAGGAAAGAGGCATAGACCCAATTAATCCTTTTTCATCCAATTTATTTATAAATTTTGTTAGACGAGTTAAGCCACCAACCTTCAACAGAAGACAAGCATCCGAATAGTCGAGTTATACAGCTCGTATCCAAATACCTGATGAAGAAAGAGGCATCCACCCAATTAGTATTTTTCCATCCACCAATGAATGAACTAAACTCGGTTAATTATTGTATTTTGAATGAATGACAGATACTTGAATGGTCAAGCTATACGACTTGTATTCAAATACTCAGGGAAAAAAGAGGCATACACATAATTAATCTTTTTTCATCCAATTTATTTGTGAAATAAATATCCCTCAAGTTTTTTATTGTAAAATAGGTTTGGTATGATTCAGGTTAGAATTCCCTAAAGATGACGAGCACTCGAATGGCCAAGCTATACAACTTGTATCCACGTGCTCGGGGAAAAAAGTGACATACACCAAACTAGTCCTTTTTCATCCATGAAGGAGATAAGTTGAATTTGATTGAATTAATGAGTTTTAAGTAGATGATGTATATTCGAATGGTCAAGCAATACGGCTCGTATCCAAATATTTGGGGAAAAGAGTGGCATACACCAAACAAGTCCTTTTTCATCTAATTTATGAAAAAATGTTTGAAATAATTAAGATAAATAGCTTTAGTTTGATTTGAAAAAGAGACTTGATGTTGATCAAGCATTTGGTTTGCGTTGGTTTGAATCAATTCTACTAGGTTTTGCTTTGATAATGAGGAGTAATGAGATTTTAAAAACTACTTGATGTTTATCAAGTACATAATTTTATTTTTTGAAAGGTTGATTTTATTTATAATTAATTTAATTAATTAATTAATTAAATAATAAAATAAAAATGAAAACAAAAATAATAAAATGAAGGGGTACAATTTAGACATGGTGTTGTAATAGTAAAAAGATAAGCAAATAAAATGGGATAGGCCCAAAGAAATACATATAATAAAATAAAAAAAAGAGTAAACGGGTGCAGATAGTATGAGCAGGGGGTTAGCCGTAGTAAAAAGACCTTAGGCCCATAGGCAATTGACCCAGGTCTAAATAAAATAAACATAAGGCTCATATCCAACCCAAGCGCAGCCACCTGATCAAGATCAGAGGGTTCAGATTGCACCCTCTGATCAAGAGCGTGTGGCCTTTATATATGACTACTTGGCTGGTCAAAAAAATCAGGATGCAATAATTAAAAGCTTAGCATGGCCCTGTGTAGGGATCTTGTATAGGATCCCCTTTTCAAATATCCAAAAATGGCTAATCAGGTGAAGAAACATGTGCATTTCAAATTTTAAAACAAATAAAATAAACCATCAGATTCACCTGATGGTCACTATTCAAACTGAGGAAATCAAAACACATCCCTCTTATTCCTTCTCTCGTCTATCCCAAAACAAACAACCACCATGAACAAAACCCGATGCTCATACAGAAAACAAGCCACAAATTCAAGCAGATATTGATGGTGGACATACAAAAAAGTTTAATTATGCATCAAGCACACTTGATAATGAAGAACATGAAAGTTAATAGCTCATATAAAAAAAGTTCGGTTCAGCTTTAGGTCAAGTGTAACACCCTTCTAAACCCAACGAATAATTTAGCGCATAAGTCAATAATTAAATCATAGTAAATCACCGACAAGGGTGTCACATGCTTCATAAAAACATTCTTATCACACATCCTGCTCCGTAACACGGGTTTAAAATAATTATAAAATTCATCTTAATAACTCCACGTATTATTGAAACTTCACAGCGGAATCTTAGTATTAACATAACTTCATAATTTTTCATCAAAGGACTTCAAGGCCTTTGATCATAATAAAAAATCAACATAAAACAAATCATCGCATAACAAACTCTTAAAAACATGTTCTTAAATCAATAACGACTTCAGAAAACCAAACGTTCCCAAACCCCGATGTTACGTATTAGAGCAAGACCCTCTTAATTCACGGAAATAAGATAAATTGAATCGAAAGCGAAATCTTCACGCGTCAACGAGCTAACCTTGATCACCTGCATGTTACCCACGTAGAGGTAAGATTCAAACAGGCAGGGTGAGTAATCACAAATCATTACAAAAGGTATAAGAAATAGATATAGTAGTTACAACAACAATTATCCATACTTCATATATCCATCACACATCACACATACTCACACTGTTACTTCGTTAAGTCATTCACAACGTCATTACGTCATCAATAAATCATCATCGTTAAAACATCACTTATGTCACAACATCATCGAAACATTTATTAACTCATATTTATGCAATGTCACTTAGTATGTAATGCAACAAAATGAGTCATGCATGTGGTACCAACACTTTGATGAACACATGGTCATCTGCCTCCAAAGATCTCCACCATAAGATTGATTCCCACTCGGAACCGGAGCACATCATAAACACACTCAATCCACGCAATGGGATTGGGGCCACCACTGGACCGGAGTCCTAACATCGTCACTGGACCGAAGTTCTAACATCGTCACTAGACCGAAGTCCTAACATATGCTATGAATGCATGACGCCGCACGTCACAATAAACACGACCACGCCTAGTCAAATTTGTATCATCATTCATGTAATCGTCATAGTATATCCGTCATAATCAGTTACACTTCATCATAGCATCATTATTATAAATACATCATATTAATAATTTCACTTCATGTGAGACAACGTAGCAACAAAAGAAAGAAAAGAAAGACGAAAGAAAAGTAAAATAAAAAAAAAATGTCAGCTCCTGCTCGCTCGAGGCTCACCTGGCGAAGTAGGGGCGAAACACCTACCCCTTAAAAAAATCCAGGAGCACCTTTTTTTCATCTTTCCTTCGCCTCTCCTTTCGCCCGGCGCTTCTTGAGCGAAGTAGCTTCGATCGGCGAAGCATATGACTTGCTCGGTGAAATTGCGAAAACAGCAACTCTGTAGTTGCATTTTCTGCACAGTCTAGACCACAAAACTCTTGTGATTCCAATATCGTTCAATCCGGAAATGCACATAATTCACAAGATATCACAATACAATAACAACACTTTATAATAGGCATCATATACATCATCTAATAGCACTACAACATCATTTTATCACTTATTTCTTCATGAATCATCACATTACCATCATATTACTACATTTTCCCTAAAACCCCAAAACTACCTACATACATCTAAACCCTATATCAATTATAATGAAAAGTAATACTCCTCATACCTTAGATTCTTAGTTCTGATCCTTTTGCTTGAGTTCTACGGCAATCTCTTTGAGCCCTAGCCTCTTCGATCTTTTTTCTCAGTGTCGTTTCTCCAAAACACGATCGTTCAGAATGAACTTCTCTACTTCTATTTTCCCTTTTGTCAAACTTGCCCTTAGGACCCCTAATATGCCTTTCCCAACTTACCCTCACTAATACTTCTATAATGACCACCTTGCCCTCGATGTTTCCACTCATTTTATTTTAATTAATAATAATAGTCTAAATAACATAATCTATATTATTTTATTATCATTAACTCTAAAATAATTCTAATTAATTATTTAATTTCTAAATAATCCTATTATTCCCTTAACTCATCATCACCCCACAACACATAACAAGAACACACCATGCATAATAATTCACTAAAATTCACAGATAATCACAAATAATTTAACAAATATTAAAATATAATTATTGCGGTGTTAAAACTCTCCCCCACTTAAAGAATTTTCACCCTCGAAAATTACCTGAAGAAAATAGAGTCAGATATGACTCCCTAATCTGATCTTCACGTTCCTAAGTCCAACTTTCACCAGCTGGTCCACCCCACAATACTTTCACCAAAGCAATGTCCTTACCCCGCAGTTATTTCATTTCTCGACCATCAATCTACATGGGTGATGCTTCAATAGTCAGGTTATCTCTCACTTGTACATCATCCATTTATATCACATGCGACAGATCCAGAATATATATCCTCATCTGAGATACATGAAACACATCATAAAGATTCGCAAGCGACGACGGTAAAGCAACTCGATAGGCTACTTCTCCTATCCTCTGCATAATTTGATACAGACCTACAAAACATGGAGTGAGCTTTCTAGACTTCAACACTCGACCTACACCAGTTACCGGCATAACTCTAAAAAACACGTGATCTCCCTCTTGAAATTCATGTGCTTTCCTCCTCCTATCATGATAACTCTTCCGACGACTCTGCGAAGTTCTCATCCTCTCTTGGATCATCTTAATCTTCTCGGTCGTCTCCTGCACAATCTCAGGTCTGAGTACAACACTCTCGTCTAACTCATACCAACACAATAGAGTCCTACACCTCCTACCATACAATGCTTCATACGGTGCCATTCCAATACTAGCATGAGAACTATTATTGTACGTGAACTAAATCAATGGCAAATGGCTATCCCAAGATCCTCCTTGGTCCAACATACAATCCCTCAACAAATCCTCTAAAGACTGAATAGTCCTCTCTGCCTGACCATCCATCTGCAGATGATATGCAGAACTCATCCTCAACTTAGTACCCAAAGCGTCTTGCAAACTTTTCCAGAACCTCGACGTAAATCTCGGGTCTCTATCCAACACAATACTCGAAGGTATCCCATTCAACTTCACAATTTCCTCAATGTACAACTCAACTAACTTTTACATAGAATGATTAATCTTTATTAGTAAGAAATGAGCCGATTTAGTTAATCTATCCACAACCACCCAAATCAAATCATTCCCCTTTTCAGTCTTCGGCAATCCCGACACAAAATCCATGGAAATACTATCCCATTTCCATTTCGGAATATTCAATGGTTACATCATACCCAAAGGCTTCTGATGTTCAATTTTTAACTTCTAACAAGTCAAACAGGCATAAACAAATTCAGCAATATCTCTCTTCATACCTGGCCACAAAAACAACTTCTGCAAATCCTGATACATCTTCGTAGCACCGGGATGAATACTCATCCTACTTCGATGTCCTTATTCAAGAATACTCTTCCTAATTTTGGGAATATCTGGAACACACACTCTATTTCTGGACCTCATCACGTCATTCTCAAGAATCTGGAATTCACCTCCGTTACCTTGGTTAATCAAGGCCAAATGATCAACCAATCTCAAATCAGATTTCTGACCTCCCTTAATTTCTTCGAGAATACCACTCGCCAGTTTCAACATTCCCAACTTCAAACTGTCAGGAGTCTCCTCACATACTAAACTCATGTCTCTAAACTGCTCGATCAATTTTAGTTCTCTCACCATAAGCATCGACATATGCAATGACTTCTTGCTCAACGCATCAGCTACCACATTTGCTTTACCAGGGTGGTAACTCAAATCCAAGTCATAGTCTTTCAATAATTTCAGCCACCTTTTCTGCCTCATATTTAACTCCTTCTGATCAAATAAGTACTTTAAACTCTTATGATCACTGAACACCTCGAATTTAGAGGCAAAAAGGTAATGTCTCCAAATTTTTAACACGAACACTACAACTGCCAATTCTAAATCATGCGCAGGATAATTCCTTTCATGAACCCTCAATTGTCTGGAAGCATAAGCAACAACCTGGCCATTCTGTATCAACACTATACCAAGACCCATCTTTGACGCATCACAATATACCACAAAAGACTCACTCGGATTAGGCAAGATCAATACCGGGGCGGTCATCAACTTCTTCTTCAATTCCATAAAACTCTCTTCACATACAACATCCCACACATAAGCTTGACCATTCCGAGTCAACTGAGTCAAAGGTAATGCCAATTTAGAAAAACCTTCGATAAACTTGTGTTAATAACCTGCCAACCTAAGAAAACTTTGTATTTCTGTAGCAGACTTCAGAGTCTCCCACTGTAGCATAACATCAATCTTAGAAGGATCCACAACAATTCCACCACTCAATATCACATGGCCAAGGAAACTCACTTCCTTCAACTAGAACTCACATTTCGACAATTTTGCATATAACTTCTTCTCTTTCAACACTTGTGAAATTCTGGCATAGCAGACAGTAGATGTCCTAACACATGTCAAAACATTGTTCTGCATAATTATAAAACAAGAAGTAGAACAACAGACTGATTTCTAAAACATCAATAATTGCAGAAAGATAGATGTTTCCACATCTGTTCCAACAAGTTTATCAAGAACACCAACAGAATAAGTAAATCTGTAGAAAGATAAAAGAACACAGAATATGTTAACCCAGTTTGGTGCAATTCACCTACTCTGAGGGATACCAATCCAGGAAGAAGACTCCACTATCTATAGTATTACCATAAAGCTAAACTCCCCCGTTTACAACTTTATCTCCTAATCACTACCCAATGAAATTTTTATCAAAGACATCTTCTTTGATATGAGAATCGCTACTTACTTCCCCTAATTACAAACTGTGATATCTACACCATCCCAATCAATACAGAGTTTTGTCGAGCATACTTGACCAACAAGCTAACTGGGATTTGATTAAAAGCTTCATCCAAGAACAATACACAATTCATTACCTAAAGGCTTCTGAATCTGTACAGTACCTATGTCTTCCATAGTGTATCAACCCGATACAAAGAGAGACTTACAATCCTATGAGCCGACGACTCTTAAAACCCTAAACCCTTATTTTTACACAAGTGAACTAGGTTACAAAAGTTACATTCTAGGTACCTACGTAAAACCCCAGGACAAAGTCTTCTTATTTAGTCTTCTGTCTTGGGCTTTCCATCTTTGGTCCTTGATCCACTCCTGCGATTGCTCCTTGAGTCTTGCAACAGATATAAAACAGATTTAAATTAATCTGTTATAACAGTCCAGGATGTCGAGTCTGCATGCTGGGACATCTCATTCGATATCTGAGATCTTTGGCAGAATTATTTACTTTGGCCTTCATGTTGGAACATCTTCTTTAGCATCGAGTTTTACCAAAATTTGTCCAAATCATTTGAGCTTTCAATCTCCCCCTTTTAGCAAATTTTGGCTAAAACTCATTTTGTACAACAAAGCCAGGATGTTCCTCAAGTCTCTTTACCCTGAGTGTCGGCTATGATTAGAATACTGATGTGACTCCCCTTGAACCAGTGAGGTATCTAGAAGTACACACCCACATACACACCCAAGAGATTGGAGACTCTTGAAATTCCTAGGTGTATATCTTAACTCAGGACACAAGACACAAAAGAAGGACTTAAGAAAGATAGAGACTGAGGCAGGCTCAAACCTTTCTCCCCCTTTTTGGCCAAAAATTGACCAAAATGTCCCAAGCAAACCTAAACACAACCAAGGATGAATTCTGAATAATGCCATGAGAACACACACATCTTGTGACGACAGTGACCAAGGCTTTCCTATAAATACCCGAGCTGTCTCCATAGGAAGTAACGAATCAAGGGTCAATTCAATAAAGACATTAATAGAGAATGTGATTTCTCTAACAACGAGAATGCACCGGCCAAGAATGCTTTGACTATTTCTTCTGTACAGAACACTGTCCAAAAATAAGCAAGTAACGAAGAATAGATTTTGCATGTGCATATTTTTCACTATTTAAGGCACGCCGTCCAAAGAACCTAATTACTTATAACCATATCCTTAACAAGGTCCTGACATCAGGTCATCCAAGCTCTTCTTCTAATTTAACCAGGGCTTCACAGCGTTGTCTTATCAATCACCACTAAACAACTGCTGAGAAAGATAAATTCTCCCAGTAAATAATGAATCTTAGGCCATACCCAAGAAATAAATACACTTATGATTCAATCCATTGATCCACCAATGAAAGAATCTACCTTGAACTGTCAAGTCCTCCACAGCCTGCAACATCAGTAAAATGTCAAAACATTCTTCTTGACATCTCATCTTCAAAATAATCACAGTTTTCTTGACCTCCAAACAAACTGGATTTAGAACTGCACCCCTGAAGTAATACTTCTTAGATCAAGGAGCAACTCCCCTATCTAAGATAAATAGTGCTCCTCTAATGAATACTTATGTTGATGAATGGAAAACATAAAATGCATCTTCATGTCTTTAAGAGCTCACTCTTTATCCAACACACCTGCTGAACGCATTCACCCAATGCTTGACCCTCAAGCAAACCTTGTACAATATTAGTACATTTAACAGACATAAGTTCTCCCCTATCTTTCTCAACAGATGCTTCTTCAGCAAGAAACACCCAAAATCACCAAATGATATCCCATGACAACTTCATGGTCATATAGTGAGAGTACTAGGAACACATCCTTATACCATAACCAACAAACTCTTGGATTGAGACCAAAGCTCCATTGATCCCTCCCGTCCAGAAACCATCCATACACCACACGAATTCCTCATTAATTCTCATGTATAGATCTCCTTGTTCCCTGAGATATAACCCAATTGAATCTAGAATACTTCACATTCCTCAAAGAGACATACAGAGCCCCTTAGTTTACTAGCTCGTCCAGACGTTCTTCACACTTGAAGGACATCAAACACATGCTCCAAAATTCTCAGCCCATTTACTCCACAAGCACCAAACTGATCCATTTCTAGCATTTCACATTCACATTAGACTTCCAAGATAGTCCTTTACCCATCATCCTCCCGTACGACAAGAAAAATACCTCTTAGACAAGATGTGAACTAAGAATCCTACTCCAAGGATAACTAACCCAGAAGATGTTTTAACATCAGTTAGGACAGCCTTCACATATCATAGACACCAACCAACATGGTTCTAGATATGCTCCACCACTAAACTTACTATATGCATAGTAATCCAACTGAAGATCTTCAAACAACATTGCACCACCAGCTTAATCAACAAGAACTCCAGATAACCATAGAGAGAAATAAACTCACATCCACCAAAAGAAGGTAATCTTCCATCCACTGAGAAATTCTGTCACAAGCTCCAAGATAGAAAAGAATCAATACCTCCTTAAGTCTTCAACCAGCTACCCTTCTGCCCAAGAGTAATTTGTTCCAAGACACTCCTCAAGAGTAATTAAATGCCACTGTTTAATTATCTTGATTTCTCAAATCCACATATGAGAACTACCAAATGCCACTTTTGATTGCCTCATCCTTTTTTAATTCAAATATGAAACTAACCAAATGCCATAATTTGATTGATCTCACCCTTCTTCAGAACTCCCACAAGATACACTCATCCACCAATGAAATCTGATCTTCAAGTTACATGAACTACTTGTCCCATAGCAAGCCATCTTGGATCCACTAAGCCTTAGACATGTAACATCTTCTCCTATTTGCAGCTCCCGCAAACTGCTATGAGACAGACCTTTTTGAAGCATCCATAACTTCCATTCTCCTGTAGATCAACTTATCTTAAGCTGGTGTACGACATCACCAGCTAAGATCCTGATGTTAAGCTTGATGTCAGAATATTCTGATACGACATCCAGCTGCTGAAGTCAGTTCCTCCTTCTGCCACTTATAAGAACCTCCTCCCTTTTACAGAACAAGAGTTCCATGTTCTCATAGACTTGATTCAACAACCAAGTTTAAGTAGACAACCTTCATCCTACTTAATCATATCACAGGTATTCCATTCAATCTCACAACTTGATGAATATCTGCTTCACAACTTTAAAGAACTCAACGTGCCAAGTCTGATTCTTCAGAAGAGAAGTAGTCATAGATTACACCATAGCTATACCAAAGGATACCATTTTCCTTAAGTAGAACAGATTGTAGAAAGTCAGAGATAACTGCCACTTAACCTTGACCTCCAAGATGAGCAAGATCACATGCTCCTATGTACCTAGATCAGAAATAAACTGACCCAAGCTGTGCCATCACCAACACCATATTCTGGAGAAGTCTCTTGCCAAGACACTTCCAGATAAACATCACACCTGCTGCACTCCAATACTCCTAGATCAGAAATAAACTGATCCAAGAACTACTCATCAAGATTATGATGTCTTCTTATTCATCTTCCACGTCACCATTGTCTATACCAGTTTCTTACCAAGAACCTCTCTAGAGATCAGATGCTTCTGCAACACCACACTGAAGCAGATTCTTAGGTCAACACCCAAGAGAAATAGATCCAAAAGCTTATGCAGTACTGTCGCTCCTGGGATTTTCATCCAGGTACAAACACGAAAGTGGCGCGAAAACAGAGTCGCCAGCAATGTGTATTTATCCAAAGAGAGGGAAAGGAAACATTGCGTAAACCCGAGGGAAAGGAAAAAACATGGTCATCGCGACCAAGAGAAACGGGTAAGGGAATCGGTTACGCGAGGGGAAGGTATTAGCACCCCCACGCGTCCATCGTACTCGATGGGATCCACGCTTGTCGTCTCGATCAAAGGGTGTCGTCATCTGGAGCTCCACTGCTATCGGAAAGGGAAAGGAACGGGAACGAAAGAGAACGAAGAAATGGGGGAAAAGAAAAAGAAGTGACTCGATAGGACATCGCTCGTCCTATGCCTACGTATTCCCTCGTGCAATGGGAAAGTCAGAGTCAACGTAGTTCAAACACGAACTAAGGGGGGAGGTTGCTCGCCAAGACATCACCGTCTTGTGCCTACGTATCCTCAATCTAACCAGAGAGAGGAAATCAGAGCAGTCGTAGTTTGACCTAACAAGGTCTGTGCTTTTTTTTATGAGCGACGTTGAATTCGCGTCCGACAGTTAGGGTCGACGCCTGTTTGCGACGAGACGGAAGTACCGTGCCCTTTTCTAAAAATGGTTTGAAACTGAACAATCCCGAAGGATAAAAAAGGTTTGAGTTTGTTTTGTGTTTTTTAGACAGAAGTGTTTTGATTTTTGTTTGTTGTATGCCTCGTGCTAAAGTCTATGATGTAGTAAGTACTTTGCGTAACGAGTCACACGCCTCGCGCAACAAAGTATACTATATACTTAAGGCTCGTGGCACACGAAGCACACTTGTACTTATTAAGTGTTTTAAAGTTGTTATGAGATGAGAAGAGAAAACTCAAAGAAAAAGAAAACACTAAAGGGAATTCTATCCTAATGTTATCATGCAAAAGATGACCCTAAGGTCAAGGTTTAAGAACAACCTAAGTCTAAAGAAGAGAGAGGGATAGCACTACCTAATGCTTATCCTACCTCACCTTAATCAAAAATTAAGGATGGGCAAGGATCCCAAAGGGTGTGAGAAAGTTGTACACAAAGTATTATACCATGCTATTCACAAAAGGAAAAGACAAGTAAGATACATGAGAGATGAAAGAAGAGATGAACATGGATTAACATCCACATCTTCTTATGTCTTACCTCTTCCCCTACCCAAAAGGTTAGCAAAATAATCACAAGAAATGAATATAAGTACTAGAAAGTAAACCAAACAATGCTAGTTGTCTTAAGAAGACAACTTAAGAAGTAAACAAAGCTTAAACTAAAAGGGAAGGGTCCTAAGAGTAAAGGATGCTTTAAAGTCAGTAGTTACATGTAAATAAATCCTACTAAGGTAAACATGCCAAATGAAAGCACATAATGTCAAACTATGCATCAAAAGTTCATACAATTACAAGTTATGCACTAACTATGCAAGATGAATGCAAATGAATCATGAACATGAATAAATGCATATGTAAACATCAAAGTCAGAAGTGAATGAAATTTATTAAAGCATGGAGATGTAATTAGGATAGCATACAAATCATACATGCAAACATTGATCAAGTAGGAAGAAGTGGGAGCAAACATTATTCAAGTTCCAACAATGAAACATACTTGTAATGCAAGCAAGAAATGAAGATGTAAGATGAACAATCATGTAATATGAATGCAAGTCAGTAGCATATGGTATTGGAGATGACATTTAGAAGTCAAGAATGTATGCACAAAGTCCACACAAGTATCATGTTGAAGCACATTGAAGATTAGAAGCAAACATGGTTTAAACTAGGTCAAACAAGTTCAAACAAACACCCTAAGATTTATGAACTTAAGAGACATGTGGGGTAATGTTTGAAGACATGGCATAGGGTCAAGAATTATTACAAACAAAAGTAGAATCATGTCAAATTGAGCGTGCAAGATCATACAAGAGTTGATACAAACATGTGCTCAAAGAAGATCAAGTGAGAATGCACAATTACACAACACATTTCAAGTTAAAACATGTGCATACAAGTCATGTAAGGATGAACAAGCAATGACCTAAAATGCAAGAAATATGACCTATAATGTTCATACAACATGTGTCAAGAGGTCTCAACAATTGCCAAAGAGAATTGCATACAATGCACATCAAAACACTAGCATATGATCTCTAACATCCACCAAACAAACATGCTTTTTATGAATTCCAAAAGAACATGTTAAGAAGATAAGAAAAATTGGAAAATGCAAGAATTTTGAAATGCAATCAGTGTGTAAACATTTCTCAAAAAGATAGCTCAAAAATCATCAAGAATCATGCATAAACATGCCTCACAATGTCATAGAAACCATGCAAGCAAAAGGCTCAAAGATCTCATTCAAAACTCAATGTAAAATGACCTAATAAATCTAGGAAAAACGTATGAGATGCCTTAATATACCACACAAACATGTATCAATTATTAGGCAAAAATTAAATCCACAACTATGTCAAACAATTCCAAACTAAAATATGTATCATGAATAAATGCACAAACAAAGGAAATTAGAAGAACATTCATGAAAAAATGACAAAATATGATAAAATCAGAAAATAAAATAGTCAAAAATTATTTAAATGTCTAAATATGCACCATGAATGTTTTGGGGATTTTTAGATGTTGAGAAGTATTTTAAAAAATTAAAAATGAAACAATCCTGAAAATAAAATAAAAAACAAAGAAATAAGCCAGGGGGTGCCACGAAAGCAAAAACCAAGTTAAATGTGCTTTGGGCTCAGGGAGAGGGGGTACGCATAGCAAAGCAAGCCCAATCCAATAACTCGTGATCAGAGGAGGTGTATAGCATGGAAAGTAGTCAATCATTGACTCCATAGTGGCCCTTGGATCTAGTCAGCGCAAGATGATCACAAAAACATGCAAATCACATGATTCACAATGCAAGCATATGGTAAGTAACAAGGATGCACACACTTGAAATCATACAGTTCAAAAATATTCAGAATTTGAAGCACGTGCGGAGGAGGTGGTTTCATTAATGCGCTGGCACGTTTTGGTGCGTTGGATCAAAGCAACCGTGTGGCTATGTTATAACCTGGCAAATGAGTTAGGGTTTATGTTGTTGATAAACACCACCGGCCAGAGAAGACTCCGGTCATCTTCTCCGGCCACTCTCCACCGTGCCAAAGTTTACAGATCACCAGAAATTGTCAAACCACATATCAAAATAAACCTCAAGCCATGTAGATTCCAAATCCAGCTCCAAAATTCACAAATAAATCACACACAGAGAGAATCGAAGCTAAGAAGTTTGCCCTAGGATTTTGAAACTATGTACCTATGGTGCCTATCAACTAGCCGGTGATCACATGGCTCCTATTGAGCTCCAAACAAGCAGAAACAAGCAAAATTAAAGCATAACGAGAGCAAGAAATTATGAACTGAACCTGTACTTTAAGCTGCTTCTAATCAAAAGAATACCGGAGAGGAGATTCCACTTACTTCTTGAACTTCAATCTAGCCAAATAAAGGCTATGTAAAGCTTCGAATCAATGAGATTTGGATGAAAAAAAACTTGAAGCAGAAGATGCGATTTGAATATTCAATGCCAACAGTTCCAAGATCTCTTGATGATGATGATGAATCTTGAAGAAGAGTGAACAATAAACTCGAGTGGGAGAGAGAGCTCAGAGTGAGAGAGAGATTGAAGAATGGTGAGAAGTGGAAAATGATCCAAAGTTGGTTATGATTTCTATTAGTATTTCCTTTTGTATTTTGAGTTAATTGTTAACCACCTTGGTTAATAGTTAGAACTCTGGTTAATCCAAGGTGTAGTGAGAAATGGAGAGGGTGAGCTAAGAAATAAAGATTGAGTGAAGCTTGTGGAGGAATTCTCGTGTGTGATTTGATTCAATGTGGAGAGGATTATGAAGTGTTGTGGTGAGGTTCTAACTGAATGGTGATGATGATGTATTGAGTTATATCTACTGTAATCTTCTCAAGCAAGTTTCTTTTATTCTCTTTTGGTTTGGACTAAAATGGTATGGATGGTACAAAAGCATGTATGGCATGTAAGAGCTATGTTTCTCTCAAAAAAGCAATGTTTAGTGACATGGGATGAAACATGCGCATGACATCAACAAAGTGCACCAAATTCTGTTTACTTGGCATGGAAGAAACAATTGGTATGATGATGAGTTTGAAGCATGATACCTCCATGATCATAGGATGAAATGACATGGTTAAGGGTGATTTGGAAAGAGGAAATGTAATACAACCAGATTGGTATTGAAGACAAATGCAAAGGGAACCTTTAAGGTGCTTAAAATTGGCTATGGAAGTGCTTGCACATGACTGCATTGGCATGTCACTTGACCAGGTCGTGCATGGCTCCTATGCATGTGGAATGAATCAGCTTGAGGCCTTACTTTGACCTAATATATCTCTCACATGGTTGATCATATGAAAAATCTTTCAACACCAAAGTTGAAGAGGGGATTGAGAGGAACAAAAGTCATGTTGAACATTTTTTCATTTGAAGCCCCCATCATAGAGAATTTTGCCTTGGAACATTGACATGACATGCATACCAAGTGTTTGTGAAAATAACTGCGTGCTGACTGGTCATAACTTGCCATTTTGCCTTGATTTGTATCAACTTTAATTGATCATATCTCTCTCAATTTTGATCCAATGGGCATATTCTTGGTATGGTTTTGAAGCTTGGGATGTGAACTTTTGATAGGCCTTCCTAACTTTTCAATTAAGAATGCCCTAAAGTTGGGTGCTCACCTTGCCAAAACTTGCCATAAATGGAAACCCTAAGTTTCTAAATTTGGCAACTTTGAATCTTTCTAGATTTTTGATGAATCCCTTGATATTTCTTGACCAAATCTTCATCCATGAACATATTTGACATGAGGAACAATATTTTGACCTCAAAAAGTCAAGAGTTGAATTTTTCCTCTGCACAATTGACTTTTCCTCAATTCTCCTAATCTTTAATCAATTGACCAATTGAAACCCTTCCAAACCAAATTGATGGACAATTCTCCAAGCTTAGACACTTAAGGACATGAGGAATACCATAGAATCAAGTCTTGCCCAAAAAGTCATAAATAAACTGATTTTATGGCAAACCCTAATTTTGGTGTCTCTAGTCTAGGAGGAACCAGCACATCTTCCAAATCCAAATTCCTCTGAGTATGATGTATATCCTCTCAAACAAAGATGATATGTGCCATTTGGTGATGATAGAGGCTCAAGGATCTTGCCCATTGGGGTGTTATACTCAAGAATTCCAAAAACCCTAATTTTGCACTAGTTAGGAGAAGGTAATTCCCTTGAAATTTCTTGTCAAGCTTGATCATGTGACAAGAAAATGAATCAGTTAAGATCTCTTGTGGCTCAAGGCTCCTTTGATTTGATTAAGATGCCTTGATCCCATGCCATGAACTAAATGATATGCAAAGATGATTATGCAAAGAATGCAATGAAACATAAGCCAGTTAATGTTAAAAGCATGAGGGCAAATTTTGAGGTGTTACAGCTGACCCTATTCAAACTTCTTGGATCTGAGGGTATGATAGCAACGGCTTTCAGACAACCAGGATACACGGAGCTTGAATACCAAAATAACCTGGAAATTTGCAACCTGTGGGGGTAATGAAATATAGTGATAACGAGGGCGGCCGAAGGCGAACTCGAAAAGAAAGACCGGTTGAAGGCGGATTCTGTGGGGGGACAAGATAATACGAGGATGGCCGAACGCGGACTCGAAAAGGTAGACTGGCCGAAGGCGGGCTAACAACCGACAATAACACGAGGTCGGCCGAAGGCGAACTTGAAAAGAAAGACCGACCGAAGGCGGACTAACAAACAACAACACGAGGATGGTCGAAGGCGAACTCGAAAAGGAAGTACCAACCGAAGGTGGAATTTCAAACAAAGGTAGAATGGCCGAAGGCGGACTATGTTGGGGAGGAATACAAGACCGGCCGAAGGCGAGCTAATCAACAAAAAGATACGAGAACGGCCGAGGGCGAACTCGAAAATGAAAGACCGGCCAAAGGTGGACTTTCAAAGGAATACTATGCCGAAGGTAGACTTTCAAACAAAGGATACTACGAGGACGGCCGAAGGCGGACTCGAAGAGAAAGACCAAGCCGGAGGTGGACTATCAAAGAAAGACTATGCCAAAGGTAGACTTTCAAACAAAGGATATGAGGATGACCGAAGGCGAACTCGAAAAGAAAGGCCAAGCCGAAGGTGGACTTTCAAACCCAACAATACGAGACCAAGCTAAAGGTGGACTCGAAAAGAAAGACCGAGCCAAAGGTGGACTTTCAAAGAAAGGCTAAGCCGAGGGTAGACTTTCAAACAAGGGATATGAGGATGACCGAAGGCGAACTCGAAAAGAAAGGCCAAGCCAAAAGTGGACTTTCAAACCCAACAATACGAGACCAAGCCAAAGGTGGACTCGAAAATAAAAACTGAGCCGAAGGTGGACTTTCAAAGAAAGGCTAAACCGGAGGTACACTTTCAAACAAGGGATATGAGGACGGCAGAAGGCGAACTCGAAAAGAAAGGCCAAGCTGAGGGTGGACTTTTAAACCCAACAATACGAGACCAAGCCAAAGGTGGACTCGAAAAGATAGACCAAGCCAAAGGTGGACTTTCAAAGAAAGGCAAAGCCAGAGGTAGACTTTCAAACAAAGGGTGCAAGGACGGTCGAAGGCGAACTCGAAAAGAAAGGCCAAGCCGAGGGTGGACTCCCAAAGAAAGACTATGCCGAAGGTAGACTTTCAAATGAAGGATACGAGGCCAAGCCAAAGGTAGACTCGAAAAAGAAAGGCCAAATCGAAGGTGGACTTTCAAAGAAAGACTATGCCGAAGGTATACTTTCAAACAAAGGCTAAGTAGAATCAACAGATCTACAAAGATGACTCCGCTGGGGAAAAGAGAAATCTAAACAGACAACTCTGTAGGGGAGTATAGGAATAAACAACAATGAGAAGGATGAATCCATTGGTTGCAGTGTAATGTTAAACAACATCTCCTGCCTTACATCTCTTTCAGCTGGGGAAAGAAACTGGTAACAGATATCAAACCTGGCTTATGCTTCGAATGCATATGTTTGAATTTTTCTATGGCGTAATGCTCCATACAAAATGGAAATGCTACACGTTTGGGAGGATGCCATGCAAGAATGCTTATACAATGCAAAAGAAGCGCCTCAGCAAAATAAATATTGACGACGAAGGTAACTCCACGGGGATGACAAACTAAATTGTCCTCTGGATCAAAAGATCCTGCTGAGGAAGATTTCACTGAACGACTTCCTGATCACAAACTCTGCTGGATATGAAGACTCCGAGAGAAATTCCACTCTGTTGGAGATGGATGAATATTGCAGATGGAACCCAAGAAAATTCTCTCCGCTGGAGATTACCCATGGCTTCAACCGAAGACAGAACCCAAAACCTGGATCTAAAAGATGCCAATAGCAATTGGACTTAAGACCTGCTGGGGATATCAACCGTTGTTGAACAAACCACTGTGGAGGTCACCACCAAACTCTACTTGGGGGACAAGTCAATAATACCGAACCTGCTTGGGGATATTACTGAACTTAACCTGCTGCTGGGAGACATCTGTACCTCCACCCTGCTGGGGAATATCAGCCACTATTAGCAAACCTGCTTAGGGAATGGTGATTAACGACATCAACTCTGCTAGGGGATACCATCAAGCTTACTCCTCCGTTGGGGATCAGACCATACCGTTGTTGGTGAGAAAAACACTTCCTGACTAGCTGAGGAAAATGGATGTTCATACTCTATGGGGAAAAACATCTTTGTCCAAAGAAGATATTCCGTCAGTCTCTTGCTGAGGATGTAGAAGTGTACACTTCTGGCTGCTTGCTGAGAGTCGTAAATCAGCCACAACTCTAGCAGGGGAAATAATCCTTTGTACTCTAGCTGGGGAGAGTAACAACCTGTTGAGGATGATGAAATTTCAAGGTTGAGGAGAGTAGCTTTACTGGGGAGAAATCCTGCTACCCTGCAAACAAAATCAACAGTATATGCAAAATGGCCATCTAGATTACCATCCTAATGACTGTTGTCTGAGCAATTTCCACCGTTTTCCGATATGCTTCGCAAAGCTTAACATTTTCGCATGCAATGTTTATCAAAAATATCGGACGTTTTCACAAACAAAAACAGTTGAAGTAAAAACACAAATGGAAAGCTCTTTGAATGTAAATGAAAATTTTATTGAATGGATTGGCCTGTAAATAGGCATTTACATCCGGAAGCGATTCCTGAAAAGAGGTAATTGCACAAAAGAAGTAAAAGAAAATACACATGTTGGCAATGTAGGGAACATATATCCACCTTGATTCAATTCAGCTACGACCCGATATGGCTCGTTTATCCACAGATGCTCTGACCTTCGAAGAGACTAACTGGACTGATTCCTTTCTTTTAAAACTTCCAAGTATCAAAAGTGCTCATAGATCAAACACAGATCATAGCCTCTTGCTTTCAAATCCCTAACTTTTGCTTGGATCGCCCTTTTCGGGTTTTCAATCCACGGGGATACCCATTTTTGCCAAAGTTTCCCTTCCAGGTTTTCAACTTTGCGGGTTTATTCTTTTCTTTTCTTTTTATCCCTAAATTTTTCCTGAACCTTTTCCTTTTTTGTGGTTCACCGGGATGCCCCTTTTTGCCTGGACTTTCTTTTTATGTCCAGCGGGTCTCTTTTATGCGAAGTATTTTTTGACTACGCCTGCGTTCACAGGGGACGTAATATATTCACCATCCATAGTTGAGAGTAATAAGGCTCCACCAGAGAAAACCTGTCTTACTACATATGGCCCTTCGTAGTTTGGAGTCCATTTGCCCCTGTGATCTATTTGAGGAGGAAGGATCCTTTTCAAAACCAATTCACCAGCCTGAAAACACCGAGGACGCACTTTCTGATCAAAGGCTTTCTTCATCCTGCTCTGATACAACCGACCATGCGCAATGGCTGATAATCTCTTTTCCTCGATAAGGTTCAGTTGATTCAACCTGGAACGCACCCATTCAGCTTCATCAAGCTTCACATCTGCCAGAATTCTCAAAGAAGGAATCTCAACCTCTAATGGTAGAACTGCTTCCATACTATATACTAGTGAGAAAGGAGTTGCCCCAGTTGATGTGCATACCAAAGTACGATAACCGTGTAAAGCATAAGGCAACATCTCATGCCAGTTTTTATACGTCACCACCATTTTCTGCACAATCTTCTTGATGTTCTTATTTGCCTCTTCAACAGCCCCATTCATCTTCGGACAATAGGGAGAAGAATTGTGATGTTCAATCTTAAAGCTTTGACATAGCTCCTTCATCATCTTGTTGTTCAAATTTGAACCATTATTAGTAATGATTCTCTTTGAGACTCCATACCGGCAAATGATGTCCTTCTTGATAAACCGGGCCACCACTTGTCTTGTGACGTTGGCATACGAGGCTGCTTCCACCCATTTCGTGAAATAATCAATGGCAACCAAAATGAAATGATGCCCATTGGATGCAGTCGGATCAATCTTTTCGATCATATCAATGCCCCACATGGCAAAGGGCCAAGGCGATGACAAACCATTCAGAGGAGTAGGCGGCACATGCACCTTATCTGCATAAATCTGGAACTTGTGACATTTCCGTGCGTATTTGAAATAATCAGACTCCATATTCATCCAGTAATACCCCGCTCTCAACAGCTTTCTAGCCATAGCATGCCCATTGGCATGGGTACCAAAAGATCCCTCATGAACTTCGTCCATTAACAAGCTTGCCTCGTGTTCATCAACACAACGTAGCAAGACCGTGTCAAAGTTCTTCTTGTACAACATATCGTCTTTGGTCAGAAAGAAATTTCCTGCCAACCTCCTAAGAGTTTTCTTATCCTTGGCAGATGTACCCTCTGGATATTCTTGACTCTTCAGAAAAACCTTAATATCATGATACCAAGGTTTTCCATCTGCTACACCTTCAACCGCAAACACAAAAGCTGGTCTATCCAAACGCATGATTCTGATTGAGGGAGTTTCATTCTAACGATTCACCTGATACATCGAAGACAACATTACCAACGCATCTGCCATCTGATTCTCCAACCGGGGTATATGATGGAAATCAACTCAATCAAAGAAAGGTAACAACCTTCTGGCGTAGTTGTTATAAGGCACCAAATTCACTTGACGAGTTTCCCATTCTCCTGTAATCTGATTAACTACCAACGCAGAATCACCATAAACATCGAGGTTCTTGATTCTCAAATCAATTGCTTCTTCTAGCCCCATGATGCATGCTTCATACTCCGCCTCATTGTTGGTGCATATGAACGCTAATCGGGCAGTGAAGGGTTTATGAGAACCCTGTGGAGTTGTAATGATTGCCCCAATTCTATTACCGTATTAATTAACAGCCCCATCAAAGACCAGCTTCCATTGGGATCTAATTTCAGGCCTTTCATCGAGAAAAGGCTCTTCACCATCTTTCATCTTCAGAAACATGATATGTTCATCTGGAAATTCAAACTTCATCGGTTGATAATCCTCAATTGGCTGTTCAGCAAGATATTATGACAAAACACTTCCCTTAATGGCCTTTTGGGAAACATACTGAATATCGTATCCGGTCAGAACCATCTGCCAACGGGATATTCTTCCAGAAAGCGCCTGCTTTTCAAACACATACTTGATCGGATCCATCTTCGAAATCAAAAGGGTTGTGTGGTTTAACATATACTGCCTCAAACGGTTAGCTGCCCAAGCGAGTGCACAACATGTTTTTTCCAGCATCGAGTACCTCGACTCACAATCAGTGAACTTTGTACTCAGGTAGTAGATGGCATGCTCTTTTATACCTGACTCATCGTGTTGACCGAGCACACACCCCATTTAATTCTCAAGAACCGTAAGATACATAATCAACGACCTTCCTGGCACTGGCGGCAAAAGGACCGGAGGTTCCTGCAAATATTCTTTTATTTTTTCAAACTCCTTTTGACAATTTTTGTTCCACCTGACCTCTTGATCTTTTCTTAGCAATTTGAATATTGGTTCACACGTGGCTGTAAGATGAGAGATGAATCTAGCAATGTAGTTCAACCTCCCTAAGAAATCACGAACCTTTTTTTCTGTTCTTGGTTCAGGCATTTCCTGTATGGCTTTTACTTTAGCAGGATCAACCTCGATACCTCTTTCACTAACAATAAACCCCAGTAATTTTCCATATCTCACCCCGAAGGTGCACTTGTTCGGATTCAACCTCAGTATGAACTTTATCAACCTTTCAAATAGTTTCTGAAGATTCACCAGATGCTCTTCCTCCGCTTGTAACTTCGCAATCATGTCATTAACATAGACCTCGATCTCTTTGTGAATCATATCATGAAAGAGAGTCACCATTGCCCGCTAATAGGTTGCCCTAACATTTTTCAATCCGAAGGGCATTACCTTGTAACAGAATGTTCCCCACGGTGTTATGAACGTTGTCTTCTCCATGTCCTCTGGGTCCATTTTGATTTGGTTATACCCAGAGAAGCCATCCATGAAGGAAAATACAGAGTATTGAGCAGTGTTGTCCACTAACACGTCAATGTGGGGAAGCAGGAAATCGTCTTTCGGGCTTGCTCTATTCAGATCTCTGTAATCGACACACATCCTGACCTTTCCGTCCTTCTTAGGTATAGGCACAATGTTAGCAACCCATGGAGGATAATTCGTCACAGCCAGAAATCCAGCACCTATCTGTTTCTGAACCTCTTCTTTAATCTTGACAGACATTTCTGGTTTCGTCCTTCTCAGGTTCTATTTAACTGGAGTACAACCTTCTTTGAGCGACTGCCAGTGTACCACATGTCGGTGTCAATCCCAAGCATGTCTTGGTAAGACCAAGCGAAGATATCAACATACTTTCGAAGCATTTCAATCAATCTTCCCTTTACACTGTCTTCCAAAGCAGCCCCAATCTTTATTTCTTTCTTTGCGTCCTCGGTTCCCAAGTTAACAATCTCCAATTCCTCCTGATGAGGTACAATGACCTTTTCCTCCTGTTTCAACAGTCTGGCCAATTCCTCGGGTAAGTCACAATCTTCATTAGTCTCTTCTTCAGCCTGGTAAATGGGATTGTCGAAATTATACCAAGCCATAGCTGAATCATGATTGGTGGTATCTGAACAAGGAAACCTGCATGATTGATGATTTATGTTTATTATGTATGCAACGAACAAAAACACATTGCCATTTTGATGTGATTTAATGTAAAAAGTAAAAACAAAAAGACAAGGATCAAAATATTTGAATGTGGAAAACGTCCTTTATTAATGATAAAGAAAACACACAAAATATTCAAGCCCTACAAACAAAAATCACTACGTCTTGGGCAAAACGTAGGATTGTCATAACAGGAAAACAAAGGCAATTACACTGGGCCAGTCACTTGAATGACTTTCTCTGATGACCAGTTGCAAAGACTTTGACTTGGAATGCAGGGGCGGATCCAATTATCCATATCGCAATCGTTATCCCCCTCCTCATCTATAGCATTAACTCTGTCAAAGAACACACCAACACTGGTGAAACGAACAGGATCATAAAACTTGGGAGGATCCTCAGGACGCCTGGGTGGCTTATATCCCAACCCGTAAGTATTTTGCTTTTTCTGGACCTCGATAACTTGACCCCATTTCTGTGAACCGCCGGCTTCAACCACAGCCCACACATTCTTGAAGGAAGACATGGAGACCTCTGGCTAATATACCACTGTAGGCTGCTGTACCACTTTAGATTAGCTGACTTCTTTAAGAGTCTCTTCGGGAATCTTCACCGCTTCAAAACCCTGACATAAAGTTTCATGTATTTCGCCATCTACCTCCACATACTTGAAAGTAGATAAATGACTTATCATGATGTCCTCTTCACCGCAAACCGTCACTACGTGTCAATCTACCATGTACTTTAGCTTCTGATGTAAAGTGGACGTTACATCCCCAACACTGTGAATCCATGGACGGCCCAGTAGACAACTGTAAGCAGGTTGAATGTCCATGATATAGAAGGTAGCGTCAAAAACCTCTGGACCAACCTTAATTGGCAACACAATTTCCCCAAAGACAGATCTCTTGGAACCATCGAAAGCACGCACCACCAAATCACTTGGCATGCAGATTAACCCACGAGTGTCCAACTTCATCAGTGCTTTCTTCGGTAAAACATTCAAGGATGACCTCGTGTCAACAAGCACATGCGACATTAACGATCCTCGACACTCAACTGAAATGTGCAAAGCATTATTATGATTTCTCCCAGCTGGAGTCAAATCTACATCAGTAAATCCTAAGCCATTTCCTGCATTAACATGAGCCACTACCCCCTCCAGCTGGTTGACTAAGATCTCCTGGGGTACATATGCGGCATTCAATACTTTCAACTGCGCATTTTGATGCACGTCCGAGCACAATAACAAAGATAAAATGGACATCTTAGACGGAGTTTGGTGCAATTGGTCAACAATTTTATAGTCGCTTTTCCGAATCAGCCTCATAAACTCTTCCACATTCTCTGAGAAGGAGTTGTCAACTGGTTTTACTGTGGAATCATTCACTACCGGCGTCTGTACAGAACTATCCATAACCTGCTTTCCTTTGTCTAGCCTAGAACCACCAGCCTGATCATTAGATGGGATAAAGACGCTACCACTCCTCGTGATAGCTCCTGCTTCCTCATTATTCTCAGAACCGGAGTTCATCACTGGCGTTCCTATCAACTCTTGCTTCTGCCTGTTAACAAACACTTCAGCACCATAATTCCAAGGGATAACTTTAGTGCTCTCATACGGGACAGGCCCAGGAGTAGTGATAATGACCAGCGCTGGTCTTGCCGGTGCTGAAATAGTTATCGTTTTAAAAGGGATAGTAATAGTGGCAATATCATTTCTTCTGCCAGTAACTTTCTTCTGTAGGTCACACCTATCAAACTGCAACCGACCTTCATCAATCAGATTCTGAATTCCTGATCTCAACAGATCACAACCATTCGTCTGCACCATACATTCTGAATAACTTTTATCACAACCAGGGGACACTCTACCCTTCAGTAATCTGTCCTTCACTACCAACAAAGGAGTCCTCAATTCGCTCACGTCTAGAACCAAATTCAAAGATTCACCATCTTCTATAACCGCATTAACCCTCGGCCCACCGTGGTTCAGCATTGGATTTTGAATGACATTTGGCCCGTCATTGGAAAAGTTGATGGCCTTCGAATCCACCAAATCTTGGACTTTATGCTTAAAAGCTTTGAAGTCCTCAATGTGGTGCCCAGGCGCCCCAGAATGAAATTCACAGTGGGCATTGGGATTGTAACCCGGAGGTGGATCGCCAGTAATAGGAGCCAAAGTCCTCTTCTGAATTAACTGCAATTCCATCAAATGCTGAAACAACTAGGAATAAGGAAACAGAGGGGGTATCAAAGTGCCTATTCTACTTAGGCCTTGGTTGATATTGGCGAGGAGCCTGATTTTGCTGTTGAGGTGGACGGGCTGCAGGAATAGTTACTGAGGCCACCTACTGATTATAATTCTGACGATGTTTTCCCTTACCGCGGTATGATGACACATAATTCGCATCCCCTTCTTTTCTCTTGTAGTTTACATAAGGTTTCTTCCCTCCTCCAAAAGAAGACCCATCACTGCCTGACACCTTTCCAGTTTTTATTCCACTTTCCAACATTTCCCCAACCAAGATTAAATTAGCAAATTTTTTGGACATGCAAGGTATCGGTTTCTCGTAATAATGACCTGGCAAGGTAGCCATAAACAGATTCAACATCTCCCGCTCCAACATGGGAGGCTGTACCCTTGATGCCAGTTCTCGCCACCTCTGGGCGTATTCTTTAAAGCTCTCATTATTCTCCTGAGACATACTCTGCAGCTGAGTCCTATTGGGAGCCATATCAATATTATACTGATAGTTCTTGACAAAAGCCTCTACCAGTTCTCTCCAATTGCGGACGTTACATCTCTCCAATTGCATATACCATTCCAGCGATGCCCCAGACAGGCTATCCTGGAAGAAATTGTAGGGAGCAATTTTGGATGTGGTTGCGAAGCACTATCGCTCTGGTATCTACAGTTCGATTCATTTTTTATCCCATTGAAGCTGATGAAGGAAGGGAAATAGATGTCTCAAATTAACCCTGCTTACAAACTGAGTTTAAACAGATGACTGTTGGCTTACAGATGCGGTTTGAGATTGTGGCTCTCTCCTAGGTTATTTTGTTCAAAACTTTCTAAAGGAACAAGGTTGAGACTACGAGTGGGATATTAGGACTGAGGTATGGGATTTGGGGTTTTGGATTAGTGTGCTCGCTAAGATTTTTCCTTTCAATCTTATGCCTACGTATTCCCGTTTACCGAAATAGGGAAATCAGAGCGATCGTAGTTCCTCCTATTCTATGGGAGGAAATGGGTTATTTTGGTGTCTTGTTCAAAGCCCAAGACGTGAAGCTAAAGGTGGTTTGTATCTTGTTCAAAGCCCAAGATATAAAGCTGAAGAGTCTATTTGTATCTTGTTCAAAGCCCAAGATGTGAAGCTGAAAGGGTTCCTAACTGAGAGGGAATTTGTCATCTCAAATGGGGAGTTGTTGATGTTTGTATATCATGACCATAGCATGATTTGATGCTAAGAGGTTGATTGTCTCAACCGGGGTTTCCTTATACAAAGCCTAAGAGGAGGCTAAAAGGTTGACTTTCCCTGGGAAAATGTTCTTTCTGTCTTGTACAACGCCCAAGATTGAGGCTAAAGGGCTTGACTCAACGAGAGAGTCTTTTTGTGTGTCTTGTAGAAAGCCCAAGACGGAGGTGAAAGGTTTGACTCAACAAGAGAGTCTTTATACTCAACAAGAGAGTGTTTTGTATCTCGTACGATGCTCGAGATGGAGGCTGAAATGGTTTTGACTCAACAAGAGAGTCTTTTATACTCAACAAGAGAGTGTTTTTGTATCTCGTACGAAGCCCGAGATGGAGGCTGAAAGGGTTTTGACTCAACAAGAGAGTCTTTTATACTCAACAAGAGAGTGTTTTGTGTCTTGTACAATGCCCAAGACGGAGGTGAAAGGGGTTTGACTCAACAAGAGAGTCTTGTATACTCAACAAGAGAGTTTGAATGTGTCTTGTACGAATCCCAAGACGGAGGCTAAAGGGTGATTCAATAAGAGAATCTTTTATATTCAACAAGAGAGTTTGAACGTGTCTTGTATGAAGCCCAAGACGGAGGCTAAAGGGTGATTCAACAAGAGAATCTTTTATACTCAACAAGAGAGTTTGAATGTGCCTTGTACGAAGCCCAAGACGGAGGCTAAAGGGTGATTCAACAAGAGAATCTTTTATACTCAACAAGAGAGTGATTTGTATCTCGCACGAAGCCCGAGATAGAGGCTGAAAGTTAGTGGCTGTTTCAGTTGAGTGACAGGTCCAGTATATTAGATAAAGAGAAAATCAGTTCTTATATGAGTAATGTTGTACCCATGGGTTTGATCAGAGGATCAGGGTTATCTCCTGTTCTTTAAGGAGATGGGAAATCCGGAGGGTATTGAGACTGTCCAAGTCTATGGGTTCCTGTCCCTATTTTTTGAGAGGTACTTGAGAATGTCTTTGAGACTCAAGGGTCTTAGACTGTCTGAGTCTAGAGTTTTATCTTTAGTACTATGCTTAAAAGGAATTAAGAAATAGTACGTTTGCGGTAGAAAGATCTAGACTCTTTGAAAGATTGTTCTTTAAGATGACTAATTTCTGTTCCTATACCTCTAGGAGGTCGTCGGGACAATTTGTACAAAGCCCAAGAGGAGGCTGAAAACTTTTAGGAAGCCGAGGGACAATTTGTACGAAGCCCAAGAGGATGCTAACATTCCTAGAGGAAGAATCATTATACGAAGCCTAAGAGGAGGCTGTGAAAACTTCTAAGAAGCCGACGGCTCCTTGTACAACGCCCAAGAGGAGGCGAGGATGCTTTTAAGAAGCCTGTGGCTCCCAAACCAAGAGAAGTTCAAGAAATGCAATTCACCGAGAAGAGATCATTTCATGAAAGTTCGAGATTTAAAGAAACTCAAGAGATGCCATTCACCGAGAATAGATCACCTTCGGGGAGTAGAATTTCTTTGACAATCCCTAAAGAGTGACAGCCGAAGAGAAGACTGTATCTGGTGCTCCTACTGGGGATCTAGTTTTGTCTATTTCTAAGAGCGATCAACAGGCTATACTTAGTGCTAGACGTAGTTGCCGAGAAACTCTAAATATCTATACTATTATTACACAGTTGATATAAGTTTATGAAAGAAGACTTACAGCGAAACAGCCCCACAATACAGTTATATATGTGAAAGTGGTAAAAGAAAGCGTATAAACACTTACTCGATTGTAGAGCTTCCATGCTGTAGGGTTAGTTATTCAACAAAGAAATGAAAAGAACAGTATATTCAAAATCAAAGGAGATAGTGCTTTGAAAAAGAAATTGTTGGGGCTTACAGCTCAAGGAGAGGCCCAGGGTTTTAACGAACTAACGATTGCGCCGAGATTTTTCTTTTAACGCAGAGGGGCTTATACAATATCTGAGGCCCAAATGAGATTTAAGAAAAGGAATGGGTCTTACTACTCGAGGGTAGGCCTAGGGTTTAATTTTTTTTGAATGGGCGGTCATCGCGCCGAACTTTTGAAATACAACGGAACTTATACAATAAGTGAGGCCCAAGTTGGGTTGTATTTACAAAGGATTGGGTCTTACACTCTAATAGAGGCCCAAAAAGTGTTTGAAAATGATTCGTTAAGGTGAAACTCAACAAAACCCTAATTTGTTTTCTTTTAAAAGCAAATATTAAAAGAAAATCAATGAAAAATACCAAATAGGTTTGAATACACCACTTGTGATTTTTGTTTAAGGTTTGAAAAATGAGGTTTTTATCACAAGGGATATTGAAACTCATTTGGTTTTGATTTTCAAAGTAAACATCCACTTTTAAAATGTTTAAAAACAATTAAAAGGGAATTTATTCACAAAAATACTAATTATATTAAATAAATAATATAAAGTTAATTTTTTTGTGGAATAAAATATTTTAACATTTTTGTGATTTTTTGCAAAAAGAACGAATAAAAAATAATTAAAATTGAAAGAGTTGTTAATTTTCCAATTAATTAACAAAACATGAAAATATTGGAAAAATAGTAAAAATGTGAAAAACACAAAATGGCATGGGTGGGGTTTGAACCCACGACCTCAAAGTCACAAGGCGCGCGCCTTACCACTAGGGTGGTGATACATCCATTGTTTGATGTGAATACACAAATATACAAGTCATGCCTTGGTTTTTGGCCTGGCCCAAGGCAAGGCAAGACAAGTTTTGGTTCAGAAACGTGAAGGTCATAACTTTCTCATTTCTCCATGTTTGGAGGAAAAATTTAGGTCTATCTTGACCAGAATTTCACAAGAAATCCGATAGTGGTTTTGAAAATGACATGTATTTGCATTTTCTATGCTACACTTTGGTACAGGCATGGATTACATGGTGAATTAGCTCAAACACAACATATACGACATGTATGAGAGGTATATGATCAGTGGACTTCAAAGCAATGCATGATTCAAAGATTCCAAGTTGTGAGGCTTACCTCTTTTTTTGAGATTTTGGAGTTTTTGGGCAATCTGTCAAACTTCTTGTTCCAGAAGTGGTTTGATACTTTGGACACCCTCAAATGATCCCTTGGAAGCTTTTAGGATGGTTGGAATCAGCTGGTACCTGCAAAAACACAAACTGTCCCTTTCTTGCAAAAGGGGTTAAAAAGGACCAAAATATCAACTCTCTCAAATGGTGTTCCAGATGGGGGGAACCATTTGGGACAGTTCAAGGATGATATTTGGAGTGTGTTTGAGGTTTTATCTGGTTTGGAAAGTGGCTGAATCAAGACATGGCTTGAAAAATGCAAAAAAGTGCTATTTTGAGGTTTTGAGAGGTGACTTTGTGATTTTATGATTACAGGTCACTTGTGAGAGTTTGGATCACTTCTATATGATGTATATGAGGTGTGTGTGTGTGTGATTGGTTGTGATGGAAATGCTCTCTAACTCAAAAACTCAGAGTTACCTTGCTAAAGAAGGCATTTTTGCCTAGAGAAAGTGATTTTGAGGAAACCATCTATTTGATGGCTTTGGTGTACTCAAACTGAGCATAAATGAGCTCTATTTATAGTAGAGCAAGTTTGTTTTGGGATCAATAGTGAATGGCAACTGCAGAATAGGTTTGGCCAATGTTGGCAAATGAAAATCCAAGTCTCCTCTAGCCATTGACTAAAGGTTAGGGCATAGGCTGCTGGTTCCCTTGGTCTTGGATAAGTCTTGACTGAATTCAGTTGCAAATAGCTCAGTCCATGCCACCTTGGTGCTTCCATTGAATGCTCCAATCCTAAATTGGAGTCTTGTCCCTCTTTTAGGGATTTCTAGGTTTGGCATGCTATTTTTGGTTCCAAAGACTTTGGAGGCTTGGCTCAGTGATTGTCCCCTTTAGATTTGATCCTCAGAGGTGTCCAAAGTGATGACAAGGCTTGGAATTGTCTAATTTTGGAAAATCGAGCAAAAATGCCACATTCTGCCTTGCCTTGGCAGTTTTCAGCAAGACACCTTGTCAATGTCATATCTCATGACTCAAGTTGAGTTTGGTGATGTTCTTGGCCATTTTGGAAAGCGCTTACATGATACAACAACTGTTTGATCATAGTTGGTTTTGATACTTTTTGGATCCAAGTGAAAAATCCCCCTACATTTGGAAAAAAGTAAGACAGATTCTGACTTAGTGAAAATTTCACTAAGTGTTGGAAAAAAGTGATTTTTCTTGATTTTGATCATTCCATAACTCAAAATCCATGAGGAATTTGTAGGGAGGTCAGTTTTTAGATTTTGTAGAGGGTAATGAGATCTAAAAAACCAGCTTTGGATGGGGGAAAATGGCCTTGTGGTTTAGGAGTTATGATCCTCCAAAGTTGGTACCCTTGCCACTTTATTTCATAACTTAGAAAATTTTCTAAGTTTTTATGGTTACCCCTTTTACAAGTTATCCCACTTTTCTTGATTTTTCTTGATGAATGATGATTCCAATCATACATTAACATCATTTTAGGGTTAAAAACCCATTTTTATGAAAAATCTCAAAAAGTCAAAGTTTGACTTTTGTGCACAGTTGACTTTTGTCAGATGAATTCCAAACTGTGCAATTCTTTGGGAAATCATGTCCTTGACCTAAATCAAACTTGATGGACATGTTCCATGGATGTTATAGGGTGTATTGAATCAAGTCCTAGGGTTTGGGAGCATGCCTGGGTCAAAAGTCAAAGATACAATTGACTTTTCCCGCAAAACCCTAACTGTGGATTAGATGAAATTGAAACTTGTTGCTCAAGCTTCTTGGGTCCATCCATTGTTGTAAATGGGCCAATGTAGTATGTTAGAGACCCTAAAATCATGTCTTGAGGTCTTGGCTCATCTTGTGTCCCAAAAGTCAACTTAGGGGTGAATTAGGTCAAGAAACCCTAATTCCTGATTTTTGATGTATGCATCCCCTGAGGCAAAATTGACTCGATGCTTGGGTTTAGGATGTTACATGGAGCATCCTAGGTTATATTGTGAAGCAATGGCCCATTCCCAGAGGAAAATTTCCACCTGGAGGCCCTGGTCGACCAAAACCCTAATTTGGTGACACTGGCGATCTTGAAGCTTAATCCACTTGGAATGCTGCAGCCTTGTGCCTGATTCTTGAAGTGCGAGTCCTCTTGATTCCTTGTAGGTGTTTGAGAGGTTTAGACAAGTTTAATATCAAGTCATTCCTTGATTGATCCTTTGCCTAAAGGCTCAGAGAGGGCTTGAAACCCTAATTTTGATTGTAGTGAATGCTCACCCATCTTTGGGGAGACTATTGAGGTATGAAGGTTCATCCATATTGTGATGATGATTTGCACAATGATGGGAATCTTAGTGGTCAAATTTTGGGGTATTACAGAAATGCATCAGTAATTTCTCGTCACTAGAGTACGCATCCATTTTCCTTGCGTATGCCCGGACGTGAGTCTTTGGGCAAGTGGTACCATTATATTTCTCAAAGGTGGGAACCTGAAACTTGTGCGAAATTACGACACCGGGGACCATCCCTATATCATCCAAATCCATACCCACAGAGTTCTGATTCATAACCCCTTTCAGCTGTTCCTCAATCAACCTGATCCTCTGATCATCAACAATCGGGGGAACACCATCCCCGCCTTGCACAGAAAGTATGTCATCCTGTTGGTCATCACATCGACGACCATGAACAACACATATACTATTTCCTCTTCCTTCAATAGAAGGAACTACAACCTGCTCTCCTCCGCCCAGAGGGATGATAAGAGAAGGAACGGGAACACCTCCGCCCGGAGGACCAGTAGGAATACCATTACCCCCAACACCTCCGCCCGGAGGAACAACATTGTTATGAAGACCACCATGTAGTACAACATCCTCATCTACTCTTTCCACCAGGGGTTGAACAAGGGTTCTGAGCTGTTCTTGCCCTTGTGCAACTCCTTGCATCAGTTCCATGAATTGGGCCATACGGTCCTGCATGGCGGCCATCTCAGCCTGCATCTGTTCCATAGCTCTCTTTTGATTGGATCTGGTAGAATATCGATGAATCTGCTGGTCAGCAATCCTGTCTATAACCAAATAAAGGTTAGCAAATCCCGGGACGAATACCTGTTATGCAAAATGATATGCGAAATGCAAATGACATGTTTTTCATTCCCAAGGAGTTTTACATCCTGATTCCAGTCTTAGACATATGAGAGAACTTTGTTGAGAAGAAATGTGTTGTGATAGTGATTATAAATAGATCAACACGACCAAGGAATGATCTCTGAATAAACTAGTCATTTCAAATTAATAGAAAGCCAGCATCATACAACGAGTTCATAAATTGAAAAAAACATCAGAAGAGTGGCTCCATCAACTGGCCTGATGGTAACCACGGTACAAAAGTTACTCTAGGTACAACCGGAAACATCAATCATGAAACTTCAGATCTTTCAACACCTCACTGGAGCGCTTGATCTCTTCGAACAGTACTTCAGTGCTCTGATGATTTAGCCTCTTAATCAATTCCTTGATAAAAATATCTCTCTTCTCCAGAGCTTCAGCTAATGAATCCATGTGCAACAAGAGAGCCTCGTCATTGCTCACCTCCTTAGGCCTTTTCACACCAGCTTGTATTTTGAGTTCTTCCATCTCTGCCATGGCATCTTCAAGTTCTTTCTTGGAAGCTTTCAACTCATCTCTAGCATTCTTCAACTGCCCTTGGCTTTTACCAAAGTCTTCGCGATGTTTTCTTCGTGGCTCGTGCGCTCTTTGAAGCTCACCTTCTTTAGCCTTTAGTTGCTCTTTCAGTTCCGCATTCTCAACCAATACTTTGCGCTCCTTTTCCTTCACGCGTGTTGAGGATTCACTCCACTGTCTCAGCTCGTACTCAGCCTCAACTAATTGCTTTTGAGTTTCCTTGTAGGCTACTTGAGTCGCATCTCTGGATTGGCTAATCTTTTTACAGTACTGAGCTTTTCCCCTTAGGTCTCCTTCTTTTTCGGCAGCCAACTTCAGCGCATCTTGAGCTTTGATTTCAAAATCTCTTTTACTCATTAAAGCACTTTGCAGCTGGTTCTCCAAATCAAGATTTTTCACACGGAGTTCTCGTATTGAACTTCTAGTTTACTAAACTCTTCAGCAGTGACAGTAGCGGGTCCAACGTCCCTGGGATATAGGAGATCCATTTTAAGGAATGGCATCCCTATAACCTCAGCTCTAGCTTTCACCTACTCCATATGAGCCGGGTAGATAGTTGAATCACTTTTGCCTAGGTAGCCTTTTCCTTGGTATCAGATAGTGCTCCAGGCTGCTACAACCTTTTTCAGCACATCAGTATCAACACTAGCATCATAAAGCACAGATTGCTTCAAGTCCTTGTCCGCTGGAGGGATCCTTATTGCATATCCTAACTATCTTCGAGCGAGAGTTAGATTATAGTTGATGCCTTCTCTTATTCCCATAAGAGGAACATTGGGAAACTCTCCACATCTATAAATCACATCTCTTCCTATCAAGTCTCTGTCAAACTAATGAATGTATTTCGCTTCTAGTCCCATTATGCGTTCAAACCACTTCATACCTTTGGCTTCCACAAAAGCTCCTTGACGGGGAAGATGGTAGCCAAACCATTTATACAGCAGAGGGGTGCAGCAATAAATAAGCCCATCTTTAGTTCTATGATTCCTGGAATGCACCGAATAGTAGACATCACCTAGCAGAGTAGGCACCGGGTTCTTTGAATTGAAAATCCGAATAGCATTCACATCCACGAAGTTTGGCACGTTAGGAAACAAGATAATGCCATAGATGCATAGGGCCAAAACAACATTATATGTCTTCCAACCCCCAGCACGCGCGTAAGGCTTAGCTGCCTTTACCAGGGACTTTAGCGGAAACCCTAGCAAATCTCCTTTTTTCTTAAGACCGGTTTTCACTTCAGATGCGCTCAAATAAAGAGCGGCGACAATTTCTTCTTCTCTAGGGATGTCCAAAGTGGTATGGAATGGCACTTCGTCCTTGATTGGAATATTCAACAGATAAGAGAACTCTTCCAACATAGGAGCCAGCTAGTAATCCACAAAAGTGAAGCATCTGAGCGGGGGGTCATAGAACTGCAATAAGGTGTGAATAGCCCAGCGCTCATCTTCAGTAATACGTTGAACCAAAGACCAAATCCACCCATAATCATCTAAGAAAGCTGCTTTGTTCTCTAGAGTAGACTTGTTCATCAAACTGCGTAGCATATCCACTTCTGGCTTTGGAAAATTGTAAGTGATGTTATCTCTCTTGACTGGCTCCATACCCACCAACTGGAATCAAAGATGAAAAATGAGCCTGGAAATGAAAAACATGAAAGTTAAGACATGAATATGATGATGCTATGCAATGCAGGCATGAGATCAAGGTTGCCAAAAGTGTCAGCTGGATCGGGTGTGATAAGTGTCTATGTTGAACTGTTTAAGTAATAAAAGAACAAACTGTCTCCAAAGAACCGGGTAGGTGGAAGGTCAAAGTCACCTGCAAACCTGTAAACTCCATTCCCCTCACATGTGGTTCCTAGAAAGCGGGCATCTCAGTTTCAGATTCTCGATTTGAGAAGCAATAGTACATTCATCCCTCGGGGTACAATACTATCACCAAACAAAGAGGTCGTCCACTGACTTCCCAAAAAAAAAGGGTAATCCTATAGCAAGTTCTCAGCATTGGGTCCTCGGATTAAGAAGTGTAATGGATTTTCCATTTCTGGTCTGCCATTATCATATCTCGAGAGGAGTGCCGCAACTGAGTCCTCGGGAACGGTCACCAGAGTCGACAATCCTCCTCGGACCACCTAGCCACCACATACGCATGTAATGACTAAACAACCTCAGAAAGATCTCATCTGGTTTGTGAGCTCAGGTCAGCACAAGTGTCACACGCCACGCGTACCCACCAGAGTCCACGCTAAAGTCTAAGTATGTACTTAAGCCTTGGTAATGGGCTTTTCACTCAGAATTCCCATCCCACCAAACAGAAAACACCAGCACCGCAATCCAGTATACACATATGGCAATAATGATGTATGCTATAAGTAAAATGCAATAAAGCAGTAAATAAAATGCGATAAAGTAGATACATAAAACATATAAAGCATACAGATTAAACACCCAAAAAGCAATAACAAACAAGCGTTAGGATTGACTCGCAAAAGGGATGGACCAGCAAGAGGTCAACCAGTCCCCAGCAGAGTCGCTAGCTGTCGCTCCCGGGACTTTCATCCAGGTACAAACGCGAAAGTGGCGCGAAAACAGAGTCGCCAGCAATGTGTATTTATCCCAAGAGAGGGAAAGGAAACACTGCGTAAACCTGAGGGAAAGGAAAAAACATGGTCATCACGACCAAGAGAAACGGGTAAGGGAGTCGGTTACGTGAGGGGAAGGTATTAGCACCCCCACGCGTCCATCATACTCGATGGGATCCACGCTTGTCATCTCGATCAAAGGGTGTCGTCATCTAGAGCTCCACTGCTACCGAAAAGGGAAAGGAACGGGAACGGAAGAGAATGAAGAAACGGGGGAAAAGAAAAAAAGAAGTGACTCGATAGGACATCGCTCGTCCAATGCCTACGTATTCCCTCGTGCAATGGGAAAGTCAGAGTCAACGTAGTTCGGACACGAACTAAGGGGGGTGGTTGATCGCCAAGACATCGTCGTCTTATGCCTACGTATCCTTAATCTAACCAGAGAGAGGAAATCAGAGCAGTCGTAGTTCGACCTAACAAGGTCTGTGCTTTTTTTTATGAGCGACATTGAATTCGCATCCGACAGTTAGGGTCGATGTCTGTTTGCGACGAGACGGAAGTAACGTGCCCTTTTCTGAAAACGGTTTGAAACTGAACAATCCCAAAGGATAAAAAAGGTTTGAGTTTGTTTTGTGTTTTTTAGACAGAAGTGTTTTGATTTTTGTTTGTTGTATGCCTCGTGCTAAAGTCTATGACGTAGTAAGTACTTTGCATAACGAGTCACATGCCTTGCGCAACAAAGTATACTATGTACTTAAGGCTCGTGACACACGAAGCACACTTGTACTTATTAAGTGTTTTAAAGTTGTTATGAGATGAGAAGAGAAAACTCAAAGGAAAAGAAAACACTAAAGGGAATTATATCCTAATGTTATCATGCAAAAGATGGCCCTAAGGTCAAGGTTTAAGAACAACCTAAGTCTAAATAAGAGAGAGGGATAACACTACCTAATGCGTATCCTACCTCACCTTAATCAAAAATTAAGGATGAGCTAGGATCCCAAAGGGTGTGAGAAAGTTGTACACAAAGCATTATACCATGCTATTCACAAAAGGAAAAGACAAGTAAGATGGATGAGAGATGAAAGAAGAGATGAACATGGATTAACATCCACATGTTATTTTTTCTTACCTCTGCCCCTACACAAAGGCTAGCAAAATAATCATAAGAAATGAATATAAGTGCTAGAAAGTAAACTAAACAATGCTAGTTATCTTAAGAAGACAACTTAAGAAGTAAACAAAGCTTAAACCAAAAGGGAAGGGTCCTAAGAGTTAAGGATGCTTCAAAGTCAGTAGGTACATGTCAATGTATCCTACTAAGGTAAACATGACAAATGAAAGCACATAATGTCAAACTATGCATCAAAAGTTCATACAATTACAAGTTATGCACTAACTATGCAAGATGAATGCAAATGAATCATGAACATGAATAAATGTATATGTAAACATCAAAGTCAGAAGTGAATGACATTTATTAAAGCATTGAGATGTCATTAGGATGGCATGCAAATCATACATACAAACATTGATCAATTAGGAAGAAGTGGGAGCAAACATTATTCAAGTTCCAACAATGAAGCATACTTGTAATGCAAGCAAGAAATGAAGATGTAAGATGAACAATCATGTAATATGAATGCAATTCAGTAGCATATGGTATTGGAGATGACATTTAAAAGTCAATAATGTATACACAAAGTCCACACAAGTATCATGCTGAAGCACATTGAAGATTAGAAGCAAACATGGTTCAAACTAGGTCAAACAAGTTCAAACAAACACCCTAAGATTTATGAACTTAAGAGACATGTGGGGTAATGTTAGAAGCCATGGCATAGGGTCAAAAATGATTACAAATAGAAGTGGAATCATGTCAAATTAAGCGTGCAAGATCATACAAGAGTTAATACAAACATGTGCTCAAAGAAGATCAAGTGAGAATGCACAATTACACAACACATTTCAAGTTAAAGCATGTGCATACAAGTCATGTAAGGATGAACAAGCAATGACCTATAATGCAATAAAGATGACCTATAATGTTCATACAACATGTGTCAAGAGGTCTCAACAATTGCCAAAGAGAATTGCATACAATGCACATCAAAACACTAGCATATGATCTCTAACATCCACATAAACAAACATGCTTTTTATGAATTCCAAAAGAACATGTTAAGAAGATAATAAAAATTGAAAAATACAAGTATTTTGAAGTGCAATCAGTGTGCAAACATGTCTAAAAAAGATAGCTCAAAAATCATCAAGAATCATGCATAAACATGCCTCACAATGTCATACAAACCATGCAAGCAAAAGGCTCAAAGATCTCATTCAAAAGTCAATGTAAAATGACCTAATAAATCTAGGAAAAATGTATGAGATGCCTTAGTATACCACATAAACATGTATCAATTATTAGGCAAAAATTAAATCCACAACTATGTCAAACAATTCCAAACTGAAATATGTATCATGAATAAATGCACAAACAAAGGAAATTAGAAGAACATTCATGAAAAAAATGACAAAATATGATAAAATCAGAAAATAAAATAATAAAAAATTATTTAATTGTCTAAAAATGCACCATGAATTTTTTGGGGATTTTTAGATGTTGAGAAGTATTTTAAAAAATTAAAAATGTAACAATCCTGAAAATAAAATAAAAAACAAAGAAATAAGCCAGGGGGTGCCACGAAAGCAAAAACCAAGTTAAATGTGCTTTGGGCTCAGGGAGAGGGGGTACGCATAGCACAGCAAGCCCAGTCCAATACCACGTGATCAGAGGAGGTGTATAGCATGGAAAGTAGTCAATCATTGACTCCATAGTGGCCCTTGGATCTAGTCAGCGCAAGATGATCACAAAAACATGCAAATTACATGATTCACAATTCAAGCATATGATAAGTAACAAGGATGCACACACATGAAATCATACAATTCAAAAATATTCAGAAATTGAAGCACGTCCAGGGGAGGTGGTTTCATTAATGCGCTGGCACATTTTGGTGCGTTGGATCAAAGCAATCATGTGGCTATGTTATAACCTGGCAAATGAGTTAGGGTTTAGGTTGTTGATGAACACCACCGGTCGGAGAAGACTCCAGTCATCTTCTCTGGCCACTCTCCACCGTGCCAAAGTTTACAGGTCACCAGAAATTGTCAAACCACATATCAAAATAAACCTCAAGCCATGTAGATTCCAAATCCAGCTCCAAAATTCACAAACAAATCACACACAGAGATAATGGAAGCCAAGAAGTTTGCCCTAGGATTTTGAAACTATGCACCTATGGTGCCTATCAACTAGCGGGTGATCACATGGCTCATATTGAGCTCCAAACAAGCAGAAACAAGCAAAATTAAAGCATAATGAGAGCAAGAAATTATGAACTGAACCTGTACTTTGAAGCTGCTTCTAATCAAAAGAATACCAGAGAGGAGTTTCCACTTGCTTCTTGAACTTCAATCCAGCCAAATAAAGGCTATGTAAAGCTTCGAATTAATGAGATTTGGATGAAAAAAAAACTTGAAGCAGAAGATGCAATTTGAATATTCAATGCCAACAGTTCCAAGATCTCTTGATGATGATGATGAATCTTGAAGAAGAGTGAACAATAAACTCGAGTGGGAGAGAGAGCTCAGAGTGAGAGAGAGAGAGAGAGATTGAAGAATCGTGAGAAGTGGAAAATGATCCAAAGTTGGTTATGATTTCTGTTAGAAGTTCCTTTTGTATCTTGAGTTAACCGTTAACCACCTTGGTTAACAGTTAGAACTCTGGTTAATGCAAGGTGTAGTGAGAAATGGAGAGGGTGAGCTGAGAAATAAAGATTAAGTGAAGCTTGTGGAGGAATCCTCGTGTGTGATTTGATTCAATGTGGAGAGGATTATGAAGTGTTGTGGTGAGGTTCCAACTGAATGGTTATGATGATGTATTAAGTTATATCTGCTGCAATCTTCTTAAGCAAGTTTCTTTTATTCTCTTTTGGTTTGGACAAAAATGGTATGGATGGTACAAAAGCATGTGTGGCATGTAAGAGCTATGTTTGTCTCAAAAAAGCAATGTTTAGTTACATGGGATGAAACATGCGCATGACATCAACAAAGTGCACCAAATTCTGTTTACTTGGCATGGAAGAAACAATTGGTATGATGATGAGTTTAAAGCATGATATCTCCATGATCATAGGATGAAATGACATGGTTAAGGGTGATTTGGAAAGAGGAAATGTAATACAACCAGATTGGTATTGAAGACAAATGCAAAGGGAACCTTTAAGGTGCTTAAAATTGGCTATGGAAATGCTTGCACATGATTGCAATAGCATGTCACTTGACCAGGTCGTGCATGGCTCCTATGCATGTGGAATGAATCAGCTTGAGGCCTTACTTTGACCTAATATATCTCTCACATGGTTGATCAGATGAAAAAGCTTTCAACACCAAAGTTGAAGAGGGGATTGAGAGGAACAAAAGTCATGTTGAACATTTTTTCATTTGAAGCCCCCATCATAGAGAAATTTGCCTTGGAACATTGACATGTCATGCATACCAAGTGTTTGTGAAAACAACTGCGTGCTGACTGGTCATGACTTGCCATTTTGCCTTGATTTGTCTCAACTTTCATTGATCATATCTCTCTCAATTTTGATCCAATGGGCATATTCTTGGTATGGTTTTGAAGCTTGGGATGTGAACTTTTGATATGCCTCCCTAACTTTTCAATTTGGTGCTTGGAACATGGAGAAAGAATGCCCTAAAGTTGGGTGCTGACCTTGCCAAAACTTGCCATAAATTGAAACCCTAAGTTTCTAAATTTGGCAACTTTGAATCTTTCTTGATTTTTGATGAATCCCTTGATATTTCTTGACCAAATCTTCATCCATGAACATATTTGACATGAGGAACAATATTTTGACCTCAAAAGGTCAAGAGTTGAATTTTTCCTCTGCACAGTTGACTTTTCCCCAATTCTCCTGATCTTCAATCAATTGACCAATTGAAACCCTTCCAAACCCAATTGATGGACAATTCTCCAAGCTTAGACACTTAAGGACATGAGGAATACCATAGAATCAAGTCTTGCCCCAAAAGTCAGAAATAAACTGATTTTATGGCAAACCCTAATTTTGGTGTCTCCAGTCTAGGAGGAATCAGCACATCTTCCAAATCCAAATTCCTCTGAGTATGATGTGTATCCTCTCAAAAAAAGATGTGATGTGCCATTTGGTGATGATAGAGGCTCAAGGATCTTGCCCATTGGGGTGTTATACTCAAGAATTCCAAAAACCCTAATTTTGCACTGGTTAGGAGAAGATGATTCCCTTGAAATTTCTTGTCAAGCTTGATCATGTGACAAGAAAATGAATCAGTTAAGATCTCTTGAGGCTCAAGGCTCCTTTGATTTGATTGAGATACCTTAATCCCATGCCATGAACCAAATGATATGCAAAGATGATTATGCAAAGAATGCAATGAAACATAATCCAGTTAATGTTAAAAGCATGAGGGCAAATTTTGAGGTGTTACAAGTACCCCTCCCATGATTATGCACAAACCAGATGAAGAGATGTTCCAACATCATGTTGAACATCAGCAATCTTGAACTTCACATACAAGGATAATCAATTAAATACTTGAGAATACCCCAAATAGCAATTGATCTTAAATCCTTATTCAATAACCCTATTTCACTGTTGAAGCCATACTCCAACAGATCACTGCATGAACACTTATCAAGTATTCAATCTTTTTCAAGTATCTTCTTTGACAAACAAAGTGTTGAGATACCAAGGCTGTCACCCTTGACTCGAGTAACTAAGATTCTCTCTGAACGAACCCTATTTACCCCAACAGTTCTGAAATCTCCATTCATACTGGATCCACCCTTAGGGTTAAGAGAGATGAATCCTTCCTTGCAGTTTTGGATGGTGAAAATAAATCACCTCCACTTTCTTCAGGTTTATGTTTCACAGAAACACCCTCTAGTCAGAAGAAGAACTAGAAGACTCCAGACGCACGACTGATATGACTTTATGAGTGGACTTGAGAGACTTCTCAAGTATCTTTGACAACTTAGCTGATTAATAATTTACCAAATTCCTAGAGCAAGAACTTGATAAACCTAATCTCAACTCCCCTTCTCTTCAAATGAATTCAAACTGCACAATGGAACCAAGCTTCCAAGTACCAAGTCACCATAACAGACATCATCCAACAACTCTCTTCATTCCATCGCTCCCGACTTTGGAATAAAAAGATGCAGATATCATCAAATATAGAGGTCGGCGATTGATATCTTCCACCATCTGTCTTCAGCAACAACTCCAGAATCCCATAAATTCCAGAGCTCTTCCATCAAAAACATATGCAGCGGAACCACTAAGGAACAAATTCAACCTGCCCTAATAAGATGTCAGAACATCTTACAAGACACTTCAACAAGAGAACTAGCCATTACTCCTGCAGTTGTTGTGGAACCTCCTCAGCAACATGAACAACCACCGGGTTGTTACCTTCGATCCAGAACATCCATCCCATCCATTAATACCCTTTAGTACGTTTGAGTTGATTGATCTGATCTCCAAAACTCCTCCTTGTTTAAACATTAGAAAGTATCTCCCAAAGATCTCATCCAGAAACAGACAGGATGCATGCTCTGATACCTATTGAAATTCTAGCATAGCAGACAACAGATGTCCTAACACATGTCAAGACATTGTTCTGCATAATTATTAAACAAGAAGCAGAACAACAGACACATTTCCAAAACATCAGTAACTGCAGAAAGACAGATGTTTCAACATTTATTCCAACATGTTTATCAAGAACACCAACAGAATAAGTAAATATGCAGAAAAATAAAAGAACACAACCCAGTTCGGTGCAATTCACCTACTCTGGGGGATACCAATCCAGGAAGAAGACTCCACTATCTGTAGTATTACCATAAAGCTAAACTCCCCCGATTACAACTTTATCTCCTAATCACTACCCAATGAAATCTTTATCAAAGACATCTTCTTTGATATGAGAATCACTACTCATTTCCCCAATCACAAACTGTGATATCTACACCATCCCAGTCAATACAGAATTATGTCAAGCACAATTCATTATCTAAAGGCTTCTGAATCTATACAATACCTATGTCTTCCACAGTGTATCAACCCGATACAAAGGGAGACTTACAATCCTAAGAGCCAACGACTCTCAAAACCCTAAACCCTTGTTTTTATATAAGCGAACTAGGTTACAAAAGTTACATTCTAGGTACCTAAGTAAAACCCTAGGACTAAGTCTTCTTATATAGTCTTATGTCTTGGGCTTTTCATCTTTGGTCCTTGATCCACTCCTGCGATTGATCCTTGAGTCTTGCAACAAATATAAAACAGATTTAAATCAATCTATTATAACATTCCAGGATGTCGAGTCTGTATGCTGGGACATCTCATTCGACATCTGAGATCTTTGGCAGAATTATTTACTTTGGCCTTCATGTTGGAACATCTTTTTTAGCATCGAGCTTTACCAAAATTTGTCCAAATCATTTGAGCTTTCAACTTGCAACACTGTACGTAAATACTCAGCATGCTCTTCTTCATATTTCGAGTATATCAGAATATCACAATGAAAACCACAACAAACTTATTCAAATACTCATGAAAAATCTGATTCATATACTCCATGAACACACTGGTGCATTGGATACACCAAACGACATCACAGTGTATTCATAGTGACCATACCTCATCCTGAAATCTGTCTTCAGAATATCATCTGGCTTAACATGAATCTGATGCTAACCAGACCTCAGATCAAATTTTGCTAAACACACAATCGCCCACTATTTGATCCATCAAATCGTCGATTCTCGAAAGTGGGTATTTATTCTTGATAGTCACTTTATTCAACTACCTATAATCAACACACAACCTCATACTACCATCTTTCTTCTTAACTAACAACACAGGAGCACCCCACGGAGTAACACTCGGTCAAACAGACTTCTTCTCAAGCAATTCTTCCAATTGTTTCTTCAATTCACTTAACTCAGAAGTTGATATCCGGTAAGAAGCCATTGACACCAGACTCGTACTTGGTATCAATTCCACCGCAAACTTGACTTCACGCTCTGGGGGCAAATCACTTACGTCGTCTGGAAATACATAGGGGAATTCGCAGACAACAGGTGTCATACCCCAAATTTTGACCACTAAGATTTCCCATCATTGTGAGGGTCATTACCACAATATGGATGAACCATCATGCCTCATCAATCTCCTCAAGGATTGTCGAGCATCTACTACAACCAAGAATTAGGGCTTCGAGCCCTCCTAGAACATTTAGACAAAAGATAAATCAAGAAATGACATGATCTTCAACTTGTATAACCTCTTAAAACATCCAAAAAGGATCAATAGGACCCTCACATCAAAAATCAAGCACAAAAGTTATCACATTCCAAGTGTTTTGATCCTCGAAACACCCGATATCGCCAAATTAGGGTTTTGGACGACTGGGAACCCCAGAGTGAGATTTTCACAAGAGGATGAGTCAATACTTCAACATATGACTCAATATGCTCAAAATAACCCTAGGAATCCATTTACAAATCTAAATTACCCTCAGAGGATGCATTCCCCAAAAGTCGGGAATTAGGGTTTTTACGCGCCGAACCGCTCCGGAGCCAAAAGTCAAAACATGACTTTTTGGAAAAAATGATCCTTATGACTCATATTTTCATAAAATATGATTTATAATATCATTTGAACAAGAATTGATCAAGAAACCAAGATAACTTGTAAAAGGGGTAATCTTGAAAAATTGAAAATTTTTCTAAGTTACCAAATTTGGATGGTTTTGGTGACAACTGTAACACCCCAAAATTTTCCCTCTCATTTTTCATATCATTTAGCATGTGCTTTCATTGCATTGCATTGCATTCAAGTCATAGAAAAATAAAACATTTCATCATTGGTTCATCATAGGGCATGTGATCAGTTAATTTCAAAGTATTGAGTATCTAGAGCAAGAGAGCAAGAGCCAGGTGTCTTCAAACAAGCCTCAAGGGTCTCTTATATCATATGACATCCCATTTGATCCCACAAGTCATTGGAAGATGGGAATTAATCAAGAAGTTGGACAACTCATCATCTCTTATCAAAAAAATAATCCAAATTAGGGTTTTGGTTTCAAGCAGTCTCCTGAAGAAATTTTGGTTCAAACTTGATCTCAATGTTTTCCACATGATGTCAAGTATCTAAGGATTAAAGATTTCCCATTGGTTCATTTCAAAAGGTTTTCAATCGGTCAGTTGCTTGAGAATCAAGAAATTGGGGAAAAAAGTCAACTGTGCAGTGAAAAACTCAACTCCTGACCTTTTTAGGTTAAATTCATGAAATTCAAGTCACATATGTTCATTGAACAAGATTTGATCAAGAAATGTCAAGAGATTCATCATAAATCAAGAATTGTACCAAGTTTCCATTTTTAGAAATTTAGGGTTTCTAAAAATGGCAGGTTTGGACCATTTTGCACTCTACTTCAAGGCATTCTTTCTTCAAGATAAAAGCTTCAAACTTCAGGCCTAAGTTGAGCCAATTAAAGATCACATCCTAAGCTTCAAATCCATATCAAGAACTCTTCCATTGGATCAAAATTGAGGGAGTTATGATCAATCAAAGTAGAGCAAAATCAAGGCAAAAACCAAGTCATGACCAAGCAAGACTAGGCTGACACGCAGTCATTTCATCAAACATGTGGTGTGCCAAATGTCAAGCTAATTTTCTCAATGATGAAGGCTTCAAATGAAAAATTGTTGAACATCAAAGTTGTTCATCTCCATGTCCTCTTTAACTTTGATGTTGATAATTTTCTCATTTGAACAATTTATAGAGGTCATATGAGAGCTCAAACATGGTGGTCTCACACTGAAACTCCATAGGCACCAAGGCCTTGCCTGCAGACCAAGTCACACGCCCATACACTGGTTGTGTTCCCTTGTGTTTCAGGTCATTTTTATGCATCTTCCAAGCTTCCATTCACTTTGATCCAAGCATCAAACATGTTCTTTGATAGGTCCTTGATTCATAGGCCTCAAAATCATACATTTTCATCCATTAACTTGAAAGAATTGCATCTTTGAACATCATTCTTTTCATTGTACATTTGCTGCCCATTATAGAAGCTTTGTTTGATTTTTATGCCTTGGCTTCCTTGTTTCACACGCATACATACATTTCCCCATGCTTTACTTCATTTGAGCACACCATCCCTTACACGCGCATGAACACATACATGACCATGCATGAAAATAGAAAAAATTCAAATTGCAAGAAGCTTATGACAAGTCAAGGCTATGCTGCAGCAACATCATCTCATCATCATTCATTTCATCACCTCTTCACCATAAGTAACATAAACTCCTCCACATATGGACAAAAACTCAACTCGGGCTCTAACTAACTTGACTCAGCCTCAACTCATTTAACCACATTTCCAACTGTTAACTCTTGTAGTTAACATCTTAACTAGCCATATAAGAATCAAACTCTAACTGATTTTGGAGTTCACCCTCATTCTTCACACCCACACCTTCAAGCTCACACTCTCTCTCTCTGATTTCTCTCATTTTTTACACTCTCACTCTTACACTTCATTTCTCACGAATTCATCTAAAATTTCTCTCAAAGTTCTCTCTGATTTCTCTCTCTTTTCACACGAGTGCTCCATTGTTCGTCAATATCTTCATCAATTCATCATCCTTAAGCTTCTTTGATCAAGAACAAGTTGAATCAAGATCATTCTCCTCAAGTGTAGCTTCACTGCAATTCAAATTTCATCTCTGTTCTCTTCAAGATTCAAAGCTCCATAGCATTTATTTTGCTCTATTGAAGCTCAAGAACTCAAGCATCACCTCTGGTTTTCTTTTGATCCAAGATTTCTTCAGTTACAGGTTCATATTCTTCCAACTTATCCTTGAATCTTTCATGCGATTTACATTTGTTTCTGATTGATTTGAAGCTTACTAGAAGCTATTGGTTATCTGGCTAGTTGATAGGCTTATTAAAAGCATAGATTCAATTTTTAGGGCAAATTGTTTGTGCTCGATTCTCTCTGTACATGCATGATCTGTGAAATCTAAGCGTGGATCCGTGTTCTACATAACTTTAGCTTTCAAATGATATATGTTTTATGAATTTCTGGAACATGTGAGTGTTTACAATTGTCGGAGATGGCCGGAGAAGATGACCGGAGTCTTCTCTGGCTGGTGAGGTTGCCTGAATCTCTAAAACCCTAGCCGTTGCCAACTTTAAGACACAACCGTTTGATTTGTTTGATCCAATGGCTCACAGCGCGCCAGCGAATTAATGAGTGTGCTCTCACTCACGTGACTCTCTCACTCTTTCTTTATTCTGACTTTGACTTTGTTTTGTGCGTGCTCATTCATGATATTTACCATGTGCTTGCGTCGTAAACCATTAGACCTGCATACTCTTCTCATCATCTCATCATGACCTGATCGTATGGCTTGCTTTGAGTCAACTTTTGACTGAACTCCACCATAATTCTCATACACACACGCGCATAGTGGACTGGACTTAAATTGCTTTTCACACACCCATACTTTAAGCCCAATCACATTTTGAACTTCATTTTTGCTATGTCTACACCCCTGTGTTAATTCTTTTCACATTTTATTTTTATTTTTGACATAGTTTTCATTTCCTTTTATTAAAAATACCAAAACTCATGATAAAATTCCATAAAAATTTACATAGCATTATAATACATTTAAATAATTTTTGATTGTTTTACTTTCTGATTTTATGATATTTTACCATATTTCCATGAATTTTCTTTCATTTTCTTTTGGTTGTGCACTTCATCATGACACATGCTACATCTTGATTTTATTTGACACAGTTGTACCTTGAATTTTCGCATAATAATTGGTATGTACATTTGTGATATGTTGAGATATGTTTTTCATTTTTTTTTGGATTTTATAAATCATTCTTGATGACTTTTGAGTGAGGTCTTTGGACCATTTGTGTGGATGTTTGGTATGGCATGGTGAGACATCTTTGAGCATGATTCCTAGCCAATATTTTGTATATAGTTGGTCCCTGACCTCAAGCATGTTAGGTTCAGATTGCATATTTTTTTTATGACTTCTAACTATTTTTCATGCCATTTTTATTGTGAGCATTTATTGGTGTTTACATGTTTGGTTCCTAGGGTTTTGAAGAGGCATTTATGCCATGCCTTGGAATAGTTGTGTAAAACTTGTATGCTTTGGTTTGGACACTTTTTAAGGACCTATAATCCATCTCAAGTTGCTTTTAAATTATTCATAATGTGCATAAAAACATGTATGTTTGAAGCATCCTTTTGCATCCATTGTGTGTTATTCTAACTTTGTGTTTGTGGTACCATTCTTTGCCTATCTTTTGCTAACCCTCTTTGACACTTGTATACATGATGTTGAGGTATAGCTAATGACTTATAAAGTATTTGTACATAGGTACATGACCCATAATTTGTTTGTGCATGATTAACTTTGCATTGTTTCCAAAAGTGAAGTTTGCCTTTGTTTGCCTAGTTTGGTTTAATCCTTTGAACTTTACTTGCATGCCTTGAATGTGAACTTTGTGCATTATTTAGAGAACCATTCTCTACTGCCCTAGGCTCTCTTCATTGATGTTTTCACCTCTAATGCTCTTCTTTTGCTTGCCTTGCAAGTCTTTGTTTTTAGGAGCTAGTTTTGCTTTGAATTGCCTTGTTTTGTCTTAAGGACTTAAACTTGTTTTACATTAGCTATTGGTGGATGTTTATAAGATGTGTGCACACTTTTAACATGAGTTCAATTCTGGTTTTGGTTTACTTTCATGTCCTTTTCCTATACTTGTAACCCTTAGGTGATTTCTTTTGTTGGTTTACCTTTAACTTCAAAGTAGATTAGTCTTGTAGCATAGTTGTAACTTGACTTGTAATTTCATAATCCTTTTAGGTCTTTCACTTTGACTAATGTGACTCAAATGTACATAGTCATTAGACTTAGGTTTTCACATTGTACATACACTCTCTTGTTATTACTAATGTCTTTGGTTCACATGTGCAAGGTGCATAAAGGAGACATTCCAAAGGTGGTTTGACCATTTCATTTTGCAAATAGAAATTGTTTCTAACTTGGTTTGCTATTTGTTTATAGGTGCTTTCGTGACTTGCTTTCGTTGCACTTTCATTGCTTTACTACGGATTTATATCCGTTTGGTAGGACTCCTTATCTCTTCACTTCTCTTTAATGCTTTCAAATGCCATGAGAAGTAGGAATAGTCGATGCCATGATAAGTAGGATTGTATGGAAAGCCCTCAAGTGAGGCCATGATTGTGTTTGTTTACTTTTGTGCCTAAGACCTGCAAGAGGCATCCCATTCCCATATTCCCTTGTAAGACCTCCAAGAAGGCAATTGATGAAAGTTAGGGTTCGCAACCGACCCCCGTTATTCTAGTTGAGTCGTTCTTAGCTCTCATTACATGATTGAAGCTTTGAACATCACCTGCTCATGTTATCGATTCGGTCAAGTGGAATATAGGGTTCGTACCAACCTCTACGCTTTGTCTTTAGCTCACATCGACCGATGTTGACGCTTATGTGATCTCATTCACATCTTTTTTATTGATCTACTTTGATATATGATATCATTGTATTGCTTGTTTAGCTTTTGCTTCCTCATTAGGATACCTATTCTAACTTGTTCAAGTTAGATAGGTTAGAAAACATAACATAGGACTAACTTTTGCATGACAACATTAGGTAGACTTCCTTTCTCATCCTGACATTAGGACAACCTTTGCATGCTAACTTGTAGGACCGAGTTTCCCTTTAGCCTTCTGTAAGTCTTTTCTCTCCCTATTGCGATCGAGACCGTCCCCGATCACCCGTAGTAGCGTGAACTATGAATGCTCTGATTCCTCTCTCACGCCCGATTGAGGATACGTAGGCACGAGATACGATATCTCGGCGAGCATACTAACAACTAACTCCCCTTTTCTCTTGCACCCGTGCGATCGAAATGAATCACCTAGCACATTAACAACTAACTTCCATTTTCTTTCAAACCTTTGAGTCTCTCTTTCTCATCTCAAAACAAAAAGCAAAAACATCTTAATAAAGGCATAACATATATTGCATTTGACCCTTTCATGTGAGAATAAGATAGTGAGGGGTCTTCTCTCACTTTCATAGAATGTTTAGCGTACGTCCCGTCTTGGGTCGATATGCGAGGCATTCGATCCTACATGAGAGACTTAAATACAATATGCGTTATACACAAAAATGATCAAAACACTTCTTTCAGAATACAAAAAACAAACAAACAAATTCTCTTCTCATCTCCTTCATTCCATTCTTAAGGACTCGTCATGTCCATTCTACCGTAAACAGGTAACGCCGAAGTCTCCCTACAGCGAGTTGCAACACCTAATTGCTGGAATGCGCACTCTGACGTTTCCATTAAAAAACACCAACAAAGCAACCCTTAGTTAGGGGAACTACGTCGCTCTGATTCTCATATTCCCGATGAGATACGTAGACAGTGGGGTAGGGCCCATTCGAGCACTTCTTTTATTTTCCCTACATTTGTTTCTCGTTCTCTTTCCATTCTTTTTCCAGTATCTTTTCTATCACCCTTTTAGTAGTACTTCAAGCGTGGATCCCGTCGAGTACGACGGACGTGAAGGGGTGCGATAACCTTCCCTTCACGTAACCGACTCCCTTACCCTTTCTCTTTGGTTCGCGAGACCTTGCTCTTTCCTTTCTCCCGGGTTTGCACAGCATTACCTTTCCCTTTCTTTGGGATAAAAATGCCTGGCTGGCGACTCTTCTTTCTTTCTTCCGCGCCACTTTCGCGTTTGTACCTGGATGAAAATCCCGGGAGTGACAGCTGGCGACTCTGCTGGGGATAGTTGACCTCTTGCTGGTCCCTCCCCGATGCGAGTCTCTCCTAGCGCTTGTTTGTTTCCTTTCTTTGGGTGTTTACTATGATGTTGTACTTTGCCGTATTTGCTGTTTACTGTATTACTTCTTTACCGTACTTTACTGTATTTACCGCATTTTAGCATTTTCATTTCATATACTGTAGTATACTAGACTGTGCTGTTTCTGTTTGGTGGAATGGGGAATCTGAGAGATAGGCCCAGTACACAGGCCTGAGTGCACTTATGTTTAGTGTGTTTCATATCCTCTCACGCTCCATTTTGGTGCGAGGAGGGAATATGAAACACAATCTGGATGTGGTTCTCTCTAGAGAATTCTGCGTTGTGGGTCTTCCACAATGGTAGAGCTATCTGGAAGAGCTGCTAAGTCTGGATGACCTTTAGGATGACCCCTCTTTATTTTGAGGTGAATCAGAGGACGATCTTTTTGTTTGGCGATAGCATTGTATCCTACGGGCTGAATGTGCTATTGCTTCTCATTCCGGGATCCAAGTATGAGGATCCTACCTTTTAGAACACACCTGTGAGATTGGGGGGATGTTTACAGGTTTGCAGGTAACCTTGACCTCCTACCTATCATTTTGTGTACTTTCTCCTATGATCAGTGATTTGGGTACTTTGTTCTGGTATTCTGGATCTGGTTCTTTACTGGTGCTTGGGTCTGATATTCTTGATATGCTGCTACACAGACACTTGGCTCTATCCCAGTTATTGCACCGACACTGCAAATTCTGGCTCTGATCACATGCCTAGCTGCATTTCATTCCATGCATCATTAACATTTATGTTTTTTCTTTCCCAGGTCTCAGTATTGTTTCTGATTCCGGTGGGTATTTTCTCTATTTCAGATGGAAGGTCCTCCAAGAAAGAATAATGTGCATTACATGTTCTTTGACACCAAGGTGGGTCAGTTGCAGAAGATGGTATCTCTTATTACTCCAGATTATGTGGGTATGTTCTGAAAGGCTCATGGAGAGATTCTGACTATGGTTGATGATTTGAATACTTCAGAGGGGAGTGTTATTCATACTTGCTTGTAGTTTTATGACCCACAGTTAAGGTGCTTCACTTTTTCGGACTTTCAGTTGGCTCCGATGCTAGAAGAGTATGCCATTCTTCTAGGTGTGCCTCTCAAACACCAGATTCCTTTTAACTCTGATATGCGTCCTCCAAAGCATGAGGAGGTAGCTAAGGATCTCCATCTGAGTGTACATATGGTAAAAGATAACCTCGCCACCAAAGGTGGTTTATCCGGTTTTCATCTGGATTTCTTGGTTGCCAAAGCTGAAGAGTGTGCTGCTAAGGCTCAATGGGAAACAGTTTGTGCTATTCTGGCCTTGAGCATTTATGGGATTATGTTGTTTGCTGATGAGTCCAAGTTTGTAGACATGAGAACCATCTATATCTTTGTGTTGAGGAATCATATACCTACACTCTTGGGTGATTTGTATTATTCTATGCATTATAGGAATGAGAAGAAACGAGGGGGATTGGTTCGATGTTGTGCACCTTTGTTTCATAAATGGCTCATGAGACACATACCGAGTTCGAGGCTTTCTTGAATCCTCATCCTTCAAAGAATTGGGCTAAAAGGTTGATTAAGTTGACGGCAAAAGATATTCGTTGGTTTGATCAAAGAATGAAGGGTGGGAATTTTATCAGTAGTTGTGGATGACATCCAAATGTGCCACTCTTGGGAACAAAGGGTTGTATCAATTACAATCCTGTTATTTTAAGGAGACAGTTGGGATTTGCTTTAATAGATCCTCCGAAGGATAGTGAATTGGAAGAATCCTTCTTTTTCTCTGTGAAAGATAATCTTTTGTTGGTAAGGCAAGCGGTCGGGGCTTGGGGCAATTTGCAAACAAAAGGTAAAGTGGTCTTTGTCAAGTGCAATAATGTGTCTTCTCCTCAGTATGATGCATGGTTGAAAAGAAGAGTTTAGATCACTCTTTTGCCATTCCCTATGGAAGGTCCGTCAGATCCAGTTGCTGTTGAACCCGTGACCATGATAAGTGTTATTGAATATAACAAGCTTAAGGCGGAAAAGGACAAGGCAGTCAAGATGAATGAGAAGCTAGGCGAAGGACTCCGAAAGACGCTTTGTGATAAGCATAATGTTGAGCATGAAGTTCAAAAGTTAACCGAGCGTCATGAGGAAAATGAGAAAAGTATTGTTGAGGACACTATCTATATTCGGAAGATTAAACAAAATGAGATGGCATTAAAAGAGGCGTGCAAGAGTATCAACGAGCAGTTGGCAAATTCTGAAAATGCACTTTCCAAAGGGCAGCAGAGATGGGATGAGTTCTCCGAGTGCCGAAGGAAGATTAAAGCAAGAATCAGGGCTGAAAATGATGAGTTGAAAAAGAATTTGAAGAGTAAAGAAAGTGAATTTCTCAAGAAACTTAGTTCAGCTAACCGATAGATTGAAGATCTGAAAGTCCGCGCTGGAGTAAAGAAAGTAAAATATTTAGCTGTTAAAGATCAAATCAGGAAGCTGGAGGAAGCTGTCAAGATAAGGAGTTAGCTGATCAGGAGTCTTACAGAGTGCCCTAATGATCCAGTTACCGAAGCACTTCTCAAGGAGGTTCGGGAAGACTTGTATGGGCTTAGTGTCTGAAGCATTTTCGTTGTTGTTCTGAGAACTCACCATCAGGCTGGTTGATGGGTTTTCTTTTGTTTGTATTCATGCTTTCAGTTGTATTTGTTCAGAACAAATTTGTATTTGACAGTTCCACACCTGGTTGTGGGTTTTCATTTATGCTATGGGTATTTCGTCTTGGTATTATTGATTCTATGAGGTGGATTCTTCATCAAATTATACAATGGTTCACACACTCACTGGGCCGTATATGATGGATATTCTGATTCATTAGTGTGCACCTCTGATGTTCTCTCAATATTAGCAATTGCAGAGTGTTCAAACTTAAGGTGCAAGACTTGATTGATTAAAAGGTTATCACACCAGACGGATGGCCCATAAATTGAACTTTTTTCATCAGATAGAGCACCCAGTTTGCAAAGACATCTTCAGAATCAATAAGTCCAGACGGAGTCAAGCCTCCTCAACAAGGACAATCATTTAGCTTCTTTACTGCATTTTCATGTGTAGCTTTTTATGTTTGTCAAAACATTTGTATGCATGCATGAAATCTGTTTTTCTTTTTATGTTAATCCTAATAAAGCGCGCATGTTTTTCCTGAAGTAATCCATTCGTATTCACTCATAAGTTTGTATATGTGCATTGCAATACCAACTGTCGTGCTTAAACTCTTGAGGGAGGATGATAAGTTGAAAACGCAAAAATCTCTAATTGTGTGCTTTTGGATAAAACCCTGTTGACGATGTGTAAAGGCATTGTTTCAAATCCCAAACACTGAAGATATAAGGAGATAGACCCTCGTCCAAATAGGAGCCCTAAAGTAGGAGTTTCTTTTAGTAAAAAAAAACCTTAACATTTAACCCTGGGGCTGGGTAGGCGTCAGTTAGTTTGACCAAGCGTTCAAACCTCAAAAGGAGTGTGCATCTAAGGATCCATTACTTTTCACTCTACCGCATCAATAGGTCCAAAGAGCGAAAACCACAATGGTTATCCCTCATCAACTGAGAAGTGAAACAGTCACAACCCTTCCAAAGAAATCAAGACAGCTGGTGTCACACGACGTGTTCAAGAAAAAAGAAAGAGAATAAAAAAAAAGAAATGAAAAAGCCCGCTAAGTTGAAACTTGAAAACAAGCAACTTAGGCAAAAGTTAGGGCATCCCGCTGGACTCCGAAATCGAAGATTCAAAAGAATCTGTTCAGGCAAAAGTTAGGGATAAGTAAAAGAATTTGAAAGCGATATGCGAACAGGATTACCCAAGAAAGATCCTCAAAAGAAAGAACAAAGTCGTGTGACACAAACACAAAGGCAAAAAGGGATGATTGTTACTCCAATAAACTGATTGGTGCTTAAACCGTTAAAAGTCAATGGTTCCTCAACCATCACAAAAGCTTCTTTTTAGAGGTGAATGCTAGTGCCGAACGAACTGAACGTAGGACTGGAGGACATCACGAAGAGTGGGTGGGCACTAATAAATTTTGAGCCTTATATCCCTTGTTTCAATAACCGTGAACCAGGCCCCGTTACAAAACCGAAAGTCCTAATTTGAAACAGGGTTATTTCGAAAGCATACTACCAAGAGATAGCGTTCCTGACTCCTGTGAGTTGTGCTAAAAGATCTTTGTTGGTGTTGCATGTGCATTGCATTATTTCATTCAAAAATTAATGTCGTATCCTAACCCGTGATCCGCTCACCAAGGGTTTGCGACATCTTTTCAGTAAAACTTCAAGATTAACATGTGCTTTGCATTAGAATTTTCATTCTCAGAATAAAACATTTTTCTGCTTGCATACATTTGTTTAACATCAAAAGAAGTTTACATATGGAAATTCAGTCCAGAAGCTTAATCTTGCCGAGTTGAGAATCCTAAAACTCCCGAAGGACAGCCATATCCAGTGGTACTTCCTTAGGAAACTTTGTTGAGCGGGAGCTTTCCCAACAAGCTGTGTTAAGACGTAGCCGATCTGGGACAATCACGTCGAATCATCTCTTTAAGGCGTAGCCAATCTGAGCCAATCACGTCGCGAAATCTCTTCAGAGTTCAGTTAAACTGGGGCAATCACTTCGAGATTCAAATCTCTCCAAAGGCAGGTATTCTGGGTCTTCCTTCGAAGATCAGTAGTTAGGAGCAAAACCACTTCAAGTTTCATACTGGGGCAGGTCATCCCAAGAGCATGAGAAGTTAGTCCATCCAGACGACTGATCAGCCTATCCAGGGTTCAGAATACTAGGGAAGAGTATTTTCAAGTCATTACAAATCCTTTCAAGGTAATTTACTTCAGGGATTATGAAGTCTGGGGCAGTTGCGTCGAGATCTGATAAATCTCTCCAAGAGTTTGAGGACCCTGGGACAGTGTGAATGCCCGGTCTTCTATAAAATCCTCTTGAGATGATTTCTTCCTTTAGACCTGATGGTCTGGGGCAAGTGGAGAGTTCAAAGGGCCGTAGAGACAGGTCAGGCTGGGTAACAAGTTTGTTTTTTCCCCAGTAGCGTTACTCTCCCCAGCACTGAAAGTTCATCATCCTTAGCAGAACTTGCTCTCCCCAGCAAGAGTACAGAGGATTGTGTTCCCCAGCCGAAGTTATGGTTGGTCTCGTATTCCCCAGCAAGCGGTTTAAAGTGGATGGCTCCAAGGTGGATATTGCTGTATCTCTAGTAGGGGATGTGTCAGACATCTTTGAAAAGACTTTATTTTCCCCATAGAGCCTGGTACTCACTTTCCTCAGCAGGCCAGGAAGTGTAATACCGTCAGCAACTGCACGCTCTAATCTCCAGTAGGGTAAATTCTTTCCTGCAATAGCAGGTTAAGCTCAATGTTATCCCTCGACAGGTTTCGTTGATTTTTCTCCCCAGCCGAAGTTATGGTTGGTCTCGTATTCCCCAGCAAGCGGTTTAAAGTGGATGGCTCCAAGGTGGATATTGTTGTATCTCCAGCAGGGGATGTGTCAGATGTCTTTGAAAAGACTTTATTTTCCCCACAGAACCTGGTACTCACTTTCCTCAGCAGGCCAGGAAGTGTAATACCGTCAGCAACTGCACGCTCTAATCTCTAGCAGGGTAACTTATTTCCTGCAACAGCAGGTTAAGCTCAATGATATCCCTCGGCAGGTTTTGTTGACTTTTCTCCCCTGCAGAGTTATTCTCTCCGGCATTGAGGTTTCATCATCCTCATCAGACTGTCACTCTCCACAGTCAGAGTACAGATGATTCTTTCCCCAGCAGAAAGGGATGTTATTCAAGAGATAATTGTGTGATGTCACACCGCAACCAGTGGATTCATTCATCTTATTGGTTCTTCCTATACTCCCCTGCAGAGTTGTATGTCTAGGTTACTATTTCCCCCAGCAGAGTCATCTTTGTAGATTTGTTGATTCTACTAATCTTGGGCTTGAAATTCCGCTTTCGATCGGTCTTTCTTCTTCGAGTCCGCCTTTGGTCGTCTTCGTAATCACTCTTTTGGTTCATCCCCTCAAAGTTTTATTGCTATACAGCTGGCCGTGTTCCTTCAACAGTCGTACGTGTCTTGGTTTACATCTTCTTTCGACACTCGTCCGTGTCCTTTTTCATATCCTCAATACTTCGTCTGTATTGATCTTAACACTCATCCGTGTTCCTTTAACACTCGTCTGTGTTCGGTTTCAATCCCCAGTAAAGTTGTCCTTTCAATACTCGTACGTATTAACCTTTTCTTTCAGCACCCGTCTGTGCTTGAACCTCTTCTTCCAATACCCGTCCGTATTGACCTTATACACCCATCTGTGTCCTTTCAGAACCCGTCTGTGTTTGAACTTTTTAGCCAATACCCGTCCGTATTGACCTTAGACATTCGTCCGTGTCCTTTCAGTACCCGTCCGTGTTTAATCTTCTTTAACCAATACCCATCCGTATTGACCTTTTAGACACCCGTCCGTGTTCTTTCAACACCCGTCCATGTTCTTTCAGCACCCGTCCGTGTGTGAACCTCTTTGACACTCGTCCGTGTTTATCCCCAGCATAGTCAACACTCGTCCGTGTTTATTTCAATCCACTTCAAAAACTTCATCCATACTGATCTCTGACACTCGTCCGCGTCATGACATATCATCTTTTATTACTTATTCCCCAGCTGAGTCAGAAGGTTGATTATCTCTAGCAAAGGATCTTGGGTTTGATAGATCCCCAAGCAGAGTTTTAATGACTCTTTTTCCTCAGCAGAACGTCATTCAGAAAGTTCTCATCCCCACCGGAGTTCTATGAACAGAGTAACCTCTCTCCAAGATAGAGTCATTCAAGTGGAAACTTCCTTAACAGGATCATCACACATTCGTGTATTTGCAAGCCAATTTATTTTTGGCAATTTGTGGTAAGCGTTATCCCATGCAGAAGGATTAATTCCCACAGAGCAATTGAAGGATCGAACAATGATCTTTCCCCACAGAGCAATTGAAGGATCGAACAATGATCTTTTCCCCGCAGAGTTGGATTCCTCGTCCGGAGTCTCTTTTGCATTTGTATATAGTTTGCATAGCATTTTCTAAAGTGTAGCATTCCATTGATATGGAGAATTACGGCAAAACTCAAACATACGCATACGAAACATAAGCCAGGTTCAACCGTTTACCTGCAAGCCAGATTAATTCACAGAAAAAACATTGTCATGCAACCCCAATAAAGCTTACTACAACACTTGATCGTACAATGTTAATTCAATACCCGTCCGTATTGACCTTTAACACCCGTCCGTGTTCTTTCAGTACCCGTCCATGTTTGAACTTTATTTCAATACCCGTCCGTATTAACCTTTGACACCCGTCCGTGTTATTTCAGCACCCGTCCGTGTTCTTTTCAGCACCCGTCCGTGTTTGAGTCCTTTATTTTCAATACCCGTTCGTATTGACCCTTCTCAACACCCGTTCGTGTTTGTACTTTTAAGTCAATACTTGTCCATATTGCCTTTGAGACACCCGTCCGTGTTCTTTCAGCACCCGTCCGTGTTTGAGTCCTTTATTTTTCAATACCCATTCGTATTGACCCTTTTCAACACCCGTTCGTGTTTGAACTTTTAAGCCAATACTCGTCCGTATTGACCTTTGAGATACTCGTCCGTATTTTCTTAATCATCGTCCCATACTCGTTCATATCGTCAACTTGGTCACTCGTCGTGTTCCTTTGATGATTGTCCGATGCTTGTTCGTATCATTGACCCGAACACTTGTTTGTGTCCCTTTCTGAATCATCCTCCGATACTCGTTCGTATCGTCGACCTGGTCCCTCGTCGTGTTTCTTTGATGATTGTCCGATGCTCGTCCGTATCGTTAACCCGAACACTTGTGTGTGTTCCCTTATTAATCATCGTCTGATACTCGTCCGTATCATAGACTTAGTCACTGGTCGTGTTCCTTTGATGATTGTCTGATGCTCGTCTGTATCGTTGACCCAAACACTTGTGTGTGTTCCCTTATTAATCATCGTCCGATACTCGTCTGTATCGTCGACTTGGTCACTCGTCGTGTTCCTTTGATGATTTTTCGATGCTCGTTCGTATCATTGACCTAAACACCCGTCCGTGTTTTCTTTCCATACTCGTCCGTATGGTCATTGATAATCGTTTGTATCCCTATTTCGATACACGTCGTATCAATCTATGCAGTTATTTGTTGATACTTCCAGAAGGGTTTATATCCCTTTTCTTCTTCATTCAGCATGCAAATTTTCTGGTTGTTTTGGTATTCAATCATAATTCACCTTGATTGTATGAATAGCCATTGCAATCATCCTTCTCAGGTTAAATGATGATTGAATAGGGGCAGCTGTAACACCCCAAAATTTTCCCTCTCATTTTTCATATCATTTAGCATGTGCTTTCATTGCATTGCATTGCATTCAAGTCATAGAAAAATAAAACATTTCATCATTGGTTCATCATAGGGCATGTGATCAGTTGATTTCAAAGTATTGAGTATCTAGAGCAAGAGAGCAAGAGCCAAGTGTCTTCAAACAAGCCTCAAGGGTCTCTTATATCATATGACATCCCATTTGATCCCACAAGTCATTGGAAGATGGGAATTCATCAAGAAGTTGGATAGCTCATCATCTCCTATAAAAAAAACAGTCCAAATTAGGGTTTTGGTTTCAAGCAGTCTCCTAATGAAATTTTGGTTCAAACTTGATCTCAATGTTTTCCACATGATGTCAAGTATCTAAGGATGGAAGATTGCCCATTGGTTCATTTCAAAAGTTTTTCAATTGGTCAGTTGCTTGAGAATCAAGAAATTGGGGAAAAAAGTCAACTGTGCAGTGAAAAAGTCAACTCCTGACCTTTTTAGGTCAAATTCATGAAATTCAAGTCACATAAGTTTGTCATACCCCAAATTTTGACCACTAAGATTTCTCATCATTGTGCAAATCATCACCACAATATGGGGGAGCCATCATATTTCATCAGTCTCCCCAAAGATGGGTGAGCATCCATTACAATCAAAATTAGGCAAGCCCTCTCAGAGCCTTAGACAAAGGGTCAATCAAGGAATGACATGATCTTCAACTTGTCTAACCTCTCAAACATACACAAAGGATAAAAAAGGACTCCCACTCCAAGGATTAAGCACAAAGCTGCTCCCTTCTAGGTGGATCAAGCCTCAAGATCGACAGTGTCCCCAAATTAGGGTTTTGGTCGACCAGGGCCTCCAGATGGAAAATTTTCATCTGGGCACAAGCCAATGATCCAAAACACAACCTAATATACTCCATGGAACCTCATGGACCCAATCATCAAGTCAATTTTGCCTTAGGGGTTGCATTCATCAAAAATCAGGAATTAGGGTTTCTTGACCTAATTCACCCCTAAGTTGACTTTTAGGGCAAATCATGAGCCAAGACCTCAAGAGAGGGTTTGAGAGTCTCTAATGAACTATATTGATCCATTTGGAACAATGGATTAATCCAAGAAGCTTGAGCAACAAGTCTCAATTTCATCTGCACCACAATTAGGGTTTTAAGGAAAAAGTCAACTGTAACTTTGACTTTTGACAGGGACATGCTCTCAAACCCTAGGACATACCTCAATATACCCCATGACACCCATGGACCATGTCCATCAAGTTTGATTTAGGTCAAGGACATGATTTCCTGAAGAATTGCACAGTTTGGAATTCATCTGATAAAAAGTCAACTGTGCACAAAAGTCAACTTTGACTTTTTGAGATTTTTCACCAAAATGGATTTTTAACCCTAAAATGATGTTAATGTGTGATTTGAATCATCATTCATCAAGAAAAATCAAGAAAAGTTGGATAACTTGTAAAAGGGGTAACCATAAAAACTTAGAAAATTTTCAAAGTTAAAAATAAAGTGACAAGGGTACCAACTTTGGAGGATCATAACTCTTACACCACAAATCCATTTTTCTTCATCCAAATATGGATTTGTAGCCCTCATTACCCTCTACAAAAACTTCAACTACAATTCATTCCAATTCATTAAGGATTTTGAGTTATGGAGTGATCAAAATGGCTGAAAAATGAAAATGTCACTTTTTCCAACACTTAGTGAAATTTTCACTAAGTCCAAATCTGTCTTCATTTTTTTTCCAAATGTAGGGCGATTTTTCACTTGGATTCAAAAGGGATCAAAACCAAACATGTTCAAACAGTTGTTGTATCATGTAAGGGCTTTCCAAAATGGCCAAGAACATTACCAAATTCAATTTGAGTCATGAGATATGACATTGGCAAGTTGCCTTGCTGAAATTTGCCAAGGCAAGGCAGATTTTGCACTTTTGGTCGATTTGCCAAAATCAGCCAAATCCAAATGCTCCTATCCACTTGGACACATCTGAGTATTGAATCTAAAGGGGACAATCACTGAGCCGAGCCTCCAAAGTCCTTAGAACAAGAAAAAGCATGTTGAACCTAGAATTGCCAAAATAGGGACAAGACTCCAAATTTGGATTGGAGCATTCAATGGAAGCATCAAGGTGGCATGGACTGAGCCATTTTCATTTGAATTCAGTCAAGACTTATCCAAGACCAAGGGAACCAGCAGCCTGTGCCCTAACCTCTAGTCAATGGCTAGAGGAGACTTGAACTTCCATTGGCCAACATTGAACAAACCTACTCAGCAGTTGCTATTCACTATTCCTTGCAAAACAAACTTGCTCTACTATAAATAGAGCTTAATTTTGATCAGTTTAAGTACACCAAAGCCATCAAACAGATGCTTTCCTCAAAATCTCTTCTTTCACTCCAATTTTGCCTTCTAAGGCAAGTCACTATCGGGTTTTGAGTTTGAGAGCTTTTCCAATCAAACCAATCACTCACACACCTCACAGACATCATATAGAAGTGATCCAAACACTCACATAACATCTGGAACACTGATTTCACAAAATCACCAGCCAATTGCTCAAGTTCATGACAATTTTGCAGTTGAGGTGCCATCCTCAATTCCAAACCATTTCAATCCATTCTAAGCACTCAGACACATCACTTGGCACCTAGGGAAGCTATCCACATCATTGGAACCAAGCTGTAACACCTCCAACACCAAACACGATCACCAGCTGCAAGTGGTAAGCATGAGCTCTTCTAACTCTATGATCCATGAATTTTTTGCTGCACAATAATTTGGCCATATGTTCATAATCATGCATGGAATGTTTCCCCTCAATAAATTGCATTGTTTGAATTGTGTATCAAAAATCCTAGCCTTCATGCAGAAATTAGGGTTCTTGAGGATTTTTCATGATTTCTTGTTATATGTTTAATTTAAATGAAATTAATTGACATAGACATGATCGTGAGGTTGAGACGAGCATAATGATATATGGATTGCATGTTATAATCAAGTATTCAGTGAGATTGGATAGAAAATGCAAATCTGGCCAAACCCAGAACACGCGCGTGTTCTTGGTGTGTTCTTGGCGCCATTTCTTTCAAATTCAAATATTTGAATTTTGTGATTTTAGTTAATTGATTCAAAAATTAATTTCTCTCTGAGTTTTAATGATTTTGAGTTTATTCTTTTTTTAATAATTCACAAAAATGTTAAAATATTTTATATTATCAAAAAATCCCAAAAATATTATTTATTTCATATAATTGATATTTTTGCAAAGAATTAATGTTTTAATTGTTTTTAACATTTAAAATATTTTTTTCCACATTGATTGTGCAACTTTTAATGCTTTCTAATTATTTTGTATGTCAATACTTAATTTTTGAAGCATTAATCCAAGATCACAATTTGTTTTTCATATGTAAAACAATTTTGATCATTTTAATTGAATTTTTATTCAATTAAATACATTTTTTGAAAACAAATTAGGGTTTTGGATTAATTCAACCCTCATAAATCATTTTCAAAAACACTTTGGGCCTCTAATATAGTGTAAGACCCAATCCTTTTTTGACCAAATCATTTTTGGGCCTCAGTGTATTGTATAAGTCCCGATACCGTCAAAAACAAACGGCGCGATCGTCGCCTTTTCAAAATAACCTTGGGCCTCTCCTTGAGTTATAAGACTCATTCAAAACTTTTTGGGTCTCTAATAGAGTGTAAGACCCAATCCCCTTTTAACCAAAACATTTTGGGCCTCATTTATTGTATAAGTCCCTCTGCGTTAAAAGAAAATCTCGGCGCGATCGCCATTTTTTAACGAAAAGTCAACTGGGCCTACCCTCGAGTAGTAAGACCCATTTCTTTTCTTAAAATACACTTGGGCCTCTCGAGAGAGTGTAAGACCCATCCCTTTGTACAGAAAACCATTTTGGGCCACAGTCACTTGTATAAGTCCCTCTGTACAAATTCAAACAATGCGCTCACTGATAAAACCCTGGGCCTCTCCTTGAGCTGTAAGCCCCAAATCTTTCTTTTTCAAAACACTTTCTCCTTTGATTTTGAATATACTGTTGTTTTCAATCTTTCTTTGTTGAACAACTAACCACACAGCATGGAAGCTCTACAACCGAGTAAGTGGTTATTGCTTTCATTTACCGCTTTCCTATACATATAACTGTATTGTGGGACTGTTTCACTGTAAGTCTTCTTTCATAAACTCATATCAACTATGTAATAATAGTATAGATATTTAGAGTTTCCCCGACAACTACGTCTAGCATTAAACCCGTTGATCACTCTTAGAAATAGTCTAAACTAGATCCCCATAGGATTACCAGACACAGTCTTCCCTCCTCTTGGGGTTAAACAATATGGAGACATGAAAGGCACCATTCTCTGTGAACCCTTTCATAGACTGTCACTCGTAGAAGTTGTCAAAGAAACTCTATTCCCTAGAGATGATCTTTTCTCCGTGAATGGCATCTCTTGAGTTTCTTCCAAATTCTCAAACTTTCCTGACTTGATCTATTCCTTGTGAATAGCTTGCCTTGAATTTCTCGGGGTTTAGGGACCCATCGGCTTCTTAAAAGCAATCGTCCTCCTCTTGGGCATTATACAAGGACCCACAGGCTTCCTAAAAGTAACCCAGCCTCCTCTTGGGCTTAGTACAAGGACCTTACGGCTTCTTAGAAGTATTCACTGCCTCCTCTTAGGCTTCGTATAATGATCTCTTCCTCCGGGAATGATAGCCTCCTCTTGGGCTTCGTACAAGGACCAATCGGCTTCTTAAAAGTTTCCAGCTTCCTCTTGGGCTTCGTACAAATTGTCCCGACGACCTCCTAAAGGTATAGGAACAGAACTTAGTCAGCTTCATAGAGCAGTCCTTTCAAAGAGTCTACTACTGTTTCTCAGCATAGTACAAAAGATGAAACTCTAGACTTAGACAGTCTAATCTCCTTGAGTCTCAAAGACATTCTCAAGTGACCCCTTCAAAGAATAGGAAGGAAACCCGTAGACTCGAACAGTCTCAATACCCTTCGGATTTCCAGCTTCCTTAAAGAACAGGAATAACCCGGATCCTTGAATCAAATCCATGAGTACAGTGTTGCTCATATAAGAACTAATTTTCTCTTAAAAAAATCAGTATACTGGACCTGTCACTTAACTGAAACAGTCACCATAGCCTCCTCTTGGGCTTTGTACAATGATCCTCCCCAGCGGAGTCAAACAACATTTAGCTTCTCTCTCGGGCTTTGTACGAGACACATAAGAGACTCCCTCGTTGGGTCAGTCAACCTTTTCGCCTCCATCTTGGGCTTTGTACGAGATATAAAAACACTCTCTTGTTGAGTATAAAAGATCCTCTTGTAGGATCAACCCCTTTTAACCTCTCTCTCAGGCTTTGTACGAGACACATATCAGCCTCCTCTTAGGCTTTGTATAAGAAAACCACTGGTTAATCCAATTAACCTTTTAGCATCAAAGTTGTGCCTCGTTCACAGTACACAAACATCAACAACTCCTTCCCCTTCATCTAATTGCTGTAAGTGACAAGCCTCTGGATTATCTACATCCATGCCACTGTCCCTCTTTTAGCATGAGAAATTCCTAAGGAAAAATGGCATTGCTCTAAACTGAGTTAAAGTCTTCTCCTTCAGGTTAAAATCCCCTATAACGGAAATTATGGCATTGCCGGATTCACAAATCCCGGTTAAAGTAATCCTCCTTTATAACTAGTCACCCAACCGTTGTGACAAACAGACCCCCTTTAGAGATGACAAATTCTCTCTAAGGTCAACACCTTTAGCTTCACATCTTAGGCTTTGAACAAGATACAAATAGACCCTTCAGATTCATATCTTGGGCTTTGAACAAGATACAAACCACCTTTCGCTTCACGTCTTGGGCTTTGAACAAGACACCAAAAACAACCATTTCCTCCCATAGAATAGGAGGAACTACGAACGCTCTGATTTCCCTGTTTCGATAAACGGGAATACGTAGGCATAAGATTGAAAGAAAAATCTTAGCGAGCACACTAAACAAAAACCCAAAATCCCATACTCTCATGTATCTATCAAAAAGCATCAGTCCTAACATTCTAACCCTTGTTCCCCGCTATAAAATCCCAGAGAAGAAAGAAAACCGTATTGGCGAAAATACAAATAACCAGTACAAAGGCCCCCCACATTGATAGCATTCGTAACCTAACAGACCGCTGTTTAAACTCAGTATGCAAAGCAGGGTTAATTGGAGACATCTAATTCCCTTCCTTATTCAGCTCACAATAGGATAAAAAATGAATCGACATGTAGTAAACTCAACCGCAGAGAGTGACCAGCGCTTAAGAACCGCGTCCAAAATTGCTCGCTACAATGTTCATTGGACAAGATTTGATCAAGAAATGTTAAGAGATTCATCATAAATCAAGAATTGTACCAAGTTTCCATTTTTAGAAATTTAGGGTTTCTAAAAATGGCAAGTTTGGACCATTTTGCACTCTGCTTCAAGGCATTCTTTCTTCAAGATAAAAGCTTCAAACTTCAGGCCTAAGTTGAGCCAATTAAAGATCACATCCTAAGCTTCAAATCCATATCAAGAACTCTTCCATTGGATCAAAATTGAGGGAGTTATGATCAATCAAAGTAGAGCAAAATCAAGGAAAAAACCAAGTCATGACCAAGCAAGACTGGGCTGGCACGCAGTCATTTCATCAAACATGTGGTGTGCCAAATGTCAAGCTAATTTTCTCAATGATGAAGGCTTCAAATGAAAAATTGTTGAACATCAAAGTTGTTCATCTCCATGTCCTCTTTAACTTTGATGTTGATCATTTTCTCATTTGAACAAGTTATAGAGGTCATATGAGAGCTCAAACATGGTGGTCTCACATTGAAACTCCATAGGCACCAAGGCCTTGCCTGCAGACCAAGTCACACGCCCATACACCAGTTGTGTTCCCTTGTGTTTCAGGTCATTTTTATGCATCTTCCAAGCTTCCATTCACTTTGATCCAAACATCAAACATGTTCTTTGATAGGTCCTAGATTCATAGGCCTCAAAATCATACATTTTCATCCATTAACTTGAAAGAATTGCATCTTTGAACATCATTCTTTTCACTGTATATTTGCTGCCCATTATAGAAGCTTTGTTTGATTTTTATGCCTTGGCTCCCTTGTTTCACACGCATACATACATTTCCCCATGCTTTACTTCATTTGAGCACACCATCCCTTACATGCGCATGAACACATACATGACCATGCATGAAAATAGAAAAAAATTCAAATTACAAGAAGCTTATGACAAGTCAAGGCTATGTTGCAGCAACATCATCTCATCATCATTCATTTCATCACCTCTTCACCATAAGTAACATAAACTCCTCCACACATAGACAAAAAATCAACTCGGGCTCTAACTAACTTGACTCACCCTCAACTCATTTAACCACATTTCCAACTATTAACTCTTGTAGTTAACATCTTAACCAGCCATATAAGAATCAAACTCTAACTGATTTTGGAGTTCACCCTCATTCTTCACACGCACACCTTCAAGCTCACACTCTCTCTCTCTGATTTCTCTCATTTTTTACACTCTCACTCTTACACTTCATTTCTCACAAATCCATCTCAAATTTCTCTCAAATTTCTCTCTGATTTCTCTCTCTTTTAACACGAGTGCTCCATTATTCATCAATATCTTCATCAATTCATCATCCTTAAGCTTCTTTGATCAAGAACAAGTTGAATCAAGATCATTCTCCTCAAGTGTAGCTTCACTGCAATTCGAATTTCATCTCTGTTCTCTTCAAGATTCAAAGCTCCATAGCATTTATTTTGCTCTATTGAAGTTCAAGAACTCAAGCATCACCTCTGGTTTTCTTTTGATTCAAGATTTCTTTAGTTACAGGTTCATATTCTTCCAACTTATCCTTGAATCTTTCATGCGATTTAAATTTGTTTCTGATTGATTTGAAGCTTACTAGAAGCTATTGGTTATCTGGCTAGTTGATAGGCTTATTAAAAGCATAGATTCAATTTGTAGGGCAAATTGTTTGTGCTCGATTCTCTCTGTACATGCATGATCTGTGAAATCTAAGCGTGGATCCGTGTTCTACATAACTTTAGCTTTCGAATGATATATGTTTTGTGAATTTCTGGAACATGTGAGTGTTTACCGTCGTCGGAGATGGGCGGAGAAGATGACCGGAGTCTTCTCTGGCCGGTGAGGTTGCCTGAATCTCTAAACCAATAGCCGTTGCCAACTTTAAGTCACAGCCATTTGATTTGTTTGATCCAATGGTTCACAGCGCGCCAGCGAATTAATGAGTGTGCTCTCACTCACGTGACTCTCTCTCTTTCTTTGTGCTGCCTTTGACTTTGTTTTGTGCGTGCTCACTCATGATATTTACCATGTGCTTGCGTCGTAAACCATTAGATCTGCATACTTTTCTCATTATCTCGTCATGACCTGATCGTATGGCTTTCTTTGAGTCAACTTTTGACTGAACTCCACCATAATTCTCATACACACACGCACGTAGTGGAATGGACTTAAATTGCTTTCCACACACCCATACTTTAAGCCCAATCACATTTTGAACTTCATTTTTGCTATGTCTACACCCCTGTGTTAATTCTTTTCACATTTTATTTTTATCTTTGACATTGTTTTCATTTCCTTTTATTAAAAATATCAAAACTCATGATAAAATTCCATAAATATTTACATAGCATTATAATACATTTAAATAATTTTTTATTGTTTTACTTTCTGATTTTATGATATTTTTCCATATTTCCATGAATTTTCTTTCATTTTCTTTTGGTTGTGCACTTCATCATGACACATGCTACATCTTGATTTTATTTGAAATAGTTGTACCTTGAATTTTTACATAATAATTGGTATGCACATTTGTGATATGTTGAGGCATGTTTTGCATTTTTTTATGGATTTTCTAAATCATTTCTTGATGATTTTTGAGTGAGGTCTTTGGACCATTTGTGTGGATATTTGGTATGGCATGGTGAGACATCTTTGAGCATGATTCCTAATGATTTTTAAGCCAATATTTTGCATATAGTTGGACCCTGACCTCAAGCATGTTAGGTTCATATTGTATATTTTTTTATGACTTCTAACTATTTTTAATGCCATTCTGATTGTGAGCATTTATTGGTGTTTACATGTTTGGTTCCTAGGGTTTTGAAGAGGCATTTATGCCATGCCTTGGAATAGTTGTGTAAAACCTGTATGCTTTGGTTTGGACACTTTTTAAGGACCTATAATCCATCTCAAGTTGCTTTTAACTTATTCATAATGTGCATAAAAACATGTATGTTTGAAGCATCCTTTTGCATCCATTGTGTGGTATTCTAACTTTGTGTTTGTGGTACCATTCTTTGCCTATCTTTTGCTAACCCTCTTTGACACTTGTATACATGATGTTGAGGTATAGCTACTGACTTATAAAGTGTTTTTGCATTGGTACATGACCCATAATTTGTTTGTGCATGATTAACTTTGCATTGTTTCCAAAAGTGAAGTTTGCCTTTGTTTGCCTAGTTTGGTTTAATCCTTTGAACTTTACTTGCATGCCTTGAATGTGAACTTTGTGCATTATTTAGAGAACCATTATCTACTTCCTTAGGCTCTCTTCATTGATGTTTTCACCTCTAATGCTCTTCTTTTGCTTGCCTTGCAAGTCTTTGTTTTTAGAAGCTAGTTTTGCTTTGAATTGCCTTGTTTTGTCTTAAGGACTTAAACTTGTTTTACATTAGCCATTGGTGGATGTTTATAAGATGTGTGCACACTTATAACATGAGTTCAATTCTGGTTTTGGTTTACTTTCATGTCCTTTGCCTATACTTGTAACCCTTAGGTGATTTCTTTTGTTGGTTTACCTTTAACTTCAAAGTAGATTAGTCTTGTAGCATAGTTGTAACTTGACTTGTAATTTCATAATCCTTTTAGGTCTTTCACTTTGACTAATGTGAATCAAATGTACATAGTCATTAGACTTAGGTTTTCACATTGTACATACACTCTCTTGTTATTACTAATGTCTTTGGTTCACATGTGCAACGTGCATAAAGGAGACATTCCAAAGGTGGTTTGACCATTTCATTTTACAAATAGAACTTATTTCTAACTTGGTTTGCTATTTGTTTATAGGTGCTTTCATGAATTCCTTTCATTGCGCTTTCGTTGCTTTGCTACGGATTTATATCTGTTTGGTAGGATTCCTTATCTCTTCACTTCTCTTTAATGCTTTCAAATGCCATGAGAAGTAGGAATAGTCGATCCCATGATAAGTAGGATTGTATGGAAAGCCCTCAAGTGAGGCCATGATTGTGTTTGTTTACTTTTGTACCTAAGACCTCCAAGAGGCATCCCATTCCCATATTCCCTTGTAAGACCTCCAAGAAGGCAATTGACGAAAGTTAGGGTTCGCAACCGACCCCCGTTATTTTAGTTGAGTCGTTCTTAGCTCTCATTACATGATTTAAGCTTTGAACATCACCTGCTCATGTTATCGAGTTGGTCAAGTGGAAGATAGGGTTCATAACCAACCCCCACGCTTTGTCTTTAGCTCACATCGACCGATGTTGACGCTTATGTGATCTCATTCACATCTTTTTTATTGATCTACTTTGATATATGATATCATTGTATTGCTTGTTTAGTTTTTGCTTCCTCATTAGGATACCTATTCTAACTTGTTCAAGTTAGATAGGTTAGAAAACATAACATAGGACTAACTTTTGCATGACAACATTAGGTATACTTCCTTTCTCATCCTGACATTAGGACAACCTTTGTATGCTAACTTGTAGGACCGAGTTTCCCTTTAGGCTTCTGTAAGCCTTTTCTCTCGCCCTAGTGCAATCGAGACCGTCCGCGGTCACCCGTAGTAGCGTGAACTACGGATGCTCTGATTCCTCTCTCTCGTCCGATTGAGGAAATGTAGGCACGAGATGCGATATCTCGGCGAGCATACTAACAACTAACTCCCCTTTTCTCTCGCACCCGTGCGATCGAAATGAATCACCTAGCACACTAACAACTAACTTCCATTTACTTTCAAACCTTTGAGTTTCTCTTTCTCATCTCAAAACAAAAAGCAAAAACATCTTAATAAAGGCATAACATATATTGCATTTGAGCCTTTCATGTGAGAATAAGATAGTGCGGGGTCTTCTCTCACTTTCTTAGAATGTTTAGCGTACGTCCCGTCTTGGGTCGATATGCGAGGCATTCGATCCTACATGAGAGACTTAAATACAATATGCGTTATACACAAAAATGATCAAAACACTTCTTTCAAAATACAAAAAACAAACAAACAAATTCTCTTCTCATCTCCTTCATTCCATTCTTAAGGACTCGTCATGTCTGTTCTACCGCAAACAGGTAACGCCTAAGTCTCCCTACAGCGAGCTACAACACCTAACTGCTGGAACGTGCACTCTGACGTTTCCATTAAAAAACACCAACAAAGCAACCCTTAGTTAGGGGAACTACGTCGCTCTGATTCTCATATTCCCGATGAGATACGTAGGCAGTGGGGTAGGGCCCATTCGAGCACTTCTTTTATTTTCCCTACATTTGTTTCTCGTTCTCTTTCCATTCTTTTTCCAGCATCTTTTCTATCACCCTTTTAGCAGTACTTCAAGCGTGGATCCCGTCGAGTACGACGGACGTGAAGGGGTGCGATAACCTTCCCTTCACGTAACCGACTCCCTTACCCTTTCTCTTTGGTTCGCGAGACCTTGCTCTTTCCTTTCTCCCGGGTTTGCGCAACATTACCTTTGCCTTTCTTTGGGATAAAAATGCCTAGCTGGCGACTCTTCTTTCTTTCTTCTGCGCCACTTTCGCGTTTGTACCTGGATGAAAATCCCGGGAGCGACAACAACTTCCAAGGACCATAACTTTTGATCTGGGCAACCATTTTGAGTAATCCAAAGCCTGATTTGTAGGTCTTCCTACATTCTACAAAAGCTTCAACTACATCAAACTTCAATTCTTCATGGATTTTAAGTTATGGAGTTATCAAAATGACAAAAATGAAGAAAATGACACTTTTTCAACACTTAGTGAAACTCTGCCTAAGTTACCAGCCTTGAACATCAAAGTTCATGAGGTTTTTTCAATGGGATCCAAATAGTTTCAAGACCAACTATGATCACACATGGATTATACCATACGAGGGCTTTCTAAAAATCACAAGAGCTTTCCATAACTCCATTTGAGTAAGGAGATATGATCCCATCATAACCACATTTTCAAACTGTCTTGTAGAAGACAGAATTTGGCATTTTTGCTCGAATTGGCAAAATCAAACAAGTTCAAGCCTTTTCATCCATTTGGACACCTCAAGGTATAAAATCAAAGAGGAATGATCTGATCCACAAGCCTCCCAAGTCCAAGGAACTACATGTAGCCATAAATGCCCTAAAATGGCTAAAAAGCTCAAAGACTCCAATTTTGTTTCCATGCATTCAATGGATGCATCAAGGTGGCATGAACTGAGCTAAACCTAACTGAATGAGTCAAGATTCAACTCTGAACCAAAGGACCATAGGCCTGTGCTCTAACCTCAAGTCAATGGCTAAAGGAGACTAAAAATGCCTTTATGCTATAATTGGCCAAGGGACTGTCCAAGTTGCCATTCACTATTGCTTGCAAAACAAACTTGCTCTACTATAAATAGAGCTCATTTGTGATTAGTTTGAGTACACCAAAGCACTACAACACTTGTTTTCCTCAAAATCTCTCTCATTAGGCCAAAATACCTTCTTTTACAAGTCACTGTCATACCCCAAATTTTGACCACTAAGGTTTTCCATCATTGTGCAAATCATCATCACAATATGGATGAACCATCATACCTCATTAGTCTCCCCAAAGATGGGTGAGCATTCACTACAAACAACCTTAGGGTTTCAAGCCCTCTCAGAGCCCTTGGACAAAGGATCAATCAAGAAAGGACATGATCTTCAACTTGTCTAGCCTCTCAAACACCCATAAAGGATCAAGAGGACTCCCATATCAATAATTAGGCACAAGTTGCAACATTCCAAGTGGATCAAGCCTCAAGATCGCCAGTGTCACCAAATTAGGGTTTTGGTCGACTAGGGCCTCCAGGTGGAATTTTTCCCCTGGGCATGAGCCAATGCTTCAAAACATAACCCAAGATACTCCAAGGGACCTCATGGACCCAATCATCAAGTCAATTTAGCCTCAGGGGAAGCATTTACCAAAAATCAGGAATTAGGGTTTCTTGACCTAATTCACCCCTACGTTGACTTTTGGGACAAAATATGAGCCAAGACCTCAAGACATGATTTGAGGGTCTCCAATACACTAAATTGATCCATTTGCAACAATGGATGGATCCAAGAAGCTTGATCCACAAGTTTCAATTTCATCTGAACCACAGTTGGGGTTTTGAGGAAAAAGTCAATTGTGCCTTTGACTTTTGACCAGGACATGCTCCCAAAACATGGGACATAATTCAATACACCCTATAGCACCTATGGAATCCATCCATTAAGTTTGATTTAGGTCAAGGACTTGATTTCATAGAGGATCACACAGTTTGGATTTCATCTGCTAGAAAAGTCAACTGTACAAAAAGTCAAAGTTTGACTTTTTGGTTTTTTGGTCAACAAAGGTTCCTTAACCCTAAAACGATATTAATGTGTGATTTGAATCATCATTCATCAAGAAAAATCAAAGAAAGTGGGATAACTTGTAAAAGGGGTAACCATAAAAACTTAGAATTTTTTCTAAGTTATGGAACAAATTGGCTAGGGTACCAACTTCCAAGGATCATAACTTGAGATCCAAGCAACCATTTTGGATGGTACAAAGATGGATTTGTAGCTCTCATGGAATACTTTAAAAGTTTCAACTACATCTCATTCCAATTCGTCATGGATTTTAAGATATGGAGTGATCAAAATGGCTGAAAACACAAAAGTGACACTTTTCCAACACTTAGTGAAATTTTCACTAAGTCAGAATCTGCCTTATTTTTTCTCAAAAGTAGAGGCATTTTTTTATTATAATTCAGGTTGGATCAAGACCAAAGTTGGACATCATGTTGAAATAGGATATATCAGCTTTCCAAAATGTCCAAGAACTCCATCAAATTCCATCTGAGCTAGGAGTTATGACAGCTGCAATATGCCTTGATGCAAACTGTCTTGCAAGGAAGATTTGTGCATAAGTGCTCGATTTGCTCAATTTGTGCAAATGACAAACAAGTTTATCTATCTGCATACCTCAGGAGGGGACCAAGGAGGAACAAACATTGATCCATAAGCCTCCCAAGTCTTTGGAACTACAAGTAGCATGCCAAACGTAAAAAGCCTAAAGGAGACCAAGACTCCAATTTTGTTTTGGAACATTTAATGGATGATTAGAGGTGGCATGTATCAGAGCAAAGATGAACACTTCAGTCAAGCCTTGTTCTTGAATCAGAGAACCATAGGGATGTGCTCTAATCTCAAGTCAACGGCTAGAGGAGACTTGAGATTCCAAAGTGATCCAATTTTCCAAAGGCCTGCTGCAGTTGCCATTCCCTATTCCTTGCAAAACAAACTTGACACACTATAAATAGACCTCATTTTTTATCAGTTTGAGTACACCAAAGGCCTATAACACTTGCCTTTCTCAAAATCATCCTCTCATTCTCAAAAATGCCTTTCTTAGCAAGTCACTATCGAATTTTTTCAGTAGAGAGCAATTCCCCTCAAACCAATTGCTCTAACACCTCATATACATCATACCTGAGCTGATCAAACCACTTCCAGCCATCCGGAACACCAAAATCATAGACCTTAAAATCCACTTGGAGCCTATAATCAGTCAACACACCATGAAGTGACCCAGCCATCTCCAAGCAGGTCCAGGCATTCAAACACACTCCATATGGTGTAGGGAAGCTGTTCAGATCATCACAACTCATCTGTAACACCTCCAACTCAAAAATCAAATTGCTCTTGCTGCCACGACCTTCAAGTAAGCCTAAACTTGGGCATCTCATGATTCATGCATATTTCCTCGCACAATAATTTTTCCATATGTTCATAATCATGTATGGAGTGTTTCCCCTCAATTAATTGCTTTAGTTGAATCGTGTATCAAATTTCTGAGCCTTCATGCACAATTTAGGGTTCTTGAGGTTTTGTCTTGATTTCTTATTCCATGCGTAAAATAAATGAAATTAAAGACCATAGACACGATCGTGAGTTGAAAACGAGCAGATTGATAGGTGGATTGTATGACTTCATCAAGTATTCAGTGAGATTGATGAGAAAATGCAAACTGGGAAAACAGATGGCGCGGGAAAGAACTTGGTGTTCTTGGCGCCATAATTCAAATATTTGAATTTTTGTGATTTTATTTAATTGATTCAAAAATTAATTTCTCTCTGAATTTTAATGATTTTGAGTTGATTCTTTTTTTAATAATTCACAAAAATGTTAAAATATTTTATTTTACCAAAAATTCCCAAAAATATTATTTATTTCATATACTTGATATTTTTGCAAAGAATTAATTTTTATTTGTTTTTTTAACATTTAAAATATTTTTTCCTTCTTAATTTTCCAAACTTAACTAGTTTCCAACCATTTTTTGGATAAAAACTTGATTTTTGAAACATTGGTCCAAGATCACCACTCATTTTTCACATGTTTTCAATAATTTTTATTAATTTTTAAACAAAATTAATTCCATTTTTAGCAAAATTAGGGTTTTGATTAATTCAACCCTCATCAATCTTTTTTCACACTTATGGGCTTCAGACATTGTATAAGTCCCTCTGTATTTTCAAAATCACGCCGCGGTCGTCGCCTAAAAAACAAAATCATCTAGGCCTACCCTCGTGCTGTAAGTCCCATTTATTTTCTTTAAATAATCCTTGGGCCTCTCCTTGAGTTGTAAGACCCATACCTTTGTACAGAAACCTTTTGGGCCTCAGTCATTGTATAAGTCCCAGTACAATCTTATCAAAACGATTCCTCTTTTGATTCAGATTCAAATATACAGTTGTTATCAAAACTTTCTTTAATTTCTTTGAACAACTAACATTACAGCCTGGAAGCTCACGCACCTATAAGTTTTATCCGCTTTCACTTACTTGCTTTAATATATATATTACTGTATTGTGGGAAGCTGCGCATGGTTAGTCTTCTTTCATTCTTTTAACTACATGCCATATATATATATATATATATATATATATATATATAAGTGTATTGTGGGAAGCTGCGCATGGTTATTCTTCTTTCATATCCTTTTACATACTTGTCATATATCAACTGTATATATACTAATATAGTTATTTAGAGTTTTCTCCGACAATTAGGTCTAGAACTAAGTAAAGCCTGTTGGTCACTCTTAAATACAAACAAAACTAGATCCCCATAGGATTACCAGATACAGTCTTGCCTTCTCTTCGGCTTAAACAATACGGAACAAAGAGAAAGGCAGTATTCCTCGTGAACCTTTTCTCAGACTGTCACTCCTAGAAATTCTACTCCCCAGAGTTGATCTATTCTCGGTGAATAGCATCTCTTGAGTTTCTTCAAACTTAGAAGTTTCACTAAATGATTTATTCTCGGTGAATAGCATTTCTTGAACTTTTCTTGGTTTGAGTCCCACAGGCTTTCTAAAAGCATCCCCGCCTCCTCTTGGGCTTTGTACAAGGACCCTCCGGCTTCTTAGAATTTTTCATGCCTTCTCTTGGGCTTAATACAAAGACCCTAAAGACCTCTTAAAGGTATAGGACAGAACTTAGTCATCCTTCGTTAGAACTGTCTTTCTAAAAGGAGTCAAAACCTTTAGACCAATTCTAGGGTCGATACTCATCCCTTAAAAGAGTCGGCCTCCTCTTGGGCATCATACAAAAGATAAAACTCTTCCAATAGACTTGGATAGTCTAAATGCCCTTGATTCTCAAGGACATTCTCAAGTTACCTACAGCGTATAGGAGAAATCCTGGATTCTAGATTAATCTCCAGCAAGAGTTAAAACTTGTGGGTTCTAAAACCCCATCTTTCTCCCGAAAATCCACCAACTCGGGTCAATCTACCATCAGGATAACACTATCTCAAATCAAAACCTCAAGGTTTCTGATCTATCAATTCTTCTGCATTCCCCTGCAAGAGTTGACTTCCCCATTTGGACCTGCCTCGGGATCTCAATAATCCCCGGCAGAAGTATAGCCTCCTCTTAGGCTTCGTATAATGATCTTTCCTCAGCATTTTAGCCTCCTCTTGGGCTTTGTACAATGATTCTCCCCAGTGGAGATAACCTTTTCAGACTCTCTTGTTGAGTCAATCACCTTTTCAGACTCTCTTGTTGAGTCAGACTCTCTTGATGAGTTAATCACTGTCTCAGACTCTCTTGTTGAGTCAATCACTTTTAGTACTCTCTTTTTGAGTCAACCCTTTTAGCCTCTATCTCGGGCTTTGTACGAGACGGATAAAACACTCTCTTGTTGAGTTAATAGCCTCTTCTTAGGCTTTGTATAATAATTCCCTAGCAGGAGTTAACCTCCTCTCGAGCTGTGTCGATTGATTTCTCCAGCTTGTTCAACCACAATCCTGGGCTTTGTACAGGACAGATAAAAACACTCTCTTGTTGAGTCAGGCCCTTTTAGCCTCCATCTTGGGCTTTGTACAAGATATAAATTTTCATAAGCTTGGGACAAACATTTTCCCCAGCAAAGTCAATTCCTCCGAGCCTTCATTTAGCCTTTGAGGAATAAACTCCCAAACAGAGTCAAACTCTTTTCCGCCTCCATCTTGGGCTTTGTACAAGATAGATAATACTCTTCATCAGAGTCAAATCCGTTTAGCCTCCGTCTTGGGCTTTGTACAAAACACTTAAAAAATCCTCAGCCAAGTCAGTAAAGTCTCGTATTTAGCCTCAATCTTGGGCTTTGTACAAGACAGATAAAGATTTCTTTCCCACATAGTCGGTTTTCTTTTAGCCTCAATCTTGGGCTTTGTACAAGACCGTAAAACCCTCCCCGGCGGAGTCAAAATCCCTTTTAGCCTCCTCTTAGGCTTTGTATAAATGATATCCCCAAAGAGTCCGTCTCTTTTTTTTGCCTCAATCTTGGGCTTTGTACAAGATACATATTTAAACACTCTTTTGTTGAGTCAGCCTTATTTAGCCTCCTCTCAGGCTTTATATAAGGAAATCCCCTAGCCGAGTCAATTAACCTTTTAGCATCAACCTTGGGCTTTGATCAAGGCACACAAAAATCAACCATCCCTCTTTAGAGATGACAAATTCTCTTTCGAACAAGCCTTTAGCTTCAATCTTGGGCTTTGAACAAGACACCAAAACATCTTTTTCCTCCCTTAGAATAGGAGCAACTATGATTGCTCTGATTTTTCTGTTTCATTTAAACGGGAATACGTAGGCATAAGATTGTGAAATCTTAGCGAGCATACTAATAAAAAACCTTAGGTCCAGTACCTTCATACATCAGTCAAAGACTTTAGGTTTCATACCTTAGCCATCATCATGATCATTTTCCACAGAAAACAAAAACTCACTCTCCCTGTCATACTTTCCCAAGAAACTTTCCCAACCCATTAACAGATAAACACCATCAATTACAAAGCGAAACCCTAAAGCTAATATCCTGTGGATAACCACGTATAAGATGGGTAATTGACAACTACCCATTGTATAACCTGACCCCGACTCCCCGAATCTCTTTTAAGCATTTGTTCGGTTAAACAATCGCGTGCAAGGTTAGTTTAGATAGCTTTCCTTTCCCTTCCAGCTTCATGGGATAAATCAGAAATCAGAAAGTAGCACCCTTTCTCCTTGAGGAGGAAAACCCAAACTTCAGCGATAAGGTGGTCGCGTCACCGACAAAAATCGCTCGCTATAGTCACCACTGAGTTTTTGAGTTAGAGAGCAATTCCACCACAGCTCATGATCTAAACACATTCAATATATCATATATAAGCTATTCAAACAATCACCCTTGACTTGAAACACCAAAATCATAAAGTCAACCTCCAAAACCTCAAAAATTTGACTTTTTTGCATTTTTCAAGCCATGTCTTGATTCAGTCACTTTCAAAACCAAACAAAGCCTCAAACACACTCCAAATATCATCCTCAAACTGTCCCAATTGGTTTCCCTCATCTGGAACACCATTTGAGAGAGTTACTATCTTGGTCACTTTTGCCCCTTTTGCAAGAAAGAGCCAATTCTTGTTCCTAAGGACTTCAGCTGGCTTTGATCATCCTAAAAGCTTCTAAGGGATCAATCAAGAGTGTCTAAAGCATTGGATTACTTCTGGCACAAGGATCTTGACAGTTAGCACAAGGAGCTTCAAGAGGTAAGTGCATCACAACTTGAACTCTCTAAATCATGCATTACTTTGATATCCATTGATCATGGATATCTCATACATGTCATATATGTTGTGTTTGAACCAATTTGTCATGCTATTATTACCTGTATAATGAGATAGCATAGAACATGCAAAGCTAGGCCTATTTTGAAATCACTATCGGATTTTAAAATAGAAACATTTTCTGAAAATTCCAAAAGCACCATTGGATTCCTCATGAAATTCTAGGCAGGATACTCCTAAATTTTGTTCAAATCCATGGAGAAATGAGGAAGTTAGAGCCTTCATGCAAGAGGCACAAAATCAGGCCTTGCCTTGGGCAAGGGCCAGGCCATGGTGCCTTGGCCAGGCCTAAAACCATGGCACCCATATATGTTGATGGGGTGGTTTTGATACACGGCTGTATCACCACCCCAGTGGTAGCGCACATGTGTGTTTGGCTGAGAGGTCATGGGTTTAAGACCCACCCAGACCATTTTGCCATTTTTGCCATATTTTGATATTTTTCACATATTTTATGGTTTTTGTTAATTAATTCCAAAATTAATTTCTCTCAATTTTAATTATTTTTTATTGGTTCTTTTTTTGAAAATTCACAAAAATATTAAAATATTTTATTCTACAAAAATTTCACAAAAATATTATTTATTTCATATATTTGGTATTTTTGTAAAGAATTATATTTATTTGTTTTCAGGCATTTAAAAATATTTCTTTCTCTTGATTTTGCAAATTCAAATTATTTTCAAATCATTCTATGAATGAAAATTGATTTTTCAAACATTAATCTAAGATCACAATTTGTTTTTCACACATGTTTGATAATTTTGATCATTTCAATTAAATTTTGTTCAATTAAAATACATTTATAAATCAAATTAGGGTTTTGATTATTTTCACCCTTACAAATATTTTTCAAAACACTTTGAGGCTCTAATAGAGTGTAAGACCCAAACCTCTTTGTAAATAAAACAATTTGGGCCTCAGTCGTTGTATAAGTCCCGATACATTTTCAAAAATCTTGGCGCGATCGTCATTTTCAAAACATTTTCATTTGGGCCTACCCTTGTGTTGTAAGTCCCATTTCTTTTCTTTTTTCAAACACTTTGGGCCTCTAATAGAGTGTAAGACCCAACCCCTTTGGTACATAAATAATTTGGGTCTCAGTCATTGTATAAGTCCAGATACAATTTTCAAAAACAACGGTGCGATCACTGTTATTCATGGGCCTCTCCTTGAGCTGTAAGCTCCATCTCTTGTACATAAATAAACTTTGGGCCTCTCTTTGAGTTGTAAGACCCATCCCTTTGTAAATAAACTATTCTCTAGGCCTCTCCTTGAGTATAAGCCCCAATCTTTTCAAAATAACTTCCCTTTTGATTTAGGTTCAAATTCATAGTTGTTATCAAAACTTTCTTTAATTTCTTCAACAACTAACCATACAGCTGTTACAATGGATGCTTGCTCACCTGTAAGTTTTAAACATCTTTCTTTTAGATACTTGCACACACACACACACACACACATACACACACACACACACACACACACATATATATATATTTGTTTTGGAAGCTTGCTCACCTGTAAGTCCTCATACCCCCTTTTACATACTTGTCTATATATATCTGTATATATATGCTTGTATATATTTGCTTAGAGTTTTCCCCGGCAATTAGGTCTTTCAACATAGTCAAAACTAGTTCCCCATAGGAATTCCAGATACAGTCTTACCTCCTCTTGGGCTTATACAATATGGAACAAAGAAAAAGGCATTATTCCCGGTGAAACTTTTCTCAGACTGTCACTATTAGAAAATTGTCAAAGAAATTTACTTTTCCAGAGAGGATTAATTCTCGGTGAAACCTCTCTTGAATTTCTTTAAACCCTAGAACTGTTCATTAACGAAAAGATTATTCCTGATGAAACTTTTCTTGAACTTTTTTTAAGTTTGGACCCACAGGCTTCCTAAAAGCATCCCTAGCCTCCTCTTAGGCATTGTATAAGAAATTCACCAGTCAGCCTCCTCTTAGGCTTTGTATAATGATTCTTTCTTCTTCCTCATCACCTTTCAGCACTCTCTTGTTGAGTCAATCTTCTAGCCTCAAAAACACTCTCTTGTTGAGTTAACCTTTTTCAGCCTCAAACTTGGGTTTTATACAAGACAAACAAAAGCACTCTCTTGTTGAGTCAATCTTCTTTCTTAAAACACTCTCTTGTTGAGTCAACCCTTTTTCAGCCTCCTCTTAGGCTTTGTATAATGATTTTCCTCAGTAGATTTAGCCTTAAAAACACTCTCTTGTTGCTCAACCTTTTTCAGCCTCAATCTTGGGCTTTGTACAAGACAGATCAAAACACTCTCTTGTTGAGTCATTCTCTTTTCAACCTCAATCTTGGGCTTTGTACAAGACACCTGAAATATCCTCAGCTGAGTTAATCTCTCCCTTTAACCTCAATCTTGGGCTTTGTACAAGACATATATAAACTTTCTCCAAGAAAGTCAAATCCTTCCAGCCTCCTCTTAGGCTTTGTATAAAGATCTCTCCAAAAGAGTCAAATATATTTTTAGCCTCAATCTTGGGCTTTGCACAAGATACATATAAAATCTCCCTAAGCAGAGTCAATCCTCTTTTCAGCCTCAACCTTGGGATTTGTACAAGATAAATCACACTCTCCAGCTGAATCAACCGTCTTTTAGCCTCAATCTTGGGCTTTGTACAAAATAGATAAAACCTCTCACCAGTAGAGTCAGTTTCCCATTTCAGCCTCATTCTTGGGCTTTGTACAAGACACATGCAAATATTCCCCAGTGGAGTAAAAAACCTCTTTTAGCCTCAATCTTGGGCTTTGTACAAGACAGACAAAATATTTCCCTGGAAAAGTCAATTCCTTTCAGCCTCCTCTTAGGCTTTGTATAATGATATCCCCCAAAGAGTCAGTCTCTTTTTAGCCTCAATCTTGGGCTTTATACAAGACAAATAATAAACTCCCCAGTGGAGTCAATCAACCTTTTAGCTTCAACCTTGGGCTTTGATCATGGCACACAAAAATCAACATTCCCTTCAGAGGAAATCAAAATCTCTCTGTAGAAAGATACTTCTCTGTATATCACACATCAAAATAGACGTTCAAAACCAACCTTAATCCCAGATAACTGCTGTAAGTGGCACACTTGTTGATTCAAATATCCAAGCTGTAGTCAGTCTCTTATCCTGGTAAACTTCCTTCTTTCATCTAATTGCTATAAGCGGAAAGCCTCTAGATTATTTACATCCACACCACTGTCCCTCTCTTAGTCTGAAAAACTCCTAAGGAAAAATGGCATTGCTCTACACTGAGTTAAAGTTTTCTCCTTCAGGACAAATCCCTCATAAAGGAATTTATGGCATTGCTGGATTCTCATATCCCAGTTAAAGTAATCCTCTTTTATAATCGTCGCCCAACAACAGTGATAAACAGATGAGATATCTCCCTTTAGAGATGACAAATTCTTTCTCAGTCAAACCTTTTAGCTTCAATCTTGGGCTTTGAACAAGACACAAATACTACCTTTAGCTTCAATCTTGGGCTTTGAACAAGACACCAAACACCTCTTTCCTCCCATAGAATAGGAGGAACTATGATTGCTCTTATTTCCCTGTTTATCTTTAACGGGAATACGTAGGCATAAGATTGTGAAATCTTAGCGAGCACACCAATCAAAAACTCTAGGTCCAGTACCTTCACACACTAATCAAAAACCTTAGGTCCAGTACCTTACCAAAAACATCGGAAAACCCGATATCAACAAAAACTCTCTCTCTCTCTCAAACATTCCCAAAGAAGAAACTTTCCCAGTAAATAGACAAACACCAGTAAGTAGAAAGTAGTAAGGAAAATTGCTAACAACCTGTGGATAACCACATATAGGATGGGTAATTGACAACACCCCATTGTATAACCTGACCCCGAACTCACCAATCTCTTTAAGCATTTGTTCAGTTAAACATTTGCGTGTAAGGTTAGTTTTAGATAGCTTCCCTTTCCTTTCCAGCTTCATAGGATAAATAAGAAATCAGAAAGTAGCACCCAATCCCTACCATTGCGGTGAGGAAAAACCAAATGGCGATAAGGTGGTCGCGTCACCGACAAAAATCGCACGCTACAACAGGTAATTCAATACTTGTAATTTCACAGTCAACTTGCAACGATGCAAACATTACAAACATCAAGGCTTCGTCATATAGAAGTTCATCCACTTGCTTAACGGACAAAAATTTCTCCATTATCACCAAACTTAGGAAATCTCACAATCTTATTATAATAGTTGATATGAGCATAGTTGAACTCCAACCAGTTCATTCCAAGGATAACATCAATTTGGATCAAAAAACTCTTCCCAAAAATAGTTAAAGGGCAACCCGAACACACAAAAGTAGTAGTAACAGAACCATTAACAGGAGTTTCTATCACAATACTACCATTCATATCAGACAATTTCAAACCCAACATAGTAGCACATTCAAGCGAAATAAACGAATGAGTAGCACCAGTATCAATAATAGCAACCAACTTAGTATTGTTAATAAAATAAGTACCTCGAATCAAGTTATCCTTCTTAGTGACTTCTGAACCGCTCAAAGCAAACACTCTGCCATTAGTTTGAGCAGCAGTAGTAGTCTTCTTCGGATTATGGCATTGGGTACTAATGTGACCCTGTTCACCATAATTGAAACAAGTCGGACCCCCATTCTTGTAATCAGTGGCTCGATGACCTCTCTTAACACATCTGTAACATCTCAGCACATTATTGTTGCAACCATTATCACAATGACCTTGCTCGCCACACCTGTAACACTTAACAGAAGCAGGAGCTACTCTCCCACTTATGTTCTTCCTATCTGAATCCTTCTGTTTCGCTTTGTCAGCTGGAGTCATATAAGGTTTTCCTCAAAACTGTCCTTTCTCTTTCTTCTCACTAAGATGTTTGTAGTGAGCCGATCGAGCTCTTTTATCCTCATCATAGACCCTACTCTTATCCACTAGCTCAGCATACCTATGAATCTATTGGTATCCAATACCCTATTTGATCTCTGGTCTTAGCCCATTCTCAAACATGAGACATTTAGAAATCTCAGCATCAGCACAGTTGTAATGCGGACAAAACTTCACCAGCGCCTCAAACTTTGTAGCATACTCTACCACAGTCATGTTTCCTTGCTTCAATTCAAGGAACTCTATCTCCTTCTTACCAAGAACGTCCTCAGGGAAATACTTCTCCAAGAATTCTTTCCTGAATACAGCCCAAGTTATCTAAGTACCAACATCCTCCAATCTCTGACATGCATTATCCCACCAATCTTCAGCTTCTTCTGACAGCATATGAGTACCAAACTGTACCTGCTGAGCGTCAGTGCATGCCATCACTCAGAAGATCTTCTCAATCACCTTGAGCCACTTATGTGCGCTCTCTGGATCATGAGTGCCCATGAAAGTTGGCGGATTGCACCTCTGGAACTTTCCCAAAGCACGAAACTCATCAGAAGCCCCTCCATTCTGATTGTTCTGTGCATTCTGGGCCATCACTTGAGCAAGTGATTCCAATGCGTCAGCAATAGCACGATCGTTTCTCCCAGCCATTATGCACACCATCAATCAACATTAGAAGAAACAAACTATCGACAGTGTACACACACTCGTCGACTAACAGGGGACTGACATCATATAAAAACCTGGCCGGACAAACCGACCTGCTTTGATACCACTAATGTAACACCCTTTTAAACCCAACGAATAATTTAGCGCATAAATCAATAATTAAATCCGAGTAAATCACCGACAAGGGTGTCACATGCTTCATAAAAACATTCTTATCACACATCCTGCTCCGTAACACGGGTTTCAAATAATTATAAAATTCATCTTAATAACTCCACATATAATTGAAACTTCGCATCGGAATCTTAGTATCAACATAACTTCATAATTTTTCATCAAAGGACTTCAAGGCCTTTGATCATAATAAAAAAAATCAACATAAAATAAATCATCGTGTAACAAACTCTTAAAAACATGTTCTTAAATCAATAACGACTTCAGAAAACCAAATGTTCCCAAACCCCGATGTTACGTATCAGAGCAAGAACCCCTTAATTCATGGAAATAAGATAAATTGACTCCAAAGCTAAATCTTCACACGTCAACGAGCTAACCTTGATCACCTGCATGTTACCCACGTAGAGGTAACATTCAAACAGGCAAGGTAAGTAATCACAAATCATTACAAAAGGTATAAAAAATAGATATAGTAATTACAACAACAATTATCTATACTTCATATATCCATCACACATCACACACATACTCACACTGTCACTTTGTTAAGTCATTCACAACGTCATTACGCCATCAATAAATCATCATCGTCAAAACATCACTTATGTCACAACATCATCGAAACATTCATTAACACATATTTATGCAATGTCACTTAGTATTAATGTAACAAACTGACTCATGCATGTGGTACCAACACTTTAATGAACACATGGTCATCTCACTCCAAAGATCCCCACCATAGGATTGATTCCCACTCGGAACCAGAGCATATCATAAACGCACTCAATCCACACAATGGGATTGGGGCCACCACTGGACCGGAGTCCTAACATCATCACTGGACCGAAGTCCTAACATTGTCACTGGACCGAAGTCCTAACACATGCTATGAATGCATGATGCAACGCATCACAATAAACACGACCACGACTAGTCAAATTTGCATCATCATTCATGTAATCGTCATAGTATCTCCCTCATAATCAATCACACTCCATCATAGCATCACTATTAGAAATACATCATATTAATCATTTCACTTCATGTGAGACAACGCAGCAACAAAAGAAAGAAAAGAAAGACAAAATAAAAGTAAAATAAAAAATGTCAACTTTTGCTCGCCCGAGGCTCGCCCAGCGAAGCAGGGGCAAAACGCCTTCCCCATACAAAATTCCAGAAGCACCTATTTTTCATCTTTCCTTCGCCTCTCCTTTCTCCCGGCGCTTCCTGAGTGCAGTAGCTTCGCCCGGCGAAGCATATGACTCGTTGGGCGAAAGCGCGAAAACAGCAACTCTACAGTTGCATTTTCTGCACAGTCCAGACCCCAAAACTCTCGCGATTCCAATATCGTTCAATCCAGAAACACACATAATTCATAAGATATCACAATACAACAACAACACTTCATAATAGGCATCATATACATCATCTAATAGCACTACAACATCATCATGTCACTTATTTCGTCATGAATCATCACATTACCATCATATTACTACATTTTCCCTAAAATCCCAAAACCACCTACATACATCTAAATCTTATATCAATTATAATGAAAAATAATACTCCTCATACCTTAGATTCATAGTTCTAATCCTTTGCTTGAGTTCTACAACAATCTTTTAGAGCCATAGCCTCTTCTACCTTTTTCCTCAGTGTCGTTTCTCCAAAACACGATCGTTCAGAATGAACTTCTCCACTTCTATTTTTCCTTTTGTCAAACTTGCCCTTAGGACCCCTAATATGCCTTTCCCAACTTACCCTCACAAATACTTCTATAATGACCACCTTGCCCTTGATGTTTCCACTCATTTTATTTTAATTAATAATAATAGTCTAAATAACATAATCTATATTATTCTATTATCATTAACTCTAAAATAATTCTAATTAATTATTTAATTTCTAAATAATATTATTTTTCCCTTAGCTCATCATTACCCCACAACACACAACAAGAACACACCATGCATAATAATTCACTAAAATTCACCAATAATCACAAATAATTTAACAAATATTAAAATATAAATATTGGGGTATTACATCAAGCACAAACATGATTCCAATAATTGATTAAAGTTCAGCGCAATGTAACAGAGCTATATTCATAGTTAATTCATGGAAAATAACTAGGTTTTGCAAATCTGGAAAGCGAGTTCAAGATCATGAAGAACAATTGACCTAATTTCAAAATTAAATGAGCATGGTCATGAACTGGAGTGAACCACCTTGGGGGAAACACTCAGTGCATCAAGGACAACAAGATGGTATTGAGATTTTGTACAAAAGGTAAGGGAAAGTATATGATCAAAGTTCTGATTTTTTGACGAGAATTTGCAGATTTTGGCGAAGCTCAACTCTTCAAGTATTGCTTCTTCGTGCTTCCTTCTGCACGTTTTCTCCTTCTCTCTCTCCCTCTCTCTCTCCTCTCTCTCTCTCTCTCTCTCTTATCCTTCTAAATTTTCGTTGGAATTGAGCTTGGAAACGATGAACTCGAATGCTTTTTTTGTCAGTTTATGATTTTTCTTCTCCTCTTTTTCACTTATTGAAGAGGTGTTTATATAGGCAAGCTAATGGTGAGTGTGTGGAGGCTCAATCAGTGATAAAAGCTTCATAGGTTCTTGGGTAGCCTGTGGTAAACCAAGTTTAAGTTAAAGTTTAGCCTAGTATTAAAGATTTGATAAGGTTCAATATTAACCCGATATTAAAATCTCCCACGTTATTGGTTAGCCCATGATAAAACCAAGGTTTAAGGTTCATAAGCTCAACCCGTGATAAAAGCTTGCAAAGTTTGTTTAGAAGCTTGAAGACTAAACACTCAAAGATTCTCGTGGAAAGAAGACTAACTGCTTCGATCTACTGCGTGGAAAGGAGCTAATCGCTTTGATCTACCATTTGGAGCAAAATACTTAAATTGCTCAATTCCTAATTTTATTGTTTGGTTGGGAGTCAACCATTTTCCTTGTATAAGGGGGTTCGTGAGTATTGCCTACTAAAAACTCTCAAAGGTTTTTGGAAACTCTCAAGATCAACTCTTGGGGACAGGATTAAGTTGAAATTCTGGTATGCAGATCTCAGATGTCCTGAGAGATGTCGAGACATAGATCTCTGCTTGTCAGACAAGGACAAAAACAAGAACCTTCAAAAAACTGCAGATGTATAACAATGTGTCATACCCCAAATTTTGACCACTAAGATTCCCCATTATTGTGCAAATCATAATCACATTATGGAGAAGCCATCATACTCCTTAGTCTCCCCAAAGATGGGTGAGCATTCACTACAATCAAACTTAGGGTTTCAAGCCCTCTCAGAGCCTTTAGACAAAGGATCAATCAAGGAAAGACAGGATCTTCAACTTTTCTAACCTCTCAAACATCCACCAAGGGATCAAGAGGACTCCCACCTTAAGAATCAACCACAAAGTTGCAGCATTCCAAGTGGATTAAGCCTTAAGATCGCCAGTGTCACCAAATTAGGGTTTTGGTCGACCAAGGCCTCCAGATGAAAATTTTCCTCTGGGCATGAGCCAATGCTTCACAATATAACTCAAGATGCTCCATGGAACATCATAAACCCAATCATCAAGTTAATTTAGCCTCAGGGGATGCATTCATAAAAAATCAGGAATTAGGGTTTCTTGACCCAATTCACCCCTAAGTTGACCTTTAGGACAAAACATGAGCCAAGATCTCAAGATAGGATTTGAGGATCCCTAACACACCACATTTATCCATTTACAACAATGTATTGATCCAAGAAGCTTGAGCAACAAGTTTCAATTTCATCTGAACCACAATTAGGGTTTCGCGGGAAAAGTCAACTGTACCTTTGACTTTTGGCCCAGGCATGCTCCCAAACCTTGGGACATGATTCAATACACCCTATAACACCTATGGAACATGTCAATCAAGTTTGATTTAGGTCAAGGACTTGATGTCATAAAGGATCGCACATTTTGGAATTCATCTGACAAAAAGTCAATTGTGCACAAAAAGTCAACTTTGACTTTTTGAGATTTTTCACAATTTTGGTTTTTTAACCCTAAAATGATGTTAATGTATGATTGGAATCATCATTCATCAAGAAAAATCAAGAAAAGTGGGATAACTTGTAAAAGGGGTAACCATAAAAAACTTAAAAAATTTCTAAGTTATGGAATAAAGTGGCAAGGGTACCAACTTTGGAGGATCATAACTCCTAAACCACAAGGCCATTTTTCCCCATCCAAAGCTGGATTTTTAGCTCTCATTGCCCTCTACAAAAGCTTCAACTACACCTCACTCCAATTCATCATGGATTTTGAGTTATGGAATGATCAAAATGGCTGAAAACATGAAATGCCACTTTTTCCAACACTTAGTGAAAATTTCACTAAGTCAAAATCTGCCTTCACTTTTTTCCAAATGTAGGGACATTTTTCACTTGGATCCAAAAAGTATCAAAACCAACTATGATCAAACAGTTGTTGTATCATATAAGGGCTTTCCAAAATGGCCAAGAACTCCATCAAATTCCACTTGGGCCATGAGATATGACAATGGCAATATGCCTTGCTGAAAACTGCCAAGGCTAGGCAGAATTTTGCACTTTTGCTCGATTTGGAAAAATCAGATAACTCCAAGCCTTGTCATCACTTTGGACACATCTGAGGATCAAATCTAAAGGGAACAAACACTAATTTAAGCCTCCAAAGTCTTTGGAACAAGGAGTAGCATGCCAAACCTAGAAATCCCTAAAAGAGGGACAAGACTCTAATTTTGGATTGGAGCATTTAATGGATGCACCAAGGTGGCATGGACTGAGCTATTTGCAACTGAATTCAGTCAAGAATAATCCAATAACTAGGGAACTAAAGGCATGTGCTCTAACCTCTAGTCAATGGCTAGAGGAGACTTGGATTCCCATTGATCAACATTGGCCAAACCTCTGTTGTGGTTGCCATTCACTATTGATCCTAAAACAAACTTGCTCTACTATAAATAGAGCTCATTTGTGCTCAGTTTGAGTACACCAAAGCTATCAAACAAATGTTTTCCTTAAAATCCCTCTCTTTAGGCCAAAATGCCTTCTTTAGCAAGGCAACTCTGAGTTTTTGAGTTAGGGAGCATTTCCACCACAGCTCATGATCTAAACACCTCCAATATATCATATCTAAGTTGTCCAAACTCTCACAAGTGACCTGTAATCCTTAAATCACAAAGTCACCTCTCAAAACCTTAAAATAGTACTTTTGTGCATTTTTCAAGCCATGTCTTGATTCAGTCACTTTCCAAACCAGATAAAACCTCAAACACACTCCAAATATCATCCTTAAACTGTCCCAAATGGTTCCCTCATCTGGAACACCATTTGAGAGAGTTGTTATTTTGGTCATTTTAACCCCTTTTGCAAGAAAGAGCCAGTTTGTGTTTTTACAGGTTCCAGATGATTCCACTCACCCTAAAAGCTTCTAAGGGATCATTTGAGAGTGTCCAAAGCATCAAACCATTTCTGGAACAAGAAACTTGGCAGATTGTACAAAAAACTCCAAAAGCTCAAAAAGAGGTAAGCATCATGACTTGAACTTTCCAAAATATGCATTGCTTTGAAGTCCACTGATCATGCATCTCTTATACATGTCATATGTGTTGTGTTTAAACCAATTCATCATGTAATTCATGCCTGTACCAAAGTGTAGCATAGAAAATGCAATTATAGGCCTATTTCAAAACCACTATCGGATTTTGAGGAGGGAGCATGATCTGGAAAAAATACCACCACCATTGGATTCCTTGTGAAATTCTAGGCCAGATGCATATAAATTTTGTCCCCAAACATGGAGAAATAAGAAAGTTATGGACCTTCCCGTTTCTTGCCAAAACTTGCCTTGCCTTGCCTTGGCCAGGCCTAGAAAACAAGGCAAGCCTTGTGTATTTGTTTGTTGGTTTCAATCAACGGATGTATCACAACCCCAGTGGTAAGGCACGCGCCCAATAACCTTGAGGTCGTGGGTTCAAACCTCACCCAGACCATTTTGTGCTTTCTCACTTTTTTGCTATTTTTTCCAATGTTTTCATGTTTTATTAATTAATTGGAAAATTAATAACTCCTTCAATTTTAATTATTTTTTATTGTTTATTTTTGCAAAAAATCACAAAAATGTTGAAATATTTTATTCCACAAAAAAATTAGATTTATATTATTTATTTAATATAATTAGTATTTTTGTGAATAAATACCTTTTATTTGTTTTTAAACCTTTTAAAAATAAAAAAAAAACATTTTGGAAAATCAAAACCAAATAGGTTTTAATTCATCTTGTGATTAAAGCCTCATTTTTCAAACCTAAAACCAATATCACAAGTTGTTTATTCAAACTTATTTGGCATTTTTATTAATTTTCTTTGAATAATTGTATTAAAAAATGATGAAATTAGGGTTTTATCGATTTTTAACCTAGTAAACTTTTCCAAACACTCATGGGCCTCTAATAGAGTGTAAGACCCAATCCTTTGTAAATACAAACTTATTTTGGGCCTCACTTATGGTATAAGTCCCGTTGTATTTCAAAAATCTCGGCGCGATCGCCAGTTCAAAACAAATCATCTGGGTCTACCCTCGTGTTATAAGCCCCATTTCTTTTCTCTAAATCATTTTTGGGCCTCTTGAGAGAGTGTAAAACCCATCCCCTTTGTACAGAAAACCTTTCTTGGGCCTCAGTCACTTGTATAAGTCCCTGTACAAAACGACAGTGCGATCACTGATAAAACCCTAGGCCTCTCCTTGAGCTGTAAGCCCCAACAATCTTTTCCAAGCACTTTCTCCTTTGATTTTGAAATATACTGTTGTTTTCAATTTTTCTTTGTTGAACAACTAACTCAACAGCATGGAAGCTCTACAACCGAGTAAGTGTTTACCCGCTTTCATTTACTGCTTTCATACATATATAACTGTACTGTGGGGCTGTTTCACTGTAAGTATTTTTTCATAAACTCATATCAACTGTGTAATACTAGTATAGATATTTAGAGTTTCCCCGGCAACTACGTCTAGAACTCGACAAAACTTCGCCTCCTTACATCCGACGTTCTCCCGGATATTTCAACATAACCTAAACAGTGAAATTGTCTTAGATAACTAGGTCTAAGGAAATTCCCCTTTGAACAGGTCATTATACAGAAGGCCATTGTTCCAAGTGAAACCCCTTCTAGAACTGTTCATCAGCCTCCTCTTGGGCTTAGTGCAAGGACCCACAGGCTTCCTAAAAGCATCCCCGCCTCCTCTTGGGCGTTGTACAAGGATCCGTCGGCTTCTTAGAAGTTTTCACATCCTCCTCTTAGGCTTCATATAATGATTCTTCCTCCGGGAAGACAGCCTCCTCTTGGGCTTCGTACAAATTGTCCCTCGGCTTCTTAAAAGTTTCCAGCCTCCTCTTGGGCTTTGTACAAATGATTCTCCCCAGCGGAGCTAACCTTTTCAGACTCTCTTGTTGAGTCGTCCATTCTTTTAGCCTCTATCTCAGGCTTTGTACGAGATACAAATCACTCTCTTGTTGATTATAAAAGACTCTCTTGTTGAGTCAACAACTTTAGCCTCTATCTCGGGGTTCGTACGAGATACAAAAACACTCTCTTGTTGAGTATAAAAGACTCTCTTGTTGAGTCAACCTCTTTAGCCTCCATCTCGGGCTTCGTACGAGATACAAAAACACTCTCTTGTTGAGTATAAAAGACTCTCTTGTTGAGTCAAACCCTCTTTAGCCTCCACTCGGGCTTCGTACGAGATACAAAAACTCTCTCTTATTAAGTATAAAAGACTCTCTTGTTGAGTCAACCCTCTTTATCCTCCATCTCGGGCTTCGTACGAGATACAAAAACACTCTCTTGTTGAGTATAAAAGACTCTCTTGTTGAGTCAACCCTCTTTAGCCTCCATCTCGGGCTTTGTACAAGATACAAAACTCTCTCTTGTTGAGTATAAAAGACTCTCTTATTGAGTCAACCCCTTTTAGCCTCCATCTCGGGCTTCGGACGAGATACAAAAACACTCCCTTGTTGAGTATAAAAGACTCTCTTGTTGAGTCACCAAACTTTTCGCCTCCGTCTTGGGCTTTGTACAAGACACATACAAAAACACTCCCTTGTTGAGTATAAAAGACTCTCTTATTGAGTCACCAAACTTTTCGCTTCCGTCTTGGGCTTTGTAGAAGACACATGCAAAAGCACTCTCTTGTTGAGTCAACCCTTTTAGCCTCTCTCTCTCGGGCTTCGTACGAGACACACAAAAAACATCCTCTTGTTGGGTCAATAGCCTCCTCTTAGGCTTTATGTAAGGAAAACCCCGGTTGACCCAATTAACCTTTTAGCATCAAAGATGTGCCTCGTTCACAGTATACAAACATCAACAACTCCTCCTTAGATATAGCAAATTCCCTCTCTGTTAGGAACCTCTTTAGCTTCATATCTTGGGCTTTGAACAAGATACAAATAGACTCTTTAGCTTCATATCTTGGGCTTTAAACAAGATACAAATAAACCACCTTCAGCTCCACATCTTGGGCTTTGAACAAGATACAAATCACCCCTTTAGCTTCACGTCTTGGGCTTTGAACAAGACACAAAAACACCATTTCCTCCCATAGAACTACGATCGCTCTGATTTCCCTGTTTCGGTAAATGGGAATACGTAGGCATAAGATTGAAAGAGAAATCTTAGCGAGCACACTAATCAAAAATCCAAAATCCCATACCTTCATGCATTAATCGAAAAGCATCAGTCCTAACATCCTACCAATAGCATAGTCCCGTCATTTCACCCTTAACAAAGTAGGCAGAAAGAGGCCCCATTTCCATATAGCATCCGTAACCTAACAGACCGTTGTTTAAACTCAGTATGCAAGCAGGGTTAGTTGGAGAGATCTATTTCCCTTCCTTCATCAGCTTCAATAGGATAAAAAATGAATCAACCTGTAGTCCCCCAGAGCGACAGTGCTTAAGAACCACGTCCCAAAATCGCTCGCTACAGAAAAGTGGCGCCCACCGTGGGGTCAATCTTTCTGTCCTACAATTTAAGGTGGAAACCTTAGACAAGTTATTTTCATGGAGGTTCCATCGGGGAATTTCATTATTGCTAGGATCGGCCCTCACTAGGATCTTAGGTCAAAAAACCTTTAAAGTTGGGGAGGTACCACAGAGTGGCAACTCCGCCGGGGAGCCATTTTCTGTCAGGAACATAGGATTCATAGCTCTTAAAAGTCTAGGACATTACGAAAAATACATATACTGCTTTTCCTAATTGATATCTGTGTTTATTTTTCTGCTAATGGGAATGCGTGTGATGCCGCATGTGGTAAGATTGAGTATACACCTAGGAAAAACCTCTTTCAGTAGTGCGGAAGCTATCGGAAATAGTTGTCACGCGATACTACCCTCTTCTGAGATTCTTCGAATTACATCACCTAGCACGGTTCCCGGCCCGCTGATGTGATCTCAACAAGAATCAATGATTTTAAGAGACAGGTACAAAAATCACTAGTATAAACCTTTGGGATGGGTAGAGCCTTGACTCCATGACACCGACCCTTTGACCCCATGTTTTTTCTATGTTTTTGTGTGCTGCATTCATGCATTCATTTAAAAAACATTAAACAAAAAAAATATTCTTTTCTAGTCTCTCTTTTTCAAATTAAACTAAGACATTGGTTGCAAATGTCAGAGAAAAAGGATTGCGCTAATGGATTTTGGTAGACGGAAAACTCACAAGTATACCTTCAAGGTTCCGAAACTAGAGGATTTGAGAGGTCTGGCGAGAATGATAACCAACCACGAGGCTTTCAGAGCTAAGTACGGAGGTCTGCTACCTCTGTTAAGGTTCCATGTAATTGAAGGAATCCTGGAGGAACTCATTCAGTTTTACGATCCGGTTTATCACTGTTTCACATTCCCGGAATACCAGCTCGCACCAACACTAGAGGAGTATTCTCATCTGATTAATCTACCCATTACTGATCAAGCTCCATTTTCTGGACTGGAAGAAATTCCCAAGGATCAGACCATTGTAAGAGCAATTTATTTGGATGAGTTAGAAGTCAAGACTCACATGACCACCAAAGGAGGAATCCCGGGTTTACCAGCCAAGTTTCTGGTAAAGAAGGCTCTATACTTTGCTAGTATAGGGAACGTGGCCGCTTTCGAGAGCATCTTTGTTTTGCTCACCTACGGGTTATTTTTGTTTCCCAACATCGATAACTTTGTAGATATCAACGCCATTAAGGTCTTTCTCATTGGAAACCCTGTACCAACTTTGCTCGCAGATGCGTATCATTCTGTACACTTAGGAAATTTGTACAACGGAGGAATGATCACGTGCTATCTACCCCTTCTATATAAATGGTTTATTTCCCATCTGCCTAAGTCTGCCGCTTTTTGGGATCATAAGAGTGCCTTACATTGGCCGCAGAAAATCATGTCTCTCACCAACTCTGACGTAGATTGGTGCAATAGGATTTATGACGGGATCAGGATCATTGACCGTTGTGGAAACTTCCCCAACGTACCCCTCATAGGAACTAAGGGTGGAATCAATTACCATCCAGTTTTAGTTCGTCGTCAATTTGGATACCTGATGAGGCATGTCCCGCGTAATGCTCATCTGGAAGGTCTTTTCTTCAAGGAAGGAGAAAATGACAGGGCACTAAAGATGGAAATAGTGCACGCTTGGAAACATGTTCATAAGAAAGGACAAGAGTCTCTAGGAAAACCAGATTGTGTCTCGGTGGAGCCTTATCTCCACTGGGTACAGACTAGAGCTCTCAAGCTAAAGATGCCTTATCCTCGTCACGGAGTTCTTCCGCCAAGGGAATCTGTCATGTACTTCATGACTGAAACGGAAAAACTTCAGGTTACTCTCAACAAAGTTCAACAGGAGAGGAGGTCTTGGAAGAACAAGTACCGCATTCTCAATGTGGAGTGTACCAAAATACAGCAACTATTGAAAGATAAAGATGCTCTGATTGAGATTTTGGAGCAACATGCTGTAGAAAACCAGGATGACCAAAGGAATTTGCTCGCTCCTTTCACTTGGCAAAGGAATGACAACCCGACAACGGCCCAAGAGCCCCGGTCAAAGAAAAGGAAAGTACCAGAATCAGCACCTGAGTTCTCCTCAGAGAGGACTCGGGAGCCATTAGCTTAGGTTTCTATTTCCGTACCTTGTAGTACTGTATTTCCATTTCCGCAATCCTTTGAATTCAATAAAACGGGGTTTCCCCACTGTTTGATATTTGCAATCTAATTGTCGAAGTTTATTTTGATTAAACCAAAAAACAATTAATATAATCATTGCATTCATCATTCTCACGTAACGTATTCTCCTTACCTATGAATCTCACGTTTGCGTCTCGGTTCTAGTGTTAAACAGTCTCATTCGTACAATACTCGGGCCAATCGTCAGAAAAAGATGGATGATCTTGAGGAAGAGAACAGAGAGTTGAAAGAAGAGATCGACGCTCTGAGAGAGGATATGAGAAAGCTTCGTAACGACATGCAAGCCATGGCAAAAGCTCAGCTACAAAGAACTGTGATCTCAGAGATCACCTCAACGCCCATAATGGAGAAGTATGATCCTAGGTACAGGATGCCGAAAGATCGTCCCTGGGGCATACCACCTAACTATATCCCGGAAGGATATATTCCGCCGATCACTGGAGATCCGGAAACTTCAGCGGAAGCCGCTGGGCCTGAAGGTTACAAACTTTGGGAAAGCAAAGATGTCAGGGGTATACCAACAACTCCTGAAGGTTACAAACTTCGGGAGGCACCAAGATTCGATGTCGTAGTAACAGTACCACCCCTTGTGGTGCACACTGTCCCGGAAGGACAGATTCCACAGATACCTTCGGTAGAAAGGAAAGTATGTTCGATAGAATGGATGAATTCCAGGAGCAATTCCTGTAAATGTAGAAGGAACTGCAAGCTATTCGCGGTCAGGATTTATTTTGGAAGGACGTCGCGGACCTTTGTTTGGTCCCCAATGTGAAAGTCCCGCACAAATTCCAAGTGCCTGATTTTGAAAAGTACAAGGGTAACTCTTGCCCTCAAAGCCATCTAGTGATGTACGCTCGGCGAATGTCAGCTCAGATAGAGAACCAGGATCTACTGATTCACTACTTTCAGGATAGTTTAACTGGTGCCGCACTCAAATGGTATATGGGTTTAAACTGCGCTGAGATCAACACTTTTAGAGATCTTGGCGCTGCCTTCGTTCAACAATATAAGTACAACCTGGACATGGCACCAGGAAGAGATCAACTCAGATCAATGTAACAAAAGGATAAGCAGACTTTTAAGGAGTAAACTCAGAGATGGCGTGAAATTGCCGCCAGATTTGTCCACCTCTTGAGGAAAAAGAGATGACAAAAATCTTCATGAAAACCTTAAGCTCATTTTACTACGACAGAATGGTTGCCAGTGCGCCCAGTGACTTTACCGAAATGGTCGGTATGGGGGTGCGTCTCGAGGAAGCCGCCGAGAAGGACGCTTAGTAAAAGACACTGGATCATCAAGCAGTACAAAACGATATGGTAGTGCTCTCCCTAAGAAAAAAGAGCAAGATATTGGGAATATATCTCTCGGAAAGCAAAGGCGACGATACCAACTAGTAGCAGCTGTAACTCCTGCTATTAACTCTTCGCCTGTTCCTACCTATCAACCTCAGGTTGCTCAGAGCCAACCAATTCAACAGCAATTTTAGCAAAGGACACAACAGTCTCTCTAGCAGACTCGTCCTCCATCTAACAACAACCGTACAACTCGACCTCCAGGATTCGATCCTATACCGGTGTTGTACGCCGAACTGTTTCCATTACTACTGGTCAAAGGGCACGTCCAGACCAAGGCTCCTCTCGCAATACCAAAAAATCTGCCTTTTTGGTTCAAAGCGGATCAGACTTGCCCTTATCATCAAGGAGGACCAGGGCATAACATCGAAATTTATCTCAGTTTCAAATCCGATGTGTAAAAGCTTGTTAGGAGCGGGGTTTTATCTTTCAAGGATACGAATCCAAATGTTCTCACCAACCCGCTGCCTTAACACGAGAAGGCTGCAGTTAATTTGATAGAGGAAGAGTCTAGTGACAGCTATCAAATTCACGATGTACTCTTATTGAGGGCCAACTTGGTCAAGATGCATTGTAGACAGAGCGGATACGGCCATGTGCCACCTCATAATTATCACCAGTGTGATATCTGCTCTAAAGACAATCAAGGATGTTCTGTGGTGCAATCCGTTCTACAAGAACAGTTGGATCTAGGATGGATCCAACAACACCGAATTCGTGGGGTTAACATGGTTTATACGAATTCTAATATCATTCAAAACCACGACATTCGTACGATGAATGTCAACTTGGTTACGATGCATTTAAGGCAAAGCCAGTATCATAATCTACCGCGGCATGATTACAATTCCTGTCTGACTTGCTCGGTAAACAAACAAGGATGCTCTTTTGTACAAGAGGCCCTCCAGCATCAGATGGATCTTGGATGGATCCAGGACTACCATGATATAAACCCCTATCAGATCAACATGGTTCAAATCTTTGATATTCGGTTGATGAATACCAGCTTGGTGGAGTTACACGCCAGGCAAGTCCAGCTTGATTTTCTCACTTTACATGATTATCTAAGCTGTAAAGTATGTTGTGAGAGTAACCAAGGGTGCGCTCTCATTCAAAGCTTGCAACACTTGCTAAACCACTGGTGGCTTCCAATCTATATGGATGAAGACACGCAACAAATCAGTATGGTTGACAGGAACCCTACTCGACATCAGAGTCAAGATATCCGATCTACGGAAACAGATCTAGTGAGGTTACACTGCATTCAAAGTGGACGTGGCCAGGTGCCACCGCATAACTACGAGCGCTGTAGGGTCTGCTCGGAAAATAATCAAGGATGTTACCTCGTGTGAGCCGCTCTTCAGAGTCAGTTGGACCGTAAAGAGATTCGACCGTATCCAAGTTCTGGGTCCATCAACTGGACGCCAGACTACTTCGCTGATCAAATCAAAGATGTTATTGTGATCTTCGATCATCAAAGGAACGATGATGTTTGTGCCATCATCCCTCTACTTGACGAATCGAAAGTTCCTAACCAGGAATTGATCGAAGTTACTTACGATAGTCAAAAAAACCAGAAGGCTCCTGTAGTTATCTATCTACCAGGACCAGTGTCGTACGAATCAACTAAGGCTATCCCTTACAAATACGGTGCAACAATAGTCGAGAATGGAAAGGAAATTCCATTACCCTCCGTCGTGAATATTGCAGACATCAGTCGAGTAACACGGAGCGGTCGAATCTTCAGCCGAGGAGTTGGAGAACCTAACAGAGAAAGGGAACCTCAAACAGAAGTTCTCAATCCACCAGTCGGTCAATCCAGTAATCTCGACCTTTCAAAGAACGATGATGAGATGCTAAAGCTCATTCAAAGAAGTGAATACAACATTGTTGATCAGCTGTTACAAACTCCTTCAAAGATCTCAGTGTTATCGCTTTTGCTTAGTTCCGAAGCCCACAGAGAGGCTCTACAGAAAATCTTAGAGTAGGCCTTCGTGGAACAGGATGTGTCAATACGACAGTTCGATAGCATCATCTCTAACATCACTTCCTGCAACAACTTGGGGTTTAGTGATGAGGAATTGCCAGAAGAAGGCAAAAGCCACAACATGGCGCTCAATATCACAGTCAACTGCCAGGACGATGCTTTAGCCAGCATACTGGTATACACCGGATCGGCTCTCAACGTCATGCCAAACTCCACTTTAATGTAACTATCATTTAAAGGACCTCCGATGAGAGGCAGTGAGGTCGTCGTCAAAGCATCTGACGGGTCTAGAAAAATAGTTATCGGCGAAGTCGGCCTTCCCATAACTATCGGTCCTCACGCTTTCCTAGTCACCTTCCAGGTTATGGACATCCGAGCAACATACAGTTGCTTATTAAGAAGACCTTGGATACACCAGGCTGGGGCAGTCACTTCGACACTTCACCAGAAGCTGAAGTTTGTCTTAAACGACCAACTTGTCATGGTCTGCGGAGAATAGGCCCTGATCGCGAGTAACCTTTCATTATCCACTTGTGTAGAACCCGAGGAGGTTGTTGGGACTCAGTTCCAAGCACTTTCGGTGAGCAATGAAGATCAAATAGAGAAGGGAACATCGATTTCCTCGTACAAAGATGCTCTCGAGGTGATCAAAAGTAACAACGCAAAGGGATGGGGACAGTTGGTCATTCCTACGGATAATAAGAAAAAGAAGGGTCTTGGTTTTTCTGCAACCTGTACCCGGACTACTGCTAACGATGAGAGTCTTTATCCCAATCAGAACTTCTTCCATAGTGGAGGTTTCCTTCACCCAGTGTCTCAAGAAGTACATACCATCAACGAGGAAGGTTCCCCCGATATGGATGAAGAATGGGAGTCCTATCTTAATAAGGACGGTTATATGTCTCAGGACGAGGTTCCTACGCCATTTTGCTATCCCGCACAGAGTCCGAGATTTATACCACGGTCAGATGTCGAAATGATATACGGAGATTGTGATCAGGAAGGATGACGTGCTCCACCAAATTCATTAAAGGAGGACACTCTGATGAAAGATAACTTTGACCATGACTACTATGGCCAATGTGGCAGCCTTACCCAGGAGACTTGGGGTAAGAGAGTCAGTCGAACGATGCACATCAGCTTAGCATCATTGAAAAGAATACCTACGTCCCCACCATGTCATGGGATCAACACTCAGGTCATTCAGAAAATATCCATTATGACGATGAATTAGCAAAGCTTGCCGGACTAGAATTCATCAACTATGCTTTTCCCGAGGTCAACGTCATTGAAAGAGATGGCTCCTCCAGTCCCAAAGAGGTGTGGGACACCTTGGGACAACCGAGTGGCAAGTTCGACTTCATGGTCAAATACATTGCTCCTGAAAGCTCTCGTATCAGGCTCGAAGACATCCAACCAACTGGATAGGGAGATTTTCTTGAGAGTACAAATACTCTGCGAAATACAACTGAGGAATCCTCCTACGACAGCTCTGCCTGGGAGACAGATTCCAATGATCCAGCTCCACCAAAAATTAGCGTTATTTCTGATGACAAATCAAGGAAGGTACCAGACTTTGTGATTCACCAAGGAGTTCGCCGCCACTGGGTTGCAGTTGATGTTTCGAAGATCGTTCATAAGTCAAAGTAATTGTCGTCTTTATCTTAACCTTTCACCCTGCCCAGGTGAAACGAATGTTTTGATAGGGCTCACTTTCTGTAAATATCCCTCTTCGCTTTGCCCAAAGCGACAGAGTTTTGCTTTATAGGGCTGTAGTTTCAAGAGTCAACTTGTTCATAAATAATATAACGTCGTTCTGTAATTTCCGCATTTTATTGTTGTTTTCTCTTTTCGCTTTTTCAGAAAATGGTAATCCTAAAAAACAACAAATAATAAAAACAAGCAGTAAACGAAAATAAAACACTGCACACACTCTTGCATTCTCTCTATCTCTTCTAAACACAAATCATCACATCATGCAGATTGCTTGTTTTAAACCCTATTGAAACATACGATCTGATGCCTTCTCCCAACTTTGAATTCCCGGTATTTGGTGCTGAAGAAGGAAATGACGACGAAATTCCAGAAGTGGTCTCCCGATTACTCAAACAAGAGGAAAGGTCCATTAAACCTCACAAAGAGCCGTTGGAAACGGTCAACTTGGGCTCAGAGGAAGAGAGAAAAGAAGTCAAGATTGGGGCACTGCTTAGTCCAACTGTCAAAGAAAGTTTGACGAAACTTCTCAAAGAGTTTCTCGATGTATTCGCTTGGTCCTATCAGGACATGCCAGGGTTAGATACCAGCATCGTGGAACATCATCTAACGTTAAGGTCAGAATGTCCGCCAATAAAATAGAGGTTGAGACGGACTCATCCGGACATTGCCATCAAAATCAAAGAGGAGGTACAGAAGCAGATCGACGCGGGTTTCCTCGCTGCATCAGAATATCCTCAATGGTTAGCCAACATATAACCAGTTTTGAAAATGGACGGAAAAGTCAGAATGTGTGTAGATTATAGATATCTAAACAAGGCTAGTCCAAAGGACGACTTTCCCTTGCCACACATTGACATGCTGGTTGATAGTACAACAAAGTTCAAAGTTTTCTCCTTCATGGATGGATTCTCGGACTATAATCAGATCAAAATGGCGCCGGAAGATATGGAGAAAACCTCCTTCATCACCCCATGGGTACCTTTTGTTACAAGGTAATCTCGTTCGGTTTGAAGAACGCCGGGGCAACCTATCTAAGGGCCATTACTATTCTGTTTCATGACATGATACACAAGGAAATCGAGGTATATGTCGATGATATGATTGCCAAATCTAGAATAGAGTAGGAGCATGTGACCCACCTGTCAACGTTATTCGAGCGGTTGAGAAAGTACAAACTCCGCTTGAATCCCAATAAGTGCACCTTCGGTGTCCGTTCAGGGAAACTATTAGGATTCATCATCAGCCAAAAAGGAATTGAGGTTGATCCTGACAAGGTCAAGGCCATTCAAGAAATGCCTTCTCCAAGGACTGAAAAATAAGTCAAAGGATTCCTGGGACGTTTGAATTACATCTCCATATTCATATTCCTCATGACTGCGACTTGTGCGCCAATTTTCAAATTACTCAAAAAGAATCAGGACTGCGTTTGGACAGAGGATTGCCAAACTGCCTTCGACAGTATCAAGGAATACCTGTCAAACCCACCGATTTTATCACCTCCAGTGGAAGGAAGACCACTGATCATATACTTAATAGTCTTGGAAGACTCAATGGGTTGTGTACTTGGCCAACAAGACGAAACCAAAAGGAACAAGTCTGCCATTTACTATTTAATCAAGAAGTTTACGGACTGCGAGACTTGGTACACGATGCTTGAGAAAACTTGTTGTGCTCTGGCTTGGGCAGCCAAACGTCTTTGCCAGTATATGATTCGTCACACTACTTGGTTAATATCCGAAATGGATCCAATCAAGTACGTCTTTGAAAAACCTGCTCTCACGGGAAGGATTGCCCGTTGGCAGATGTTGCTATCAGAATACGACATTGAGTACCATGCTCAGAAAGCCATTAAGGGAAGTGTTTTAGCCAATCATTTAGCTCATCAACCAATTGACAATCAAGAATCAGTTGGGTTTGACTTCCCAGACGAAGATGTCATGTATCTAAAAATGAAAGACTGCGACAAACCGCTACCCAGTGAAGGGCCAGAACCAGGTTCCCAATGGGGACTAATCTTTGACGGAGTTGTCAATCATTATGGAAATAAAATTGGGGCAATCATTATAATGCCTCAGGGTACCCACATTCCTTTCACTGTTAGACTTACGTTCAAGTGCACAAATAACGAGGCCGAATACAAAGCTTGTATCATGGGTCTCAAGGAAGCAATTGACTTAAGGATCAAGAACTTGGACGTATACGGCGACTCAGCCTTGGTTATCAATCAGATCAAAGGAGATTGGAACATATACCAATCAGGATTGATTCCTTATAAAGATTACGCGAGAAGATTGTTACCCTTCTTCAATAGAATCGAGTTTCATCATATCCCTCGTGAAGAGAATCACATGGCTGATGCATTAGCCACCCTCTCTTCCATGATTAGCGTAGGTCAATGGAACGACTTACCTAAGATCGACATAATGCGCCTGGAAAGGCCCCCTTACATCTTTGTGATTGAAGCAGTCATAGACGACAAACCTTGGTATCACGATATCAAATGCTTCCTTCATAAACAAGAGTACCCACCTGGGGCATCCAAGAAAGATAGAAAGACCCTCAGAAGGTTGGCTGGCAGTTTCTTCCTGAGCAGTGATACACTCTATAAGAGGAACTTCGACATGGTCTTGCTTCGATGCATAGACAGTCCAGAAGCGAACATGCTGATGAAAGAAATTCATGAAGGATCCTTTGGCACTCATGCAAATGGACACACAATGGCGAGAAAAATTCTAAGAGCATGGTACTATTGGTTGAGAATTGAATCCGACTGCTACAGGTATATGAGGAGGTGTCACAAGTGTCAGATATACTCCGACAAAATCCATGTACCGCCAACGCATCTCAGTCAGATATACTCCAACAAAATCCATGTACCGCCAACGCATCTCAAAGTTCTCTCTTCCCCATGGCCTTTCTCTCATCCTAGTAGCCATTGATTACTTCACCAAGTGGGTCGAAGCAGCGTCATACGCCAATGTAACCCGACAAGTGGTAGTCTGTTTCGTCAAAAACAATCTCATCTGCCGTTATGGTGTTCCCAACCAGATTATTACTAATAATGCATCTAACTTGAACAATAAAATGATGAAAGAGTTATGCGCTGAGTTCAAGATTAACCACCATAACTCATCTCCCTACCGGCCCAAGATGAACGGAGCGATAGAAGCGGCTAACAAGAACATCAAAATGATCGTTCAAAAGATGGTTGTAACCTACAAGGATTGGCATGAAATGCTACCCTTTGCTCTTCACGGTTATCGTACATCTGTCCGCACTTCAACAGGGGCAACCCCTTTCTCTCTAGTATATGGCATGGAAGCGGTGCTCCCCATAGAAGTAAAAATCCCATAAATACGGGTATTGATGAAAGCCAAGTTAACAGAGGCTGAATGGTGTCAAAGTTTGCACGACGAACTCAATCTGATAGAAGAGAAGCGAATCACGGCACTATGCCATGGTCAGTTGTATCAACAAAGGATAAAGAAGGCGTTTGACAAAAAAGGTCTGACCTCGTGTCTTCAGAAAAGGAGACCTTGTGCTCAAGAAGATACAATCATTCCTCACTGATTCTCGGGGCAAGTGGACTCCGAATTATGACGGCCCATATGTGGTCAAGAAAGCTTTCTCAAGAGGCGCCTTGAGACTCGCAACCATGGACAGAGAAGAATTTGCCTACCCCACAAATGTTGATGTAGTCAAGAAATACTTCGCCTAAACTAAAAAAAAACGTCTCGGTGGATTGAAAACCCGAAAAGGCGATCCAGGAAAAAGTTAGAGACATAATAAAAAAAATCATCCCGGTGGATTGGAAATCTCAAAGTACAATCCAGGAAAAAATTAGGGATAATGGCAAGTAACTATGTTCAACATGGGCAAATCCCTCAGCAACAATCATGCCATCTATCAGGAAAAACTCCAGTCAAGGTCATCTTCGACAAAAGTTCAGGATGCCCCGAATTCAAAGTTGGTAGAAGGATAGTGGTCATTATGTTTCAATGTAGCCCTTTTCCCTTAAATTACCATTTTCTAACTTTGTAAATACTCCATGGAATCACGCGTTTGGCTGATTTCCATCCTATCAATAAAATTTGAGCCCTAGTGCTTTTGTTTGTAATTCTTATTTGTTTTAGCTTTACAGAACGACGTTTTAGCATGATTAAAGATTCTTGAAATGAAACAAAAATGAATTTACTTGTCAAACTTTTTTTGCTTTTAAAATAAAGATGGTAATTCTTTTGACTGTTGAACATCGAAAGAACACCGATCGCCTCTCCAGAAGTAATTGAGCTTCAAAGTGCAGAATCAAAGTACTCCTTCTAGATCAGAGCACCTGAATGAAGGATCAACAGTATCAGAGACCGTGTTTCATCTGACGTCCTCGGCCGAGTTCTTATCTCCTAAGCCCGACCAACGGTATTCCCAACAGGGACTATCTCTCCTAAGCAAGGCGGAATTGCTACTCTTGGACCCGCGATACCTCTTCGTTCCCTGCAGTGGCCGAGTATCCAGTCATGTTCACATACTAGTCTGTATGTTACGTCAGTTTTGTCAGCATATACATACATACATCATGCATTATTGATTTACATTCATGTTCATATTGCATCACTATCACTCTAGTCGGTCTTGTTCCCTAGTGATAAAAGTCCTCTCAATCGAGTGGTCAGTTCTTTCCTTATCAGGAAACGTCGTGTCTGAACAATCTCTCATCCAGTTTATTTCTGGATTGAAGGCGGTCCCTTGACCACTTTGATAACTTGAACCTCTGAAAGGCAAGAGAAACTTCAGCCAACATCACTCTTCGACATTGAAGATGATGTCTTCGCTTTCCCGGATTAAGGAAAATCCCCAGAGAAAGCCTCTTAATCAGAGATTCGACAATATAGCCATTTTTCTCCGAAAAATGTCGCTGACGAAAAGCTCATCAGCACCTCAAGATTGGATCACATCATATGGCATTTCTCCGAGAAGATCCCGAGAAAAGTATGATGTAATACCCCAAGCGAAAGTGGTCTCTCAAGAGACTCGTTTTCCCTCAGTAGAGTCAACAAATGGCGTCTCCAACCAGAGAAGTTTGCACCTCTACAACTCAGATGAATGGGTTCCCCAGCAATGTATGACAGCCAAAAGTTTTTCTATCAAATGGCATCTCCCCAGGAAAATTCGGCGAGAAGTTTGAGGAAAACCGCTACGAATAGCGTCCCTTTTCAATAAAGTTTATTGACAAAAGAAACTGAGACCAGTTCCTTGGTAGGAAACCAGGATCGAGGGGAAGTTTAAATCAGAAACTGAGACCAGTTCCTTGGTAGGAAACCAGGATCAAGGGGAAGTTTAAATCAGAAACTGAGACCAGTTCCTTGGTAGGAAACCAGGATCGAGGGGAAGTTTATTTCAGAAACTAAGACCAGTTCCTTGGTAGGAAACCAGGATCGAGGGGAAGTTTTACCTTTTCTAAGCATCATCGCTTAGTAAAAGAAGATGAATGTGTAAGCTACCATTCGTAACCACTATCAAAATTTTGGGTATTCCGATATTTAATCCTCTTGCACCCCGAATGCCTGAATACCTTCGCCATTCACACCTTCGGGTCCAAGAAGATTAAATAGGGGCATCTGTCATACCCCAAATTTTGACCACTAAGATTCCCCATCATTGTGCAAATCATAATCATAGTATGGAGAAGCCATCATACTCCTTAGTCTCCCCAAAGATGAGTGAGCATTCACTACAATCAAACTTAGGGTTTCAAGCCCTCTCAGAGCCTTTAGACAAAGGATCAATCAAGGAATGACAGGATCTTCAACTTGTCTAACCTCTCAAACATCCACCAAGGGATCAAGAGGACTCCCACCTCAATAATCAAGCACAAAGTTGCAGCATTCCAAGTGGATTAAGCCTTAAGATCGCCAGTGTCACCAAATTAGGGTTTTGGTCGACCAAGGCCTCCAGATGAAAATTTTCCTCTGGGCATGAGCCAATGCTTCACAATATAACTCAAGATTCTCCATTGAACATCATAAACCCAATCATCAAGTTAATTTAGCCTCAGGGGATGCATTCACAAAAAAATCAGGAATTAGGATTTCTTGACCTAATCACCCCTAAGTTGACCTTTGGGACAAAACATGAGCCAAGACCTCAAGAGAGGATTTGAGGATCCCTAACACACCACATTGATCCATTTACAATAATGGATTGATCCAAGAAGCTTGAGCAACAAGTTTCAATTTCATCTGAACCACCGTTAGGGTTTCGCGGGAAAAGTCAACTGTACCTTTGACTTTTGACCCAGGCATGCTCCCAAACCTTGGGACATGATTCAATACACCCTATAACACCTATGGAACATGTTCATCAAGTTTGATTTAGGTCAAGGACTTGATTTCATAAAGGATTGCACAGTCTAGTATTCATCTGACAAAAAGTCAACTATGAACAAAAAGTCAACTTTGACTTTTTGAGATTTTTCACAATTTTGGTTTTTTAATCCCAAAATGATGTTAATGTATGATTGGAATCATCATTCATCAAGAAAAATCAAGAAAAGTGGGATAACTTGTAAAAGAGGTAACCATAAAAAAACTTAGAAAATTTCTAAGTTATGGAATAAAGTGGCAAGTGTACCAACTTTGGAGGATCATAACTCCTAAACCACAAGGCCATTTTTCCCCATCCAAAGCTGGATTTGTAGCTCTCATTGCCCTCTACAAAAACTTCAACTACACCTCACTCCAATTCATCATGGATTTTGAGTTATGGAATGATCAAAATGGCTAAAAACATGAAATGCCACTTTTTCCAACACTTAGTGAAAATTTCACTAAGTCAGAATCTGCCTTCACTTTTTTCCAAATGTAGGGACATTTTTCACTTGGATCCAAAAAGTATCAAAACTAACTATGATCAAACAGTTGTTGTATCATATAAGGGCTTTCCAAAATGGCCAAGAACTCCATCAAATTCCACATGGGCCATGAGATATGACAATGGCAATATGCCTTGCTGAAAACTGCCAAGGCTAGGCAGAATTTTTCACTTTTGCTCCATTTGGCAAAATCAGATAACTCCAAGCCTTGTCATCACTTTGGACACATCTGAGGATCAAATCTAAAGGGAACAAACACTAATTCAAGCTGAAATTCTGGTATCAGACGTGTGATGTTAAGGTGTGATGTCACAACAACACACTCTGCAAATGGACAGCAATAACAGTAACAAATTAACACAAGGAATTGTTCACCCAGTTTGGTCTAACTACCTACGTCTGGGGGCTACCAAGCCAGGGATGAAATTCACTAGTTGTAGAATTAATTTACAGACTCAACAACCCAGTTGACAATCTCCTAAACTTAATTCCTACTAGTGACTTTCTACCTAAGAAACCACTTAGATATGAGAACACTACCCAATCCCTAAAATAATACTCAAGGAACAACCTCTTTGAGCAACCTTGATCTTAATTCACAGCTTTCATCAAGTAACAACTCTTTATTGCTTCACAGCTTCTAAGAGAGGACAAAAAACGACTCAGCAATTCACCCTAGAATTCTGGATACAAAACTCGTACAAAATACTCAAGATACTCAGCCTATGCTTTTGATCTTCTCTCCGTATTTCTGTACTTTTTCCTTTGGTCTTGTGCGCCTTATATAGCAACCTGAATTGGACTTGGACCTGCTACAATATCTGACCTGATTTTTTATTTAAAACTGAATATTCAAAACAGATTTTCTCCTAAAATCTTTTCAAATCTTCAACCTTTTAAATCTCCTACAAATCTGCACCAGATCTCCTATGCAGCAGAAAATATTTATCCCAAGATATTCGCATCCAATGAGACAACTCACTCTCCACAATTCCAGCTAACACGCAAACCCTAACAACATCACAACCTGATGTTATTAATTCTGCAGATCTAATGTCACAACATCGCCATGTGACATCAGACATCCAACTTCAGCAAATTAACTACTTAACACAGCCCAGTGTTAAGAATCAATGTTGCAACATCACCACCTTGACATCAACATTGAAACATACTTTGTTTTACCAAAATTCCAGCCAATCCAAGAACTAACAATCTCCCCCTTTGGCTAATTTTGGCTAAAACAATCTCTGCACCTTCAGAGACTTCAGCAGCGGAAAAACTTCAATCAATGATTTTGAAACTCCACACAGCATCAGCAAAACATCTACAATCTTTAACCAGCTGCACACAATTATTCAACATCTACAATCTTCAACCAACTGCACACAATTATTCAACATTAGCAGCATCTTTAATTCACTTCAGCATCCAGCAGCAGCAGTATCATAGAAACTTCTCAAAACTCTGCTGCAGCACCATCTTCAACTGCAATAATTTTCAACAATGTTGCTCCCCCTCAATCATGAACCAGCATAGCAACCAGTATAGCAGCTGTTCTGCAATTACTCCCCCTTAATTTCTGCATATTCCTTTGACAGCACCACAACACTCCTTTGACCGCATTTGACATTTGTACTTTTGGGCTTTCTTTCTTTGGCTACTTCTCCCCCTTTTTAGCCACAATTAGACAAGCTTCAATCAGAAGCCGTATTAACTATAGTTAGTACTCCCTAGCTCTCATTGTTAGCCTCACAGTTAGAAACCAGGCAAAACAAATCATAGAAAGAAAAACATAATCGATGCATATAACAGCACAAAATTCAAATTACATAACCGGCATAGCAAGTGCAAAAACAAAGACAGAAACTAAAACTAAAACTACTAGACGCAAAAGCAAATAAGCTAGTCTTTATTTGAACTAGATCCAACTCCAGTATTCTCTTCCTCCTTCTCTGAGCTATCGGCACTGGCATTATCACACTCATCACTCTTATCAACATCATCTTCCTCAGAGCCATCAACATTGTTCTCATTATTTTCTTCAGGAACATCATCACCACTGTCCAGTTCTAACTGCTGGATCAGCTTTTCAAGTCTCTCTTTCCTAACCAGACTGGTACCGATGGCTACATCAAGGTCTTTGCACATGGTCTTCAATTCTTCAATCAGTTCAGCCTTGGTAGTTTTCTTCTTGGCTTCAGCAGTTGATGTTAGAACAATGTCTGGAACATGATGTCCAGTAAACAGTTTAGGGTGTAGGGACAAGGCTGTCATCCTCTGGCAAGCTATATCTGAGCTTGTTAAAGTCTCAGGTTGCTGATCTAAAATGATTCCACACACCAAAGAGGGGAATGCTATAGGTAATTTGACAGCATTGGTTTCAGCATGTTTTACCACTTGGTTAAAGATGTAGCTTCCAAAGTCAAATTTCATTTTCTTTCCAACAGCATAGATAAACTTTCCAAGTCCAACAGCAATTGTTGTTTTATGGTTGGTTGGCACCCAGTTAGCTGCACCAATCCTGTGAAGAACGACATACTTGATGCTGAGCTTTCTAGTCTTCAGCTTCCCTTTTAATGGCCAAACCTTCACTTGTCTAGCAGTAATCTCCTTGCAGATATCGTTATCAGTAGACTCAAGATCACTGCATTCTCCAACATGTCTACCTAGATATTTGTTGATGATGCTAGGAGAAAAATTGATACACTTCCCTCTAACAAAGACTTTCATGAAGTCTGTGCTTCTCTTGTCAGTAATGTTGATAGGTATGTTAACAATAAACTCTTTGACAAGCCCATCATAACATTTTGGAAGAGCAGTCACACTCTTAGCCAGACCAGCAGCATTTATCAGTTCCATAATTTCTTCCATTCCCAAAGCTTCTTTTCCAAGTTCCCTTTCCAAGGCTAATCTTCTCTGACAAACAAACTTCCACATAGATGCACTACTGGCATAATGGAAAGAAATGTTATCAATTGGTACTTCAAGAACCTTATCAGATATTCTCTTTAGAATAGTTTTCCTGATAGGCGTGATGTAACACCCCCAATCTATACCCCCAAGCTATTAACACGGTAAAATCAAAATCAAAATTTCATCAGAGTATATTTAAAAACACGGCATAGTCAGGGAGGGTCACATTATAATGAAACAAATCATACAACACCTGCTCATTTAGATATGCAACAGTGGGGTAGCAAACAACAGAGGAACTCAGTTCCTTACACCCACATTTCAGATTTTAGAATAAAAGCGGAAAATCTAAAACTGAATATATATATATATATATCACTTGAAAAGTTTGTCATACATCCCATTATACATGCACAAGCCTAAAGATATATATACATAATACACAAATAATCACAACACGGCCTCCCTAACTACCCGGTGTCACATATCAGAGCCGACCGACAAAAGAATGAAGATGCAAAGCTTCACAAAAAGACCTCCAGCAACTCTAATCTGCAATGCCTCATAGAGCATTATAAAACAGCAGAAGGGTGAGAAAAACAATCATTATACAGTTGCATAAAATTATATATTAACACAGAAATGCACAGGTATAATATTCTCACCACAATGCACCACAATTTAATAAAACACAACACAGTACAATTCTCAAGTATCAAATACCACTACACATCAATCATACACAACACAGTACAAATCACAACACAGTACAATTCTCACTAATCGTTAGCATTCCAAGTCTTACACTATCTGAAGTCACTTCACATACCAAACTCAAGTCTCTAAACGATTCCAAAAGTTCCCACTCCTTAACCATCAAGGCCGACACATGCAACGATTTCCGCCTCAGCGCATCAGCTACCATGTTAGCTTTACCAGGATGGTAATTCAAGCCAAAGTCATAGTCTTTCAAGAATTCCAACCACCTACGTTGCCTCATATTCAGTTCCTTCTGATCAAACAGATATTTCAAACTCTTGTGATCACTAAAAACTTCAAACCTCGCACCAAAAAGATAATGCCTCCAAATCTTTAACACAAAAACCACAGCCGCTAACTCAAGATCATGAGTAGGATAATTTTTCTCAAGCACTCTCAACTGCCTCAAAGCATAAGCCACGACCTTACCTTCTTGCATCAAAACACCACACAGGCCAATCAAAGACGCATCACAATACACCACAAATGGTTCATTAGGATCTGGTAAAATCAAAATCAGAGTTGTCGTCAATCTTCTCTTCAGCTCATTAAAACTCTCCTCACACCGAATATCCCAAATGAATGCTTGACCTTTGCAAGTCAACTGGGTCAAAGGTAATGCTAGCTTAGAAAACCCTTCAATGAACCGTCGATAATAACCGGCCAAACCCAAAAAGCTACGAATTTCAGTAACAGATCTCGGAGCCTCCCATTGTAGAACTGCTTCTACTTTAGATGGATCCACAGAAATACCATTACCTGAAATCACGTGTCCAAGAAAACTAACTTCCGACAACCAGAATTCACACTTGGACAATTTTGCAAAAAGCTTCCTTTCCTTCAAAACCTGCAAACCTTCGAATCCTCTGATAACCAATAGCTTGCTTAATTTCAGGACGCAACCCACTTTCATACTTAACACACTTAGAAAACTCCGCAGTCGCTTCTGCATAATGAGGATAAAACTGCACCAGCTCAACAAACTTAGCAGTATAATCAACAACAGACATATTACCTTGTTTCAGTTCCAAAAACTCAATTTCCTTCTTTCCTCTTACATCCTCGGGAAAATACTTCCTCAGAAACTCCCTGCTAAACACTTCCCAAGTAATCTCTTCCTCCTCTGTAGCTTCCAACACATGATGAGTACCAACCCACCAATCATCAGCTTCTTCTAGTAACATGTGAGTACCCAGTCTCACCTTCTGACCCTCGTCACAATCCATCACTCGGAAAATCCTTTCAATCTCTTTCAACCAAATCTGTGCACCATCCGGATCGTATCTTCCTTTGAAGACAGGTGGCTTATTCTTCCTGAACTTATCATTACCCGCAGCATTCGGTGCACCCTGCACAGCCCGAGCCATAGCTTGCATCGCAGCAGCTAAAGCAGCATCGTTCCTTCCAGCCATATTCTGTTCATTTCCAATAACAGCACTATGGTTAAACAAATAGCTCACCGAACCACAAAGACCAACAAGGACTGATACAACTGACACGGACTGGCTCTGATACCACTTAATGTAACACCCCCAATCTATACCCCCAAGCTATTAACATGGTAAAATAAAAATCAAAATTTCATCAGAGTATATTTAAAAACATGGCATAGACAGGGATGGTCACATTATAATGAAACAAATCATACAACACCTGCTCATTTAGATATGCAACAGTGGGGTAGCAAACAACAGAGGAACTCAGTTCCTTACACCCACATTTCAGATTTTAGAATAAAAGCGGAAAATCTAAAACTGAATACATATATATATATATATCACTTGAAATGTTTGTCATACATCCAATTATACATGCACAAGCCTAAAGATATATATACATAACACACAAATAATCACAACACGGCCTCCCTAACTACCCGGTGTCACATATCAGAGCCGACCAACAAAAGAATGAAGACACAAAGCTTCACAAAAAGACCTCCAGCAACTTTAATCTGCAATGCCTCATAGAGCATTATAAAACAGCAGAAGGGTAAGAAAAACAATCATTATACAGTTGCATAAAATTATATATTAACACAGAAATGCACAGGTATAATATTCTCACCACAGTGCACCACAATTGAATAAAACACAACACAGTACAATTCTCAAGTATCAAATACCACTACACATCAATCATACACACTGCACTCATCATCAACACAATTACACATATTCCATCACATTAATCTCATTCACAATTAACCTACACAATTAATCCATGATTATGCAAATGCACAGAGACCGACACAACGACTCTATGCACATGCCATGCGGTACCGACTCCAATGTTTTCTCGTGTCTCATCACCAGTTCACTCAGGAACTATTGGAACCATCGCTCGTTACATCACTGTAACTCCCCGTCGGGCATACGATGTTTCCCCGTCGCTTTCGGTCCCCACATGGGCACACGACGTTTATGGATTGCTTTCGGTCCCCACATGGGCACACAATCCGATCGCTTTCGGTCCCCACATGGGCACACGATCGTCTATAACCATCGCTTTCAGTCCTCTATTTTTTTAAGGCACACGTTATATCAAATCACTTTAAGTCCTCTTATGTTTAAGGCGCACGATGTTATAGCAGATTCCCTCTGGAACCAAACCGTCACTCAGGACGTCACAACAATGCATATCATGATGCTTAGCATACAATGACTCATGACATTTAATATGCACACATATATGCAACCATCTCACGTAACAAAATTCATGCTTTGCAATTCAAGCCCAAAACAATGCATTTATACCATGCAACAACACGCAATCATACCATATCCACATCAACAACTCATTGCATGAAACACACCAATTACGCACAATTAAACAGCAAAAGTCAACAACAAAGCAACACACTTTCTAATCCTCGACATAATTTAATCGGCCAACAATCATAAAACCATCATCATAATAAAGTACATTTTATGAGCTTTCTAACGCATCAAACCACGCCTCAAACCGAACCACCGATCAAAAATTATGAATTTTCAAGGAAAATAATTTATTGAGAAACAGCCAAATTTGCCTGGAGACTTGAGAATTCGCCTGGCGAATTCCCATTCGCCAGCCATTTACCATGGATTTCGCCTCGCGAATCCCATTCGCCAGCACTGCGCCTGGCGAGCTAGTGGCGAATCACCAATTTAGAAAAACCCCAAGAGTTACAGAAGCTACCCCCTTTCTGAAATTCCTATTTCGCCTGGCGACTTACGAATTCGCCTGGCGAATCTCCCTTCGCCAGCACTTCGCCTGGCGAACTAGTGGCGATACTCAATTCGCCTGGCGAATCCCAAATTCGCCTGGCGAATCACACCAGAACCAGAAAAATGTTGTTACGGGCTACACGATCCAAAACCCCCAAAAACCTCATTTTTCACCCCAAATCAATTCCAACACCAAAACAATTATGAACAATGACTCGTAAACACATAGTGATCATACAACGCAAATTATATCGATTTTCGACCGTACAAACATCGATTCCTAATCATTTTATGATTTTCGACCTAGAACTCAAAAGCCATGGAAAGACAAGAAACATCCAAGCAAACACATACATAATTATACACAATCATACAATAACTGAGTTTCGCACCCTTACCCGATTTAATCGCGTTTAGAAAAGTCGGGAGATCGATTTTCTTGTTTTCCAAGTTTTCCTCACTTTTCTTCTCTTCCTCTCTTTTCTTTCTCTTTTCCTTCTTCTCTTTTTCTTTCTCTCTATTTTTCTCTCTTTCTATTTTCTATTCTATCTAACTTGAGAAAATATCAGGAAATGACCAAAATACCCCCACACTCAAATATCTCTCAAACGTTCCCAAAATCCGATAAAATATATTCACGATGAAAAACAACATATTTTCACATAAAAGTCGAAAATAAAATAATCAAAACGACTCAATTAAATAAAAATACTAAAACTGGGGTGTTACACGTGATGTTCTGAACATCATCTTCGACATCATAGTCAGACTCTGAATGCTCCATAGCCTTCCTCTTTCTAGGAGTTACTTCCACTTTACTCCAGGCTTTTGCTGGTCCAACAACAATGTTCTTCCTCTTTTCCTCAGAATACTTCTTAGGAGAGGGTTCAACCTTCATTCCCTTCCTAGATTTTAATCTATTTCCAATACTTGGGACAGCTTTTGCTATCACTTCATCATCTGATAGATCATCTACATTGATCACTTCAGCATTATCATCACCAACAGAAGTGGGTTTTCCAGATGTCCTAACATTATTCTCAACATTTGTCTCTTCATGCATGTCTTCAATCTGATCAGCATCTTCAATAGCTGTTATTGCAAGTTGTTGAAGACTTGACTTACCTCCTTGTACGTTATCTTTCTCAACTGACATCTGATTCAGAGGAATTGAAATTCCTTTAACGGGGATGCCTTTGTCCAGAATTTTTGAGGCAAGATTACCCATCCTTTTATTTACATCAAACTTCTCTTCAATAGACTGAGAAGTTGATGATTTTGGCACAGTTTTGTCGTCAAATAACACGCTAGTAACAACTTTCTTTGTTTCAGGATTCTTAAAGACAGTAGCAGGTCTCTTAGGAGTTAGTTTAGTGGGTCTCGAAGTACCTGATTTAGGAAGAATTGTTGAGAGGGGCTCAATGTCCATAGGGTCGGATGCTGAACCTTCGTCAGTGGAAACCCTAGCTGTTCCTTTTGTAGAACTCTGAAACGCAGATTTCTTGGATGGAGAAGCCATGAATCCTTTGAGATAGGTGAGATTTAGTGAGGGTTGATTCTTGATGGCGAAGAAGATGAACAGTTGCGAGAACAGGGCTTTGAAGAAGCGTGATGTTGCAACACTAGGAAATGATGGTCTAAGGCAAGGAGCTTGATTTTGAGTGTCAATGACTTTCTCCCTCCATACAAACTTTCCTTTTAAATTTTTAAAAGGATTTTTATTCATTAATTCTGATTGCCCTTCCAGTATTCTTTCATGCTTGATGTTACCATCAGATGTTACAACATCCATCATACCATCACCACATAAGCTGGCCTCTTTTGGTATCCATTAATAGCAATTATCTCTGAACCTGACTCCTTTCATTATCACTTCATCCTTTTTGTTTGTCACCAGACACTCATCCTTGGAATAGCTGACTTTGTTACCGTCATCACACAACTGACTTATGCTAATCAGATTAGCATTTAAACCATTGACAAATAGTACATTGTCAAGTTCAGGTCTACCATCACCTTTCACTTTTCCAACTCCTGCAACTACACCTTTTTCACCATTGCCAAAAATAACCTCATGAGAGGGACAATGACTGACTTCAACTAACAAATTTTTTAATCCAATCATATGCTTTGAGCATCCACTGTCAAAGTACCATGTATCCTTATCAACATGTCTATCTGAGGTGTGTGGTAAAAGACATTTCACCTTCTCCTTAGGAACCCATTGTTTAGCAACTTTAGGTCTGACTTCCTTTGGTTTGCCTTGAGGAGCAGATTGTGGATAACCATGCAATTTAAAACAAGAGTACTACATATGTCCAAACCTTCCACAATAGAAGCATCTAACCCTGTCATCTCTGAATTGGTTATATCTTCTACCATTATGCTGATATTGCTGTGGCTTCCACCCATAATGTTGTGTCCTACTTCCAAAGTTGGTTTGTCTTCTATGGTGTTGTTGTCTTTTACCGTAGGTAGACTGTCTCCTGAACTGAGGATGGTGTCTTCTAGGCTGTCTCCTATGGTGATGAGGCTTCCTTCTTCCATAGTAATGAGGCCCAGCTTTGTTGTATTCATATCCATACCAGTCTCCCTGATGTTGAGACACCTGATGAGACATGTCCTGTTTGAACCTTGCAGCTTGCATGCTCTTGTGATATTGGGGAGGCATATACTGACTAGCTCCTTGAGGCTGCATCTTCCTCTGATGGGGACCATTCTTTTTCTCAACATTCTGAGGTTGAACAACCCTCTTAGGGGTAGGATCCTGTCTCTTTGTTTGAGACATTGGTTGGGACACCTCCTCCTTTGCTCCTGAAGTGCTTGCCACATATCCTATACCAGACTTATCGCCAGCAACCTTTTCAGTCTGAAGGATTTTATCAAGTGTGTCTGTCCCACAGCTCAGCATCCTAACAGACTTGGTCATCTGATCAAGGTGAGCTTTAACTAGTACAACTTCATTTTCCAGATCAGCTTTTTCATTCTCAAGCTGAGCAATCTGTTGCTTGTGGCACTTGTTTTCTTGACAAATCTCAGCACTTTTTAAACACAGCTCTTGATAAGTAGATGCCAACTCCTCATACGTTATTTCTCCATCACTAGAATCATCATCAGAAACAACAGTTCCTGTTAAAGCTCTAACATGCTTTGCTGACTCACCTTCACTTTCACTATCAGAGTCAGGCCAGGAAACTGTCATGCCCTTCTTCTGCTTTTTCAAGAAGGTGGGACACTCTTTCTTGACATGTCCATACCCTTCACACTCAAAGCACTGAACTCCTTTATCTTGGGCATTTTTCTCTTCATCCTTCTCTTTTGACTTGCTGGTGTCAGAAGATATGTTTTTGACATTAGGCCTGGAGTTATTATTCATTCTCTTGAACACTTTGTTGAACTGTCTTCCCAACATAACTATGGCCTGAGATAGATCCTCCTGGGATTTAGAACTCTTTCCTTTTTCTTCTTGATCATTTGACCCCAAGGCCATACTCTTTGGCTTCTTTTCTGGTTCTTCCTCATTCAACCCAAGCTCGAAAGTTTGAAGAGATCCAATGAGCTCATCAACTCTCATCTTGCTGATGTCTTGTGATTCTTCAATGGCAATTACCTTCATCTTATACTTCTTAGGAAGGGACCTAAGGATCTTCCTTACAAGCTTTTCATCTGACATTTTCTCACCAAGAGCACTGGATGCATTAGCCAGCTCCAGAACATTCACGTGGAAGTCATGAATAGTCTCATCTTCCTTCATCTTCAGACTTTCAAATTTAGATGTTAGAATCTGAAGTCTTGACATTTTAACTCTAGATGTACCTTCATGAGTGGCCTTCAAAATATCCCACGCTTCCTTAGAAACCTCACAGGTATTAATCAACCTGAAAATATTCTTATCCACTCCATTGAAAATTACATTTAGAGCTTTGGAATTTCCAAGGGCAAGCTCATCTTCTTCCTTGCTCCATTCTTCTTCAGGCTTCGGCTTTGAAGTTCCCTCTTTATCTTTGCCAGCATCATCTTTTTCACACACAACAGGTGCTTTCCACTCTTTAATAATGGCCTTCCATGCCCTGCTGTCCAAGGATTTTAAGAAGGTAGTCATCCTTGGCTTCCAATAGTCATAATTGGATCCATTCAAAATAAGAGGTCTGTTGACGAATCCTCCAACTTCTTTGTCCATCTTTACACCAGAAAGTAACTTCCCTAGATCTCACCCAGAGACAGACAGGATACCTGCTCTGATACCAATTGAAATTCTGGTATCAGACGTGTGATGTAAAGGTACGATGTCACAACAACACACTCTGTAAATGGACAGCAATAACAGTAACAAATTAACACAAGGAATTGTTCACCCAGTTCGGTCTAACTACCTACGTCTGGGGGCTACCAAGCCAGGGATGAAATTCACTACTTGTAGAATTAATTTACAGACTCAACAACCCAGTTGACAATCTCCTAAACTTAATTCCTACTAGTGACTTTCTACCTAAGAAACCACTTAGATATGAGAACACTACCCAATCCCTAAAACAATACTCAAGGAACAACCTCTTTAAGGAACCTTGATCTTACTTCACAGCTTTGATCAAGTAACAACTCTCTATTGCTTCACAGCTTCTAAGAGAGGACAGAAAACGACTCAGCAATTCACCCTAGAATTCTGGATACAAAACTCGTACAAAATACTCAAGATACTCAGCCTATGCTCTTGATCTTCTCTCCGTATTTCTATACTTTTTCCTTTGGTCTTGTGTGCCTTATATAGCAACCTGAATTGGACTTGGACCTGCTACAATATCTGACCTGATTTGTTATTTAAAACTGAATATTCAAAACAGATTTTCTCCTAAAATCTTTTCAAATCTTCAACCTTTTAAATCTCCTACAAATCTGCACCAGATCTCCTATGCAGCAGAAAATATCTATCCCAAGATATTCGCATCCAATGAGACAACTCACTCTCCATAATTCCAGCTAACACGCAAACCCTAACAACATCACAACCTGATGTTATTAATTCTGCAGATCTAATGTCACAACATCGCCATGTGACATCAGACATCCAACTTCAGCAAATTAACTACTTAACACAGCCCAGTGTTAAGACTCAATGTTGCAACATCACCACCTTGACATTAACATTGAAACATACTTTGTTTTACCAAAATTCCAGCCAATCCAAGAACTAACACAAGCCTCCAAAGTCTTTGGAACAAGGAGTAGCATGTCAAACCTAGAAATCCCTAAAAGAGGGACAAGACTCCAATTTTGGATTGGAGCATTTAATGGATGCACCAAGGTGGCATGGACTGAGCTATTTGCAATTGAATTCAGTCAAGAATAATCCAATAACTAGGGAACCAAAGGCATGTGCTCTAACCTCTAGTCAATGGCTAGAGGAGACTTGGATTCCCATTGATCAACATTGGCCAAACCTCTGATGTGGTTGCCATTCACTAATGATCCTAAAACAAACTTGCTCTACTATAAATAGAGCTCATTTGTGCTCAGTTTGAGTACACCAAAGCCATCAAACAGATGTTTTCCTCAAAATCCCTCTCTTTAGGCCAAAATGCCTTCTTTAGCAAGGTAACTCTGAGTTTTTGAGTTAGGGAGCATTTCCACCACAGCTCATGATCCAAACACCTCCAATATATCATATCTAAGCTGTCCAAACTCTCACAAGTGACCTGTAATCCTTAAATCACAAAGTCACCTCTCAAAACCTCAAAATAGTACTTTTGTGCATTTTTCAAGCCATGTCTTGATTCAGTCACTTTCCAAACCAGATAAAACCTCAAATACACTCCAAATATCATCCTTGAACTGTCCCAAATGGTTCCCCCATCTAGAACACCATTTGAGAGAGTTGTTATTTTGGTCATTTTAACCCCTTTTGCAAGAAAGGGCCAGTTTGTGTTTTTGCATGTTCCAGCTGATTCCACTCACCCTAAAAGTTTCTAAGGGATCATTTGAGAGTGTCCAAAGCATCAAACCATTTCTGGAACAAGAAACTTGGCAGATTGCACAAAAAACTCCAAAAGCTCAAAAAGAGGTAAGCATCATGACTTGAACTTTCCAAAATATGCATTGCTTTGAAGTCCACTAATCATGCATCTCTTATACATGTCATATGTGTTGTGTTTAAACTGATTCATCATGTAATTCATGCCTGTACCAAAGTGTAGCATAGAAAATGCAATTATAGGCCTATTTCAAAACCACTATCGGATTTTGAGGAGGGAGCATGATCTGAAAAAAATAACACCACCATTGGATTCCTTGTGAAATTCTAGGCCAGATGCATATAAATTTTGTCCCCAAACATGGAGAAATGAGAAAGTTATGGACCTTCCCGTTTCTTGCCAAAACTTGCCTTGCCTTGCCTTGGCCAGGCCTAGAAAACAAGGCAAGCCTTGTGTATTTGTTGGTTGGTTTCAATCAACGGATGTATCACCACCCCAGTGGTAAGGCGCGCGCCCTATAACCTTGAGGTCGTGGGTTCAAACCCCACCCAGACCATTTTGTGCTTTCTCACTTTTTTGCTATTTTTTCCAATGTTTTCATATTTTATTAATTAATTGGAAAATTAATAACTCCTTCAATTTTAATTATTTTTTATTGGTTCTTTTTGAAAAAAATCACAAAAATGTTGAAATATTTTATTCCACAAAAAAAATAGATTTATATTATTTATTTAATATAATTAGTATTTTTGTGAATAAATGCCTTTTATTTGTTTTTAAACCTTTTAAAAATAAATAAACATTTTGGAAAATCAAAACCAAATAGGTTTTAATTCATCTTGTGATTAAAGCGTCATTTTTCAAACCTAAAACCAAAATCACAAGTTGTTTATTCAAACTTATTTGGCATTTTTTTATCATTTTTATTAATTTTCTTTGAATAATTGTATTAAAAAATGATGAAATTAGGTTTTTATCGATTTTTACCCTAGCAAACTTTTCCAAACACTCATGGGCCTCTAATAGAGTGTAAAACCCAATCCTTTGTAAATACAAACTTATTTTGGGCCTCACTTATTGTATAAGTCTCGTTGTATTTCAAAAATCTCGGCGCGATCGCCAGTTCAAAACAAATCATTTGGGCCTACCCTCGTGTTATAAGCCCTATTTATTTTCTCTAAATCATTTTTGGGCCTCTTGAGAGAGTGTAAGACCCATCCCCTTTGTACAGAAAACCTTTCTTGGGCCTCAGTCACTTGTATAAGTCCCTGTACAAAACGACAGTGCGATCACTGATAAAACCCTGGGCCTCTCCTTGAGCTGTAAGCCCCAACAATCTTTTCAAAGCACTTTCTCCTTTGATTTTGAAATATACTGTTGTTTTCAATCTTTCTTTGTTGAAAAACTAACCTAACAGCATGGAAGCTCTACAACCGAGTAAGTGTTTACCCGCTTTCATTTACTGCTTTCATACATATATAACTGTACTGCGGGGCTATTTCACTGTAAGTCTTCTTTCATAAACTCATATCAACTGTGTAATACTAGTATAGATATTTAGAGTTTTCCCGGCAACTACGTCTAGAACTAGACAAAACTTCGTCTCCTTACATCCGACGTTCTCCCGGATATTTCAACATAACCTAAACAGTGAAATTATCTTAGATAACTAGGTCTAAGGAAATTCCCCTTTGAATAGTTCATTATACAGAAGGTCATTGTTCCAAGTGAAACCCCTTTTGGAACTGTTCATCAGCCTCCTCTTGGGCTTAGTGCAAGGACCCACAGGCTTCCTAAAAGCATCCCCGCCTCCTCTTGGGGGTTGTACAAGGATCCGTCGGCTTCTTAGAAGTTTTCACAGCATCCTCTTAGGCTTCGTATAATGATTCTTCCTCCGGGAAGATTTCCTCCTCTTGGGCTTCGAACAAATTGTCCCTCGGCTTCTTAAAAGTTTCCAGCCTCCTCTTGGGCTTTGTACAAATTGTCCCGATGACCTCCTAGAGGTATAGGAACAGAAATTAGTCATCTTAATAGAACAGTCTTTCAAAGAGTCAAGATCTTACTGCTACTGTTCCTTAAGCATAGTACAAAAGATAAAACCTGTAGATTCAGAGAGTCTAAAAACCCTTTGGATTCCCCGTTTCCTTAAAGAACAGGAAGTAATCCCGATCCTCGGATCAAATCCATGAGTGCAACATTGCTCATATATAAACTGATTTTCTCTTTTAACCAATATATTAGACTTGTCACTCAACTGAAACAGCCACCCCCAGATAGCCTCCTCTTGGGCTTTGTACAAATGATTCTCCCCAGCGGAGCTAACCTTTTCAGACTCTCTTGTTGAGTCGCCCATTCTTTTAGCCTCTATCTCAGGCTTTGTACGAGATACAAATCACTCTCTTGTTGAGTATAAAAGACTCTCTTGTTGAGTCAACAACTTTTGCCTCCATCTCAGGCTTCGTACGAGATACAAAAACACTCTCTTGTTGAGTATAAAAGACTCTCTTGTTGAGTCAACCTCTTTAGCCTCCATCTCGGGCTTCGTACGAGATACAAAAACATTCTCTTGTTGAGTATAAAAGACTCTCTTGTTGAGTCAAACCCTCTTTAGCCTCCATCTCGGGCTTCATACGAGATACAAAAACACTCTCTTATTGAGTATAAAAGACTCTCTTGTTGAGTCAACCCTCTTTAGCCTCCATCTTGGGCTTCGTACGAGATACAAAAACACTCTCTTGTTGAGTATAAAAGACTCTCTTGTTGAGTCAACCCTCTTTATCCTCCATCTCGGGCTTTGTACGAGATACAAAACACTCTCTTGTTGAGTATAAAAGACTCTCTTGTTGAGTCAACCCCTTTTAGCGTCCATCTCGGGCTTCGTACGAGATACAAAAACACTCCCTTGTTGAGTATAAAAGACTCTTTTGTTGAGTCACCAAACTTTTCACCTCCGTATTGGGCTTTGTACAAGACACATACAAAAACACTTCCTTGTTGAGTATAAAAGACTCTCTTGTTGAGTCACCAAACTTTTCGCCTCCGTCTTGGGTTTATACAAGACACATACAAAAGCACTCTCTTGTTGAGTCAACCCTTTTTACCTCTCTCTCGGGCTTCGTACGAGACACACAAAAAACATCCTCTTGTTGGGTCAATAGCCTCCTCTTAGGCTTTGTGTAAGGAAAACCCCGGTTGAGCCAATTAACCTTTTAGCATCAAAGTTGTGCCTCGTTCACAGTATACAAACATCAAAAACTCCTCCTTAGATATAGCAAATTCCCTCTCAGTTAGGAACCTCTTTAGCTTCATATCTTAGGCTTTGAACAAGATACAAATAGACTCTTTAGCTTCATATCTTGGGCTTTAAACAAGATACAAACAAACCACCTTCAGCTTCACATCTTGGGCTTTGAACAAGATACAAATCACCCCTTTAGCTTCACGTCTTGGGCTTTAAACAAGACACCAAAACACCATTTTCTCCCATAGAATAGGAGGAACTACGATCGCTCTGATTTCCCTGTTTCGGTAAATGGGAATACGTAGGCATAAGATTGAAAGAGAAATCTTAGCGAGCACACTAATCAAAAACCCAAAATCCTGTACCTTCATGCATCAATCGAAAAGCATCAGTCCTAACATCCTACCAATAGCATAGTCCCGTCATTTCACCCTTAACAAAGTAGGCAGAAAGAGGCCCCATTTCCATATAGCATCTGTAACCTAACAGACCACTGTTTAAACTCAGTATGCAAGCAAGGTTAGTTGGAGACATCTATTTCCCTTCCTTCATCAGCTTCAATAGGATAAAAAATTAATCGACCTGTAGTCCCCCAGAGCGACAGTGCTTAAGAACCACGTCCCAAAATCGCTCGCTACACAATGTCGTGACAGATGTTTCAACATCAGTCTAGACATATACTTCTGATCAAGAAAACTAACTAAATTAAACATAACAGAATGAAAAATAACACAAAGATATGATGACCCAGTTCAGTGAACAACAACACCTACATCTAGGGGCTACCAAGCCAGGAATGAATTCATTATTGTAGCGGCAAAATTGTGAGTGTAAACTATTGATTAACTTAACTCGAAAAGCAAGAGTCGGCAATTCTGATCTAGGGGCTTTAGGAGATGATCCGTCTGAATTGACTCAAAATTCACTTAGCATGATCTGGCAAAGGATTGTTGACAACATTGGGATTATCATCAAGAAAACTCAGAATCTTTGAGTTCACCAATTCTTGTACTCTGGCTTTCAATGCATAGCAACCTTCCAAGTTATGGCCTGCCCCACCTCGATGGAACTCACAGTGAAGATCAGCCTTATAGTCTGCTGGGAGAGGATTTGGAGGAGGAGGTAGATCCCTCGTTGTAATCAAACCTTTCTGAACAAGACATGGATACAACTCAGTGTAGGACATCGGGATATGATCAAAGTTAACCCTATTGCGATTCTGATTTTGTCTAACAGCCTGACGAGGAGCTTGAACTGGTTGAGCATTAACAACAGGAGTAACTGCAGCTACATATTGTTATTGTCTGCGACGAGGTTTCCCTTCAACTAAAATAGCGTGGGTATCGCCATCCTTTTTCTTTTGAAAATTCCCAGCATACTTTTTAGCACCACTAAAGGCTTCAGCATTAGTAATCCTTCCTTTCTTGATACCTTCTTCTAGTCTTTCTCTAATAGTGACTAGGTCAGCAAAACCAGATGATACACTGCCTATCATCTTTTCCCAAAAGAGTGGCTGAAGAGTGTCCATGAACAATCCAGTCAATTCTTTTTCAACCAAAGGTGGCCCCACTTGAGCAGCTAGCTCTCTCCAGCGTTAAGCATACTCCTTAAAGTATTCTTTTTCTTTCTGAGACATGTTTTACAATTGGCGGCGATCAGGTGCCATGTCCAGATTGTACTTATATTGTTTTAAGAAAGCATCAGCCAAGTCATTCCAGCTTTGGATACGGTTCTTCTCAAGTCCCATATACCATTTCATTGAAGCCCCACTCAAGCTGTCTTGGAAATAGTGAATGAGTAGTTTGTCGTTTTTTGCATGAGCATCCATCTTGCGGAAATACATCACCAAGTGGGTTCTGGGACAGGTGTGCCCCTTGTATTTTTCAAAATCAGGAGTTTTGAATTTTGCAGGTATAACCAAGTCTGAAACCAAGCATATGTCCATTGCAGCAGCACTAAAGACATCACTTTCTTCCACGACTCTTATCCTTTTGTTTATAGTTTTCCATTGCTCTCTGACTTCTTCAATGTATCCAGGTTCTCCCTGACTTTCAGATTATGGACCAGCAGCATGGTACACAAAAGGATTCTCAGGAATAGCTTGAGCAACAGAATGCACAACAGGCCGAGGTTCAGTGAACAATGGAGCTGAAGATACTGGTGAGACAAACACAGGAGTAGTTGCAAAGGGTGGCGAGTAATTCGGAGGTAACCCAAATTCTATCCAAATAGAAGTTGGTTACTGAGTCAGCGGAGGGTCAACAGCAGCAGTTGAAGTTTCAACAATCACAGTCCTCTGAGGTGGTTCACCTCGAGCAATCAGAACTTGCAGCATTTATGTGAGTTTGGTCATCCCGGCCTTCAACTCATCAATTTCCATTCTGACTTCGGCATTGTATTGTTCTTGATTTTCCATTCTCAATCTAACAGCAGCTCTAGTTCCGTAGTTGTGTTGAGGAAACAGCTTGACGGTGAACAGACAGCTGGAGAAGGAGACAGTTGAAATGAGTTTCTGAGGTAACTGGGAAGAATGCATATGTATGCTTATGGATGCAAGAGTGCATGGATGCAACAACCACAAACAAGATCACTCAAAGCACACGGGTTCAAAGGTTCAAGTCACGAGCATGGAGTTGTGGTTAAGAACCAATCCCACAAAGGTATGTGCTAAGGGTATAACACCTGTCGAACAAGGTTCTAAAGAAGTTCCCAGAGTCTACAACCCATCTTTCATATATTATCGATTTCCCAACTGCTTGGTAGTCAATAATATTCTCAAGAGAGCCTCGTCTGAGTGTGGTATCGCGTAACAACTGATTCAAGTTTGCACCTGAATAGCCACCGTACCACTTCTTAATAAGGCCAAGTTGGGTTATAAGATTCTAAAGTTCTCAGCTTCGGGTCCTCGGATCAAGAAGCATAACGGCTTTGCCGTTTTTGGTCTGCCATTATTGCCTCTTAGGAGGAGTGCCTCAAGTGAGCCCTTGGGAATGGTCACCAGAGTCGACAGCTTTCTAGATCAACACCCAAAAATATGCAAGACACGCACGTCAGAATATCTCCCAAGAAAACCTCGTCTGGATGTGACTTTCGTGAACACCAAACGTACCAAGACAGCGCATAGGTCCCACTACTTTCCACCCTAGTCTTAGGTGTACACTCAAGCCTGTGTATTGGGCTTATCTCACCACACAGAAGAATTCCCAAACAGAACAAGCAAGCAAATCAGGCAAAAAGCAATAAATAAATCAAAGTAGGCAAAACCCCTCAAGGGATTGTTGCACCCCAAAATTTGCCCTCCTTACTTTATTACTAACTGGCTTATGTTGCATTGCTTTTTGCATTATCATGTGTGCATATCATTGGTTCTTAGCATGGGGTCAAGGTGCCTGAGGCAGTTCTTCAGAGGGTCAAGCAAGAGTCCTGGTATTGTCCAAGAGAGCTCAAGTGGATCACTCTCTCCTAACCAGTGCATAAATTAGGGTTTTGAGATTCTTGGGTTTATTGCTCCAATGGGCAAGCTCCTTGGGTTTTTATCATCACTAAATGGCATATCTTATCTTTGTTGGAGAGGATACACATCATATGCAGAGGAATTTGGATTTGGAGACTGTGTTATTTCCTCCTAGACAGAGGGTACCAAAACTAGGGTTTGCCATAAAGTCAGTTTATTTCTGATTTTTTGGGCAATACTTGATTCTATGGTATTCCTTGGGTCCCTAAGTAACTAGGAATGAAAGATTGTCCATCAGTTTGGCTCAGGAGGAGTTCAATTGGCCAATGGATTGGAAATCAGGTGAATGGGGTAAAAGTCAACAGTGAGAGGAGAAGTCAACTGTGGAATTTTGAGGTTCTCGCCAAGGTTTTAAAGGTCTCACAGCCTCATATGGTCTTTAAGGGTCAGGTTTCATGCCATTTATCAAGAATCAGGAGTTGGTACAAAAGTTACTAAAAATGGAAATGACCTATAATTTGAAAGTTTCCTTTTTGGGCAAGTTCCTGCACTGCATTCAACTTGACTTTTCATCATCAAATATGCTTCAAATGAATTTTTCTCCAACATGAAAGTTGAATATCTTTTTCTCCTCTTTCCAACAAGTACTAGTGGGTCTCCATATCATTTGTGAAACTCAACTTATGATCAAAAGAAGGCAAAGTGGTTTTTAGGGTTTCTCATGATTCCATTTTCACAACTTTGGACATAATGGCCTATAATCAATTCCATTGCTTCATGCCACATTCTAATATCAAAGGGCATTCCTTGAGGATTATTTTGGGCCCAAGAATTAAGAAATTCCATGGTGTATTCTTCACTTATTTTCCATTATTCAAAATCGCCAAAATGTTGCAAACTCATTAACCAATACATCTCAAGGCCCAATTCCAATTTGGGTGTGATTAGCAATTCAGATATAAGTGATCCATCATGGAATTCCTAAGTGTACACGTATGGAGAGAGGTGTAACTCCCATTATGCAATTTTCTAAAAATCACCCAAACTCATTAAACAAGGAATTGCCCAAGCCCAAACCATTGTCAGTGAAAAACCCTAGTCTATTTAAACCTATCCATGCACTGGTTAGGAGGGATTCACGTACATTTGGAGGAGAATTGAAGTGTGCAACCATAAAGCTTTTCTTCAACAAATCTCACAATCCACAAGGTTTCTTCACGAACTTCTTCCACAAACCTCTTCCTGGTGATCCATAGAGTAAAAATCAACCATCATTCGCAGCCAAAGGCAAGGATTCAGATTGTACCATCTCAGGTTGGTGGGTTTTTTTGTGATCATGAAACTTGAATTTTAATCGTGCATAATGTTGTGTGATGTCTATAGATCATGCTAATATAATTTGTTTTAAATATGGATGCGTATATTGCTTGTACCGTGCGTTTAAAGTTTTATACCCTAACATATTTCTCATCGTTTTTTATTATGCGTTGATTATTTGCAAATTTGGGTTGGATATTTGGAATCCTCACATTTTTCTGGTCAGAATAGAGTACTCATTTTCAATTTCTGGAAAAAGTGCACTGCAGCTCACCGGATAGGGTGGACGGAGCCCTAGCTCCGGCGGCTGCCTGAGATTCAGTCTGGCGAAGGTTGATTTGGGGAAGAAACAATCTGGGCCCTCCATTCTCTTGATCTAATGGCCATCACGCTGCCACATGTTTTTCTCTTTTTTTTTTTCTGATATTTAATTAATGATCACGTGTACTTTCACCCACCATAATTACCGTGTTCCACGAATTATGTTTTTTATTTCGTTTACTTTTTTTTATGTTGACCAACTGTGACGCGTTGGATGAATCGTGTGGAGGAGATGGAGCCAACGCATTAAAAAGGGCGCGTGTCTGGCACATGGGCGTCCATGGTATACTGACCAGTTGTATGCATGCGTGTGTATCATAACTACGGTGTGCATTTAATCCAAGCCCCTTATCATGATTACTTCTTACCTTGTTTGACCATTTGTGAACGCATGATCAATCTTAGGGCCTCTGCTAAGTCAATACGTTGACTGAAGCCCATTGTTCTTTTTTTTATTTTATTTATTTCGCTGATGGACTATTGCTTGGGCCTTTTTCTATTCGTACCCCCTCCTTAACCCACTTAGTATCTTTCAACGCATTCTATTTACTTTCCACACCCCCATGCTATTTTCTCCATTTTATTTTTATTAATTCATTACATTTTCATTTTTAATTTTTAAAAATACATAATTACATTAAAAAATTCCCATAAAATTCATGCATTATATTTATCATTTTATAAAATTTTTACAAATTTTATTTTATTTTATATCATCTAAATTAATTATTTTATTCATTTTTTTTCTTGAATCGCTCATATCATGCATACTTAATTTGCTTATTTTATTTCTCTGCATCCATAAAATATTATCAATCCGTTCTTCTTGCATTTGTTTGATAACATTATGAGATGCATTAAAATATTTTTCTATCATTTTTAAAATTATTTCATATTGCATTTTGGTCCTCCTTTTTTTGCATATTAAGTCATATTCCTCATCTGAACTTTGTATGATTGTTGAATGACTAACACTTTGAATTTTTGCAGGAGTATTTGGTATTTTGTTTGTATCTGGTTGAGCAACTTTGATACTTAATTTGGTGATTTTAGAAGTTGTTTTACTATTTGTTTAATGGCTCTTTTTTGTGAGATTCTCTTGTATGCGCATCCTTGATCTTGTCTGATTATCTGTTTGAAAAGGCACTTGTGCCATTATCTTGGGGTTGTCTATTTGGCTTCTTAATTCATGTTTGGATTGTTATCACTTTTATATGCCATTGTTTGGTTTTCATTTGCTTGGATATTACTTATGTCCGTTTGGTACTAATATTTTATGCAGGGACTAAGGTAAGTTACTTAAGGGTGTGGACAAGTATCCATATTCACCTTCAACTCTTTCTTCTCTCATCTTTTCCTTTCTCTAGGCTTAGGTTGTCGTCAAACCTCACTAACCGTAGGTCACCCATGCATGATAACATTAGGACTCTTAGTTCCCTTTAGAGTTACCTTTGTGTCTTCTCTCTTCTCATCTCAAACTTCCTGAAAACACTTAATAAGGATAAATTGTATTGCGCACGAGCCTTAAGCGTGGGGAATGAGAAATGAGGGGCTTCCTCTCATCTTTCTAGAGTGCTTAGCGAGCGTCCTGTCTTGGGACGATGCGTTAAGTATTCGCCCCTGTGCCCTAGACTTTGGTGCAATGCAACTTAGGAACTAATTTAAGCCACTTCTGTCCTAAAAAAACACAAACAAACTTCAAACCTTTTTGTCCTTCGGGATCTTCAAACTAAAGGCTATTTTCAAAAAGGGCACGTTACCTTCCGTCTGAGTCGCAAACATGCATCGACCCTAACTGCCGGACGCGAACTTAACGTCGCTCATTAAAAACACAAAAAGAACTTGGTCCGAACTACGTTGGCTCTGAATTCCCCATTACACAAAGGGGGTACGTAGGCCTAGGACGTTGACGTCCTACCGAGCCTGTCTCTGTTTTCCCCTTTCTCGTCTTAGTACAGCCCTAGATGATAGTATGACTCACCCTTAGAATAGACAACAAGCGTGGATCCCATCGAGTACGATGGACGCGTGGGGTGCTAGCACCTTCCCCTCGCGTAACCGACTCCCGAACCCAGGTTATGGTTGCGATGACCATTCCTTTCCCTCTTCCTCAGATTTTTGCGGTGTTCCCTTTCCCTCTCTTGGGATAAATTTACACTGCTGGAACCTCTGTTTTTCCGCGCCACTCTCGCGTTTGTAACTGGATGAAAATCCTGGGAGCGACAGCTAGCGACTCTGCTGGGGACTCTGGTTGACCTATGCTGGTCCATCCCTAAGCGAGTCAATCCTAGCGCTTGCTTGTCTTTTGTTCTCTTTGGGTGTTTTTGTTTTTGTTTTGCTTTATTTGTTGTATTTTATTTTTACTGCATTTTCTGCATTGCATTTCATTTTTATTACTGTCATACTGCTGTGTTGTGCTGGCTATCTTTGTTTTACAGGTTGGGTGAGTCTGAGAGATAAGCCCAATACCCAGGCTTGAGTATACCCTAGGACTAGAGTGGAGAGTAGTGGGACCTACGTGCCCGCTTGGTACATTTGTGTGTTCACGAAATTCACAACCAGACGAGGCTATCTTGGGACGCATTCTAACGTGTGTGTCTTGCGCATGTTGGGATGTCGATCTAGAGAGCTGTCGACTCTGGTGACCGATCATCGAGGACCTTAGTGGAAACACCCCTCTTTAGTGGTGACAGTGGCAGACCACATCCTGTGGCAAACCCATTCGCACCCGAGGGCCCGCTTTGGAACTCGCATAGGATGTCCCCTATCTTTTGAAGAGAATTAGTGGAGGCACTCCTCGATTGACGATAGTACTGTACCCCGAGGGATGAATGTACTATTGTTTCTCGACCTCAGTGCCAAAGCTGAGGACCTTCCGCTTTGGAGAATCAGTTAAGGCCTCCTCGATTGATGATGATGCCAAACCAGAAATGGTGAACGTATCATCATTTCTCGACCTGAGAGCCCGGGATACTAAACATCCTAGTACCCACACGTGAGAGGGGATGGGCGTTTGCAGGTTTGCAGGTAACCGAAACCTTCAACCTACCCTGTTTTTCTGGATTTCTCATCAATGTCTGATTATTTGGGTTCCTGGTTATCTCAGTGGTTCAGAATTCTAGTTTTCTGGGTTGTGGTTCTCGTTCAGTTAACAGCACAGCACATCCAACAGTGTTGCCTTGATCCCATATGTGCATTTGCATCATCATTTTGCATCCCAACATGTTTATTCATTTGTAGGGTTGCATCCTAACTTTGATTATGGTTTTTGAAATTAAACTGGAATCGCCCTGCGAATTTTTAAACATGTTTATTTGCATTCGCATATCCATAATCATTTTGCATAATAGGTGTTTATCTCTGGCGTTCTTACTTGGTTCTCTTCCACCGCACCGGATTGCAGATCAACACATTCACCGGTATCCTACCAGACAGAATCAGAAAAGACCCATGGATCAGCTACAAAATGAGATGACTGAGATGCGGACTCGCATGAACCAATTCATGGATTTGATGCAAGGGGGTACTGTAAAGACCATATAATAATACATGCATCAAATCATATATTATACATGAGTTTCACTTTTGGTACTGAAACATAACAAGTTCCTAGTTAACACATTATATATATAAATGCCTCTAATACAAAACACCTAAAAGTCTAAGGCATTACATATACAAGATGTTCCAAAATGATAAAAACTAAGAACTAGATCAAAACAATGATCTCAAAACATAACGCCATAGCGGAAGCCATGCCATCACAAAACCACGATCCGTAAGGAAAGTCAAATAACCTTGTCCTTACCCTTCGCCAAACCTGCAGAACCTGTGATGTAAACAACAACAGTGGGGTGAGATACATCAAATCTCAGTGAGTTCCCTATCTTAAAGTCCTCTCGGCTTTACAAGGTTCTAACAAAGTCCTAACTCACGTCCAAGGGGAAAGGGGAAAGACCATGAGTACACACACACTATATGGAAACATGTTATGAGTTCATCAACTCACAATATCACTAATCGATAACCATGCCAAGGTATCCCCTCTTCCCGTCCTCTTCTACGTCTAGAAGTCGACCCGGGTCATGGATCCTTGCAACCTACTTGACATACGAATGGATTCGGGTTCTACGGGCCATTAACCGTTATGAACCGTCACTTCTCACGGGCCTTATACCGTCACAAGCCTACGCTCCATGGGCGCCATTCGTACTAAAATGAAATGCGGGAATCAAACCTGCCAAGTAGTGGTGCATATGTTTCAGAGGAGCTCGAGACCCATGAAACGCACTCGCAAAACAATAATAACCGGTTACGATTACGTGATCTCACAAAGACTTGATTGTATTCCACAATCTCAAGGCCATTATGCCTTATCACAACCCAACGGTTAACACACATGTTCCATACTAGTGTTCAATCATTTATATTTTTCCGACACTGCTTAGGGTAATTGTCCTCACTCTACTTATTCCATATTTTAATCATGCTTACATTTTCAACAACCAATACACACCAAAATCAACAAAACGACACAATTCCAACAATTTCGATATAATTAAATCGGCCGCCACTCTTAAAACCAATGTAATAAGAAAGTACATTTTATTACCTTTCCAACGATACCAAAATTGTTCCATTCCGAGTTACGGATAAAAAGTTACGGCATTGGAAACAATCGATCGGGAAAATAAATCACAACAGCAGGATTCTGTAACTCTCCTGGCCGTACGCGTATTGGTACTCCCCGTACGCGTATTGCCCAAATGCTCGCCCGGCCATACGCGTATTGCCCCAAGCGATACGCGTATTGCCCAAAATCTCCGGCCATCCATACGCGTATTGCCCTTGCCGTACGCGTATTGACCAGCTCCATACGCGTATTGACATGCTCCATACGCGTATGGGCAGAGGAAAAATGCAGAAGTTCCTGCAGAATTTTCCTGCTACGGGTTGATCCAAAATCAACCCCAAATCCCATTTTCATCAATCAAAATGCATCAAAACATGTTATAACATCACAACCAGTATAACATATAATCAAACATTGCATTTATCAGTTAGATTCACGAATTTTGTGCAAAAAGATTCAATTTCCACAATTTCAACCTAACTCTAAACTCAACAAAACTCTACTCTAAAGAGTCTAACTAGAACCCACCTGGATTACTAGACGAGGAGATTATTACTGAGACGATTAGACGAAGAACAGATGAATTGATGATGATTCTTGAGCTTTTGGAAAATTTCTCTTCTTCCTCTTTCTTTTCCTTTCCTTCCTTCCCTTTTTCCTTTTCTTTCTTTCTATCTTTCTCTTTTAGCTTTGTTTGGTTTTCCAAGGAAAAAGAAAAGAAAATAGATAGTATAGAAACTATCATTTTTAGTAACACTACTAAATGTCCAAAATTAGCTCAAATACATCAAATTATAAAAACTCAACGTTAAATACTATTAATTTAATCGACTCTGAGTTCGTCAGTTTACTCCAATTATTTTATCAAATAATTACTCAGAGTACTCCGGAACCCAGTTGATCATAATAATATTAACTCAAGCGTTTATAAATTTACGGGGTATTACAGGTACGTAGGCCTAGGACGTTGACGTCCTACCGAGCCTGTCTCTGTTTTCCCCTTTCTCGTCTTAGTATAGCCCTAGATGATAGTATGACTCACCCTTAGAATAGACAACAAGCGTGGATCCCATCGAGTACGATGGACGCGTGGGGTGCTAGAACCTTCCCCTCGCGTAACCGACTCCCGAACCCAGGTTATGGTTGCGATGACCATTCCTTTCCCTCTTCCTCAGGTTTTTACGGTGTTCCCTTTCCCTCTCTTGGGATAAATTTACACGGCTGGCGGCTCTGTTTTTCTGCGCCACTCTCGCGTTTGTACCTGGATGAAAATCCTGGGAGCGACAGCTGGCGACTCTGCTGGGGATATTAATACAATGAATATGTTTTTCTTAAAGTAATCCATTCGTGTTTACTCTTAAATGTTTATATGCACTGCAATACCAATTTTCTTGTCTAGGACTCTCGAGGGAGGATGATGAGACGAAAACGCAAAATCTCTGGTTGTATGTTCAAGGATAGAACCCTGTTGAGGATGTACAGGCATTGTTTCAAACCCCTAAACACTGGAGACATAAGGGAGATAGACCCTCGTTAACCCCTTTGAGCCTTGGAGTAGGAGTTTCTTTCGTACGAAAAAAACCTCATACTTAACCCAGGGGCAGGGTAGGCGTCAGTTAGTTTGACCAAGCGTTCAAATTTCAAGGAGTGTGTGCATCCGAGGACCCATTACCTTCTATCCCACCGTCAAGAGGTCAAGAGATGCAAAACCACAATGGTTAGCCGTCAACAACCAACGAGTGAGGCAGTCACAACCCTTTCAAGCAAGTAAGACAACCAGTGTCACACGCTTTGTTCAAAAGGGGAATAAAAAAAAAAGAAGGCCCGCTAAGTCGAAACTTGAAAACAAGTGACTTAGGCAAAAGTTAGGGCATCCCGCTGGACTTAAAAATCGAAAAACTCAGAAGAGCCAGTCCAGGCAAAAATTAGGGATAAAAAAAAACAAAAGAAAGAAAAAGCGAAAGGCGAAAAGGATTACAAAAGAAAATCCTCGATAAGAACAAATTCGTGTGATTACAGAAACAAAAGATAAAAATGGGTGGCTATCATTCCAAACTCCCTTAGGTGCCAAACCATTAGTGACATAGGTTCCTTGAAAATCATAAACCTTTTGAGAGATGAGCGTTTGGGTCAGATTAGCTGAACATAGGACTGGAGAACATCACGAAGAGTGGGTGGGCACCGATGAATTTTGAGCCATAAATCTTTTTTTCCTGAAACCTTGAACCCGACCACGTTACAACCCTTAAAAGTCCTAATTGAAACAGGGTTTATTCCGAAAGCGTACTTCAACAGGATAGCGTTCCTGACTCCTATAAGTTGTGCTAATAAGATTTGTAGGTATTGCATGTGCGCATTATTTTGCCATTCAAAAATCAAGGTCGCATCCCAGCTAGTGATTCGTTCACGAGGCTTGGCGATGCATTTTCAATAAAAACTTCAAGGTTAACATAAGTGTTGCATTAGGATTATCATTCTCATAAATAACTTGTTCTATTTGCATGCATGTGCCTAAACATCAATGGCACCTTACACAGTGAACGTCAGTCAAGAAGCTTGATCCTGCCAAGTTGGGATACTTGAAAATTCTGAAAGACAATCATATCGAAGGGCATGCTGCCAAGAGACTCAGTGTAGAGTGGACTCTCCCCAGTAAGTCGTGTTAAGATGTAGCCAATCTGGGGCAGTCACGTCGAGAAATCTCTTTGAAGTTCAGTTATTCTGGGGCATTCATTCTAAGATCAGGGGCCAAATCACTTCAAAGCTCATATTGAGGCAGGCCATCTCTAGAGCATGAGAAGTTGTCCTCTCCAGAAGACGGTTAATCGAAAACACCTCCTCAGGGTCCAAGATACTAAAGCAGAGTATTTTCAAGTCATTACGATCCCTTTCAAGGTGATGTACGTCATGGATTATGAAGACTGGGGCAATTATGTCGAGATATGATAAATCTCTCCAAGAGTTTGAAGACCCTGGGGCAGTACGAACTCCCGGCCTTCTATAAAATCCTCTTGAGATGATTTCTTCCATTAGACTTGGTGGTCTGGGGCAAGTAGAAAGTTCAAAGGGTCGTTTATTGGATTGCAACAGCATTGTACTCCCCCAGCAGTTTGCTCTCCCCAGCGTTGAGATTGCACCTTTCCTCAGCAGAGCAGACCTTCCCCAGCAGGAGACTTGGGAAGTATTTTCTCCGAATCAAGACGTTATGTCCCCACAGAATCAAGGTGTTCACCTTCCCCATCCAGTCAGGAAGCGTGCTTTCACTGACGATGTCATATTCTAATCCCCAGCAAGGTGGGAGTAAAGTCATTCTCCCCATCAACAGGCTAAGTTCAGCAGTATCCTCAAGCAGGATGGTATTATGGAATGTTTTCCCCAAGCAGGATGGTATTATGGACTATTTTCCCCAAGCAGGATGGTATTATGGGCTGGCATCCCCAGCAAGCTCTAAGCCCGTTGGTTATTAGCAATCTCCAAGAACAGACTTCCGGTGTCGTTATTGGCGTTCATTCTCAACTCCCCCAGCAGAGGAGAAATCTCAGGTTTTGGATGTTACCTTCAGTGAAAGACAGGTGTGGCCCCCGGTAGTTCTTTCGGGATTTCATCCCCAGCAGAAGTTGTTGATCCGAAGAGTCGATCAGTATGACCCTCCTCAGCAGAGTTCCTGGATTCAGAGGACAATTTATTTTTGTCATCCCCAGCTGAATTGGTCTCTTCTCTCCAGCATTTATTTTGCTGGAGGGGCCCTTTTACATATCATCATCATTGCATTGCATCCTCAAAATGCGTAGCATTTCCATTTCGTATGGAGCATTACGCCATAAAAAAAATTCAAACATGCATTGAAGCATAAGCCAGATTTGGTTCCTTGTGTGAAAGCCCAGATCAACCCTCAATCAAAACAGTGATCCCAACCTCAGAGTTTGACGCTTATTTTGTCCAACCTCAGAGTTGTCGCCTTTCTCCAACCTCAGAGTTGTCGTACATCTCTTTCTTCCCCAACCTCAAAGTTGACGCCCTCCTTTACCAACTTCAAAGTTGTCGTGGTTCTTTTCTCGACCTCAGAGTTGATGAACAACCCATTCCTCCCCAACTTCAAAGTTGTCGTATACCTTTTTACCAATCTCAACGTTGATGAATATCTTTTTCTTTAACAACTTCAAAGTTGTTGTATGTCTTCTCTCCAACCTTAGAGTTGAAGCCCTTCGTCCCCAACCTCAGAGTTGTCGTACCTCATTTCTTCCAGCCTCAGAGTTGTCATACCTCTTCTTCTCCAACTTCAAAGTTGTCGGACACCTTTTCTCGACCTCAGAGTTGATGAACAACCCATTCCTCCCCAACTTCAAAGTTGTCGTATACCTTTTTACCAATCTCAGCGTTGATGAATATCCTTTTCTTTACCAACTTCAAAGTTGTTGTATATCTTCTCTCCAACCTCAGAGTTGAAGCCTTTCGTCCCCAACCTCAGAGTTGTCGTACCTCATTTCTTCCAGCCTCAGAGTTGTCATACCTCTTCTTCTCCAAATTCAAAGTTGCCGGACACCTTTGCTCAACCTCAGAGTGGATGAATACTCCCTTTTGTCAAGCCTCAGGGTTGACGCCCCTTTTACTGACTTCAGAGTTGACGTATATCCTTCTTCTAAACTCAGAGTTGAAGTTATGTTCTCAACCTCAGAGTTGATGTCTACCTTTTCCTCAAACATTCAAAGTTGGTGTTTAATCCAGATTGTCCTCAACCTCAGAGTTGATGATCTCCCTTCTTATCCCCAGCGGAGTCATCTTTGTAGGTCCGTTGATTCTACAAATCTCCGATTGTAGGTCCACATTCGGCTGGAAATCACTATGTCATTTCTCTCCCCACAGTTTGCAAATTTTTGGGTTCTTTGGTATTCAATCTCCATGCATCCCGAATGTCTGAGAGCCGCCGCTATCATACCTTCAGGACCAAGTTGATTGAATAGGGGCAGCTGTTGCACCCCATAATTTGCCCTCCTTACTTTATTACTAACTGGCTTATGTTGCATTGCTTTTTGCATTATCATGTGTGCATATCATTGGTTCTTAGCATGGGGTCAAGGTGCCTGAGGCAGTTCTTCAGAGGGTCAAGCAAGAGTCCTGGTATTGTCCAAGAGAGCTCAAGTAGATCACTTTCTCCTAACCAGTGCATAAATTAGGGTTTTGAGATTCTTGGGTTTATTGCTCCAATGGGCAAGCTCCTTGGGTTTTTATCATCACTAAATGGCATATCTTATCTTTGTTGGAGAGGATACACATCATATGCAGAGGAATTTGGATTTGGAGACTGTGTTATTTCCTCCTAGACTGAGGGTACCAAAACTAGGGTTTGCCATAAAGTCAGTTTATTTTTTATTTTTTGGGCAAGACTTGATTCTATGGTATTCCTTGGGTCCCTAAGTAACTAGGAATGGAAGATTGTCCATCAGTTTGGCTCAGGAGGAGTTCAATTGGCCAATGGATTGGAAATCAGGTGAATGGGGTAAAAGTCAACAGTGAGAGGAGAAGTCAACTGTGGAATTTTGAGGTTCTCGCCAAGGTTTTCAAGGTCTCACAGCCTCATATGGTCTTTAAGGGTCAGGTTTCATGCCATTTATCAAGAATCAGGAGTTGGTACAAAAGTTACTAAAAATGGAAATGACCTATAATTTGAAAGTTTCCTTTTTGGGCAAGTTCCTGCACTGCATTCAACTTGACTTTTCATCATCAAATATGCTTCAAATGAATTTTTCTCCAACATGAAAGTTGAATATCTTTTTCTCCTCTTCCAACAAGTACTAGTGGGTCTCCATATCATTTGTGAAACTCAACTTATGATCAAAAGAAGGCAAAGTGGTTTTTAGGGTTTCTCATGATTCCATTTTCACAACTTTGGACATAATGGCCTATAATCAATTCCATTGCTTCATGCCACATTCTAATATCAAAGGACATTCCTTGAGGATTATTTTGGGCCCAAGAATTAAGAAATTCCATGGTGTATTCTTCACTTATTTTCCATTATTCAAAATTGCCAAAATGTTGGAAACTCATTAACCAATACATCTCAAGGCCCAATTCCAATTTGGGTGTGATTAGCAATTCAGATATAAGTGATCTATCATGGAATTCCTAAGTGTACACACATGGAGAGAGGTGTAACTCACATTATGCAATTTTCTAAAAATCACCCAAACTCATTAAACAAGGAATTGCCCAAGCCCAAACCATTGTCAGTGAAAAACCCTAGTCTATTTAAACCTATCCATGCACTGGTTAGGAGGGATTCACGTACATTTGGAGGAGAATTGAAGTGTGCAACCCTAAAGCTTTTCTTCAACAAATCTCACAATCCACAAGGTTTCTTCACGAACTTCTTCCATAAACCTCTTCCTGGTGATCCATAGAGTAAAAGTCAACCATCATTCGCAGCCAAAGGCAAGGATTCAGATTGTACCATCTCAGGTTGGTGGGTTTTTTTGTGATCATGAAACTTGAATTTTAATCGTGCATAATGTTGTGTGATGTCTATAGATCATGCTGATATAATTTGTTTTAAATATGGATGCGTATATTGCTTGTACCGTGCGTTTAAAGTTTTATACCCTAACATATTTCTCATCGTTTTTTATTATGCGTTGATTATTTGCAAATTTGGGTTGGATATTTGGAATCCTCACATTTTTCTGGTCAGAATAGAGTACTCATTTTCAATTTCTGGAAAAAGTGCACTGCAGCTCACCGGATAGGGTGGACGGAGCCCTAGCTCCGGCGGCTGCCTGAGATTCAGTCCGGCGAAGGTTGATTTGGAGAAGAAACAATCTGGGCCCTCAATTCTCTTGATCTAATGGCCATCACGCTGCCACATGTTTTTCTCTTTTATTTTTTTTTCTGATTTTTAATTAATGATCACGTGTACTTTCACCCACCATAATTACCGTGTTCCATGAATTATGTTTTTTATTTCGTTTACTTTTTTTTATGTTGACCAACTGTGACGCGTTGGATGAATCGTGTGGAGGAGATGGAGCCAACGCATTAAAAAGGGCGCGTGTCTGGCACATGGGCGTCCATGGTATACTGACCAGTTGTATGCATGTGTGTGTATCATAACTACGGTGTGCATTTAATCCAGGCCCCTTATCATGATTACTTTTTACCTTGTTTGACCATTTGTGAACGCAGGATCAATCTTAGGGCCTCTGCTAAGTCAATACGTTGACTGAAGCCCATTGTTCTTTTTTTTTATTTTATTTATTTCGCTGATGGACTGATGCTTGGGCCTTTTTCTATTCGTACCCCCTCCTTAACCCACTTAGTATCTTTCAACGCATTCTATTTACTTTCCACACCCTCATGCTATTTTCTCCATTTTATTTTTATTAATTCATTACATTTTCATTTTTAATTTTTAAAAATACATAATTGCATTAAAAAATTCCCATAAAATTCATGCATCATATTTATCATTTTATAAAATTTTTACAAATTTTATTTTATTTTATATCATCTAAATTAATTATTTTATTCATTTTTTTCTTGAATCGCTCATATCATGCATACTTAATTTGCTTATTTTATTTCTCTGCATCCATAAAATATTTTCAATCCGTTCTTCTTACATTTGTTTGATAACATTATGAGATGCATTAATATATTTTTCTATCATTTTTAAAATTATTTCATATTGCATTTTGGTCCTCCTTTTTTTGCATATTAAGTCATATTTCTCATCTGAACTTTGTATGATTGTTGAATGACTAACACTTTGAATTTTTGCAGGAGTATTTGGTATTTTGTTTATCTCTGGTTGAGCAACTTTGATACTTAATTTGGTGATTTTAGAAGTTGTTTTACTATTTGTTTAATGGCTCTTTGTGTGAGATTCTCTTGTATGCGCATCCTTGATCTTGTCTGATTATCTGTTTGAAAAGGCACTTGTGCCATTATCTTGGGGTTGTCTATTTGGCTTCTTAATTCATGTTTGGATTGTTATCACTTTTATATGCCATTGTTTGGTTTTCATTTGCTTGGATATTACTTATGTCCGTTTGGTACTAATATTTTATGCAGGGACTAAGGTAAGTTACTTAAGGGTGTGGACAAGTATCCATATTCACCTTCAACTCTTTCTTCTCTCATCTTTTCCTTTCTCTAGGCTTAGGTTGTCGTCAAACCTCACTAACCGTAGGTCACCCATGCATGATAACATTAGGATTCTTAGTTCCCTTTAGAGTTACCTTTGTGTCTTCTCTCTTCTCATCTCAAACTTCCTGAAAACACTTAATAAGGATAAATTGTATTGCGCACGAGCCTTAAGCGTGGGGAATGAGAAATGAGGGGCTTCCTCTCATCTTTCTAGAGTGCTTAGCGAGCGTCCTGTCTTGGGAAGATGCGTTAAGTATTCGCCCCTGTGCCCTAGACTTTGGTGCAATGCAACTTAGGAACTAATTTAAGCCACTTCTGTCCTAAAAAAACACAAACAAACTTCAAACCTTTTTGTCCTTCGGGATCTTCAAACTAAAGGCTATTTTCAAAAAGGGCACGTTACCTTCCGTCTGAGTCGCAAACAGGCATCGACCCTAACTGCCGGACGCGAACTTAACGTCACTCATAAAAAACACAAAAAGAACTTGGTCCGAACCACGTTGGCTCTGAATTCCCCATTACACAAAGGGGGTACGTAGGCCTAGGACGTTGACGTCCTACCGAGCCTGTCTCTGTTTTCCCCTTTCTCGTCTTAGTACAGCCCTAGATGATAGTATGACTCACCCTTAGAATAGACAACAAGCGTGGATCCCATCGAGTACGATAGACGCGTGGGGTGCTAGCACCTTCCCCTCGCGTAACCGACTCCCGAACCCAGGTTATGGTTGCGATGACCATTCCTTTCCCTCTTCCTCAGATTTTTGCGGTGTTCCCTTTCCCTCTCTTGGGATAAATTTACATGGCTGGCGACTCTGTTTTTCCGCGCCACTCTCGCGTTTGTAACTGGATGAAAATCCTGGGAGCGACAACTAGCGACTCTGCTGGGGACTCTGGTTGACCTATGCTGGTCCATCCCTAAGCGAGTCAATCCTAGCGCTTGCTTGTCTTTTGTTCTCTTTGGGTGTTTTTGTTTTTGTTTTGCTTTTTTTGTTGTATTTTATTTTTACTGCATTTTCTGCATTGCATTTCATTTTTATTACTGTCATACTGCTGTGTTGTGCTGGCTGTCTTTGTTTTACAGGTTGGGTGGGTCTGAGAGATAAGCCCAATACCCAGGCTTGAGTATACCCTAGGACTAGAGTGGAGAGTAGTGGGACCTACGTGCCCGCTTGGTACGTTTGTGTGTGTCACGAAATTCACAACCAGACGAGGCTATCTTGGGACGCATTCTAACGTGTGTGTCTTGCGCATGTTGGGATGTCGATCTAGAGAGCTGTCGACTCTGGTGACCGATCATCGAGGACCTTAGTGGAAACACCCCTCTTTAGTGGTGATAGTGGCAGACCACATCCTGTGGCAAACCCATTCGCACCCGAGGGCCCGCTTTAGAACTCGCATAGGATGGCCCCTATCTTTTAAAGAGAATCAATGGAGGCACTCCTCGATTGACGATAGTACTGTACCCCGAGGGATGAATGTACTATTGTTTCTCGACCTCAGTGCCAAAGCTGAGGACCTTCCGCTTTGGAGAATCAGTTAAGGCCTCCTCGATTGATGATGATGCCAAACCAGAAATGGTGAACGTATCATCATTTCTCGACCTGAGAGTCCGGGATACTGAACATCCTAGTACCCACACGTGAGAGGGGATGGGCGTTTGCAGGTTTGCAGGTAACCGAAACCTTCAACCTACCCTGTTTTTCTGGATTTCTCATCAATGTCTGATTATTTGGGTTCCTGGTTATCTCAGTGGTTCAGAATTCAGGTTTTCTGGGTTGTGGTTCTCGTTCAGTTAACAGCACAGCACATCCAACAGTGTTACCTTGATCCCATATGTGCATTTGCATCATCATTTTGCATCCCAACATGTTTATTCATTTGTAGGGTTGCATCCTAACTTTGATTATGGTTTTTGAAATTAAACTGGAATCGCCCTGCGAATTTTTAAACATGTTCATTTGCATTCGCATATCCATAATCATTTTGCATAATAGGTGTTTATCTCTGGCGTTCTTACTTGGTTCTCTTCCACCGCACCGGATTGCAAATCAACACATTCACCGGTATCCTACCAGACAGAATCAGAAAAGACCCATGGATCAGCTACAAAATGAGATGACTGAGATGCGGACTCGCATGAACCAATTCATGGATTTGATGCAAGGGGGTACGTAGGCCTAGGACGTTGACGTCCTACCGAGCCTGTCTCTGTTTTCCCCTTTCTCGTCTTAGTACAGCCCTAGATGATAGTATGACTCACCCTTAGAATAGACAACAAGCGTGGATCCCATCGAGTACGATGGACGCGTTGGGTGCTAGCACCTTCCCCTCGCGTAACCGACTCCCGAACCCAGGTTATGGTTGCGATGACCATTCCTTTCCCTCTTCCTCAGGTTTTTGCGGTGTTCCCTTTCCCTCTCTTGGGATAAATTTACACGGCTGGCGACTCTGTTTTTCCGCGCCACTCTCGCGTTTGTACCTGGATGAAAATCCTGGGAGCGACAGCTGGCGACTCTGCTGGGGATATTAATACAATGAATATGTTTTTCTTAAAGTAATCCATTCGTGTTCACTCTTAAATGTTTATATGCACTGCAATACCAATTTTCTTGTCTAGGACTCTCGAGGGAGGATGATGAGACGAAAACGCAAAATCTCTGGTTGTATGTTCAAGGATAGAACCCTGTTGAGGATGTACAGGCATTGTTTCAAACCCCTAAACACTGGAGACATAAGGGAGATAGACCCTCGTTAACCCCTTTGAGCCTTGGAGTAGGAGTTTCTTTCGTACGAAAAAACCCTCATACTTAACCCAGGGGCAGGGTAGGCGTCAATTAGTTTGACCAAGCGTTCAAATTTCAAGGAGTGTGTGCATCCGAGGACCCATTACCTTCTATCCCACCGTCAAGAGGTCAAGAGATGCGAAACCACAATGGTTAGTCGTCAACAACCAACGAGTGAGGCAGTCACAACCCTTTCAAGCAAGTAAGACAACCAGTGTCACACGCTTTGTTCAAAAGGGGAATAAAAAAAAAGAAGGCCCGCTAAGTCGAAACTTGAAAACAAGTGACTTAGGCAAAAGTTAGGGCATCCCGCTGGACTTAAAAATCGAAAAACTCAGAAGAGCCAGTCCAGGCAAAAATTAGGGATAAAAAAAAACAAAAGAAAGAAAAAGCGAAAGGCGAAAAGGATTACAAAAGAAAATCCTCGATAAGAACAAATTCGTGTGATTACAGAAACAAAAGATAAAAAGGGGTGGCTATCATTCCAAACTCCCTTAGGTGCCAAACCATTAGTGACATAGGTTCCTTGAAAATCATAAACCTTTTGAGAGATGAGCGTTTGGGTTAGATTAGCTGAACATAGGACTGGAGAACATCACGAAGAGTGGGTGGGCACCGATGAATTTTGAGCCATAAATCTTTTTTTCCTGAAACCGTGAACCCGACCACGTTACAACCCTTAAAAGTCCTAATTGAAATAGGGTTTATTCCGAAAGCGTACTTCAACAGGATAGCGTTCCTGACTCCTATAAGTTGTGCTAATAAGATTTGTTGGTATTGCATGTGCGCATTATTTTGCCATTCAAAAATCAAGGTCGCATCCCAGCTAGTGATTCGTTCACGAGGCTTGGCGATGCATTTTCAATAAAAACTTCAAGGTTAACATAAGTGTTGCATTAGGATTATCATTCTCATAAATAACTTGTTCTATTTGCATGCATGTGCCTAAACATCAATGGCACCTTACACAGTGAACGTCAGTCAAGAAGCTTGATCCTGCCAAGTTGGGATACTTGAAAATTCTGAAAGACAATCATATCGAAGGGCATGCTGCCAAGAGACTCAGTGTAGAGTGGACTCTCCCCAGTAAGTCGTGTTAAGATGTAGCCAATCTGGGGCAGTCACGTCGAGAAATCTCTTTGAAGTTCAGTTATTCTGGGGCATTCATTCTAAGATCAGGGGCCAAATCACTTCAAAGCTCATATTGAGGCAGGCCATCTCTAGAGCATGAGAAGTTGTCCTCTCCAGAAGACGGTTAATCGAAAACACCTCCTCAGGGTCCAAGATACTAAAGCAGAGTATTTTCAAGTCATTACGATCCCTTTCAAGGTGATGTACGTCATGGATTATGAAGACTGGGGCAATTATGTCGAGATATGATAAATCTCTCTAAGAGTTTGAAGACCCTGGGGCAGTACGAACTCCCGGCCTTCTATAAAATCCTCTTGAGATGATTTCTTCCATTAGACTTGGTGGTCTGGGGCAAGTAGAAAGTTCAAAGGGCCGTTTATTCGATGGCAACAGCATTGTACTCCCCCAGCAGTTTGCTCTCCCCAGCGTTGAGATTGCACCTTTCCTCAGCAGAGCAGACCTTCCCCAGCAAGAGACTTGGGAAGTATTTTCTCCGAATCAAGACGTTATGTCCCCACAGAATCAAGGTGTTCACCTTCCCCATCCAGTCAGGAAGCGTGCTTTCACTGACGATGTCATATTCTAATCCCCAGCAAGGTGGGAGTAAAGTCATTCTCCCCATCAGCAGGCTAAGTTCAGCAGTATCCTCAAGCAAGATGGTATTATGGAATTTTTTCCCCAAGCAGGATGGTATTATGGACTATTTTCCCCAAGCAGGATGGTATTATGGGCTGGCATCCCCAGCAAGCTCTAAGCCCGTTAGTTATTAGCAATCTCCAGTAACAGACTTCCGGTGCCGTTATTGGCGTTCATTCTCAACTCCCCCAGCAGAGGAGAAATCTCAGGTTTTGGATGTTACCTTCAGTGAAAGACAGGTGTGGCCCCCAGTAGTTCTTTCGGGATTTCATCCCCAGCAGAAGTTGTTGATCCGAAGAGTCGATCAGTATGACCCTCCTCAGCAGAGTTCCTGGATTCAGAGGACAATTTATTTTTGTCATCCCCAGCTGAATTGGTCTCTTCTCTCCAGCATTTATTTTGCTGGAGGGGCCCTTTTACATATCATCATCATTGCATTGCATCCTCAAAATGCGTAGCATTTCCATTTCTTATGGAGCATTACGCCATAAAAAAAATTCAAACATGCATTGAAGCATAAGCCAGATTTGGTTCCTTGTGTGAAAGCCCAGATCAACCCTCAATCAAAACAGTGATCCCAACCTCAGAGTTTGACGCTTATTTTGTCCAACCTCAGAGTTGTCGCCTTTCTCCAACCTCAGAGTTGTCGTACATCTCTTTCTTCCCCAACCTCAAAGTTGACGCCCTCCTTTACCAACTTCAAAGTTGTCGTGGTTCTTTTCTCGACCTCAGAGTTGATGAACAACCCATTCCTCCCCAACTTCAAAGTTGTCATATACCTTTTTACCAATCTCAGCGTTGATGAATATCTTTTTCTTTACCAACTTCAAAGTTGTTGTATGTCTTCTCTCCAACCTTAGAGTTGAAGCCCTTCGTCCCCAACCTCAGAGTTGTCGTACCTCATTTCTTCCAGCCTCAGAGTTGTCATACCTCTTCTTCTCCAACTTCAAAGTTGTCGGACACCTTTTCTCGACCTCAGAGTTGATGAACAACCCATTCCTCCCCAACTTCAAAGTTGTCGTATACCTTTTTACCAATCTCAGCGTTGATGAATATCCTTTTCTTTACCAACTTCAAAGTTGTTGTATATCTTCTCTCCAACCTCAGAGTTGAAGCCTTTCGTCCCCAACCTCAGAGTTGTCGTACCTCATTTCTTCCAGCCTCAGAGTTGTCATACCTCTTCTTCTCCAAATTCAAAGTTGCCGGACACCATTGCTCAACCTCAGAGTGGATGAATACTCCCTTTTGTCAAGCCTCAGGGTTGATGCCCCTTTTACTGACTTCAGAGTTGACGTATATCCTTCTTCTAAACTCAGAGTTGAAGTTATGTTCTCAACCTCAGAGTTGATGTCTACCTTTTCCTCAAACATTCAAAGTTGGTGTTTAATCCAGATTGTCCTCAACCTCAGAGTTGATGATCTCCCTTCTTATCCCCAGCGGAGTCATCTTTGTAGGTCCGTTGATTCTACAAATCTCCGATTGTAGGTCCACATTCGGCTGGCAATCACTATGTCATTTCTCTCCCCACAGTTTGCAAATTTCTGGGTTCTTTGGTATTCAATCTCCATACATCCCGAATGTATGAGAGCCGCCGCTATCATACCTTCAGGACCAAGTTGATTGAATAGGGGCAGCTGTTGCACCCCATAATTTGCCCTCCTTACTTTATTACTAACTGGCTTATGTTGCATTGCTTTTTGCATTATCATGTGTGCATATCATTGGTTCTTAGCATGGGGTCAAGTTGCCTGAGGCAGTTCTTCAGAGGGTCAAGCAAGAGTCCTGGTATTGTCCAAGAGAGCTTAAGTGGATCACTTTCTCCTAACCAGTGCATAAATTAGGGTTTTGAGATTCTTGGGTTTATTGCTCCAATGGGCAAGCTCCTTGGGTTTTTATCATCACTAAATGGCATATCTTATCTTTGTTGGAGAGGATACACATCATATGCAGAGGAATTTGGATTTGGAGACTGTGTTATTTCCTCCTAGACTGAGGGTACCAAAACTAGGGTTTGCCATAAAGTCAGTTTATTTTTGATTTTTTGGGCAAGACTTGATTCTATGGTATTCCTTGGGTCCCTAAGTAACTAGGAATGGAAGATTGTCCATCAGTTTGGCTCAGGAGGAGTTCAATTGGCCAATGGATTGGAAATCAGGTGAATGGGGTAAAAGTCAACAGTGAGAGGAGAAGTCAACTGTGGAATTTTGAGGTTCTCTCCAAGGTTTTCAAGGTCTCACAGCCTCATATGGTCTTTAAGGGTCAGGTTTCATGCCATTTATCAAGAATCAGGAGTTGGTACAAAAGTTACTAAAAATGGAAATGACCTATAATTTGAAAGTTTCCTTTTTGGGCAAGTTCCTGCACTGCATTCAACTTGACTTTTCATTATCAAAGATGCTTCAAATGAATTTTTCTCCAACATGAAAGTTGAAGATCTTTTTCTCCTCTTCCAGCAAGTACTAGTGGGTCTCCATATCATTTGTGAAACTCAACTTATGATCAAAAGAAGGCAAAGTGGTTTTTAGGGTTTCTCATGATTCCATTTTCACAACTTTGGACATAATGGCCTATAATCAATTCCATTGCTTCATGCCACATTCTAATATCAAAGGACATTCCTTGAGGATTATTTTGGGCCCAAGAATTAAGAAATTCCATGGTGTATTCTTCACTTATTTTCCATTATTCAAAATTGCCAAAATGTTCGAAACTCATTAACCAATACATCTCAAGGCCCAATTCCAATTTGGGTGTGATTAGCAATTCAGATATAAGTGATCCATCATGGAATTCCTAAGTGTACACGCATGGAGAGAGGTGTAACTCACATTATGCAATTTTCTAAAAATCACCCAAACTCATTAAACAAGGAATTGCCCAAGCCCAAACCATTGTCAGTGAAAAACCCTAGTCTATTTAAACCTATCCATGCACTGGTTAGGAGGGATTCACGTACATTTGGAGGAGAATTGAAGTGTGCAACCCTAAAGCTTTTCTTCAAAAAATCTCACAATCCACAAGGTTTCTTCACGAACTTCTTCCACAAACCTCTTCCTGGTGATCGATAGAGTAAAAATCAACCATCATTCGCAGCCAAAGGCAAGGATTCAGATTGTACCATCTCAGGTTGGTGGGTTTTTTTGTGATCATGAAACTTGAATTTTAATCGTGCATAATGTTGTGTGATGTCTATAGATCATGTTAATATAATTTGTTTTAAATATGGATGCGTATATTGCTTGTACCGTGCGTTTAAAGTTTTATGCCCTAACATATTTCTCATCGTTTTTATTATGCGTTGATTATTTGCAAATTTGGGTTGGATATTTGGAATCCTCACATTTTTCTGGTCAGAATAGAGTACTCATTTGCAATTTCTGGAAAAAAAGTGCACTGCAGCTCACCGGAGAGGGTGGCCGGAGCCCTAGCTCCGGCGGCTGCCTGAGATTCAGTCCGGCGAAGGTTGATTTGGGGAAGAAACAATCTGGGCCCTCCATTCTCTTGATCTAATGGCCATCACGCTGCCACATGTTTTTCTCTTTTTTTTTTTCTGATTTTTAATTAATGATCACATGTACTGTCACCCACCATAATTACCGTGTTCCACCAATTATGTTTTTTATTTCGTTTACTTTTTTTGATGTTGACCAACTGTGACGCATTGGATGAATCGTGTGGAGGAGATGGAGCCAACGCATTAAAAAGGGCGCGTGCCTGGCACATGGGCGTCCATGGTATACTGACCAGTTGTATGCATGCGTGTGTATCATAACTACGGTGTGTATTTACTCCAGGCCCCTTATCATGATTACTTTTTACCTTGTTTGACCATTTGTGAACGCAGGATCAATCTAAGGGCCTCTGCTAAGTCAATACGTTGACTGAAGCCCATTGTTCTTTTTTTTTATTTTATTATTTTTGCTGATGGACTGATGCTTGGGCCTTTTTCTATTCGTACCCCCTCCTTATCCCACTTAGTATCTTTCAACGCATTCTATTTACTTTTCACACCCCCATGCTATTTTCTCCATTTTATTTTTATTAATTCATTACATTTTCATTTTTAATTTTTAAAAATACATAATTGCATTCAAAAATTCCCATAAAATTCATGCATCATATTTATCATTTTATAAAATTTTTACAAATTTTATTTTATTTTATATCATCTAAATTAATTAGTTTATTCATTTTTTTCTTGAATCACTCATATCATGCATACTTAATTTGCTTATTTTATTTCTCTGCATCCATAAAATATTTTCAATCTGTTCTTCTTGCATTTGTTTGATAACATTATGAGATGCATTAAAATATTTTTCTATCATTTTTAAAATTATTTCATATTGCATTTTGGTCCTCCTTTTTTGCATATTAAGTCATATTCCTCATCTGAACTTTGTATGATTGTTGAATGACTAACACTTTGAATTTTCGCAGGAGTATTTGGTATTTTGTTTGTCTCTGGTTGAGCAACTTTGATACTTAATTTGGTGATTTTAGAAGTTGTTTTACTATTTGTTTAATGGCTCTTTGTGTGAGATTCTCTTGTATGCGCATCCTTGATCTTGTCTGATTATCTGTTTGAAAAGGCACTTGTGCCATTATCTTGGGGTTGTCTATTTGGCTTCTTAATTCATGTTTGGATTGTTATCACTTTTATATGCCATTGTTTGGTTTTCATTTGCTTGGATATTACTTATGTCCGTTTGGTACTAATATTTTATGCAGGGACTAAGGTAAGTTACTTAAGGGTGTGGACAAGTATCCATATTCACCTTCAACTCTTTCTTCTCTCATCTTTTCCTTTCTCTAGGTTTAGGTTGTCGTCAAACCTCACTAACCGTAGGTCACCCATGCATGATAACATTAGGACTCTTAGTTCCCTTTAGAGTTACCTTTGTGTCTTCTCTCTTCTCATCTCAAACTTCCTGAAAACACTTAATAAGGATAAAGTGTATTGCGCACGAGCCTTAAGCGTGGGGAATGAGAAATGAGGGGCTTTCCCTCATCTTTCTAGAGTGCTTAGCGAGTGTCCTGTCTTGGGACGATGCGTTAAGTATTCGCCCCTGTGCCCTAGACTTTGGTGCAATGCAACTTAGGAACTAATTTAAGCCACTTCTGTCCTAAAAAAAACACAAACAAACTTCAAACCTTTTTGTCCTTCGGGATCGTCAAACTAAAGGCTATTTCAAAAAGGGCACGTTACCTTCCGTCTGAGTCGCAAACAGGCATCGACCCTAACTGCCGGACGCGAACTTAACGTCGCTCATAAAAAACACAAAAAGAACTTGGTCCAAACTAGGTTGGCTCTGAATTCCCCATTGTACAAAGGGGGTACGTAGGCCTAGGACGTTGACGTCCTACCGAGCCTGTCTCTGTTTTCCCCTTTCTCGTCTTAGTACAGCGCTAGATGATAGTATGACTCACCCTTAGAATAGACAACAAGCGTGGATCCCATCGAGTACGATGGACGCGTGGGGTGCTAGCACCTTCCCCTCGCGTAACCGACTCCCGAACCTAGGTTATGGTTGCGATGACCATTCCTTTCCCTCTTCCTCAGGTTTTTGCGGTGTTCCCTTTCCCTCTCTTGGGATAAATTTACACGGCTGGCGACTATGTTTTTCCGCGCTACTCTCGCGTTTGTACCTGGATGAAAATCCTGGGAGCGACAGGGATGGACCAGCAAGAGGTCAATTTGTCCCCAGCAGAGTCGCCACTTTTCTGTAGCGGGAAAAATCGTGAGTGTAAGCTATTGATTAACTTAACTCGAAAAGCAAGAGTCGCCACCACGCTTTTATTTTATCCAAAAAGGAAAGGAAAAATAGCGAACAAAACCTACACAAGCTCTACAACAAGAACAAGTGAAGAGAAACCGGGTAAAGGGGTTGGTTATGCAATGGGAAGGTGTTAGCACCCAAAACGTCTATAGTACTCTATAGGAACCCTTTGAAATATCTATCGCTTTTGGTCTGAAAAAGTTTGCTTGAAAGGTGATTGAGGAGATGAGAAGAAAAATTGTTTTTAAGATTTTTGTGTTTGGAGAGACTTGTCGCTTCATGCCTACGTACCCACGATGTGCAATGTAGGATCAAAACCCCGTAGTTCGTGGTACAAAGAATGAGATTTGTTTGTTTTGGTTGTTTTTAAATGTAAAGATAAGTCGTCATTTCCAAGCGAATAATTCCGCTTAAAGAAATGAATCATGTCTAAACTTATGAAAAAGTTAAAGGAAAAGTTGCACGAGGGCACAAAAAGAGATTGATGAGTTTGGTGTTTTTTAAAGTCTTTTGAAAAGGATGTCAATATGCTTATGTAGTTTAGCATCTGTTAAGAAATGAAAGGAAAAAGAGTAAAATCGCTTGACAAAGTCAAGGTTTGATTATGAAAGAGATGATAGTTTAAAATCAAGAAAGTTTTGAAAAAGGGAGAGAGTTTTGAAAATTGAAGAATGGGTGGAGAAGAAGTGGCTATCCTAAAGCGTAAAGTAAAAGCTAAGGATAAGAAACATCTAACCACAAAAGTAAGCTTCCAAGTCTTCGAACCATAATTCCAAAGCAACGGGAAGAGGTCCTAATTCTAAGTCCAAGGTTCCAAGAATTGCATTGGATGTCCAAGGTCTAGGTGCAAAACTCCATGTCCATTGCATAGGATAGTAACCATAGTCCAAGATTAGAAGCACAAGTTTTTTAGAGATTTTGACCTTTATTAATGATAAGACCAAAGCCTCCTAACAACAAGTTTCATAAGTTTTGAACCAAAAAGACAAATAATCAACAATTCTTGATGGTTTTTCGATGCGGGACAAATATTGCGCTATGTTAAGCAATCGCCGAGTAATTTACGGAGTAATTACCCTACAAATGAGGTCGGTCAATAGCTCTTTGTGCTAATGCATGCTAGATGAACGACATGTAAATCGTCATCCGAAAGCAATACCGCACGAAAATAAAAATGGTAACGATCTAGTCGTGATCGAAATTCAACAAAGAAATTTCAAGATGTCTTAGACTTTCATCGATCAAAAAGAAAAGAGATGAAGAAAAGTGAATCTAACAAGTTATGATCCAAACAACCAACAACAAAGCCAAAAGAAAATGCAAGAAAATTAAATCAAAACTAAAATATTTTTTTATGATTTTTGAAATGTTTTCTAAGAGCTTAAAAAAGAACTTTAAAGAAAAAGAAGAGTAATATTAATATCTAAATTTGAAACCATTTAAAAAAAGGAAATTAGTAAGAAAATTTTTATTAAAAAAAATGAAAGAAAAAAATTAAAAAAATAAAAGGAGGGAGGTTCATTAGGAAAAGAGAGGTGATGATAGAAATTATGCACGGGCCCTAGGCCCAAACACCACATGTCATTAAAAAAAAAAAAAAAAAAAAAAAGAAGTTAACATCAGAAAAATGATCAAAACACATTATCTTCTTCTTCATCACACACGGGTCACTATTCACGGCGGAGAGGAGAAGCAAGGAACTCGTCAACGGCGGAGCGACGAGATCTTATTCTTGCACGGTTGCAACCGGAATCAAGCATAGATCTCGAATATGTCCATGATTTTGGACGAAAACTCCAACATAAATGCGAATCGAGATTGCGAGGTTTACGCCGGAAAACTCAAATTTACCTCCACTTCAAGGTGAATTGCAATTCGAATCTTCTTCTTCTCTTCTTCTTTTTTTCGTCTGAGCTTCGACCGTTGTTGTTGTTGTTGCGTTGATGTTGTTCGCTTCAAATCGGTGATGAAGGTTGTGCGATGCAAAGGTTGTGAAACGGTTAATGTTAGAGCTGTTGAAGGTTAATTTGTGAAATTTTCTACAGGTTTTGGTTATGTGAAGATGATGGAATGAATTTGGAGAATTAATGGAGGAATTGAGTTTGAAGATTGAAGGTTTAAAAATGGAAGAATTGAAGCTTGGTGATTTTCCCAGCAATTTCTTGGCTATCCAAGCTTGGAGAGTGAAGAATGGATGGCTTTATTTATAGATTGAGAGGAGTGGAATTTGTTAAATTTGAATTGCCGTTTGGATGCTTGTTCACGCGTTTTGATCTGCTGCAATTTATTTGTGAATGTAATTTTGATTTCAATTTGTTTACAGCTTGAATAACTTGTGAAAGTCACGTATGTCATTTTGATGTCGTATGGTGACTGTTGCACTGTGTGGACCGTGTGAATTATTGTTGTTTCTTTTTCTTTTTTTATGGCAGTTGGCTTGTAACTTGTTCGGATGTGATTGTATGGGCTGCTTTCGTAAAAAAAAAGAATAGAAGTGGGCTATGTGGAATGGCTTGAAATGTTTGCTATTTTTATTGTGGCTTCATGTTGCTTTGGAAAGATTGTAGCTGGAATGGAAAAAAGGAAAGTGGGCCGTGGTGGCCTTGTTCAACATGAATTTCTTTTTTTCTATTTTTTTGGTTATAAATTGTTATGGGCTTTGGATGGTTTCATGGATTGAATTAAAAAAAACTTGGATTTTTTTGGAATTTAAATGGAAATGGATTTAAGAATGGATAATTGTTTATAAAAAATGGATATGGATTAGTGAACGTGGATAATTGTTTTAGGAAAATGGATATGAAAAAAAAAAGTTAGAAATTGGTTTAAAAAAAAAAAAGAAATGGTTCATGATGTAGATATTAAAAAGTGGATAATGGATTAAAAATGGATAAGGAAAATTGGTTATGAAAAAATGGATAAGAAATGGTTTAGAATGGTGGATAATCAAGCTAGATATGAAAAAGGATCATGGATGGCAAATCTTTATTTTTAGCCCAAAATCAATCTTGACTTTTTTCCACAAGCCTCTGATAAAGTGCACACAGCCACTACTGAACAATTTGCAACTAAAGCCACAACTGTCAACCTTGATTTTCTGAATTTCTGATAAAAAGTTCTGATGAATATCACCACACAACCACTTGACAGTCACTGCTTGAGAAATAGCCCACTGAAACAGATATCTTGCACTTGGAACAAATGCTTGATAGTTTGACCAAGATTAGGTCAAACATCCATATGAACTGGATTATGAACCACATGTGACTTGAAATTGCTTCATTGTCTTTGACAAACCTGCACAACACACAGAGAGAGAAACAAGCAAACGACAGCATATTTTTTGGTATTTTGGTTAGAGGTTAATAAATAGAAGGCTTAATACCCTTTTTGGCCCTCTAACTGTAGGTTTGGGTCCAATTTGGTCATCTTTCTTTTAAAAGTTTCAAATTGGTCCTTTACGTTATCTAACTGAATCAAATTGGTCTTTTCCGTCAAATATTTGTAACACCGTTAGAAATTAATGACGTGGCATCTAAGGTGGCGAATTTTGATGACGTGGCATATGATTTATTAATTTTTTTATTATTTATAACTTTTTTTCATTATCCATGTCATTTTATTAGTAAATTATTAATTAATTTTTTTGAAATTTATATAGAATTAAATTTATACAAATTTTTAAAAATTTAGTTACTATTACTTGGGCTCGATAATAGTAGCCCATTAGCCAAGCTTTATTGGTAGTGTGTGAATAAGTAGTTTATAAACACTAATACTTATCACTTCAGTTTCGATGTGGGACTCAAACAAAGCAAGACCAATAACAAACTAATATCAGTATCACAAGCAAATATCAGTATCAACTAGTTTCAAATAACAAACTAAAAAACTACAGAAATGTTATCCCTCACAAAGCAATACGCCAATAACACAAGTATGAAGAGTTTGAATTGTCTTGATTTATCGTTTTCGCGTATCTCTGACGAATTGCTCTTATCTCTTGCGGGTGAACATCTTCCTCTGAAGAGAATCGTCCTTAGACGTTGTAGGAACTATAGTTATCCTGGAATCTTTTACTTGGTATCCGAATCTCAATTTTTGCAACATTTGGATCTTCAAAATGCTATATTTTTGGATGATGAACGTGTTGCCGAGTTGTCTTTGCTTCTTAATAATTTGATATCTATAAACCTTAGTTGTTGTCGGAAGCTCACGGAAAAAACATTGTTTGCACTTGTTAAGAGCTGTCCCTTTCTTGGATGAAATAATAATGGAATGCACGTCTATAGGAAATTTGGATGTAAAAAAGTATAGTTCTTTTACGAATTTTGTTGTAGAGCCTCGGTTGAAGTCTCTGCATTTTTCTTCCAATCCATCGTTAAATGATGAAAGCATCAAAATGTTTGCTTCCATCTTTCCAAATTTGCAACTGCTTGACCTCAGCTCTTGTCGGGCTATAGAAGAAGGTATTGTGGAAGTTTTAAGGAGATGCATTAAAATTAAGCATTTGAACTTGACATCTTGTTCAAGAGTGAACCTCCGCGGGATAAACTTCCAAGTTCCTAAACTGGAGGTGTTGAAATTATCAATGACAAACATTGATGACGAAACACTATATGTGATCTCAAAGAGTTGTTGTGGGCTACTACAATTGGATTTGAAACATTGTTTTAATATCACTAAGAAAGGGGTCAAAGAAATAGTAGAAAATTGCACGCAGCTAAGAGAGATAAAATTGTAGTACTGTCATAAAGCCGGTATTGCTTTAATTAACTACATTCACAGATATAACTTCAGCGTTTGTTTAATAGCAGTTCTGCACAGAACCTGCCAAGGGGAAAGTTGGCTCAAACATTGTTACTAATATAAGTATGTTTGATTAAATGAAAGTTTATTTTGTTTTTGTTTTGACCTTTGGTCTGTGGTCTATACATTGCTGGAAAACTATTATAAAAAAGCCAATGATAACTTATTCATTAAAGCTAAGAAAGCTTGAAGGTGCATTTATCAACCCAAATGACAATAATTTTTTTAAATAATGTCCTTCATTGGTTGTATAAATGATGTTTTGTGCAGATATTCATTTTTGATATTAACTTGTTAATAATATACTTAACGCTTGTTTAAAGAAAATGTAAACAGCAAACACTAGTTTATCTAGTTTATCTACTTGAATCTTGTGATTTCTTCCTAACGTGCCTTGATGGATGTGTTTTGAGAAACTTACTGAGACAAGCTTCGAGCATGGCCGGATGCAAGTGCACAGTGTTGCCGTTATCCTCTCCTTAGAACTTGTCTGTGGAAGCACGTAAAAAAAAATCATAGTTGTCGTCTGTTCCTTTCTGCCTATCACGGTAGTTCCACTTCCACCACCACTTTCAACACCAACCAATGTCTCTGTGAATCCAATAAGAAACCTCATTATTGTAACTGAATCTTAAGAGGCTGCAGAAACACAGGGTCTTGCTTTGTTTGAGTCCCACATCGAAATTGAAGTGATAAGCATTAGTGTTTATAAATTACTTATTCACACACTACCAATAAAGCTTGACTAATGGGCTGCTATTATCAAGCCCAAGTAATAGTAACTAAATTTTTAAAAATTTGTATAAATTTAATTCTATATGAATTTCAAAAAAATTAATTAATAATTTACTAATAAAATGACATGGATAATGAAAAAAAGTTATAAATAATAAAAAAATTAATAAATCATATGTCACGTCATCAAAATTCGCCACCTCAGATGCCACGTCATTAATTTCTAACGGTGTTACAAATATTTGACGGAAAAGACCAATTTGATTCAGTTAGATAACGTAAGGGACCAATTTGGAACTTTTAAAAGAAAGATGACCAAATTGGACCCAGGCCTACAGTTAGAGGACCAAAAAGGATATTAAGCCTAAATAGAAACAAGTAATGAAGCAAGTAAGAATAGTATACATATACTCAGGAGAAACAAAGACTGTGATCTTGTTTGTGGAAGCCTAAATAGAAACAAGTAATGAAGCAAGTAAGAATAGTATACATATACTCAGGAGAAACAAAGACTGTGATCTTGTTTGTGGTAAGAGATGCAAATGAAATGTGCGAAATCTTAGGGGTAAAAATTAGGGTTCAACAACTATCAATAGTATTAATTCTAAGTATACAACCTCCGACAACTTATCACTTAATTCCCTATCTAGTGCAATTCTATCTAGAAACTTCATCTAGATAAGAGAAACCTATCTATATCCCTAAATCACCTCAGTGATATCTAACAGTTAAAACCTCCAGCAACTACATCAAACTATCCAATTTAAAAACACCTCTTCCAATACAATATTCAGTCAAGACTTTTGACTAACAATAATACTTGAATTTTCTTAAAAGCTTCATCCAAGAACAATATACAATTCATTACCTACAGGGTTCTTAATCTGTAAAACTATGCCTACCACAATGTATCAAACTGATACAAAGGGTGACTTACAATACAAGAAAGTACACGACTCTCAAAATCCTAAACCCTTATTTCTATTTTACAAAAGCCTTAACGAGGTCTCACTTGGTCGCCACACCTGCTCTAGGTCTTGCTCTTCCTTTTATAATCTTCAGCTGTCCAAGGGCTTTGAAATCTCTGTTTAGTCTTTCCTTGATCCATGTTCTGATTGCGCCTTAAATCTGGGAACAGATATGCAACAACCTGCTATATCAGACAAAGATGTCGAGTCCACAAGCTAGGACATCTTATCTGACATGTTTGATTTTAACAGATTTCTTCATGTTAAGACACCTTATTCAACACCATGTTTTACCAAAATTTAGTCAAATCTTTAGAGCCTTCAATATCCCCCTTTTAACAAATTTTGGCTAAAACACCTTTTACACAATAAACTCAGGAAGATACGAAGAGAAGGAGTAGAAAGTCCTAAAGTCATTTCAGCCAGCCTGTGACGACTCCTGGAAGCTTTCATTCTTCCTGTCCAGCTGTATGGCTGGTTTACACGGCACACACCACTTGTTGTATGTTGTGTACCCTTTGACTTGTGTACATGTTGAAGAACATGCACGAGACTCCCCCTTAAAACCAGACCCAATTTACCATCCTTTATTATCCAGACTAGGTCTTAGAGGAACAGACCGCAGTTCCGGATAACTCAGAACACAAGACACAATTGTGTTCATAACTCAGATCACAAGACACAAAACGAAAACTCATAAAAGAAACTGAGACACGGACAGGATGTTAGAACATCATATCCAACATCCTTGCAAAACAACTGCAAGAATGGACTCCACAACCAAAAGGATATCAGTTATGTGTTATAAGACCCAACTCACAACTGAGATGAATACACACCCATTCTCCCCCTTTTTAGCCAAAAATTGGCAAATGTAACCAACACAGTTCCAGACCCAAATGGTACTTACCCAAACCCGGACAAAAGCCATGAAGACACGACACATAAAAAAAACACAACCTGAGACATAAGAAGCAAATACCCTCTTTAAATAACCAAGCAGTTTCTCTAGGAATTAACTGTCCATAGAAGTTACCGAAGAACAATTCAATGTGGATATAAATTGAGTTAGATAACTTCATCATAAATGACTGTTTCAACTTTAGGGTGAACCGTCCAAAGAATGCGCATGTACCAAGACACATGTTTTACACGACTTCTTTTAGGCACGCTCTCCATTGTCCAAGGAACACCGTCCAAATAAATCTACTTGGAAATAACCACAAGTCCTAAACAATGTCCTGACATCTAGTCAGACTTTGTCTAGTCTCTCTCATGGCCTTTGAGGTATAGTCATAGATCCTTCAAGTAATCCCAGCATGCTCCATTCAACCAGGGGTTGACTAAGATGTTAAGACCTTATGTCCAACATCTTCCAACAAGGACTCCCATGAACCTTAACTCATTCTGCAGAGAAAAATAAATTCTCCCAGACAATATCCAATCTTATTTCTCAGGTCTCTTCTAAGAATTAAGAACATAGTTGAAATAAGTCAATAGCCATAACAATTCAAACTCCCAAGCAGAGCTGACAAAGCCACAAAATCAACACTCCACGATGTCAAGATATCTTGCTTGACATCACATCTTCACAAGAATCACATGAGCATCTTCATGCTCATAAGTAAAAAAAAAAATAGGACCACACTCCTTGTATCATAACCAAGGAACTTTGGTTTGAGACCAAATAACACCATTGATCACTCTCCCCCTGAACACATCCATACACTGTACAAATGCCTCTTGAATTTTACAGTCATAGACAACCTTGTTCTTGAGAATAAATTCGATCAAATCTAGCATGCTCACATCCCCGAATTCTCTTAACTCCTTGGTTAGGCACGATGTCGTGTATACCTAGTTTGACACCAAGCACATTCTTCATAATAAATCCTCAACCTTATCCCTTCACAAGGTTTAGGCTAATACAATCTCCTTCTGAGATACATGCAACAAGATCATCTCCTCACCAATAGATGAGCACCATAAGGATCTGAACACTTGGTCTGATATCCATCTTCTGCATACAATAAGGGCTTACAAGGACTGACAGTCATGACATACATCCTCACCACACTCCACTACAGACTTGGCCAGTATCTCCACATCATGAACTCCAAATTATCTTCCATGGATAAACAACTTTCCTTTTTGGAGAGATAATCAACTGAGATGATGTTTCAACATCCACTAAGACATCAGTCTCAATCATACGAACCATCTACTTTGATTTTGAAGTCACTATCCATAGGACTTACTATCCATACACTTTCCTTTGCAAGGAACACATGAGAATCACAACGGGTCACAGCTGCAGTTGATCATAAACTATCACAAGAGGAAGAATACCCCAGAGAGAAATAAACTCTCACGGCCCTCATGAAGCTTAAACCCAGAAGCACAAATTTTAGACATCCTATTCTAAACCGACTTCTCAGTACGATTTGCTTCTCTTCTGCCCTTCAGTCTTCTTTCCTACAAACTTCCACCTTGCACAGTTCATCACAAGATAAAGTACATCAGTACTAGTTGGGACTAATGTTTAAAAAGGTGATGACATCATAAGCCTAGAGCAGCAGCTTGAGCAGGTAGTTTCTTGAGTCACACTCAAATACCACCTTCCTCCATAGATGAAACTTCTAGTACTAACATCCCCTTACCCCAGACAGAACACTAGAACACTCATATCCAACATCTTAGATGAGGCTCCAAAAAGAAGATATGAAAACACCAAGCAATCAGCAACTCCCTTGAGCTTTTAGCTATTTCATGATCCAAGGAGGTTGAGATCGACTTTGGAGACATCCTTATAGTTGGAGAGCAGCCACTCCTAGGAAGACCAATCTATACAAGATTGTGTAGGTCCAATGCCAACAAAGGACCACAACATGAGCATCCTGATGTTCAGTCCAATGTCAGAACCTTTGATAACTGACTTGACTAGCCAACTGGTGAAGCCACACATGCCTGAAACAGTCTTGAAGATCTAATCCTTAGACTTCCAGATAATAACCCACCTTGAATGGCCTTTCAGAAAGTACAAGAGTTCCATGTTCTCATAGACTAGATCATGAAATCAAGTTTGAGTAAACAACCTCTATTCTATACATAAGAGAGAAAACCAACAACCAGTCCTTTTCAGAATAACTCAAGGGAAGGAACAAATACCCTGAGGATAGCCTCCTTCAAGCATAATTCTCTAAGGGAATCATCCACACATGATTAGATTCCACGCCAGAACTAAACCAAATAGACACAACTATCTGCACGATCATTCAGATTTAGCTTTGAAAGACCAGAAAAGTCTCCAAGATGTCAGGGTAAATGTCCTAGACATGTTTCCTTGACTTCCATATGCACAGAATCTGGTAGAGATATCTTCACATCCCTTCAGCATTTACTTCAGTTCCAGCCTAGTTGAGTGTCAATACAATTGTGCTGACAAATGAACAACTATACCATTCCTTCTAAATACTTCATTCCAGTATATCTAATAGGAGATCCTCAACCAAGGACAATCTCTTATAGGGTTAGAAAAAAAACAAATTGCTCTTGGATCTCTTCAATGATATGGCATTCTCATGTCAAACTTCAAGTATCCTTGAAGCATCCACTTGACCATCTACTCTTCTGACTCTATTTAACAAACACATTCAAAAGTACCTTTATGAGTGGACTTGAGAGACAACTCAAGTATCTTTGGCTACGTAGAGTGTTTATCAAATCCAATGGATACACAAGACCTCAACTAAACCTTTTCCTCCCATTGCCCTTCATTTTACCTAATTGAAACTATCTCCCAAGCAACATAGAAAGGTCCTTCAGAGGACTCCAGATCACAGTGCTCCCTTCTATCTATTACTCCCAGCTAGAGGTTACAAGAACAACTATAGAAATTGATACCATCTTCAACATGCACCAGGAAAGATTTCAGAACATTTATAAGCCATCATGCGTAACAATAGCTTCATTATCAGCAGCAGCGGTAGAATCTTCACAAAGTATCAGTCAACCATCAGTAGTTATTTGTCTAGAATAACCTATCCCACAACACCAATGGATGGCCTGATCAAGCAACCTCCTTCCTTATTCAAAGACCAGAAAGTATCTTCCCTAGAACTCATCCAGAAACAAAACATGATGCCTGCTCTGATACCAATTGAAATTCTGGTATGCAGGTCTCAGATGTCCTGAGAGATGTCGAGACACAGATCTCTGCTTGTCAGAACAAGGACAGAAACAAGAACCTTCAAAACACTACAGATGTATAACAATGTCGTGACAAATGTTTCAACATCAGTCTAGATATATACTTCTGATCAAGAAAACTGACATAATTAAACATAACAGAATAAAAAATAACACAAAGATATGATGACCCAGTTTGGTGAACAACAACACCTACATTTGGGGGCTACCAAGCCAGGAATGAATTCGCTATCAGTGGCATTAATTCTAAGTATACAACCTCCGATAACTTATCACTTAATTCCCTACCCAGTGCAATTCTATCTAGAAACACCATCTAGATAAGAGAAACCTATCTCAATCCCTAAATCACCTCAGTAATATCTAACAGTTACAACCTCCGGCAACTGCATCAAACTATCTAATTGAAAGACACCTCTTCCAATACAATATTTAGTCAAGACTTTTGACTAACAATAATACTTGATTTTGCTTAAAAGCTTCATCCAAGAACAATATACAATTCATTGCCTACAGGTTTTTGAATCTGTAAAACTATGTCTACCACAATGTATCAAACTGATACAAAGAGTGACTTACAATACAAGAAAGTACACGACTCACAAAACCCTAAACCCTTATTTCTATTTTACAAAAGCCTTAACGAGGTCTCACTAGGTCGCCACACCTGCTCTAGGTCTTGGTCTTCCTTTTATAATCTTTAATTGTCCATGGGCTTCGAAATCTCTGTTCAGTCTTTCCTTGATCCATGTTCTGATTGCGCCTTAAATCTTGGAACAGATATGCAACAACCTGCTATATCAAACCAAGATGTCGAGTCCACAAGCTAGAACATCTTATCTGACATGTTTGATTTTAACAGATTTCTTCATGTTAGGACACCTTGTTCAACACCATGTTTTACCAAAATTTAGTCAAATCTTTAGAGCCTTCAATCTCCCCCTTTTGACAAATTTTGGCTAAAACACCTTTTGCACAATAAACCCAGGAAGACACAAAGAGAAGGAGTAGAAAGTCCTGAAGTCATTTCATCCAGCCTGTGATGACTCCTAGAAGATTTCATTCTTCCTGTCCAACTGTATGGATGGTTTACACGGTGCACATCACTTGTTATATCTCGTGTACCCTTTGACTTATGTACATGTGGAAGAAGATGCCCGAGACTCCCCCTCAAAACCAGTCCCTATTTACCATCCTTTATTATCCAGACCAGGTCTTAGAGGAACAGACCGCAATTTCGATAACTCAGAATACAAGACACAATTGTGTTCATAACTCAGATCACAAGACACAAAATGAAAACTCAGAAAAGAAATTGAGACACAGACAAGATGTTAGAACATCTTATCCAACATCCTTGCAAAACAACTGCAAGAATGGACTCCACAACCAAAAGGATATCAGTTATGTGTTGTAAGAACCAACCCACAACTGAGATGAATACACACTTATTCTCCCCCTTTTTAGCCAAAAATTGGCAAATGTAACCAACACAGTTCCAGACCCAAATGGTACTTACCCAAACCCGGACAAAAGCCATGAAGACACGACACATAAAAAAACACAACCTGAGACATAAGAAGCAAATACCCTCTTTAAATAACCAAGCAGTTTCTCTAGGAATTAACTGTCCATAGAAGTTACCGAAGAACAATTCAATGTGGATATAAATTGAGTTAGATAACTTCATCATAAATGACTGTTTCAACTTTAGGGTGAACCGTCCAAAGAATGCGCATGTACCAAGACACATGTTTTACACGACTTCTTTTAGGCACGCTCTCCATTGTCCAAGGAACACTGCCCAAATAAATCTACTTGGAAATAACCACAAGTCCTAAACAATGTCCTGACATCTAGTCAGACTTTGTCTAGTCTCTCTCATGGCCTTTGAGGTATAGTCATAGATCCTTCAAGTAATCCCAGCATGCTCCATTCAACCAGGGGTTGACTAAGATGTTAAGACCTTATGTCCAACATCTTCCAACAAGGACTCCCATGAACCTTAACTCATTCTGCAGAGAAAAATAAATTCTCCCAGACAATATCCAATCTTATTTCTCAGGTCTCTTCTAAGAATTAAGAACATAGTTGAAATAAGTCAATAGCCATAACAATTCAAACTCCCAAGCAGAGCTGACAAAGCCACAAAATCAACACTCCACGATGTCAAGATATCTTGCTTGACATCACATCTTCACAAGAATCACATGAGCATCTTCATGCTCATAAGTAAAAAAAAATAGGACCACACTCCTTGTATCATAACCAAGGAACTTTGGTTTGAGACCAAATAACACCATTGATCACTCTCCCCCTGAACACATCCATACACTGTACAAATGCCTCTTGAATTTTACAGTCATAGACAACCTTGTTCTTGAGAATAAATTCGATCAAATCTAGCATGCTCACATCCCCGAATTCTCTTAACTCCTTGGTTAGGCACGATGTCGTGTATACCTAGTTTGACACCAAGCACATTCTTCATAATAAATCCTCAACCTTATCCCTTCACAAGGTTTAGGCTAATACAATCTCCTTCTGAGATACATGCAACAAGATCATCTCCTCACCAATAGATGAGCACCATAAGGATCTGAACACTTGGTCTGATATCCATCTTCTGCATACAATAAGGGCTTACAAGGACTGACAGTCATGACATACATCCTCACCACACTCCACTACAGACTTGGCCAGTATCTCCACATCATGAACTCCAAATTATCTTCCATGGAAAAACAACTTTCCTTTTTGGAGAGATAATCAACTGAGATGATGTTTCAACATCCACTAAGACATCAGTCTCAATCATACGAACCATCTACTTTGATTTTGAAGTCACTATCCATAGGACTTACTATCCATACACTTTCCTTTGCAAGGAACACATGAGAATCACAACGGGTCACAGCTGCAGTTGATCATAGACTATCACAAGAGGAAGAATACCCCAGAGAGAAATAAACTCTCACGAGCCTCATGAAGCTTAAACCCAGAAGCACAAATTTCAGACATCGTATTCTAAACCGACTTCTCCGCACGATCTGCTTCTCTTCTTCCCTTCAGTTTTCTTTCCTACAAACTTCCACCTTGCACAATTCATCACAAGACAAAGTACATCAGTACTAGTTAGGAGTAATGTTTCAAAAGGTGATGACATCATAAGCCTAGAGAAGCAGGCTTGAGCAGGTAGTTTCTTGAGTCACACTCAAATACCACCTTCCTCCATAGCTGAAACTTCTAGTACTAACATCCTTTTACCCCAGACAGAACTCTAGAACACCATATCCAACATCTTAGATGAGACTCCAAGAAGAAGATATGAAAACACCAGGCAATCAGCAACTCCATTGAGCTTTTAGCTATTTCATAATCCAAAGAGGTTGAGATTGACTTTGGAGATATCCTTATAGTTGGAGAGCAGCCACTCCTAGGAAGACCAACCTATACAAGATTGTGTAGGTCCAATGCCCACAAAGGACCACAACATGAGCATCCTGATGTTCAGTTAAATGTCAGAACATTTAAAAACTGACTTGACTAGCCAACTAGTGAAACCACACATGCCTGAAACAGTCTTGAAGATCTAACGCTTAGACTTCCAGATAATAACCCACCTTGAATGGCCTTTCAGGAAGAACAAGAGTTCCATGTTCTCATAGACTAGATCATGAAATCAAGTTTGAGTAAACAACCTCTATTCTATACATAAGAGAGAAAACCAACAACCAGTCCTTTTCAGGATAACTCAAGGGAAGGAACAAATACCCTGATGACAGCCTCCTTCAAGCATAATTCTCCAAGGGAATCATCCACACATGATTAGATTCCACGCCAGAACTAAACCAAATAGACACAACTATCTCCACGATCATTCAGATTCAGCTTTGAAAGACCAGAAAAGTCTCCAAGATGTCAGGGTAAATGTCCTAGACATGTTTCCTTGCCTTCCATATGCACAGAATCTAGTTGAGATATCTTCACATCCCTTCAGCATTTACTTCAATTCCAGCCTAGTTGAGTGTCAGTACAATTGTGCTGACAAATGAACAACTATACTATTCCTTCTAAATACTTTATTCCAGCATATCTAATAGGAGATCCTCAAGCAAGAACAATCTCATCCACTTGACCATCTACTCTTCTAACTCTATTTAGCAAACACATTCAAAAGTGCCTTTATGAGTGGACTTGAGAGACAACTCAAGTATCTTTGGCTACATAGAGTGTTTATCAAATCCAATGGATTGTGTGATTTCATTAAGTATTCAGTGAGATTGATGAGAAAATGCAAATCTGGGCAAAACAGAGCACGCGGGCAAAACCAAGGTGTTCTTGGCGCCCTTTTTCAAACTTTCAAATATTTGAATTTTTGTGATTTTATTTAATTGATTCAAAAATTAATTTCTCTCTGAATTTTAATGATTTTGAGTTGATTCTTTTTTTAACAGTTCACAAAAATGTTAAAATATTTTATTTTACAAAAATTTCCCAAAAATATTATTTATTTTATATACTTGATATTTTTGCAAAGAATTAATTTTTTGGGAAACTTTTGTAAAATAAAATATTTTAACATTTTTGTGAATTATTAAAAAAAGAATCAACTCAAAATCATTAAAATTCAGAGAGAAATTAATTTTTCTATACTTGATATTTTTGTGTGGTTTCTCGTCGCCTTTTTAACAAAACCAACTGGGTTTCTCCTTGAGCTATAAGACCCATCTTTGTTCATTTTCAAACTCTTTGGGCCTCTAATAGAGTGTAAGATCCAACCCCCTTTTAACCAAAACCATTTTGGGTCTCAGATATTGTATAAGTCCCTCTGGCCATTTCAAAACAAAAATCATCTGGGCCTACCCTCGTGTTGTAAGTCCCATTTCTTTTCTTTTAAAACACCTTTTAGGCCTTTTGAGAGAGTGTAAGACCCAACCCTTTTGTACAGAAAACCTTTTGGGCCTCAGTTGTTGTATAAGTCCCGATACGATCTTCAAAACAACGGTGCGATCACTGTTAACACCTTGGGCCTCTCCTTGAGTATAAGCCCCAACAATCTTTTCAAAACAACTTCTCTTTTGATTTAGATTCAAATATATATATTGTTATCAAAACTTTCTTTAATTTCTCTGAACAACTAACAATACAACATGGAAGCTTGCTCACCTGTAAGTTTTATCTGCTCTCATTTACATGCTTTAATATACATAACTGTATTTTGGGAAGCTGCGCATGGTTAGTCTTCTTTCATACCCTTTTAAAATACTTGTCATATATCAACTGTATATATATTAGTATAGTTATTTAGAGTTTTCCCTGGCAACTAGGTCTAGAGCTAGGTAAAGCCCTGTTGGTCACTCTTAAATACAAACAAAACTAGATCCTCATAGGATTACCAGATACAGTCTTGCCTTCTCTTGGGCTTAAACAATATGAAACAAAGAGAAAGGCAGTATTCTTCGTGAACCTTTTCTCAGACTGTCACATTAGAAATTGTCAAAGGAATTCTACTCCCCAGAGTTGATCTATTCTCGGTGAATAGCATCTCTTGAATTTCTTCAAACTCTAGAACTTTCATTAAATGATCTATTCTCGGTGAATAGCATTTCTTGAACTTTTCTTGGTTTGAAACCCACAGGCTTCCTAAAAACATCCCTGCCTCCTCTTGGGCTTTGTACAAGGACCCTCCGGCGTCTTAGAAGTTCTCGTGCTTTCTCTTGGGCTTAATACAAGGATCCTGAAGACCTCTTAAAGGTATAGGACAGAACTTAGTCATCCTTCGTTAGAGCTGTCGTTCTAAAAAGAGTCAAAACCCTCAAACCAATTTTAGGGTTGATACTCATCCCTTAAAAGAGTCGGCCTCCTCTTGGGCATCATACAAAAGATAAAACTCTTCCACACCAGCAGACTTGGATAGTCCAAATACCCTTGAGTCTCAAAGACATTCTCAAGTTCCCTACAAAACATAGGAGAAACCCCGGATTCTGGTTTAATATCCAGCAAGAGTTGATTTCCCCACTTGGACCTGCCTCGGGATCTCAATAACCCTCGGCAGAAGATAGCTTCCTCTTAGGCTTTGTATAATGATTTTTCCTCAACACAGTTAGCCTCCTCTTGGGCTTTGTACAATGATCCTCCCCAGCGGAGCTAACCTTTTCAGACTCTCTTGTTGAGTCAATCACTTCTCAGACTCTCTTATTGAGTCAATCACCGTCTCAGACTCTCTTATTGAGTCTATCACCTTTCAGTACTCTCATGCCTAGTCAACCTTTTTAGCCTCAATCTCGGGCTTTGTACGAGGCTGATAAAAACAGTCTCTTGTTGAGTCAATAGCCTCCTCTTAGGCTTTGTATAATGATTTCCCCTAGCGGGAATTAACCTCCTCTCGAGCTGTGTATGATGATTTCTCTAGCTTGTTTAGCCTCAATCTCGGGCTTTATACAGGACAGATAAAAGTACTCTCTTGTTGAGTCAAACCCTTTTAGCCTCTATCTTGGGCTTTGAACAAGATATAAAATCTCATAACCTTCTCTTAAGGTTGGGGACAAACATCTTCCCCAGCGGAGTTATTTCTTCCGAGCCTTCCTTTAGACTTCAAGAAATAATTCCTAAGCAAAGTCAACCTTTTTCTGCCTCCATCTTGGGCTTTGTACAAGATAGATAATACCCCAAAGAGTCAGTCTCTTTTTTGCCTCAATCTTGGGCTTTGTACAAGACACCAATATATACACTCTCTTGTTGAGTCAAATCCTATTTAGCCTCCTCTTAGGATTTATATAAGGAAATCCCTAGCCGAGTCAATGAAACCTTTTAGCTTCAACCTTGGGCTTTGATCAAGGCACACAAAAATTAACATCTCCCTTTAGAGATGACAAGTTCTCTCTCAGTCAAACCTTTTAGCTTCAATCTTGGGCTTTGAACAAGACACAAATGCTAAACCTTTTAGCTTCAATCTTGGGCTTCGAACAAGACACCAAAACATCTTTTTCCTCCCTTAGAATAGGAGGAACTACGATTGCTCTGATTTCACTGTTTCATTTAAACGGGAATACGTAGGCATAAGATTGCGAAATCTTAGCGAGCATACTAATCGAAAACTCTAGGTCCAATACCTTCATATCAATCAAAACTTCAGGTTTCATACCTTAGCCATCATCGTCATCATTTTCCACAGAAAACAAAACTCACTCTCCTTGTCATACTTTCCCAAGAGACTTTCCCAACCCATTACCAGATAAACACCATCAATTACAAAGCAAAGCCTAAAGCTAATATCCTGTGGATAACCACATATAGGATGGGTAATTGACAACTACCCATTGTATAACCTGACCCCGAACCCCCCAATCTCTTTTAAGCGTTTGTTCAGTTAAACATTCGCGTGCAATGGTAGTTTTAGATAGCTTCCCTTTCCGTTCCAGCTTCATGGGATAAATAAGAAATAAGAAAGTAGCACCCTTTCTCCTCGAGGAGGAAAACCCAAACTTCAGGGATAAGGTGGTCGCGTCACCGACAAAAATCGCTCGCTACAGTAAAATGGCGACTCTGCTGGGGAGTCTCATAGGATGAATTTTAGGGCATCGTCCCTATTTTCCACAGTAAAATGGCAACTCTGCTGGGGAGGCATTATCTGTATAGGGTTAGGATTATAGCTCTTAAGAGGTCTAGGATGTTATTTTTAGGATAAATATATATACTGCTTTTCCTAATTGATATCCGTGTTTATTTTTATGCTAATGGGACTGCGGGTGATGCCGCATCTGGAAAGTTTGAGTGACACCTAAGATAAGTGATGGCACTAGACGGGTAATCTTACAGGGAGTGACTCCCAAATAAGAGACCCCATCCGACCATCGAATCAGTGGAGACACCCTTTGCGGATTCAATGCCTATACGACTTCGGTTGTTGAAAGCAGATTGTTCGGTTGTGGTTGTCCATGAAACTGAGGATTTTAGTAGACTGAGACCTTATTACTATTTTGTAGTGCGGAAGCTATCGGAAATAGTTGTCACGCGATACTACCCTCATTTGAGATTACTCTAAGATACTGCGGCTCGCTCGGGTAAACCCGCCTGCTGTTGTTATCCCAAGAGGGGTCAATGATTTTGAGGACAAGTACAAAAAATCACCAGTACTACCTTTGGGGATGGGTAGAGCCATGATTTCATGACACCGAACCTTTGACCCCATGTTTTTTCTATGTTTTTGTGTGCTGCATTCATGCATTCATTTCATTAAAAACATTAAACAAAGAAAAAATTTCTCTTCTAGTCTCTCTTTTTCAAATTAAACTAAGACAATGATTGCAAATATCAGAGAAAAAGATTGCATTATGGATTTCGGTAGAAGGAAGACTCACAAGTACACCTTCAAGGTTCCAAAACTAGAGGATTTAAGAGGTTTGACGAGGATGATCACCAACCCTGATGCTTTCAGAGCTAAGTACGGAGGACTACTGTCTCTGTTTAGGGTCCATGTAATTAAGGGAATCATGTCTACACTCATTCAGTTTTACGGTCTGGTCTATCACTGTTTCACATTCTCGGATTATTAGTTAGCACCAACACTGGAGGAGTACTCTCACCTGACTGATTTACCCATCACTGACCAAGCTCTCTTTTCTGAACTGGAAGAAATTCCAAAAGATCAAACCATTGCAAGAGCGATTTATTTGGACGAGTCAGAAGTCAGGACTCACATGGCCATTAAGGGTGGAATCCAAGGTTTGCCAGCCCATATTTTTATAAAGAAGGCTTTGTACTTTGCTAGTATAGGGAACGTGACTGCATTCGAGAGCATCTTTGTTTTGCTCACCTACGGGTTGTTTCTGTTTCCCAACATTGATAACTTCATTGATATCAATGCCATTAATATTTTTCTAATTAGAAACCCTGTACCAACCTTTCTTGCGGACGCTTATCATTCTGTACACTTAAGGAATTTGTATAGCGGAGGAATGATCACATGCTGTGTACCCCTACTATGCAAATGGTTCACTTTCCATTTGCCAAAGGTTGCCGCAGAGAATCATGGCTCTTACCAACTCTGACATCGATTGGTACAATCGGATCTATGACGGGATCAGAATCATTGTCCGTTATGGAAATTTCCCTAATGTACCCCTCATAGGAACTAAAGGAGGAATCAATTATCATCCAGTTTTAGTTCGTCGTCAATTTGGATACCCGATAAGGCATGTTCCGCGTAATGCCCATCTGGAAGGTCTTTTCTTTAAGGAAGGAGAAAATGACAGGGCACTAAAGACAGAAATAGTGCATGCTTGGAAACATGTTCACAGGAAAGGAAGAGAGTCTCTAGAAAAACCAGACTGTGTCTCGGTGGAACCTTATCTCCACTGGGTATAAACTAGAGCTCTCAAGCTGAGGATGCCCTACCCTCATCAAGAAGTTCTTCCGTTAAAGGAATTTGTCCTTTATTTTATGTCTGATAAGGAAAAACTTCAGGTTACTCTCAACAAAGTTCAGCAGGAGAAAAAGTCTTGGAAGAAATACCGTATTCTCAGTGTGGAGTGTAACAAAATACAACAATTGTTAAAAGAAAAAGACGCTCTGATCGAGATTTTAGAGCAACATGTTGTAGAGAATCAAGAAGACCAAAGGAATTTGCTCGCTCCTTTCACTTAGAAACGGAATGAAAACCCGACAACGGCTCAAGAGCCCTGGTAAAAGAAAAGGAAAGTACCAGAACCAGCACCTGAGCCCTCCTCAGAGAGGACTCAAGATCCATAAGTTTAGATTTCCTTTTACAGCACTATGTAAATTACTATATTTCCATTTCCGCTATCTTTGAATTCAATAAAACGGGGTTTCCCCATTGTACGATATTTGCAATCCAATTGTTGAAGTTTCTTTTGATCAAACAAAAATTATTAATATAATCATTGCATAGCATTTATCATTCTCACGTAACGTATTCTTCTTCCTTACGAATCTCACATTTGTGTCTCGATTCTAGAGTCAAACTGTCTCATTCGTACAATACTTGGGCCCGTCAACAAAAGAAAATGGATAATCTCGAGGAAGAGAACATAGAGTTGAGAGAAGAACTCGACGCTCTGAAAGAGGATCTAAGGAAACTTCACAATGACATGCAAGCTCTGGCAGCAGCTCAGATACAAAGGACTGTGATCTCAGAGATCACATCGACGCCTATAGTGGAAAAGTATGATCCTCGGTATACCATGCCTAAAGATAATCCCTGGGGCATGCCTATCAACTATATCCCAGAAGGATATATTTCGCCGATCACGGAAGATCCGAAAACTGCAGCAGGAACCGCTGGGCCTGAAGGTTACAAACTTCAGGAAAGCGAAGATGCAAGGGGCATGACAACAACTCCTAAAGGTTACAAACTTCGGGAGGCACCAAGAGTCACTGCCGTAATGACTATACCACCACCCGTGGTACACACTGTCCCGGAAGGGCAGATTCCCCAGATACCTTCTGGTGGAAACGAAAGTATGGACAACAGAATGAAGGAGTTCCAGGAACAGTTCCTGGAGATGCAGAAGGAACTGCAAGCCATTCGCGGTCAGGATCTATTCGAAAAATATGCCGCAGACCTTTGTTTGGTCCCCAATGTGAAAGTTTCGCACAAATTCAAGGTGCCCGGATTTGAAAAGTACAAGGGTAACTCTTGCCCTCAAAGCCATTTGGTGATGTACGCTCGGAGGATGTCAACACAGACAGAGAACCAACAGCTACTGATCCATTACTTCCAGGATAGTTTAACCGGTGCCACACTCAAGTGGTACATGGGTTTAAACAGCACTAAGATTGTCACTTTCAGAGATCTTGGTGTTGCCTTTGTTCAACAATATAAGTATAACCTAGACATGGCACTGGACAGGGATCAACTCAGAGCGATGTCGCAGAAGGACAAGGAAACCTTTAAGGAATATGCTCAGAGATGGCGTGAAATTGCCGCTCAAATTTGCCCAACTCTTGAGGAAAAGGAGATGATAAAGGTCTTCTTGAAAACCTTAAGCTCATTTTACTACGACAGAATGGTCGCCAGTGCGCCCAGCGACTTCACTGAAATGGTCGGCATGGGAGTTCGTCTCGAAGGAGCAGTTTGAGAAGGACATTTAATTAAAGATGTCGGACCATCAAGCAGTACCAAAAGATGCGGTAGTGCTCACCCTAAGAAAAAAGAGCAGGATATTGGTAATATCTCTCTCGGAAAGCAAAGGCGACGGTGCCAACCAGTAGTAGCTATAACTCCTGCTATTAACCCTGCGCCTATTCCAACGTATCAACCTCAGGTTGCTCAGAGCCAATCGAATCAACAACAATATAAGCAAAGGACACAACAGTCTCTTCAGCAGGCTCGTCCTCAATACAGCAACAATCGTACAACGCGATCACTAGGGTTCGACCCTATACCAATGTTGTACGCAGAACTATTTCCACTACTACTGGTCAAGGGGCATGTCCAAACCAGGGCTCCTCTTCCAATACCGGAGAATCTGCCTTTTGGTTCAAAGCGGATCAGACTTGCCCTTACCATCAAGGGGGACCAGGGCATAACATAGAAAACTGTCTCAACTTCAAATCCGATGTGCAGAAGCTTGTCAGGAGCGGGGTCTTATCCTTCAACGATACGAATCCTAATATTCAGACGAACCCGTTGCCTCAACACGAGAAAGCTGCAGTCAATTTGATAGAGGGAGAGTCTAACCACAGCTATCAAATTCTCGATGTACTCTTATTGAGGACCAACCTGGTCAAGATGCATTGTAGACAAAGTGGATACGGTCATGTACCGTCTCATAACTATCACCAGTGTGATATCTGCTCTAAAGACAATCAAGGATGTTCTGTGGTGCAAACAGCTCTACAGGAACAGTTGGATCTCGGATGGATCCAGGATCACCGAATTTGTGAAGTCAACATGACTTATACGAATTCCAACATCATTCAGAATCACAACATTCTAGCAATGAATGTCAACTTGGTGGCAATGCACTCAAGGCAAAGCCAACATCATAATCTGCCACGACACGATTACGATTCCTCTCCTATCTGCTCAAAAAATGATCAGGGATGCTCTTTTATACAAGAGGCCTTCCAGTGTCAGATGGATCTTGGATGGATTCAGGATTACCATGATAGAAATCCTTATCAAGTTAACATGATGCAAATCTTCGATATTCGCCTGATGAATACCAGCTTGGTGGAACTACACGCCAAGCAAGTCCAGCTCGGTTTTCTGACTTCGCATAATTATCAGAACTGTACAGTATGTCGTGAGAGCGACCAAGGATGTGCTCTCATTCAAAGAACTTTGCAACACTTGTTAAACCACTGGTGGCTTCTGATCTATTTAGACGAAGACACACAACAAGTCAGCATGATTAATGGGAACCCTACTAGGCATCAAAGTTAGGATGTCAGATCAATGGAAACCGATCTAGTGAGGTTACACTGCATTCAAAGTGGATGTGGTCGGGTGCCACCACACAACTACGAGCACTGTAGTGTCTGCTCAGAGAATAATCAAGGATGCTACCTCGTGCGAGCATCCCTTCAAAGTCAGTTGGACCATAAGGAGATTCAACCATGGTCAAGCTCTGGTTCAATGTCAGAATATAGTCCCCATCAAGGCAAAGATGTTGTCTTAATCCCTAAGTGAGAAGTGGCCAAAGATATATGCGCCATAATCCCCCTACTCCATGAAACAAGAGTTCCTCTTTATGGTGGGAGGATTCTCAACCTGGAACCAATCGAGGTCGGCTATGATGGTCAGAAAAATCAGAAGGCTCTTGTAGTTATCTATCTACCGGGACCAGTACCGTACAAGTCTGATAAAGTTATCCCTTACAAGTACGGTGCGACAACAATTGAGAATGGAAAGGAAACTTCATTACCCTCCGTCGTGAATATTGCAGACATCAGTCGGGTAACACGGAGCGGTCGAATCTTCAATCGAGGAGTTGGAGAACCTAACAAAGAAGGGGAACCTCAAACCGGTGTTCCCAGTCAACCAATTGGTCAATCTGGTGATCCCGACCTTTCAAAGAACAATGATGAGATATTGAAGCTCATCCAAAGGAGTGAATACAACATTTTTGATCAGCTGTTACAGACGCCTTCAAAAATCTCTGTGTTATCTCTATTACTCAATTCCAAAGCTCACAGAGAGGCTCTACAGAAAGTCTTAGAACAAGCCTTTATGGAACAGGATGTAACAATAAGACAATTCGACAGCATCATCTCCAACATCACTTCCTGCAACAACTTGGGGTTTAGTGATGAGGAATTGCCAGAAGAAGGCAAAAGTCACAACATGGCGCTCAATATTACAGTTAACTGCAAGGACGATGCTTTAGCCAGCGTACTGGTAGACACCAGATCAACTCTGAATGTCATGCCGAAGTCCACTTTAATGTGACTATCATTTAAAGGATCTCCGATGAGAGGCAATGAGGTCATCGTCAAAGCATTTGACGGATCCTGAAAAATGGTTATCGGCGAAGTCGACCTTCCCATAACTATCGGTCCTCACACTTTCCAAGTCACTTTCCAGGTCATGGACATCCGGGAAACATACAATTGTTTGTTAGGAAGACCTTGGATACACGAGGCTGGGGCAGTCACTTCGACACTTCACCAAAAGCTGAAGTTCGTCAAGAACGACCAACTAGTCACAGTCTGTGGAGAACAAGCCTTGATCGTGAGTAACCTATCATCGTCCACTTGTGTAGAACCCGAGGAGGTTGTTGGAACTCACTTCCAGGCACTTTCGGTGAGCAATGACAACCAATCAGAAAGAGGAACGTCGATTTCCTCCTACAAAGATGCTCTCGAAGTGATCAAAAACAACAATGCAAAAGGATGGGGACAACTTGTCATTCTTACTGATAACAAAGCAAAGAAAGGTCTTGGTTTCTCTTCGACCTGTACCCAGATTACTACTAACGATGAAAGTTTTCATCCCATTCAGAACTTCTTCCACAGTGGAGGTTTCCTTCACCTAGTATCTCAAGAAGTACATACCATCAATGAGGGTGACTCCTCCGATACAGATGAATAGTGGAAGTCCTATCTTAACGAAGATGGTTATATGTCTCAAGGAGAGGTGCCTAAACCATTTTGCTATCCCGCACAGAGTCCGAGATTTATACCAAGGTCAGATGTCAAGATGATATACTGAGATTGTGATCCGGAAGGATGCCGTGCTCCACCAAACTTACTAGAGGAGGACACTCCGATGAAAGACAACTTTGACCACGACTATTATGGCCCGATGGATGGCCTGCCTATCTGGTAGCCGTATCCAGGAGACTCGGGGCAAAAGAATCAGCCGAACGATGAATATCGGCTGAGCATCATTGAAAAGAATACATGCGTCCCCACCATGTCATGGGATCAACACTCAGGGCATTCAGAAAATACCCCACACGACGATGAATTTGCAAAGCTTACAGGGCTAGAGTTCATCAGCTATGTTTTTCCCAAGGTCAACGTCTTCGAAAGGGATGACTCCTCCAGTTCCAAAGAAGTGTGGGACATGTTGAACCCTAATTTTTACCCCTAAGATTTCGCACATTTCATTTGCATCTCATACCACAAACGAGATCACAATATGTGTTTCTCCCGGGTATCTGTGTATATTCTCACTTGCTTTATCCTTTGTTTATGTTTATCTAACCTCTAACCAAAATACCAAAAATATGCTGCAGTTTACATGTTCTTCTTCTCTGTGTGTGTTTAAGGTTTTGCAGGTTTGTCAAAGCAAGTGCATAGTTTCAAGTCACATGTGGCTGCTCGTTCATGATCTAGTTCAGATGGATGTTTGACCTAATCCTGGTCAAACTATCAAGTAATTGCTTTAAGTGCAAGTTATCTATTTCAGTGGGCTATTTCTCAAGTAGTGGTTGTTCAAAGGCAAGATGTCTTGTGTTGAGATTCATCAGGTTATTAAGCAGTGCACTACGCCAAAATTGGACAAAGACAGCGTTTTTTGGACAAAGCGCTGCTATAAGTCTTTAAAAAATTTCGCTTAAAAAAAGCGCTGTAAAAGACAGCCTTTAGAAAACGCTTTCTAAAAGCGCTGTTACATGCCCAAAATGGAAGCCACCTTAGAAAGAGCTTTTTGAAAAGCGCTGCTATAGGTATTACTTTAGAAAGCGCTTTATAAAAGCGCTGTCTAAAGGTTAACCTTAGAAAGCGCTTTTAGAAAGCGCTGCTATAGGTAAAACTTAAGAAAGCGCTTTTTGAGGAAAGCACTCTTATAGGTAAAACTTAAGAAAGCGCTTTTTTAAAAGCGCCCTCTAAGGTCATTTATGAATTAAAATATAAAACAATTTATAATCATTTTCAGACACTTTTTTCATTTTCTTCTCTCGACCGTTATTCTCTACTGAAACCCTTGCTATCGTTCTTCTCTGCTAAAACCCATTGAAACCCATTGCCATTGCCGTCGTTCATTCGCCATTGCCGTCGTTCATTCACCACTTCCGTCGTTCATTCTCCATTACCGTCGTTCATTGCCATCGTTCATTGTCGTCGTTCACCGCCATTGCTTTCGTGAAGAAGAAGACGAAACGAATAAGAGGTACGTTGTTCTTGCTTCATTAAGATTCATTATTGTTATTGTTCTAATAAATATGCATTGTTCTTGTTGTTGATGTTATTTTGTTGTCGTTGTTCTGTTGTTCTGTGTTGATGTTTAGTTTGTTGCCGTCGTTCTGCTTTTATTGTTGATGGTATGGTATTCGTGTGAAAAATGTAATGAGAGGGTGTGATATCACGCGTAGTATTGGTGTTATTGTTGGTGATGATGTATGGTTCTGATACTTGGTTTGTTCTCCTTGTTGGTGTTTGCTATGGAACTTTTAAGGTGTGTATTTGAATGATGTGGTTGTTGTTGGCTGTTAGATGTTGATGATATTTCTGGTGTAGTATTTGTTGATGTTGTTGTTGGTGTTTCATACTCATTCTAACACAAAAACCAGGCACCATTTTAAAAATAGTTAATTGATATTTTTATATTTAAAAGATTTTATCAAAATAACTTATAATATTTTATATATTATTTTAAACTTATGTGGAGTGTAGTATAATTTCACTAGTGTGTACAACATGCTTCCTTTTCAAATTATTAATGTTCATCATTTTTTTATCAGATGTCTTCCTGATTGATTGATTGATAGAAGAGTGACAGAAGAGTTTATCTATTATATACTAAATTTGTCCTGTTATATTTGGCATACACCATCAATTCTAACTTAGTGAATTTGCTATAGGGGTTACTTGTGAAGAGTGAAAGTCTGATTGTTTTCAAGAATCTTACACTGTGTTGGTCCAGAAGCTGTTGACTTCCCTACAGGTAAATATTTTTTATTTTTGTTTTTGTTTAGTTTAATTAGTATAACTATGGATAAGAAATGGATGTCTTCAAGTCGATTGTCGAAAGAGTACGAGAATGGGGTATCGGAATTCGTTAAGTTTGCTGTTGCGCACGCCAAAGACCCTAGTCAAATAAGATGTCCTTGCTTGGGTTGCTGTTTTGGGAGTCGGGTTGACGCGGTTCAGTTGGCATCGCATTTAATGAGGCATGGAATTGATAGAAGTTATACATGTTGGAATTTGCATGGTGAGAAGATTAACGGGAATGTTGAACCGGGGGATAATACGACCTATGCTTCAAACGACAATGGCACAGATACATACGATTCTGATCGAGTCGAAGAGATTGCAGAAGCACTTGAAAAAGATCTTAAGGATTGTCCCAAAATGTTTGAGAGGTTGGTAAGCGATGCAGAGAAACCGTTGTATAATGGTTGCACTAAATTCACAAGATTGTCTGCGGTGTTAAAGTTGTACAACTTAAAGGCGGGCAATGGATGGTCGGATAAAAGTTTCACAGTGTTATTGGCCCTTATGAAAGATATGCTTCCAGAGGATAATGTTCTTCCCAATCAAACATATGAGGCCAAAAAGATGTTGTGCTCTATTGGCATGAGCTATGATAAGATACATGCCTGTCCAAATGATTGCGTTTTGTTTCGAAATGAGTATGCATCGTTAAATGAGTGTCCTAAATGCGGTGTTTCTCGATATAAGAAAAAGTTGTCTCCAGCAAAAGTCTTATGGTATTTTCCTATAATTCCGAGATTTAGACGCATGTTTCGTAGTGAGACCAATTCAAGATACTTGACTTGGCATGCAGATGAAAGAATTATTGATGGAAAGTTTCGACATCTGGCAGATTCACCACAGTGGATGAAAATTGATGATGATTATCCTGAATTTGGAATGAACCCACACGGTCTTCAAAGTATCTCATATAGCACTTGGCCTGTGATCATAATGATTTATAACCTACCTCCATGGCTATGTATGAAGCGTAAGTACATAATGTTATCTATGTTAATTTTTGGGCCTAGACAACCAGGGAATGACATAGACGTATACTTGGCACCCTTAATCGAAGATTTAAAGTTTTTGTGGGAGAACGGTGTGGAGGTTTATGATGGGTATAGGAAAGAAATTTTCAACTTGAGGACGATGTTGTTTGGCACAATTAATGATTTTCCAGCATACATAAATCTATCAGGGTACAACATAAAAGGTCAATGTGCGTGTCCTATTTGTGAAGATAAAACAGATTGGACGCGATTGGAGTTTGGTCAGAAGAATGTATTTCTCGGTCATCGTAGATTCTTAAATTCTAATCATCACTATCGTGGGTGGAGAAAAGCATTCAATGGAGAGGCAGAACATGGTAGAGCTCCAACTATATTGACAGGTGATCAAATTTTTGAAAAGGTGAAAGATGTGAGTACTCAGTTTGGAAAGCCTTTTGCACATACACTTGTCAAGAGTGGGTGGAAGAAGAGGTCAATTTTTTTTGAACTGCCATATTGGAAGTCGTTGTATGTAAGACATTTTCTCGATGTTATGCATATTGAAAAAAATGTATTTGACAGTGTTATTGGTACGTTACTCAATATACAAGGAAAGTCTAAGGATGGCCTTAAAGCAAGAAAGGACTTGATAGAGATGGGGATAAGAACTGAATTAGGACCAATTAAGAAAGGAAAACGAACATATCTACCACCTGCTGCGTATACTCTTTCTAGAAAGGAGAAAAAAGTATTGTGTAAATTTCTAAGTGAAGTTAAAGTTCCAGAAGGATATTCTTCAGATATTATAAGACTTATGTCTATGAAAGACCTCAAGTTAAAGAGTTTAAAGATGCATGACTACCATGTTATAATGGAACATTTTCTACCAATAGGTATACGTTCTATTCTGCTAGAAAAAGTAAGAAGCGCAATAACTAAATTGTGTTTTTTCTTCAAGTCAATTTGCAGTAAGGTGATCGATCCTGCGATCTTACCAACATTGCAAAAAAAAAAGTTATTACTTTGTGTGATCTTGAAATGATTTTTCCTCCCTCGTTTTTTGACATAATGGTTCATCTAGTTGTTCATCTGGTGAAAGAGACACAATTGTGTGGACCGGCTTATATGAGATGGATGTACCCTGCTGAACGTTATATGAAAATATTAAAAGGGTATGTGAAAAACCAAAGTCGACCAGAGGGTTGTATTGCCGAACGATACATTGTTGAAGAAGCGATTGAGTTTTGTACTGAATATATGTCCAATGTACAATCAATTGGACTCCCCAAATCTCATATTGTCGGAAAAAAAAGAAGGAAAAAAGTTAATAAGAAATGAAGTTGTGACAGTATCAAGGGTCGAACGGGATCAAGTGCATTTGTATGTTCTGCACAATGAGAATGAGGTTGAGCTGTATGTTGAAATGCACAAGGATGTTTTCCGAGGTTTAAATCCGAATAGAAATGAGAATTGGATAGTACGAGAGCACAATCGAAGTTTCATACCTTGGTTTAAGGATCATATTTATTCAAAGTATTATTCAGATCCCGCTTCAATAACAAAAAGGTTGAGATGTTTAGCATATGGTCCAAGTTTGGTTGTGTTTTCTTATAGGGCATACGCAATTAATGGATACACATTTTATACCAAAGAACAAGATGATCAAAGTACTATGCAAAATAGTGGTGTCACCGTGGTAGCTGAAGCAATGCACATTTCAAGTGTGAAAGATTTAAACCCCAAATTTGCAAATCTGTCATATTTTGGGGTTATCGAGCGCATTTGGGTGTTTGATTATGAGAAGTTTTAGATTCCTATATTTCGTTGCAAGTGGGTTGAAAATAATAACGACGTACGAATGGATAAGTCTGGATTTTTGCAAGTGGATCTTAATAGGGCAGGGTACAAAGATGAGCCTTTTATTCTAGCCTCTCAAGCTAAACAAGTGTTCTATGTCACTGATCTGACAAGTACAAAATGGTCTATAGTGCTTTTATCTAACAAAGTAATTGATGAAAACATTGGAGATCAAGGTGATATTGATGTTGATATTGAATCATTTACTAGAAATGATCATGATGAAAATATTATAGCGAATGAATCATATACAAGAAATGATCATAATGAGGGTATTTGGATCAATCCAACCGTCCGTGTTGTTAAGAGACGGGTAGAACATATTCCAACCAAGAAAAGAAAGAGACGTTAGTGAAAAAGGTACTAGTTATAAAATTATAGCTTATATCATTTAATAATATTAATTAGTTGTCATGTTATATATAGCTTATATCATTCAATGGATTATGGATTATGGATTTTTATATTTGTCATTTAATTTTTGTTTTTTCTTTCTTACAGGTCAAATGGCTAGTAACCAGGACGACACACACGAGACACATGATGAAAATGAAGCTCAGAATGAACCTTCGAATGTAGAAAGTGAAATAAAATGTGGAATAACTATTATGAAGTCAATCATCCGTGCTAGAGATAAAGGGATCAAGTTTGATGTACGTTGGAGTGATGAGAACCAACTAATTGAGCCTAACGGTTCAATGTTGTCTTCATACATTGGTTCACTTGTCCGTCAGCATATTCCAATTACCAGTGATAATTGGAGGAATCCAAATTTGAAAGCTGGTAAAGATAAGATATGGACTGAGATACAGGTACTTTAATTTACTTATACTAACATGCTTTATGATTATATGTTTATAAGATAAGATAAGTCTTTAATTTTTTTATCCTAACACACTTTATGTTTATATGTGTATGTTTTTTTGTAGAGGTCCTTTAATATTGATGAAAGTCGGAAAAAATATTGTCTTCAGTTGGTCGGAAAGAGACACAGAGGGTTCCGAGCTTTATTATCAAACAAATATCTTAGGGATGCGGATAAAAATTTTGTTGAAGCAGAACTTCCACAGTTGTATGCGAACGTGATTGAACCCGAAGAATGGAGCACATTTGTAGCCAAACGGAAAACCGAAGAATTCAATGTAATGTTATCTTGTCATGTCTATTAATTGTATTATATACTTGTTGCATTAGTTTTTTCTGATATGACTTAAACTTGTTTATCCAGGATTTGAGTGTCGTTAATCGCCAAAGAGCATCAAAACCCGCGTATCCATACAGAAAAAGGCGTTTGGGATATGCACGGTTACATCAAAAATTGGTAAGTATATATTAATGCTATGATTTTATTAATTATATTATTGTGTTATACTTGATGAATTTATTATTTAACTAAATGTGTAGTTAGAAGAGACGAAAAGTGAAGAATCATCACTTCCGTTACATGTTTTGTGGAAGGAAGCTCGTGTGGGTAAGGATGGAGTTGTTAGGGAAGATGTTCAGCATGTTTATGACGAATGTGTAAGTATAACATTATGTCTTTAAGTTAATCGAAATTTTATTAAAATATAATTAATTTGTAATCCCCACTAATAATTTTCGATATGTCAATGAATTTCAGGAGACTCTATCTAAATCCTTAACCACAAGCGAGGAGGATTGCAGAAGCATTCTTAGTCAAGTACTAAATGTTCCTGAGTATTCCGGTCGGGTGAGAGGTAAAGGATTTGGTGTGACTCCATCTTCCTTGTATCCAAAGAGAAAAAATCCCAGCAACCAAGAAGTCATGCAATCATTGGAGGAACTAAAGGCGCAAGTCCGTGAATTGCAAAAGGATAAAGAGAGATATGAGGCGGAAAAGCGCGGTTCCGGTTTGAAAGATACTAGTGACAAAGCTAGTATCAATTCTCAAAATAAAATTCCCGAGGTAATTAGCACATATTTATTTTAATTAAATTAACACATTTATTTTAATTGACCTTTATACACATTAACAATTACATATTTATTATTGCTTCAGGGCATTTCATCTTGCCAGCTGTATTTGTCGTTACCGACTTATCGCATGGTTGGCAAGGGAAAAATGCATAACCATGTGGGAGAGTTACTTCACCATCAACCGCTCCCTCATGGACATCTGAAAGTGTCGGTTGATATCGCTTTAGATACGGATGCGGTACTACCCATACCTGACTCGGTTTCAGAGGTTACATTGCTGCGAGATGCAATAGGTTCGTTTGTTGCATGGCCGTTAGACCTCATTTCCATAGATGATGAGGTATGTTGAAAACCATTACGAATCTCTTAGTATTTAAATGTAAAATCTGAACGATTATGAAAATTATTCTGAACCATTACTTACATTTTTTTTACATGGTAATGTTAGACTCCTACAAAACCCGCAGCTAAGAATACAAGGGGTTTTGCGGCAAAACGAGTCTGTTGCATCACAAAGAGAGGTACATTTTAAGTGTTATTCTATTATCTAAATTCTAAAGTTTCATGATTTTCTACTTTACCTAACTTATATGATTGTTAGGTTCCTGCTCAAGCTTCACAACAGGCCAGCAAGAGAAAAGCTCCTACTAGGACCGTGCAGGCAAAAAGAGCTCCTCCTCGCTTTTAGTCGTGTCTAGAAACACTTATGGCAATGTTAGATTTGATGGATGGTGCTATTCGTCAAATAGACATGGACGAAGGTGTTTTTGGTTTTCGTCATTCCGAGATAATCGGAAGAAAGGACATGGAGCAGATTTTCAAGCATATTGAATTAGGCATCGGTGTTATGCATTCATACATCTGGTACTCCGATCAATCTATTATTTATTTAGTTGAACAATTTATTTACAGATTTCAATGAAAATAGTCTAATGTTTATTATGTTTTTATTTAAGGTGCTTGCATGAAAAATATATGCGGGGGACGAAATTGTCAAACAGATTCCGTTTCATCTCTTGCACCCTTGTCAATGCACCGGCAATTGGTTTGAATGCACTTTCAGTAAGAGACCACTTAACTGAGAGATTTATGGCCAGCAAGACAGAAAGTTTGTTTCTTTTACCGTATAATACTGGAAACGGGTAAGATTTTCATTCTAATTTCATTCTAATATTTAATTTGAATCTTTTGCATAGAAATTATCCATCTAAACTTTTGTTATATTTTACAGTGGACACTGGTTGTTGGTTGCCATTAATCCTACAAGAGAAGTGGTCTATTATCTGAATTCATTGGATACTGATTGGTCAACATATCAGGATATGAAGGATGCGGTTGATACGTAAGTGAGATTGTTCGAAATATTCGTGAAGGCTTGTATATTTAATTATTTCTGTGAGATTGTTCTATATTTACGTTTTTCTTTTATAGAGCAATACTCGTATACCGAGCACAAAGAGAATCTCGAGTAGCACGGGCTAAAGCAACCAACGTTACATGGGTCAAAGTGGAGGTATATTAATTTTCACAATGTTGCTTATTAGTGATGCTACTTGATAACACAAAACAACTATATATTAATTCTTATTTGTTTGTCTATGTGTAGTGCCCTCGTCAGCGTAATGGCATAGACTGCGGGTATTTCGTTTTGAGGTTTATGAGAGAAATCCTTCAAATGGATCGATTAGAGATTCCTATTACGATATGCATGGATTTATAACTTAGAATTTATTTTAATATTTATCGGATATGTCATATAATTTATTATTTTTAACTAAATCATGCATATTTTGTTTTGTTATGTAGTACTTTGATGAATACGCGTGTTCTCATTACACGAAGGATAAATTGCAAGAAATTAAGGAGGAATTCTGCGAATACCTTATTGAAAAAAGAATCCTATATAAGGTATAGGATTATGGGATTATGTGAATGTATAGTTTTGTGAATGGTTTATTTTATGGGATTGTATAGTTTTGTGAATGGTTTATGCCCTTTATGTGTTTTTGGATTGTAATTGTATAGTTTTGTGAATAGTTAACGTAAATAACTTGAATTATAATGGAAATGGTTTATGTGGTTTATGTGATTTATGGGATTAGTGGAAATGGTTAATGAACCATACTAGAAATTGTTAATGGAAATGTGAAATATACAGGTTTATTGAAATGGCTTGAATTATACAGGTTTCTGCATAAAAAAAATGGTTAAAATGGGATTTAAAAAAAAAATCATTAAAATTATACGTATAGAAAAGACAGCGCTTTCTAGAAAAAGCGTTGTCTATAGTTCACAAAAGAAAGCGCTTTTCCTAAAAAACGCCCTCTAAAGGTATAGAAAAATTGATAACTAAAATTATAGGCATACATTAGACAGCGCTTTAAAAAACGCTGTCTAAAGGGGGCCTTTAGACAGCGTTTTTTCTTGAAAAAGCGCTCTCTAAAGGTATATTAAAAAAACTCATTAAAATTTTATACGTATACATTAGACAGCGTTTTTTTAAAAGCGCTGTCTAAAGCCCCACTTTAGAGAGCGCTTTTTACTGAAAAAGTGCTGTCTAATGTATACTTTATTATCTTTAGAGAGCGCTTTTTCATAAATCAAAAGCGTTGTCTTTACCTACGACAGCGCAAGCTTAGGCAGCGCTGTCTAAGGCCTAAAAAAGCGTTGTCTAAGGGCTTGTTTGGCGTAGTGGTGGTTCATGTCAAGTTTGAGTTCAGAAAAATCAGATTCATCATGATCAGAGTTCATCAGTCTGAGTTCAACTGTGTTCAAAACTATGGATTTATTTTCCCAGATAACTGATTCAGACGAATTTTTGAAATGATTCAGAACTTATTATCAGAGATTCAGAAGATGTTTGATTCAGATGTTCTGTTTTCAGTGGCAAAATTGTTCAGTAGTGGTTGTGTGCATTTCAATCAGATGCTTTGTGGAAAATTTCAAGTTCGCTTTGGATTAAAATGGAGGTTTCATGGCCGTGTGTGGAAAAATATTGATGAGGGCGCGTATCCATTCACTAAACCATTTTTCTTATCCCATTTTATCCATTTCTCCATTTAAACCATTTTCATTCTAAACCATACCATTTCCCATTCAAATTTCCAATTTTTGATTCAATATCCATTATCCATCTATACTCATTTTTTTCTAAATCCAATTACCCATTTTTATCCATTTTTAATTGCCAATTATCCAAATACCCACAATTTTCAATATCCATGACCAATATCCATATTCCAATCCAATTTCACTTTGCATATCCATACTCCATATTCGATAAATCCATCATATCCATTTTAATACCCAATTCCATATATCAAATTCCATTTTTAAACCAATTCAATATCCATTTTTTTTATCCAATTTAAAGCCCATTTTTATCCATTTACTATCCAATTATCTATTTTTAATCCACTTTTTAAACTTAATTCTAAAGTCCATTCAATGTCCAAATCATGTACAAAACCAAAAAAATACCAAGTCCATTTAAAAACAATTGCCAAAAAAAAATGATGAATTGAGAACATGTTCTACAAGCCCATGCTTTGCCAAAAGGGATTCATTACATGATACATTATAAGCTACCAAGCCAATTGTTATTTCACACCGTACACAAGTCGTTTCCAAGAGAAAAATAACATTTCAAAGCCACAACATGAACAACACGGCCCACTTCATGCTATTACATCACCAACACAAGCTACTCACGTGAACTTCCCAACTGCAGTAAGCCGCAAGCCAAAGAGAAATCGCGACAGTTGAACGTGAGCAAAACGCAGCTGCAACCTTTCAAGCCACAAGCATGAGAAAAGTTACACGAGCCACCTACATTCAAGCTGCAGCTTAACTAATTAAAACGCACAACAAGTGAGAGCATTAAACGCAGCAGTCCATCAACACAAAACGACTCTGCATCACGCGTCCTCAGCTGTTACTCAAACGACATACACAATTACAAAACGGCAAATGAAATCACCCTCACTTTCACTATAAATAAGAGTTCAAACCTCACAATTTTTCTGCTTCAAAAGTCCAAACCGCCACTCCGCCATGAGGATTTCGTTTCTCTCATTTTCGCCATGAGTAATGCCATCACGTTACAAGGAAGAAGAAGATAATGTTTTTTTCATTTTTCTGAAGTTATGTTTTGACTTTTTGTTTTAAGTAATAAGTTGCAGTGGGCCTGGCCCGTTATATTTCATATCACCACCATCTTTTCTTCTATTCACCTCCCTACCTCTTTTTTAATTTTTCTTTTGTTCAAATCATTTTCATTATTTTTTTTTCTTAATGATATTTTAAAATTGATTTCAATCTTTTGTGTTTTTCTTTGCATTTTAAAATGTTACCTTAAAGAAAATTTTCTTGAAAAAAATTATTTAAAGTCATTCTGTTCTTGATTTTATTTCATGAGATTTCTTTTTTGACTTCTTTGTTGGTTGTGTGGATCATAACTTGTTAGATCCATCTTTCTCTTCATCTTATTTTTTTTTCCTTTTGATCAATGAAAGTCTTATGGATCTTAGAATTCCTTTGTTGAATTTTGATCAAGACTAGATCGCTATCTTCTTTTCTTTTCGTGCAGTATTGCTTTCGGATGACGATCTACATATCGTTCATCTAGCATGCATTAGCACAAATATCTATTGACCGACCTCATTGTAGGGTAATTACTCTGTAAATTACTCGGTGATTGCTTAACATAGCGCAACATATGTCTCGTATCGAAAAACGATCAAAGATTGTTGATTATTTGTCTTTTGGTTCAACACTTATGAGACTTGTTGTTAGGAGGCTTTGGTCTTATCAATCCTCTAATGAGTTCTCATTAACCTTGACCTAAGTGCAATTATTCAATTACTATTGATCACTTACTCTAACAACTAATCACTAACTTCTAACTTTACCTTTATGCCTCCTTCTTGCTCCCTATCTCTCTTTTACTTTTATGCTCCATTATTATCATTTCATATCATGTTTATGCTTCCGCAATTTTTCCTTTGTCCGTTGGACACATGTTTATGCTTCCGCAATTTTTTCCTTTGTCTACTTGGACACATGTTTATGCTTATGCCTTTTTCTCTTTGTCCACTTGGACTAAAAACATTAATAAAGGCCAAAACCTCTAAAAAAATTTGTGCTTCTAATCTTGGACTATGGTTACTATCCTTTGCAATGGACATGGAGTTTTGCACCTAGACCTTGGACTTCAATGCTATTCTTGGATCCTTGGACTTAGAACTAGGACCTTCTCCCTTTGCTTTGGAAATATGGTTCGAAGACTATGGAGCTTGCTTGTGTGGTTAGGCTATTCTTATCCTTAACTTTTACTTTATGCTTTAGGATAGTCACTTCTTCTCCACCCATTCTTCAATTTTCAAAACTCTCTCCCTTTTTCAAAACTTTCTTGATTTCAAACTATCACCTCTTTCATAATCAAACCTTGACTTTGTCAATTGATTTTACTCATTTCCTTTCATTTCTTAACAAATGCTAAACTACATAAGCATATTGACACTTTTTCAAAAGACTTTGAAAAACACCAAACTCACTTACTCTCTTTTGTGCCCTTGTGCACTTTTTATTTCAAAACCTTTTCATAAGTTTAGACATGATTCATCTCTTTAAGCGAAATTATTCGCTTGGAAATGATGACTTGTCTTTACATTTAAAATCAACCAAAACAAACAAATTTCATTCTTTGTACCAAGAACTACGAGGTTTTGATCCTACATTGCACTTCGTGGGTACGTAGGCATGAGGCGACAAGTCTCTCCAAACACAAAAATCTTAAAAATAATTCCTCTTCTCATCTCCTCAATCTCTTTTCAAACAAACCTTTTCAGACCAAAAAGCGTAAATATTTCAAAGGGTTCCTATAGAGTACTATAGACGTTTTGGGTGCTAACACCTTCCCTTAACGTAACCAGCCCCCTTACCCAAACTCTGTTCACTTGTTCTTGTTGTAGAGCTTGTGTAGGTTTTGTTCGCTCTTTTCCCTTTTCTTTTGGATAAAATAAAAGTGTGGTGGCGACTCTTGCTTTTCGAGTTAAGTTAATCAATAGCTTACACTCACGATTTTGCCGCTACAGGACACCTTAGGACAATCAAGTGGAAAGTACGACTACTTGGTCAAGTACACCGCTCCTGAAAGCTCTCGCATCAGGCTCGAAGACATCCAGCCAACTGGATAGGGAGATCCACCTGAGAGTACAAACACTATGCAAGATATAGCTGAAGAATCCTCCTACGACAACTCTGCCTGGGAGACAGATTCCAATGATCCTATTCCACCAGAAATCAGCGCCATTTTTTAAGACAAGCCAAGAAAGAAGGTACCAGACTTTGTGATTCACCGAGGAGTTCATCGCCAATGGGTTGCTATCAATGTTCCGAAAGTCATTCATAAGTCTAAGTAATCGCCGTCTTTATCTTAACCTTTCACCCTACCCAGGTGAAACAGATGTTTTGATAGGGCTTACTTTCTGTAAATGTACCTCTTCGTTTTGCCCAAAGCGACAGAGTTTTGTTTTATAGGGCTGTAGTTTCAAGAATCGACAAAATCATAAATAAAATAACGTCGTCCTATAATTTCCGCATTTATTGTTGTTTTCTCTTTTTGCTTTTTCAGAAAATGGTAATCCTAAAAAACTCAAACAATAAACAAGCAGTTTTCAGAAAATACACTGCACACACTCTTGCATTCTCTCTATCTCTTCTAAAAAATAAATCATCACGTCATTCAGATTGCTTGTTTTAAACCCCATTGAAACATATGAACCGATGCCTTCTCCCAACTTTGAATTCCCAGTATTTGAGGCTGAAGAAGAAAATGACGAAGAAATTCCAGGAGAGGTCTCCCGATTACTCAGACAAGAGGAAAGGTACATTTAACCTCATAAAGAGTCGTTGGAAACAGTCAACTTGGGTTCAGAAGAAGAGAGAAAAGAGGTCAAGATTGGGGCACTGCTCAGTCCGACTGTCAAAGAAGGTTTGATAAAGCTTCTCAAAGAGTTTCCCGATGTATTCGCTTGGTCCTATCGGGATATGCCAGGGTTGGATACCAGCATCGTGGAACATCATCTACCATTGGGATCAGAATGTCCGCCAGTAAAACAAAGGTTGAGACGAACTCATCCAGATATGGCCATCAAAATCAAAGAGGAAGTACAAAAACAGATTGACGCGGGTTTCCTCGCCACATCAGAATATCCTCAATGGCTAGCCAACATAGTACCAGTTCCAAAAAAGGACGGAAAGGTCAGAATGTGTGTAGACTACAGGGATCTGAACAAAGCCAGTCCAAAGGATGACTTTCCCTTACCACACATAGACATGTTGGTAGACAGTACAACGAAATTCAAAGTATTCTCCTTCATGGATGGATTCTCGGGCTATAATCAGATAAAAATGGCGCCGAAAGACATGGAGAAAACTTCATTCATCACCCCATGGGGCATTTTTTGTTACAAGGTAATGTCGTCCGGTTTGAAGAACGCCGGGGCAACCTATCAAAAGGCCATGACTACTCTGTTTCATGACATGATACACAGAGAAATCAAAGTTTATATCGATGATATGATTGCCAAATCTAAAACAGAAGGGGAGCATGTGACCCACCTGTCAAAGCTATTCGAGCGTCTGAGAAAATACAAACTTCGCTTGAATCCTAATAAATGCACAATCGGTGTCCGTTCAGGGAAACTGTTAGGGTTCATCGTCAGCCAGAAAGGAATTGAGGTTGATCCTGACAAGGTTGAGGCCATTCAAGAAATGCCTTCTCCAAAGACTGAGAAACAATTCAGAGGATTCCTAAGACGTTTGAATTACATTTCCAGATTTATATTCCTCATGACCGCGACATGTGCGCCAATATTCAAATTACTCAAAAAGAATCAGGACTGTGTTTGGACAGAAGACTGCCAAACCGCCTTCGACAGTATCAAGGAATACCTGTTGAACCCACCGATTATGTCACCTCCAGTGGAAGGAAGACCACTGATCATCTACCTAACAGTCTTGGAAGACTCAATGGGTTGTGTACTTGGCCAACAAGACGAAACAAAAAGGAAAGAGTCAGCCATTTACTATTTGAGCAAGAAATTTACCGACTGTGAGACTCGGTACACTATGCTTGAGAAAACTTGTTGTGCTCTGGCTTGGGCAGCCAAACGTCTTCGCCAGTACATGATTTGTCACACTACTTGGTTAATTTCAGAAATGGATCCAATCAAGTATGTTTTTGAAAAGCCTGCTCTTACGAGAAGAATTGCCCGTTGGCAGATGTTGCTATCAGAATACGACATCGAGTACCATGCTCAGAAAGTCGTTAAAGGAAGTGTTTTAGCCGATCATTTGGCTCATCAACCGATTGACGATCAGGAATCAGTCGGATTTGACTTTCCAGATGAAGACGCCATGTATTTGAAAATGAAAGATTGCGATGAATCGCTACCCAGTGAAGGGCCAGAACCAGATTCCCAATGGGGATTAATCTTTGACGGAGCTGTCAATCATTATGGAAACGGAATTGGGGCAATCATCATAACACCTCAGGGTACCCACATTCCTTTCACTGCCAGACTGACATTGTACAAACAACGAGGCCGAATACGAAGCTTGTATCATGGGTCTCGAAGAAGTGGTCGACTTAAGGATCAAGAACTTGGATGTATATGGCGACTCAGCCCTGGTTATCAATCAGATCAAAGGAGATTGGAACACATACCAATCAGGACTGATTCCTTACATAGATTACGCGAGAAGGTTGTTACCCTTCTTCAACAGAGTCGAGTTTCATCATATCCCTCGTGAAGAGAATTACATGGCTGATGCATTAGCCACTCTCTCTTCCATGATTAGTGTAGGTCAATGGAATCACATACCTAAGATTGACGTAATGCGCCTTGAAAGGCCCGCATATATCTTCGTGATTGAAGCAGTCATAGACGACAAACCTTGGTATCACGATATCAAATGCTTCCTTCAAAAACAAGAATACCCACCTGGGGCATCCAGAAAAGACAGAAAGACCCTCAGAAGGCTAGCAGGCAATTTCTTCCTGAGCGGTGATACACTCTATAAGAGACACTTTGACATGGTCTTGCTCCGATGTGTAGACAGACCAGAGGCAAACATGTTAATGAAAGAAATTCACAAAGGATCATTTGGCACACATGCCAACGGACACACAATGGCGAGAAAAATCCTGAGAGCAGGATACTATTGGCTGACCATGGAATCCGATTGCTACAAGTACATGAGGAGATGTCACAAGTGTCAGGTATACTCAGACAAAATCCATGTACCGCCAACGCATCTCAAAGTTCTTTCTTCTCCATGGCCTTTTTCTATATGGGGAATCGATATGATTGGCATGATCAAACCCAAAGCTTCGAACGGATATCGGTTCATCCTTGTAGCCATTGACTACTTCACCAAGTGGGTCAAAGCAGTGTCATACGCCAATGTAACCCGACAAGTGGTTGTCCGATTTATCAAAAACAATCTCATCTGCCGTTATGGTGTTCCGAACCAGATCCAACTTGAACAACAAGATGATGAAGGAATTATGTGCTGAGTTCAAGATTGAACACCATAACTCATCTCCCAACCGACCCAATATCAACGGAGCTGTAGAAGCAGCTAACAAGATCATCAAGAAGATTGTTCAGAAAATGGTTATAACCTATAAAGACTGGCACAAGATGCTACCCTTTGCTCTTCACGGTTATCGCACATCTGTCTGCACTTCAACAGGGGCAACCCCTTTCTCTCTAGTATATGGCATGGAAGCAGTACTTCCCGTAGAAGTAGAGATCCCATCAATCCGGGTATTGATGGAAGCTAAGCTAACAAAAGCTGAATGGTGTCAGAGTCGACATGATGAACTGAATCTGATAGAAGAAAAACGAATAACGGCTCTATGCCATGGTTAGTTGTATCAGTAAGGGATGAAGAAAGCGTTTGACAAAAAGGTTCGACCCCGTGTCTTCAGAAAAGGAGACCTTGTGCTCAAGAAGGTATAATTATTTCTCACTGATTCTCGGGGCAAGTGGACTCCGAATTATGACGGCCCCTATGTGGTCAAGAAAGCTTTCTTAGGTGGTGCCTTGAGACTCGCAACCATGGATGGAGAAGAATTTGCCTACCCCACCAATGTTGACGTAGTCAAGAAATACTTCGCCTAAATAAAAAAAACGTCTCGGTGGATTGAAAACCCGAAAGGGCGGTCCAGGCAAAAATTAGAGACATAAGCAAAAAAAATCACCCCGATGGATTGGAAATCTCAAAGTACAATCCTGGCAAAAGTTAGGAATTCATGGCAAGTAACTACATCTGATCAGTTCAACTCCTCAGCAGTCCTGCCATCCATCAAGAAAACTCCAGTTAAGGTCATCTTCGACGGAAGCTCAGGATGCCCATAATTCAAAGTTGGTAAAAGGATAATAGTCGTTATGTTTCAATGTAGCCATGTTCCCTTAAATTACCATTTTCTAAACTTTGTAAAGAGTCTATGGTATCATGTGCTTGGCTGATTACCATCCTATCAATAAAATTTGAGCCCTAGTGCTTTTGTTTGCAATTTTTATTTGTTTTAGCTTTACAGAATGACATTTTTAACATGATCAATGATTCTTGAAATAAAACAAAAATGAATTTACTTGTCAAAATTTTTCTGCTTTTAAAATAAAAATGGTAATTTCTTTTGACTGTTGAACATCGATCGCTTCTCCGAAAGCAATTGAGCTTCAAAGGGCAGAATCAAAGTACTCCTTTTAAACCAGTACACCTGAATGAAGGATCAGATGTATCAGATGTGAATATTCCATCCAACATCCCCGGCAGAGTTCTTACCTCCTAAGTCCGACCAACGTTGTTCCCCACGGGAACTATCTCTCCTAAGCAAGGCAGAATTGCTACCTTGAACAAATGGTACTTCTTCGTCCCCTGCAGTGGCCGGGTATCCAGACGTGTTCGTCTATTAGTCGCGTCAGTTTTGTCAGCATATACATACATACATCATGCATTATTAATTTGCATTCATATTCATATTGCATTACTATCACTCTGGCCGGTCTTATCCCCTGGTGATAAAAGGCCTCTCAATTGAGTTGCCAGTTCTTTCCTCGTCAGGAGATGTTTTGTCTGAACAATCTCTCTCCTCTGGTTTATTTCTGGATTGGAGACAGCCCTTCACCACTTTGATAACTTGAACCTCTAAAAAGCAAGAGGGCATTCGACAAACGTCATTCTTCGCCATTGAAGATGATATCTTTGCTTTCCCAGATTAAGGAAAATCCCCAGAGAAAGCCTCTTAATCAAAGATTCAGCAGTGCAGCAGTTTTTCTCTGGAAAATTCGCTGACGAAAAGGTCATCAGCACCTCAAATTGGATTACACCACATGGCATTTCTCCGAGAAGATCTCGAAGAAAAGTATGGTGTAATATCCCCAAGCGAAAAATAGTCTCTCAAGAGACTCGTTTTTCCCTAGTAGAGTCGACAAATAGTGTCTTGAACAGAGAAGTTTGTGCACCTCTGCAACTCAGACGAATAGGTTCCCCAGCAAGTCTGACATCAAAAGTTTTTCCCATCAAATGGCATCTCCCCAGGAAAATTCGGCAAGAAGTTTGAGGAAAACCGCTACAAATAGCATCCCTTTTCAAGAAAGTTTATTGACAAAAGAAACTGAGACCAGTTCCTTGGTAGGAAACCAGGATCGAGGGGAAGTTTATTTCAGAAACTGAGACCAGTTCCTTGCTAGGAAACTAGGATCGAGGGGAAGTTTATTTCAGAAACTGAGACCAGTTCCTCGGTAGGAAACCAGGATCGAGGGGAAGTTTACAAAAGAAACTAAGACCAGTTCCGTGGCTGAAAACCGGGATCGTGGGGAAGTTTTTACCTTTTCTAAGCATTATCGCTTAGCAAAAGAAGATGGATGAGCAAACTGCCGTTCATAACCACCATCAAAATTTCGGATATTCCGATATTTAATCCTCTTGCACCCCGAATGCCCGAACACCTTCGCCATTCACACCTTCGGGTCCAAGAAGATTAAATAGGGGCATCTGTCATACCCCAAATTTTGACCACTAATATTTCCCATCATTGTGAAGACCTTACCACAATATGGATGAACTATCATGCCTCATCAATCTCCTCAAGGATTGTTGAGCATTCACTATAATCAAATATTGGGGTTTTGAGCCCTCTCAGAGCACTTAGACAAAGGATCAATCAAGAAATGACATGATCTTCAACTTGTCTAACATCTCAAACACCCATAAAGGATCAAGAGGACTCCCACATCAAGAATCAAGCACAAGGTTGCAACATTCCAAGTGGATCAAGCCTCAAGATCGCCAGTGTCGCCAAATTAGGGTTTTGGTCGACTGAGGCCTCCAGATGAAAACTTTCATCTGGGCATGAGCCAATGCTTCAAAATATAACCCAAGATACTCTAAGGGTCCTCATGGACCCAATCATCAAGTCAATTTAACCTCAGGGGATGCATTTACCAAAAATCAGGAATTAGGGTTTCTTGACCTAATTCACCCCTAAGTTGACTTTTGGGACAAAACATGAGCCAAGACCTCAAGACATGATTTGAGGGTCTCCAATACACTACATTGATCCATTTACCACAATGGATTGATCCAAGAAACTTGACTCACAAGTTTCAATTTCATCTGGACCACAATTAGGGTTTTGATGGAAAAGTCAACTGAACCTTTGACTTTGGACCAAGGCATGCTCCCAAACCTTGGGACATAACTCAAGACATCCCTAACTACCCTTGGAGGTCCCCCATGAAGTTTTTTTGAGCCCAAGAATTGATTTCACAAAGGGTCGCACAGTTTAAAATTCATCTGATAAAAAAAGTCAACTGTACAAAAAGTTAAAGTTTGACTTTTTGATTTTTTGGTCAAACAAGGTTCCTTAACCCTAAAACAATGTTAATATGTGATTTGAATCATCATTCATTAAGAAAAATCAAAGAAAGTGAGTTAACTTGTAAAAGGGGTAACCATAAAAAACTTAGAATTTTTTTAAGTTATGGAACAAAGTGGCTAGGGTACCAACTTCCAAGGATCATAACTTGAGATCCAAGCAACCATTTTGGATGGTCCAAAGATGGATTTGTAGCTCTCATGGCATACTTTAAAAGTGTCAACTACATCTCATTCCAATTCTTCATGGATTTTAAGTTATGGAGTGATCAAAATGGCTGAAAACACAAAAGTGACATTTTTCCAACACTTAGTGAAATTTTCACTAAGTCAGAATCTGCCTTATTGTTTCCCAAACGTAGATGCATTTTTCATTGTAATTCAAGTTGGATCAAAACCAAAGTTGGACATCATGTTGAAATAGGATATGTCAGCTTTCCAAAATGTCCAAGAACTCCATCAAATTCCATCTGAGCTAGGAGTTATGACAGCTGCAACATGCCTTGCTGCAAACTGTCTTGGCAAGGCAGATTTGTGCATTAGTGCTCGAATTGCTCAAATTGTGCAACTTCAAGCATGGTTATCCATCTGCACACCTCAAGGGGGAACAACCAAGGGACAAGCACTGATCCATAAGCCTCCCAAGTCTTTGGAACTACATATAGGTTTGGCACCCCTAAAAGGTAAAGATGCCTCAAGACTCCAATTTTGTTTTGAGGCATTCAATAGATGCTTAGAGGTGGCATGTATCAGAGCAAAGATGAACACTTCAGTCAAGCCTTATCCTTGAATCAAAGAACCATAGGCATGTGCTCTAATCTCAAGTCAATGGCTAGAGGAGACTTGAGATTCCATTTTATCACAATTGGCCAAAGGCCTGCTGCAGTTGCCATTCCCTATTCCTTGCAAAACAAACTTGACACACTATAAATAGACCTCATTTCTGATCAGCTTGAGTACACCAAAGGCCTATAACACTTGCCTTTCTCAAAATCACCTCTTTCACTCCAAATTTTCCTTCTAACTCAAGTCACCATCGGGTTTTGAGTTTGAGAGCAATTCCAACCAAACCAATGGTTCACACACCTCACATATAATATATAGAAGTGGTCCAAACTCTTACATAACATCTGGAACATCATAATCACAAAATCATCAGCCATCTGCACAAGCCTTTGACAGATTTGCAGTTGAGGTGCCAAATTAAGTTCCAACTCAATTCAATCCACTCCAAGCATTCAGACACACTCCATAGCACCTAGGGAAGCTGTCTACATAATTGGAACCAACTTGTAACACCTCCAACCAAGAACTCGATCACCAGCTGCAAGAGGTAAGCCACAACTTGGTCATCTCATGATTCATGCATATTTCCTCGCACAATAATTTTGTCATATGTTCATAATCATGTATGGACGGTTTCCCCTCAATTAATTGCTTTGTATGAATCGTGTATCAAATTTCTCAGCCTTCATGCAGAATTTAGGGTTCTTGAGGTTTCTCTTTGATTTCTTATTCCATGCTTAAAATAAATGAAATTAAAGACCATAGACATGATCGTGAGTTGAAAACGAGTAGATTGGTATGTGGATTGTGTGATTTCATCAAGTATTCAGTGAGATTGATGAGAAAATGCAAATCTGGGCAAAACAGAGCACGCGGGCAAAACCAAGGTGTTCTTGGCGCCCTTTTTCAAACTTTCAAATATTTGAATTTTTGTGATTTTATTTAATTGATTCAAAAATTAATTTCTCTCTGAATTTTAATGATTTTGAGTTGATTCTTTTTTTAATAATTCACAAAAATGTTAAAATATTTTATTTTACAAAAATTTCCCAAAAATATTATTTATTTCATATACTTGATATTTTTGCAAAGAATTAATTTTTATTTGTTTTTTAACATTTAAAATATTTTTTCCTTCTTGATTTTCCAAACTTAAAGGGTTTTCAATCATGTTGTGGATAAAAACATGGTTTTTGAAACATTGGTCCAAGATCACCACTTATTTTTCACATATTTTCAATAATTTTTATTAATTTTTTAACAAAACTAATTCCATTTTTAACAAAATTAGGGTTTTGATTGATTGCACCCTCATCAATCTTTTTCAAACACATTTGGGCCTCTAATAGAGTGTAAGACTCAACCCCTTTCTAAATAATACCTTTTTGGGCCTCACACATTGTATAAGTCCCTCTGTATATTTTCAAAAGTTCGGCGCGATCGTCGCCTTTTTAACAAAACCAACTGGGCTTCTCCTTGAGCTATAAGACCCATCTTTGTTCATTTTAAAACTCTTTGGGCCTCTAATAGAGTGTAAGACCCAACCCCCTTTTAACCAAAACCATTTTGGGTCTCAGATATTGTATAAGTCCCTCTGGCCATTTCGAAACAAAAATCATATGGGCCTACTCTCGTGTTGTAAGTCCCATTTTTTCTTTGAAAACATCTTTTGGGCCTCTTGAGAGAGTGTAAGACCCAATCCTTTTGTACAGAAAACCTTTTGGGCCTCAGTTGTTGTATAAGTCCCGATACGATCTTCAAAACAACAGTGCGATCACTGTTAACACCTTGGGCCTCTCCTTGAGTATAAGCCCCAACAATCTTTTCAAAATAACTTCTCTTTCGATTTAGATTCAAATATATATATTGTTATCAAAACTTTCTTTAAATTCTCTGAACAACTAACAATACAGCATGGAAGCTTGCTCACCTGTAAGTTTTATCTGCTTTCATTTACATGCTTTAATATACATAATTGTATTGTGGGAAGTTGCGCATGGTTACTTCTTTCATACCCTTTTAAAATACTTGTCATATAACAACTGCATATATACTAGTATAGTTATTTAGAGTTTTCCCCGTCAACTAGGTCTAGAGCTAGGTAAAGCCCTGTTGGCCACTCTTAAATACAAACAAAACTAGATCCTCATAGGATTACCAGATACAGTCTTGCCTTCTCTTGGGCTTAAACAATATGGAACAAAGAGAAAGATAATATTCTTCGTGAACCTTTTCTCAGACTGTCACATTAGAAATTGTCAAAGAAATTATACTCCCCAGAGTTGATCTATTCTCGGTGAATAGCATCTCTTGAATTTCTTCAAACTGTAGAACTTTCATTAAATGATCTATTCTCAGTGAATAGCATTTCTTGAACTTTTCTTGGTTTGAGACCCACAGGCTTCCTAAAAGCATCCCCGCCTCCTCTTGGGCTTTGTACAAGGACCCTCCGGCGTCTTAGAAGCTCTCATGCCTTCTCTTGGACTTAATACAAGGACCCTGAAGACCTCTTAAAGGTATAGGACAGAACTTAGTCATCCTTCGTTAGAGTTGTCTTTCTAAAAAGAGTCAAAACCCTCATACCAATTTTAGGGTTGATACTCATCCCTTAAAAGAGTCGCCCTCCTCTTGGGCATCATACAAAAGATAAAACTCTTCCACACCAGTAGACTTGGATAGTCCAAATACCCTTGAGTTTCAAAGACATTCTCAAGTTCCCTACAAAACATAGGAGAAACCCTGGATTCTGGTTTAATCTCCAACAAGAGTTTATTTCCCCAATTGGACCTGCCTCGGGATCTCAATAACCCCCGGCAGAAGATAGCCTCCTCTTAGGCTTTGTATCTCTTGGGCTTTGTACAATGATCCTCCCCAGCAGAGCTAACCTTTTCAGACTCTCTTGTTGAGTCAATCACTTCTCAGACTCTCTTGTTGAGTCAATCACTGTCTCAGACTCTCTTGTTGAGTCGATCACCTTTCAGTACTCTCTTGTTGAGTCAACCCTTTTAGCCTCAATCTCGGGCTTTGTACGAGGCAGATAAAAATACTCTCTTGTTGAGTCAATAGCCTCCTCTTAGGCTTTGTATAATAATTTCCCCTAGTGGGAGTTAACCTCCTCTCGAGCTGTGTATGATGATTTCTCCAGCTTGTTTAGCCTCAATCTCGGGCTTTGTACAGGACAGATAAAAGTACTCTCTTGTTGAGTCAAACCCTTTTAGCCTATATCTTGGGCTTTGTACAAGATATAAAATCTCATAACCTTCTCTTAAGCTTGGGGACAAACATCTTCCCCAGCGGAGTTATTTCTTCCGAGCCTTCCTTTAGACTTCAAGAAATAATTCCTAAGCAAAGTCAACCTTTTTCCGCCTCCATCTTGGGCTTTGTACAAGATAGATAATATCCCAAAGAGTCAGTCTCTTTTTTGCCTCAATCTTGGGTTTTGTACAAGACACCAATATATACACTCTCTTGTTGAGTCAAATCCTATTTAGCCTCCTTTTAGGCTTTATATAAGGAAATCCCTAGCCGAGTCAATTAAACCTTTTAGCTTCAACCTTGGGCTTTGATCAAGGCACACAAAAATTAACATCTCCCTTTAGAGATGACAAGTTCTCTCTCAGTCAAACCTTTTAGCTTCAATCTTGGGCTTTGAACAAGACACAAATACTAAACCTTTTAGCTTCAATCTTGGGCTTCGAACAAGACACCAAAACATCTTTTTCCTCCCTCAGAATAGGAGGAACTACGATTACTCTAATTTCCCTAATTCATTTAAATGGGAATATGTACGCATAAGATTGCGAAATCTTAGCGAGCATACTAATAAAAAACTCTAGGTCCAGTACCTTCATATCAATCAAAACTTTAGGTTTCATACCTTGGCCATCATCATCATCATTTTCCACAGAAAACAAAACTCACTCTCCCTGTCATACTTTCCCCAGAAACTTTCCCAACCCATTACCAGATAAACACCATCAATTACAAAGCAAAGCCTAAAGCTAATATCCTGTGGATAACCACATATAGGATGGGTAATTGACAACTACCCATTGTATAACCTGACCCCGGACCCCCCAATCTCTTTTAAACGTTTGTTCAGTTAAACATTCGCATGCAAGGTTAGTTTTAGATAACTTCCCTTTCCCTTCCAGCTTCATGGGATAACTAAGAAATCAGAAAGTAGCACCATTTCTCCTCGAGGAGGAAAACCCAAACTTCAGCGATAAGGTGGTCGCGTCACCGACAAAAATTGCTCGCTACAATTTGGAATTTCTTGTAGTTGACATATTTGAAGTATGTAATATGTACTTTCATTTGGGCTTTGAATGGGAGAAAAAGGCCTTATGGTTTAGGAGTTATGACCTTGCAAAGTTGGTACAAAATCACTTTTATTCCATAACTTAGAAAAATTTTGGTTTCTCATGGTTGCCCCTTTTGCAAGAAACCTCACTTTTCTTGATTTTTCTTGATTAATGATGATCAAAACCATACATTAACATTATTTTTGACTTAGGGGAACCATATTTGTGATAATTTCCAAAAAGACAAACTCGATTTTGGGCACAGTTGACTTTTTGTCAGATGAAATCCAAAATGTGTGATCCTTTGTGAAATCAAGTCCTTGACCCAATTAAAACCTAATGGATGGATTCCATAGGTGTTTTAGGGTGTCTTGAATCATTTCTCAAGGTTTGGGAGCATGTCTTGGTCAAAAGTCAAAGATACAATTGACTTTTTCTTCAAAACCCTAATTGTGGTTCAGATGAAATTGAAACTTGTGAATCAAGTTTCTTGGATCAATCCATTGTTGCAAATGGATAAATGTGGTGTATTTGAGGTCCTCAAATCATGTCTTGAGGTTTTGGCTCATGGTTTGCTCCAAAAGTCAACTTAGGGGTGAATTAGGTCAAGAAACCCTAATTCCTGATTTTTTTTATGAATGCCTCCCCTGATGCTAATTTGACTTTATGATGGAACTCATTAGGTTCCTTGGAGTATCTTGGGTTATGCTTTGAATCATTGGCTCATTCCCAGAGGAAAATTTTCCATCTGGAGGCTTTGGTCAACCAAAACCCTAATTTGGTGACACTGGATATCTTGAGGCTTGATCCACTTGGAATGTTGCAACTTTGTGCTTGATTCTTGATGTGGGAGTCCTCTTGATCCCTTATGGGTGTTTGATAGGTTAGACAAGTTGAAGATCATGTCATTCATTAATTGATCCTTTGTCTAAGTGTCTTGAGAAGGCTCAAAACCCTAATTCTTGATTGTGGTGAATGCTCAATCCTCTTTGAGGAGATTGATGAGGCATGAAAGTACATCCATATTGTGGTGATGATTTGCACAATGACGAGAAATCTTGGTGGTCAAAATTTGGGGTATGCCAGATGCCCCTATTTAATCTTCTTGGACCCGAAGGTGTGAATGGTGAAGGTATTCGGGCATTCGGGGTGCAAGAGGATTAAATATCGAAATACCCAAAATTTTGACGGTGGTTATGAATGGCAGTTTGCTCATCCATCTTCTTTTGCTAAGCAATGATACTTAGAAAAGAGTAAAACTTCCCATCGATCCTAGTCTTCAACCAAGGAACCGATCTCAGTTTTTGTTTGAAATAAACTTCCCCTCGATCTTGGTCTTCAGCCACAAAACTGGTCTCAGTTTCTGAAATAAACTTCCCCTCGATCCTGGTCTTCAGCCAAGGAACTGGTCTCAGTTTCTGAAATAAACTTCCCCTTGATCCTGGTCTTCAGCCAAGGAACTGGTCTCAGTTTCTGAAATAAACTTCCCCTCGATCCTGGTCTTCAACCAAGGAATTGGTCTGAGTTTCTTCTTGTCAAGTTCCTTCCTTGACAAGGGATGCTATTTGCAGCAGTCTTCATCAAACTTCTCGCCGAGTTTTACTGGGGAGACGCCATTTGATGGAAAAAGTTTTGAGGTCGGACTTGCTGGGGGTACCCCTTTGTCTGAGCTGTAGAGGTGTTCAAACTTCTCTGTTAGAGACGCCATTTGTTGACTCTACTAGGAAAAAAATGTCTCTTGAGAGACTGCTTTTTGCTGAGGGATATTACATCATACTTTTCTTCGAGATCTTTTCGGAGAAATGCCATGTGATGCAATCCAATTTTGAGGTGCTGATGACTTCATTAACATCGACTTTCTTGGGAGAAAAACCAATGTATTGCTGAGAGTCTTCGGTTGAGAGGCTTTCTCTGGGGATTTTCCTTAATTCGTGAAAGCGAGAAATATCATCTTCGATGGTGAATAGTGATGTTCCAAAGGTGTCTGCCAAATGCCTTTTTGCCTTTCAGAGATTCAAGTTATCAAAGTGGTCGAGGACCGTCTCCAATCCAAAGATAAACTGGGGGATAGATTGCTCAGACGATGCATTTTCGGACAAAGAAAGGACTTAAATCGGGATTTTGTCTTATCCGACTCGGAAAGGACAACTGACAACTTGATTAACAATAGGGTTTTATCACTTGGGGAAATGAGTATGACCAGAGTGATATTAATGCGATATGATTATGAATGTGAATCAAGTATGCATGATGTATGTATGTTTATGCTGACAAACCTGACGTGACATACAGACTAGTGAATGAACGCGAAGGGATACTCGACCACTGCGGGGAATAAAAAGTATCATTGGTTCAAGATAGCAGATCTTGCCTTGCTTTTGAGAGGTACACCCTTCTGGGGAGAAACAAAACGTCAATCAGTCTTAACAGGTAAGAACTTTGTCGGGGATATCAGATGGGACATTACATCTGACACAGTTGATCCTTCATTCAGGCGCACTGGTTTAGAAGAAGTACTTTGATTCTGCACTTTGATTATTCCATAACTTAGAAAAATTTTGGTTTCTCATGGTTGCCCCTTTTGCAAGAAACCTCACTTTTCTTGATTTTTCTTAATGAATGATGATCAAAACCATGCATTAACATTATTTTTGACTTAGGGGAACCATATTTGTGAAAATTTCCAAAAAGTCAAACTTGATTTTGGGCACAGTTGGCTTTTTGTCAGATGAAATCCAAACTATGTGATCCTTTGTGAAATAAAGTCCTTGACCCAATTCAAACCTAACGGATGGATTCCATAGGTGTTTTAGGGTGTCTTGAATCATTTCCCAAGGTTTGGGAGCATGTCTTGGTCAAAAGTCAAAGATACAATTGACTTTTTCTTCAAAACCCTAATTGTGGTTCAGATGAAATTGAAACTTGTGAATCAAGTTTCTTGGATCAATCCATTGTTACAAATGGATAAATGTGGTGTATTTGAGGTCCTCAAATCATGTCTTGAGGTTTTGGCTCATGGTTTGCTCCAAAAGTCAACTTAGGGGTGAATTAGGTCAAGAAACCCTAATTCCTGATTTTTTTGATGAATGCCTCCCCTGATGCTAATTTGACTTTATGATGGAACTCATTAGGTTCCTTGGAGTATCTTGGGTTATGCTTTGAATCATTGGCTCATTCCCAGAGGAAAATTTTCCATCTGGAGGCTTTGGTCAACCAAAACCCTAATTTGGTGACACTGGATATCTTGAGGCTTGATCCACTTGGAATGTTGCAACTTTGTGCTTGATTCTTGATGTGGGAGTCCTCTTGATCCCTTATGGGTGTTTGATAGGTTAGACAAGTTGAAGATCATGTCATTTATTAATTGATCCTTTGTCTAAGTGTCTTGAGAAGGCTCAAAACCCTAATTCTTGATTGTGGTGAATGCTCAATCCTCTTTGAGGAGATTGATGAGGCATGAAAGTACATCCATATTGTGGTGATGATTTGCACAATGATGAGAAATCTTGGTGGTCAAAATTTGGGGTATGCCAGATGCCCCTATTTAATCTTCTTGGACCCGAAGGTGTGAATGGCGAAGGTATTCGGGCATTCGGGGTGCAAGAGGATTAAATATCGAAATACCCAAAATTTTGACGGTGGTTATGAATGGAAGTTTGCTCATCCATCTTCTTTTGCTAAGCAATGATACTTAGAAAAGGGTAAAACTTCCCATCGATCCTGGTCTTCAACCAAGGAACCGATCTCAGTTTTTGTTTGAAATAAACTTCCCCTCGATCCTGGTCTTCAGCCACAAAACTGGTCTCAGTTTCTGAAATAAACTTCCCCTCGATCCTGGTCTTCAGCCAAGGAACTGGTCTCAGTTTCTTCTTGTCAAGTTCCTTCCTTGACAAGGGATGTTATTTGCAGTAGTCTTCATCAAACTTCTCGCCGATTTTTACTGGGGAGACGCCATTTTATGGAAAAAGTTTTGAGGTCGGACCTGCCGGGGGTACCCCTTTGTCTGAGCTGTAGAGGTATTCAAACTTCTCTGTTGGAGACGCCATTTGTTGACTCTACTAGGAAAAAAAAGTCTCTTGAGAGACTGCTTTTTGCTGAGGGATATTACATCATACTTTTCTTCGAGATCTTTTCGGAGAAATGCCATGTGATGCAATCCAATTTTGAGGTGCTGATGACTTCATTAACATCGACTTTCTTGGGAGAAAAACCAATGTATTGCTGAGAGTCTTTGGTTGAGAGGCTTTCTCTGGGGATTTTCCTTAATCCGCGAAAGCGAGAAATATCATCTTCGATGGTGAATAGTGATGTTCCAAAGGTGTCTGCCAAATGCCTTTTTGCCTTTCAGAGATTCAAGTTATCAAAGTGGTCGAGGACCGTCTCCAATCCAAAGATAAACTGGGGGAGAGATTGCTCAGACGATGCATTTTCGGACAAAGAAAGGACTTAAATCGGGATTTTGTCTTATCCGACTCAGAAAGGACAACTGACAACTTGATTAACAATAGGGTTTTATCACTTGGGGAAATGAGTATGACCAGAGTGATATAAATGCGATATGATTATGAATGTGAATCAAGTATGCATGATGTATGTATGTTTATGCTGACAAACCTGACGTGACATACAGACTAGTGAATGAATGCGAAGGGATACTCGACCACTGCGGGGAATAAAAAGTATCATTGGTTCAAGATAGCAGATCTTGCCTTGCTTTTGAGAGGTAGACCCTTCTGGGGAGAAACAAAACGTCAATCGGTCTTAAGAGGTAGGACCTCTGTCGGGGATATCAGATGGGACATTACATCTGACACAGTTGATCCTTCATTCAGGCGCACTGGTTTAGAAGAAGTACTTTGATTCTGCACTTTGATTATTCCATAACTTAGAAAAATTTTGGTTTCTCATGGTTGCCCCTTTTGCAAGAAACCTCACTTTTCTTGATTTTTCTTAATGAATGATGATCAAATCCATGCATTAACATTATTTTTGACTTAGGGGAACCATATTTGTGAAAAATTCCAAAAAGTCAAACTTGATTTTGGGCACAGTTGGTTTTTTGTCAGGTGAAATTCAAACTATGTGATCCTTTGTGAAATAAAGTCCTTGACCCAATTCAAACCTAATGGATGGATTCCATAGGTGTTTTAGGGTGTCTTGAATCATGTCCCAAGGTTTGGGAGCATGTCTTGGTCAAAAGTCAAAGATACAGTTGATTTTTTCTTTAAAACCCTAGTTGTGGTCCAGATGAAATTGAAACTTGTGAATCAAGTTTATTGGATTAATCCATTGTTTAAAATGGATCAATGTGGTGTATTTGAGGTCCTCAAATCATGTCTTGAGGTTTTGGCTCATGGTTTGCTCCAAAAGTCAACTTAGGGGTGAATTAGGTCAAGAAACCCTAATTCCTGACTTTTTTGATGAATGCCTCCCCTGATGCTAATCTGACTTGATGATGGAACTCATTAGGTTCCTTGGAGTATCTTGGGTTATGCTTTGAATCATTGGCTCATTCCCAGAGGAAAATTTTCCATCTAGAGGCTTTGGTCAACCAAAACCCTAATTTGATGACACTGGATATCTTGAGGCTTGATCCACTTGGAATGTTGCAACTTTGTGCTTGATTCTTGATGTGGGAGTCCTCTTTATCCCTTATGGGTGTTTGAGAGGTTAGAAAAGTTGAAGATCATGTCATTACTTGATTGATCATTTGTCTAAGTGTCCTGAGAAGGCTCAAAACCCTAATTCTTGATTGTGGTGAATGCTCAATCCTCTTTGAGGAGATTGATGAGGCATGAAAGTACATCCATATTGTGGTGATGATTTGCACAATGATGGGAAATCTTGGTGGTCAAAAGTTGGGGTATGGCACCTATCCCACAACATCAATGGATGGTCTGATCAAGCAACCTCCTTCCTTGTTCAAAGACCAGAAAGTATCTTCCCTAGAACTCATCCAAAAACAGAACAGGATGCCTGCTTTGATACCAATTAAAATTCTGGTATACAGGTCTCAGATGTCCTGAGAGATGTCGAGGCATAGTTCTCTGCTTGTCATAACAAGGATAGAAACAAGAACCTTTAAAAAACTACAGATGTATAACAATTTTGTGACAGATGTTTCAACATCAGTCTAGACATATACTTTTGATCAAGAAAACTGACTGAATTAAACATAACAGAATGAAAAATAACACAGAGATATGATGACCCAGTTCGGTGAACAACAACACCTACATTTGGGGACTACCAAGCCATGAATGAATTCACTATCAGTAGGATTAATTATAAGTATACAACCTCCGGTAACTTATCACTTAATTCCTTACCCAGTGCAATTCTATCTAGAAACTCCATCTAGATAAGAGAAACCTATCTCAATCCCTAAATCACCTCAGTGATATCTAACAGTTACAACCTCCGGCAACTGCATCAAACTATACAATTGAAAGACACCTCTTCCAATACAATATTCAGTCAAGACTCTTGACTAACAATAATACTTGAATTTGCTTAAAAGCTTCATCCAAGAACAATATACAATTCATTACCTACAGGTTTCTGAATCTGTAAAATTATGTCTACCACAATGTATCAAACTGATACAAAGGGTGACTTACAACACAAGAAAGTACACGACTCTCAAAACCCTAAACCCTTATTTATATTTTACAAAAGCCTTAACGAGGTCTCACTAGGTCGCCACGCCTGCTCTAGGTCTTGGTCTTCCTTTTATAATCTCCAACTGTCCATGGGCTTCGAAATCTCTGTTCAGACTTTCCTTGATCCGTGTTTTGATTGCGCCTTAAATCTTGGAACAGATCTGCAACAACCTGCTATATCAGACCAAGATATCGAGTCCACAAGCTAGGACATCTTATCTGACTTATTTTCTTTTAACAGATTTCTTCATGTTAGGACACCTTGTTCAACACCATGTTTTAACAAAATTTAGTCAAATCTTTAGAGCCTTCATAAGTCATTTTTTACTAAACATGTATAATTTATGGTGTTCTTCTCTCTCCCCTAAACTCTTTATTTTCCGCAATTTATATTCTGCAATTTATTTTTCCACTGATTAATTTTTAAAACATTTCTAAAATGATTTTAAAATCTAATTCTCATCCAAATTTTTTTTCAAAACCATGTTTTTTTTTTACTACACAATTCATGCCTCATCCCTCTCTTGTGTGTGAAGCCACATGTCTAACACCTTGCCACATTATCTTTGACTTTAGCACTTTACTAGAACCTTGAATCTTCTTACGATGAAGCTTGAGATAACTCTTTGGATAGACACCATCGTCAGACACACTACTTGATCAGAGATCTTCACTAACTCCACCGAACGCCGCTTGATATAAGGTTTTATCCTCCAACGATAAGCTTTAGTGTCTAGTTCTCCAAGCATAACAACTTAATCACCACATCATATGAGCTTTGATAACTTGAGCATCACAATTTTATTACAACATTAATTAATGAACTCACCTCACATATTGACATCAATACATTATAGACTTGATCAACACTTCTAATGAGGAATTCTCTGAAGAGAATTTTCAACATCAAAACCAACTATATTGATGCAGAATTCATACATGCAAGCACATAAATCTACACCAGGGTGCTTCCCTAATGTTTCGGTAGCCGTTGGGCGGGGCGAGGTGCTTGTGCCCGACAACCCTTCAAAGGAGAAATATATTATCAAAGGTTAACATGACCTTGTCGTTTATGAGCGTGATGAACTCTAAGAGAAACTTGTTAGCTTCCACAAGGACGTGGAGACCCATGGTGCTCTTTCAGAGCTTGGTTCGATGGTACCTCCCTAAAGACGTCCTTGGCTGAGAAGAAGGCCCTCGAAGAGGTTAGGAATTTTTTTACCAACTCCAAGGCGGCCCGAGAAACAATGACTTCCAAAGTTACAAAGGCTGGGGATGCACTTTAAAAATAGAAGGACACCTTTTTCAACAAAGTGAAGGCCCATGAGGGCACGTTGGCAAAGGTGAATAAGGAGCTTAATGACTATATCAATGATAGCGTTAACACTATTCATATCACTTTTCCGAATGCTATCAACCAGGTAGAATTGTCATGCAGTGACACTCAAACCCCTCAGAAGTCACTAAACTAAGAGAAGGTTATCGAATGGGAGCTGGTGAGTAATGAAGAATGAGCCATGTGGCTTCTTATTGAATGTTAGTAATTTGCTACCACTTTTATAGATTTTAATAGTACCTTATTGAACAGGTTGTGATCTGGCTTGATAATTTACCGACTTTCTTCAATTAAATAGTTTGACTTACTTCCTTTATTTTTCCTTGCGTGGCTTTATTTCACAGTTTAGTTGTCCATGATTTTATTCATCATGCAATCCATCATTATTTTATTTCATCATGTCATCTTCTATGATTTTATTTCATCCTATAATCTCCCATGATTTTATTTCATCATGTTTTTGCCCCGGATTGAGGATGGGAATATGCTTTAATATCTATAGGGACCGTGCCCAGCCAAGGGTCGTTTCCCTTTCCCTGTCCCCAAGTGAAAACCTGATTCGAGGTTGATGTATCTAGGCCTCCACCATCTATTCTCTAAAGTGGCTAGCTACCAATAGGGAAGAGGGTGCGCCAAATGCAGCTTCACGTGCTTTATGAATCATATATTCTTCTCTTTACTTAAGAAAGAAAATCATATAATTCAATAAATATTTTTGTATTACTTATATCAAAAGTATAACATTAGACAATCATTAATCATTCGTGTTTGGGAAACTTAGGGAATACATAAGCTAAAGTATCGCTTGAGCTTAGTAGTGTTCCACGTTCTTGTGATTAGTCTTTTAGTTATAGTTTCTAGAGTGTAAGCTCCATTTACGATGTTGTCCTTGATCTTGTATGACCCTTCCTCGTTGAGTCTAAGTTTTCCTTCCTCGATATTCTTCCCTCCGACATCGGCTCACCTCACTAAGAGATTTATGGGTTGGAACTTTTGTGGTCAAACTCGCTTGTTGTACCTGGCCACAATTTCCTGGTTTATGATGGCGCTCAAGAGGGGTGGTGGATGCTCTCATTTCTTCTAAAAAGTCAACTCCCTTCATGATAGCTTATGCATTATCCACTTCTGGCAAGGGGTGTGTCATTCTCTAGCTTAGCTCCCCTATCTTAAGAGGGATGATGATTTTGGTCCGATAAGTGAATCGAAAGGACGTCTTGCTTATTGTTGAATGAGGCATGGTTAGATATACTCAAAGAACACATGGGAGCTCTTCCATTCAATTAACCTTAAATGCCTAAGTCTTTGATTTAACCCCTTACCATAACTCGATTTACTGTCTCCACTTGCTCGTTTATCTGAAGGTGTTCAACTAATGTGAAGTGTTGCTTGACCTTTAGATTCTCCAATAGTTTTTTTTCAAGTTATTATATACAAAACGTGTCCTGTTATCAGTCACAATAGATTGATAAATTCCATATCTGGACTAAATGTTCCTCTTGAAAAGTTTCAAAATGTTAACGGCAGTGATCTTTGCAAAGGCCTCTACTTCAATCCACTTGGTGAAGTAATCAATTGCCACAATCAAGAGTTTTAGCTGGCCTGATGCTGGAGGAAAAGGGTCGAGAGTGTTCACACCCCATTGCGAGAAAGGCCAAGACGATGTCAACATGTATAGCTCGGATGAGGGAGCGTTATGAACATCTCCATGCCTTTGGAACTGGTCGCACTTCTTCCCCCACCTCAGCAACCAATGTGAGGTTGGTGGTTAAGATTTCATACTCGGCTTGGTTATTGGTAGTAAAGAACTTAAAAAATAGGGATAATTAGATCACTAAAAAAGTTTCATTCTCTAGTATGAGACCAACCCTACTTCCCTGGCTGTTAGATGAATCATCTTTGAGCATGACTCAAGTACGGGCATGAAAGCACAAAGTATCAATTGGTATCGTTTACATGCTTTGAGTATCATTTTTGTTTTGATGTTTTTATAATTCGATTATTGATTAATATAAGTAGAACTGTGTATTTGTAATTTCGATGTTATTTCATTTGTGTCCTTGTACGCTTGTATCATTTCCATTTGATTATAATTACTTCGGCTAACTATTAAAATTGTACCACTAAGAACCCTCTACATTTCATGATTATATCCATTTGATCCTTGTTGGTATTTCATTTTTTAGCCTATGAAATTACTCTTTTGTCATTTCAACAGGCGTAGCTTGAATCAAAAGTTAGAACATTTGAATTTGGATGTTTTGGTATTTGACTCGAATCATGTGTTAAATTTGATTCGAATCATTCACCTTTGAAAATTGGAATTCACTTATAGACCAATTGATTCAGATCACAAATTGAATATGATTCGAATCATAACCCCATTTGATTCGAATCAAGTGCAAATTATGATTCGAATCATGAGCTTTGAAAAAACACCCCTTTTCCGCCCGTCGAAATTGATTCTAGTCATAAATTCTTTTGATTCGAATCATGAGTCAAAAAGTCCAATTTTCCATCACTTATTTAAATAGTTGTTTCTTATGGTGAAATTTGCAAGTGTGTGAAATCTATGGTGTAATCCATAGAGACAAAAATGTGATTTTTGTCTTCTCTTCTTAGTGTATGCATCTGTACACCATGTTTCTCTCCTCTTCTCCAAAATCAACTTATTGATATTAAATCATGTTCATGATTTATCTCTTTTGTTGCATCCTTTCTTGTGCAACTTTATTGTTAACTTTGTATGAATTAGAGAGTGAGTTGATCAATCTTGTTGTGATTGATCAAGCTCTTGATATCAATCAAGAACCAAGACTCATTCATATAGAAACTTGATAGAACCTTGTGTGTGTGTGTTCTTCATCCACCAAAAACTGAATTACTTTACTAACACCTTGTAATGTTAATGGTTTATTGAGATTATATGGCACTGTTCATCATCTTCATCCTTAGTCTTTTTCCTTTGATTGTGGACCCTCCTCTAAAGATTGAGTGTAAGGGAGATTAGTGGTACATTAGGGTATCTAATGTTTCTTGTGTGGAGCATGTTTGTGTGTAACAGGTGCAGGTATTGTTTCTTGACTGCAATTCGGTATTGAGTTGTTATCTATCAGGAAGAGAGTTTCCAATATACTCCAAGGAAGACTTTGGCAAAATCAAGTATCAACGGTCCATAAGAAAGAGTTGGAAGTTGGCCTTCTTTGGTGGCGTTAGAGAAACATTGCTTGCAGACAAAGTTGAGAGTTGTTCAATATACGCTCAGTTAATGACAATTGCTCAGACAAGAAATCGATGGAATAAGGGGTTTACCACACACGAATACTTGGAGCAGGTTATTATGGATAACGAGGTTATTGGATTAGGATCTTAAGGGATCTTGTTTTTGTTAGCAGTTTAGTGTCTGCATCAACAAAGGGAATTATCGTGTGATAGTTCTTTGTAATCAAAATATTGTAATTATTTTATCAAAATAGTGGAAGACCGTGATTATGTTCTGATGGCATCATCCATTAAAGAGTGCACGCAAGCAAAGTAAGGACGAATGTCGAATCACTATATATCTTTGTGTAACTTTCTCTTTTCCTATCTATTTTATTTTGCAAGCATTCATTCATATTTGTCGTTGTATCATTGCATGATTGCATTGACTGTATACCATATAGGTTAGACCATGCTTATAGTGATTTAAGATATAAGATTAGGTTTGTGGTGTATCAGTCTTATAGAATCATCATGAAGTCAATTATAAATTGTTAAGAACACCTAAGTAATGTGTTTTTAAATCGCTTCGTCTAAAGCGGCTTTGATTGTCTTGTAAGTAACTTGCACCTGAAATAATCAATCTCATGGTAACCTCATTTACCATTTCATGTGGTTTGATTCATTGAGATGCTTCTAAGCTCTCGTGTTTTTGTATTTTGCTTACGTGCTTTTTAAAATCTATGATTTCATTTATGTGACCTAAAACGTTTTTCAAATTGTCTTAAGCAAATAAGGGTCTATCCCCCCCTCCTTTAGACCTTTGGGTATCCATATTCTCACTCAACAGGGCTGACTCTAATGCGCCCATAGGCATTTCTTCTATGAAGTCTACTGATAATTGGGCCTTCATCACTTTCTTGGGTTCAAAAGAGATGTCAAACTCGAACACCCCGATGAACTTCATAGTTATCTGTCCACCCCGATCTGGTCGGCGAAGTACTTACTTTAAAGACATATTGTTGCTGACAACAATGGCATGTTCTAGAAAATATTGTCACAACTTTTTGGATGCAGTTATGAGTGCCAACTCTACCTTCTCTATCTTTTGTTAACGTGTTTCGAATCTGGCTAAGGCTTTAGAGATAAAATACACCGGACATTGAACGGAATTTTCCTCTCATAAGGACAACACTACTTGCTTTAGTGGAAACGACGGGATAGAGGAATAAAACTTCCACAGCCGCTGATCGAAATAGGATTGTCGAATCGGATAAAGCCATTTTTAAGGATGTGACTGCTTGCTCGCACTCTCGAGTCCACTCGAAGCGTGTCTCTTTCCTCAATAACTTGTAGAACAACAAAGCCTATTGAGCCGACTTTGAAATGAACCCGTTCAGGGCTGTCAACATCTCATTCAATTTTATTACCTTTTTCTCTATTGTTGGTGATTCCATCTTGATAAGCGCTTCACACTTGTCTAAGTTCGTCTCTACGCCCCTCTCCGTTAGGTAAAAGCCTAATAATTTATCGGCTCTGACCCAAAGATACATTTTTTTCTGATTGGACCTCATATTGTTATTGCCAACTCTTCAAAATACACTAGTGAGATGCTTGTCTTGTAGTTCTTCTTCATTGGATTTGACAATCATGTCATCCATATAGACTTCTTGTGTTTCGCCTATTTCTTCTATGAAGATCTTGTTCATCATCATCCGTTATGTTGACCCTGCATTCTTCAAGCCAAAGGAAATCACATTGTATTGATAATTAACTTGCTAATTCATCAAGGTTGTTTTCTCTCAGTCCAACATATACATAGTATCTGGTTACACATAGTATCTGGTTACAGTCGGAGTAAGCATCCATGAAAGACAAGTTTGTAATCGAATGAACTGTGCGAAGTTGTTTATGTGTAAAAGTGGGTAGGAATCTCTAAGACATGTCCAGTTAAAGTCGGTGTAACCAACACACATTCTCCACTTCCCTGAGACCTTTTTTACTAATACAATATTATAGATAAAGCTAGCATCAAGCAAGCCTTGAACCATATTCATGGTTACTTCATCTTTTTCGAGGGATTGTCGCCTTCTCGTTTCTCAACTTGTGTCGTCTCTGCATGCTTACTTCATCTTTTTCGAAGGATTGTCGCCTTCTCATTTCTCAACTTGTGTCATCGATGTGAGGAATCTCTGTGGTGAAGATAGTCTCAAACCGGAAGAGCCTAAAGTGTCGTCGTCATGCAATCCACTGCCAGTCGACTCAACGACAAGGATAGGAGACGGTCTCGAACCGGAAGAACCTAAAGTATTTTAGGAAACAGGATCAAAAGTCATTTTCTTCGTTTTGGTATAACTACAACATCAATCGTGACTTGGATCATAATTTCGTATTTTCAAAATATTCTGTTTAAACATTTGAGTTTAGGAGGGTTGCATAAAGCTTGTGACTAGTCTTTCTTTTTAGTCAAAATGACTGGGAAGAGTCTTTGAGAATTTCTCAAATCCATCAACATCTTCAGACTTGCATGCAAAGAAAGAATCTATGCTTCATTTCCCTTTGCATTTCCCATCTCTTTCAGGTTCTAAACAGACTCAAGAGTCTCAGGTTCTAAACAAACCCGAGAGTTTCAGATTCTAAACAAACCCAAGAGTCCAAACTAGTTTTTTTTAGAATGAAATCTTTACTCGGTGTTTAATATCGGTTAAAATATGATTTATATATACAACGTTGACTTCTTATTCTAATACAATTGTGTATGAATACTTTGATACAAACTACGACGAAATCAAGACAATACACTAAGTGGATTTATATTTGACGGTGGCATAGTTCACCATGTCATTGAGATTCAGATACCAACTTCCTGAACTTGGAGTAGTATTTGATGTAAGATCTTATCCTCTCCCAAAAAGAGATACTAGAAACAAAATACCTGACCTTTACCGATTTTTTCGATCCTTTCCTGGGAAATTCTAACTCCCTTTCAATACTGTGATTCATAGTATCTATGTCTTCAAGCAGAGGTAATGAAACAGAGCCCTCAGATTCTAGGTTTTTAATCCAACCGCGAAGTAAGAAATTTATGACCTGTAAAAGAGTAGAACTTCTATTAATTACTATGATCATGAAAATCATAAAGAGCTAAACAACAACAGGCACTGTTCGTGCCTGTTCTTGAAATCGATAAATTCAACCAAATGGTTCATGAACAAAGTTAAATCGAATCAATTGAGCTGATAGTTAGGAACTGCATACCTCAGGGACTTCATCATGAGGGCAATGACCAGCGGGGCTGATTTGATAATACGGAGCTTCAGGAACCTTCCTTTTAACCTGAAGTCCCCACAGCGGCGTCACCCAGGGATCTTCTTTTCCATACATGAGGCAAATCGGCACCTTGTTTTCTCGACATCTAAATACAGACACCGTGAAAACCTTTAACTTTCTGTACTCTCGCGTATCTAATATTAATTATTTAAGAGATATAGTTGTGTCTACCTGGATAATGTTTCGCTGAAGGATAATTCTCCTTGAGGAGCAAACATTATTGAAGCAAATGATGCTGCAGCAGCCGGATGCCTAGTGGTTTCGATTATGCGTGAAAAAACGTTATCCACGTTTATTGAATGATCTGCATATACCTGATTAAGTACGTCCGCAATACTTTTCGGATCACTAATTTTCTCCCACCTGAAGAAAACAAGTTAATCAGAATCAGTAGGTCCATTAAGCAGAGTAACAATCATAATATCATTCCCAGATGAATAAATGAACAAATGAATACGTAGGTGACAAACAAAAACATGAAAGCATATGAGGATCAGAAAAAGAAAAGAAGGCAATCTTACAGTAACTCGGTAAGTTTCTTGATATTTGAAGGTAGAGGGAACGTTCCAGCCCATGGAAATATTTTGGCAAGTCCGGGCGATTTTATTGGATTTGGTAGAAACCCCCAAAAAGGTGTTGCATTAAGCAATGTCACGCCTTTCACTAAATGAGGATAGCATGCGGCAAAATATAAAGCAACATATCCTCCAAGTGAGTTTCCTACAAGATAGACCGGTTCACCGATGACCTGTAACGAATCAATTTGTATAATGACATTTAGAACAAAAATATAGATATAAGAACTTTCCTCAACAACTATTTTTTAAAATATTTCAGAAAAATTCTGAAATATTACAGATTTGATCAAGCATTATAAGTATAGGAAGCATTAAAATACTGATAATTGTAGAAAGTTTTCTTGATGGCAGACAAAAGAGTATTTTCAGCATCGATTTACTTAATGGTAGAAGCAATAGTTTTATTGGCAAGGCAGTGATGTTTTGAAGCGTAGTTTTTGCAATAACGGTCTAGCAAATCATGCATTGGTAACAGGGTCGTCTTTGAGGGCGTGCACGGCGGGCTACCGCACAGGGCACAAAATGTGCACAATTAAACCAAGGTTAAATAGGGTCTCGTAAAATGTTTGTCACGGTTAAACCGTGATTAAATAGGGTCTCTGTTTATTTTGTCATGGTTAAATTATGACTAATCTACACGTGACTTCCAAAAACTTGAGATGACTCTGATTGGTAACTTCCATCAAAGCAACAAAAACCATGCTTTGGTTATTGAGAGTCGTGTAGTATATTCACAGAACTAGCTGTGAAGAGGGGAACTACGAGGATAAAATGGTTGCAGAGTCCAAAATCATCAACTCTTTTTTAGAACTAAAAATATTAAAAATAAGTCAATCGAATTATATTACCGTACCAATTGTTTCAACTATATATGCCTTCATGAATTCTGACAAAACCGGATAACAAGGTAGTACTGTAAATATCAATAAGCTATTTTCAGCTTATTTCCATAAGCTCACTAGGATAGCATATAAAAAAATGCTTATAACTCATGAAAACAATTTGACTTTATTTCATCTCTTACTATTGAAATAGCTTATATACATAAGCACTTTATGATAAGCTATTATGTTATAGTCACTTAATTAAGATAATTATTCCAATAGCGCCTAAACCAATGAATAACATAGCTTAGGAAATTGTTAGAAAAAGTCTAAAGCCGCATAGAAATAAGAAAATTTTCCACACATTTTTTAAATGAAATCGCTAAAAGTTTGGTGCTAACAAACAGTGTAACTCATTTACCTCTTCAATGAAGTACCGAACTTGATCTTGCCACAAATCAACTGAATACACAAGCTCAGTCGCCCAAGGTTCAGTTTCATCTCCAAAACCCCAAGAAGAAACATTTCCACTTGATGCAACCACTCCTTCCTTATACAAAGTAGGATCTTCAAAAGGCAAAGACATTCCTTGTCCGAGAAAATCCAGCGCCCAGACTCGAAAATCACGACCTAAATCCATCAACTGCTTCTCATAATGAAAAGAACCAACCCCAAAACCCGGCAAAAAGAGAACATTCGGAGAATCCACATTTTCACACCCAGCTTTTTCATAGTGTACATTCAATTTAGGTTTCCATCCCTTAAAACAACTACTTATTACCGCACCGGGTTCACCGTTTAACTCATCAGGCAAACCAGGAATCAAAACCTTGGAAGCAGGTTCATCTACCCCTACAATATCTCTTGCTTCTTCTTCATTAATCACATAATCACCATACCTTCCACTATTAACCTTGAATTTCAATCCTCTAGAGCCTTCAAAACCACTTTGTGACATAAATCCTCTTTGTTGATGACCCATTTCAAAAAACCTCACTGACCCAAATTTGAAAACATTATTGGTAAAACAAACTCCATGTTTTCTATTATAAGAAACCTTTGATTGAGATAATGAATTCAAGCTATTTTTCACTGATTTTGTCTTTGTGTTCACAACATGACAACATGGTGCAGAACCATATGAAAGAGTTTCCATACCCTAGATTCTGTATCCTACATAAAAAAAAAACTATTCAGTACACTATAAATTCAACTTGATTTTCACAAAAACATGAAGAAGAATAAACATAAAACCAAAATTGAAGTCAAAATTGAATCTATTAAGCAGAAAACATAAGCAATTAGTATGAATTTGGAACAAATAAAATATAGGGTTTTCATACACAAATAATTGAAATTAGAAAGATTAGTTTTTCAAGCTTTAATTAAACAAAACAAAGTGATGATAATTAAACATGGACATGATAATGAAAACTTTACCTTTAATTTAATGGGAGAAGAAGCATGAGAAGCTGTAGCTATGCAAGATTGTTGTATATGTTAGTGTTTTCTATATTAGGTGTAGATTCACACAGAGATATAGTTTGGTTTGGACTTTAGAGTTGCTTGGAAGATTCTACTTCCTCTATGAACCAAGAAAAACCTGTGATTTATTTTTATGGGTTTAATTTGTATGTATTATTACATTATATACTTTTTGTGTGTGTAAAAGTGTGAAAATAATTTATATTTTACAATAATAAATTAAATAGAGATATTATTTTTATTAAATAATCATTAATATTTATGTTTTTTCTTATAAAAATAAGTATTTTTTTAAACAAACAAAACTATATTTTATTTATGATAGGGAAATGTTATTTTTTTTCTTAGGGGTCGTCTCACATTTTTAGAAATTCGAAAATGATTTTTATGTGTTTGGAAATTTATCTTATGACGTATCTAAAATTACACCAGTCTTCATTCTTTTAGATCTATCTGATTTTGAATAAAATATGATTTGGAGATATATTCTCGTATATTATTTTGATTTATTCGGAGATGTATTTTCGAAATACCATATATACATTGAGATGTTTTAATTAACGACTCAGTGATATTTCCGGAGATGCATATCCTGAAATGTAAAGCGGGAAATTGTATAAAACACAACCTTGCATGATCTTTTTCTTCATGCTGAAATTACACGTCATTGTCAAAATCCTTAAAAAATTTCATTCATTCTCAATCAACTTTTCAACACCAAAATATCATTGTTGTATTTTATCACATCAAATGGAGTAAAAGAAGTTGAAATTGCACAGAAAGTTCATTAATTTCATCCCTCATTCCTTGAATTAATGTGTTTTTTGAGCTGAAAAAATGAACGTTGAGTCTGGATATGTATCTCTGGACAAAGTTTGGTGTGGTCCAGATATGCATCTCTGAATAATGTTAAATCGAGTGATCGACTGCTTGTTGTCGGGGTAGATGTCTGTGCACAATTTATAAATAAACAATAGTTTATTGTTCGTGAACATATTCTACAATGGGTTTGCATGGAGAGAGGGAAATTGGGGGTTGGCGTTGTAATCAGAAGGTATAACAATGATTCGGATAGATGACAAGCATTGTAACAATGAGATACGAAAGAAGTGGCACGTACCAACCACAAATTAGAAAGTTGAAACGAGATGACATTGGATCGAAAAAATGTGAGTGTCCGTTTAAATTGCATGGATATTGCAATGCGAATGACACATGAAAATTTGATGTGATTTCTGTAATACATAATCATTCAATGAGTAACAAGTTAGTGGTTCATCCCATTATATGTCGCCTTATTCTGGAGGAGAGGGGACTTGTTTTAGACATGACATCAAACATGGTGGCATTGAAAAACATACTTGCATTTTTTTAACATAAAATACCTCTAAATGTTTCAAATATCAAGCAAATATACAGTGTGCGTGCTCGAAAAAATAAGGTTGTAAGAGGACCAAGACCTAAGATGCATCACCTGTTGAAGCTTTTGGAAGATGGCCACTATGTTTCTAGGTACAGAGTTTGTGAGGATAAAGTCACCGTTCGGAATATTTTAGACTCATCCCAATTTCATCAAGTTGTTCAACACATTTCCCATCGTGCTCATAATTGATTCAACATATAAAATAAACAAGTATAGACTTGTATTCTTGAAAATTGTTGGTGTTACTTCTACGAAGATGATTTTTTCAATCAGTTTTGCATTTTTGGAATCCAAAAAAGATAACAATGTTACATGGGCTATGGAAATGTGTAAGACTATGTTGAAGAACAAAGAAAACATGCCACAAGTAATAGTCACCAATCGCGACACCGCACTAATGAATTTGGTTGCAACAGTGTTTCCTACATCGTAATCATTAGTTTGTAAGTATCACATAATCAAGAAATGTGAGATGTCGACTAAAAACTGTAGTTGGCACCAAACAAATCAAGGGTGAAGATGAAAAAATTGTCAAACCTGGTGTGGTGATGGAAAAGATAATGGATGCATGGAATGGTATAATAAATTCTTCCATAAAAGAATTATATGGTGAAGCTGTAATGCATTTTCAAGAGGGTGTGTGCGAGATATCCATATTTCCTAAAATGTGTTGAGGGCACTATTTTGAACCAGGTTAAAGAGAAAATTGATTGTGCCTGGACCAATCAAGTTAGACACTTTGGTAATAGAAAAACTAACAGAGTTGAATCTACACATGTTACATCGAAGGATTGGTTGGGAAACAATAAAGGTGATTTTTATTGAGATTGGGACGCCATTAACCAAATGCTATAAAACCAAGATAATAAGATACATACATCTTTTGGTCGGAGCATCATTGTGTTAGAGCATCAATTTAAAGACAAACGAAGCATCTTTTATTTATAGTTAGTTTGCAAAATATCTTGGGCGACATTGAATTTTCTTTTTCACGAAGTCAGACGAGTAGATAAAGCAGGTTCGGATAGCTTAAAGTGTGGTTGGACACTTAGGAAGACGTGTCGTCTTCCACGTTCTTGCTTAATTTCAAAGAAGATGAAGCTTGATAAACTGATGCGTATGGATGAAGTTTACACTCACTGGAAAAGGCTCTGACATCGCCTGACAAATGATCTTGTTCCTTGTCTTAGTGGTCTGACACCGTTTGGCAAATGAATGCGTTTTTTTGGAAATGAGACATGTTATAGCAAGTGCTTATGATATGGTGTGTATTGATCTAACAATATACGGTTTCTCAGGAACATTTTTTCCACTTTGGAGTATGTTAGCTCAAAATCCATTCGGACGCATGATGTGTATTGGGTGGCTTTCAAAAACACAATATTTTGTTCAGGTTTATTTGAAACTAGGATGTCATATACCAAAGACATCACCAGAGTGGACGATACATTTCACCCGAGATGCTAAAACTTGGTCGAATCACTTTTTAGAAATGATGGAAGAGTTCACCAAGTTGAGCGACGTTGAAAGAGAAAGAAATAAGGAAAGGTCAAAGAAGGAACCACCGATAAATTTAGGTAGTGACACATGTTTTGATGCATTTTAGTTTTAATCTAACAATGTAACTCTTTTTGTATGTAATGTTGTATATTCGACACAATTTGCGACTTACGTAATATCTATTCTACTTTAATGTTATAGAATTTGGAGGTAAATTTTGGACAATGTCCTAACTTTTTTTGTTTCTATGTGTTTTACTGGTTCTGTATCAATATTGGATCTGTTCTGGGTGGGTCCGGATACGCATCTCCGGGCACACCCAATTTAAATTTAAAAATTTTCAATCCGAGGATTTTACGGATGTACATCTCCGAACACACCTTTATTTTGTAAAATAAATAGGGTGTATCAAGATATGCATATCTAAAAAAAGCTCTGATGAGAGGATATGGTTTCTAAGGTCCAAATTGCTCAATAACTTCTATAAATAGGATCTCTCATTCCATTTCTTTACAAAAAAATAGAATTAATACATATCCTCATATTGCATTTGTGTATTTCAATTGCGCAAATTCCCCACTTCAATTTAGGGTCTATAAGGACATGATTCTCGTCGATTTGGAATCCAATCTGAATAGTCTCTTGTGATATCCAAAAAATTTGAGTTGTAAAGCTCGAGTACCGTTCACTCTCGATTGACAACAAAGGGAAGATATGGTTCACTATGCTTGAACTGAAGATGAATGATGATTTAAAGATTATGTGGAGTAACTTTTACCATTACTCAACAAAGGGTCTGATTGAAGTGGATGTGACGATTGCAAGATCAGCCAAATATATTTTAAGGATGTTGCGACATCCTGAACCAACCATTTGTAATACATGTAATGTTAAATTTATGTTTACATTAACAATTATCTATATAATGTTTATTTTTATGTTAATTCATGTTGTGTTTCCATTATGTTGTCATTGCCTCTAGTTGTTACTGGTTTGAACTAACATAGCACATTCTGGAGATGCATCTCCTGAAACATCATTGAATAATGAACTAAGGGGGGTTACGGAGATGTATATCTGAACAAACCCCAATGTTGTTATGGAGATGCATCTCCGAATTAAACAAATATGCAATATAGGGTGCCTCATTAATTTGCGTTGAGAAGTGTGTAAAAAAGGTGTGTCCTGAGATGCATCTCTAGACGCTAGGGGCAATTGTGACTTTTCACGGTGGTGGGACAGCATCACTAAGGTGGAAAAATTAATCCCCTTTATGATAAGCATTATTAGGTATGGGCCCAATATCAATGACAAAGAGATTTTTATCTAAAATGTATTTTTTTTGCTAATGATGGGCCATCCTATTTTTTGATCTGTTGTTGTGAATAACATTCTAATTGCTAAAGCCCAGTGCCAAATTTCGTAACCTTTGTAAAAGTGCAGAAAATCCCCTTTTAAAGATTTCTGAACAAGTCAGAACGCATCAGAAAAAGCCCAGAAAAAGCAACCATCGCGCGCATTATGCAAGCACCGCGCGCGCAATGCACCTTTTTCTTTTCTATCGTGCATGCGATGCTGCGCATGATTATTCCAGTAGATGCGTGTTTTTTTCACCCTTTTTAACCAAAATTTTCACTAAGTCTCATTCTTCCATACTTGGCTATTTTTCACTCAATATTGGGTCTTTCTTCATCTTTTGCTCATTTTTCCCCAATTCTTCGACTGATTATATGTAATGACGGTCTGTCATCACAACCTCAAACTTGAATTGTTACTTGTTCTTAAGCAACTCACATGCAACTGCACATTTCAACAGACATTAAGTCGCACAATAACAATTGAACATCAGCATATCTTTATAGTAACCTGGCCTTTATTCCAGCTTCCAACTTCCATTCGGCAATTTAGTAAAACGTCTTCAACCATGACTAGTACTCAACCTATCTCTCGACTGACTTAACTCATTCAATGGATAGGGTTAACACTCAATCAACATGCAAAATCAATTAAACTTAGCTTGATTATGTTATAATAGAGTTAATCATTGAAATCTCAACACACACATTTAGAGGGATTTTTCTGTTGTAACTTGGCATATGTTAGGGTAGGATATATTTAGGAAAGTAGGGTTAAACCTTTAGAGTTAGATTCCTAGTTCTCCCTAATTCATCATACCTTTTTGTTGGTACTAAAGATTTGAGGTCCTTCTTACAATTTCATTCTTTTTCCTTTTTGTCATTTATTCATCATTTTTTTAAGAAGCGTTTTTTCCCACTTATTTTTATCGACAAATTTTTAAATTTTGGATCAAATTCTCTAGTACCTCCACCCCAAACTTAAAGCGTTGCTCACTTCCAAGAGCAACCCTAAACTTAATCTTTTTCATACACTTGAAGAACTGTACTTCTTCCTAACTCTAAAGAGAGGGTGGAAAGAAAAGATATTTCAAGACATACGGCTAGGAATTTAAGGTTGTGTCACCGAAAGAAAGGCTTAGGCTCAAAGTGATTAGCAAAAGATAATCCTACTACTAAAGGGTGGTTTACAAAGGCTCAAAGTTATATAGAAAAAAATTGGCACAATGTGTATTGATCAATCATGATAACTTAATCGGAAATAAATCAAACCATATAAAAGAATAATGCATGGATACACTCTAAGAAAGAAAAAGTGAACAATGGAAATATTTAGGCTCAAACCTTACTAAATGAGGTATCTGAAGGTTGAGTACAAGTTGGTCAATTTTTTTTATCTTCCACTTCCTTCAAGTCATCAAATGCTTTCATTATGATCAAATCACTTCTTTTTGTTCTTTTATTGGATCATGTGTTCAATGTTAAAGCTAAACATGTAAATCTGAAGAAAAAAAACACAACGACGCGTAAGTCTATTAAGAACCTAGGATCTTCTTGACAAGGTTCTTCTTTGGTAGCTAATTCTTCTTGTCGTTGGTTTTGAAATAAAATAAAATAAAATAATGCAAAACACACAAAAAAACTGATTAAAAATTGATGGGTTGCCTCCCATCCAACGGTCATTTTATGTCAATAGATTGACGTTCCATCCTCAAAACACGTCAGGCGCAAGGGATACCCTCACGCCGGTAAAAACTCATTTTCCCGTTCCTTTGTTAACTCCACCACCTCTTTCTCCCAATTTATAATATGCCTCTAGATCCTCCCATGTTGGTGTTCATTCATATGAATTAAACACCACCTTTTCCTTATTAAATTTCAAAATTAATTCCCCGGTTTCCATATCTATCTTTACCTTTCCGGTTTCCAAAAATGGTCGTCCAAGTATCACAGACCCTTCCAAATAATTTATCATGTCAATCACCACAAAGTCTGCGGGGAAGGTCAAACCATTGACATGAACTAACATATCTTGTATAATACCAAGCGGTTCAGTTTCAGATGAATCGGCCATAGTAAGTGTCATGTTGCACGACTTGATCTCTCCTATATCCATCTCCTTGAATTTTCTCAGCGGCATAACAATGATACTTGATCCCAAATCACATAAAGCATGTGGGATTTTTACCCAACTAATGGTGCATGCAATAGAGAATGCTCCTTGATCCTTCATCTTTTGTGGTCTCTCTAAAATTTATGTCGTCTCTGCTTTTTCTGTCAGGTTGGCATGTTCTAGAATCAACTTCTGTTTTCCACCTTTTAGCAATACCCGCATAAACTTAGTAAACTTTGGAATTAAGTCTAAAATTTCATGAAAAGAGATACTTACCTGAAGTTGTTTCAACATCTTTTTGAAATTTTCAAACATCCCAGCATCATCTTCAAGTACCTGTTTCTTCTTAATAATTGGGTAAGGTGGTTTCAATTAAACAGGTAAAGGGTGGTTTTGTTCACTCAAGTTTTGCTCCTTTGTTCTCTCCCCAGAAGAGTTTTCATCTATGCCCTGCTAAAGTGTAACTTTCCATTTTTCTTAGCTCCCTTGAATTTCTTTCTACTTTATCTCACTTCCACCTTTCTCACTCTCACTTTCATCCTTTTGAACTTTTACAACTTCATCATCCTTTGTTACTACACCCAAATCGGTCCTCACCACTTTGCATGTTTCATTCTTATGATTTTCTACGGTGTTACATGAGAATCCTCCACTTGAACTTGGGAAGGCCGTTAGTTGTTTTGACAATTGCCTAATTTGTGTCTCCAAATTTTTTATGGAGGCATCATGGTTTCTTCTCGTGATCTCATGATCCTTATTCACCTGTTCGAAGCCAAGTTGAGTGGCATTCATGAAGTTTTCCAAGGTCTCTTCCAACTGTGAGGACTTCCTTTGGAAATTAGTAGCTTGTTGATTTTGTTTCACCGTTTGGCTACCATTTTGATTTTGATTGTTGCTCAAACGGAAGTTCGGATGATCTCTCCAGCCCAAATTGTAGGTGTTGGGATAAAGGTTGTTCTTTTGAAAATTAGCATATTGAACTTCTTTGATTAACCCTTCCAATGATAACCTTTCATTCGCATGTGCTCCGCCACAAAATCACACCTGAGTGTTTGTACCTGGCTCACGTAGCTTGATTTAAGCACCTTGCAGCTAGCTGCTTATTTAACAATTCAATTTGAGCTAATAAAGAATTTTGAGTGTCAACAGTTAATATACTTTTGGGTGTACCTACCATTTCAACTTTTAACAATCTTTCACTCTTGGTATGGTACTCATTCATGCACATCTTCTGAATTAGGTCCTTGACTTGTGGCTCGGTCATTTGTCTAATTGTGCCTCCCACGGAAGCATCCAGCAACATGCGTGTCTCACTCTTTAGACCCTTGATGAAACTTTTCATTTGCTCCATATTATTAAGATTATGGTTGGGGGACCTGCGCATTAATAGTTTGAATTTCTCCCATGAGTCATATAGGGTCTCCGCATCTTGTTGCTCAAAATTCAAAATCTCAGCCTTTCTCTCAGTAAACTGAGTGATGGTAAAATATTTTCCAAGAAATTATCCTCTAGCTCCTTCCATGTTAGAATGGTTCTATTTAGAAGGCATAGTAACTAATCTTTTGCCCTTCCTGTTGTACCCCAAATTTTACCCCTTAGATGTCATAACATCTTGCACATGCATTTAGATTCAATCATCTATGCATTGTTAACTAACCACTTCATCTTGCAAGTTTGTTCTTTTTGTGAAAGCTAGGATCTACACCAGAAAGAGGGTAGAGTCTTCTAAGCCAAGCTCTCACATGATTTAAGGTCTTCTAAGACACTCTTTGGCTCCACACAACTAACCATCAAAAGTATCTTGAGCCACAAATTCACCATGCCTCAAACTAGGGTTTTGGCAAGATAAGTCAACCATTGCCTCTGATGTTGATCAAGACATGTTCCCAGGCTTTGGGACATGATTCCATATGACACCAGATATCCCTAGAGGCTATCTATGAGCTTTGGGAGAGATTGAAGAGGCAAGATCATCGGAGATCATCCATGTTGTACTCTTGAGAAATTAGGGTTTGACTGAGGCCTTTGACTGTTAAGATCTTGATCCTAAAATGAAGTATTCAAGTCATTCTCCATCATGACATGTCTAATTGTTGAGCTAAGGCATTATAGATCAAGTTTTGAGAGGTTTCTTGCAAAGAAGGCAATGTTTGGTCCTTAAAACTTTCTAAGTGTAAAAATTCACTTCTTGTGCAAAATTGGGAAGGCCATAACTTTCAAACCACACAACCAAATTGAGTGACTCAAAGCTCAAAAGGAAGCTCTTTCCATGAACTTTAAAGTGTATTAGAGGATCTTTCTTCAAAAGTGCATGATTCTTAAGTTATGAGACTTGGAAGATAAGTTGCCTTTGGGACTTAGTGAAATTTTAGTCATTTTCACCCTAATTTTCATCCATCTTTAACTCAATTTTTCACTTAGTTCCAAGCCTCAAATCAAAAATATTTTGACATGAAAGTTGTTCTTTGTTCTTCAAGCTTTCCAAGCATGTGTAGAACTCCTCATTTAAATAGACCAATCTCAAGTTATGATGCTTTAAAGTTGGGTATTTCAAATTGTAAAAATTCAATAACTTAGAAAAAAATTCTAAGTCTTTTTGTCAATTCATGCGCATGACTTTAGAGCATTTTTTCTCAATGTTACAAACCTCACCTCAAGGCAATTTCCACATGAACATTGCTCTATCAAATGCCTACTTTTCTAAAAGCCAAAGAACTCACAAATTGGAGCATTGATCATTAATAAATGGTGCACCAAAGTAGCTATGTTGCATGATGTTTCATACTTAGAAAATTCAGACTTCACTCCCTTGTGATCACCAAACCTTGTCACATTTTTTTTACATGTTCCTAGGCACTATGTTAACTTGTCACAACATCAAAATTGTCCTACTACATGCCAACTTTAAAAGAGTTTAGGAATCACTTCATTTGGTGCACTTGACAAAGAGTTGTAATGTAGCAAAGTCCATGACACGACTTTGGTTCCACACCAAACCATGCCATCCAATCTGAACCAAGACTTGGACGAGCATATTGCAGCACCCAAAGCACTTACAAAGAGTCCAAACTTGTCAGTTTGTTGGTCTCAAAACTTACTTAAAACGTGCATCATCCTTTGACAAACAAAAAAGAAGTAGCAGTCCATTCATGGGAAGGTGAAAGTAACCACTTTATGCAGCATGTTTGACCAAGTCTCTCACCTTCATTCAGGCTGCATCACTGAGCACAAACCAACAAACTTTTCTCTTCCCCAACATCTGCCATAGCCATGCGTGTAGCAGTAACCCTAGCACTTTTCTTCTCAAGACAAAGCTGATATCTAAGGGATCTTCCTTGCAAGAACCAGTTTTCTTTTCCTATAAAAGGAGAGGCACTCCCATTTGCTCCACGAATAATCAATATCTCAACATATCTCTTAGAGAAACACCAATCAAGTAAGAAAGTTTTGGAAGAATTGGAGCACGACTGTTGTGAGGAGGAAGAAGTTTTGCTCTGTTGAGATTTCAAGTTCTCAAACTAAGAAGGTGCAGTGGACTTATTTCACTAGGTAACCTTCTCTCTTTCACTCCATATTCAAAAATCATGCTCATATAAATTGCCACTGTCATCATATTATTGTTCTGAATGTTTGTGTGACACATTTTAACACCTTCATCTGTTAATGTTTTGAAACACATTGTGTTTATGCTTGTGTGTTTGAAACTGCTTTTGGATTATCTATCCATGTCATGTTAATCTGTGTTAAAGCAACATATAGTTTGTTTGGATTTCTATTGGCTTGATAGGTAGTTGTTCTTACTCATTCTCCCTTAACTAATAATCCCATGTTCATGTACAACTTGTGGAGAGTCTTTCTATTATGGTTAGGATGTGTGTTTGCATCTACACTAGCTTAGGGTGGTAATATGAAATGGTGTTGGTATGATTATATTTTATGAGGTCTGGTCCTAGGTCTGAACATGACAGCCCCATTTTGTTTTTGTTCTTGATAAGAGCTTTATGTTAAGTTTGCTTAGAATTATGAAGTTTCCATTAGATATGAATGCACCATCATGAGGCTTTCATTGTGTGAGCTTTGTTTGAGTCTTGTTAGCATGAGGATGGCAGGAGAGTAGAGAATGGTATGCTTAGAACTTTTCAGTTTATTTTAGCTCCATCTTTTCAAGATCTATGTCAGTTGCGAAAACATGTTGTGGTGTCTGTTTTTCTCTAAACCTTGTTGTCTATTTCACGTTGCTGCAGGCTCACCTTTGTTCTACCATGTAAATGCTACAAATTGGTGTTTTATTTCATCGGATTTGATTAAGTTTTAAGGGAGTTAATGTTTGGACAAGAGAAGGAGAAACCATGCTTGTTGTTTGTTCTTTTCCTTGTCACGAAGGGTTCATGTGTGTCTTGCATGTTGCATGAGAGAGGGGCCTGCGTGGCAGTGAGAGATTGGTGTGGAAGTGTGTAGCACCCCAAAATTTGCCCTACCTTAACTGGCTTATGTTTCCTTCTCATTTGCATTTTCATTAAGTCATAATTCATAATCATATAATGCATTGGTCTTCTAAGACATGGGATTACAACATTTCTTTAAATAAGGGTTTTCTATGTGCAAGAGTTTGGAGTCTGGTACTTGTAATATTCTTGTTCAGAGGATTCATCAAAGGCCTTGGGTCAGAGGTTCATTGGTGTGAATCAGGGTTTAATTTCTTCTCAGTTCAAGTCATCTTCTTCAAGATTTATCAGTATACATCAAGGTGAATTAGGGTTTGTTTTCAAGGTTGAGTTGTAGACTTCATCAGGTTGTCAAGCAAGAGTTCATGTGAGGATTCACTTGATCAAAGATTCAGAGGATGTTTGATTCAGATGTTTTGTTTCAATTGCAAGTTATTCAGTAGTTAAGGATTGGTTTCATCGGTTTCATTCATTTTAATCAAAGGCTTGTGAGAGGATCAAGTGGGCTTTGGGTCAAAAAAAAAAGATGTCGTATCCACCATTATTTCCATTTTTCTTTAAACCAATTATCCATATTTTAACCAATTTATCCATATTCTTTTATTATCCAAAATCCATTTTTATTCTATTCTATCCATTTCGTTTACAATTATCCACTTCCGTAAATATTTCTATTTCTATTTCTAATCCATTTTTTAACCCATTTCCAAATCCAATCATATTCCAAACTTTCATAAACCAAACATCCATGTCCATATACATTTTTCTTATCCATATCCAAAACAATATTCTTAACCCACATCCACTTTTATAAAACACTTTTCTAAATCCATCCATTTTTTCTAAACCTTTCCATATCCAATCCATATATCACTTTTCTTTAACCCAATTCCAATAACCATTTTTCATATCCTTTTTCCAAGATTACATTTCAAACCAAACCTCAAATTCATTTTATAATCCAAACCAAGTCCTAATCCAATTAACCTTCTTTCATAAACTAATGTCCAAATTCATTTTATGACAGTTTTGTTTTATTGTTGAACCCTTGTTATAGACTCAATGGCCCGCTCATGGTTCTCTGCGGATGAATTATTAATGGTGAAAAAGAAGAACATAGCAGGTACAACATTAATAAAGTGGAAAACTAACACATAATCACAAAATGTACATAGTAGTTTAATTTGCTAAAGTCCACGTCAGAAGAAAAAGTTATAGCAGAATGAATTCACAAAAGAAAATGTATACATGGCATTGAAAAGTGAAATATACAACAGGAAAAGCACATGGTGATGTCACGAGATAATGGATTCACAAACGCACAAACTCGTGACCACTCCAAGCAAAACCAAGCCAGAAAGTTCGTGACTCTTTACGCGATGAAACGCACAGCTCACTCTAACGAAATTGAATTCAAATACCCATCCTACCCCTCCTAAATTCACTATATAAAAAGGAAAGTTGTAACAGAATTGGAGCAGGGTGATATTCGTTTCTTCACTGCAACAGGATTGGGGAGGAAGATTCTTTATTGGCTTAGCTCCAATCTTCATTTCCCTCTTCGACAATTCTCCAAAACTTCATCCATTGCATCTGCTGCAGACTTCACCATCTTCAATCCAAAGTCTACAACCTACAGAAATCTTCACCCTAGCTCCATCATCTTCAAATCCGCAGCTCTCTTCATAACCTGCAAATAAGATCACGAGCAAAATTCACAACCACTTCATAACAAGCTCAAACTTCAAACACAATTCAATAACTCAACAGGATTCTGCAGCAATAACACTTCCGAAAATGATTCGAAGCATGGTGCAGAGATCAGAATTGAAGAAGAAGGCTTAGGAAGTGAAAAGAGGGAGCTCAATAATTCACTCAACGACTCTGCTCCTTCCAATCTTCATCCTGCAAAAGCCACGAAGAAACTCTCAAAACCTGCTTCAGCCATCACTCAGACCTGCAAGATCAGACGAATCAACTTTAACATCACAATTCAAGAACTCAGTGTCTCACCAATTCACGCAAGGAATTCGCAGCAAGCAGATCGCAGAAAAGGTAACACCGGATCGAAGAGGAATTGAAAGAGATTCGTTACCGCGACATTAGAAGAAGAGAAGAATAAGAAGCAAATTGTACCGGAAGCTTCGTTACCGCTGTCGCATCAAGCCGAGGTATCTTCTTCCATCGTCATCGAAACGCCATCGGAGCGACTCCGATAGGTATGTATTGATTTCTGTATTAATCAATGTGTATTGCGATTTCGTTTCGAATTGAATGATGAGTTTCTGAACTTTCTCTCGTGTTAAGTTGTTGTGGTTCGCACTCCGCCGTCGCCGGAAACGGCCCACGGCGCGGCGGATATTTATTTGCTGGTTTGTATCGCGTGAGGGAGAGCGGAGGGTAGACGATGTGATTCTCTTTGCTGCCACTGGTAGAGCCATGGCGCATCATAGATTTTGTTTCCGGCGTCGTTTTTTTGAGTTGAGAATGACGAAAGTGTTGAACTGATGCGTGAGGAGATGATGAATGTTGAGTGGTGAAGGTGATGTTGACGGCGTGCGAGGGAAGGAAAGGTTACGGCGAAGCGAACGGAGACGATAATGAGGTCGCGACCAGAAAGCTTGAGACAGGAGAACAGAACAAGACGGAGGAATGATGTTACGACGACGTTGTTAACGAAAGAAGGTGTAGAAAGGAGACGAGAGTGAGAAGGTTGACGGCGGCGATTCTGAGATGGTGAAACGGCGCGAGAAGAGAAAGGGCGACGTTGAGTTGGAGAGGATGAAGCTGATAAGGGTTTATTGGACCAGGGTTTCTTATGAGTACCCGTTTCACATTTTCCTTGTAGACCAGGCTTGTCTTAAGCCCACTCGTTTGCCCCTTTCGCACCCCTGGTTCGCCTAATGCCCCCCTCCTGGACATGGATAAGGCCATTGGGCCTGAATGCCAAGGCCCATGCGTCTGAAGGCTTTTCCCACCCCCAGAATATTGTTTGCACCCCTGTTCTCTTTAATTTTAGTTTTTGTTTTTTTAATTGTTTTGCTAATTGTAATTTAGGATAATTAGAGTAGTTTAATTTTGGAATTTTATTTTAATTAGTGGTAATTAGTTTTAATTAGAAATTAGGTTATTTGTTTAGATTTTATTAATCTTGATTAGAATTAGTTTTTAACTTTAGAAATTAATATTGATCCTAATTAGATTAGAAATTAACTTGAATTAGTTCAGACTTTATTTTTTAGTTTAGAACTTTTTTAGGTAATTAGATTTTAATTAGAACTTACAACTTTAATTTGGTTTTGGAATTAGATTTTAAATTAGGAATTAACTTGATTTAATTTTAGGTTTAATCTTGATTTTAATTAGCACTTTAATTTTAACTTGGATATTTTGAGTCATTGTTGAGCTTGATCTTGGATGCTTATTTCGATTAATTCCTGATTAAATACTTGACTTGTCTCTTGTGTGATTCTCTCTTTGTGATTGAGCTGCTTGGTGTTTACTTGTTGATTACTCCTGTATTCACATGCTCCCTTAATGCTCCTAGTCCGACTTAATTTCTGATTAAGCTCGGAGTAGGATAGACATTAGGCTCTCAATCCAAGCATGATAACATTAGGTAGTTGTCCCTCCTAAGCCTCACTAACCATAGGTCATCCATGCATGATAACATTAGGACTTTTAGTTTCCCTTTAGAGTTTCCTCTGGGTCTTCTCTCTTCTTATCTCAAAACTTCTTTAAAACACTTAATAAAATATAACGTATATTGCGCTCGAGCCTTAAGTGTAGGAAATGAAGAACGAGGGGTCTCCCCTTCTCTTCTAGAGTGTTTAGCATACGTCCCATTTGGGGGCGACCATGCAATTCACTCGTTCCTGCATGGTAGACTTTGGTTCAATGTAAGTTACGAACTAACTTAAAACACTTCTGTCTAAAAAACACCAAACAAATTCAAATCTTTTTATCCTTCGGGATTGTTGGGTTTCAAACTTCATTTTCAGAAAAGAGCTCGTCGCTCACGTAAAAAACACTTACCCATCCGTGGTCGTACCCACGAACTACATTAGCTCTGATTCCTCTCTCTCGTCCAATTGAGGATATGTAGGCACAAGATAGCGATTGTCTTGGCGAGCAACCTTCCCCCACAGTTCTCGTCCGAACTACGTTGACTCTGACTTTCCTATTGCACTGAGGGAGTACGTAGGCCTAGGACAATGATAACGTCTCATCAAGTCACTTCTTTTTTTCTTTTATTCTTCGTTTCTCCGTTCTCGTTCCTTCTCTGATCCAGTAGCAGTGGAGCTCCAGACGACGACACCCTTTGATGCAGACAACAAGCGTGGATCCCATCGAGTACGATGGACGTGTTGGGTGCTAACACATTTCCTTCGCGTAACCGACTCCCGTACCCTTTTCTCTTGGTCGTGAGACCATGTTCTTTCCCTTCCCTCAGGTTTATGCGGTGTTTCCTTTCCCTCTCTCAGGATAAATACACATTGCTGGCGACTCTGTGTTTTTCCGCGCCACTCTCGCGTTTGTATCGTCGGATGCGAATCTTTCGGGAGCGACAGCTGGCGACTCTGCTGGGGATTGGTTTCCTAAGCGAGTCTATCCTAGCGCTTGTTTGTTTATTTTCGTTGGGTGTTTATTGTTGTGCTTTATTTTGTTGTATATTATTGTATTACTGTATTGCTATTTTACTTGTTTTACTGTATTTACCGCATTTATTGCATTGCATTTCATTATTATGTTGTACTGTTCTGCTGCTGGATTTTCTGTTTGTAGGGTGGGTTGGATTCATGAGAGAAAAGCCCAATACCCAGGCTTGAGCATACACCTATGATTAGCGTGGAAAGTAGTGTGACTTGTTTGGCATTTGGCCAGACTTAGTATACATGAAAACTCCATATCCAGACGAGGTTTTCTTTGGTAATATTCTATCCTGCGCATTTGGGGCAGATGATGGAATATAACCTGGAAAACTGTCGACTCTGGCGACCGTCTCCCGAGGACTCAGCAACGCCTCTCCTCCCGACATGTGATAATGGCAGACCAGAAATGGCAAACCCATTACACTTGTCGATCCGAGGACCCAATGCTGGGAACTTGCATAGGATGACCTTATTTTTTAGGGGAATTGGTTGAGGCCTCCTCGATTGATGGTGATGCCAAACCAGAAATGGTGACCATATCATCATTTCTCGACTTGAGAGCCCGGGATACTGAGGATCCTCGGCATTCTAGAACCCACATGTGAGAGGGGATGGGTGTTTGCAGGTTTGCAGGTAACTGTAACCTTTATCATACTTGGTATTCTGGTTCTCGTATCAGTGTGGATTTATTAGCCTGGTATTTCGGTATTCTGGTTATTTGGGTATTCTGGTATTTTTCTTCAGAGCAGACTTATGAACTTATTCAGTCAGCAGCACAGCAGTTATTCAGAATATATGGAAGCTTTGATCCCATGTCTGCTGCATTCATATTGCATTGCATTTGCATCTTGCATCATTTTTGCATATCTGTCTCCGGCCTGATCAAAGAGCTCATCCATCCTTTGTCTAAAACGCAGTTGATTTCTAGACTTTCTCATAGGACTTGAATCAGCTTTTGGGGAGATCATCATGAATTCAGAGGAACATAAGCAGTTTGTAACTAGGGATGATATTGAATTGATGAAGAGTCAGTTTGATCAACTTGTGGAAGCTATGACAGCCATGAATAGGGGAGAGGCCAATGTTCAGAGGACTTCAGTTACCGGGAATGTCATTCCACCTCCAGTGAACAATGTTGCTCAAGCTCAGCATGTGTGAATCCCTGCTGAGAATCAAGCTATACACGAGCGTGCCATCGTTCGAGATGGGCATTCTTCTTCTCTTGATGCCACAGACTATCAAAGCTTTGCCTTCTCTGTGCCAGATTTCCAAGGGGTAGTTCCAAAGATTAAACCTAAGGATCCAAGGGCCGTTGCGTTTGATGAAAGATGTTGTGTATTGGAAGAGAAGTTTGATGCCTTAATGAAGCGTGATACCCTTGATTTGGATGCTTCGGGCATGTGTTTAGTGCCTGGTCTTGTGATGCCTCCGAAATTTGAGATGCCAAATTTTGAGAAATACAAAGGGGATAGCTGTCCGAAGCTACATTTGGTGATGTTTAGCCGAAGAATGACCTCACACGTCTATAATGACAAGCTTATGATTCACTGTTTCTAGGACAGTCTGAGTGGGGCATCATTGAGTTGGTATATGCAGTTGGAAAGTGGTAGCATCCGATCATGGTCAGATCTAGCCAATGCCTTTGTAAAGCAGTACAGTTATAATCTTGACATGGCTCCTAGCCGCCTGCAGTTGCAAGGTTTATCTAAAGCAGATAACGAATCATTCAGAGAGTATGCTCAGAGATGGAGAGAGTTAGCTGCTCACGTTCAACCACCACTTTTGGAAAGAGAATTGGTTAATATGTTCAAGGATACTTTGCAAGGACCATACTTCGATAAGTTGATTACTGTATTAAAATTCTCTGACTTGGTAATACTTGGAGAACACGTTGAGTTCGATATCAAGAGGGGAAAAATCCAAAGCGCCTCGAACTTCCCGGCTAGTGAAAGTGGATCAGTCGTCAGTGCTCAAGAAGAATGGGAGGAAGAAAGTAATTCCATCTGGGAGTATCCCCCACCTCATCCTCAATATTCAGATGCATCAATTGTTCAGAGTCAGCAATCTTCTGGATCTCAGAATCAACGGTCGTACCACCGTCAGCCGTGTCAGCACGCCCGACAAAGACCTAGGAAGCCAGAGAGGCATTTCACTCAGTTGCCAATGTCGTTCAGTCAGATGTTGCCAGATTTAATCAGAGGTGGACTTATAGTGCCAAAGGGGGTAAATTCGGTACCTTTTCCTTATCCACCAGATTTTGATGTCAACGCCCGTTGTGACTATCATGCTGGGGCACAGGGGCATTCAACTGAAGACTGTAAGGTACTTAGGAGCAAGATTCAGACACTGCTTGACTCCAACATGTTCTCATTCACGCCTCAGGGTATTCAGATCAACAATTCTCCTTCATCCAGTCAGGTGGGTTCATCAGTCCAGGTCATGGAAGAAGACACCGAGAGCAGTGGTGCAAGCTTTTATCAGACTGACTTCGATGAGCAATTCTGAAGATGGCTAGTTCAGCAGCAAGTCAAGCTTGGAAAGCCCAGTTCCCAGAAGCTGGCAATCTTTTAGATCATGTCATTTCTTTGCATTTATAGTTTCTTTTTTGTTAAAGTGCAAACTCATTTGTAAAACTCGTCTATTTTCAGTTGATAATGATAATGAAATGAATGTGCATGTTTTGATTAAATCCATCTGTGTTCACTCATATTTTCTCTATTGATATCTAACCCTTGTTTAAGCAGGATCTGAGGGAGGATGATGAAATTCAAAGACGCAGAACTTCTGATGGTATGCTTTTGGGACAAAACCTTGCTGATGATGTACAGGCATTGTTTCAAATCCCTAAACATCGGAGATATAAGGAAGATAATCCCTTGTCAACCCCTTTGAGCCTAGAAGTAGGAGTTTCTTTCTGAAAATGAAAAAACCCTCAATCTTAACCTGGGGCAGGGTAGGTGTCAATTAATTTGACCGAGCGTTCAATTCGAGGATCAAATTTATGGCTATCCCTCACCAACCGAAGAGTGAGGCACTCACATCCCTTTCAAACAAGTCAGACAAGCCAGTGTCACACGATTTGTTCAAAAAAAAAAGAGAAAAAGAATCAAAAGAAAAAGAAAGCCCACTAAGTCGAAACTTGAAAACAAATGGCTTAGGCAAAAGTTAGGGCATCCCGCTGGACCTCAAAATCGAAAATCAAAAAATTCAAAAGAGTTAGTCCAGGAAAAATCAGGGAAAAGCAAAAGAATAAAAAGCGAAAAAATGGAAAAAGAAAAATCCTCAAATAAAGAACAAGTCATGTGTTTACAGACACCAAAGGCAAAAGGGGTGGCTGTCACTCCGAAAATCGTGTGGGTTCTTTCTATCCTCATAATATTCATTAACCTTGTTGAAAGGTGAGCGCTTATGTCGAGTTAGCTGAACGTAGGACTGGAGAACATCAAGGAGAATGGGTGGGTTAAAACCAAACTTTGAGCCTTATATCCTTTCTTTCTCAAACCGTGAACCAATCCACGTTACAACCTTTAAAAGACCTAATTGAAGCAAGGTTGTTTCGAAAGCATACTTCGGTAAAGATCGCGTCGAACCTGACTCCTAAAAGGATCTTCTTACCATTCATGTTGGTATCAGCGACACTTTGATTAGTGATTCATTCACTATATGTCACAACTTTTTTTCCAGTGAACAGACTTGGATTTCAAAACTGTCATATGCATTGCATTAAAATTGTCATTTTCAAAACGAATTGTTTTACTTGCGAGTAAGTGCTTGATCAGGGAAGTTTCTGTAATGAAAAGATTGATCAATATAAGTGCAGAGTGCCTAAGTACTCCGTTGAGCAGGGGCAAGCCATCAAATAGTCATATCAAATGGGAAATTCATTCCAAGATTCAGCCAATCTGGGGCAATCAGGTCGAGATTCGACAAATCTCTCGAAGGTCAGTCAGTCAGAGGTACTCCTTTGCAGATCAGCCAGTCAAGGGAAAAATCACTTCAAGGCTGGGGCAGGTCACCCCAAAAGCAAAAGGGTTTTTCTCAAGAGAATGGTTAATCAAGATCATGGGGCAAGATATATAAGATCTTCATGAGACCTCTCGAAGACAGGTTCCTTTATGGGCTATGTTGTATCAGGGCATCTTTTGGTCATATCACATCTGCTGGGTTCATGTTGATGGCCGACACGTGACGTCCCCAGTAGATTTTCTCTCCCCAACAGGGTAAGGGTAGAAAGTAAGTCTCCAACAGACGAGTAAGCTCAATGTTGTCCCCTAGCAGAGTGGATATCATCAACTGTTGTTCCCCGAGCAGAGTTATTGGTGATGGCTGGTATTCCCCAGCAGGTTAAGGGTGTTTCCCCGACTACAGGCTAAGTTCAATGATATTCTCCAGCAGGTTCGCTATTATTGACTTCATTCCCCAAGCAGGTGATAGTCATCTCAATGGCTTGATCAACAGCGGTTGACATCCCCACCAGATTCAAAGTCCAATGGTTATTGACACCTCTTCCGTAACAGATCTTCGGGGTCCATCTTCAAGGTTTATTCGTAATCCCCAATGGAGTGGGAGTTCTCTTCGGGTTTCATCTTCAGCAGTGGTTATATCAGGAAGGCCGGTCAGTGTGACTTCCTCGGCAGGGTTCGTAACCTGGGAGACAGTTTAGTTCGCCATCCCCAGCGGATTTGGACTCTTCTCTTCAGTATTTATTTTGCTGGAGGGGTCTCTTTTGCATATCATAAGCATTTTGCATTTCATCCTCAAACGCGTAGCATTTCCATTGTGTATGGAGCATTACGCCAAAAAACATTCAAACATATGCATGTGAAGCATAAGCCAGATTTGGTACCTTGTACAGAAACCCGAATCAATTTTCAGTCAGAACAGTGACATATCCCAAAAGAGAATACCAAGCCATTCCTCAGCAGACATTTTCTTTCCGTCAACCCTTTGACGATGTGTTCCGAGCTCAGGTTTCGTACCTTCGGATGTTTTCAGTTTCTTTCCGTCAACCCTTTGACGATGTGTTCCGAGCTCAGGTTTCGTACCTTCGGATGTTTTCAGTTCCTTTCCGTCAACCCTTTGATGATTTGTTCCGAGCTCAAGTTTCGTACCTTCGGATGTTTTCAGTTCCTTTCCGTCAACCCTTTGACGATGTGTTCCGAGCTCAGGTTTTGTACCTTCGGATATGTTCAGTTTTCTTTCCGTCATCCCCATGATGATGTATTCCTACGGTGGAATTTTCTTTCTGTCATCCCTATGACAATGTGTTATCTTTTCAGATTTTCTTTCCGTCATCCCCATGACGATGTATTCCTACGGTGGAATTTTCTTTTTGTCATCCCTATGACAATGTGTTATCTTTTCAGATTTTCCTTCCGTCATCCCCATGACGATGTATTCCTACGGTGGAATTTTCTTTCTGTCATCCCTATGACAATGTGTTATCTTCATCAATTCCTTGACGATGTCTGCCTGTCCGTGTTTCCTTCGACACACGTCCGTGTATTTTTTCGATACCCGTCTGTATTGAATCTTTTACGCCCGTCCGTGTATCTTTTCGATACCCGTCCGTATTAAACCTCTTTACACCCGTCTGTGTATTTTTTCGATACCCGTCCGTATTGAATCTCTTTACACCCGTCCGTGTATCTTTTTGATACCCGTCCGTATTGAACCCTTTTTACACCCGTCCGTGTATCTTTTCAGTACCCGTCCGTATTGAACCTTTTTACACCCGTCCGTGTATCTTTTCAGTACCTGTCTATATTGAACCCTTTTACACCCGTCCGTGTATCTTTTCGATACCCGTCCGTATTGAACCCTTTTTACACCCGTCCGTGTATCTTTTCAGTACCCGTCCGTATTGAACCTTTTTACACCCATCCGTGTATCTTTTTAGTACCCGTCCGTATTGAACCCTTTTACACCCGTCCGTGTATCTTTTCGATACCCGTCCATATTGAACCCTTTTTACACCCGTCCGTGTATCTTTTCAGTACCCGTCCGTATTGAACCTTTTTACACCCGTCCGTGTATCTTTTCAGTACCCGTCCGTATTGAACCCTTTTACACCTGTCTGTGTATCTTTTCAGTACCCGTCCGTATTGAACCCTTTTACGCCCATCCGTGTATCTTTTCGATACCCGTCCGTATCTGATATCTTTGATTCCTTGACACCCGTCCGTGTTTATCCCCAGCATAGCTAACGCTCATCCGTGTTGTGACAGTGCAGCATTTATTGCTTGTTCCCCAGTGGAGTCGTCCCTCCTTTGAGGATTGCAAATTTCTGGGTTCTCTTTTTGTATTCAATCACCTTCTACCTTGAATGTCTGAAAGTTGTTGCTATCATCCCTTCAGGTTCAAGTCGATTGAATAAGGGCAGCTGTAGCACCCTAAAATTTGCCCTACCTTAACTGGCTTATGTTTCCTTCTCATTTGCATTTTCATTAGGTCATAATTCATAATCATATAATGCATTGGTCTTCTAAGACATGGGATTACAACATTTCTTTAAATAAGGGTTTTCTATGTGCAAGAGTTTGGAGTCTGGTACGTGTAATATTCTTGTTCAGAGGATTCATCAAAGGCCTTGGGTCAGATGTTCTTTGGTGTGAATCAGGGTTTAATTTCTTCTCAGTTCAAGTCATCTTCAATATTTATCAGTATACATCAAGGTGAATTAGGGTTTGTTTTCAAGGTTGAGTTGTAGACTTCATCAGGTTGTCAAGCAAGAGTTCATGTGAGGATTCACTTGATCAAAGATTTAGAGGATGTTTGATTCAGATGTTTTGTTTCAATTGCAAGTTATTCAGTGGTTAAGGATTGGTTTCATCGGTTTCATTCATTTTAATCAAAGGCTTGTGAGAGGATCAAGTGGGTTTTGGGTCAAAAAAAAAAGATGTCGTATCCACCATTATTTCCATTTTTCTTTAAACCAATTATCCATATTTTAACCAATTTATCCATATTCTTTTATTATCCAAAATCCATTTTTATTCTATTCTATCCATTTCGTTTACAATTATCCACGTCCGTAAATATTTCTATTTCTATTTCTAATCCATTTTTTAACCCATTTCCAAATCCAATCATATTCCAAACTTTCATAAACCAAACATCCATGTCCATATACATTTTTCTTATCCATATCCAAAACAATATTCTTAACCCACATCCACTTTTATAAACCACTTTTCTAAATCCATCCATTTTTTCTAAACCTTTCCATATCCAATCCATATATCACTTTTCTTTAACCCAATTCGAATAACCATTTTTCATATCCTTTTTCCAAGATTACATTTCAAACCAAACCTCAAATTCATTTTATAATCCAAACCAAGTCCTAATCCAATTAACCTTCTCTCATAAACTAATGTCCAAATTCATTTTATGACAGTTTTGTTTTATTGTTGAACCCTTGTTATAGACTCAATGGCCCGCTCATGGTTCTCTGCGGATGAATTATTAATGGTGAAAAAGAAGAACATAGCAGGTACAACATTAATAAAGTGGAAAACTAACACATAATCACAAAATGTACATAGTAGTTTAATTTTCCAAAGTCCACGTCAGAAGAAAAAGTTATAGCAGAATGAATTCACAAAAGAAAATGTATACATGGCATTGAAAAGTGAAATATACAACAGGAAAAGGACATGGTGATGTCACGAGATAATGGATTCACAAACGCACAAACTCGTGACCACTCCAAGCAAAACCAAGCCAGAAAGTTCGTGACTCTTTACGCGATGAAACGCACACCTCACTCTAACGGAATTGAATTCAAATACCCATCCTGCCCCTCCTAAATTCACTGTATAAAAAGGAAAGTTGTAACAGAATTGGAGGGGGATGATATTTGTTTCTTCACTGTAACACGATTGGGGAGGAAGATTCTTTATTGGCTTCGCTCCAATATTCATTTCCCTCTTCGACAATTCTCCAAAACTTCATCCATTGCATCTGCTGCAGACTTCACCATCTTCAATCCAAAGTCTACAACCTACAGAAATTTTCACCCTAGCTCCATCATCTTTAAATCCGCAGCTCTCTTCATAACCTACAAAGAAGATCACGAGCAAAATTCACAACCACTTCATAACAAGCTCAAACTTCAAACACAATTCAAGAACTCAACAGGATTCTGCAGCAATAACACTTCCGAAAATGATTCGAAGCATGGTGCAGAGATCAGAATTGAAGAAGAAGGCTTAGGAAGTGAAAAGAGGAAGCTCAATAATTCAATCAACGACTCTGCTCCTTCCAATCTTCATCCTGCAAAAGCCACGAAGAAACTCTCAAAACCTGCTTCAGCCATCACTCAGACCTGCAAGATCAGGACGAATCAACTTTAACATCACAATTCAAGAACTCAGTGTCTCACCAATTCACGCAAGGAATTCGCAGCAAGCAGATCGCAGAAGCGGTAACACCGGATCGAAGAGGAATTAAAAGAGATTCATTACCGCGACATTAGAAGAAGAGAAGAATAAGAAGCAAATTGTACCGGAAGCTTCGTTACCGCTGTCGCATCAAGCCGAGGTATCTTCTTCCATCGTCATCGAAGCGCCATCGGAGCGACTCCGATAGGTACGTATCGATTTATGTATTACTCAATGTGTATTGCAATTTCGTTTCAAATTGAATGATGAGTTTCTGAACTTTCTCTCGTGTTAAGTTGTTGTGGTTCACACTCCGCCGTCGCCGGCAACGGGCCACGGTGCGGCGGATATTTATTTACTGGTTTGTATCGCGTGAGGGAGAGTGGAGGGTAGACGATGTGATTCTCTTTGCTGCCACTGGTAGAGCCATGGCACATCATAGATTTTGTTTCCGGCGTCGTTTTTGTGAGTTTAGAATGACGAAAGTGTTGAACTGATGCGTGAGGAGATGATGAATGTTGAGTGGTGAAGGTGATGTTGACAGCGTGCGGGGGAAGGAAAGGTTATGGCGAAGCGAACGGAGACGATAATGAGGTCGCGACCAAAAAACTTAAGACGAAAGAACAGAACAAGACGGAGGAAGGATGTTACGACGACGTTGTTAACGAAAGGAGGTGTAGAAAGGAGACGAGAGTGAGAAAGTTGACGGCGGCGATTCTGAGACGGTGAAACGGTGCGGGAAGAGAAAGAGCGACGTTGAGTTGGAGAGGATGAAGCTGATAAGGGTTTATTGGACCAGGGTTTCTTATGAGTACCCGTTTCACCTTTTCCTTGTAGACCGGGCTTGTCTTAAGCCCACTCGTTTGTCCCTTTCGCACCCCTGGTTCGCCTAATGCCCCCTCCTGGACATGGATAAGGCCATTGGGCCTGAATGCCAAGGCCCATGCGTCTGAAGGCTTTTCCCACCCCCAGAATATTGTTTGCACCCATGTTCTCTTTAGTTTTAGTTTTAGTTTTTTTAATTGTTTTGCTAATTGTAATTTAGGATAATTAGAGTAGTTTAATTTTGGAATTTTATTTTAATTAGTGGTAATTAGTTTTAATTAGAAATTAGGTTATTTGTTTAGATTTTATTAATCTTGATTAGAATTAGTTTTTAACTTTAGAAATTAATATTGATCCTAATTAGATTAGAAATTAACTTGAATTAGTTCAGACTTTATTTTTTAGTTTAGAACTTTTTTAGGTAATTAGATTTTAATTAGAACTTACAACTTTAATTTGGTATTGGAATTAGATTTTAAATTAGGGATTAACTTGATTTAATTTTAGGTTTAATCTTGATTTTAATTAGCACTTTAATTTTAACTTGGATATTTTGAGTCATTGTTGAGCTTGATTTTGGATGCTTATTCCGATTAATTCCTGATTAAATACTTGACTTGTCTCTTGTGTGATTCTCTCTTTGTGATTGAGCTGCTTGGTGTTTACTTGTTGATTACTCCTGTATTCACATGCTCCCTTAAGGCTCCTAGTCCGACTTAATTTCTAATTAAGCTCGGAGTAGGATAGACATTAGGCTTTCAATCCAAGCATGATAACATTAGGTAGTTGTCCCTCCTAAGCCTCACTAACCATAGGTCTTCCATGCATGATAACATTAGGACTCTTAGTTTCCCTTTAGAGTTTCCTTTGGGTCTTCTCTCTTCTCATCTCAAAACTTCTTTAAAACACTTAATAAAATATAACGTATATTGTGCTCGAGCCTTAAGTGTAGGAAATGAAGAACGAGGGGTCTCCCCTCCTCTTCTAGAGTGTTTAGCATACGTCCTATTTGGGGGCGACCATGCGATTCACTCGTTCCCGCATGGTAGACTTTGGTTCAATGTAAGTTACGAACTAACTTAAAACACTTCTGTCGAAAAAACACCAAACAAATTCAAATCTTTTTATCCTTCGGGATTGTTGGGTTTCAAACTTCATTTTCAGAAAAGAGCTCGTCGCTCACGTAAAAAACACTTACTCATCTGTGGTCGTGCCCACGAACTACATTAGCTCTGATTCCTCTCTCTCGTCCGATTGAGGATATGTAGGCACAAGACAGCGATTGTCTTGGCGAGCAACCTTCCCCCACAGTTCCCGTCCGAACTACGTTGACTCTGACTTTCCCATTGCACTGAGGGAGTACGTAGGCCTAGGACAACGATAACGTCCTATCGAGTCACTTCTTTTTTTCTTTTCTTGTTCGTTTCTCCGTTCTCGTTCCTTCTCCGATCCAGTAGCAGTGGAGCTCTAGACGATGACACCCTTTGATGCAGACAACAAGCGTGGATCCCATCGAGTACGATGGACGTGTTGGGTGCTAACACATTCCCTTCGCGTAACCGACTCCCGTACCCTTTTCTCTTGGTCGTGAGACCATGTTCTTTCCCTTCCCTCAGGTTTATGCGGTGTTTCCTTTCCCTCTCTCGGGATAAATACACATTGTTGGGGACTCTGTGTTTTTCTGCGCCACTTTCGCGTTTGTATCGTCGGATGCGAATCTTTCGGGAGCGACAAAGTGTTTTGTCTTTTATCACTTAAAACACTATGACCGGTTGGTATAGTTCATTAGCATGTGGCGTCATAATGTTCATATGTCCCTTTTAATTTCATTTTGGGAATAAAGCTTGGCTTATATATTTTTAGGGGCAGCTTATACAATGGATGTATAGCCACCCCAGTGGTAGACCATACGCGTTGTAACCCAGGGATCTGGGGTTCGAATCCCCCTCGCCCCAGACCCCTTTTTGTTGGTTTTCCTTTTTTAGCTTTACCTCTTCTTGCATGTTTGGGCCTAGCGAATTTGATAATGGCACCCCACTACTCAGGCCCACACGCTGTAACACTAGCAGTGTAGTTCATCACAATTTACTTACACACCCCCTGTGTTTTGCCATCCCTTTCTTTTATTTTTTATTTAGCTTCTCAATTTTAATTATTCAAAACATTTTCTTTTATCTAAAAACTCAAAAATTTCATAAACACTTTTTCTTGCTTAATTTAAGTCTCCTTAATTTTTTTTTTCATTTTTTTTTATTTTAATGGTAATTTCTAAACTTACAAAAAAACATGAATACACTTTTCATTAAGTCTTGAACTTCTTGTTTCTTGAGATTTTTGTGAGAGTTTCCTTTGGTGTGAGAGAGTTGCTTAAGTTTATTCCATTAGGGTTTGATTTGACTTCTTTACTAAGTCTCTTACCTTGGATATTTTTGCCTTTGATTTTACACTTGAATGCTCTCTTTATCATATGTATGTGCACCATGTGTTTATGATTATTGTGAATTGCCTCACTATCTTTTGCCATACATTGACATTTAAATCATACTTTTGAGTTTGATCATGCTTAATTATTGTACATCCCCTTTGAGTTTTTACATGTAATTTCAATCCCTTGTAACTTTCTTGTTCATAAGAAGTTGTTATTCCCCCCTTCCTTCCAAAGGAAAACCTCTCTATTGACCTCAAAGTCATAGATAGCTCATTATTTCTCCCTTGACCTCATAGTCATAGGATCTCCTTGGCCTCCTAAGATCCACTTTTCTTACAACTTATAATTAAGTTAGAGTTCTTGAACTCTATGTGGGGCTCATCACCTTGAGTATTCACTTTACCCATCATAACTTAGACTTAGAGAGTTTCTTAAACTCTGCATGAGTGTTACACTCATTCCCCTTGGAACTTTGGCCATAGTCAATGGTTCATCACCCTTAGTTAGGTGAACTATGGTTGCTCTGATTCTTTTGTCAGATACGTAAGCACAAGATGCGACGTCTTGGCGAGCATACTTAGTGTGCATACCCCTAGGTCTTTACCTTTACCCTTAGCAGATTCCCTTAGCAAGCAAACATAACATAACACAAACATTAACAAGAGGTTCCTGTAGAGCACTACAGATACTTAGGATGCTAACACCTTCCTTTAGTATAACCAACCCCCGATCCCCGATCTCTTAGCTTTGTCTTCACTTAGCGCAATTAGGGTTTTCTTCGATTTTTACCCTTTCCTCTGGATAAATCAAAGTTCGGTGGTGAATTCAAAGATGTGTGATGCAAGTTAATTTTTAGCTTGTTATCCGATTCTCACTGCAACAGAAATGGCGACTTCACTGGGGAATATGATTTTTGAGAGTTAATCCCACCTTGTTTTATTTGTGTTATTTACATGTTTTGCTTGCTTATTTGTATATATCTGTATATATTTGTATACTTGTTTGGATTCTTTTGTTTGACAGGGTTGCTACTATTGAGTGGTGAGATAAGTCCTAACCCGGACTTGAGAGCACATATATGATAGGATTGTGGTGTAATCAATAGTCGGTTGTTGGGAGTAGTCCTAAAAATTTATGGCATATGATGACCACGCTCAGTTGAGGCCCTTTGGGATTATTGATGTTGGATATGAGTAGCTGCATTGATATCACTCTTCCCGATTTGAGAGCCGGTGATTCTGAGGACCATAGTTACCTTCACCCCACTTGGCCTTTTTAGGACGTAGTGCGATGACTATGAGGGAGTAGTCCTAAATGGTTGATACACGATACTACACTCAGACGAGTTTATCTTGAGAATATTATTAACCCGCGCGAGTAGTCACGTAGGCCGATATTATCCAAAAGATTTACGTTGACTCTAAGAACTTTTAGAACCCTGTTCTACAGTTGATAAACCCATAGTACACACCTTCTTGGGATGGGTAGACCATGGCTCCATTCGTGAGACCCCTAAACCCAGGGCTTGTGTGCTTTGTTGTGTGTACATATGTTTGTGCATGTTTTGTGCATTGCATACATCTCATAGCATCCATTGTTAGTTTCAAGGAACTCGGACGTTCTTTCCTTTGCAAGATCAATGGAAATCATGGTTTTAAAAATGAAACTCTTCAGTTTTTCCAAAAAAAAAATTTGCAGCTTTCCTTTGAGCTCCTTGAAACCATTTGGCTTGCATTTGCATCCCATGCGGCCGTCGCATTCGCATCTCATTTGTATTTCTCAGTCTTGAGTCTTTCTTCTTCTTCTATGTCTGAAGGATACCTAGCACACCTATTTAAGACAATGGCGACAATGAATGAAATTCTGAAGAACCAGGAAGATTTGAAAGAGGAGGTCAAAACCCTCAAAGGCCAGATGAATTGGGTTCTGGAAACTTTGCAAGCTCTAATGAAAAAAGAGGAGCACGCTCACCCTGTTACTCCTAGAAAAGTTGTCAGTTCATCGCCTTTTGTGGTTCCTCTAACTCAAGGACCTCCTCAGTATCAAGGGTCAGACCTCTGTCAGCCGCGTCAGCATGCACGACAAAGGCCAAGAAAGCCAGAGAGGAATTTCACTTAGCTACCAATGTCATATAGTCAGTTCTTGCCAGACTTAATCAAAGGTGGATTGATAGTGCCAAAGGAGATAGAGTCAGTGCCTTTTCCATACTCGCCAGGTTTTGACACCAATGCTCGATGTGACTACCATGCTGGGGCACAAGGGCATTCAAATGAAGACTGCAAGATGCTCAGGAGTAAGGTTCAAACTTTGTTAGACTCTGAGAGGATCTCATTCACGCCTCAAGGAATTCAAATCAACAATCCTTTGCCATCTCCTGTGGTTCTCCCATGCCAAGGATCTGCCTTTGGAGAAACCTCGTACCAGCCAGCATTTGGTCTTGGTCTTGCACCAGAATATCATCAGGTGTCTACCAAAAGGGCGTTCCAGCCTCCAACGGTTGTTTCTCCTCAAGGTTCTCGAGACCAAGACAAAAAGAAGTACCCTGTCGAAAGAGGCCAAGTTAACTGCCAGCCTATTCATGTGCCATTGAGCAAACTCTTCCCACTATTGATGCAAAACAAGTTGGTGACTCCTCGACTTCTTAACCCAATGCCAGGACGTTGGCACAATGCAAACCTGACTTGTGAATTCCACAAGGGAGCCGAAGGGCATGACTTGGATGGTTGCCGAGCCTTAGAAGCTACTGTGCAAAGGCTGATCTATGACAAGGATCTGATCCTTGAGGAAGATCGCCCAGAGATTGAATGCAAGTTCCATACTGGTACAATGGGGCATCTTGTTGAGGAATACAAAGAGTTCGAAGTAAGACTGTTAAGCCTGCTAAAGACGCTGACACCTCAAGAAGGGGAGTCGGATGCCAATGCCTTGATTTATGAAGCAAAAGGCAAAAGACTTGTGAGGCCTCTCAAGGTTCTGTATCACAAGGAACAAGTGATTAGTGACGAAGGTGTTCCCCCGCTTGGGTCCAGAAATTGAAATCTTTTGAAATCAATTTACCAAGGTTGGCTGTATTTTGTTCATTTCAGTATTTTCAATTGTATTTTCCATTGCATGTTGAATTTGTATTTGCTTATAAGCTGTTGTACTTTCAAATTGGCAATATTAATGAAATGTTTGTGCACCTTTTGATTAAGTCTATTCGTTTCACTCATTTACTTTAATGTTCATAAAAGCAAAAAAAAATATATCTTTATCTTGTTTCATTCCACTTATCAAAATTGTTGTTAAGCAAAGATTGGGGAGGATGATGAAAACATTATATCCATAATTGCTGTGGTATGCTTTCGATTAAACCTTGTCGGGGATGTAAGGCATTGTTTTAATTCCTATAAGGAAGATAATCCCTCGTTAACCCTTCGAGCCTAGAAGTAGGAGTTTTCTTTTTTTCCTTACAAAAAACCTTTCAGTTCAACCTTGGGGTAGGTAGTTCTCAGTTTAACTTGGTTACGCATTCGAATGCAAGCGCTTCAGGCAAGACACCAATCAGCTCTCTCAAATTAAGCGAACAAATATTGTACAAAGCCGTTCTCCAAAGTGATAAAAAGAAGAGGTCTCATAACCTCAACAAAAAGAAGAGGACTCATAACCTCAAGCAAAGACAAAGAAGAGGTCTTATAACCTCAACAAAGATAAAGAAGAGGTCTCATAACCTCAAACAAAGATAAGAAGAGGTCTCACAACCTCAGCAATAAAGGACAGCCAAATATTGTAAGGGAGTAATGACAACCCTAGGTGTTTGAATCATCATCAACTATCATCAGTTTATTCCTAGCCTATGGGAACCTGAATGTATAGCCTGAGTTAACTGAGCGTAGGGCTGGAGTTCATCACGAAGATGGGGTGGGACAAATAAAATTTGAGCCTTTATCCTTTGTTTCATAAACCGTGAACCAGGCCACGTTACAACCCTTAAAAGACCTAATTGAGGTAAGGTTGTTTTGAAAAGCATACTACAGCAAGGTTGGATAACCTGACTCCTAATGATCTTTGCTAATTGTGTGTGTTGACCACTTCATCTGTCGTGCCGTAAATGACTAGATCCACTTTGTTTTTGATTATTTAATCGCTCCACTGTGTTTGTTTTATCAATAAACTTTGTTTTCAAAAACTTGCATGAATTTTGCATTAATATTGCCAATTTTAAATGAACAACACTGTTTGCGAAACAATTCAATGACAAAAGAATCCCAACAAAGGTAGCCAGCTAGAGAATTTGACTTGATAAAGGAAGTTTAGTCTGGGGCAACCAATTTGAAGGATTTTCTAATCAACTGTTCCAAGAGCTATTGAGTCAGGGGCATAACTCTTCAAAAGTTTAGAATATTGAGGCAATCCTTCTCGAGGTCATCTTATGACAAGTTTGTTTCAAGGCAAGGACGCCCAGGACCCATCAACAGGGGCCAGTTTGTTCCCTAGTTGTTTCTACCGCAGTCTGAGTATTTTGTATTACGAATACAGTTGAACTGGGGCAGTTATGTCGAGGTTCATTTCTCTTCAAAAGTTTGAAGATATTGAAGCATCTGGTATGCCAACTCTTCTGTAAAATCCTTTTGATGACCTATTCTCACAAGATCAGTTAATCAGAAGCAATCAGGTCGAGATTCGGCAAATCTCTAAAAAGTCAATGACATCTCCTCCATCGATCAACCAAGCTGACAGGGGCAAGTGTGTTCAAGGACTTTGTTGTGTAAATGCAGTCAATTTGGGGCAGTTATGCTGAAATTCATGAATCTCTCCAAGAGTTTGAAGATATTGAAGCCTCTTGTATGCCAATTCTTCTGTAAAATCCTCTTGGTATTTTCTCCCAAAAGACCATGTAATCTAAGGCAAAGAAGATTTGAAGATTACCTGTTGCAAGAGCCGTTGTTCGTTATGGTGATCATCATGCAAGTCAGGACGCAGAATGACTCTATTCTTGTGATATCCTTTGTCGGCTCCCCAATAAATTATTGCATCAGTCGATCTTGGCAAATCTCCACGGATATTCCTCATCCAGTAAAGAAATCAAGCTCATGATGGCAATCTTAAGTGAAGTTATGATGCTATACCAAGTGGAACAATACTTTTCCCCAAGAGAAGGTCTTAACCTTGGAGTAGAGCTGTTGATTCTGCATGTTCATCCCCAGTAAGGGTCCAATCTGATGAGATTGACTGGGTATCCTTGTCGAGATGTTTATTTCATCTCCAGTCTCGCTTCCCTTTGTCTGTTTTATCAGCATAAGCATAAGCATGGCATAAGCATTCATATGCACAACATCTTAGCATTTTGCTACCCTCTTCTGGTGTTTAACTGCTTTGTTCACTTATATGTTTATCTCCCCAAGTGACCGGGTTTGTCCATTCTCTCCAATAGAGTCGTCAGCCCTAGGCATAAAGTGCTCATCCTTTCTATATTCCCCACAGAGACCGATTCTCGTGGATGATGGTTGGTTCAGTTATCTTTTCCACATTTGGATAAGATAAATCCCCATTCGAGCTCATTCCTCAATGGTTGGAGTCTTGTTTGACCGTTTCGTTCTAGCTTGATTCCTAGATTGAACTTTGGTCCCTGGCAGGCGTGGTTGCTGAACCTAGTTTGTACGTGCATTTATTTTGCACAGTGTCTCACAGGAAGAATCTTTTACAGATCCACAGTGAAGATATAATTCTTTTCTCCAAAAATGTTGTGATATCAACATCTTTTTGGAATTTATACCCAACAACAAGTAGCAATCTCTTGGAGAAGGTTGTTCTTCTATGGCGATAAGTGGTAGTCTCTTATGAGAAGTTTATCTATCTCTGGTGCTATTCAACCTCTTTGCAACCATAATTGGTGTTCCCCGGGAAGTCTAATCTTCATTTATGCAACCCCGGTACTAACCTATCTGATACTTATATGGATACCTAAAGTCCAGTAATTCCTGGCATTGTTTATCTCAGGTCAGCTATGAACCTTGGTTAGATATGAACCTAAAACCTCAGGTCAGCTATGAACCTTGGTCAGATATGAACCTAAAACCTCAGATCAGCTATGAACCTTAGTCAGATATGAACCTAAAACCTCAAGTCAGCTATGAACCTTGGTCAGATATGAACCTAAAACCTCAGGTCAGCTATGAACCTTGGTCAAATATGAACCTAAAACCTTAGGTCAGCTATGAACCTTGGTCATATATGAACCTAAAACCTCAGGTCAGCTATGAACCTTGGTCAGATATGAACCTAAAACCTCAGGTCAGCTATGAACCTTGGTCAGATATGAACTTAAAACCTCAGGTCAGCTATGAACCTTGGTCAAATATGAACCTAAAACCTCAGGTCAGCCATGAACCTTGGTCAGATATGAACCTAAAACCTCAGGTCAGCTATAAACCTTGGTCAGATATGAACCTAAAACCTCAGGTCAGCTATGAACCTTGGTCAGATATGAACCTAAAACCTCTGGTCAAATGTGAACCTAAACTTAGGTCAAATGTGAACCCGAAGTTTGAAAACCAGGTCAGATATGAACCTAAAGTCTAGTGATTGCTGGCATTGTTTCAATCCAGGTCAAATGTGAACCTAAACTTTAGTCAGATATGAACCAAAAACCTCAGGTCAAATGTGAACCTAATCTCTGGTCAAATGTGAACCTAAAATTTGAAAACCAGGTCAAATGTGAACCTAAACTCAGATCAAATGTGAACCTAAAGTTTGAAACCCAGGTCAAATGTGAATTTATAGTCCAGTAATTTCTGGCATTGTTTGTTTTCGGTCAACTATGAACCCAGGTCAAATGTGAACCTAAACACAAGTCAAATGTGAACCTAAACCCAGGTCAAATGTGAACCTAAACTCTGGTCAAATGTGAACCTAAAGTTTGAAAACCATGTCAAATGTGAACCTAAACTCAGGTCAAATGTGAACCTAAAGTTTGAAAATCAGGTCAGATATGAACCTAAAGTCCAGTGTTTGCCAGTAAACCAACTCATATTGGCATTCAAAATCCAACTCAAATTGGTGTTTGCTAGTATCATCCATACTGTGAGCCCAGTGTTTACTGGTGTGTTATGCTTAAGTCTAATCACTGTATGCACTTTAATCTTATTCCTAGCAGAGGTTCAATCATTATCAATGTCCTGCATCATTTGGCGGACGCAGAGTTTGTCTCTGTCTTTTCTGACTTTTCTTGAAGATTCCGTTTGAACTCTTCAGCATAAAGAACTCCCAGAAAATCTTTTATTGGGTGTCTACCCTTTTATTACAAATTGATCCCCAGTGGAGATCAGGTCTTCTTTCTGGTTTCATGCCCAGAAAGAGTGTGTTTTTATTTCCCCAGTGTCGTCCGGTCAGATATGAACCTGTCGTCCATCTCCCTGGATCTTTCCCCAGTGGATAACACCTCTCTGGCTTCTGTCTTCAGTGAGGATCTGTGGGATTTCCCCTCAGTTTTACTTTTCTATCCCCAGTATTTCCTTAGAGTCTCCCCAGTGAGTCTCTTTTGTAAGTTAGTTTGCATCCCCAGTGAGTCTTTCTCATGGGTGCTAACCTACATCCTTCCCCAGGTGAAGCTCACCTGTGTTTGTTTGCTCTTTATCTTTGATGTCTCGTTTGTCTGCATCTTTGCACTATCATGGCATCATATCATCATACTAGAAGTTCATGGCATGCCAGCATCTGCTCGTCTATTGCATGTCCTTAGCATATGAATTCCATCTAAGGGCAAAAAATTTCATTTTGCTATATTTAAATACCTTTCACTAGAAGTTCATGGCATGTCAGCATCTGCCCGTCTATTGTATGCCCGTCTATTACCTGTTCGAAGCCAAGTTGAGTGGCATTCGTGAAGTTTTCCAAGGTCTCTTCCAACTGTGAGGACTTCCTTTAGAAATTAGTAGCTTGTTGATTTTGTTTCACCGCTTGGCTACCATTTTGATTTTGATTATTGCTCCAACAGAAGTTCGGATGATCTCTCCAGCCCGAATTGTAGGTGTTGGGATAAGGGTTGTTCTTTTGAAAATTAGCATATTGAACTTATTTGATTAACCCTTCCAATGAGAACCTTTCATTCTCATGTGCTTCGCCACAAAATCACACCTAAGTGTTTGTACCTGGCTCACGTTAGCTTGATTTAAGCACCTTGCAGCTAGCTGCTTATTTAACAATTCAATTTGAGCTAATAAAGCAGTTTGAGTATCAATAGTTAATATACTTTTGGGTGTACCTACCATTTCAACTTTTAACAATCTTTCACTCTTGGTGTGGACTCATTCATGCACATCTTCTGAATTAGGTCCTTGACTTAAGGCTTGGTCATTTGTCTAATTGTGCCTCCCACAGAAGCATTCAGCAACATGCGTGTCTCACTCTTTAGACCCTTGATGAAACTTTGCATTTGCTCCATATTATTAAGTTTATGGTTGGGGCACCTGCGCATTAATAGTTTGAATTTCTCCCATGAGTCATATAGGGTCTCCGCATCTTGTTGCTCAAAATTCAAAATCTCAGCCTTTCTCTCAATAAACTGAGTGGTGGTAAAATATTTTCCAAGAAATTATCCTCTAGCTCCTTCCATGTTATAATGGTTCTATTTGGAAGGCATAGTAACTAATCTTTTGTCCTTCATGTTGTACCCTAAATTTTACCCCTTAGATGTCATAACATCTTGCACTTGCATTTAGATTCAATCATCTATGCATTGTTAACTAACCACTTCATCTTGCAAGTTTGTTCTTTTTGTGAAAGCTAGGATCTACACCAGAAAGAGGGTAGAGTCTTCTAAGCCAAGCTCTCACATGATTCAAGGTCTTCTAAGACACTCTTTAGCTCCACACAACCAACCATCACAAGTATCTTGAGTCACAAATTCACCATGCCTTAAACTAGGGTTTTGGTAAGATAAGTCAACCATTGCCACTGATGTTGATCAAGACATGTTCCCAAGCTTTGGAACATGATTCCATATGACACCAAATATCCCTAGAGGCCATCTATGAGATTTGGGAGAGATTGAAGACGCAAGATCATCAGAGATCATCCATGTTGTACTCTTGAGAAATTAGGGTTTGACTGAGGCCTTTGACTGTTAAGATCTTGATCCCAAAATGAAGTATTCAAGTCATTCTCCATCATGACATGTCTAATTGTTGAGCTAAGGAATTAGAGATCAAGTTTTGAGAGGTTTGTTGCAAAGAAGGCAATGTTTGGTCCTTAAAACTTTCTAAGTGTAAAAATTCACTTCTTGTGCAAAATTAGGAAGGCCATAACTTTCAAACCACACATCCAAATTGAGTGACTCAAAGCTCAAATGGAAGCTCTTTCCATGAACTTTAAAGTGTATTAGAGGACCTTTCTTCAAAAGTGCATGATTCTTAAGTTATGAGACTTGGAAGATAAGTTGCCTTTGGGACTTAGTGAAATTTTAGTCATTTTCACCCTAATTTTCATCCATCTTTAACTCAATGTTTCACATAGTTCCAAGCCTCAAATCAAAAATCTTGGACATGAAAGTTGTTCTTTGTTCTTCAAGCTTTACAAGCATGTGTAGAACTCCTCATTTGGATATACCAATCTCAAGTTATGATGCTTTAAAGTTGAGTGTTTCAAATTGTAAAAATTCAATAACTTAGAAATATTTTCTAAGTCTTTTTGTCAATTCATGCGCATGACTTTAGGGCATTTTTTCTCAATGTTACAAACCTCGCCTCAAGGCAATTTCCACATGAACATTGCTCTATCAAATGCCTACTTTTCCAAGAGCCAAAGAACTCACAAATTGGAGCATTGATCATTAAGAAATGGTGCGCCAAAGTAGCTATGTTGCATGATGTTTCATACTTAGAAAATTCAGACTTCACTCCCTTGTGATCACCAAACCTTGTCACGTTTTTTTACATGTTCCTAGGCACTTTGTTAACTTGTCACAACATCAAAATTTTCCTACTACATGCCAACTTTCAAAGAGTTTAGGAATCACTTCAATTGGTGCACTTGACAAAGAGTTGTAATGTAGCAAAGTCCATGACACGACTTTGGTTCCACACCAAACCATGCCATCCAATCTGAACCAAGACTTGGACGAGCATATTGCAGCACCCAAAGCACTTACAAAGAGTCCAAACTTGTCAGTTTATTGGTCTCAAAACTTACTTAAAACATGCATTATCCTTTGACAAACAAAAAAGGAGTAGCAGTCCATTCACGGGAAGGTGAAAGTAACCACTTTATGCAGCATGTTTGACTAAGTCTCTCACCTTCATTCAGGCTGCATCACTGAGCACAAACCAACAAACTTTTCTCTTCCCCAACATCTGCCATAGCCATGCGTGTAGCAGCAACCCTAGCATTTTTCTTCTCAAGACAAAGCTGATATCCAAGGGATCTTCCTTGCAAGAACCAGTTTTTTTTACCTATAAAAGGAGAGGCACTCTCATTTGCTCCACGAACAATAAATATCTCAGCATATCTCTTAGAGAAACACCAATCAAGTAAGAAAGTTTTGGAAGAATTGAAGCACAACTATTGTGAGGAGGAAGAAGTTTTGCTCTGTTGAGATTTTAAGTTCTCAAACTAAGAAGGTGCAGTGGTCTTATTCCACTAGGTAACCTTATCTCTTTCACTCCATATTCAAAAATCATGCTCATATAAATTGCCACTGTCATCATATTATTGTTCTGAATGTTTGTGTGACACATTTTAACACCTTCATCTATTAATGTTTTGAAACACGTTGCGTTTATGCTTGTGTGTTTGGAACTGCTTTTTGATTATCTATCCATGTTATGTTAATCTGAGTTAAAGCAACATGTAGTTTGTTTGGATTTCTGTTGGCTTGATAGGTAGTTGTTCTTACTCATTCTCCCTTAACTAATAATCCCATGTTCATGTACAACTTGTGGAGAGTCTTTCTATTATGGTTAGGATGTTTGTTTGCATCTGCACTAGCTGAGGGTGGTAATATGAAATGGTGTTGGCATGATTATATTTTATGAGGTCTGGTCCTAGTTCTGAACATGACAGTCCCATTTTGTTTTTGTTCTTGATAAGAGCTTTATGTTAAGTTTGCTTAGAATTATGAAGTTTCCATTTGATATGAATGCACCATCATGAGGCTTTCATTGTGTGAGCTTTGTTTGAGTCTTGTTAGCATGAGGATGGCAGGAGAGTAGAGAATGGTATGCTTAGAACTTTTTAGTTTGTTTTAGCTCCATCTTTTCAAGATCTATGTCAGTTGCGAAAACATGTTGTGGTGTTTGTTTTTCTCTAAACCTTGTTGTCTATTTCACGTTGCTGAAGGCGCACCCTTGTTCTACCATGTAAATGCTACAAATTGGTGTTTTATTTCATCTGACTTGATTAAGTTTTGAGGGAGATAATGTTTGGACAAGAGAAGGAGAAACCATGCTTGTTGTTTGTTCTTTTCCTTGTCACGAAGGGTTCATGTTTGTCTTGCATATTGCATGAGAGAGGGGCCTGCGTGGCAGTGAGAGATTGGTGTGGAAGTGTTTTGTCTTTTGTCACTTAAAACACTATGACCGGTTGGTATAGTTCATAAGCATGTGGCATCATAATGTTCATATGTCCCTTTTAATTTCATTTTGGGAATAAAGCTTGGCTTATATATTTTCAGGTGCGGCTTATACAATGGATGTATAGCCACCCCAGTGGTAGACCATACACGATGTAACCCAGGGGTCTGGGGTTCGAATCCCCCTCGCCCCAGACCCCTTTTTGTTGATTTTCCTTTTTCAGCTTTACCTCTTCTTGCATGTTTGGGCCTAGCGAATTTGATAATGGCACCCCACTACTCAGGCCCACACGCTGTAACACTAGCAGTGTAGTTCATCACAATTTACTTACACACCCCTTGTGTTTTGCCATCCCTTTCTTTTATTTTTTATTTAGCTTCTCAATTTTAATTATTCAAAACATTTTCTTTTATCTAAAGCCTCAAAAATTTCATAAACACTTTTTCTTGCTTAATTTAACTCTCCTTAATTTTTATTTTTTTTCATTTTTTTTATTTTAATGATAATTTCTAAAATTACAAAAAAAAACATGAATAAACTTTTCATTAAGTCTTGAACTTCTTGTTTCTTGAGATTTTTGTGAGAGTTTCCTTTGGTGTGAGAGAGTTGCTTAAGTTTATTCCATTAGGGTTTGGTTTGACTTCTTTACTAAGTCTCTTACCTTGGATATTTTTGCCTTTGATTTTACACTTGAATGCTCTCTTTATCATATGTATGTGCACCATGTGTTTATGATTATTGTGAATTGCCTCACTATCTTTTGCCATACATTGACATTTAAATCATACTTTTGAGTTTGACCATGCTTAATTATTGTACATCCCCTTTGAGTTCTTACATGTAATTTCAATCCCTTGTAACTTTCTTGTTTATAAGAAGTTGTTATTCCCCCCTTCCTTCCAAAAGAAAGCCTCTCTATTGACCTCAAAGTCATAGATAGCTCATTATTTCTCCCTTGACCTCATAGTCATAGGATCTCCTTGGCCTCCTAAGAGCCACTTTTCTTACAACTTAGAATTAAGTTAGAGTTCTTGAACTCTATGTGGGACTCATCACCTTGAGTATTCACTTTCCCCCACCATAACTTAGACTTAGAGAGTTTCTTAAACCTTGCATGAGTGTTACACTCATTCCCCTTAGAACTTTGGCCATAGTCAATGGTTCCTCACCCTTAGTTAGGTGAACTACGGTTGCTCTGATTCTTTAGTTAGATACGTAGGCACAAGATGCGACATCTTGGCGAGCATACGTAGTGTACATACCCCTAGGTCTTTACCTTTACCCTTAGCAGATTCCCTTAGCAAACAAACATAACATAACACAAACATTAACAAGAGGTTCCTGTAGAGTACTACAGATACTTAGGATGCTAACACCTTCCCTTAGTATAACCAACCCCCGATCCCCGATCTCTTAGCTTTGTCTTCACTTAGCGCAATTAGGGTTTTCTTCGATCTTTACCCTTTCCTCTGGATAAATCAAAGTTCGGTGGTGAATTCAAAGATGTGTGATGCATTTTAATTAATAGCTTGTTATCTGATTCTTATCGCAACACTTCCAATAAGCGAGAAACCAAAAAATCGCAACCTCACTTGATCTTCCGTGACATTATACGGCTTACACATCGAAGCTGTTTCGTAGAAGCGTGCAAGATGAGCCCACGGATCTCTGATAGCGTTCCCGTCGAACTGATTGTCTCTTAGACCTGAAAGAAAGTGTAATCTCCCATAGTGGGGAGTTATGGAGCAGCCATATTATTCTCGTCTTCCGAATCCGAAGAAAGTGTTGGTAGATCTAATTCGGGTTGGTCTCCTTCGGCCATAATTGCTTCTCTAGCTGCTTTTTTGAGGGCACGTGCAATTTTTTCAATTTCTGGATCGAATGGTAGTAATGTCGATCTTGAGTTGTGCATACACAAATAGAAAATACCTCAGTAGCACTATGATAAACAATAAAACAAACAAAAGCAATAAAAACTAAAAATTAAAAATAAAAATAAAACAAGAAAAATATGTTGCACAAAGCGTTGCCCTGTTGCAATCAACAGTCTCCGACAACGGCGCTAAAAACTTGATGACTTCTCGGCAAGTGTACCGATAATGTCACAATAATAAAAAGATCTAACCCACAAGGACTTTGTTCAAACAGAACAATGATTTGTGCAATATGAAATAAAAACAATAAAAAGGGGTTTTGTAAGTTTCAGTGCAAAAAGTAATTATACGAGAAAACTATGTTACGAAGGCGGTCAGGTTATGTTTTAGAATCCCTTTATCCCGTCTTATTGATGCACGATGCCTTGTATGAATTATCTTATCCTTATAATCTTAGGGCGAATTAAAAAAAAACCGTTATAGCCAATCCCCCACGAAATAACTCACTAACAACTTCTTGGAGCTTTCTATCCCTAGTCCTCTAGCGTAAGCAGTGTTAGGCGATGTACAAACCGTTAATTCTCTATGCCACTACTCGAAGTCTCATATCCCTATTCAACTAGCTTAAGTAGAATAGTTGCCCTAGGCTCAATACATAGGCTACAGGTCAGGAATCCCTATGTATCTAACAACAGATTAATAGAGTATCTCAAATAATAAGCATTAAGCATAAGAAACAACTTAATAAAAATATAATTCAAAAGGTTCATATAAAGTCAAACCGCCATATAATGCCAACAAGATTGAATAAAGTTCATCATAACACAGCCTAACTTAGGAGAATTTAGCTACTCATGTTAAAAAATAGGTACCAATTGAATAAAGAAGAATAACATATGAATTTCCTTGAAGGTTTGGCCTCCAATGCTCTCAAAATCACCCTTTGATGCTGTAAATCGTGCTCCTGGTGCCAAATTTTGTAACCCTTGTAAAAGGGCAAAAAATCCCTTTTTAAAGCTATCAAAATGGGTCAGAACGCGTCAGAAAAGCTCAGAAAAAGCAAGCATTGCGCAAATTATGCAAGCATCATGCGCATTATATAAGCATCGCGCAGACACGATGCACACTTTGCTTTTCTATCGCACACGCGATGCTACGCGTGATTATTCTAGTAGCTGCGTGTTTTTTCACCCTTTTTTACCAGAATTTTTACTAAGTCCCATTCTTCCATACTTGGCTATTTTTCACTCATTCTTGGGTCTTTCTTTATCATTTTAGCTCATCTTTTTCTCATTTTCCCTAATTCTTCGACTGATTATATGTAATGATGGACTGTCATCACAACACCAAACTTGAATCGTTGTTTGTTCTCAAGTAACTCACCTACAACTGCACATTTCAACAGATAACAAGTCGCACAATAACAATTAAACATCACCTTATCTTTATAGTCACCTGACCATTATTCCGACTTCCAACTTCCATTCGACAATTTTGTAAAACGTCTTCAACCATGACCAATACTCAACCTATCTCTCTACTCACTTAACTCACTCAATGGATAAGGTTAACACTCAATCAACGTGCAAAATCAATGATGGACACCCCTGCACAACTTTGGACCATATCACATTTCAAGAGATATACAAAGTTTGATATGCAAGTAAACAACATGTGTGAGGCTTTAAATAGATCAATATTGGAACATAGAGACAAGCCAATAATCACTTTATAGGAGGTATTCAAACATTATATAAGAAAGAGGATCACAAAACAGAAGGAGTTGTTGCAAGGGTATGATGGAGTTATTTGTCCAAGAATCCAACTGGTCATTAAGAAGAATAAAAAGCATACACAAGGGTGGACTCTAACATGGAATGGAGATGATAAACTTTCAACTTTTGGTGTGACCAATGGGATTGAGACCTAATGTGTCAATCTTAAAAAATGAAACATGTTCATGTAGAAAGTGGGATTTGTCTGAGATACCTTGCTGTCATGTAATCACATGCATTTGGAACATCCAAAAAAATAACCTAAAAATTATGTGGTTGAGTATTACAGGTATAATTCATATTTTGAATTCTTTAATTATGTTTTGGTTTGTATGGTTTGTATCATTGATTATGTTTATGATTTTTTTCAGGAAGTCAACTTTTGAGAAAACCTACTCAAATATTGTATTTCAAACAAATGGACCATAATTGTGGCCAATAATTGATCATGTGCCAATTTATCCTCCTGTTATGAGACAAGCAATTGGTCGTCCAAATAATTTGAGAAACAAGACAAATGATGAGACAAAGAACCCTCACGTGTTTTCAAGAAAACTTGCAACAATTACTTGTAAGAAGTGTGGAGAAATGGGACATAACAAGAGAAGTTGTAAGGGTAAAAGAGCAACTGCAAAGCAATACCAAAGGGAGGAAACAAAGCAAAGAAGGTAAAGACCATTAAGGGTTGGAACAAAGCAAAGAAAACAAAGACCAAAGGAAAGAAAAAGTCAAGTGAAAACCAGGATGAAATTGGACTGGGTTCTCAAGCACCACAAGCTACTCAAGATTGAATGTAGTGTTGTTTTTTAATGCTTAGTGGTCTATGTTATGTTATAGTCTGTTATATGTTAGGTTTATGAACCATGATCTTTTTTTGATGTAATGTGGCCTATTATGAACCAATATGGTCTGTTTATGAACCATGATCTTTTTTGATGTAATGTGGTCCGTTATGAACCATGATCTTTTTGATGTAATGTGGTTTGTTATGAGCCGATATGGTTTGTTATGAACAAGTTGTAATATGATATTTTATGATCTTTTGATATAATGCAATTGTTATGCAACTGGTTATTCAACTGTTATGGTTATTTCATTTCAAAATCAAGTAAACTTTATGGTCTATTATAAGTAAATCAACAAGTTATGATCTGTTATGCAACTGGTTATTCATCTGTTATGATTATTTCATTTCAAAATCAAGTAAAATCTATGGTCAGTTATAATTAAATCAACAAGTTATGTTATCAAATATTATAGGTTGATACAAAATATTGGAATTTCATTTTATTATCAAGTCAAATTACACCATATTATATCTTTCAACATAGATCATGTCACAACACATAACCTAAACATGTTGGACCTATCAACTTAAACCAGCAATGTTACGAAAAGGAACCTAAGCATACAACACCAATTCAACTAAGATTATATTTCATTATTGTTGAAACAACATATGCAATTAACACAACAATGGTAACCATCCAGTTTAGCTTCAAATGCATCTTTAATAATTTCATATTCATCTTTATTTCTTCATCTTTCCTGGTGACATTTTTCACCTTTTGCTTCTCATCATTCAAATTATGCAGTAATGACAAAATAACTTCCTTTGCCCTTGGGTTCATTTCTTCATCCAACCAAACAAAGTGGCTACACTTCTTGTAACCTTGCATATGGAGAAATCATTGGAGTAGAATAAAGATACATCAGTGGTGATATAACATAACAGAGAAGAACATCAAAAAAAGCACAAAGGAAATCACACCTTATACATTCCACAATCATAGAAACGAAGTCCAGGGGTTGCATCAGTCCGTGTTGTCATCAATGAAACATCTATACCACAATGACATTCGTACCTCAATGAACGATTTCTGTAGCTACTTTTTGAAACCGATTTCTCAGACAATTTAAGGGAGGAAGACGACTTAGGAAGGAAACAAAAATGGAGGATTGAAGATGAGAAACAAAATTCATGATTGAAAACAAACTGAAAAAAGAAGACGGCTAGGGCAACCTGGGAAACGACGAAGCTGAGTTTCCATTAATAAAGGCAATAATAAAAATTCAATTAAAATCATTATTTAAATTAAAATTGTTTTTTAATACTATAATTAATTACTCTAAATTAAAATATTCAATTAAAAATGATGTAAATGTTCTATCGTGTCATTTTTTAGACTAAAATTGTGAAAATTTCAAGAAAAGTAAACTTTAAAAATAAAAAAAAAATTAAATTTTAAAAAATTTCAAAATAAAAGGACCAAAAATAAATTTAAGACTTCATATAATTATATCTCCTCCAAATCCAGATCGTTTTACTATTCTTGTCCGATCAATTTCTTTGTCCAATAGACAAATCATATTGTATCACAGTGAACAAATTCATGCATTAACATATATTTTTTTTTTTTGAATGAAATTATCATATATATAAAGAAAAGATGGAGTACAAAAAAAGAGGGGGGACTATACCAAAACCCTCAAAGGTTAATTAAATCTAAAGAAAGGCAAACCAACCCAATTCTTTACAAAATCAACCCGAATACACAGAGGAATAGATGAAAAGAAATTAGTATTCGTCAAAGTGAGTCCTAAATTAGCAAGGGCATCTGCACAACTATTCCCTTCTCTAAAAATATACGAAACAACAAAATTCCAATTAGAAACTAAATTTATACAATTTAACCACCTATTCCTAATCACCCCAGGCACACAAAAAGGGGGACTGAAAGCTCTAACAACCACTGTCGAGTCCGATTCCAACCAAATATTACTCCAATTTCTCTCATTAGCGAACTCAATTGCTAACATAGCACCCGAGATTTTGGCAATGAGAGAATTCGTAACACCTAGATGGGACGCAAAAGCACCCAAAAAGGAGCCATCGTTGTCTCTAGCAATGCCACCACAAGCAGAAATACCCGACGAAACGATGGACGCGTCGTCGCAATTCAACTTAACAAAATTCCCTAAGGGGGGTTTCCACAAAACCTCCAAAATATTTGGAGCACGCGGCGGCCGAATTGTAACTTTAAATCTTTTAAGAATTTCAAAGTAATTCATAGAAAGATGAGGACCAACAGCAGTGGCATTGGCCGCAATAGAAATGGCAGCCGTAATAGTAGAAAAAACAGATGAGAAAGAAGCAAAGGTAGCATTAAATCTCACCAAGTTACAGGCCCTCCAAATCGAGTTAAAGGTGAAGATGATGGCAACCGAGCAAACCATCCTACTATGATCATTACTTGCTGCACCGATTATGCGCCAAACATCCGGCCAACCAACAACATCAAAAGAGACGTTAAGCATCCGAGTAAGCCAAACCCAAATGTTGGAGGCAAAAGGACAATAAAAAAATAGACGAGGTTCAGATTCCTCATCCGAGCAACATAAATCACATCTAGATGGAAACGAGAAAGATCGCTTTTTCAATTGTGCATCCGTAGGTAAACGGTTATGAGTAAGTCTCCACACCAAGAAAGACTTAGACGAAGGAATCGACTTGCTCCAAATCCACTTCCAAAAATCTTTAGAAATCCCTCTACTTCTCTTGAGCTCATAAGCCAGCTTGAGGGAGAAATCTCCATTAGAAGAATGAATCCAATATCTCGAATCCGGAAGACTATCGAAAGGAAGATGACAGTTGGCAATGCATCTCTGAATAGACGCCAGAATATTGATGGAAGCCCGAGAGAAATCCCACGAGCCATTGACAATGATATCCTCAACCAGTTGATTATCCACCAATAGCAGAGCATTATCGTCCAAGCATAGCGGAGTACCGCACCAAGAGTCATACCATAATCTAACAGACTTGCCATTGCCGATACACCAAGATGAATTTTCCAAAACAGTAACCAGTTCATTTTTTGCGCTGGACCAAATAGAAGAGAAAATATGATGCTTTATGAAATAGTTTTTACGCATGACACGGCTGCGAAGAAGACTAGCCCAGCTGTTTTTTGAATGAAGCAAGACCCAAGCAAGATTCAAATTGAAAGCTTCGTTCAGCCTGCAAAGAGAACGAAGCCCAAGCCTGCCTTCAGAACACGGAAGGCAGACAGAAGACCAAGCCACTGCAACAAGCTTATTATTCACATTGTCGCCACACCAAATAAATCTGCGAATCGGCTTTTCCAGATCCCGAAGCAGCGACAAAAGCCAATTGTAAACAAACATACTATAATTAATCATCCCAAGAATGGTGGATTTGACCAGCTCCACCCTACCGGTATAAGAAAGAAGCAAACCTTTCCACGACGTCAATTTACTTAAGATTCTATCCGCAATAGGCTATAAGTGAACTCTTTTTGGTCTTTCAATGAAGAGTGGAACTCCAAGGTACACAAAAGGCAGGGATCCCTTTTGAAAACCCGTTATAGCAGCAAAGATATTTAGTCTGGAGTTAGACATTGCACCACCATAAATGAAAGATTTCCTGCAATTAACCTCCTGCCTCGACACTGCCGCATAATCATGGAAAGTATTAATAAGAATATTGATGTTGGAAATTTTGCCTTTGCAGAATATGAACACATCATCAACATACAGAATATGCGAAGGTATCCTTATGCGGTTCGGTCCAGAAATCGGGTCTAATTTATTAGAAGAGACAAGCTGTTGCAGTTTCCTGCTGAGGACATCTTCAGCAAGGCAGAAGAGAAGCGGCGAAAGTGGATCATCCTGTCGAACTCCGCGAGAACAAGAGAAATAGTCATGGAGAACTCCGTTGACGTTGATAGAGATGAAAGCAGAGTGAAGAATTGAATTGATCCACCAACATAATTTATCATTGAAACCAAAATTACGAAGAACTTTCAACAAGAAATTCCAATTAATAGTTGTTAGCTTTTGGATTGGCTAGAATTTTGGTAAAACAAAGTTGTTCAATGTTGATGTCACATGGGTGATGTCTTAACATTGAGCCTTAACATTGAATAATGTTATTTGTTTAAGTTGTTGATGTTTTGAAGTCTGATGTCACATGCGATGTCATGACATCAGATATGCAGATCAGTAAAACATCAGGTTTGAGATGTTTTTAGGGTTAAGCGTATTAGCTGGATTTTGGGAGAGCTGGTATAGTTATTGGATGTGAATATCTTGGAGGAGATATTTTCTATTACAAACAGATTTGATGCAGATTTGTAGGAGTGTTTAAAGGCTGAAGATTTAAGAAGATTTTGTGAGATAAAATCTGTTTTGAAGATTCAGTTTTAAATAATAAATCAAGATCCAAGGCCAAATCATATAGCTATATAAAGCGCATCAATCCTGATGGAAAAGTGACGAAGAAAGAGTGCTAAAGACTGAGAGTCGTTTGAGTCTTCATGTTTGTATTGTAAACCATTCTATTGTGAATTGGTGTTGTTATTTTGAGTTGTTCTTGATCAAAGCTGTGAAGCAGAATCAAGTTGTGTTTTTCAAAGTGTGTGATCTTTGAATTATATCACTGAAGTGATTTAGGGATTGAGTAGTGTTCTCATACCTAAGTGGTCTCTTAGGTAGAAAGTTCATTAGGTAGAGATTAAGTTTAGGAGATGTCAACTGGGTTGTTGAGTCTGTAAAATAATTCTACTGATAGTGAAATTCATCCCTGGCTTGGTAGCCCCCAGAGTAAGTTGTTTAACTGAACTGGGTGAACAATTCTTTGTGCCTTTTCTGTTGTTTTATATTGTCCATTGCAGAGTGTGTTGTTGTGACATCACACGTAACATCACATATCTGGTACCAGAATTTCAATTGGTATCAGAGCAGGCATCCTGCTCTGAATCTGGGTGAGATCTAAGGCTGATACTTTCTGGTAAAGATGGACAAGGAAGTTGGTGGATTTGTGAATAGACCCCATATTTTGGATAACTCTAATTATGATTATTGGAAGCCAAGGATGATTACCTTTTTGAAATCTTTGGACAACAGGGCTTGGAAGGCTATCATAAAAAAATGGAAAACACCTGTTGTTGTTGAGAAAGATGATGCTGGGAAAGACAAAGAAGGCAGCTCAAAACTGAAACCTGAAGAAGAATGGACCAAGGAAGAAGATGAGCTTGCCCTTGGTAATTCCAAAGCTTTAAATGCGATTTTCAATGGAGTGGATAAGAACATATTCAGGTTGATCAATACCTGTGAAGTTGCTAAGGAAGCTTGGGACATCTTGAAGACTACTCATGAAGGAACTTCAAAGGTTAAGATGTCAAGACTTCAACTTCTGACATCAAAGTTTGAAAGTCTAAAGATGAAGGAAGATGAAACTATTCATGACTTTCATATGAGTATTCTTGAGCTGTCTAATGCCTCTAGTGCTCTTGGAGAAAAGATGACTGAAGAAAAGCCGGTGAGGAAAATCCTTAGATCCCTTCCCAAGAGGTATAAGATGAAGGTGACTGCAATTAAAGAAGCTCAAGACATCAGTAAAATGAGGGTTGATGAGCTTATTGGATCTCTTCAAACATTTGAGCTAGGTTTAAGTGAAGAAGAACCTGAGAAGAAGTCCAAGAGTATAACTTTGGTTTCCAGTTCTGAAGAAGCCAAGAAAGGGAAAGAGGATGATTCTCAGGAGGAGTTGTCTCAGGCTATTGCTTTACTGGGAAAACAGTTCAACAAAGTTATGAAGAGGATAAATAGGAGTTATAATCCCAATGTCAAGAACAGTACCTCTAACATCAACAGATCAGGAGAACAAGGGAAGAAGTCTAAAGATGAAGAAAAATCCAGTAATGACAAAGGGATACAATGCTTTGAGTGTGAAGGGTATGGACATGTCAAGAAGGAATGTCCTACTTTTCTAAAGAAGCAGAAAGGGTTATCAGCTTCTTGGTCTGACAGTGAGAGTGAATCTGAAGAAAATTCAGCTAAACTTGTTAGAGCTATGGTTGGGGTTTATGAGTCAGATGATGATTCTTGTGATGATGAGGTTACTTATGATGAACTTGCTGTCACTTATAAAGATCTTTTCATAAGAAGTGAACAAGTGTGTCTTGAAGGAGAAGAGCTGAAGAAAACCATAGTACACTTAAAAGCTGAAAAGACTGAACTTGAAGCTGAAGTCAGTATGCTTAATTATAAACTGGACTCTATAACCAAAACTATCAAAATGTTGAACAATGGTACTGATGCATTAGATAACATTCTTAGTATTGGGAAGATGGCTGCAGACAAATGTGGTTTAGGATTCACTAGTGATGCAGGTTCTATTGAGGTTATCACCTCCAAACCAGTGATGTTAAAACAGATGTTAAAACATCATGACAGAACTCCATCTAAGAAGAAATACAGACACTGGAGATGTCACCATTGGGGATGTTTTGGACACATTAAGGCTTATTGTTATAAGCTACATGGATATCCACAGAAGGCTCATCAGGTTGTTCCCAAACAAAACTGTTATAAAGGAAGGCATGTTACCAAGCCTAAGAAGCAATGGGTCCCTAAAGTTAAGGTTACCAGCTTGATAGCTCACACTTCTTTAAGGGTTTCTACCAAAGAAGATTGGTACTTTGACAGTGGGTGTTCAAGGCATATGACTGGAGTAAAGAATCTGTTGGTAGATGTGAAGCTTCATTCTTCAGGCTATGTCACATTTGGTGATGGGGTCAAAGGAGAGATCAAGGGGATTGGTAAACTAAACTGTGCTGGTGCTCCCAGACTGGAGGATGTTCTTCTTGTTAAAGGACTGACAACAAATTTGATTAGCATTAGTCAACTTTGTGATCAAGGATTCAAAGTAGACTTTACAAAGTCTGAATACATTGTCAAAGATGATAAAGGAGAAGTCATTATGAAGGGAGCCAGGTCTAAGGACAATTGTTATCTTTGGGTGCCACAAGACTCAAATTCTTCCACTTGTGTTTTTGCTAAAGAAGATGATGTCAAAATCTGGCATCAGAAGTTGGGACATCTTCACCTGAAGGGAATGAAGAGAATCATCTCCTCAGAAGCAGTCAGAGGAATTCCCAAACTTAATATTGAGGAAGGAAAAGTGTGTGGAGACTGTCAAAAAGGGAAGTAGACAAAGATGTCTCATCCTAAGTTTCAACATGACACCACCTCCAAGGTCTTGGAACTACTTCATATGGACTTGATGGGACCTATGCAGGTGGAAAGTCTGGGTGGAAAGAAATATGCATATGTAGTTGTGGATGACTATTCAAGGTACGCCTGGGTGAGCTTCATCAAAGACAAATCAGAGGTGTTTGATGTTTTTAAAGATTTTTGTCAAAGACTCCAAAGGGAAAAGGAGAGTAATGTTATCAGGATAAGGAGTGACCATGGAAGAGAGTTTGAGAATAGCAAGTTTGAAGAATTTTGCTCTGTTAAAGGTATAAGTCATGAGTTTTCATCTCCTATTACTCCTCAGCAAAATGGAGTAGTTGAGAGGAAGAACAGAACTATCCAAGAGTCTGCTAGAGCTATGATCCATACCAAGAAACTTCCCTATCATTTCTGGGCTGAAGCCATGAATACTGCCTGCTACATTCACAACAGGGTTACCCTGAGAAGAGGCACCTCATCCACTCTGTATGAACTATGGAAGGGAAGAAAACCTAATGTTAAATACTTTCATGTTTTTGGAAGTAGATGTTATATTCTGGCTGATAGAGAACAGAGAAGAAAATTGGATTCCAAAAGTGATGAAGGAATATTTTTGGGATACTCTACCAACAGCAGAGCATATAGGGTTTTCAACTCTAGAACCAAGGTGATGATGGAGTCCATCAATGTGGTGATTGATGACAATGATAAGCAGGAGGATGATGATGTCCTAGATGATGTTGGAACATCAGTTGGTGAAGTTGCACCAGAAGCTGAAGACAGAAGTCCAACTCCTAGTGTTGCTACTGCTGAGCCTGAAACCGAGCAACCTCATAAAGATCCCTCTATCAGAGTACAGAAGGACCACCCAAAGGAGCTCATTATAGGTGATCCAAATTCTGGAGTGAGGACTAGGTCAAGAGATGTTATAGCAAGTTCATGTTTTGTCTCCAAAATTGAGCCAAAGAATGTTAAGGAAGCATTGACTGATGAGTTTTGGATAAATACAATGCATGAAGAGCTGGAGCAATTCAAGAGGAATGAAGTATGGGAGCTTGTACCTAGGCCTGATGGAGTTAATGTGATTGGCACCAAGTGGATCTACAAGAATAAATCTGATGAACAAGGAGTGGTCACTAGAAACAAGGCTAGATTAGTTGCTCAGGGATACACTCAGGTTGAAGGAATTGATTATGATGAAACCTTTGCTCTTGTGGCAAGACTGGAATCTATTAGATTGCTCTTAGGGGTGGCTTGTAATTTCAAATTTAAGCTTTTTCAGATGGATGTTAAAAGTTCCTTCTTGAATGGTTACTTAAATGAAGAGGTGTATGTTGATCAACCAAAAGGATTTATTGATCCAACATTTCCTGACCATGTGTACAAACTAAGGAAAGCTCTATATGGTTTGAAGCAAGCACCAAGAGCTTGGTATGAAAGACTTATTGAATTCCTGGTTGTGAATGGCTACAGAAAATGAGGGATTGACAAGACTTTGTTTGTTAAAGAGGAAGGAGGAAAACTGATGATAGCTCAAATCTATGTTGATGACATAGTATTTGGAGGGATGTCAGATGCAATGGTGAAACATTTTGTGGAACAGATGCAGTCTGAATTTGAAATGAGTCTTGTTGGTGAGCTAAACTATTTTCTTGGTCTACAAGTTAGACAAATGGAGGACTCCATATTCATTTCTCAGAGCAAGTATGCAAAGAACATAGTAAAGAAGTTTGGTCTAGAGAATGCTAATCACAAGAGGACTCCTGCTCCTACTCATTTAAAATTATCCAAGGATGAACATGGAGTTAGTGTGGATCAAAGTTTATATAGAAGCATGATTGGGAGTCTATTGTATCTCACAGCTAGCAGACCTGACATTTCTTTTACTGTTAGAGTTTGTGCGAGATACCAATCTGAGCCTAAGGTTAGTCACTTGAATCAATTAAAGAGGATCCTGAAATATGTTAATGGCATTAGTGACTATGAGATGTTGTATAGTCATGGATCTGGGACTGAGTTAAGGGGATATTGTGATGCTGACTGGGCTGGGAGTGCTGATGATAGAAAAAACACTTCAGGAGGTTGTTTCTTCTTAGGGAATAATCTGATATCATGATTTAGTAAAAAGCAGAACTGTGTGTCTCTTTCTACTGCTGAAGCTGAGTACATAGCAGCAGTGAGTAGTTGTTCTCAACTTGTTTGGATGAAGCAGATGTTAACAGAATACAATGTCAAACAAGATGTCATGACATTGTACTGTGATAATTTGAGTGCTATCAATATCTCTAAGAATCCTATTTAGCATAGCAGAACCAATCATATTGATATAAGGCATCATTTTATAAGAGATTTGGTTGAAGACAAAGTAGTTGCTTTGGAACATGTTGCTACAGATAAACAATTAGCTGACACTTTTACTAAAGCCTTAGATGCAAACCAATTTGAAAGTTTGAGAAGTAAATTAGGAATTTGCATTTATGAAGATTAAATGTGCTAGAGAGTGTATTAAGCAGTTGTACTCTTTATTAGAAATTGATTTTATTCAACTGCTGAAGGCATACAGGTTTGAAGTACATCATTAGTTACAGATTATCCCAACCCCCTGCATCTAGAAAAGCTTTCCAGTCTTCATCCCAATCATCATCAGTAGCTTGTTGTTGCACAGGAAGCTTCTTGCTTGGTTTCATGGTAGTTTCTGAGGTTCTGCCTGTCTTTGTGGTTCCTGAAGTAGTTTCAGCTGCAGTCATTATTTTGCTCCTCTTCTTAGGTGGATCTGAAGTCTTGTCCTTCTGCTTGAGGTTCTTTGCTGCATCTTTGGTGTTTGCCTGGCTCATTCTTGGTTGCTGAGTGGTGTTGCTAGAAGGAAGAAAGGCTTGTTTTTATAATGCAAACAAGTAGCATAATTTGTATCGACTGAACAGTCAATGTGTTGGAACTTGTGTTTTTGGGAAGCATGGTGTTTGACCATGTCTTTATTTATGTTAGGACATTGTGTTTGGTGATTTTCCAATTATGGTTGAAAAGGGGGAGAGTTAGCCAAGCCAAGGTGTGGTTGTGTATCCTGCTTCTGATGTGATGCAGAAGTTGAGGGGGAGTTTGTGCAGCTGTGTGCAGCTGGAAGATGATTATGGTTTTGAGGGGGAGCTTGACCCTTTGTTGAGCTGATGGAGTGTGTGATGCAGCATTTTGAAGAAGTGCTGCTAGGAGTTTTTTACTAATTTTTATCTGCTGCTGAAGTCTTTGATGTTCCAGAGATTGTTTTAGCCAAAATTAGCCAAAGGGGGAGATTGTTAGCTTTTGGATTGGCTAGAATTTTGGTAAAACAAAGTTGTTCAATGTTGATGTCACATGGGTGATGTCTTAACATTGAGCCTTAACATTGAATAATGTTATTTGTTTAAGTTGTTGAAGTTTTGAAGTCTGATGTCACATGCGATGTCATGACATCAGATATGCAGATCAGTAAAACATCAAGTTTGAGATGTTTTTAGGGTTAAGCGTATTAGCTGGATTTTGGGAGAGCTGGTAGAGTTATTGGATGCGAATATCTTGGAGGAGATATTTTCTGTTACAAACAGATTTGATGCAGATTTTTAGGAGTGTTTAAAGGCTGAAGATTTAAGAAGATTTTGTGAGATAAAATCTGTTTTGAAGATTCAGTTTTAAATAACAAATCAGGTCAGATATTATAGCAGATCCAAGGCCAAATCGTATAGCTATATAAAGCGCATCAATCCTGATGGAAAAGTGACGAAGAAAGAGTGCTAAAGACTGAGAGTCGTTTGAGTCTCGGTGTTTGTATTGTAAACCATTCTAGTGTGAATTGGTGTTGTTGTTTTGAGTTGTTCTTGATCAAAGCTGTGAAGCAGAATCAAGTTGTGTTTTTCAAAGTGTGTGATCTTTGAATTATATCACTGAAGTGATTTAGGGATTGAGTAGTGTTCTCATACCTAAGTGGTCTCTTAGGTAGAAAGTTCATTAGGTAGAGATTAAGTTTAGGAGATGTCAACTGGGTTGTTGAGTCTGTAAATTAATTCTACTGATAGTGAAATTCATCCTTGGCTTGGTAGCCCCCGGAGTAAGTTGTTTAACTGAACTGGGTGAACAATTCTTTGTGCCTTTTCTGTTGTTTTATATTGTCCATTGCAGAGTGTGTTGTTGTGACATCACACGTAACATCACATATCTGGTACCAGAATTTCAATAGTGTCGAAGGCTTTTTTAATGTCGACCTTTAGAGCAACATTACCACACCAAGCTTTAGAATCCAAAAGATTAATCGCCTCTGAAGCAAGCCCAATACAGTCATGGATGTGTCTACCTTGAATGAAGCCACGTTGTTCCTGTGAAACTAGAAAAGGCATTAAAGTAGCCAGCCGGTCAGCAATGATTTTAGTTATCAGCTTGAACTTGAAATTTGATAAGGCGATGGGACGAAATAAGTTCAAAGCAGCAACACCCTTAACCTTCGGAATTAAGACAATAGAGTTGGAATTAAAACCAGGCAGAATCCAACCGTTGATGAAAAAATCCATAACAGCATTAGAGACGTCCACTTTAACGATATCCCAATAAGATTGGAAAAAGTTTGCTCCAAAACCATCTGGCCCCGGGGCACTATCTTTATTAAGCGCGAAAACAACCACATAAATCTCTTCCAAAGACGGTAATTGCGTGAGAACAACATTCATATTGTCGTCAACGAGGCGGGGAATCGTGTCATCAACCAAACTCATGTCCTGCAAAACAGAAGTGTTAGCAAAAAATAGATTTTTGTAATAAGTTACAGTGTAATCAGCAATGGCCTTAGAGTCTGTCAGCACAACATCTTCATGCTTAATCATGGAAATAGGCTTCAGCTTGGATTTAATCTTAGAGACTCGGTGGAAGTACGCAATATTCCGATCACCCTCCAAATGCCAAATGGTCCTGGATTTTTCCTTCCAAAAGCACTCTTCCACATCAAGAGCCATTGAGAGAGATTTGTGCGCCTCAATTTCTTGTTGCTTAAAAGAGTCATTCAAACCTTCCATCTGAATTTTATGATGAATATTACCAAGTAACTCTTCAGCACTCTTAACATTAGAGGTGACATTCACAAAGACATTTTTATTCCACTCCTTAAGTTTATGTTTCAACAGTTGCAGCTTTCGGGTAAGAATATACATGTGGCAACCAAACACCTTTATAGACCAGACCGATTCAATCAGCTTTCTACAATCCTTGTGTAACGACCAAGCCTTAAGAAATTTGAACTGATAAACCACACGGGCCGTGTTAACATGAAATTCGAATAACAACGGAGAGTGATCAGAAGTATGTCTGATGAGAGTAGAGACAAATATTTGATTGCAGACATCAATCCAAAGAAGATTTCTAATACATCTATCAAGACGCCTCTCAACGGAGTAAGATGAAACACACTTGTTGGACCAAGTGTAGAGCTCTCCAATAGTTGGAAAGTGAATGAGACTATTACTGTCAGACCAATTCTTAAACTCTGTCATCAGAGTTCTGGCCGGAGAAAATCTACCACGATGTTCATGAGCACCAATGATAGCATTGAAATCTCCCAAGAAAGACCACGGAAGAGAATGAAATGCGAGAAGTTGTGTGAGATCAGCCCAAAGCTCCCTCATTTTAGAGAAATCGGTGGATGCATACACAGCAGCACAAGCAAGCAAATGATTATCCAAAACAAAAGAGAAGGCGACATATTGATCAGAGGCAGATAGGATGACATGAGAGATATCAATTAAGCAAAAGCACCATAAAGATGGCAGCACTTTATTGTTGACAACAAACATTTTGAAACTTAAACCATGAAACCAGTTGGAAGGGAACTTAGCATAAGTCATTTTAGGCTCAGCTATGAAAATGAAATCAGGATGATGAAGCTTAATGAGACGTTAAGCGCTAATCTTGAAGGAGCATTAGCAACTCCACGAATATTCCAGGAAAGACACTTCATGATGTAAGACGTTTAAGTCCTGCTTGAGACCTTGTTGAGTATTATTGTTTCTGCCTAGAAGACTGCTTCTTTTTAAGTTTGTTCAGAGCCGGGGAAAACACACCTTCATTCTGAATTGGTTTATCCCGAATAGTTTCCAAAGCGGCCCATGAGTTGTTTAGAAAAACCGCATCTGCAGCAGGTGAATCAGACACAAAATCATCTTGTGTAGCTTCTATAAATGTGGCTAGTTGAGACTCCGACTCCACCAAAGGTTACGAGACGAAGTTGAGCGGATTAGGAATGACGAGATTCTGCACTAAAGAGGGCAAAATCAAATCAGCCTCATTATTGATCTCCGAATCATGACAGGCATTATTCGAGTTAATGGAGTGAGTTTCATCCTCAGCAGCAACATCCATGTGAGGAGGAGCATCCTGCGAAGAAGGAACTGGTTTAGGAGCAAAAGTCACCTTAATTTTTTGGTGTGGTTGGAGTATAGGTTTCTGTAAATGTTTGCAGTGATTCACATCATGCCCAGATTTCTTACAATGAGAACACAAATCAGGGAGATTTTCATACTCGATATCGGAGAAAAAGGCAAAACCCTCCCTTTCGACGAGACCATTGTGGTTGAGAGGTTGTGAGAGATCCATGTCAATCAGAACTCGAACAAACTGACTAAAAGTTCTATCGACCCTAGATTTAGAAGACGCCGCATCTATGCAGATGGGAGTTCCCACACAGCTGGCAATGGAAAATAGGATACGCGGCCTCCAGTATTCCTGAGAGAGACCATAAAAACGGACCCAGACCTGCGCAGAAGAGTTGTGTTGAGAGGCTGGGTTGAAGTCTTTCGACCAAGCAAAAATTTTCAAAGAACCTAGGCTTAAGCTGATCGGTCCCTTTGCTCTGACGCGTCGCATATCTTCCACATTTGAGAAAGTGAATTCATAAAAACCCTTTCCAAGTGATAAAACTCCCAAGCTTTTGATATCATACCAGATCTGAGAAAGTTTCGATTTAAGCGCTGCAACTGTAAGAGGTGATGAGCCTTTGGGCCAGATGATCCGCCCGTGAAGGTTGTTCTTGCATTCGTTGAGACCTGCCAAGTATTCTTCTTCTGGTATCGTAATGGGGGGCCGGTCCCCTTTGATGATAGGCTGAGGTAGCTGAGAAGTTGGGATGTCACAAACACCTTTAAGAGCTTGTGCAAAAGATTTCGTGAGTGGGGGTACGGAAGTGGAAGCATCTTGCGCAGATGAAACCTGAACTAGAATTTCAAGAAATAGGTCAGAAAACTCCATGAGAAAAAAATAAGATATACATTCAGCACTCAAAGAAGAGAAAGATTCCGCCGGTGGCGAGAAAAGTCAATCGGCGGCGAGAAGTACATTTAGATTTATAAGAGATTTAAATAGATGTTACCATCTGCGTGAGCGAATTTCGATTTGCACTCCTCGCATCAACATATTTGATTCACCAAATAATTTGTAAGTCTTGCAAAGTCCAAAAACTGTAGGTGTTTTTTAAACTTTTTTTTTTGGTTGCTATTTTCAGTTTCTCATCAGAATGTTTTTTATTTTTGTCAAAGACTTTATAAAGAAAAGATAAATATTAAGGACTTCGGACATTGATGAAATACTATCTAGATAATTAAAATTGAAATAACATGGATCATAAGATCCTACAAAATTTAAAAAATAGTTTAAGGGTAATATGTATGTGTATTAATTCATATAAATTTTATTTCATTTGTAAATTATACAAATCAAATTGTAAAAAAATAATTTGCAGAATTGAATTTTGAGTTCAACGCTGAACTTATCATGTTCCGCCTCACTTTTGAAAGAACTTAAACGGAATGGGTCGCCTACTTTCACCTAGTATTTTAAGTTAGTTTCTTAACTGTTTAATAAATGGTTAATTATATATATATATATTAATGGTGATGCACTGACAGTGTTAAAAAGTTTTACACTATCAACCAATAGAAATATAATGTCATTTAAATAATTTAAAATTTTCAGTCTGACTTGGTGAGATGCATGTTCGTCATTGGTTGACAGTGTAAAACTTTTTTACACTGTCAGTGCATCACCCTTTATATATATATATATATATATATATATATATATATATATATATATATATATATATATATGAGAAAAAAGGAAATGCACTGACAGTGTAAAATATTTTACACTGTCAACCAATCACAACCATGTATCAGAATAAACATATTTTTATTTAAAAATACTGATATTACATGACAATTATAAACATTTTGATTGGTTGCATGTGTAAAATTGTTTTATACTGACAGTGCACTACCTTTAAACCTATATATATATATATATTCAAAATTAAATTGTTTATCTTCTAAACTAAGAAAACAGTGATAAACTAGTTTTGTCCTCTCTACATAGAAATCAATTCACAATTCTCTCATCTTAAAGAAAATCCCAACCGAACCAAAGTCTCAACCTAAACCCCTACCGTCCACCAACCTTTCTGCTTGCCATACATTTGTTTTGTTTTACGGTCCACACGCGTCCAACATATTAGGCAACTAAACCGGTTTTCCAAAATAGCATAAAAACTTCAAGGGTTTTTGTGGTCCATTTTAAATCTATTTTGAAGAAAAAAAATATCCGATTTAAAATTATAATAGCATGAGATTTGATATACTTCAAATTGTTGTGTCAAAAAAGTCTATGACACATATTGAATATTTTACACTAATGTAGAAAATAAAACTCAACATGTTTCCTGATTCAACTAAATTTTAATTAACAGCAATATGTATGACTTAATCTCGGTTAGTTTTTATAACCAATTTATAATTATAAATAATTTATATTTTATCAAAATTAATTTTCAATTTTGTAAAATAGTTATAATAACGGTTTTATTCATAACTAATTTTATTATTAGTTTTGATTTGTATTTTAAATCATTGTTTACAAGAAATTTTTATATGAAAAAATTAATTTTTTTATTTTAAGAAAAAATAATTATGTTCAAAAATAAAAAACTTCTTTTTTTATTTTTGGAAAATATATATTTTTTATTTAAAAAAAACTTTTTTTAAAAAATAATTAAAAACTATATTTAATATATTTAATTTTATTTTCAAAAAGAAAATCTTAAAGAAAAAAAAAAATTGAACTAATTTGATTTTTATTTTGGATATGAATATCCAAATTATTGATTTGATTAAAATTATATTAATAATATATTTAAAATATGAATTTAATTAAAACCATTCTAATAATTAATTGATTTTTATAAATAATTTAAATACCTGGTAATTAACCACCCTTCATCTTATACACCAATGAAATAATTGAGTTTTGGTTGTGTTTGAGCATGAATACAAGGGTGTAAGAGAAAATTGAGAGGTGTAGAAGATAACAAAAGATGACTTGTCGTAAATAACTTGTCTTTAGGCTGCATGCGTATAAGGTGAGACACGTTGGCTATTTGTATCATTCTATTTTATTGATGAACTGCGTCCGGCTTCAAAACGACAAGACAAGACAGCATATGAATTGTGAAGTTGCACCAAATTGTAGTCTTAACGGGTCCCATGGTGCGATGACAATAGGTATTGAATCAAGGATTTACCGCATTACATTGTGACCTATAACGAATATATATTTTATATTTTAATTTTTTTTAATGATATTGCAAATGATTGGTTTTCTATTGGACATTGTAAAATTATTTTTATATTGTCAATCAATAACGATTATATATTTTATCATATTACGTGTATATTTCAATTTTTTTTATAATATAGAGAAAAAAGATTATATACTGATAGTGTAAAATATTTTTACACCGTCAATCAATCACAGGCGTATATTCTATCAAATCAAAAGTTTAATTTTAAAATACTTATATAACATGGCGAAATGTCATAATTCTATTGAATAATTGTGTAAAATAAATTTACACTGTCAATACACTATCTTTACTTTCTATAATATAACTATTAATTTTTTATTAAATAACAGTGTAAAATTATTTTATATGCGTAACATAAAAAATTCTGATACTTAAATTAGATAGTTTGTACTTTATAGGCACGGTGGTCAACAGATTTGAGATTAAATATCATTGTTTTTAATCGTATAATATTATTTATGAGGTTGAAAATATTTCGATTTTAATCCTTAAATAGAAAAACTAGTGACGTGGATAAATGTTGTTGAGTCAACATTTTTATCATTTTTTAAATATATAAATTCAGAATGAAATAAAAAGAGGAAGGGCTAAATCTGAAGACCAGAAAGGTTTTCAACCACATCATTCTACTTCTTTATACCTTGTCCGTGCACACAAAAAATAGGGAAAGCAGAGATCTTTTTGTCCAACATTTAGGATATGAAAAATTGCAAGTATTTGGATGTCAAGATGTCACAAGGCTACATGTTACAAACACGATTGAAACCATAGGATATGTCTTTGGAAGTGCAATACCTAGGATATGAGTTTTCATTTTTGTTTTTGGGATTATTACTTCGAGAATATATATATATATATACATATATATATATATATATATATATATATATATATATATATATATATATATATAAAATTTATGTTAGAGTTTGCAGTGAAAATTTAACTTATAATATATAATACGTGTTGGAAATTAAAGGAGAAAAGGGAAATTGGAAGGAGGTAATGATATATATAATATAAGAATTTAGATTGTTTTGGAAATCACTCTATTAACCATCTTTTAATGATGATGCATCATTATTTTAGTGGTAAATTTTGTCTAATACCAACTAAATTCAATTGGATTTTGGTTCGATTGCAACACAACCACACTTAATGCACTTGCTTGAGCACTTTTGTGTCATTAAGTTAAGGAACAGTAGCAAAAGGAACCATAATTTAACTTTTGTTTAACAAGTATCACAATGAGTATCAGGAACATAACTCAATACTGCTTTTGTTCATAGCACATATGGAGACAATTTGTCATTTTCAATGTTACAATACTTGGGTAGCTGCGCTGGAGATTTCAACTATTATCTTCATCTAACCTTATTTTTTCTGCAGCACAAAACTGGTTTGAAGCAAGTCTAGAAAATTCAGGTTGCACCCAACCACACCTCTATAAATCATTTGAACTTGAGTGGACATCACCAACCAACCTGGCAAGAACTTTTGAAATGGTCAAGGATATCAACGATGGTAAAGAGCTGTGGAAGATTGCTGTTAGAATCCATCACAAATAGACCGTGGTTTCAAAGAATAAGGAACACTTTGAGATGATTGTGGTTGATAAATAGGTAAGTTTTCTGCAACCATGTTCACTTCAGTTTTTTAAACCTTTAAAAATGGTTAGGCATGTTTCTTAATATGGGTAGTAAGTTAAACAAACACCATGATATGTTCTGTTATGTCTTTAACTCACCTTCCACTATGAATAAGCAATTTGTTTTTAAAGGTCACAACTTGAAGATCCATGTTTAACTTACCTTTCCGTGTTTTTTTTTAACTTCATGGATTTGTGTTATGACCTCAACTCAGCTTTTTCATGCATTTTGTTGGTATGTTTCATGTTTTCATAACACCTATTTGAACATGACATTATTGACATTTCAGGGATCAGATATTCATATCAAAGTTTCAACTATGTTTAAACAAGATTTTGTTTCTGTGTTAGCCGTCAATAACACGTATACCATTGCAAATTTGTAAGTGATATTGAATGAACTTTTGTTCAAGGCTTTTGACCACAAATATGTGTTGGTTTTCACTGGTGGTACTTGTGTCTGCGACAAAACAAGCACGATATTCCTCCAAAAAAACATGAACTTCACACCATTTGTTGATATTATATGTGGAAAATGGAAAATGGGTCTTTTAATAGGTATGTTGATGCATATATGGTTGGAAAATATTATTCCATTATGTTATATCGGATTTTGTTTTAACATTTGATTTGTTTATAAAATGCATTGTTGCAGATGTTATTAGAATGGTGGCAGACATTGGTTACACACAATTACAAAGTGACAGCAAAAAACAACAAATTAATTTGGCCTTGAAGGACTTGGGGTGTGTATACAACAACACTGCACCTTTATCATTGTTAGTGCTCTGTCTTGATCGTTTAACTTTTTGGTAACCATCTTCTTTTCTATATTTGTAGTAACAACACAATACATTGTACATTGTGGGAAGGTTATGCTTTGCAGTTCCATGAATACATTAAATAGAGGAAAGACACTTCATTATCAACAATAATCATTTTACAATTTGCAAAAGTCAAAGAGGAAGGTATACCATAATTATATTAATTTTTTAGATATGTTTTTCATTCATTATTTTTACCACATTTGATATGTTATTTAACTACCATGTAACAAAGTATCCTTTACGTGTTTCAAACACATTCAATCTAACTAAGTTGCACATCAATTATGACTTACCTGACATTAAAGATTTCCTAAATAGGTTCTCCCTTCTTGCATATACTATACATTTTATTTAACTCAATTTACATATGATTTACATTTCCTTCGCCATGCTCATCCTTTTAGAGATTTTTTTACATAGGATCCCAAAAATGGAAGTCAAACAAGGATCAAGTCAAACTTTGACTACACAATCACTTAACTGGTCTCAAACTTTAGGAAGTTCTCAGCTTACACCTTACAATAAATTCATGTATAAGGCTATAATACTTCCTCTCAGTGAGATTATACAACTTAAAGATGTAACTAATATTTGTTTGTTTTCATTTTTATTATCCATTCATGGTTGTGTATTTCGTATACTCATGTAGTACCAAATTGACATTTTTTTCTTCCCCACAGTTCACTCAATGTGTTACAGTAGCAAAGAAGGACAAACTAAGAGCATCCCACAGAGGTTATTATTACCAGGCATGTCATGAATGTCCAAGGGTTGCCAAGGGACATCAACCACCTTACATTTGTGGTGCTGGCCATAATAGTGAGACTGAAATTTACAGGTCATACTTTCATTTCAATTTTCCTTTTAACCTTCACTACTTTAGTTTAGTATATGGACCTAATTTACTTGCATAAATATGTATAAGATTCTACTTGAAGTGGTAAGTGATGGATGTCGTGCAACGTTTGTTCTTTGGAACCGTGAGTGTTCACAACTCTTGAAACTATCTGCCGATCAAATGCGCAACAACATACTTAAGGTCAATTTAAATTTTGTAATATTCACATACGTAATTTTGTGGGAATTTCTAAATAGTTTTATTTTTGTTACCCCTTTCCAAATAGGCTGGAGTTACCGACCCTCTTAAATATCCTTTAGCACTTGATGCTTTGCAATGGTTTTCCTTGAGGATGATAGGGAATATAGTAGAGCTATTAAAGATGTAAGTAAGTGGGGGTCTGGGCATTTTTTAAGAAAGTTGTTTGTCGTTATGCTGTTGTCTGGAACTATAAACAGACCCGCCCATGTATGGAATCAAACTTGGTCCTTCTTATCATATGGTATTTTGAACAAATAGACAGAGGTTCCAAATAACCAAGGTTTATCCACTTTTCTTTATCATTTTACATTACTACTTACATGAACGCATACACTGCAGCTGCTAACCAAACTATATCAACTCATGAAACACTTTTGCTAATCATTGCAGAACTGCAGTTGACAGAAGATGAATTACACAATTTGACTTTGATTGAGATTGAAACTTTACTTTAGGCAAACCGCAAGAGTCTTAGAGATTTCAAGCCAATTTTGCCTCCTAATAGTTATGTTCTTCAATAACTGGGCAACAGACTTATCTATGAAGAGATAAGTTACGATATCGCCGTAATGAAATCTGAGTTCAATGATCTTTTCAATGCACTTACAGGTATCTTCATTATTACGCTTACTTCTTATTTTTTAGTTTCACTTTAAACTTTTTAAAATGATAGTAGTCTCTTATTATTTTTAGATGATAAACGCAACATCTTTGACAAAATAATGTTGGTTGTTACAAACCAGAAAGAAGAAGTGTTTTCCTGCATGGCTATGGCGGTACCTATAAAACATATATGTAGAAAACACTTGCAACTTCTTTGAGATCAAAACATGAAATTGTTTTAACAGTTGCATCAAGTGGGATTACTTCTCTTTTATTTCTTGGCGGTGGGACCGCTCATTCTAAGTTTAAAATACCTGTCCCAACTATGGAAAATTCAACATGCAAGATTGACTTTGGCGATGACCACGCCAAACTACTTCGCCAAACCAAGTTGATGATTTGGGGTGAGGCCCCAATGGCTAGCAAATTCTGTTTTGAAGCTCTTGATAAAACTTTAAAGGATGTTATGAGTAACTATAGCAATTCAGATGAAGTTTTCAGAGGTAAGGTACTTGTTTTCAGTGGAGATTTCAGACAGATTTTGCTTGTTATCCCAAGAAGGAGTAGATCTGATATTGTTCACTCAACCATCAATGCATCTTACATTTGGGATTCATGTGAAGTGTTAACGTTAATACGAAATACGCGGATGCAAGAAGATCAAACTACTTAAGAATCGCTTGATATTGCTGAATTTTCAAAATGACTTTTAAAATTGGGTGAGGGTAGGATATCTGAGCCTAATGATGGTTATGCTGATATTGACATTCCACCTGAAATACTAATTCAACAATTTAATGACCCTATTGTTGCTATTGTGGAAAACACTTATCCTTCTTTCATGGATAATTGTACATCTTACGACTACTTGAAAAGTCACACAATTTTGGAATCAACCATTGAAGTGGTTGATCAAATAAACAATCATATTCTCAATATGATGCTAGGTATATTTACAGTAACATTTTAACATATTCTACATTTTTACTATAACAGTCCTTCTTGATTTTTTTAATATAAGTTTTTTAGTTTCCTTGCTTATTTCAGGTGAAACCAATGATTATTATAGCTCTAATTCAGTTGATCGATATGAAATTCATGATACCAACATTAACAAAGTCCTTAGTCCTGAATTCCTCAGCTCTCTTAGGACTTCTGGGTTGCCCAACCACCTTATTAAATTAAAGATAGGGACACTAATCATGCTTATGAGAAACATCGATCAAGCTGAAGATTTGTGCAACAGAACAAAACTAATTGTTACAAAAATGGCTAATCATGTTCTTGAAGCTGAAATAATGGGTGGGAAGGGCCATGGAAAGTGATATACATACCACGAATGGATATGTGCCCATCGCAATCACCTTGGCCTTTCAAACTAAACAGGAGAAAATTTCCAATCATTGTATTGTACGTCATGATGATTAACAAATCTCAAGGACAATCTTTGGATTGGGTTGGACTTTATATCCCCAAAGATGTCTTCAGTCATGGCTCACTATAAGTCGCAATCTCAAGGGTATCTAGTAAAAAGGGTATTAAAGTCTTGATACACGACAAAAACAACTAACTAAAGTCTTCCATTGCTAACGTCGTCTACAAGGAATTCTTCAAAAATGTATATCCGATACTTATATTTGGCTTTTCAATATCATATGATTTATGTTTTATGCAATATTATATTTTACATCAATATTGGATTTTTATTTGTAGAATATACTAAACAAATTCATTCTTCTTCATTTAGACTGCTCCATCACTTTTTTACTTTAGTTATTTGCATGATACTGTTGTTGCAAACTTAATAGCATAAATATTTTTAAAATAAGCAGCTATAGTTTTCTCATAGACCTCGTAAAGTTGCACATGCATTTTTCACAAATTTATATTTTACTAACACTACTTTGTTTCTATAACAGGGTCATTTTCACCATGACTTCAAGAAACAACTGATGGTACTCATCATTGTACAACAGTGCCATTATTTTGTGTAACACCTGATTCGCTATCCAGTTTTTGTCTTTGACTTGAACTTTTGCATCTAATTATATGCATTTGAATTTTTTTGCAATGAACTCATATGTTATATTCAATTTGTCGAACTAATGCCATTACTTTTTTAACGTGACAGTTTATTTATTTTCAATTCCCTTCATTTCTCCTTTATAATTTTTGGTGTTCATGGCAAAATCATTATTATCTACTCAAATCAAAACAAAAGTTTATAGTTGTTGACTTTTAAAAGTTTGTTTATTCATAATGAAACATACATTACTTTTTTAAAACGTTTCCATGTTTTTAAATTCACGTACTATATTTTAGAAAGCTACTAATGATATATAATACATGGAATGACTAAATACATGCAAAGCCACATATTTTTTAATATCCTACATTCATATTACATAGAAAAGAAAACATAACGTCGTTCTGAGTTACATAACTCATTCACAGTACTGAAACTTTCATAACAACAAAAGTTGGATTACAATTATGTTCCACATAGTTAAACACACATACAACTCAAAATACTAGACAAAGACACTAGCAAATCATCACTGCCACAACAACCATAGGACACAATAACATTCATACTAAACCAACAAACATCAACTAAACACTACCAAACTAAAAACATCCATCTGTTTAAAACGGACACGTAAAGACGATCCGGTGGATTCGTTGTGCTAAAGCAAAGGTTATTGTAATACCCCATCTTATTCTAAAGTTCTCTAAATAACATTAGTTGAGATCAAATGAGTTTCTATGTGCTCTGAGAATTATCAGTTGGGATAAATAGAGTAACTAGTGAGCTCGGATTGATTTAATTAATAAAATTCGACTCTGACCTTATATTAATTGGTACAATTGAGACATTTTGATAACACTAATATTGGCCATTTTACCACTTAATATTCTTCTCCTACCTCATGTGTCACTCTTACCAACTTTACCCTAAATGATATTTTCTATGTATAATTCTTTTCCCTTTATTTCAAGAAAGTGGGAGTATTAGAAGAAACAAAGAAAAGATAGTAAGAGAAGTAGAGAGAAAGAAGAGAAAGAGGAGAAAAAGCGAAAGAAGAAGAAAACCTAGAAGTGGAAGAAGATGAAGTTTTCATCATTCATCATCTCACTTTCATCACTAACAACTTCATCATCATCTTTCTAGAGGTGGGTTATAGTTAGATACCATCATTGTAGAAGTAGGAAAGTTAGGTTTTGGGAAAAAATGGAATTTATGAGTACATGATTCTTCTACTTCCATGATTGTCCATAAATATATATAAATCATGTTGTTTATGATATTATGTTGCTATGTTTGATGATGTTTTGATGGAAATAGGCATGGGTAGAGATGGGGGTGAAATCTCTTCGTTGCTGTCATTATTCTACATGTATCTATCCAAGAATCGACGCGGTTGCACAGCGACCCTATAGCGAGATCAACGTAATTTGCAACTCTATTACGGTCGCACAGCGAGCTCGCAGCGAGCTGTAGGCGAGCCCTCGCCTTACGGTCACACATCGACCACTGAAGCATTTTGCTTCTGCCTCTTATTCGCCCAAAGCTCGCACAATGAACTCGAGGCGAAGTGACGATTTAGATGACAATGCTTGTGCATTTGATGCCTAGGTGTGTATCTTTGACAAGTAGTTATCTAATGGTGAGGTGAGGCATTATATGGAACATGTGTTAGTTTTGTGTTATTGTGATTAATGTGAAAATGTTACCTTGTGATAGTCGAATACAATCACACTTTGTGTATTTGATCACATAGTCAGAAATAACCCTTGAGATGTTTTGTCCCAAGAGTTGATTCTTATGTAGAGCTCCTTTGGGATGTACGCATTATTACTTTCACAGGTTTGAGTCCCGTGTGTACGAATAGAGCTTATGGGTAAGAGGTTTGAGATGGGTAGAGTCCCATGGGAAGCGACGATTCATGTGGAAAGTACTTTGAATCTGAATCCATTTTGTATGTCAAAGTAGCTACAAGGATCCGTGACTCGTGTCTATAACTCTAGATGTAGAGTTGGCCAGGAAAAAATGCCTTGGTATGGTTTCTGATTAGTGATAGTTTGAGTTGTTGAACTCAAGAGACATGTTGTCATTTAATGCAAGTTTTATGTGAATTCAAGTCTCTTCCCTTTTCCCCATTGGGACTTGAAGTACTAGATGATTAGAACCTTGTAGAGCCGAGAGAATCCATAAGATAGGGAACCCACTGGGATTATTATCTCACCCCATGTTGTTGGTTATTTTCAGGTAGTTCCGATTCGGCGAAGGGTAAGGACAAGATAACTTGATTGTTCTTACTTATCTCACCTTTTGGATGGGTTTTCGCTATGAAGACTCTTGTTTTGAGATTATTATTTAATGATCTAGTTCTTAGTTGTATTTTGAACATCTTGTATATATATTATTCCATTTTTAGTGTTATGTTTTGGCATGTATTATGTACAATGTGTTACTAGGAACCTGTATATTTCAGTACCAAATTTGCAACCATGTATGATATGAATATTCTAGACATATATTATATATGGGTGTTACAGTTGGAATCAAAGCAGGTCGTATCCTCGACCTAGCCATGAAATATTATAAGTATTTCTTTCTGTTTCATATGTGTGATGTCATCATCGTTCTAGATGTTACATTAATAGTATTGAGCTTGATCAACTAGATTCTATTTGTATAACGTTTAGGGACATAATGGATGGACGCAGAAGAAGTGGTAGACCCGCAACTCCGACATCTGATTCAAATCCACCAGGTGGTAGTGAGAATGTTTAGCAGCCTCAGTTTGTTCAACCGATGCTAGAACAACAAAATCAATTCATACAGCAGATGATACAACAGTTGAATGAAGGCCTTCACCCTCCAATGACTCCACCAGAAGCTACAGGAAGGAGTTTCCAGGATTTTTTTTGTATGAATCCTCCTGAATTCCATGGGGGACCAGATCCTGTGAAGGCTCATGAATGAGTGTCTGATATAGAGAGAATCTTTCTGATAGTGCCCTATAGTGAATAGAACAAAGTGGTATTTTCTTCCCACATAAAGAGAGGTCCTGCTATGAGATGGTGGGAAAATGTTTCAACTCTGATGGCTAACCAAGGAATTCCTAGGGTGTGGGAGCATTTTAAGACTACCTTTCTGGCCAAGTATTTTCCTAGCTCTTTGACGACCCACTAAGAGTTTGAATTTCAACAACTTCGACAAGGTAACATGACAGTGGCTACTTATGCTGAGAAATTTGAGGACATGGCTACTTATTCTAGGCAAGCTATGTATGCACCAGATGAGAAGTGGAAAATTGACCAGCCTCTATCTGGATTAAGGCCTGAGATTTCTCATAGTGTGTCTCAAAGGGAGTTTACCACTTATGCAAAATTGTTACAAAAATGTTATGTGGCCGAGAACAGTTTGAAGAAAGTTCAGGAAGAGAGGGATTTGAGTAGGATTGCTCAGAAGGACCAAGGAAGACCAAGTCACCAATTTAGGCCTAGACCACTGTTAAGTGTCAAATTGTGCATATTTTTTATAGTGTTTTGTGGCCCTTTCCAATTGTTTCTTTGGTATTTTAGTAGTAAATCTGTGTGTTTTAGTGTAAATACACAAGTTTTCGATTATGCATGTAAATATCTTGAATCGTGATAATTTTGATGCTTTTTTATAGGTTTTCGTGCCTGATGTGATGCTAGGAGCCTTTGGATGTTGGAAGAAGGTTTGGAAAATCAATTTCGTGACATTTTGATGGCAACTCGTGCTTAGCTCGCTTTTCAGCACAAGTTCAACACCATTTTGGAGCAGTGGCGGTAGCTTTAGGGTTCAGACCGCGCTTAGCGCAATCTGACCGCGCTTAGCGCACTTTGTGCTGAGTACGCTCTGAGCTGAGTATGCTTTGTGCTGAGCATGCTCCGCACTGAGCATGCTCCACGTTAAGCACGCTCTGTCCTGGCTTAGCGCGGTGCCACTTATAGGCACTTTTTGGAACTTGTACAAATATCACTTTTGTAGAAGTTTTGAGATATTATTCACTTTCAGATTTGTATAAGATATTTTTAGAGAGAGAAACACAAACCCTAAGAGAGAGAAGTCCAAATCCAAGCAAATCGAGGCTTGATCTTCGAGTAAGTGCTTCGATCTCTTGTTGGGGTTGGATGTAATCTATTAGTATCTTATGTATTTCTTCTAATCTTTGTTTTGTGAACTAGTTTTGATTCAATATTGATGTTATCTTTGATTTTATGTTTGTGGGGTTGAGTGGGTATTGAGAAATCTCTTTCAAATCCTAGATCTAAGATATTCATCTATTAATGAGCAAACTCTAGACATAGATTTATGATTTGATATTCACTAATATAAATCTTTTATATTATTGTGTTGATTGTTAGCATGAGACATCATCTAGTGATTAATACAGTAAATCTCACGATAACGCTTTAGACATAAACGGTATTGTAAGGATATGTGATAATAGAGACGAGGAACTATGTTCACATACTTAAATTAGTTGAATACATGTAAAAAAGGTTAAACATATGTACGTATTCTGATCACGACGTTTTTTATGAAGCAATCATTTATCTGATATGGGTGTCATCTTTGTTTACATGTTTTTCTTTGATTTGAACCGCTATAGACATATACTCTTCAGATCTAGATCAAGGACGAATACTTGTTAGGTCTTAAACTCTAGATATAGATTTAGGCTTAGCATTTGCGTGAGAATCATTTCTTAATGCTCTGTATTGTTGAGTTACGTGAGACATCACCAATGAGATATTATGGTTGTTCTCTCGACGTTGTGTTAGGCACAACCTCTGTTGTGGGTGATGTAGCGCGATTTTTATGGTCCTGAGTCACGAGCGCTTGGGTACTACAGTTCGATTCATTTTTTATCCTATTGAGCTGATTAAGAAAGGGAAATAGATGTCTCTAATTAACCCTGCTTGCATACTAAGTTTGAACAGCGGTCTGTTAGGTTACAGATGCTATGTGGATGTGGGGCCCAATCTTTGGTTATTTTGCTAAGAACACAGTGTCTGGATTATTTGTGAGGTTTTTTGATAATGTGTTTAAATTTGATGCTTTTGGGTTGTTTCGGTGGAACTACTGGATTTTGGGTTTTTTGATTAGTATGATCGCTAAGATTTTTTCAATCTTATGCCTACGTATTCCCGTTTAATGAAATAGGGAAATCAGAGCGATCATAGTTCCTCCTATTCTATGGGAGGAAAAAGGTTGTTTTGGTGTCTTGTTCAAAGCCCAAGATATAAAGCTAAAGGTGGTTTGTATCTTGTTCAAAGCCCAAGATGTGAAGCTAAAGGGTTTTGGATGAGAGAGAATTTGTCATCTCTAAAGAGGAGTTGTTGATGTTTGTATGCTGTAAGCAAGGCATGACTTTGATGCTAAAAGGTTGATTGAATCAACCGGGGTTTTCTTTATACAAAGCCTAAGAGGAGGCTATTGACCCGACAAGAAATTGCTTTTATATGTCTTGTACGAAGCCCAAGACGGAGGCTCAAGAGGTTTGACTCAACAAGAGAGTCTTGAACAGGTGATTGACTCAACAAGAGAGTCTGGAGGTTGTTTGACTCAATGAGAGAGTCTTTTATACTCAACAAGAGAGTGTTTTCTATCTCGTACGAAGCCCGAGATGGAGGCTAAAGAGGTTTGACTCAACAAGAGAGTCTTAACCAGGTGATTGACTCAACAAGAGAGTCTTTTATACTCAACAAGTGAGTGATTTATATTTCGTACGAAGCCCGAGATGGAGGCTAAAGAGGTTTGACTCAACAAGAGAGTCTTTTATACTCAACAAGAGAGTTTTTTATTTGTCTTATACGAAGCCTAAGACGGAGGCTAAAAAGGGTTTTGACTCAACAAGAGAGTCTTTTATACTCAACAAGAGAGTGATTTTTATCTCGTACGAAGCCTGAGATGGAGGCTAAAGGTTTGACTCAACAAGAGAGTCTGAAAAGGTTAGCTCCACTGGGGAGAATCATTGTACAAAGCCCAAGAGGAGGCTAACTGTGCTGGTGACTGTTTCAGTTTAGTGACAGGTCCAGTATGTTGGATAAAAGAGAAAATCGATTCTTATAAAGGGAAAGATTAAAAGTATGGTTGTGCTTTGGGATTGATTAGAGGATCAGGGTTATTTCCTGTTCTTTAAGGAAATGGAAAATCCAAAGGGTATTGAGACTGTCCAAGTCTACTGGTGTTTTGAGAAATCGATTCTCAGATAGTGAATGATCTTTGTATGATGCCCAAGAGAAGGCTGGTATGTTAAGGGATGAAGGTCAACCCATTAACTGGTCTGACACTTGACTCAGAAAGACAGCTCTAGCAAATTGATGGCTAGGTTCTGTTCCTATACCTGTAGAGGTCTCTGGGTCCTTGTACTAAGCCCAAGAGAAGGCATGAGAGCTTTTAAGAAGCCGAAGGGTCCTTATACAACGCCCAAGAGGAGGCGGGGATACTTTTAGGAAGCATGTGGGTCCCCAAACCCCGAGAAGTTCAAGACATGCCATTCACCGAGAATAGATCAAGTCAGGAAAGTCCAAGAATTTGGAAGAAACTCAAGAGATGCCATTCACGGAGAAAAGATCATCTCTGGGGAGTTAGAGTTTCTTTGACAATTTCTAAGGGTGACAGTCTGAGAAAGGGTTCACCGAGAATGCTGCCTTTCACGTTTCCATATTGTTTAACCCCAAGAGGAGGGAAGACTGTATCTGGTAATCCTATGGGGGATCTAGTCTTGTTTGTATTTAAGAGTGACCAACAGGCTTTACCTAGTTCTAGACGTAGTTGCCGGGGAAAGCTCTAAATAACTATACTAGTATTACACAGTTGATATTTGGCAAGTATATAAAAGGATGTGAAAGAAGACTTACAGTGAGCAGCCTCACAATACATTTATATATATATATATATATATATATATATATATATATATATATATATATATATATATATATATATATATATATATGAAAGCGGATAAAGAAAGCGGGTAAACACTTACTCGGTTGTAGAGCTTCCATGTTGTTTTGTTAGTTGTTCAACAAAGAAAGCTTTGATAACAATATTATATTCTAAATCAAAGGAGAAAGTACTTTGAAAAGATTGTTGGGGCTTACAGCTCAAGGAGAGGCCCAAGGTTTTATCAGTGATTGCACTGTTGTTTTGAAATTGTACAGGGACTTATACAAGTGACTGAGGCTCAAATTATTTTGAAATCGCAGTGGGACTTATACAAGTGACGATCGCGCCGAGATTTTTGAAATCGCAGTGGGTCTTATACAATAACTGAGGCCCAAATTATTTTGGTTTCAAAAAGGATTGGGTCTTACACTCTGCTAGAGGCCCAAAGAGGTTTTGTACAAGTGATGGGGCTTACAACTCAGGGAGAGGCCCAGATGATTATTTGTTTGAAAAATGGCGATCGCGCCGAGGTTTGAAAACACAGTGGGTCTTATACGATAACCGAGGCCCAAATTATTTTGGTTTTCAAAAGGGGTTGGGTCTTACACTCTATTAGAGGCCCAAAGAGTTTGAAAAATGATTTGATGAGGGTTGAATTGATCAAAACCCTAATTTGTTTTCAAAATATATTTTAATTGAATAAAAATTCAATTAAAATGATCAAAATTGTTAAACATGTGTGAAAAACAAATTGTGGTATTGGATTAATATTTGAAAAATCATGTTTATACCCATAAAATGATTGGAAATCAATTAAGTTTGGAAAATCAAGGGAGAAAAAATATTTCAAATGTTAAAAACAAATAAAACATTAATTCTTTGCAAAAAGATCAAATATATGAAATAAGTAATATTTTTGGGAGTTTTTGGTAAAATAAAATGTTTTAACATTTTTGTGAATTATTAAAAAAAGAATCAACTCAAAATCATTAAAACTCAGAGAGAAATTAATTTTTGAATCAATTAAATAAAATCACAAAAATTCAAAAATTCAAATATTTGAAAAAGGGCGCCAAGAACATCTTGGCCTTGCCCGCGTGCTCTGTTTTGCCTAGATTTGCGTTTTCTCATCAATCTCACTGAATACTTGATGAAATCACACAATCCACATATCAATCTACTCGTTTTCACCTCACGATCATGTCTATGGTCTTTAATTTCATTTATTTAAAGCATGGAATAAGAAATCAAAGAGAAACCTCAAGAACCCTAAAATTTGCATGAAGGCTAAGAAATTCCATACACGATTCAAATAAAGCAATTGATTGAGGGAAAACACTCCATGCATGATTATGAACATATGGCCAAATTATTGTGCAGCAAAAAATGCATGGATCATAGAGTTAGAAAAGCTCATGCTTACCTCTTGCAGCTGGTGATCGAGTTTTGTGTTGGAGGTGTTACAGCTAGGTTCAAATGATGTGGATAGCTTCCCTAGGTGCCAAGTGATGTGCCTGAGTGCTTGGAACGGTTTGAAACAAGTTGGAACTGAAGATGGTATCTCAACTGGAACTTGGTTAAAACCTTGAGCAGTTGGCTGGTGATTTTGAGAAATCAGTGTTCTAGATGTTGTTTAAGTGTTTGGACTACTTCTATATGATGTTTATGAGGTGTGTGTGTGTGTGATTGCTTTGGTTGGAATTGCTCTCAAACTTAAAACCCGATAGTGACTTGCTTTGGAAGGCAAATTTGGAAGTGAGAAGGAGATTTTGAGGAAAGAATCTATTTGATGGCTTTGCTTTACTCAAACTGATCACAAATGAGCTCTATTTATAGTAGAGCAAGTTTGTTTTGCAAGCAATAGTGAATGACAACTGCAGCTGAGGTTTGACCAATGTTGATCAATGAGAATCCAAGTCTCCTCTAGCCATTTACTAGAGCTTAGGGCACAGGCTGCTGGTTCCCTTGGTCTTGGATATGTCTTGACTGAATTCAGTTGGAAATGGCTCAGTCCATGCCACCTTGGTGCATCCATTAAATTCTCCAAACCAAAATTGGAGTCTTGTCCCTCTTTTAGGCATTTCTAGGTTTGGCATGCTACTTTTGGTTCCCAAGACTTGGGAGGCTTATGGATCAGTGTTTGTCCCTCCTTGGTCTCCCCTTGAGGTGTTCAGATGGATAGAGTTGTTTGTCATTTGCACAAATTGCTCAAATCGAGCAAAATGCACAAATCTGCCTTGCCTTGACAGTTTGCAGCAAGGCATATTTCCATTGTCATATCTCATAGCTTAAGTGGAATTTGATGGAGTTCTTGGCCATTTTGGAAAACCCTCATATGATACAGCAATTGTTTAATCATAATTGGTTTTGATACTTTTTGGATCCAAGTGAAAAATGCCCCTACATTTTGAAAAAACTAAGACAGATTCTGACTTAGTGAAAATTTCACTAAGTGTTGGAAAAAAGTGACATTTTCACTTTTTGTGATTTTGATCATTCCATAACTTAAAATCCATGAGGAATTAGAATGAGTTGTGTTTGAAGCTTTTGTAGAGGGCCATGAGAGCTACAAATCCAGCTTTGGATGGGGAAAAATGGTCTTGTGGTTTATGAGTTATGATCCTCCAAAGTTGGTACCCTAGCCACTTTGTTCCATAACTTAGAAAGTTTCTAAGTTTTTTATGGTTACCGCTTTTACAAGTTATCCCACTTTTCTTATTTTTCTTGATGAATGATGATCCCAATCACACATTAACATCATTTTAGGGTTAGGGAACCATAATTGATCAAAAAATAAAAAAGTCAAACTTTGACTTTTGGGCACAGTTGACTTTTTATCAGATGAATTCCAAACTGTGCGATCCTCTATGAAATCAAGTCCTTGACCTAAATCAAACTTGATGGATTAATTTCATAGGCGTTATAGGGTGTATTGAATCATGTCCCAAGCTTTGGGAGCATGTCTGAGTCAAAATTCAAAGCTACAGTTGACTTTTTCCCGCGAAACCCTAATTGTGGTTCTGATGAGCTTGAAACTTGTTGATCAAGCTTCTTGGGTCAATCCCTTGTGGCAAATGGCCCAAAGTGGTTTATTAGAGACCCTTAAATCATGTCTTGAGGTCTTGGCTCATGTTTTGTCCCAGAAGTCAACTTAGGGATGAATTAGGTCAAGAAACCCTAATTCCTGATTTTTGATGAATGCTTCCCCTGAGGCAAAATTGACTTGATGATTGGGTTTATGATGTCCCTTGGAGCATCTTAGGTTATGCTTTGAAGCATTGGCTCATGCCCAGAGGAAAGTTTCCATCTGGAGTCCCTGGTCGACCAAAACCCTAATTTGGTGACACTGGCGATCTTGAGGCTTAATCCACTTAGAATGCTGCAACCTTGTGCTTGATTCTTGCTGTGGGAGTCCTTTTGATCCATTGTAGATGTTTGAGAGGTTTAGACAAGTTAAAGATCATGTCATTCCTTGATTGATCCTTTGTCTAAGAGCTCTGAGAGGACTTGAAACCCTAAGTTTGATTGTAGTGGATGCTCACCTATCTTTGGGGAGACTAATGAGGCATGATGGTTCATCCATATTATGATGGTGATTTGCACAATGATGGGAAATATTGGTGGTCAAAATTTGGGGTATGACAGGTGATACGTGAAGATATTAGACGAATGATTAATTTGTGTTTAACTGGTCAGAAGAATGTGTGTATTATCGATTGATGAAATTCCAATCCCAACAAGGCTCCGTATATTTTAAAGTCTTTATTTTATATTTTCAGTATTTATATTTTATGCCTTTATTTATGGTACCTTCGATCTTTTAACCATAATTATCACCACAAGATTAGAAATGTAGATATTGTTGAATGACATTTGATCCCTCGCACCGATCCCTGTGGATACAATAAAATCTGGAATTCTTCCAAACTTACTTTTGCTTGCCGCGTTACCGCTTCAACAAAATGGCGTCGTTGCCGGGGATTGGTGTGTTTAGATATTGAATTGCATCGCAATAATTTCTATATTTTTGAGCTTTGTACTGTTGTTTATATTGTATATATATTTGTTTCCTTTCATATTCGCTCAAGTGTTGGTTAGGGATAACTGTTGGTGAAGGAACATCGACAAAGCCAGGAAGAAAAAACAACTAGCCACACCAAATGAAGCAGTGGGATGGAACATATCTTTGTTATAGCTTTTTAGAGTAGTATAGTTATTAAAGAGTGAGGGTGGATGGAAAACTTGAGAAATTTTCCATTTTTGAAAAACCATGTTTTGCTGATGTCGCTTAGCGCGACCAGTCCGCGCTTAGCGCGCTTTGCTTTACACATAAAAATATATCATCCATTTATCCACTTTCACCCTGTTCTTTTGACCCATTTTGAACTTATTTTGTTTTATGTTTAGTAGTAATTTAGTTTAATGTTATTAGGTTGTTAAAAACTTGTTTTGTGTTTGTCCAAAAAGCTTGTTTTGATTTTCTTGAAGAGACATGCGGTGATTGTTCAAGTTTGAGTGTGTCAACAAGAAAATGTCACGGTAATGATAAAAATTTGAAAAGAAAGTTGCATTGTCAAGCTATGTGTTTGGTGATTTCTACAGCATAGCATGGACATGAACTTTAGGCTTTGTACAAATAACATTCCATTCATTCTCTTGCAATTCTTGTTCATTTGTGAATCCCTTTAGTTCATAGCCAAATGTGAGGAACCGTCCATTGTTTACTAAATGCACAGGATACTAACTTTCTTGTTTAACTCGTTTGAATTGTGTTTAATCGTGTATTTGTGTTGATTTGTATGATAACACTAAAATGATCAAGGCATTTTTTATTTATTTTGAGCATAACCACCTAACCAAAAGTAACTTACTTTGTGAGTGAGCGAGCATTTGTTAACCCCTTTGAGCCTTATTGACAGGATCCATCTTGTTGTTGGACTATGAACTTGTGCATGAGTAAGTAGTTCATCATGGATTCTGATTTTGTTTCTAAAGCCCTTGAACTATTAACCATATATTGTGGTTGGAAAATTTCCTTGCATTAAAAAGTTTGGAAGCATTAAAGTCACGATGTTTGGTTGTATTCAAGTTGGGGAGAAAATGATTGGTGGCTTAAAGGTTGGTTGCTAAGAAGTTGAAAAAAAATATAAAGTGGTTGAAAAAGAAATAAAAATGTGAAAACAAAAAGAAAAAAATATATAGTAAGATCAAGGTTATAGCAAATGAGCAAAAAGAAAAGGGTGAATAATTCTTGATTGCTTGAAAATTTGAGAAGTGATTGCTCTAATAGGATTAGGCAATTTTGTTTCAATGACCAAAAGCATAAGCTTTCCGCTTTCTCTTAATTATGAAAAATATATGTTGAGAGCAAGAATTATCTCTACAAGTCAATCTATGTTTTGATGATAACAATACGTATTTGTGAAAGAACCATTTTATGTTCTAACATGTGTTGTGTGCAGATCATAATTATAGAATATATCAGATCCAACCAGCACCAGCCAGATGAGCAAAATTGATAATATACGAAGTTACTATGTGTGACACAAGTCTCAAGAAGCAAGGACGCTTCTGTATTAGATCGTGATCAGTCAGATCCAAGGATGTCGATATTGCGGATGCAATGCTCTTGTGGATGCTCTCTGAAAGTGGTCGAGATTCTGAAGATTGCGAAGCTTCTGAAGAAGAGAACCGAAGTGCTGAAGACTCTCATGACTTGAAGTTTTGAAGGCGGAAGGCTCTGATGACCAAGTGCAGAAAGACTCTGAAGACTTATGTGTTCTGAAGATTAAGGTTTTGAAGACCAAGTATTGAAGACTCTGAAGACAAATTCCTAATGGACAAGTTCTGAAGTTTCGGAAGACTTGAAGAAGTAAAGGATAACGTGCTTAAAGACAAGTGCTGAAGTTCTGAAGACTGATTCCTAATGGACTTCTTCAAATGACTGAAGACTTGACGTATCAGATATCCTGACTAAGAAGACTCTACTCATGCTTCATCAATTAAACATTAGAAGCCTCTGAAGTTCAGATGTCACATGTTACCGTTGTGAGTAACTGTACACGGCGCCCAAGAAAGATATATCACATCACTTCTCCCACAACAAAAAGGAGATGTGTCAGTACAGCTAATTATTACACACGTTTCTTTCCCAATGGCCAACAATATTTCAAACGGCTATATTTATACTGGGCTATTTAAAAGAAAGAGTATTCGCTTCTAATCAAAGATTGCGGAACGACGAAGGACGTCGACGACGACACAGTCCACAAATCGATTCAATCCATCAAAGGTGAATTGATCAAGTCATTGTGTGAAGATAGCCACAACGATGAGTTCTCGTTGTAACACTTAGAATATCTAAAGCTATCACCATTTACACATGGCCATTGTTGTTGAAGCTTAAAGATCATCATTCAACACAACAACAATGAATTGGTATAGAAGTTGTTGATGAAGAAGACAACATTGCAAATCAGTCAAGTCATCAACCACCTTCTCGTCAGTGATACATTGAAGAATCTGAAGCAAGGAGTTGTTGCTCAAAGCTTGCTCACCCCGAAGACGAAGAAGAAGAAGATCTACAAGATGTCAACAACTGTCAAATCATTATACATCTCTGTAGTTTCTTAGAATAGCAAGGAGCTGTTGCTCACATCTTGCTTGAACACTTGTGTGTTCTTTTGTACTTAAACTTAGGAGTAATCTGCTTGTTAAGAAGCACCTTTGTAATCTCCTGTATAACTAATTCTTGGTGAATTAGGATTCCTTGAGTGGTCAGTGTGACCGGAGACTCGAGAAGACAATGGCGAGATGTCATTGTGGGAAAAGCCTGAAATAGGGTCAGTAGCGTTATATTCATTGTGATGAATCCCTGAACGTCTAGCTGTGAAAGCCTAGCAGTAGATCTTGCGAGATTAGAACCTACAGGTCAATGTTTGTTATATTCATTAAGTCGAATCCCTGAACGGTTCATTGTATGTTAGTCACAGTGCGGCTGTGCAATTGGTTAGTCACCGGCTGTTGCCCGTGCATCTGTAATCGAGATTGATTATAGTGGATTAAGACCTTGTGTTCAAGGCGAAATCACCTGAGGAGGGTGGACTGGATTAGCCTTTATGGTGAACCAGGATATATCATGTGTTCTTTACTCTTATGCTTAATGTTCTTATTTATGTTTCTATATAGAGTATCAGAACCCTACACAAGTAAGTCAGAACCTTGCAGCTTAACTCTGATAAGCTTCCGCTCTGCAAGTTCTGAGAAGTGGATCTTATATTCAGACTCTGGTTAGTTCTGAAGCCTCATGCTTAGCAATTCTGAATATAACATTGCCAATCAGAGTCTCTCAACGAACTCTGATGTAATCCTTAGTGATTCAACAACAAGAAACGAAAAGTAGTCAAAAGAGCAAATACACAATTCAAACCCCCCTTTCTTGTGTCTTTCTCGTACCTTCAATTGGTATCAGAGCCTGGTTCTGTTATTGATGGATATCAAACACATAACAGTATCAGAAAAAGATCCGGATGCGGTGTGTAGAAATACTCTGGGTGAGATTGAAATCCACTTACAATTTTTGTGACAGTTCAGAAGTTGACTGTGTACAAAATTGTAATCAATCTGACTACTCAAGAAAATCACTGATTCTGGAAGTTTTGCTAATCAACAAAATCTTTTCTCACCTAAAGGCTTATTGAAGATTGAAGAATCAGCTGATCAGATGGACTCATTAGATAAGAAGTAGTATCTGCTGAATGTTCATCTTGGAAGATACGTGTAGAGGAACTACGTATTTGCTCAAGGTTAAATTATCAGAAGACAAGAAGTTTGGGCTGCTGAAGAATAACTCTTTATGAGCTCCTGAGATGTTTTCAAGAAACGGACTAGGTCCACCCTTGACTTTCTCGGTTAAAGCTCATTCAGGATCTCTTCATGTAAAGGAGAAAACTTGTTGGTCTATGAATTTGAATTTCAAGAAATGTCTGTTGAAGTCAGGAAGTTGAAGAATTTAAACCTCTTAGAACTGATTCAACATCTAAATCCAGGAATGATCAGAAGTTAATGAATTCAATAAAGAACTGAACATTGTTTTCTTGTAAGCTATACAAGGAACTGAAAGAATATTCAGGAAGAAGATTTTCATGGATTCATCAAGTACTTAATCAGGATTGATCACTTAGATTCTTGATCAAATCAGTGCAACCAAATTCTGATGACCTGAGACTATCTCAGTCGGATCAGACGTTATTGATCAGATCTCTATCTGATAAATTTTTCAGAACATTCTTAGTTCAGAATTCAGAAAATGTTCGCATTCCTCAGAAACCAGAATGTAAGAAATTCTTGAAGAGTCCAAGAACCAACAGTAGTTCACTCAGACATTCCCTAGAAAGAAAGATCGGAGTCAAATGGAAAACGCTAAGATAAGTTCCCAAAAAGATCTCTGTATTCCTAAGGTATGGTTGCTTTTATTCCTGATTATTTTAATCACTAACTGTTCACTAGTATTCTTCTAAGAGTAATTTAGATTTTCTAGCATTTATGATTAGACAATTTTCGAAGAAACTAAATAAACATTCATAATTGCGTAGTGTCAACTGTTATAACCCTAACCATAGGTATATGGTGTTTTAAGTCTATCATGCGTCCTTTCAGTCGATCATCACCACTATTCATAGCGTACCTAGGAAATGATGATCACGCGCGTTCCTAGCGTAATAAAAAGCTATCACTCCTTAGTTCTCCTCATAACACTACTCCCCTTCTAAAAAGAATCTCTATCCAGAAGCTTAGAACCTTCTTCCTCAACTATCCTACTCAAAATGTCTTCACACAATATCAGAGGAGAAACTACTGACCTCGAACTCTTAAAGGAATACACTCTAAACGTGAACCATCTACCTCTTCTCCACAAACTAAGTGTTTTCTCTAGAATTAAATTTCAGAACTGGGAAAACTATTTCTCCATGCTTGATGGACCTATCTTCCCTGCACTCGTAACTGAGTTCTGGGCAAATGCTCGTTCCCTAGAATACGATTTTGGCAAGAATGTCATTTTATCTGTAGTCGCTGGCTGTCCTGTCATGATCAACCCTACCATCATTGCAAAAGCAATTGATTGTATTGCGGATGGTCTGACTGTGAAGGATAACATTAACAATGTTTATCTTGACAAACATTTGCATGTGATCTTTGAGACTAAGGGTCATCCCACTCTACCTTGTACCCTCAATCCTGTAGCCAAAGACTGGTACAAGCTAATGGTGACTAATCTAAGACCAAGAGAAAGAGGAGGAGGATGGCTTTCTGACAAAGAAAGATTATTTATTTTCTTCCTAGTTTGTAGAGTCAAACTAAACCTGCCCCAAACCATGTATAATCATCTGAAGGAAGAAATCCTTTTGTCTAGGGAAGACACAGTTTATCAAGTTCCCTACTGCAGGGTTATCTCCCATATTCTTGATCTTCAAGGAGTTGTTGGCCATTGCAGAAGAAATGGAATGACAGAGAAGATCCTTCCTGAGTTTTGTCAACCTATGACGTTCTTAGTTTAAGATAGGAAGTTAGTCTTTTTTTAATTAAAAGTTATACTTGACTAAACTTATGTAAAATCTTGATATTCATATCTCTTAAGTATGTTCTATGTGTTGTTGATTGAATGGTTCTTATGATCACGATTATCTAATTAACAATAAAATGATAAGTACTGCTTAAAATTCACACGAAAAGGCTTAGGAGTGTCTAGAGACCATAAATTCCCATAGGTCATGATTAAGTATCGGTTCCATTACCACTCATTAAGATTGTGTCACGATTCTTGATTAAAGAAATTAATTATTAACTTACCTTCCCACGTTGCTTAGTGCGTATAGGAAAATCAACCGTTGCGATTTCAAATCTTCCACAAAATTTACTTCATTCCTTCACCTATAAAAGCATCAAACCCTAAGACAGCAACACAACTCCCATTTACCTGAATCTCCAGCCTAATCACTCTCAATTTTCCTTCTCACTCTCTGAAAATGGCTTTCGTATCACAAAATGCTTCAATTTCCACAACCACACAAATTCCGGTTGACAGTCTCATAGTGTTGTCTGAAACTGTTGTAAACTTCAACAATCTAAAGTCAAATGGATGTGATATGACTCCCTCAATGGAAGCACGAGGATGGAGTAATTACTTCAAGAGGTTGGAAGGACCAACCTATGGATGCTTGGTTAAAGAGTTCTGGATTCATGCTAATGCAGGCTCAACTCTCATTAGTTCTTCGGTCTTTGGAAGAAGAATCTACATATCTGAAAAGACTATTGCAGATCTCGTGGAGCATAAGGATAATGGATTCAGAATTATCAAGGATCTACTTAGTGAGGAGAGAGAAGCCAAAGTCATAGCCCTTATTTTCAAAGAAGGAATAACATTTGAGAACCAAGTTTTCTTAAACCTGAAAGATCTATTACAAGTTTGGTTCAGAATCTTGCAGGGAAGCATTTTTCATCATCTTCCTGCAAATCAACTCAACGACACTCAGAAGTGTGTCTTGTTCCTTCTCCTTAAAGGAATTAAGATTAATCTTCCTTCTGTTCTCTTTAAACTTCTGAAGGAAACCATAAGAAACTCCATAAATGGTTCTAATCCGGAGATCAAACTTATTCCGTACGGAAGACTCATCTCTGACATTTTAGTTGAATCTGGAGTAGTTGATGACATTCTAATCGATGAAGGTGAATCAAGAAAGCTGCTTAAAAGCGCTGGGAAGATTCTCAAGTTTGAGGATCTTATGAAAGAAGACATCACTCTAGACAATACATTCTTTAGGGAATTAACTTTGACTCCCAGGATTCCAGTTAAAGGTTTTCCAAAATTTGCTACTTACAATCAGGCAGAAGTCAGAAACTATCTGAGTAGATTTAAGGATGAAGATATCAGTGTCTGGATCAACATGAAGAATATCACTGATGTACTTCAAGAACTCACAAATTGGAAAGAAGGAAGTAAGGAGCAGAAAATGGTTGATGATGAGAAACCCTCATCTAAGAGATAAAAAACCATGAATGATGCATTAAAATCCTTTAAGGACAATGCAATCACAAAAATCCAAAGCTTAGTAGAAGCTTCCAATTTCTGTATGGACTCCATGGAAATAAGAAATATCTGGACTGAGTTCCATGAATGGATCTCAGTAGAAATTGTGAAGAGCAAGAAATTGGCAATTACTCAAGTAGAAGAGAGGTTGCAAGGCTCAAGAAATGATGATTCTGAAAACTCTCGCTCATCTTCCTCATCATCATTAGGCTCGCTCTAGTCTAACTCAATAGGACCCATGAAAACCCAGCTTTATTAGGACTACGATTACTTAAAATGTTTCTAATTAGGAATCTGTGCTTGAATTATCTATGTTTTGATTATCTTGAACTTTTCAAGATTAAGCTCAACCTATTCTCTGCATCTTAAAAACTACTTTATGTTGATGCTTCTATCTGATTGTTCATAAATGAAATGCTGTAATTAATCTTTACAGATGATCTAAAACCTTCAATTAGTAATCAGTTGATTCCATCTAAAAATCCTTCAAATGAATTTATTATGGTTATCACCAAATGACTTGGATTGCTCTTAACTGCTCAAATGCTGGCTCCATGTCCTATGTTGTTTAACATATCCAGTATATATATGATGATGTTAATATGCTTAAATGCTTAAATGCTCAAATGAGGAAGAAATATATGTTGTTAATTGGAAAGAGGAATCATGCTTAAATGCCCTTATGCTATAAGCACTTTTTGATGATGTCATAAAGGGGGAGAAATATAATGATTTTGATTGAGAGAAGGAAATATGAAAGAATGCAGAACTCAAACAAAGTATTCACATAAAAATGCGTTACTACTAACGTTTGTTGTTTGATGTTATCCGAGGAACTCTAAACAAGTTCACTAGGCATTCTAAGAACAGGAACAGGCTAAGAATGAAGAACTTCGATCATAGAATGAAGCTGTCTAAGAATCAGAAGAAGTAAGAAAACTCTGAAAGCAGTCAAGACAAAGTACACATTCTCAAGATGCTTACTCAGAGGAACTGTGCAAATCAGAAGTCAAGAGCTGTTTGAAGATCTGGATTGAAGATCCAAGAAAGAAGTAGTACTTCTGATGTTTACCAGGAACCAATTGAAATGAAAATGATTTGGTATTAGACTAAATCAATAATTGGTAATCAGACTCTGTACACAAAGACTAGTATCAGACTCATCAATCAGAGCAAAGCTGTGAATTATTATCAAATACTTTCACTGGTATCAATTCAGCACATTAAGGAAATACCTCTCAAGTGGTATGAGAAGAAATTCTTCACTTGGCATCAGACTCAACATACTCTGGTATAAGACTCAGCACATCACGTGATATCAGACCAGAATCAAATCACGAGTACCAGATTCAGAATCAAACGTTGATTGATCACAAATATTAACCTTCAATGGGTATCTGATCAAAAATCAAGTCTTGATGAACCACTGAGTTTTGACAATAATAAGGTTCTGAGATGAAGACCTGTGTTCAAAAGTCAAACTCTGAAAAGTCATGATCTTTATTGGTGATTAAAACTTAATATTCCTAAACTGCGTTCTGAAAGGTCCCAATATCTGACTTATAGAAATTTGGGGGAGACTACCCAGATGATTCAAATGATAAATCCTATAATCTTCACAAAGTCTGAAACTCAGGGGGAGTTTCTTAAAAGACAATGTATGCCTCTGATAGATAGCCAGTCTATGTTATCAGATGAGAACTGATTTGCTTGTGCTCAAATGAATCTGCTAAAAGGTAGAAATGCTTCAGAAGTCTCTGAAGATTACAAGCTCTGATACGACTACAAAGGAACTGAGCTCTGAAGATTTGAAGAAGGAAGTTCTGATGAACTAGTCCAGATGCTAAAGACTCTCTGTTCTCTTAAAGACAACATAGTAAATCAGTCATTTCCTATTCTTCATCTGGCAACTCGAGTTATTATTCTGTATGTCTTTGGATCATATAAGATTCTAGATGATCTCAGATAAAACTTTGAGGATAACAAATTCAGGGGGAGCTGTTGTTCCAAACTCTAAATATGTTTGTTTTGGTGATTACCCTGTATAAAATGTTCAATCAAAATACTTGGTTTTGTCATCATCAAAAAGGGGGAGATTGTGAGAGCAAGAATTGTCTCTACAAGTCAATCTATGTTTTGATGATAACAATACGTATTTGTGAAAGAACCATTTTATGTTCTAACATGTGTTGTGTGCAGATCATAATTATAGAATATATTATATCCAACCAGCACCAGCCAGATGATCGAAATTAATAATATGCGAAGTTACTATGTGTGACACAAGTCACAAGAAGCAAGAATGCTTCTGTATCTGATCGTGATCAGTCAGATCCATGGATGCCGATATTACGGATGCAATGCTCTTGTGGATGCTCTTTGAAAGTGGTCGAGATTCTGAAGATTGCGAAGCTTCTAAAGAAGAGAATCGAAGTTCTGAAGACTCTCATGGCTTGAAGTTCTGAAAGCGGAAGACTCTGAAGACCAAGTGCAGAAAGACTCTGAAGACTTATGTGTTCTAAAGATTAAGGTTCTGAAGATAAAGTATTGAAGACTTTGAAGATAGATTCCTAATGGACAAGTTCTGAAGTTTCGGAAGACTTGAAGAAGTAAAGGATAACGTGCTTAAAGACAAGTGCTGAAGTTCTGAAGACTGATTCCTAATGGACTTCTTCAAATGACTGAAGACTTGACGTATCAGATATAATGACTAAGAAGACTCTACTCATGCTTCATCAATTAAACATCAGAAGCCTCTGAAGTTCAGATGTCACATGTTACCGTTGTGAGTAACTGTACACGGCGCCCAAGAAAGATATATCATATCACTTCTCCCACAGCAAAAAGGAGATGTGTCAGTACAGCTAATTATTACACAATGTCTATTTCCCAACGACCAAAAATATTTCAAACAACTATATTTCTACTGGGCTATTTAAAAGAAAGAGTATTCGCTTCTAATCGAAGACTGTGGAACGACAAAGGACGTCGACGACGACACAATCCACAGATCGATTCAATCCATCAAAGGTGAATTGATCAAGTCATTGTGTGAAGATAGCCACAACGATGAGTTCTCGTTGTAACACTTAGAATATCCAAAGCTATCACCATCTACACATGGCCATTGTTGTTGAAGCTTAAAGATCATCATTCAACACAACAACAATGAATTGGTATAGAAGTTGTTGATGAAGAAGACAACATTGCAAATCAGTCAAGTCATCAACCACCTTCTCGTCAGTGCTACATTGAAGAATCTGAAGCAAGGAGTTGTTGCTCAAAGCTTTCTCACCCCGAAGACGAAGAAGAAGAAGATCTACAAGATGTCAACAACTGTCAAATCATTATACATCTTTGTAGTTTCTTAGAATAGCAAGGAGTTGTTGCTCACATCTTGCTTGAACACTTGTGGTTTTTTTGTACTTAAACTTAGGAGTAATCTGCTTGTTAAGAAGCACCTTTGTAATCTCCTGTATAACTAATTCTTGGTGAATTAGGATTCCTTGAGTGGTCAGTGTGACCGGAGACTCGAGAAGACAATGGCGAGATGTCATTGTGGGAAAAGCCTGAAATAGGGCCAGTAGCGTTAGATTCATTGCGATGAATCCCTGAATGTCTAGCTGTGAAAGCCTAGCAGTAGATCTTGCGAGATTGGAACCTGCAGGTCAATGTTCGTTATATTCATTAAGTTGAATCCCTGAACGGTTCATTGTATGTTAGTCACAGTGCGGCTGTGTAAGTGGTTAGTCACCGGCTGTTGCCCGTGCATCTATAATCGAGATTGATTATAGTGGATTAAGACCTTGTGTTCAAGGCGAAATCACCTGAGGATGGTGGACTGGATTAGCCTTTGTGGTGAACCAGGATATATCGTGTGTTCTTTACTCTTATGCTTAATATTCTTATTTTTGTTTCTATATAGAGTATCAGAACCCTACACAAGTAAGTCAGAACCTTGCAGCTTAACTCTGATAAGCTTTTGCTCTGCAAGTTCTGAGAAATGGATCTTATATTCAGACTCTGGTTAGTTCTGAAGCCTCATGCTTAGCAAGTCTGAATATAACGTTGCCAGTCAGAGTCTCTCAACGAACTCTGATGTAATCCTTAGTAATTCAACAACAAGAAATGAAAAGTAGTCAAAAGAGCAAATACACAATTCAAACCCCCCCTTTCTTGTGTCTTTCTCGTACCTTCACATATTATCTTGATGGCTAGAGAAGAAAGAGACTATTGTCTGTGACATAAGATACTTGGAAACTTAAACTACAACAGTCTCACTTTGATTTCTTAAAAGAATATAGTGTGCGAGTTTCCAATAATTGAAAATAAACATAGAGTATGCAAGGGATGTTTGACAACCATTTCCAAGGAAGGAGTGAGGAGATATAAATAAGTGTTGGGATTGGTTCACATAGATGTGTGTGTTCCTATGATAACCTTATCTCATGCACAAAATAGGTATTTTATTCTATTCATTAATGATTTGATCCGTACGACATGGTTTTATTTTATGAGACAAAAATTGAAGTATTTGTGATATTTAATAAGTTTTAAGCTTTTATTGAGAAATAAAGTGACAGGTACATAAAAATTGAGAAGTGGCTGAGGGAAAAGAGTACACCTCCAACGGATTTGATAATTTTTGTGAAGAAGAATGTGCGGAAAGGCAAATTATTGTTGGCTATACACTTTAGCAAAATGGTGTATCCGAAATAAAGAATCAAACTGTGATGGAGATGGCCAAGTCCATGTTATTTGTAACACCCCGATTTATTTTATTGTTTTTCGTAATTGGAAGTATATGTTGTGGTGCATTTGTGTGTGGTTGTGTTTGGGGTTGCCCTTAATATGGGGTAGTGACCTTAGAATTATAGGGATTAAGATGTTGGGTGTGTGTGACTAATTAGGTAGAACTTGGTGGTGTGGTGAGAATAGTTATTTGGTTAATATTATTATTTTGGCTTAAATGCACTTTTGGTCCCCCTAGTTTCGGGTTTTTAAACTTTTGATCCCCCTATTACAAAACCTGTGTTTTTGGTCCCTTTAGTTTGGTGCGCCTTGCATTTTGTTGGCCCCCTTGCAAATATGATGATCTGGCTTTAAATTTGGTGATGTGGCTTGTATAATTATATTACATGTCATATAAATTTAAATTGTCACTAATTTTTTTGACATGTCACTAATATTAAATATTATGTTATTAAGATTGTTTATAAATTAGGGATTTATGTTCCTTTTTCTTCTCAGCTGATACGCATGTTCCTCTTTCTTCTCAGTTCATCATCTTCTTCTTCACTTTCCAACAAACCAGAACAGTTGTCTTCATTACTATGCCTCGTGAATCCGAATTCGGATGTAGACATGGAAGTAGGTCATCAATTTGTTCAAGCCATGTCTGCAAGTGTGGACTTGATGCTCCGTTGATGACGGCATGGACGGATGCGAACCCGGGTCATCGTTTCTATGGATGTGGGATGTATAAGGTACAAGGATACAAAAAATGCTCGCATTTTGCTTGGTTGGATGAGGAAATGAATCCTAGGGCAAAAGAGATAATATCTTCACTGTTAACGAAGTTGAATAAGGAGAAGGATATTGTTAACACACACAAAGGAAAGGAGGAGAAATTGAAGATGAAGATGAAGATCATGAAGAAACAATTGAAGATTAACTGGATGTTGTTATTTGTAGTTTTTTTTGCCTTTGTTGGAACAACAACGATGAAGTAGATTAGGTAGAAATGTAATTGTATTTTGGTTGGTTGAGATGTAATGTTGTAATTGTTGAAATGAAATGTAATGCTTGTTGATTATTTGACAACAACAATGTTGAGATGAAATGAAATGCAATGTTGAGTACTTTGAGATGTAATGTTTGTTGATTGTTGAAATGAAATGCAATGCAATGTTGAGTATTTTGGTTGGTTGAGATGTAATGTTGTAATTGTTGAAATGAAATGCAATGTTGTAATGTTGTAATTTATGCAGTTTAATGTAGGACCCTTAATGTTGTACTTGTAATGTGGAATATTTGACATCTTTAATTGTTGAATATTTGACTCTAGGACCTGTAATATAACACAGGCTGCAATATAGTTTATGCATTTTGACAGTCTGCAATGTATGCATTTTGCCTGTCTATAATGTTGTACTTGTACTTCTAATGTTAACACAGGTTGCAATAGGACCTTGTAATGTTAACACAAACCTGTAATATAACACAGGCTACAATAGGACCTTGTAATGTTAACACAAACCAAACCAAATAGTATTCCAAAAAACAAACCTTCTAATGTATGCATTTTGACAGCAGCATTACACAAACCAAATATATGACAACAGAATAACACTAACCAAATAACAGGCTGCAATGTAATTGACAGCAGCATAACACTAACCAAATATTTGACAGCAGCATTACACAAATCTATTTGGAGCTTGCATTACACAAAACTATTTGACAGTCTGCAATACATTGTAATTTAACAGGCTGCAATAGTATTCCAAAACACCAAATTACTTCAAATACTTATATATTGATCAAACCATTAACTTGTCTGCATTACATCAATTCAAACTAACAAAATACCAAAATGCCAAAAACTAATACTGATATAGTGCTTGACAGTATTACACCAATACTCCAAAATAATATAACACCAAATAATTATATATTGGTTGCATTACATCAAAATAACCTACATCAAAATGACAACTAAAACCTATAGGAGACTACTCTTGAGTTGGTTGAGGTGCTTGTGAACTTTGACCAATCTCAGTTTGTTTTTCCTTTGGGGTACTGTTAACCTTCTTAGCCTTCTTTGGTTTGTTCCCACCCTTTGGGATAGCCCTATCTGCAGCCCTTTTTCCCTTGCAGCTTCTTTTGTTATGCCCCATTGCACCACACTTGGCACATGTCACAGTTGAGAACTTCCTTTGGAGAATGTGAGGATTTCTTGGCTCATCATTGGTCTTGTTTCTCTATTTTTTTTTGGCCTTCCTATTGCTCTCCTCATAACAGGTGGTTCCACTTTACCCACATTAGCCACATGCCACAATTATGGTCCATTGGTTGGAAACACAATGTGAGAGTAAGTTTCCATAAAAGTTACTTTCCTGCCACAACATTCAAAATTCACTAAATAGTTAAATATATGCCAAACAAATTATAGTATGTACAAAATGGATATTTATTGTTAGAAGGTCAAACCTATAATATGTTGCAACATAATCCTCAGGATGTTTCTTTATGTTCCATATGCATGCAATTACATGGCAGCAAGGTATTCCATTCAATTCCCACTTCCTACATGAACAAATGGTCAGAATCCTCACTCTCATCATGTACAATGTCAGCCTTGTCTACATATTTTTGACAACTTTCAACCTCACCTAATGTCTCTTGTGGCAACACCGTAGTCCATTTCATCTCACTAACACCTGAATCATCACTATAATAGTAATCACTCTCCTCACAACTACTTTCACTACTAGCAACATAGTCATCATCCATACTATCATTAACTTCTTCAGCATTTACTTATGGTGCAGAATTAACTTCAGCGGCATTACCTTTAGTAGCATTAACTTCAGCAGCATTACCTTTAGTGGCATTACCTTCTGTAGCATTAACTTCAGCAGCATTACCTTCAGTAGCATTACCTTCAGTAGCAACATTATCATCTTTTGCACTCTTAAACCCTGTACATTGTATCTCATCTTCCTCATCAACCTCAATGTATACATTAGCTTCACTATCATCAATGATATTTGGTATCCCCACATTATGCTCCACATAAACATCAATAACATCATATCCTACAACATCTTTTGCAAACTGCACCACATCATTGTCATTGTTCAAAGGTCTAAGACCACGAGAAAAGCTAAAAGCTGGGTTCCAATACCATATACACTTGATATTTACATAACCTGCAACCCTAATCATATCATCTATCTCCATATATGACATGTAATCTACATCCCAACTCTAATTCATCTCAGTCACTAACCCATTCACGTACCATTTAACAGGAAAATCAACCAACTGTCCCCTATGATGGATTCTCAACCTGACCTTATTGTTCTTAGTTGGCCTGACAAAAAAAACACATTACTATGGTCAAATAACCATTAAGCACTTTAGGGTCCCACACTATATGAATAACCTTACAAAACATCAAAACCCTATTGAAATTCTGGTATCAGACGTGTGATGTCACAACAACACACTCTGCACAATGGACAGAATAAACAGCAAAACAACACCAAGAATTGTTCACCCAGTTCAGTCTAACTACCTACATCTGGGGGCTACCAAGCCAGGGATGAAATTCACTACTTGTAGAATTAATTTATAGACTCAACAACCCAGTTGACAATCTCCTAAACTTAATCCCTACTAGTGACTTTCTACCTAAGAAACCACTTAGATATGAGAACACTACTCAATCCCTAAAATAATTCAAAGACCAACCTCTTTGAGCAACCTTGATCTTACTTCACAGCTTTGATCAAGTAATAACTCTCTTTTGCTTCACAGCTTTTAAGAGAGGACAGAATACGACTCAGCAATTCACCCTAGAATTCTGGTTATACAACTCGTACAAAATACTTAAGACACTCAGCCTATGCTCTTGATCTTCTCTCTGTATTTCTGTACCTTTTCCTTTGGTCTTGTGCGCTTTATATAGCTCCTTGAATTGGTCTTGGACTTGCTACAATATCTGACTCGATTTGTTATTTAAAACTGAATATTTAAAACAGATTTTCTCCTAAAATCTTTTTAAATCTTCAACCTTTTAAATCTCCTACAAATCTGCACCAGATCTCCTATGCAGCAGAAAATATCTATCCCAAGATATTCGCATCCAATGAACAGCTTGCTCTCCACAATTCCAGCTAACACGCAACCCTAACAACATCACCTCCTGTTGCTGTTAATTCTGCAAATCTGATGTTACAACATCGCCATGTGACATCAGACATCCAACTTCAGCAAATTAATTACTTAACACAGCCCAGTGTTAAACCTCAATGTTGCAACATCAGTACCTTGACATCAACATTGAATATAATTTGTTTTACCAAAATTCCAGCCAATCCAAGAACTAACAATCTCCCCCTTTGGCTAATTTTGGCTAAAACAATCTCTGCACTCTGCACCTTCAGAGACTTCAGTAGCGGAAAAACTTCAATCAATAATCTTGAAACTCCAAGCAGCAGCATCAGCAGTGACATCTTTTCTTCACAAAACTCTGCTGCTCACATAAAAACTTCAGCATGTATCATTATGCTGCAAAACAATTACAATCTTCAACTACAATCTTCAAACAGCTGCACATATTATCTTATTAGCAGCAATGAGCACTCCCCCTCAATGCAACAACCAGCATAGCAGCTGTCAATTACTCCCCCTTAATATCTGCATCACATTAGCAGCATTTGGCATTCTTTGATACTCTCTTGGCTACCATCTCCCCCTTTTTAGCCACAATTAGACAAGCTTCAACCAGAAGCCCTATTAACTACAGTCAGTACACCCTAGCTCTCATTGTTAGCCTCACAGTTAGCAACCAGGCAAAACAAATCATAGAAAAACATAACCAGTGCATATAACAGCACAATATTCAAATTACATAACCAAGCATACAAAGTGCTGACACAAACAACATTGCAGAACCAAAAACTAAAACTACTAGAAGCAAAAGCAAATAAGCTAGTCTTCTTCTGAACTTGCATCATCTGCACTATCTTGTCCTTCATCTTCAGAGTCAGCATGATCATCTTGTTCCAAAATTTGGATCATTTTCTCAATCTTTTCTTTTCTAGCCAGACTGGTATTAATCACAACACCCAAGTCTTTGCGGGTTGCCTTCAGCTCTGCTAGCAAACCAGCCTTGTAAGTTTTCTTCTTGATACCTGCATTTGATGTTGACACAATATCTGCAACATGGCTTCCCATAAACAATTTCTGATGCAAGGATAATGGAGACTCCCTCTTGCATGCTTTATCTGCACAAGTCAATATTCCTGGTTGTTGACTCAGAACGACTCCACTAATGAGAGAAGGAAATACTATTGGCATTTTAATAGCATTTGTTGTTGTATGTTTTATAGTCTGATCAAATATGTATGTGCCGTAGTCAAACTTTTTCTGTGTACCAACAGCATAGATAAGCCTTCCTAATCCCACAGCTGTGGTGGTTTTGTGATTCGTGGGCACCCATTTTGTAGCTCCAATTCTGTGTAGTATAGCATACTTCACACTCAGTTTGCTAGTTGGTAGCTTTTCTTTTAATGGCCATACTCTAACCTGTCCAGCAGTAATTTCCTTGCACACTTCATTATCTGTATCCTCCAGTTCTGTATACTCGTCATCCTCTCTTCCTAAGTAGCTGTTGACAATCTTAGGTGAGAACTCAACACATTTTCCTCTGACAAAGACCTTCATATAATCTGGAATGCTCTTGTCAGAGATATTTACAGGAAGATTTACTATGAATTCCTTTACCAGGCCATCATAGCACCTTGAAAATCCACACACAGTTTTCATTAACCCAACAGCTTTAATTCCTTCCATAACTTCTTTAATCTCCATGGCTTCTTTGCCAATTTCTCTCTCAAGAGCAATTCTCCTTTGGCAAATGAACTTCCACATATAGGCATTGCTTGCACGGTGGAAGGAGATGTTACCCACAGGCACATCTGGGACTTTGTCTGCAATCCTTTTTGCAATAGATTTTCTGACATGAGTGGTGTTCTGAACATCATCCTCATCATCATGCTCAGACTCAGATTGTTCCACAATCTTCCTCTTTCTTGGAGTCACCTCGACCTTGTTCCAAGCTTTTGTTGGCCCAACAACAGTCTTTTTCTTCTTATCACCAGAAGACTTTTTTGGAGACGATTCACCCTGCTTTTCTTTCCTTGTCCTTAGTCTCTTAGCCAGACCAGACACTGCTCTTCCAATGACTTCATCATCAGATAAGTCATCAACATTAATCACATCAGTACTCTTTTCTCCTCCAGGAGTAGTCTCAGCATCCCTACTAGGCGATGTTCTGACATCCCCTTCAACATGAGTATCATTTGCTTCAGCATTAACTTCAACTTCCTTCTCAGCATCTTCGATCACGGAGACAGCTAATCTATGAAGATTTGTATCAGTAGATTACATGTCACTCTTTTCTCTTGTACCCTGATCAACAGCCATTTGTCTCAGGGGTCTAGATATACCCTTAATAGGAAGTCCTTTCTCAAGAATTTTGTCAACGATCTGCCCCATGCACTTGTCAACATCTACCCTTTCCTCAGCAGTTTGTGGACGCGGGTTGGTAGTTCTAGGTTTGTCTCCAAATAACACACCAGTAACAACTTTCTTTGTTTCAGGATTCTTAAAGACAGTAGCAGGTCTCTTGGGAGTTAGTTTAGTGGGTCTCGTAGTACCTGATTCAGGAAGAATGGTTTAGAGGGGCTCAATGTCCATAGGATCGGATGCTGAACCTTCGTCAGTGGAAACCCTAGCTCTTCCTTTTATGGAACTCTGACACTCAGATTTCTTGGATGGAGACGCCATGAATCCTTTCAGTGAGGGTTGATTCTTGAAGGCAAAGAAGTTAATTCGTTGCGAGACCAGGGCTTTGAAGAAGCGTGATGTTGCAGTACCAGGAAATGGGGGTCTGAGGCAAGGAGCTTGATTTTGTGTAATTTTTAAAGACCAATTACTAATTTTCTCCCTCCATAAAGACTTTCCTTTTAAAAAATTCACATCAGAACTCATTAACTCTGAGTAACCTTTCAGCATCCTGACGTCATAGTCTGATGTTATAACATCGACCTGAACATCATTAGTTGAACTACCTTCAAGAGAAATCCAATGATAGCAGTTATCTATGGTTCTGGCACCCTTCATAACGACATGTTTATGCTCGTCAGATACCACACACTCATCCTTAGTGTAGTTTACCTTGTAACCTTCATCACACAACTGGCTTATGCTGATCAAATTTGCATCTAAACCACTGACAAACAGAACATTGTCAAGTTCAGGTCTACCTTTCACTTTCCCAACTCCTGCAACAACACCTTTTTCTCCATTGCCAAACATAACCTCATGAGAGGGACAATGACTGACTTCAACTAACAAGTTTTTGAATCCAGACATATGCTTTGAACATCCACTGTCAAAGTACCATGTATCCTTATCAACCTGGCTATCTGAGGTGAGGGCAAAAAAACATTTCACCTTCTCCTTAGGAACCCATTGTTTAGCAACTTTAGGTCTGACCTCCTTGGGTTTGCTTTGAGGAGTAGATTGTGGATAACCATGCAACTTAAAACAAGAGTACTGCATATGTCCAACCCTGCCACAATAAAAGCATCTTACTCTGTCATATCTAAAGTGGTTAAATCTTTTTCCACTTAGATGATAATGTTGTGGCTGCCACCCATAATGTTATCTCCTTCTTCTGTACTGATGCTGTCTTTTAGGCTATCTCCTATGGTGATGAGGCTTCCTTCTTCCATAGTGATGAGGCACAACATTGTTGTATCCATAACCATACCAGTTTTCCTGATGTTGAGACACCAGATGTGACATGTCCTGTTTGAACCTTGCAGCTTGCATGCTCTTGTGATATTGGGGGGGCATATACTGACTAGCTCCTTGAGGTTGCATCTTCCTCTGATGGGGACCATTCCTTTTCTCAACATTCTGAGGTTGAACAACCCTTTTAGGGGTAGGATCCTGCCTCTTTGTTTGAGACATTGGTTGGGGCACCTCCTCCTTTGCTCCTGAAGTGCTTGCTTCAGCAAAAACCTTTTTCTCAGCCACAAATCCTATACCTAATTTATCTCCAGCAACTTTCTCTGACTGAAGGATCTTATCAAGAGTATCTGTACCACAGCTCAGCATCCTAACAGACTTGGTCATTTGATCAAGGAGAGCTCTAACTAGTACAACTTCATTTTCTAGATCAGCTTTTTCATTCTCAAGCTGAGCAATCTGTTGCTTGTGGCACTTGTTTTCTTGACAAATCTCAGCACTTTTTAAACACAGCTCTTGATAAGTAGATGCTAACTCCTCATAAGTTATTTCTCCATCACTGGAATCATCATCAGAAACAACAACTCCTGTTAAAGCTATAACATGCTTTGCTGACTCACTTTCACTTTCACTATCAGAGTCAGACCAGGAAACTGTCATATGCCCTTCTTCTGCTTTTTCAAGAAGGTGGGACATTCTTTCTTGACATGTCCATACCCTTCACACTCAAAGCACTGAACTCCTTTATCTTGGGCAATTTTCTCTTCATCCTTCTTTTTTGACTTGCTGGTGTCAGAAGATATGTTCTTGACATTAGGCCTGGAGTTATTGTTCATTCTCTTGAATACTTTGTTGAACTGTCTTCCCAACATAACTATGGCCTGAGATAGATCCTCATGGGATTTAGAACTCTTTCCTTTTACTTCTTCATCATTTGACACCAGGGCTATACTTTTTGGCTTCTTTTCTGGTTCTTCCTCATTCAACCCAAGCTCAAAAGTTAGAAGAGATCCAATGAGCTCATCAACTCTCATCTTGCTGATGTCTTGTGATTCTTCAATGGCAGTAACCTTCATCTTATACTTCTTAGGAAGAGACCTAAGGATCTTCCTTACAAGCTTTTCATCTGACATTTTCTCACCAAGAGCACTGGATGCATTAGCCAGCTCCAGAACATTCATGTGGAAGTCATGAATAGTCTCATCTTCCTTCATCTTCAGGCTTTCAAATTTTGATGTTAAAATCTGAAGTCTTGACATCTTCACTCTAGATGTTCCTTCATATGTAGCCTGCAAAATATCCCACGCTTCCTTAGCAACTTCACAGGTATTGATTAACCTGAAGATATTCTTATCCACTCCATTGAAGATTACATTTAGAGCTTTGGAATTTCCAAGGGCGAGCTCATCTTCCTCCTTGGTCCACTCTTCTTCTGGCTTTGGCTTAGAGGTGCCTTCTTTATCTTTGCCAGTATCGTCTTTCTCACACACAACAGGTGCTTTCCATTCTTTAATAATGGCCTTCCATGCCCTGCTATCCAAGGATTTTATGAAGGTAGTCATCCTTGGCTTCCAATAATCATAATTGGATCCATCCAAAATAGGGGGTCTGTTGACGAATCCTCCAACTTCTTTGTCCATCTTTACACCAGAAAGTAACTTCCCTAGATCTCACCCAGAGACAGACAGGATGCCTGCTCTGATACCAATTGAAATTCTGGTATCAGACGTGTGATGTTAAGGTGTGATGTCACAACAACACACTCTGCACAATGGATAGAATAAACAGTAAAACAACACCAAGAATTGTTCACCCAGTTCGGTCTAACTACCTACATCTGGGGGCTACCAAGCCAGGGATGAAATTCACTACTTGTAGAATTAATTTACAGACTCAACAACCCAGTTGACAATCTCCTAAACTTAATCCCTACTAGTGACTTTCTACCTAAGAAACCACTTAGATATGAGAACACTACTCAATCCCTAAAACACTTCAAAGACCAACCTCTTTAAGCAACCTTGATCTTACTTCACAGCTTTGATCAAGTAATAACTCTCAGCCTAGAATTCACCCTAGAATACGACTCAGCAATTCACCCTAGAATTCTGGTTATACAACTCGTACAAAATACTTAAGACACTCAGCCTATGCTCTTGATCTTCTCTCTATATTTCTGTACCTTTTCCTTTGGTCTTGTGCGCTTTATATAGCTCCTTGAATTGGTCTTGGACTTGCTACAATATCTGACCCGATTTGTTATTTAAAACTGAATATTTAAAACAGATTTTCTCCTAAAATCTTTTTAAATCTTTAACCTTTTAAATCTCCTACAAATCTGCACCAGATCTCCTATGCAGCAGAAAATATCTATCCCAAGATACTCGCATCCAATGAGACAACTTGCTCTCCACAATTCCAGCTAACACGCAACCCTAACAACATCACCTCTTGCTGTTGTTAATTTTGCAGATCTGATGTTACAACATCGCCATGTGACATCAGACATCCAACTTCAGCAAATTAATTACTTAACACAACCCAGTGTTAAACCTCAATGTTGCAACATCAGTACCTTGACATCAACATTGAATATACTTTGTTTTACCAAAATTCCAGCCAATCCAAGAACTAACACCTATACTTACAGATCAGGGACCACAAGCACTACCACGACAACAACAAAACATTGCAAAACCCTATACTTACAAATCATAAACAAATGACTACAAAACAACAAGAGGGACCACAAAACCCTAAATTGATACAAGGGACCACAAAACCCTAAACTGACACAAGGGACCACATTACGTACCTTACGCAGTAGTTGAACCCTTCGCGACACGCTTCCTTTTGAGTTGCTTTCTTCGTCATCTTCCTCGAACCTACAAACACAGATAGCTATGCGTGCCTCTCACTTTGACTTGCTGGAATGGAGGGGAAACACAGATAGCGATGTTCATGTAAAGGTGAATTGGGGAAATGAATGAAAACTAGGGTTTATTGCATTTTTAATCAAGTTGGAATTAATTTGGAATTTATTTATCTATTTGGCAATTACAATTTAAATTTATATGCCATGTAATATAATTATACAAGCCACATCACCAAATTTAAACCCAGATCATCATATTTGCAAGGGGGACCAACAAAATGTAAGGCGCACCAAACTAAAGGGGCTAAAAACACAGGTTTTGTAATAGGGGGATCAAAAGTTTAAAAACCCCAAACTAGGGGGACCAAAAGTGCATTTAAGCCTATTATTTTTAAACTATTAAGGGATATTGTTATTATTATTTAATTAGAAAAATAATAATAATAATAATAATAATAAGAATAATAATAATAATAATATTGAAACAATAATAATAATATTAATAATAAAAGGATATTAGAAAAGAAAATAGGAAAACGAGAAATCAGGGGGAGAACTCATTCAGTACGTGAAAACTGAGAAAGAGAAAGAGGAGAGCTAGGGCAGAAGGAGGAGAAAAGCCATTGTTGAGGCCGAGGTTTTCGTCAAGAACTATAAAGTAAGGGTGAATTTCTGTAATCTCTAAGGGTTGCATAATATTTGTATGAGGGTAGATAAACCTTTAGGATCGTCCCTTGTGTATGGTTTGTGTTGATTTGAGAATTGGGGTTTAGTATGTCGGAGGTTTTGATAAGAGGAAAAATGCATAAATTGATCGGTTAAATTGTGGCCTATGTATTCTTAATCGTTTGTATGGTAATCTGTGATTATATGTGTGTTTTTGGGACTGTTTAGGAGTAGAATCAGAGAAGGGTTGGGGTTGAATCGTGCTAAATCGCAACTGCAGAATTGCAGAATCGCGTACTTCGCAGTGCGAATAATAGTTTGTTGGGAGAATGTTCGCTCCAAATTCGCTAAGGGAATGAAGCAACGAACGAAGGGAAAGAGGAGAAATTCAGGAATGTGTGGTGGGGAAGTTCGTCCCAGGTTCGCAGGGCGAACTCCTGGCGAACTCTAGTTCGTTGGGCAAATGAGAAGCAAATGGGGAGAGAAAAAGGTGAGTCTCTGGTTTTTGTATGGGAGAGGTGGTTCGCTGGCAAGTTCGCTAGGTGAACTCCTATCGAAGGGCAGTTCGCTAGGCGAACTCGCAGCGAGCATGACAGTGTTGTTTACTGCTGTTGCGAACAAAATTTTCCTAACTTTTAAAAATTCATAACTTTTAATCCGTACGTTCATTTTAGCCGCCGTTCGAATCGTTGGAAAGCTGGTTTCACATACGTTTTGTTAAAATTAATTTCTGTATCAATATTCCGACCATTTGACGCGTTAATTGGGTTTTCATGTATGTGTTATGTGTTGTACATTGAAATGATGAGTTCGGTTGTGTGTATGCGTGTTACGGTTGTGGATTGCTGTTGTTGTATGTGTTGGCAGGTATACGCTGCGTGTTGGATAGTTGGAGTATGATGTATTGATGCATTGTTAGTCATATACATTTAGTTGTCGTTGTATGCATGCCATGTTGCATACGTTATGTGATAAGTCGTGTGCCCATGTGAGGTGTGAGCGTCTTATCGGGATTCTTTAAAATAGAATCGTATTGTTGTTGTTATTGTTGTTGTTGTTGTTGAGGTGATCGTGTGCCCATGTGGGGATTCGGAACGCTTGTCGTTATTTGTTATTTGTCACCACTTTATTTGCTTGATGATGATTATGTGGTATTACACATGTTATGTTTTAGTTGAATTCCGCTGCTATATGAGAAGATTAATTAAGTATGGTTTTATTGATGATATCTATGTGTTACATACTGTATGCATGAGCAGGCGTTTGTTGAATGTGGCATCCTAAACGTTGTATGTTTTATTTTCTCTGATATTTTATTATTAATTGTCTCGGGGGTTGAGGGTGTTACACTATTCGAGAAAGAGGTGCCTAAAAAAATCCGGCCTAAAGTTGTTAATACAATTGTGCACCTGCTGAATAGATGCCCAACAAGAATTGTATGGAACATGATATCGTTTGACGCATGGAGTGGAAGAAATTCTTTGGTAAACCAGCTTAAAGTTTTTGGGTGTGTTTGTTATGCTCAAGTTCCTAAAGTATAAAAGACAAAACTTGAAGAATCAAGTGACAAATACATACTTATTTTTTATAGCTCTATGTCAAAAGGGTACAGACTTTACAAATTGAAGACCAAGAAAGTGATTGTCATTTGATATGTTTTATTTGATGAAAATGCTTTTTGGAATTCGCAAAATGAGAGCATTTCGGAGCAAACAGTTCCAATAGTCATTTTAGAGCAAAATCCAACTTCTTCTGAAAGTGAATAAAATGTTTCATCTATACCAAATTCTCTATCTAACACACTATCTTCACCAAAATTTAGCTCATCATCTCCAAGCTTAGCTCCAATTAAACTTAGAAGTTTGGATGATGCTTATGCTAGATGAAACTATTGTGCCATTGAACTTGAAATTTTTTTAAAAGCATTTAAAGAAGATGTATGGAGGAAGGAAATGCAAGAAGAAATAGATGTGATTAAAAAGAAAAATATTTGGGAGCTAGTGAAGAAGGCAAATGATAAAGAAGTTATTGGTGTGAAATTAGTCTACAAGGTGAAACATAATCCAAGCGGTTCTGTACAAAAGGAAAAAAAATTCTTGTTGCGAAGGGATATGCAGAACAACCCAGTATTGAGTATGAAGAGACACCCCCTGTGGCATGTCTTGACACCATTACATCGTTAATATCTCTCGTAGTTCAAAAAGAATGGAAGTTGTATCAACTAGATGTAAAGTCGAAATTCTTAAATGGAGAACTAAAAGATGAATTCTATGTGGAGGAACATCAAGACTTTGAGGTTGAAGGTCAATAAGAAAAGGTTTATAGATTGATGAAAGCTCTTTATGGGCTGAAATAAGCACCGAGGGCATGGTATAACAATATTGACAATTACTTCATGGAGAGAAATTTTGAGAAGAGCAAGAATGAGCTTATTTTTTTATGTCAAATGATAAGGTATGGTTGATATTTTATATTTTGCATTTTATATGGATGATTTAATCTTTATTGAAAATAAATTAAAGTTGGTTCAAGATTTTAGAAAAGAAAGGGTGAGATATGAGATGAATGAAGGTCTACTACATCATTTTCTTTTTCTTGGAATTGAAATTTACCAAGAGGATGATGGAGTCTTTATTTGTCAAAAGAAATATGTTGATAAAATATTATAGCAATTTGGAATGTTTGGTTACAATCCAACTTATACACCTTTAGTTATGAATGAATAATTGAAGAAAGAAGATGAAGGAAAGAAGGTTGATGCTAGTAACTATATCAATCTGATTGGTAATCTATTTTACCTCGCTAATACAAGACCTGATATCATGTTTGTGGCAAATTTACTTTCTCATTTCATGAACGATCCAAGCCATATCCATCTAGGATCGACAAAAAGGGTGTTGAGATATATTCAAGGAACTTTGGACTATTGAATAAAAAATGATAGCAAAGTTAAAATTAAGTTAATCGATTTTAGCGACAATGATTAGGCATGTTGTATGGATGACATGACAAACACCTCTCAATATGTTTTTTCACTAGGTTCATGAGTTGTTTTATGGTGCTCAAAGAGGCAACAAACTGTTGCTAAATCTTTTGCGGAAGCTAAATATGTTTCAGCTAGCTTAGCTTCCTAATAAGTAATACGGTTGAAGAGAATACTTCAAGACCTTGGAGAGAAACAAGAAGATGTGACTATCCATTGTGATAAAAAAAATCAACCATTGATATGGCTAAGAATCCAGTCTTTCATGAAAGAACAAAACATATATATATCAAACATCATTTCATTTGAAAAGCAATTAAAAACGAGGAGGTGCAACTGAGTTTTGGCAAGACAAGTGATCAAGTTGTTGATATTTTTCCCAAAACTTTTACTAGAGAAAAAAATCCACAAATTAAGAGAAACTCTTAAAATTCATGAACATCACATTAAAGGAGAGAGTGTTGAATAATGGGCTATGTCAATAAATGTCTGTAGTAGGAGCATGCACCTAAAATGTTATAGAAGCATGCTAATGTGAGTTGATGTATCAAATAATTAATAATTTTTAAAAAGCTCTAGGATTCAAGTGTGTAAGCAAAAACAAAAAGAAAAAAAAAACATTTTTTAATCCTCTAAAATACCATCAACCAAACTAATTTATAATATGAATATGAATAAGAGGAACTAGTACTTTTTAAAATAACAAATGCAATGTCAACATATTGCACTCTTTAATCTATAAAAGTCCAATTTTTATAGTTTGTTCCGTTTAGTTTTATCTCTCTCTGTCTATTTTTAAACCAAATAACAAATTGAATGTCGACATATTGTGACTTTTCAACCTCTCCCACCCCCTACACTCAATGAAACAAGTTGACATTTTGCACCCTCATCACACAAAATCTAAACTCAAACACAAACCTTTGAATTTGAGCAACATATAGAGTTTTGGAATTTTCTATTACCATGATGTTCTTATAATCTAACAACCTAGAAGCTACTTTATAAAAACCATCATGATTCATGTTGCCACCAAAAGCCAGGTAAATTATTCAACTCTCTAGTCTCTAATTTTCTATTACATATATGAATGTTTCTTTATAGACTCTTTCAAATGATTCTTGATAAATTTTTCTTCTGGTATAATGCTATTATTATTATTCTCTTTTCCCTATCATGTTATTATTTTTCAATATAGATAAAGTTTTTTCCTTTATGCTAAATTCTGTATTATCAAGATGAGAATCCAACTGGGTAGTTTTTAGATTAGTCAATTAAGCTGGTTTGAGAATCACTTTTACCCCTTCAACATCTAAATTGCAATTGTTTATTTGATTTCTTTATATGTTTCTTGATCAGGACTACTCAAATGAAAGTGTTTTTACTATTTTTGTTCTTGGTATATGCTTCTTTGCATATATTCTTTAACAAGTCATTCTCATAGGGTTTTAAATAAAGGTATATGACTGCTAGTTGAGTCGTGGTGTAATGCCGCATCAATCGTATTTTATGTAGAACCAACATTTCTGTAAAAAGGTATGTCTCTGTCAGTGTTTGTGTCTGTGTCTAAAACCAACACCAATACTTACGTTTACGTTTAATTTATTCAGTTTTTCAAATTATTACCTGCGTCAACGCGTCAGGGTTCGTGTCGTGTTTTCAGTGTCCGTGTTTCATAGGTCATATTTGACCATGATTTCTTAAATATAAATTGTGACGAGGCTAGAATGATCGTTGCGACCACTCTTTAAAACATGGTCATTAGGTTTGTTTCGCATAAAATCAAACAAAAATAAAAGACAATAAACACGATCAATTTTTGTTAACGCGGTTCGGTTAGTGGTGCCTAACTCTAGGTCTATAAAGCAACTATAGTTCTGTTTTATTTCTGCGTTAAATTAGAGTTATATTGTTACAAGCAATATATATAATGCTACCGTTGAATTTACAATAATACCTTGAACCACATGCAACAATATGTTTGATTTTTTATTTGTTTAGTCTTTAGTTTTGTCAATTAAGCTGGTTTGAGAATCGCTTTTCCTTTCATTTCATCATCTAAACTGCAGTTTTTCTATCAGTTATTTATATATTCCTTGATCAGAACCACTCAAATGAATTTTTCTGACTATTTTTGTCCTAGGAATATGCTTGTTTGCATATATTCTACAACAATTGATTGAAGGAGTTTTTAATAAAGGTCCGCGAATGTGATTTGAGCTGCAACATAACTATTTTTGATGCTGTTGAAACCACAACGCGACCATAATTGAGCCTGCATCGGCCAAATTTGACTGCGATTCTCCGAATATCAAAGATTTATACAGACGCAACGGCTATTTAAAACTAGGTCATTACATCTGTTTGGCATGTAATATGATATAAGTATTTGATTCGTTATTTGTTTAGCCTTTTTAAAATTTTCGATGGATGTTGCAGATATGTTCAACTGTTGAAGTTTGATGCTAAGTTTCATTCTACCTAAAAACGAAATCATGGATGATGGAAATTCCGAGGTTTCTGATAAACTTTCAGATAATGTTCTATTTTCAAAACCAGAATCATGTAGCAATTTTCAAACTTCAACATCTATGAACATGGATGCTGAATTGTCTAAGAGCACTACCAAAACATGCACTCACACTCACACATGCAATCCACCTGGTTTTGATTTTGATGATTCTATTCATACACACACATGTTATCACACGCACACTCGAGTTTTTGCTTCTGAAGACGACACAGATTCGAGGCCAAAAAGGAGTTCTGGTAATAGAGAAGCTGTTAAAAAGTATAGGGAGAAGAAGAAGGCGCAGACGACTTATTTGGAGGAAGAAGTTAAGAAGTTGAAACTTGTGAATCAACAACTTATGAGGAAATTGCAAGGGCAGGCGCTACTTGAAGCGGAATTGTTAAGATTGAGGAACATTTTGTTTCAACTTAAGGGGAAAGTTGACTGTGAATTAGGTTCTTTCCCTTTTCAAAAGAAGTGTTTCTCTACAAGTGGTTATAAAGGGGATACTAATTTGGTTTCAACTTCTCGGGGAACTGATCTTGAGCTATGTAGCAACGACACTTCTGAGTGATCGATACATGTTAGTATCTCACACCTATACGTGTGTTCACATTCAACTATTCTATTTTTTCAAATTATTATCCGCGTGCTAGTGTTGTGCTTGTATCTGTATTTGTGTCAATGCTTCGTAGATTTTCGGGGCTTATAAAATTTGTCACTATTTCAGCCACTTGCAGGATTGTCGTCGTCATCAGTTGTTGACTAGTACTGAAGAACAAACTATGGACGCGGCGGAAAATTTCATGTCATCTGCATATCAAGTGGATAACTATACACACAAATATCTTTTGTGAGTTTTTGATCGATTGTTATCTATGTGTATCATTGACCCCTTTAATTGAAAGTGTGTCTAGTATCCGACTCATGTCATATCTATACCAACGCATGTTTTTCGTTTACCGTTGTGTCAGGTGTCTGTGGCAGGGTTGTGACAATGTTGTATAGATTGTTGTCAGTGATTACATTTGTGGTTGCGAGGTGATATAAGATGCATATAAGTAATTACTTTCACTGTAAAAAAACATGTTAGATAACTCATACATAACCTTACCTAATGAAGCTTGATTTCTATACTGTATAGAGTATGTATACAAAGGATGAGTTTTTTTGTTTTTTGAAATTTGTAAAGTATACTAGCATGTAAGAAGTGTTCTGCTTTTAGCTGAATGAACAAAGTTCCTTGTATGCCAAGTGTGTTTTAATGAAGTCCATGTTGTATTGCACACATGTTTCATATCATATATGATATGATATATCTGATTCTGCATTCATTGCACATAAAATTCTCAGAACAGGTTATATAAACAATCATTTTAAGATGTATGGATGATGAATCATAAGATATTTTTATGTTTCACTTTTTTTTTCTTCTATTAGTCAGATAGTTCGTGAGTTCGAATTAATAATCTCATTTCTTTGCACTCTTATCAAGTGAACTGAATTGAAGAGATTTTATGTTCCACATAAATGGTATAATGACGCTTGTAACTATTGATGTAATTTTCATTTTTATTGAGTATATCTGAGAATTTTTCTTTCATCCCCCAACTTAAATCTTAAATGGGAGAGCCTCTAATTTTTTTTTATAATACCCATATTATTTTTGACAAAATTTTAGCAAAAAATGCGCACAAAAAATCAAGTAGAACAAATGAAATTTTTGTTATAAATAAAAAAATCTGATAGTGTATGTTAAAAGTTCGGTATGCATTTATACTGATTTAAAAAACAAAAAACAAACGATGTGTGGAAAAACTTATCTTTGTTATAAAAAAAAACATCATGTACCAGATTTTTTGCAAAACCTTGAAAAATTCGGTAGTGTAAAATCATCGGTTTTTTTTAAAAACCTCCTCCATTTACCAGACTTTTATAGGAACTAGAAAATATTCAGTAGTGTAATTTTAATGGTTGAGATTTTTCCAAGAGCTTTTTACGTATGTGATTGCATCGACAGTTATGTGTGGTCCAGAATGAATTCAAACTTGTATAAATAAGGATCATGTGTTGTTAAAAAGAACATCTTAATATGCCTCACTCTTTGTTTATGACATGTGTGTAGTTCAACGGGGTGAAACCTCTAGTTGATTTTGGTCTCCCGAAGGACACCATATTTCTCTCTCTTCTGAGATCCAAATTGAATAATATGTTGGCTGACACCAATAGCAAAAAGACGAGTAAGATTGAATTTTGTGCACCATGAATTGATATTGATGGAAAGGTGAAATACGACCATATTAAGCTGAAGAATAATGAAGATTTGAAGGTTATGTGAAGAACATGTCACCGTAGGCTAACAAAGGGACCGATAGAGTTTGATGCAATAATTTCTAGATCTGTCGACAACATAATCAGGATGTTGAATAAGGTACCACTTAAAGTACCCATCCACACAGTGCACAGGGAATTGGATCTCCATTGCATGATCTCTAATGGCACGGGCAAAACTGATAACATTACCATCAAACCATCTAATAATTCCCTCAGATGGAATAGTAGAGACTGGTCGTGAGATGTCCTGGACATACCTAAATTAGCGTAGACACCTCTCAGTTAAGTGTTTAGCCTCTAAGGTCTCTCATCGCAGATAATAAAAAAAAAAGAGAAATGTCATCAAACTTCAGATGCACTATATGGTCCGTGTAGGGTGTCCAAGTGACATTGTCTATAGTTAGTACATCAATCTTCCTCTTGTACTCCAGAACACCGCCTGAGTGTGCATGCCTAAACTTTCATCTTTTGGTTCGTCTAGAGCTAGCAGTGGTAGGAATAACATGCCTCTCACAAATGGATGGTAAATGCTCGTATATCCAACACTGCACAAAATCGTAGACAAATCAAGAAATGTCATAAATAAGTCCTAAACTAATAAGAAAAAAATGAATTTTAATACCTTAAATAAACAAATATAATCGGCAAGATTCCTAGTCTAAAAGACAATCACCTCTTCAAGTGCAAAATATAGAACAATCAGTGCATAACACCCGCATGCTCTGCTGACATGGTCAAGACTGCTACATGTACTTCACATCAATATATACATGAAACTTATCCGCTAAGATAATACATCCTACAAGCTGTAGTATGTATACCCTAGCGGTTGCCTCATACATAGAATGTTGCACCAGTTAGGGATAACATATCCTGGAGTCAAGATAGGCAAAAGTGAGCACCCCTATTAACCTTAAACTCATATAACATAACCCCCAAGTACTATATAGCAGTAATACATGCTAGTTGCTGGCTAAAGAAAGGAACGATGAAGAAACTACTTGGCAGGGAAGATGGAATAGAGAGGAGACATCATCCAAAGTAATCGTCATTTCACTAAATAGAAGATGGAAGAAAGATGTCTCTTGATGTCATCACTCAACAAAGGCAGACAATAGTGATGCATTGAGCATGGTCGGGGAACAGTCCACCAATGAAAGGAGATCATAATCTTCTACAATCTTTTTGACCTTCCGTGGAATCATGGCATCTAAGAATTTCTTCAACTTTTCCCTATGGGTGGGCACCTTCACTGGCAATTGGTCTTGTAACAAATAAAGTAAAAAGAATAATTTATTTTCAATGTATCAATAATAAATAAAAAGAATACCAGTATAACATATATATACCTATCCCTGCCATAATTTAAATGTCACATGATTGGCATATCTAGTGAACATGGAACGGTCACTAGGCCCTCCAGGAAACCCTCCATCTGTGTGTACATACGACTCTATCGAAGCTAGAGCACTAACCTCTGTAGCAACCGGAGGAGTAACCTCCATATCACCTGTAGCAAGCACCTCTATATCAGGTTGATGAGTTACCTCTATATCAGTCGTAGTCTCCGTCTCATAATGATTGGCCACCTATGTCTTGGCCAACTTTGCCTGTCATTTTGACCCTTTACATCCTCAGCTGTTGTATGCACATCCTCAACAACTGCAACAACTGAATCATCATCAGGATCTTTGGTTCATCCATCAGCTCTACATCGTCTAAGTCGAATACTACGGGGTGGGCAACCTTGCTCAGTCATCTTCCTTCTTCGGGGTTACTCTCCTCGCCCGTAGATGAGATTCCTCGACGTCATCTGCCCTTGCATGACCCCTCGTTTCAACTTTGTCACACTGCATATAAGCAATTTTCCCGTCCAATCCTCTGCTCGTCACTGCAAATACCAAAAAAATGATGAAATATGAACTACCAGATTTTTTTTAAATCCAGAAATCATCATGATTTTCCATTATTTTTTGAAATATCCAATTAACCTAAGCAACATTTCCACTACCGGGTTGTTCAAAATATTTGGTATAACTACATTAAATTTACCATTTTTTAAAATATATGGTAACACTACATACATTTTTATCGATTATTTTAAAATATTTGGTTGAAAACATGCATTTTTACCGATTTTTAAACAAAATATCATGTTGATGATATGAATTTTTATTGGAATTTTCAAAATATTAGATAAAAATGCATGAATTTTTATCATACATTTTTAAAAAGCATGTAAAAATACATATTTTATACAAAAAAAAAATGTGGTAAAATTGTATACTTACCACTCATAAATTCGATACTTTGAATAAAATATTCGGTATGAATGAGATATTTAAGAAAAAATCGAAATGTTACAATAGAATACTGAAATAACTTTTTATTTGATAAGGTTAATGTAATAAAATCACAACCTTTAGAGGAGTGTAGGTTAAAATATGGGGTAGCATGAAAATTTTTCAGTTTGTCTCAATATTATTATAAGGCCCAGCCAAACAACCATGAGGGCCTAAAGCTTAGGCCTTTATCATAAATTTCATCATTTTGCTATTTTCAAACACCCCCCACACCCCTACCGACTTCTAAAAATCAATCTCACACGCTTTCTAAAAATCTCCCTTGGATTGGTGCAAGTAATAAAACCTGTGCTCATATTTGAATATTTCTCATGATGGTGAATGATTGATCTTGATCCTACACAAAAGAACTACCTTTTCTCTACCATTTGTCACTATCATTTTTGCCTTTGCTCTAGCTATTTGAGTTGCACTTTTCATTAAAATGTCAATAGAAAAGAAAAATGAAATATTTTGTATAGACAAAAACTACTTTTCCTTTACCACTTTTCAAACTCAAATAATATGTTTTGTAACTTTGTCTCTTAGGTAGATGGTGGCTCTTTTGTTCTTAGTTGCATCCTCATGACTCATCTATTTTTCGTAGGGGCATTGAATGTTTTTTTCAATTTTAATGAAATGCATGCCACTTGTAGTTACGAAGACATAGAAAAGTGGAAAGGAAAAAAAAAAAAAAAAAAAGAGGAGGGAAGTTTTGAGATTTTGAGTAAGACAAAATGGTTTTGAGATTTGGAAATTTGAGATATATGGGATTATACTTTTGGGAAAAAGAAAATTGGTGATGAGTGATAAATTAAGGAAAAATGGAAATTGGAATTTTTTTTTCAAGACAAATTTTAAAATCTGGTTTAAAACTAACACATAAGCTAAAGAGCCAATTTGTTTCAATTTTAAAAAAATAGATTTTTTTTTTGTATTTTTAAAAATAAATTCTACAAAAATATTTTTCAAAATATTACAACTTTTTCTAAATTTGTTTTTTATAAATTAAAATACAAATTTTAATATACTATAATATACACATATATTATTGAAGATCAAAATATAGTTAAAATCACAATTTTTCAAAAAATTGTATTTCAAAAATGATTTTTATGAAAAGTTATTTAAAATAGATTCAAAATTAAGTGATTTTTTAAAATTTTGACATCCAAAAATAGTTTCGATAAAATAGTGAAATACATAAAATAACATTTTAAGAATAACTATTCAAACTAAATTTTTATTTGAAATATTTATGAAAAGTTTCTTGTAAAAATTTTTCACACTAAAATATGCTACACTTTAAAAATTATTTATAAAAAAATCAAAATAAACTGGCCCAAAATCTAATTTAGAGAGTAAAAAAGTAAACTTTGAATAATGAACTATGCCTTTGAGTTTGTATCACTATGCAATTAAAAAATATTGATTTTGAGTTAATATAAAAATGAGTTGAAAGTAAAGTGGTTTGCGTTTAGATAAATTGATGTAAAAATTAGTTAAATAGTAAATTGAAAAATTACATTTAGATTCAAAAGCTACAAATTATTACTTTAAATATAATCTTTTAAAAAATATAATTAATTCGACTCAAAAACAATTAAACATATCATAATCAATACTACACGTTCAGATTCAAATCTAAATCCAATTGTAAAACAAAACATACACTATGTTGTGAGGATAGATTTTGGCAAATAGAAACCTAGTTTACATGTCTTTTTCAATTTTCACAAGTGTATAATAAAGTTTGTTAGATTATACTCATTAGTCTTGAAATAAGAGTCTTTTTATCTAACTAACGAAATTTGTTTTAAAATAAAAGTTTTTTTTTGAAGTTTTCAACTTAACATTAATTAATTTTCACATCTAATAAATATTACCTACAATATTTTAAAGTTATTATACTTTTCGGTTACTATTATAAGCACCAAAAAAAACTTTTTATATTCATTGAATAATTGATATATCTGATAGACCAAATATATCAATTATTCAATAAACCTTTAAAAAATTTGGTTCTTATAATTGTGACCAGATAATGTATATTATATTATATATTTATGACAATTAATAGTAATTAAAAATAAACTTGTAAAATTGTTATATTTAAATATTTAATCATTATTTTTTTTAATCAATATACAACAACTTTAGAAGATTTTTATTGAGATTAAGGGAGTATTTGGATACCACAAAACCAACACATCAAAATGAAGCGAATTAGAGTGGACTAAAGCAGAACAAAAAGGAATGCAATAAAGACGGGGCATTTCATTATTTGAGTATTCCACTATAGAATGGAGCAATTTTGTCATTTTGTCTAAATCATAGAATAAAAAATAATAGGAAGTAATAGAATGAGACAAAATGCATTTCATCAAGTTAGACTTTATTTCGTCTCTTTTTAATTAATCCAAACAATTTAACATAATTTTATATCAATTAATTCCATCGCATTACATTCCAATATATCAATCCAAAGATAGCTTAATGTAGAAGATCTTGAGAATTTTTTTTAGGGATTGAGACAATGTTTTAAAAATCGTCTAAACCGATCGGTCGAACTGGTAAAACTTGAGGGCTATCTAGTTTGGTCTAAATACTGGACCGAATATACTATTGAATTAGTGGAAACCGATTAAAACCAGTGAACCGACATTTTTAAAAAATTGACGGGTTAAATATTTGTTTCTTTTTCTCAAATAAAACGATGTTGTTTTGATATATATATTTTTAAATAAAATTAAAATATAAGAAAATTTTGTTTAAAACTTATTTGAAATAATTTTCCCTCATTAAAATTAAATTTATTAGACCTTGCAATTATTTTGTTATTGTGTTGTAATTAGACTTTATCAAAATTTATTTGAATTTGTATTTAGTATTATTTTGTTGCATGTGATAATTATGTTTAAAATTTGAATTTAAAAAATAAACTTGTGAAATTATGAAATTTTAAACTTTTGTAGATGTCATAATGTTCTTACAGACAGAGTCATAGTTTAATACTCCCTCCGTCGCACAATAAGTGTCATCTTTTTTATTTTTATTTGTCTCAAATTATTTGTCTCTTTCGAATATCAATGTGATATTTATTATTTCTTTACACTAACTTACCCTTATTCATTGTATTTTAAATCATGTAACTAATTCACTATCTATTATTAATAAGGTTATTTTAGTAAATAACATTAGTTTTATCATTACAATCAAAACAATTAATCATTATCTTAAAAGGTATGAAAATCTTAAAGAGGACACCTATTGTGAGACGAAGGGAGTAACTATATAGTTTTCTTATAGAGATCGTATTTTTCAATCGAGTTATCCGATTTAATCCGGTTTAATCATGTGGTTCGATCATCACTGATTCGACCAATAAATTATTAATTCATCCCCTCATCGGATTGATTATCCGTCTAATTTTTAAAACATTGGTTTGAGGGAATTAATGAGGTTTCTTAAAAATAAAATTAATAAATTATATAAATTATCAATAAATTTAACATCTCAACCATATTTCTAAACTCTGGTGATTTATTTAACAAAGTTATATTTAGAAACTGTTGGAACAAAAGTTTTCAAAAAAGAATGTGAGGAAAAGGGAGAAAAGATAGAGAAACTGAATTGTAGAAAATTAGGATTAAGATTTATATTGAGTGAAGTTGTTGTTAGGATTTACATCATACAATGCCTTTTTATAGGCAACTAAAGTCCAAACTCAAAACTATACAAATCCAATCCTAACACGTACAAAATGCAAAGTACAAAACTACAAGTTACATTTCGACATAACAACTATATGTTGTATTCGACTTTGTCGAATACAACTGACTCCTACACCTCGACTAGCTACTTCAACATAGTCGAATGTTAGCTTTCAGCAGGAAAATCAAATTACAACTTCTAACACACCCCTTAATTCATGTTCTCGAGACTTTTCATTCTGATGTTACTCTCCATTCATGTTCTCGAGAATTCTCAAATTACAACTCGTCGAACTTAACTTTCTTCATGGGTTTGGTGAGTATATCAGCTAGTTGTCATTCAATCTTGCAATGCTTCAGTTCAAGTTTTTCTTTGTTAACTTAATCCCTAAGAAAATGATACCTCCTCTCTATGTGTTTACTTCGACCATGACACACTGAGTGATTCTCTAGGTCGATAGTTGACTTGTTGTCGACAAACAACTTCATTTTCCTAGGTTCCATTATCTTGAGCTCTTCGAGCGACAACTCTATACATGTTTCTTGGCATGCTGCATAAGATGCAACCATGTACTCAGCTTCACATGATGATAAAGCCACAATGCTTTTCTTGCTTAAGCTCCAAGAGATTGGAGCGCCTTCGATCGTGAATATGTAGCTTGCAATACTCTTCTTTTCCTTTTGCTATCCATTAAAAGCTGAATCAGTGTAGCCATATACCTTTGCATCTATGTTGGTCTTCTTGTGCCTTGGCATCAGCACACCATGGTCAATCGTACCCTTTATGTATCTCAACACCCTCTTAACTACAGTGAGATGACATTCTTGAGATTTCTCCATGAATGTGCTTAACAGTCTAACACTTTGACATATATCTGATATGGTATTGTAAAGATACCTTACGGATCTAATGATTTGTTTGTACAGTGTCTCACTGATAACTTCTCGGCAAGTGTACCGATAGTGTCGCAGTAATAAAAAGAGTATTGAATCCACATGGACTACTATTTAACAAAGCAATAGTTGTGCAAGTATAAAAAGTAACAATTGGGGAGGGGGTTCAAGTTTGCAGTTGAAAATAAAAGAAATGTTCTGACAACTTAGAGAAAGTGGTCAGGTTTTTCCTAGAATCCCCTATTTCTCCCATGTTGATATCTAATGCATTACATAAATCAAGTGTCGTTATATTTTCACGGTGAGTTAACAAGACTACTATACCCAATCCATTGGTGTATAACTCACTGATTCCTACTAGAGGTCTCATATCCCTATTCAACCGACGTAAGTGAAATCAGACGATGATACATTAAGTTAACTCTAAGGCCACTACTCAAGGTCTTGTATCCCTATTCAACCGACGTAAGTGCGATAATTGTCCTAGATCATACGCATAGGCTAAGGGTCAGTATTCCATATGCGTCCATAATCACATTAACAAAGTATCTCAAATAATGCGCTTTAAGTAAAAGAAACAATTAAATAGAAATATAACTAAGATAATTCATGCAACATTAAATTAAACATATGTCCCAATAGGTTCAAAACAGGTTCATCAGACAAAACCTAATATAAAAGTGTTTAGATACTCATACTGATAAAATTACAATACCTATTGATAAGAATAAGATTGCCTAAGAATTCCTTGAAGATCTGGCCTCCAATTGCTTTGATTGCTCTCCAAAACTCACTTTCGGTTTTGTAAATCATACTCTCCAATACCCAATCGCATAACCCCTAAAATGTCCAAAGTCTACCTTTTTATAGCCATCAAATTGTACCAGAACATGTCAGAAATTGCCCATAAAAAGGGCCCATCATGCGCGCAATAGATTTCATCGTGCACGCGTAATACCCTAATTTTTACCCCTAAGATCCCACATATCATTTTCATCTCATATCACATATAAGATCACAAGCTTTGGTTCTCTTTCCTTCTTTTGTTGGTTTGCTCTTGAGAGAGATCACCAAGCACCTCTGTTTTCTTGTTTGCTTTTATGATTGTTTATGTTTATGTTTACTAACCCTTAATTAAAATCCAAAAATATGTTTGTTTTTCCTTTACTAACTTTTTCAGGAAGAGGTTGGGATCAAGAATGTCAAATACCAGTTCCTCAGCTCGAATGAAATTCATCTTAACAAAGTCAAAGTTGATATGCAAATAATTCAAAATTATTTGATCAAGAGTTTCCCAAGATTTGATTGTCTATTATTCAAGAGACTCCAAGGTTCATTTATTTATTTCCATTCCTTCTTTGACAAGTAAAAAAGAATCGAGCCGGAGCCACCGCAGTGCAATAAAAAGGCAAATTTTCACATTTTTGCTGTGTTAATCGATTAACACTAAATTGTTAACCGATTAACCACACGCAGAATTGTGAAAATGAGCCAAATTCAAATTCTGCAGCATTTGGCACCAATTTTCACTTGTTTCATCATGAGAATATTCTAGATCACGTCATTTTAATTCCCCTACATAATCACAATTAATTCCCACCATACACCCTCATTAATCACCTCTTGATCTTGATTTTGCCTCCAAATTCAAATCCCAAGCCTAATTTTGGCTCTAAACCAAGCTTCAATCCACCAAAATTTCCAAGCCTAAATCCTATAAATAGAGGCCTCATTTCATTAATTCTACAAGTTTTTGATAGCCAAATTCACCTTGTCAAAATTCTTCCTCATTTCCATTTTTCTTCATCTACCAAAATTCACCAAAGCTCTTTCTTCCATTAAAAGTTAGTAATTTCTTCATTGAAGCTTACTAATCTTTGAGTTAAACCTCCATCAAAACACTTTTTCATCATCAATTTCTGTAGATCAAGGCTTTTGAGTGTGGGTCTTGAAGTTGATTTGAAGCATTTTCAGATTTGAAGTGGTATACTCTTGTTCCACCATTGTTCTGCTTGATTCATCCTCCACAATGTGATCTCTTGTTGATTCTTGTTGCTTGATCTTTGGATCTTGCAAATTGTGTTTCATTGGTATTATTTGATGTTGTTTTACTTGAATTTTCGTGCTAAATTGCATTCATGATCATGAGGTGTTTGAAGAAATGATTGAATCATGAATGCTGATTTTTTTTATAAAAAATTGTTGTACTATCAGGGTTAATCGATTAACCAAATGCAGTACAAATTGGTTAATCGATTAACCAGTAGTAGAATTGTGTTTTTGGCTCTGTTTTGGGACTGTTTTGGTTCCTTTTCTTCTTTCTTCCATTTCCTTTTGATCTTTGCTTTGGTTTGCAATTTTAAAGGTCTTATTTCTCTTTAAATTCAATGGACTTAGGGTGTAGATGAAGTTGGATAAACATTCATTGATTCAAATCTATCTTTAAATTAAATTGTTCAATTCATTTTAGGTGCTTTGAGTTAATGATATGTTTAGTGCTTTAATCCACCAAGATGAGTGGTTGAACTTAAAGATGGAATGATTTTAAAATTATGATTCAATTTAGCTTCCCTTCCCCTCTTCTTCTTTTTCTTTTAATCAATGAAAATCTTCGATATCATTGGAACTTATTTTAAGTTCTTGATGAAGATGAGATCGTTACCTCTTTTTTTTTCCGTGAGGTATTGCTTTCAGAGAGTGATCTACATATCACTTCTCTAGCATGCATTAGAACTAAAGTTGTTATTGACCGGCCTCAGATAGTCGTGGCTTCTATATAAGTCCGATTACGATTGCTTAATATAGCACTAAATTGTCTCAAAATCAAAAAACGGTCGTGTTTTGTAAGTGAATTATCAGTCTCCTATTCTTCCATGGCGTAGTTTGAAATAGATTGGATTTCTCTTGTTACCCGTGGGGGTTAGTTGGCATACTCGTTGATTTTATCCGAGTTGGAGCCCTCCCCATGGTAATCTATGAGACCATGTTTTCATTCTCATGGATGTCTAGTCGAGCATTTCCGAAAACACAACAAAACTTGTGCTTTCATTTTGGATCATTTTTTTTCTATATTGTATATTAGTTTGTTTATGTTTATGCTTCCTTCTTGCTCCCTATCTCTCTTTATTTTTATACTTTATGTTATCATATCATATCATACCATTTGTTTATGTTTCCTCTATTTTTTCCTTTGTCCACTTGGACCATTTGTTTATGTTTCCGCTATTTTTCCTTTGTCCATTTGGACCATTTGTCTATGTTTATGATCTTTTTTCTTTTGTCCATTTGGACCCAAAAACATTAATAAAGGATTAAACCCCTAAAAACGTGTTCTCTTAATGGTGGACTATGGTTACTATCCTTTGCATTGGACATGGAACTTTGGACCTAGAACTAGGATCTTAACCTATGCTTGGAAGTTTGTGATGGTAAACCTTGGATTTTAGGTACTTGGAGTTCTCTTTTAAAGACCTATCTTGATCAAGGCCTAATCTAAAGGAAATAATGTTTATATTATGGAGCTTGCTTGTGTGGTTAGACCGTTCTTATCCTTAGCTTTTATCTTTATGCAATAGGATAGTCCCTTCTTCTCCACCCCTTCTTCAATTTTCAAAATCTTCTCCCATTTTTCAAAACCTCCTTCTTTTCAAAATTAAACCTCTTTCATATAAAACCTTGACTTTTGGTCAAGTGATTTTTCAAACTTTGCTTTCTTGAATAAATGTCAATCGATGTTAATCATACTTTGACTAATTTCAAAAATACATAAAAAATACAAAAACTCATTCAAACTTTTTGTGCCTTTGTGCACTTTTTCTTTTTAAAACTTTTCAAAAAGTTTAGACATGAGCCATTTTCATAGTTGAGATGTAATTCTCCTATTCCCCATAGTATTTAAGATGTTGATATTTTCCACTTAGATATTGAGTGATAGACTTGTTGATTTTAATCCAAGCAAAATCCTCCATCTTAAGATGATGCAAATGTTGTTTTCTTATACTTGTGGGTGACTAGTCGTAGTTTTCTCCTAAAATGGCGACTTGTATTTTCATTTAAAATGAACCAAAACCAACCAATTTTGTTATTTGTACCACGAACTACGAGGTTTTGATCCTATATTTCCATTTGTGGGTACGTAGGCATGAGGCGATAAGTCCCTCCAAACACAAAAATCTTTAAAAAAATATTTCTTTTCTCATCTCCCCAATATCATTTCAAACAAGCATTTTCAAACCAAAAAACGTAGATATTTCAAAGGGTTCCTATAGAGTACTATAGACATTTTGGGTGCTAACACTTTCCCTTAGCGTAACCAACCCCCTTACCCAGTCTCTATTTATTTGTTCTTGTTTACAACTTATTTAGGTTTTATTCGCTCTTTTCCCTTTCCTTTTGGATAAAATAAAAGTGCGGTGGTGACTCTTGCATTTTTTAGTTAAGTTAATCAATAGCTTACACTCACAATTTTCCCACTACAGCGTGATGCTGCGTTGGCTGCTCTTCCACACACGCGATGGCGCGCAATACCACTTTTATTCTTTTTTATTGTGTACATGATAACTCGTAATTATTCTAGTGGCTTGCTCGCTTTTGCTATTTTTTCAACCAAATTTCTCAAAGTCCCTAATTCTTCATACTTGGTCATTTTTGCTTCGTTCTTTGGCCATTATTCATCAAATTTGATCATCTTCGACCTTTTTTTCTTTGTTTCTTCGACAGAAAAATTCAATGACAGAGTGTCATCACAACCCCAAACTTGAATGTTACTTGTCCTCAAGTAACTTACCTTCACTATAATTTCCAAACAGAAAACAAGATGCAACAATAACAAGTGAACATCACCATATGGAATTTATTTTACCTGACCACCATTCTAGATTCCAATTGCAATTTGAAGAATTCAGAAAACATCCTCAATCTTTAACATGTACTCAACCTGTCTCTCATCTCACCATGACTCACTTAATTGATAGGGTAGTCTCTCAATCAACATTCAAAACAATTTATACTGAATTTGATCATGTTCTAATAGAATTCGTCAAAGAAATCAAAACACACACACTTGAGGGATTTTTTGCTTGTAACATGGCTTATGTTTGGGTAGGACATCTTTTGGGAAAGTAGGTTTAAGCCTTTGAAATTAGGTACTTAGTTCTCCTATTGTTATCATACCCACTCTTTTCCTGATTAACAGTACTAGAGATATCCCTATTATGGTCCTAAATATTCATTTTGCATTCTTTTTCTCTTTATTTTTGGAAAAATATCCTTTTTGGTCCCTTAACTATACCCTTGGGTTCAGATTGGTCCCTTAATTTTATTTCGTGTCAGATTGGTCCCTTAACTCTTAAAATGTGTCATGTTAGTCCTTTTGGTACTATAACGGCAAATTTAGCAACCAATTTTTGAATTTTTCTGTCGCTAATTAGACGAAAAGGGTTGTGATGAAAATAGATTTGAAAATCTTTATTTATAGGCAAATTTTCGTTCTCATCGCGCGTGTCATGCGTCCATTGTGCGCGCGATGCTAACGATTCTTCCACCGTCTCTCTGTCAACGTCTATACCGCATGCGTCCATCGCACACGTGATACTAACGGGTCCCAGATTTTCCAATATCTCTATCGCACACATTATGAAGCCATCATGCGGGCGATATAGCCATTTCACAGGTGCGATAGGCTGCGTGATTTTCCAGGGGATTTCCTTTTTTTCCTTTCTTCTTTTCCTTTCATCTATCTCTTTTCTACTTTATTTTTCACCTGCATTCTTTTCATGCCATATAACATACAAAAATTGACATGTTTTAATTAAATAAAATAAAATTTAAAATTTAAAAACAAACTTACTGATGGGTTGCCTCCCACCTAGTGCTTCTTTACCATCATTAGATTGACGGTCCATGCCTAAGGAACGACAGGTGCAAGGGATACCCTCACACTGGATAATTTTCCTTTATTCCTTCCTTTATCATTTTTGATACCTTTGTCTTCAATCTGGTAACATGTTTCCATATCATCTGCATACGGTATCCATTCATAAGCATTAAACACCACTTTTTCATTATTGAACTTCAAGCTAAGTTCGCCTGTTTCCAAATCTATTAATGCTTTCCCGATCACCAAGAATGGGCATCCGAGAATAATTGAACCACCCATGTCTCCCTTCATATCTACTACCACAAAATCTGTAGGAAAAACTAGACTGTCGACATGTACTAACACATCTTGTAAAATACCATGAGGATGAGTAACAGATAAATCAACTAAGGTGAGAGTTATATTACTAGGTATGATCTTTCCCAAATTTAATTCTTTTTCTTTTTTAAGAGGCATTAAACTGATATTGGGCCCTAAATCACATAGAGCATGTGGGATCTCTACCCCACCAATAGTGCAAGAGATGGTAAACTTACCCGGATCCTTCAGTTTTGTTGGCATTGTTTGGAGCAATTTCGTATCGTATTTCTCAGTCATATTTACATACTCTTTATCCAGCTTCATTTTTATACCAATTAATAACGCCTTCGTAAATTTAGCAAATTTTGGCATTAGCTTTAAAACTTCATGAAAAGAAATACTTACTTGAAGCTTGGTTATCATCTCTTTAAACTTGGTAAAAAACCCTGCCTCATCTTTTTGTAGTGGTTTCTTCTTAATGAATGGATATGGAGGATTTACGTAAATGGGTAACTCTAGGTTAGGGTCATTAAGAACTTGTTTCTTAATGCTTCTTAAAGGGGAGTTTTTTTACTATAAATTGCTCAATGGTGACCCAATTCTTAACTTGTTAACTCTGGTTTTCACTTTCCTCTTTCTTAGACCCTACTTCGTCCTCTTCAATCAAGACCTCTTTCACTACTTCATCCTCACTTATGTTGGTGATTACCTCAAAACCCGCTTCTATAGCCTTGCAGGTCTCATTTTTAGGATTATCCACTGTTTTACTTGTAAATCCTCCACTAAAACTAGGTAAAAAGGATATTTGCCGAGATAGGTGACCAATTTGCATCTCCACATTTTTTTATAGGTTCATCATGGTTCTTACTCATTGTTCCATGTTGTTTATTTACCTCTTCAAAACTGCTCTGAGTGGTCTGGATGAATTTGTTGAGGGTGTCCTCAAGGGGCGAAGGTTTCCTTTGGGTTGGAGTCTGTTGATTTTTTTGAACACCCTGATTAGTACTTATATTATGATTATCGCTCGATCTAAAGTTTGGGTGATCCTTCCATCCGGGATTGTAGGTGTTAGAATACAAGTTATTTTTCTAGAAATTTGAAAATTGAGATTCTTCACTCGACCTTTCTAAAGAGCACATTCCATTTTCATTTCCCTCTCCATAGAAATCACATTTCAGTGCTTGTACCTGACTCACGTTAGCTTGACTCAAGCTACTTTCAGCTAGCTTTTTATTCAATAATTCAATTCGAGCTAAAAGTGTAGTATGAGTATAACTAACTAACATAACTTTTGGTGTGTCTGCAGTTTCAGTTTTCATTGATCTTTCACTGTTTAAACAATATTCATTTAAGCACATCTTTTCAATCAGGTCTTTAACCTGTGGTTTTGTCATGGTTCTGATCGTGCCTCCCGTAGAAGCATTTAGAAGCACGCGTGTTTGACCCTTGAGACCTTTAATAAAATTATGCATTTGCTCCATGTTATTTGTGTTATGATTTGGGCATTTGCGTAATAAAAGTTTAAACCTACAACGATTCATAAGTCATACAACGATTCAATTTCCTACTGCTAAAAGTTAGTGATTTCAACTATTTGTTCAGCAAATTGAGTGGTGGTGAAAAATCTCTCCAAGAATTTTTCCTTCAACTTTTTCCATGTTCGTATAGTTCCATTTGGAAGGAAAAGCAACCAATATTTAGCTCTTCCAATTAGCAAGAAACTAAACAGCCTTAACTTGACTTGGTCTTCAGTGACATTAACTAGCTTGCACATTGAGGTTGTTTCGTAGATGCGAGTAAGGTGTTCCCACAGGTCTCAAATTGCATTCCTGTCGAACGGATTGTCTCAAACCTAAAAGAACATAATTTTTATGTCAAATTTAGTGTGGTTTGTCGGTACAAACCCTCTAGAAATATGTCCTTCATCAGTCCTTTTGCAGTAGTCCCCCATAATGGGTGGTGGTGGTACGTCTGGCATGATGATTTCCAATTTGGAGTTCGAAGAAATCAAAGAATTATCTTATAGTAACAACTTTTGAGTTAGATTCACTTCTCTAACATCTCTCCTGATGGAATATGTAGTCCTTTCAATTTCAGGATCGAGCGGTGTAAATTATGATCCTGAGCTGCGCATACACAAATAAGAAATACCTCGATAGCACTGTAATTAAACAATTACAAGAAGAAAAAAATAAAAACAAAAACCAAATAATAAAAATGTTGCACAAGCTTTGCCTTGTTAAATTTATGAACAGTCCTCGGCAACGACACCAAAAATTTGATGACTTCTCAACAAGTGTACCGATAGTGTCGCAGTAATAAAAAGAGTATCGTATCCACAGGGATTGCTATTTAACAAAGTAGTAGTTGTGTAAGTATAAAAAGTAAAAATGGGGGGGGGGGGGGTTCAAGTTTGCAGTTGAAAATAAAAGAAATATTCTGACAATATGGAGAAAGTGGTCAGTTTTTTCCTAGAATCCCCTATTTCTCCCATGTTGATGTCTAATGCATTACATAAATCAAGCGTAGTTATATTTCCATGGCGATTTAACAAGACCACTATACCCAATCCCTTGGTGTATAGCTCACTGATTCCTACTAGAGGTCTCCTATCCCTATTCAACCGACGTAAGTGCAATCAGGCGATGATACAGTACGTTAACTCTAAGGCCTGTTAGAATAATATTTGGTTCTGCATCTATACCTTTGAGTTTTGATGACAAAAAGGTAGTTTTTGTGTGAGAACAATTTTGGTACTCCAATGGTTTGTTATTGTGTAGCTTTAACAACCCATTTTTATTCTGACTAAGTGACGTTCAACATAATCAGGTTCTAAAATTTGTGTTTCAAAATGTGCTTCTACAGTAATTCACTTCTAAGAAGCTTCTGAGAAGATGTCATGTTGCTGTTGTAATGTTCTCTTGGTTTCTGCTTCTGGATTTGACTCTGGTCATCAAACTTCTGAAGAATGGCAAAATTCTGAAGTTTCTAGCTGAAGATTCTGAAGATTTTGAAGATCTCAAGTCAGACGTTGATGTTATTAGGATTCTAATTGATGATTCTAAAGATTCTGATTTCAAGCTACGTGAATATTCTCTTCATGCTTCATCAACCTTTCATCAGAAGCCAATGAATTTGAAGATAAGGATAAAAGATACGTGACCAAAATAATACACAGTACAAAAGTAAATTGTTCCTCCACTACATGATTTTGTGGGAAAAAGGACGGTACTATTTGTCACACCTGTCACTATTTTGTTAGTGGACAACTACATTTTTTCCTATTCCTGATTTGCCCTCCAATGGTTCCTTTTTAATGCTATATATGGTACTTGAAGACTTGAAGAAAGCTGCCGAAATAACAAGAGTGTTTCTACGTGAAAAGCTTTCAACTTTGAGCAAACTTTTCTTTAAGTATTTTATGTATTTCACTTGCGTAAATCTGCTTGTTTAAGAAGCAATTTGTAAACACACATCTTTGTATTCAAACTGTTTGTTTGTAGTTCCTTGAGAGACCAGTTAAGTCAGTATCCTTGAGAAGATATTGACTGTTTGTCTTTGTGATTTGTTAGTCACCAGTTGTAGCTAGTGCATTTGTAATCACTTGATTATAGTGGATTAAGTCCTTGTGTATAAGGCAAAATCACCTTGGCGGGTGGACTGGATTAGCTTTGAGTTTCAAGCAAACCAGGATAAAAATCCTTGTGTCTCTCTCATTGTTCAATCTTTTGATTATTGTGTTTTTGAGTTGGTAAAAACTTTTGTTTTAAAAACCCAATTCAACCCCCCCTCCTTTCTTGTGTTTTTCCCACATTCAATTGGAATCAGAGCTCTGGTTCTGATTGTGATAAAAAGCTTTATCAACACTTCACCGTGTTTTGTACCGATCCAGTTTGTGTGAGAAATAATGGTTGTTGCTTCTCCTGCTGTTAACAATGAGAAAGATCACTATAATGCCAAACCACCAGTCTTTGATGGTGATAAGTTTGACTACTGGAAAAATAGAATCGAAAGCTTCTTTCTTGGTTGTGATGCAGATCTTTGGGATTTTGTAGTCGATGGTTACACTCACCCAATTGATGTTGCAGGTAACAAAGTAGCAAGAAGTGCTATGACTGATCAACAAAAGAAGGACTATAAGAATCATCATAAGGCAAGAACTATATTGATTAATGTTATTTCTTATATCGAGTATGAGAAAATAACAAATAGAGATACTGCTAAGTCCATCTTTGATTCTTTTAGAATGACTCATGAATGGAACGCTCAAGTAAAGAGACAAAGGCTTTAGCCCTAACCCAGAAATATGTGGCATTCATAATGGAGAATGATGAAACAGATGAGACTATGTTCTCAAGGTTTCAGATGTTAGTCGCATGACTTAAGGGTTCTGGACAAAGGATATTCAACAGCTGATCATGTTATGAAGATCATCAGAAGTCAACCAAAGAAATGGAGACCCATGGTAACTGCCTTGAAGCTATCTAAAGATCTGAATAGTATCAGTCTTGAATAACTTGTTAGTTCTTTTAGAAGTCATGATATAGATCTAGAAGGAGATGAACCTCAGAAACGAGGTAAATATGTTGCCTTAAAGTCCAAACCTGAAAAGGAAAGGGCTTATCAAGCTGAGGAAGAATCAGAAGATTCTGATGAAAACTCAGAAGATGATGATGATGAGCTGTCACTAATTTCTAGAAGGGTCAATAAACTTTGGAAACATAGGCAGGATAATCAAGGGAAGTTCGATGGTTGTTCTGACTCATCGTTTAGACAGAAGAAGAAGGGTTCTAGAAAAGAAGTTATTTGTTATGAATGCAAGGAGCCAGATCACTACAAAAATGAGTTTCCTAAGCTCAAGAAGGACAAGAAGCCTAAGAAGAAATTCTCCAAAGGCAAGAAGGGGCTCATGGCTACATGGGATGACTCAGATTTTGAAGAAGAAGATTCTAAAGAGGAACAGGTCAATGTTGCTTTGATGGCAACTACAACTAATGTTGAAGTCTCTGAAGAACCAGAAGACAAAGAGCTTTGAGAATCAAAATCAGAATCAGACTCCGATTATGAAGAGGTATTTTCTAAACTATCTTGTTCTGATTTAGAGTCATGTCTCTCAGAAATTCTAGAAAAGTACCAAAGTCTTCAAAGTAAATACAAGGATCTTAAACAAGTCCGAGTAGTTGCTTCTGAAGCTTGTAATAAGCTTGAACAAAATATTTCTTCTCTCAATGAGAAAATCTTTTCTTTAAAAAGTACAAATTCTGCTTTGAAAAGCAAAATTTCAAAACCAGAGCAAGAAATAGTCTCGGATGCTTCTGGTACTGATTGCATCATCAAACATGACATATCATTTCAGCATTTTCTGGATAAAAGCATATATAGAAGAAAAATGTCTTCCATGATCTATGGATTCAGCAGAAATGGCAAGAAAGGTTTAGGTTGCTGGCACTAAGCTTGACTGTTCTGGGGTTGCACAGAAACCTTCACAGACACAAAACTCAGTTCTAAAACCCAATTACCATGCATAAATTCCACTTGATTATCCTCCTACAAAGAATCCTAAGGCTATGAGAAAATCTGGGAAAACTAACAAAAAAGGACCTAGAAAGTGGGTACCTAAGGATAAGATTATTTATGTTGCAAACATACTTAGAAGCTCAATTAAAACACCAGTCATGGTACCTGGACAGTGGTTGCTCGTGACACATGACGGGAAGAAGGCATATGTTCCAAGATTTGGAACTTAAGCCTAGAGGTTTCATCGGTTTCGGAGGAAAGCAGAAGGGAAAGATCATTGGCTCTGAAACTGTTGGTAATGGTAAAATTCCTTCTATTACTAATGTTCTTCTAGTCGCTGGTTTGATGCATAAATTATTGTCTATAAGTCACCTTAGTGACAATGGTTATGATATCATTTTCAATCAAAAGTCTTGTAAGGTTGTGAGTCAGAAAGATGGCTAAATCCTTTTTAATGAAAAGAGGAAAAACAACATTTATAAGATTAGAATTTCTGATCTTAAGGACCAAAAGGTATCTTGTTTAATGTCTGTTAATGAGGAGCAATGGGTATAGCATAGACGTTTGGGCCATGTTAGCATAAGGAGGATTTCTCAGCTAAATAAGCTTGGACTAGTTAGAGGCTTACCCAACCTGAAGTTTGCTTTAGATGCTTTTTGTGAAGCATGTCAGAAAGGCAAGTTTTCTAAAACTTCTTTCAAAGCTAAAAATGTTGTTTCCACTTCTAGACCGTTAGAGCTTCTGCACATTGATTTGTTTGGTCCAGTGAAAACTGCATCCATTAGTGGTAAGAAGTATGGATTGGTCATAGTTGATGACTATAGTTGTTGGACATGGGTAAAGTTCTTGAAACACAAGGATGAGACACATTATGTGTTCTCTATCTTCTGCTCTCAAGTGCAAATAGAGAATGATTGCAAAATAGTCAGAGTCAGAAGTAATCGTGGTGGCGAATTTGAGAACAGATACTTTGAGATTTTTTTTTATTCTTATGCCATTTCCCATGATTTCTCTTGTCCTATAACTCCACAATAGAATGGGATTGTAAAAGGAATAATAGGAATTTGCAAGAAATGGCTCACACCATGATTCAAGAAACTGACATGGCTAAGCATTTCTGGGCAGAGGCAGTAAACACAACTTGTTATATTCAGAACAGGATTTCTATTATACATATTTTGGGTAAGACTCCTTATGAATTGTGGAAGAACAGAAAGCCCAACATTTCTTATTTCCATTTTTTTGGCTGTATTTTATGTTGAACACTAAGGAGAATCTTAGCAAGTTTGATTCTAAAGCACAAAAGTGTTTGTTGTTAGGATATTCTGAATGCTCAAAAGGCTACAGAATCTATAACACGGAAACACGAATTGTTGAGGAATCAATTCATGTTAGATTCATTGATAAGCTTGACCCTGAAAAGTCAAAGCTAGTTGATAAACTTACAGATTTGAAGATTACTTTCTCAAAATCAAAGGACAAAGATTCTGAAGACAAGGACTCATAAGACAAAAACAAGGATGCTGAAGAAAAAGACTCATAAACTACTCTACCAGAAACTATTGTTAGTCTATCTCATTAGAAGAAGAATATACCTAGAACTTCTCAGTCTGAAGAATTGATTCTTGGAGATAAAGATGCACTAGTCAGAACTTGATATTCATTCTAACATTCTGAAGAAACTCTGTTGGGTTTGGTATCTTTGATAGAGCCAACATCTATAGATGAAGCTCTTCTGGATAATGAAAGGATTTTGGCGATGCAAGAGGAACTAAATCAATTCACCAGAAATGAAGTTTGGGATCTTGTTTAGAAACTAAAGGGTGTCCATGTTGTTGGAACCAGATGGGTGTTCAGAAACAAGCTCAGTGAGAAAGGTAAGGTCGTCAGAAACAAGGCTTGACTGGTTGCACAAGGTTATAGTCAACAAGAGGGGATATACTACACAAAAAACTTTGCACCAGTTGCCAGGTTAGAATTTATTTATCTTTTAGTTTCATTTGCATTCAATCATAACATCACTCTATATCAGATGGATGTTAAGAGTGCATTCTTAAACGGATACATTTCTGAAGAAGTGTATGTGCACCAACCCCCTGGCTTTGAGAGTTCTGAAAACCTTGATTTTGTTTTCAAACTTAAAAAGTCGTTATACAGTCTGAAAATGGCTCCTATAGCTTGGTATAAAATACTAAGTAACTTCCTTTTGGAAAATGATTTCACCAGAGGGAAAGTGGACACAATGCTCTTTTGCAAAACTTTTAAGAATGATATATTGTTGTTGTGCAAATTTATGTTGATGATATTATATTTAGTTCTGCTAATGCTTCTTTGTGCAAGGAATTTTCTAAGTTAATGCTGGCAGAATTTGAAATGAGTCTGATGGGAAAACTCAAGTTCTTTTTGGGGATTCAAATTGATCAACGTTCATAAGGAATGTACATTCACCAAAGCAAGTATACAAGAGAACTTCTGAAGAAGTTTAATTTTTCAGAATGTAAGTTAGACAAGACTCCAATGCATTCCACATGCATTATAGAAAAGGAAGAGGTAAGTGGTAAGGTAGATTAGAAGTTGTTCAGAGGTATGATAGGCTCTCTCCTTTATCTATCTGCTTCTAGACCTGATATCTTATTTAGTGTTGGTTTGTGTGCTTGCTTCCAATCAGAGCCTAGGGAGACTCATTTAACTGTTGTTAAGAAAATATTTAGGTATCTAAAAGGTACTACTAATTATGGTTTATTCTATAGAAAATCAAGTGAATAGAAATTAGTGGGCTATTGTGATGCTGACTATGCTAGAGACAGAGTAGAAAGGAAAAGTACTCTAGATGAAGACAATCTAATCTCGTGGTGTAGCAAAAGACAGTCAACAATTATGCTCTCAACAGCTGAAGCTGAATATATTGCAGCTTCTGGATGTAGCACTCAGATACTCTGGATGAAGAGTCTACTAAAAGATTATCGAATATCTAAGAGTAACATTCCTATCTTCTGTGATAATACTTCTGCTATTTGTTTATCCAAGAATCCTATCTTGTATTCTAGGGCTAAAAATATTGAAATTAAACATCACTTTTTACGTGACTATGTTCAGAAGGGTATTTTCATTTAAAAATTGTTGACACAAACCACCAGTGTGGTGATATCTTCACTAAACTCCTTGCTGGAGATAAATTTGTTTTCATTCTAAAAAATCTATTTATAAAACCTTGTCCAGAATAAAATGATGTTTTTTAGAATGTTCAGCTTTTTAGAATTCTTGATTAAGATTCTGAGGTTGTGTTGTTGTTGTTTGTTTATTTCAAAAACATGAGTTTTCTGAAGTGAGAAAGTTTCATGAATCAGAAATATTCTATTTAGAAGGAAATCCTATTGATTTGTTTTCTAGATTCTGAACAGTTACAATATTAATGGTTGTCTTTTCGTTTGATAACATGTGGTCTTTAATGGTTGCCTGATTGAAGAAAAAAATTAAAGTTTAGTCTATGATTTAGTAAAATACCTGAAAAAGTCATGCATATGTAAGACCTATAACCACAAAAATAAATACGTCAATGCAGTAATTTATATTTAAGAAACACAACAAAGTATGCATAAACCTATGAAATAAAATTAATCAAAATAAGACACCAATTGTCTAGTTCATATAGTAAATTAATCAATATTTAGGGTTTTGAAAGGTTAAATATAGGTTTAATATAATTTTGACAAGAGAGAAGATAAAACATTCACCAAAATGAAGAGGATAGACGGTGACGCAAAATGGTGGAAACACCGAAACCTAGGAGCGGCAGCGACAAGCTGCGCTTCTAAAAGAAAAACATCATCACCAAGAATGGAAACCAAAAATAAGAAGAATAAGAAATCAATGACCTCACTGTAGAAAGCTTGGGCGTTCAAAATCACAGCGATGATGGTGTTCTATTGATGAGGATTGAATCACGGCCAAGATTTGTTGTGACAAAGGAGAAATCCCATGTGTATCTTGAAGGAACAATGCTATTAATTGACTCACTATATAAATTTTTTATTGAGTTTACTTATTATTTTGGTGGGTCACGATTTTTTATTCAATATAATTGGGAAGTCAAACAAAAAACACGTTGATTTTTTTAATTTTGCAAAAAGGAATATTAGCGTTTTCAAAAATCCGCTCTCGAAGGGTTAAGTTATTCTATGTTTATTTTTTTTTCTCAGTACTTTATAATAGCATTTTTAGACAATGCGCTATTATAGAATTGTACCTATAATAGCGCCTGGCAAAAAGCAATTTATATGTCTCAGTGTCAATTTTTAATAGCACGTTATAGAAAAGTGCTATTAAATCAGTGTTATTATATGTTTAAAATGTAGTAGTTGGTGATGTATTACAGCTAAACAACTCATTAGAATCTAAGTTTAGTTTTTATATTACCAAATTAAAAAGCTTCTAATCATGTATTTTTCTTATACAGTTTATCTGGAGGCCGTATCTGGGTCTCGACCGTGAGGTTAACCCCGAGGATGTTGTAGTTTGGACAACAAAAACACTAATCATCAGGTTCACTACTTTGGAGATGTACCAGAGTGACCATGTCAAACTGCAGTTCGTCATGCAACAACAAATTCTAGACCCTCCAACATGTTTGGGTGACTGGCATCAACTCAGAGTCGATGCCCAATGGGGTTATTTGGATTGGAAATACTTTGCTAAAGAGATGTGTCGTCAATGGAGGAATCAACATCGACACGTCTTAAACAAACCTATCATACAGGGTGCTAGACCAACTCAAAGTTATATGAATTGGTTTAAGTCAGTTACAACGACACAATTTGTGTCTGAGCCCAGGTATTTGATCGCCCCACACCAACGAGCATCGTCATCATACGCCCCACAACCAACCTCACACTATTACCAAACCCAACAATAATGTAAACCCACACAAACCCAACAATCAACCTCACAACATCACCATATCAGATACACCCAACCGTTCAACCAATTCATGTCTCACACCTAAACATAAAACTAAGAGCATGACCCATACCACCAGCAACCATATGTCGCCACCACATCTTACTATATCCCCGATGATTTATACGATTCCATCCCATCCCACCATAGCCCCCACCAATGTACCCCCCAAACATCACATCCCCAAAGCACCCAACCACCACATAACTTTCTTACACCACAAGAACCATTACTTTGTTTCCAAAACTATTCAATGTCCCAATTCAACCAACCAGTCCTTCCACACGTATACGCCTATGTGCAAATTTAGAGTGCACGCTCCCTACTCCTCTTGCCACACAATGTTTTTTCAAAGTTGGTTATTTAAAAAACAAAATTCTTATTAAATAACCATACAAAAATGGGACTCGTGAGATGGAGAAAGAAAAAAATTATATTTGGAAATAAATATTTAGTTGATCAAATAATGACAATTGTTGGTTAAAATAAAATAGATATTGTCCTAATAGTAACCCGTGAGATGGAAAGTTAGTTATCTGCATGACTATTGAATATTATCTAATTTGATATGTATAAAATGTATTTTGATACACATGTAAATTTGAAATGATTTATTTAATTGCAAAATGAATGATGATCATATAAACTCAATTGTATTAAATAATAAAAAAATGGAACTCGTAAGAATGTGAAAGAAAAAAAAAATTAATATTTGAAAATAAATATTTAATTTTTCAAATAAAATTAATTATTAATTATAAATTTGGACTGATGTCAACAGAAAGAAGAGAGACACGGGAGAGAAGGTATTGAATGAAACTCAAAATAATAACCTTTTATGTTCAAATGGTTTTGGGGGCTTTTGGAGTTTGGGAAGACCCAAAAGCGACTCCTGAAGGAGTCCCATGATCATATCATGGAATCTTAGGGGGCTGAATAAAAAAGTCAGAAGTAGAGAGGTTAGCTCCCGTCTCTCAAGGTTTAACCCGATGATTGCCATTTTGGTAGAAACTAGGGTGAAAGAAAAGAATGCAGAGAAAGTTAGACGTATGTTTGGTACAACCTGGAAATTCTATGACAATTATCAAGAACATGAAAACGGTAGAATATGGATAATGTGAGATGCAACTAAGGTGGATGTTAGGAAAATGTCAAGTACCTCACAATTTGTACATTGTGGTATATTTGGTGTGGATGGTCTGTTCAAAAACTGGATAACAGCTGTGTATGCCTCAAACTTACTGGATCATAGGAAACAATTATGGAAAGAAATAGAAAGAATAGGTATAAATCAACAAGGCCCTTGGATGGTGATTGGAGATTTCAATAATGTTTTCCATGTTCGGGAGAGAATTGGCAGAACAGAAGTGAAAGAATGAGAATATTGTGATCTTGAAGAAATGATGGAACATTCAGGGCTGTTTGAAGTAGAAACTAAGGGTGATAGGTACACATGGTTCAATAAGCACACAAATTATGCAATTTATTCTCATATAGATAGAGCAATTAAAAATTTGGATTGGATGCAGTAGAGTATCAAGTTAACCTTATATGTGATGGAGTCGGGTATATCTGACCATGACATGCTATGCTTTAAGGATGATGGTGAGATTAGTAGGAAACAACATAATTTCAAATTCATTAATAAGATAACTGAAGTGGATGGTTATGACATAGAGGTTGAAAAAAGTTGGAGCAGGAACACCAATGGAACAATTGGCAGTGTCTTATAGAGGAAACTCATAAGATTGCAACAGGTGATTAGAAAGCAGAGTAATCCTTTGATTGGAACCCACCAACAGATTGAGAAGACAAGATATGAGTTACAAGCAGTTCAGGAAAAGTTACACAATGATAGGCTAAACACACAGCTCATTATGCAGGAGAAGCAATTGAATGAAAAACTGTTGAATCTGATTGAAATAGATGAGCAGGTTATGAGCCAAAGAGCGAAAACTGATTGGATAAAATTAGGGGATACCAATAATACGTATTTTCATACCCAAGTTAGAAGCAAACAGAAAACAAGGAATATGCACCAGCTCTTCAGAGATGGTGGTACTGTTGCATCAAGCCAGGAAGACATTGTGTTGGAAATTATGAGCTTTTAAGGGAAGTTAATTGGAATAAAGCAAGATGATATGGATGGAGTGTACATTAGAGTATTAAGAAATGGGCCTCAATTCAAAAGAGAGCATCGAGTTATGCTTGTTAAACCAGTTACTGTGGCTGAGATTGAAAAAGCCCTGAGCAGTATTGGAGACATAAAACTCCATGGGTGGATGTTTATGGAGAAAATTTTTTCATGAAATCATGGGGATTGGTGATGGACTTCTTTGATAAAGGATTGATAGAGAAGAAGTTTAATAGAACATTAGTGACATTGATTCCAAAAACTGATCATGCTAAGTCCATAAGGGAATATAGGTCAATATCGTGTTGTACGACAATGTATAAAATCATATCAAAAATCATGTCAAATAGATTGAGCAAGGTGCTCCCATCCATTATTAGTCGAAGCCAGGCTGTGTTTGTGCTCGGTCAAGATATTCACGACCATGTCCTACTGGCCTTTGAGCTTATTAAAGGGTACAAAAGGAAAGTGAAATTATGGTATCAGATATGTGATGTCGAAGGAGATGTTACGACACAAATATCTGAGAACTGATCAACATAGGAACAAGGTAACAAATGCAGTAAACGAAAAGTAAATAGAACACAAACAATTGTTAACCCAGTTCAGTGCAATCATACCTACGTCTGGGGGCTACCAAGCCAGGAAGGAAATTCACTAAACAAAATTAGTTTGAAGATTCTCAACACATAACCTCTGGTATACAATCTTCTCACCTAATCTCTACCCGTGCAATTTCTACCTAAGACACTCTTAGATATGAGACCCTTCTCACTCCCCCTCAATCACACACAGTGACAAAGACAGAAAGCACAAGGATTAGAAGATACACTTCAAAGACACATAATCATACTTGCTTAAAAGCTTATAGATGATTAACAAATTATAACTCAACTAACAGTCCAACACTAGTATTAGAACAATACAAGAGTGGCTCACAAATCACAAAAGACAGAAACCCTAATCCTTAAAACAATGCACACGTCTCACCTTATTCTCTCTATCTTGCAACTAGGGTTAGTAGGTCTTTATATAGAAACACGCATCATGGGCTTGGGCCAAATCAATTCAATTAATGTTTTAAAATTCCCACGATTTTCTCCATAAAAGTAGAACAGAAGATCTCCAAAATATCGTAATAGAACTACTTATGGACTTAGAAAATCTCCTCCTTATTTTGCGCCAGCAAAGAATCAATCAGAATAACAAACAACACATAATTTTTTCTAAACAGAAACACGTTCAGTTCTGGAATCACATGTTAAGACATCTGCTTTAACATCCATAAACCCTGCCAACAATCAATCAGAGATGTTCTACTCACAAGTCAAAGCATCATTCATAACATTTAACAGAGCAATATGTTTTACTAAAATTGCTGCCAACACAGAACTTACAAACTCCCCCTTTGCCAAATTTTGGCTAAAACATTCTTTGAACATTGAAACATATAAACAACATCATATCAGAAAGAAGATGTTAGAACATCTGATCAGACATTATACACAATCATAATAGAAACTCCCCCTGAAGCCAAAACTCCCCCTCAATCTCCAGATTTAAGCAGATATATTCTCTCCCCCTTTTTAGTCATAATATGACAAGTCATAGCAAGAAACATGCAATAGGTCAGCAAGAAATAAAAAACAGATTTTAACCATCAAGATCCAAGGAGAAGTACAGTACAGACCAAGCACACTTAGGTGCCAAAGAAAATCCAGAATAGAACCCAAAAACAACAAAAACGAACAAAAAATCTTCAAGAACAGAACACTCAATTGTCTTCAGGACCAACAAAATCATCAGTCTCAGAACTTCCTTCTTCACCATCAGCATCTCCATCAGAGTCATCATGCTCCTCAGCACCTTCCTCCTCATTGTCATCACCAACACTATTACCTTCAACCATTTTCAGAGTCTTGATCAATTTTTCAAAATTGAGCTTCCTCTCAGTGCTAGCACGAATCACCTCATCAAGTTCTTTGCAAGCATCCATTAATTCAGAGATCACACCTGCCTTGGTTGTGGGCTTGTTTTCAGCAGAAGCAGATGTCAAAACAATGTCAGGGACACGTTTCCCTGCAAATAATTTATAATGGAGAGACATAGCAGATTCCCTTTTACACACAACATCAGCACTAGATAAGATCTCAGGATGTTGATTTAGGATAATACCACAGACCAGAGAGGGAAAGGCAATAGGCATCTTCAGTGCACAAGTTCCAGCATGTTTCAAAGTTGATAAAAAATATAAGTGCCATAGTCAAATAGCTTCTTGGTTCCAACAACATAAATGAATTTTCCCAAAGCAACAGAAATGGTTGAGGTATGATTGGTAGGTACCCAATTTACATCTCCAATTTTATGCAAGATGGCATATTTGACACTAAGCCTTCCAGCAGATAACTTGTCTTTCATAGGCCATTCAACCACCTGGCTTGTAGTAATTTCTTTGCAAACCTGGTTATTAGTAACCTCTAACTCACTCTGCTCTTCTTCACTTCTTCCCAGGTACCTATTGATGATAGTAGGGGAGAATTCAACACATTTTCCTCTAACAAATACCTTCATAAAAACCTTACTTTTTCTGTCAGCACAATCCACAGGAATATTGACAATGAATTCCTTCACAAGAACTTCATAGCACGTAGCAAACCTAGACACAGATTTCATTAAACCAGTAAAAGAAATATGATCCATCGCCTCTCTGCACTCCAAGGCATCATTTCCCAATTCTCTTTCAAGAGCAATCCTCCTTTGGTACACATACTTCCATCTCTCAACACTCTCAACATAATGAAATGAAATGTTATCCAGAGGAGCATCAGGCACTCTATCAGAGGGCTTCTTGATCACGGATTTCTTCACAGGATTGATGTCCTGGACATCATCCTCAACATCATAATCTGACTCAGAATCAGACATACCCTTCCTCTTTTTGGAGAAAGTAACCACTTTACTCCAGGACTTTGGGGGACCAACAGAAACCTTCTTCTTGGTACTCTTGGTAGGAGTTTTGTCAATAACAGCCTTCCCTTTTCTCGTCTTGAATCTCTTAGCAATACCAGGGTTCAGATTAGTTATTAAATCATTGTCAGACAAGTCATCAACATCCACAATATCTTCAACATTTGCATTCTTCTTTTCTTTTGGGCTTGGAACATCATTCTTGGTAAGAGGACCTTTCCTTGCAGATGATGTCTCAACATCTAGCTCAAAACCAGTTCCAGCTTCTTCCAACACAGAGGTAGCAAACTTATGAAGATTCCCTTCTGTATCATCTTTCTCAGTCACATATGGGTCAGCATATTTTTCAATTTCAACATCTTTGTTAGTCTCAGAGGAGTGAGAGGCATAAATTTGGGAAAGGGGTGTTGAAATCTCAGGAACAGCAAAGGCTTCAGTCAAAACCCTAGAAACCAACCTTCTAATGCTTCTATCAACAGAAAATGCTTCTTCCTCTGGCCTATTTGCGAAAGAAGAGTCAAGAGAGGGCTTAGAAGAATTACCTACAGAAGCGTCTTTTGATCCTTTTGCACGGGGTGTTCTAGACTTCTTCAGCTCCGTTTCAGTACAAGGAACCATAGCCAACAGAGCAACATTAACTACATCATTAAAGGAGATATTCACAGGGTGAGCCCTAGATTTTGACGCAGAAGCATTTGCCTTACCAGATGAGTGTTTTGAAGGTGGCGATGCAGGTTGTTGAGACATCTTGGGATTTTTGTAAATGAGAAGATTATGGTCAAAATGATTCCTTTTTCTAAGATAGAAGATGAAAAAGCTATTAAAATCTAGCACAATGCATATGTAGCATGTGAGACGGACAATAAGAGAATCTTGAAATGATTGTCTTTGATAGAGGCACTTTATTTGTTGGAAACATAAGGAAAATTTAATGATATTCCCACACGCCATTGATTGCTACAAATCCTCATATACGCAAATCCCTAGTTTACCCCTCAAAATTTCAAATTGATTAGCATCCAAGGCCTTAGTGAAAATGTCAGCTAGTTGCATCTCAGTAGCTATATGTTCTAAGGCAATAATCTTGTCCTCAATAAGTTCTCTTATGAAATGATGACGAATATCAATGTGTTTGGTCCTGCTGTGTTAAATAGGATTTTTGGAGATGTTTATAGTACTTAGGTTGTCACAATATAATGTCATGGCATCTTGTGTGACATTGTATTCAGTCAACATTTGTTTCATCCAAACCAGCTGAGAACAGCTGCTTCCTGCTGCTATGTACTCAGCCTCAGTAGTAGACAAAGAGACACAATTTTGCTTCTTACTGAACCAGGATATAAGATTATTCCCCAAAAAGAAACATCCTCCTGATGTGTTTTTCCTATCATCAGCACCTCCTGCCCAATCTGTATCATAATATCCAATTAACATAGAGCCAGATCCATGAGAGTATAGCATACCATAGTCACATGTCCCATTCACATACTTCAGTATCCTCTTTAATTGATTGATATGACTCACTTTGGGTTCAGTTTGATATTTAGCACACACCCCCACAGTGAAGGCAATGTCAGGTCTGCTTGCTGTAAGGTATAACAAGCTACCTATCATACTTCTGTAGAGACTTTGATCCACATTCACACCCTTTTCATCTTTAGACAGCTTTAGATGAGTGGGAGCAGGTGCCCTCTTGTGACTGGCATTCTCCATCCCAAACTTCTTTACTATATTCTTGGCATATTTATTCTTAGACAAAAATATAGAATATTCCATTTGTTTGACTTGTAGACCAAGAAAATAGGTTAACTCACCAACAAGACTCATCTCAAATTCTGACTGCATTTGCTTGACAAAATGTTGAACCATCTAATCAGACATTCCACCAAACACAATATCATCAACATAAATTTGGGCAATCATGAGTTTCCCTCCTTCTTCTTTGACAAATAGAGTCTTGTCTATACCACCTTTCCTGTATCCATTCTCAATAAGAAATTCTGTCAGTCTCTCATACCAAGCTCTTGGAGCTTGCTTCAACCCATAAAGAGCTTTCCTCAACTTGTACACATGGTTAGAAAAAGTTGGATCAATAAATCCCTTAGGTTGTTTCACATAAACCTCCTCATTTAAGTATCCATTTAAGAAGGCACTTTTTACATCCATCTAAAACAGCTTAAATTTCATAATGCAAGCAACTCCTAAGAGTAATCTGATGGATTCAAGACGAGCTACAGGAGCAAAAGTTTCATCAAAATCAACCCCCTCAACTTGAGTATATCCTTGAGCAACCAATCTTGCTTTATTTCTAGTGAGCACACATTTTTCATCTGACTTATTCTTGTACACCCATTTTGTTCCAATCACATTTGTTCCTTCAGGTCTTGGAACCAGATCCCAGACTTTATTTCTCTTGAATTGCCCTAACTCTTCTTGCATAACATTGATCTAGAACTCATCAGTTAAGGCTTCTTTAACATTCTTAGGCTCAATTTTTGACACAAAACAGGAATTTGACATGACTTCTCTTGATCTAGTAATGACTCCTTCATTCAGATCTCCTATGATAAGTTCTTTAGGACGATCTTTCTGAATTCTGATAGAGGGCCGCTTGTTGACTTGACCAGATTCAGATTCTGCATTAGTAAAATTAAGATCAGTACTTCTTTCTGTATTTTCTGCTGGGATATCATTCAGAAATGTTCCAACATCCTCTAGGACATCAGCCTCCTCATTCAAACCTTTATCATCAACAACAACATTTATGGATTCCATCATGACTTTGGTTCTGGAGTTAAAAACCCTATAAGCTCTGCTATTTGTGGAGTAACCCAGAAATATTCCCTCATCACTCTTTGGATCCATCTTTCTTCTTTGTTCACGATCTGCCAAGATGTAACACTTACTTCCAAAAACATGAAAGTATTTGACTGTAGGTTTTCTTCCCTTCCATGTTTCATATAAGGTAGCTGAGGTACCTTTTCTCAAGGTCACTCTGTTATGAATATAACAGGCAGTATTCATAGCTTCAGCCCAAAAGTGGTAAGGTAATTTCTTTGCATGAATCATAGCTCTAGCAGATTCCTGGAGAGTTCTGTTTTTGCGTTCCACAACTCCATTTTGCTGAGGAGTAATGGGTGAGGAAAATTCATGACCAATTCCTTCAGATGAGCAAAATTCAGCAAAATTGTTGTTCTCAAATTCCTTCCCATGGTCACTTCCGATTCTAAAAACATTACTTTCCTTTTCTCTTTGAAGTCTTTGACAGAGATCTTTGAAAACATCAAACACTTCTGATTTATCTCTGATGAAATTCACCCAAGTATACCTAGAATAATCATCCACAACCACATAGGCATACTTCTTTCCACCAAGACTTTCCACCTGCATAGGTCCCATCAAGTCCATGTGAAGGAGTTCCAACACTTTTGAGGTGGTGAGATGTTGGATCTTCTGATGTGACATCTTAGTCTGCTTTCCAATTTGGCATTCACCACATACCCTCCCTTATTCAATCTTGAGCTTTGGAATCTCTCTTACAACTTCCATAGAGATGATCCTTTTCATCCCTTTTAAATGCAAATGTCCAAGTTTTTGGTGCCACAGTTTGACTTCATCTTCTTTGGCTAGAGCACATGTGGAGGAATAACTTGAATCTTGAGGAACCCATAAGTAGCAGTTGTCCTTAGACCTGACTCCTTTCATAATTACTTCACTCTTCTCGTTGGTAACAAGGCATTCAGATTTGGTGAAGTTGACTTTGAGACCTTGATCACAAAGTTGACTGATACTAATTAGGTTGGCTGTCAACCCTTTAACAAGCAGCACATCATCAAGATTTGGAACTTCTGAGCAATCTAGCTTTCCAACCCCCTTGATTTCACCTTTGGCTCCATCACCAAACGTCACATAACTAGTAGAATGAGATTTGATATCCACCAACAGATTCTTGACACCTGTCATATGTCTTGAACAACCACTGTCAAAGTACCAGTCTTCTTTGGCTAAGGCTCTGAGAGAGCTGTGAGCTATAAGACTGGTAACATCAGCCTTGGGAACCCATTGTTTCTTCTCTTTGACACTAAGAATAATCTGATTAGACTTGGGCTGAGGTGCAGGTTTAGGGTACCCATACAGCTTGAAGCAAAAAGGCTTTATGTGACCAAACCGCCCACAGTAATGACATCTCCAGGGTTGGAATTTCTCTCTTGTGTGATTGAATTCCCTTCTGCCATGATGTTGAGACATTTGATTCAACATCTTTATTTTAGGTTTGGGATAAATGAAGTTTGAAAGAGGTTCCTTTACTTTATTAAATCCTAGTCCACTCATATCTCCTGCCACTTTTCCAACCTGAAGAATTTCATCTAATGTGTCAGACCCACTGTTCAGCATTCTGACAGACTTGGACATTCTATCAAGTTTAGAGTTCAGCAAGATCACTTCATCTTCCAGCTTAGAAATAGTTTCCAGATGCTCTTCCTTTTCTGGCTTCAGTTGGATTATAAGTTTCTTCTGTTTCTCCCCTTGTTGACAAACTTCTGCACTTCTGAGACACAGTTCTCTGTAGGAAGCAGCTAACTCATCATAGGTCACTTCATCATCACTAGAGTCTTCATCAGAGACATATCTACCAGTAAATGCAGTAACATGTTTGGCAGATTCTTCTTCAAGCTCACTTTCAGAATTCTCATCAGACCAAGATACAGATAGACCCTTCTTTTGTTTCTTGAGGTATGTAGGACATTCAGCTCTAATGTGACTAAAGCCTTCACATCCATGACACTGTATCCCTTTGGCTTGAGTGGATTTTTCTTCAGCTTTTGTTTTTCTTCCAAAATCATTTGACTTGCTGATGTCAGATGATTTATTCTTGACATTTTGTCTAGAATTTCTGTCCATCTTTCTCAGCACCTTGTTAAACTGCCTTCCAAGTAGCACTATAGCATTGAATATTCCTTCATTAGTATCCATATCACATTCCTCCTCTCCATCTTCAGCATTGGACACAAAAGCTATGCTTTTGTTTTTCTTTTCAGATCTGTCACTGATGCCTAACTCAAATGTTTGGAGAGATCCAACAAGTTCATCCACTCTCATCTTGCTAATGTCTTGAGCTTCTTCTATGGTAGTAACTTTCATGTCAAATCTCTTAGGAAGAGACCTGAGAATCTTCCTTACCAGTTTTTCTTCTGATATTATTTCTCCTAAGGCACTGGATGCATTGGCTATCTCAAGAATATTCATATGAAAGTCATGAATGTTTTCATCATCTTTCATTTTCAGGTTTTCAAATTTGGAAGTGAGCAACTGAAGTCTTGACATTTTCACCTTAGATGTGCCTTCATGAGTAGTTTTAAGTATATCCCAAGCATCTTTAGCCACCTCACAAGTGTTTACCAACCTAAAATGGTTTCTATCAATCCCATTGAATAATGCATTCAAGGCTTTAGAATTTCCAAGAGCTAATTCATCCTCTTCTTTAGACCATTCTTCTTCAGGCTTCAACTCAGAGGTAGGTTTTCCATCTTTCCCCAGAGTGACAGGGTGTTCACCCTTTTAAGACAGCTTTCCAAGCCTTGCTATCCAAAGATTTCAAGAAGGCCACCATATGTGGTTTCCAATAGTCATAATTGGTTCCATCTAGAATGGGTGGTCTGTTCACAAATCCTCCCTCCTTGTCCATAGTACCAGAAAGTATCTTCCCTAGATCTCACCCAGAAACAGAGCAGGATGCCTGCTCTGATACCAATTGAAATTCTGGTATCAGATATGTGATGTCGAAGGATATGTTACGACACAAATATCTGAGAACTGATCAACATAGGAACAAGGTAACAAATGCAGTAAATGAAAAGTAAATAGAACACAAACAATTGTTAACCCAGTTCGGTGCAATCACACCTACGTCTAGGGGCTACCAAGCCAGGAAGGAAATTCACTAAACAAAATTAGTTTGAAGATTCCCAGCACACAACCTCTGGTATACAATCTTCTCACCTAATCTCTACCCCTGCAATTTCTACCTAAGACACTCTTAGATATGAGACCCTTCTCACTCCCCCTCAATCACACACAGTGACAAAGACAGAAAACACAAGCATTAGAAGACACACTTCAAAGACACATAATCATACTTGCTTAAAGGCTTATAGATGATTAACAAATTATAACTCAACTAACAGTCCAACACTAGTATTAGAACAATACAAGAGTGACTCGCAAATCACAAAAGACAGAAACCCTAATCCTTAAAACAATGCACACGTCTCACCTTATTCTCTCTATCTTGCAACTAGGGTTAGCATGTATTTATATAGAAACACACAGCATGGGCTTGGGCCAAATCAATTCAATTAATGTTTTAAACTTCCCACGATTTTCTCCATAAAAGTAGAACAGAAGATCTCCAAAATATCGTAATAGAACTACTTATGGACTTAGAAAATCTCCTCCTTATTTTGCGCCAGCAAAGAATCAATCAGAGTAACAAATAACTCATAATTTTTTCTAAACAGAAACACGTTCAGTTCTGGAATCACATGTTAAAACATCTGCTTTGACATCCATAAACCCTGCCAACAATCAATCAGAGATGTTCTACTCACAAGTCAAAGCATCATTCATAACATTTAACAGAGCAGTATGTTTTACCAAAATTGCTGTCAACACAGAACTTACAGAAAGGAGGTGTGCCAAGATGTATGATCCAAATGGACATACAGAAGGCATACGACACCGTGGATTGGCTGGCACTGCAGAACTTCATGACTGAAGTTGGATTTTCACGCAGGTTTGTTAATTGGATCATGATAGCTATGAATACAGTGAGCTACCAGTAAAATGTTAATGGGGTATATACTGAAGTGCTGCAGGCTCGGAGAGGTATTAGGCAAGGGGATCCCATATCCCCTTATTGTTTGTTATAATCATGGAGTACCTCCATAGGAAACTTGAAGAATTAAAGATGATTCCAGATTTTAATTTCCATAGCAAGTGTGAAAAGCTGAATATAATTGATGTGAGTTTCGCTGATGACTTATTGTTATATACTAGAGGCGATGTTGTTTCTGTTCAACTGGTCATGGAACGGTTCCACGCGTTCTCTCGTTCAACAATTCTATATGTAAATCCTAGAAAATACAACCTATTTTTTGGTGGTGTGGATCGACAGACTGAGGATAAAATAGCAGAGCTGACAGGTTTCTCGACGGGTATGTTACCGTTTCGTTACTTGGGGATCCCGTTATCGAGCAAGAAGCTAACAAATAACCAATGTGTAGGACTTGTGGATAGAATTTGTAATAGGATCAAACATTGGAGTGCCAGATTTATGAGTTATGCAGGGAGGTTACAATTGATTAATAGTGTGCTGTTTGGGTTTCAAATTACTGGCTGCAATGTGTGCCTCTTCCCAAGGGTGTGATGAAGAAAATCGAGGCAATTTGCAGGACGTTCTTGTGGACGGGAAAGAACCAAGTGAGTAGGAAGGCTCCAATTTCATGGAGTAAAGTATGTGAACCTAAGAATTACGGAGGGATGAATGTTATTAACCTAAGAAATTGGAATAAAGTTTGCTTGATTAAATTACTGTGGAATTTGTGCAAGAAAGCGGATAATTTATGGGTGCGGTGGATTCGCACGTATTACATCAAAGATAACCAAGTAATGGATGTGCCCGTAAGACCAAGCCGCTCCTGGATTTTGAGGAGCATTCTGAACCAACGAGAATAGGTGCAAAATTGGTGGAGTTGGCAGAAAGTAAATATAACAGGTACGTTTGTGAATAAGAAAATCTATTACGACTTTTTGGGTTAAGCTGAGATGGTTCCTAGGAGAAAAGTCTTGTTTGATAATGAAGCGAGACCAGGATCGATGTTCATATTATGGATGGCATGCCATATAAAATAGCAACAAAGGATAGATTAGTTAACTTTGGATTAATTGAAGAGGAGAAATATGTTTTCTGCCAAGAAATTGAAAGTGTACAACGCCTATTTTTCGAATGCGATACCATAAAAAGAATTTGGAGTGAGGTCCTGAAGTGGCTAAATGAGGGCCACTTACCTGAAGGATGGGATAAAGAGTTGACATGAGTGATAAAAATAAGTGGAAAGAAACATTGGAAGGTAAAGGTTGTGAAACCTGCTTTTACGGAAACAATATACGAGTGCTGGTCGTATAGATATGCAACGGTCTATAGAGACACAAATAATAATACGAAGTATAACAATACAGATATAAAAAGGAAAATTATAGATATTGTAATTAATAGAGTGTGGAGAAAGCCAAAGCTTCGTGAGCATATAGCGCACTTGATGATGGGATAGTTTTGTTATCGTTTTGAGTTGATTTTTAGCTGGACCTTTTGGTCGCTTTGTATAAACTTCTTTTTGGGATTAATAAATCTTTTCTTCTAAAAAAAATAGATATTATTTTAATATTAACCTGTAAAATAAAAATTTATTTGTCTACTTAATTATAAAATAAATAATTATTATTATTATATAAACTCAATTGTATTAAATAAATATAAAAAAAGATGAATAAAAATATTTAAAAGGATCGGTAAAATATTAACATTTAAGAAAAAAATATTAACATTTAAAAATAAATTTTTTATCTCTCAAATAAAATTATTAATTAAAAATAAAATAGATAAAAAAAAAGACACTTAATAGAAAAAAATGATTTGAAATGAATGAAAGAGAAATTAAATAAAATGTATTAAATTGCATTGCCATGCACTCTCTCCGTTACATATTATAAACAAATTTTACTTTTTAGATACATTGAATAATTAATATATTTAGTCTATATATAGATCAGATACATTAATTATTTAATGTATCTAAAAAATAAATTTAGCCTATAATATGAAACAGAAGGAGTATCAACACAGGATGAATAGATAGTGTGAATAATTTAGTCATTTATGAAATACTCATATGTGCTCTAAACATAATAATACTAGTTGATTGCATCCTCATGATGATGATTCATGACTCACTATTTTTCTTAGGGCATTGAATGGCCTGTTAATGTTATTCTCAAATTTAATGATGTTGTATTACTACTTGTGGTTTCAGTTCAATTGCTCTCTTGATGATGAATTGTTATTCATCTATGAAGCTCCATTAGGTACACGATTATAGAACAATAATACATGAATTAGGGACATTTATAAAAGTTCAAGATACAATAATTTTAGACATTAATAACAGATATATAAAAAAAAAATTCTTAACACACCACTTAACCTTTTTAGACATCATGCGTGCTTACAAAAATATCCCTATGTTCTGGATGTGCAAATCCGGACGCACCAAAATTCGTATTTGCAAATTCGGAATAAATCCTGATGCAGAACACCAAAAATTCAACAATGTTTCTCACATTCATAAAATAAAATCGGGATTACATTCAGAAATTCGCCATTACATCGACAAAAATTTAAATATTACGAGATCAATAGCCCGGTGGACGCTTGCACATCCCTAAAATGTCATCGACCGTTCTTCGGATTTTGACGGTCGCCTCGAACTCGAGCGGGAATCGTTCTTCGTAACCGAAAAAAGTTTGCCACATCGCACTAACATCGTCTTGATTCTTGAGCTCAGCAAGGATGTAAGCGACGTTCCCTTCGTTGTCAACCGAATGTGAATGATACTGAAGCTTCGCAACCTTCCGTTTGTCTCCGTAAGGTAGGAGATGTTCGATGTCGTCAATGATCTCGCTGATGGAGATGTCCCTCGTTAGCTTAAACGTGCGACCGCGTGTTTTACCGTCGGTGTAGGAGACAGTTGCGACATACCAACGGAACTTGATTTCATACAATTGAGACATTTTGAGTTTGTGTGAAAGATATCAAATGAAACCCCTAATTTATAGAAAACTTAGGGTAAAGTAATTTCTGCCTAAGTTCGTTCCAGATGTGTAGATCCGGAAAAACCCTACAAATATTGGTTCCGGATGTACACATTCGGAAATTTCCCGGATCTGCAAATCAGAATATTTTACTGATATATTTTTTAAACAGAATTGACTATGTTATGCAACCAATTGGAATGTTTTCATTGGAATAAAATTCATAACTGCATTAAAAAGGCATATGAATAAAAATTCAATATATTTCACTTCAAAAATGTACATTTTGTCGTCCGATTATACAAAAGAGTTAAAACAAAAGTCTCAGTCTAAATCTATTGGAGCTTTACCTTTCGACTTTTCTGCATTTGATGCCTTTTCAATTGCGTTCAATCTTTCAAATTCAAGCATCCTTTCAACAAAACTATCCGGCCACGACTCGGCAATTGCGGTTGCATGCGTCGCCCATTGCGGTGATTTAGGTGGTATGGGGCATTCTGGTTTCAAGATAACTTGTACAAAATGTCTTGATTTCGCAAGCCATCTGATACACATCATGCGATCATTTGGATTGGACGGTGGTGCGGTGTGGAGTGGAAAAAAGGTTTCCGAAAAATCGTATCGCGTCAAGTCAATACACACCATATCGTACGCGCATGCGATAAGATGACCCATCTCGGGGAAGCTCATCCATTTCGATACCGGGGCCGGACCACTCAACCACATAACAAGTGACTCGTAAACCTTGTCGTATTTTTCTTGATTTTCATACAGACGCAAGTATGCTTCTTTATGTGTCTCTAACTCTAGGATAAGTTGATGACGGACAAGAGCATGACCTTCCTCTCCTTTACTGAGTAGAGCCAACATACACTAGGATGGCCTTGAAACTTTGAGTACAATTCGTGATTATGTATACCACAACGAACACTAAATCTCCATCTTTTGGAAGCTAGCATGTAACCACCAATCTTAAAAGGGCACTCACATTTTCTACTACCGGTCTCGTCTTTTTTTAACTTCCGTAGAGGAACCTGATATTTCTCGCTTCTTTCGCACCCCAAAATTACAAAAGTCTTTCTTCTTTCCGAACCATTATCCGATCTTTCGATATTTACACCGAAACCAAGCCCAATAGCCGTCCTACGAATATATGCGATCATGCTTTCACGATCATCAAACTCTTGCTTGTTATTAAAGTCACCGCCGATATCAACCGACTTTACGATAATCCCTTCATCTTTCGGGGAAATCGACGAAACTAATTCTTTTGAGATGTTATCGGGGTGCACCATATCTATTTATAAACAATAATAGAACAATAAATATGTATAACTAAAACATATTAAAAATTGCTGAAAATTAAAATTAATAAGTTCTAGGCATTTTTCCGGATTTGCACATCCGGACAAGTTCATGCTCAATTCGTTCCGGATGTGCACATCCGAAAGTAGCGTAACTTGTTTTTTACAAAAAAGTATATTGATAATGTGAGCAATGTAGTGGATGAAGTTGAATATTTACCTGAAATTCAATCTTCTCTTGCTCCCTTTGATTTGTTGCACCAAAAAATTGAAGTTTTTGAGTGAGAAATGGTATTGATGAAGTAGAATTTTTTTGGGTTGGTGAGGGTAAGTGTGGAAGAAGAAAGGTTGAGAACGGGAAGAGGAGAGTGATCATGCAGGTTCAAATATATCTGCAATTATTTCGGATATGCAGATCTGGAGGCCTTCCGCATAGGCACATCTGGAACAATTTTTTTTTTATGGTCACGGTGTGTCCGGATGTGCACATCCGAAATCAGGGGGCATAAGCGGAATTTCACGCGGTGTCTAAGAAAGTTGGGTAGTGTATTAAGAAATTGCAAAAAAAAAACGAAAATCTATAATTTTCTTAATATTTGTTATCTTAGTAATAAATATACAATTCTTTTAAATTTTAATTTTGTCACATTTGAAAATATCAAAGTGTAGGAATAATTTTTGTATCAATGTATAGAAAAATGTCACATATTTTGCTGTATTCGTAATAAAAAATTATATACGAATTTTTTAAGAATGTGATGTGTAAATCATGTATAATTTTAAATTTATCATATGACTTATTTAAATCATATTTTAATTACACAATTAAATTTAATAGCTACTCTCTTTGCCTTATAAAAATTCTATCTTATACTTTTTCTTTATCAAAATAATTGTGCTTTTAAAATACTATTATAACATTTATTATTATTATTTTCTACTATACTCTTATGCATTAACATTCACTTTATTTATCTACTCACTCTACTTAAGCAGTGGGGTCACTGTTCTTTTGCTAGTATCACACATCAGAAGATTAGAATTTTTTTTCTTGTTATTTCCTTCAAGATGCATAGATTTAATGAAGGTGAGATAGACTAGTATCGCATGTTATCATTTTTTGTTACGATTTCTTTGCAGCAATGCAACTAATGTTAGGCATTGCTGAGATGGTCCCTAGACATCATGGAAGAACCAAGAAGCAGGAAACCGCAACAACCAACTTTTGGACCTTCTAACAAATTTGGGAAAGGTGGAAAAAAAAATTTGTGTGTTTGAAACTTTTCGATAATATATTTTTGGAAATTATTCAGAAATATGTTTTCAAAATAAATAAATTTATAAAATTGAAGTGTAACTCAAAAACGAATGAAATGTATAATTTTTTAGTGCATCCGAAAATAAATCTCTAAAAATAAAATAAATTTTTTGAATTTTGTGTGGTACATTAAAAATATATAGGGTGCTTTAAGAAATTTTCTATTTTTAAACCCTCTCATATTTTTGCTTTTTATAGGGCCCTTAACTAAGAAGTTCAAAATCTAATTAGTTTGAAACAATTTTTTTTTAATTATTAATTTTTAAAAAATTAATATTTTTGAAAATTAATATTTTTCTTTAAAATAAATAAAAAATATTTTTAAAAAATATACTAAATATAAAGTTTATTTTTAAAAAAAAAAATGAATTATTTTTTAAAAATAAAATAAAATCTAGTGTTTTTCGAAAATTAAAAAGTAGATCATTTTTAAATTAAAAAAATTGATTTTTTCCAAAATAAAAAAAATCAATTTTTCTGAAAATAAAAAAATGATTTTTTTTCGGAAAAATAAAAACACACTTTTTCGAAAATAAAAAAAAAAGTAAATTTTTTTCAAAGTAATAAAAAAAAAAATTTGGAAAACAATTGATTTTTTCCAAAATAAAAATCCGGCTTTTTCAAAAATAAAAAAAAATCAATTTTTTCTGTAAATAAAAAAGTTGATTTTTTTTCGAAAGTTAAAGATAGACGATTTTTTCGAAAACGAAAAAAAGACAATTTTATTTGGAAATAAAAACAAGTTAGTTTTTTTCAAAAATAAATAAAACTTGCTTTTTTGTAAATAAAAAAAATCCAATTTTTTTCGTTAATATATATATATATATAATTTTTCTGAAAATAAAAAAGTCAATTTTTTTAAAGTTAAAAATTTTTTATTTTTTTTTAAATAAAAAAGTCAGTTTTTATCGTAAATAAAAATTATCAAGTTTTTTCAAAAATAAAAAAAAAAATATATTTTTTCTTAAAAAAACTGTTTTTTTTAAATAAATAAAATTTCAAAAATAAAAAGTCGATTGTTTTCTTAAAATAATTTTTTTTCGAAAGTTAAAAATAGTCGATTTTTTTCGAAAAAAAAATCTTATTATTTTTCTAAAATATAGTTCAAATTTTTTTGAAAAATAAAAAGAAATGATTATTCTTTGAAAAAAAATCATTTTTTCTAAAAAAAAGGTCATTTTTTTTCAAAAATAATTTTTTTTTTTTTTTTTAAATAAAGTTAACTTTTTGAAATTTTTTGGGCTTTGAGGTCTTTCTTGAGTTTTAGGGACATTTAGTTTATAGAGCCTACTTATTTAAAAAATTTTTACTTCATTCCCCCAAAATTATACTCATATCCCTACAATTTTTCAAATATTCCAATTTTACCCTTTTAATTTTTATTTATTTATTTTTTACTTTTTTACTACGCAGTCAATTGAGTCAAAAGTAACTATTTGAAAGTGTACGACAAGAACCGGATAATTAAAGGTAAAGAACTCCGGTTGGTTTTATTTTCAAACCGGAAAACTTGATGTTAACACTTCCGATGTGTTTTTTTACTAAACTTGATAACTTGTATGCTAGTTATCCAGTTTGATTTTAATTGACAGAAAAGCTCCGGATAACATTGTCATAAGTCATCCGGTTTAAATTTTTAATAGTTCCGAAAAACTTATCTTGATGTGTTCCGGTTTAGTATTATTTTTAACCGGATAACTCACTCATAAGATTTTTGGAACGTGCTATTTATTTATTTATTTATTCATTTTTATTACTTATGTTAGGAGACATGGACATTCCTTTGATGATATGCGACAAAAACCAGACATCTGTGGATACGACGGAGATATTCTCGACTACAGAAAAATTTGCTACACGAGAAGAGGCGACTAGGTGGATTAGGGAGGTTGGAATCAAAAATAGAGTTACTGTTATAATGACTCGTTCGAACATCAAAACTGGCAAGAGAGGAAGTAGTGACAAAGTCATATTTGATTGTGGTAGAGGTGGAAAATACAAACAAGGAGATAGTGAAACACAAAGTGCTACCAAGAAATGTGGATGTCCATTCAAAGTTAGGTCAACACCTTCTAAAGATAGTTCTTGTTGGAATATTGACGTAAAATGTGGACTTCACAACCATGGTTTACCTGATAGATTTGAAGGTCATGCGTTTGTAAGTAGACTTAATGCTGATGACCAACAACATATTGTTGATTTTTCAAAACGTCGTGTTCCACCAAGACACATATTGTTGTCATTGCAAGAACGAGATCCGGAGAATGTGACTCGAATAACTCAAATATATAAACATAAGAGTAAGATTTTAAAATAAACCAGGGGACCTAGGACGAAAATGCAACAGTCGTTTAAGTTGATAGAGGATTCTGATTATGTTTATTGGAATAGGAAAAAAAATGAGTCTTAAGTTATGAGAGATATCTTTTGGGCGCATCCAGAATCAGTGAAGTTGTTGAATATGTTTCGTATTGTGTTGATTATGTGTCATACCCCAAATTTTGACCACTAAGATTTCCCATCATTGTGCAAGTCATCATCACAATATGGATGTACTTTTATGCCTCATCAGTCTACCCAAAGATGGGTGAGCATCCACTCAATCAAAGATTAGGGTTTTAAATCCTCTCAAAACACTTAGACAAAGGATCAATCAAGGAATGACATAATCTTCAACTTGTCTAACATCCAAAAAGGATCAAGAGGACTCCCACATCAAGAATCAAGCACAAGAGTGCAGCATTCCAAGTGGATTAAGCCTCCAGACCGCCAGTGTCACCACATTAGGGTTTTGGTCGACTAGGGCCTCCAGATGGAAATTTTCATCTGGGCATGAGCCAATGCTTCAAAGCACAACCCAAGATACTCCAAGGGACCTCATGGACCCAATCATCAAGTCAATTTAACCTCAGGGGATGCATTCATCAAAAATTAGGAATTAGGGTTTCTTGACCTAATTCACCCCTAAGTTGACTTTTGGGACAAAACATGAGCCAAAACCTCAAGAAATGATTTGAGGATCTCAAATACACCACATTGATCCATTTGCAACAATGGATTGATCCCAAAAGCTTGATCTACAAGTTTCAATTTCATCAGGACCACAATTAGGGTTTTGAGGGAAAAGTCAACTGTGTCTTTGACTTTTGACCAAGACATGCTCCCAAACCTTGGGAAATGAGTCAATACACCCTATAACACCTATGGAATCCATCTATTAAGTTTGATTTAGGTCAAGGACTTGATTTCATAGAGGATCGCACAGTTTAAAATTCATCTGCTGAAAAAGTCAACTGTACAAAAAGTCAAAGTTTGACTTTTGGATTTTTTTGGTCAAACGAGGTTCCTTAACCCTAATACAATGTTAATATGTGATTTGAATGATCATTCATCAAGAAAAACCAAAGAAAATGAGTTAACTTGTAAAAGGGGTAACCATAAAAAAACTTAGAATTTTTCTAAGTCATGGAACAAAGTGGCTAAGGTACCAACTTCCAAGAATCATAACTTGAGATCCAAGCAACCATTTTGGATGATCCAAAGATGGACTTGTAGCTCTCATGGCATACTTTATAAGTGTCAACTACACCTCATTCCAATTCCTCATGGATTTTTAGTTATGGAGTGATCAAAGTGGCTGAAAACATAAAAATGACATTTTTCCAACACTTAGTGAAATTTTCACTAAAGTCAGAATCTGCCTTATTTTTTTCCAAATGTAGAGGTATTTTTCATTGTAATTCAAGTTGGATCAAAACCAAAGTTGAACATCATGTTGAAATAGGATATGTCAGCTTTCCAAAATGTCCAAGAACTCCATCAAACTCCACCTGAGCTAGGAGTTAAGACAACTGCAACATGCCTTGCTGCAAACTGTCTTGGCAAGGCAGGTTTGTGCATAAGGGCTCGATTTGATCAAATTGTGTAACAACAAGCATGGTTATCCATCTGCACGCCTCAAGGGGGAACAACCAAGGGACAAGCACTGATTCATCAGCCTCCCAAGTCCAAGATTCCACAAGTAGCCATGCCAAACCTAAAAAGCTAAAGATGCTTCAAGACTCCAATTTTGTTTTGAGACATTTAATGGATGAATAGAGCTGGCATGTATCAGTCCATGATCAGCCAAATGAGTCAAGATACGCTCATACAACAGAGGACCTAAGCCTGCAAAGTTTGGCACAAGTCAATGGCTAGAGGAGACCCTTGATTAAAGAATTCAAGCATTCAACACAATCTGATCCAAGTTACCATTCACTATTGATGCCAAAACAAACTTGAGACACTATAAATAGACCTCATTTTTGGTCAGTTTGAGTACACCAAAGGCCTATAACACTTGCCTTTCTCAAAATCAGCCTCTCACTTCTAAAAATGCCTTCTAATGCAAGCTACTATCGGGTTTTGAATTAGAATGTGTTTCCAACCAAACCAATCACACACACACCTCATAAACATCATATGTGAGCTGATCAAACACTAAACCAACAACTGGAACACCAAATTCATGAAATCATCATCCATTTGCTCAAGGTTTCAACAAAGTTGCAGCTGAGGTGCCATAATCTGTTCCAGTTCATTTCAAATCAATCCAAGCTTTGAAACACACTCTATATGGTGTAGGGGAGCTGTTCAGATCATCACAACTCATCTGTAACACCTTCAACTCAAAAATCAAATTGCTCTTGCTGCCACGACCTTCAAGTAAGCCTAAACTTGGTCATCTCATGATTCATGCATATTTCCTCGCACAATAATTTTGCCATATGTTCATAATCATGTATGGAGTGTTTCCCCTCAATTGATTACTTTGTATGAATCGTGTATCAAATTTCTCAGCCTTCATGTAGAAATTAGGCTTCTTGAGGTTTCTCTTTGATTTCTTATTTCATGCTTAAAATAAATGAAATTAAAGACCATAGACATGATCGTGAGTTGAAAACGAGCAGATTGATATATGGATTGTATGATTCCATCAAGTATTCAGTGAGATTGATGAGAAAACGCAAACCTGGGCAAAACAGAGCACTTGGCGCCCTTTTTCAAATATTTGAATATTTAAATTTTTGTGATTTTATTTAATTGATTCAAAAATTAATTTCTATCTGAATTTTAATGATTTTGAGTTGATTCTTTTTTTAATAATTCACAAAAATGTTAAAATATTTTATTTTACAAAAATTTCCCAAAAATATTATTTATTTCATATATTTGATATTTTTGAAAAGAATTAATTTTTATTTGTGTTTTAACATTTTAAAAAATTTCTTTCTCTTGATTTTCCAAACTTGAATGATTTTTAATCATTTTGTGGATAAAAACATGATTTTTGAGACATTGACCCAAAATCACAACTCATTTCTCACATGTTTTCAAAGATTTTATTAATTTTTAATCAAAATTAATTCCATTTTTAACAAAATTAGGGTTTTGATTGATTTCACCCTAACAAATCTTTTTCAAACACTCATGGGCCTCTAATAGAGTGTAAGTCCCATACGTTTGTAAATAAACAATTTTGGGCCTCAGTCATTTGTATAATTCCCACTGTATTTTCAAAACCCCGGCGCGATCGTCGTCTTTTTAAACAATAAACCTTTACGCCTGACGTTAGCTCTAGTCCCGTATCAGTGATGAGGAATCAGTTTGACGACTTACAGATGACTGAAAGATAGAAGGTTGGAATGAATTGACGATGACCAGGACGTATATATGAAATATGCAAGGGATGTAAATGCAATGCATGGATGCAGCACACAAAAACATAGAAAAAACATGGGGTCAAAGGTTCGGTGTCATGAAGTCATGGCTCTACCCATCCCCAAAGGTTGTACTGGTATTTTTTGTACCTGTCCTCAAAATCATTGACCCCTCTTGGGATAACAACAGCAGGCTAGAATCACCTGAGCGAGCTGATGTATCTTAGAGTAATCTCAAATGAGGGTAGTATCGTGTGACAACTATTTTCGATAGCTTCCGCACTACAAAATAGTAACATGGTTTCAGTCTACTAAAATCCTCAGCTTCTCAGATAACCCAATCGAACAATCTGCTTTCAACAACCGAAGTCGTATAGGCATTGAATCCGCAAAGGGTGTCTCCACTGATTCGATGGTCGACCGGGATCTCTTATTTGGGAGTCACTCCCTGTAAGATTACCCGTCTAGTGCCATCACTTATCTTAGGTGTCACTCAAACTTTCCAGATACGGCGTCACGCGCAGTCCCATTAGCAGAAAAATAAACACGGATATCAAGTAGGAAAAGCGATATATATATATATATTATAGTATATAGAAAAATTTCTAACAACCTAGACCTCTTAGGAATTCTAATCCTAGTTTGTATCCCCAGCAGAGTCGCCATTTTTCTGTAGCGCGGTTTTTGTGACCGCCCACATCCGCCTGTGGATGGGATTGGGTGCTACTTTCTGATTTCTTATTTATCCTATGAAGCTGAAAAGGAAAGGGAAGCTATCTCAAACTAACCTTGCACGCAAATGTTTTCTTTAACAAATGCTAAGAGATTGGGTGGTCCGAGGTCAGGTTAAACAATGGGGAGTTGTCAATTACCCATCCTATACATGGTTATCCATGGGTTATTAGCAATTTTCCTTACTGCTTTCTACTTACTAATGTTTATCTGTTGTAAATGGGAAAGTTTCTCCTTTGGGAAGGTTGAGAGATGTTGAAAAGATATTTTTGTTGTTTTCGGGTTTTTCGATGTTTTTGGTAAGGTACTGGACTTAAGGTTTTTGTTTAGTGTGCTCGCTAAGATTTCACAATCTTATGCCTACGTATTCCCGTTAAAGAAAACAGAGAAATCAGAGCAGTCGTAGTTCCTCCTATTCTATGGGAGGAAAAAGATGTTTGGTGTCTTGTTCAAAGCCCAAGATTGAAGCTAAAATGAGGTTTGTGGGAATTGATTGAAAGAGTGAAGAGATTAAAGATTGAGATATGAATATCTAGGAAAAACATCAGATGAAAATAGAAGGAACATCTGGGAAAGCGTCGGATAAAAAGAAAAGGAATATCCGGAAAAGCATCGGATGTTAAAAAAGAGGAAATGGTTTTTCCTGTGTTTTTTAGGTAACTTGAGGGTTTCTTGAGATCCAAAAGGAGGTGAGACTGTCCAAGTCTACTGGGTTTATCTTTGTACGATGCCCAAGAGGAGGCCGATGTTTTAAGGGATGAGAATCAACCCTAAATTGGTTTGATGATTTGACTCTAGAAAGACTGCTCTAGCAAATGATGACTAGGTTCTATTCCTATACCTTTAAGAGGTCGTTGGGTCCTTGTATTAAGCCCAAGAGAAGGCATGAGAATTTCTAAGAAGCCGGAGGGTCCTTGTACAACGCCCAAGAGGTGGCGGGGATGCTTTTAGGAAGCTTGTGGGTCCCCCAAACTAAGAGAAGTTCAAGAAATGCAATTCACTGAGAAGAGATCATTCCAGGAAAGTTCAAGGATTTGGAAGAAACTCAAAAGATGCCATTCACGGAGAAAAGATCATCTCTGGGGAGTAGAGTTTCTTTGACAATTTCTAAGGGTGACAGTCTGAGAAAAGGTTCACCGAGAATACTGCCTTTCTCTTTGTTCCATATTGTTTAACCCCAAGAGGAGGGAAAACTGTATCTGGAATCCTATGGGGGATCTAGTTTTGACTGTTGAAAGAGTGAACACTGGCTTTACCTAGTTCTAGACCTAGTTGTCGGGGAAAACTCTAAATAACTATACTAGTATATATATAGTTGATATATGACGAGTATTTAAAAGGTATGAAAGAAGACTAACCATGCGCAGCTTCCCACAATACAGTTATGTATATGAAAGCAGATAAAAGAAAGCGGATAAACACTTACCCGTTGTAGAGCTTCCATGCTGTTTTGTTAGTTGTTCAACAAAGAAATTAAAGAAAGTTTTGATAACAACTATATATTTGGATTCAAAATCAAAGGAGAAAGTATTTTGAACAAAGATTGGGGCTTACAGCTCAAGAAGAGGCCCAAATTTTAACAGTGATTGCACTGTTGTTTTGAATTTGTATAGGGACTTATACAAGTGACTGAGGCCCAAAAGTGTTTATTTACAAAGGGGTGGGACTTACACTCTCTCAAGAGGCCCAAAAAAGTTTGAAAAAGATTTGTAAAGAGGATTTATTTAATCATAAACATGATGCACAAGCAAAGATTAAATATAAAGTGTACCGGACACCGGTGAATTTTTACGCAAGCAGAGGAGCGTCAGACGAGCCCAAGGTACCCGATAAAGGTCTTAAGCATCCAATGATCGTCAAGATATTGATTAAGAATTCCTGCATCAGATGAAAAAGAAAATCACAAACAAACAGAGAAAACCAAAGATCTCATATAGAATATGTTTTTTTTTCTTATTAAGTGGTTAGAATTGAATTGAAACTATAAGTGATGTGACCACTTATTTACAAATAATTCTTTTTTTGAAAAAAACAAACTTAAGAATAAGACATGTTTTTAGCAAAGATGAAATCAAATAATCAATTAAATGATTAATCACACAAATTAAATTAGTTTGGAATATATTTAGTAAAAATAACTAATTAATATTAGTAAAACTAAATAATTTATTTATTTATTTAATAATTATTTATCAAGTTAAATATTAAACAAAAATGTGTGACAAAATATGAAAAGAAAAAATGAGAAAAAACTTACCAAAGGGGGGGGGGGGGGGGGGGGGGGGGGGGGGGGGGGCACCACCTCTTGGTGTGCGTGTGTGTGTGAATTTTTCACAATTTTTCCATGTTTCCAAGTAACATAGAAAGATTAGAGAGAAGAGAGAAACAAGTTTACTACATTGTTTGGTGTAATTTGAAATGAGAAATTTAGTGGTATTTATAGGAAAAAGAAACTTGGCGATCAAGTTAGAAAAAGATAGAATAATAAAAAGATATATATATATATAAACGTGAGGGAAAAAAAATATAAATATATATATATATATATATATATTTTATTTTTTAATTTTATTATTTATTTATTTATTATTTTCGTTTTTATTATATATATATGTAAAAAAATAAAAATAAAAATAAGATTGACTTAAATTCGTGCGAAAGATAGATAGAAAACAAACATTTGCAATTTCAGTTGAAAAACGTCCGTTCATCGATTTTTCGCATAATTAACAAAAAATGACTGAAATTTCAACCTATATATCTCGACTGAAAATTCAAACAATATGCATGACGAAAACAGATGATATGATATGGAGATGACACGAAGTGAAAACACAGTCGGGTTTTATCAATGGGTGGTCAAAATTAGGGGTATGACACTTTTCTCAGACTGTCGCATTAGAAATTGTCGAAGAAATTCTACTCCCCAGAGTTGATCTATTCTCGATGAATAGCATCTCTTGAATTTTTTCAAATCCCAGAACTGTTCAGAAATGATTCATTCTCGGTGAATGACATCTCTTGAACCTTTCTTTGGTTTGGTCCCACGGGCTTTCTAAAAGCATCCCCGCCTCCTCTTGGGCTTTGTACAAGGACCCTTTGGCTTCTTAGAAGTTCTTAGGCCTTCTCTTGGGCTTAGTACAAGGACCCTGAAGACCTCTTAAAGGTATAGGACAGAACCTAGTCATCCTTCATTAGAGCTGTCTTTCTAAAAAGGAGTCAAAACCCTCAGACTAATTTTAGGGTTGATACTCATCCCTTAAAAGAGTCGGCCTCCTCTTGGGCATCATACAAAAGATAAAACTCTTCCATACTAGTAGACTTGGACAGTATAAATCCACTTGAGTCTCAAAGACATTCTCAAGTGCCTTACAAAGTATAGGAGAAACCCCGGATTCTGGACTAATCTCCAGCAGAGTTAGAACTTATGGGTTCTAAGACCCCATCTCTCTCCCAAAATTCCCCAACCAGGGTCAGTTTATCATCATATAACACTATCCCAAATCAGAACCTCAAGGTCTCTGATCTATCAACTCTCCTACATTCCCCTGCAAGAGTTGATTTCCCCATTTGGACATGCCTCGGGATCTCAAGAATCCCCAGCATAAGATAACCTCCTCTTAGGCTTTGTATAATGATCCTTTCCTCAGGAAAGTTAGCCTCCTCTTGGGCTTTGTACAATGATTCTCCCCATCGGAGCTAACCTTTTCAGACTCTCTTGTTGAGTCAATCACCTTTTCAAACTCTCTTGTTGAGTCAATCACCTTTCAGTACTCTCTTGTTGAGTCAACCCTTTTAGCCTCAATCTCGGGCTTTGTACGAGACAGATAAAAGCACTCTCTTGTTGAATCAACCCCTTGTAGCCTCAATCTCGGGCTTTGTACGAAACAGATAAAAAACCATTCTCTTGTTGAGATAATCTTTTCTAGCCTTCCTTTGGCTTGGCTTAAAGATTTCCCCTAGCAAAAGATAGCCTCCTCTTAGGCTTTGTATAATGATTTCTCCAGCTTGTTCAGCCGCAATCCTGGGCTTTGTACAGGACAGATAAAAGTACTCTCTTGTTGAGTCAAACCCTTTTAGCATCCATCTCGGGCTTTGTTCGAGATAGAAATCTCCATAACCTTCTGTTAAGCTTAGGACAAATATCTTCCCCCAACAGAATCAACTCCTCTGAGCTTTCAGTTAGGCTTTAGGAAATAAATCCCCAAGCAAAGTCAAACACATTTTAGCCTCAATCTTGGGTTTCGTACAAGACAGATAATGCTCTCCCGCAAAGTCGAACTCATTTCAGCCTCTATCTTGGGCTTTGTACGAGATACATAAAAATATCCTCACCAGAGTCAGTTAAATTTCAGCCTCCTCTTAGGCTTCGTATAATGATATCCCCAAAGAGTCAGTCTCTTTTTCGCCTCAGTCTTGGGCTTTGTACAAGACACCAATATATACACTCTCTTATTGAGTCGGTCTCATACAGCCTCCTCTTAGGCTTTGTATAAGGACTTCCCCAGTGGAGTCAATCAACCTCTTAGCTTCAACCTTGAGCTTTGATCATGGCACACAAAAATCAACAATCCCTCTTTAGAGATGACAAATTCTCTCTCAGTCAAACCTTTTTATCTTCAATCTTGGGTTTTGAACAAGACACAAATACTCCATTTAGCCTCTATCTTGGGCTTTGAACAAGACACCAAAACATCTATTTCCTCCCTTAGAATAGGGGGAACTATGATTGCTCTGATTTCCTTGTTTCGTTTAAATGGGAATATGTAGGTATAAGATTGCGAAATCTTAGCGAGCATACCAATCAAAAAACTCTAGGTCCAGTACCTTTATACATCAATCAAAAAACTTAGGTCCAGTACCTTGCCAAAAACATCAAACCAAAACTCACTTTCCCTGTCATACTTTCCCAAGAAACTTTCCCAACCCATTAACGGATAAACACCATCAAGTACAAAGTGAAACCTAATGCTAATATCCTATGGATAACCACATATAGGATGGGTAATTAACAACTACCCATTGTATAACCTGACCCCGGATCCCCCAATCTCTTTAAGCGTTTGTTCAATTAAAGATTCATGTGCAAGGTTAGTTTTAGATACCTTCCCTTTCCCTTTCAGCTTCATGGGATAAATAAGAAATCAGAAAGTAGCACCCCTTTCTCCGCGAGGAGGAAAACCCAAACTCCAGCGATAAGGTGGTCGCGTCACCAAAAAAATCGCTAGCTACATTATGAACAATACTTATAAAACAAATAAGTACAGACAACCTTTGTTTGAAGTAGTTGGTATGACATAAACTGAGTTAACATTTGCTGTTGCATTTGCCTATATGGAATCTGAACAAACATAGACTTTGTGTTAGGTATTAGATAAGTTGAAACAGTTGTTCACTAAGCAAGGGTTATGGCCACAAGTGATTTTAATGGATAGATATCTTGCTTAAAACAATTGAAAAACTATTTCCAACGATAATTAATATGCTTTGTCGATTTCACATCAACAAGAATGTGAAAGCAAAGTGAAAGGAGTTTGTTATGAATGATATGAGAGACCCAATAGAGAATATATGGCATGAACTTGTAAGGGCTAATGATGAGGTGGAGTACCATTAAAAGTTGCAACAGCTTGAGCATGCCTGTGTGGGTTTTAGACCATTTTTTGATTATGTGATAGACACATGGTTAACGCCTCATAGACATAGATTTATTGAAGCTTGAATCAATAAAGTGTTGCATTTGGGTAACTTCAAAACTAATAGGTAAGGTGTTTGATTTTAGCCATAGTTTGTTTTTTTTAATACTCTAGCCATAGTTTGTTTATCTTAATATTAATGATACTGAACCTTTTTTTTGTTAGGGCTAAGTCAGCGCATTGGAAACTAAAGCTGATGTTGGAGAACAGTTTAGGTGATATGTGCAAATGTTGGGAGGCTATGAATGAGAACATCAAAGTGAAATTGAGCAATATTAGAGCTTCATTTCAGAAGAGTTTTTGTGAAGTTGAGCATGCGCACACTAGTCCATTTTATGCGAATTTGCGTGGATCACTGTCTAGAGCAGCTTTGAGACACATTCCTGAAGAGTGGCACAGGGTTGACATGGTTGGTACAAACACCCAAATGTGTGGATGTAGTCATAGAAAAGTATATGGGTTACCTTGTGCTTGTGAGTTAGGGAGATACACATTGAGTGGCAAATCAATACCAATTGATGCTATTCATATACATTGAAGAAAGCTCAGCATGGAAGGTGAACAAAAGGTAGATACAGAGGATGGAGCAGAGGTGTACATGACCAATGCAATTGATGCACTGTGGAAAAGGTTAAGGTCATTAGATGTGGCAGGAAAGAGAGCACTAAAAAGTAGGGTGTGTGAAATTGCTTACCCCGCTACAACAAAGATGGTACCTCAGCCTGGAAAAAAAAGACCAAAGAAGGAGTGAAGAGAAAATGGAAGAAACCTGTGGGATATGATGTTTATCGTGATCCTTCATGTCATGAGTATGTTGATCAAGCACACAGTAGTTCTAAAAAATCTTCAAAGAGACCATGTTCACAGTTATCCCAAACATCAAAGAAGAAACCATCTAATAGGTACATTGTACAATTTCCAGAACATATCAGACCATTTATTGATGACATTGTTGATGTTAAGGATGATGGAAATTGTGGGTTTAGAGTCATTGCATCATTGCATGGATATGGTGAGGATGGTTGGTCAATGGTTCATCGTGATTTGGATAATGAAATAAGAGGTTCCAAAAATAGTCTCTATGAGAAGTTATTTGGAAGTCGCTTAACAAAAGTGAGAGAATCCTTGTTGATATCATCTTTAGGTTCCCATCCAGAAGATAAGTGGATGACACTACCAGAAATGGGTTATGTGATAGCAAATTGGTATAACATTATTCTTGTCTCATTAAGTGCTCTTAGTTTGAGTTACTTCCCTACGACGACTTCATATAATCCTAATGTGTCCATTTACTGCATTGGTTTTGTAAACTCAAATCATTGGGTTCAGGTAAATATTCTATTTTTAAATATTAAATACTTATCTATGATTTATGTCTTACTTATTAATTTTCTTAATAGGTAAATATGAATGAAGGATTTCCCTTTCCACCGGTCACAGTAGATTAGAAGGAGCATCGCACAGCAGATGCAACGTCTTAGATAATAGGAATTGCTGGATGGTTACAACATTGGCAACAACTTACACTTGTGGTCCCAAAACATGTTATTTTATGATTGTAATTTGATTTTTTATATTTTGGATTGACGACTGGCTTCATGTTATTTTTTGGTTTGTGTTGACGATTGACTTCATGTTATATATTGGTTTGTATTAACTATGTTTTGTATACAACATCAATCATAATATAAGTCTGAATTATACTACATAAATATAAATCAGAATTGAGTAGTACATAAGTCTGACGAATACTATATAAGTCTGAATAATAGTACATAAGTCTGAATATAAAATAATACATCAAGCATCATCATCTTCACTAACATAAGTTACCGGTCCGTCCTGAGGTACCGGTCCACCTCAGCTATACGTAGTTCTCGAAAGACCTCAGCAAAATCATCTTCATCCTCTTCTGCCTCGTGATGATGCAGGTAATGAAGAAGCTCATGTAAAATATGTAATAACCTCAGATCTGACGGTCTAACATCAAACGCAGGAGCAGGGACCTCTCTAACCTCTCTGGCCTCCCCCCGAGGTGGTGGTACTAAACGAGGATGTGACACCCTGTAGCACCAAGCTAAGTAATCAGCCACCAGAACGAATCACGTTCATGACGCTCACGTTATATGTAACCCACTCAAAATCCACATTAAGTGTATCAACATCAGGAGACATAGATGGTATGTACTGCCTGTATCCAAACTGACGCAAACATCTGTTAGGTAAATAAAGAATGGTAGTACCATACCATTGCAGGCCACCCCGGTACAAGCAAATATCATCAAAAGGTCGATGTTGTCTATGATCCTGAAAAGGACGCCAAATGACATCAGCAGGTGTCAATCCATCCAACACAACCCTCACCTCATCAACCTTCTGCGTGCCTTGCTTGTACATCCACTTCATCACCCTAGGAAGTGAACTACCAATACCATCCATCTTCGAAAATCCTCTCTTGCCAACAGTTGGAAAATACTCATGAATCCAACACTGTTACACAACATGAATATTATCAATTAAAAGTATTATAAATAAGCTAATACAGGTCTAAATGAAATTAAAATAAAGCATTTATACCTGTAGTAGAGAGGCATATCCCAAAGCTGCCTGCAACTGTAACAGGAAGCATCTCCAAGATATCTGTAAAGTGTGACCAGTGCAGCAGCCCCCCAACAGTATCTACCACTTCTAGACAAGTCCTCAAATAGTGGTAAATATTTTGCCTCTACAAGAGTAAAGGTCTTATCAGTAAGAATAGTTTAGCATAGTAACAACAACATATATGCTCTAGCTGCATAATCATATCTGCTCTCAGCTTGCTGACGGACAAATATCTACTTCAACCAATCCAACCTTTAATAGGGACCTCTACAAACACGAATCTCTTCAGCTGCCTCATCCAGCAGAACACCCATCAGACAAATAGCCTAAGTAATATCATCCGAGTTAGTGAACCCTTCTGCAGGGTTACACAACTCCCCATACATGGTATATAAAGCAGGCAAGAAACATCGTCCAACGTAATAGTCATCTCGTCAAATGACATATGGAAGGACGATGTTTCGGGGTGCCACCTCTCAACAAATAAAGATAACAAGTTCTGATCTATCCTCGATAAAATGGTTCTCTGCAGAGAGGATATACCAGAATCAGATATCCACGACTTAATTATTGGTGGGAGACTATGAGGAACCCATCCAATTAATTTGCTGCCATGTGCGGCAACCTTCAGCTCTTTCTTCAGAACTCTCTCCTGGAAATAATTCCTGATATCATACATAAATAATTAAAATTAAATTTTATTCAACGTTGAAAGTTTATAGATTGATTTACTTCGCCTTCCCACAGATGACGAGCGACGTGATTTTGATACCTCACCAAAAGTGACGTATCAGACGGTCCTCTGGGAAATGGTGGATGCTGTGGAATTGGAATAGAAACAAGTGCAGGTTCAGCAATCTGATCTTCCTCTCGATTCGAATGCTGCCGAATCGTCCTTCCATCAGCGTATCGACGATAAATGTGTTCGTCGCATCTTCTAAAGAGAGCCATTAAAAAATATCTCAATAATCAAGAACAAACCGAAAAACTACATATGAAGTTTTCCGGTGAAGGCCTAGAACAAACTGGATAACATAAACCCAAGTTATCCAGTGAGAAAAATATATAAACCGGATAACATGACATCAAGTTATCCGGTGTAGAAAACATATAAACCGGATAACATGACATCAAGTTATCCGGTGTGGAAAACATATAAACCGGATAACATGATGTCAAGTTATCCGGTACGAATTATTTAAATAAACCAAACCGAAAACTCACTTGCTAGTTATCCGGTGTGAAAAACTGTGAACCGGAAGTCTTGCGCGTGGGTTTTCCGGAAGTAAAACGTGGTTTAGGATTTTTTTTACAGCTTGCTAGGATGAAATAAGGAAAAAAGTGAAATTTTTTGAAATTATTGATATTTATACAGGGGTATTTTCGTTCAAAAATTTTATTCGTAGGGGTATGGGTATAATTGTGGGGGTATGGGGTAAAATTTTCTTTATTTTATGACTCATTTATCTTTAAAATTTTGAGCCCCCTATATTTTTAGAACCTTAAAAATTATACCCTGATCCCCTAACTTGACAAGTCTATACTTAAGGTTGTCTCAAACAATTTAGAAACTATATTTCAATTTTAAAAACCAACCTAAAAAAAGAAACACATAGAATTAATTTTTTTTATTAATTTATATAATTATTTATAAATAAGAATTATACAAGACAAACGTATACGTAGCTGTCCTTTATGAAATCAACCATGTTAAACATGAAGTCTAGAGTACTAGGGGATACAACGTTGTTATTCACGAGCCTTTAACATTTTTGTAAAAGATTTACAATTTCTTGCACTAGGAAACTAAAAGTGTCAAATGCAAATGGTATAAAGACATATTGATTATCCGAACAAGGCTTTTCATGTTTGACCACTTAACTTGCAGTTAGAGGTTGAAATAGGCTGGGTCGAGCCAGACTTTACTAAGCCTAAGTCTGCCCTGCCAAAGAAACTAAAGCTTAAGTCTGGTCTGTAGCCTGTCATAGGCTTATTTTTAGGTATGAGCCTGGCCTTTTCTAAGGTATGGTTAGCCTGTTAGCCTACATAAAAGCCTATTATTTTAGACATGTGTAAATAAGCAATTAAAATAATGTTTAAATAGATTAACAAACTAAAAAATCAATGAGACTGAAAGTTTGTTTGCATTGACTTATTTTAACTTACCTATTAGCATAAGTTTTGTGAGACTATTTGTTTAAGATAACTTATGAAAACAACTTATAACATTGTTCATAAGGTGTTTTCATCTTATTTTCATAAGTTCTCCAAGATAACCAATTTTTATTTATGTATTTTAACTCAAAGTACAAAACATAACATAATGATAATAAAAAAATTATTCATATTTATTTAAATAGGTCGGCCTGTTAGGCTTAAAAGACTTTTTTATGGCCTGAGACCTAATCTTTTTAACTAAATAGTCTTATAAAAAAGCCTAGGCATTTTCTATTTAAAAAGAAAGGTTGGCCTGACATGAGCCTGTGTAGGCTAGTCCGTAGGCCCCTGTTATCGGTCTGACCTATTTCCACCCCTATTTACAGTGACTTTGAGTAATGTTTGTTCCACAATAAAATCTTCAATCGAGTCCCCAATCCCACAAGTGGAGAATCCTGAGTCAAGTTTACACATCTTTGTTTCTTTTCTACCCATCCATACATCAAAATATTTATTGGTAAAAAAAACCATATGTGCCTTGATAGGAATCTTATCAGGCCCACAAGAATGGTGAAGAAGCCTTTTTGGCATAATGATTATTTTATGCAATAATGTCTTTTTTAATTGAGTTTGTTTTTATTCCTTCAAGTGGGCCTAGCCCAGAGTTTGTTTTAGTGCTTGTGACCTTTGTATTTAAGTTATGTGTATCCCTTTTCTAGGGTAGGACATTAATGAGAATATTTTTTTCCGTCCTCCCTTTTATTTTCTTTGTGTTTGTCTTATGAGTTAACCCTATTTTCTTGGTAGTGGTAGAACTAGCTATCATGCCTCTTTTTTATTATCTATTAAATCATTATAAATTAAAAATAATACTAATGTTGCCGACTTTATTATATATTATTGTAAAATAAAGTTTAACAATTTATATGTCTATAATAAAAGAAAATAATAGATCAAGACATAAATGATGAAAGTAGATTTTCGACAATTATTTTTTATGCAACATTCTCTAACTCAATATATTAAATGATAAAATTCGTTTTCACAAATAATAATAAATAATATTTTATCATAAAAAATTTATAATAAATGATATGAGCGTATGATGAATTTTTAAATATTTAATTAAGACTAATAAATAATATCAAAAATGTATACAAAAGAATTTGAAATAAAATTTATAAAGATTAAAATAAATAATCAGCTTAACTTAAGGGCACATTATAAAATTTCAAAGAATCATATAAAAAAAGTCATTTTTCCTTTAAAATATAAAATAACTTAATGCATTAAAATTTTTTAAAATTATAAAATCAAAATATAAAAATGTATTGATTTGATGGTCCATTATAAATTTTAAAAGATTGTATAAAAAATCATTTATAAAAATATATAATAAGATAAATGCATTTTGTAAAATTATAAAATCAAATTAATGTATTTTGTAAATTTATAAAATCAAACTATAAAAATGTAAACTCGCATCCTCATTCTCCTAAACTCATGGCTAAGCGGCTGGAATACGCACCTTAATCATTCAAAATTTTATAAATTGTGTTTATATTAGTTATTCATTAGTATAATTTAATTTTATTATTAGAATTAACACATCTTATTAATAATTATGCATAACTCAAATATGATATTCTTTCCCAGACGAAGAACTAAGACGTATTATTTATTCTTTTCATTTTTAGATAATAAACAAATCATTCTCACTTTAACCTCAATAATAGTCTTGAAAAAAATACTCCTTATGTTTCATCCAGGAACGGATCTGGAAAATTTTACTAATGAGGCTAATATTATATATGATATAATAAATATTTTATAAAAAAAAAGAATAAATAAATTCATAAGCATTTAAATAATGACTACTTTTTATTTAATATAAATAAAGAAATAATAAATAGAATTTAAGTAATATATTTAATTTAAATTAAATGCATTTTAAGTTTTATTAATATTAAATTCTATAATATATTAATTATATTTTTTAATACACATAAAAATGTAATAATTATTTAAATAAAAACATTAAAATGGAGAAAACTCCTTACATTTATTTCATAATGAATTTTATTTAGGGGAGGCAATACATTATTTTAGCTTAAAGTATTAATATATTAATCAGTACAAAAATTTAATAGTGAAGGCAGCTGCCCCAATATTCTTGCAGTAGATCCGTGCCTGGTTCATCATGCCTATCTTAGTTAAACTCAGAATTATTTTTTATTAATTATATTAATTTCAATGATACAATTTCATTTATTAAAATAGTAGTTTGTAGTTAGTATAATGGGTAGGTGGAATGAGATATGTTAATGGTGCAGCAATAGCTCACAAATTCCACAGTATGGGCATCATAGTTGATTTAGAGAGATAACTAAAAAGAAGGAGTAAGAGTAAAGTTGTTATTCATTGATTGGTCAAAACTGAACAATGATATCCTGAATATACAAAGGATAATTCTCAATAAACTACCAACTAAAGCTACTAATATTACACGTGTCAGCTAAAGAAATGCTACCAAATAATATTATGTTAACATCCCCCCTCAAGTTGGACTTTGGATGCAATAAAGTCCTAACTTGGATATAATAGAATGAAGAGCTGGAGAATGTAACGGCTTCGTAAAAACATCCGCAAGTTGTGCTTTAGTTGATACAGGCAACAAGTGGATTAGTTTTGACTGGAGCTTTTCACGAATCACATGGCAATCAAGCTCAATGTGTTTACTCCGCTCATGGAATGTAGGATTATGCGCAAGGTATATAGCAGATTTGCTGTCACAAAACACAGAGGCAGGTTGGGAAAAATGAATCTGAAAGTCTTGAAAGACATATTGCAACCATTGCAGCTCACAAGTTAAAGATACTAAGGCTCTATATTCAGCCTCAGTCGAAGATCTAGACACTGTACGTTGTTTCTTTGATTTCCAACAAAGCAAAGATGAACCAAGCATAACACAATAGCTAGTACCAGATTTTTGAGTATCTGGGCATCTAGCCCAATCAGAGTCAGCAAAAGCAAATAATTTGAGGTCACTAGATGCTGAAAATAACAAACCATTTGCAATAACATATTTGAGATACCGGAGAACTCTTAGAGCAGCTTGATAATGTGGTATCAAGGGGCATGACACATATTGACTAAGATGCTGGACAGCATAGGCAATATCAGGGCGGGAATTAGTCAAATATATCAGTCTACCAATAAGTCTTTGATAACAAGTAGGATCCTCCATAGGTTGTCCATCAGTGGTGGTAAGTTTGGTGTTAGGATCAAAGGGGACAACAGCAGGTTTCAAAGCAAGGAGGCCACTATCTGCTAAGAGATTAAGTGTGTACTTCCTTTGGTTGAATAATATGCCAAATTTTGAACGAGCAATTTCAAACCCAAGAAAATATCTCAATTGGCCTAGGTCCTTAATCTTGAAGGTGTGATCCAACATATGCTTGACAGGGCTAATTTCAGCCATAGAGTCACCTGCTAAAACAATGTCATCGACATAAACTAACAAAGCAGTGAAACAATGAGAATTGCTCTTAACATATAAAGAGTGATCAGCCTTAGGTTGAGAATACCCAATGGAGATAAAAAAGGTGGAAAGTTTGGAGTATCACTGACGGCTTGCCTGTTTTAAACCATAGAGAGATTTTTGTAACCTGCAGACTTGAGAAACAGAAGTAGTATGCAGACCAGGTGGAATAGACATATATACCTCTTCATGAAGATCACCATGAAGGAATGCATTATTAATGTCAAGTTGTTCAAGATTCCATCCTTTGATAGCTTCCAAGGATAATAAAACTCTAACAGTTGTGATTTTTGCCACAGGTGAGAAGGTGTCAAAATAATCTACACCTTCCATCTGAGTATATCCTTTGGCTACTAACCTGGCCTTGTATCTCTCAATGGAGCCATCTTCCCTATACTTTGTCTTATATACCCATCTACATCCAATGGGTTTCTTGCCAGGAGGAAGTTCAACCACATCCCAAGTGTGATTCTCAGTAAGAGCCTGTAACTCAACATTCATAGAATTTTTCCAATAATCAAACTAGATGGCTTGGTTAAAGGTGGTTGGTTCAGTATTAGAAGATATGACACAACAAAAATTTTTATATGCAGGAAGACATTTTTCATAGTTGAGAAAAGAAGAAAGAGGATATTCAATATTAGATGTATTATGATGCAAAGAATGAGAGTTGTTGGAAACAGAATAACAATGGTAATATGCTAAATAGTTAGGGGATTAGAAGGCCTGGTCGAATGTCTTACTGGTTGAGAAGTAGTGTTATTAGGATGGAGCTAGTGGAGGCAGGAGAAGTTATTGTATCCTGGATATTAGAATGTTCATTAGGTAAAAGGTGGTCTGCAGTATTAATAGGGAAATGTGTTTGATTGTGATTAGAGGATGTAGGGTCAGCTAAATGTTGATTAGAGAGGTTAGGGTCTGTATTATGAACAGAAGGGGAAGCAGTAGGGCTGGGGCTGTCATTAAAAATAGACAAGTCAGGAGTATGGGAAGCAGCGCCACTGTCTTGAAAGGTAGGGATATCAGTATTAGTTGCAGAATTCTGCAGGTCAGGAATGTCATCAAGAATAGGATAAGGACTGTGGTTAGAGTTATGTGGGGAAGAATTAGTTTAAACAGGTTGGTTGGTTTTGAAAGGAAAGTTGTGTTCATAGAAAACAACATTTATGGAAACAAAGGTTTGATGATTATGGAGGTCATATAGAATATATCCTTTTGTGCCACTTTGGTATCCAAGAAAGACACATTTTCTATCTCTAGAATCAAATTTGGTTCTATGGGCTTGTATGGTTGTGGCAAAACTAAGACATCCAATGACCTTTAAGTGAATTAAGGATGGGGGCTGAGAGAATAACAATTCATGTGGACACTTTAATTTTAATAAGGGGGTGGGCAGTCTATTGATAAGATGAATAACATGTTGGATGCAAAAAGTCCATAAGGTTAAAGGAACATTTGAATGGAAATAAAGGGTCCCAGCAACATTCAAAATATGTTGGTGTTTTCTTTCAACCACCCCGTTTTGTTGGGGTGTTTCAACACAAGATTTTTGGTGTAATATCCCCTTGGATAATAGAAACTCAGATAAAATGGTAAATTTTGTACCATTATTTGTCCTAAGACATTTAAGAGATTTGTGAAATTGATTTTCAATGTAAGCAAAAAGTTTATAAGGCTATTTTTAACTTGATCCTTAGTTTTAAGAAAAATTACCCAAGTATATCTACTGTAGTCATCAATAAGAGTCAAAAAATATTTGTGACCTAATATAGAAATAGTAGAAAACGGTCCCCATAAATCAGCATGCAATATTTCAAAAGGGGCACAAGATTGAGTACTACTAATAGGGAAAGGTATTATGTTTTTGTAAGCAATAAAAGATGATTTATTAAATGTAATGTGGTCTGTTGCGCCAGTGTCTAAAATCCAAAGGTGGGAAGGCTTACCATTAGGGATGGAGGATTGTGAATTCATAGCAAAAGGGGAGGTAGTTATGGAATTGGCTTGAGGATTGAGTTTGGATTGTTGAAGCAACTCTAGAATATTGTTGTACTGCTCTTGTGTGAACCCAAAAGAGGATGTGGCTGAGCCTTGTTGGGAGGATTCAGAGGTGGTATTGACAGTAGCAGCGGAAGAAGCATTGGTACCAGCACTAGGCGACTTGCCTTTTCCTTTGAATCCAGGAGGGAACCCATGTTTGAGAAAACAAGTTTCAACTGTATGATTCGTCCTATTACAATGCGTACAAACACGATTGTGACCTCTAGCACCATTGGAGCTTTGTGGTTTTCCTCTAGGATATTGAGATTTTCCGGTAGAATATCCTGAATTCGTCTGAACCTGAAAAGCAACGGATTCTTCATTGGTGTTAGCTGCAGGATTCACAACAGCTACATAGTGATTCATTTCTCGTTCTTGTTGAATAACAAGAGAGAAAGCTTTATCAAGATCCGGCAACGAATTCATCATCGTTATTTGTGATTTCGAGTGAGTGAATTTGCCGTTTAGCCCTTTGAGAAAATGAATCACACAATCCTGCTCACGGTATTTCTGAACGGACGCAATGGCTCCACACGAGCAAGGAATGGCACACGAGCAAGCAAGAACGGGATGATAGTTATCCAATTCATCCCATAGAATTTTCAGTTGTGTAAAGTAATTAGAGACGTCAAAAGTACCTTGTTGCAGTTTGTAGAGATCCTCTTGAATATCAGAAATACGAAACAAATCACTGTGTGAGAAGCGATTCTGCAGATTTTTCCAAACATCGGTAGCACTATCAATCCATAACACAGATTTTGCGATCGATTCAAAAATTGATCGATGTAGCCAAGCAAGAACCATGGTGTTGCAACAAATCCATTAAGAATATAGAGGATCTGCGACCGAAGGCTTCGTTAGGGTTCCATCTATGAATTTTTCTTTGTTCTTAGAGATCAAAGCAATGTGCATTGATCTTGACCAAGTGTGGTAATTCTTATCATCAAGAAGAGGAGAAACAAGAACAAGTGCTGGATTTTTATTAGGATGAAGGTAATATGGATTGGTGGAATTCATGGAAAAATCAAGATAATTCTGGTACGCCATTGATGAAGGAAACAAGTAGAGGAGAAGCAAAAAAAATGCTTAAAGAAACAAGGAAACGATTGAAGAGAGAAACGCAGGAAGAATGGTACAATTTCTACCAGAGCTTTGAAAGCTCTGATACCATGTTAATGGTGCAGCAATAGCTCAAAATTCCACAGTATGGACATCCATAGTTGATTTAGAGAGATAACGAAAAAGAAGGAGTAAGAGTAAAGTTGTTATTCATTGATTGGTCAAAACTGAACAATGATATCCTGAATATATACAAAGGATAATTCTCAATAAACTACCAACTAAAGCTACTAATATTACACGTGCCAGCTAAAGAAAGGCTGCCAAATAATATTATGTTAACAAGATACAATACATAAGAGTATTATATTGTGAGTCTGTCTCCTAGATTTGGTTATTTATATTTAAGGGTTGTGTAAGGATAACAGTGTGTATGGTTTGGGCACAGTATTATAATATAATATTTGTTCTTATATTTGTAATTTGAAAAAAAAATGTATATGAGCTTATGTATGCGTGAACACCAACATTTATACATGTATTTGTTCCTATTGAAACATTATATCAATATTCCAATATAGGAAGATGAATTTGAAAAAGTTCATTAAATCAAGACTCAAGTTCCACATTGCGTGTTAGATAAAAATACTCTTTAGTTCCACATTGCTTAGGTGAGATATCTTAATTAGCTCACTTCATTATATAAGAAAAATCCTTGTTTTATTCCAAAACACACCAAAAACTCATTTTGTTGAGTTTTTTCTTCCTTATCACATAACTTTGCATCTTTCGAATTGTCGAAGTATCAACTTCTCTCCCATTCTTTTTACTCATTGATTTTTTTTGAGTATTTTCTTGAATTCTCTTTAGAGAATTATGTTAATTTTTCCTCGTTTGAGTTGAGAAATTATCAAGTATAATTTTTAGATTCTCTTTAGAGAATTATTCAAATTTCTCTTTGTTTGAGAAATCATTTTGAGTGGTCAAATGATCATTATTGTATTCTCTTTGGAGAATTATTGGAAGTTCTCTTAGATTCAAAAATTATTATGACTGGTTGTTATACGAGATATTACAAGTGATATTTATACCATATTTTAATGGTTTTTGTACTATCATAGGGTGTATTTCTAGACTGATTATCTACCGTGCAAGTAGTAATCGTACAATATAGATCTGAGTTATTTTATCCTGGAGGCGGTGCAATAGTTTAACCGATTTGCAATATTTTGGGCAGTGCCGCAAAACGTCTTAAAGAGAGCGATCTAGTCCACGACTCGGCCCGATAATTTCGTCTATAGATGATTTTTAAAACCTTGAAACAACAGTACCTTATTGGTACCAATACCTATATCTATATCTGTTTACTCGTATTTTTATTAAAAAATAACAGATCAATTATAGTTTATCATATTATTTTAAGTTTTTAACAATATTAAACAAATTCAAGGATGTTATTAATTGAGCTAAGAATTAAACAAATATAAATATTAAAATGCATATTAGTTTAATAGTGATCTATTTATTAAAATTGATAAATTAATATATATACATAATAATAAAAATAAAAAATATATAAATATATATTATGCGGGTATGTGGCAAGGTGAGTATTAAGGTACCTGTATCCACGCCCATACCCGTTTATTTTAGTGGGTAATTGTCTGTGTCCATACTCATACCAATTTTGCTGATTTTTATCCTACCCGTTATGGGTAATTTTTATGGGTATCCTTTGGGGATGAATCAAATTGTCATCCTTAAGGTCATGCTAACGAGTGTCACATGAACACTCTTTAAAGATTCTAAGTGAATAAAATATTTTTTTTATAAAAGTCAATTATTTCAATTTCCAATTTATTGCAAGACACATTTTCAAAAAAATTTACTTTTTTAAGCCTTTAAAGAGTGTCCTTAGGGTACTCGTTAGCATTTTTCTATGTTTATTTAGGTATTGGTGGATGTCATTACTAGGTTAGATTGTATGATATTCTTTTTTGTTGATCTCATACAGATAAGCTCTTGAAATCAAGTGAAATTTGAGAAAATAATATTTTTCTTCATGCACAACTGTCGCTCCTGGGATTTTCATCCAGGTACAAACGCGAAAGTGGCACCGAAACAGAGTCGCCAGCAATGTGTATTTATCCCAAGAGAGGGAAAGGAAACACCGCATAAACCTGAAGGAAGGAAAGAGCATGGTCTTGCGACCAAGAGAACTGGGTTCGGGAGTCGGTTACGCGAGAGGAAGGTATTAGCACCCCCACGCGTCCATCGTACCCGATGGGATCCACGCTTGCTTGTCTCGATCAAAGGGTGTCGTCGTCTGGAGCTCCGCCGCTACTGGAAAGGGAAAGGAACAGGAAAAAAGGAAAAGGCATAGAGAGAAAAGAAACAAATGTAGGGAAAATAAAAGAAGTGCTCGAATGGGCCCTACCCCACTGCCTACGTATCTCATCGGGAGCATGAGAATCAGAGCGACGTAGCTCCCCTCAACGAGGGTCGCTTTGTTTGTGTTTTTAGGGAACGGCTAACGTTCTAGCTCAGGTGTTGCAGGGTCGCTGGTCCGAGTGCGTTTCCATCTTGCGAGAGAACGAGTAGGAGCACGTTCGTACATTGAGAGTGAGTGAGATGAGAAGAGAATTCCCGAAGGAAAGACGTTATTGTTTGTTTGAAGTTTTTTAGAAAGAAGTGTTTTGATTGTTTTGTGTTTTGTAACGCACATCGTATTTAAGTCCCTCATGTAAGATCGAATGCCTCGCATAACGACCCGAGATGGGACGTACGCTAAACATTCCAAGAAAATGAGAGAAGATCCCTCACTATCTTATTCTTACATGAAAGGCCTAACTACAATGTTTGTTTTGCCTTTATTAAGTATTTTTTTACTTTTATTTGAAGATGAGAAGAGAGAAAACGCAACGGAAACTCTAAAGGGAAACTAAGAGTCCTAATGTTATCATGCATGGATGTCCTATGGTTAGTGAGGTTAGGAGAAAAGACTACCTAAAACCTAATGCTAATCCTACTCCAAGCTTAATCAAAAATTAAGTTGGACTAGGTAGCTCTAAAGGGAAGGAATCCAAGACTTGAACAAGTCTTGAGATTCATGGGATGAGAAAGAGTGAAAAAGAAGAAAAGAGAAAAGAAGAAGAGAGATGAGATACAATAAGTGGAAGCAAGCACATCATATCATAAATGTCCAACTCAAATCAATCAACATGTTTCAAAGATCAATGCAAAACAATTCAAGTAAGTATGCAAAGATAAACATGAAAGGATGTAAACATACTTGGATGAAATGCACAATGAAGCATACATGGACTTCATATCAAAATGAAATGAGAAAGGCAAAATGAAAAAGAAGACAAGTCAGAACCAACATCATATTATCATCAATAACTCAAGTGTGCTAAAGTGATTCAAGACATGAAGCATTAAGATCCAAATAAATTCACAAAAGGAGAGGTAATGATACTCATCATACAATCCAAACCAAATGCATTCAACTATGTTCAAGCAACATGAAAACCAAGTATAGAACTCAATGAGGTAGTAGCATATGCATCAATATCATATCAAGACCAAACTCAAGTCATACAAAATTAATCATTAAGCAACACATTCACAACATATGTCAAAATTGAGAAAGACATTCACTTATTATTCATACAAGCAAGCAAAGAAGTGTGAGGCATAAAGTGAAATGAAAATCACATAATGAACCCTAAAATCAAAATTACCAGAACCTCAAGCATGTCATACAAACCAAACAAAAGGTTTCATACATGAGTGAATTCACACAAAGAAGCAATCACAAGATTAGGTTGAACATATCACAAGATTCAAGTCCAAAACAACATCAACTTGTAAAATCAAGAACAAATTGAGAAAAGATCAAATGAGGATTATTCCAAAGCCACAAGTAAGCTCAAATAGAACATGATCATACCATAATAACATCTCAAGCATCAATCCATTACAAATAAGCAAATACACTCAAACTAGATCATGAATCAAAGTATACCTCAATCACACTTGCATCACAAGCAAAACTCAACCAAAAATAGCTAAGTGGCTTATTAAAATCCCCAAAAATAATCAAACAGAAGTTAACTCAGTCAAGTAACATGTACAAAAAGATCAAACCAAAATTCACAAACTAAGTACCTCAAACAATTAGGCAAAGATCACATAAGAAACATGGTTCAACATGAAAAAGAGAGGGACCAAAATGCAACATGAAATGAGTTTAAAAATGAAACAAAAATGTTTTTATGCATTTTAATATGTCACCTAATAAATGCAAAAAGAATGGATTGAAAATATGTTGTGGATGAAGAGAAATAAAATTTGCAAGTTGGAGTGTGCAAGTGAAACAATTAAAAAAGAAAAATAAAGCAATTAATTAAATCAGATGCCAAAAATAAAATAAAATGAGAAAATAAAAAATGGAAAAATTTTATAAAACTAAAAAGAAGTTTCATGAATTTTTTAATGATTTTTAGATGCATTAAAATGATTTTAGAAAATAAAATGCAAATGCTACATGAAAAAATAAAATAAAACAAATGAAATAAACCAGGGGGGTGCAAATAGAAGAAGAAACACGTTGGGATGGAAAAAGGCCTAAAAGGAGGGGTTTGGAAAGAAAGGCCCAAGGCCAAAGGTCCAAATGTGAAGGTCAAAGATCCCATGAAATTCAGTCAACCAAACAGATTTAATCCAGACCACCCATTTAATCCAACGCATGCTAGAGGTCAATGCAATTAATAATCATTCAAAATCAACGGGCCAGAATTACACTCACACCATAATCAAGTACACACGCACGCATACAAACAATCAGCGCACAATACACTCCCACGTGATAGGCACATGGTCCTTTTAATGTGTTGTCACTCTGATATCCACATGATGCATCCAACGCGCCATATTAAATCATCAATTCAAAACTTAATCCAAATCAAAGGTTGAGATCTAATCACATGGTAACACACGTGGGTGAGCAAGCACACAAACACTGAAATAAAAACATAAAACAAAAAAACGTGGCACAATCATGGTCGTTAGATTAAGCAAACGGACGGACGTAATTGTTTCTTCTCCAAATTAACCCTCGCCGGACTGAACCTCTTCCAGCCACCGGAACTAGGGCTCCGGCCACCCTCTCCGGTGAGCTGCTACGCATTTTTCTCCAGAAATTGCAAATAGGTATACCAAAATGATCAGAAAAACACGAGGATCTCAAATATCCAAACCATTTCAACAAACAGTCAACCAATAATGCAAATCGAAGGAAATAAACATTAGATCCAAAACTTTAAACTCACAATACACACATGATACACGTCCAAACTTCAAATAAAATAGATCAGGACAATCAGTGAACATCATAGATCATAATGCACACAAGAAAATTGAGTTCTGTGAGTATAAAAAATTCACTAACCTGAACCTTGTAGAACTTGAAAACCTCCAAGAAATCCCTCCAAAAACTGCAGATCCACTCCTTGGAACCTCTAGATGCAAAATAAATGCAACTAGAGCTTGAAATCGTGCTAGATCTTGAGATTTAAGTTTGAATCCTCTTGAATGGAACTTGGTGAAATCCTCAGTATGAGCTCAAAATAGCAGTTGATTCTTGCTCTATTCTCTTCACTGATCAAGAATGTGATGAGAAATCTCAAAGAAGCTCCAAGGAGAGTGAGATTCAATGAGAGGAAGTGTGAGAGCAAAAAACCAAAACTGTGCAAATGAGAGTCTCTACCCTAGCTGTGAGGGTATGAGTAAGCATATATACTCTCCATTAGTTCACTGATTAGAATTAGCAAGTGATTAGAACCTTGGTTAATGAGATTTGGGTGAAAATTGCAAAATGCATTTTGTGCTATTACTCTTAATCCACACGTGTGAACCCCCTTTCCATCAGCATGATTCACCTCCAATTTACTCATGTATCACCTCTGAATTGATTTTGGGCCTGGTACTTTCTTGGTTTGCAAGTTTTGAATTAATTTGCATTTTTGCACTTTGTGAAAATAATGAGAAATATGGCATGGAATGAATTGATTCAAAGGCCAAAAATACTCCTCTTGACTTTTATTTTGATGTTGTAATATGACATGAACCAAAAAGATCAATTACAAGTCCATTTGTGCCAAAATGCAAAAGGTAGAAAAATGGAACCATATGAAAACCTCAAAATGCACCTTGCCATCTTTTGACCATAACTTGAGTTCTACAAATGGTATGGAAACCATCTAGTACTTTTTGGAAATGGGAGAGAAATATATTCAACTTTCATGTTGGAGTAAAATTCATTTGGAGCTTTCTTGATGATGAAAAGTCAAGTTGAATGTGGTGGAAAAATTGCCAAAAATGGAAAGTTTTCATTATAGGTCATTTTCTAAATTTAGTAACTTTTGCACAAACTTTTAATTCTTGATGAATGGCATGAATCTTGACAATTGAAGACCATATGAGCTTGTGAGACCTAGAAAACCATGAAAAGAAGCTCAAAATTCCACAATTGACTTTCTCCTTTTGAACTGTTGACTTTTGCTTATTACCCAAGTAACTGTTCCATTGAACATCTTCCTCAAAGAACCAATGACCAAAATTCCATACATGGACACTTAAGAATATAAGGAATGCCATGAGATCAATTCTTGCCCAAGAAATCAGAAATAAACTGATTTTTGGTCAAACCCTAACTTTGGCACCCTCTAGTTAGGAGGAAAAAACACATCCTCCAAATCCAAATTCCTCTGACTATGATGTGTATCCTCTCAAACAATAATGAGATATGCCCTTTGGAGATGATAAAAACTCAAAGAGCTTGCCCATTTGAGGGTAAAATCCCAACTTTTGACTGCCTTGTGTAGGAGATCATGCACTGCCCAATCTTCTTGATGAACTCTCCTTTCCCTATGACTTGTGAGGTCAAATGGAGATGGTACATGTTGTAAGAGGTCCTTGAGGCTTGTGAGAAACACTTGGTCTTCTTCTTTAGCTGATCAACACCTTAGAGAATCACCTGATCACATACCCTTATGCAAGATGCAATGCTAAATGCTTGATGTTTTGTTTTTCTATGCTTGAATGCAATGTAATGCAATGAAAGCTCATGCTAAAAGATATGAAGAAAAGAGAGAGCAAATTTTGGGGTATTAAAACAACCATATGTGATTCAGAATGGACCTTTTCAATAAGGGTTTGATTGGTTTGAGAGAAATTAAAGAGGGAGAGAGACACGAAAGAGAGAAAGAGAAGAGAAGATAAGGAGTTTTTCTGATTGGCAAGCAAAGAAAGTGAAAAGAGAGGAGAAAACTTGTTACTTTCTCGCTTATAACTTTTTATTCTCTTATATCAAACAATATACAAAATCTATTTTATTTTTCATCTCTTTCTATCATCTCTCACTCTTTTTCACCTCTTTCTCTCTACTCAACTTCTTCTCCCCACCAAACATACCCTAAATCTAATGACAAAACTCCAACAATCATTTAGTTTTGTTTGACAATTAAGGGTATGCTTGTTGACATTTTTGTTAGAACAAGATTTGCATGTGACATATATCCTTTAGGTTTTGATGATAACAAAGTATTGAAAGAACAATGGTGTTATCTGAAGGTGAGAAAAGTACACAAGAAGGGGGTTGAATTGTGTTTTCTGTTTTCTTAGTTTGCATCTGATCGGAGTTCAGAATATAAACTGGTGTTCAGATTCTGTTTAATTCTTAGCAGCAAAATTTTAACAGAAGCAAATAAATAATAGCAGAAGACACAAAGATTTACACTGGTTCCACCCAAATTGAGAGTAGTCTTGTCCCCTTGCTTCACAAGATATTTTCACTATAATCAAATCATGATTACAATCGCTTATGCATTCTGCATAAGACTTTTACAATTGCTCAGACCCAAGGTTCAAGACTTCTTGCTCAAGCTACACTCGAGACTTCTTACTTAAATTCCACGAACCCAAGACTTCCTTACTTAGGCCCTCAACCCAATATGTCTGCTCAAGTCCCTCAGACCCAACACTTCTGCTCCAAGTCCCATGAAACAAGACTCCTTGCTTGAACCCCTCAAGTTCAAGACTTACTGCTCCAGTTCAATGTACTGAGCTCACCTGCTCATGTCACACTTACTGAGACTTTTGCTCCAGGTCCCATAAAATGAGCCTCTTTACTTGAACCCCTCAGATTCAAGACTTACTGCTTCAGTTTTGTAGCGGTAAAATTGTGAGTGTAAGTTATTGATTAACTTAACTCAAAAAGCAAGAGTCGCCACCACACTTTTATTTTATCCAAAAAGGAAAGGAAAAAGAGCGAACAAAACCTACACAAGCTCTAAAACAAGAACAAGTGAAGAGAGACTGGGTATGGGGGATTGGTTATGCAGAGGGAAGGTTTTACGCACCCAAAACATCTATGGTACTCCACAGGAACCCTTTGAAATATTTACGCTTTTGGTCTGAAAAGGTTTGCTTGAAAAGTGATTGAGGAGATGAGAAGAGAAATTACTTTTTAAGATTTTTGTGTTTGGAGAGACTTGTCGTCTCATGCCTACGTACCCACGATGTGCAATGTAGGATCAAAACCCCGTAGTTTGTGGTACAAAGAATGAAATTTGTTTGTTTTGGTTGATTTTAAATGTAAAGACAAGTCGTTATTTCCAAGCGAATAATTCTGCTTAAAGAAATGAATCATGTCTAAACTTATGAAAAAGTTTTAAGAGAGAAAGTGCACGAGGGCGCAAAAAGAGATTGATGAGTTTGGTGTTTTTTAAAGTCTTTTGAAAAAGGTGTCAATATGCTTATGTAGTTTAGCATTTGTTAAGAAATGAAAAGAAAATAGTAAAATCACTTGACAAAGTCAAGGTTTAATTATGAAAGAGGTGATAGTTTGAAATCAAGAAAGTTTTGAAAAAGAGAGAAAGTTTTGAAAATTGAAGAATGGGTGGAGAAGAAGTGACTATCCTAAAGCATAAAGTAAAAGCTAAGGATAAGAAAGATCTAACCACAAATGTAGCTATTTTCACCATAAACCATGCAAAAGCACAAGTCTTCGAAGTCTTCGAACCATAATTTCAAAGCAAAGGGAAAAGGTCCTAGTTCTAAGTCCAAGTTCCAAGAATAGCATTGGATGTCCTAGTTCTAAGTCCAAGGATTCAAGGATAGCATTGAAGTCCATGGTCTAGGTGCAAATTCCATGTCCATTGTAAAGGATAGTAACCATAGTCCAAGATTAGAAGCACAATTTTTTTTAGAGGTTTTGGCCTTTATTAATGTTTTTGGTCCAAGTGGACAAAGATAAAAAGGCATAAGCATAAACTTGTGTCCAACGGACAAAGGAAAAATTTCGGAAGCATAAACATGTGTCCAACGGACAAAGGAAAAATATGCGGAAGCATAAACATGTGTCCAACAGACAAAGGAAAAATTGCATAAAAGTAAAAGAGAGATAGGGAGCGAGAAGGAATTGTAAAGAAGTTGGAAGTTAGTAATTAGTAATTAGTTGTTAGAGTAAGTGATCAATAATGATTGAATAGTGTACTTAGGTCAAGGTTAATGAAGACTTGTTAGAAGATTGATAGAATTAAAGCCTCTACAATAACAAGCTTCATAGATTTTGAACCTAATACAAAAGATCAATCAACATTGAATTGTTTTCCGATAAGGGATATAATGTTGCGCTATGTTAAGCAATCGTTGAGTAATTTACAGAGTAATTACCTTACAATGAGGCCGGTCAATAGCTCTTTGTGCTAAGGCATGCTAGATGAATGATATGTAGATCGTCATCCGAAAGCAATACCTCACGAAAAGAAAAAAAAGTAACGATCTTGTCTTGATCAAAATTCGACAACGGAATTCTATGATCCATAAGACTTTCATTGATCCAAATAAAAGAGAAATAGATGAAAAGAGAGCCAAATTAAACCACAAAAATATGTGATCTAAGGCTAAGAACAAAAGGAAAGGGGAGAAAATGGAAAAGAAACCAAAATAGTCCCAAAAACAAGCCAAAATGTGCATTCTGACTCAGAGTAACTGATTACTCACCAGATGATAACCGGTTACTTGGTTCAAAATAAGCGCAATTTTTTCAAAATTTACACAGAGTAACCGGTTACTCTGCACCAGAATGCAGAAAATTGTGCAAAATTCAGCATGATCCAATTTCAAAACTTTTTTACAAACACCTTATGATCATGGAACTGAAATTGCACGAATTTTAAAGTAAAACAACAGTGAAAAACAACAATTAAACATAATAACAAGATCCAAAGGATCAAGCAACAAAGATCACCAAAGATCTACATTATGGAAGATGAAGATGAAGCTTCAACAATGGTGAAAGATGAATTACCACTTCAAATATGAAAATTCCTTCAAATTACTTTAAGATCCAAACTCCAAAGCCTTGATCTATGAGAATTGATGAAGAAAACAAGTTTGGATGAAGGTTTAGCTCAAAGTTGAACAAGATTCAATGTGAATTCTTGTTAACTTTCAAAAGAAGAAAAGTGAGTTTTGGTGAATTTTGTGGTTGGGGAGAGAATTTGCAAGAGGTACCTTGGCTATCAAAAGCTTCAAGAGAAATTTTAGCAAGGTGAATTTGGCTCTCCAAAGCTTGAAGAATGAATGAAATGAGGGTTCTATTTATAGAGTTTAGGCTTAGAAAAATTGGTGGTTTGGAAATGAAAATTAGGCTTGGAATTTGAATTTGGAGGGAAATTCATAAAAGAGTGGTGATTAGTGAAGGTGTATGGTAGGAAATGATCAAAGTGGTGTAGGGGAATTAAAATGAGATGGTCTAGAATATTCCAAATGTGATCAAGGGCTGAGATTAGTGCAAAATTGCTAAATTTGAATTTGCTGATTTTTTTTCAAATTTTCACGAGGGTAACCGGTTACTCACCACAAGGTAACCAGTTACTCAGTGCAAAATTTGTGAAAAATGAGCATTTTGTTGCACTGTTGTGGTTCCGGCTCTATTCTTTTGCTTGTCAAAGAAGGTATGGAAATAAACACATGAACCTTGGAATTCCTTGACTAATAATCAATTAAAACTTGGGGAATCCTTGACCAGATAAATTTGACATGATTGCGGATCAACTTTGACTTTTTTCTCAGATAAAAATTCATTCGAGCTGTGGGACTGTTATTTTGGCATTTTTAACGTGTTCTTCCCCTGAAAATGTCAATAAAGAGAAAACAAAATATTTTTGGGTTTTGATTAAGGTTAGTAAAATATAAACAAATAAAGCAATAAAGTGAATAAGAAACACACAGATGCTCGGTAAACCCTGCAAGGCATAAACCCAAAGAATGAGAGGGATAAGGGAACCAATGCGTGATCTTGCTTATGGTAAAGATGCAAAATGAGATGTGAATGATATATAGAATCTTAGGGGTCAAAAATTAGGGTCTTACAAGTTTCATGTACCGAGCCAACATGCTTAAGCCACACTGGCTCAAGACTTCTACCCAATCAATCTACTTGATTAAGTCTTTCATAGCTCAAGCACATAACAAGAGACTTACGTGGCTCAAGCATCCTGGCTTGAGACTTCTTTGCTTATATCCCAATGATACAAGACTTTTTCTCAATCAACCTAGTTGATTTAGACTTTCACAACTCAAGCACATAGCAAGAGACTTACGTGACTCAAGCCTCTTGGCTCGAGACTTCCATCTAAACTGCAAAACAAGGTGTACATGATACAAGTATCAGAGGTACGAGAAATCAACATAACAAAGACCTAAAGCACTTAAGATTTCTAAGATATTAAATGTGTAAGAAATCTTAAGGCTTTTCTTTTACAACCTACAACAGAAAACCTGCATATACCAGTGTGTTGATAATTGTTGATCTTGTTACTCCTTCTTCTGGATGATCCTTGTTAAAGATTCAGTTTGAACCATCAGCCATATTTATAGAATTTTCAGAAACTAGCCGTTGAAGAGGTAACTTGATCAAGAGTCTTTGCTGTTACTCCATAGTACAAGAGATGTTGAAGATAGATACACCAGAAGATCTTGATCCAATTTGTAATGTGTTTAACCTTTAAGTCTTCAAGAGATCCTATACTATTAGAGCCGTTAAGAGTAGATATCCATAAAGCATCTCAACCTTTCTTGAGCCTTGCAATCTGTAGACTCTAGCTGACAAACTGGTTTGATAATACAACTTGCTTTCTGCAGTACAGACAACTTCAGCTTTATCACCAACTCTGAATGATACCAGAAGCCAATTTGCATTCACTATGTGTAGAGACAATTATGTTGCTTCTTCTGATGCGAAACCTTCAACTTCAGAGTCTACGCCAGACATCACTTAGCAAGTGTACTTCAGATTTTGCCACCAGAAGCTAGCAATTCAGCAACTCCCAAAGTGTGCTAATGTAAAACAGATTATGACTATATTATTTACAAGTATTAGAACCTTCACACATGTAACACACATCAAATAAACCATTATTCTTTCAATACTTTGTTATCATCAAAATCCAAGGAAAATATGCCATGAAAAAATCATGTTCTAACAATCTCCCCCTTTATGATGATGACAAACACAAGTATTTAAAGGACAATGTTGGGCAGTTATAATTTTCTCTGCAACATCAGGGTATGAGGTTTGTAAGCTTCCCCTAAGTCTAATAGTCCAAAGTTGAGTTCTGTAGACTTCATACTTAGTACTACTTTCAAGAAAAAGTAATTCACTTTTCCTAGTAACATCAGAGTCTGAGGTTTGTAAGCTCCCCCTGAGTCAAACAGTTCCAAGGTTGAGGTTTGTAAACCCCCCTTAGTTCCATATTTAAGGAAACCAAAAATAATATTTTAACTTCCTTTGGGAACATTAGAATATGAGGTTTGTAAGCTCCTTCTGAGTCTGATAGGCTAAGGCTGAGGTTTGAGCTCCCCCTTAGTTCTATGAACAAGAAAGTTAAAATGTGTCTCCCAGGAAAGAGAACCATAATAACATAAATTTAAATAACAAAATTATAAATTACCAATATGTACAACTGAATAGTTACTCAAGGGGTTCAGCTTCTAATTAAATACTTACCATCATCTCTCCCCCTTTTGTCACATAAAAAAGAATAAAAAAGAGAAAGAAAAATAATTACAGTCATAAATGCATCACAGTAACAAGGGTCATTAAAGATTGTATGGTGCACACTTTAAACTTTTAGTGGTCATTACTATTCCAAGAATCAAGCAAGGATTTAAATCATTTGTTTGAGTTACTTAGAAGTCATTATAAAAGCAATCCAAACCTAGTTAATTTTCATCAACATCCACCAGAGTCATGGATTCATCAGCTAAGAGTCATAAGACTTCTGTCATGACAGAAATCTCTGAGAGCTCTACAAGACATAATGTCCAAAACATATAGAAACAAGATCTTTTTTAGTCATCCATAACTGGGCATGTGCCCTCTGCAAACCTCACTTCTAAAGAGGCGATTGTCATACCTCAAATTTGTCCTACCTGTTTATAGTTTTCATCTGTATATACCACCCACTGACAATTATTCAGAAAATCCAAAAAAATGTGTTGTCTTCAACTTCATCTCTCTTTTATTTCTTATCCTGTTTATTTTAAGTCATATTTACTTTTTAACCCTTTTTTTTATCCTTCATCCAATTAGATATCCATTTCAACATATAATTATCCATATCCATTTTACAAACCCATTAACCATCCTTTATCCATTTCCAATCTTTAAACCATATCCATCATCCATTAATCTTTCTTTTAATCCATTTATGTCCATAACCTTTTTTTTAATTATCTTCCTTTTTTAACCAATTTCCACATTTCAAATCCAATCCAAATTCAATAGCCATTTCATTTTCCATCAAACTATTCCTTTTTAACCAAATTCCTATCTATTCAATTCATTTGTAATCTTGCCTTAGCCCATTTTCTTTTTGATCATCCAAAAAAATTATACACTACACCTACAAAAAACCATAAGGCCCATGAGATTTTCTTTCCAAGAGTATACACAAAAATGCTTCAAAAAAAAAAAACTCATTGCCACAAAAATGTCCAAAAGTTCTATAAAAAGGGCATGACATGAAGGTCCATTGTCCATTTTTCAACCAAATTACAAAATTCTACAAATTAAGTCCAAGAAAACCAACAAAGTTCATCATAAAAAATGGCTCATACAACAATGTAGCTGCAAGAAGATTGGTCGCGAATAAAAAATAAGAGTCATCTACAGCCACTACATGTCCAAACCAATTACCACAGTCCCACTTTCATCCAACCTGCACATCCATATTCCACCGACCCACCAGCCTGCTACGCACCTTTACCCAACAACTATTTCGTACGAACCACAACAACAACATCTGCAAGTTTTTACGCAATACACACAACGCACCAACAAAATTGGTATACCACTTCTTTCCAAACCAATTCATGAAGCCACTCACACAACAACAAATTTCCACTACAAAGGCATACTAATTCTTCCTCCAACATTCACGTCGCGCATCAACATCAATTCACCAACAAACCTAACGTTCTCTCACCACAAACCATTACCGCGGTTTTACAAACATGTAAACACGTCACAACCTGTACTACAAAATCACAAAACGCATCAAATATTCCAAAATGGAAGAAACCACAATTCACTCATTAACTCTATAAATAGAGTTCGCCTTCATTCATTCTGGAGAAAGAAAAAAGCTTCAAAGAACCAAAAAAAAAACTCTGTTAACAGTCCGCCTCTAACCTTTGCATTTAAACAGAACAACCACCATCAACCTTCTTCAATCGTAGCTCAAATGACAAACTTCAAACCATTCTTCAATCCTTCAACGTAAATCCATTATCAACCCTTCACTCTCTCCTTCAAACTATCTTCGTTCCAACCTTTCACCTTCATCAACAACAACACCACAAATCCTCTGTAAATTCACCCAAACCCTTCAACCATTCAATAATAAAAAATCCCAAAACAGAGCCAGAAATCAAAACAAAAAAAGAGGAGATGGATGAGAAATCTGAAACCTAACAAAACTTCTCAAACCCGTAAACACTCTCATACCCGTAAAACTAACCAGAAATCACAGATCAGAGAAGAAGAAAGAAGGAATCGAACGGAAGCTATTAACCTGAGGCAAAATCGATCGCGACCGAAACTGAAACTGGGAGAACGGAGTGAATTGGTTCTACTTGAGGCGATTTGAGACGAGAGGATCCGAATGAAGAAGGTTGTTGTTGTTGCTTCATTTTGATCCGTGTTCTTGGGGTCATGCGCGATGATGGAGAGGAATTTGTTTCCTTCTTTTGAGCAAGTTTAGTTTTAGTTCTTTGAAAAATTGACCTTGCTTTTAAAGAAAATATCTGTTGTGTTTTCTGCTGAATAGTGCTAGGGAGCTGTGTATTTTTTTATTTTTCTTTTTTCTCTTCTAATAAAACCTTTTATTAAGTTGTTTACAAGGATGTTCTAATCCGTTTGGATCTGGTTCCATGGCCCACGACCAGTTTTTAACCCTTTACTTGTTTTTGTTTTTGGGAACGGTGGGGGATGATGGGATTTTTATAGCCCACATGATTCCTCCTTTCTTTTCTTATATTCTATGACTATTTGGTTATTCTTAAAATTTTAATCTTGAAGTTTTTAGGGTTTTTAAGTTTTAATTGTTAATTCTTTTTCTACTGTCATCTTGTTTTTCGATTTCAAGTTTATTCGGGCCAATGATATAACAACATCATGATTTAATTGATTTTCTTAAAATCGATTTTAAATCTTGATTTATATGAGGCCTACTTTTATTTTCTTTTATTTTTCTTTCAACTTTTTGGTCAATGAAAACCAAACATCGACGATTTGTCGATTTCTCGACTTAATCTCGATAAAGGTGAGACCTTTATTTTTTTTCCTATACCTTTTCGATTTAATTTCATTTTTGTCATTTATTCATTATTTTTATCTATTGTTGGGTCAATGAAAACCATACATCAACGATTTATCGATTTCTCGATTAAATCTTGATAAAGGTGAGACTTTTATTTATTTTTTTCCTATTTATTTCGATTTTATTTTGGGTCCATGAAAACTAAATATCGATTGATTTATCGATTTCTCGATTAAATCTCGATAAAGGTGAGACCTTTATTCTTTGTATTCATATTTTCGATTTAATTTCCATTTCCATTTAACTTTCACATATTCTTTTATTCACGTTTGGTCAATGAAAGTCAAAAGTCGTCGATTATCAATTTATCGATTAAATCGTGATTAAGACGAGACCAACCTTATTTCTTATGTCAATACTATATCTTGTCCATTGTGTTATTCATACTCTTGTCATTGTTCATATCATATTCATACTTATCCATATTCATATTTATCTAACCACTTTTTATTTGTTCACACCTTAACCAAAAAACATTAACAATTATCGAAACCCTAAAACAATAAATTGATGGACCGTTGGTTATGATCATCCACTTGCTCGACGCTTGCTCAAGGCTTAGTTTAGGACACCTCGCACACACACGGCTTTCTCTTGGGCTACCTTACAACGAGACCCTTTATTTCATGTCATCCTTTGTAATTTACGTGTACCCCGCTCCCCATTCCGATGTACGTATTTAGTTTTCTTTTGATTATGGTTTGTTTACTAGGAGCACCCCTAGGGACTAGCATAGGCAACCAATTTTCAAACTAATTATCGATTCGTCGTCGAGCCATTTTCAAAGCACCCCGTAAGTCGATTGCTCGTTAGCATTCGCCATCAACCTTTCACACCTTTCAACGTGGTTTCGTTACTAGGAGCACCCCTAGGGACTAGGATCGATTCTCACCCATTTTCAATCAAATTCTCGATTCGTCGTTGAGCCATTTTCAAACAAACCCATTTTCAACCAAACTCTCGATTCGTTGTCGAGCCCATTTTCAAATCAACTCATTTTTCAAACTAAACTCTTTTAATCACAAATAAACCCTTGACCCAACGTCAATTGGATTTTCATAATTAAACTTCAAAAACAACTAACAATTATCGTAACTCTTTAAGGTGAAAAATGGGGGTTCAAGTCTTTGATCTTCCTTCGGTTGTTTAGGTGCGAGTTCTCTTACTCGTGTGTAAACAATTGGCGCCTCTATTATTTAAAATTAAATCAATCCTTTTCAAAATAACCAAGCGCATACAATAAACCCTTGATCCCACGTCAAGCGTATTTTCATAATAAAACTCAAAAACGACTAATAATTATCGTAATTCTTTTTCAAGGTGAAAAATGGGGGTTCAAGCCTTTGATCTCTCTTCGATTGTTTGGGTGCGAGCTCTCTTACTCGTGCGTGAGCAATTGGCGCCTCTTTTAAAAATCAATCAACTCCCTTGTTTCGTGGGCGTACCACAAACTATGACTGCTCTGATTCTTTATTCTCGTCCGAGTAAAGATACGTTGGCACAAGATTGCGATGATCTTGGCGAGCACACTTTTTTCTTTTTCCCCGTTTGCATCCACACCTTTTTCTTTTTCCCCCGTTTCCACACTACCATCTTTTTCCGTCAAACCCCGTAGTCGAACTACGATTGCTCTGATTCCTCATTCTCGTCCGAATGAGCATACGTAGGCCCGAGATTGCGATAATCTTGCTGAGCACCCTATCCTTAAACCACCCATTTCCCCTTAGTATCGTTTCCTTTTATCTTTACCTTTCCGCATTTATTTTAGAGAAGAAAATAGACAAACTTAGCTAACGAGTATTGCGATTCGAATCAAGAGGTTCCCGTTGAGTACAACAGACGTGAGGGGGTGCGCGTACCTTCCCCTCACGTAACCGACTCCCGAATCCAGAATGTGGTTGCGACGACCATGTTCTTACCCCTCCTTAAAGGTTTTCTCGATATTTTCCTTTCCCTATTTTTGGGATAAATAAAGTTCGGTGGCGACTCTGTCGAACCGTTTTTCCGCGCCTTTTGCGCAAGGGTCGTATCTTTTTTTTTAGGTGCGACAGCTGGCGACTCCACTGGGGAAAATATTGCTCCATGCAAGAGAGAATCAAGCCTATCTTGATTCGAATCGTTAGCTCGTTAGTTTCGTTTGCATGTTTTCTCCTCGCTTGTTTACTTACTTGTTTTCCTATTTCCTTTTGTGGCACTATTGGGTTGTTCTGATATTGGGAACTTTGCGAGATGGCTCTACACCCGAGTCTGAGTATAACCCTAGGATTAGGATGGTGGTTGTGTAGTGTAGGCTTGTGTGGTCTCTTCCGCGTGAGTTGAAGCAAAAACCACCGCTTGGAGTAGATTCCCTTGGAGATATTACTGTTGTGGTGAATCTTTGCCATGGTGGTAATGCTTTCGAGGTGGGTCGTTGATCCCAAGAACCATTAACCCAATTTACCCATGGTGGTTGGTAGCGTTAATTCTATGTGAGTTAATGCGAACGCCCCAATCAGATGAGATCTCTCGAACGTATTAATTCCTGACAGTAATATTCTCGACCTCGATCTAGGATTTTGAGAACCCTATTTAGAACCCGTGTGTCGATGGTTGTGTAGTGGGCGCCTCCGCGGAATCTTTCTCGTGGGGAAGAAATGAAGACCTCACCTAGACGAGATTATTTCGAGGATATTATAGTCGGATGTCTCTTCGTCTTGGTTATAATGTTTTCGAAATATATCCATAACTCTAGGCACCCACCCATTTTAAAAACCTACCTGTGGGCTTTCTTTGATCCTAGCTGTGATTCTTGACCCGTCATCTCCGACCAACCGCAGAATATTTGAAGCTGTTTGATCCTGCGATCCTGGATCTTGCATCTCATATCATTGCATTGTATTGCATCTGTTGTGCATCTTGCATTGCATTTTCAACCTCAGAATATCACTTCAACTTCCTTCCTTCTCAAGTAAATCAAGCTGATTCCTCGACACCAGTACGCAACTCGAGCCAATACTAGACGAATGATGGAGCAGATTCAACAAGAGCAAGCTGCCTTCAGAGAAGAGTTGGACTCTATCAAAGGAAAGATTGACCAGATTCTCAAAGCCATCATGATGGCCAGAAAGGAGGAAGAATTGCGTGAAGTGGCTGCTGCCAACAACACTGTGCTTGTTCAAGCTTCTACCTCAAGGCTCTCTGTTCCTGTTCCTAACCCCATCACTTATGGGATACCAATGGACTTCGCTCCTGCCACATCTTAACCACTTCCAACATCTGGAGTTACTGTTGGTGCTATTCCGCAAGCCCAACCTATTGTCACTCAGATTCCTATTCCTCATGCTGAAGAGAATCTAGTAGATCGGTATGATGAGGTACAGAACTATCATGGTGTTATCCCAATTGTCAATCCTACTGCTGCTCAGGATTCGGAAGCTATCAAGATGTGTCGTGATCTAGCTGAGAAACTCCGAGTCATGGAGGGACGCAACTCAACTTCTTTGAATGCTCTGGATATGTGCTTGGTGCCAGATGTTGTCATTCCTCCCAAGTTCAAAGTGCAATAATTCCCAAAGTACAAAGGCCTCAGTTTTCCCCACATGCATCTAAGGATGTACTGCCGCAAGATGGCTTCCTATGCCAAAGACGAAAAACTGATGATCCATTGCTTCTAAGACAGCTTGTCTGGGGCATCACTCGAATGGTATATGTAGCTGGAGCGTAGTAATGTGCGCACTTAGGATGATCTAGCTGATGCATTTGTCAAGCAATACAAATACAACACTGACCTTGCTCCGAATCGTACTCAACTTTAGAGTATGGCTCAAAAGGACAATGAATCCTTTAAGAAGTACGCACAACGCTGGAGAGAGCTAGCTGCAAGAGTGCATCCACCTCTTGTTGATCGTGAATTGATTGACATCTTCATGGGTACTTTGCAAGGCCAATACTATGAGAAATTAATTGGTAATGTTTCTGCTGGATTCTCTGATTTGGTAATTGTCGGTGAGAGAATTGAAGAAGGTCTGAAAAGTGGAAAGATCCAAGGAGGTTCTAGCAGTCAGTCTCAAGCCAAGAAGCCTTTCAATGGATACAAAAAGAAAGAGGGTGAAACAAATGTTGTCTTTGCTCAGAAAGGGCAAGCTCAACAAGCTCCTCCTCCAATGCCTTTCCAAATGACATACTTCCAGTATCCGTATGTTGCTACTGCGCAATATGCTCCGATGCCTTATCAGCCAACAGTTCAAGCTGTTCAAGCTCCAATGCCTCAACAACAGGTTCCTCAGCAACAATCCTACAACCAGCAAGGGTATCAGTATCCTCCTCAACATCAACAACAGAGAGTTGCTCAACAATGTCAGCCTAATTAACAAAGGACAAGGAGGTCTGATAGAGACTTTGATCGTCTGCCGACAACGTATGCTCAGATTTTTGCTCAATTGATGGAGAAGAAGGCAATTGCTATGAGGGACCTAGCTCCTCCAACTGTCATTCCCCCAGATTATGATGCTAATGCTCATCGCGAGTTTCATAAGGGTGCTCCAGGGCATACAATTGAGGAATGCAGAGCTTTCAAACACAAGGTTCAAGACATGATCGACTCAAAGTTTCTCACGTTCAATGGTAGGGCTCCAAACGCCATCAAAAACCCGCTGCCACCGCCAAACTAGTGACAACATCAAGTCAAGTTAAGTCAAGTCAAGTTTATTCCCCGAAGAAGGCAGTCATGTTGCCATACCGTCATTTGCATTCTTGTTATTTTGTTTGTGTTTGTATTGCCGTTTGTATTTGGTTTTCTTAATGTATTGACTATGCATGTTTTGAATCAGTTATGTCGTATTCACTCATTTCTTTCCATTTACTGCAAATCACCGACACATTTATCCACTTCACTCTATATATCAAACTGTTGTTAGCAATGATTAGAGGGAGGATGATGACAACAAAATACCCATAATTGCAAGTCGTATGCTTTCGGATAGAATCCCGCCAATGATGTACAAGCATTGCTTCAACCCCCAAACACTGGAGAGACAAGGAGTTAATCCCTAGTAAACCACTTCGAGCCAAGAAGTAGCAGTTTCCTTCGGACATTCAAACCCTTACACTTAACCTAGGGCAGGGTAGTGTTCAGTTAATCCAACTACATACTCAAATCACAAAGTAAAATCCAAAGACATGATGGTTGTTCATCAATAACCATGACTTGGCAGTCACAATCCTCCAACAAAATCAAAATCAAAAAAACAAAAAAAAAATCAAAAGCCTGCTAAGTCGAGCACCTCAAAGGAGACTTAGGCAAAAATCAAGGCTACCCTGATGGACTCGACAAGCAAAATCAGTCCATGCAAAAGATAGGGATAAAAAACAAAGTCAAAAGAGGCCCTCGAATCCTCACCAAAAACAAAATAAGATCCAGTGACCACCATATCAAAACCAAATGGTCACTAACAAAATAAGGTGACTGTTAGTTGGAGCAAACCTTGAATCATCACAACTACATCGTTAACCCTTTGGGAATACGAACATGTGCAGAATTAACTGAACGTAGGACTGGAGATCATCACGAAGAAGGGGTGGGTATAAATCATACTTTGAGCTTAATGTCCTTTGTTTCATAAACCGTAAACCAGACCACGTTATAACCCTCGAAAGGCCCAATTGAGGCGAGGTTTATTCTGAAAGCATACTATTGCAAGGTTGCGTAAACTGACTTCCCCATATTTGCTAATATTCAGCATTGGTGTCATTCTCCTTGCTATATCTTTCGCACCATCAAAATCAGCACACGTTTGGGCTAACGGTCCATTCGTCTCACTTTCACGACACTCCAATAAACGACTCTTTTTCAAAACTTGCATGAGCATTGTATTAAGATTACCATTTGTGAATGTACAATTTTAATTGCAAATCAGTGCTAGACATCAAGGCAATTCCAACAAGGGGCAATCGAATGGGAACTTGAGCTTTCAGTAGTGCTGACCCGAATCAAGACTCCCTCAAAACCCTCAGTCAGGGGAAAATCTTTCAGCAGCTCAATCAGGGGCAAGTCATCTCAAAGCACATTAAATCTCAACCTCCAAAGATCAGACTGCTTCAGAATTGGTTAATCAGGGGAAGACCATTACCATGTTTAGACAGGGGCAAGATTCATTGCAGCAGGCAGAACCCTTTGTATCTTCAAGATGGTCAAGCAGTCCATCCTGGCCATTAAGCACAGAGTTGTGGATCTCTCAGAAATGAATCCATAATTCATCAACAAGTCATCAAACTGGAGGCCTCGAAAGCATCTTCGTCTTCAACAAACTGAGTGTCGAGGAAATCAAATCCCTCCCACCGCCCAAAGTCCAATCCTCATTGGCAACTACCAAAAGTCCACAATGCTGGCACCTCTCCAAACATATCCAATCACCCGTCTGCAATCATCAATCATTTGCATCATATGCATCCCAAAAAACCAATCATACTTCCCCAACACTTGCATCTCCGCGCGTCAGTATTTGCATTGCATTCCCATTAGTCATGGAACATCATTACAAAATCAAGCATTCCTACATGTGCATGTCAAGATCTAGGATCAATCTCAAGACTGTAAGACAATCTTCAGCCTAGCCAAGGGCATCTCCTGCAAATCTGTGGGCATTCCTCACGAAGTTGGTTCAACCTTTTGTTGATCAAGACAAGATCTCAAAGCAATCTCAGCCCAGTCAGGGGCATCTCTTTCAAGTTCATGGGCGTTCCTCATGAAATTTTTTCAGTAAAGCAGTGATCTCTAAGCAAGTCAGTGGGCGTTCCTCATTGAGTTGTGTTCCTCAACCTTTTGTTTCTGAGGTCGTCGTCCTCATCCCAACCAATAAACATTCCTCTGAGTCAATGGGCGTTCCTCATTGAATATTTTCTTCAAGTCGAACTACGACTGCCCTGATTCTTTATTCTCGTCCGAGTAAAGATACGTAGGCACAAGATTGCGTAGATCTTGGCGGGTTACCTTCTCCTTTTTTCGCTGTTTCCCTTTCCTTTTCGTGGGCTCTCCTCATTGATTCTTTACTTCAACCTTTTGTTGATGTCTCCAAATAAATTTCATCATATCCCCAGCAAACTTGACCTTTTGTCAATTGCATTACTATCATCCTTTTGGTGATAGCCAAATCCAATCAACTCAGTTCAACCTACATCCTTTTGGTGTTGGTAACCCTCAAATAAAAACTTTTCTATCATCCTTTTGGTGATAGCCGAAACCATGTCATTTCAATTTAACCTTCATCCTTCTGATGTTGGTCCTCACAAATAAGAAGTTCCTATCATCCTTTTGGTGGTAGTAGCTTGTTTTGATCCATCATCTTTTTGGTGTCGCCGATCCATAAACCCTTGGTCTGTGTGTCATCCTTTTGGTGAGTGACAACCTTTGTGTGTATTCCCTATTATCCTTTTGGTAATAGCAGGCTGGGTTGTGTGCCATACTATCCTTTTGGTAGTAGCAGGCTGGGTTGTGTGCCATACTATCCTTTTGGTAGTAGCAGGCTGTGTTGTGTGCCCTATTATCCTTTTGGTAATAGCAGACTTTGGCCTCATTTTCATCATTTTGGTGGAAGGGTCTGTGTGCGTGAGTGCCCTATTATCCTTTTGGTAATAGCAGGCTTTGACCTCATTTCCATCCTTTTGGTGGAAGGGTCTGTGTTTGTGTGTGTGCCCTACTATCCTTTTGGTAGTAGCAGGCTGTGTGTGTGTGCCCTATTACCCTTTTGGTAATAGCAGGCTGTGTGAGTGTGCCCTATTATCCTTTTGGTAATAGCAGGCTGTGTTGTGTGCCATACTATCCTTTTGGTAGTAGCAGGCTGTGTGTGTGTGCCTATTATCCTTTTGGTAATAGCAGGCTGTGTTGTGTGCCATACTATCCTTTTGGTAGTAGCAGGCTGTGTGTGTGTGACCTATTATCCTTTTGGTAATAGCAGGCTGTGTTGTGTGCCATACTATCCTTTTGGTAGTAGCAGGCTGTGTGTGTGCCCTACTATCCTTTTGGTAGTAACAGGCTGTGTGTGTGCCCTATTATCCTTTTGGTAGTAGCAGGCTGTGTGTGTGTGTGCCCTATTATCCTTTTGGTAATAGCAGGCTGTGTTGTGTGCCATACTATCCTTTTGGTAGTAGTAGGCTGTGTGCGTGTGTCACTATCATCCTTTTGGTGATAGGTCTGTCATCCTTTTGGTGTCAGATTTCTTGTATTTCAACTTCCCAATCCCTTTTCTTTCTTTCAGACAAATTTGTGGTCTTCTTCATATCTAATTGTCATATACCTCGAAAGACCGAACGTCGTAGCAGTTCATCTAACTCAGTTTAAGCCAATTAGATAGGGGCATCTGTCATACCTCAAATTTGTCCTACCTGTTTATAGTTTTCATCTGTACATACCACCCACTGACAATTATTCAGAAAATCCAAAAAAATGTGTTGTCTTCAACTTCATCTCTCTTTTATTTCTTATCCTGTTTATTTTAAGGCATATTTACTTTTTAACCCTTTTTTTTATCCTTCATCCAATTAGATATCCATTTCAACATATAATTATCCATATCCATTTTACAAACCCATTAACCATCCTTTATCCATTTCCAATCTTTAAACCATATCCATTATCCATTAATCTTTCTTTTAATCCATTTATGTCCATAACCTTTTTTTTAATTATTTTCCTTTTTTAACCAATTTCCACATTTCAAATCCAATCCAAATTCAATAACCATTTCCTTTTCCATCAAACTATTCCTTTTTAACCAAATTCCTATCTATTCAATTCATTTGTAATCTTGCCTTAGCCCATTTTCTTTTTGATCATCCAAAAAAATTATACACTACACCTACAAAAAACCATAAGGCCCATGAGATTTTCTTTCCAAGAGTATACACAAAAATGCTTAAAAAAAAAACTCATTGCCACAAAAATGTCCAAAAGTTCTATAAAAAGGGCATGACATGAAGGTCCATTGTCCATTTTTCAACCAAATTACAAAGTTCTACAAATTAAGTCCAAGAAAACCAACAAAGTTCATCATAAAAAATGGCTCATACAACAATGTAGCTGCAAGAAGATTGGCCGCGAATAAAAAAGAAGAGTCATCTACAGCAACTACATGTCCAAACCAATTACCACGGTCCCACTTTCATCCAACCTGCACATCCATATTCCACCGACCCACCAGCCTGCTACGCACCTTTACCCAACAACTATTTCGTACGAACCACAACAACAACATCTGCAAGTTTTTACGCAATACACACAACGCACCAACAAAATTGGTATACCACTTCTTTCCAAACCAATTCATGAAGCCACTCACACAACAACAAATTTCCACTACAAAGGCATACTAATTCTTCCTCCAACATTCACGTCACGCATCAACATCAATTCACCAACAAACCTAACGTTCTCTCACCACAAACCATTACCGCGGTTTTACAAACATGTAAACACGTCACAACCTGTACTACAAAATCACAAAATGCAGCAAATATTCCAAAACGGCAGAAACCACAATTCACTCATTAACTCTATAAATAGAGCTCGCCTTCATTCATTCTCGAGAAAGAAAAAAGCTTCAAAGAACCAAAAAAAAAACTCTATTAACAGTCCGCCTCTAACCTTTGCATTTTAACAGAACAACCACCATCAACCCTCTTCAATCGTAGCTCAAATGACAAACTTCAAACCATTCTTCAATCCTTCAACGTAAATCCATTATCAACCCTTCACTCTCTCCTTCAAACTATCTTCGTTCCAACCCTTCACCTTCATCAATAACAACACCACAAATCCTCTGTAAATTCACCCAAACCCTTCAACCATTCAAAAATATAAAAAAAAATCCAAAACAGAGCCAGAAATCGAAACAAAAAAAGAGGAGATGAATGAGAAATCTGAAACCTAACAAACCTTCTCAAACCCGTAAACACTCTCATACCCGTAAAATGAACCAGAAATCACAGATCAGAGAAGAAGAAAGAAGGAATCGAACGGAAGCTATTAACCTGAGGCAAAATCGATCGCGGCCGAAACTGAAACAGGGAGAACGGAGTGAATTGCTTCTACTTGAGGTGATTTGAGACGAGAGGATCCGAACGAAGAAGGTTGTTGTTATTGCTTCATTTTGATCCGTGTTCTTAGGGTCATGCGGGATGATGGAGAGGAATTTGTTTCCTTCTTCTGAGCAAGTTTAGTTTTAGTTCTTTGAAAAATTGACCTTGCTTTTAAAGAAAATATCTGTTGTGTTTTCTGCTGAATAGTGCTAGGGAGCTGTGTCTTTTTTTATTTTTCTTTTTTCTCTTCTAATAAAACCTATTATTAAGTTGTTTTCAAGGATGTGCTAATCCGTTTGGATCTGGTTCCATGGCCCATGGCCAGTTTTTAACCCTTTACTTGTTTTTGTTTTTGGGAACGGTGGGGGATGATGGGCTTTTTATAGCCCACATGATTCCTCCTTTATTTTCTTACATTATATGACTATTTGGTTATTCTTAAAATTTTAATCTTGAAGTTTTTAGGGTTTTTAAGTTTTAATTGTTAATTCTTTTTCTACTGTCATCTTGTTTTTCGATTTCAAGTTTATTCGGGCCAATGATATAACAACATCATGATTTAATTGATTTTCTTAAAATCGATTTTAAATCTTGATTTATATGAGGCCTACTTTTATTTTCTTTTATTTTTCTTTCAACTTTTTGGTCAATGAAAACCAAACATCGACGATTTGTCGATTTCTCGACTTAATCTCGATAAAGGTGAGACCTTTATTTTTTTTCCTATACCTTTTCGATTTAATTTCATTTTTGTCATTTATTCATTATTTTTATCTATTGTTGGGTCAATAAAAACCATACATCAACGATTTATCGATTTCTCGATTAAATCTTGATAAAGGTGAGACTTTTAATTATTTTTTTCCTATTTATTTCTATTTTATTTTGGGTCCATGAAAACTAAATATCAATTGATTTATCGATTTCTCGATTAAATCTCGATAAAGGTGAGACCTTTATTCTTTGTATTCATATTTTCGATTTAATTTCCATTTCCATTTAACTTTCACATATTCTTTTATTCACGTTTGGTCAATGAAAGTCAAAAGTCGTCGATTATCAATTTATCGATTAAATCGTGATTAAGACGAGACAACCTTATTTCTTATGTCAATACTATATCTTGTCCATTGTGTTATTCATACTCTTGTCATTGTTCATATCATATTCATACTTATCGATATTCATATTTATCTAACCACTTTTTATTTGTTCACACCTTAACCAAAAAACATTAACAATTATCGAAACCCTAAAACAATAAATTGATGGACCGTTGGTTATGATCATCCACTTGCTCGATGCTTGCTCAAGGCTTAGTTTAGGACACCTCGCACACACACGGCTTTCTCTTGGGCTACCTTACAACGAGACCCTTTATTTCATGTCATCCCTTGTAATTTTCGTGTACCCCGCTCCCCATTCTGATGTACATATTTAGTTTTCTTTTGATTGTGGTTTGTTTACTAGGAGCACCCCTAGGGACTAGCATAGGCAACCCATTTTCAAACTAATTCTCGATTCGTCGTCGAGCCATTTTCAAAGCACCCCGTAAGTCGATTGCTCGTTAGCATTCACCATCAACCTTTCGTACCTTTCAATGTGGTTTCTTTACTAGGAGCACCCCTAGGGACTAGGATCGATCCTCACCCATTTTCAATCAAATTCTCGATTCGTCGTCGAGCCATTTTCAAACAAACCCATTTTCAACCAAACTCTCGATTCGTTGTCGAGCCCATTTTCAAATCAACTCATTTTTCAAACCGAACTCTTTTCATCACAAATAAACCCTTGACCCAACGTCAATTGGATTTTCATAATTAAACTTCAAAAACAACTAACAATTATCGTAACTCTTTAAGGTGAAAAATGGGGGTTCAAGTCTTTGATCTTCCTTCGGTTGTTTAGGTGCGAGTTCTCTTACTCGTGTGTAAACAATTGGCGCCTCTATTATTTAAAATTAAATCAATCCTTTTCAAAATAACCAAGCGCATACAATAAACCCTTGATCCCACGTTAAGCGGATTTTCATAATAAAACTCAAAAATGACTAACAATTATCATAATTCTTTTTCAAGGTGAAAAATGGGGGTTCAAGCCTTTGATCTCTCTTCGATTGTTTGGGTGCGAGTTCTCTTACTCGTGTGTGAGCAATTGACGCCTCTTTTAAAAATCAATCAACTCCCTTGTTTCGTGGGCGTACCACGAACTACGATTGCTCTGATTCTTTATTCTCGCCCGAGTAAAGATACGTAGGCACAAGATTACGATGATTTTGGCGAGCACACTTTTTTCTTTTTCCCCGTTTGCATCCACACCTTTTTCTTTTTCCCCCATTTCCATAGTACCATCTTTTTTCGTTAAACCCCGTAGTCGGACTACGATTGCTCTGATTCCTCATTCTCGTCCGAATGAGCATACGTAGGCCTGAGATTGCGATAATCTTGCTGAGCACCCTATCCTTAAACCACCCATTTCCCCTTAGTATCGTTTTCTTTTATCTTTACCTTTCCGCATTTATTTTAGAGAAGAAAATAGACAAACTTAGCTAACGAGTATTGCGATTCGAATCAAGAGGTTCCTGTTGAATACAACGGACGTGAGGGGGTGCGCGTACCTTCCCCTCACGTAACCGACTCCCGAATCAAGAATGTGGTTGCGACGACCATGTTCTTACCCCTCCTTAAAGGTTTTCTCGATATTTTCCTTTCCCTATTTTTGGGATAAATAAAGTTCGGTGGCGACTCTGTCGAACCGTTTTTCCGCGCCTTTCGCGCAAGGGTCGTGTCTTTTTTTCGAGGTGCGACAACGATGTCAACAGCTCCAAAACAACCTACAGGGGTAGGTCCATCAGAAGCTGCGATGCAGCCAAGAAGGAAGATAATGAAGAGGTCAAATTGAAGAAGGCAGTCCAACAAGATGTTCTAGCTTCCAATCCTAGAGGTAGAAGAGGAAGAAGCTGATGAGGATGAACTAGACATAGATTATGGCAACTGTTATCATCATAAGGCTCAGGATGACTTAGATAGAGATCTATTCTAAGATCATAAGTTCCTTATGAACAATATTTTATAATCCTTCTACTTCAATTAATGAAGAAAAATAACTTTTTGACCAATTTTATTTATTACATGCAAATACTCTCAATAACTCCTCTTTGATTTTCAAATAAACATTAATGAAGTAAAACGGACACCAGAAGCAACAATTAAACGAGTTAACTATAATATTCATAGTTGTTAAAGAATCTTTAATAGGTCAGAATGTTAGATAACAATTCCAAAATTTGTCATTTAAGATATTGATTATACTCAATCAATATTAAAACAACAAATACTTGGAACAATGTTGTAACATGTCTATATAAGGACTCATAGCAGGCTTACTTTCATAACCACTTAATCCTTAAAACACCAAGATGTATAAACAGAAACAAATTTGGATTTCAAAGAGAGATTTCAAAAATACAGCCATACTGAATGCAGCAACTCAGGCAAATGACAGCAAAGCAGTAGCTAAAGGATCTACTAGCAAGCAGATGACTTCAGAAGCGTTCACCTCTTCAGCATCCTTTGTGAAGATACATAGAAGAAGAAGATCTTCTGGGCCCAGACGCAGAAATCAATTGAGAAAGGAGGCTTTGGAGTTTTCCAAGGAAAAATGGCAAGATTACTTAGATAATATGGATATTTCAGATGATCCTAGGGAATACCTTAGGGCCAATCCAACAGACTAGAATGTCTAAATAATTTGTAATATGTTCCATTTTATTAATGATAAAAGTTGAACACATTGAGTTCTTACTTCCATTACTTTTAATTCTTTAGAACAATCATAAATAAATATATTCAACAGTTAAACTGCACAACAACATGAACAAACTTTGAATTAATAATAAGATTGCTTAATACAAAGGTTCTAACAATTACAAAGCATAACTATATAGAAATCTAACATCAGAATCTTTCATAGATAGCTTCAAACTTGTCTCTCTAGATTTTAGACAAATTAACCTCTGAACTTATGATAACACCCAGTTGAACAAGTAATTCTGAAAGAACTCGTCCAAAAGGAATGGAGAAAATCTTTCCCTTGTGAAAGAAGAAAGAGTCCTCTTCAAATAGTCAAACATAACTTGAGGAAGACCAATATGCAAGTCTGAATTGAGAAGTAGAAGCAAATATTTTTCAATAGGATCCACTAGGTCTAAATCCTTATCTTTAGGCAGCAGGTTTGAATTCAGAATATGATTCCAAACAACCGCATCAGGACGAAGATTTGAGACCACTGATGTATTATATGGATCTACAAAGATACGCAAAGTAGGAAGATACTGTTCCCAAACAAGAGTTCCTGGGATTTCTTCAATCTCCTCACAATTGATCACATTAGCAATCCCTTTAGAGGTTACTGTTATAGAAACACCAATTACTTTAGAAAGAATAACACACTCAAAATTTAGTCGAATAATGGAAGCATTAACCCAAAACTCTTTGACAAGACCTGGATAAGTGAAACCACAGAGCATCTCAAAGTATCCATTCCATCTTTGTTCAGACACAGTCTTCCATAATTTAAAGTCTAACTTAAGAAACTCATCAAAATCTACAAACTTTTCATTGATGACAACCAGTTGATTCAAAAAATAATTGACTTGGAAACTCATCTCAAGTTTGGCTTGATCATCACATAACCAAAGAGAAAACAAAAAGAAAAAGAACTGAACAAGATTCTAAAGGAATAAGAATCTTATCAGAAGAAGGACACAAAACGATGTTTCACAAGATAGGGGATAGTGACAATAAGTATCCAAAAAGAAAACATCATTACCCAAAGGTTCTTATCCAGCAGATTTCTTGAATCCACTAGATGCGTTTCACCTTTATGAAAATTTAAGTATTATAAAAGTTTTGGAAAAACCTTTTACTTAAACTGCTTTATCAGAAGTAAAGAATTCTCCTATGAATCTCAAAATCTAACAATTTTCATAAGCTATCGTCCATTAGAGTCTAGTAGATCTAGACTAAGAGAGAGATATCTTCTATCAGTTATCAGTCTCTAAGATTCTATTCAGAACCAACACTTCCTCTTGAAACAAGAGTCACGAGTGATAGATGAATATTGAAATGTTTCCTTTGACAGCTAACAAACAGCAGTAACATCACAAAAAGTGAGGAAACTGTTTCTATAAATATGATCATCATCAAGCATAATGAAATATTTTAGTATAGATAAATACAATTGAGTTTCTTCTTAAAGATTTCTGAAGATCCTTTTCCAAAAGAGCTTCTCTAGAAATTTAACAGAAACTTTGTATTTACACCTACACAAATATCTCATTGAATCAAGAGATAAGCCAGAAAAGAACAAGCATACCCTTTTTTTGTTATTTTCTCGGTCAGACACGTGTCAGTATTCAGATTTGACCATAGAGTCTGAACACCGCTTTGAGTGGATTCTGATTCAATGGTTGTTAAACCAATGACTCCACTTCTTTCACCAAACTCAGTACCTCTAGCACTTGAGTTTGGGTTGTGGGCTCTTCTTCCATCAAATGTTGTAAACAACCTTTGATAAATGCCATGGAAGATGACTCTGCTCCTTTATTTGATATCTGTAGCAAATACATTTAAATAATGACACTCATATTTCTATGAGACCATACATAAATGTCCAGACATGTTTTCCTTCGCCTTATGCCCCTGATAGCAGTACCATGATTCATTCTAGAGTATTAGTCTAGAATAAATCATAATATGAACAAGATCTTGTTCTTAGCAGAATCATTAATTTCATTGTCTTAACTCAAGACTTTGATATATTTGATAAGCAAAGAACCAGATGATGTTAGCTATCAGATAATGGAATAAAACAAATTAAAGCACTACCATCTAATTGACTACAGAACACAAAGAAGAATTGAAGGTTTCTCATAGACTTTTCCTTTGATACAAACTCCATGATGACCCTCAATCAAGGAGAAATGGAGTCTCAAGATATCACCTTAAAGAGAAGACTCCTTATTATCAAATATTGAAGAAAGATAGATTTGGCATAATCTTTTTCTCTTCAATACTTGATTTTTATTTCATGACTCAAATGCTTCTTCAGAAGCAGTAATATCTAGCAGAGCTAGGTTACTCTTTTATTTGAATCCTACACTAATGTCATCTTCAAAAGAATATGCAGTGAAGATTAATTAACATTAGGTTCTGGTAGTGTTTCTCCTTGCTTTCAGGTCTGGGAAATTAGTTGAAATACTAATATATCAGAAGCTTCTGAAGTTACTCTTCTATCAACAGATGTTTCAACCCATCCAGCTGGTTAAGAGGTTCTTCTGACAAGAAATATAAATCCTTCATCATCAGACATTCCAAAGAACCAGGCTTTAGGAAAGATGATCTGTTAGATAGCTTTTCATCATCTAATTTCATTTCTTTTCTTTGAATATTGCAAGACAGACCATTAGAACACAATAAATTCAAGTTGTATAACTTCTTGAATAATTGTGTCCTCAGGCTTGTGTCTAAACCAATCTTCTCAGAATTTGCTTGAAATATTAGATGAAGTGTAACTAGACAAGTTTCAAACTGATTCACACAAATCTAAGCACAAGGATTCAAAAATAGTTCGAGCATCAGACATATCAATGATGTTGACATACTCAGAAGTGAGATATAGCACCTACCAGAATGCGAGTACCTCTGAAGATATTCAACAAGCTTCTTCTGAGTTGGTGATAGATACTTTCAACCAGATCATCTCTACATCATCAACTTCTATAGTAATTCCTCTTGCAAAGATATTCTATAGACCTTCAGAACCCCTTTTATCAAGACCAATGAGTTAAAAGTATGTTTTCCTTTTCCATCATTTAAATTCAGTGGAATCACCCTTTGAATATGGTAGGAAAAATAGTATGATATTTTCATGTGGCACTTGATTCCTTCTTGAAGGAAAGCCTTTGACAGACATACTTTTCTTATTGGATCATTATCTGCGCCACTGTTAAGTGTTAAGCACAAACCATGCTCTGGTACCAATTGAAGGTGAGAAAAGTACACAAGAAGGGGGGGGGGGGGGGTTAAATTGTGTTTTCTGTTTTCTTAGTTTGCATCTGATAAGAGTTCAGAATCTAAACTGGTGTTCAGATTTTGTTTAATTCTTAGCAGCGGAATGTTAACATAAGCAAATGAATAATAGCAGAAAACACAAAGATTTATACTGGTTCCTCCTAAACTGAGAGTAGTCCAGTCCCCTTGCTTTACAAGATATTTTCACTATAATCAAATCATGATTACTGTTAGTTCTTTAATTTTAAGGGTTGGCATTAATTTTGTAAAACAAATAATAACAGCAATATGTTAGATAGGATATTTTATCTTGCTAAAGAAGAACAGGTTGAGCAAGAAGTCCTAGTGTGCAATGGAACATGTTGAGCTGAAGTAATTTCAACATCTGGAACAACATGTCGTATCAAGATGTCCCATGCTGGACCATTCAACATCGCGCCAGAACTGAAGTGAATCAAAGATTATGTCTTAACAGATGCAGAAGATTCAGGGAGTAATATGCAAATTCTATGTGGCGCTGAATTAAAAGGTCTGAAGATTCAAATCTGTAATTAAGAAGATTATTGGAAAATATACACTTTCTAAATATGGAGATATTTTAGGAAGTTATAGATTGAAGTCCTATTATGTAGCAGAAGTTTCTGCTGACTTGTAGCAGCCCATTTGCTGTGTTTTTGTAGGCCCAAATCCAGTTGGGAATAGGTATATATAGATGCTTTGTAACCTAGTTTTGTAACTGAACCAAAGATGTAAAAGTTCTAGTATTAGGGTTGGTTCCTGTACCACTCGACATGTGAGTTGGACAGTTTGTTAGTGTGATCCTTGAAGCTGTTAAGTAAGAGGAGTATTGTTCTTGGAGGAAGCTTTTAAGTAACTCTAAGTTGTGTCTTGGAAGGGTGTCTTCCTTGTTGAATTGTTGTTTAGGTAAAGAGCCGTTGATGCAGTGGCGGATTGTTGACTGATAGACATTATTGCGATGATTGGGAGTGAGAAGAGTTTCTCATAGCTAGAGAGGATCTAGGTAGAAGGGTCATTGGGTAGTGATTAAGTGATGAGCTGTAAACGGAGAGTTTAGCTTTGAATTGATACTACTGATAGTAGACTACATCCTTGGCTTGGTAGCCCCCAGAGTAGGTGTGTTAAACCGAACTAGGTAAACAATTCTGTGTGTCTTGCTTTTATCTTTTCAGTACCGTGATTATTGTTATATACCTTGCCATTTGTTTTCATGTCAGACCAGATGTTGAATGGCATGTTATAGGACATCTGGATTCTGCACATGTACCAGAATTTCAATTGGTATCAGAGCAGGTCATTCTGTTCTGTATCTGGATGAGATCCAAGGGAAGATACTTTCTGGTTCATGGTCAAGGTAGAAGCTTTCTACTGAAAAGTTGTTTGGAACTTGGAGAAGTTCATATAGGTGTGAGAATGGTCCCTAGAAGTGGAGGATGGACTGTTCGTGACAGGCTGTGGCATGTGCTAAAGGCTTGTAGGTTTGGTTGAAAAACTGATGTGGTGTGGTTATGTTAGGATTGATTTATTTTCTACCCTGTGATTTTGTAGTGTCACCTGGACTATGATGCTAGGGCTGATTTGTAACACCTGAAGTTTTTGAGGAGTTTGCGCCTTGATCCGCTGCGTATCTATCTGAAAACTCCTGAGGGTGTGACTGAGAAGATTATTCTTCTCTGAATGTATATCCTATGGTGATGGGAGGTGTGCAAGACTGCTTCAACTTAATATGTCAACGATACTTGAGAACTATTGTTCAAATCCACTCATAAAGGTATTAATAAGTGAAGGTGTAAGGAAGAGATCTGAGGTAAGTGAGAAGTAATTTACTGCTATTCCTAAAAGGATTAATCTCCAATCTTTAATCTCTTGGTGAGTTCCTTGGAATGATGTCCTATCTTGTGTTAGAACATCAAGTCAGAATTGTGAAGAATTCTGTGGTCTAAAGGAATGGCATAGCAGATGCTCTGGGTGCTGAACTAATGTGGTTTAATCACATGAGTTTAGAACCTACTCTTGATCTGGAAGAGGAGGCATCTGGGTGGCTTGTCCAAGAAGTTTATGGCCCTGGAACTTATCTTAGATGTGTGAGTTGGTCAAGGTGTGATCAACATGTTATTTACTCCTAAGGTCAGTTTATTTCTGGTCCTTGCTGCAGGAGTAGAGAACCTGAGATTCAAGAAGTATTATCGCTAGCAGACTTCTTGGACATGAAGGTCAAGCTGTAGGTGAATGTGTTCAGCAGGTGTGTTGAACTGAGAGTGCACTCTTGAAGACATGGTATTCTTCGTACAAAGGAGTACTGGTGGTCTTAGATAGAGAAAAGTTGATCAAATTAGGATCATGTGAGTATTGGTACAAGGGATGATTGTGTTTAACTTGTGAGTTGAACAAAGAGTGAGCTCTTGAAGACATGAAGATGCGTCTTATGTTTTCCTTTCTTCAAGGTACAAAGAAGCACATGTTATTCTTGATAGGGGGAGAGTGTCAAAATTCTATGCAGCTGGACGTGTGATGGGAGTTTGTACTTATCGTGATTGATATATGTCTAAAGAGATTGTCTGACTTCTGTTTTCTGTTGCTGCACTTTTTATGATGTGTTTTGGCCAGAAGCAATTTAGGTAGTTGCATTAAGTATGCTGGGATGTGGTGTGTGCAGTAGTGATCTTTATTGTATTTGTTTAGTGTAAATGGAACAGAATTAAAACAGAACTTTATTGCACTATTGAAAGCATACAAGATTAGTAAAAGCAACAAAAAAAGGGTCTAAAGGTTATCCCAACCCCCCCGAATCAAGAAAAGTTTTCCAATCTTCATCCCAGTCATCATCAGAAGCTTGAAGTTGCACTTGGCTTTTCTTGGTGGCTTTCATCCTTGTCTCTGATGCCTTTCTTATTCTTGTTGCTCCTGAAGTTGCCCCAGCTGTGGACAATGTTTGGTCCTTTAACCTCTGTGGATCTGATTTCTTGACTTCCTGCATGTGACTCTTTTTTGCATCCTTGTTAGAATGACTCATGGCTCTATCTGTGATGCGATGTTGGAAGCAAGGAGGCTTGGTTTCTTATACTGCATAAAGAGTCCTTGTTTGTATCGCCTGACCAGTCAAAGTGGTCTTTGGCTTGGGAACTTGTTTTCTTGGGAACCTATTTTTTTTTTCACATTGGATGCCAGAACTTCGTGTTTGGTGCCGTGGTAGGTTAAGAGGTTGCCCTATTGTAACTAAAAGGATGAGCTTAGGTCTTGTCCAGTTGTCTGAGGTGATTCTTTTGAGTTTGCTTTCGGTAAAGCTGCTGGTGCTAATTGTGATCAGGTGGAAGGTGTGTTCTTTTGGCTTATGCTGATGTCCTACATATTGTTACAACATCATTAGTTGATGTGTATCCTAGATGGAGGTCTAGGAACCGTACTTGTGGAGTTGGGAGAGGCAGCATTATCGTCTGAAGTGGCTATTCTGACATAATGTGGAGATTCTGATCTTAAGTAGTTTGGTCTGGCAGTACATGACTACTTTCATGATGAAGACTTCGTTAGGTGCTTGTGATTGTAAGGACTGGAGGTTGTTGTCAGTGGTGTGATCTGATCAGAATGGTTGAAGAAAAGGAGGTTCCTTCTAATACAAGTAAAAGGTGGTGGCAGTCCTTATCTTGTGTTGCGAGTAATCTAAAGACATCTGTTATGGAATTTGTGAGAAATTCCAAATCAAGTGGGCTCTTCTATTGGACTTGGCAGACCATGTATCTGAAATTAACATGGTGAGATCATACTCAACAATTACAAGTAGTGGCAGTACTTAAGTGTTGAGAATGTGGATATACCGTTGTGCTATCCTTGGTTGGTCATGTCAGGGGGAGTTAAGGCTGATGTCTACGGTCTTTACTGCAAGTGTGTAGATTTTTGTGTAGCTTGTGTGCTGTTCAAGTTTGTGCAGTGTGATGTCAAACATCATGATGGGACATACCCTAGCTGCGTGAAGCTAGTACTTATGCAGAAGAAGTCTGAAAAGCAGAATTGTTGTATCTGGGAGAATTTATTTTCCTCTGCTGTTTTAAAGGAATCTAGAAGGGATTGTGAGTTGTACTGATCGGTAGAAGTCATCTCAGAATCCAACAGAAAAGAAAATGTATAAGTTTCTGTGGAGTCTTGGGTTGATAATTTTATGAGCAAGCAGACAATTGTTTGGTAAGATGTCAGAACATGGTACAGGACATGTTTCTTTTAAGCCAAACAAGGAATTATTCTGGTCGGTAGTGCAAGGATAAGGGGAAACACGTGTCTCTGCCTATGCATGGAACGTTATTGGCTTAATTTATGGTAAGATTCAGTTGAGAAACGATAAAGGCAGTCAAGACTGTTTTGGAAGGTAGACATTGAATTTGAATGGAGTTTTTGGTACCTAAAATAGCGTTTCTTTGACCAAGAACCTTGACATATTCAAAGCTCGTTAATTCCAAAGTAACTGGTCATCTATTTATAGGGGTTGTTCTCTTCTCCTTCAGCCAAGTGAGTGTTCTTGTTCCACAAGTCTTATGGCGTTTGTTCGTATTTGGGTAAGCATCACTTGGGTCTGGTTCTGTGAGGGCCTTCTTTGCCAATTTTTGGCTAAAAAGGGGGAGAAAGGTGTGCGAAATGGTTTATACAGATGCCGTGTCTGGAGTCTGCAGTTCCATTTGTGTGCAGAGAGGTCCATTTGTGTGCAGAGAGGTCGAAGAGGGTGCTCTTTCCTTCACGGTCCACATGAATGGGGACACCATCATCAGTCCTATCTGTAGGGCTGCTATTGACATTTCCTGTCGAGGATGTTGGAACATCAGACCCGACATCTGCCTTAAGTTGGTGTTGAGTCTTTGTGACTTGTGTCTTGAGTTATGAACACAGTTGTGACTTGTGTTCTGAGTTACCTGGGTTGATAGATTGATACTTCTTAAGTTTCATCTTATGCCACAGGCCGACTAGGGGCGTCTGATCAATTAAGGTGTGCAGAAATCTCTTATGCCACCATTGGTCCTTTGTGTCAAGACAGACGTTTCTTTTCTGGAGGAGTCTTCTACAATTATTCTGGGTCTGTCCTGGAAGGAAAAAGAAATGTGTTGTATTAAGGGGGAGGGCCAGATATCTTCTTCCTCATGTACACCAGATATCTTCTTCCTCATGTGCACCAAATAACTTATGGACCTTTTACTTCTTAGGTCCTAATGTGCTGCCTGAAGTTATTGTGCTGTGGTGCTCGAAGGTGATGTTATGGAGCTCATAGAATATGCTGAAAAGAGTTGTCAAACATGATGTCCTAACATCATTCAAGTATTCCCAAGAAGATGATTCTCCATGATTGCTGTTCTCAGTAGCTACTGATGGCTACTGTTAAGTTCAGTAGTTGCTGATGACTACTGACAGTAGTGTAGGGTTGTGATTGCTATTGTAATCTGAGTTGTAATGTTTATGTATTTGTTTTAGCCAAAATTTTCCAAAGGGGGAGAATGTTAGTTCTTTAATTTTAAGGGTTAGCATTAATTTTGTAAAACAAATAATAACAGCAATATGTTAGATAGGATATTTTATCTTGCTAAAGAAGAACAGGTTGAGCAAGAAGTCCTAGTGTGCAATGGAACATGTTGAGCTGAAGTAGTTTCAACATCTGGAACAACATGTCGTATCAAGATGTCCCATGCAGGACCATTCGACATCGCACCAGAACTGAAGTGAATCAAAGATTTTGTTATGTCTTAACAAATGCAGAAGATTCAGGGAGTAATATGCAAATTCTATGTGACGCTGAATTAAAAGGTCTGAAGATTCAAATCTGTAATTAAGAAGATTATTGGAAAATATACATTTTCTAAATATGGAGATATTTTAGGAAGTTATAGATTGAAGTCCTATTATGTAGCAGAAGTTTCTGCTGACTTGTAGCAGCTCATTTGCTGTGTTTTTGTAGGCCCAAATCCAGTTGGGAATAGGTATATATAGATGCTTTGTAACCTAGTTTTGTAACTGAACCAAAGATGTAAAAGTTCTAGTATTAGGGTTGGTTCCTGTACCACTCGACATGTGAGTTGGACAGTTTGTTAGTGTGATCCTTGAAGCTGTTAAGTAAGAGGAGTATTGTTCTTGGAGGAAGCTTTTAAGTAACTCTAAGTTGTGTCTTGGAAGGGTGTCTTCCTTGTTGAATTGTTGTTTAGGTAAAGAGCCGTTGATGCAGTGGCGGATTGTTGACTGCTAGACATCATTGCGATGATTGGGAGTGAGAAGAGTTTCTCATAGCTAGAGAGGATCTAGGTAGAAGGGTCATTGGGTAGTGATTAAGTGATGAGCTGTAAACGGAGAGTTTAGCTTTGAATTGATACTACTGATAGTGGACTTCATCCCTGGCTTGGTAGCCCCCAGAGTAGGTGTGTTAAACCGAACTGGGTAAACAATTCCGTGTGTCTTGCTTTTATCTTTTTAGTACCGTGATTATTGTTATATACCTTGCCATTTGTGTTCATGTCAGACCAGATGTTGAATGGCATGTTATAGGACATCTGGATTCTGCACATGTACCAGAATTTCAATTACAATCGCTTATGTATTCTGCATAAGAATTTTATAATTTCTCAGACCCAAGGTCCAAGACTTCTTGCTCAATCTACACTCAAGACTTCTTGCTTAGGTTCCACGAACCTAAGAATTCCTTGCTTAGGGCCCCATCCCAAGACATCTGCTTAAGTCCCTCAGACCTAAGACTTCTTCTCCAAGTCCTATGAAACGAGCCTCCTTGCTTGAACCCCTCAATTTCAAGACTTACTGCTTCAATTCTATGTACTGAGCTCACCTGATCAAGCTACACTTGCTGAGACTTCTGCTCCAGGTTCCATGAAACGAGCCTCCTTGCTTGAACCCCTCAGATTCAAGACTTACTGCTCCAGTTTCATGTATCGAGCCAACCTGCTTAAGCCACACTGCCTCAAGACTTCTGCTCAATCAATCCACTTGATTAAGTTTTTCACAGCTCAAGCACATAGCAAGAGACTTAAATGGCTCAAGCATCTTGGCTCGAGACTTCCTTGCTTGTATCCCAATGATACAAGACTTTTGGTCAATCAATCTAGTTGATTAAGACTTTCATGGCTCAAGCACATAACAAGAGACTTATATGGCTCAAACATCTTGGCTCGAGACTTCCATCTAAACTTCTAAACAAGTTCCGCAGAATAGAGAACAAGGTGTACATGATACAAGTATCAGAAGTACAGGAGATCACCATAACAAAGACCTAAAGAACTTAAGATTTATAAGATATTCAATGTGTAAGAAATCTTAAAGCTTTGACAACTACAACCTACAACAGAAAATATGCATATACAAGTGTGTTGATAATTGATGATCTTGTTACTCTTTCTTCTGAATCTTCCTCATTAAAGATTCAATTTGAACCTTCATCCATATTTATAGCATTTTCAGAAACTAGTCGTTGAAGAGGTAACTTGATCAAGAGTCTTTGTTGTTACTCCATAGTACAAGAGACGTTGAAGATAGATACACCATAAGATCTTGATCCAATGTGTAACGTGTTTAACCTTTAAGTCTTCAAAAGATCCTATATTATTAGAGCCGTTGAGAGTAGATATCCATAAAGCATTTCAACCTTTCTTGAGCCTTGGAATCTATAGACTCTAGCTGATAAACTGATTTGACAATGCAACTTGCTTTCTGCAGTATGGACATCTTTAGCTTTATCACCAACTCTGAATGGTACCAGAAGCCAATTTGCATTCACTAAGTGTATAGACACTTATGTTGCTTCTTCTGATGCTGAGACCTTCAGCTTCCGAGTCTACATCAAACATCACTTAGCAAGTGTACTTTAGATTCTGCCACCAGAAGCTAGCAATTCAGCAACTCCCAGAGTGTGCTAATGTAAAACAGATTCTGACTATAATATTTACAAGTATTATAACCTACAAACATGTAACACACATCAACTAAAACATTGTTCTTTCAATACTTTGTTATCATCAAAACCCAAGGAAAATATGCCATGAACAAATCTTGTTATAACATTATCTAATGTGTGTTCTAAGTATGCAGTCTGATGGTTAGGTAGAAGGTGATAATTTGTCATTGGCTTCTGATGGTTCATAACTGAAGGATGTTTTTGAGTGAAGTGTGATGATATATCATTATGTAGACTCTGAAGCTGAATGTATCAGCATCAGAAGAGCAATATTTTATCTCTACACTTATTGAATCTATCAGCTTCTAATGATCATTCATAACCATAGACAAAGCTAAGTGATGTGTACAACATAAAGCAAGCTACACTGTCAAATCAGTTTGTCAGCTAGAGTTTATGTTCAAATGGCTTGAGGATAGTTGACATGCTTTACGGATATCCACTCTCAATGGATCTTTAGTACAACTCACAAGAAAGACGATATGGTTAAACATGTTACACAATGGATAAAGATGTTTTTGTGTATCTATCTTCAACCTCTCTTAGTAATATGGATTGATAAAAACACTTGTGCAAATAATCTCTTCCAACGGTTACTCTTTTGTATCTGCTATTTAAGTAGTTAAATATTCAATCTGAAAAATCAACAAGGTATAAAGAAAAAGAACAAAAGGTACGAGCATAAAAAGAAGCGTTTCACACATATATCAAAATGGAAGAATAACAAGATCAACAATAACAACAACATCGAGTATGCAGAGTTTCTCTCATCTGCTGTAAATTTCACAAAGCCTTATGATTTCTTAAATAATGTATATCTTATAAATCTTAAGTGTTATGATCTTTGTTAAAAATATTTCCTCGTACCTCTGATTGTATATCAGGAACTCCTTGTTATCTATTATGCTAAACAACTTGCTTAGTAGTTTAGAAAGAAAGTCTCTTGTTGCGTGTTTAAGAATCAAAGTTTCTTGTTGTGTGCTTGAGCCATGTAAGTCTCTTGCTGTATGCTTGAGCATTGAATCCTTGATCAAATTATTCATTAAGCAGGAAAGTATTAAACTGTTGACTTTAAGCATCAAGTCTTTGATCTGAGGGATCTTAGCAGGAAGTCTTGAATCTGTGGGATTTAAGCAAGGAAGTCTTGGACTGTGAGTCTAAGCAAGAAGTCTTGTACTTGAGGGTATAAGCAAGGAAGTCTTGAATCTTTGGGATTTAAGCAAGGAAGTCTTGGACTGTGAGTCTAAGAAGGAAGTCTTGTATTTGAGGGTATAAACAAGGAATTCTTGAATTCGTGGCATTTAAACAATGAAGACTTAGGATCTGAGGATCTAAGCAAGAAGTCTCGATCAAGTGCTGATTGAGCAAGAAAGTCTTAGGATGTAGGTATGAGCAAAGGAAAGTCTTATGCTAGAGGGCATAAGCAATTGTAATCAGTTTTGATTATAGTGAAAAATATCTTGTGCTGCAAGGGGACTAGACTACTCTCAGTTTGAGAGGAACTAAGATAAATTATATGTGTTCATTTATCATTTAATTGCTTCTGATTATTATTCTGCTACATCCATATCATCAGAATCTGAACTCTTGTTTAGAATCTGAACTCTCTGTTCATAAAGCTACGCAAATTGGAGAACATAATTCTACCCCCTTTTATGTGTATTTTTCTCACCTTCAGTTGGCATCAGAGCACGGTTTATATGAAACACTTAACAGTGGTACAAAATGATCCCAAGAGAAAAGTATGTTTTCATATCCATATGAAAGGAAGTCTGTTAAAGATGAGGAAATCTATTGTAAGTAACTGGTCTCTCTATCAATGGTGTTATCCTTTTAAGAAGATAGTTCAAGATTCTGGCTTCAGAACAAGTCAGAAAAACTTCATCAAAACAAGCTGGGAATTCAGAATCAGAAAATTTATCCAGGTATGTTCAATTAATTATTCATTATTTCAAGCATGATATTTTATACAAAGTTTATTGGTGTTTATAGTTTCTACACTCAGATGCTTTGAAAGATATTAGCTAGAGAACTTTCAGACTTGTGAAATTGGTATTCTCACCATTTGTGATGATACCAGTGTTGTGTTGCATCAAAGAAATCTCTTTAAAAATTCTTGAATCAAGATCTCTTACCAGTGTTTAAAAAAATTAGTACATGTTATGTTCCTCAGTGAACTGATGCTAGAGCTACAATTCGTGATTCTGTTAGAGTTAAATGGATGGTAAAAGACTCTAAACATAGTAATTTATGCTTAATTATGAATGAAGTATCTAAATAAGATATTAGTCAGATGATGTCTCAGTCAAAGCTTGGGTAACAAACTTTTGATAAAAGATAACCTCTGAAAAATCTCTGTTTCTGAAACTTGTATGGAGAAATTTTTGTTTGTTACATGCACTGAAGTGGAAAACCTTTTTGACACCTGTCCCACTTTCTACACTTGTCCAAAATGTATTCATCACGCTTGAAATTGTTTGTGTTTTGAGTTTGAAGGAGAATGAATTTTTTTAATACTTCTGTGTTTAAATCTTTTTAACGTCATTAATTTCTCTCAACACCTTCTCAACACACACAACATTTATCACTATCTATTTCATGTCTTATCTGTAAACCCTGGAAAAACCATAAAACCTCATCAATGGCATCCTTGTCAACTATTCCCTTAGATGTTAATTCCATGAATAAACTTAAAATCAAACTGATGATTATTTCGCTCGACAAAGATGAATTAAAGCTTCTCATTTAACAAATGGTAGATTTCAATAGTTTTGCTGCAAATGGTTGCTTTCTAGAAATCTATTTTATGTTCCAAGGATGGGTGAACTTCTTCTATATGCTAATTGGACTAACTTACCCATCTCAGGTAAGAGATTTATGGGTTAGAGCAGAAGTCTATAACGAGTACTCAACACAAGATGAAGAAAGAATCGTCGTGGAAAAAGACAACAGTTTAAAAGGGAAATCAAGAGCAGAAATGGGTCTGAAGGAATTTAAATGTGTGGAAATAAAATCTGATGTAATGGGTCTGGATATCACCATAACTCAAGAGAATATTGCTCAGCTAATCAGGGATGAAAATAAAGGATGGTGATAACCAACAAAAAAGATGGAGGGGATTATGCCAGGGATATTAAGAAAGTACTCTTTGAAAAGAAAGACAATTATGGAAAAGTAAAGAACATGCATCTCAAGCAAAAGTTGTTGTTCAAAATTCTTATTTGTTTCTTAATTCCTAGGGAAGGAAGTTCAGATCAAATCTCATGGGATCATAAGATGTTTCTTTGGTATCTGTCTATCGATCAACGATTGAATCTACCAAGTTACATTTTTCATCGTCTATGTGAATCCATCAAGGACTTCACTAAGAAGTTCATAAGAACAATTCCTTATGCAAGGCTACTTCCTAAACTATTCTATCAATGCAAGTTGATCAAAAAATTAATAGAATTTGGAGCTACAAAAGATTTAGATGATCTTTATGGGATTGTGTTTTCAGCAACAATATTAGCTCACATGAAGGAAAGAAAGAAGAAGGATATCATAATGATTCATAATCCTATCAGAATTAGGAAATATTTAAGAAGAGATTTTCTAGAAGAATATCCAATTTTGACCAAGGAAGATAATCCTGATGTTATCAAGATTCTTCTTGAAGAAGCTAAAAGGGATTATGGTATTACTATAACACATGATCAACTTCCTGATAAGTATCCTGATGTTTATGGTCAAAAAGGGATAAGAAAAAGAAAGGAAATCACTTCTGATGAAGATGAAAAAGATGAAGAATCAAATACTCATATACCAGCCAAGAAGAAACTGCTAGGAGATGCTCAAAAAGTAGTTCAGAAAGAGGAAGAATGAATTGCTCAGAAATATGTGAAGAAGAAAGATCCATGTAACTCTAACAAGGCACTACAACTTGAAGTTGAGAAACTCATTGAATCTACTGAGATTCGTTCTACCAAGACTAGAGGAGGAGGACCTGGCAGTAATCTAGAAATGGATAATGAAATTTTTGCACCTACACATAAGAAAAAGAGATTAGTGAAATTAAGTAAGCTAGAAGAAGAAAAAGAAACAAAATTTTCTCAAGCCTGGAAGGAGAATATAAAAAAGGTTTACAATTTTATGACAGTAGTTATCAAGAGAAGTATGGAAGTTTTATTTGAGGAGATGATTAAAAGCAATCGTGTCAATGACTTAATAAAGCTTACAGAGAAGGGCATGGAAGTTCTATGAGAACGGCTAGGAGACAAACTTAAGTCTATCATAAATTCTTCTGAAATTGCTAGAATAACTCAAGAGTTTGTTGAGAATAGTAAAAAGGATATAGATGCTGCTTAAGTGTGTGAAGACTATCTTGTCAAAAATGGTTTTAAGGAAGTAGAAGGAAATACTCCAAAAGAAGAGATAGAAGTTGTGTCTACAGAAAAAGATGTTGGCTCTAGGAATTAGTTGAATGAGAATCCAAATGCAAGTGGCAAAGAGGTTGAGGCTGCAGAAGAACTTGTGTCAATGGCAGCGGGATCAGGTAATGAGGTTGGACTCGGTAATAACTCCAGTCTTAATTCTTCTCTGGTAAAGTCACCCTCACCATCACCTGCTAGATCTAACTAAACCCCTACCTTAGCCATACAACTTTATCAACCATCAAAATCAATCATTCCTGAAAGAACATAATTTTATATTCTTCCAAAAACATCACTAGATAAAACACAAGACAACAATATTCAATCACAAGACTAACCCACTGATCAAACTAATTAGGACAATCATAATGCTAGCATTCAAGAAGACTCACCTTCACCAAATCCTGATGAATCTGAATGTGCTTTAGATCCTAAGCCTATTAATGTTATGTCACCCCCACACAGTTCCACCAAAACCATTTCAGATCAGCAAGTTCAGAATCATCATAATAATGAAACTAAATATGCTGAATCTGATCCAAAGCCAGAAAATAGTAACCAAGCTCAGCCCTTATCATCAAATCATCAAGAAACCATTCAACACTCATCTTCATCAAACCATTTTCAGGCAAATAAAATTCAGCTGAATATGGTCAAGAAACACTACATAAAGATAAAACAAACTCACCTAAACCATCTCAGTATATGACCTATTATCACCCTCTACCTAACCATGTACTTTCTCAATTGGAAGATTTTAGGACTGGTTTATATAACGAGGAAAAGGAAATAATGGAAGAATGATTTACTTCTACTGATTGTGTTGCTTATAATGCAAGATGGGAAACCTTTAGAAATTCTGTCAACTCAGTCATTCAAAATCTGAAGAATTTCTCTACTAAGGAAGTCACTACATCTAGCCAGAAGCAACTAATTAATCTAGAAGCTAGGGTAGCTTCAGTTGCTGAATGTTAAGCATTGATTAAAACTCAAATGGCTAGTAACCAACAATTAGTGGATGCTCAATTCAAATCTATTATTGCTAGGCAAGAAGAAATCAGTTCTGATCTCAAGACAGACATGGAATTATTGAAGAAACCTTAGGTCTATGATGTATAACCTTCTATATGTTTGATGATATGCTTGTGATGTTATTACATTTCAGCTTGTTTAAACATGTTATCTATTTAATATGTTTCACTGGTTAATGCTTTATATTTCTTTCTTGTTGATTAAAAGTAAATAAAAACTTGCTATTGCTGGCTTAAGAACAATTAGAAACTGAAAAAGGAAATTTCATTGGAATTAGAAAATTACATGAGAATAGGTAAGACAATACAATAAATTAGTCTATCCCTAGTCTTCTTTGTTGCTTTAGTCATCTCTCAGTGTTACTAATATATTCTTTCCATGATTGACCCGCTTCCTCATATTCAGAAGAAGAATCTTCATCTTCAGTGGACGAATCCTTATGAGCCTTTCTACGCTCTTTCGTCCCTGAAGTTTGTGTTATGCAGGCAGCCAATCTGGTTTGAACACCTTCCTCTTCCTCTAGTTTCTGTTTCTCTTTTACCGCATCAACATGCAGTTTTGTAGACAGTTCCTTGACTGTCCAACGTTTCTCTCTTGTTGTTTCAGCCTTCATCTGCAAATCTATCTCTCTTGCAAAATTTTGTTTCTCCCTTTTGTGAGGAATTCAGTTATGATATTTTCTCTTCATACCTAATTTTGCTCGAAATATTTCTATGAATTGGATGAATTCTTGAGGAAACTCTGTCGATATGCTTTTATAGTGTGTTTTAAGTAACCATTACGTACAATATGGAATCTATGCACCAATGAAAACTGGTATTCTGATCTTTGCACTTTGTTTGACTCTGACTACTCTAAACCCTATAAAGAATCTTTGACTGTCTCGGGATAATGCGTTTTTCTTCTTAAAAACTTGCTTTAGTATTTCTTATCTTTTTTTCTTGTATTTTTTTGTCTTAATTTTTTTGATGTGACAAAAGGGGGAGAAAGATATAGAAGTATTTTAAGAGAATCTTAACCCTTCAGATTTTATATGTTTTTTATTTTAAATTTCTGTCATTTAAAATTATGTACGGTTATTTATTTACCTAGCAGATATATTTTATTTTTCTTGAATATAGAACTTAGAGGGAGCTTACAAGCCTCAACCTTTGAACTATTAGACTCAGTGGGAGCTTACAAACCTCAAACTCTAACGTTGTCACATAAATTAAAATAGTCCAACATTCTTCTTAAATATTTATGTTGTCATCATCAAAAAGGGGGAGATTGTTAGATTAAGATTTGTTCATGACATATATCCTTTAGGTTTTGATGATAACAAAGTATTGAAAGAAAAATGGTGTTATCTAATGTGTGTTCTAAGTATGAAGGTTCCAAAGCTTAACGAGAATCTATTCAGAATCTGTTAAGAGAACACATTAGAGAGAAACAAAGTTCTTGGCTTTTGATGGTTCAGAACTGAAGGATGTTTTTAAGTGAAGTTTGATGATATATGATCGCGTAGACTCTGAAGCTGAATGTATCAGCATCAAAATAGTAATATGTTATCTCTACACTTATTGAATGTATCAGTTTCAAATGATCATTCATAACCATAGACAAAGCTAAGTGATATGTACTGCATAAAGCAAGCTACACTTTCAAATTAGTTTGTCAGCTAGATTCTGTGTTCACATGGCTCAAGGAGAGTTGGCATGCTTTACGGATATCCACTCTTAATGGATTTATAGTACAACTCACAAGAAAGATGCTACGGTTAAACGAGTTACGCAATGGATAAAGATCTTTTTGTGTATGTATCTTCAACGTCTCTTAGTACTATGGATTGGCAAAGACACTTGTGCAAATTATCTCTTACAACGGCTACTCTTTTATATCTACTATGTAAGTAGCTGAAGATTCAATCTGAAGAATCAACAAGGTATAAAGAAAAAGAACAAAAGGGCCGAGCAGAAAAAGAAGTGTTTCACGCTTATATCAAAATGGAAGAATAACAAGATTAACAATAACAACAACATCGAGTATGCAAAGTTTCTGTCATCCGTTATAAATTTCATAAAGCCTTAATATTTCTTAAACAATATATATCTTAGAAAGCTTAAGTGTTATAATTTTTGTTATTGATATTGGCCTGTACCTTTGATTGTATATCAGGTACTCCTTGTTATATATTCTGCTAAATAAGTTGTTTAGTAGTTTAGAAAAAAAGTCTTTTGTTGTGTGCATGAGTCTCAAAGTCTCTTGCTGTGTGTTTGAGCCAAGTAAGTCTCTCGTTGTGTGCTTGAGCATTGAAGCCTTGATAAAATTGTTGATTAAGCAGGAAAGTCTTAAACTGTTGAGTTTAAGCATCAAGTCTTTGATCCGAGGGATCTTAGCAGGAAGTCTTGAATCTGTGGGATTTAAGCAAGGAAGTCTTGGACTGTGAGTCTAAGCAGGAAGTCTTGTACTTAAGGGTATAAACAAGAAAGTATTGAATATGTGGGATTTAAGCAAGGAAGTATTGGACCGTGAGTCTAAGAAGGAAGTATTGTACTTGAGGGTATAAGCATGAAAGTCTTGAATTCGTGGGATTTAAGCAAGGAAGTCTTAGGATTTGAGGATCTAAGCAGGAAGTTTTGATCAGGTGCTGATTGAGCAAGCAAATCTTAGGCTGTAGGTCTGAGAAAAGAAAAGTCTTATGCTCAAGGGCATAAGCAATTGTAATCAATTTTGATTATAGTGAAAAATCTCTTGTGCTGCAAGGGGACTGGACTACTCTCGGTTTGAGAGGAACCTTAATAAATTATGTGTGTTCATTTGTCATTTACTTGCTTTTGATTATTATTCTGCTGCATCCATATCATAAGAATCTGAACTGTTGTTTAGAATCTGAACTCTGGTAAAAAAGTAACGCAAATTGGAGAACACAATTCAATCCCCCTTCTTGTGTATTTTTCCCACCTTCAATTTTGGCATTCATATCAAAGATGGTTTACCTTTGTCTTTTTGTCTCAATAAAACATTAATGTTAATTTTTCATCATACTTTATCTGGTCTCATATGTAAGTAATTTTACAAAAAAAAAAAAAAAAAAAAATTACCCTTTAAGAAAATTATCTAAATGAATTTAAGTCTTATACTTTTTTTAACTTTTACTCCGATTTTATTTTGAAAATTGTTAAAAACATAGAAATGTGAAAAAAGTAAAAGTATTTTTGAAATAAAGACATTGAATGTAATAAATATAGTTGACTTTTACTTATCTTTAAGATTACTAGTGGGAAACTCGTGCGTCCGCACGGGTTCCGGTGCGGACCGCGAATATGTCATCAATTATATTATAAAATATAAAAAATTGAAAATATAAAAATTTGGTTGTAAATTAAAAAAAAAATTATAACACCCAATAAAAAAACAATCTTGTTCAAAATTGTGATCAGCAACTTTATATTAATTTTCCACAACTAAGAATTTTAATCAGAAACTTCATGTAACCGTTCATTTTCAATATTTTGATCAGTGAGTTCATGTTTCCGTTAATATTGAATATTTTTATCAGAAACTTCATATTTCCGTTAATTTTCAATATATTGTGTTCGAGGATTTTATGTTATGGACGTGTAATTGTTAATCAAATTGAAAAGAGAAATGGTAAAATTATAAAAATAGATATGATTGAAATTAAAAATGTATATTGGTAAGTATAAGAATATGTTGTGGCCGTTTATAACATGTAGTATTTTGTTCGTATATAGAAATTTGTATCAAAATTAAATGTGTGCCAGTTTATAACAATAGTAATGTTTTCGTATATAAAAATATTTGAATCAAAATGAAAGGTGTCCCTGTTTATAACAGTAGTATTTTATGTTATAAAAAAATTGAATCAAAATTATAATTGTGTCCGTTTATAACAATAGTATTTTTTTTTTATATAAAAAAATTTGAATCAAAATTAGAGTTGTCTCCGTTTATAACAATAGTATTTTTTTCGTATATAAAAATATTTGAATCAAAATTATAGTTGTCCCCGTTTATAACAGTAGTATTTTATCTTATATAAAAAAATTTGAATCAAAATTAAAGTTGTGTCGTTTTAAAATAGTAGTATCTTTTTCGTATATAAAAAAATTGAATCAAAAATAAAGTTGTCCCCGTTTATAACATTAGTATTTTATTTTATATAAAATAATTTGAATCAAAATTAAAATTGTGCTCGTTTAAAATAATAGTATTTTTTTCGTATATAAAACAATTTGAATAAAAATTAAAGTTGTGCCCATTTATAACAATAGTATTTTTTTCGTATATAAAAATATTTGAATCAAATTAATAGTTGTCCCCGTTTATAACATTAGTATTTTATCTTATATAAAAAAATTAAATCAAAATTAAAGTTGTGTCCTTTTAAAACAATAGTATTTTATTCGCATATAAAACAATTTAAATCACAGTATGAATTGCACGATAAACCGAAAGAGCATAATGTCATTCATTTTCAGGACTATTCTCACATAGTTGACAAATTAGCGGACAAGATAATTTATTCTATTTATGTTAATTATAATTGTATAATTGTTTAAAAAAAATCACATATTTTAGGAAATATTTGGATGAATATGTCATGCTAGGAGAAATCTTAGCTAGGTGGTTAGGAGAGCTTTTGTATTAAGTGTTCTAACAAAATAATTGGAGAGTTGTTTATAATTCATCTTGCTAAATAAATATTTTATGAATTAAATTTTTTTATTATGAGGAGAAGAAACTAAGTAGATGAAAATGGATATTTCTTAAGAATAAATTATTTTCATGTCACCTTGATGATGATAGAATAGGTATGAACCAAAAATTTGAAAGAGAAAAACAAATCATATGCAAAATTTAACAAACAAAACATCAACTGTTAATGCTAGGATCAATATTGATGTTACTAATGGATCAATAATTTATATTACCATTCATTTTTGTATATCTTTTAAAGAATAAACTATTAATTTAATCTTTAAACTAATAATCTTCTTCTTTATATCATTCCCGGTCTGCCCCCCTTACCTTACTATTCGTCATACACTCAAAACTCAACTCATCTTGAAGGCATCAATACTTCCAGATAAAATCTCCTGTCTCTCACCCTTCAAGACTTTGACTTTATATAAATAAATGTTCTGACCTTTTGATCAAAGACAAATTTGGAGGCTTTATTTATTAATATTTATATCCTACAATAGTTAAATTATTGTTCAAGAAAATTCTATTCCTACATTTTGATATATGTCACTACTACTTGCATTACATGATATGCATCAATCCGTCGACGGTAAAGAAAAAAACAAAAGTTCTATTTTCATTCATTCCTCATTTGCCAGTCTCACACACACCAAGCTTCTTCTGACTGAGCACTTTCATCAGCATCATTTACTGGTACAAACTCAATATCAACTGACTTTTACAACATGACTTCAATTGAACAAATCATAAAATGAAAAGTTCTAAAAGTATTGTTGTCTTTTAATTTGATACCTATGACCATAAGGAGTGGTACTTGGCTCAAAGCAAATCTCCAAACAAATCTACATAACAAATGCATAAAAATTACCTTATGTATCTACAAAAAATCATGAAACCAAAGGGAAATAGAATGAAACATCATTAGATTCAATCTTACTGACATTAGATTCTATCTCAGGGGATGTGCATATGTGTTGTAGTGACTTGCGTATCATCTTGCACTTCTCATTGAATGCTGAATTAACCTGCAAGTACATAGAACTGAAATGTTATTGACAAATAGTGAAAGACGTGTTTATGTGTGTGTGTGTGTGACATTGTCTTTGGCGGGTTATTTTTGTAACGACCCAGTTTTAGTGTGCGTTTTATTTAATCGTGTCGTTTGATTATTATATTATTATTTTATTTTATTTTCGACTTTTATCTGAAAATATGTTATTTTTCAATGTTGTGATATTTTATCGGGTTTTGGGATCGTTTGTGAGACATTTGAGTGTGGGGGTATTTTGGTCATTTTAGGATATTTTTGATTAAGTAAGAAAAATAGAAAATAGTAGAGAGAAAAAGAGAAAGAAAGAAAAGGAAAAGAAAGAAAAAGGAGAGAAAAGAGAAGAAGAAGAAGAGAAATAGTGGAAAACTTGGAAAAATCAAGAGAAATCAACTTCTAGTATCGATTTAATCGGGTAAGGGTGCGAAATTCAATTATTGTATACTTGTATATGATTATGTATGTATATTTGTGATGTTTGTTGGATTGAAATGAAATTATTTAGTAAAACCTATTTTGGGTAAAATGGTTTAGAAATCGATTAAATGTGTAGAAATTTATGTGTTAAGTGTTTATTCTTGTTTGTATATGATAGATACTTGTTGCAATGCATTGTATTGGCAATGTTCTGGTGTGTAGGTGAGATTTGAGGGGATTTTGGGTTGAACCCGTATGAACAATTATGCAGAAGAATTTTTCTGAGATTTCCAGGTCATACGCGTATGGGGCATGTTCATACGCGTATGGACCTTGGCAATACGCGTATGGTGGGCGAGCCATGGGGCCAATACGCATATGGGTTGCTTGTTTTCTCGGCCATCTGCCCATTTGCGTATGATACGCGTAGCTTTTTAGGTCATTACGCGTACGGGCTTGGGCTTTACGCGTACGGACAATTACACGTGAACTTTGGGAAAAAATGAGTCTCTGCTCATACTCGTATGGCTCATGGTGGTACACGTATGGACAGGACTTTTGCAAAATGTGACTTTTCAAAATATCGTTTTTCGTTTTCGTTCGTAACTTTTGATCCGTTTGTTCGATTTTTACATTCTTGGTATCGTTGCGTAGCTATTGAGCTGTACTTTCTTATTATGATGATTTCGAAATTGTTAGCCGATTTAATTATGTCGGAAAGTCGGGAATAGTGTCGGTTGTCGACTTTTGTCGTTATAATTGTGCGTAATTGACGTGTATTATGCATAGTGCTATTGTTTATGCAAATGTATGTGTTTAGATGATGTTGTGACGATTTGTGGCCGTATGGAAATTAAATGCATTGTTTTGGGCATAAGTGCAAAGTGTGATTTTATCGATGTGAATGAATATGTGTGTGTGTGCATATTAAATGTCATGGGTCTTTGTATGCCAAGCATCATGATATGCATTGTGGAAACGTCCTGAGTGACGGTTTGGATTCCAGAGGGAATTCGCTATAACTTCGTGTGCCCATGTGGGGTGTGAGCGATGATTATAGACGATCGTGTGCCCATGTGGGGTGTGAGCGATCGGGTCTTGTGCCCGTGTGGGGTGTGAGCGATCCATAAACACCGTGTGCCCGTGTGGGGTATGAGCGGTGGGGAACATCGTAGGCCCGACGGGGAGTTACAATGATGTAACGAGCGATGGTTCCAGCAGAGTTCCTGAGTGAACTAGTGATGAGAAACAATGGAAGTCGGTACCACATGTGCATATGCATAGAGTCGTGTGCCGGTCTCTTGCATTTGCATAAATCATTTATGGTTGTTTATGTGTGCATTTGTGGATAAATGGATATATGGATATGTGTTGGTGATGGAAATATGTATTATTTTGCGTATTGTTTTGCAGGTTTTGAAGGAGAGGAAGCTTTTTGCTAAACTGTCCAAGTGTGAATTCTGGTTATCGGAAGTGAGTTTTCTTGGACACGTAATTTCAGGTAATGGTATTGCTGTGGATCCATCTAAAGTAGAAGCAGTTCTACAATGGGAGGCTCCGAGATCTGTTACTGAAATTTGAAGCTTTTTGGGTTTGGCTGGTAATTATCGCAGGTTTATTGAAGGTTTTTCGAAGCTAGCACTTCCTTTGACCCAGTTAACTTGTAAAGGGCAAGCATTCATTTGGGATATTCGGTGTGAAGAGAGTTTTACTGAGCTGAAGAGACGATTGACGACAGCTCCGATCTTGATTTTGTCGAATCCTAATGAACCATTTGTGGTCTATTGTGATGCTTCTTTGATTGGTCTAGGTGGTGTTCTGATGCAGGAAGGTAAGGTGGTGGCTTATGCTTCAAGGCAGTTAAGAGTTCATGAGAAGAATTATCCTACTCATGATCTTGAGTTAACGACTGTGGTTTTCGTGTTGAAGATTTGGAGGCCGTTTGTGATAATTGTATATTATGTATATGTATATCTTTTCGCTTGTGCATGTATAACCTGATGTATAACAAACTTTTCATGATATATATATGTGTGTTATTCAGTTTTAGATTTTCCGCTTTTATTCTAAATCCTGAAATGTGGGTGTAAGGAACTAAGTTCCTCTGTTTGATTGCTACCCCACTGTTGCATATCTTTATGAGCATGTGTTGTATGTATTGTTTCAAATTGATACGACCCTCCCGGTCTATGCCATGATAATTTAAATATACTCTGACGAAATTTTGAATTTTCTTTTACTGCTTTTATTATTTGGGGGTATAGATTGGGGGTGTTACAATTTTCACAGCAGTTTCCTTTTTTGGTTTTATCCATTGATTCATATATTGGAGGTTCTTTTCTGCAGGTTAAGCTTGTAAAATATCTTGTACAGAATATTGATGTAATCATGAACATAGAACTGAAATGTTATTGAAAAATAGTGAAAGATGTGTTTATGTGTGTGTGTGTGTGTGACATTGTCTTTGGCAGGTTGTTTTCACAGCAGTTTCCCTTTTTGGTTTTATCCATTGATTCATATATTGGAGGTTCTTTTCTGCAAGTTAAGCTTGTAAAATGTCTTGTACAGAATATTGATGTAATGATGAACTATAGACTATAGTAGCTACCGACTCCTTCATAAATAATTAGCACATGTCATAACCGAATATAGCAGTGTTCTTCAAAAACAACATCGTCCAAGTAGAAATGAAGGCTTGGCAATTCAGTCTCCCAATAACCTGTTTTGAAGAAAAGTGCAGCAGCTACAAAAAGCGAGAACGATGACACCGACATGAAGAAGAACGAACAGCAGTGAAACAGAACGTGTCTACAACGAAAAATTATGTTTAGAGCTCCCACCCAAGCAGCTCACACCAGCCAAAAAGGGTGGTAGTGAGAAACCTGTACTATAACAACGTCACACTTAAACATGAACATTTGATGAGAAAATGATCTGTAATTGTATCTATATATGGAAATCAACATATTACAATAATTATGCATATTTTGATGCTATCTACACAATAAACAATACACAAGCACATAAAAACCAAGCAAATTTTAGAAGCAAATAATGATAATACAATTTTTAGCAGCATCAAGATAAATGTAACTGTCATCACAATTTAAAACCAAATAATGATAGACAACATTGTTATCTTTCTTATTTTGCTCCTAAAATAACCTCTTTGAAGATTTGGATCTTTCGAAGTGGAACCAATTCCAGACATATTTCCACTCTTCATCATGCTTGATGAACAGCAGAACATGGTGCAACAGTGTTGAATGCAGAATAGGGCAAGCAAGCAAAAATATTTATTTTCGGAAGAATTCCCTCCGGGATTTATGTCGTGCCCACAGAGATCGGTTCGAGGGAAAGAATGTCGTTCGACAATCTCGCGTTTATGAGTTTGGTTTTAAATGGTTTCAAACAAGAAAACAGAAAAGTAAACATTAAAACATAAAAACAAATTCACTTTTCAGCAAGACAAACTTATCCGGCATGCACATAATCGACTCCTCACAAACTTAAACTTCCCGACCAGTTATACTCAACCTACCATACTCCTCAATATCACCCAGCATCGCTCACAACACAGGTTATGTCTAACGCAAAGTTGAGAGAACAACCGTGTTACCATTGCCGGTACTTTCGTACGCTAGCTCAAGGCACGAAGGCATTAAGTTTTGATGCCTATTGAAGATTGCTAGCCCTAAATCTATCTCTAGAATCTAGAAACTAACAGACAATCATCCCTAATTGAAGTTTGCGACGGTTATCTCTAACGCAACCCAAACCCCGCGCATAAAGCAAAAATCAGAGACAATCACCAATAGAGATTTGTAAAGCAAGTTTTATACAATGCCATGGGCGACAAATATACATGAGATCATAGTCAATACATATACAAACCCAACAAAGAAGAAAGACATAAAGAAAATCAGAAATGAACCAAACATCTGGCGGTTTGTCGGCGCCGATCGACGATCAATCCACCTCGGATCATCCACATGCAAGCTTCCATGATGTTTTCTAAGCTAATCTACTGAAAAAATGAAGTTTAATGGAGTTGGAGCAAGAATCCCCAAAATCATCCTCTAAAAAATGCTGAAAAATGAAGTTTATAGGTGGTTTATGCTGCCCAGGTTCGCACTGCGAACATATGCCGCCTTAACTTCCTCCAGAATGCTGTTTTTCATGCTTCCAGGCACTTTTTATTCGCCCCGGGTTCGCAGTGCGAACTCGCTAGCGAGTGCTCGCCACGGGGGTTCGCAGTGCGAACATGACAGCAAACCAGAATTTGTTTTGATCATAACTCATGAACCGTAACTCCGATTGACGCACAGTTTGAAGCATTGGAAAGCTTATTCAATGCTATTTATGAATATGGAAAAATACCATTGTTGGAACACCTGTAAAAATAAATAAAAATCAATTAAACTCAATGATATTTACACGGTACCGCACTATACACCGAAAACGTAAAGTAAACGTATTTACACATAAAGTGGGGTTTATTCAACCAATTTTAACACAAAGTAATGATAAGTGCAACAAAACTTATATACAAAAATAGGTACATTTTGGACTTATCAAACTCTCCCCAACTTACATAATTGTTTGTCCACAAACAAGAATCAAACAAACTTGAAAATGCACAAGCAATATCCAAAGAAAGACGAATCAACAGGTTTTGAAAAACTGAAACGAATGAATGGTTTAAATGAAAATGGTACACACAAAAAGTAAATACTTACCACTAAACTACGACGAAAACATAGTCACGAAACACATGCAAAATACAAAAATCATGCCAAAAATTCTAAAACAACACAAGTTCCAAAGTGAATCACACCTAGTAAAAACAATCATCGGTAGATGAAAAACACACAATAAGGTACTTTACACTCACACAACACTCATGCAAACAAAAGACTAAATTATGCATACATCTACAAATTCACATTGAAAATACAAAGGCAAGAATCACAAGGGCTTTTCAAGGTTGTAGCGTGGTCGGGTAAACAAACAAGGGGCAATTTCTAAAGGTAATTGAAACAAAAACTTGCCTAAACCTAAGGGAGTGATCAACTCACAAAAGTTCAAACACAAAATTTCAATCAAACTTCTTCTTTCATCCCAAGTGTTACACAACACACAATACTTATTTAGCACAATTATTGAAACTCTTTATGTTTCCTTTTTCAAGGATTTTCTTTTTCTTTCTTTTTCTCTTTTTTTCTTTTCTTTTTCATATTTTTCTCTTTTTTCTTTTCTTTTTCAACCTCATAGAAAACAACCAATGAGTAAACAACCATTCTCTCCCCAACTTGAATTCAACCACATCATCATGTGAATACTCCCTACTTTCTAAGGCAAGGTAAAAATTCATACAACAACACAAAGTTGAGGGTCCAAGAAAAAACAAAATCCATTCAAAAATAAGTGAACTAAATACTCATAGACAAGCATTAAGTTCAAATAAAACATGGATCAAAAAGCTCAAAGGGGGTACAAATGATCACACGCTCACAAGGTGAATTGACTATTTGGCTAAGGTGGTTGTGCTCAAAATGAAACAATTGCCTTGATCCTTTTCATGCATTCATATAATCAACACAAATAAAAGATTCAACATAATAAGATCCAGTTAGAACAAGAATGTTGGTTCTCCATGCCTATATGAACAATAGAAGGCTTCCTCACAAAAAGGTTGGGAACTAAAGTGATTCACAATAGAACAAGTATACAAAAGAATGGATGGCATGGAAGTTTATAAAATGCCTAAGTATCACGAATATGCTAAAGTATAGAAAGCGATAAACACATACCTCGGACGTGTACAAAACTTAACAAAATCATTAACATACATCCGCAAGTTGAAACGAACCAACTTCGAAAATCACAAAAGCATCCTCAAATAAGTCGACCAAGACTTGCAACCAAACAACAAACAAAACTTTAGAAAAGAAAAACTATAAAACATGCTTGTTTTACGTCGTAAGCTCGACGCCTTTACGGTGCTTAATTAGAAACTTCCTTCATTCATGCCATGGTGATGTCTCACCGCGCAACCAAAAGCAAGCGTCCTAACCAAACACTTAAACAAACGTTAATCTACAAGTATCAGTATAACAAGTGAAAATATATAATATATACGATATTTACAAAACTCAAAAACAAAGAAACTATCGCAATGCGATTCAATATCAAAACCAATCCCCGGCAATGGCGCCATTTTGTTGAATGCAGAATAGGGCAAGCAAGCAAAAATGTTTATTTTCGGAAGAATTCCCTCCGGGATTTATGCCGTGCCCACAGAGATCGGTTCGAGGGAAAGAATGTCGTTCGACAATCTCTCGCGTTTATGAGTTTGGTTTTAAATGGTTTCAAACAAGAAAACAGAAAAGTAAACATTAAAACATAAAAACAAATTCACTTTTCAGCAAGACAAACTTATCCGGCATGTACATAATCGACTCCTCACAAACTTAAACTTACCGACCAGTTATACTTAACCTGCAATACTCCTCAATATCACCCAGCATCGCTCACAACACAGGTTATGTCTAACGTAAAGTTGAGAGAACAACCGTGTTACCATTGCCGATACTTTCGTACGCTAGCTCAAGGCACGGAGGCATTAAGTTTTGATGCCTATTGAAGATTGCTAGCCCTAAATCTATCTCTAGAATCTAGAAACTAACAGACAATCATCTCTAATCGAAGTTTGCGACGGTTATCTCTAACGCAACCCAAACCCCACGCATAAAGCAAAAATCAGAGACAATCACCAATAGAGATTTGTAAAGCAAGTTTTATACAATGCCATGGGCGACAAATATACATGAGATCATAGTCAATACATATACAAACCCAACAAAGAAGAAAGACATAAAGAAAATCAGAAATGAACCAAACATCTCGCGGTTTGTCGGCGCGGATCGACGATCAATCCACCTCGGATCATCCACAAGCAAGCTTCCATGATGTTTTCTAAGCTAATCTACTGAAAAAATGAAGTTTAATGGAGTTGGAGCTAGAATCCCTAAAACCATCCTCTAAAAAATGCTGAAAAATGAAGTTTATAGGTGGTTTTTGCTGCCCAGGTTCGCACTGCGAACATATGCCGCCTTAACTTCCTCCATAATGGTGTTTTTCATGCTTCCAGGAACTTTTTATTCGCCCCGGGTTCGCAGTGCGAACTCGCTAGCGAGTGCTCGCCACGGGGGTTCGCAGTGCGAACATGACAGCAAACCAGAATTTGTTTTGATCACAACTCATGAACCGTAACTCCGATTGATGCACAGTTTGAAGCGTTGGAAAGCTTATTCAATGCTCTTTATGAATATGGAAAAATCACATTGCTGGAACACCTGTAAAAATAAATGAAAATCAATTAAACTCAATGATATTTACACGGTACCACACTATACACCAAAAACGTAAAGTAAACGTATTTACACATAAAGTGGGGTTTATTCAACCAATTTTAACACAAAGTAATGATAAGTGCAACAAAACTTATATACAAAAATAAGTACATTTTGCACTTATCAAACAGCAAATGAATTGGCGATAAAAACCAGATAACGATGTTTGGTATGAGAAAAACGAATGCCAAGAAATGGTTCTACCAACCAAACAATGAAAGATATTATATGGTACCTGGCAGGTCTATGGATAGAATTTGTATTCATTGCTGCAATGTTTTTTACCTCACGGCTGCAAGAAGTTCAGAAGAGAAAATCATCGAAATTTAAGCAAAAATTAGGTTGAGTTTGAGTATACAATTTCAAGATGCGTGAACAACAAAGTTCTAGTATGCTTCATAGTAAAGTGATTTCTAAAATATTTAGAAGCATCAAATCAAATAATCATAAAAGAGAAAGGTTACTTACCACTTAAGAGATTCTATATTTTCGACCAGGACGACTGTTATTACCTCATCTGACAGGTGTTTACGGGCTTCGAGTGCACCAGCCGTGAGCATATTCGGCACTGCAGTTATTATGATTGGTTCTCCGGTTGTAGACTTGATGTGAGAAATGTCCATTGAGATGAAAGCTTCAAATGCAATACCCAGGGCTATTAATCTTTCAAGTTTGTCAACAGTTGTGCCTAGTTGATACAATAATGCATTTTGGTTTGCTTTTTTTATCATCTTGTGTTGTGGCATTTGAAACCTTGTTTATTCCAATCCTGGAAAGAAACTAAACCCTAGACATGCTTATCAATAGTATCAAAGTGGATTTATTTGTTGTAATTTATTTTATAGTGATGAGAAAGAAGCTTTTTAATGTGAGGGCCAAAATCATCGACATAAATTATTAAACTTGTACTGCAACTCTATCAGTGTCCTTCAGACAAAGATTGAAGCTCCCATCACTTTTTTGCATACGTACGTGATCCTAACTCCTTTACAATTACCTTGGTGTTTCCTTCAACTTTGTCTTGGACATTTGTGAGCTCATGCTCGTTATGCGACCGCAGACAAGGTTTATGAGTTGGCTGCCTGGGCTGTCTCAATATTGTATGATCAGGACTTCCCTTCTTCTCTCCTGCCATAGATATTAAATTCACACAGACAAAGAAATGAGCATTAGCCAACACATATGGAAAGGAACAATGGAGTATAGTTTTCAACCCAAAGAAACTAAGTGGCCTATATTCTTACATAATAAGAATTACTGGAAAGATGCATAAATGGAAGAAAATCTTAAACCAGAATTTTCTCAACCACACAGGACACATAAAAAAGTAGAAGTGAAACATAGTGGGGCACCATTTGATTCTTCTGCAAGTTTAATAGCCTGAGAACAGAAATCGTCAAAATGATCTGGTGAATAACATTGACAGAGTGATATCAGATGACAAAAAGATTATATATTAGCCTAGCAACAATTCAAGTTATGAAATTATGCCAAAGTAACCGGAGAATATTTGTCTCGGTATTAAAATCCAATAGCCAAAGACGGGTCAATTGAATGTAGGGGCATGTGCCTGCTAATGTTGTTAGGAGTTTTTAAAAGTTAGATATAAAGAAGAATTAACAAATTGAAATTGACAACATAAGAAAAACAACATAAGAAGATCAATGTTATTTGAAATCTTACTTGCAGTGATACAATGACGTATTAGGCTATTGAGTATTCCCGATAATATTAACAACCTTAAAATTGAACTGTCATTGTAGCAACTTCCTCCAATAGAAACTTATACACGAAAGCAGGACCTGCAAGCAACATGTAAAAAAAGATATTTATATATAACAATATTGTAAACGATAATATACCCCAGAAAGAAAGTTCATCAATTTCCAACACATTTAAGGAAATAAAGAATGTTAAGGAAGTGTCATAAAGTAGAATAATGAGTTAGATCTAGAAAATATTAGTTACAAATAAGTTGCAAACCTAATTTCATTTACAAACTCAACATGAAAATATTTCACAACTATATAGCTAAACTGTTGGTGAAGAATGAAAAGCATATAATATCAGACGAAAAAAGATGTTACCCCATCTCCTAGCCTCAAGAGCGCGAATAAATCACAACCGAAACCGCTGCAAACCCATAACCTAATCACAAACCAAATAGTGTAGACAGACAAATCAAGCAACAAAACTCAATACTTCAGATCCATACCTCAAGTCCCCTTTTGTACTAAGATCCATCACAGATGTATCACCGCGATATCGCATATCAGTGTAAAATCGACGGAAACGCCGCTGTCATCTTCCCCCATTCCTGCAACACCAATAATCTTAGGTCAAAACAAAAACAAAAAACAAAAGAGAAGGAGAAGGAACTTTCACGGTATCAATACAGTTTCGAAACCGCTGCAAGAAGGAAGAATAAAAGGGAGAAAGAAGAAGAAGAAGAGAGAGAGAGAGAGAGAGAGAGAGAGAGAGAGAGAGAGAGAGAGAGAGAGAGAGAAAAGACGAGTGAGGGAGAGAGTGTCAGTAGAAAATTGAAAAATGAAATACAAATTTTGAATTGGAGCCAAAATTGCAAGACATGTGTTGCATAGGAAAAACGAAATGAAAGAAGGTTGGCATAGACAGACACGTGTCCAGAAGGATAAATGGGTAATTTTGGTGGTACCAAATTTTCTTATATGGTAGATGGGAAAAAAATTGTTGCTTATTTTTGAAACCGGAGGGACTACCTCTTATTATTTATTACACTTATTTTTTTATTTTTAAATTTTCTTTTTCAAATAACATTAATTAAGAATAATTTTCTAAATTATCTCTTTTTTTTTTTTACAAAATAAACTATATTATTTAATTTGTGTGAAATAACTAAAATATTATGTAATTTGCAAGAGATAGAGTACTTAAATTTCTATATATATATATATATATATATATATATATATATATATATATATATATATATATATATATATATATATATATATATATATATATAATTTTTTTGAATATTTTTCTTCCATAATTTTTTTATAAGACCTCAACTTGTAAATTGAATTTATTTTTTTTCTTTACTAATATATCTTTAATTAAGTTACATATTTGTTACGGTCTATAGTAAATATTCTTATATAAATATTAACTAACTTCTCTTTGAAAGATAATTTATAAAATTACATCTTATCAACATATTTAATAACACAACAATTAATTCTCATAATTTACTAAAAAAAATAACATTTTAAAAAAATTATCTCTAAAATATGATTAATATTAAATTTGTCTATATATCCATTATCACAATTAATAATTGACCATAAAAATAGAGTGAGAGACCAAAACTCATAAGAAAAATGAAATTTGAGAATAAAAAAAATCATTTTTAATAGTATGAAAGAATCACAACTTTATTTATTTATTTATTTAAATACTAAAAGTACTTTTAAACCATTTTAAAATGAATGATGTGGACACATGAGAACCATTAAACACCTAAATTTGAAGCTCCTATGTATAGATGTTAGTGTTATATTTAATGACAATTTTTTAATTTCTTAAATATAAAAAATAAAATAAAAAGTCACGATAATCAAAAAGGGAGAGAGGAATTATTTAACCGAAAAAATGGTTTAAAATCCACAAAAAACAAGAAGGTCAAGCAAAGAAATTAATTATCTCCACATAGTCAAACAAAGTAAAGATAGGATCTTCATTTATTGAATAGAACTAAATGTTGTGTGTATAGGTACAAATAAATTTAAACATTTGAGTGTTTTGCAAGTCATTAATGACAATTAATTACAACATTTTCCCACATTCATTAGCTCAGAAAACAAAAAAAACAAGAGATGATATTTGACAGATTTTTTTTTTGGCAATTTTTTTATCCCACCATCCAACCTTCTTAGATATCATGCACGCTGACGAAAATATTCCTGCGTTTTCGATGTGCAAATTTAGACACACCGTTTTTTTAAAATTTTTCAGTTTTTTTCGGATGTGCACATTCAGAAGAATTCCTGATCTAGAAATTCGAAAAAAACTAAAATAATTTTATGAAATTCTTTTGATTTTTTTCGGATTTGCAGATCAGGAATTCTTTCGGATGTGTACATCCAAAAAAAACTAGAAAATTTAAAAAAAACGATACGTTCGGATTCGCACATCCAAAATTGGGAGTAAAAATAAAATTTCACGTGGTATCTAAGAAACATGGATGGTGTATTAAGAAACCCTCGGTTTTTTTTAAGGACCAGTTATATTGTGTGGTCCAATTTGAATCCAATACGAGCCATAGAGAGTGTGGTAAGGAAGCAAAAATGACTTGTCTCTATTTAACATTGGGAAGACAAAAGGAACGGTTTTTAGTTAGGGACTATGCTTTGGACAATGTTTTGAATGGGTCACGTGCAAGTAACTTGAATGGTACTACTTCAAGTTTTGGGACAAAGACTATTTGGTTTGTGTGTTTAGGGATTTAATAAGGCCTAAATTATTGCTCCCCATGCATGAAACAAACATCAACCACCTAATAGCTTGTGGTGTTAAGATCATAAGATGATATAGACTCATAGATACACACATTGTCTTTGACCAACAAAATTAGGTAAAGTGTTGGGTCGGATTCTATTAAAAAAATGTGTTAGTTAGAGAGTCTAATGAACTGGAGTAAGGTTTTTAAATAATTTTAAATGTTTTTTTTTTATTAAAAAAAATTGTATGTAATATCTTAAAGTTCAATTGAATTGATTCTCTAGATAAATGATATGCTGGTTACACTATGTCTTAGTTTCTCACAAAATATTAAATTACTAATTCTCATATTAGAATCGTTTGTCCATCATGTGGTAATTTTACTTCAAAATCTTAAGATATTGATCGTGATTGGGAAACGCGGTGTATTCTTATGTGTTGTTAAAATGTGATAGGTTAGGTTGGAAATTTTTAAAAGTGGCTTTTTAACTTTCTTTTTTATACAAGAGGCACGAAAGAGACATTGAGGTGAAATCCTAGTGAGAGAAACTTATAGTGGTAAATGGAAAATTTTTTATGATTCACTGTTTTTAAAAATTTAAAGATCTTTTGAGGTATATGAAAGGATTGGAAAACACTTTTAAACATTATCACATTTGTGTGATTCCTATATTGAGAAGATGATAGATTGTGAAACACTTGAGTAAAAAATATGAGATGTTTTTATGAATTTGAAAGAATATTTTTGTGTAACTCATAGTATATTCTCTTATAACAATTCTTGAAGTATAGTTAATATGATAGATTCTCTCTTCGTCATAATAGATCGATTTGAACGAAATGGATAAGCGATTGTTTATGTACTCGTCACTTTATTTTCTTTTTGTTCTTGTTATACTTACATTGTTTGGTAGATTGATTAATTTTTCTTGAGGCCATTTAAATTGGTTGGCAATGTTATTTGTCATACACATCAAATTTCTGTGTGTTTGCAATTTTGAATTTCACAACAAGTGGTGTCCACCGTAGAAAAAAATATTAAGTTTAAAAGTGAGAACCGTGAGTTCTAAATGGGACATCGATAAGTTTTTTTTGAAGCAATGACTATGAATTATGGAAAGTGAAGATGCATCAATCTTAATCCAACTAAAGTGTGTAGAAGCATTAAAATTGAGACATTGATTCTTGCAAGCCTAACACAAGTAGATAAGACTAATATGGTGGATAAGGCCATAAGTGACAATGTCTTTGCCTCACACGTTGTTTCTAAAATAACAATTATATCTATTTCAAATGGTGAGAGCAAATCCCTTGTGGACAAATTGATAGAGTTTAACAACATCATTGATGACTTGCAAACTATTAAGGTTAAGTTTGATGATGAGGATAAGATTATACTCTTTTTGATCTCATTATTCTGATCTTTTAATGATGTCTTTCTTTATGGTAAATAAGAAAATATCAACTTAGAGAAGGTCTAGTCGGCTATAAAAACCAAGGAGCTAGGGAGATAAAATAATTTAATATTAATGATAGTGGTGAAGACTTAAGTATTTTAATAATAATGAGTGTGAGTAGAAAAATATCCAGGTTTTATGGTTTTAATAATTCAAAGGTAAAAGGCTTCAGAAGGATTGTCTCGAGAGGGAGGCAATGTTAATAATATTCATATTGTGATTGTCTCATATAAAGATGGTAATAAAAGTGCTAATGCACTGGTGTTAACAATTTTTGATACAAAGAAGGGTTGAGTCATGGACTCGGGACTCTCTTATCACATGTGTTCAAAGAAATAATACTTTGAGACTTTGAAGATAAAAGGAGTTGTTTGACTCGGTAACAACATGGCTGGCAAATTTTGCGGCATCAGTATTGTTAGACTTAAAATATTTAATAGTTGTGAGTTCCTTCTATGTAATACAATATGTGATCCCAAACTTAAGAGAAACTCTTAATCCATGTACAAGTTTGATGATGTAGCCTATTATATTAAATATGAACATGGGTTGAAAATTTCACGTGGAGTATTAATTATTCCTAAAGGTTCTAAAATGTGCGGTTATGCATTTTAGTTGGCTCCACTGTTACTTGTCATGCATCATTTTATAGTAAATACTTTCATGAAAAAACAAGTAATGCCATTTGAGATCATAGCATGTTAGTGAAAGAAGAACTGACAACAAACTAGAGTTTGTTGAAGAGTAGTATACTAGTCAAAAATTACATGTGGCCATGGTATCCCTACTAGGATAGAGGATACTCATAGTGAATAGTAAGTTTATAACAATTTGGGGTGGTTAAGGCTTGCCTACGGTGACGAGAAGCCTTATATGGTGATATTACGATGGTTTTAGAGGACCTGCTCACGTGAGGTGATAGGTTATGTATATCAGCATATTGTTTTGGGTATGAGTGTGTAAGTTATGATTTGTCTCTTCACCCGTTAAGGGAGAAGTATTTATAGTGACCTAGGTCTAGGGTTTTCTTGGGATGGGTCATCACCCACTCAGTCAATGGTGGACTGTTGAGTCCATATTTCTCAGGGATACGTGGACCATCTATCGACCTTGACTTCTCTCTTTTCTAAGAAATCCTTTTCCGACGTTTCCCATATCTGGACGAGAGGAAGGTACTAGGGGCGAGGTGACACATCCTTAAAGCGACATATGGCCGTCCCCCTTCTTAGAGACTACAAAGTTCCTGCCCTTGTCAGGTCTTTTACAAACATAACATTACACATTCCCTCAACCACGAGGGATTTAATAAAGTGCAAAGTGTTTTGCAACCATAGAACAGAGGAGTATCCCGAGGCCTTACTTTCATTATGATATATGTATTGAGCCAGACCGATTAGGCTTTGGGTTCTTAGGAGAGATTATGTTGATCTCGGCTAATGATATTATAAGTCCCTCGAGCAAAGTTATATGTAGCCTGGATGAGGAGGCTACAAGTCTCTCTCGAGAGGTGTCATACCTCTCGGTCGAGACTTCTATCAAGCCCCCAAACAAGACTCTAAGACTAGGACTCTTATGCTAGATTTCATTCTCGCCTCTTGAGCTAGATTTATATGTTTGGTCCCGCCTGTGGAATCTCTAAGTTTTTCATGCAAGGAGTTAAGATAACCCGAGAAATCCCAGACCTTTAGGAAAATATATGTGGAGCCTGATTGATGAAACTTTAAGTCTCTTAGGCTAGGCGTCAGACCTATCGATAGGGACTTCTATCAAGCCCTTTGACAAGGCTTTAAGACTAGGTTTCTTATACTGGAATTTGGTCACACCTCTTGGTTGAGATTTGTGAGGGCAAGGTGTCTTACACTTGATCTTTATTTTAATGATGTCAAAACATGTACTAGCTCGTAGTTTGTAATTTGTACAGTATCATCTCATCATTGCCGATATTCTTATTTCACAATGCATAAAACAATCAATAATTATGTGTCCAAAAATATAGGAAGAGTCTTGCACATCTATTACATGTATGTGATCATGGTATGAGTCTTAGGTATGCATAAACATTTCCTAAGTAGATGAAAACATGTGCAAAAATTATTTTTTAGGTGTTTTGGTAACTTGAGTCGACCTAAACTAGGTTATGGTCGACTCATGAAAAGTTGGAAATTGATGTGTTTTCATTGGGTTAGTGCACGCTGACCCTATGGTCCACACATGTTGTTAATATTCTTGTTTCTGCATTTTCTTCAGCCATGCGTCGACGCATGACCCATGTAGCGGTCGACGCATGGTTCTCCAACTTGTGTAGATTTGTCCACGGGTTAGCGTAGGCTAACCCTCATTAATGTATGGTCGACTCTTCGCTGAGTGGAACTCATTTTTCTGGTTTTTCCAAAGTTCAAAATGTTGTTATGATTGGTAGTTGGTCCTAGCATCATATAAATACTTGGTTCCTCATTTTTTACAATAACAACAAGAAAAAGTGAAAGATTTACATTGAAACTTTTATCTCTTCACCTTCATTTACATTCTTGCATTTTCTCAACAAATACACATAACCATTTTTGTTGATCCTTTGCATCATGAGGTGATAACGTCCAAATAGAATTGTTGCTTGTTTGGGGTGAGTGTTTCAGTGGGTTTTTTCTTGAATAAAACCTCTAGGGTTTTGTCCTCCAAGATCAATTGGATTTGGGGGTTTTTGGATCAGATCTTTGTGTGCATTGAATTCAGCCGAGCGAAGGTGATCGAAGAACGGTGGGTTTTGTCGATCTAGTAGCGTTAACCGGAGGATTGTACAACAAGGTTTGGGGATTGAGTTGTGTGTGGATCGGAATCAGCCGAGTGAAGGTGATTGAAGACCGGTGTGTTCTTTCAATCTAGTAACGGTAAACGGAGGTTCATCCAACAAGTTCGAGGCACCTGATTCAAATCAAATCAAGGGAATAGAAGACATAGTATCTGCATCAACGGAGTTTCTTGAGTGTGTGATAGCTAAGTTTTCTCTTGTAAAAATAATTTGGAAACAAGATTATAGATATCTCAATTCTAGATTTAGAATTGGGGGCAGACGTACCCGAATCGAGGGCGAAAGGGGAACTGCCTAAACAAACTTGGTGTCATTTCTCTTTCCCTATCTTATTTAATTTTCAAACTGTTTACGCTTGTGATTGTTTAATTTATCGATAAAAATCCTGGTATAGTATAGTGCAGAAATACTGATTTTAAAACAATTGCACAATCATTTTGGATTGTGCTTAGTGAAAATTCTGCACTAACTAACTTAGAAGGTTTAGCTTGGAGTTTTATGCACTTCAAGTTCTCGATAAATTGAACGCTTACAAGGTGTTTGATAGATTGTCAATTTTGGTTTAATTTTTGACTGTTCATTGGAGATTGCACCATATTGAGTGTTGTTGGTAAATTTATTAATAGTTAAGTTGCGATTCAATTTTTTCTCATCGAGTCTTTCGTTCTATTTGGCTTACATATATCTGATTCTTCTAGTAACTCGGTTCGTGTAGACGAATTATCCTCTGCCGCTTCCAAAAAGTATTTTTAAAACCAAATTTTAGCGCCGACTCGCAATTAAAAATAAGTGATATATTCAACCCCCCTTCTAGATCAATTTCCATTGTCTAACAAGTGGTATCAGGAGCACCGGTTAATCTAGTGCTTCAAGTATAACTTTTTAGAAAATGGCAAGCGAACCGAAAGGGGCTTACAAAAGAGCACCTGTTTTTAACAGTGAGAACTATAGTTACTGGAAGGATTGTATGCGTGTACACATCAATTCTATTGATATCAAGGTATGGAGCATTATACAAAACGGTCTAATGGAAATTACCATGACCGATGCGAATAATGTGGTAGTACCTAAGCCTGAAGCACAATGGAATGACGAAGACGAGAAAAAGTACAACTACGATTGGAAGGCTAGAAATATTATGATCTCCTCATTGGGAGTTGATGAATACTATAGAGTTTCACATTGTACGAGTGCTAAAGCTACGTGGGACGGGTTACAAGTTGCCCATGAGGGAACTAACGACGTCAAGCTAGCTAGAATCAATACATTGACTCAAGAGTTCGACCTCTTTCACATGAATCAAGGGGAAACCATTGCCGACATGCAAAAGAGGTTCATTCATTTAATCAATAGACTTAACTCACTTGGTAGACCAATTTCCAATGACGTTGCTACTAATAGAATCTTGAGGTGTCTTACTAGGGATTGGCAACCGAAGGTGACCACCATAAAAGAAGCCAACAACCTAATGACGTTAGACATCACAACTTTATTTGGGAAGCTCGAGGAACATGAGCAAATGCTCATTAGCTTAGTCCAATTTGAGTAAAGAGAGAAGAAGGAAAAGAACAAGACCAAAGATGCGAAAAAGAAGTCGATAGCTCTAAAGACTTAGTTCAAAGTCCTCCGCAAATGAGCTAAGCAAGAGTGAATCTAGTGATGACGAGCAAGAGGATTTGAATGAAGACATGGAATTATTTATGAAGCGATACAATCACTATATAAATAAGAATGGTATTCAACATTCGGAGAAAAACCTCGTCAACTTTAGAAAACAATTAAGGTCTTCCAAGAATGAAGACAAAAAGAGTGGAAAAACTAAGGGGTCTTGCTATAACTGTGGAAAGTCGGCCACTATAAGCCGGATTGTCCATTGTTGAAGAAGGACAAGGGTAAGGATAAAAGTCGTCAAGGGAAGAAATAAACTAAACCTAGAAGAGCATATATCGCTTGGGAAAGCGATGGTGAATCATCTAGTGCTGAAAGTTCAAGTGACGAAGGAGAGTCCGTCAACCTTTGCCTTTCCGCTCACCAAAAGAAAAAGAACAAAAAAGTAAGACATTCTAAGTACGATAACTTTAATTCAATGTCTTATTCTGAATTACAACATGCTTTTGATACTCTACATCATGAGGCCAAGGAAGCCTTTAAACGGTTAGCTTCAAATAAACAAATATTTTCTCATTTGGAGCAAAAGATCTCTGATTTTGAAAAGGAATTAGAGGCTCTCAAAAATTCCATGGTGGAAGTAACAAAGGTAGATGTTGAGGAAGACAAAAGTAAATGGTTAAATTTTGGTTGCGATACTTGTCATATTTGGCAAAAAGAGGTTAGAACTCTTAAGGCCAAACTTGACAAGGCTCTAGAACCAAAAATGACTTTTGCTATTGATAGATCACATTTTAAGAAAAACATGATTAATCCATATCAAAAATATACTTATGTGATTAGAGATCAACCTAGCAAAAATGATTCTCATGTTGACCTTACTTGCTTGTATTGTTGCAAAAGGGGTCATACCATTGCTAAGTGTTGCTTTAGGAGGTTTTTAGTTCCTAAAGGCGTTTATCAATGGTTGCCCAAATGCAATCCTATTTTCACTCACAACCAAGGACCCAATAAGAATTGGGTACCTATTTCCATTAATTGATTGTGTAGGTACAACATCTTGAGACCACGGAAAGAAGATGGGTTCTTGATAATGGCTGCTCAAGACATATGACGGGAGACATTTCTCTTTTCATCGACTTCGTGGAGAAGAAAAAGGGATTTGTTACCTACGGAGACAACAACAAGGGAAAAATACTTAGCAAAGGTAGTGTAGGTAACCCCTCATCTACTACTATCTCAGACGTGCTTCTTGTTGAGCATCTTAAACACAACCTCTTAAGCATTAGTCAATTATGTGACAAGGACTATAAAGTATTTTTTCAATGGACTGTTGCATAATTGAAAATAGTGATAAAAAGGATGTGTTTAAAGGCTTGAGGGTCAATAATGTCTATATGCTAGACTTGAATGAGGTATCGTTGAGTAGTGACAAGTGCCTAGTCACCATGAGTTAAGATTCATGGTTATGGCATAGACGGTTGGCGCATGTCAGTTTTGATTTGCTTAATATAATAGTTTCTAAAGACCTAGTAATCGGCTTACCCAAAATCAAATTCACAAAGGATCACTTATGTGATGCGTGCCAAATGGGGAAGCAAACAAGGATCTCGTTTAAATCTAAAAACATTATTTCAACCACGAGACCCCTTGAGCTCCTCCATATGGACCTCTTTAGACCATCTAGGATTAAGAGCCTAGGTGGTAACTATTATGGTTTTGTGATTGTCGATGACTTTTCTAGGTTTTGCTGGACTATTTTCTTAGCAAGCAAGAGCGATACTTTTTCGGCTTTTGAAAAATTTGCCAAGTAATCCCAAAACAAATTGAACACAAACATTATATCAATTAGAAGTGATCATGGAGGTGAGTTCAAAAATCATCTTTTTGAAGCATTTTGTGAAAGCCATAGGATTGATCATAATTTTTCCGCACCATGTACCCCTTAACAATACGGGGTTGTGGAACATAAAAATAGAATTTTGGAAGAATTAGGAAGGACTATGGTAAATGAGAGTGGCCTTCCAAAATACTTTTAGGCTGACGCCATTAGTACGGCTTGTTACGTTTTGAATAGGGTGCTCATCTGTCCTATTCTAAACAAGACACCCTATGAGCTTTTAAAAGGGAGGAAGCCCAACGTATCTCACCTTCACGTTTTTGGTTGTAAGTGTTTCGTGTTGAATAATGGTAAAGAGACACTTGGTAAGTTTGATGCTAAGGCCGACGAAGGTATCTTTCTTGGATACTCTCAGTCTAGTAAGGCATATAGGGTTTACAATAAGAGGTTACTTACTGTTGAGGAGTCGGCACACGTTAATTTTGATGAGTCTTATCCGAAAAATGTCGGAAAAGGTAGTTCTTTTCATGGTGCAGGTGTATCTTTAGAAGACATACTCAAGGACACTGATAAAGGGACTGATCAACCTGAAGCAGTGCATGTTGAGGAGGAAAAAGATCACCAACCTGTGAAAAGTGAGGAGGATCATCCGTCTAATAAAGATGACCTTCCTCCAGCTTGGAAGTCTTCCAAATACCATCCCATCGACAACATTCTCGGTGGCATCTCAAAGGGAGTAATAACTCGTTCCAAGCTAAGTAACTTCTGTTATTACTCCGCTTTCGTTTCGCAAGTTGAGCCTAAAAACTCAAAAGAGGCCCTACTCGATGAACATTGGCTTTTGTCAATGCAAGAGGAGTTGAATCAATTTAAAAGAAATGAGGTTTGGGACCTTGTCCCTCCTCCGCGAGGCCATCAAGTAATCGGCACCCGATGGGTGTTTAGGAACAAGCTCGACGAAAATGGAATTATAACTAGAAATAAAGCGCGCTTAGTTGCGCAAGGGTATAACCAAGAGGAAGACATAGACTATGAGAAAACTTATGCGCCTGTTGCCCGACTCGAGGCTATACTCTTGTTTCTTGCCTACGCATGTGCGAAAAACTTCAAATTATTTCAAATGGATGTAAAAAGTGCATTCCTTAACGGTTACATTAATGAAGAGGTTTATATTGCCCAACCTCCTAGATTTGAGTCCCATGAGTATCCCGATCACATTTACAAACTAAAATGTGCTTTGTACGGTCTCAAACAAGCCCCTAGGGCTTGGTATGAGCGTCTTAGCAAATTGGTACTCTAGAGAAAAGGTTGACACAACTCTTTTCATTAAACGTAAAGGAAAACACCAAATTTTGGTACAAGTATATGTAGACGATATTATATTTGGCTCTACTAACATAAATATGGTCAAGGAGTTTTCTAAGTTAATGCAGGGAGAGTTTGAGATGAGCATGATGGGGGAGCTAAACTATTTCCTCGGATTGCAAATCAAACAACTTGATGAAGGGACATTCGTGAGCCAGACGAAGTATTGTCTTGAGTTACTCAAGCACTTCGACATGGCTAGTTCAAAGGCCATTGACACTCCGATGCCTATATGCGTCAACTTGAGTCGAGATGAGAGTGGTAAGGATGTAGATGTCAAGAGATATAGAGGTATGACTGGCTCTCTCCTCTATTTTACCGCATCCCGGCCAGATATCATGTTTAGTGTCTGCATGTGTGCTAGGTACCAATCGTGTCCTAAGGAATCTCATTTAAAGCCGTGAAGTGCATACTTAGGTATCTATGTGGTACTCCAAAGTATGGGCTTTGGTATTCCATGGAAAGTTATTACTCTTTGGTTGGCTATTCTTATTTCGTTTTTGCCGGTTGCAAATCGGATAGGAAAAGCACTAGCGGTACTGGTCACTTTTTCTTGAATTCCTTAGTGAGTTGGCATAGTAAAAAGAAAGTTTTCGTTGCTTTGTCAATAACTGAGGCGGAATACATTGCGGCCGGTAGTTGTTGTGCTCAAGTCTTGTGGCTTAAGCAACAATTACTCGACTACAATGTTCAACTTGAACACATTCCTATTTTGTGTGATAATACAAATGCCATTAACCTAACCAAAAACTCGATATTACATTCTCGTACAAAACATATAGAAGTAAGGCATCATTTCCTTAGGGATCATGTAGAGAAAGGAGATGTGGTATTTGAGCATGTTGATTCTAAGAATCAACTTGCGGATATTTTCACCAAACCTCTTGCGACGGAGCCTTTCTTTAATATCCATAGGGAACTTGGTGTTCTCAATATCTCGAATCGCGTTTGATTATGTATACATGATTGCATGCTCTATACTATTGCTTGTTTATATTTTTCTTTGACTAACAATAATTGAAAAGATTAAGCTACATGTGAGGGCATCTATCATCAATCGTCGGAGGTAATATCGTTCCTTCTTAGACTACTACTCTTGATCAATTATATGTGTAAACTATTGTGCCAAAATATGGATTGGATTGATGTTTATTTCATGTTTTGATGTATTTTTTATCCATTTTTAAGTTTGGCATGTGTGTGGCTTGGTGTTTATTCCTACTTGATGCATAATATGCTCAAAATATGCATTTTTCCATGTTTTACTTGTTTGAGTCGACCAAAACAGGACATGGGTCGACTCAAGAATGTCAAATTTTCTCACAATTAGGGGCGGGTTAGCGCAGGTCGACCTATGGTCGACGCATCATTTTAAAATATTTGAAATTATAAAAATTCGTTCAGTGTGCATCGACGCATGACCTGTTTAGGTCGACGCATCGTTGACGAAGTCTGAAATTTTTTTCCTCGGGAATACGCACTCCCTTTTGCATGTTAGAAAACTTGACCACATTAAATTGTATGTTTCATTTTCCAATTTCTAATCATCATACATTGCATCTATTATCTTCCTCATTCTTCTAATCTCCTTTCAAACTTCCAAAACCCTAAAAACCCATTATTAATACCTTCTTCAAAATCCAAAAGTTATAAAATCAAAAGGGTAGAAAAGGTTTCTCTCAACATAGAATTAAGGTTTCTTAGTTTATCCATCTTCATCATCAAGATTCGACACTGTTCATCATCATCTACAATTTTGGTACTGTTCATCTGTGTTAAAAAGAGTGTCTTTCAATGGCTTCAACAAGGATCACCAGAAAAAGAACATCCAGATCCTCTACTTCAAGAGCGGGTACATCAAACATGCCGATAAATGCTCTCTCCTTGTTATCTGATAACCTAACTGAAACTTTCAACAAGGATTTTCATAACTGGTCTGTTATCAAATAATTTGTTTACTATCCTTTGAGGGTTGAGCATTTTCATTTGCCTGAAATTATTGATCTGCTGAGTTTTCAACAATTTGATGAGTTCTTGGAGTGTGACACCAAGTACAATAAGGACTTGGTTATGTTGTTCTACACATGACTTCAAGGTAAGTTTGAAGGCTCTACTTTTAAGTACATGATAGGTGGTAAGATATATAATGTTAACTCAACTGTCTGGAACAATTTGGTCCACATAAACCCACAAGGATCCACTCTTCCTAAGGTCACGGATTCTACATTTGTTGATGATTATGAATTTAAGACTGCATTGAACTCCATGCTGCGAGATCCGTTTTCTGACAGCACTGTGAATAGCAATTTGTTTCCTAAGACGGTTACAACAAGACAGTTGAAGATCGTTGATAGGATTCTTCAATGGATTGTTGCTTATATCCTATGACCCAAGAAAGGAGGCTACTCACGGGTTGATCAAGCTGATGTTCATTTGATTTATCTGTTGAAAAACAAAAAGCGTATTGAGTGGCCTCATTACATCACAAGTCGTATGTTTATACTTCGCGACTCCACTCGAGGTACAACATTATGTTGTGCATCTTTCATTCAGTGTATTTTGAACCAAGATGAGGTGGTGGTCCAAGGCATCCCGTACATGTCATTAACAACTGATCAAGAGTTCACTCAGAAAACTCTCACCATGATATGGTATTTATGGGACAATCAAGACAAAGAATACAAGTTTCGGTACAGAACCACACATCAAGGTACTCATTATGATGTCGTAGATGAAGACGAGGATGAAGAAGAGAATGCGCAAGAAGGAGAAGCTGGTGATAATATGCAAACAGAGGTGCATAATGTGGAAGAGGATAATGTTGAATGGATGGGCTACTCTCCCCCTCAAGATCCATATGCTAATCAAGGGTGGGGTGAGTGGAAACACACCAGATGGACCTCACTTGGTTCATCTTATAATCCTCCAAACTATGAGTGGCACCAACATAAAGAGTATGAGTGACACCAGCCTGAGTACTCTATTCCTACTCCTACACAACAACCATAACAGAACAACGAGGAAGTCCTAGAAATGTAACACTCAATGCAACTTCAGCAACAGAGTTTTATGACCACACAGGAGGAGAGGTATACGGCTCTCTCAAACCAGTTGGAAGCGCAAAATCAAAACTTCAACCGGTTTGGTTCTGCAATCATGACTCAATTTGACACTTTGGATACTACTGCTGAAAGTCAGACCCGCTGTCTCAACACTTTTAACCGGGCTATGTTTGAACTTAATGAGCGGTTGGAAGAGGAACCACTTCCTCCACCTCCAGACCAGTACTTCAGAGGAAGGGGTCACCACTTTAGGGGGGGGGGGGGAGACTATGAGGAATATGATCTTAGTTTACTGCATTTCATATCTTGTTTTATGTTTGCATGACTTTTATGTGCTGAGATTTACTTATGTACTTGGTATGACATTGGAGTTTGTTGACATTTTCTCTCTTATGGAATGTATTTTGAGTTTCTATCTATGCATTTTTTGTGTGCCTTATTTATCCATATGATATTGGCATTAGCATCATTATATGTGAATGTATGTTTATGTATCTTGTATGCAAATTATTGAGTGAATTCATAAGTATGTTGATGTTATCCTTTGACCATGGCCTTTTTCTCTTTTTGATGTTGTCAATGGGGGAGAAGGATATCTACAAGTAGCAAATTTGAATTTTAGAGGACTACACAAAGTAGGGGTAGAATGAGACTCAAATTACAAGACAAGCTAAAGAAGTTTTGCCATCATAAAAAAGGGAGAGTATGTGAGGGCAAGGTGTCTTACACTTGATCTTTATTTTAATGATGTCAAAACATGTACTAGCTTGTAGTTTGTAATTTGGATGGTATCATCTCATCATTTTCGGCATTCTTATTTCACAATGCATAAAACAATCAATAATCATGTGTCCAAACATATAGGAAAAGTCTTGCACATTTATTACATGTATGTGATCATGGCATGAGTCTTAGATATGCATAAACATTTCCTAAGTAGATGAAAACATATGCAAAAATCATTTTTTAGGTGTTTTGGTAGCTTGAGTCGACCTAAACTAGGCTCTGGTTGACTCATGAAAAGTTGGAAATTGATGTGTTTTCATCAGGTTAGCGCACGCTGACCCTATGATCGACGCATGCTGTTAATATTCTTGTTTCTGCATTTTCTTCAGCCATGCGTCGATGCATGACCCCTGTAGCGGTCGACGCATGGTTATCTAACTTGTGTAGATTTGTCTGCGCTGACCCTCATTAATGTATGGTTGACTCTTCGCGGAGTGAAACTCATTTTTCTGGTTTTTCCAAAGTTCAAAATGCTGTTATGATTGGTAGTTGGTCCTAGCATCATATAAATACTTGGTTCCTCATTTTTTACAATAACAACAAGAAAAAGTGAAAGATTTACATTGAAACTTTTCTCTCATCACCTTCATCTTCATTCTTGCATTTTCTCAACAAATACACATAACCATTTTTGTTGATCCTTTGCATTATGAGGTGATAACGTCCAAACATATAATTGTTGCTTGTTTGGGGTGAGTGTTTCGGTGGGTTTTTTCTTGAATAAAACCTTTAGGGTTTTGTCCTTCAAGATCAATTGGATTTAGGGGTTTTTGGATAAGATCTTTGTGTGTATTGAATTCATCCGAGAAAAGGTGATCGAAGAATGATGGGTTTTGTCGATCTAGTAGCGTTAACCGGAGGATTGTGCAACAAGGTTTGGGGATAAAATTGTGTGTGGATCGGAATCAGCCGAGTGAAGGTGATTGAAGACCAGTGTGTTCTTTCAATCTAGTAACGGTAAACGGAGGTTCATGCAACAAGTTTGAGGCACTTGATTCGACTCGAATCAAGGGAAGAGAAGACATAGTATCTGCATCAACGGAGTTTCTTGAGTGTGTGATGGCTAAGTTTTCTCTTGTAAAAACAATTTACAAACAAGATTATAGATATCTCAATTCTAGATTTAGAATTGGGGGTAGACGTACCCGAAGCGAGGACGAAATGGGAACTGCCTAAACAAACTTGGTGTCGTTTCTCTTTCCCTATCTCATTTAATTTTCGAACTGTTTACGCTTGTGATTGTTCAATTGATTGATAAAAATTCTGGTATAGTATAATGCAGAAAAATTGATTTGAAAACCATTGCACAGTCATTTTGGATTGTGCTTAGTGAAAATTCTGCACTAACTAACATAGAAGGTTTAGCTTGGAGTTTTATGCACTCCAAGTGCTCGATAAATTGAACGCTTACAAGGTGTTTGATAGATTGTCAATTTTGGTTTAATTTTTTACTGTTCATTGGAGATTTCACCATATTAAGTGTTGTTGGTAAATTGATTATTAATTAAGTTGCGATTTAATTTTTTCTCATCGAGCCTTTCGTTCCATTTGGTTTACGTATATCCGATTCTTCTAGTAACTTGGTTCGTGTAGACGAATTATCCTCGGCTGCTTCCGCAAAATATTTTTAAAACTAAATTTTAGCGCCGACTCGCAATTAAAAAAGAAGTGATTTATTTAACCCCCCTTCTAGATCAATTGACGTCGTCTAACAAGATTTATATGCTTGGTCCCACCCGAGACTCGAAGTCTCTCAAGACGGGAGTTTAGGCAGCTTAGGAAATACCAGTCCCTTAGGAGAAATTATATGAAGCTTGGTTGATGACACTTTAAGTCCCTTAAGCGAGGCGCCGAACCTCTCAGGTGAGACTTCTATCAAGTCCTTAGGCAATACTTTAAGACTAGGTCTCTTAGAATGGACTTTGTTCGTGCCTCTTTGGCAAGATTTATATGCTTGGTCTCGTCCATGCAAACTCTAAGTACTCAAGAGGGGAGTTTAGATAACTTGGGAAATCTCAGTCCCTTATGCGAAATTATATGAAGCATTGTTGATGAGACTACAATTCCCTCAGGCGAGGCGCTGGACCTCTCGGCCTGGATTTGTATCAATTACTCATACAAAACATAAGACTAAATCTCTTATGATGGACTTCGGTCGCACCTCTTGGGCGAGATTTATAAGCTTAGTCTCGCCTGAGGAAACTCTAAGTCTCTTAGAAGGGGAGTTTATATAGCCTAGGAAATTTAAGTCCTTTAGGCAAAGTTATGTGGAGCTTGGATGATGAGACTACAATCCCCTTAGGAAATGCGCTTGACCTCTTGGGAAGGAATTCTATCAGGCCCTTTGACAAAACTTAAAACTAAGTCTCTGAGGCTAGACTCCAGTCGCGCCTCATGGGAAAGATTTATATGTCTGGTACCTCTCGAGGAAATTTTAAGTCACTCAAACGAGGAGTTTAGATATCCATGGAAATCTTAGTTACTTAGGTGAAATTATACGGAGCCTGGCTGATGAGACTACAAGTCCCCAACTGAGGCGTTGGACCACTCGGGCAGGACTTCTGCCAAGCCCTCGGAAAAGAATTAAGAATATGTCTTTTATGCTAGACTTTAGTCGCGCCTCTTGAGCGAGATTTATATGTTTGGTCCTGCCTAAGGAAACTCCAAGTCTCTTAGGTGGGGAGTTTAGATATCTTGGGAAATTTGAGTCCCTTAGGCGAAGTTATATGGAGTCTGGCTGAGATTACAAGTCCGCCAGGCAGTGCATTGGACTTCTCAGGTGGAACTTTTATCAAGCCCTCAGACAAGACTTAAGACTAAGTCTCCTAGGCTAGACTTCTGTCGCGCCTCTTAGAAGAGATTTATATGTTTAGTACCTTCTGAGAAACTCTAAGTCTCTCAAGAGGGGATTTTAGATAGTTTATTCATATTACCCTGAATGGTGGCAAGGACCTCCTTTAGGAAGTCCAACATACAAATTATTTCCTTAAGAGGTGTCAAGGATCTTTGCCATGAAGTCCATGATACAAAATATTGCCTTAAGAGGCATCAGGGATCTTCGCTATGAAGTTCATAAAAAATATTTCCTTAAGAGAGGATTCTTTATGAAGTCCAACATATAAAATATTGCCTTAAGAGGCAGCAAGAATCCTCACCATGAAGTCCAGCATACAAAATATTTCCATAAAAGGTGGCAAGAATCTTCGTCATGAAGTCCTGCATACAAAATATTTCCTTAAGAGGTGGCAAAGATCTTCGCCATGAATTCCGACATACAATGGATTGGAAAATATCTTTGTTAGTCATAAACATTCAAAAAAATTGTTCATGGGTAAATACTTATGTTTCTTAAGAAATTACAAATAATCTTAGTTGTAATGATACTTAAGATGGAGATTTTTCCAAGTTCTGGGTAGGAGTTGTCAGTCAAATTCCTGCAACTTATATACCCAGTGAGGGAGCTTCTGGAATATGCGATATGGCCCTTCCTAATTAGGTTGTAGTTTTTCCTACAGTGCAGGCAAAACCACTTGATTTAAGACTAGATTGCCTTCTCACATTTCCCTCGGCTTGACTTTGGAGTTGTATCTTCGGGCAACAAATATGCTGGGCGGAGAATTCTTGGACATGGGCGACCTCTCTCAATTCATCGATCAGGTCCACTATACATTCCAATCCCACATTATTTACCTCTTGATTAAACTAGGAGCGTCGCCACGAGGGTGTGCCAATAAACTACTCCTCACCCAATAACATGCATATTTGTATCTTTCGGGAGGAATTAAGGAACAAATCGATGGAAAAAGACAAAGTTATAGCCCAACCAGCCGTAGATAATATAGTATTCAATACTCTTATGGATATTTTTCAACAAAATACTCTAGCCATTTAGAATTTAGCAAATGAAATAGAGATAATCAAGAAAAACACCTCAAGAGATGATGATATTAATGAAAATGAGTAGTCTTACGTATTTATTTTAGCTTTAATATCTAAGTGTGTTTACTTTCTTCATGCTTATTTGAATTATTCTCGTAATTTTCTACTTCATGTAATTTGAAATCTAGATTCTGAATTAATAAAATAATGTTTTTTATTTTCTTAGCAAAATATGTTTGACCTATATGAACAATGTGCTTGCATATTTACATTTTTTGTCTAGCATCTTTACCTGCCTTTTTTATTATGACAAAGGGTGAGAAGTGTACTCTCTACTCATGTGAGGGGGAGTTTAATTGCTCCAATTTTTATAAACTTGATTTCTCTTTTACCACCTCCTTGAGACATGTGTGGTTATCATAAAAAAGGGGGAGAATATGGATTAATGCGCTTTGAGGTATAATCAAGAAGTGATCCAAGATGGTGAAGCTTATAAATAGCAAGATACAAGTCAATTAGTAGATGATCAATTTTAATGATGACCTGGTTTTGATGATGACTAGACTTGAAGTCAAGTAACTACTAAAGTTAGCTCAAGCGGTCAAATATGAACAAGATGGTTGATCAAGCTATCCTCTCGAATCAAGCTTGTTAAAAATTCAACATTATAGTCCAATGAATCTCAAGTAAAGACTTAGGGTTTATGACCAGTGGTGGTTTAAACTTTCAACATCTCAAATGATGGTAACTAACATGGAAATATATCAAGTCTCATCAAGAAGATTCAGGGTACTTAAGTGGTGCTATAATCAAAGATAATTATGTCAAAACTTGAAGCTTCAAAGAGTGAAAAAAAAGGAAGTGTGAAAGCTCGCCTGATTGTATTTGTCTGAGTGATCACTGTATTGAAAATATAAAAAGGCATTTCTAGAAGTATTATGGCTAAATCATACATGCACTTAGAATATTGTGAAACCTCTCACTTTTTAAATTAAAATCACAAAAAAAAAAAAAATTTGGAGCCTAGCCAATTGATTAGGTGATTGTCGGCTTGATTGGGAAGATTTTTTCAGATGTCTAATTGATTAGATTGTATACCTAATCGATTAGATGATGCCTAATCGAGTCTCTAATGGATTATAACGGTCTCCTAATAATTTGTAATGACTCAATATCTAAATCTTCCATTATGGGCATCCACTATTAATTATTGGAATTGACTAATCAATTAGTCTAATGGATTAGCCATAGTGCTTCGAGAGTGTGCTTGAGTCTAGTGAGAAATATTGTTCTGGGTGAGGGCATAATTGCAAATTTTCCAAGAGTGAATTTATCTCTTGAGTCAATAATTATTCTTTAGGAAATTGGTGTTTTAGTTGGAGCTAAGTCTAAGTCTCTATTTTGTTCGTGAGCATCGCCATTGAAAAAGCTCTCTTTTGGTTCGTAGAAATCAACCAATAAAAATCTCCACAACGATTCTTGAGCTCAGCCCAATAAAAAGCTATATTGGTTCGAGATCAACCTAGTGTAAAATATCTCTTGGTTACTAAGTTCATCCCGATGTAAAAACACAGTAGGTTCAAGATCAGTACGGTAAAAATCTCGATTATGTACGTGGTTAGTTCGTATAAAACCTCGGTTCGATTAGGAGGATAGCCAACTTAAAACTCCAGCTTGGCTTGGGACCAGCATGTGCAAAATTCTATTTGGTGTGAAGACTAACCGCTTCAAATATGTTTGTTGTTTAATTTAGAGACTAACCGGTTCAAACACTGTTCATTATTTGGTTAGAAGTTATCCCGAAAACTTCATTTCCTTGTTCGTGGACTAAACCTTCTAAAAGCTCTCAAGCAATAATGGATATTCTCAGGATCAATTTTTTAGAAAAGGAATAGGTTATTTCATTAGACTGAACCTCTATAATTCTCTAGTATCATTTCTCTTCCCTTATCTCTTTTGTTTTGCACTTAATTTCTTTACTTTGAAATTCTGCTGCATAAATATGCAAACATTTTTACAAAATATTTTTAAAATTTGATTTCAAAAATAACTTTGATTTAAATCAACAATTTTCAAACTTCCACAATTCACTCTCAGTCTTATGAATGGAGTCACATGGCCAACCATTTAAATTATTTTTTACAGTACATTGTCCTACAATTAAAATTTTCAGGGTGTCTAAAGATTTCAATTTCACACCACATCATGTAAGAAAATGAAAATATTTGTTTGATTATCTTTTATGTGAATCAAATATTTTAACTAAAATATTAGTTCATTTTGATAACAAAATTTTGATTTAAAAGAGAAGAGAGATTCTCCAAATTTTTAATGATAATTTACTCAAAACAACTCAGGTATTACAACACGCCGGTTTTAAAATGTTTGAACAACAAAAAGTTTTCAATGAGAAACCAATTCACTATAATATTTTGAAACTCGAGAAAAAATTATATTTTAAAAGAAAATATAGAGTTAAAAATGATGATTAAATTTGTTAATTCCCTATAGGATGTCGAATGAGTGAGTATCTCTGACAAACTTCAGCTTTAAAATCTCTCAAAAATGTATGAAATTTTTTATATATTTCCAATGAATGAAAAATATAGACAAAATTATAAATGCTCATATTCTAATAAATATACATTTTGAATCCATTGGTTTAACAAAAATAAAATCAATAAATATTTACATCTTAGATCATAATATTCTCAACTTGTAAAGCTATGAAACATATTTAGTTTTGAAGTTATCAATTATGTGACATTGATTTTGAAGATATCTAGTTTTGAAGTTATCAATTATGTGACATTGATTTTGAAGATATCTTTAAACTAAGACATGTGAGGTAAATTAAATACACCCTCCGGTCACTATTATAAGTAACAAAAATCTTTTTAGATTCATTGAATAAATAATGTATTTTGACATTATTATATATCAGATACATTAAATATTCAATGAACCAAAAAAGTTTTTTGTTACTTTTAATAGTGACCAGAGGGTGTATATTTTATGAAAGGGTTAATAGTCATTTATCCCCTTGCAAAATAGGCAAGTTTTGATTTTGTTGGGAGCGATATAGCGGCAAGCAACAAAAAGATTTGGAAGTATTTTTCTGGGAATTATCGTGTCCACAGAGATAGGTTCTACTGAACTGCCGTTCGACAATTTAAATGTTAATGAGTTTGGGTTAAATTGGTTTAAAGCGTAAATGCGGAAAAGTAATAAGAACATAAAAAGTATACATTCCTCAGAGAAAAGAAACTTATCAAGCATACATATAATCCACTCGTCACAAACATAAATTTATCGATCAGTTATACTCAACCTACAATACTCGTCAAAATCACCCGGTATCGTTCACAACAGTGTCCATCTCTGGCACACTGAGCTGAGAGAGCAATCATATCACTCTCTTCGTCACTCTCGTGCACGAAACCTCGAAACACGGCAGACATTTAAGTTCCGACACCATAAAGATTATTATCTAAATCTATCTCTAGCATCTAGACAATAGACATCCATCCCTAATCAAGATTCATGATGTTTATCTCTAACACAACACAAATCCAAACATAAATGCAAAAAGATCAAGGAAGACATCGATAATGATTTGTAAAGCAGATTTTATACAATATCAAGATCAACAAAGATACATATGTTCATAGTAAATATACAAACACCCAACAAGATAGAGTTTACAAAAAGAGGAAAAAGAGATAAACCAACACTTCTCGAGTTGTCAAGACGATTGATGAGAATCCACCTCCGATTCGACAAGATGCAAAATCCATGTGTTGTTATCAAGTTCTCTCATGAAGAAATGAAGATTGATGGAGTGGGAGCAAAAATTTCCCAAACCATCCCTAGAAAAATGTGTTTTTCCCTTATTTATAAACTGAAAAATTTGCAGACCGCGCTAAGCGCGCCCTCAAAAATAGTTAAACCGCCTGGACCGCGCTAAGCGCGCTACTCGCTGGAATTTGCTTCATCCTTGGGCCAGGAGCACGCTAAGCGCGCTCGTAGCATGCTTCAAAAATTGCACTTTCTTCCAAAGATGCTCCAAGCCTATTGGTTCAAATGGCACATCTTGGAGCCTTTATTTGCTCATTGCTCCAACAATGCTTTATCACCTACAAAATGAATGGAAAACTATCAATTGTTACACAAATGAACCAAAGACACAAATATATACTAACTACGTATTTATACACAAAGTGGGGTCTATTCAAACGATATTTACCAAAAAGTAATGATAAGTGCAACAAAACTTACATACAAAAATAGGTACATTTTGCACTTATCAACTCTCCCCAACTTACATAATTGTTTGTCCTCAAACAAAGCCAAACAACTTAAAAACACAAAAGCAAAATCCAAAGAATCATGAATAAACAAGTTTTTTATTAAACGGAAAACAAATGCAATGGTTCAATCGAAAATGGTACACACAAAATAAATACTTACCACTACCTACGACGATAACATAATCACGAAACAAATGCTAAATACAAAAGTCATGCCAAACATTCTAAAACAACACAAGTTCAAATGTGAATCACACCTAGCAAAAACAATCATCGGTAAATGAAAAACACAAAATGAGGTACTTTTCACTCACACAACAATCTTGCAAACAAAAGACTAAATTATGCAATCATCCAAAAATTCACAATGAACATACAAAGGCAAGAATCACAAGGACTTTCAGGGTTGTAATGCGGTCGGGTAACAAACAAGGGGCAATTTCTAAACGTAATTGAAACAAAAACTTGCCTAAACCTAAGGGAGTGATCAACTCACAAAAGTTCAAACACAAAATTTCAATCAAACTTCTTCCAAAATCCCAAGTGTTACACCAAACACAGAGAACTTATTAGCACAACATTATTCTACTCTTTTTGTTTTTCTTTTTCAAAGCTTTTTCAATTTTTGTTTCTTTCTTTTTCTTTTCTTTTCTTTTCTTTTCTTTTTCATATTTTTCTCTTTTTTCTTTTCTTTTTCAATCCTCATACAATCCAACCAATGAGTACACAATCATTCTCTCCCCAACTTGAATTCAACCGCACCATCATGTGAATACTCCCTACTTTCTAAGGCAAGGAAAAAAAATCCATACAACAACACAAAGTTGAGGTCCAAGAAAAAATAAAATCCATTCAAAAATAAGTGAACTAAATACTCATAGACAAGCATTAAGTTCAAATAAAAACATGGATCAAAAAGTTCAAAGGGGTTACGAATGCTCACACACTCACAAGGTGAATTGACTGTTTGGCTAAGGTGGTTGTGCTCAAAATGAAACAATTGCCTTGATCCTTTTCATGCTTTCACATAATCAACACAAACAAAAGATTAAGCATAATAAAATTCAGTTAAAACAAGAATATTGGTACTCCGAGCATATATGAACAATAGAAGGCTTCCTCACAAAAAGGGTGGGAACTAAAGTGATTCACAAAATGAACAAGAATACAAAAGAATGAATGACATGGAAGTTGTAAAAAAGTCTAAGTATCATGAATATGCTAAAGTCTAGAAAGCGATAAACACATACCTTGAACGTGTACAAAACTTTAAACACTATCATCACCACGCATTCGCAAGTTGAAACACTCAAAATCGGAAAATCACCGAATGCGACTTCAAGCAATCGAACCAAAATTTGAGTCCAAACAACAACAAAAAAATTAGTTATACTACGGTTATGTACTATCTAAAACCTAGGAGAAAGTGGGAAAAAGGAAGGCAAGTGAAACAAAAAGAAATCACTGGCTCATCTCAGCAGACCGTGCTAAGCGCACAGGACCGCGCTAAGCGGGCTATACCAGAAGCAGAAAAACAGGTGCATCAACAAGGTTCTGGTGTATGCCTCCACTTAACACCTACACAACTCAATTACAAAACATACAATATTTACACATACAAACTTCCTCAAGTTAAACACGACAAGCTTGAGGAAAACAAAACTTAACACCTTAACACGAACTACCATAAACATACTAAAAGAATGGGAGAAAAAACATTAGAAACTAACAATAATAAAAACATGTTTGTTTTACGTCATAAGCTCGACGCCTATTATAAACAAACCAACACGTTGCTTCAGAAGAACCAAATGCTTTCACTCCCGCCTTTGCTCTCATCTCTTCGAGCTCTAACCGGAACTACACATCTAACCACACTGTTGGCAAACGTGAAGAGAAACAAATATATACGCTATATTCACAATTATGCAAAACATGTAAAATTCACAAATATGGTAAACATATACAAGTATCAATATAATCAAGTGAGAATAGACAATATATACGATATCTACAAAACTCAAAAACAAAGAAACTATCGCAATGCGATTCAATATCAAAACCAATCCCTGGCAACGGCGCCATTTTGTTGGGAGTGGTATAGCGGCAAGCAACAAAAAAATTTGGAAGTATTTTTTCGAGAATTATCGTGTCCACAGAGATCCATTCTACTGAACTGCCATTCGACAATTTAAATGTTAATGAGTTTGGGTTAAATAGGTTTAAAGCGTAAATGCGAAAAAGTAAATAAGAACATAAAAAGTATACATTCCTCAGAGAAAAGAAACTTATCAAGCATACATATAATCCCCTCGTCACAAATATAAATTTATCGATCAGTTATACTCAACCTACAATACTCGTCAAAATCACCCGATATCGCTCACAACAATGTCCATCTCTGGCACACTGAGCTAAGAGAGCAACCGTATCACTCTCTTCATCACTCTCGCGCACGAAGCCTCGAAACACGGCAGACATTTAAGTTCCGACACCATAAAGATTATTATCTAAATCTATCTCTAGCATCTAGACAATAGACATTCATCCCTAATCAAGATACATGATGTTTATCTCTAACACAACACAAATCCAAACATAAATGCAAAAAGTTCAAGGTAGACATCAATAATGATTTGTAAAGCAGATTTTATACAATATCAAGATCAACAAAGATACATATGTTCATAGTAAATATACAAACACCCAACAAGATAGAGTTTACAAAAAGAGGAAAAAGAGATAAACCAACACTTCTCGAGTTGTCAAGACGATTGATGAGAATCCACCTCCGATTCGACAAGATGCAAAATCCATGTGTTGTTATCAAGTTCTCTCATGAAGAAATGAAGGTTGATGGAGTGGGAGCAAAAATTACCCAAACCATCCCTAGAAAAATGTGTTTTTCCCTTATTTATAAACTGAAAAAGTCGCAGACCGCGCTAAGCGCGCTATGGGCGATAAGCGCGCCCTAAAAATAGTTAAACCGCCTTAACACCGCGCTAAGTGTGGTTGGACCGCGCTAAACGCACTACTCGCTGGAATTTGCTCCATCCTTGGGCCAGGAGCGCGCTAAGCGCGCTCGTAGCATGCTTCAAAAATTGCACTTTCTTCCAAAGATGCTCCAACCTTATTGGTTCAAATGGCACATCTTGGGGCCTTTATTTGCTCATTGCTCCAACAATGCTTTATCACCTACAAAATGAATGGAAAACTATCAATTGTTACACAAATGAACCAAAAACACAAATATATACTAACTACGTATTTATACACAAAGTGGGGTTTATTCAAACGATATTTACCAAAAAGTAATGATAAGTGCAACAAAACTTACATACAAAAATAGATACATTTTGCACTTATCAGATTTACCCCCCTTTCAAAAAATAATTTTGGATTACCCCCCTGAAATTTTGGGGTACCCCCCTAAGCGTGTAAAAACCAGGGGGTAAATAAAAAAAAAATTTTATAAGGGAGTAATTTTTCTACCTAGGGAGCAAAAGACTTAGAATTTTAAAATTTCAGGGGAGTAATCCAAAAAACTTTTTTTAAAAGGGGGTAAATCAAAACTCGTCTATATTGCAGATGGGTAAATGACTATTAACCCTTTATGAAATATATTAATCTCAATATCAAAGAAATAATTATATATTTTAGACTTAGACGAATTACTAGCTGAATTGTGAACAAAAGAATTGTTCGTGTAAGTATAAAAACAATTTTAAAACTATAACTTTGATTTAATTAGAATACTTCCTAAAATAATTAAGCTTTAAAACATATAAAGTTTTTTAAACTTGGTGCCAAAGAAAAACAAATTAATGTTAGTGTTCATTCAAAAGACTTCATCCAACAAAAGACATTCAAAAGACTTCATCCAACCAAAAGACCTCTTAAAATACTTCACAAAGAGTTATTTGGATTGAGTTTGATTCATAAGTACTATCACAGAATATGGTATAAAGGTATTATTAAAATATGAATGATCAGTATTTTATATATATATATATATATATATATATATATATATATATATATATATATATATATATATATATATATATTTGTAATATTTAAATTTAAAGTGTGTAATTCAGAACAAATTAATAAGATAGCGCTATAGTTGTTCTATAGTCGAAGATGATGAATAATTAAGACACAATAATAAATCAATAAACATCGTATATAAAATTTCTCACACATGTAGAAACCTTGAGGATCAACAACAAATATAAGATGACAAATTGAACAATTAAAGACACAAAGGAACACTGATATTTTAACGTGGAAAACCCCTCATTATAAGATTAAAAACCATGAGTCGTGCAAACCAAAGAAATAGCTCCGCTATAATCAATCAAGGGTGCAAGAGAGTCTTAAAGTGATTCACAAACTAGTGTTAACAACCGCAAATCATAAAACAAACTAGCTTACAAATAAGAATAAAAAAGCTGAAAAATTTACTCAAATCTGCAGTTTCAGTGCGAAGCATATATCTCTCGCCTCAAACTTTGTTTTGAAATTATGAACTGTCAAAAGTTAGATACAGGTGTTGCGAACCTGCCCTCTAAATTTGAGTTTAATCTGACGGTTAACAAATTGGGAATCGTTAAGTTAGTGAGACTGGTTGCAGAAAAACGAGAATCAATTTCTCTCCTCTTTTCTCTCTTTTAAATCCTTATTTTCTCTCTATCTCTCTCAACCCTAAATTGATCATATCCACTTAAATAAGTGAGATAAATGAGCTAATCATATATGGGTCTTTCTCCACATAAGAAGAGAGCTCAAACCCAACAAATCTCCCCTCACAACTACGTGGAGGAAATCGCCAAATCGGTGATATCACAACAAGCTTCAAATTTCCCTCTTGGTAATGCTTTAGTCATCATATCGGAATCATTATCTTTTGTATGAACTTTAGCTAACTCCAACAACTTAGCATTCAAAACATCATGTATCCAATGATATCTCACATCAATGTGTTTGGACCTATTATGAAAAGTCAAATTCTTACCAAGATGAAACTGAGTAATGCTTCTGAAACTGAGTAATGTCAACTCATGCTCAGAAATCACGGGACTCGAGAATAGTTGATATTATCTTCAAAAGATTGTGTTGTACTTGTTTCGCAGAAGATTTCTCTGGACATAGGTCGTGTTCAGCGGAAAACTCTATGGCTACGAGTTCTAACACCTGCTTTATTGGAAAAAAGATGTACAAGAAGATTTGATCTAAATATAGCCGTTGAGCTACTGCAACGACTCTATTTCTTCAGCTATAAAAGAAGAAGAAGAATTGAAGTTCAACCAAGAGAATAGCAACTAGAACTGAAATATACACGCACTTCACACAACTTGTAACAGTTCAAGAGAAGCTAATCTGTTAGGAGTTCTTATTCTTGTTTAGGTTAACAATCCTTAGTGTTAAAGAGTGTTGTATTATATTTGAACTCCTTTGATTATTAATCAAGTGTTGTTTTATGTTATTCCTTCTCTAAACAGTCAGTTTAGATAAAAGTCTCTTGCCGTGAGCTTGAGCAGTGAGATCTTGGATTCGTGGAATTTGAGCAGGAAGTCTTGAATTCGATGGGTTTAAGCAGGAAGTATTTGACTGGAGGTCTAAGCAAGGAAGTCTTGAACCTGAGGGGTTTAAGAAGAAAAGTATTAGGACCTGAGGATCTAAGCATGAAGTCTTGATCAAGTGTTGATTAAGCAAGGTAGTCTCAGGCTGAGGGTCTGAGCAGAAAATTCTTATACTTGAATGTATAAGCAGTTGTAATATGGTTGATTATAGTGGAAATCTCTTGTGCTGCAAGGGGACTGGACTACTCTCTATTGGAGAGGAAATAGGATAAATTTTGTGTGTTCTTTGCCTATTTATTTACTTCTGTCTTTCTATCCGCTGCATTTATTCATCAAAGTTTAAACTTTTGTTTAGATTCTTAACTCTGATCAGAAGTAGAAAACATTTGGCAAACACAATTCAACCCTCCCCTTCTTATGTATTTTTCTCACCTTCAAAAATTTCTTAAACCATAGTAACTCTTTGCATGCTTCGGTAATTACAATGAACACGACCTCTATAGTAGACAATGTTATAAACTTTTGCAATCTAGACTGCCAAGCCATGGCCCCCTTGCAAATTTTATCATGTAGCCCAAAGTGGACTTTCTGGAATCAATGTATCTAACCACATCAGAGCCAGAGTACCCCACTAGAGTAAGCTTATCTCCTCCAAAACAAAGCCTTGTAGAAGTAGTACCACGAAGATACTTTAAAATCCATTTTATAGTGTTCCAATGCTCTCTACCTGAATTTGACAAAAATATACTAACTCTACAATAATTATGTGCTATATCTGGTCTTGTACACACCATTTCAAACATCAAACCACTCACAGTAGACACATAAAGAACAAATTTTATATCAAATGCTTCATCTTCACTTGAAGGACTTTGATTTGAACTCAGCTTGAGATGAGTAGCAAGAGAAGTGCTTACCGCCTTAGAACCTTCCATTTTGAATTTTTGCAGCACTCTTTCGATATAATGTTCTTGTGACATCCAAAATTTCTTCTCTTTTCTGTCATGCATGATTCTAATGCCAAAATTCTATTTAGCCGATCCCATGTCTTTCATGGAAAATGACTCTCTCAATTGCTTCTTTAACCTGTTAATGTTAGAAATACTTTTTCCTACAATAATCATATCATCAACATATAACAACAGGATAATGAAGTCATCGTTATAAAATTTCCTAACAAAGATGCAATGATTTGAAGTAGTCTTATGGTATCCTTGATCACACATAACAGACGCAAACATCTTGTACCACTGCCTTGGAGCTTACTTCAACCCATATAAACTCTTTCTCAATCTACACACATGATCTTCTTTGCATTTAACTTGAAAACCATCAGGTTGTTTCGCGTAGATCTCTTTCTCCAAATCACCATGAAGGAATTCCGTTTTCATATCCATTTGCTCAACCTTTAAATCATGAGTAGCAACCAAACTCAACACAGTTCTAATTAATGACATCATTACAACAGGTGAGAAAATATCATTAAAATCAACACCTTTTCTTTGATGGAAACATTTCACCACTAATCTAACTTTATATCTTGGAGCCTTAGAGTTACTCTCATGTTTAACTCTATAAATCCACCTATTTTCAAAAGCCCTTTTGCTTTTATGAAACTCCACTAAATCATAAGTGCAATTATCATGCAATGATTTCATCTCATCATGCATTGCATCCAACCACTTTTTATTTTCATCATTATCCATGGCCTCTTAAAAACACTCAGGTTCACCCTCATCAGTCAAGGTCACATACTCATCAAAATTATACCTTGTAGAAGGTTATCTCTGCTTGTTAGACCTCCTAAGTTAAACTTGAGATGATTCTGGAGCTTCACCAAGATTCTCATCCTGTGACATATCGCTCTCCCTTTCACCATCATTAGTTGGAATATTTACCTCATCTACAAGTTGTTAATCATCAACATAATCATATGACTCACTATTGTGATCATCACCACCAATAGCATCCAAATTATGATTAGGTAACCGAAGTGGATCAACATTAGACAAACTAATATCTTTCTTGGGTGTAGCCTTATCTACCTTATCAATGTCTTCAGTAGTTTGGTCTTCCATAAACACCACATCGCAACTTTGAATAAGCTTCTTACCTACAAGATTATACAACCTATAACCAAACTCATATTGCTCATAGTCGATAAAGATACATTGTTTTGACTTTGCATCCAACTTGGATCTTTCATCCTTTGAAATATGCAGAAAAGTCTTACAACTAAAGAATTTCAAATGATCATACTTGACATTCTTTCCAAACCAAAATTTTGTTAGGAACTTCACTGTTCAAAGCAATAGTAGGAGTGAGATTAAGAACATGCACTACCGTGTAAAGTGCCTTGCCCCAATACTGGTTAGGCAACTTAGCTTCAGAAAGCATACACCTTACTCTCTCTCAATTAGTGTTCGATACATCCTCTTAGCTAAACCATTCAATTGAGGAGTTTTAAGAGGATATTTTTCATTTGCAACACCATGCTGCTTGCAATAGGGATCAAATGGTCCACAATACTCTCCACCATTGTCTGAACGAACAAATTTCAACTTCTCACCTGTCTGCCTCTCAACCAAAGCATATAATTCTTTGAACTTTTCCAACACTTGGTCTTTTGTCTTCAAGGCATAAACTCATAGTTTTCTGGAACAATAATCAATAAAGGTACCAAAATGTATTGCACCACTAAAGGATTTTACCTTTAATGGAACACAAACATCATAATATATCAATTAAAGCAACTTTGGCTTCCTTGAGGGATGATGACTCTTGAAAGATACTCTAGTCTATTTTACCAGCCATGCAATGAGAACACTTCTCCAAATCTGCTTTCTTTAATCTAGGAAGAGCATCCTTTTTGGCCAAAAAATTCAACCCATTTTCACTAATATGACTAAGTCTTCAGTGCCACAAAGATGCTTTCATGTCGATATCATTCACACTGTCCCTAGCAACCAAAGTTATTGTCCAATACGGTTTAGAAAGATTTTCCCCTATAGCCACAACTAAGTTACCTGTGTTGAGTTTCCACTTTCCAAAACCAAAGTGATTGTCATAACCACAATCATCAAATATATTCACAGAGATTAGATTAAAACGGATCTGGAGCATGTTTGATACCTCTAAGCAACAATTGCATTCCCATGTTGGTATGCAAGCAAACATCACTAACACCAATTACCTTATATACACCATCATTACCCATTTGCAACACTCCAAAATCACCAGAAGTATACGATGTGAAGAAATCCTTCCTTAGTGTAACATACAATGTAGCACCATTGTCAACTATCCACATGTTCTCGTCTGATACAAGATTAACAGACTTGTGATCACTGATAATAACAAGATCATCACTAGTAGAAGTAGTAGCACGATCATCATCATGATCTTCATGGTCTCTTTGTTTAGACTTACCCTTCTTGCCTTTGTTATATATTTTCCTCTAATAGCAATACTTCTGTACGTGTCTTATTTTATGAGAATAATGACACTCTAGATTCTTATATCATAACTTGGACTTGCTTTTTCTATTCTCTCTACAACCCTTTGGTTCCTCTTTATGACTCTTCCCCCTATTTTCAGTGACAAGTACCTCAGATTGAGATGAAGAACCTTATGCCTTCCTTCTCATCTCCTCATTAAGAATATCACCCTTAGTCGTTTCCAAAGAAACAGCACCTCTAAGAGCATAACTTGTGATAGAAACCCGAAACGTCTCCAAAAACTCTAGTAAAGATAGCAATAGAAATAGTCCCAAAAGTTCATCATCAAATTTGATACTCATTCTTGACACCTGATCAAGGAGCCCTTGAAATTCACTCAAGTGATCTGAAATAGAAGTCATCTCCTTATACTTCAAACTTATAAAGCTATTCAACAAGAACAATTTATTATTCCCTGATTTAAAGGCATACAGGGACTCTATCTTCTTCCACAAAGTTTTTGCATGTGTTTCATTAGCAATATGATTATAAACATTATCTTCTACATATTGTCGAATAAAACCACATACCTATTGATGTTCAAACTCTCATTCTTCATCAGACACGGAATCTGGCTTTGCGAAACTAAAAGCTGGTAAATGCAATTTCTTCACAAATAGTAAGTCTTTCATCTTGCCCTTCCATAAATGTTAATTAGAACCATTCAACAATACCATCTTCATATTTGTATTTGACTCCATAATTCAAACAAGTAAAATAGCCTTTAACCAAGAGCTCTGATGCCACTCTGATAGGAAATTAAGACACAATAATAGACTAATACGCAATAGATATAAAATTCCCCACATTTGTAGGAACCTTAAGGATCAACAACAAATATAAGGCGACAAATTGAAGAAATAAAGGCACAAAGAAACACCGATATTTTAACGTGGAAAACCCCTCAATATGAGAGTATAAACCATGAGTCGTCTAGACCAAAGAAATATTTCCACTATAATCAATTAAGGGTACAAGAGAGTCTTAAAGTGATTCACAAACTAGTGCTAATAACCGCAAATCACAAAGCAAACTAGCTTACAAATAAGAATCAAAAAGCTGAAAAAATTATCAAAATCCGCAGCTTTTGTGCGAAGCATAAATCTCTTGACTCTGACTTTGCTTAGAAATTTTAAACAAGCAAAAGTTAGATACATGTGTTGCGAACCTTCCCTACAAATTTGAGTTCAATCCGACGGTTAACGAATCAGGGATCGTCGATTTAGTGAGACTGATTGCAGAAAAATGAGAATAAGTTTCTCTTTTTTTTTCTCTCTTTTGATTCCTTGTTTTCTCTCTATCTCTCTCAATCATAAATTAATCTTCTCCACTTAAATAAGTGAGACAAATGAGCTAATCATATTTTGGACTTTTCTCTGTATATGAAGGGATCGTCTCCTTGTATCAAAAGTCTTCCTAACAATGTGGTGGTTAGGCCGTATGTTCTGTTGTAGTGCCCGCAACGGCGATACAAGTGTATGTGGATGAAAGAGTTTTAGCTTGAAGAAGAGTATAGTGAATAGACTCACACTTGAGGGGGAGATTGTTGTGTACAAGTGTGAGTGGAAGTCTCACATTGCTTAGAAAAGTGGTGATTGAACACTTTATAAGTGAGAAGACTCGTACACCTATCACCTTAAGATTTTGGGTGAATATATGGTGTCTCTCTCACTTGTGTGTTGCTCTTAATCCAATGTGGATGCTCCTCATAATAACCCAGCAGCATGCGTAAGTAATTTGGTCAAAATGCCTGAACTAATTTTTTATATATTTATCTACTATAATTTGTATTTACGTACGTACCTGTTTCAATAATTTGATCCTATCAAAACGGTTACTCTTGTGGAAAAAATATAGTTATTAAAATTGATGATTACACAAAGTTCACTTGGGTTTTATTTAAATAAAAAAAATGGGCTTTATGGTTATGGACTTACGTTTTCTCTTAAAAAAAATCCAAAATCAGAAAATCACTAATGTTATTTTCATAAGTAATGATGGAGGAGAATTCGAAAACTCTCCCTTCAAATTATTCCTCGATTAAAATGGTATATTACTGAATTTTTCTTTTCTAAATACTCAGAGCATCCACATCCATGCCACCCAACTTGGTGGTATAAATGGACCCCACATAATATAATATATTATTTCACATTTCCCAATTAATTAAACCACTCAACTTTATTTTTCAAATATCCATATCACTCATCTAAAATTCTAAAATGGGTCCCACTAAATTTATATTATATTCCAAATTTATATTTTATATTAATATATAAATATATAATTTAAACAAATTTATTCAATTATATCAAAATGTATTAAAAAGGAATTAATATATATTTAAAATAAATAAAAATATCCAAAAATAAATAAATAAAAGAAAAATAAAAATACATTGAAAAATTCTTAAACGTTAAACCAAACTAGTAGTAGAAAATATACTAAACATGCAAAAAATATACTAAACATTTAAAATAATTTTTAGTTATGGTTATTCTCATGTCCAAAATGTTTCCATATATGTTCTATCAAGTCTTGTTGAAGGTGTCGATGAATTTCCTTGTCGCGAACATGATGTCTTCTGCGTAGAAACTCCTGAAAATCATTATTAGAATCATCTGGTGGTGCGGTCGGGTCATTGCCTAAATGCTCATAAGAATAATCAAAATTGCCACCATATGTGGCACGTTCATCTTCAACAATCATGTTGTGCAATATGATGCACGTATCCATTATACGCTTCAATGCATCCAAGTGCCAAGGTCGAGCTGGGTTACGTATGATCGCAAATCGAGATTGGAGAACTCCAAATGCTCGTTCGATATCCTTTCTTGCACCTTCTTGATGTTGGGCAAATAATTTTCTCTTATCCCCTTGTGGCATTGAGATGCTTTTCACAAATGTTGCCCATTCAGGATAAATTCCATCTGATAGATAATAACCCATGTTGTATTCAGTATCATTAACTGAATAATGGACCTCAGGAGCTCGCCCTTGCATAACATCGTTGAACACATCAGATTGGTTCAACACATTGATATCGTTATTTGAACCAGCTACCCCAAAGAATGCATGCCAGATCCATAAGTCTTGTGAAGCGACTGCTTCAAGCATAACTGTAGGCTTACCATGATCACCTCAAACATGTTGTCCTTTCTAAGCAACAGGGCAATTTTTCCATTCCCAATGCATACAATCAATGCTCCCCAACATACCTGGAAAGCCACGTGCCTCCCCCATTTGCAGCAGACGTTCGATGTCTTCAACAGTCGGCTTTCGCATATATTGTGATCCAAATACACTAATAACACCTCTTGTAAACTTATCAACACATTTTAGTGTTGTTGTTTCACCAATTCTCAAATAGTCATCTACACTATCAGCAGATGATCCATATGCCAACATACGAATAACTGCAGTGCATTTTTGTAGTGGTGAAAGACTTGATCGACCAGTTGCATCAATCTTAAGCCAAAAATACTCATCATGTTGACCAAGAGCTTCAACAATACAAAGGAATACATGTTTATGCATTCGATATCTTCGACGAAACTGCTCGTCTGTGTACACTGGTGCTTCTGAAAAATAGTCATTGAATAAATGCTCATGCCCTTCTTCACGTTTCCTCTCTATATTCCTTATTCGGCGTCTAGGCCTACTAAAACTTGCAACTTCTTCTTGCGCTTCACTTTCAAAGTAAAGTCTCACAAGTTCTTCATCTATGCCATCATTCATATAATCCATAAACATTTTTGCAATGTGGGAAGGGTTGGATGGATCCATGTGAAGATAATTCTAATATTGGATTAAGAGGAAGACAAGTTAGAAAAGAGTGTGAAGCTTATTACTCATGTTAAGAGTATTTATAGGGCGATGTATAACGGCTAGTTTGAATAACGGCTAGTTTGAATAACGACTAGTTTGAATAACGGCTAGTTTGAATAATATTGAGTTTGAATAACTACTAGTTTGAATAACGACTACAAATTGAATACTAAAAATACATAGGAAACTAAAAATAACTAGTGATATACTAAAAACTATTCAACATACATAATCATATTAATCAAGTCCATATTCTCTTCTAATCACGTCACACAATAACTCATGAGCTTGCAGTTGTCTTGAATCCATGTATGATGTATCTTTTGAAAGTATTTGCAAATCATTGATCTTCAATCTTACCATATCTCTCTCTCAGCCTTATGCTTCTCTGCATCGACTCTTTTCTTCTCTATCTCAACTTTTTCACCCTCAATGCGCGCATAATCACGTGCAAATTGTGACATCAATTCATTTTTCTTTTGGAACTCGTCTTGCAAAGTATTAAATTTGACATTGGGTGTTGATATTTCCACTAGCTTTTCTTTCTTTTTTCTTTTTGCTACCTTTTGACCGATTGGTCGACGTAAAGAAGAAGGTGATGGTGGATTGCATTCGTTGCTTGTTGGTGTTGGGGGGTTAGAAGATGACGAATATGCTCCAGACGCCGAATTCTTTGTTCTTTTTGTAGAAGGTTCTGATGAACCTGCAAGCCATTTGGGTTCATCTTTCAATAATTTCCATGCACTCTCAAATGTAAATTTTTCACGCTCATCTTGGTAATAAATATCATATGCAGTTGAAATGATATTGCTCTCGGAGCTCCCACTTTTTTTTAAATTCATGGCTTACTTGTAGCACCCAAAAAATTTATTAACAGAGGGGTTAATCTTTTTATGCCAACGACCTTTTAATGTCATTGGTTTCCTCTCTTGAAAATTCTTGTCGCGATGCTTATTATAAGCTTCACCAATCCTCTTCCAAAAGCTGTCTCCTTTTTTATCAACCCCAATAGTTGGATCCTTTGAAATATTGAGCCATGACTAAATGAGAAGCTCATCCTCCTTTGGTTGAAATCTTGTTTTCGGCATATTTACAACCGATGTGATTCCAACATCTTCATCAAGGTTGATAGTTTCCAAACCATCTTGAGTGCAAAATTGTGGTATTTCGGACTCTTGGTCATTTGATTTCACACCACTAGTACCTATATGAATTTCATGAGGCATAATAGGATTAGTTGATTGAGATGAAAGTTGTTGATATTGATTTGGAAAATGTGATATATGATGTGTGGAATTTCTAAAGTATGGGTTATTTTGTGGATTTGGAATAAAAGTAGGATTTTGAAATTTTGGATGGTGTGAATTTTTATTATGAGATGCATTTTCAACTGTAGAAGTACTTCCACCAGTTTCCAAGCGCATGTTCTTTGTAAGCTTCAAGACTCTACAATCATCCCAAATATAAGACGCATTGATGGTTGCATGGATAATATCAGATCTAGTACCTCTTGGTATGACGGGGAGAATTTGTCTGAAGTCACCACCAAACACAACAACCTTACCTCCAAATTTTTTTTTAGATGCATTTGGCAATCAACTCATAATATCTTTTAAGGATTTGTCAAGAGACTCAAAGAAAAACCTGTTAGCCATAGGAGCCTCATCCCATATGATAAGATCTGTCATATTTAGAAGCTCGGCAAGATCATCCTTTTTGTTAATGTTGCAAATAGAAGTTTCTAAAGTAGGGACTGGAATCTTAAATCTAGAATGAGTTGTTCTTCCACCTGGTAACAATAAACTTACAATCCAACTTGAGGCAACAGGCAAGACAATCTTTTTCTTAGACCGAAGTGCTGCTGATAAAGTGTTCCACATAAAAGTCTTACCAGTCCCACCGTAGCCATATAAAAAAAGGACACCGCCTTGTTGCCTTTCGACAGCATCCATGATTTCGTTAAAAATCCCTCTTTGCTCATCTACAAATAAGAGAAGATTCACATAGATGTCAATGCTATGTGAATGAATCTTTATTTTAAACAACTTAACTTGCAAAGAAAGTTTACCTGTAAGAGAAGAGCACAAATTTAAAAAAATTTGTTCTTGAGCAACAGGATCATATTGACGCTCATCATAAAGAAGTCTATTTCCTACATCCACAACCACATAATCTCTTGGATATGGCATTGTCTTGTAGTCATTCAAACTTCTGTTATTATTCTGTAACAGTTTTTCAATTGCCACCAGTGTAAGTTCTTTGAGCTCCTCATCAGTTAGTGTCAAACCTATGGTAAAATAAGAAATTAATACAGCACATACGAAACCGACGTAGAAATATATTGCAACGTAATTTAAATATAAACCGACATAAATACAACAAACCAAAATTGTATTTAAAAAAAAAAAGCATGGCAGCCACTGGTTGCGGTTAAACTATATTTTAAAGCATACTGCAAGACAGCCCTAGGTTGTGTTTAAACTATTATTTTAAAGCAGACTGCAAGGCAGCCCCAGGGTGCGTTTAAACTTTCTTTTAAAGCAGACTAATAGGCAGCCCCAGGGTGCGTTATTACTTTCTTTTGAAGCAGACTGCAAGGGAATAAGTTGTCAACTTACTGTTTCATGCTCCAAATGTTAATGGTTTGGAGATGCTACTATGTTTTCCTGAATACTTTAGAAAATGTAACTCTTTGCAGCATAACTTTGTAATACTTTATTATATAATAGTTGTCATGCTTTTAAATAATGCAAGGGTAGCATGTTGCAGCAGATAGAAGTATATATATGCTTCAGCTAAAAATAGAACCAGAACCTAGGTAATGAAAAAAAATTGTCATCTTATATAAAGGCAAACAGGGTATATCCCTTGCAGTCTGCTTTTAAAGAAATTTGTAACGCATCCTGGGGCTTTCTATTAGTTTGCTTTAAAAAAATGTTAATGGTTTGGACATGCTACTATGTTTTCCTTTATACTTTAGAAAATGTAACTCTTTGCAGCATATGTTGTAATACTTTATTACATAATAGTTATCATACTTTTAAATGATGCAAGGGGAGCATGTTGCAGCAGATAGAAGTAGAAAGAAGGTTCGTCTAAAAATAGAACCAGAATCTATAAAATTCACAAAAATTGTCTTCTTATATAAAGGCAAACACGGTATAATGGTAACGTACAACACGATTTTAACTTGCAAAAAATAGTGATGCCAGTGTCATATATGCAGTGTCATTAGTTGTAAACAAATGGAATAGAAAACTTAAATATAGTAAAAATTTTGATACCTTGATTTCTTGTCAACATTCATTGTTCACAGAGAATACCATTTGATAAATACATCCATGTCTTTCTCCATGCATGTTCGGGTCTATTCATGGATGAGGAAGACAACATCGTTACAAATAACTTACGTAAGAAGAAACCGGAACCCCAAACATGTGCCTCTTTAATTGCCTCAACAAATTCCCTATCATCTTGTAGAAATCCCATAGCAAAGCATGCTCCTCTAAAATTTTTATATTGTTTACCATCAACTTTCTTGATATCTTCATAACACAATGGCCCTTTCTTGATAGTTAGCATCATCCTTAAATAAAACAGTTCACCCGTACTTTGAGGAACCCAAATAAGACGACCAATGGTATACCCTTGTTTCCTTGGCTTCTAACTCCTACTTCGCTTATGATAAACAAATTTAGAAACAAAGTCACCATAAGTTAGTAATCTTGCTTCTTCATAAGTTTTGTTTGCCTCAAACCAAGCTGTAAACATTGATTCGGTTACGCTTGGTTTGAGTAAAACGTTACCAACTTGCTCGTAGTCTTTGTAGTAAACCGAGTTTTCATCTTCCATGTGAAAATATAATCTCTCAATGGCTGGCTTTCTACCGTGTATGGAATAAGAAAATATCCTCCAACATGCTTCACTCGGGGAGATGTATCGACAATCCAAATATTGCTTGATTTCATCAATGTTGTTTTTTTCTTGACCTTGTATGACATCAGAAATTCTATCAGAACCTTTGTTAATGTATTTGAAAAGGTATTTGATAGAAGTACTTTGATTGCACCATTCCATGTTGATGTGGGCTTCGTACTTCAATAATAAACTTGGGTTGTGAGGAACTACATGACCACTATGTAGAATGACCCCGTTTTTTTTCAATTGTGTTTCCGTTGTTTCTTCTCCTATAAACAGGATAGCCATCTTGGTCCACTATAGTTGTTGGTTGAAATTTCTTTGGGAAAAACTTGGAGCATTTTCTATCTTTCATGCAAGGAGAGTTAAGATTTGCCAAACCATAAGGACCATGAACCATATGAGATTTAACCAAATTGTACCACCGAGGCTGTTTCAAGGGATCAGGAACCTCAGCACTAATGATTCTGTCAATGTCTTCAGGAGCTGGATATTTGTTTGAAGTATGCAAAAAGATCAAGATATGTGCATGTGGAAGTCCTCTCTTCTGAAACTCAATCGTGTACATATCTAGCATTGGAAGTACACAACTATTAGAAGTACATAAAGTATTAAAGTATACTCGTCACAGTAGTATAATAAACTAATAGTGTAGAGGAAGAATTAACTCACATGCTAGGACTTTGCCTAGGACACCTTTCTTGGTTAAATCTGATAGAAGTTGATCAAACTTGATTTTGAATACTATTGAAATGATATCAGGCCGATCTGGTGGTTTCAAATGAAGAGGTGCAAGTACTCTTTGAAACTCAGGCCAATTTGGATTCCAAGTAAATGTTATGAATAGATCAGTAAATCCAACTTTACTACAAATAGCCATCCCATCATAGTACAATTGATCTATAAACCTACGGCCGCCAATAAAGGACAAGGGAAAACAACTCTTTTACCTATGCTTGAACCCGAAGTTTGACTTTGATCGCCTTCTTCATTTAGAGATTTGTACTTGGACACCTGAAGCTTTGGTTGATTTTTGCGAACCCATTCTAATTTCTCTTATTCAAACATTGTGTATCCATCTACCAGAAATTGTTGGAACAACCTTCGTGAACATAACAAAGTCTTAGCTTCAGTTATTCTGGTTTGGATGCGATATGAAAGCCATTCTCTAATTGTTAGCCTATTTCTTATGCTATTCACATGGAACGGCCTGTCTCTATGAGCAATATTCAGTCTATATCCGTCTTTACCATACGGAAAAGTCAAAGGATACTGGAAAGCCATGTAACTCGCATGGAGCTCATTGATTCTCTGAAGTCCTCCTCCTTTTGTTTGCATTATTATATCCCTCATTTCTGCCGTGTCAATATCACCGACTACTAACGCAGCAACTTCAGAAACCGTTGGTTGATTATATACTCTCCCATCCATGGATCTATCAGAAATGAGTCTCAGCTTCAAGTTTTCAGTATCACCGTTATATAACCACTGTTTTGCCATTTGAAAACACTTTGCATGAGGATTGTGTTCATACAGCATTGCAAACAATTGTTGTACAACTAAGGGATCAATGTTCTTGGTGTTCCTAAGGATGAGAAGTGTATCAAAATGGTTAGCAATGATTATATAGTAATAATATATTTCATGAACTGGGATCTATGACATACAAATCTCAGTGTTCAATAAAAGAACTTTACCTCAACCCTTGCATTCTATTTCAGACCTTATTTTCCGTGTCATAAATATATAATTGAGCAAACTTAGGTGGTTAACCATCAGGAGGTAGCAAACTTCCAATTCGATGACACGTCTGACCTTGTATCCTTAGTGTTGGAGGTCCACGTCCATTGTTAAAATGATTATCCAACTTTTCCCCAGGTGATCATATTGTAAGTTCGGATCTGTTACTGAAACTTCTTGCTAACTAAATTATCGTGATCAAACAAAAGCTTTGCAAGTACTCCTGGGGGTTGTTTTAGTTTTAGGATTTCAACTTTGCCATTCCGACAACACAGCATAAACTTCGGATTGGCTGAGTGCTTACTCTTGTGCATCCTCTCTTGATACCACATAATGGCATTACAATAACGACATTCAATAAGAGGGTCTCCGATGTCATAATAATCTACAGAAGCAATGAGTTTATCAATCACTGACCAGATTTTAAAAATTCCATTCAAGGGTTTAATATCACAACAAATGGTGTAACAATGGCATACCTTCAGAAGTTCTGTCTGAATTGGCATGAATTGTAAAAGGTGCTTCGACGTCATCTGATTCTGAATCGAACTCATCTTCAGATAGATATGCTATTCATGAACAATATAGTTATATGGATAGCATTGACTGTTTGGATTATTTAATAGTATTTGAGTCAATAAATTGTTAGGACAGTCCTTAACCAAGTCATATACTTACTTGTAAAAGGGTCATAGTCGGAATCATTCTCGGAGTCGCTATTAAAATCTAAATTGACTGTAGGTGTAAAAATAGGACATGGAGCCTCAGATCTTTGTCTGGGAATATCTGTAGAATGTGAGACTGGTGTAGCCGAAGGGAAAACCGGTTGTTAATTTTCACGGGATACGTTCTGATCATGGACAATCTTTCTAAGGACTCTGCAGTTTCTGTCCAAAATGGTTACAGTGATGAGCAAGGATTATGTAGATTATATTTCAAAATCATAAAAGTGAGTAAAACATATTAGTTGTTACATTTTGGTTACATGTACCTAGTTTCTGAGACTATTCTGGGTGTTCCTAAAGAACTGTCATTCATTTGATTGTTTGCTTTATTTGGAAAAGTTTAGCTCAAGTTAAACGCCAGATTTGGAACTCCAACTGTCCTACGTCTGCCTTTCCCTGGTTTGTTTATGGTCTAAATTCTGTTTACACAAACAGAACAGCTCACAGTTGGTTTACATACATGAAGGTATAGTGAATTTACATTGGTGTGACATAAAAGTAACAGAACTAACATCTTTCTGGCATAGTGAATTCACAGTTGAAATCAAGAACATGTTGGTTTAATTAGCTTACAGCCAGTTTGTTTATGTTAAGATAATAAAGTTCACAAAATAAGACCACAACCAACAGCAGTAATGCAGAAAAAATCAAACATTTATATGAACCATACTGTGGTTGAGTTTCAGCACAGTATGATTGGTTAGTCTCGCACAGGACTACATCACTATGAATTGGAAGTCCATTGTTTGGCAGGCTGATGTTTTCTGGTAGTTCAGAGTTTACTCCAAAAATGCAATGAGGCAGTATGACAGTTTGGGAGGATTTGTAATGCCGATAAAACAAAAAACTTTATAATTGAGAAATTCAAACAAAAAAAGTAATGCAGTCTTCATCCAACAAAAGTATAATAACAAAAGTGTTTTACTCAGTATATTTAATGAACATTTACCTAGCTTGTGAGCTTGAACCGGGTGTTGCGTTAGAAGTAGCAGTTACTTCAATGTTTCTGTTAATAGGACTGTTTATGCCAGAATTAAACGCGCGAATTGGAATACCCAAACGTTTCCTAGGCCTGCCCCGACCTTTTTTTGTAGTGCTTGGATTTCTGTTAACACCATTATAAGCAAAAGTTTGTCATTATAACAAAATATGCGGTTGAAACATGTAGATACACGCTCAACATTTTTACCATTGCTCAATGTAGAGTACAATACATGTTACTTATTGGCACAACTGAAAAGTATGAAACTTACGTGATTGTATGAGAAGAACTTCCAAACTCAATGACGGTGTTATGATGAAATGGCACTCCATTTTTCGTATAATTGATTGTTGAAGGGGTAACAAATGCATTTGAATTGACATTGTCATCTGATGTAAATTTTGACAACAAATTTGTTCCCAAAGATTTTATTTGGCAAGAACTTAAATTTGTTTTAAAACCATGTCTTGATAGGCTTGGTTCGGTACCCAGTAACACTGCACTTTACATAATACTCTCTTCATCTGTCTGTGAGCTAGGCTTAATGTTTTGAAACGACGGGGTCAGCTCCGACAACGGTTGTCTCATTGTGAATATATATGGAGTACTCTGATTGCCCCCCAAACCAAGCATCTGTTGAGTAGTATGTCGTTGTCGCTTTGAAAGGTTCTCTTTCAATATCATTGATCATCTTGCTCTTGCTTTTTTCCCTGACCCGATGTTGTCAATAGGGTCCATTCTTGTTACAATAATTAACCTTAGATAATCATATTATGAGTGATAAGCATAAAAAAGTGTAACAACATTAATGATATTCACCACCAAATACACTACAACTGTCAGCATTGCAATTTACATGATATGTTGATAATTGACAGCATTATAGTTGACTCATTAAATGAATGTTAAAGCTGATTAGTAAGATTTCAATAACTGCTCCTTATATCAAATTAATAAATGTTCAATATAAACACCAATGAGGTAGGTGCTGCATCATAAATGAGTTGAACCAACTTATATTATCTTAAGTTTTCCTTTAAAACTGAATGTCTGTTGGATAGATTCTAATACATTAGTGAGATGGATACAAAATATGTCTACTCTATATTTGCTTATGCTCATATTCAACAAAAGGTTTGTTCTTGAAATCCATTGTATTTGCATACACTATGAATCATGTCCAACATATATAATGAGGTAACATTAGTTATATGCTATGTAATCTAAAGTGTCTTAAATGTTTGAAATTCTGTGGATATATAGAGATATATCTAAATTTAAGTTAAACATGACCTTAATGTGAGATTACAAAAAAATCCTAGATATGCAACAAAGATATACTCATCTGTACAATGAACATACTCACCTTCTTGCAGATTTTTTTCTCTAAAAGCAACAAACTTGTTGCCTATCTTGGTCAGCTAGGGACTCACTATCCATTTGTATTGTCCATTGTCAGGTATGGCATTGGTTTGGTTAATTTTTTTCTGCACTCAATGTCTGTTATTCAATGAGTATAAGCATTGTTAATTTTAGGATAAGTTGAGGACTGTACTGCAAAAATTATTAAAGTTAATTAGTAACACCAACTAAAATGCACCTAGTTGGAAGGACTAACTAAAACTTCTCTTACATAACTTAGTGAGCTATACTAAGTTATTTACCATTTTTTAATAAACTTGTCTTCATCACAATAACCCTACAGGGGTTCAGCAATAGTTAGACTGTTAGGAACTTAGGAAATGTGCTCATCGGCCACATAAACGGGAATAGTAACAATAATATATTATAAATTCTGACATTACACAAAAAAAGGCCTTGGTAAAAGTGGTTGTACCTTGTCAAAGGGCAAACAAATTTCCTTGATAATGCAATTGCAGGCTGGCTATACATAGCATCATGTCTTATGCATTTAAGGTTGAAGTGACCATATACCCAATATATTTCCAAAATGTTGGAATTATCATTCTCTCTCTTCTGAACTTTAGCAGGAAAATGTACAGGGGTAAGAGAGTGACAGTTCCCAATGTAGGCAATATTGGACTTAGCTTTGGGAAAAAGATAGTTCCCTATACAACCGTACATCAGGCTGTTTATAAAACTCCATATGAATGATGGTTTTAAATATCAGGTGCAGTCAAATAGCAGTTTTACATAAACCTCAACAGGCAGTAGGATTGCAACATGAAATGTTGAGAAAACCACCAAAACATTAAGGGTTATGTACTAAACATTGTCATACAAAACCAGATTCTGAAATATTGTATATTTATGTATCCATTAATGTACATGCTCCGTTTGAAAATATAAAATATAGATAAACTAAAGATGCTTGTTTTTCTATCTATATTATGCCTAAAGGACAGAAATTTATGCAGGCGAGTTTTTGAATGGGTTGAGTATGAAGCTTGACACAAGTATATACAGCCACCTCTGGGAACAAAATCCTCTCCAAGTTGTATATTTTTTTTTGTATAGAATCCTTAGAGATGAGTTTAATTAAATAGTTGGAAGGGTTAGAAATGGATAATGCATTTATCAGCAACTTGTTTCATATAATAGAAAATAAATTTAATATCATACATCATTCCTTAATATCATACACTTGATTTTGGCACAGCTGGAATACAGTAGGATTGCATAATCCTGAGCCTGTTTTCAGCTGGAATATTAGGAATAGAAAATAAACTTAACAGATTCAGATTGTGGAAATAATCCATATAGGTAATTCAATTAGGATTAGGAAATAAACTTAAGAGATCCATTACAATGCTGCATTTAACTGATCAGTTTAGGTGTCAAAGAACAACTAAAAGTGTGCATAGAACATGCATAACGACACGACACAATCAACAAAATAATTAATAGTTGGAATCTATCGATACAAAAAGTGTGTCAAGTGATTATGCATAAAAAAATGGAAATCTTCTGAAGGCTGTAAACCGGCTCACTCCTTCTTTATATGCTTGACCTTCTTTCCAGGCTTTGCCTTAGTGGCGGATTGTTTTGGAGTAAGATCCTCAGCATGATTGAGATCATTTGCTGAACTTGGTATGGCAACCCTCTTGGCAGGTGTATTACTGGAGCTTGCAGAAGGACTCCAAGGATGGCTTGCAGCAGAGGATGGTTCTGCCGAGTGGGATTGTTCAGATGACTCAAGGCCCTACACATGCCATAGTGAAAATTTTAGCAACTATGGGAAATAATAGACTCATTCAGAAGCATGAATAACAGTTTAGATAATGGTGCATACCATGACTTGTTTTGGTTCATTGGTTGGAGAGGTAGTGGATATTTCCATAGCAGGTGCATATGAAGTATGCTGGAAATAGTGAAACATAATAATTAGACATGTTGACTAAAGATTTCAACAAATAAACAATGAATCTTCAAAACACAAACGAAGCACCTCATTTGGAGTGAGGTAGTTGTCAAACTTATTGTAAAGATTGTCCTCGCTTAGTATGGTGACCACAGAGTATTGCTCGTAAAAGGATTGATACTTGACACGAAATACCAGCTCTCTATTCAACAGAACATCTAGATGAGTAGGCCAAATTTTAGGATTGTCCTCTCCAGCCTACGCAATACACAAAGGCATCATTCACAATGGTTTTAACAATAATGACAGTCTTGCATAAAAATTCATAGTAAAAGTTATGTTCCGGATAACTCACCGCCTTCATTACTTGTCGTAATTCCTTAGCAGTCTTCTTAGTGTAAGGAATACAATCCTTATCCCAAAATACAAAGGTTCCTTTGTGGTTATCATACTCAACTTCAACTTCAAGTTTGAATCTATCGCAACGAAACGTAGGAAAAGTCAAGTAATAATTATAAAATGAGGTAGTAGAAATATAAGTTGTAAGCAACAACAGAAGTTTACTTTGTGAGAGGTTCGACATTGGTAACTCCACAGGAACACACAAATTTTGCACCGACTGACTTGTTAGAAACTTTACAGTCAGGGAAAGTCTCAAAATACCATCCAAACTTCGAAGCTTTGAACCGTTTCGTAGTGCCAATAGTAGTTGCGAAACAATCCTTTTGTGTTCAAGATTCATTCATGACGGTTAAATACAAAAGCACATGGTCACAATGAATTCAAAATCATTTAGAAAAAGTTGGACAAAAGACACACCTTTCCAGCTTCATAGATAGCATGGATACTCTTGACCTCATTGAGGCTAGTCCAATTTTTGTTAGTGGATTGAATGGATGAATCACATGTTAAAGATTGAGAAAGTGCAGGTGCAGTAGCTAAGTCAGTTGTTCCAAAACTGTAATTTAATTAGTTAAGGCATTAGACATGTATATTTTTAAGGGATAAACTAAATATGTATGAAGTGAATGCATAAAATATTACCTGGACTTGAATTCTTAAACCTGTGGATGATCCAAGTTTATGAAAAGTTTAGAACCGTTCCATGCGTTTGATAGACTTGGCAATCCAGAAACTGTGACATAGCAGAGAAACTTCTAGTTAGGAAGTACTATAGTAAATGATATGCAATAGTAGAGAAACATGGCACCAAACATATGATATGCAATAGTATATAATTAGAAATATTAGAGAAACTGTTAATTTTTGAAACCTGTATTTTTCTTGCACCAAGCATGTGTCAAGATGATAATGGTAGGACCGGGGGGCTTTGTTAGGGTTATTGTAATTCATGAATTGCTTTTCGTAATCATCCCACAACGCAACTTCGATAACATTGCCTTCAATATCACGCAATGTGATATTGGCGCAAGACTTCTTACCACCACCTCCCATTTGCGTCTTCACAACATCTTGTAATACACCAATAACATCTGTAACAGTTAAACAATTAGGTGAAAAAAAATCAGGGATATACAAACAGTAATATACAAATCTAGAATTCAAACAACAAATCAGGTTTGAATTTTCCATTGAGAAAGTTCTGTATCACGTGGAAGTTAAACTTGTGAGTAGGTATTTCTGGTATCGCCACATTTGTCACAGTAGTCCCTCCGTTGAAGAGTATTTTGAGTGGGATATAACAGACCTTGAAAGGGCCATCATTAGCAACCGCCTCCCCATTATAGAGGAAATAAGTTTCATTTTCCTTGAGTTGGTCAAACCAATCTTTGAAGTCCCTGCTTCTAGTGGTAACATGAATCTGGTCTGCCTGTGAAAGTTATTAACAAACAATGTTCAGTGAAACAAAAACATGTAAAACTGTGTGAAAAAGTATTACCTTTCCATCTTGAATGACCATTTCAAGGTGTTGTTTTCCATTTATCTCCTTAACAACCCACAAATCTACAACCCTAATATGCATCTTCTACACTTGGTTTCCTTTGACCAGATCTTTGATAAGAATAGGAGCCCTTGACATTGTTCTTTTCCTAGACAACCAAGTATTAAAACGTGTTACATCAAACAAGTAAAGTTTTTGACTCAAATAAGTTTTGTTGAAACATAAAGATAACTCAATATTGAGTACTTTGAGTACATGACTTCTAAAACCTCTGTCAATAACCTATGGAAAGTTGAAAAGCATCAAAGCAAGATACATCAAAACTGAGTTAAAAATAAGTACTTCTAAAAGAAAAGTTGAAAAATGAAGACAATGAAAAGCTAAAAACCATGAAAACAATGCATAGTTAAACATGACTTCTAAAACCTCTGTCTGTAACCCATCAAAACTGAGTAAAAAATAAGTACGACTAAAAGAAAAGTTGAAAAATGAAGGCAATGAAAAGCTAAACAACATGAAAGCAATGCAAAGCTAAACAACGTGAAAGCAATGAAAAGCTAAACAACATTAGTGTGGTTGGAGACAAAACCATTAAGAAAAAATTCGTCCAAATAACGGTTCCATGCGAAACAAAAAAAAAAGGGGAATGTTGCAGAGTGACCAAAAGACAGTTGATGTAGCTTGACGGGAAAAAATGAGACGGGAGCTCACCTTCAGAAATTCTGAACAGGACTCGCCGTTTTGTGGAGAGATAGCAAGAGCCAATGGAGAAAATGGTGAGAAATGAGGTAGTTTTGAAAGATGACTATTTGAAAGATGACTTTATTACTCTGTCTGGAGGGAGTAGGAATTTTTTCATTTCTGGCCAATGAGAGGTAGCCAAGTGGAATTGTATAATGAGAAGGAAGCATAGTTTTATGGCTAATTTGTTAGTTACAGAAACACCCTTTTAGAAGGCTAAAATTTTTTGGATGGAAGGGCATTATTGGCAATGCTAGGAACTTATTTGTAATGGGTAGATAGTAGATAAGACATATAATTCATAATATAAAAAAGACATTGCCCACTTCATAGTCGTCTAATTTTCTCCTCGCCAAAGAATTCCAAAAATAAAGGGAATACAATTTCTCTATTTCAACAAAATCTTCAAAAGGAAGTGTTTATTGAAATTATACCTAAGACTTTGAGTAATTCTCAATCAATTTTGATGAATTAGATTCAATCAACCGATTGAATTCTCTTTTTGTTTTTCACTCTCCCTCGAGTGAATCAATCACACCTTAATTGCAAGATGATTATGCAACACAACAATAATGGAGAACAAAAAACTGAATTGGGAAAAAAGGAAATTAGGGACTCAAAACAAAATAGGAGAAGAAGAAGAATTTCTGCAGAGTAACTCTCTACTAACAAAACTACAATTTTATTCAAGTAAATAACTTTACAATAATAGGGGTTCTCCATATTTATAGAATCCTGATAGCTTGCCCACTAGGCAAAGTCCAAAATACTTAATTTTTCTAACAGTACAAAATTAGGCCTAAATCCAAAATCTATGTCGAGGCTACTCCTGTGACACTTCGATAACAAAATAATTCGACACACATGTTAGGCTATTCGACAACTTCCTTGCCCCTGTCGAGCAACCTGCTTCGACAGAAGGAATTACAATTCAACATACCACCTAATTAATTGTGTCAAAGTTATCTATATTCATCATAGACCTTAATTTATTGAACACTTCGACCTGCACTCCTTTCATCATGATATCTGCAACCTGATTCTCAGTTCTGCAGTGTTCCAAGTTCATCTTCTCATCTGCTACCTGCTCTCAAAGATAATGAAACCTCATTTCGATGTGCTTACTTCGTCCACGAGCTATCAGATTCTTCTCCAGATTGATAGCAGACATGTTGTCGATCTTCATGGAAATTGCTCCATGATCCTTCCCTGTAATATCTTCGACCAGATTCACCATCCACGTTGCTTGATAAGCACGAAGAGAAGCAGTTATGTATTCTACTTCACATGATGATAGTGTCGCTACTGGTTCCTTTCTTGAACTCCAAGCAACTGGTGCACCACCTAGCATAAACATATAACCAGTTGTGGATTTTCTATCCTCATTATCACTACACTAACTTGAGTCGATGTATCCCACTAATTTGCATTATTATTCTTCATCGGCTGCAGGTAACAAAATATCATAGTCGAGAGTTCTTTTCAGATACCTTAGTATCCTATTATTCACTGTTCGGTTTGATACCTTTGGCTTATGCATGAATCTAGTCACCATACCTACATTGTATGCTAGAACACGCCTTGTGTGACAAAGGTATCGAAGTGATCCAATGAATCTTCTATACTGCATTGGATCGACATCATCTTCATCTGTGTCTTTCGATAGTTGCACTATGGGCTCAGCTGAAGTCGAAGTTGGGTTGCAATCTTGCATCTCAAATCTCTTGGGTATTTCGAATGCATATCTTCTTTGGTGCATCATCAAACCTCTACCACTCTTATAGAATTTTATGCCAAGGAAATTTGAGAGATTTCCCAAGTATGACATTTCAAACTCCTCACTTAGGTCATGTTTTAAATCTTCGATCTCCTTCTTACAACTTCCTGTTATGAACAGGTCATCGACATAGAGACATAGTATAAGAAATTCATAATTGCTTCTTATTACACATACTTCATGCTCAGTTGTGCACTTAACAAATTTCTTGTATAACCACTTCACATCAATTGACTTATTGTCTTGAAGCAATTCGACATGTGATCGAGTGTTATTGACACTACAACAACGCCAAAGTAACAATAGTTTCCTATTCACCGTAGCAATATGTGATATTTAGGAGCGTACATTTTTTTTATTTTATTAAAATACTTTTAATCACAGTTAAGATTCAAATCGTGGTGAAAAGTGAGGCCTTTCACCACGATTATTTAAAAACTATGATTATAGGTACCGTCTAGTCATGGGTTCAAGCCCCAACACCAGCATTTTTGGTATTTTACTTAATTTTTTAAAATGATGACAGACCTTTCACCACAGGTATTTAGAAAACCGTGATTATAGGTAGCGTTTTTTTACTTATTTTTTCAAAATGCTGACAGACTTTTTACCACGGGTATTTAAACAACCGTGATTATAGGTAGCGTTCGGTCATGGGTTCAAGTCCCAACACCAACATTTTTGGTTTTTTACTTATTTTTTCAAGTCCCCAACACCAACATTATAGGTGACACACTTATTAAGTTTATTCATTCTCCTTAAACAAATCTCGGTCCTCCATTTAGTGATTATCAACGGTCAAGACACTACTATTAGTGATCCGCGTGAAACCTAAAACTTAGATGAACTTCCAACTTAGGCGAACTACATCTTCTACTTCCAAACATCATCTTTCATTTACGATACTCTATTTCTCCACTAAGCCAAAATAAAAAACAGCATTTCTTTCATAAAAAAAACTCAAAAATATCATTTCTTTCATTAACAAATTTCATAACTCCATCATCTCTTCTACAACTTGAATGAGACAAGAAAAGTATGGATTCGAGTTAGCAATGTTAGTTATTGGTTCTCTTTTTTATTATTGTTGTTCTTGTTGTTATTATTGTTGTTCTTGATGTTGTTTTGTTGTTGTTTCTGTTGTTGTTGTTGTTGTTCTTCTTCTTCTTCTTCTTCTTATTGTTATTGTTGTTGCTCTTGTTTTTGTTCTTATTTTTGTTGTTTTTGTTGTTGTTCTTATTGTTATTCTTCTTGTTGTTCTTATTGTTCTTGATGTTGTTGTTGTTCTTCTTCTTGTTCTTGTTGTTGTTCTTGTTCTAATGCTGCAATTTTTTTTTAATTTTATTAAAAGACATACAACAACGGGCATTTAAAATAACCATGATTATAGGTAGTTCTAATGCTGTATTTTTTTTAATTTTATTAAAAGACATACAACAACGGGTATTTAAAATCAACGTGATTATTGGTAACACGCTTTCTAGTTTATTACAACGGTTACTGGGCCGTGATTGTAAGTATCATATATACAACGATACTCTACATAACAACGCCTAGGCCTGCGTGATTATATATCTTTTCCAACCGTTGTTAAATGGGTTTTCCGTAGTAGTGTGACTTCGATGGACTCCAGTTCCTCATTTATTGCTTTCACCCACTTCGAATCCTTCAATGCCTCAGCTGCATTGACTAGTTCGATGGACAATATTGTATTCACTCTTCTGGATTAGGTTTAGAATTTCATCATTGTTTTTCACCTGATCTGTACCACTTGACTGGCCAATCTGTTTATCAGGAGTTTCAACTTGAGATTCTTTTTATTTTGTGGGCCCTTCTATTCCTCTGTTAAAGATTCGAGCACTTCGGGTGACACAACTTATGTCGGCGATGTTGACAATGGATGACAGTGGGACTTCATTTCCGTTCTCCATCATGGTGGCACCATATTTGTAAGGAACAACTTTCTCCGATTCATATGGCACTGGACCTGGAAAATAGATGACCAAATGAGTTATGTGACTCTTTTGACTGTTGTACGCAATCTCTATTGGTTCTAGCTTAGGGATATCGGTAATTTTTCCATAGTCGAAAGGGATCTCCAGGCGCTTCGGGTCACTGAGCAGAGGAATTTTGGTGAAGACATCTCCATTAATCCTGTAATTAATGGATTCTCTCTCATCAAGACTGTGATGATCCTTTGGTCTAATAGTCCTTGAATCTCATTTCGGATGCGGAGGCAACCGTGTCGGCTTCTACGACATTTTCTGCAAGCTGAGTGATCGTGGCGTTTTGGACCAAAGCAGTTAAGTCCACACAAGCTTTTGTGAAATTTGATCAATGATATTTCAATGTGTTTGACATCATGAACTGTGTACTGCCCTGGGTAATCTTGTACCATATTGATTGATTGGTGATTTCCCATTTTATTTGGTAAGTTCTCTCCTCGGTCTACCTGATTCTGGAGAGCTGCTCGTACAAGGTAGCATCCTTGGTCATTTTTCGGAGGATATCCAGCAGCGTTTGTAATTATGGGGAGGTACTCGACCGTATCCACTCTGTATGCAGTGTATTTTTACCAAGTTTGTTTCTAATAAGCGAATATCGCAACTTCTGTGTCTGCCAGGGCCTTCATCAGCTATGTCGACTTGATGAGTTTCTGTGTTCTGGTATATCGGGAACCACTAGTGACCTAATAGGTATTGAAGAGTTTTTTGTACAGGTGCGTAACCTTGATTATTCTCAGAGCAAACTCTATAATCCTGATAATTGTGTAATGTTAAAAAGCAGAGATGAACCTGTTTGGTGTGTAATTCTACCAAACTTGTGTTCATCAGGAGAATGTCAAAGATTTGAACTCTGTTTGGACATTTATCAATCATGTTGATTTGATGATCGTTCCTTCCGTGATAGTCTTGGATCCAACCTAGATTCATTTGACGTTGGAGAGCCTCTTCCACAAAAGGACATCCTTGATTATCTTTTGAATAAATCGGGAAGGCGTTGTAGTCGTGCGATGGCAGATTGTAATGTTGACTTTGTCTGGAGTGCATCGCAACTAGATTTACATTCATTGCTCGAATGTCAAAATTCTGAATGATACCGGTGCATTTGTAAACTAGGTTTACTCCATGGATTCTATGTTCTTGGATCCAACCCAGATCCATTTGTTCTTGAAGGGATGCCTGTACAATGTTGCACCCTTGGTTGTCTTTGGAACAAGTATTACATTGATGATAGTTGTGAGGTGGCACATAGCCTACCTACTTTATCTGCAATGCATCTTCACTAGATTTGTTCCTAGTAAGCGCACATTGTGAATCTGATAACTGTTGCCAAGACATTTGTCATTTAGGTTGACAGAGGTTTTCTCATGCTACGGTAACGAATTACTTTGAACATTTGGGTTAGTGTCTTTGAAAGACAAAACTCCACTTTTGACAAGTTTTTTTACATCGGATTTGAAACTAAAACAATTCTCGATGTTATGCCCCGGTGCTCCTTGGTGATAAGGATAAAATTGGTCAGCTTTGAACCAAGAAGGGGGATTCTCAGGAATGGGGGGAGGAGTCCTGGTTTGAATGTGTCCTTTTGATAGTAGAACTTGGAATAGCTCTGTATATGGAATTGGGATAGGGTCAAAACCCAGTGTCCTTAAAGTACGATTGTTATTGTTATATTGTGGGCGAGCCTGCTGAAGAGGTTGTTGCTGCCTTTGCTGATATTGCGGTTGTTGAAGTTCTTGTCTGCGAATTGCATGAAGTTCTTTCTGTATTTCCAAGAATTATTCTTGGAATTCATTCATCTTTCATATAATTCTTCATCTTTGCCAGGGGTGGCATGAAAGATCTGTTCCTCTGGGGTAGTATGTATCACAGTTGGTGGTATAGACATTACTACGGTAACTCTTGGTGCCTTTGTGACCTGAAGTCTGTAACCTTCAGGCACAGGAGTCTCTGTCATAGCCGTTGCGTCTTCATTCACCTAAAGTTTCTAACCTTCAGGTCTGGAGGTTCCGGCTGTGGCCACTAGGTCTTCAGTGACCAGAGGTATATATCCTTCAGGAACAAAATTGAAAGGCATGCCCCGGGGAAAACCTTTAGGCATGTTGTACTGAGGAAGACTGACGAGTATCTCAAATTTCGGTGTAGACACAATTTCCGAGATCGCAGTCCTTTGAGGTGGTTGATCCTGAGCTGCTGTCAGTGATTCAATCATGACGTTGAGTCTTTCCAGACTTTCCTTCAAAGTGTTAACTTCCTCTCTTAGTTCTCTGTTTTCCCCCTCAAGATCGTCCATTTTATTCTGACGATTGGCCTGAGTATTGTACGAATGAGACAGTTTGACTCTAAAGTGTGATAAATGTGTAAGTTTTTATGAAAAATGTGTGAAATGCTAGAATGATGCATGATGTGCAAATGAAAATGTTCTTTTTTTTAAAGAACTCTTAAAAATTATGTTGCAAATATCATACAGCGATGGATACTTTTTATTGAATTCAAAGGATTACAATATCTCACAGGGAAAAGAACATTATTTTACAAAGTGCAGGAAGGAAAAATAGGCCTATGGGTCCTAAGGAAACCCTGACGAAGGTCCAGATGCTGGTTGTTGACTCCTTTTTTGCTTCTTTGATCAGGTTTCCTCAACCGTTGGCGGGTCGATGTTCCTTTTCCAGGTGAAAGGAGAGAGTAAACTTTTCCGTTCCTCTTGATTTTCTACAGCGTGCTGCTCCAGTATCTCAATCAGAGCATCTTTTTCCTTCAGTAACTCTTGAATCTTTGTGCACTCCAAGCTGACAATCTGATACTTGTTCCTCCAAGAGTTCTTTTCGCGTTGAGTTTTGTTAAAAGTGACCTGAAGTTTCTCTGTGTCGTTCATGAAGTAGAGGATAAATTCCTTTAGGGGAAATACTTCTTGACGGGGGTAAGGCATTTTCAACTTGATGGCTCTGGCTTGTACCCATTGGAGATTAGGCTCCGCAGAGATGCAATTTTGTTTTCCCAGAGACTCTTCCTTTCCTTTGAACATGATGTCAGTCATGCACAATTTCTTCCTTGAGTGCTCTGTCATTTTCTCCTTCCTTGAAGAAAAGACCTTCCAGATGAATGTTGTAAGGTATGTCCCTCATCGGGTATCCGAGCTGACGATAAGCTAAAACTGGATGATAATTGATCCCTCCTTTAGTACCAATGAGGGGCACATTGAGGAAACTTCCACATTTGTCAATGATCTTTATTTCGTCATAGACATGATTGTACCAATCTATGTCATAGTGGGTGAAAGACATAATCTTTTGCGACCAACGCATACCACTTTTGGGATCCCAAAAAGCAGCAGATTTTGGTAAGTGGGAAATAAACCATTTGTAGAGTAATGGTACACAACAGATAATTATTCCTCTGTTGTACAAATTCCTTAAATGTACTGAGTGGTAAGCATCTGTAAGCAAAGTTGGGACCGGATTCCCAATTAAGAATATCTTGATAGCATTGATGTCAATGAAATTGTCAATGTTGAGAAAAAGGAATAACCCATAGATGACTAGAACAAAGATGTTTTCAAAAGCAATTATGTTTCCTATGCTGGAAACTATAGACATGAATTCCTCCTTTGGTGGTCATGTGGGTTTTGATATCTGATATTTCCAAAAAGGTGACTCTTGCAATGGACTGATATTTGGGAATTTATTCCAGTCCAGAGAATGGATCTTGATTAGTGATAGGTAAATCAATCAGATGAGAGTTCTCTTCCAATGTAAGTGTGAGCTGATAATCTGGAAGCGTGAAGTAGTGGTACACCGTGTAGCGGCAAAATCGTGAGTGTACGCTATTGATTAACTTAACTCGAAAAGCAAGAGTCGCCACCACACTTTTATTTTATCCAAAAGGAAAGAAAAAAGAGCGAACAAAACCTACACAAGCTCTAAACAAGAAAAAGTGAAGAGAGACTGGATAAGGGGGTTGGTTATGCAATGGGAAGGTGTTAGCACCCAAAACGTCTATAGTACTCTATAGGAACCCTTTGAAATATCTACCGCTTTTGGTCTGAAAAAGTTTGCTTGAAAAAGAGATTGAAGAGATGAGAAGAGAAATTTTTTTTATGATTTTTGTGTTTGGAGAGACTTGTCACCTCATGCCTACGTACCCACGATGTGCAATATAGGATCAAAACCTCGTAGTTCATGGTACAAAGAATGAAATTTGTTTGTTTTGGTTTATTTTAAGTGTAAAGACAAGTCGTCATTTCCAAGCGAATAATTCCGCTTAAAGAAATGAATCATGTCTAAACTTATGAAAAAGTTAAAGGAAAAAGTGCACGAGGGCACAAAAAGAGAGTGATGAGTTTGATGTTTTTTAAGTCTTTTGAAAAAGGTGTCAATATGCTTATGTAGTTTAGCATTTGTTAAGAAATGAAAGGAAAAGAGTAAAATCAACTTGACAAACTCAAGGTTTGATTATGAAAGAGGTGAAAGTTTGAAATCAATAATGTTTTGAAAAAGAGAGAGAGTTTTGAAAATTGAAGAATGGGGAGGAGGAGAAGAAGTGACTATCCTAGAGCATAAAGTAAAAGCTAAGGATAAGAATAGCCTAACCACACAAGTAAGCTCCAAAGTCTTCGAACCATAATTCCAAAGCAAAGGGAAAAGGTCCTAGTTCTAAGTCCAAGGTTCCAAGAATTGCATTGGATGTCCAAGGTATAAGTCCAAGGATTCAAGAATAGCATTGAAGTCCAAGGTCTAGGTACAAAACTCCATGTCCATTGCAAAGGATAGTAACCATAGTCCAAGATTAGAAGAACAAGTTTTTAGAGGTTTTGGCCTTTATTAATGTTTTTGGTCCAAGTGGACAAAGAGAAAAAGGCATAAGCATAAACATGTGTCCACCGGACAAAGGAAAAATTGCGGAAGCATAAACATGTGTCCAACGGACAAAGGAAAAATTGCGGAAGCATAAACATGTGTCCAACGGACAAAGGAAAAATTGCATAAAAGTAAAAGAGAGATGGGGAGTGAGAAGGAATTGTAAAGAAGTTAGAAGTTAGTAATTAGTAATTAGTTGTTAGTTGTTAGAGTCAGTGATCAATAATGATTGAATAGTGTACTTAGGTCAAGGTTAATGAAGACTTGTTAGAAGATTGATAGAATCAAAGCCTCTACAACAACAAGCTTCATAGATTTTGAACCTAATACAAAAGATCAATCAACATTGAGTTGTTTTTCGATGCGGGACATAATGTCGCGCTATGTTAAGCAATCGCCGAGTAATTTACGGAGTAATTACCCTACAATGAGGTCGGTCAATAGCTCTTTGTGCTAATGCATGCTAGATGAACGATATGTAGATCGTCATCCGAAAGCAATACCGCACGAAAAGAAAAGAAGGTAACGATCTCACCTTGATCAAGAATTCGACAAAGAAATTCTAATGATCCGTAAGACTTTCATCGATCAAAAGAAAATAGAAATAGATGAAGAGAGAGCTAAATTAAACCACACAAATATGTGATCTAAGGCTAAGAACAAAGGAAAGGGAAGAAAATGGCAAAAAAACCAAAACAGTCCCAAAAACAAGCATTTTTCACATTCTGGATGCTGGTTAATCGATTAACCAACTCACAGTGTAATTATGTTAATCGATTAACCAGTGTTAATTTCCAATTTTTTTGCGCAAAATTCAACTGTTAATCCATTAACCAATTCGTGCATGTTTTGGTTAATCGATTAACACTGTAAAAACAGCAGAAAATCAATTTGAAAATTGCATAATCCTTGATCAAACATTTATTCAAACATCTCATGATCAAGGATGCAATTGTGCACGAAATTTGGAGTAAAACATCAGCAAAAACCAGTAATCAACACAAGTTGCAAGATCCAAAGATCAAGCAAACAAGATCAACAAAGGAACTACATTGTGGAAGATGAAATTGAACAACAATGGTGGAAAATGAGATTACCACTCCAAATCTGAAAATTCCTTCAAATTACTCCAAGATCTAAACTCCAAACCTTGATTTATAAGAATTGATGAAGAAAACAAGTTTAGATGAAGGTTTAGCTCAAAGTTGAACAAGATTCAATGTGAATTCTTGTTAACTTTCAAAAGAAGAAATGTGAGCTTTGGTGAATTTTGTGGTTGGGGAGAGAATTTGCAAGAGGTTTGTTGGCTCTCAAAAGCTTGAAGAATGAATGAAATGAAGGCTCAATTTATAGAGTTTAGGCTTGGAAAATTTGGTGGATTGGAGTTTGGTTTGGATGATCAAAATTAGGATTGGAATTTGAATTTGGAGGGAAATTCAAAAAAGAGTGGTGATTAGTGAAGGTGTATGGTAGGAAATGATCAAAGTGATGTAGGGAATTAAAATGAGATGGTCTAGAATATTCCACATGTGATCAAAATGATGAAAATTGGTGCTAATTGCTGCAGAATTTGAATTTGGCACATTTTTTCAAAAATTGCACGTGTAAATCGATCAACCATTTCACAGTGCAATTAGGTTAATCGATTAACACAATGAAAAAAAATGAGAAAACTGGCATTTTGATGTGCTGCCCTGGTTCTGGCTCGATTTTTCTTGCTTGTCAAAGAAGGCATGGAAATAAACACATGAACCTTGGAGTCTCTTGAATAATAATCAATTAAATCTTGGAAACTCTTGATCAGATGAATTTGAATTGTTTGCAGATCAACTTTGACATTGTTCAGATGAACTTCATTCGAGCTGAGGGACTGTTATTTTGGCATTTTTAACCTGTTCTTCCCCTGAAAATGTTAGTGAAAGAAAACAAAAATATTTTTGGATTTTGATTAAAGGTTAGTAAAATATAAGCAAGTAAAGCAATAGAGTGAATAAGAAAACACACAGATGATCAATAAACCCTGCAAGGCATAAACCCAAAGATGGGAGGGACCAGGGAACCAATGTGTGATCTTGTTTGTGGTAAAGATGCAAATAATATGTGAATTATATGTGGAATCTTAGGGGTCAAAAATTAGGGTCTTACAGCTGCCCCTATTTAAGTTTCTTCTATCGGGAGATATGAAGATACTTAAATACAAAAAGCGACATTTTTAGCCCTAAGATGCCACAAGATGATATGAATGCAAAGGATAAAACACACTGCGGGGAAACTTGAAACAACGGATTTGGTAAATTAAATGAGATGACGCGAAAAGACACGCCATGGAACACAAGCTATTTTTGGAAATCTGTCAAGGTGACAAGAAGTTTCCATCAATAGTTGGAAAGAGAGGGACAAGACCCTGGGAAGACAAGTAGTGACATCCAAGAATAGCATTGGATGGAAACTACAAACGAGACAAAAGGTATGCCAAAAGATGTCCAAGAATGGCATTGGACAACAACAAGAAAGTTTCTGGTAAAAACAATAGCGTCATCCAAGAATAACATTGGATGGATGTGAAAACACTCTATTGGGATAAGATATCCAAGAATGGCATTGGATAAAAGGAACTACAACATTCAAGAATGGCATTGAATGGGGCAACAACAAACATCGAAGTCATCCAAGAATAGCATTGGATAGAAACAAACTTTCATTTAAAAAATTCATTGGGGACACCCAAGAATGGAATTGGATGACAAGGGTAAACATCAGAGATATCTAAGAATAGGATTGGACTTGGTTGGGGAAAAGGTGTCCAAGAATGACATTGGACAGAAGAATCTCAACATCCAAGAATGGCATTAAATGAGGTGAGAAAAGTTCTGGAAAATACATCAGAAGTATCCAAGAATGGCAAGCGTTCACGATATCCAAGACTAGCATTGAATAAAGTGAGCAGGGACTTTCAGGAATGACACTGAAAGGTAAAGGTAAACCACTACATTCAGGAATGGCACTAAATGGTAATGAGAACGACATCCAGGAATGGCACTGAATGCAAAGGAGAGAACTCATTCAGGAATGACACTGAATGACAAATGAAACTTTCAGGAATGCCACTGAAAGAAAAGGTAGAAAACTCATTCAGGGATGGCACTGAATGAACAGATAAAATTTTAGGAATGGCACTGAAAGGTAAAGGTAAATCACTACATTCAAGAATGGCATTGAATGATAGTGAGAAAGAGCTTTCAGGAATGGCACTGAAAGGTAAAAGTAAATTCATTCAAGAATGACACTAAATGAACAGATAACTTTCAGGAATGACACTGAAAGATAAAGTAGAAAACTCATCCAGGAATGGCACTGAATGAACAAATAAAACTTTCAGGAATGGCACTGAAAGGTAAAGGTAAACTCATTCAGGAATGGCACTGAATGAACAGATAAAACTTTCAGGAATGGCACTGAAAGATAAAGTAGAAAACTCATCCAGGAATGACACTGAATGAACAGGTAAAACTTTCAGGAATGGCACTGAAAGGTAAAGGTAAACTAGGTAAACTCATTCAGGAATGGCACTGAATGAATAGATAAAACTTTTAGGAATGGCACTGAAAGATATCCAAGCAGATCTGATGGGGATTACAGAAGAGAGAAAAGACTTCTAGGAATAGCACTGGGAGAAACAAGAGGAACAAGATATCCAGGAATGGCACTGGAAATCAAAAGAGACAGACATCCAGGAATGACACTGGAGAAACAAAAGGCATACATCCAGGAATGGCACTGGAGTGAAAGAAAAACAAAGATCCAGGAATATCACTGGAATGAAAGAAAACAAAGATCCAGGAATAACACTGGGATGAAAGAAAACAAAGATCCAGGAATAGCACTGGAAGAGAACAAACATCTAACAACAGGACACGATGCACAGGGAAACGCAACATCCAGGAATGGTACTGGAAAGAAAGAAAATAAACAAGACATCCAGGAATAGCATTGGGATGAAAGAAGACAAACAAGACATCCAGGAATAGCACTGGAATGAAAGAAGACAGGTAAATGGAAACATTCAAGAATAGCACTGAATGAAAAGACAGGTAAAAGACAACATTCAGGAATAACACTGAATGAAAAGATAGGTAAAAGACAACATTCAGGAATGACACTGAATGAGAATGCAGGTAAAAGTTTTGATAGGCACCAAGTAAGTTGGACTTTGATCTCAAGGTAAAGATGTTGACAACAACAGGACCTCGGAAAATGCATATGAGCACGAAACACACTTCGAGCTATGAGAATCTTTCTATGTATGGTATACGAATGATTTATGTCTGTAATGCATATGATAGAGACAACTGAGATAGACTCTTTTGTGAGGGAAGAATGGAACTCTGATTCCTCAACACAGGGAACACTGGCCACTCTGCTTGGAGAGAAGATGTTGAACACATCTCTGTCACACTTGTGAATTGTATCAGGCTGATGATCTTTTGAGGAAAGACATCTTGAGGATTCTTGAAGAAGATTGCCCCAGATTGATTGACTGATGAGGATAAACTTATCATGGCTTCAGTTTGACTTTTACAGGGAGAAAAATGAACTGATCATGGCTTCAATTCTTGAAATGAATGCTGAGGATAAACTGATCATAGCTTCAGCTTGACTATTATTGGGGATGAACTGATCATGGCTTCAGCTCTTGAAATGACTGTTGAGAAGGTTAAACTCAGTATGGGTCTTGAAGGAGATCTTCTGGTTAACCAAATCTGAGAATAGCTTGCACTGAGCAACAAATATTGAAGTGATTCACAACAGGATCTGGAAGTAATGTGTCCCTGATAAGATCACTGGCCAAGTTTCTCAACTGTTTGAAAATTCTTGATGAGGAAGGTTTGCCTGCAAACAAGATTATTCAAACATGGTAATTTTAATGCAAAGCTCAATGCAATTTTTGAAATCAAAAATCATTTTTGGAATGATATTATTGATGTAAAGCAAAATGAATCACTTGTCAAAACAAGACGGTTTAGACATTCAAAATGAAAGAGAAAGCAAAGGTAAGACATCAAAGCAAATGATTGGCAACAAACATAGGAGTCAGTTTACGCAACCTTGCTGTAGTATGTTTTCAAAAGAAACCTGACTTCAATTAGGTTTTTTGAAGGTTATAACGCGGTCTGGTTCACGGTTTTTTGAAACAAAGGATATGGGCTCAAAGTTTATTTGTACCCAACCCATTCTTCGTGATGATCTCTTGTACTATGCTCAGTTAATTCAAACTATGTATTCAGGTTCCAAGAGATTTTGGAATTGCAACACATGTCGTGATGATGGCTCAAGGGCCAAGGTATTTTTGAGATGGCAGTCACTCTTTCTTACAACATTTTGTTGTTTTTGACGAGGACCTTAGTCAACTCGTTTTGTCTTTGAGGATTTTGGTGACCTCTTGATTGATTTTTTGTTATCCCTATCTTTTTCCTGAACTGTGTCATTTGAGTTTACAGTCAGCGGGATGCCCCAATTTTTTCCTAAGTCTCCTTCATAGGTTTTGACTTAGCGGTCTTTTCATTTGATTTTTTTCATCATTTTTTTAAAGATAGCGACTGCCTGGCTTAATGATTACGATGAACCATCATTGGCTTTTGATTTGAAAGACATCTTCGACACATGTTTGATGTGTGCGAAGGATAGCTCGTGATTGTAATAATTCTCTTGTGTTTAAATACACAGTCAAATTAACTAAGAACTACCCATCCCCAGGTTAAGATTGTGAGTTTTTTCGTACAGAAAGAAACTCCTCCTTATAGGCTCAAAGGGGTTGACAAGGGATTAACTTCCTTATTTCTCCAGTGTTTAGGAGTTGAAACAATGCCTATGCATCATCAGCCAAGTTTTAATTGAAAGCATACAGTTCAGCAATTTCAGGTATTTCGTTTTCATCATCCTCCCTCCAATCTTTGCATACACAAAAGCTTGATAAAGAAAGTGAACAAGAAATGTATTTTTGTTTTGTGAAAAAGAAAGCATAAAGATGCACACAGTGGATATAAATGAATTTGAATCAAACATTGCAATGCTCATTTCATTGAAATTACCATGAAAGTAAAGTAAAGTTTGAAACCAAACAGTCAATACAATCTGTCGTACCCCAAATTTTGACCACCCGTCTATTCTTTTTTCGCTTTTTGTATTGAGGGGTTTATTTATTTTAATAGCAGGGGTAGAATAAATTATGATGGCGTTATGAGTTAAATAGGGTTAGATTACTATTATTTCTATTTTAATATATAGGGATTAATTAGGGTCATATTAATTTTTAATCGAATTATACTAGGGTCATAGTGGGGTTATTAGAGGATTAATGTTAATATTAATATTATTATTAATATTAATATTATCATTGAATTATTATTAAAATACCCGCTAATGTTGTTTTATTTTGAATAAATAAAATGGTACAATTGGTAGCAAGGGGAGTATAGGGAGTTACAAGACGGAGAGGTTGTGAGTTCGAATCCTACCTTTTCCACTTTTAGTTTTTTTCCTTTATTACTAACTTTTCTATTTTTATTTTTGAACCATAAAAAAATAGCAAAAAATAGTTTTTTTATTATTTTAATATTAATTTTCGTATTTTAATTAATTAATATTTTAAAATATCGATTTTTTCATTAAAATCATGTTTTTATGAAAATATCTTCAAAAAATCATATTAGTCAAATCAAATCAAATCTTTTTTCCATTTTAATTATTAGACTTTTTATTTTATTTTTATTTTTATTATTTATTCAAATTTACCAAGCCATGAATCCATCCAGATTCATTGGCTTGGGCCTTAAGAAATAGAGAAAATCCGGTCAGATTGCATCCTTCCTAAATTAGACAATCACATTCAATTTTTTAACCTAATTCTACCCTATAAATAGAGCCTTCTTTTCTCATATTTTCTCACCCACAAATTCACAATAATCAGTATAAAAAAGTTGTTGTTCTTCACATTGAAGAACAACAACACTAAAAGGGGAAGAGGGGTCGAAATCTTGCGCTAAGGGAAAAGGGGAAAAATAGGGAGAGGAAAAGGAGAACGCAAGGGACGAAAAGAAAAGAAGGGAGAGGAAAGGCAGAACACCAATAAAACCCTAAACCTTCAACATATCGAATAACAACAACAATAAAACCCTCAACACCAATAAAACCCTAAACTTTCAACATCCCTCCGAGTCAAAAGGGAAAAGGAAAGGAAAAAAGATCTCAGGGAAAAGGAAAGGAAAAGAGATCTCACACAAGGATACAAGGAAATCACCACCAAGAGGAAAAGGCAAAGAAGGGGAAAAGGCAAAGAAGGGAAAAGACACAAAGGGAAAAGAAGGGGAAAGGGCACAAAGGGAAGGGAAAAGGGAGTGAGAAGCAGCTTAAATGGGTCACGACATTTCAGGTTGGTATCTCTAAACCGTTGATTATCTAATTTACTTAAGTTTCTTATAATTTTGGATTTATAATAATTATTTATTTTAAATGTGGGTTTATTTAAACTTGTAATTGTTGGGTTTAATTTAAAATTTGGAATTTATTTATAAAAATTGGGTTTAATTTATATTTTAGAGTTTATTTATTTTGTACAATATAATTTTGGGATTGTTATAATTTGATCTTTATCATAATAAAGTTTGGATTGATTTATATTAATTTATACAAATTTGGAGTTTTATTTTGGGTATTATAATAAATAGGGGCTCATTTATATAAATTTATAATTTGGGGTTATTATAACTTATCTATATTTATAGGTATTAATTTGGGTTTATTTATTTTTAAAATTAATAAATTTTGAATTTAACATTTAAATTTGGGATTGTTATAATTCGGTGAATTTATTTATATTAATATAAATTTTGGGGTTTATTACATTTTATTTTGGGTTTATAAATTGGGGTTTATTTACATAAATATAAGGTTTTTATAATATAATTGTGGGATTTTATATGATGGGAATTAAAAAATAATGGATTGTTCTATTTTTTTTTTTGGTCTTTAAGATGATAATTACATTTATTTTAATTTTAAAAAAGGGATTAATGTTTTTTTATGAGTTTAATGCTAATTTAAAACTAGGGATTTCATTAATGGATATTAAAATTATTTCTGGGAGTGAATTTATTGTTATTTTCGAAAGGGGTTTCATTATGGGATATTAAAATTATTTTTATTACTAAATGGAGTTGATTTTTTTGGGATTGAATTTATTTTAATTTTTTAAAGGAGATTAGATTTATTTTATTAAAAGGAATTAATTTATGTTGGGATTGAATTTATTTATTTTATGGGATATTAGGGATAATTGGGATAAGGGATAAATATTTGGGATAGTACTCTTCGTCCGAGAGTATAAATAATGGATAGGAATTTTGGGATAAAACTCTTGATATCCGAGAGTATAAATAAAAGGATTAAGGGATAAAGCTCTTGGTCCGAGAGCCTAAATAAGGGATAGGGGATAAGGATTTAGGGATGGCACTCTTGATATCCGAGACTATAAATAAAAGGATTAAGGGATAAAACTCTCCGTCCGAGAGTATAAATAATGGATAGGGATTTAAGGGATTCAGGGATAGAACTCCTCATCTAGGAGTATAAACACTAGATTTAAGGGATAGAACTCTTTATCCAAGAGTATAAATAGTGGATGGGATTTAGGGATAGGTTTTGGGATTTAGGAATAGGATTAGGGGGTAGGAATAGGGGAGGTGAACTACGGTTACTCTGATCCTTCAAATTGAGAGAACGTAGGCATAGGGTTGCAAACCAACCCTAGCGAGTATAATTAATAAAAAACTTAGGTTTTCCTATAACTTAGACAAACAAATATACCCTAAATTCAAAGGTGGATCCCATTGAGTACAATAGAAGTGAGGGGTGCCTAACACCTTCCCCTCACTTAACCGACTCCCGAACCGTAGGAATCTCTACCTTAGGATAGGATATTTAGGTTTATCATTATTTTCCTTAAAAAATATGATGGCGACTCGAATATTTTTGTCGGCCGCGACAGCTGGCGACTCTGCTGGGGACTCCTTCCTAGCGAGAGTCAATCCTAGCCTTAGGATTTAGGGATTTGTTTGTCTTGGATGTTATTTTGGTTTTTTTATTTTTATTTATTGTTATTTATTTATTTTTATTTCATATATTTATTTATTTAACATTTTGTTTTTTGTATTATCATGCAAGGGATTGGGACATAAAAAAAAGGAGTGAAGCTAAAACCCAAAGCTTGGAGAATAACCCTAGAACCTAAAGTGGAACGGAAATGTTTTTACGGGGGACGCAACGTCCCCTAAAATGCATTGATGCCACACTCAGAGTAGATCCTTCCAAAGTCGTCCTCACGAAAGGGCTAGCCCCTATCGTAGTGGAATGATTTGGATGTGGTCCGTGACTCTGAGAACCTTAACCTACCCCACACCAATCATGGACCTTATGTATTCAACCCTCGAGGGTTATTAATAGGGTCCTATCCCAAATGAGACTTATCCCGAAGGATTACCGTAGGAAGGCTTGCTCCTTCTCATGGTAAAACAAGGGTATAGTCTAAACATTTTGGGGTCGTTATGCTGGCCAAATTTAGGTAACCTACCTGTGAGGGGATTGGGTTGTCTTAACTTAGACCCAGCCTGTTCTAGGTAAGCCCACCTTACTAGGGGCATGCTTGCACTTTACCTTTACCCTAATCAAGATATCATTTGCATTCATCATCCTCATAAATTTTTTGCATTATCATGTCACAGGAATCTTAAACTTGTTAAAAACTAAAGAGATTAAAATCAAAGGCAATGGAATTTGGAAAAAGGAAGAGGGTTACCCCTAATTTGGTTTTTCTCATGTAATAAATAGGGCTTCGACCCTAGTACCTTCTTTTATTAATAAGAGTATTTGAATTTCCATTACCTTTGGCTTGACTCTTAATAAGTTGAAAGTTTAAGATCCCTAAAAAACAAAAACATTTAATTATAATATTCATTCATCATTTTCATAAAAATATATTTTTAAAATAAAAATATTTTCATGAAAATTTTTTGACAACATTGGGATTCTCATCAAGAAAAGTCAGAATCTTTGAGTTCACCAATTCTTGTACTCTAACTTTCAATGCATAACAGCCTTCCAAGTTATGGCCTGGCCCACCTCGATGGAACTCACAGTGAAGATCAGCCCTATAGCCGGCTGGGAGAGGATTTGGAGGAGGAGGTAGATCCCTCGTTGTAATCAAACCTTTCTGAACAAGACATGGATACAGCTCAGTGTAGGACATCGGGATAGGATCAAAGTTAACCCTATTGCGATTCTGATTCTGTCTAACAGTCTAACGAGGAGCTTGAACTGGTTGAGCATTGACAACAGGAACAACTGCAGCTACATATTGTTGTTGCCTGCGACGAGGTTTCCCTTCAACTGAAATAGCATGGGTATCACCATCCTTCTTCTTTTGAAAATTCCCAGCATACTTTTTAGCACCACTAAAGGCTTCAGCATTAGCAATCTTTCCTTTCTTGATACCTTCTTCTAGTCTTTCTCCAATAGTGATTAGGTCAGCAAAACCAGATGATACACTGCCTATCATCTTTTCCCAAAAGAGTGGCTGAAGAGTGTCCATGAACAATTCAGTCAATTCTTTTTCACCCAAGGGTGGCTCCACCAAAGCAGCTAGCTCTCTCTAGCGCTGAGCGTACTCCTTAAAGGATTCTTTTTCTTTTTGAGACATGTTTTGCAATTGACGGTGATCAGGTGCCATGTCCAGATTATACTTATATTGCTTCAAAAAAGCATCAGCCAAGTCCTTCCAGCTTTGGATATAGTTCTTCTCAAGTCCCATATACCATTTCATTGAAGCCCAACTCAAGCTGTCTTGGAAACAGTGAATGAGCAGTTTGTCATTTTTGGCATGAGCAGCCATCTTGCGACAGTACATCACCAAGTGGGTTCTGGGACAGGTGTGCCCCTTGTATTTCTCAAAATCACGATTTTGGAATTTTGCAGGCATAACCAAGTCGAAAACCAAGCACATGCCATTGCAGCAGCACTAAAGACATCACTTCCTTCCACGACTCTTATCCTTTTGTCCAGAGTCTGCCATTACTCTCTGACTTCTTCAATGTATCCAGGTTCTCCCTGACTTTCGGATTGTGGACCAGCAGCATGGTACACGAAAGGATTCTCAAGAATAGCTTGAGCAACAGAATGCATAACAGGCTGAGGTTCAGTGAACAAAGGAGCTGAAGATACTGGCGAGACAAACACATGAGTAGTTGCAAAGGGTGGCGAGTAACTTGGAGGTAACCCAAATTCTGGCCAAGTAGAAGGTGGTTGCTGAGTAAGTGGAGGGTCAACAGCAGCAGGTGAAGTTTCAACAATCACAGTCCTCTGAGGTGGTTCACCTCTAGCAATCAGAACTTGCATCATTTCTGTGAGTTTGGTCATGCCAACCTTTAACTCATCAATTTCCATTCTGACTTCGGCGTTGTGTTGTTCTTGGTTTTCCATTCTCAATATGACAGCAGCTCTAGTTCCGTAGTTGTGTTGAAGAAACAGCTTGACGGTGAACAAATAACTGAAGAAGGAGACAGTTGAAATGAGTTTTTGGACAACTGGGAAGAATCCATATGTATGCTGATGGATGCAAGAGTGCATGGATGCAACAACCACAAACAAGATCACGCAAAGCACACAGGTCCAAAGGTTCGAGTCACGAGCATGAAGCCAAGGTTAAGAACAAATCCCACAAAAGGTGTATGCTAAGGTTTATCTTCATTGTACCTGCAGAAAACAGCGGTTCTAACAGAGTGCCCAGGGTCCACAATCCGCTATCAGACACACCAGCGAACTAATTTGCTTGGAGGTTGGTAGTTATCCTCAAGAGAATCTAACCTGAGTGTGGCATCGTGTGACAGCTAAGTCATATTTGCATCTTCATAGCTTCCGCGCCATGATCCTAAAAAGGCTAGGATGGGTTAAGGGTTACTACGGTCCTCAGTGTTATAGGCTTCTATGGAAAAATTAATGCCTTCACGATCGCTCGATCGGCATCAGTAATTCCAAAGAAGCAACCACCGAGTGGATGGATTCTCAAGTTCTGCTTTTTCGGGATTCGACTCCCTCAAAGCTCCCTTGACTATACCATCCTCCTTTCTCAAAGTACACTCTGGTCCGGGTATAGGACATATCTCACACATAGAGGAACTCCCAAACAGAACAATCAAGTAACAAGCAAATCAGACGAAAAACAGTAAATAAATCAAAGTAGGCTAAACCCCTCAAGGGAGATTCTCCCCAGCAGAGTCGCCACTTTTTCTGTAGCGGAAAAATCATGAGTGTAAGTGATTACCTTGGAAATTGGTAAACATCCGCTGATCTTCTAAAATAATAAAGTTCTAGTAACTTACAGGATCGATCAGATTGATCCTAGGACATGTGCTATGAGTGTATTTAAAATGTTTCACAAATGCATAAAACAAACCTTTCAACCATGCTGGCACACAAAAAGGACGTTTTGAAATGTAAATGAAAAGTGACAAAAGGCAGGAAAATGTTTAAGTCGAACAAGAAACTTAGAGAAAGCAATGTAAAAGCAAATTCACTGAAAGACTGAAGTTTAAATGGTAAAGAAAGTGCATAAAGTCTTGAATAAACTGCAGAAATGTAAATGCTTAAAGGTAAAGGCTTCTTAATGTAAAAACTGCAAACTAAAAACTTTGTAATATGAAATGCTTGGAAATGACAGACTGAATTAAAGGACTTCAAAGTAAATTGCATTGCAATGAAAGATAATGGTGATTACAATCACGTACATTCTCGCCTCACTCTTTTCTCTACACGCTGGATACTTTGAGTGATTTCAGAGTTACTTGTATAACACGATTTTTTCACACATTCTAACTCTAGAACGAACCTATTTATAATACTCTAAAATAACCACCACTTGACGGTTTACTCCTAGAACACGCCACTTGGCACTTTGCATGTCTTCAACTTCTGGATATTCGCCACTTGTCCTCTTTTCAAATTCAAATAGTAGAATTTCCCTCCAATAATTAACTGTAACTGCAACGTATTATCCATGGCCATTTTACCCTGTCGAATTGACTCTTTGGACTTGGACATGTTTGAAGTCTAAAAATCATTCTTTTCGACTCAAGCTTTCAACAAATATGGTCAAAGCCTTCTGGTCGAAGCCTTCTTCTCCTTTAGCTTATTATTTTAAAGAATAACTTTAAAATCCAAATCTATTTGAAATCATGTAGCGTCGAAATTAGGAGCTAACAAATTGCCCCCAAAAATGTCCTTTCGCCAGTATTGGTAGGAAGGTCATTTTTTGATAGAACCATTTTCGATGCTTGCGCATTCGACTATGAGAAGACGTGGTCATAACTGACCAACCCACAATCAAGAAATTATTCAGTTTCTTTCAATCACGCTTATGACGTCATACCATAATGGAAAATCTTTAAACGTCTTTTCTGCCGCATCCTTGAACGGTTTTCATCATCACCTTTCTTGGAACTAGACATTTGCAGTCTGATCATAACTGCCACCATTCAAACAATTTTGCAAAAACAGACACGCGTCCCACTACCCATTTTTCTCCATTGGTAGATTGTCAACCTTTCTAACTTCCAAACGCCTATAAATACCCTTTTTCCATAACTTATTAAACTTTTGCATTCAGAATTTCTTGCAATCCCATTTCTTCATCCTTCAAACTCTCTCAAGAAAACCCAGAACGCATTCTCACTTTTCTTCAACTTCCAACAATGGCGTCTTCACAAACCATCCCTCAAGAAACAAAAGGTCAAAAAGGTAGAGCCACACAGTTCAAGCAATCCCTTCCACCATTCTCGAACATTCCAGGACCCAAGGTGGTGAAGAATCAACAGTTCATGCCAGAATCCCTTCTTGTGGAAGCTAGGAGCATTTACGAGTCTCAGGTAATGATTCCTCTCATTGTTTCTGATAAACCTTACGCTTTATGTGGCCCCTTAGCTGATGTTAAACCCACCGATGAAAAACTTAGTGAGTTTTTCCCTTCTTACCGTAAATCAAGACCTTTAGGGTAAAAGAGCAACCCTAAGGAGGATGAAGCTTCCCCTGATACACCCACCTTGACTAAGATGGATCTTAGGTATCTTCATGTTGGTACTAGATTGGTAAGAGCTGTTAACCAGTTAAAGGATTTTGACCTTTGGATTACCAGGATGGAAAAGGTCAACGCTGATAATTGGAAAACCATTGGAATTTATGATATGCTTATGCTGTCGAAGACCAATATTCCTTATTGTTTGCCCCTGCTGGCAGCATCACTTTACTTTTGGGATAGTACCCACTACACTTTTCATCTTCCTTGTGGGATGGTTACCCCCACACTCTTCAACCTGGCTGCCATTGCAGGTCTTCGACCAGATGGCATTTCATATGATCCTGAAACTGATGCAGAAGATACCATAGGGATCTCTGATTCCAAGCTTACATACACCCACTTCATAAACCACCACAAACGTGACACTGAAGAAATAACTGACAAGGAACACATTGCATTCCTCACCGTATGGTTGTCGAGATTATATTTTGCTTAAAATCCCTACAGGTGGCCAAGAAATATCTCACTCTGGCCAACCAACTTCACAACAACAGAGGAGTTTGCCTTAGTGGGTTAATTTTGGCAAACCTCTATAAGTTTCTCAGCGAAGGGGCAGCTCAACTCAAAGACTTGGAGGCCCAGGGCACTGTACACCTGAATGGCCCCCTTTGGCTGCTTCAATTATGGCTTAATGCAACTTTCGAAGCTAGCCTTCCCAGGAAAGGGCAAGTCGATGAGGCCTCTGCTAAAATCAAAGAAAGGAGGGTCGAAGGTACTTGCCTGGTGAAACTCACACCCAATGATGATGGGGAAAATCTCAAAGGAGCCTTCTCCAGTTACATTATGATGTTTGTCAAGCGGTATGATTTCACACCCAGTATGGCCCCTTTTGCTGAAAGAAAATGTGGACCTAAGTGGTTTACAAGGCCATTCCCTAATTCATCCAAAAAAACTCCATGCTGAGTCTATTTCAATCTGGGAAGCCTTTTTTATTCCTAGATTTATCATTCAGAGGCTGAATCATGGAAGAGATTTGGCAGCCTTGATTGCTTACCAACCAAACCTTGTCTCTCGACAGTTTGGGTTGGCTCAAATTTTCCCCAAATGTATGTATGAGTAAAAAGGCCATGCAGTCCTTCATACTGCCAGTTTTGATGAAGGAGGTGCTGCAATCCCTTTCGACCGATGGAACGTGAGAAAAGCAACTCTTTCCCCTGTGCACTTTCAACCCACATTTTTGTGCACTAAACCATTTCACAACTGGTGGTCGAAGTACTATAGTGAACAATTTCTTGATGTTGCTGCCTTCTCTTCATTACTTGACCAAGCTTTTCTTGATGTGCAGGAGAAAACCAAGAAGAGTAAGTTCATTCATGTCAAAGAAATTCAGGCATTCCAAAAGTACTTTGAAACTGTCTATCGACCAGATGATATTAGTCGAACCGTTCGTGAGGCTGCTGTCACTTTGAAGGAGAAATTTTTGCAAAAAATGGATCAGTTGAAAATCCCTTCAAACGTTCCTCTTGAGAAACGTTATGAGGTGGCTTTTGAACTCTTTCCTCCCAAGTTCCCTCGACTACCTAACGCTGATTTTGGAGTGGAACTTGCCCCCCATTTCCAGACTGGTTTGTCTGTGGTGAGCACCTAAAACTCCTTCGACAGCAGTCTCAACCGAAAGCCCAATAGGTGGTTGCGACTAAACATACGCTGGACAGTTTCAAAGGACACCTTCATATAGGGGTCGAGGATGTTCGTGTCGAATTCGAAATATATGAAGGTTTGAGGCCCTCGATTTGTGATTTTTAACTAACCACTGAATTATTAATCTTGTAATAATCATCTGTCCTTTAGCTATGGCCAGGAAGATCAGCTCATCGAAGGGTGTTGCAAGAGTCGAAAAGGAAACTGAAGGCACAAAGGTATTTCATATCCCTTGCCTAAATCTTTTTGTGTAACCAACTTCTAATATTTGCATCACCTTTTAGACTGCTCGAAAACCTCCAACTCCTTCAAAAAAGGGCAAGAAAGGTGCTCAAACAGTTGTCCCTTCAGATGCTGATGATGAATCCCCTGAGGAGGCAGTGGCTAAAAAGAAAAGGAAGCTTACCAAAGCTTCTGGAGCTACCACCCAATCCTCCTCAAAGGCAGCTAGAATTCTTGAGAAGACACCTGCTGATAGTGGTGTCAAGAAACAACTCTCCCAGATTGCGTCGAAAACGACTGCTGGTGATCCTGAGAGCGCAAACTCAAGTCCTGATGCCGTAATTGTACAGGTATGCACACTATCTTTACTCAGCATTTGCATTCCTTATTCAGATTTCTTTCAATCTTATTCTCTTTACTTGTGGTCTTCATGCTGATGTAGGTGGTTCTAACCCACCACAAACTTCATTCAACTTTGCAACAACTATCCTGAATAGCCAAGGTGAGCCAACTTATCACCCTACCTCTGACCTTGGTTCTGGATATAGTTCACTGAGCAAAATTAACCAACATATTCCTCTTACAGTTCCTCCTTCTGAAGCAGATGAAACAAACAAAAACTCGCCCACCAGGACCAACACTCAACAATCCCAAACCGATGGCTCTGAACATGAAGAGGATGATGTTTCTAACCAATAACCTCTCGACCATACAGAGACCATTGCCATGGACGTAGAAGGAAGGCCAATTGAAGAGGAAGAAGAGGAGGTTGAAAATGAAGATGAACAAGAAGAAGAGAGGGAAAGGATTGAGCAGGATAATACCCATTCACCTGTGGCTGAAACAGGTCCTGTCAATAATCCAACTCTTGGGTTTACAGCCACTTCGACTACTGGAGGATCCCCCACTGGAGACCCACTGGCTGCCCTTAAATGGTCGAATCCTCGAGAGTATGCCAGAATGATACTTGGGAAGAAGTACAGCTCTTCAGGTACTAGCCTTAGTACTTCGACCAGTTCTGGGGGTACAGCTCCAGATGACTTTTCCAGCCCTATCCTTCAAAAGATCAAAGACAAATTTTTCAAGGGAGACACCCACAATGTCTTACTTTCAGATCGAACTGCTCCTCTCTTCCTTGTGGAGTTAACTGCTTTAATAAATCAGATGTTTGAGGACTTCAAACTTCTTCCCAAGATCCAACACACCATTGAAGTTACAACTGGACTGGAACATTCAGCTTGGGATGAAGCACACGCATCAGAAGCTAAGGTCGAAAGTCTGGAGATTAACCAAAACAAAAGGCAGGCAGAGATAGAGTCGAACCAAAAGGACATTGATACCTGGAAGCAGCAAATTGAAGAACTACAAAACAAGATTTCTAACGCTGAAAAGCGCAACCTTGAGCTGAAAGACTTCGACGATATTGAAATGGCTAGAGAGCTAAAGCGCACTATAGACTTCCTTGATAAGGCCTAAATGCTTGAAAAGGAACTTTCAGCAGCTAAGCTCAACAAAGCTCTGTGTGAGAAACGCCTTAAGACTCACAAGGTCAACTTTGTTGAGTTGAAGTCGAAGCTCCCTTTTTTATTGTCCTATGATTTCTTATTTGTAGTTCTTTTTCTTTTTGATCATCATGTTTTCTGGCCCTTTTGAGGCCCTATGTAAAGACAATCTCAATGCCCCCTGGCATCTATCTAAATACTTCTGTTTGCTATTGGCTCTTGGACTTGCAAAATCTTTGATAAAATCATGGCACATTTTCTCTTAAACTTTGCTAATCTTTGTAATTAAAGTACTCTGCCTCTTCTCTTGGAAATCATGAAAATAACGCAGCTTTTAACAGCTTAGTGTTCCAACGGAACAAGTTTCTATTCCATAAAGGAATATTAATAGCGTGACCCTAGGGTATATTCCCAAGAGCAATTTCACGTGTTTCCATTGTTGACTGGCCAATCCTTACAAGGCTTTGCCTCTATAAAATCCTCTTCACATGAGCCATATTTTGCACCCACTGAAGCAAGCATGAGTACTTCCTCAAAGAAGGCGGTGACCAAGAAAGTGGCTAAGGAGACAAAGAAAGTTGAGGCAACAACTACTGCCTACAATGATACTTCAACTGGAGCAACCTCTCGCGCCAAGAAGCAAGAAACTAAGATGAAGGTCCCCAAGAAAGGACATTCCAAAGCACAAAACTCTGATGATGAAGCTGACGAAGATTATGTCACCTTCCTCAACTCTATTAATTAGAGAGACTATGAATGATCTTTCTCCTAGGTTTCATGTTGTTGTACTTGTTTCCTTTCCTTTGTATGCCATTTTGGCCTCACATGGCCTATTTTGGCTTTTACAATTTTAATAAGACTTATGTTATAATATGAATCTCTTGCAAAATAGGCTTATATTTTTTCAAATATTTCCCATTTACCCTTAAGACTCTTAGATCACCCTCAATCTCCTGAACCTCGTAAGCATTATTACTGAATGCCTTAATAATTCAAAAGGGACCTTCCTCCTTAGGGGACCACTTCCCTAAAGATCCGGTCTTTCGATCCATAGGCAAGATCACTTTCCACACCAATTCCCCAGCTAAAAAGGTTTTAATCTTGACCTTTTTGTTATAAGACTTCACCACCCTTTTCTTTTGCCTTTTCAGTAACTCCAACGCATGGAGCCTTTCTTCGTCTAAATCCACTAACTCATCAAGCATCATATTCCAATAAGACTCAGATGGGATCTCATAATGCCTTTGGATCCTTATGGACTGAAGATGAATTTCTACAGGCAAAACTGCATCATGACCAAATGTCAGTCGAAATGGGGTAGTATTAGTTGCCTCTTTTGGGGACGTTCGACATGCCCAGAGTATTTCGTCCAAAGTTTTATGCCAATTTCTTGGCCTTTTTCCCACATGTTTTTTTATCAACCCAATAACTACTTTATTTGCCGCTTCGACTTGGCCATTAGCTTGAGCATAATAAGGTGTGGATGTTAAAAGCTTGAATCCCATTTCTTTAGAAAACTCTTGCATTTTTCGACCAGTGAAGACTAATTCTTGGTATGTTGTAATTGTCTATGGGATTCCAAACCTATAGATGATGTGTTTCTGGATAAATTCAATCACATCTTCTTGATCAACATTTGGTAAAGGGATGGCTTCGACCCATTTGGTAAAATAATCGATACCTACCAAAATGTACTAATAATTTTTAGATGATGCTGGTCGAATTTCTCCAACCAAATCCAAAGCCCATTCTCTAAAAGGCCAAGGTTTCACTATAGAGTGTAATTCACTTGCAGGGACGTGTTGAATGCCAGTGTGAACTTGACATTCCTGACAACCCTTAGCAAATTCGATACAATCTTTTAACATGGTAGGCCAATACATGCCTTGTCAAAATAACAACCATTTCATTTTATGGCCTACCTGATGTGCCCCACACGTCCCACCATGGACAGTCGAAAGGGCCAAGTACGCTTCTGCCTCACTAAGGCACTTAAGCAATACTCCCTCAGGAGTCTTTTTGAATAATTCCTTACCCAACAAGACATAACTCAAAGCTTGATACTTGATTTTCCTTTCTGTCGAAGATATTGGATTTTTTAGATAATCTACTATAGGTTTTCTCAAATCCTTGTCAGTTATGCTATCAACTGCCAGAATTGCAAAATTATCTTCATCAACGTATCCAAGCTTAGTTTCTTCCAAATATGATGGGGCTAATCCTACTGACACCACCCTTCCTCTGACTTCAACTTCGATTGCATCTTGTAATTTGTATTTTGAAACTTTATACCCTGATGCAATTTGAGCCAAGTCATTAGCTACCTGGTTTTCCAGTCTAGGGATGTGTCGAAAACTAACTGCGTCGAACTTTTTCAATAGACGATTCACAACTACAAAGTACATAATCAAGTTTTCTTTTATGCACTTGTACTCCTTGGTAACTTGTTTTATGACCAGTTCTGAATCTCCCATTATTTCGACATGAGTTGCCCCCAATTCCAATAATACTTCAAGTCCAGCAATTAAAGCTTCATATTCAGCTTCGTTGTTTGAACAACGACCTTCAATTTTATACTTAAGTGTTGTTGGAATATTATTAGGAGAAATAACAAGCACTCTTATGCCTGTCCCATATTTGTGGCTCGACCCGTCGAAATATAACTTCCAAGGTTCCACTTCAAGATAGTTCAGAGGGGTCTCATTTTTAGAATGGTCAACTATAAAGTCTGCCACTACTTGTCCTTTAACAGCTTTTAAAGGCTTATAAGTTAAGGAATATTCAGTTAATGCTAATGCCCATTTTCCAATTCGACTATGCAAAATAGGTTTGGACAACATATGTTTAATAACGTCATAACGAGAAGAAACATAAACTGGTTTTATATAATGCTTCAATTTTGTACAAGAGTAATACAAACATAAACATAATTTTTCAATCATGCTATATCTAGTTTCTGCATCATTTAGAACTCTACTAAGGTAATAGACGGCCCTTTCGACACCATCATCATCCTCTTGAGCTAACATGCTCCCTAAAGTCCTATCTGACGCAGCTATGTACAATCTCATACACTTATTGCCACAAGGTGGTGAGAGAATCGGGGGGTGACTCAGGTACTCTTTGATTTTGTCGAAGGCTTCCTATTGTGCTTGCCCCCAGTCGAACCCATCCTTGCTAGCTCGAAGCAATGGCGAAAAGGCTTGCGTTTTCCCACTCAAGTTGGATATAAACCTCCTCAAGAAATTTATTTTGCCCAAGAGAGACTGCAATTCCTTCTTTGTTGATGGTGCTTTTGCTTCCATAATGGCTTTGGTTTTATTCTGGTTAATTTTGATCCCCTTCTTGTGGACCACAAAGCCTAAGAAATCCCCTGCCTGCACACAAAAAACACATTTGAGAGGATTCATTTTAAGACCATGCTTTCTCATCCTTTCAAAGGAATGTCGAAGATGGCTTAAATGATCTTTTCCTGAAAAAGACTTAACAACAATATCATCAATATAGATTTGCATAAAAGTCTCAATAAAATCATGAAAGATTGAATTCATTACTCGCTGGTAAGTTGCCCCAACATTTTTTAGACCAAAAGGCATTACTACCCATTCATAAGTGCCTAATGCCCCTGGACATCAAAACGCAGTTTTTGGGACATCTTCCTCATCAATGAATATTTTGTTATAACCAGAATAACCATCCAACATACTCAAGTATTCATGTCCTGCAGCAGAATCAATCAACATTTCTGCCACAGGCATAGCATATTCGTCTTTAGGGGTTGCAGAATTTAGATCTCTAAAATCTATACAGACCCTTAAAGAACCATTCTTTTTAATGACTGGTACAATATTAGCTAGCCATTCGACATACCTAGCTGTACGGATGAACTTGCATCTAAGTAACCTTTCAATTTCCTCTTTGATCTTTGAAAGGATTGTTGGGGCAAACCGTCTTGGATTTTGCTTGACTGGCTTTTTCCCAGGTATGATTGGCAACTTATGTTCAACAAGCTCTCTCCTCAAACCAGTCATTTCGTCATAGTCCCAAGCGAAGCAATCCTTAAATTCCTTCAATAGTTGGACCATTTCGACTTTGAGTTATGGGTCAAGGTTAACACTAACATAAGTAGGCATTTTTACTCCCCTTTCACCCAAGTCAATTTCTTCCAAAGGATCTTGCGCCGGCATTCTAATGTTATCTGACACTGGATCCCTTTCAAATCCCAAAGGCTCATTATCATAAATAGCATCAAGCCTTTGATTTTGGTCTTCGATTTGAGACCCATCAGGTGGTTCAGGCTCAAAGTCCTTACCAGGGCCTACTTCACAAATTTGAGTTGTGGCTTCAACAGCCATGTGGTTGTGTACAGCCTCCAAGGCTGCTTGTAACATAGATTCGGCCACATAGGCCAAAATTCTTTATAGTGCATCGAATTCAGTCATTATTACTGAATTCACTTCCCCAGCCTGTGGGGTCTACATCAGGCTCCCCACAGTATGGGACATTGCCTTCTTCCCTTATGACCTCTCTATCCCATCGAAATCCCTCCACAGGGTGCAGGTGTAATGAGCAGAATGCATGGTCATCTGAGGTGAAATCAAATTCTGCTTGAGTACAAGGCGTAATATGCGCCATGTTTTTGTCAAACTCGACACCATCAACATGATTAACAGGTACCTTAAAGTACCCTTGATCACCTTCAATGTTTTCTACTATACCATCAGGTCTCCAGATTGTGATCCGCTGGTGCATTGACGAAGGTACTGCTCCAACACCATGGATCCATTCCTTCCCCAGCAGAAGGTTATAGTTAGCTTTGCTTTCGACTACCATGAACAAGGTAGGTCTTGTTACTGTTCCCACAGTTAAATCAACCTGCAGAACGCCAAGAGTGGTACCAATTTTCCCTTTATAGTTAGAAAGGACCATGTTGTGGGGCTTAAGATCAGAGTTGAATTTACCGATCTTGCTTAGTAGGAAATGTGGCATTAAATTAACTGTAACCCCACAATCCACCAAGATTTTATTCACAGCCACGTTCTCTACTTTCCCTGTAATGTACAGAGGTTTCAAGTGCCCTTTCATGGCCCCAGTTGGTCGTTCAAAGAAAGCATTCTGTTCCTCGACACAGCCATTGTTCATCACATAGTAGCACACAGGTTGGTGCGCTGCCATTTCAGCCTCAGCGTTGGCATCCAAGTCTTCTACTTCAGTTATCCTATCATATTCTCTTGGCATTACTGAAACCACATTAACAATGATGTTTAAAGAGGCATCAGAGTCAGAATCGAAGTTGTGAGTCAAATCTTCGTCTTCAGCTGCTTCGACTGCAAGCCTCTCAGCTTCTTCCTTCTTGGAAGTAAACAACCTACACCCCACAGGCATCTTATTTGTTATTTTTGTCCCAGCATCTTTATTGCTAGCAGGCAGAACGTTGGTACTAGTTTCAGTTAGATCTTTGGCCTGAGCTTCCCTCAAAGCCTTCCTTCGTCTCTGTTCCCTTCTCCACTGGGACCTAGACATAGGAGTTTTGCCTTTGTAATTCTCAGAAATATAGGCAGCTTTATTGGAGGACTTGAATTCTTTCCGGTACTCCATTGAAGAACCTCTAGCTACGTCGAAATTCTTCCATCTCTGTTTCCCTTTCCCTACTGCTTCGACTGGTTTGACCCACTTTCCAGTTGGTACTTCACTGCTAGGCTTGAAAGTAGCCTGCTTAGCCCTTGGCATTTGTGGCCTTTGGCCATATTGTTTTTGAGTAGCTTTCCTTGGGTCGAAACGCCCTGGCCTTTGAGCAGCTCTTTTCTCACGTCCAGATTTGGCTTCTTTCCCCGCTTGGAGGCTATGAGCAGCTTCTCTGTCGAAGATAGCACTGCATCGAAGGCACAACTTGACTTCAGAGTTCTTTCCTTGGCACCTGTGGAGAAAATCAACAATGGTTTCTTCTTCTCTGGGATAAGCCGGCTTGTTGTAGCCTTCTTGATGAACCTGTTCATCAATATCCATGGCTTGTCCGTTAGTCACTTCGACCATGTTTATGTCAACTTCATCTTTTAAGCGCATTTTGGAGAAGTTAACATCAAGGTCTTCAGCAGCCTCATCCATCTGTCTAAAACGGTCAACAGTCTCTTTTGTTACCATCTGCAATTTTGATGCTTCAGCTTCGTTATGGATCTCGACTGTAGCCTCAGCGTCGAACCTTTGAACCTCAGAAGATGTCCTAAAGTAGTGTTCAGCAGTCATACATATCAAATGTTCGAGCTGGCAGCCATACATTTCCTCGACTTCTCTAATGAACACAACATCATTGGTAAGGTCTTTAGTAACCTCCACCACTGTGGCATTTCTGCCAAGAGCTTCATTAGTGCTAACATTGTCGGAGCTGCTGTCAGATTCCTTAGCTAATTCGACCATGTTAACCTCATGGGGCTCTGTGTAATTGCTTCAGCTACTTCAAGAGGGTTGGTATCAATCTTCATCTGGGTCTTAGTTTTCTCCCCAAATTTGAGTCTGCCTTCCTGAATAGCATTCTGCACCAGATCCCTGAAAATGAAAACATTGAGAAGTTTTATGACCCAAATAATTATGGTATTTACAAAAGCCTCTCTTTTTTCTTTGCTCTAAAGGTGGTATTTTAGCACCAGGAGGCACTAGTATTTGACCATCCTTAACTAACAAATCAAAAATTTCGTCACATTTAGTGATGTCGAAAGTGTATGTTTTCTTTGGGAACCTATCGTTCTTTTCGGTTTCGACAGGGTTTTTCCCATTTGAAGGGACTAATAATTTACAAGAATAAGGAGGACCTTGCTTAAGTTCAGCAAGATCTATTTCACTTTCGTCGAACCTAACAGGCTCGTCATACAATTCTTCGATTCCCTCCTGGTATTCGACGTAAGCTACCTTCTTGTTTTTGTTCACCCTAGCTTTCTCATCCTTGAGACGCTCTAACTGTCAAACTCTGTCAGCTAACTGGGCCATATCCCTTAGATACTGGGTGTCCAGTTTTTTCCTGATAGAGTAATCAAGGCCACCAGTGGCCATTTCGACAAGTTCATGCTCAGGCACTTGTGTAAAGCACCTAGCCTTAAGTAGTCGAAACCTGTTTAAGTAATCATCTATTGGCTCATTGAACTTTCGTTTCACACTAGCCAATTCTTTCAAACTAATTTTAGTCTGCCCCATGTAAAATTGCTCATGGAATAAATGTTCTAACTGGGTCCAATTACAAATCGAACCAGATGGTAACGTAGTGAACCACGTGAATGCATTTTTAGCAAGGGAACTAGGGAAATACTTCACCCTTAGACTCTCATCATTCGCAATCTCACCAGCTTCGATCAGGTAGCGCGCCACATGTTCGATGGTAGATTCTGTAGTATCTCCTGAAAACTTAGTTAACTTTGGTACTTTCGTCCTGGGGGTAATTCAGCCTGGAGTATATAGTCTACTATAGGCGAAGTGAAGTTTGGCCTAGAAAAACCCATATTCAGGCCATTTCGAGCCATTATTCTCTCGACCATGGTTGCCAAATTGTTCTCTGCTGCTACATTATTGCGTCGAACCTGATTCACCACATGATCAGCGTTTTGATTTCTGTTTACTAACACTATCCTTGGTTCCTCCTCTTCAAGTATAGGTATTTGATTCCTAGGAGGCTCCTCCCTAGGTGGTTCGACCAACTCTAGATTCACCGGATTCACTTGTTGAGCATTTTCCCTCCTCTCGACTCCTTGATTTTGGTGTTGAACAGGAGCGGGCATTCCCATGAATTCTGCTATACGCGCCATCTGGGCTGTCATCATTTGATTGGTTTGAGTAGTATTCTGGATCAATGGCTGGAAAATCTCTCCTATTGTCTGAGACAAAGTATGTACCATTTGCATGTTGCTCTCATCCATCTGTTGACTCAAATATGCTGCAGATTCATTTGTTAAGTTGGGTCCTTGAGCAGAAAATCCCAAACCTATGGACTGGCTGTTTCGACCCATGTTAATTCCAGAACGTGACTCCTGTAAAGGGGAAGATATCACATTCTCTGAAAATATTGGGGGTGCAGTACGCAAATTCTGCATCATTGCTGTTGGCATGCCATAGATTGGATTCCTAGGCAAAGGCTGTGAAAATCCTGGGGGAGGAAACTGCCTATACATCGAACTTTCTCCTGGTGGAGTCTGAGGATTTGTCACTGATAGGCCAATGTACTCCAGGACTGGCTGTGTGTAAGGCCTCACATATGTCGCCCCTGGTCCTGCTATCGAAGGCGCTGGCTCTGTCACCATGGTTAACACTGTTGACCCTCCTGTCGAAGGAATTGGAGTTGGCGCCACAGTACTTCTTGGTATTTCTTGTGGAACGATGGTGCTGTTCTGAGCGCTTGAATTGCTTGGTTGAGGATTCGTCCCAGCAGAACTGGGATTTGGATTTCCTTGGCCAGATGCCATTTTCCTTGTGTTTCTTCTCTTTGGTCTATATTCGTTTGAATTGGCTACCTTTCCACTTATCAAGTGCTTACAATGAAGTTTTCCACAATCTCGACCAATGAAACAAAAAAATTACAAAAAAGGCAGTTATAAAACTTCCTTTTGACAGTTATTTAAAAGTTATAAACTTCCAAATACACGTTTAGCACTGTCCCACTGGGCGTGCCAATTTGTTTACCTTGGAAATTGGTAAACAACCGCTGATCTTCTAAAATAATAAAGTTCTAGTAACTTACAGGATCGATCAGATTGATCCTATGACATGTGCTATGAGTGTATTTAAAATGTTTCACAAATGCATAAAACAAACCTTTTGACCATGCTGGCACACAAAAAGGACGTTTTGAAATGTAAATAAAAAGTGATAAAAGGCAGGAAAATGTTTAAGTCGAACAAGAAACTTAGAGAAAGCAATGTAAAAGCAAATTCACTGAAAGACTGAAGTTTAAATGGTAAAGAAAATGCATAAAGTCTTGAATAAACTACAGAAATGTAAATGCTTAAAGTAAAGGCTTCTTAATGTAAAAACTGCAAAGTAAAAACTTTGTAATGTGAAATGCTTGGAAATGACAGACTGAATTAAAGGACTTCAAAGTAAATTGCATTGCAATGAAAGATAATGGTGATTACAATCACATACATTCTTGCCTCACTCTTTTCTCTACACGCTGGATACTTTGAGTGATTTCAGAGTTACTTGTACAACACAATTTTTTCACACATCCTAACTCTAGAACTAACCTATTTATAATACTCTAAAATAACCACCACTTGACGGTTTACTCCTAGAACACGCCACTTGGCACTTTGCATGTCTTCAACTTCTGGATATTCGCCACTTGTCCTCTTTTCAAATTCAAATAGTAGAATTTCCCTCCAATAACTAACTATAACTGCAGCGCATTATCCATAGCCATTTTACCCTGTCGAATTGACTCTTTGAACTTGGACATGTTTGAAGTCTAAAAATCATTCTCTTCGACTCAGGCTTTCAACAAATATGGTCGAAGCCTTCTGGTCGAAGCCTTCTTCTCCTTTAGCTTATTATTTTAAAGAATAAATTTAAAAGCCAAATCTATTTGAAATCATGTAGCGTCGAAATTAGGAGATAACAGTAAGCTATTGATTAACTTAACTCGAAAAGCAAGAGTCTCCACCGCACTTTTATTTTATCCAAAAGGAAAGGAAAAAGAGCGAACAAAACCTACACATGCTCTAAATACGAACAAGTGAAGAGGGACTGGATAAGGGGGGTTGGTTACATAATGGGAAGGTATTAGCACCCAAAATGTCTATAGTACTCTATAGTAACCCTTTGAAATATCTACCGCTTTTGGTCTGAAAAAGTTTGCTTGAAAAAGAGAATGAGGAGATGAGAAGAGAAATTGTTTTTATGATTTTTGTGTTTGGAGAGACTTGTCACCTCATGCCTACGTACCCACGATGTACAATGTAGGATCAAAACCTCGTAGTTCGTGGTACAAAGAATGAAATTTGTTTGTTTTGGTTTATTTTAAGTGTAAAGACAAGTCGTCATTTCCAAGCGAATAATTCCGCTTAAAGAAATGAATCATGTCTAAACTTATGAAAAAGTTAAAGGAAAAAGTGCACGAGGGCACAAAAAGAGAGTGATGAGTTTGATGTTTTTTAAGTCTTTTAAAAAAGGTGTCAATATGCTTATGTAGTTTAGCATTTGTTAAGAAATGAAAGGAAAAGAGTAAAATCAACTTGACAAAGTCAAGGTTTGATTATGAAAGAGGTGAAAGTTTGAAATCAAGAATGTTTTGAAAAAGATAGAGTTTTGAAAATTGAAGAATGGGGAGGAGAAGAAGTGACTATCCTAGAGCATAAAGTAAAAGCTAAGGATAAGAATAGCCTAACCACACAAGTAAGCTCCAAAGTCTTCAAACCATAATTCCAAAGCAAAGGGAAAAGGTCCTAGTTCTAAGTCCAAGGTTCCAAGAATTGCATTGGATGTCCAAGGTATAAGTCCAAGGATTCAAGAATAGCATTGAAGTCCAAGGTCTAGGTACAAAACTCCATGTCCATTGCAAAGGATAGTAACCATAGTCCAAGATTAGAAGCACAAGTTTTTAGAAGTTTTGGCCTTTATTAATGTTTTTGGTCCAAGTTGACAAAGAGAAAAAGGCATAAGCATAAACATGTGTCCAAAGGATTAAGGAAAAATTGCGGAAACATAAACATGTGTCCAATGGACAAAGGAAAAATTGTGGAAGCATAAACATGTGTCCAACGGACAAAGGAAAAATTGCATAAAAGTAAAAGAGAGATAGGGAGCGAGAAGGAATTGTAAAGATGTTAGAAGTTAGTAATTAGTAATTAGTTGTTCGTTGTTAGAGTAAGTGATCAATAATGATTGAATAGTGTACTTAGGTCAAGGTTAATGAAGACTTGTTAGAAGATTGATAGAATCGAAGCCTCTACAACAACAAGCTTCATAGATTTTGAACCTAATACAAAAGATCAATCAACATTGAGTTGTTTTCCGATGCGGGACATAATGTTGCGCTATGTTAAGCAATCGCCGAGTAATTTACAAAGTAATTACCCTACAATGAGGCCGGTCAATAGCTCTTTGTGCTAATGCATGGTAGATGAACGATATGTAGATCGTCATCCGAAAGCAATACCGCACGAAAAGAAAAGAAGGTAACGATCTCACCTTGATAAAGAATTCGACAAAGAAATTCTAATGATCCGTAAGACTTTCATCGATCAAAAGAAAAGAGAAATAGATGAAGAGAAAGCCAAATTAAACCACACAAATATGTGATCTAAGGCTAAGAACAAAGGAAAGGGAAGAAAATGGCAAAAAAAACCCAAAACAGTCCCAAAAACAAGCATTTTTCACATTCTGGATGCTGGTTAATCGATTAACCAACTCACAGTGTAATTATCTTAATCGATTAACCAGTGTTAACTTCCAATTTTTTTGCGCAGAATTCAACTGTTAATCGATTAACCAATCCGTGCATGTTTTGGTTAATCGATTAACACTGTAAAAACAGCAGAAAATCAATTTGAAAATTGCATAATCCTTGATCAATCATTTATTCAAATATCTCATGATCAAGGATGCAATTGTGCACGAAATTTGGAGTAAAACAGTAGCAAAAACCAGTAATCAACACAAATTGAAAGATCCAAAGATCAAGCAAACAAGATCAACAAAGGATCTACATTGTGGAAGATGAAATTGAACAACAATGGTGGAAAATGAGATTACCACTCCAAATCTGAAAATTCCTTCAAATTACTCCAAGATCCAAACTCCAAAGCCTTGATCTTTAAGAATTGATGAAGAAAACAAGTTTGGATGAAGGTTTACCTCAAAGTTGAACAAGATTCAATGTGAATTCTTGTTAACTTTCAAAAGAAGAAATGTGAGCTTTGGTGAATTTTGTGGTTGGGGAGAGAATTTGCAAGAGGTTTGTTGGCTCTCAAAAGCTTGAAGAATGAATGAAATGAAGGCTCTATTTATAGAGTTTAGGCTTGGAAAATTTGGTGGATTGGAGTTGGTTTGGATGATCAAAATTAGGATTGGAATTTGAATTTGGAGGGAAATTCAAAAAAGAGTGGTGATTAGTGAAGGTGTATGGTAGGAAATGATCAAAGTGATGTAGGGAATTAAAATGAGATGGTCTAGAATATTCCACATGTGATCAAAATGATGTAAATTGGTGCTAATTGCTGCAGAATTTGAATTTGGCACATTTTTTCAAAAATTGCACGTGTTAATCGATTAACCATTTCACAGTGCAATTAGGTTAATCGATTGACACAATGAAAAAATGAGAAAAATGGCTTTTTGATGTGTTTTCCTGGTTCTAGCTCGATTTTTCTTGCTTGTCAAAGAAGGCATGGAAATAAACACATGAACCTTGGAGTCTCTTGAATAATAATCAATTAAATCTTGGAAACTCTTGATCAGATGAATTTGAATTGTTTGCAGATCAACTTTGACATTGTTCAGATGAACTTCATTCGAGCTGAGGGACTGTTATTTTGGCATTTTTAACCCGTTCTTCCCCTGAAAATGTTAGTGAAAGAAAACAAAAATATTTTTGGATTTTGATTAAAGGTTAGTAAAATATAAGCAAGTAAAGCAATAGAGTGAATAAGAAAACGCACAGATGATCAATAAACTCTGCAAGGCATAAACCCAAAGATGGGAGGGACCAGGGAACCAATGTGTGATCTTGTTTGTGGTAAAGATGCAAATAATATGTGAATTATATGTGGAATCTTAGGGTCAAAAATTAGGGTCTTACACACCGGATCATAAAACTAGACCAATGTAGATAGAACTCCTTCTACCATGCTGACCTTCAAAAGGGATAAGAGTCCCCTATACATAGCTCTGAAAGCTTCAGGATTAGTAATCAACCTTCCCAATTTTCTCAAGTCTTCAAGTCTTGGACTTCTAAAAGTGTATTTCTGAGTTTTTCTTCTACCAAAATCCATAACACGATTTTTAATATTTACAACACCCTGTTTTTTTAGTTCTTTTTGAAAAAAATTGAAATTTTTTAATGAATGCATGAATGCAAATATGGGTTTAGGGGTTTATTGTCACGAGCATGGAGCCATGGATCTACCCATCCCAACGGTATGTACTAGGGGTTCTTTTTTTTGTACTTGTAGAACCCGTTCTAAAAAGGTTCCCAAAATCATTGACCCCTCTTAAGAATATTACTAGCAAACCAACTGACTCATGAGAGCTGTAATATCCCTAAGACAGATCTCATTCGAGTGTAGTATCGCGTATCAACTATTCCTAATAGTTACCGCACTACGTCTTAAAATTGCCGAATGGTTAGATGTTTACTAATCCTCAGTTTCACAGGTGCCCAGTGGAAAAAGTAATGTTTTCACGACTTGCTCGTTTAACATCAGTAATTCCAAAAGGGTACCTCAATTGATTTGGTGGACTTTCAAGTTAGCTTGGTCGGGATTCACTCCCTATAACCCTTCTTGAGTCTGCCACCTCCTATCTTAAAATATGCTCTCAAGTCCACTGAGGACTTTTTGACTCACCACATTCTAGCGTGCAATATTTTCCCGGTGACGCGACCACCTTACCGCCATCGATTTAAGTGCTACTTTCTGATTTCTGTATTTATCCTATGAAGCTGGTTAAGGAAGGGGAAGATATCTTAAACTAACCCTGCACGCAAATGTTTTCTTTAAAAAATGCTAAGAGATTAGGTATCGGTGTCTGGTTATACAAAGGAAGCTATTAACACCAGTGTATCTATTGTAATCCATAGGAACCTTCGTTTGCATGTATTTCTGTTAACTTGAAATGCTTTCTTGTGTTTATCTGCTGTGGATTGAGAAAGTTTCTCCTTTAGGAGTGTTGAGAGAATTTTTTTGTTGTTTTCGGGTTTTCTGTTATTTTTAGGAAGGTACTGGACCTAAAGTTTTTTATTTGTGTGCTCGCTAAGATTTCGCAATCTTATGCCTACGTATTCCCGTAAAGAGATTTGAGAAATCAGAGCAATCGTAGTTCCTCCTATTTCTATGGGAGGAAAGCATATTTGGTGTCTTGTTCAAAGCGCAAGATTGAAGCTAGCTGAGTATTTGTGTCTTGTTTAAAGCCCAAGATTGAAGCTAAAAGGGTGACTGAGAGAGAATTTTTCATCTCTAAAGGGAGATATCTCACCTATTCATCACAAATATTGAGAAGTTGGTTATAAGGGAAATTACTTTAACTGGGATGTATGGAATCCAGCAATGCCATAATTTCCTTTATAAGAGAGATGTCATGAAGGAACAAAGCTTTAACTCAGTGTAGAACAATACCACTTTTTCCTTTATGATTCTTACATGCTAAAAGAGGGGCATTGGCTTGGATGTATAGAATCTAGAGGCTTGCCACTTACAACAGTTAGATGAAAGAGAGATTTTAGCTAGGATAAAGGAAGGACTCCAGCTTGGATTTTGAATTAACAAGTCTGCCATTTACATCAATTATCTGGAAAAAGGTTTTGATTGTCTGTTTTGGTATGTGATGTTTAGAGGATATGTCTTCCTGCAGAGAGGACTCATGGTCTCATTTGAGGGGATGTTGATTTTTGTGTGCCTTGATCAAAGCCCAAGGTTGAAGCTAAAAGAAAATGACTCCAATAGGGAGAGTTTTATCTGTCTTGTACAAAGCCCAAGATTGAGGCTGACTGAGGAAATTCTTATATGAAGCCTAAGAGGAGGCTGAGGGGGGAATTCTTATATGAAACCTAAAAGGAGGCTGTCTCATGTTGAGGATTTATGGAAATCCAGGAGCAGGTCCAAATTGTGTTAGGGGGACTCCAAAGGGATTTACTCTTGCTAGAAATCAGGGAAGAATTAAAGTACCAGATGCCATGAGGCAATGATTTCATTGAGGATTTATTGATGGTTAATTGACCCTGGATGGGATGTTTAAGGTGAAAGTTTAAACCTTGTTGGGTGTCAGGGGAGTTTAAATGTGAGTTTGAAAACCTTAGAGGTTTTAAATTTTGCTGGAGACTGATGTATTGGTAAAATGATCAGGGTTTATCCTGTGCCTTATGGGTTCAGTCAAAAAGTAGACTATGAGACTTTCTAAGTTTTATTTATAGGAAGCCAAAGGGGAGGCTGAGACTGTCCAAGTCTCTAAAGAAGTGGTAGACTCTGGTGTAGAGAGGGGTCTTTGTATGATGCCCAAGAGGAGGTTGTTGGTGTAAGGGATGAAGATCAACCCTAGAATGGTATGATATTCTGGAATTTTGACTCTCTTGGGGATTGAACTAGTAGAAATAACTAAATTCTATCCTAAGCTTTTAGGAAGCCTTTGGGTCCTTGTACTAAGCCCAAGAGGAGGCTGGGGAACTTCTAAGAAGCCTGTAGGTCCTTGTACTAAGCCCAAGAGGAGGACGGGGATACTTCTAGGAAGCCCGTGGGTTCAAGCCAAAGAAAAGTTCAAGAAAGGTTTCACCAGGAATTAATCCTTTCTCTGTTTGAACAGTTCTAAGGTTTGAAGAAATTCAAAAGAGGTTTCACCGGGAATTAATCCTCTATGGGAAAATGAATTTCTTGTATACATACATATTTCTAAGTTTTGACAGTCTTGAGAAAAGTTTCACCGAGAATAATGCCTTTCTCGGTTCCATATTGAATAAGCTCAAGAGGAGGCAGACTGTATAGGGAATTTCCTATGAGGGAACTAGTTTTGACTAAGTTAGAAAGTAACCTCTGGTTTGACCTAAGTGTAGACCTAACTGCTGGGGAAACTCTAGACAAATATGCATAAGTATATACAGATAAATAAACCAACAAGTATATAAACAAATATGCATTGAATTGAAAAAGATGTTGGGACTTACCCTATGAGAGGAGGCCCAAGTGTATTGTGATTGATTGTATGATTTTAACTGTATGATTAGGGTTTTAGGAAATTGAAGAAAGTTTTGAGAAAGCTTTGAATTTGAATTTGAATTAAAAGAAAGTTGTTTAAAAGAAAATAATGTTTGAGGCTTATAACTCAAAGAGAGACCCAAGTGGTCTAAGAGCAGTTTCACTGAGAATAATGCTCATCTTAATACCAGTTAAAAACAGACAGATGATTTTGAAAACAGAGGTATGAGGCTTACAACTTAAGGAGAGGCTCATGAAAGTTACTTATTGTTTAAAACCAAGTTTATGTACAAAGATTGAGGATTATACTCAAGGAGAGGCCCAGGTGACTTGTTTTGAAAATAGTGATCGCACTGCGATACCGAAAGACGTTGTGGGACTTATTGTAACACCCCAATTTTAGTAATTATTTATTTATATTAATTAATTGAGTGATTTTGTGAATTAATTGATTTATGTGATTTATTTAATTTATTTGAATTATTTGATTTAAATAAATTGTGCGATTTATTGAATTTATGAGAATTGTTTGATTTATATTAATTATTGGATTTATATAAATTAATTGATTTAATTAATTTATAATATGAGTTAATTGAAATAATTGATTTATTTGGATTTATTTAAATTAATTAATTCATGTGATTTATTTTATTGGTATAATAAAATATAGAATTGCTAGATTAATTAGTTGGGCTTTATGTGGTGTGTGAATAGTAAGTGAGAGTGGGTTGAGATAAACTCAATTTGTTTTAAGACAATTTTAGGGTTTAATAAAAGAGATAGTAAGAGTAGAAAGATAGAAAGAGAGAAAAAGTTGGAACAAGAGGAATAGATAAAAGAGTAGAGAAGGAGAAGAGTGGAGAAGAAGAGAAGAGAAAAGCTCAAAAAATTCATCAAATCAAGATAAGGGTGAGTTTTTACCTAATTATTGAGATTATTTGATAGTGTTTAATGGGTAGAAGCATGTTTAGGTTAAAATCCCTAAATTTCCATTAATTTGAAATTGTTAGGTTTTAATGATAATCTATATGATGAGTTAATTTAATTGTGTTTAAAATTGATATGTTGGTATATTATAGAGATCCCCATCAATATTTGAAGTAACTCAATGAAATTGAAATGTAGAATAGTTAGACAATTGTTGGAACTGTAGGAAAAAAAATAATTAATGGAACAATCATGGAGTTTTGGAACTGTTAGAAGCTTGTTGCAAATTGGCTATGGGAATTAAAGTTTTAGAAGTTAGAATTTTTATACATGAATTATAACAATAAAACAAACCTATCTCAGACAAAAAGGAAAGTGAATGTCACTTATGCGCTTTTGTCTCTGTTTTGATTCCTTTGTGGAGATTTCATATATCAAAACTTCGATAGCATACTAGATGTTACGTAGTACTATATTTTTTTCTAGATTTCCATGTGTTAGGGTACATTTATGCTTACACCTTTTTCTATTTCATTATACCACTTGAGTTTTATGACATGACATTGTGAAATGAAATTTTGGGGTACGTAATTACACTGCATTTTTATTATTTAATGAAAAGTAAACATTATGAATTGAAAGGTGAGGTTTGGTATCATAAGCTGTAGCGCCACTTTCCTTTCTTTTAGTGCCAAAGAAATTGTGAATACCTCCAGTACTGTAGAGAGCAAGCAATAAATTAATAATTGGAATTGGAAAGTAGTAATTATACCTTACTGTAGCGCTGTAGAATAATTAATAATTGTAACCTTGCTAACACCCTATAGCGCTTCATACATCCCTTAGACCTGTAGTAAGTTGGTCCATTGGAGATAAAAGTAATACTATACAGTAGTATCTCCTAATTGTAGCGCAAAACAGGTGATGTATATATTATTAACATGTAGTAAACTAATATATATACATATGTCACATAAATTTAGATTTATTAATTAATAAACTATTTCATCTGTTCTATATTATAAGCAAATTTTATTTTTTAAATACATTAAATAATTAATGTATCTGATCTATATATAAACCAAATATATTAATTATTCAATGTATTTAAAAAGTGAAATTTGTTTATAATATGAAACGGAGGGAGTATGTATTTAAGTAATGATTCTTTTTATTTATTAATATAATTATTTCAATAGCATGGATAATAATATAAATAACACATTTTTATTTAATGATTGATAATTCTTTTTAATTATCATATGAATATTTATTGATTAGTAGATATCTATTTAAAATATTGAAACTTTATTAAATTATTGGATGTCTATTAAAGATAAAACTTATTTGAAAGAGTAGTGTTAAAAGGGTGATAAAAATAACTAAAAATACTCTCAATAATAATATGTTAAAAAAAGAAGAAAAGAAGCTGAGGTTTGATATTTGACAACGATGTTGCTTTAATGTGCTAACATGACACAAAGGTTATATAGAATATATGCCATATTTTTATTAAATAAATGAAGAATATGGGCCATTTCTTATTGGATTTCTCTATCCTGTACTTTTTTTTTTCTGTTTTTTTTTTTTTTTAAATATTACTGGTGTTCACAACTATGTCACTACAAGATTATTTAATTTTTCAGGTTAGGACCTTTATTGAATTGTTTATTTAATATTTGAATTATATTAAATATTGAATATTTATCCAATATTGGGATCTTATTAAATAATAATAATTTATTAAATTTTGATTATTTACTAAATTTTGATTATTTATTAAAAAATTGAAACCTTGTTAAGTATTGAATATCTACTAATCATTGAAACTTTATTAAATATTGGAATTTTATTAAATAGTGAATATTTATTTAAAATATTGAATACTTATTAAATATTGAAATATTTATTAATATATTGAAATATTTATTAATATATTGAAATATTTATTAAATATTGCATTATTTATTTAAATATTAATTATTCATTCGAATATTAATTATTTGTTTAGATATTGAATATTTATTTAAATATAGAATTATTTATTGAAATATTTGATTTTTATTGAATATTGACTGTTTATTTAAATATTGATTTATTATTTATTGAATAGTGAAATTTTATTGAATATTGGATTCAATTATTAGTGATTGATTAATTATTCTATATTTAATCGGTAATTTGTGTTTTGTGAGTTGTGGTTGGATCGAGTCGATCCTTGTGTATTATTTGCTAATTGTGGCAATGATGTTTAAAGTATGAGTACCTTAATTATGGAAATGGGTTTGTGTGCAATTGTGTGGTAATTCAAGTGTGATGAATTATTGATGATATGCTAGCTTGGATATTAAGATTAGAGAATGGTCTTAATTGTATATGATTGTTAAGTTTGCACACGCATCATTTGTGTCAAGAGGCAATGCTTGTAAGTTCCGTGGGAGCTAATGACTTGTCCCAAACCTATAGTGGGGTTTGAAAGCTTAGAGAGCGGGCTTTTGTGTGTTATTGGTCTAGAGAACAGACTCGGTTTAATGTAAAAACCTAAAAATAATAAGTGTTAGTACCACATGGCATGAGTTGCATTGAGTTTTGCATCGAGTCACATAGCATATATGTTTGTTATATGGAAATATGTGGTTGTATGTGACTTATTGAATTGGCAAAATTTTGAATGGTATGGTTACTTGAGTGATACTTTGTTGATGAAACTTTGAAGTGTGAGAATAATTGTGATTATGCTTGTATGCCTTAAATTAATTATTATCTTATGATTTCAATAATTATGTGAATTCTCACCCTTCTGTTGGAATGATGTTTTATACGACATCGCTTAGGTACCGAGGAGTAGAGTTGCTCGTAGCGTGAGGTAGCCGTTGGAGTAGCTGTTTTAGTGTCTTTATTTATGTTGGGTCGAGTCATGCTCTGATAATGTAACACTGGGATCGTTTGAATCATGTTTTGAGAGATACATTATGTACTCTCTTTATGTTGCTATATTTATTTTGAATTATGTGGATCATTGGCTTTTATCACTACGCCAAAATTCGCTTTTGGCAGCACTACAAAGACAACGCTTTTATAAGAAAGCGCTGCTATAAGTTTTTAAAAAAAATTCGCTAAAAAAAAGCGCTGCTAAAGGCTACCTTTAGAAAATGCTTTCTAAAAGTGTTGCTAAAGGTCGTACGGAGTCACTACCTTAGAAAGCGCTTTTATAAAAGCGCTGCTAAAGGTATAACCTTAGAAAGCGCTTTAAAAAAGCGCTGCTAAATGGTAACCTTAGAAATCACTTTCAAAAAGCGCTGCTAAAGGCATTAAGTTTGCCTCACATATGAAAGCATTTTCTCAAAGCACTGCTGTAGGCCAATGAAAATAAAACGCTTTCTAAGGAAAAGCGCTGCTATAGGCTGATCTATGAAAGCGCTTTCAAAAAGCACTGCCTTAGGTCATTTGTTAATTAAAAAATAAAAAAGCCCTAATCATTTCTTACTAATCATTTTCACGACTTCTCCCTCATTTCTCTCCGGCGATATCGCAACTGTTCCGACCTCCATCGTTCTCCGACCGCCATTGTTCTGTTCTCCGACCGCCATTGTTGTGTTCTTCGACCGCCATTGTTGTGTTTTTCGACCGCCATTGTTCTGTTCTCTCTCGCGTCTGGTACGTTTTTGTTTTTTCGTTTTTTCCATTATATGACAGTTAGTGAAATTTTTAGAATGTGTTAGTATGCATTGAAGAAAATAACTTTAGCAACTAGTACAAACAAGAGAAAAGATTAAGTTAATGAACCAACTTTGAAGCATTTCTCTGCTTTTGCTATCCATCCAAGAGGGTGATGATGTTATACTCAATCTGGATGAGTGTCCTATTCTTTGAAAATGTAATACTCAATCTGTTTCATTTTTCGTTTTTCGTTGCTTGCTGTTACTAGTGCTGTTACTGATGAAATGTAATAATCACTTATGTTTCGTTTTTCGTTGCTTGCTGTTACTAGTGCTGTTACTGATGAAATGTAATAATCACTTGTGTTTCGTTTTTCGTTGCTTGCTGTTACTAACTTATTATAATAGAATGAATGAGTGAGTTTGTTGATAAAAATTATGGTATGCATAAATCAACATTGAACCAGGATATTGCCTTCTATACTGTACAAATCAACATAGAACACCATAAACCTGAAAATAATGAGTTAAATCACCTTGTAGTGGTTTTATGTTTCTAATGAATGATTGATTAATCTTTTTCAACATGCTCAAATATATATTAATCAATATTTTTTGTTTGGTTATGAATCTAATTGTTAAGATGCTATAATATAAATGAATCTAATTGTTAAGATTGTTAAGATTGTTAGAATGCTCATGAATTGAGTTTTTTGGATTGTTTATTTTTTTCTTTGCTACAGGTCAAATGGCTAGTAACCAGGATACAAATGACTCACGCGATACAAATGATCCAAATGATTCACCTCAGAATGTAGAAAGAGAAATTACATGAGGAATAACAATTATGAAGTCAATAATTCGTGCAACAGATAAAGGAATCAAATATGATGTACATTGGAGTGTTGAAGACCAACTTATTGAGCCTAACGGTGCAATGTTGACAAGTTACATAGGTTCACCTGTTCGTCAGCACATTCCAATCACCTGTGATAACTGGAGAAATCCAGCGTTGCAAGCTGGAAAAGAAAAAATATGGACTGATGAAAGCCGAAAAAAGTATTGTCTTCAATTGGCTGGAAAAAGACTCAGAGGGTTTCGAACTTTTTTATCAACCACTTTTCTAAAGGATGAGCAAGGGAAGTTTGTTGAAGCAGAACTTCCAGTGAAGTATGTGGATTTGATTACACCTGAAGAATGGGAGACATTTGTAGCCACACGAAGAACCAAAAAATTCCATGTAATGTTAATTTGTCATGTCTATTAATTGTATTGTATACTTGCATTAGATTGTTCTGATATGACTTAAACTTGTTTATCCAGGAAGTGAGTGACATAAATCGGCAAAGAGCATCAAAACCGGTGTATCCATACAAAAAAGGGAGTTTGGGATATGCACGCTTACAGCAAAAAATGGTAAGTATATATAAATGCTATGATCTTATTAATTGTCTCAATGTGTTATAATTGATGATTTTATTATTTGTCTCAATGTGTAGTTAGAAGAGAGTAAAAGTGAAGAAACATCTCTTCTGGGGCATGTTTTGTGGAAGGCTACTCATGTCAGCAAGGATGGGGTTGTTAGGGAAGATGTTCAACATGTTTTTGACTAATGTGTAAGTATAACATTATGTCTTTAATTAAATCAAAAGTTTACTAACATATAATTAATTTTTAATCCCCACTAATTATTGTCGATATGTAAATGAATTTCAGGAGACTCTATCTCAATCCTTAACTACAGGTGAGGACGAGGATTGTAGGAGCATACTTAGTCGAGTTCTAAATGTTCCTGAGTATTCCGGTTGTGTGAGGGGTAAGGGATTTGGTGTGACTCCATCATCCTTATATAAGCATCCAAAGAAAAAAAATCCTAGCAATCAACAAGTGATGCAAACGTTGAAGGAATTAAAAGCGCAAGTCCGTGAATTACAAAAGGACAAAGAAAGATATATGGCGGAAAAACACGGTTCAGAGTTGAAAGATACTAGTGACAAAGATAGTATCAATTGTCAAAAGAAATTTCCCGAGGTAATTATATATGTTATTATGAAATTAAATTAGCCCATTCATTTTAATTGACATATATACACATTAACAGTAACATATTTATTATTGGTTTAGGGCATTTCATCTTGTCAGCTGTATTTATCGTCACCGACTTATCGCATTGGCAAGGGAAACGTGCATAACACTTTGGGAGATTTACTTCACCATAAACCGCTCCCTGATGGATATCTGAAAGTATCGGTTAATATTGCATTAGAGTTGGATGCGTTGCTACCGATACCTGACGTTGTTTCAGAGACAACATTGCTGCGGGATGCAATAGGATCGTTTGTTGCATGGCCGGCAGATCTCATTTTCATGGATGAGGAGGTATTTTGAAAACCATTATGAATGTTTTAGTAATCAAATGTCAATTCTGAACCATTATGAAAAGCATTCTGAACCATTACGTATATTTTTTTTACATGGTAATGTTAGACTCCTACAAAACCCACATCTAGGGATAAAGGGATTTTGCGGCACAACGAGTCTGTTGCATCACAAAAAGAGGTACATTGAAAGTGTTAATTCTGTGATCCGAATGCAAAAGCTTCATAATTTTATACGTTACCTAACTTATATGATTTTTAGGTTCCTGCTCAAGAGTCACAACAAGTCAGCAAGGAAGTTAGCAATGTATCCAACAAAAAAAAAGGATCTTCCAAGGACCAGATAAAAAAGAGCTTCTGTTGGTCGATTTAGGATGTGTCTTGAAACACTTGTGGGAACATCAGATTTGATGCATGGTTCCATTCGTCAAATAGAAATGAAGGAAGGCATTTTTGGTTTTTCTAATTTCGAAACACTTATAAAAGAGGACATGGATCAGATTTTTCGGCATCTTGAATTAGGCATCGATGTTATGCATTCATACATCTGGTACGCCGATCAATCTATTATCTAATTAGTTGAATAATTTATTTATACATTTCAATGAAAATATTCTAATGTTTATTATGTTTTTATTTAAGGGTCTTGTATGACAAATTTATGCGGTGGAATCCATTGTCAAACAGATTTTATTTCGTGTCTTGCGTCCGTGTCAACGCACCATTAATTGTTCAGGATCCAGATTCAGTAAGAGATCACTTAGTCGAGAGATTTATGGCCAACAGTACAGAAAGTTTGTATCTTTTACCGTATAATACTGACAATGGGTTATATTTTCCTTCTAATTTCATTATAATCTTTGTATCTTTTGCGTAGAAAATTTCCATCTAAACATTTGTTTTATTGTACAGTGGTCACTGGTTATTGGTTGCTGTTAATCCTACAAAAGAAGTAGTGTATTATCTGAATTCATTGGATGGTGATTGGACAACATATCCGGATATGAAGAATATGGTTGATACGTAAGTGAGATTGTTCTAAATATTCGTGTGTATTTGTATATTTAATTATTTCTGTGGGATTGTTCTAAATATATGTTTTTATTTTTTTAGAGCAATACAAGTATTTCGGTCACAAAGAAAAGCTCGAGTACCACAGTCTAAAGCAAACAACATTACTTGGATCAGAGTGGAGGTATATTAATTTTCACAATTTTGCTTATAATAGTGATGGTACTTGATAAAACAAGACAACTATATATTCTTATTTGTTTTTCTATGTAGTGTGCTCGTCAGCGTAATGGAATAGATTGCGGTTATTATGTTTTGAGGTTTATGAGAGAAATCCTTCATTTGGATCAAATAGAGATTCTAATCATGGTATGGATTTATAACTTAGGATTTATTTTAGTATTTATCGAATATTTCATATAATTTATGACTTTTAACTAAATCATGCATATTATGTTTTATTATGTAGTACTTTGATGAATACAAGTGTGCTCATTACTCGAAAGAGAAGTTGGAAGAAATCAAGGAGGAATTGTGTGAATACTTTATTGAGAAAAGAATCATATAAGGTATGGAAGTTGTTGTGTAGTTATGGAATGTTGTATAGTTTTGGAAGTGGTTGTATATTAGGAATCTTTAGAAGTTAAAGGGTTTCTAGGTGAACAAATTGTTATTAGAATTATGGATTGGTGTATATATGATGCATGTTTGTGTTGATTTATATAAAATGGTTTATGTTTTGAATGGTAATGGTGTATATATTTTGGATTATAATGGTATATAATGCCTATGTTTAAATAAAGGATTGTTTGTTGAAATAAAGGCTCAATGGTTGAAATATAATGCCTATGTGTTGAAATAAAGGCTTGTTGAATGTTATATAATGTCTATTTGTTTGAAAGAAAGGCTTGAATTATACAGGTTTATGGTATTATTTCCAAAAAAAAATTTCTAAAAAATAAGGAATAGGCAGCGCTTTTAAACAAAAAACGCTTCCTAAATTCTGATTTTTTAAAAAAGTGCTTTTAAAAAGCAAATTTTACGTGAAGAAAAGAAAACGCTTTTTAGAAAAAGCGCTGCCTATAGTACACAATAGACAACGTTTTCCACTAAAAGCGCTGCCTTAAAGTGAAATAAAAAATACATTAGACAGCGCTTTAAAAAGCGTTTTCTAAAGGGGGACAATAGAAAGCGCTTTTTCCTGAAAAAGCGCTGCCTAAAGATGCCAAATGAAAGCATAAAAGGCTTGAAAAAGCGCTGCTAAAGGCCCACTTTAGAAAGCGCTTTTCCAGGAGAAAGCGTTGCTAAAGGAATACTTTAGAAAGCGCTTTTCAAGGTAAAGCGCTGCCTAAAGTAGGCCTTTAGCAGCGTTTTTGCATAAAAAAAACGTTGTCTTTACCTACAGCAGCGCCACCTTAGGCAGCGCTTTTAAGCACTGTTAAAGGCCAAAAAAAGCGCTGTCTTTTCTCTTCCTTGGCATAGTGTATGCCTAAGTATTGATTATGAATGTGATGATCATGGGACTTTCTTTATGTCAATTATGATTAACTTTAATCCGCTGCTACATGCTAATGTGATAGTTTTTGAAAAGCATGAAATTATGTAAGTGTTAATGAGCATGACAGGTGTTATATGATGTTTTGAAAATATTATGTGACACCCTTATCTGAGATGCATGTTATTACTCTGATTATTTATATATATTCCGCGGGGGTTTAGAAGGGTGTTACACTTATACTACAACAGAGGCCCAAAATTATTTATGTACAAAAAGGGGCTGGGTCTTACACTCTAATAAAGGCTCAAGTGTATTTGTGAAGAAAGAATAATGGGGCTTATACTCAGGAAGAGGCCCAGATGACTTATTTGAAAAGACGATGATCGCGTCATAATTTTGAAAACCACAGAAGAACTTATACAATGACTGAGGCCCCAAAACTTATTTACACAAAGGGGATGGGTCTTACACTCTACAAAGAGGCCCAAAAGATTATTTTCATACAAGAGTTGGGGCTTATAGCTCAAGGAGATGCCCAGAAGAAAAACAGCGATCGCACCGTTTATTTTGAAAATCGTATCGGGACTTATACAATGAATGAGGCCCAAAATTATGTATTTACAAAGGGGATGGGTCTTACACTCTACAAAGAGGCCCAAAAATGTTTCAAATGAAGTTTGAAAAATTAAAATTAATGAAAACCCTAATTTTAATTAAAAAAACAATTTTTTCAAAGAAAATTAAATAAAAATGATATAAAATATCAAACATATTTAAAAATAAGTTGTGAACTTTGAAAAATGTTTTGAAAAATCATGTTATGTTTAAATGAAAGCTTGAAATTCATTTTAATTTGAAAAATCAAGAGGAAAATTTCATTAAAAAAGTTTAAAAACAATTAAAATGAAATTCTTTACAAAAATTCAAACTATATTAAATAAATAATATAAATTTTTTTTTTGTAGAATAAAATATTTTAACATTTTTGTGAATTTTAAAAAAAAGAACCAATAAAAAATGATTAAAATTGAGAGAGAAATTAATTTTTGAAATCAATTAAGAAAATAACTTAAAAATTCAAAAATTCAAATAAATTTGTAAAAGGCACCAACGGTCACCTTCTTCTTCCTCGTGACCGCACCATGGACGATTTGTAAAACCTCACTTTTCTCTCTAATTACTCAATGTTTTTGCACGATTCAAATACCAATCTCACTCGTTTTTGAACAAGGATTCAAATGGTACCAATTAATTGCATTTATATTAAGTGTGGAGTGAGAAATCAAGTGATGAACACATGAACCCTAATTCTTCAAGAACACTATGAAATCCTATACACGATAGCTACAAAGCAATTGATTGAGGGGAAACACTCTACATAAGTGCAGAAACACGTTTGTAACTTGAAAACACATTTATGATGCATGGATCATATAGTTTAAGAGTTCAGGCTTACCTCTTGCAAGAAGAAATTGAATTGTGTATTGGAGGTGTTACAGATGTTGTTTGATGACCTGGACAGCTTCAATAGACCTTATGTAAGGTGTTTGGAAGCTTGGAATGGATTGAAACAACCTGGATCACCTTGTGGCAACTCAACTGCAAACAGGCCTGAGTTTGATTTGGAGCTTTGTGATTCTGAGGTTACAGATGTGTGGGAAGTGTTTGGATAGCTCGCATATGATGTATATGATATGTCTACAACATTGGTTTTGATAGAATTGCTTTCTATTTGAAAATTTGAATGTTACTTGAAAAAGAAGCAATTTCTGGTTTTTTGAGAGTGAAAGGAAGAAGAGCATGTGTTGTTATGTTTTGGTGTACTCAAACTGACCAGAAAGGATCCCTATTTATAGTAGGGCAAGTTTGTTTTGTAGCAATAGTGATTGGGGGCTGGATCACCCTATTACCCATTGAGTTTTGTCATGCAGCCAAAGTCTCCTATAGCCATTGACTTGAGTCAATCTTGTAGGCCTATGGTCTTCTGATTCTTGGACTAATCTTGAATCATTTGCAATGTTGTGGACTGATACATGCCAGCTCTATGCATCCATTCAATGCCTCATGACAAAGTTGGAGTTTTTGGAAATGAACCTTGAATGCCACATGCCTAAAGGATTGGATTTTTGACTTGGTGGCCTTGTGATCAAATTCTTCATCATTCATGTTGATTTTGGATAGAAATATAATGATGCAAGTGTCCAAAATTGGCTCAAGAAATCGTGGGATACAAGTCATGTATCAATGCTGTTGTGTAGGCAGGGTGAAAAATGCCATTTTTGGAGGCTTATAACTCCTTGCTCAAGTTGAATCATGGGAGGCTCTTGTACTTTTTAGAAAGCCCCTATATGATACTTCAACTTTGATGTTTAACTTTGGTCTTGAATCATCTTGGATCATAATGAAAAATGGCCTCAAAGTTGGTGAAAATACAAAACAGATTCTGTCCAAAATTTCACTAAGTGTTGAAAAAATGTCCATTTTTCACTTTTTGTGATTTTGATCATTCCATAACTCAAAATCCATGAGGATTTGGAATATGTTGTAGTTGACAATCTTGAAGTATATAATGAGAGCTTTATTTAAGCTTTGGATGGAAGAAAAAGGTTACTTGGATCACAAGTTATGGTCATGCAAAGTTGGGTAGAAATCATTTTTTTTCATGACTTAGTGAAATTTCAAGTTTCTTAAGATTGTTCCTTTTGCAAGTAACCTCACTTTTATTGATTTTTCTTGATGGATGATGATCCAAACCATATATTAACATTGTTTTTTACTTAGAGAAGCCATGTTTGTCAAGAAATCCCAAAAGTCAAACTTGGTTCTTTGGCACAATTGACTTTTTGTCAGATGAATTTCAAACTTTGTGATTCTCTATGAAATCAAGTTCTTGAACTAATTGAAACCTAATGGATGGATTCCATAGGTGTTTTAGAGTGTCTTGAATCATTTCCAGAGGTTTGGGATCATGTCTTGGTCAAAAGTCAAAGATATGGTTGACTTTTTTCTCAGAAACCCTAGTTTGGGGCCCAGATGAATTTGCATCTTTATATTGCTCTTGAACCAAGTTTTTTGTGTCCATTTAAACTTGTAAGAGGATCAATATAAGATAGTTGAGGTCTTCAAAACATTCCTTGAGGTCTTGGCTCATGCATTGCTCCAAAAGTCAACTTAGGGGTGAATTAGGTCAAGAAACCCTAATTCCTGATTTTTGATGAATGCACCCCCTGAGGCTATTTTGAACTTGTGATTGGGTCCATGAGGTCCCTTTGAGCTTCTTGAATCATGTTTTGAAGTATTGGCTCATGCCTAGATGAAAATTTCTCTCTGGAGGCCTTAGTCGACCAAAACCCTAATTTGGTGACACCGATGATCTTGAGGCATAATCAGCTTGAAATGTTATATTCTTATGCTTGATTCTTTATGTGGGAAACCTCTTGATCCTTCATGGATGTTTTAGAGGTTTGACAAGTTAAGGATCATGTCCATTCTTGATTGATCCTTTGTCTGAGTACTCTGAGAGGGCTCAAAACCCTAATTTTTGATTGGAGTGAATGCTTAACAATCTTTGATAGGATTGATGAGGCATGAAGGTACATCCATATTGTGGTGATGATTTGCACAATGATGGGAAATCTTGTGGTCAAAATTTAGGGTATGACACACATGTGTATTAATCACATTCCCAGATAACACTAAAAATAACAGGTAGTATAATGGAAAACAGTAAAATCAAATGAGAAAGCAAATAAACAGTAAAATAAATGCAATGCAAGGCTTAGCCCTCCTATACAGACAAGAAATCCCCGGTGAAGTCGCTATTTTTCTGTAGCTCCGGTTTTGTGACGTGACCACTACCGCTTTTAGTGCTACTTTCTGATTTCTAATATTTATCCTATGATGCTTAAAAGGAATGGGAAGATACCTTAAACTAACCCTGCTCGCAAATGTTTTTCTTATAAATGCTAAGAGATCTGGAATCGGGGGTTGGTTATACTGAGGGAAGTTGTTAACACCCTGAGTATCTTTAGTAATCTATAGGAACCTTTATTTGCATATATTTCTACTGTTGAATTGCTTAGTTGCTTAAGTCTGTTTGCTGCTAAATTGGGAAACTTTCTCCTTTGTGAAAGCTGAGGAAAAATGTTTTTTGTTGTTTTTAGGGTTTTCTATTGTTTTTGGAAAGGTACCTGACCTAAGGTATTTGATTAGTGTGCTTGCTAAGATTTCACAATCTTATGCCTACGTATTCCCATAAAGAGATTTGGGGAAATCAGAGAGTTCGTAGTTCCTCATATTCTATGGGAGGAGGAAGTTTGTTTGGTGTCTTGTTTAAAGCCCAAGATTGAAGCTAAAGGAGTATTTGTGTCTTGATCAAAGCCCAAGATTGAAGCTAAAAGTTTGACTGAGAGAATTTGTCATCTCTAAAGGGAGATATATCACTTATTCATCACAAATACTGAAGAGTAAAGTCATAAAGGAAGAAGCTTTAAACTTGGATATTTGTCATCCTAAGCAATGCCACATCTTTCTTTATGGGAGAAGTGAAATGTCATGAAGGAAGAAGCTTTAAACTTGGATTTTGAAATATCCAGAGCAATTCCACATCTTTCTTCATGAGTTTTATCATAAGGGAAGAAGCTTTAAACTTGGATTTTGAAATATCTAGAGCAATGCCACATCCTCCTTTATGTAAAATAGTTTGATTGAAAATTTGATTAGAAATGTGATTGATAGTAGGGATATCCTCGTACAGAGAGGACTCAGAGTCTTATCTGTGGGGAAGTTGAATTTAGTGCCTTGATCGTAGCGCAAGGTTGAAGCTAAAAAAGTTGAAAACTGACTCAACTGGGAGAGTTTTATATGTCTTATACAAAGCCCAAGATTGAGGATGACTGATTGGAGAAATTATTGGTATAACTTGAGAGGAGGCTAATGACTGTTGAGTAAGCTTGAAATGACTCGCTTAATACTGATGGTTTGACTGACTCTTTTGGGGATTTTATTTGTATCCTGTATAAAGCCCAGGATGAATGAGGCTAAAAGAGCTTATTTGTATCATGTACAAAGCCCAGAATGGTGAGGCTAAAAGATTTTATTTGTATCCTGTACAAAGCCCAGGATGGTGAGGCTAAAAGATTTATTGCATAGATGACTAAGAATTGACTTATGCTTTTAAGAAGCCTGGGGGTCCTTGTATGAAGCCCAAGAGGAAGCTATAATACTGGGGAGATTCTTTGTATGATGCCCAAGAGAAGGCAATGATGCTTGGATAAAGCCCAAGAGGAGGCTAGATGATGCTTGGATGAAGCCCAAGAGGATGCTATAATGCTTGGATAAAGCCCAAGAGGAGGCTAAATGATGCTTGGATAAAGCCCAAGAGGAGGCTATGATGCTTGGATAAAGCCCAAGAGGAGGCTAGCTGTACTGGGGAAATTTCCTATGTACAAGAAGGAACTAGTTGTTTGAACTAAGTTGTAGTGAGTGAAGGGATCCTATTGTTTGACCTATGTCTAAACTGAGGATGACTTAAATGCTAAGAGAAAACTTAACAACATATAAACAAGTATACAAACAAGCATTAAAGGAATTAAAAAGGTGGTGTTGGATCTTACACTCTGATAGAGGCCCAAGTGTATTGTGATTGATTGAATGAATTAGGGTTTTGAGAAATTAAAGAAAGTTTTGATAGGAGGAGATGATTTAAATTTGAATTTGAATTTGAAGATGACTTTGATTTTTTTTAAATGAGGGAGAGAAGAAAGGTGTTGGGTATTACATTCTTGATAGAGGCCCAAGATTATTTGTATCCTGTACAAAGCCCAGGATGAATGAGGCTAAAAGATTATTCTATTTACAAATGGGGTGTTGGGTCTTACACTCTATCAGAGGCCCAAGATGATTATTTGAATTTGTTTATGTACAAAGGGGTGGGACTTACACTCCTAACAGAGGCCCAAGATGGTTATGAAAACAGTGATCGCACCGTGATTTTTGAAAAGTGCAATGGGACTTATATTATAACAGAGGTCTAGAGATTGCTTTATTTACAGAGAGGGTTGGGTCTTACACTCTAATAGAGGCCCAATATTATTGAAATTAAGTTTAAAAAGGTTGAATCAAGGTGAAACCCCTAATTTCATTTTTAAGATATTTTTAAAAGAAAATCAATAAAAAGTGGTATAATTTATCAAATGAATCCGTCAATCATGTTATGAACAATGATTAAGGTTTATAAAAAGATGTTTTATTCACATGAATATTTGAAATCAATTACGTTTAAGAAAAATCAAGAAAAGAAATTATTTGAAAGGTATTAAAACAATTTTAAAAAAATATATTTTTCAACCTAATAAAAATATATCAAAATAAAATATTATTTTTTGTTATTTTTTGTGGATTAAAATAATTGGGTATTTGAATGATATGTGTGAAAATTGGGATTAAAAATAATTAATTTGGTAGGAGAAATCAATATTTGAAATTATTTTAAAATATTTAAAACAATTAAAAATAATATATTAAATATATTAAAAATATATGAAATAAAAAATATTTTTTTGGTGAATAAAAATATTTAAATATGTGAATGGTATCTGTTCAAAAATTCATTTGAAAATAATCAAAATTGAATATAGAAATTAATTTTTGAAAATAATATGAAAAATAAGAAAATATGAAAACTCAAATATTTGAATTATGGCGCCAAGGCCATTGTCTTCTTCCTCGCGCACCACCATGGCGACAGGTTTTGATCCTATCTCAATGCCATATGCAGAGCTATTCCCAGTTCTACTAGCAAAAGGACACATTCAAACAAGGACTCCTTCCGCCATTCTTGAGAATCTCCCTTATTGGTTCAAAGCTGACCAATTTTGTCCATATTACCAAGGATCACCGGGGCATAACATCGAGAATTGTTTTAGTTTCAAATCCGATGTACAAAAACTTGTCAAAACTGGAGTTTTATCTTTCAAAGACAATAACCCAAATGTTCAAAGTAATCCGTTACCGCAGCATGAGAAAACCTCTGTCAACCTAATTGACAAAGATCTTGGCATTAATTATTAGATTCACGATGTGCGCTTACTAGGAACAAATCAGGTGAAGATGCATTGCAGACAAAGTAGGTACGGCCATGTGCCACCTCACAACTATCATCAATGTAATACTTGTTCCAAAGACAACCAAGGGTGTAGCATTGTACATGCAGCCCTTCAAGAACAAATGGATCTGGGTTAGATCCAAGGACACAGAATCCATAGAGTAAACCTAGTTTACAAATGCACCGGTATCATTCAAAATTTTGACATTCACGTAATGAATGTGAATCTAGTGGCGATGCACTCCAGACAAAGTCAACGTTACAATCTGCCATCGCACGACTACAATGTCTGCCTGATTTGTTCAAAAGATAATCAAGGATGTCCTTTTGTGCAAGAGGCTCTCCAACGTCAAATGGATCTAGGTTGGATCCAAGACTATCACAGAAGGAATGATCATCAGATTAACATGATTATTGAATGTCCAAACAGAGTTCAAATCTTTGACATTCTCCTGATGAACACAAGTTTGGCAGAATTACACGCCAAACAGGTTCGACTCGGCTTTTTAGCATTACACAATTATCAGGATTGTAGAGTTTGCTCTAAGGATGATCAAGGTTATGCACTTGTACAAAGAACTCTTCAACACTTATTAGATCACTGGTGGTTACTGATATTCCAGAACACAGAAACTCATCAATTCGACATAGCTGATGAAGGCCCTGACAAACATGGAAGCTGCGACATTCGCTTATTAGAAACAAACTTGGTAAAAATGTACTGCATACAGAGTGGATACAGTCGAATACCTCCCCACAATTACGAACGCTGCGGGATATGCTCAGAATGGGAAATCACCAATCAATCAATATTGTACAAGATTGCCCAGGGCAGTACGCAGTTCAGATGTTAAACACATTGAAACATCATTGGTCAAATTTCACAAAAGCTTGTGTGGACTTAACTACTTTGGTCCAGAACGCCACGATCACTCAGCTTGCAGAAAAAGTCACAGAAGCCGACACAGTTGCCTCCACATCCGAAATGAGATTCAAGGACTGTTAGACCAAAGGATGGATCATCACAGTCTTCAATGAGAGAGAATCCATTGATTACGGAATTAATAGAGATGTCTTCGCCATAATTTCTCTGCTTAGTGAACCGAATCGCCTGGAGATCCCTTTCGACAGTGGAAAAATTACCGATATCCCGAGATGGAACCAATAGAGATTGCGTACAATAGTCAAAAGATTCACCTATTTGCCAAGTCCAGTACCATATGAATCGGAGAAATCCATTCCTTACAAATATGGTGCCACCATGATGGAGGACGAAAAGAAAGTCCCACTGCTATCCATTGTCAACATCGTTGACATAAGCCGTGTCACCCGAAGTGGTTAAATCTTCAACAGAGGAATAGAAGGGCCGACAAAAGAAAAAGAACCTCAAGTTAAAACTCGGGATAAAAAGATTAGCCAGTCAAGTGGTACAGATCAGGTGAAAAACAATGATGAAATTCTAAAGCTAACCCAGAAGAGTGAATACAACATTGTGGATTAGTTATTGCATACTCCTTCTCGAATACCCGTGTTATCCCTTCTGCTGAGTTCGGAAGCTCACATGGAAGCTTTACAAAAGTTTTTGGAACAAGCCTTCGTCGAACAAGATGTAACGGTGGATCAATTTGATAACATCGTTTCTAACATCACTTCCTGTAACAACTTAGGTTTCAGTGATGAAGAGCTGTCGGAGGAAGGCAAAAATCATAACATGGCACTTAATATCACAATCAGCTGTGGGAATGATGCCCTGGAAAGCGTACTGGTAGACATTGGTTCATCCCTAAATGTCATGCCAAAATCAACTCTTGAGTGACTATCTTTTCAAGGCACTCCAATGAGAGGAGCGAGATCATAGTCAAAGCTTTTGATGGATCCAGGAAGACAATTATCGGCAAAGTTGACCTTCCCATAACCATTGATCCCCACACATTCCAAGTCACCTTCCAAGTCATGGATATCCGAGCGGCATACAGCTGTTTATTGGGATGACCTTAGATACATGAAGCAAGGATAGTCACCTTAACACTTCACCAGAAGCTGAAGTTTGTAAAAAAAAACAAGTTGGTCATAGCATGCGGAGAACAGGCTTTAATCGTGAGCAATCTATCATCATTCCCCTATTTGGAACCAGAAGAGGTTGGGACTCAATTTCAGGAGCTTTCTGTAAGTAATGAAGGCAATCAAGAAAAAGGAACATCCATTTCCTTGTATCAAGACGTTGTTTGAATAGTGGAAAACGGTATCACTAAAGGATGGGGACAAATTGTGATTCCTATCGATAACAGAACAAGAAAAGGTCTCGGTTTTACACCAACCTATACCCAGACCGCAAAGAGGGACGAGGCCACTCGACCTATTCAAGATTTCTTTCACAGCGGAGGTTTCCTCCATCCTACTTCTCAAGAGGTCCACACCATTGAGGGAGATGATTTCAAAGATAATTCGTCTGATCCAGATGAAGAATGGAAGTCACATCTCAGTGATGAAGGATACATATCATAAGAAGAGATGTACGTGCCATTTTGCTTTCCACAGCAAAACCCCAGATACATACCAAAATCAGGTGTTAAGGTGATCTACGGAGATCATGGTGTTGAAGGATACCGTGCTCCTCCCAATTCATTAGAAAATGATACTCTAATGAAAGTTAACTTCGGCTACAACTCAAACGATCCCATGGATGATTTACCCATATGGGAACCTTACACGGAAAGCTCATGATATCAAAGCCTGTCCGAGAATGCATATTTTCCAGATAACTTTGAAAATGATTCATCCGTTCCTTCAGAAGCATGGAGGCCTTACTCAGAAAATCCCGAGCATATCAAACACTGTCTCAATGAAGTCGCAAAGATTGCTGGACAGGAGTTTATCAACTTTGCACTTCCAGAAGTTAATGTCATTGAGGAAGATAATCCCTCAAAAACTTGGGACACCTTGGGACAACCAAGCGGAAAGTTTGACTTTCTAGTCAAGTATACTGCTCTCGAAAGCTCTCGCATCATGATTGAAAACATTCGGCCCACAGGATGGGGAGATCCTCGTGATCAAGAGGAAACATGTGAAAATGCAATTTAAACTTTTTCTGCTAAAAATTTTGCATGGGAAGAAGACTCTAGTGATCCGACTCCACCAGAAATCAGTGTCATTACTAAAGACAATCCCGAAAGGAAAATACCAGACTTTGTAATCTACAGAGAAGTTCATCGCAATTGGATAGCTATTGATGTCTCGAATATTGTACACATCTCAAAGTAATTGCCTTGTCTTTATTTTGACCTCTCATCTCGCCCAGGTGAAAGGATGTTTTATAGGGCATCGTTTCCTGTAAATATTTCCTCTCTGCCTCGCCCAAGGAAGATGAGTTTTGTTTTATAGGGTCTGTGTTTCAAGAATCGACAAATCATAAATAAAGATGTCATTCTGAATTTCTGCATTTATTACTGTTTTCGCTTTTTGCTTTTTAAGAAAATGGTAATCCTTAAACAGACAAAAATAACAAGCGTTTTTCAAAATACACTGCACACCACTTTTTGCATTTGTTACTGTCTTTCTAAGAAGAATCATCAATCACATCATGTTGATTAATTGTTAAAAACCCCTTGAAACATATGATCTAATGCCTTCTCCCAACTTTGTGTTCCTGGTATTTGAAGCTGAAGAAGAAGAGGACGAGGAAATTCCAGATGAGATCTCCCGACTACTCAAACAGGAAGAAAAATCCATTCAACCCCGCAGAGAGCCATTGGAAACAATTAATTTAGGTTCAGAAGAAGAAAGAAAAGAGGTTAACATCGGAGCTCTGCTCAATTCTAGTGTCAGAAAGAGTCTGGTACAACTTCTCAAAGAATTTCTCGATGTGTTTGCTTGGTCCTACCAAGATATGCCAGGTTTGGATACCAACATTGTGGAACATCACTTGCCATTAAAACCAGAATGTCCGCCAGTCAAACAAAAATTAAGAAGGACTCGTCCAGATATGGCCATTAAGATCATAGAAGAAATCCAAAATAAGATCGATGCCGGCTTCCTTGCCACGTCGGAATATCCTCAGTGGCTAGCCAACATAGTGCCAGTTCCCAAGAAGGATAGAAAAGTCAAAATGTGTGTAGATTACATGGATTTAAACAAAGCCATTCCAAAGGATGATTTCCCTTACCACACATTAACATGTTAGTAGATAGCACTGCAAAATTCAAAGTCTTATCTTTCATGGATGGATTTTCAGGCTATAACTAAATCAAAATGGCGCTAGAAGACATGGAAAAACCTCATTCATTACACCATGGGGAACCTTTTTTTATAAATTAATGTCGTTTGGATTGAAGAATGCAGGCACAACTTATCAAAGGGCAATGACAACTCTGTTTCATGATATGATGCACAAAGAAATTGAAGTGTATGTGGACGACATGATTGCTAAGTATGAGACAGAAGAAGAACATGTGGAAAATCTATCAAAATTATTCGAGCGTTTGAGAAAATACAAGCCCTGCCTGAATTTAAACAAATGTATATTTGATGTTCGCACAGGAAAGCTTTTGGGATTTATCATCAGCCAGAAAGTTATTGAAGTTGATCCCGACAAAGTCAAGGCCATTCAAGAGATGACTTTGCCTAGAACCGAAAAGCAAGTAAGAGGATTTTTGGGACGTCTAAATTTCATCTCAAGATTCATATTTCTCATGACAGCGACATGAGCGCCAATTTTCAAGCTCCTCCGAAAGGACCAAGGATGTGTATGGACAAAAGATTGCCAGAAGGCTTATGAAAGTATCAAAGAATATCTGGTAAATCCACCTATTTTGTCTCCTCCAGTAGAAGGAAGACCCCTGATTATCTATTTAATAGTCCTATAAGATTCCATGAGTTGTGTGCTGGGTCAACAAGACGAAACAGGAAGAAAAGAATATGCCATTTACTACTTAAGCAAGAAATTCATGGATTGTGAAACTCATACAATATGCTCGAGAAAACCTGTTGCGGTTTGGCTTGGGCTGCTAAACGTCTTCGACAGTATATGATTTGTCATACCACTTGGTTAATCTCCGAAATGGATTTGATCAAGTATGTCTTCAAGAAACCTGCTTTAACTGGAAGAATTGCCAGTTGGCAGATGTGTTATTAGAATACGACATCAAGTATCATGCTCGGAAAGCCGTCAAAGGAAGTATTCTAGCCGATCATCTGACTCACCAACCAATTGACAATAATGAATCAATCAGATTTGACTTCCTAGACGAGGATGTGATGTACCTCAAAATGAAAGATTGCGATGAACCTCTACAAGACGAAGGGCCAGAGCCAGGATCTCAATGGGAATTAATATTTGACGAAGCTGTCAACGCTTATGGAAACAGAATTGGGGTAATCATCGTTACACCTCAAGGTACCCATATTCCTTTCACCGCCAGATTGGCATTCAAATGTACAAACAATGAGGCAAAATATGAAGCTTGGATCATGGGTCTTGAAGAAGCTATTGACTTAAGGATAAAGAACTTGGATATGTATGGAGACTCGGCTTTGGTTATAAATCAGATTAAAGGAGAGTGGGACACACGTCAGACTGGATTGATTCCTTACAAAGACTACGTAAGGAGGTTGTTACCTTTCTTCAACAAGATTGATTTTCATCACATTCCTCGTGAAGAAAATAATATGGCTGACGCACTGGCTACTTTATCCTCCATGATTAGTGTGAATCGATGGAACGACGTACCCAAGATTGACATAATGCGCCTTGATAGGCCCGCTTACATATTTGCAGTCGAATCAGTCATCGACGACAAGCCTTGGTATTACGACATCAAGCTTTTCCTTCAAAGACAAGAATACCCGCCTGGGGCATCAAGGAAGGATAGGAAGACCCTCAGAAGACTGGCTGGAAACTTCTTCCTGAACAATGATGTACACTACAAAAGAAACTTCGACATGGTTTTACTCAGATGACATGGACAAACACGAAGCCAACATGCTAATGAAAGATATTCACGAAGGATCCTTTGGCACTCATGCCAATGGACATACAATGTCAAGAAAAATTCTAAGAGTAGGATATTATTGGATGACAATGGAATCCGATTGTTACAAGTACATGAGGAAATGTCACAAATGTCAGATTTATGTCGACAGGATTCATGTGCCTCCGACTCTTCTCAAAATTATCTCTTCCCCATGGCCTTTTTCCATATGGGGAATCGACATGATTGAACCGAAAGCCTCAAATGGACATTGTTTTATCTTGGTCGTTATTGATTATTTCACCAAATGGGTCGAAGCAGTATCATACGGCAATGTAACCAGACAGGCGGTGGTCCGATTTATCAAAAATAACCTCATTTGTCATTATTGTTAGTTCTTGTATTGGCTAGAATTTTGGTAAAACAAAGTTGAACAATGTTGATGTCATATGTCTGATGTCACAACATTGGTTCTCATCATTAGCTGTTGCAGGGTTGGAAGTTTTGTATGCTGATGTTATAAGTGATGTCTTGACATCACTATACCAGAACATCAGATTGTGATGTTTTAGGGTTGCGCGTGTTAGTTTGATTTGAGGAGATCTATTAGAGAGATTGGATGCAAATTTCTTGGAGAAGATATTGGCAATCAGATATGGAGCAGATCATGGAGAAAATCATGTAACAACCATTAGGGCTGATTTGGAAAGATTTAGGAGATCAAATCTGCGCCAAATTATGGTTTCAAAAATAAATCAGAGCAGATATTTTTAGAGGAGATCCAAGCCCAAGTCAGAATGATATTTAAAGCAGCCTCAACCCTAAGTTAAACGACGAAGAAAGGGAGCTAAAGACTGAGTGTCAATTGTGTCTTCATGTGTGTTTTGTTAACCATTCGTGTGTGAATTGGTGTTACTATTTTGAGTTGTAAAAGTGTATTCACTCTAAAGATTTTAAGTAAGAGTGTGTTGTTCTTGATCAAAGCTGTTAAGCAGAATCAAGTTGTGTAATTAATTGTACTCATTGGATTGTATCACTTAGGTGATTTAGGGAGTGAGTGGGTTCTCATACCTAAGTGGTTTCTTAGGTAGAATTGTCATTGGGTAGTGATTAAATTAGGTAGATGTCAACTGGGATTGTTGAGTCTGTAATTTGATACTACTAATAGTGAATTTCCTCCCTGGCTTGGTAGCCCCCAGACGTAGGTAGTTAGACCGAACTGGGTGAACAATTCATTGTGTTTTTACTGTTGCTTTTACCTTGTTTATATAGCAGAGTGTGTTGTTGTGACATCGCACTTAACATCACACATCTGATACCAGAATTTCAATTGGTATCAGAGCTGGCATCTTGCTCTGCATCTGGGTGAGATCTAGGGCTGATACTTTCTGGTACAATGGACAAGGAGACTGGTGGATTTGTGAATAGACCCCCTATTCTAGATGGCTTTAATTATGACTATTGGAAACCTCATATGGTTACTTTCTTGAAGTCTTTAGACAGCAGAGCCTGGAAGGCTATTGTGAAAGAATGAAAACATCCTGTTGTTGTGGAAAAGGATGAGAATGGAAAGGAAGTAGAGGGTAGCTCAAAACTGAAACCTGAAGAAGAATGGACCAAGGAAGAAGATGAGCTTGCCCTTGGGAATTCTAAATCCTTGAATGCCATATTCAATGGTGTTGATAAGAACATCTTCATATTGGTCAACACTTGTGAAGTAGATAAGGAAGCATGGGATACCTTGAAGACTACTCATGAAGGAACCTCCAAAGTCAAGATGTCAAGACTTCAACTTTTGACAACAAAGTTTGAAAATCTGAAGATGAAGAAGGATGAGACTATCCATGATTTCCACATGAACATCCTTGAGCTGTCAAATGCTTCTAGTGCCCTAGGAGAAAGGATGACTGAAGAGAAGCTGGTGAGGAAAATTCTTAGATCTCTTCCCAAGAGATATAAAATAAAGGTGACAGTCATAGAAGAAGCCCAAGACATCAGCAAGATGAGGGTTGATGAGTTGATAGGTTCTCTTCAAACCTTTTAATTAGGAATGGAAGAGGAACCTGAAAAGAAAACCAAAAGTATAGCGTTGGTATCTAGTTATGAAGATTCTAAGAAATAGAAGGGTGCTGAGTCTCAGGAGGAGCTGTCCCAGGCCATTGTCTTGCTGGGAGGACAGTTTAACAAGGTTATGAAGAGGATAAATAGGAGTTATAATCCTAATGTCAAGAACATCACATCTGACACCAACAACAGATCAGGAGATCAGGGGAAGAAAACTAGAGATGAAGAAAAGTCCAATAATGACAAGGGAGTTCAATGCTATGAGTGTGAAGGGTATGGTCATGTCAAGAAGGAATGTCCTACTTATCTCAAAAAGCAGAAAAAGGGGTTATCTGCTTCCTGGTCTGATAGTGAGAGTGAATCTGAAAAAGAATCAGCTAAGCTTGTTAGAGCTATGATTGGGGTTTGTGAGTCAGATGATGATTCGTGTGATGATGAGGTTACTTATGAAGAGCTTACTGCCTCGTATAAAGAACTGTGCATGAGAAGTGAACAAGTGTGTCTTGAAGGAGATAAGCTGAAGAAAACCATAGTGCAGTTAGAGGCTGAAAAGACTGAACTTGAAAATGAAGTCAGTATGCTTAACTGTAAATTGGCTTCTATGACCAAAACTGTCAGAATGTTGAACAATGGTACTGATGCTCTAGACAACATTCTCATTATTGGGAAAATTATTGGAGACAAAAGTGGTTTGGGATTCAACAATGTTGCAGCTACTGATGATGTTATTACCAGTTCCAAACCAGTGATGTTAAAACAGATGTTTAAACATCCTGACAGGATTCCTTCTATGAAGAAATTCAGGCACTGGAGATGTCATCACTGTGGGCGTTTTGGACACATAAAGGCCTACTGTTATAAGCTACATGGGTATCCTCAGAAGGCACATCAGTATACTCCCACACAGAAGTTTCCCATAGGTAATCAGGCCTTAAATTCTAAGAAGCAATGGATTCCAAAAGGGAAAGTTACCAGCTTAATAGCTCACACTTCTCTTAGGGTTTCTACCAAAGAAGACTGGTACTTTGATAGTGGGTGTTCAAGACACATGACAGGAGTTAAAAATTTGTTGATAGATGTTAAGCTTCAGTCTTCAGGTCATGTTACATTTGGTGATGGTGTCAAAGGAGAAATCAAGGGGATAGGAAAGCTGAGTTGTGCTGGTGCTCCTAGACTGGATGATGTTCTACTTGTCAAAGGGTTGACAGCAAATTTAATCAGTATTAGTCAACTTTGTGATCAAGGATTCAAAGTAGACTTTACAAAATCTGAGTGCAAAGTCACAAATGAGAAAGGAGAAGTCATCATGAAGGGTGTTAGGTCTAAGGACAACTGTTATCTATGGGTGAAACAAGACTCAAGTACCTCAACATGTGTGTTTGCTAGAAATGATGAAGTCAAAATTTGGCATCAAAAGTTGGGACATCTTCATCTGAAGGGAATGAAGAGAATAATATCTTCAAAAGCTGTCAGAGGAATTCCTAAACTCAATATTGAAGAGGGAAGAGTTTGTGGAGATTGTTAAATAGGGAAGCAGACCAAGATGTCACATCAGAAGCTTCAACATAACACCACCTCCAAAGTTTTGGAACTTCTTCATATGGACTTGATGGGACCTATGCAGGTAGAAAGTCTAGGAGGGAAGAAGTATGCTTATGTTGTTGTAGATGACTATTCTATGTACACCTGGGTGAGCTTCATTAAAGACAAATCAGAGGTGTTTGATGTTTGTAAAGATCTTTGTCAAAGACTCCAAAGGGAAAAGGAGAGTAATGTTATAAGAATAAGGAGTGATCATGGAAGAGAGTTTGAAAATAGCAAGTTTACTGAATATTGTTCTGCTGAAGGCATAAGTCATGAGTTCTCTTCCCCAATTACTCCTCAGCAAAATGGAGTTGTTGAAAGGAAGAATAGAACTATTCAAGAGTCTGCTAGGGCAATGATTCATGCCAAAAAGCTTCCTTACCATTTCTGGGCTGAAGCCATGAACACTGCTTGCTATATTCACAAAAGAGTTACTTTGAGAAGAGGCACTTCAGCTACTCTGTATGAACTGTGGAAAGGAAGAAAGCCAAATGTGAAGTACTTTCATGTTTTTGGAAGTAAATGTTATATTTTTTCAGATCGTGAACAGAGGAGAAAATTGGATCCTAAAAGTGATGAGGGAATCTTTCTAGGATACTCTACAAATAGCAGAGCTTACAGGGTTTTCAACTCCAGAACAAAGGTTATGATGGAGTCTATAATTGTGGTGATTGATGACATTGATAAGCAGGAAGATGCTGATGTCTTGGATGATGTTGAAACATCAGTTGAAGAAGTCACATAAGAAACTAAAGACAGAAGCGGGTCTCCCAGTCATGGTGATGCTGAGCCTGAACCTGAACAATCTAATAAAGAACCATCTATTAGAGTGCTAAAGGACCATCCAAGGGAGCTTATCATAGGTGATCCTAAATTAGGGGTAAGCACTAGATCAAGAGAGGTTGTGTCAAATACGTGTTTTATTTCCAAAATTGAGCCCAAGAATGTAAAAGAAGCCTTGACTGACGAGTTTTGGATTAATTCCATGCATGAAGAGCTGGAACGATTCAAAAGGCATGAAGTGTGGGATCTTGTGCCAAGGCCTGATGGAGTTAATGTGATTGGCACCAAGTGGATTTACAAGAATAAATCTGATGAACAAGGAGTGGTCACCAGAAACAAGGCCAGATTAGTTGCTCAGGGATACACTCAGGTTGAAGGAATTGATTATGATGAAACCTTTGCTCCTGTGGCAAGACTGGAATCTATCAGATTACTCTTAGGGGTGGCTTGTAATTTCAAATTCATGCTTTTTCTGATGGATGTTAAGAGTGCCTTCTTGAACGGTTACTTAAATGAAGAGGTGTATGTTGATCAACCAAAAGGACTTATTGATCCAACATTTCTTGACCATGTTTACAAACTAAGGAAAGCTCTCTATGGTTTGAAGCAAGCACCAAGAGCTTGGTATGAAAGGCTTACTGAATTCCTGGCTGTGAATGGCTACAGAAAAGGAGGGATTGACAAGACTTTATTTGTTAAAGAGGAAGGAGTGAAACTGATGATAGCTCAAATATATGTTGATGACATAGTATTTGGTGGGATGTCAGATGCAATGGTGAAACATTTTGTGGAACAGATGTAGTCTGAGTTTGAAATGAGTCTTGTTGGAGAGCTCAACTATTTTCTTGGTCTACAAGTTAGACAAATGGAGGACTCCATATTCATTTCTCAGAGCTAGTATACAAAGAACATAGTGAAGAAGTTTGGTCTAGAGAATGCTAATCACAAGAGGACACCTGCTCCTACTCATTTAAAGTTGTCCAAGGATGAACATGGTGTTAGTGTGGATCAAAGTTTGTACAGAATCATGATTTGAAGCCTATTGTATCTCACAACTAGCAGACCTGATATTTCTTTTGTTGTTGGAGTGTGTGCCAAATATCAATCTGAGCCTAAAGTTAGTCACTTGAATCAAGTGAAGAGGATTCTGAAATATGTGAATGGGACTAGTGACTATGGAATGTTGTACAGTTATGGATCAGGTACTGAGTTATGTGGCTTTTGTGATGCTGATTGGGCAGGGAGTGCTGATGATAGAAAAAGCACTTCAGGAGGTTGCTTCTTCTTAAGGAATAATTTGATATCATGGTTTAGTAAGAAGCGGAACTGTGTATCTCTTTCTACTGCTGAAGCTGAGTACATAGCAGCTGGGAGTAGTTGCTCTCAACTTGTTTGGATGAAGCAGATGTTAATAGAATAAAATGTCAAGCAAGATGTCATGACATTGTACTGTGATAATTTGAGTGCTATCAATATCTCTAAGAATCCTATTCAACATAGCAGAACTAAGCATATTGATATAAGGCATCATTTTATAAGAGATTTGGTTGAGGACAAAGTTGTTGCTTTGGAACATGTTGCTACAGATAAACAATTAGCTGACATTTTCACGAAAGCCTTAGATGCAAATCAATTTGAAAGTTTAAGAAGCAAACTGGTAATTTGCATTTATGAGGATTAGGTGTGCTGGAAGAGTTGTTTTTTGTGCAGTTGTGATTTTGCATATGTTTAAAGTAAACAACCTTTTATTCAAATGACTGAAAGCATACAAGATTGATTTTTAGTACAACAAAAGCAACATATAAAGAGATTAAAGATTGTCCCATCCCCCTGCATCAAGAAAAGCTTTCCAATCTTCATCCCATTCATCATCAGAAGCATGGAGTTGCACTGGAGGTTTTTTGATGGTTTTTGTCTCTGATGGTTTTCTTGTTCTTGTTGCTCTTGAAGAAGTTCCAGCGGCTTTCCTTATTGTGTTCTTCAGTGGATCTGGTTTATTGTCCTCCTGCTTGTGTTGCTTTCCTGCATCTTTGTTTGACTGACTCATTCTTGTGTGGTGTCTGGTGCTGTTAGAAGGAAGAAGGCTTGGATTCTATAGTACTTTAAGAATCCATTGGTTGTATCGCCTGACCAGTCAAATTTTTTGGATATTGTGTTCCTTAGGAAGCTTGCTTTTGACCATGTCTTAATGGATGTCAGATCTTTGTGTTTGGTGTCGATGTTGGCCAATTGTGGCTAAAAAGGGGGAGAGGTAGCCCTTGTGTTGCCTAGTTGTCTAATGCTGGCTCTTGGCTTGAGGGGGAGTTTGCATGAACATATGGTATGCTGGTTCTTGCTTTGAGGGGGAGTTTTGCTTTGTGCAGTTTGTTATGTGATTGTTGGTTTGAAGTATTTTCCGCTGCAGGTACCTCTGATGGTGGCAGAGATTGTTTTAGCCAAAATTAGCCAAAGGGGGAGATTGTTAGTTCTTGTATTGGCTGGAATTTTGGTAAAACAAAGTTGAACAATGTTGATGTCATATGTCTGATGTCACAACATTGGTTCTCATCATTAGCTGTTGCAGGGTTGGAAGTTTTGTATGCTGATGTTATAAGTGATGTCTTGACATCACTATACCAGAACATCAGAACATCAGATTGTGATGTTTTAGGGCTGCGCGTGTTAGTTTGATTTGAGGAGATCTATTAGAGAGATTGGATGCGAATTTCTTGGAGAAGATATTGGCAATCAGATATGGAGCAGATCATGGAGCAAATCATGTAACAAACATTAGGGCTGATTTGGAAAGATTTAGGAGATCAAATCTGCGCCAAATTCTGGTTTCAAAAACAAATCAGAGTAGATATTTTTGGAGGAGATCCAAGCCCAAGTTAGAATGATATTTAAAGCAGCCTCAACCCTAAGTTAAACGACGAAGAAAGGGAGCTAAAGACTGAGTGTCAATTGTGTCTTCGTGTGTGTTTTGTTAACCATTCGTGTGTGAATTGGTGTTACTATTTTGAGTTGTAAAAATGTATTCACTCTAAAGCTTTTAAGCAAGAGTGTGTTGTTCTTGATCAAAGCTGTTAAGCATAATCAAGTTGTGTGATTAATTGTACTCATTGGATTGTATCACTTAGGTGATTTAGGGAGTGAGTGCGTTCTCATACCTAAGTGGTTTCTTAGGTAGAATTGTCATTGGGTAGTGATTAAATTAGGTAGATGTCAACTGGGATTGTTGAGTCTGTAATTTGATACTACTAATAGTGAATTTCCTCCCTGGCTTGGTAGCCCCCAGACGTAGGTAGTTAGACCGAACTGGGTGAACAATTCATTGTGTTTTTACTGTTGCTTTTACCTTATTCATATAGCAGAGTGTGTTGTTGTGACATCGCACTTAACATCACACATCTGATACCAGAATTTCAGTTATGGTGAAAGAATTATGTGCTGAATTCAAAATTGAGCACCATAAATCGTCTCCCTACCGACCTAAGATGAATGGAGCAGTTGAAGAAGCTAACAAGAATATTAAGAAAATCATCCAGAAAATGGTCGTGACTTACATGGATTGGCATGAAATGCTCCCATTTTCTCTTCACGGTTATCGCACATTTGTCCGTACTTCAACATGGGCAACCCCTTTCTCTCTAGTATATGGTATGGAAGCAGTACTCCTCATAGAGGTTGAGATCCCGACAATGAGCGTATTAATGGAAGCCAAGCTAACAGAAGCTAAATGGTGTCAAAACAGATTCGATGAACTGAATCTAGTCGAAGAAAAAAGAATGACGACTTTATGCCATGGTTAGTTATATTAACAAAGGATAAAGAAAGCTTTTGACAAAAAGGTCTGACCTCGGGTATTCAGAGAAGGCGACCTCATGCTCAAAAAGATCCAATCTTTCCTCACCGACTCCAGGGGAAAATGGACTCCAAATTATGACGGCCCACGTTGTTAAGAAAGCCTTCTCAGGTGGTTCCCTAAAGCTCCCAATTATGGATGGTGAAGAATTCACCCTAACTACAAATGTCGTTGCAGTCAAGAAATACTTCGCCTAAAGAAAAATGGCTCGCTAAGTTGAAAACCCGAAAAGGGCGACTTAGGCAAAAAAGGGTGTCTCGGTGGATTGAAAACCCAAAAGGGTGGTCCAGGCAAAAATTAGACACATAAACAAAGATAATCCTGATATATTGAAAACCTGAAAAGGCGATCTAGGAAAAAGTTAGGGATTTATGGAAAATAGTTGCATCCAAGAGGATTGAATCATCTCAGGCAACGTCATCTATCAAAGATTTTTCAAGCGAGTAACTTTCAACTAAAGTTCAAGAATACTGGGAATTCAAAGTTGTTAGACAGATAGTGGTCATTATGTTTCAATGTAGCCCTTTCCCTTTAAATTACCATTTTTCTAACTTTGTAATGCTTCACGGAATCACGCATTTGGCTAATTACCATCCTATTAATGAAAATTTGAGCCTCTGTACCTTTTGGTTGCAATTCTCACTTTTATTCTTCCTTGCAAAATGAAATTTTTATTTGACTTTCATTCTTGAAACAAAAAAATGAATTTACTTTTGCTTTTAAAATAAAGATGGCAATTTCCTTTGATTTATGAACATAATAAGGAATAACAATAGCTTCTCCAAGAGTCATTAAAACCTGGAAATGCAAAATCAATTGCTTTTACGATCAAACTCACAAATATCCCCGAGTGGCGGATCATTACCTCAAATAGACAAGATCTATTTCTTTTTTCCCCAACAGGGTTTTACCACTAAAAAAACGCCAGTGATGCCTCTATTTCCCATAATGGTCGAGTATCCGGTTTTGTTCATCACCAGTTTGTGCGTTGTGTCTGTTTTGTCAGCATAAGCATAACATTCATTCCTACATCATGCATAATATATTCATATTCATATTCATAATGCATAAGTTACATCACTCACTTTGGCTATGTTTATCACCAAATGATTCCCTCTCTCTAATGCAGTTGCCAAATTTAAGAAGAAAATGTACATTCTTTCTGAATCCCCACTGAGTTTGATTTTCATGGAAGTTTTACTTCAGTTCTCCTTTCCACACTTGGATAGGATTAAAATTTCCAGCTTGAGTTCGTTCCTCATCTGGAAGTATCTTATTTTGCACAGTCTCTCTGGATTGAACTCGGTCCTTGACCATTTTTTTTTGATAACTTGAACCTCTAAGGGAAAAGGACACCCATTGGAGCCTTACTCTCCCCCAGTAACGACACAGTCCGCTTTCCCGGTTAAAGGAAAATCCCCAGTGAAAGCTTTTCAGCGAGATGTCTTGACAGCAAGGACATCATATCTCTCAAGAAATATCTACCAATGACAGTCTCTTTCAGAACAGTTTTTCCAGCTCCATCAAAGATAAGTTTATTCCTTATTGGAATCTACGCCTGACGAAACAAGTGGCAATCTCTTAAGAAGCTTGTTTTTGTCCCAGAAATTCTCAGTGGGTCGACAAATGGGAATCCCTTTCTGAGAAGTTTGTCCATCTTTCAACAAAGTCATCAGCACCTCAAAATAGTCTTCCACCTTATGGCATCTCTCCGAAGAAGTCTCGAAGGGAAGTATCAGGGAATCTCCCTAAGAAAATGGCGTTTCAACAAGAGAAGTTTGCAAACCTCTACATTACAGGTTGTGGTATTCCCTAGTAAGTCTGCTACTAGGTCTTTGCTCATCCTATGGCATCTATTTGAAAGAATCTCGAAGAAAAGTATGATGAAACTTACTTCCATCGAATGGCATCTCCTCAAATTAATTCCGGCGAGAAGTTTGATGAAGACCCTTATAGTTTGCCTGCCTTAGCCTTGTCAAGAGAAAGACTTGATATGAAGAAACTAAGACCGGTTACATGGCTGAAGACCAGGATCTAGGGAAAGTTTTACCCTTTTTCTAAGTAGAATTACTTAGTAAAAAAAGATGGATAAATATATTCCAGCTTTGGGAATTTGTCACTATTCAAGTTATCATATTACCTACATTTACAATCAAAATTTCGGGTATTCTGATATTTAATCCTCTTTTACCTCGAACATCTGGATATTTTCATCATTCATACCTTCAGGTCCAAGAAGATTAAATAGGGGCATCTGTCATACCCTAAATTTTGACCCTAAGACTTCACATCATTGTGAAAATTATCACTACAATATGGATTTACCTTTATGCATCACTGATCCTCTCAAAGATTGTTGAGTGTTCACTCTAGGCAAAAATCAGGGTTTTGAGCCTCTCAGAGCATTCAAGCAAATGATCAATCAAGAATATACATGATCTTCAACTTACCAAGCCTCTCAATCATCTATAGAAGTCAAGATATCCTCAACATCAAGAATCAAGCACAAGATTGCATCATTTCAGTTGATCAAGCCTCAAGATCACCAGTACACCATAATTAGGGTTTTGACCTAATTCAATCCCTGAGTTGACTTTTGAAGCAAGGAATGATCCCAAACCTCAAAATATGTTTCAAAGAACTCAAATACCTTATATTAATCCCTTCATATGATTGGATTAACCCAAACTACTTGATTCATAAACAATGCAAGAATTCAAATCCATCTGAGCCACAAACTAGGGTTTTGATGAAAAGTCAGCCATACCTTTTACTTTTGAGCAAGGCATGATCTAAAATCTTGGGACATGATTCAAGAAGCTCAAAAGAACCTCACGAGTCTATTCATAAGTTCAAAATTGCCTCAGAGGATTCATCTATAAAAAATCAGGAATTAGGGTTTCTCTGCACAAAATTCATCTGAGACCCAAAGTCAAAGTTTGGCTTTTTGGCCAAAAATGTTCATCATGAACCATTATACAAGAAAACATGATAAATTGTTGCATTTGAACAAGATTTGATCAAGAAATCAAGGTTATTTGTAAAAAGGGCAATGTTGAGAAATTGAAAATTTCACTAAGTTATGGAAAAATATGATTTTTTCCTAACTTCCAAGGGTCATAACTTGTGATCCAAGCAACCAGTTTTTGCCCTCCAAAGCTCAAATGATTGATCTTATTCCATACATCAAGATTGTTGGGTTGAACCATCCCTAAAAAATGCATAGATTTTGAGTTATAAGGCCATAAAGTTAGGGTTTCATGATGTTTTGAATTTTGACACTTAGAATTTTTTAGGCAGAATCTGTTTCATGTTTTGGCCAAATTTGAAGAAATTTTTCACCATGATCCAAGAAGATTCAATACCAAATGCAAACATCAACATTGTAGTACATCATATTAGCTTTCCAAAGAGTACAAGAACATCCATTAATTCAATTTGAGCAAGAAGTTATGAACCTCACAACTCACCTTGCTGCAACTGTTTTTCAAAGACAGATTTTGACACATAACTTGCATCCCACAATTTTGAGTCCAAATTTGCTGACTATGCAAGACTGATCCTCCTCTAATTCAACAAGAATCTTAGCTAATCATGAAGAACCTGCAAACTTGGGCCATAAGTTAAGAATCTAGCCATTTAAAAGTCATGAAACATCATTGCTAGCTATGGAACTTAAGTTTTGTTTGCAAGCTTTAATGTGGAACATTGAATCAGCAAGAGATGAGCCACACCAGTCAAGACGAGTCAAGAAACATGAGTGTTCAAACCTGCAAATGTGGTTGGAGTCAAGATAAGGGTTAGGCCAAAGAAGACTTTGGTACCTTGGCATTTAAGATAAAGGCTACCTAGCTATATCCATTAAATAATAGAGTGATTCCTCATACAACACTATTCCTCCCAAAACAAACTTGTTCTCCTATAAATAGGAGTTGTTTCTGATCATTTCAAACACACCAAAACAACATCACACTTGTTTTCTCTCATTTTCCTCTTTCATTCCAAAGTTCTAAGTTTCAAAGAGTGAAAATTGAATTTCTCAAACGAGAGCAATCCCATCCAAACCAATGATCCAAACACCTCATATACATCATATATGAGTGATCCAAACACTTAAACATCATCTGTAACATCAAATTTATCAATATCATAGTTCATCCAAAGCAAAGTGCTGTTGGATTCAAGCCCATCAATCCAGAAGGTTTCAATCCATTCCAAGCACATTGTCATACCCCAAATTTTGACCACCAAGATTTCCCATCATTGGGCAAATCATCACCATAATATGGATGTACCATCATACCTCATCAATCTCCTCAAGGATTATTGAGCATTCACTATAATCAAGAATTAGGGTTTTTAGCCCTCTCAGAGCACTTAGACAAAGGATCAATCAATAATTGACATGATCTTCAACTTATCTAACCTCTCAGACACCCATAAAGGATCAAGAAGTCTCCCACATCAAGAATCAAGCACAAGGTTGCAACATTCCAAGTGGATCAAGCCTCAAGATCGCCAGTGTCACCAAATTAGGGTTTTGGTCGACCAAGGCCTCCAGATGAAAACTTTCATCTAGGCATGAGCTAATACCTTAAAAAATGAGTCAAGAAGCTCAAAGGGACCTCATGGACCTAATCATAAAGTCAAATTAACCTCAGGGGAAGCATTCATCAGGAATCAAGAATTAGGGTTTCTTGACCTAATTCACCCCTAAGTTGAATTTTGAGGCAAGATATAAACCAAGACGTCAAGACATGATTTGAGTGCCTCAAATACACAACATTTATCCATTTACAATAATGGATTGATCCAAGAATCTTGATTCACAAGTTTCAATTTCATCTGGACCACAATTAGGTTTTTAAAGAAAAAGTCAACAATATCTTTGACTTTGGACCAAGACATGTTCCCAAACCTTGGGGCATGATTCAAGACACCCTAAAACACCTATGGAATCCATCCATTAGGTTTGAATTAGGTCAAGGACTTGATTACATAGAGGATCACACAATTTGGAGTTCATCATACAAAAAAGTCAACTGTGCCCAAAATCAAGTTTGACTTTTTGAAAATTTTCACAAATGTGGTTCCCCTAAGTCAAAAACAATGTTAATGTGTGGTGTTGATCATCATCCATAAAAAAAAAATCAAGAAAAGTGAGGTTTCTTGCGAAAGGGGCAACCATAAGAAACCTAAATTTTTCTAAGTTATGACACAAAATGGATTTGGTACTTGCAAGGTCATAACTCCCAAACCCTAAGGCCTTTTTCTTCCATCCAAAGCTCAAATGAAAGTTAATATGACATACTTCAAAAGTGTCAACTACATCAAATTCCAAATCTTCATAGATTTTGAGTTATGGATTGATCAAAATCATAAAAACATGAAAATTGACATTTTTTCCAACACTTAGTGAAATTTTCAAGTCAGAATCTGTTTCACTTTTTCCAAACTTTGAGGTCATTTTTCACCTTAATCTAAGCTGAACCAAGATCAATTTTGGACATCAAAGTTAAAGTAGGATATACAAGCTTTTCAAAGAGCTCACCAGCATGAAAAAACTCCACTTGAGCAAGGAGTTATGGAGTGTCCAACATGCCTTGCTGCAAACTCTTTTTCAAGACAGTTTTGGTTATTACTTGCCACACATGATTTTTCTTATCAAGAGCAATGATCATTGCCTCTCACATTCATTGCATAGCAGAGGGAATCAAGACAAACCTACAAATCTGAGTCAAGGAGTCAAGAAAGCTTCCAACTTGAAGTAATGGGTTTTGTCACATTATGCCTTGAATTTAAAGGCATTTATGTGCAATAGTGCACATTCAACAAAAAGACATCCCTCAATCAAGATGCTCACATAAACAACAATAAAAATGACTGAGAAATGTGGAATTGGTCAATTAGTAGTTGATCTATTTGGACACCTTGGTGTACCTTGCATTAGGGGTAATGATACCATTCCAAAACCATTGAACCAAGGCCTTATCTTCCAATCTGAAGTTATTCCTCCAATACAAACCTCCTCTACTATAAATAGAGGTCACATTGCTTCATTCAGATCACACCAAAGCACAACAACACTTGCTTTCCTCAAAATATCTCTCATTATGCAGAAATGCCTTCTTTTTTAAGTTACTATCGAATTTTTAGATAGAGAGCAATTTTACCACAACCAATTGTTCTAACACTTCATATACATCATATGTGAGCTTTTCAAACACCCCCCACTCACCTGTAACACCAAAATCTCAAAGCTCTAAATCCACTTGAAGCTCATATGCAGCTGAGATGCCATGAAGTGATCCAAACATCTCCAATCAAGTCCAAGTTTCCCAACACACTCCATAAGGTATATTGAAGTTGTTCAAGTAATCACAACACATCTGGAACACCTCCAACTCCAAATTCGAAAGTCTCTTGCACAAGCTAGTTCAAGTAAGCCTAAACCTATCAAACTCTATATTGCATGCATCATAAATTCATTTGCAAGTTACCAACATGTTTCTGGTAGTCTATAGGGTGATAACCCTCAATCAATTGCTTCATCTATTACATGTTTAAGATTTCATGAGCTTTATGCAAAATTCTAGGGTTTCAGTGTTCATCACGAATTTCTCACTCCACATTGAAAATAAATGAAATTAAACACCACCATCATGTTCGTGCGTTAAAATCTAACAAGTTTGGGGTTGGTTTCATCCAATTTCATTGCCTAATCCTTGAGATATCATAGCTTTTGCAAATCTGGGAAACAGAGTGCGCGCGTGTTCTTCCCATTTGTTCTTGGCGCCTTTTTTGAATATTCAAATATCTGAATTTTTAAGTTCTTTTGTTAATTGATTCAAAAATTAATTTCTCTCTGATTTTTAATGTTTTTGAATTGATTCTTTTTTTTCAAAATTCACAAAAATGTTGAAATATTTTATTCTACAAAAATTTCACAAAAATATTATTTATTTTATATATTTGATATTTTTGTAAAGTATTATTTTTTATTTGTTTTTAAACATTTAAAAATATTTCTTTCTCTTGATTTTTCAAATTCAAATGGTTTTCAAATCATTCTATGAACAAAACATGATTTTTCAAACAATAATCCAAGATCACAACTTGTTTTTCACATATGTTTGATAATTTTGATAATTTTAATTCAAATTAAAATTCATTTTTAAATCAAATTAGGGTTTTGATTATTTTCACCCTCACAAATATTTTTCAAAACACTTTTGGGCCTCTTGATATAGTGTAAGTCCCATCCCTTTGTAAATAAACTTATTTGGGCCTCAGTCATTGTATAAGTCCCGATACGATTTTAAAAATCTCGGCGCGATCGCCGTTTTCAAAACAAAAATCATCTGGGCCTCCCCTTGTGTTGTATGTCCCATCTTTGTTCTTTTCAAACACTTTTGGACCTCCAATAGAGTGTAAGACCCAACCCTCATTTGTACATAAATAATTTGGGCCTCAATCATTATATAAGTCGCGATACAATTTTCAAAATAACGGTGCGATCGTTGTTTATCATATGGGCCTCTCCTTGAGTTGTAAGTCACATCTCTTGTATAAAAATAAACTTTTGGGACGCTAATAGAGTGTAAGACCCATCCTTTTTGTAAATTCAATAATTTGGGCCTCAGTCATTGTATAAGTCCCTCTGTGATTTTCAAAACTACGACGCGATCGTCGCCTTTTCAAAAGGATTCATCTGGGCCTTTCCTTGAGTATAAGCCCCAAATTTCCTTTTAAAACAACTTTCCTCTTTGATTCAAATTTAAACTCAAAGTTTAATAAAAAATTTCTTCAATTTCTTGAAAACTAACCATACAGCTGTAGTTACAATGCTTGGGCTTGCTCAACTGTAGGTTCCACTATCTCTTCAATACATACTTGTTTATATATTTCATCTGTATATATATATATATATATACATATATATATATATATATATATATATATATATATATATATATATATATTTCATCTATATATATATATATGCTTGTGTATACCTGCTTAGAGTTTTCCCCAGCAATTAGGTCTAGATTTAGATCAAACCAGTGGTTACTCTTTTAATACAGTCAAAACTAGTTCCCCATAGGAAATTCCAAATATAGTCTTGCCTCCTCTTGGGCTTATATAATATGGAACAGATAAATGCATTATTCCCGGTGAAACTTTTCTCAAGACTGTCACAACTTAGAAATGTGTGTACAAGAAATTCATTTCCCCAAAGAGGACTAATTCCCGGTGAAACCTCTTTTGAATTTCTTCAAACCCTAGAACTGTTCACTAAAGAAAGGATTATTCCCGGTGAAACCTTTCTTGAACTTTTCTTAGGCTTGGACCCACAGGTTTCCTAAAAGCATCCCCAGCCTCCTCTTGGGCTTTGTACAAGGACCCTCAAGCTTCTTAGAAGTTCTCAGCCTCCTCTTGGGCTTAGTACAAGGACCTGAAGACCTCCTATAGGTATAGGACAGAACTTAGTCATCTCTACTAGTTCAATCCTCCAGAGAATCAAAATTTTAGAACATCCAGTCTAGGGTTGATTCTCATCCCTTAAAACATCAGCCTCCTCTTGGGCATCATACAAAGATCATCCTCCAGCTAAGAGTTAACCTCTTCATACCATTAGACTTAGAAAGTCTCATTTCCTCTTGGATCTCCAAGAAACCCTCAAGTTTCCTAAAGACACAGGAAAAACCTTGATCACTTCAACAATCTCCAACAGAGTTTGAAACCTCCATAGGTTTTCATACTCAAAGTTGAAACTTTTATCATCAAAATAACCTTAATAGAATCAGAGCCTCAGGGCATCTGATATTTTAAACTCTTTTTCAATCCTCAGCAAGAGTTGATTCCCCAATTTGGACCTGTCTCTGGATCTCAATAATCCTAAGCAGAAGTCAGCCTCCTCTTAGGCTTCATATAAGAAATTCCCCAACCAGCCTCCTCTTAGGCTTTGTATAATTATTTTTCCTCAGTAAAGTTAGCCTCAATCTTGGTCTTTGTACAAAACAGATCATATTCTCCAGCCGAGTCAATCCTTTTAGCCTCAATCTTGGGCTTTGTACAAGACAGATAAAAGCTCTCCCAGTAGAGTCAATTCTTTTAGCCTCAATCTTGGGCTTTGTACAAGACAGACAAAACTTTCCCCGAAAGAGTCAATTCTTTTCAGCCTCAATCTTGGGCTTTGTACAAGACAGACACAGAACTCCCTAAGCAGAGTCAACCTTTTAGCTTCAACCTTGGGCTTTGACCAAGGCACACAAAAATTCCCTCGGAGGAAATCAAGAGTTCTCTTTGTAGGAAGATATTTCTCTATTTATCACATATCAAAACAAACAAACAAACCCAATCCCAGATAATTGTTGTAAGTGGCACACTTGTTGATTCAAAAATCCAAGCGGTGGTCCCTCTTTTATTCTGGTAAACTTCCTCTTTCATCTAACAGTTGTAAGTGGCAAGCCTCAAGATTATTTACATCCAAGCCAATGTCCCTCTCTTAGCATGAAATACTCCTAAGGAAAAATGGCATTGCTCTACACTGAGTTAAAGTTTCTTCCTTCAGGACATCTCCCTTATAAAGGAAATTATGGCATTCCTGGATTCCATACATTCCAGTTAAAGTAATTCCCCTTTATAATCGATTACCCCAACAACTGTGATGAACAGGTGAGATATCTCCCTTTAGAGATGACAAATTCTCTCTCATTTAAACCTTTTAGCTTCAATCTTGGGCTTTGAACAAGACACAAATACTCTTATAGCTTCAATCTTGGGCTTTGAACAAGACACCAAACATCTTTCCTCCCATAGAATATGAGGAACTACGATTGCTCTGATTTCCCTATTTTATTTAACGGGAATACGTAGGCATAAGATTGTGAAATCTTAGTGAGCACACAAACCAAAAACTTTAGGTCCAGTACCTTACCAAAAACAATGAAAAACCCGAAAACAACAAAAACACTCTCAACATTCCCAAAGGAGAAACTTTCCCAACCTAAAACAGATAAACACCAGAAAGTATTTAAACATGCCAAAAAATATCTATGGATAACCATATATACACTGGGTAATTGACAACTCCCATTTGTATAACCTGACCCCGGACCCCCCAATCTCTTATAATTTGTTAAAGAAAACATTTGTATGCAAGGTTAGTTTTAGATAGCTTCCCTTTCCTTTCCAGCTTCATAGGATGAATAAGAAATCAGAAAGTAGCACCCAATTCCAACCATTACGGTAAGGTGGTCGCATCACCGACAAAAATCGCACGCTAAAGAAAAATGGCGATTCTGCTGGGAGTCTTTAGGATTAGAGTTCCTAAGAGGTCTAGGCTTTGTTAGCATTTTCTATACTTCCTACTATATAATATATATCATTTACTGTTATACTACTTGATACCCGTGTTTAATTTTCTGTCAATTGGGAATGCGATTAATACGCATGTGGAAAGTTTGAGAGAACACTAAGATAAGTGGTGGCATATCCAGGAAACGCTTATAGGGAGTGAATCCCGACCAAGCTAACTTGGTAGTCCACCGAATCAGTCGAGGTACCCGTGCGGAAGTATCGATGTTGAATGACCGATTGTCGTGAAAGCATTGTCTTTCCCAGTGTGGTACCCATGACCCTGAGGATTTAGTAGACATTAACCATATGACCATTTGGTAGTGTGGTAACTATCGGGAATAGTTGATACACGATACTACACTCAAATGAGATTCACCCTAGGATGTTATAGCTCGCTCGAGTGAATCAGCTTGCTGTTAATATCCCTAGGAGGGGTCAATGACTTTGGGAACCTTTTAGAGCCCGTTCTACAGGTACAAAAATTGACCAAAATAGTACAACCTTTGGGGATGGGTAGAGCCATGACTCCATGCTCGTGACATTGAACCCTTGAACCCGTGTTTTCAAATGTTTTTGTGTGCTGCATTCATGCATTCATTAAAAAAATCTTTTCAAACAAGAAAAAAAACCTTTTTTTCAAAAGAACTACAACAATAATTGCAAATATCAGAGGTTGCGTTATGGATTTCGGTAGAAAAAAGACGCACAAGTACACCTTCAAGGCTCCTAAACTAGAAGACTTAAGGAAATTGGCGAGGATGATTACTAATCCTGAGGCTTTCAGAGCTAAGCACGGAGGATTGTTGTCTCTGTTAAGGGTCAGCGTGATTGAAGGAATCCTGTCTACACTGGTACAGTTCTACGATCCGGTTTACCACTGCTTCACTTTCCCAGATTACCAACTAGCACCAACACTGGAAGAGTACTCCCACCTGATTGATCTACCTATCACCTGATTGATCAAGCTCCTTAATTTGGAATGTACCAAGATTCAGGAACTGTTAAAGGAGAATGATGCTCTGATTGAGATATTAGAACAGCATGCTTTAGAGAGTCAGGAAGACCGAAGAAATTCGCTTGCTCCTTTTACTTGGCAAAGAACTGACGACCCGACAACAACTGAAGAGCCCTGATTAAAGAAAGGGAAAATACAGGAACCAACATCTGAGCTCTCTTCGGAGAGGAATCAGGATCCATGAGCTTAGAAATTTTCCTTACAGCACTTTGTAAAATACTGTACTTTTCTTTGTAAAATACTCCAATCTTTCGAATTCAATAAAAGGGGTCTTCCCCCACCGTGTGATATTTGCAATCTAATTGTTGAAGTTTCTTTTTGAAAAACAAAAACTAAAAATATATCTTTGCATATCATTCATCATTCTCACATAACGTATTTTTTCTTATCTTTGAGTCTCACGTATGTGTCACAATTCTAGAGTCAAACTGTCTCACTCATACAATACTCGGGCCAATCGACAAAAGAAAATGGACGATCTCGAGGAAGAGAACAGAGAGCAGAGAGAAGAAATTGACGCTCTAAAGAAAAGTTTGGAAAAACTTCATAGCAACTTGCAATCCCTGGCAGTAGCTCAGGAGCAATAACAACAAATGACTGTAATATCGGAGATTACATCTACACCTATAATGGAGATACATGATCCTCGGTATAACATACCTAAAGGGCGCCCCTGGGACATGCCTTTCAACTTTATACCTGAAGGATATATCCCACTGGTCACTGAAGACCCAAAAACCACAGCAGGAACCATTGGACCTGAAGGTTACACACTTCGGGAAAATGAAGATGCAAGGGTTACAACAGCAACTCCTGAAGGTTACAAACTTCAAGGCACTGAAGCGCCAAGGGTCACCACTATAATGTCTATACCACAACCAGTGGTACACACTGTCCCAGAAGGACAGATTCCACAAGCAATTTCTGGTGGAAACGAAGACATGTACGAAAAGATGAATGAGTTCCAGGAACAATTCTTGGAAATGCAGAAGGAACTGCATGCCATTCACGGTCAAGACTTATTCGGAAAGGACGCCGCCGACCTCTGTTTGGTTCCTAATGTAAAGATCCCGCACAAATTCAAGCTGCATGACTTTGAAAAATACAAAGGCAACTCTTGCCCTCAAAGTCATCTGGTGATGTACGCTCGAAAAATGTCTACTCAGATAGAAAATCAATAGCTACTGATCCATTACTTCCAAGACAGTTTAACCGGTGCCACACTCAAATGGTACATGGGTTTAAACCTCACCAAGATCAGTACTTTCAGAGATCTCGGGGCAGCCTTAGTTCAACATTATAAATACAACTTGGACATGGCACCGGATAGGGACCAACTCAAAGCAATGTCACAAAAGGATAAGGAAACTTTCAAAGAATATGCTCAGAGATGGAGTGAAATTGCCGCTCAGATTTGTCCCCCTCTTGAGGAAAAGGAAATGACCAAGATTTTCTTGAAAACCTTAAGCTCGTTCTATTACGACTGAATGGTCGCCAGTGCACCCAGTGACTTCACTGAAATGGTGAACATGGGAGTACGCCTTGAAGAAACAGTCCGAGAAGGACAATTGGTCAAAGATACAGAGCCATCTAGCAGTACTAAGAGATACGATCGTGCTTTCCAAAAGAAGAAAGAGCAAGATATCAGTAATATCTCTCAGGGAAAGCAAAGGCGAAGATATCAACCAGTAGTGGCGGTAACTCCCGCTATCAACCCAACGCCAGCTCCGACTTATCAACCTCGGGTTGGTCAGAGCCAACTAAGTCAACAACATTATCAGCAAAGGCCGCAACAGTCTTTTCAGCAAGCTCGTCCTCAGTACAACAACAACAATTGTACTACACGACCATCAGAGTTTGACCCTATACCCATGTTGTACGCAGAGCTATTTCCACTTCTATTGGCCAAGGGGCATGTTCAAAACAGGATGCCACTACTATGAAAAACCCATTTAACAATGGTTGGGAATGACATATAATGACGTGGGCAAAGGTATTGTTATATAGATTATCCTTGTAAGTTTGTTGTTTCTACAACGGTCTGGAAATCGTTATTGAAAGGCATGACGCGCGCCATATATCACAACGGTTATGATAATAAACCGTTATGATACATACACTTAGGTACTGGGTTCGAAACCCATCAGCAGTGAATTATGTAAAACATAAATTACCTATGATCTCGGTTACAATAGATAACCGTTGTTGTAAGTACCCTGAGTTTATTATATTAAATGTAGATTGCTTGTTTTCCAAACACCTCACTAAAGAAATATACATGGAATCAATTTGATGAAGAAGTCTATAATCTGCAAATTAAATTGTTCTTGAAAACCAACTTAAACAAACTAATGTTTTCTGATTGCATTCATCTCATCGTGCATTTCACGCTATTTTACATATATATTGTGGTTTATTGATCTGACTCCTTCGATATATCGCTATCTTCGATTATAGTTAAATTTCCATAAGAACAAGACATTGGATAATCTGCCTCATCATCATCACTTATCATCATAATTTTTATAATCGGAAGTTTTACGATTATAAGTGTTGATAGAGAGGCAGATTAACTAATAATTTGTTGTTAATGAAATTTAACTATAATGGAAGATGGTGATGCATCTAAGGAGCCAGATCATTATACCATAATATATATATATTAAACATCGTGAGATGAACGATGAGAGGGATGCAATTCGAAAACATTGATTCATATAAGTTGGTTTTCAAATACAACTTAATTTGCAGATTATAAGTATCTATGTCAAATTAAATGAATGTATTTTAAGTGAGGGTTAGTGAAACAAACAATCTACATAGAATATAATAAACTCAAACAACATTCTTACCAGATCCAGATATTATAAACTCATATAATACGCTTGCTACCACCAGCAAACTTTAAGTGAGGGTTAGTGAAATAAACAATCTAAATAGAATATAATAAACTCAAACAACATTCTATACCAGATCCAGATATTATAAAATCATATAATACGCTTGCTACCACCAGCATCATCACCCTGTATAATCCCCTTAACCTGTAAGGAAACACAACAAACTTCAAAAATGAGCATCCTCAGTTGAAAACAAACCCTAAAACCATAATCCAGTGAAGAGTAAAGAGAGGAACAGGAATAACACACCTTTTAATGAAACTAATCGCGGAACAGGAATCAATTATGATGTTCAACTAGTTTGGGAAGCAATGAAAAAGAAATACAAGGAGGAAGAACCTTACACAAAAGCTTCATACTTCTTATATTTCTTTTCATTGTTTCTAAAATTAGATGAAGTTTGCTTACACTGTTGTTTCTTCATTTACTAACATCTTGTTCGTGAAGCTATGAAAAAAAAGTATAAGGTGGATGAAGTTTCCATCATAGCTTCATGCTTCTTATACTTTTTTCCATATCTACACAAACATTATGAAGTTTCCAAAGTATGGTCTTTGTTAAGGTAGTGAAAACGAATCTGAAAAAATGAGAACAATCAACAAAAACAACATGCAACAAACGAGATAATGGGAAATATCTAACAATAGATGGAAGAAGAAGAATACATTAATGTATGAAGCACAAGATTCACGGCTAATGGTGAAAACGAAGAGAAAAAATTGGTTCTAGGGTTTCACTTTGAAGGCAACGGCGCTACTGTCAATAAGTGAAAGTGAAAGTTATTTCGCTTATATATGGGTAAACTATTTCACAACGGTTAACAATACCAACCGTATAGATAGGTATTTATTTATTATAAATATATCACTACTGTTAACCAGAAGAACCATAGTGATAACCCTTTTATCTGTGAATTTTAAAATAAATAAAAACCGTATAGATAGGTATTTATTTATTATAAATATATCACTATGATTAACCAGAAGAACCGTAGTGATAACCCTTTTATTTGTGAATTTTAAAATAAATAAAAAAGAAAAGGTGCGCCTTAACGTTAAAGGAATAAAATATTTTATGGCGTTGAGGTTCGAACCGATGAAAGTTTGAGTATATCACAACGGTTGGTTCTGTAACCGCTATTATATACATATAATTTTTAATCAAAAAACAAAATAAATATGGTAGCGCCTTAATTAAGATATGTCACCATGGTGTAGGGAAAAACCGTGGTGACCATGGCGTCGTTGAATGCGTGTTTTGTAGTAGTGTGCCTCTTACAGTACCGGAAAATCCACTTTTTTGGTTTAAAGCAGATCAAACTTGCCCTTACCACCAAGGAGGATCGGGACATAACATTGAGAATTGTCTCAGCTTCAAGTCCGATGTACAGAAGCTTGTCAGGAATGGGGTTTTATCTTTCAAAGATACAAATCCAAATGTTCAGACGAACCCATTACCGCAACATGAGAAGACTACAGTGAATTTGATAGAAGGAGAACATGTCAACAGTTATAAATTCACAATGTACTTCTATTAGGAACCAATCTGGTGAAAATGCATTACAAACAGAGCAGGTACGATCATGTGCCATCTCACGACTATCATCAGTGTGACATCTGCTCCAAAAACAATCAAGGGTGTTCCGTAGTGCAAGCAGCTCTGCAAGAACAAATGGATCTGGGCTGGATTCAGGATCACAGGATTCGTGAAGTAAACATGGCCCATGCACATCCCAATATTGTTCAGAACCACGACATCCGTGCAATGAACGTTAACTTAGTGGCGATGCATTCGAGGCAAAGTCAATATTATAATCTGCCACGACATAATTATAACGCTTGTCCAATCTGCTCAACATACAATCAGGGATGCTCTTTTATACAAGAGGCCCTCTAACATCAGATGGATCTCGGATGGATCCAAGATTACTGTGAAAGAAATGACCATCATGTCAATATGGTTCAGATCTTTGACATATGCCTGATGAATACCAGTCTAGTGGAATTACATGCTCAGCAGGTCAGGCTTGGTTTTCTGGCTTCACATGATTATCTAGACTGTAAAGAATGCTGCGAAGATGACCAAGGGTGTGCGCTTATGCAAAGAACCCTTCAACATCTATTGGACCACTGGTGGCTTCCGATCTACCTGGATGAAGCTACATAACGGATTAGCATGACTGATGGGAATTCTAGTAGACATCAAAGTCGTGATATCTGCTCAAAAAAAAGAGATCTGGTAAAGATGCACTGTGTACAAAGCGGATATGGTCGGGTACCACCGCACAATTATGAGCGCTGCAGAGTATGCTCGAAAAATTACCAAGGATGTTATCTCGTACGAGCAGCCCTCCAAAATCAGTTGAACCGGAAGGAGATTCGACCATGTTTAAGTTTTGGGTCGATCAACATGAGACAAGCGTATCTCCCTGGTCAAAGCAAAAGCACTGTCGTAATCTCCAGTCATGGAATAACCAAGGACATTTGCGTCATAATCCCTCTGGTCAACGAGTCAAAAAACTCTCTTGACAGTAGAAGAATCCTTAACCTCGAACCAATTAAGGCTGCCTACGATGGTCAGAGAAATCAAAAAGCTCCTATGGTTATCTACCTACCAGGACCAATACCGTACAAATCAGAAAAGACTGTCCCTTACAAGTACGGTACAACGACCATCGAAAATGGAAAGGAAACTTCATTACCCTCCATTGTAAACATTGCCGACATCAGTCGAGTCACACGAAGCGGTTGGATCTTCAACAGAGGAGTTAAAGAACCTACCAAAGAAAAGGAACCTCAAACGGAAGTTCCTAACCCACCAGATGGTCAATCCAGTAATCTATAACTTGTAAAGAACAACGATGAGATGCTAAAGCTCACCCAGAAAAGCGAGTACAACATTGTGGATCAATTGTTGCAAACTCCGTATCGAATCTATGTACTCTCTCTCTCCTGCTTAGTTCAGAAGCTCACAGGGAAGCTTTACAGAAAGTCTTAGAGCAAGCCTTTATGGAACAAGATGTGACAGTGGGACAATTTGACAGCATCATCTCTAACATCACTGCCTACAACAACTTGGGATTCAGTGATGAATAACTGCCGGAAGAAGGCAAGAACCATAATATGGCGCTTAACATTACAGTCAACTCCCAAGACGATGCTTTATCCAGCGTTCTGGTAGACGCAGGATCATCTTTAAATATTATGCCAAAATCAACTTTGATATGACTATCATTTCAAGGAGCTCCGATGAGAGGCAGTGAGATCATCGTCAAAGCCTTTGACGGATCTAGAAAAACAATTATTGGCGAAGTCAATCTTCCCATAACCATCAGTCCTCACACTTTCTAAGTCACTTTCCATGTCATGGACATCCGGGCAACATACATTTGTTTATTAGGAAGACCTTGGATACACGAAGCTGGGGCAGTCACTTCGACACTTCACCAGAAGCTGAAGTTCGTCAAGAATGACAAGTTAGTCACAGTATGTGGAGAGCAAGCCTTAATCGTGAGCAACTTATCAGCATTCTCCTGTGTAGAACCGGAGGAGGTTGTTGGGACCCAATTCCAAGCACTCTCGGTGAACAATGAGAATTGACCAAAAAGAGGGACATCGGTTTCCTCATACAAAGACGATTAATGACATAAAAGGATGGGGACAGATTGTAATTCCCGCGGATAACAAGACAAGAAAAGGTCTTGGTTTCTCTCTAGCTTGTACCCAGACTACTAAGAAGGATGAAATTTTTCGTCCCATTCAGGATTTCTTCCACAACGGAGGTTTCCTCCACCCAGGGTCTCAAGAAGTACACACCATCAATGAGAGTGACTCCTCCTATACAGAGGAAGAGTGGAAATCTTACCTTAACGATGATGGTCATATGTCTCAGGGAGAGGCATGCATGCCATTCTGTTTTCCCAAGCAGAGCCCAAGATATATACCAAGATCAGACGTCAGGATGATCTATGGAGATTGTAATACTGAGGGATGTCGTGCTCCACCCAATTCATTAGAGGAAGATAATCTAATGAAAGACAACTTTGACCACGATTATTATGATCCCCTGGATGATTTGCCTATCTGGAAGCCATACACAGAAGACTTGGGGAAAAAAAGTCAGTCGGCGATGTCTATCAGCTGAGTAACATTGAAAAGAATACCCAAGTCCCCACCGAGTCATGGAATCATTACCCAGGACATTCCAAAAATGTCTGACACCATGGTGATGAATCTGTTAAGATTGCAGGGCAAGAATTCATTAACTATGCTTTTCCTGAGGTCAGCGTCATTGAGGAGGATGACTCCTCTATTCCCAAAGAAACATGGGACACCTTAGGATAGCCAAGTGGCAAGTATGACTTCCTAGTTAAATACACTGCGCCCGAAAGTTCTCACATCAGATACGAGGACATCCAGCTAACTGGATGGAGAGATCCTCTTAAGAGCAAAAACACTATGGAAGATGCAACAGAAGAGTTCGTTTATGACAACTCTGCATGGGAGGAAGACTCCAATGATCCTACTCCGTCAGAAATCAGCGTTATTTCTAAAGACAAACCAAGAAGGAAAGTACCAGACTTTGTGATTCACAGAGGAGTTCGTCACCATTGGGTTGCTGTCGATGTCCCGAAAGTTGTCCATAAGTCTAAGTAATTGCCATCTTTGTTTTAACCTTTCACCTTGCCCGGGTGAAGTGGATTTTTTATAGGGCTCACTTTTCTGTAAATGTCCCTCTTCTCTTCGCCCAAAGCGACAGAGTTTTGTTTTACAGGGCTGTATTTCAAGAATCGACAAATCATAAATAAATAATGTCATTCTGTTATTCCCGCATTTATTGCTATTTTCACTTTTCGTTTTTTAGAAAATGGTAATCCTAAAACAACCCAAAATAAAAACAAGCATTTTTCAGAAAATACACTGCACACACTCTTGCATTCTCTCTATCTTTACTAAAAATGAATCATCACGTCATGCAGATTACTTGTTTTAAACCTCATTGAAACATACGATCCAATGCCTTCTCCCAACTTTGAATTATAGGTTTTTGAGGCTGTAGAAGAAGAGGAAGAAGAAATTCTAGAAGATATCTCCCGACTACTCAGACAAGAGGAAAGGTCTATTGAGCCTCACAAAGAGCCGTTGGAAACGGTCAATTTGGGTTCAGAGGAAGAAAAGAAAGAAGTTAAGATTGGAGGACTGCTCAGTCCAACTGTCAGAGAAGACTTGATAAAACTTCTCAAAGAGTTTCCAGATGTATTTGCTTGGTCCTATTAGGACATGACAGGGTTAGATACCAGCATCGTGGAACATCACTTACCTCTAAAAAACAGAATGTCTGCCAGTAAAACAAAGACTGAGAAGGACTCATCCAGATATGGCCATCAAAATTAAAAAGGAAGTGCAGAAGCATATCGAAGCAGGTTTCCTTGCCACCTCAGAATATCCTCAATGGCTAGCTAACATAGTGCCAGTTCCGAAAAAGGACGAAAAAGTCAGAATGTGTGTAGACTACAGGGATCTGAATAAAGCAAGTCCAAAGGATGACTTCCCCTACCATACATTGACATGCTGGTAGACAGCACATCAAAATTCAAAGTCTTCTCCTTCATGGATGGATTCTCGGGCAATAATCAAATCAAAATGGCGCTGGAAGATATGGAGAAAACTTCATTCATCACCCCATGGGGCACCTTTTATTACAAGGTAATTCTGTTTGTTCTAAAGAACATGGGGGCAACCTATCAAAGGGCCATGACAACTCTGTTTCACGACATGATGCACAAAGAGATTAAAGTGTACGTCGATGACATGATTACCAAATCTAAAATAGAAGAAGAGCATGTAGAACACCTGTCAAAGTTATTCGAGCGTTTGAGAAAATACAAACTCCGCTTGAATCCCAATAAGTGCACTTTCGGTTGATCCTGACAAGGTCAAGGCCATTCAAGAAATGCCTTCTCGGAAGACTGAAAAACAGGTCAGAGGATTTTTGGGACGTCTGAATTACATCTCAAGGTTCATATCCCTTATGACCGCAACATGCGCGCCAATCTTCAAACTACTCAGACAGAATCAAAGTTGTGTATGGACGAAAGATTGCCAAAACGCTTTCGACGGTATCAAGGAATATCTGTTAAATCCACCTATTATGTCTCCCCCAGTGGAAGGAAAACCACTAATCATCTGCTTAACAGTCTTGGAAGACTCCATGGGTTGTGTGCTTGGCCAACAAGACGAGACAAAAAGAAAAGAGTCTTCCATCTACTACTTAAGCAAGAAATTCACAGACTGTGAAACTCGATACACTATGCTCGAGAAAACTTGTTGTGCTCTGGCTTGGGCAGCTAAACGTCTTCGCCAGTACATGATTTGTCACACTACTTGGTTAATCTCCGAAATGGATCCGATCAAGTACGTCTTCGAAAAGCCTGCTCTCACGGGAAGGATTGCCCGTTGACAAATGTTGTTATCTGAATACGACATTGAATACCATGCTCAAAAAGCCATCAAAGAAAGTATTTTAGCCGATCATTTGGCTCATCAACCGATTGACGATCAGGAATCAGTCAGGTTTTACTTCCCAGAAGAAGATGTCATGTACTTGAAAATGAAAGATTGCGATGAACCGCTACCTAGTGAAGGACCAGAACTAGGTTCCCAATGGGGAATAATTTTTGACGGAGCTGTCAACACTTATAGAAACGGGATTGGGGCAATCATCGTAACACCTCAGGGTACCCATATTCCTTTCACTGCCAGATTAACGTTCAAATGCACAAACAATGAGGCCGAATACGAAGCTTGTATCATGGGTCTCGAAGAAGTGATTGACTTAAGGATAAATAATTTGGATGTGTATGGAGACTTAGCCCTGGTTATCAATCAGATCAAAGGAGAGTGGAATACATACCAATCGGGATTGATTCCTTACAAAGACTACGCGAGAAGGTTGTTACCATTCTTCAACAGAATTGAGTTTCATCACATTCGTCGTGAAGAAAATCACATGGCTGATGCACTAGCCACGCTTTCTTCCATGATTAGTATAAGTCAATGGAACGACGTACCTAAGATTGACATAATGTGCCTTGAAAGGCCCGCTTACATCTTTGCGATTGAAGTAATCATAGATGACAAACCTTGGTATCACGATATCAAGTGCTTCCTTCAAAAACAAGAGTACCCGCCTGGGTCATCCAAGAAAGATAGAAAGACCCTCAGAAGGCTGGCTGGCAACTTTTTCCTGAGCAGTGATACACTCTATAAGAGAAACTTTGACATGGTTTTACTCAGATGCGTAACCAAACAATAAGCAAACATGTTGATTAAAGAAATTCACGAAGGATCCTTTGGCACTCATGCCAACAGACACACGATGGCGAGAATAATTCTGAGAGCAGGATATTATTGGTTGACAATGGAATCCGATTATTACAAGTATATGAGGAGATGTCACAAGTGTCAGATATACGCTGACAAGATCCATGTACCGCCAACGTATCTCAAAGTTCTTTCTTCTCCATGGCCTTTTTCTATATGGGGAATCGACATGATTGGCATAATCGAACCCAAGGCTTCGAACGGACATCGGTTCATCTTGGTAGCCATTGACTACTTCACCAAGTGGGTCGAAGCAGTGTCATACACCAATGTAACCAGACAAGTGGTGGTCCAATTTATCAAGAACAATCTCATCTGCTGTTATGGTGTTCCAAGCCAGATCATTACGGATAATGGATCTAACTTGAACAACAAGATGATGAAGGAGTTGTGTGCTGAGTTCAAGATCGAACACCATAACTTATCTCCCAACCGGCCTAAGATGAATGGAGCGGTAGAAGCGGCTAAAAAAAATCAAGAAGATCATGCAAAAGATGGTTGTAACCTACAAAGACTAGTACGAGATGCTACCCTTTGCTCTTCACGGTTATCGCACATCCGTTCGCACCTCAACAAGGGCAACCCCTTTCTCTCTAGTATATGGCATGGAGGCAGTGCTTCCCATAAAAGTAGAGATCCTATCAATCAGGGTATTGATGGAAGCCAAGCTAACAAAAGTTGAATGGTGTCAGAGCAGACACGACGAACTGAACTTAATCGAAGAAAAGCGAATAACGGCTTTGTGCCATGGTCAATTATATCAGCAAAGAATGAAGAAAGCGTTTGATAAAAAGGTATGACCCAGTGCCTTCAGAAAAGGAGACCTCGTGCTCAAGAAGATACAATCATTTCTCACTAATTCCAGGGGAAAATGGACCCCGAATTATGACGACCCCTATGTGGTCAAGAAAGCCTTTTCAGGCGGCGCCTTGAGACTCACAACCATGGATGGAGAGGAGTTTACCTACCCCGCGAATGTTGATGTAGTTAAGAAATACTTCATCTAAATAAATTAAAAAAAAACGTCTCGGTGGATTGAAAACCTGAAAGGGAGGTCCAAGCAAAAATTAGAGACACAAGCAAAAATCATCCCGATGGATTGGAAACCTCAAAAGATAATCCAGGCAAAAGTTAGGGATTCATGGCAAGTAACTACGTCCGACAAGGTTAAATCCCCAGCGATAACACCATCTGTCGAAAGACTTCAGTCAAGGTCATCTTCGACAGAAGCTCAGGATGTCCAAAATTCAAAGTGGGTAGAAGGATAGCGGTCGTTATGTTTCAATGTAGCCCCTTTTCCCGTAAATTACCATTTCCTAAACTTTGTAAATGCTCTATGGGATCACGCGTTTGGATGATTTCTATTCTATCAATAAAAATTGAGCCCTAGTGCTTTTGTTTGCAATTCTCATTTATTTTGCTTTACAGAATGACATTTTTAACATGATCAACGATTCTTGAAACAAAAAAAATGAATTTTTACTTGTTAAATTTCCTTCTGCTTTTAAAATAAAAATGTCAATTCTTTTGACTACTGAGCACAAAAAGGAACATCGATGGCTTCTCCGGAAGTGATTAAACCTCAAAATGCATAGTCAAAGTACTCCTTTTATCCAGTATGCCTGAATAAAGGATCAACTATTTTAGATCTAATGTCCCATCTGATATCCCTGGCAGAGTTCTTACCTCTGAAGACTGATTGGTGATTCTTTTACCCCCATGAGGGTCTACCCCTCCTAAGCAAGAAAGCATCACTATCTTGAACCAATGATACTTCTTATCCCCTGCAGTGGCCGAGTATCCCTTCGTGTTCATTTCATCAGTCTATATGTCGCATCTGTTTTGTCAGCATAAACATACATACATCATGTATAATTGATTCATATTCATATAGATGTTGCATTACTATCACTCTGGTCATTTTCACTCCCAAGTGATAAAGTCCTCTCACCGATAAGGTTGTCAGTTCTTTCCTCATTTGAAAATGTATCGTCTGAGCAATTTCTCCCCAGTTTATTTCTGGATTGGAGACGGTCCTCGACCACTTTGATAACTTGAACCTCTGAAAGACGAGAAGACATTCAATAGACACCTCTGAAACATCACTCTTCACCATTGAAGATGATATTTTTTGCTTTCCCGGATTAAACAAAATCCCCAGAGAAAACCTCTCCACTAAAAGACTCTCAGCAATACATCGGTTTTTCTCCAAAGAAATTTGATATTAATGGAGTCATCAGCACCTCAAAATTGGATCACATCACATGGCATTTCTCCGAGAAAGATCTCGAAGAAAAGTATGATGTGGTATCCCCAAGAAAAGTATGATGTGGTATTCCCAGAGAAAGCCTCTCCACTAAAAGACTCTCGGCAATACATCGGTTTTTCTCCAAAGAAATTTGATATTAATGAAGTCATCAGCACCTCAAAATTGGATCACATCACATGGCATTTCTCCGAGAAAGATCTCGAAGAAAAGTATGATGTGGTATCCCCAAGAAAAAAGCAGTTTCTCAAGAGACTCGTTTTTCCCCAGTAGGTCGACAAATGACATCTCCCGTAGAGAAGTTCGCACACCTGTAGTTCAGACAAATGGGTTTTCCCCAGCAAGTCTGATGTCAATTTTTTTCCATCAAATAGCGTCTCCCCAGTATAGCTCGGCAAGAAGTTTGATGAAAACTGCTACACATAGCATTCCTTGTCGAGGAAGGAACTCGACAAGAAGATACTAAGACCAGTTCCGTGGCTGAAAACCAGGATCGAGGGGAAGTTTATTTCAAAAGAAACTGAGATCAGTTTCGTGGCTGAAGATCAGGATCGAGGGGAAGTTTACCCTTTTCTAAGTAGCATTGCTTAGCAAAAGAAGATGGATGAGCAAACTACTATTCATAACCACAGTCAAAATTTCGGGTATTCCGATATTTAATCCTCTTGCACTCTGAATGTTCGAATATCTTCGCCATTCGAACCTTCGGGTCCAAGAAGATTAAATAGGGGCATCTGTCATACCCCAAATTTTGACCCCAATATTTCCCATCATTGTGCAAATCATTACCACAATATGGATGTACCATCATACCTCATCAATCTCCTCAAGGATTGTTGAGCTTTCACTACAATCAAGAATTAGGGTTTTGAGCCCTCTCAGAGCACTTAGACAAAGGGTCAATCAAGAAATTACATGATCTTCAACTTGTCTAACCTCTCAAACACCCATAAAGGATCAAGAGGTCTCCCACATCAAGAATCAAGCACAAGGTTGCAACATTCCAAGTGGATCAAGCCTCAAGATCGCTAGTGTCACCAAATTAGGGTTTTGGTCGACCAAGGCCTCCAGATGAAAATTTTCATTTGGGCATGAGTCAATACCTTAAAACATGATCCAAAATGGTCCAAGGGACCTCATGGATCCAATCATCAAGTCAAAATAGCCTCAGGGGAAGCATTTATCAAAAATCAGGAATTAGGGTTTCTTGACCTAATTCACCCCTAAGTTGACTTTTGAGGCAAGACATGAGCCAAGACCTCAAGACATGATTTTAGGGCCTCAAATACACCACATTGATCCATTTACAACATTGGATTGATCCAAGAAGCTTGATTCACAAGTTTCAATTTCATCTGGACCACAATTAGGGTTTTGAAGAAAAAGTCAACTGTACCTTTGACTTTGGACCAAGACATGCTCCTAAACCTTAGGACATGATCCAAGACACCCTAAAACACCTATGAAATCCATACATTAGGTTTTAATTAGGTCAATAACTTGATTGCATAGAGGATCACGCATTATAGAATTCATCTAATAAAAAGTCAATTGTGCCCAAAATCAAGTTTGACTTTTTGATTTTTTTCACAAATATGGCTCCCCTGAGTCAAAAACAATGTTAATGTATGGTTTTGATCATCATTCATCAAGAAAAATCAAGAAAAGTGAGGTTTCTTGCAAAAGGGACAACCATAAGAAACTTAAAATTTTCTATGTTACGGAACAAAATGGATTTGGTACCAACTTTGCAAGGTCATAACTCCCAAACCCTAAGGCCTTTTTCCTCCATCCAAATCTCAAATGAAAGTTCACATGACATACTTCAAAAGTGTCAACTACATCAAATTCCAAATCCTCGTGGATTTTGAGTTATGGATTGATCAAAATCACAAAAAGTGAAAATGACCACTTTTTCCAACACTTAGTGAAATTTTCAAGAAGTCGGAATCTGTTTCATTTTTTACCAACTTTAAGGTCATTTTTCATCTTAATCCAAGCTGAACCAAGTCCATTTGTGGACATAAAAGTTAAAGTATGTCATGAGAGATTTCCAAAGAATACAAGAACTCCCATTGATTCAACTTAATCAAGGAGTTATGAACCTCACAACATGCCTTGCTCAAACTGATTTCCAAGATAGATTTTGTGCATTACTTGTGGCACACGAATCTTGAGTCAAATTTTGGTGACTATGCAAGGCTGATCCTCATCCAAATTCAACAAGAATCTCATTCAATAATGAAAAACCTGCAAACTTTGACCCTAAGGCAAGAATCCCACCCTTTGGCATATGATCATCAATGTTACAAATCCAAAACCAAGCTTTGTCATTTGGAATTGATGTAGTGCATTGAGCTGTCATGAACCAAACCATATCAGTCCAATTGAGTCAAGATTGACTCAAAACTCAAAAGACCTAGAGCTACAAAGATCAACTCTAGTCAATGGCCAAGTGAAGACTTGGTACCTTGGCATTTAAGGAAGTGATACATGGGCATATCCATTGGATAATAGAGTGATCCCTCATCAACACTATTCCTTCAAAAACAAAACTCCTCTACTATAAATAGAGGTCATTTCTGATGTTTCAAACCACACTAAAACAATACCAAAGCCTTGTTTTCTCACTCTCCCTCTCTTACTTCAATTTCAAGTCACATTGGAGCAATTTGGGAATTCTTGAAACCAGAGCACAAACCACTCAAATAACCATACAAACACTTCATAAATCATGCATTGGAGGTGTTCAAACCTTCATCCACATTGTACAACCTCAAAATCGGAAAGTCAACCTCCAAAACCTCAAATTTTGACTTTTCTGCATTTTTCAAGCCATGTCTTGATTCAGTCACTTTCAAAACTGAACAAAACTTCAAACACACTCCAAATATCATCCTTAAATTGTCCCAACAGTTTCCCTCAACTGTAACACCATTTGAGTGAGTTATCATTTTGGTCATTTTTGCCACTTTTGCAAGAAAGAGCCAATTCTTGTTCCTGAGGTTTCCAACTGGTTTTGATCATCCTAAAAGCTTCTAAGGGATCAATCAAGAGTGTCTAAAGCATTGGATCACTTCTGGCACAAGCATCTTGACAGTTGGCACAATGAGCTTCAAGAGGTAAGTGAATCACAACTTGAACTCCTAAAATATGCATAACTTTGATGTCCATTGATCATAAACATGTCATATATATCAAATGTGTTGTGTTTGAACCAATTTACCATGCTATTGTTGCTTGTATGATAAGATAACATAGAACTTGCAAATCTTGGCCTATTTTGAAACCAATATCGGGTTTTAAAATAGAAGCATCTTTAGAAAATTTTAAAAGCACCATTGGATTCCTCATGAAATTCTGCGCAGGATCCATCTAAATTTTGTCCAATTCCATGGAGAATTGAGGAAGTTATGGCCTTCTTACAAATCCACAAAAACTTGGGTTTTTGCCTTGGCCAGACCTAGAATTCAGGCCACCCATATATGTTTATGGGGTGGTTTTGATACACGGATGTATCACCACCCCAGTGGTAAAGGCGCGCTTGTGTTTGGTTGGAGGTCGTGGGTTCAAGATCCACCCATACCATTTTGCCATTTCTCTCATTTTTGCTATTTTTCTCATTTTTCATGATTTTTATTAATTAATCTCAAAATTAATTTCTCACTCAATTTTAATTATTTTTTATTGGTTCTTTATTCCACAAAATTCACAAAAATTCACAAAAATGTTGAAATATTTTATTCCACAAAAAAATTAAATTTATAATATTTATTTAATATAGTTTGAATTTTTGCAATTAATTTCATTTCTTTATTTTCAAACATTTAAAAAATGAAATTTCCACCTTGATCTTTCAAAATCAATTGAATTTCAAGCCTTCATGTGATTAAACATGATTTTTCAAAGCTTACCACTTGTTTTTAAATATATTTGGTATTTTATATTTAATTTCCTTTGAAAATAATATTATATTAATTAAAATTAGGGTTTCCCTCAATTTTAATTTTTCAAACGTCATTTGAAACACTTTTGGGCCTCTTGGTAGAGTGTAAGTCTCATCCCTTTGTAAATAAACCTTTTTGGGCCTCAGTCATTGTATAAGTCCCGATACGATTTTCAAAATAACAGTGTGATCGCTGTTTTTCATCTGGGCATCTCCTTGAGTTGTAAGCCCCATCTCTTGTAAAAAAAATAAACTAATGGGCCTCTAATAGAGTGTAAGACCCATCCTTTTTGTAAATACAACAATTTGGGCCTTAGTCATTGTATAAGTCCCTCTGTGATTTTCAAAACTACGACGCAATCGTCGCCTTTTCAAAAGAGATCATCTGGGCCTCTCTTTGAGCATAAGCCCCAAAATTCCTTTTACAACAAACTTTCTTTTTTATTTAGATTCAAATCTTAAGTTTCATTCAAACTTTCTTCAATTTCTTGAATAACTAACCATACAGGTGTGGTTACCACGCTGGAGCTTGTACAGCTGTAAATTCTACTATTTCTTCTATACATACTGGTTTATATATTTGATCTGTATATGTATGTCTTTATATACTTGCTTAGAGTTTTCCCCAGCAATTAGGTATAGTTTTAGACCAAACCAGTGGTTACTCTTTTAAAAACAGTCAAAACTAGTTCCCCCATAGGAAATTCCAGATACAGTCTTGTCTCGTCTTGGGCTTATACAATATGGAACAGAGAAAGGTATTTTTCCCGGTGAAACTTTTCTCAAGACTGTTACAACTTAGAAATGTGTGTACAAGAAATTTATTTCCCCAGAGAGGATTATTTCGGGTGAAACCTCTTTTGAATTTCTTCAAACCCTAGAACTGTTCACTAAAGAAAGGATTATTCCCGGTGAAACCTTTCTTGAACTTTTCTCAGGTTTGGGACCCACAGGCTTCCTAAAAGCATCCCCAGTCTCCTCTTGGGCTTTGTACAAGGACCCTCAGGCTTCTTAAAAGTTCTCAGGCTCCTCTTGGGCTTAGTACAAGGACCCGAAGACCTCCTATAGGTATAGGACAGAACTTAGTCATCTCTACTAGTTCAATCTTCTAGAGAGACAAAATTCCAAAACATCAAACCATTCTAGGGTTGTTTCTCATCCCTTAAAACCTCAGCCTCCTCTTGGGCATCATACAAATATCATTCTCCAACTAAGAGGCAACCTCTTCATACCAGTAGACTTGGAAAGTCTCATCTCCTCTTAGATCTCAAAGAAACCCTCAAGTTTCCTAAAAGCACGGGAAAAAACCCTGATTATTTCACCAACATATCAATCTCCAGCAGAATTAAAAACTCCATAGGTTTTTCAAACTCAATCTTTAAGCTTTCCTTTTAAGAAATTCCCCAGCTAGGGTCAAATTACCACCATTAAACCCTTATAAAAATCAGAACCTCAAGGCATCCGATATTTCAACTTTTCTACACCTAGCAAGAGTTGATTCCCCAATTTGGACCTATCTCTGGATCTCAATAATCCTCAGCAGAAGTTATCCTCCTCTTAGGCTTCATATAAGATATTCCCCAAACCAGCCTCCTCTTAGGTTTTGTATAATGATTTTTCCTCATCCAAGTTAGCCTCAATCTTGGGCTTTACAGATCATATTCTCCAGCTGAGTCAATCAATCCTTTTAGCCTCAATCTTGGGCTTTGTACAAGACAGATAAAACCTCTCCCTAGTGGAGTCAATTCTTTTAGACTCAATCTTCGGCTTTATACAAGATAGACAAAACTTTCCCCGGAAGAGTCAATTCTTTCAGCACCAATCTTGGGCTTTGTATAAGACAGATATGAAACTCCCAAATAGAATCAACCTTTTAGCTTCAACCTTGGGCTTTGATCAAGGCACATAAAACCAACATCCCCTCAAAGGAAATCAAGAGTTCTCTCTGTAGGAAGACATTTCATTATACATCACACATCAAAACAGATAATCAAAAAACCCAATCCCAGATAACTGCTGTAAGTGGCACACTTGTTGATTCAAAAATCCAAGTTGTGGTCCCTCTTTTATCCTGATAAACTTCCTATTTCATCTAACAGCTGTAAGTGGCAAGCCTCTGGATTATTTACATCCAAGCCAATGTCCCTCTCTTAGCATGGAAGACTCCTAAGGAAAAATGGCATTGCTCTACACTAAGTTAAAGTTTATTCCTTCAGGACATCTCCCTTATAAAGGAAATTATGGCATTACTGGATTCCATACATTCCAGTTAAAGTAATTCCCCTTTATAATCGATTACCCAACAACTATGATGAACAGGTGAGATATCTCCCTTTAGAGATGACAAATTCTCTCTCAGTCACCCCTTTAGCTTCAATCTCGGGCTTTGAACAAGACACAAATACTCATCCAGCTTCAATCTTGGGCTTTAAACAAGACACCAAACATCTTTCCTCCCATAGAATAGGAGGAACTATGATTGCTCTGATTTCCCTGTTATATGTACGGGAATACGTAGGCATAAGATTGTGAAATCTTAGTGAGCACACAAATCAAAAACTTTAGGTCCAGTACCTTCACAAAAACATCAGAAAACCCAAAAACAACAAAAACACTCTCTCAACATTCCCAACCTATAACAGTAAACACCAGAAAGTATTTCAATATGTCAAAGTAAGTCTATGGATAACCATATATACACTGGGTAATTAACAACTCCCCTTTGTATAACCTGACCCCGGACCCCCAAATCTCTTAGCATTTGTTAAAGAAAACATTTGCGTGCAAGGTTAGTTTTAGATAGCTTCCCTTTCCTTTCCAGCTTTATATGATAAATAAGAAATCAGAAAGTAGCACCCAATTTCAACCAATGCAGTAAGGTGGTCGTGTCACCGACAAAAATCTCACGCTACACTACCTATAATGATGGTTATTTTAAATACCCGTTGTTGTATGTCTTTTAATAAAATAAAATAAAAATTGCAGCATTAGAACAAGAACAACAACAAGAACAACAAGAACATCAAGAACAACAATAAGAATAACAACAACAACAACAACAACAACGACAATAACAAGAAAAAGAACAAGAACAAGAACAAGAACAAGAAGAAGAAGACGAACAAGAACAAGAACAAGAACAAGAACAAGAACAAGAACAAGAACAACAACAATAATAACAATAATAATAATAATAATAATAACAACAAGAACAACATTAATAAAAAAATAACAACAAGAACAACAATAATAAAAAAGAACAACAAGAACAACAATAATTAAAAAAAGAACACCAACAACTAACATTGCTAACTCGAGTTCTGAAATTTGTTCTGAAATTTGGTTTAGTGGAGAAATAGAGTATCGTAAATGAAAGATGATGTTTGGAGGTAGAAGATGTAGTTCGTCTAAGTTTTAGGTTTCACGCGGATCACTAATAGTAGTGTCTTGGCCGTTGATAATCACTAAATGGACGACCAAGATTTGTTTAAGGATAGTGAATAAACTCAATATGCGCGCCACCTATAATGTTGGTAATGAGACTTGAAAAAATAAGTAAAAAACCAAAAATACTGATGCTGGGACTTGAACCCATGACAAGATGCTACTTATAATGATGGTTTTTTAAATGCCCGTGGTGAAAGGTATGTCAGCATTTTGAAAAAATAAGTCAAAAACGCTACATATAATGACGGTTTTTTAAATACCCGTGGTGAAAGGTCTGTCAGCATTTTGAAAAAATAGGAAAGAAGTAACATGATGAAAATAAATTCAAAAAAATCTGAAAACACGAAATTTAATCAAAATAGGTAAAATAAGAATTTTGAGAATTTTTTTGGAATTTTTTTAGACTAAGAAAATAGTAAAAAATTCATAAAAAAATAGAAAAAAAAATAGATGAATTTAGGGTTTTGAGGGTGAAGTCGCGTAACTCTTCTAGAGTATGGGATTAATGACCGCATGATTTTTCTGCTTCAAATGCACGAAACAGATCTAAAAAAGGAGACGGTTTTCCCTAAAACCGATTTTTTGAAGAGCAAGACCTAAAACTAAACTATAGGCTATAATGATGGTTTTTTAAATACCTGTGGTGAAAGGCTGTCAGCATTTTGAAAAAATATGTAAAAAACCATAAATGTCGGTGCTGGGACTTGAACCCATGACCAGACGCTACCTATAATGACGGTTTTTTAAATACCCGTGGTGAAAGGCCTCACATTTCAACACGGTTGGAATTTTAACCGTTATTAAAAGCATTTTAATAAAATTTCAAAAATGCGCGCATCCAGTTTGCACTATTACAATGATGTATATGATGCCGTTGTAAACCTGGCGTTGTTGTTTGCGTGTTTTGTAGTAGTGTGACTGACATCCAATTTCCTGTTTTTCTTTCCCCACAGAGTGCAAGTTTCTGGGTTCTTTTGTATTCAATCTCCTTCTACCTTGAATGTCTGAATGTCGTTGTATTTCATACCTTCAGGTTCAAGTTGATTGAATAGGGGCAGCTGTTGCACCCCAAAATTTTCCCTCTCTTTTCCTAACCTTAACTGGTATTTGTTTGCATTCATCTGCATCTTCCATTAGGTCATAACTTTGCATTCATTCATTTGCATTGAGCTCCTAAGGCATGGGATCAAGAGGTTCTTTGAATCAGGATTCCTATTTGCTTTGAGGTACTTTCATTCAAGTTTGAAGCAAGGGTTAATTTCTCATCATCATAAGCATCTTTTTATCAATGTTCATCCAGCTACAAGGCTTTCCTCTGCCAAGATTCATCAAGTATGAAGTTTATCTGCTTCAATATTTCTCAAGAGGCATCAAGTGATTAAGGTTTCATCACAGTTTTAAATGAGGCTGAAGAACTAGGGTTTTGTGGATTGTCAACATCTCAAGCTGTTTTCCTCATCAGTATGCCCCCAAAGCATGGAGATTATGGTTTCTTATCCCTTTGTTGTTTGAGAAGAGGTGGCATTCAATTCAGACTCACTTGAAATCAAGTCAAGGGTGTGTGCAGTATTGGTTGGAGTTCAGTGAAAGTTTGAGCTAATCTTGGCCGGACAAGTGGTTTGTTCCTTTATTAAGTGGCCAGGCTGAATAAAGTTCATCAGTGCTTCATGGTGGAGAAATTATCAAAATTCAGTTCATTTTTAATCAGGGTTTTGGCGCATTGGCAATGTTGTTCATATATCAGGTCATCTATGTCATGGGTTATTTTGAAGGCAAGTGTGGATCAAATTCAAGAGCTTTGTGTTTGAGGATCCACATCAGGGTTTTGTGCAAGTTTAGGTTATCAAATGAAATCAAGTTATAGAGTATCCAAGTTCAGTGCATTTTGGCCTCATACTTCACGATGTTACACGTCCTCTTCAAATTTCAATTTCAAACTCATGGCCAATTTCATAGTCTACCCAGTTTCTATCCAATTCAAGCTTCGATTCTATTTATTTTTAATTCAAGTTACATTGCAAATATCATTACAAAGTCAAATTGATCCACATGCAAGTTATACAAGAAAAGGGTTTAAAAAAAAGGAAAATATTACAAAAGTACAACTTTGAATTTTGGTCAACAGTTGACCAAGTCTGACCCTTTGACTAAGACTCTCTAAAGACCTAATTCAATGCCATTTGCTTCCATTCTTATTCCATCTCCATCTTCACATTCGGGTAGTCTCAAGATGTGGTCAAGTATGCTTTATGCCCCTGCCAACATTGGTCCATCAACCTTGCCATTACAGCCTGCAACATCAAAACAAATTTCAACATTTCAAAGGAGTGCCATATTAACACACTCTGATATAGCCATTGCTGCTTATTCATTCAAAATAATTCAATGAGTGACTTGGTTTCATTTGCTTGTCCAAACCGACATCAATTAAACTCAAACATTTGCACAAATCAAGTTCACATATGCCAATTTTGTTTTTGTCTTCTTCTATAAGTTTTTCAATAACAAAACGTACCATCACTCCTGCCATACCCCACATACAACCTTCACCTCATACAAGCTAACAAAAACTTGTACAAACCGGCACAAACTTGCAACAATATCACAAAAATAGCCTGCGACAATACCGCGCCACGCCGTCGAACCTGCAACAATTCGCACCACTAATTCCTGCAAAAAAGCAACATATCACAGCAACAGGACAAAACAGATTTGTACCAAAAACTTAATCAAGAAGTTTGTGTCTTGATTTAAAAGAGAACAGATAGAAATAAGAAGGGGGAGAAAACTACAAGAGCAACAACAAGAGGAAGCTGCAGTGGCGATATCACCCTTCCAAACGCATCACTTTCGGCCATATTAAACACAGACTCACCCTTTCACTCTTCCATACACCTTATAACCTGGACCCTTCATCTTCATCTTCTAACAACTATCAAAAACTCTAACCCATTGCATTGTTCCTCCGTTGCGGAGCCTTTCCCAAACCACAAAACAACCACCTCAAACCAAAACTCACCAACAATCTCCTTACACTCTTCACCACAACAAACCGATCTTCAAACCCTATACACGCACCAAAAGAGAAAAGGTTGAGATGAAGAGAGAAAGTTGAACAAATCCAAAACCTCATAATCAAACACGTCGTGTGAGAGATGAAACGGAATCAAACCTGAACGAGATAGTGAGTTGAAACCGAATCAAACTTAAAATAAGATGGAGTAGAGATCGAGTTCATACGCGAAGCGAATTGAGACGCGAAGACAGTGAGGGAAAGGTTAGATGAAATTGCGCTGATGTTTGTTTTGTTTACATAGCCTTGTTTCTATGATGAAATGTGCTTCTCTTTTGACCTTGCTAATGATGTTTTAAAAACAAAACAAGGCTGATAACATTTGTTTTTTAACCGTGCCTTGTTGGTTTTTTTTGGAGCCCATGTGAATTCCATTGCTCATACACCACCCATCTCACACACGCCATCATCTTTTATTTCTTTTGAGGTTTTATTTTCATGGTGTTCTTGGGCTTAAGCCCGTTTCTTTTTCTATTCACACCCACATGCTCATGCGATGTACCCTTCCTATTATTTTTTAATATCTTAGTTAACTATCATTTTAATATCTTTTGTTAACTCTTTTTCTTAATAACTTTGTTAATTTTTTTTAACTTTGTTAACCATTTTGTTAATACCTCTGTTAATTATTTTGTCAATAATCTTTGTTGTTAATTTTGTTGATAATATTGTCGAATCGTTCCTTTGATTGGTTATGTGGCTCATTTGTTGATGTGGCTTTATGATTAATTCTTAATGTCCCGATTAATTCTTGAAGCTTTGGTTGTGTTTAATTCTTGACAATCCTCTTGACCATATTTTATGCCTATCATTATTTATCTAACCCATGCGTCTTTCGTCTTGTCATAGTGTTTCTCCTTTATCATCTTCTCCTCGTAAGCAAAAAATCTTGGTCTAGTACCAAGTGCATTTTTAAAACTTTGTCTTAATAAACTTAGATGGTTGTGGAATGGTTAGGCGAAGGCCTTGTCCTATCCTATGTGCTTGACACTATCTTTAGGGTTCACTGACATAAAGCACTTACCATCCAAAATAAAACACCTTTAAATAAGAGAATAAGATTCTCTTTGTATTTAACTAAAGAGAGGGAATTGAGTGAAGATTTCTTCCTCTTCGAGTATTAGGATGCTCACTTTAGAGTGTATGGTCTCGATACTCATCTTTCAATACGAAGACGTGATTATATTCGCCACACCATTTTTAAAACAAATCTTTTGAGATAAAGAATTGGGTACTACCCGCAGGGGCTCCTATCCGAGGACTCCCCTAAAATTGATCATCACCAATCAAATGTGATATCTTACCTCGATGGAGAAAACTTAAGCCTTTTCAAAAAAGGGCACGTTTTTTCCATCCTACCGCATAACAGGCTAAAGCATAAGTCTCATTGCGTGCGAGCGGAAAAACCTATTGCTAGGATGTGAACATTGACGTTGTCCATTAAAAACAACATACTCGTAGTCGTGAACTACGGATGCTCTAATTTCTCATACCTGTTGAGAATACGTAAGCATAAGATTGCGAGATCCTAGCGAGCAAACTTCCACTTTTTCTCACCCGTAGTCCTCTGAACTACGGACGCGCTGATTCTTCATTGGTTAATGGAGATACGTAAGAACAAGATGGAGAAGTCTTAGCGAGCCACCTTTTCTTTCTCCCACCTCTTCTTTTATCTTATTTTCTTTCACAATCTTTGTTTCTCCCCTTTTCTTTCCCTTTTAGAGCACTCCTAGAAAGCAATACCCTTGGCAACATCCTTACACATAAGACAAGCGAATGGTTTCCATCGAGTACGATGGATGTGAGGGGTTCTAACACCTTCCCTTTGCATAACCAGCTTCTGAACCCATAATTTGGCCGCGAGACCATCTTATCCTTCCTCTTGGGGTTTTCTCGATGTTTTCCCTTCCTCTTTTCAGATAAATAAAGTTCGATGGCGACTTTGTGTCTTCGCCAGCCTTTTTCGCGGTAGCGACACCTGGCCACCAAAATAATTTCTTCAAGTCTTGATACATCCTAGTGGCACCGAGATGAATACTCAAACCACTCATATGACATTCCTCAAGAATGCTCTTCTTAAGCTCTGGCACATCAGGTACACAAACTCTGTCTCTGAATTTCATTACACCATTCTCATTGATTCTGAAATCACCTCCCTTACCTTGATTGATTAACATTAACCGGTCAACCAACCCCAAGTTAAATTTCTAACCTTTTCTGATATCCTAAGGGATACCAGTAGTCAGCTTCAACATACCCAACTTCACACTATTAGGAGTCTTTTACACACCAAGCTCAGATCTTTGAACTGCTTAATCAATTCTAATTCTTGCATTATCAGCATTGGCATATGCAATGACTTCCCACTCAACGCATCTACTACCACGTTAGCTTTACCTGGATGGTAACTCAATCCAAAATCACAATGCTTCAAAAATTTGAGTCATCACTTCTGCCTCGTATTCAACTCCTTCTGATCGAATAGATACTTAAAACTCTTGTGATCACTGGACACTTCAAATCTGCAACCGAGCAGATAATGTCTCCAAATTTTCAACACAAACACTACGGCTGCGAAAAATCTAGATCACGTGTTGGATAATTCCTTTCATGAATCCTTAACTGTCTAGAAGGTTATGCCACAACCTGATATTTCTGCACCAACACACCAACCATACCCATCTTAGAAGCATCATAATACATACCAAAGTTCTCACTTGGATTCAGAAAAATCAAAACTAGAGCAGACATCAACTTCCTCTTGAGCTCTTGAAAACTCTCTTCACAATGCACATCCCAAACTTAGGTTTGACCCTTTCGAGAAAGCTGAGTCAAAGACAATGCTAACTTCGAAAAGCCTTCAATAAACTTCCTGTAGTAACCAGCCAACCCAAGAAAACTTCTAATCTCTGTAACAAACTTTGGAGTTTCTCACTGCAACACAACATCTATTTTTGAAGGATGAACATCAATACCACCACTAGAAATTATGTGACCAAGTAAACTCACTTCTCGCAACCAGAACTCACACTTGGACAACTTTGCATACAACTTCTTTTCTTTCAAGTTCTGCAACACAACTTTCAGATGCTCCATATTCTCTTTCAAGTTTCACTAAGATGTTGTCGATAAATACAACCACAAACTGATCTAAATACGAATGGAATTTTCTATTCATGTACTCCATGAACACTCCAGGGGAATTAAATACACCAAACGGCGTCATCGAATACTCATAGTGATCATAGTTTTGAACATAATCTTTAAAATATCTTCTAGTTTCACATGAATCTGATGCTAACATAAACGCAAGTCAATCTTTCTAAACACACAAGCACCAACCAACTGATCTATCAAATCATAAATCCTCAGAAGTGGATACTTGTTCTTGATCTTGACTTTATTCCGTTGTCGATAATCAACACACTCCCTCATGCTACCATATTTCTTTTTCACCGACAACATCGGCGCTCCCCACGGTGAAACACTCGGTTGAACAAACTTCTTCTCAAGAAACTTTTCCAACTGCTTCTTCAGCTCACTCAACTCTAAATCAGACATCCTATAAGGAGTCATCGACACTGGACTAGTACAATGTACTAAGTCTATGGCGAACTGAACTTCGCGCTCCGGTGGCAAATCAATGGTATCATCTGGAAACGCTTTCGAAAAATCATACACCACTGGTATTTCACTAATTGCAGCTCTGCTTTTAGAATTCATAGAAGCTAATATTATAAACACCGCAACCACATCATTCATGAACTCATCCACTTGCTTAGCAAACACAAACAACTAATCATTTGCATCAAACTCTGGAAATGACATTGTCTTGTCGTAACAGTTGATATGAACACAGTTGAATTCCAACCAGTTCATTCCAAGGATAACATCAACGTTTCTCATGGGTATACATACTAAATCTATCTCAAAATTCATACCGATAAATAGTAAGTGGACAATTCAAACAAACCCATGAATTGGTTTCATGACCTAAATCTGGGGTATCAACAATCATACTCCCAACCATATAAGACAATTTCAAACCCAACCTCTCAGCACAATCAAGAATAACAAATGAATGTGTTGCACCCGTGTCAATAATAGTAATCAGTGGAATACTATTTATAAAACATGTACCTCGAATCAACGTGTCTAAGCTAGTAGTCTCTAACCCTGACAAAGTAAAGACTTTCCCTCCAGACTATGCCTTTTTCAGTTTCTGAAAATTGGTACTAATGTGACCCTACTTGCCATAGTTATAACAAGTTGGTACAACACTCTTGCAATCTACAACACAGTGACCTGTCTTTCCACATTTGAAGCACCTTAGAACATTGTTCATGCACTCATTAGCACTGTGGCCTAACTCGCCACACTTGAAACACTTGACAGAAGTGAGAGTCTCTCCCCCACTTAGCTTTTTCTCATCTGAATCCCTCTGCTTCCCTCTATCAGCTGGAGCACTATACGATTTCCCGTAGTACTAACACTTCTGTTTCTTCTCACTAAGGCTCTTATAGTGAGCAGAACGAGCCCTGCTATCCTTATCATATATCCTACACTTATTCATCAAAATAGGAAATTGGAGAACCTCCTGGTACCCAATTCCCTGCTTGATCTCAAGACACATTCTGCTCTCAAACTTGATACACTTCGAACCCTCGGCAGTCGCACCATTGTAGTGTGGACAAAACTTCACCAGCTCTTTGAACCTATCAACGTATTCAGTAATAATCATATTTCCATGCTTGAGTTCTTGGAACTAGATCTTCTTCTTACTTCTCATATCCTTAGGAAATTACTTCTCCAAAAAATGAACTCGGAACACAACCCAAGTAATCTTGGTACCAACAACCTCTAGCCTCTGACGCGCATTATCCCACCAGTCTTCGGCCTCTACGGATAACATGTGAGTACTGAATTGCACCTTCTGAACTTTAGGAGTCATATCTATCTCTGAAACTTATCCAGCCCACGGAACTCATCATCAACACCTTGATGATTCTGCTGCCCCTACATCGCCTGAGCCACTAACTCCAAAGCATCAACAATTGTTTGATCATTTTTTCCACCCATTACTCTGCACACCATTAAATAGATATTATAAGAAATAATGCATCGATAATGTACACACAGATGTCGCATACTAGGGAACAATTAACATGTCAAAATATGGTCAGATGGACCAACCTGCTCTGATACCACTATGTAACACCCTAAATCCCGAAACGCAAAATAATACAAAAAGAAAACAACTAAACACATAGGGTTCCACTCAAACACAACATACACATGATGGGTAACTCAGGTTAAATAAAACATGCAATAATTTAAACATTTGTCATCACATGCTCGCCTTACATAGGCCCATCGCAGCAGAAATAAACTAATTGGATTAACTCAACAATCAATTAAGTCTCTTAACATAAAACAAGGTTATGGCTGAATTCCTTCAACATCAACAACATTGCAAATAATAACAATAATAAAATGAATCGTTCACCTGCTCAGTGTTACAAATCAGAGCAACAAAATCTAAGCGATCGCATAAAACAGGAAAAATAAGAACAACCTATACGCAATCCTTCAACCTCTAAGCATCTACTTATTTGCCTGCTCGTTTGTACCCCAAGAAGAAGCACAGAACCAAACAAACAACAAAGGGGTGAGAATATGCTCATAATATATAATGGTGTAAAAGTATGCAAGGGTAGCCTAAACAAACATCAACAATTATTCAATCATAAATCATTCACATCAATTACACGATTATTACTAATCACCAACATAAACATAATTAACAATTACGTATGCAACAATGAATGCAATGTACTCACACCATGACTCGACAATGCATGAGGTACCATTATGGACAACACAGATCCATCTCACTCCTGAATCCCCACCATAGGACTAGAGCACACCAAATCGTTACTAACACCATAAGTAACGCTTCACTAGTTCCAATATGGAACCAGCTACTCGCTCCTAAATCCACACCATCGAACCAGAGCACACTAATTTGTTATAATCACCATAAGTAATGCTTCATAGATTCCTATTTGAAGCCATCTACTAGCTCTTGAATTCATACCAATGGACCAGAGCACATAAATTTGTTACTATCACCATAAGTAGCACTTCACTGATTCCATATGGAACCAACTACTCGCTCCTAAGTCCTTACCACTGGACCAAAGTGCATCAAAACTGGACGAAAGTCCGTACATCATGATGCATGATTCATAATAACATGCAATATCACCAAAAATGATCACCATGCAATTATCACCAACGTGCACAGTAACATTCTTCATATAACACAAGTGAATTAATTCAACAATAACATCGTAAACAATATCATATACTTCCAACCAATGGCCAACAGTAGCCTAATCACAACACAACATTAAAAGTCAGAACGTCAGAGTAATTCTTCACAATTGAGTGAATGACGCCCATTTTGGTAGCGTGACAGGTTACCCGTCACCTTACACGCCACATGCCATCTATAAGACAAACATGAAGGTGAGAAAAGTACACAAGAAAAGGGGTTGAATTGTATTTTTCATTTTTATGAATTTGCGTCTGATCAGAGTTTAGAATCTAAACTGGTGTTCAAATTTTTATTATACTTAGCAGTGGATGTTAACAAAAGAAAATAAATAATAGAAAAAGACACAACGATTTATACGGGTTCCTCCCAACTAAGAGTAGTCTAGTCCCCATGCTTCATAAGAGATGTTCACTATAACCAAATCATGATTACAATCGCTTATGCATTCTGCATAAGTCTTTTACACTGCTCAGACCCTAGGTCCAAGACTTCTTGCTCAAGTCCTACAGACTCAAGACTTTTGCTCCAGGTTTCTTGGAACGAGCCTTCCTGCACCAAGCTCCACAAACCGAGCTATCCTGCTCAAGCCACACTGGCCCAAGACTTCTGCTCCAAGTTCCATGGATAGAGCCTTCCTGCTCCAAGTTCCACAAGCCGAGCTACCTTGCTCAATCAATCTACTTGATTAAGACTTTCATTGCTCAAGCATATAACATGAGACTTACATGGCTCAAGCATCTTGGAGAGAGGCTTCCTTGATTATATCTCAATGATACAAGACTTTTTCTCAATCAATCCACTTGATTAAGACTCTCATTGCTTAAGCACATAGCAACAGACTTACATGGATCAAGCATCTTGGCGAGAGACTTAATTTAAAATGCTAAACAAGTTCAGCAGAATAGAGAATAAGGTGTACTTTATACTAATATTAGAGGTACGGGAAATCACCATAACAAAGACCTAAAGCTCTTAAGATTTCTAAGATATTCAATGTATAATAATTCTTAAGGCTTTTATAATTACAACCTACAATAGAAAATCTGCATACACCATAGAGTTGATAATTGCTGATCTTGTTACTACTTTTTCTGGTTAATCCTTGTTAAAGATTCAGTTTTAACCTTCAGCCACTTATATAGATGTTGTAGAACACTAGCCGTTGGAAGAGATAACTTGATCAAGTGTCTTTGCTTTATTCCATAATACAAGAGCTGTTAAAGATAGATACACCAAAAGATCTTGATCCGTTGTGTAACATGTTTAACCATTGAGTCTTCAAGAAGATCTTGTACTATAGATTCGTTGAAAGTAGATATCCGTAAAGCATGTCAACATTTCTTGAGCCTTGTAAACTCAGACTCCAGCTGACAAACTAATTTGACAATACATCTTGCTTTATGCAGTACAGACAACTTCAGCTTTATCACCAACTCTGAATGATACCAGAAGTCAATTTAAATTCACCAAGTGTAGAGACAATTATATTTCTTCTTTTGATGTTGAGGCCTTCAGCTTTAGAGTCTATGGAAGACATCACTTAGCAAGTGTTCTTCAGATTCTGCACCACCAGAAGCTAGCAATTCAGCTTCTCTCAAGTGTGCCTTTGTATATTAGATTATGTATATAAATATTTACACGTATTAGAACCTGCATACAAGAAACACACATCAAATAAAACCATTTTTCTTTAAATACATTGTTATCATCAAAACCCAAGGAATATATGTCATCAAAACTAAAATCATCCATCAATTAACATGCAATTTCATCAATTAAGCATGTATTTAACATACTTTATCATCAAAATCACAACACATATATGAACACACTTCATACCAATTCTATCAACAAGAACACATAATTTTTATGCTAAAACAGTGCACGAATATCTCATAACACAACACATAATCATACAATTATAGAATTCATTTCATGTTCATCATTCATTCACCAAAAAGGGAAAACTTGTGAAAAACCTGGGATTAAGGATTTTCCTCTACCCAATCATGCATTTGAAGGTGTCAAGAAACGTAAGAAAGAGGGGTTTGAATTGGGTTTCCAAAAAACAAAGCTTTTTTCAACACCAATTCAACACACAAATATGCGAGCAATAAAAATAACACTTTATTTTTATACTGGTTCACTGTTAACTAAGCTACCTCGAGTCCACCTTACCAAGGTGATTTTTCCTTCTCAATAAGGACTAAATCCACTATAACCAAACTGATTACAGACACCACAAAGAAAACCGTCTTTGTCTTCTCGAGTATACAGACTAAACCCTAGTCACTCAAGGTAATCACTCAAGCAGATTTGAGATTTACAGACTGTGTTTACAAAGAATGCTTCTAGTAAGAAGATTAACACAAGTTTTTGTACAGTGAAAATAATCACACAAAATGAACAACAACTCGTTTTGTGTTTCTATACAATATTCACAAGAATAATATTTTCAGAGAAAATGAGGCAACGTGAATAATGTTGAGTGGCGTGTGAATTAGCAGCAAGTTTACAACCTCATTCAGTCTTCCAAATCTTCCTTATATAGCCAAAGAAAGATCCTTTGAACAGTAGAATATGAATCTTCATGAATGAGCTGGCACCTTGAATAATCGTCATCAATAGGTGGGAAATGTACAGTATTAATGTCCTTACACCATGAAATCCGCGTAGTAGATGGAATGTTTTGATCTTGTATTGTGTACTATTTATCTCACATAAATCATTTTGATCTTATCTTCTAATCTTTAGAGGCTTTTGAATAAAGTTGTTTGAAGCATGTTTAGAAGAGTCAAGGGCCTAGTTGAGAAACTTCATAACTTAAGTCTTTAGAGTCTTGACATTGTTCCTTAGAACCTAGTCTTCAGAGTCTTCAAGACTTTGTTCTTCAGAATATTCATAGCTTGAACATGTTATCTTGAAGGTAGACAACCTTTCAGAGGCTCTTTGATCAGAATCACAGTCAGAAGCATTAGCATGAACATTCTTTAAAACCTTTGTCTAAAATCTTTCTAGAATCTGATAGTATCTTGTGAAGCACTTGTATATCTTCAGAGTCATAGTGTGTTGATTCCAGAATCTGATGACGTCGCGCATCAAAGCTTCAGAGTCAAAACATGTTTATCAAAAGCTACACACTAGACAAAAATCATTAGTGTACAAAATTGTTCTCTACAAAACGATATACTGTTATCATCAAAACTAAAGGACATATGCAGAACCAAAACTTGTTCTCACAACATTCTATACTATATTATGTGTAATTCCCCCTTACCTTATATTTTTCCAACAAAAGACATTCAATCTCTATCAATGGAGTTTCCCCTTAAGCTCTTTCTCCTAGCCTCTTCTTTTCCCAAATCTGTTTTTCTCACGTACTAATCGCAAACCCTTACTAACTCCTTCTTATCAGAAACCTAATCTCTCTCAATTAGTGACTTCCCACCTTACCATCACTTATTCCTCTATTCACCAAAATACTCCCATTAGATCTAATATTATTTTAATAATAATACTAATAATATTCTCCCTTCTTCTATACTATTTTCCTACATTTATGTTTTCCACCCAAAAGTTTCATCTTCTATTTTATTCTAATAATTTAAATAAAATAGCTATATTCTAATTATTTTATTTATTTTAAGTCTTCTACCACCCCACTAATGCTACCACTACACCCTACCAACACATATACTCACATAATTTATTTTAATTAAAACACTTAATTAAAACTTCTTTTTGAAAAGACCATGACTATAGAAGAACTCGTACATAATACTTTAGTTGAACTAACCCCTATTAGGTAGAAGTAAAGATTTTTAATTGTGTATGTGTCTTTGAAAGTAAATTGTTGGAAGACTATCATAAAGGAAAAGAAAAAATATCAAAGACAAGAGGAAGTCTGAAGTCCAAATGGAGAGATTCAAGTTGAAGAAGTCAACTTAGAGAATCAATGTTTATTTTAAGAATGTAGGACCATTAAGGACCATCCCACTCAGAATGTAAATGGAGATATTTCTAAGGAAATTACATCTCAACACTCCCTTAGAAAGATCGAAAGATAGAAGAGCTTCATGTACTATCTTAGGTGTAGAAGAAGAAGTGGTTATCTAATGGCGTTTATCTATCCTAAAGATCTTGATGTTGATGATATTATTCAACGACTGCAATCATGGAGCCTATTAGAAGGTTAAGATGATAAATTGTAGTGGATTTATAAGTCCTATAGTTGGACCAACTCTCGTATCAAAGAATTAGTAAGGAAGGAAAATTGACAATGGTTTGTCATTCCTTCGAAAGGGGGTGTTTCTCAAGTTACCTTTAGATTTTGAGATAATACACTTAATAGAGATTGAAAAATTGGAAACTCTAATTGATTCTCTAGTAAGTGATTCATTAATTGCTTAGTTGATTAAATTTATTTCTACTAACCTTTGGTTATGTTTTTAAGTGTTTGTGAAGCAAATGAGTACGAAACGCAGTACACCTAGAGCCCAATATCAGTCTAAGGCCCAAGGAGGTTAAAAAGAGGCTATCCAAATATTTCCTAAGGGGAAATGAGTATCTCTTGGAAGGAATCTGAGCAAGAAAGAAGTATACTCTAGAGCCTATTTTCGATTTATAAAGCTTAAAAGACTTTTAAGTAGTGTTTGATAAAGAATCAAGAGCAATAAGCTTTCTAAAGTTTAACTCTGTTTGATCTCAAAGTTGGATGCTACCTTCTATGGGGAGAAGTGAGATCTCAGCTCCTATTTCTTTGTTGTGCCTTACATTGGATTGTTCATGTCCATCTCTTTATATGGTAACTCGTTCCTTCTACTCAAGCAAGCATGTGATTTATGTGTTATGCTTTTGTTTCCCGCCTTTTTGATTATGCCAAATGGGGAGAAGTATATTCTCAAGGGGAGTATAGTATATTATCTCCTCATGTGAAAGGGAGTTTAATCACTCCATAATTTATCTATCTGTTTTGTCCTTTACCACCTCCTTGAGAGAGGGTTTTTCATCATCAAAAAGGGCGATAATATGAATCTATGTGCTTCTAGGTATGAAGTTTATGATCCTAATGAGAACTTAATAAAGTTTTGATGATGATAACACCAATGACTCTTAAAGTTAGTGGTAATGACCTTCAAAATCTCTAATGATGGTGACCAAACTTTGACACATCTTAAGCCTCGTCTAGTGTGAGATTCAATATTCCATTAAAGTGCTTGTATGACCGATGTATCTAGCAAAGAATCTAGAGTGCCTCAAAGTTCTGAAAGAGAGGAAGTGTGAAAGCTCGCTTGATCGTATATGTCTGAGTGACCAAAGTTTTGTTAAATTAAGGAAGTAACTCCTAAGATACTAAGGTAACCCTCTCTCTCTCTCTCTCACACACACACACACACACACTCACACACACACATTCACACACACACACACACACACACATTTACACACACACACACATACACGCACACACGCATACACACACACACACACACACCCTTAAAACCTTTTTTCTAACAATCAAATCTCTTAAAAATGTTTTCAAGGCCGAACCAAGTGATTAGGAAATTGTCAGATTCATTTTTTAAAAACATTTTTAAACTACCCAATTAATTTGGGACATTAAACCAATCGATTAGAAAGACTTTTTTAAACTACGAAATCAATTAGGACCTATCGATTGGAAAAACCCTAAACTATTGTATAATCAATTATGACAATGTCTTGATGAATGGCAACAAATGTCTTTCCAAATTTTCCAAAATGGGCCAAAATAATCAATTATTTTGCTCATCCAATCGATTGGGTCGAGGAGATAATCAATTGGGTAATTGAATTTGCATGTGGATTGTTTCCTTTTTTAGTTCTATCATCTCCTATATAAAGGAGGCGTCTCTCCTCCTTATTTCACACCAAACCTCTGAAGTTTCATATTTCTTTTGAATTTATCTCTCAATTTTCTCTCTCTCTCTAGAAATATTTTTCTTTCACTTAAGTCGCCTTGGTGCTTTGGAATGAAAAACTACTCGTGAGGAAGAAATTGTATTTGTTGTGTTGTTGTTATAATTCTAAAGAGTTCGATATTCTTGGGAAATTGAGTTTGGTTCTTGAGATAAATCACTCATAAAATCTATGTCTTGGTTCTAGAACTTTGCATGAAAAGGGTTTGTTTGGTTATTGATATAAGCCTAGAAAATATTTAAATTGGTATGTTAGCTCAGACAAGGTAAAATCTTTCATTTTGGTTGGGAATAAGCCTTTGTGAAATCTCAAGATCATATTATATCAAGGGTCAGGGGCATTAACCTGTAAAAGCTCAAGTTTATGGTCAACATTTCAAGAAGGTCTTTTGGGGACAAAAGTAGGCCAACGTTCGGCCTAACCTGGATAAATCATTGATGCCATCTCTCTAAACTCTTGTCTTTTAATTTCGGCAATTTACTTAACTATTTTTAGTTTTTACTATTCATTTTACTCTGATCTTAAAGAATACTAACATAATTTGTTTCTTAAGTAACAAAACCTTAAAATCAATCTCGAATTTTGAATACTACAATTCAGCCTCCCTCTTGTGCATGAAGTCACTTTTCCAACAGGGTAAACAATTAAGTTCAGACACAAATACAAACACTTCAATCACAGGGTGTCGACAACAATGGAAGTCTATTAAAGCAAAGCATAAGCATAAATCACCTAAACATATTCTCCAGTAATGAGTTGTCGATTGTTGAATTTCCTTTTTAGGGCTCAATTATCCCTAATTTATAGAGAATATAACAAAGGAGAGGTGAGCGACAAAAAGAGAAAATGATCATTACCTTATGAGTGATGAGCTAGAATCTTATGCGACGAGAAAAAACAATACAAACGAATCTGAAACGTCCAACTAATAGAAACTCACAATCTTCTATAATAAAGTAATGTTTGCATTATCAACGATCCAAATCTTCTTGAAAATCGCTCCAAGAACTCGATTATCCAAGGTTAAGAGAGCCATCGTTACTGACATAGAAGGGGACACGTGTTAAGAATTCCTTGTAAAGCAACGCCCAATGCAAGGGATGCATTTAATGCGCCTATTCCCAGTGTCAATGATGTCACATCAAGACTCTTTGTTTACTTTAAATGACATTTTATCTATAGGCGTAACCGATAAAACCCTCGCCTTGCATAGCACTAACAAGGGTATGGGGCAACTGTTCTAAACCCCCTAATTATATAAGAGAAAAAATGCGCCATTTTTAGATAATTCAAATTTATTTTCACTTTGTATCGTTACTCATACTTTCATTAACTTGGGCGTTATATTGCTAACCTTACAACTAAACCGCACACCGCCACACGAAGAGTTTAGAGCATCGTTCCTTTGATCAACTCCACTAACGACCATCTCAATTATCATTTTCAATTTTAATTATTTTCAACATTTTACATTGATTTAAATGAAGAAAAAAAATGAATGAATATATTTTTAGTAAAAAGAATGGGATAATATTAAAATAATATTACTTAATATTTTTATTAAAATGATAAATAATATGTAACACATAAAAAATAAAAATAGTCAAATGTGAAACTTAATTTGAAAAAAGAAATATTTTTATATAAAAAGTTATAAATGGTAAGAATAATAAAAATAATTATTTAAAACAATGATTAAAATAAAACAAAGATAAAACTTATATAATGAAAAATGATTTATAAGGAATGAATGATTTAAAACAATTTAATTGTCTTTCTGTAGTCAATACATAAAATTAAAATTATACCATTAAATAAAATGCAGTCGATTGAAATTTATTTAAATATAGACTATCAAACTTAAAATTATTACTTTTACTTAAAATTTTAATTTATTCAAAATAAATCATTTATATTAGTAATTTATTAATTTATGCAGTCAACATAAAATTAAAAATTATATAATTAAATTAAATACATCCAATCAAGATTTATAAAATTCTAGAGTACCAAACTCAAAATTCTTACTTTTACTTAAAATTGAAATAGTCTATTAAAATATGCTCCAATTTTCCATTAATTTTTTTTTGTTAAAATTGAAATACTTAAAATTTGTTAAAATTCTTACTTTTACTTATAATTGGAATACTATATTAAAATTTTAATTTAAAAAATAAAATTCTAAAATTTAAATATACTCCAAAAAAATTTAAAATCATTCTATTATATTGAAATATGGACTCACTTTGTTCATTATTATAATTATTTTTTGGTCAAGTCATTAGTATATAAATTTTATTGACAGTCAAATATTATCATTTTCATAAACATAATTATAAAGATAATTTAAAAAAGGCAAAATATCCTTTTTGGTTACCTCGGGGTCCATTTTGGTCCCTTATCTTTAAAAAGTTCCAAAGTGGTCCTTTAATTGTTCAAAAAGGTTCACGTTAGTCCCTTCCGTCCAATTTTTTGAAACGACGTCAACTTTTGCTTGGGTGGCATCTGACGTGGTACTTGGTTATGCGCGTGGCACGTGACTTGGCATACTTATTAATTATTTAAAAAATTTGTCTTGTGAGGAATCGAACCTGCGTCCTCTCACTAACATAAATGCCAAGTGCCCCAACCACTGGGCTTTGCATTCTTGTTTGATAATAATTACCTCAATATTTATTCATAAGATACCCACTATTTGTACTGCATCAATGCATTCCCTTCACTGTTTTTACTCTGCATCATCATCTTCTTCTTTAAAGAAAAACCAACATCAAAAAACTGCATCTAAAAACTGAATGGGTGGCTATTGGCAATCTGCATCTAAAAACTGAATGGTTTTAATTTTAAGTTCATTTTTACTGAAGTTACAAGATCAGCCATTTGATCTCCATCCAATAGCTTAAAAGCTAATAGAAATGGCAATGATCTCCATCCAACAATGTATGAGGCAGAACTCCCATTATATTTCTAATAAAGTGCTTAGAAGCAAAACATGATAAAATCATACCAAAATATATAGATACCATATAAATGCTATGAAATAATAGTTTATTTTTCAGTATATGTAATGTTCTCTTTGACAAATAAGGGTATCCCAAACATAACCATTTGCACAAGTTCTACAACATACTTGCCTATGTTTCTTGTGTCCCCTCCCAATGGTTTAAAGCCGATGAACATCCACTCTTAAAGCATCATTGCTTGAAGCAGAAGCAGAAGGCAAATCAGTGTCATTCATTGGGATAAGAAAGACTTCGTCATCAAAGCCAGTAGCAATATACAGACATGAACACATGATTCATTCAACGTCACACAACAATTATTCTATTTGATTTTGTGGCATAATAGAAACTCCAATTATTCTATTACAAATATTTAAACTTTCATGGATGAAGGTGGTGGATTTGCGAAAATACGGTGGTGTGGTGGTGGTTTTTCTTTAAAGAAGAAGATGATGATGTAGAATAAAAACAGTGAAGGGAATGCTTTGATGCAGTACAAATAGTGGGTATCTTATGAATAAATATTGAGGTAATTATTATCAAATAAGAATGCATAGCCCAGTGGTTGGGGCGCTTGGCATTTATATGAGTGAGAGGACACGGGTTCGATTCCTTTACAATACAAGTTTTGTTTTACAAATTTTTAAATAATTAATAAGTATGCCAAGTCACGTGCCACACGCATAATCAAGTACCACGTCAGATGCCACCCAAGCAAAAGTTGACGCCGTTTCAAAAAATTGGACGGAAAGGACTAACGTGGACCTTTTTGAACAATTAAAGGACCACTTTGGAACTTTTTAAAGATAAGGGACCAAAATGGACACCAAGGTAAACTTAAGGGACCAAAAATGGTATTTTGCCTTTAAAAAACTAACATTAAATGTAACATTATAATATGTCTCTAAAAAATTGAAAATAAAATATTGTTAGAGGTTAGAGGGAAGTTAACGTGCATTATTTAAGCACGGATTTGGATCCATTCAAACTAGACATACATACACACATTGTTAGAAGATGTAAATTATGGTTTCATTAAATATGTTGTGTTCGACAGGGTTATGTAACCTAGTCGAAGTAGTTGTAGAGCCAATTGTATTTGACAAAGTCGAATAGCTAATAATTGTTAGGTCTAAGTGTAACTTTGAAATGTTTTGGGCTTGAGCCATGGTTGCCCATAAATAGGCATGATGTTGTAATTCAAAATACAGTTAATAGAACTTTTTCTTTACACAATACAATTTATTTCTCTTTTGTCTCTTAATCTTCATCATTCATTCTTCTTGAAACCCTAATTGATCCAACAAATTGGTATCAACGAATCCGATTGAGATTTAATGAGATTTTATAATGGCAAACAGAAACACAACCTCGAGTCAATTTCCAACGAATATATCATTTTTCAAAGGATAGAGCTACGAACGGTGGGTTGCGTATATGAAGTTCATTTTCATATTTTTAGATGTGGCTGAAATTGTGAATGATGGAGTACCTGCATTGGAAACAAATGCAGATGATGATCAGAAGGTTGTGTATAAGGAACAAATAAAGAAAGAAGGAAAATGTCTTTTCTTGAATCACTAGTGTGTGGATCCAAACATGTTCGAGAAGATCATTGAACAAGAAGCAGCTAAAGGAGCGTGAGACAAGTTAAAGAACTTGTAAGACGAAGATGAGAAACTAAAGAGGGTGAAGTTGCAAACATTGAGAAAGCAATTTGAGATTACTCATATGAAAGAAGACAAGTCAGTCTCAGAATTCTTTTCGTGTGTGGTGTTGCTGATGAACCAAATGAAGGTGTGTGGTGAATCGATCAATGATTTTTAGAAGATTGAAAAAGTGCAGAGATCTCTTACTGCAAATTTTGATTACATTGTAGTGTCTATTGAAGAATCCAAGAACCTAGATGAGATGAAGTTAGAAGAACTTCAAGCTTTATTAGAAGCTCGTGAGATAAGACCGAAGTATAGGAACTCAGAAAGGGAGAAGGTGTCTGAACATGCATTAAAAGCAAGATTCATCAAGAAAATTGGAAAGGAAAAGATGAAACATAGAACTAATCTTGCTAATGATGAGAGCTCAAGCAAAAATACAAAGAACCATTATGATTCGGTCAAGAAAGTCGTTGGCAACATGTATTTTGGTAAGAAAGTTGACATGAAGGAGGTGTAGTGTTACAACTATCAAGGACTTGGCCATTATGCTTAAGACTGTCGAAGGAAGAAGGAGCCAAGAGAAAAAGATAATGAAAAAGTGCATTATGCACATGCATGAGGTAGTGACTCTGATAGTGTGCTACTAATGTCCAATACTTAGTCGAGCAATGAACATGAAAATATGTGGTACCTAGATTCAAGATGCAGTAATCACATGACAAGTAATAAAAACCGGTTTACCAAGTTAGATGAATCAATTAACAAAGTGATCAAGTTTGCAGATGGCATGTGGAAAAGGAAGCATATTAGTGGTTAGAAAGGATGGTCGAAAATCCAACATCGCTGATGTATTGTATGTACCTTTGATGACAAGTAATTTGATAAGTATATGTTAATTACTTGCAAAAGAGTACAACATGAAGATGGAAAACTATCTGATAAAGATGCATGATGATGAAGGAAATTTGATTCTGAAAGAACCATTGGCAGATAATAAGACCTATAAAGTAGATATCAACACGGTTGTCACAAGTGTTTTTCTTCGACTACAGAAGAATACAAGAATTGGCTATGGCATCATAGGTATGGACATCTAAACTTCGGAACTTTAGGTGTGCTCAACCATAACAAAATGGTGTATGGATTACCTCAAGTGGAGGAACCAAGTTAGCTGTGTGAGGAATACTACAAAGCAAAGCAAACTAGGAAAGCATTCAAGCATGACTTGCCCATGGAGTTAAAAGTAAAGATGGAGCTTGTTCATTCTGATGTGTATGGGCCTTTTGAAGTCATGTCAAATGGAAGTAATTGTTATTTCCTAACTTTCATGAATGAATTCATCGGATATATGTGGATTTATTTTATTGAAAATAAGAGTGAGGTATTCACACAGTTTAAGAAGTTTAAATTGCATATCAAAAATTAAAGGGAATGAAAATTAAAGAAACTGATAACTGATGGTGGAGGTGAATACACTTCTTTAGAATTTGCTAGATTTTGCAACAAGGAAGGTATAGAGCATGAAGTCATTCCACCATATACACCTTAGCACAATGGAATATCTGAATGAAAGAACAAAAGTATATTGAACATGGCCAGAAGTAAGTTAAAAGTTAAAGAAATGCCAAAGAGATTTTGGGATAAGCAGTTTCAACAACAGTTTACTTACTTAACAAATATTTATCCAAGAAGATGGTTGATAAAACACCTTATGAGGCTTGGATGAGGATCGAAGTTGAACGTTAGTCATCTAAGAAGATTTAGATCAATGTGCTTAAGGCATGTACTTGAGCAATTGAGGAATAAGTTAGATGATCAAAGTCAGACCATGGTGCTCATAGGTTATCATTCGAATGGTGCATATAAGTTGTATTTGCCAAATGATAATAAACTAGTAATCTGTAGAAATGTTCTGGTGGACGAAAGTAAAAGGTGAAACTGGACTCAGGAATTAGTTCGACATGAGAAAGATACAATCACAATTGTATTTTAAAAAGAAGATCAACATAATGAAGCCACAACAACTAAAGAGGGAGAATCACTTGAGCAAAATGTTAGAAGATCGACTAAAAGGAGAATTGAGTCGGCAAGGCTAGATGGATATGAGAGATTCCCAGATCAAGCAATTGATGCAAATGGTAATCTCATAGAAGAAACGATGTTGATGGCAAAAGCATAACTAATTAAATTGGATCACACAATGAATAATTCAAATTGGCCAGTAGCCATGAAAGAAGAACTCAGCGAAATCGAGAAGAACAAGACCTGGGAACTTGTCAAAATATCTAGCAAGAAACCAATTATTGTGAAGTGGGTATACAAGGTGAATGAAGGATAAATAGTGAAATTGTCAATCATAAGGAAAGACTAGTGGCAAAAGGTTTTTTGAAAAAATCGAGTATTTATTTCGACGAAGTATATGCACATGTTGCAATTTTGGATAGAATCAGTATTGTTTTGTCGACTACAGTAAACAGAGGAGGGAAGATACATCAATTAGATGTAAAGTCAGCATTTCTGAATAGACTATTGGAAGAAGATGTTTATGTCACTCAACCATCAGAATTGAAAATCAAAGGGCAAGAGTAAAAGGTGTACAAATTGAGGAAGGTTCCATATGGCTTGAAACAAGCCCCATGGACTTTGAATAAGATAATAGATAGCTTCCTGGTCGAAGAAGGTTTCACAAAACGTGTCTCAGAACATGGAGTGTATGTAAATGGTGTTGATAGGGCCAGTTAAATCATTTTATGCCTATATGTAGATGATTTGTTTATCACAGATGCACGTGAAACAAATATAAGAAGAGTCAAGTCATATCCGATATAGGAGTTTGAAATGTCCAACCTAGAGAATTTGTCATATTTCTTAGGAATGAAATTCAAAGACATAAATGAATGAGTGTTCTTGCACCAAAAGAAGTATGCTCATGATATCTTGAAAAGGTTCAAGATGATAAACTATAATGCAGCTGCCACGCCACTAGAGATAAGAACAAGGTTAATGAAGGATACAAATGATTAGTTTGTAAGTGCAACACTAAACAAACAAATCATTGGATCCATGAGGTATCTTTGCAATACCAAGCCAAACATTTGTCAAAGTATTAAATTCATGAACAGTTTCATGGAGAAACCTCAATAATGTCATATCATTGTAGTTAAGAGAGTGTTAAGATACATAAAGGGTGTAATTGATCATGGTATGTTGATGCCAAGACAAACGAAGACCAACAAAGATACAGAGGTATATAGATCCAATGATTCAGATTTTAGTGGAGATCAAGACGAGAAGAAGAGTACTACAGGTTACATATTCATGATCGAGGCGCTCCCATCTCTTGGAGATTAAGAAAGCAAAGCATTATGGCTTTGTCATCTTATAAAGTTGAGTAGATGGTTGCATCGTATGCATCATGTCAAGTAATATGGATAGAGATGTTGATCAAAGAGAATAAGATCATAAAACCTAAGAAAATTAAGTTGTTTGTCAATAACAAGTTGGTGATCAATCTAGAAAATCATCCTATGTGCCATGATCTAAGTAAGAACATAGAGACAAGGTATCATTTCCTTATGGATCAAGTGAATAAAGGGAAGCTTGAACTTGAGCATTGGCAGACAAAATGACAACTAGGTGATATACTCACCCAACCACTGAAGAAAGTCTTGTTCGATAAGTTGAAGAGAAGTATCGGGATGAGATGTCTCGAAAACATGAATTAATAGGTGTGCTAGAAGATATAATTCATGGTTTCGTTAAGTATGTTTTATTCGACAAGGTTGTGTAACCTAATCGAAGTAGTTGTAGAGTCAGTTGTATTCAACAGGGTCGAATATAACTAATAGATGTTAGGTCAAAGTGTAACATTGTATGTTTTGGATTTGGACCTTGGTTGCCTATAAATAGGCATGATGTTGTAAAATAAAAATTCTTTCCTCTTAACTCTCTTTTTAAAATAAAAACCTAATTCCCCCATTTGGATATTCCTACCTTACCCTCACCTTTTTTCCTTAATTCCCACCTTGTCCACAATATCTCTACAAACTCTTGTTTTCCCTTTATCTCATTATTTTATTTAAGTAATAAAACTAGAGCATTATTTTAATTAATAAAATAATTCTAAATAAAATCTACCAACTTCTAATCACTCTCTACACTCTCCCCTGACGGTCACATACCCCCGTCACACTTATTTATCTATTCACGCACAATAATTAAATAAAACACATATAAATCACAAATAATTCACAAATAACTCAACTAAAATAATTTAATTAAAAAATGGGGTGTTACATCTCCCACTTAAATAACTTTTGCCCTCGAAAATTTCCTTAAGCAAATATAGTCTGATATAACCCCCCTCATTTGGCTCCCAATTCACGTTTCCACCAGCTGGTTCTCCCCAAGCTACCTTCACCCAGGTAACTTCTTTACCATGCAACTGTTTCACTTCCTGATCCTCTGTCCGCATAGGTGATGCCTTAACAGTCAGGTTATCCCTCACCTGCACTCCAAAATCAGTAGAGCACTGAACCAACACTTCACACCTGCAACATATCGGAGAAGCATAAGCTTCTCCCCCACTTGTTTTAATGTTCTCCTGCTAACAATCAGTTAGAAAAACAAATAAGCACCGACAGTGTTTCACGCACATGTCGCATACTAGGGAACATACAACATTACAAAAACCTAGTTGGATGGACCGACCTGCTCTAATACCACTTTGTAACACCTTAAAACCTTGCGCTTATAATTATAAAATAAAACATGTAGAAAACACATATTCACACTTAGGATGTTACTCCACATCAAACACATCTGCTCTGCAACACTTAAATTTAAAATGAAACATTCAACACCTGTTATTGCTTGGTCACCTTCACTTAGGGTATCATCGAAGTACAATTATACAAATAAGCATGCTCTGTAAACATATAAGTCTCATGAATCTATTTTATTACTCAAATTAAATACGATAAAAAATTTCTCCAAACAACATAAGTATCGCATATAAGAGAGTAAAACATCCAACTCTCCATTTAACATAAACAGAATAAAAAATACATCATTCGCCCCACCCAGTGTTACAAATCAGAGCACTTAATTCTAAAGACACAAAAAAAAATAAAAGAAGAATAGCCTCGCACCATCCTCCTCTCTAGCAGCAACTCAGTTACCTTTTTGTCTGTACCCCGAAGAGGAGCACGGACCACAACCACAACAACAAAGGGGTGAGAAATTACATTAATAAAGTAAGTGGCACATAGTGCAAGGTAGAACATCAACACATATACATATTCTATAACAATTTCATCACAACATCTCATGAACACATTCACACGCTAAATCTCAATAATCATATACAAAGCAACATCATGCATACAACTCATTTATGTAATGCAACTCGATGCATATGCATGTGGTACCATATCATCAAAAGGTTCCTTAGTGAACCAGGTTCACCCTACTCGAACCCCAAATTCACCCTGCTCAAATTCGGGACAAGTCACCAATCTACCCTGCTCGGATTGCAACTTGCCACTTTCATCAACAACAACGGCATCATGAATGCATGTCAAAACACGTCCATGCAACAACAACATGATGTTTAAAGTCCCCTTCTAACAATAAACAAAGCATGCATTAACCTAATAAAAATAGTCCTTCCTACTCGAACTATTATTCACCAATCACATCAACGACATCAATATTATTCTCAAAATCATAACACAACAACATCATAATCATCATCAACATTATACACAACAACATCATAATCATCATCAAGACCATACACAACAACATCATAATCATCATCAACATCATACACAAAAACATCATAATCATCATTAACATCATCAACTATCATGCTCTCACTAACACATACTTATCACAACTTACAACATCATCACTATTCAACATTTACGTTGTTAACTAATTATGACAACAAATATTCATGTCCTCACGACATCATCACAATATAACATCAACAAATACACACAATTCTCATCAATTATTCATGTCCTCACGACACATTCAGCCCCTGAAACCAATTCCACTTGATAGCAAATCTTGTTAGTTTTTCAACGCTTCGAAACACATCTCGTCTGGGCTTACAGATTAAAAGTTATAACCAAAACAACCGGCGAACTAGTCTATTATTGTCGCTAACCAATCTATTGGTCCTGGTTGTTATTACGAAATTTTACACAAAAATAAGTGAGAGCCAATCGATTGGTCTGTGTTTCTATACCAAATTTTGCCAAATTTTCCAAATAACCGATCGATTTCTTCAAGGTTCAATCGATTGATCCATGCCTCTGTGTTATATTCTTTCAATTTTCTCAAAGAGCCAATAGATTGTTTACTGTAGCCAATAGATTAATCCAATACAAATTCTATTTTTTCAAAGCGAACCAATAGAATGGTTACTTTAGCCAATAGATTGATCCAATACAAATTCTAGTTTTTCAAAGAGAACCAATAGATTGATTATTGTAGCCAATAGATTGGTTCAATAAATTTTTTTTGTTTTTCAAAGTGAACCAATAAATTGGTTACTGTAGCCAAAAGATTGGTACGTGAATTTTTTCCAGTAAACTTTATTTTCTCTATTGTTAGATGATATGCTTTGATCTAGGGGGTGAATAGATCACAAATTTAAAATTTAAACTTTTGGCAAAAATTATTTCCAAAATTTTTATGGCACAGCGGAAACAACCCGAATCGAATTGTCTAATCGAACCTACTATCAAAAAGCTCAGATATGCGTAAAGTTACTCAATAAAATGATAACAAACACAAATTTCTCAACAACGATTAATGACAAACAATTAAATTCTAAGCTACATGTAGAGCTTATTTCCAATTATCAAAAACCAAATAAAAGCACAAAAAGCAATTTATCCAACACTTTGTGTGCAATCGATAATGTTTGGAAATTTAATTTGTTTTATTGATGTTAAAGCCAATCACAATCAAAGTGATTATGATTATATCAACAAACCTTAATTCAAAATGTAATAAAAAATTTATTTCCAAATTAATTGTATAAAACAACAACAAACTCGTTAATTTGCAAACACAAAAATTAAGAGATAAAGATAGAGAGACACACAAGGATTTGTTTAGGCAGTTCCCCAATCAGTCTCGCTATGGGTACGTCTGCCCTCAATTCAAATTTGAATTGAGATAGTTGCAATTAAAATTACTTTGCAAAAAGTTTATATAAAAGAGATTAAGAACTCTAACCCTATAAACTGTATGGTTTGTTGTTTAATCTACCACCTCCAAAACCCTTGATCAAAGATTGATCAACTCACCAACAATGTCGCTTTAATTCACCTGTTCTTATTACTACCTTGCAAGACCTCTAGTATCAAGGTTTTCACTCGGTCGAATTAATTCAAGCGCACTTATTGAACCCAATATTTACGAACACGATCCGCCGTTTCACGCTACTCCCGTGCAAGGAACCATGTTGTCCTAAGGCCTTCACTCGATCGATCATATTTGTTTAATCTTGTCCAAAACCTTCAAATCCTCAATAATCTTGAAGGAAAACCCCTAACTCGGTTTTCTTATTTGAAGCACTCAAAAAACTTAACCCAATATTATCAGTACACCAACCAAATTGGACGTTATCAGTCCTAATATAGATTGGTCATCCAAATTAAAAAAATAATTATGTGTAGTTTGATTGTGTATATGCATAGAAGAGAGGTTGAAGATGATGAGTATGCTTTGAAATTATTGTTTTGTATAGGTTTTACGCTAGTACCTTAAAAGAAAAAGATTCATGCACGAGTATATATATATATATATATATATATTGTCATACCCCAAATTTTACCCTTAGATTCATTGATCGTCCGCATAACATATTAGGTCAATCATTCGCGCATAACTAACCGTTTTTGTCTAGAATTTATTTGTGTGTTTCGTTTGTGAAAGTTAGGTACTGCTGCAGAAGACTCAGGGGTCCTAAAGGTTGTGATGTGCGTGTGTTTATGGAGGCTCTCCGGCCCTGTGAGGTTGCGCCTCCATCCTTTTGGTCCCTAACCACTATCCCATTTCGCATCCGAATATCCAATTTTTAATTCGCTCCCTAAACCCATGCTCATTTCATCTTAAGTTCTAAATCACCCAAGATTTGGCTACGTTGGTCATTATGTTCGGATCATTTTGCTCCACTTTCATTATTAGCATTTTACGTTAAACCTTGATTTGTCGTTGGCCTTCGTTAACATGTGTTATAAACAAAGGATCAAGAACGGAGGTAGTCTTTTGGGCGCTAACCTCCATATGATTATTTTTGTTTTAATTCAAGCATGGAATAAGACAAAACATAATACAAAAAGAAGAAGGGGAAATCCGCGTGAGCACAAGTTTATCACCGTATTTGCTGTGTCAAATTACATCATTCAATGAAAAGGTGTTTTCCTAAATAAAGCACTGGCAGCGGTGGATATATTGGTTACAATTAAGAAATTGATTCAAAGTGCTTGTTATACATTGCCAACAAAAGATTCAAGCATTTAAAGATGTGGGTTATTTATCAATTTATACAAAGTACTCATACAAAGTCCACGTTTTGGACTCGATCCTATTTATGAATTACCAAACCAGGTTCAATTTCATCATAAAAAGCAAGTTACACTCTTTTCCAAGGCAATCTCAACTCTATAAGAAGCCAAGATTCAACACCAAAACTCGAGATTTTTCTTTATAAGAATATTGTCATACTTGTTTCAAAGTTACAAGCTACAATACAAACCAAATTTCAAGTGTGCTTTAAGTTTCAAAGTTAACTAAGGGATATGGAAGATACTAGGTTCATTGTTTAATTTAACGTACAAATGGTTTCATCATACCCAAGTGCCATTACATTAACCAAACTTGAAGTCTACTCATATTTGAAACTTGGTTCTAAATTCCCGAAACGCATCCCAACCATACGAAAGCTGGATTTGGCCGTGTGGGTAGCATCACTCTTGCAAAACACCTCGCTAACAAGAGCATGACAAAGCTTTCTCTACTTCAAACTCATGGTCAGCTAGTAGTTTCCTTTAAGACCTGTTACAATAGAATCGATATCGCCTGTTAGTCTCAAAAAATCATCCACCTAATTCCTCAACAAGAACTGTGGCTATTGACGCCCAAGAGAGTAAAGCAATTCCACACATTTCCTATCATTTCGCAAAACAGGGCTACCATAATGCAGTATAAACCAAACACTTCAAACATTTTCTTTTAAAACCAACCAGTCCTCATATTCACCCTCAAACGGACGATAAAGGAAAGTGATGATACTACACCCACTATATCCCGAAGTCAAAAACCCAGTACTCATGAACCAATATGGCCAAGTGAAATTTAAGGACAATTTTGCAGAAACCAGAGTTCATACCTGTCTAAGATCCCGCCATCATAGTGAACCTAAATAGTTTTCATACAAAGACTCTATACATCTAAAATTTGAGTTCGCTACAAGGCCTATTTTAAGCTACTTCTAAACTTTCTTTGAAACCTTGAAGCCTTGGCTGCCGAGTGTGTCAACACTGAAACTTGCTTCACCACCAAAGTAATCTCAATCCCACAAGCAGAAAATGGTAAAAAATGTGTGCATTCTGACTCAATGCACAAGGTTTAGATAATCCTTGAACGTAGGAAGCTCTTGGTTAATTAGAGTGCATGTTAACAGGGACGCCTTCTATGACTTTAATGCCCTGTTATGAGAACTTGACGTCCTTGGAAATCTGCATGAAAAGAGACATGCCGGTTCAAATCCTCCACTGTTAAAATGCCATATAGATCATATAATAGGATCAATGTTAAGTTCAAATACATTTTGAAAGGGACGGTAATTGGAATTTTGACAACAACAATAACATTAAGAAGGCTAGGAATCAAAGACTTCAAGATCGCAAATGAAACTTCTATGCGACTACCTTGGGGGACCAAGCTTATTGGATTTATTACTCCGAGGTGAATATAGGTTCCTTTAACATGAGCTTAGAAGGCGAAGGAATTCTACAAACTTGTTGGTTGAAAAGATAAGCCCTGCAAAACATGATTAAGAGGAATTAAACCGAGTCTCTACTATGAATCATTAAGATAATTGAGTTTAGTTCTTACCAGGCTTTTCAATTACAATTACAGATTTCGAACTCCATCAAGAACTCATTTCCCATGTATTTGTTGGCAGCGCCCTGCAAAATACAACCAAGCACATTATTCCCCTGTTACCAAAAGACAAAATATTTTTAAGAGAACTACCTAATTATTGAGGACTTACATGGTTATTGCTATGACACCACCGGGAATATGGTATCGGAAGTTGTTCCAACCATGTTTCGTAAGATAGGAAGTAATCCTCTTGACTTCAGGAGAGTTTTAACTGTCAAGAAATAGGGGACCAATTCATCAATCAATGACAAGGATAGGTAACTGTAAACATAGTCACATATTTCCAAAGTAAGATGACATGTTTTAATCAGATTCTCCAACTAGTATTAAACATGTCCAAACATGATTCAAAATTTCCAAAACAGCTCAGAAAACCAATTTCCAACATGCTTAAATTGAGAATGGAAAGTTTTCAAACCAAGTACCACCTGACTCGTTCAACCAGAAAAATCACGATTTGCAATCCAGACAAGAAAACAAGGGCCATTACTGTTGTCATCAAATACAATCCAAAACATTCCCAAACCAACCAAGACAACATTCAATTATTTCCCAATCAATTTCAAACAATTTCAGCATGTTAGACGATTTTCGAAATTTTCCTAAAGTGGCCTCAGAAGTTTCTTAAATCAGAAGGAGTGATTTTCATCATTGGAAATTATTGGGCAATATCACAAAGATACCGCCAGTAACTTTCCAAAACCAAGAGATCACATCCATAACAGCACATTTCCAAACTTTCCAATAAAAAAACCAAATCGTATCAGACAAATCGATGTTTTCAAGGGAGGGAATAAAATCATATTTTCAAATCAGACCACAGCAAAACTTTCCAAATCATGCAAACCAAATCAAATTGCATCACAATCAAATGGCATCAATCAGCATTAAAGACTTCCCAAAGAAATCATCATTGGCCATCTCTATATAAAGGGACACATTCCATCAAAAAAGGGACGAAAAAAATCGGAGATCACATATCAAACCCTAACCCGCAAATCACAAAAAAAAATCAGTAGATCGTACACAGCTATCATCCATCTGTTCCAACCCACGGAAAACGAAGGCGGAGATTCAAAGAAAGGCGTTCATCATCATCTCAACAACCAGAACTTCAGAAGTAGACAAGTTCAACACGAAGGCAACGAATCGCACAAAAAGGTAAAGGATAAAGGAAATATTCCCTGAATGAGGATCATCTGAAGTCAGTCATTTCGCCCTTGCAGCTTCTGACCGCCCTTTTCCTCTTTTCGTTTTTATTTTGCTTGCAACATTTTGTAATATGTAATCATCAACATAATGAAATGGGGGCTGGGAATCATGGGGGTGGGGTTTTTTATTTGTTTGATTTTGTTCGATCGAGTGAGAAAAAGATGATGAGACGAGAGACGGAGTGGCGGCGCAACTAGGGTTACAGAACCCTAATTGCAGAGAGAAGGAATAACGAGAGTGAGAGAGAATGAGAGGCTCGCGTCTGTTTTTTTTCTTTAGCTTTCTTTGATCACTTAATAGTACGCACGCACCCACATGATGTTACCATGCACCCCTCCGTTTTAGCATTAGATCATAATTTAAATCGCATTAATGGTTGAGATCTGAGGGTCTGCGATAGACCCTCTCTCCCGCACGCACACCCAATCTTTCCGTCTGTTTATTTCTTTTTTTCCTTTTAAACCTTTCATTCACTTGTTTTTTAATACTTTTAATTAATTGGATTAATTTAAAACCTTTAACATAATTTCCTTTTTATAAATAATTAACTAGGTGATAAAAATAAATCTTTATTTAGTAAACCTTTTTTTTTTTTTTTAACTTTATTAAAATACTTTCTTAAAGTGATAATTTATTTATTAATCTCCTTTTTTTCCTTAGAAATAAACTTAAACTTAAAAAAAAAACCTTTAAGATATTAATTTTTTATTAAAATCTTTTCACGATAAAATATAAAACTTTTTATATTTCAACTTAAGTCTTTACTTCTTTTTTAAATCTAATGACATATTAACACAACAATAGTAAAACCCTTTTTCTAAGTTATTAATCAACCCTTTTTCATTAACAAAAATACTTAATAACCCTTTTTTAATTAACATAATAACTTTTTTTAATCATCTAAAAAGTAAAAATATAAAAAAAAAAAACCTTTGCTGATATCAAAATTAAGATCCTTTTATAAGATAAAACCTTAATCTTTTTCTCTAAAAAAAATTAATATAATCGTTAATAACTTTTTTTCAATTAGTAATAAGTCTACACTAACCTCCCTTCAATTCAACTCTTTTCCTAATAATCGTACCCTTTTTAGGATCCCTCATTGTACTTGAGTGTACGCTTGCATGTTTATTTAGTATGTTATTCATGATTGATGCCCTGTTTTTGCTTATACTGATGTATGCATGTTGAATGGCTAAACCCTTTCCAAAATATGAAATAACTCTCTATCCAACGTCGAGCCCCTTTTCTACCTATGTAAGTCGATCGCCTTCGGGCATCGCATTCAACCTTTCGGTCACTATACACTAAAGTTAGTCCACTTTGCTAGTGCGCACAAATAATCATTAAAGTAGTCCCCCTCGACATTCCAAAGGAAAGGTACCCTAATATTGACTCAAACGTCATAGGACTAACTTTAGAACCCTTGGCCTTAGGATTCGGAGTCGCCGTACTCCACGTCTCACCGTAGACACTTAGAATCTTAGCCTTAGGATCGGAGTCGCCGCACTCAAAGTAAATGCTCCGCCGCGAACATTTACAATCCTACCCCTCTTAAACCAACCTACAACTTTAGAGTCGCCGCACTCTATGTAAGGTCTTGCCCAAGACTTTACCTCCCCCTTGGAACCTTGACTCCGTCAAGAAGTTCCTCTTCTTAGAACTACACATACTCTGATTCCGTTCCCCTTGGGATACGCAGGCACAAGGTGCGATACTTTGTCGAGTATACTTAGATACTAACCCCTAGGGTTTTCAACCTTTAGCATAGAACCCTTAGCAAGCGAATAATAGATAACATAAGTACTAACAAGAGGTTCCCGTAGAATACTACGGACGTTTAGGATGCTAATACCTTCCCTAGGCGTAACCAACCCCCGAACCTTAGATCTTTAGGTTTTTTCGCTTTTGAACATTTCCTTTGGATAAATCAAAGTCGGTGGTGAACATTTAAAGAAATGTGATCCTAGTTAATTAATAACTATGGTATCCAATTCTCGCCGCAACAGAAATGGCGACTTCACTGGGGATTTTTCGAGGGTTTCCCTTAACTTGTTTATTTATGTTATTTGTTGTATACTTGTATTTGTATCTGTTGTTATATCTGCTTGGGTTATTCTGTGTGCAGGGTGGTTACATTGAGTGGTGAGATAAGTCCTAACCAGGACTTGAGAGCACACATATGATAGGATTGTGGTGTAATCAATAGTCGGCTGCTGGGAGTAGTCCTAACAGAGTTTGGCATATGATGACCGCGCTCAGCTGAGGCCTTTTGGAATTGCTGATGTCTGATGTGAGTAGTTGCATTGATATCACTCTTTTCTGATTTGGAAGTCGAAAAGCTGAGGACCGTAGTTACCTTACCCCACTTGGCCTTTAGGACGTAGTGCGGTGGCTATGAGGGAGTAGTCCCAAATAGTTGTTACGCGATACTACACTCAGACGAGTTTATCTTGAGAATGTTATTAACCCACGTGAGTAGTCACGTAGGCCGATAACATCCGAAGGATTTACGTAGACTTTGGGAACTTTGTAGAACCCGTTCTGCAGGTACGAATAAACCTCTAGTACATACCTTGGGATGGGTAGACCTTGGCTCTATGCACATGACTCCTAAACCTTGGACTTGTGTGCTTTGATGTGTGTACACCTGTTTGTGCTTGTGCCTGCATGTTTGTGCATTGCATATATCTCATTGCATCTCTTTGTTGGTTTTAAAGAACTCAATCATCTTTTCCTTTGCAAATCGTAGGTATCATGGATCTTGAGAAAAGGCATACTAAGAAGTACAATTTCAAGAAGCCCAACTTGGTAGAGTTGAAAAAGCTAGCATCTTTGGTAACTGGCCGTGAAAGTTTCTACAAGCGTTATGGAAGATTGATTTGCCTCCTCAAAATCGAGATGGAAGAAGGAATTCTTGACACATTGGTGCAGTTCTATGACCCCCTTTACCATTGCTTCACCTTTCCAGACTACCAACTTGTTCCAACCTTAGAGGAGTATTCTTATTGGTGTAGTCTGCCTGTGAAGAAGCAAAAACCCTTCAGTGGTCAGGAGAAGATCCCTACGCCAAAACAGATTGCTGATGCTATCCATTTGGAGATGTCAGAAGTTAAGCCTCACCTCACCACTAAGGATGGGATCAAGGGACTACCTTCCAAGTTTTTGTTTGAAAAAGCCTACTACTTTGCCAAGATAAATAGCATGGCTGCTTTTGAAGCCATCTTTACCTTACTTGTCTATGGTCTGTTTCTATTCGCCAACGTTAAAGATTTTGTTGATATCAACGCCATACGGATCTTTATCAGTGGAAACCCTGTACCCACACTGCTCGGTGATACTTACCACTCCATCCATCATAGGACTCTTCAAGGGAAGGGTACCATCTCATGTTGTGCACCTTTACTCTACCAATGGTACATCACACATTTGCCTCGAACGTCTCAATTCAGGGATAATCCTGACAAGCTTTGTTGGGGTAAGCGAATCATATCTCTCACCCACAATGATATCTTTTGGTATGACTCATCTTACGACAAAAGAGTAATCATTGACAGCTGCGGCCCATTCCCCAATGTACCACTTCTTGGTATCCAAGGTGGGATTAGCTATAACCCCGTCCTTGCTAGACGTCAGTTTGGATTTGCAATGAAGGAAAAGCCTAAGAATATTCATTTGTCTGGCTTTTATCTCAACGCGGGGGCCAGTGCTGAGACCAAAAACAGAGTTTGGCATGCTTGGGATACACTCCACGAGAGGACTAAGGATGATCTAGGAAAGAGAAATTGTGTGGCTTTGGAACCGTTTCTTCAGTGGGTCCGCTCTCGAGCTCGTGATCTTAAAATGCCTTATCTCCCCGAAAGACCGCCACATCCTACTGTTGTATCTCCTTCTGTCATTCCCATTGAGCGTGTGGAAGAGTATCAGGAGACTCTAGCAAGAATGAAGCTTGAGCGAGACACGTGGGAAGAGAAGTACCATGCCGTCTATGCTGGACAGATGGAGATGAAGAAACAGATGAAGGAAAAGGATTACTTGATTGACAGACCGGTGGCGCAAGAGAATTTATTTTTCTCTAGCGTGCAACCCACCCCTAGTACTCACAGACACTCAAGTGTTACTCCGGCATCTAGCACTTGGAAAGGGATTATCGACAAGTTGGACAAGGCGAGGAAGAGGAAGCGCGGAGAAGGACCCTCTTAAATAGCATTCATTAGGACCATTAGATCTAGCTTTTTCTTCTCGTATTCTTGGGTTTTCTTTGATTCGTGCTTTGAAGACGTAGCTATTTCTCATTATTAATAAATTGAATGTTTTGTCTGGAATTTATGATTTGAGTTCTTTAAAACCAATCGCATTTCACATTGCATTTGCATTCTCATTCTCATCCTTTCAAGGAACTTAAAAGTTATTTTTACAGGCAATCGTAAGATGGATTACGAAAAGAAAGGAGTTGTGCCGTACACCTTCAGGGTTCCTGATGTCAAACAGTTAAGGGAACTAGGAGGTCAGATCAAGGATCCAGAGGCCTTCGCTGAGAAGTATGGACAGATCCTTCTGCTGATGCAAATTCGAGTAGCTGCTGGCTTATTGGAGATGCTGGTTCAACTTTACAACATAGTATACCACTGTTTCATCTTCCAAGATTTCCAGTAGATGCCAACATTGGAGGAGTATTATGCTCTGTTAGGGATCCCCGTCAAAGACTCACCTCCATTCTTCGATGGAGAAGGAAGGCCTAATCAGGAGGATATCGCGAGAACAACCCGCATCAAGCTGTTAGAGATCCAAACTCACATGACGGTCAGGGGGGGAATTGACGGTTTTCCTGCTCAGTTTCTGTTCGAGAAAGCTCGACACTTCGCCAACATGGGGAATACTAGAGCCTTCGAGAATATTTTCGCGTTACTAGCCTATGGTTTATTCTTGTTTCCAAATGTTGAAGATTTCGTCTATGTCCACGCGATCAGGATTTTCATGCTCAAAAATCCAGTTCCTACATTGTTAGCCGATGCCTACCATTCCATCCATTCGAAGGTTCTGAAAGGAGAAGGTCAGATTACTTGTTGCACTGCTATCCTCTATAGGTGGTTTATTTCGTACCTACCGAGGTCTGCGGTTTTCTGGGATGTGAAAGACGGTTCAGAATGGCTTGTGAAGCTCATGGCTCTTACCCACTCGGATATTGTTTGGCATGATCCGAGGTATGGAGGTATCCTCATGATTCATAGCTGTGGAGATTTTTCAAACGTGCCTCTTCTCGGTACAAAGGGATGTATCAACTATAATCCCGTGCTCGCCCGTCGTCAATTGGGGCACCCAATGAAAGAAGTACCTGGTCCAGAAAACCTGACAAGACTTTTTATCTATCAAGGAGAGAATCTGAATTTGAAAACTGGAATTGTGTTTGCTTGGCGTCGTATTAACCGCCAAGGAATAACTGTGACAACAAATCCTGATTGTTCAGTTACTGAAGCTTGCTTGGAATGGGCACGTGGAAGGGCTCTCACCCTAATAATGCCATATCCTCGTCCCAAGCCTACTGTAGCTTATTCAAGTGAAATTCTGAAGCTGAAGATGGAAATAGAGAAACTCACTCTCGATAAAGCAAGGATGCAATAGCAGATCGACGAGCTGACTGAGCAGCTCCGCGAAAGAGAAGGGCGTCGTCTAGTGGATTAAACTCCTAGTTCCTTTTATTTTTGTTTGCTTTTATAATAAAACCTTGAAGATGTATTGGCTGTTATGTAAACTTTTTTTAATGAATAAAATGAATTTCCTATTCTGATGTTTAAAAATATGCTTTCAAGTTCCTTGAAGTTCATGTTGTATCCCGTATCATTTGCATTTGCATTCTTCCCTCTGTTGCTTATGTTTCTGTCATCTCATCTTCAGTTTCGTCACCCTGAATCCTCTGCATCGGTACAACACTAGAGCTCAAGCTCGAAGAAGGATGATGGAACACAATCAGGAACTTGATCGCATCAGTAACGAATTGGAGGACCTACGCGGGAACGTAGGACAGATCATGGAAGTGCTGAATGTTATACGCGCAAAGATGGATACCCAAACTACGGTTGTTTCTGAGATTACCAACACAGTTGTGGATACTCAACCTACTATTGTCACTGCTGCAAATGTACCCCCGTTTGGCTTGCCATTTGGATTCGTACCCCCACCTGCAGCAGTTCCTGTTGTTCAGCAAGTGCACCAAGCCGTTCCTCTAACCACTGAAGCTCCTCAAGTGATCCCTTCATTTGCTCCAGCTGCTGTGCACACTCGTGTACAACCATATTTCAATAAGAATCAACAAATTTATGATGTCCCTGATATGTCTGAAGATGGGGACGAGAACCATGAGAAACTCAAGGAGAATATGGACACTTTTGATAAGAGATTAAGGGCAGTAGAAGGTGATCAAGTATTTGGCACTGTTGCTAGAGAAGCATGTCTGGTATCTGGTTTGGTCATTCCTCCAAAATTCAAGACTCTGAATTTTGAGCAGTATGATGGAACCACATGCCCTAAAAGTCACTTAATCATGTATTATCGGAAGATGGTTGCTCATGTCAAAAACGATAAGCTAATGATCCATTGTTTCTAGGATAGTCTGAAGGGAGTGTCATCAAAGTGGTACCTGAGTTTAGATCGGTCTCGTGTGAAGAGTTCCCAGGATGTGTCTGATGCCTTTATCAAGCACTACAAGTATAATATAGATTTGGCTCCTGATCATAGGCAACTCCTAAACATGTCACAGAAGCGCACTGAATCATTTAAGGAATATGCCCAGAGGTGGAGGGAGATTGCTTCACAGGTAGAACCCCCTTTGTCTGAGAAAGAGTTAGCCGAGTGGTTTATTGATACAGTTCGCCCGGAATTATTTGAAAGGATGGTTGGAAGTGTAACCGTAAATTTCTCTGATATCATCGCTATAGGTGTAAGAATAAAAGTTGGTTTGAAAATTGGAAAGATGCCCAGTCCTGCTAGCAGCCCTAGTGCCAATAAAGACCATGGGAGGAAATCTTTTAGTAGTCCTCACAAAAAGAAAGAAGGTGAGACCAATGTTGTGATGACTGGCAGAAGGAGAAGTCAACCTTGGAAACATCAACCAAATTATAATCAACAACAAGGTTACCCTATTCAGTTTGCGCAAAAACCCTATGTGGTCGATGTCACCCCTACATATCAGACAATTCAACCAGCTCCGGTTTACCAGCCAATTGTTAACCAACAGTCTCCTGCATATCAACCGGCTCCTGCCTATCAGCTAGGCCAAACTCCACCAAATTATCAACGAGCGCCCAACGCTTCCAACTATCAATGAGCGGCCAATGCTCCTCGCCAGAATACTCCAGCCAGAAGACCTTATAGACCTCATCCTCCTATTCCGATGACCTATACGAAGTTGTACCCATCTTTGGTTCAGCAAGGCTTGATAACTACCAGAGCCTTGGATCCACCTCCAAATCAACTTCCACCCAACTATAATCCCAACGCCCATTGTTTATTCCATGAAGGAGCACCCGACAAATGATTTGGAAGGGTGTTATGCTCTTAAAAATCTTGTAAGAGATTTAAAGGAAAAGAAGATTCTGTCTTTTGGTGACACTCAGCCAAATGTTAAGAATAATCCATTGCCTACTCACGGAAGTGCTAATGCTATTGATGAAGCGTCTGAGGAAAAGTTAATTCTCGACGTGGCAGAAATTAAAACCCCTCTCCAGGTCTTTCACTCAAAATTATTCGAAGCTAGTCTTGTGAAGGTTTGTCATAGAGATTGTGAAGATTGCGAAACCAGTGTCAGGGGATGTTAGATGGTTCGAGATGATGTTCAGACTTTGATCAACGATGGTTTCTTGCGAGTGAGTAGCAGACAGAAAAGGAGTTAGATCACTGTGGTTGAGCCCATATTCAATTTGCCAGATACATGTAGTAAGGTTCCCATTTTCAACTTGCCTGAATCAAGTCCTACAGTGTCGGCTCCCAACACACTAATACCTATTTTCAACATACCAGATTCTGCTACTACACATATAGCCGGTTCGCCGAAACCAGTGATTATTCAAAGGCATTGCCCTTCCCCTCTTAAAGACTTTACAGCAGTACCCTGGAAGTACGGTAAAGATTTAGAAAGGTTATTCCAAGAGAAGAAGTGAAGAGTGTTGATAGAGAAGTAACTAATATAGCTGGGGCAAGCAAAATGACACGGAGTGGTCGTATTTACACTCCCCGTTTCAGTGAAGCTCCACTAAAAGAAACTGTTACTATCGTTCCTACCAACAACAAAGGTAAAGAACAAGAAGTTGTTGCCAATGACGAAGACGTTGAGTTCTTGAGGATTATCAAGAGGAGTGATTATAAAGTCGTCAACCAGCTCCACCAAACTCCTTCAAAAATATCCATTTTGTCCTTGTTGATGCATTCACCTGCTCACCGAGCTTCGTTGCAGAAATTTTTAGCTCAAGCTCACGTTGCACAAGACATTACCACAGGTCAATTTGATAGCGTGATTTCCAACATTACTGCTTGTAACACCCTCAGTTTTAGTGACGAGGAGTTACCAAGAGAAGGTCAGAACCATAACCGAGCTTTGCATGTATTTGTGATATGTCAGGAAGATACTTTAGTGAGAGTACTTGTAGACACCGGTTCTTCCTTAAATGTGATACCTAAGAGGGCTCTCAATAAGTTGGCTTACAAAGGGGCAGAATTGAGACCTATATCTCTTATATATAAAGCTTTCGACGGTTCCCAAAGGGCTGTAATGGGAGAAATTGAACTACCAATCTTAGTGGGTCCACATGTTTTCAATATTACCTTCCAGGTGTTGGATATTAACCCCGGTTATATTTGTCTACTTGGAAGACCTTGGATTCATGCTGCCGGTGCTGTAACCTCGACTCTACATCAGAAGATGAAGTTTGCGATTGACGATAAGCTGGTAATTGTTCATGGTGAAGAAGACTTAATGGTCAGTAATTTGTCTTCATTCCGTTATATAGAGGCCGATGAGGATGCTTTGGAAACCTCATTCCAAGCACTTGAGATAGCCAATGTTGTTATGTTGGAAGTTGAGGAAATAGCGGGTAAGGGTAATCCATCTTTCGCGTCTCTCAAGAGTATCAAGTCTACCATTGCAGAAGGTGTGCCCGAAGGTTGGGGCAAAATCATAGAAGCTACAGCAAATCCAGATCATCAAGGGTTGGGTTACAACCCAACTAAAAGTAAACGATTAACATTTGTCACCAGTTATTCGAGAACAATTCAAGAAGTGTTTACCAGCGGAGGTTATCAAGTTAATGCTATTGGGGATAATCATGAAGATGAAGACTCAAGTGATTTAGTGTTCAAAAGTGTTGCTGCTCTTAACAATTGGGAAGCATTAGAAATCCCAGTGATCATTCCTTTGTCAAAGTAACTTATCGTCTTTTATATTTTGTTATTTTTAATAAGTCCATAGCTCCGCCCAAGGCTATTGGATCATATTTGTTGGGCCACCCATTTCACTTTCGGATAATTATCAATGAATGCATTTTATCATTTTTGTTTGTTTTATTCATGAGTTATTACTTTAAGAAATTGGCAATAAGTTAAAGAATTTAATTTCATCTGCATCGTCCTTGGTGCATTTAATAAGACAAATTATTTTAAAACGTGCAGAATGAATTTAAACCACGTTGAATCCGATGAACCTACTCTCATCCATAACTTTAACTCGCCCATCTATCAAGCTGAGGATGAGGGTGAAGAAGATTTTGAAGTTCCTAATGAACTGGCCAAGTGGGCGGAGTATGAGTACACTGAAATTCAACCGCACAAAGAGCAAGTGGTTTTGATTAACCTTGGCTCCGATGAAGAAAAGAAAGAAGTCAAAATTGGTACAACACTGGGGGCAGATGTTAAACAGAGATTGGTCAAACTACTAGAGGAATATGTTGATGTGTTACGCATGGTCATATCAGGATATGCCTGGTCTAGACATTGATATTGTTGTTCACAAGTTTCCACTTAAACCAGATTGTCCACCGATAAAGCAGAAACTTCGGAAAACTAGACCCGACAAGGCTCTAAAGATTCGAGATGAGGTTAAGAAACAACTTGATGCAGGTTTTCTGACAGTAGCGAGGTACCCTGAATGGTTAGCCAACATTGTGCCAGTACCCAAAAAGGACAGTAAAGTTAGAATATGTGTGGATTATAGGGATTTGAACAAAGCAAGCCCGAAGGACGATTTCCCTTTGTCGCACATCGATACACTTGTGGATAATACAGCCCGCTTCGGAGTATTATCTTTTATGGATGGATTTTCCGGTTATAATCAGATCAAGATGGACCCTGCAGATAGAGAAAAAACTGCTTTCATTACTCTGTGGGGAACCTATTGTTACAAAGTTATGTCGTTCGGTCTGAAAAATGCAGGGGCAACGTATCAGAGAGCGATGGTCGCCCTCTTCCACGACATGATGCACAAGGAGATTGAGGTGTATGTGGATGATATGATCGCCAAGTCTTAAAACAAAGAAGACCATTTGGATCATTTGTTGAAGCTGTTTGAACGACTCAGGAAATATCTGTTGAAGTTGAATCCCGCTAAGTGTACTTTTGGATTCAGGTCCGGAAAGTTACTTGGATTCATCGTTAGTCAACGAGGAAATTAAGTGGATCCTGATAAAGTCCGAGCCATTCAGGAAATGCCTGCTCCACAAACTGAATCACAAGTCAGAGGATTTCTTGGGCGCCTGAACTACATCTCCAGATTCATTTCTAATATGACTGCTACCTGTGAGCCAATATTCAAATTACTCCGCAAAGATCAGACTATTGAATGAAATTCTGATTGTCAGCAAGCATTTGAGAATATCAAGGGCTATTTGCAAGAGCCTCCTATTTTGATTCCTCCTGTTCCTGGAAGACCTTTATTCATGTATCTGACTGTTCTTAAGAAGTCTATGGGTTGCGTTTTGGGGCAACATGATGAGACTGGACGAAAAGAACACGCCATCTACTATTTAAGTAAGAAGTTTACTGATTGTGAAAGTCGGTATTCGCTTTTGGAAAAGACTTGTTGTGCGCTAGCATGGGCCGCTAGACGTCTTAGGCAATACATGATCTGTCACACTACTCTGTTGATAGCAAAATGGATCCCATAAAGTATATTTTTGAGAAGCCTGCTCAGACTGGAAGATTGGCGCGTTGGCATATGTTGTTATCCGAATATGACATACAGTATGTGACTCAAAAGGCTATTAAAGGAAGCATCTTATCAGACTATCTTGCAGACCAACTGGTTGAAGACTATGAACCCCTGAAATTCGACTTCCCTGACGAAGATATCATGTTGGTAAAAGATCATGAAGAGCCCGGTCCTGATGAAGGTCCCAAGCTAGGTTCCCGTTGGAAGATGATGTTTGATGGTTCTTCTAATTATAGTGGACATGGCATAGGCGCAGTTTTGGAGAATCCAGATGGTGGATACACCCCATTCACAACAAGGTTGGATTTTGAATGTACAAACAATATCGCAGAGTATGAAGCGTGTATTCTAGGTCTTGAAGCAGTTATCGACCTCCGAATCAAAATTCTTGAAGTAAGTGGAGATTCAGCTTTGGTGATCTACCAAGTCAAGGGTGAATGGGAAACCCGAGATGAAAAGTTAATCTCGTATCGTGCTTACATTGTGGAAATGATCCAATACTTTGATGAAGTCACATTCCGACATGTTCCAAGGTCTGAAAATCATGTGGTTGATGCTTTAGCCATGTTAGCCTCAATGTGGAAGGTCAGATTCGTTAATGAAGCTACTCTCATTCGAATCGAAAGAAAGACTGAGCCCGCCTACTGTCAGCTAGTTGAAAAAGAAACTGATGACAAACCTTGGTTCCATGACATTAAGAATTATTTGCTAAATCAAGAATATCTGGCTGACGCTACAAACCTTGACAAGAAGACTCTGAGAAGATTAGCATCCAAATTCTTTATCAATAATGACGTGTTGTATAAGAGGAACTATGATATGGTCCTGCTTAGATGTGTTGACAAACGTGAAGCAGCTATGTTACTTCAAGAGATTCATGAAGGGTCGTTCGGAACTCACTCCAATGGTTATGCTATGTCGAAGAAACTCTTGAGAGTTGGGTATTATTGGTTAACTATGGAGTCTGATTATATACAGTATGCCAGAAAATGCCACAAGTGTCAGATCTATGCGGACAAGATATATGTGCCTCCAACGCAGTTGAATGTTTTGTCGTCGCCATGTCCCTTCTCAATGTGGGGCATCGACATGATTGGGGCAATTGAACGTAAAGCCTCCAATGGTCACCGATTCATTCTGGTCGCCATTGACTATTTCACTAAGTGGGTAGAAGCTGCCTCTTATGCAAACGTAACCAAGTAGGTGGCAGCCTGCTTCATCAAGAACAACATTATCTGCCGTTATGGGATGCCAAGCCGAATCATAACAGACAACAGAACCAATCTGAGCAATAAAACTATGAAGGAGTTGTGTGAAACTTTCAAGATTGCTCACCATAATTCCTCTCCTTATCATCCTAAGATGAACGGGGCCGTGGAAGCTGCAAATAAGAATATCAAGAAAATTCTGCAGAAGATGGTAAAGACGTACAAAGACTGGCATGAAATGCTACCTTTCGCGTTGCACGGATACAGAACCTCAGTGCGAACCTCAACAGGGGCTACCCCTTTCTCACTAGTTTATGGAATGGACGCAATCCTCCCATTTGAAGCAGAGTTACCATCCTTGAGGGTAATGATGGAGACAAAGCTGGATGAAGCAGAGTGGGTCCAAGAAAGACTTGACCATTTGAATCTCATTGACGAAAAGCGCTTAACTGCAATGTGCCACGGTCAGTTATACTAGAAATGGATGAAGAGAGTCGTTGACAAGAAGGTTTGAGTCAGGGAATTCCAAGAAGGAGAGCTCGTGCTTAAGAAGATTTTGCCGGTTCATAAAGACATGCGTGGAAAATGGACTCCCAATTATGAAGGCCCATTTATTGTGAAGACGGCATTCTCAGGAGGATCGTTGATACTCACCACAATGGATGGAGAGGAGCTTGCCAATCCAGTGAATTCTGATGCAGTCCAGAAGTATTATGCATGAAGAACCCGCTGTGACAAGAGCATAGTTTTAGGGTCTTCGTTATAGATTCAATAGGTGTCGTTGGATTCAATGTAATCTTACTCTATTGCCAATTTCAATTGTAATACTCTATGGGACTCTTGCAGTTTGTAAGCTACCATTGTTACGAATAAATCAGACCGTTTGCTTTACAAGTTCGTCATTTTTTTTGTCACGTTGTTTTTATTTCATTCATTGATATTAACTTTGAAAGGGAAATTTTTGGAAAAAAAAACTTTTCCAAAATTTTGATAAAAGAACATAAATTTGCTCTGACCCGTGGAACGGTCCAAAGGAAATTATAATTCCCCAGCAAGTTCCTACTTCAGGAAATCAATAATATCCCCCAATGGATCTCCTTAAAGCAATTATGACAAGGTTTATGCAAGATTTCAACAATTAGTGGGCCAAAGAATCCCCGGTTAATTTCCTTGGTCTTAACTTTCCCTGATAAAGCAAGTGTTTATCTCACTCCGCAGTGTTTTCACAGATTTCAATCTTCCTCAGAAGCGGATGTTTATTTCATCCCCACTGAAGTCTAAATCTTGATGTCTACAACTACGACATTGTTACAAGCTTCCCCAACGAAGCAGTGGATATTTATTTTATCCCCATCAAAGTCTATCTGACCATGAGCTTGACCCATCCCCGGTGGATTTCCCTCTTACAGAGCAATCAGATTCATTTTGACAATCCCCTAAGTGAAGTCATGATGTTACATCCCCAAGCAGATTATTATTTCCCCAGAGAAGTTTGAAAGCGTTGAAATACGACTTTGGTTCCGTCTACAGATCTCTCTACAGTTTTTAGCAGATGTATCTCTCGTGCAGAGGATGGACGGTCCTCCTCGTCGAGATGTTTCATTTTGTCTCCTGCTTTCTTTCGTCTGTTCTGTCGGCATGAGCATACGCATGGCATGACATCATATGCATCGCATTCGTGCGTGTTTGCTTTCCGTTTATCTTTTGACGCTTTATCTTTGGTTGTATTTATCGCCAATGTTGGGTTTTATCTGATCTCTCCAAGTAGGTCATCAGCCTTAAGCAGATAATGCTATTCATTTCTAAGTTTCCCCACAGAGTTCAGTACTCGTGGATGTTGGTTATTTCAGTTATCTTTTTCAGCGTCGGGATAAGATAAATTGCCATTCGAGCTCATTTCTCAATGGCGGGTCTTGTTTGACCATTTATTTATAGCTTGATCCTAGATCGAATTTTGGTCCCTGGGAATTTGCACCTTATCTCCAGGGCACCTAGCAAGGTTTAAGCGTGCACCTACACCGAAGTTACATGTTGAGTCGCCGTGCTCTATATTTTATCTTTTGCCTCGTCGAGGGCACACTTTACATGTTTTGAGTCGCCGCGCTCTATACTCTATTCCACCTCGTCGTGGGTATCTGTTCAACTTTTTTGAGTCACCGTGCTCTATATTTTATTTTTGCCTCGCCGTGGGTATTCGCTTTACTTTCTGAGTCGCCGTGCTCCTTGTTTTATCTTGCCTCGCCGTGGGTATCTCTTTACTTTTTGAGTCGCCGTGCTCTATGTCTTATGCCTCGCTGAGGGCAAATATCATACCAGGAGTCGCTGTGCTCCATACCTTTTGGGAGTCGCCGTGCTCCATGTCTTTTGTTGGTGGCGTGTAAGTCCCGTGCAACGATAAGTCACAAGGCGTCTTCCCCATGAAGTCCATTTATGGCATACAAAGGAGTCTAAGCACCCTGTATATTTTTCCTGATGGTTCCTGAAGATCCTGTTTGATCTCTTCACTTAAAGGAATCTCCAGGCATTTTTTGTTTGTGTGCATGATCCTACCGCCGTGTGGATCCTGCCTTATCTTTTGTATCTTAGATATCAACTGGTCACGCTTGAACCTGCTGGGTCGTCGCTTTCAAGGTCCCCAGTGTCGTTTCTTTTCCCCAGTGTGTCTGGTCATCCCCAAGAGTTTTATTGCTCGTTGTGTTCGTCTTCCCTTTATGTTTGCTTTCGTTTCGTCTGCATTTTGCATTTATCATCCTATCATTCGCATCATGCTAAAGTTCATGGCATGTCAGCATTTGTAGGTTAGCTTTTGTCCATAGCATTGCACGTCATTGCATCTAAGGGCAAAATTTTTGGTTATCTGTATTTAAATATCTTTCACCATGACCTAATGAATATTTTCATCGTTCATGTGATCCGGTGACGATATTTAAATTGGGGCAACTGTCATACCCCAAATTTTACCCTTAGATTCATTGACCGTCCGCATAACATATTAGGTCAATCATTCGCGTATAACTAACCGTTTTTGTCTAGACTTTGTTTGTGTGTTTCGTTTGTGAAAGTTAGGTACTGCTGCAGAAGACTCAGAGGTCCTAAAGGCTGTGATGTGCGTGTGTTTGTGGAGGCTCTCCGACCCTGTGAGGTTGCGCCTTCATCCTTTTGGTCCCTAACCACTATCCCATTTCGCATCCGAATATCCAATTTTTAATACGCTCCCTAAACCCATGCTCATTTCATCTTAAGTTCTAACTCACCCAAGATTTGGCTACGTTGGTCATTATGTTCGGCTCATTTTGCTCCACTTTCATTATTAGCATTTTACGTTAAACCTTGATTTGTCGTTGGCCTTCGTTAACATGTGTTATAAACAAAGGATCAAGAGCAGAGGTAGTCTTTTGGGCGCTAACCTTCATATGATTATTTTTGTTTTAATTCAAGCATGGAATAAGACAAAACATAATACAAAAAGAAGAAGGGGAAATCCGTGTGAGCACAAGTTTATCACCGTATTTGCTGTGTCAAATTACATCATTCAATGAAAAGGTGTTTGCCTAAATAAAGCACTGGCAGCGGTGGATATATTGGTTACAATCAAGAAATTGATTCAAAGTGCTTGTTATACATTGCCAACAAAAGATTCAAGCATTTAAAGATGTGGGTTATTTATCAATTTATACAAAGTACTCATACAAAGTCCACGTTTTGGACTCGATCCTATTTATGAATTACCAAACCAGGTTCAATTTCATCATAAAAAGCAAGTTACACTCTTTTCCAAGGCAATCTCAATTTTATAAGAAGCCAAGATTCAACACCAAAACTCAAGATTTTTCTTTACAAGAATATTGTCATACTTGTTTCAAAGTTACAAGCTACAATACAAACCAAATTACAAGTGTGCTTTAAGTTTCAAAGTAAACTAAGGGATATGGAAGATACTAGGTTCATTGTTTAATTTAACTTACAAATGGTTTCATCATACCCAAATGCCATTACATTAACCAAACTCGAAGTCTACTCATATTTGAAACTTGGTTCTAAATTCCCGAAACGCATCCCAACCATACGCAAGCTGGATTTGACCGTGTGGGTAGCACCACTCTTGCAAAACACCTCGCTAACAAGAGCATGACAAAGCTTTATCTACTTCAAACTCACGGTCAGCTAGTAGTTTCCTTTAAGACCTGTTACAATAGAATCGATATCGCCTGTTAGTCTCAAAAAATCATCCACCTAATTCCTCAACAAGAACTGTGGCTATTGACACCCAAGAGAGTAAAGCAATTCCACACATTTTCTGTCATTTCGCAAAACAGGGCTACCATAATGCAGTATAAACCAAACACTTCAAACATTTTCTTTTAAAATCAACCAGTCCTCATATTCACCCTCAAACGGACGATGAAGGAAAGTGATGATACTACACCCACTATATCCCGAAGTTAAAAACCCAGTACTCATGAACCAATATAGCCAAGTGAAATTTAAGAACAATTTTGCAGAAACCAGAGTTCATACCTGTCTAAGATCCCGCCATCACAGTGAACCTAAATCGTTTTCATACAAAGACTCTATACATCTAAAATTTGAGTTCGCTACAAGGCCTATTTTAAGCTACTTCTAAACTTTCTTTGAAACCTTGAAGCCTTGGCTGCCGAGTGTGTCAACACTGCAACTTGCTTCACCACCAAAGTAATCTCAATCCCACAAGCAGAAGATGGTAAAAAAATGTGTGCATTCTGACTCAATGCACAAGGTTTAGATAATCCTTGAACGTAGGAAGCTCTTGGTTAATTAGAGTCCATGTTAACAGGGACGCCTTCTATGACTTTAATGCCATGTTATGAGAACTTGACGTCCTTGGAAATCTGCATGAAAAGAGATATGCCGGTTCAAATCCTCCACTGTTAAAATGCCACATAGATCATATAATAGGATCGATGTTAAGTTCAAATACATTTTGAAAGGGACGGTAATTAGAATTTTGACAACAACAATAACATTAAGAAGGTTAGGAATCAAAGACTTCAAGATCGCAAATGAAACTTCTATGCGACTACCTTGGGGGACCAAGCTTATTGGATTTATTTTTCCGAGGTGAATATAGGTTCCTTTAACATGAGCTTAGAAGGCGAAGGAATTCTACAAACTTGTTGGTTGAAAAGATAAGCCCTGCAAAACATGATTAAGAGGAATTAAACCGAGTCTCTACTATGAATCATTAAGATAATTGAGCTTAGTTCTTACCAGACTTTTCAATTACAATTGCAGATTTCGAACTCCATCAAGAACTCGCTTCCCATGTATTTTTTGGCAGCGCCCTGCAAAATACAACCAAGCACGTTATTCCCCTATTCCCAAAAGACACACTGTTGTTAAGAGAACTACCTAATTGTTGAGGACTTACGTGGTTATTGCTATGACACCGCCGGGAATATGGTATCGGAAGTTGTTCCAACCATGTTTCACAAGCTAGGAAGTAATCCTCTTGACTTTAGGAGAGTTTTAACTGTCAAGAAATAGGCGACCAATTCATCAATCAATGATAAGGATAGGTAACTGTAAACATAGTCACATATTTCCAAAGTAAGATGACATGTTTTAATCAGATTCTCCAACTAGTATTAAACATGTCCAAACATGATTCAAAATTTCCAAAACAGCTCAGAAAACCAATTTCCAACATGCTTAAATTGAGAATGGAAAGTTTTCAAACCAAGTACCACCTGACTCGTTCAACCAGAAAAATCATGATTTGCAATCCAGATAGGAAAACAAGGGACATTACTATTGTCATCAAATACAATCCAAAACATTCCCAAACCAACCAAGACAACATTAAATTATTTCCCAATAATTTCAAACAATTTCAGTATGTTAGACGATTTTTGAAATTTTCCTAAAGTGGCCTCAGAAGTTTCTTAAATCAAAAGGAGTGATTTTCATCATTGGAAATTATTGGGCAATATCACAAAGATACCGCCAGGAACTTTCCAAAACCAAGAGATCACATCCATAACAGCACATTTCCAAACTTTCCAATAAAAAAACCAAATCGTATCAGACAAATCGATGTTTTCAAGGGAGGGAATAAAATCATATTTTCAAATCAGACCACAGCGAAACTTTCCAAATCAAGCAAACCAAATCAATTCGCATCACAATCAAATGGCATCAATCAGCATTAAAGACTTCCCAAAGAAATCATCATTGGCCATCTCTATATAAAGGGACACATTCCATCAGAAAAGGGACGAAAAAAATCGGAGATCACATATCAAACCCTAACCCGCAAATCACAAAAAAAAATCAGTAGATCGTACACAGCTATCATCCATCTGTTCCAACCCACGGAGAACGAAGGCAAAGATTCAAAGAAAGGCGTTCATCATCATCTCAACAACTAGAACTTCAGAAGTAGACAAGTTCAACATGAAGGCAACGAATCGCACAAAAAGGTAAAGGATAAAGGAAATCTTCCCTGAATGAGGATCATCTGAAGTCAGTCATTTCGCCCTTGCAGCTTCCGACCGCCCTTTTCCTCTTTTCGTTTTTATTTTGCTTGCAGCATTTTGTAATTTGTAATAATCAACATAATGAAATGGAGGCTGGGAATCATGGGGGTGGGCTTTTTCATTTGTTTGATTTTGTTCGATCGAGTGAGAAAAATATGATGAGACGAGAGACGGAGTGGCGGCGCGACTAGGGTTACAGAACCCTAATTGTAGAGAGAAGGAATAACGAGAGTGAGAGAGAATGAGAGGCTCGCGTCTGTTTTTTTTCTTTAGCTTTTTTTGATCACTTAATAGTACGCACACACCCACATGATGTTACCATGCACCCCTCTGTTTTAGCATTAGATCATAATTTGAATCGCATCAATGGTTGAGATCTGAGGGTCTGCGATAGACCCTCTCTCCCGCACACACACCCAATCTTTCCGTCTGTTTATTTCTTTTTTTCCTTTTAAACCTTTCATTCACTTATTTTTTAATACTTTTAATTAATTGGATTAATTTAAAACCTTTAACATAATTTCGTTTTTATAAATAATTAACTAGGTGATAAAAATAAATCTTTATTTAGTAAACCTTTTTTTTTTATTTTTTTAACTTTATTAAAATACTTTTTTAAAGTGATAATTTATTTATTAATCTCCATTTTTTTTCCTTAGAAATAAACTTAAACTTAAAAAAAAACCTTTAAGATATTAATTTTTTATTAAAATCTTTTCACGATAAAATATAAAACTTTTTATATTTCAACTTAAGTCATTACTTCTTTTTTAAATCTAATGACATATTAACACAACAACAGTAAAACCCTTTTTCTAAGTTATTAATCAATCCTTTTTCATTAACAAAAATACTTAATAACCCTTTTTTAATTAATATAATAACTTTTTTTAATTATCTAAAAAGTAAAAATATAAAAAAAAATCTTTGCTAATATCAAAATTAAGATTCTTTTATAAGATAAAACCTTAATCTTTTTCTCTAAAAAAATTAATATAATCGTTAATAACTTTTTTCAATTAGTAATAAGTCTACACTAACCTCCCTTCAATTCAACTCTTTTCCTAATAATCGTACCCTTTTTAGGATTCCTCCTTGCACTTGAGTGTACGCTTGCATGTTTATTTAGTATGTTGTTCATGATTGATGCCCTGTTTTTGCTTATACTGATGTATGCATGTTGTATGGCTAAACCCTTTCCAAAATATGAAATAACTCTCGATCCAACGTCGAGCCCCTTTTCTACCTATGTAAGTCGATCGCCTTCGGGCATCGCATTCAACCTTTCAGTCACTATACACTAAAGCTAGCCCACTTTGCTAGTGCGCACAAATAATCATTAAATTAGTCCCCCTCGACATTCCAAAGGAAAGGTACCCTAATATTGACTCAAACGTCATAGGACTAACTTTAGAACCCTTGGCCTTAGGATTAGGAGTCGCCGTACTCCACGTCTCGCCGTAGACACTTAGAATCTTAGCCTTAGGATCGGAGTCGCCGCACTCCAAGTAAATGCTCTGCCGCGAACATTTACAATCCTACCCCTCTTAAACCAACCTACAACTTTAGAGTCGCCGCACTCTATGTAAGGTCTTGCCCAAGACTTTACCTCCCCCTTGGAACCTTGACTCCGTCAAGAAGTTCCTCTTCTTAGAACTACGCATACTCTGATTCTGTTCCCCTTGGGATACGTAGGCACAAGGTGCGATACTTTGTCTAGTATACATAGATACTAACCCCTAGGGTTTTCAACCTTTAGCATAGCACCCTTAGCAAGCGAATAATAGATAACATAAGTACTAATAAGAGGTTCCCGTAGAATACTACGGACGTTTAGGATGCTAATACATTCCCTAGGCGTAACCAACCCCCGAACCTTAGATCTTTAGGTTTTTTCGCTTTTGAACCTTTCCTTTGGATAAATCAAAGTCGGTGGTGAACATTTAAAGAAATGTGATCCTAGTTAATTAATAACTATGGTATCCAATTCTCACCGCAACATATATATATATATATATATATATATATATATATATAGAGAGAGAGAGAGAGAGAGAGAAATGCTAACATACACCCAAAATTGGTGGGCCCCACACAAAAATACACTACATCTATTTTCTTTCTATTTTATTTATTTATCTTTCTAATGTGGGTCTCACCCAAAATTGGTGAGCCCCACACAAAAATACACTAAGGTGTATGTTGCTAATGCACACCTACATGGGTGTGCATTAGCATAACCCATATATATATATATATATATATATATATATATATATATATGCATGAGAGATATGAAGCAAAGGGAATGCAAATGGATGGAGGAAAATGAAATTTTTGAAGGAGGGCATCGTGTATGTCGACCTATGAAAGCAATAGGTCGACCTGCCAAAGCAATAGGGTCGACCTGTGATAGTCATAGGTCGGCCTGTAGAGGTCTTGTGTCGACCTAAGTTGGTCAGTCTATGGACAATGGCTATAGGCTTTATTATTGATGTTGATATGAAGCAAAGGGAATGCAAATGGATGGAGGAAAATGAAATTTTTGAAGGAGGGCATCGTGTATGTCGACCTATGAAAGCAATAGGTCGACCTGCCAAAGCAATAGGGTCGACCTGTGATAGTCATAGGTCGGCCTGTAGAGGTCTTGTGTCGACCTAAGTTGGTCAGCCTATGGACAATGGCTATAGGCTTTATTATTGATGTTTGGGGGTCGACCTGAGCAATTTATGTGTCGACCTATAATGAACCAAAAGCTTCTATAGATCAACCTACACACGTATGTGTCAGCCTATCCTGTAGTCTCATTATAAAAACTTTTTTCAATTCATTTTTCATAAAAACCTTGTTTTTAATGCATGTATAATGTATGATCCTTTTCCAAACTATTCTAATGCTTCCTAATGCTAAGATGCACATCTAAAATCAGAGGATACCGTCCAATATACATTAACGCTACATTATCCTAGTTTTGAAATCATTCAAAATACATATCTAACGAAAAGTAGCATTCACATACTCCCATTTTTTTATGATGGCAAAACACGAGGCGATGCATTTCGAGACGTTTATGTCTTTATGAAGACTCCCCCTAAATATGTTCATCCAACTTCATCTTGTATACTTTTCTCCCTTTGGCAACATCAAAAATAGAACTAGCAAACCATGAGAAGTATCTTAAGTCACATACAAACCAAAATACTATACAGAGGCAATTTGCAAAGATAAGAACATCAATATGATAACACTCACATAGGATGATATACATACTGAAAAAGAATGCCTAAACATAAATATAAGCATATGAAGCAACAATAGAACATAATTGTCACATTTAATGCCAAATAACATACCACAAACATGAAACATAAAGGATTCAATGTCATAGAAACTCTTGAGTTTTCTACAAAAGCAACACGATTATGTGACATATGCCTTTGGTGCTCCCAAAATGCTTCAAACGCATGTGCTCTAGCAAGGCGATGCAAATTCATCACCACTCAAACCAAAAACAGAGATGTTATCATAACAATGATACACAACAAGAATTTTACCAACATTATAACATATTTAATCATATTTCATGCAAGAATACATAATAAGCCAAGTGCACCAAGAGTATATTTCAAGCATATAGATTGAATAGCACATAATCACTATAAGCATATAATTGACATGCATCAATAGAAATTTTTGGAAGTGAATATCCATGAACTATTTCATACATCAAGAATATCAATTATTTGGAACACAATCAACATGTAACAATAAAAGGCTTACAAAAGAAAAGAGAAGTGGAACGATATTACCTGGCTTATAAGTTTATGAAGGATGCACTCTCAAATAATAAAACTTCAAAGGAAAGTTAGATCAAGATTGTATGAAGTGCATGCATCTATTCACATTTAGGCAATATTTGAGATATCAAGTATCCCCAATTCCTTTCGAATGTTGAAAAATGGCTCGGTCGCAAGTGGTTTTGTAAAAATATCTGCAAATTAATTTTTACTATCAACATGCTCAAGTACGACATCCCTTTTTTCAATATGGTCATGTAGGAAGTTATGACGAATCTCAATATACTTAGTGCGAGAATGCATCACCGAATTTTTGGTTAGATTAATAGCACTAGTGTTTTCGCACATAATAGGATTACGTTGAAGTTTTATATCAAAGTTAAGTAATTGTTGCTTAAGCCACAATATTTGCATGCAACAACTACCGACTGCAATGTATTCCTCCTTGGCGGTTGACAAAGCAATGGAAACTTGTTTCTTGCTATTCCAACTTACTAAGGCATTTGAAAACATGTGGCAAGTTTCACTAGTACTCTTCCTATCCAACTCGCAACTGGAAAAATTGGAATCGGTGTAACCAACCAAATTACAATAGCTTCCCTTAGAATACCAAAGCCTGTAACTAGAAGTACCATGAAGATACCTAAGAATACGTTTTATGGCTTTTAAGTGAGATTCCTTGGGAGCCAATTGATAACAGACGCACATACACACGCTAAACATTATGTGAAGCCTAGATTTAGTGAGATATAGAAGGGAAACAATCATACCTCTATATTTCTTCTCATCTACATCCTTGCCATTTTCATTCTTTTCCAAGTTACCATTTGTAGCAATAAGAGTATTAATAGAATTTGTGTCTTCCATGTCAAATCTCTTAAGCAAGTCTTTGCAATATTTTGTTTGACACATAATTGCGCCTTCATTGATTTACTTAATTTGAAGACCAAGGAAATAATTTAACTCCCCCATAAGGCTCATCTCGAATTCTCCCTGTATAAGCTTAGAAAACTCCTCTACAAGTTGCATATTAGTTAATCCAAAAATAATATCATCGACATAAACTTGAACTAAAAGAGTATGCTTTCCTTGACATTTAATGAAAAGTGTATTGTCTCCTTTTCCCCTAGAGTATCCTTGTTCGATTAAAATTTTACTTAGTCGCTCATACTAAGCCCTAGGGGCTTGTTTGAGGCCATGCAAAGCTCTTTTGAGTTTGTACACATAATTTGGATACTCGTGACTTTCAAAACCGGGGGGCTGAGCTACATACACTTCTTCATTAATATAGCCATTTAGGAACGCACTTTTCACGTACATTTGAAATAAATTGAAATTTTTGGCGCAAGCGTAAGCTAGTAGAAGGAGAATACCCTCAAAGTGAGCAAACGGGGCATAAGTCTCCTTATAATAGATGCCCTTTTCTTTGTTATAGCCTTAAGCTACTAGCTGGGCTTTATTGCGGGTTATCACTCAGTTTTTGTCAAGATTGTTTCTAAAAACCCATCGAGTGCCAATTACTTAATGATTTTTAGGATGAGGGACAAGGTCCCAAACGTTATTCCTTTTAAATTGGTTTAATTCATCTTGCATGGCCATAAGCCAATGCTCATCAAGTAATGTATCTTTAGCCTTTTTAGGTTCGACTTGAGAAATAAACGCAAAGTGATAACAAAAATTACTTATCTTGGAGCATGTTGTCACGCCTTTGGTGATATCCCAAAGTATGTTGTCAATGGGGTGATCCTTGGATGTTTTCCAAGTCAAAGGTAAATCTTAGACTGCATCTGAACTCTCAACTGTTGAAAGCATATAAGGTGGTGAAAGTTGTTTTATCGTCTCCACGGGGTTTGTAGTGATATCACTTGTCATTCTATATTTAAAGAGTTATAAGTAAGGTTTTCAAAGATGTTTTATTTGGTATCATAAGTTGTCACAAGTTTTAGTAGAAAAGAGTAAATTCTAGAAAGCTGTTTGTTTAACAAAGCATATCAAGAATAGATTTCATCAACCTAACTTACATATATTGTCTTAATCAAGCAAGTGAATTTGTTTCCGATTAATATAATCACGTACACTCTTAATACCGTTTATGTCTAAAGCGGTTTCGTGAGTGTTATTGTATCTATCACTAGATGATGTCTCATGCTAACAATCAATACAATAATCTTTAATAACGACACAAAGCATATATCAACTCACAAATCTATGTTTAGAGTTTGTTCATTGATAGATAAATATCTTAGATCAGGTTTTGCAAAATCTATGTCTGGAGTGATTCAAAGCAAAGATACATCATTAAGAACAAAGATATTCACCATATATTAATCGTCAACTTGTTCGCACACAAAAGATTAAAGAAAATACATATAAGATCAAGGAAGACTACATCTACCCTTGATACAAAGGATTTAGCTACCCATCACAATGTTAGCTTGCTTCACAAGGAATGATAGAAGATGAATGTGCATCCACGATGAAGAATCGATAATGGATGCGAATCCAGCTTCTATTTGATAAAAGTCACTGCTTGATGAAGAAATGAAGAACTTAGGATTTTTGTGCTCAAAGGAAATATTTTGTCTAAGAATTTCTAAGAATATAAAAAAGTGAATCCCAATAAAGCAAATAAAGTACATAAATATCTTTCCATTTTGCGCTAGCTCGCACAGTGAGCTCCCTTTTTAGGCACTTCAAATGCCTCTGAACAGTTAAACCACCCCTCAGAAATATCTGAGCTCGCACTACGAGCTATCTCGCTTAGTCCTCGTACTACGTCCACTGAGGCCAAAAGCTACAGCCATAATTTTTTCTGGCTCACTTTCAATTCATCTTTGTGCTCGCACTGCGAGCTCGCCTTTACTTCACTGGCAGCTCGCACAGCGACCCCTGGCATCAAAATCTTTTCTTTGGCTTTCTTGTCCATTCTTTTGTGTCTTTTTCCACTATGATCAAGCCTAATTCATACACAATAACATGCAAATCAATAAATCCAAAAAATTGCAATTATATTGAATATTCACCCAATTTCACGAAGTAATTCAATAGAAACACAATTAAAGAGTTGAAAAATGCCAATAAAGATGTTCAAAATTAAGTCATATTTGGCATTCAACAAAATCTCCCCAACTAGATCTTTGCAAGTATGCCTCTCATGAAAATAAGAGGATTTGCTCAAGCATAAAATTCAACTAAGAAGGGATATATAGTTCAAATTCAACATAAGAATGCACCTAAGCCATGTTCACTACTTCTTAGAATCCAACAATGATAAAGAATTTAGTACTTAAAACAAATATCATGCAATGCATTCAAATAGCAACTAAATTCTCATATTTGAACCACTCCAACACTCCTCTTCAAAATAAGGATGAATAAATTTACGTGTTTGCAACTGCGGGACAATTTACACTCATCTGAAAAACAATGTTAACAACAATTCAATTCATACATTCATCTAACAATCATAATTGAAATCATGGGAGCAAAAGATCACTAAGGGCTTGTAAGGTTGTAGCTTGGTCGGGTTTCACAACAAAGGGTCATTTCTTAGGCTATTGAATCGAAGTTGCCACGCAACAGAAATATTCACTATACAAGGTATTTACACATCGCAACTTCTTTTCACTAATTTCTTTTCTCTATTGCTCACCCATTCAAACTTCCTTTTCACATTTATTTTTCATCTTCTATTTTTCTCTCTTGAACAAGCATTTTTTCTTTTCTTATTAAAATTCATATTCACAATTTTCTCCATGCTTGTTCAAAATTTTCAGCAACCTACCATTTTTCTTTCATTCTCCCCAACTTGAATACAATCAAACCTCAAGTGAATGCTCCTTACTTTTTATGGCAAGAAAATCAGTTTACAACAAAGATCAAAGTTTAAAGGTTTTAAGAACAAAATTTTTTAGAATCTCACAAAATTCAATGATGAACTTAACTTTCAAGTTTCTATATGCACATAAACCAAGTTCATCACCAAAATGGGATCTAATCTATAAAGGCTCAAAGGGGTTAACGAATACTCACAACTCACCGGGCAATTTACTTTTTGGGTATGGTTGTGCTCAATATAAACAAATTACCTTGATCATTTATAAAGCTTCCACAAAATCACAATAATCAAAAGATTAAGCATGAATAAAATGAGTTAAACAAAGTTATCAGTTATCTAAGAATTTAGTGTACAATTGAGGTTTCTCACAATTTGTGGCTTTTGGACCTAAGTGACTTAAGCATTCAAATAAGTTGCAAAATGAAACAAGAATATACATTTGTACAAAGCACACAATTCGTAGTCATTCTAACATTCTAGAAAGTGGTAACCATGTACCTTGCTTGCATTCATCACATTCAAATCCTATCATCACTATCAAAACTTGGTAGAATCTTCATTGGATATTTTTTATGCAAAAGAGCAACCAAAATAGAAGTTCTGATCATTCACTCAACGTAGAAGCAAAATTTCAAAACAATTAAACAACCATAAAAAACTAATTGAACATTCAACTGAAATATTCAATACATTAAACATAATGTAATGGTGTACACCAACAAAAGTAGTAGAAATAAAAAATAAGTCCACTAACTAGATATAGTAAAACATGAACATCAAGGAAATAAAATAAAACAATATCAAAATATAGCAATGATCATAAAGATTAACAAGAAACTCCACTTAGTCGAAACACAAGAAAGCAAGCTTTTAAGATCATGCTCAAAAAAATATCAGAAACTAATCCTCATCAGACTCGGATTCAGTCTCCTCAGCACCATCATCATCATCAGCCTCATCCTCAACATCCTTAGCGTCAACTACACCCACCTCCTCTATAGAAAATGGCCTGGCCTAAGGCCAACCTGCATGAGCTATGAACTGTTCCCTAATCATGATAGAATGATCAGTTGTAGGCTAACGATAATGTAATTGCATCAGCTGCATAGAATCATGTATGGAAATCATAGCCCGCTGAGTCGCCTGCATCCAATCCTAATTATAGTTGTAGACTTCCCTCTTATTAGGGTTAAAACTTTGGAAGTTAGCTCCTCCGAAGCTTGAACCCTCTCCTGCGTCTGCAGCCTCTCTAGCTCTACCTCCAGCTCCAACTCTCCTTTTCTGCTTGCAAAACCTAGAAACATATGCATCATATATAGCAATGAAAAGGGTGACATGGCGGGGAGAAGGTAACTTTGCACGCCCGTGCACATATAATTACATAATCAAGCAAGGAAAAATCAGGGGGCAATTAGCTCTGGCCCCTGGTTTTACCCCACTTTCAACCACCATCTGCATCTCATCAGCAATGATGTGTGCCACATCCATCTACGTATCCAAGAGGATACTATGCACCAGGTGTGCCATATCAATCAGAACTGTAGAGGAATGAGTCATTTGCTTGATGTTATGCAACACCAAGAGTAAGACAAGTTGAGCCACATGACACATGTCCTCTCTTCTATACCTCACCGAAACCCTAGATGGGTTCAACTCTACACTCTTTCCTTCTCTTAACAAATCATTAGTCATAACACATTCCCTAACACCTCATTAATCGTATCACAGTCAAACCTCGCATCCCTTTCGTTCACCCTTGTGGTCCATGTGAAAACTTCATCATCATCTAGGAGGGCGTTCGCATAGAACTCCCTCACAATGTCTACATTAAAACTCTCACAAGGGTGAATTAGCTTATCCCACTTCTTGCTTTCAAAAACCGCAGCGGCTACCCGGAAAGGTCATTCGTGATGAATATTGAATACCATTTTAGCAAAAATACTTCTCTTCTCCAAGTTTAGATACCTGTTAGCTTGCTTGGGACCTTTGAAACGTATGTTGTCACATGGTCTGGGTTGAGCTTGACGAGAGGAGCTTCCTATCCTCTTTTGCTTCTTTGATGCATTTGTCTTTGGAGGTACCATCTGCACATACAAAACAAAAAACCAGCACCAACATAACAACACATTCGACAAGCAAGGCAACAAAGAAAAGAAGTTAACAATTAAGCATAAAATAACAAATAACTGCTGCTACTGCCATGGTTGCCTAAGCTCGCACAACGAGTTGTAGGCGAGCTCGCACAGCGAGCACAAGGCAAACCTGCGAAATTTTGATTTTCCAAGCTTTGCAGCAGCACACAACACAAACTTTCCAACCACTTCTCATGTTTGCCAAAAATGTGTTAAAGCATGTAAACATCACAACAACTTCAACACACCACAATTGATTAATAACATGCAATTTAAAGTTTTTATAAGAAAATCTCATGATGCTAAACTTAAATCTAACAAGAACTTGACATGCAACTCATGGTTATTCAAAGAAAATCAGAATCAATGCACCTATCCAAACACATACCAGCAAAAGTTCAATCCTCAAAGCTAATTTTTCTTAAAGTTCACTAACCCTAACCGCGTGTGATTATCTAAAATTAAGAGAACAATGGTAAGGAAAGCATCAAACCTAGATTTTTCAAAAGTAGAGAGAGTGGGGAATGAAAGTATGAAACTGAAAAAATGCTTACTCTTGGACACGGTTGTGAGAGATAAAGAGAGTGTGTTTGCTTTTGTTTGTGAGAGTGAGAGTGAGAAAAGGTCAAGAGTGAGGGGGAAAGGTGGGATAACCCCACAAAATCAAACTAAACTAGCGGGCCCACAAGAATGGCCCAACTAAAACAAAACAAAAACAAATGATGTGGCCAAACTCAAACTTTCTGCTAGGGTCCTGCAGGCTCGCACTACTAGCGCAAGGCGACCTCGCCCAAGCTCGCACAGCGAGCTAAAAGCGAAGGTGACTGAATTTTCAAAAATTCTGGTTTTTTCCAACTTGTCTCACCACAACACTTTTGTAAACTTACCTAACACTTGTGGAAATGCAATAAACATGAAAGAGTACTTACGATTTTGAGGTGCCTCCTAAAAGGCGTTTTGTTTAACGTCGTTTGAGCTCGACAATCTAATGCGACCTTACGAATCGATAAACGAAATTATTGTAGCTTTCTGATCAACACACCAACACAAATATATTCAACCTTTTCACAACCTTTTTCAATCTTTTTCATAAATGGAAACTTCCAACAAGAGTTCATCTTCACTTCCATTGCATCATCATCGATCTCATCCATACGACAACTATTTTCCACTTGTTTGGAACGAGCTATGCCTTTAAAAAGTGTGAAATAAACCTCTTTATCTTGAGTCTTCACCTTTATAATACTTTCATCAATGTCGATCATCATTTTGGAGGTCTTCTTAAAGGGTCGGCCAAGAATCAAGGGTGTATCCTCATCTTCCTCCATATCCATTACTACAAAATCAACCGGAAACATGAATTTGTCAACTTTTACCAATATATTCTCCACTACACCGTGAGGACGGGTAGTATATTTATCGGCCAATTGTATTGTCATTCTAGTTGGTCTCATTTCAATGTTTCCAAGTCGTTTAACCACAGATAACGGACTCAAATTTATGCAAGCACCCATATCCATCAAAGCTTTACAATTGAAATCATTACCTATAGTTATAGGTAGAGAAAATTTTCCCAGATCTCTTTCTTTTAGCGGAAGAATAATTTGAATGATAGCACTGCAACTAACATTAAGCGGGATGGTTTCTTTATCCGAAAATCTCTTCTTTTTGGTAAGTATGTCGTTCATGTATTTCGCATACTTACGCATTTGTTCAAGTGCCTCGGAGAATGGAATGTTAATTTACAATCGGATAAAAATATACACAAACCGAGCGTAATGGCTCGCATTATCCTTTTTGGCATGAGCATTCAGATAAGGTAAGTTTTGAATTGGAATGTTACTTACATGCTCTTTTCCTTTTCTACTCCTTTTCTTTTTCTCTTCTATCAATTTCTTTTCAACTTCATCCTTTTCTCTTTTCACCTTTTCAACTAAGTCACCCTCCACATTTTTTTCTACTTCATCCTCAACAATTTCATTTTCTTTTTCAACTACAACCTCCTCTTCCACAAATTTCTCACTAATTCCCATATCAATCTCCCTACCACTTCGAGTAAAGATTGCTTTGCAAGTCTCCTTAGGATTCACTTGAGTATTCGCGAGAAAATTCTCGTTGGGTTGGTCGGCTAATTGTTTAGACAATTTCCCAATTTGTGTCTCAAGATTCCTAATAGACACATCGATATTCTTTTGGTTGGAAATCGACATTTGCATAAATTGAGTGAATGTGTCTTCTAATTTTTAATTTCCACCATGAGGTTGTGGAGGTTGAGTGTAGTTTTGATATTGATTTTGACGATTTAAAGTGTCGGCACCTTGCCTCCATCCTTTTTGATAACCTTGGTTAATACCCCTTGGTTGGTAACCTTGGTTGCCTTATTGATACGGAGGTTGTATCGGTTGATAACCTTGATTTTGATTTTGGTTCCCCATGTAATTCGTTTCCTATACAACCAGAGGATAATACCCGGTAGGATGGTCTCCCTTGCATAACTCACAACACGCAACTTGTTAATTTTTGTTGGGAACTTCTTGCATCTCCTTTATTTGTTGTGGAAGTTTTGACATTTGTTGTGTCAGCAACTCCACTTGTTGTGAGAGCAACTTGTTTTGTGCAAGAATTGCGGCATTAGTACCCAATTCAAGCACTCCCGATTTCCTTTGATGTGTACCACGGTTATGTTGACCTTGATGGTCACTGAGTGTCATCCTATCAATGATGGCAACTGCGTCCTCCACACTCTTTGGCATTAAAGATCCACCCGAGGTAGCATCTAAGAGAGTTTTGTGAACCTGTTGGATTCCATTCCGGAATATATGCACTTGTGTAAGATCATCAAATCCGCGGCCTTTACATTTTCACAACATAGATTTGAATCTCTCCCATGCTTCATTGAGAGATTCATTACCACCTTGAGCAAATACGAAAATTGTCGTCTTAGCCTCCATGAATCTATTGTGAGGAAAGAATCTTTTAAGAAACTTTTTCTACAACAAATTCCAATATGTCATCACAAGAGTTTATTGGTCAAGAAACCATTTTGTAGCCTTCCCTATCAAGGAGTGAGGGAATAGCCTCTTGAATAATGATTCCTCTTCCGCTTCCAGAACTCTCATTGCTCCCGCAATTTCATAGAATTTCATAAGATGCATGAACGGGTCTTCATGATCTAGTCCGAAAAAGGGATTTAAATATAAGAGTTAAAGAATTCCTGTTTTCATCTCTGAGTGCCTTCCATTGTTTGCATTGCGAGCAAAATGAGCATTATGTCGCGGACTATTGGTGATAGACTTCTGGGAGGTGGTGGAGGTGGTAATTCTGCCATGATTGGCATAACAATGGGTGTAGTTGGTGGGTTACTTGAAGAAGTTCCTTCGCGCCCCCTTCTTTCTTTAGCTTATTGCCTTCGTCTTCTGGTTTTACTATTAAGTCTCCGTGCAGTTCTATTAATCTCTGGATCAAATAGAAGTTGGTTCGCGGGCACACTTCCTTGCATAAACAGACATTTGAAACACTAACCAAACAAATTAACAAGCACAGGGAATATTAACTGAGGTAAGATATAACAATACAAAGCTTAAAACAATATAAACTATTGCAATGCTTGCAATATCAATCAACAATCCCCGGCACCGACGTCATTTTGTTGAAAGCATATAAGGTGGTGAAAGTTGTTTTATTGTCTCCACAGGGATTGTAGTGATATTACTTGTCGTTATATAGTTCAAAGAGTTTTAAGTAAGGTTTTCAAAGATGTCTTGTTTGGTATCATAAGTTGTCACAAGTTTTAGTAGCAAAGAGTAAATTCTAGAAAGATGTTTGTTTAACAAAGCATATCAAGAATAGATTTCATCAACCTAACTTGCATATATTCTCTTAGTCAAGCATGTGAATTTATTTCCGATTAATATAATCACGTACCCTCTCAATATCGTTTATGTCTAAAGCGGTTTCGTGAGTATTACTGTATCTATCACTAGATGATTTCTCATGCTAACAATCAATACAATAGTCTTTAAGATTGATACAAAGCAAATATCAACTCACAAATCTATGTCTAGAGTTTGTTCATTGATGGATGAATATCTTGGATCAAGTTTTGTAAAATCTGTGTCTAGAGTGATTCAAAGCAAATATATATCATTAAGAACAAAGATATTAACCATATATTAATCATCAACTTGTTCACATACAAAAGATTAAATAAAATACATACAAGATCAAGGAAGACTACATCTACCCGTGATACAAAGGATTTAGCTACCTATCACCATGTTAACTTGCTTCACAAGGAATGATAGAAGATGAATGTGCATCCACGATGAAGAATTGATAATGGATGCGAATCCAGCTTCTATTTGATAAAAATCCCTTCTTGATGAAGAAATGAAGAACTTAGGGTTTTTGTGATCAAAGGAAATATTTTGTCAACGAGTTTCTAAGAATATGAAAAAGTGAATCCTAATAAAGCAAATAAAGTACATAAATATCTTTCTCATTCTACACTAGGTCGCACAGCGAGCTCCCTTTTTAGGCACTTCAAGTGCCTCTGAACAGTTAAACCACCCCTCAGAGATAGGGATGGCAAACAAACCCGGACCCGTCTGCACTCGCCCGGGCCCGCCTCAAAATTAACGAGGAAAACCCGATTTAATTGGGTGCGGGTGTGGGGGAAACCCGGTTCCTAACTACGAGTGCGGGGGCAGGGGCGGGGTGCGGGGGCGGGAAGACACTAAGGCCCGCCCGCACCCGCCCCCGGATAATACATTTTATTTTAAATCTCTATTTTACTTATTTTAATATTCATTTGTTAATTATATTTTTAATTAAATTATTAATACCCTTATTGCAATTAAAATACTCAAATTAATCAAGTTAATATTCATTTACTAATTAAAATTTTAATTAAATAATTTATTAATTTATTAAAATAATCAAATTTTTTTATTAATTTTTATTGCAATTAAAAACTAATTAATTTTTTGCGGGTGGGGCGGGGCGGGTGCACCCGTTCTCCACTGGGGGCGGGTCTGGGCGGTAAATTTTTACCCCCGGTTAGGTTTGGGGGCCGGGGCGGGTGTGTTACATGGAGGCGGATGCGAGTGCGGATATAGTTAAACCCGCCCCCGCCCCGCCCTGTTGTCATCCCTACTCAGAAATATCTGAGTTTGCACTGCGAGTTATCTCAACCAATCCTTGCACTGCGTCCACTGAGGTCAAAAGCTACTGCCATAATTTTTTCTGGCTCGCTTTCAATTCATCTTTGTGCTCGCACTGCGAGCTCGCCTTTACTTCGCTGGCAGCTCGCACAGTGACCCCTGGCATCAACATCTTTTCTTTGGCTATCTTGTACATTCTTTTGTATCTTTTTCCACTATGATCAAGCCTAATTCCTACACAATAACACACAAATCAAGAAATCCAAAGGTAATTGCAATTATATTGAAGATTCACACAATTTCATGAAGTAATTCAATTGAAACACAATTAAAGAGTTAAAAAATTCCAAGAAAGATGATCAAAATTAAGTCATATTTGGAATTCAACAGCTTCTCCTTTTCATTATCGTCATCTTCTTTCTTCTCATGTTCCACCACTTTAGGTTGATTAATTCCTTGTTCGGTTCCATTGAGAATTTCTTGTGAAGAAACATCTTTCCCAACATTTTTCGAGTAAGACTCATCAAACGTAACATGTATGGACTCATCAACAAAAAGTAATCTCTTGTTATAAACCCTATACGCTTTACAAGATTGTGAATATCCAAGGAAGATTCCCTCATCGGCTTTTGCATCGAATTTACCAAGATTGTCCCTTCCATTGTTCAAAATATAACATTTACATCTGAAAATGTGTATATGAGAAACATTAGGTTTTCTACCTCTAAGTATTTCATAGGGAGTCTTGTCTAAAATAGGACATATTAGAATCCTATTCAAGACATAACAATCCGTGTTAATTGCATCGGCCCATAAATACTTTGGAAAATTGCATTCATTAAGGATAGTCCTCACCAATGTAACATCCTTCTAACCCCACAAAATAATTTTCAAAATAATAAGGATAATTCAGCTTAATTCAACACTCAAGGGTGTCACACTTCATAGAAAACATTCATAATAATCATCATGCTCCGTAACACGGGTTACAACATAATTAACGTCATTTTCTTTTATGACTACAACACATAAATTAAACCTCGCAGCGGAATCATATTCATAAAACAACTTCACTCATCTTCATAACACCAAAATAAATATGTTAACAACATAACATAACATCTGAATTGTAATTACAATGGTTCGACATCTTCAAAATCATCATAAAATATGTTAATCAAGGAAACACAACATTCGCATAACCGGTGTTCCGAACCTGATGTTATATATCAGAGCAAGACACCTTCTAATTAACAAAAACTAATAAATTACTCCAAAGCTATCTCCAATGCTTCTACAAGCTACTCCGGAGCATCTGCGCGTTATCCACGTGGAGGCAACATTCAAACAGTAGGGGTGAGATATCATGATAATATAAAGGAAAGCATGTTAAACGATATGCATTAGGTTAACATAACAACAATTCAACTAAATATCTCACATTATTCAACTAAGGATATTATCACCAATTATTCACCAATAAATAGGCAATCACACAATAACAATTCAGTTAATCGCACAACACAATATATTCAGCAGCATAGCAACATATCCAATGCAATGAGATGCTTATGCATGCGGTACCAAATTTCGTGAACACTCAGGTTCACCGTTCTGATCCCCACCTCCTAGGATCAGAACCACTCACTGATCCATCACCTCCGAATCAACTATCGGCTCAATCCACATAATGGGAGTTTAGGCTCACCAACAACGGATCATTTGTCCACAAATGTATGCAATGCAACTATTTATGCATACAACAACAACACCATCGTGTACAATAACCCACCATCATGTTTATTGTACACCGCCCAAATTGGCCAATAAGCATAACATGCAATTCATGCAACATATATATCATTTATGCAATCACCATAACTCAACATAATCACATTTGAAATAATTCTTTATAACACACCACATCATAACATAACCTTCAATCACTTCAAACCATAAAATGTCACTACTCGTGTTCACAAATGTAAGCAATGTGGCTATTTATGCATACAGCAACGATAACATCATCGTGCATAATAACCCACCACCATGGTTATTGTACACCGTCCAAATTGGCCAACAAGCATCAAATTATATTTCAAACAATATAGACATATACATGTATTAATTATACATTCATAACAACATTATTAAACATGCTCATATTACACCAACGACATCATTAAAGCATCTTCATATTACCATCATTAACGTCACAACAACATCATTAAAACATCTCCATATTTCCATCATTAACATCACAAGAACATCATCAAAATATCTTCATATTACCATCATTAGCATCACAACAACATCATTAACATCTTTGCAATAACACTCAAGATTCGTCGCTTACAACACGACTTCTTAAGATACACAACAAGCAACAATCACATTTTTCAAGATATTAAGCATAAAAATATTAGGAAAATGGTTCATTTAATTATATCATGTTAAAGTTCTGCTCAATAGCTTTCCAACGCTTCGAACGGTTCGTCATTTGGATTAACGGTTAAAAAGTTATGACCGAAACCGTTTCTGGCGTTTTCCTGCCTATGAGTCGACCCAGAGGTCGACGCACAGAGTACTTAGGTCGACTCAAAAACAATGAGTCGGCGCATACTGTTAAAATTTCCATAATTTTGCATTCGGGTGGCTATGAGTTGACCCAGGGGTTCTAGCGGTCGACTCATACTGTTCCGAACCCCAAAAATCACTTTTTTAAAAGTACTTTCACCCCAGACTTTCACACCAAAGCCTACACCACTAACCCCTATCACCATAGACCCGATTTAATACCAAAATAACATCCTAAACCTTGATTATGAATTGTTTTACTCGTGGATTAACAATAATTCATCATAATTTCATTCTTCCGACTCGAAACCCCAAAACTCAACAATGGAGGAATTTTCAAAAAAATTCAAAACAGAATTTCTACACACATACATGTACATAACTCATCACATATCAGTTAGAAAACATCATTTATTACACAAACAAATAACAATTTCATCATTGATCAAATATTCATAGTAATCACCACATAGAACAACATTCCACCCATAAGACAAAACCTAACTTCTACCCACCGTTCAACATGTTAACCCTTATAGGATCAGAACCCCACCCTTACCTCGAATTCAAGCTTTCCAAACTTTCATAGATGGTGGTTCCTCTTCTTCTCTTCTAGCCTTAGCCTTCCTCACCTTCAGTTCCAAACACTTAGGATCAGAAAAACTGATTCCAATCTCTCTTCTAATTCCTTTATAACTCCCTCAAGTATGATTTGCCTCTTATGCCCTTACTTATTCCTCTAACTCTCTATTTTTCCCTCAACATTCTCTCAATTGCCAATTATGCCCTTCCTTCTCATTTTCACCTTAGTATTCTTATTTTATTATAATTATGATTATTATTCCAATATTATTATTACCAATTATTTTATAACTAAAATAATAACAACATTATCTCATAATAATATTACTTTATTCACCATTCTGACCGTACCACCCATTTCTACAAAATTAGCCACGCACCCCTCACCCTCGAGGTCATTAACATTAAGGTCACTACCCCCTACCGCAGGGTACCCCAAACACAACAAAACATACATAATCACATTTATCCACACAACTTCACAAAATTAAATTACGAAAAATAATTTAAAATAAACGGTCGTTACAACCAACTCCTCTAAAATTCGATTTTTCCACTCCACAACACCATTTTGTTGTGGAGTTCTAGGAGCGGAAAATTTACGCTCAAGGCCATGTTTGTCACAATACTTCTCAAATAGGTGACTTTGAAATTTTCCTCCACGATCACTTCTGATGGAAATGATTTTCAAATTCATTTTATTTTGTAACAATCTAGCAAATTGTTTAAAAGTCATATATGTCTCATCTTTACTAGACAAAAACATAACCCAACAAAATCTTGAGTAATCATTTATAATCATAAAGCCATAATAGTTTCCACCTATGATTTTGGTCCTTGAGGGACCAAAGAGGTCCATATGGAGAAGCTCAAGAGTACTCGAGGTAGAAACAAGATTTTTCGATTTAAAAGAGATTCTCGTTTGCTTCCCCATTTGACACGCTTCACATAGATGTCCTTTAGTAAAATTCATTTTTGGTGGACCAATTACTAAATCTTTTGAGGTTATTTTATTTAGTAAGTCAAAGTTGATGTGAGTTAAGCGTATATGCCATAACCAAGAGTTTTCACTCATAGTAGCTAGACACTTTGTTCCAACCAAGGATACCTCATATAAGTTAAGTATATAAGTATTATTAACCCTCAAGCCTTTAAACATGCATTCCTTCTTTTCATCATTCACAAATAAGCAGCAAGTGTTTGTAAAAGTATTTTTAAAACCCTTATCAACCCTCACTAATACATCTTCAACTTTTCCTTGTGGGTAGCAGATGCTTCTGTCAGCCAACTGAAGTGTAATGGTTTTTGGTCGAGCAACACCTATATCTGATAAGTGCAGATTTTACCTTAAAATGACACATCTTTCTTGGCACTTTTTCTACTTAATTCTCATGTTTTCATTAGTTTTACTCATGATTGTTGTTATTCTTCTAACATTAAGAATATACCTTTGGTGCTTGTAATATGTGTGTTATTGTGCAGGAAAAGGCATAAATTGATCAAAGTTGTAAGACACGGGAAATGATACAAGTTGCCAAAGAACAGAGGAAAACTTCAAGAAGTTCGCTTTGCGAACTAGCTAATGAAGATTCGTTTTACGAAGGCTGGCGATGCTCTAGCGAATGGTCCCATAATTATGGCAGAAGAAAAAGGCACTAAAGTTCGCTTTGCGGACTTGAAAGCGAGTGTTCGCTTTGCGAATAATCCTTCGCAATACGAAGTTATGCAGAATTTTTGTGGTGGTTTAACTATGTAGAATTTTTGTGGTGGTTTGACATGGTTTTGTGAGTTGATATTCATTTGCATCTTAGCTTTTTAGCATTGTGTTGATTGTTAGTTTGAATAGCTTTTAGTAATTAATGCAATAAATTCCGCGATGGCGCTTGACGAACGGTGTCATGAAGGTGCGTGAGAATATTGATGACTAACTTTGTTCACATCTATGGGGTAAATTAGTTGAATGCATGTAAAAAGGATTAATCATATGTATGTATTCTGATCATGGCTTTGTATATGAACTACTCATTAGTTTGATATAGATGTTATAGTAATATCTGTTGGGTCTAGATGCCAGAGATGGATATAGGCTTAACATTCATGTAGGTTTTAAAGACTTTGTATTGATTGGTAATGTGCGAGAGCAATTATTGATCGGTACAAAATCACTCACAACATGCGGGGACCGAGAGGATATGTATGTCGTGAGTGATACATGATGATGTTAGACGAATAAGTGATTTATGTATAAAATGATCTGAAGAATGAAAGTGATATCAATTGATGAGATCCAATCCCAACAAGGCTCCGTTTATAATTCAGTCTTTACTTTATATTTTCCGTCTTTACATTTTATACCTTTAATTTTGGTTCCTTAAATCTTTTGAACCAAGACTTTTGAACCATGAGCTTAGAAATGCAGAAACCGTTGAACGGTATTCTCTATCACACTGATCCCTGTGGAGACGACAAAACTGGGTTACTTAATTTAATTTTTGCTTACTGCTATACCGCAGTTCAACAAAATGGAATCGTTGTCGGGGATCGGTGTTTAGATATTGAATCGCATTGCGATAGTTTCTATATTTTTGAGCTTTGTACATTTGTTTATATTGTATATCTTTGTTTTCTTTTATGTTTTCTCTAGTGTGTTTAGGAATGATGATAACTCCTTCTGGATTGGTTGCTATTTGTATAAAAGTATTCAATGAAGCTTCGATCGAGTCTGGATGGTGAGATTTGAATGTATGTGAGGTAAATTATACTGCTTTATAGAATGCTAGAATGATTTAAGAATTTTGTGCTTTGTGCAAATGTGTGTTTTTGTTTCATGTTGCAACTTGTTTGAATGCTTGTTTCACTTAGGTCCAAAAGCCACAAATTATGAGAAACCTCCATTGTTTACTATATGCTAGGATGACTGATAACTTTGTTTAATTCGTTTGATTCATGCTTTATCTTTTGATTATTGTGATTTTGTGGAAGCATTAGAAATGATTAAGGCATTTGTTTATATTGAGCACAAACGTATCCAAAAGTACCTTACCCGTGAGTAGAGAGAATTCGTTAACCCCCTTTGAGCCTAAACAGTGTAGATCTCATTTTAGTGATGAACTTGGTTTATGTGCATAATTTGGAAGTTTGGTTCATCATTGAATTTTGTGAGGTTCTAAAAATTTCTTCTTGAACCTTTGAACATTGCTTTAATTTGATTTCCTTGCCATAAAAAGCAAGGAGCATTCACTTGAGGTTTGGTTGAATTCAAGTTGGGGAGAATGAAAATGAAGAATGGTAGGTTGCTATAAACTTTTGAAAAATTTTAAACAAGCATGAAAAGAAAAAGTGTGAATATGAATGTGAAAAACAAAAGAAAAAGAATGCTTGTTTGAATGAGAAAAATAGAGAATGAAATAATTGTGCATAAGGAAGTTTGAGAAGGTTTGTGGTAAAGGAATGAAAAACGGTGAATGAAGTTGTGACGTGTAAATACCATGTATAATGAATGTTTCTTTTTACATCGGCAATTTCAATTCAGTGGCCTTTAGAAATGTCCCTTTGTTGTGAACCCGACCAAGCTACAACCTTTGAAGCCCTTTGTGATCTTTTTTATTCCATGTTTTCATTTTTTATTGTTAGATGTTGTATGAATTGAGTTGCTATTAGCATTGTTTGTCAGGTGAGTGAAATTTCCCCGCGGTTGCAAACGCGTTAATTTCTTAATTCTTATTCTGATGAGGAGTGTTAGAGTGATTCAAGTATGAAAATTTAGTTGTTATTTGAAATATTCCATGATATTTCTTTAAGAACTTAATTCTTTGTCATTGTTCGATTCTATTAAGTGGTGAACGTTGATTGTGCGCATTTTCAAGTTTGACTTTGGTTGAATCTTACGCTTGAGCAAATCCTCTTGTTTTAATGAGGGGCATACTTTGCTTGAGGACAAGCAAAAATCTAGTTGGGGAGAGTTGATAAATCCAGATTTTACCTTAAAATGACACATCTTTCTTGGCACTTTTTCTACTCAATTCTCATGTTTTCATTAGTTTTACTCATGATTATTGTTATTCTTCTAACACTGAGAATATACCTTTGGTGCTTGTAATATGTGTGTTATTGTGCAGGAAAATGCATAAATTGATCAAAGTTGTAAGACACAGGAAATGATATAAGTTGCCAAAGAACAGAGGAAAACTTCAAGAAGTTCGCTTTGTGAACTAGCTAGCGAAGATTCGCTTTGCGAAGGCTGACGATGCTCCAGCGAATGGTCCCATAATTATGGCAGAAGAAAAAGGCACTAAAGTTCGCTTTGCGAACTTGAAAGCGAGTGTTCGCTTTGCGAATAATCCTTCGCATTGCGAAGTTATGCAGAATTCTGTGGCGGTTTAACTATGCAGAGGCACATCAGGTGCCTATTTTCATCATTCGCTTTGCGAGTGAAACGTTCGCAGTGCGAACTTGGCAATTTCTGAATGTATTATAAATAGATTTTTCACACTTTTTAGAAAAAAAATAGAGTTAGTATAATTTATATAACTTGTAATTTTAAGATCAGAACTTGATCTCTCTCCATTTCAAGCATAGTTTAGGGAGAGAAACTCAAACCCCAAGGGGGAGAAGGTAAGATCTTCAATCTCTTGTTGGGTTTGGATGTAATCTTTTGATACCTTATGTATTTCTCCTAATCTATGTTTGTGAACTAGTTTGGATTCTCTATTGTTGATTGTCTTTGATTGCTTATTTGTGGGTCTTGACAAAACCTATATCAAATCCTTGATCTTAGATTTTCGTCTATCAATGAGCAAGCTTTTGACACGGTTTTGTGAGGTTATATTCATTTGCATCTTAGCTTTTTAGTATTGTGTTGATTGTTAGTTTGAATAGCTTCTAGTAATTAATGCAATAAAGTCTGCGATGGCGCTTGATGAACGGTATCGTGAAGGTGCGTGAGAATATTGATGACTAACTTTGTTCACATCCATGGGGTAAATTAGTTGAATGCATGTAAAAAGGATTAATCATATGTACGTATTCTGATTATGGCTTTGTATATGAACTACTCATTAGTTTGATATGGATGTTATATAATATTTGTTGGGTCTAGATGCCAGAGATGGATGTAGGCTTAACATTCATATAGGTTTTAAAGACTTTGTATTGATTGGTAATGTGCGAGAGCAACTATTGATCGATACAAAATCACTCACAACGTGCGGGGACCGAGAAGATACGTATGTCGTGAGTGATACATGATGATGTTAGACGAACAAGTGATTTATGTATAAAATGATCTAAAGAATGCATGTGTTATCAATTGATGAGATCCAATCCCAACAAGGCTCTGTTTATAATTCAGTCTTTACTTTATATTTTCCGTCTTTACATTTTATGCCTTTAATTTTGGTTCCTTAAATCTTTTGAACCATGAGCTTAGAAATGCAGAAACCGTCGAACGACATTCTCTATCGCACTGATCCATGTGGAGACAACAAAACTGGGTTACTTAATTTAATTTTTGCTTGCTGCTATACCGTAGTTCAATAATATCCAGCTTCTTAAAGATAGATAATGGCATCAAATTTATACTTGCACCAAGGTCGCACAGAGCCCTATCACATAATGACTCTCCAATGTTGCATGGAATTATAAAACTACCAGGATCCTTCATCTTTGGTGGTAGTGTTCCTTGCACAAGCTGACTACACTCTTGTGTCAAAGCAACAATAGAAAATTCACCTACTCTCTTTCTTTTGGTGAGCACGTCTTTCATGAATTTGGAGCAGTTTGGCATTTGTTGTACGGCGTCAATTAAAGGAATATTGATGTGCATTTGCTTCAGAATCTCCATGAATTTTCCAAATTAATGTTGTTTCTTTGCCTTCCTAATCCTATTAGGAAAAGGTGGTGATGGTCTTTCTTGCGAAATTTTTGGTGTTTTGTCAACTTCAGGCATGATTCCCTTATGCCTTTCTGAACTAGAATTCATGCCTTCATTGCTTCTCTTGTCACTATTTCTTTTTTGTTCCTCTGAGGTGGGTTCCTCAGTGGATTCTTTTTCTGTAGTAGTGTCTCGTGGTGTCAATTCTCCACTTGACTGTTTACTTGTTCATCTTTCAAATTCTTTACCACTCCTTAGTTTGATAACTTTGCAGGTTTCAACATTTTTTATTCCTTAGGTAGTGGTAGAGGCTTCAGTAGAATTGGGAAAAGTTCCCATGTTTCTATAACTAAGGGTAGTAGCAATTTGCCCCACTTGATTATCAAGGTTCTTAATACTTGTTCCTCGTGTTTGAAATTGAGTTTTTTCATCTTGAATGAAAGATTTCAGAACATTCTCCAACTGGTTACCTCCTTGATTTGGCTGATAGTTTGGTGCAGAATAACCAGGAGGAACTTGTGATGCTTGAGTGTGTTGTGTTGATTGCGGTTTGTTGAGTTGATTTTGAGTGTTTCTCCATAAAAAAATTAGGATGATTTCACCATCCTGAATTGTATGTGTTGCTATAGGGGTTGTTATACTTGTTGTTTCCAACATAGTTAATAGACACAGGGTTTGATGAACATTCTTCAAATAAATGCGCTCCTCCACAGTATACACAAGAAATTTCAGTCGCGTCAGTAACCACCTTGATTGGTTCAGGTTTGGCTACTTTAGGGGTAGTCATCCTATTCTTCATGAACACCAACAGGTTTCTTTGATGTTTGACTTCCTCCAACCCTTGTTACAGGCCATTGGTAAGTGTTGGCCGCAATGCTCTCAATCAACTTGTACCCTTCTTCATATGATTTGGACAACAAAGCTCCACCACTGGAAGCATATAACATGTTTCTTAAAGATGGAATAAACCCATTGTGAAATGTTTCAAGCTGTATACAAATAGGTATCCCGTGGTGAGGACATTGTCTAAGCAACTCCTTGAATCTTTCTCATGCATCAAACATGGACTTATCTTCTCCTTATTTTAATGAAGTGATCTTATTCCTCATCTTTGCATTCTTGACAAAAGGAAAATACTTGGACAGAAAATTTTCAGCTAATGTGTTCCAAGTATCAATGGAATTAGGCTCTAAGGATTCAACCAACACTTGGTTGTATCCCTTAGATAATATGGAAATAGCCTCAACTTGAATGCATCATCCTTTACGCATCGAATTTTGAAATTGTTGGCCACCTCCGAAAATTGTCTCAAGTGAAGATGAGGATCTTCATGAGCATATTCATAATACTTCCCAATAGGTTGCAGCATATGAAACATCATAGGCTTAAATTAAAACTAAGCAGCAGTTATCTCAGGCCTAATGATTCCAGTATTCATTGCGTTGGGGTCAAAGATTGTGTAGTTTCGGATGTTACGTGCCTTGTCATTAGCTATGCCAATGATGTCAGGCTCAGTCGTGATTGCGTCTTCTGGTACCCACTCTTGGAATTCTTAATCTTCAGGAATAAGATTCCCTTCCTTTGTATTCGAAATGTTCTCTCAGGTTCATGATATTCTCTGTATTTTAGGGATAGTAACCCGCGCATGCAGAAGCTCTACACCTGTTGTGACACCAGAGTACATGAAACAGTAAAAAGCTCAAATGTTATTTTCAAACAAAAATAATAAATACAACAGTTCAAAATACTTCTTGGCACTCCCCCGCAATAGCGCCAAAAACTTGTCGTGCGTAAAAACAATTATGGTGTCACATGCAAGTATACATGTATGTTTTAATTGCAGCAAGTGATGTTAGTAAGGATATCATACCCACAGGGAGTGAAAGAGGTTTAGATTGAACTTTTGTGAGTATTCTTGTTTAAAACTAACATGAGCAAATTAACAAAATAATAGTTGGTAACAAGCTTAGATTTTTCCACAACATAAAACTAAATGAAATATGTGTATATGATGAGATGTGTCGTGCCTCAAAAGATCAAAACGTGATCTATATGTGTATCTCTACAACATCAAAACATGCATTAGTAGGACAATGTAACAAATCTCTAAGTCTCACTTATAACCCTAAAATACGTCTGGTTTATATTCTGAAAGTTTTTTATGGTCTTAGCCTCTTATCTCTAAGCAAGCTAATTAAGTGAATATCTTTATCCTACTTGTTTAACCACTTTTGTTATGAAATCCACTTGTTGTTGTATCTCTCACAACAACAAGCTTTTACCTTTTCTAAGTTGATCATTCAAAGAGTCAGGTTTATAGCATAAAAACACATAACAAAATAAGACACTTAACATCACATCATTTTAACATAAAAGCAACATTATATTAACTTCACATTGCTCAAGAGACAAGTGTTTAGCTCATGGTGAGCTGAACACAAACTACTGAACTGAAACTACTAGGAAACATACTTAACAATAGATGTAAAAGAAGTGACAACCTATAAGTAACTTAGAGATCTCTTGTGTTAGATAAACAACAAGTGAAGACTTCAGTCGCGCCAGATCTCAGCAGTGAGTACAGGATTGGATGAGAAGAAGAACTCTCTCTTTTCTCTCAAACATTGCACTAAAATAAACTAAAACAATACTAAAAACTATCTTATTTATGAATGCATTTGGAACTCTTTTTCCAATTCCTAAGGTCAGCTTTTATAGGTGCAAGTGTGGATGTGAAAGGTAGTAGGCCTTGGATCATGGGCTTTTGATGCAAGCAAGGTTCATCCCATATTCAAATCAACATATTCTATTTTTGTCCTCCATTTTTCGTGAACAAGCATCCTAGCTCAAGAATTCAAATAAGCCTGATATACCATTTCACTCAGATTTTCACGAGGAATTCAAATATGTCAACCAAATTCATTTATTTAAACCCTAGCTCAAGAATTTTTAACAAAATCAGAAGAACCCTAATTTTTCTAACAAAAATTAAATAACATATATGTACAATCAATCAACAACAGCTCAGGGCTTTTATTCCTTACATCATGGCAAGTAGAATGGTAACTTAAATGAATGCAAATGGTGCTTATATCATGGATTTTGGAAAGTCAGAATACTTACCTATTGGAGAGTGTCCAACGCACCTTTAAAGCAACTCCAGATGATGTATGATGATGTCTTTAGCTTCAATAAACTCCCAGGAAGATGTTTGAATGCTTAGCTTGCCTTGAAATGCTTTCAATCCTTCTGCTTGAATAAAATTGCAATGGAAGAAATGTGAAATGTGATTTTGATGTTTGAATTGTTACAGATTAGGTTTTATGATTTGGATGATTTCTATGATGTACTTGGAAAGTGTTTGGATGGATAAATTGAATGGAGAATGTAGAAATCAAAAGATTTGAAGAAATGGCTTCTTAGTCAACAATGGAGGTTTATGAAAGTTGACTTCTGGTTTGGGATCGAATGAAAGGTTCTAGTGATTTTGAGAAACTCAAATAGTGCCTTTGTGATGTGTTTGAATGAAAAATTGGAGGGTTTGGTGGTTGTGATGAGTTTTGGCAGTGGTGGTTTGTGAAGAAAATGAATATCACTCAAAGATGTTTCAATTGTTCTAACTTGCTGTGCTGGATTTTTTTATGCTTTTTGTTGTGTGTTTTGCATCTGGTATGATGCTCTTTTATAGTGGTTTAGTTCAAATAGTGATCAATGGTTGATAGCATTGTTTGGAGGGTTTTGATGAAAAGCCAAAAAGTTGGATAACAAGTACAAAAGTGCTTTTTTTATTTCTAGCTCCTAAGTTGACATTTTCTCACAAAGCTTCACAAGTCGTGCAAGTTGTTTCTGGTGCAAATCAAGCTTCCTTTAATTGTGTAAAGTGGTTTGTTGATCAAAAACCACTTTTCATTTCATGTCCAAAGTGGTTCAAGATGACATGTTGGACCAAACTTTTATCCTTTGAATGGAGATCAATTTCCCACAACTTTGGTACCATTCTAAAGATTTCATAGAGAGGAACAAGTTTCAAGTTGATCATATGTCTTGGAAATGCTTGGAAAGTGGGCAAAAGTGACCTCTAATTCGTGCACTTGAAACTGACTAGGACTTGGTGAAATTCTGGTTCCATTTGAACCAAACTGGTCATGAAGAAATCCCAACTTTGGTCAATCATAAATTTAAATTGGTAAAGGCTTTTGGATCCATTCTTCCACCAAAATGAAGTATGAAATATGGTCTTTAATTACAGCTATCAATCATCAAAATAGGTGGCTTTAATTGATCACAAGGAATCCTCAAAGTCATGCACTTGACCATGCTGAAAACTTAGAAAAAATTCTAAGTGTTTTGGATTTTCAAACAACTTGAAACTCTAACTTTGAACATCAATAACTTCCAATCCAAGAAGGATTTTGGATTGCAATTTTCACCAATTTTTAGTATCAAATTCCATATTTCAAAGTAGCTTTCAAGTGTCTCCATAGGATGGCTGAGGAAGAAGTTACACTCTTGGAAAGTAGGCAGTTTGACCATGAGAATTTGTACTTAGAAAAATTTCCAAAACCCTAATTTCATAAATTCTTGATCTTTGGATGATTTATTTAATTTAACTTTATCAAACTCACACATCCTTCATGTCTTCATGATCTTTGACTTGTGGAGTCCATGTTTGACCAAAAATCTCAAAAGTCAAACTTTGACTTTGATCAACAGTTGACTTTCCTCAGTTGAACTAGAATTCTTCAATTATCAATGAATCAAGCTCCTTGAACCACTCCAAACATATGAATGGATTAAGATGATGTACTTGAGGCCTTTGAATCATGTCTTGAAGTGTGAGATCGTGCCTTGGTCAAAAAGTCAACCCAGGGCTGATTTTGGCCAAAACCCTAATTTGGTGCATTCGATGACTTGGAACTTGGTGAACTTTAGTTGATGGAATTTTGCACTTGATTATTGATGAAGGGGAAATCTTCATCATGTTGAATATTTGAGGATCTCACAAATCCTTGATTGGTCAACTTCATGAGCTTTTGGTGCCAAAACCCTATCTTGTAGTCAAAGCAAAGCAAGGCACATACCTTTGTACTTCAATGTGGTTAGTAATGCATAAAAGACACACACATGAGATGCTTGATGTTATGCAAGATGATGCAAATAAGTTGGAATCTTAGGGTAAAAATTAGGGTATGACAGTCGCCCCTATTTAATTTTCTTCTATCCGGAGATATGGAGGTTGAAATCTTCGTCTCAACGTGATAGGAGGGACTTAAATACAAACATGCACAATTTTTGGCCCTAAGATGCCACAAAGATGCTCATGATATGATATGATATGATATGAGTGCAAGACAAGGATTCTATGGAAAAGATAATAAATCTCCCCACTCCTCGGGTCACAAGCCACGATCGGGTCTCAATTTCTTCTTATCATGTTTTCCACTTGAAAAGGGTAACAATAAACTTCCCCACGCTTCGGGTCACAAGCCACGAATAGGTCTTAGTTTCTTCTTATCAAGTTTTCCACTTGAAAAGGGTAAAAATAAACTTCCCCACACTTCGGGCCACAAGCCACGAACGGGTCTCAGTTTCTTCTTATCAAGTCTTCCACTTGAAAAATGTAACAATAAACTTCCCCACGCTTCATACCACAAGCCACGAACGGGTCTCAGTTTCTTCTTATCAAGTCTTCCACTTGAAAAGGGTAACAATAAACTTCCCCACGCTTCAGGCCACAAGCCACGAATGGGTCTCAGTTTTTTCTTTAACAAAGTCTTCTACTTGGAAAGGGTAAAATATACCTCCCCACGATTCGAGTCATAAGCCACGAACAGGTCTCAGTTTCTTCTTTAACCATGTCTTCCACTTGGAAAGGACCAAATAAACCTCCCCATAATTCAGGTCATAAGCTATGAACAGGTCTCAATTTCTTCTTTAACCAAGTCTTCCACTTGGAAAGGACGAAATAAACCTCCCCACGGTTCGGGTCATAAGCCGCGAAGATGTATCAGTTTCTTCTTCAACCAAGTCTTCTACTTGGAAATGGTCAAATAAACCTCCCCATGATTCTGGTCATAAGCCACGAACAGGTCTCAGTTTCTTCTTTAACCAAGTCTTCTACTTGGAAAGGGTAAAATAAACCTCGCCACGATTCAGGTCATAAGCCACTAATAGGTCTCAGTTTCTTCTTTAAACAAGTCTTCTACTTGAAGAGGGTAAAATAAACCTCCCCATGATTCGGGTCATAAGCCACAAACAGATCTCAGTTTCTTCTTTAAATAAGTCTTCCACTTGGAAATGACCAAATAAACCTCCCTACGATTTGGGTCATAAGCCACGAACAGGTCTCAGTTTCTTCTTTAACCAAGTCTTCCACTTGGAAAGGACCAAATAAACCTCCCCACGATTCAGGTCATAAGCTGTGAACAGGTCTCAGCTGAAGGTGTGAAAAGTACACAAAAAGGGGGGATTGAATTGTGTTTCGCATTTTCTTATTATTTAGCTTATAATCAGAGTTTCAGAATCAGAACTGATGTTCAGATTTAGAGTTAATTCATTTGGCAGCGGATACAACAGAAGTAAATAAAATAACAGCAGAAGACACAAAAGATTTATACTGGTTCCTCCCCTAATAGAGAGTAGTCCAGTCCCCTTGCCTCACAAGAGCTTTTCATTATAACCACTTTATGATTACAATCGCTTATGCTTCTGCATAAGACTTTTACAACTGCTCAGACCAACTGTCTGAGACTTCCCTTGCTTAGAGAACATGTCTAAGACTTCACCTTTGCTTACACCATCTGACTGAGCCGCCTGCTCATCTGTCTTCTGGTTGAGACTTCCCTTTGCTTAGAGCACATGTCTAAGACTTCCCTTGCTCACATCCTCTGGTCAAGCCACCTGCTCTTTAAGCCATCTAGACTGATATTTCCCTTGCTCAAGCCGCACTCGAGACTTCTTGCTCAATCAGACTACCTGAATAAGACTTTCACAGCTCAAGGACTTAAGCAATGAGACTTACGTGGCTTAAGAATCTAGGCTCAAGACCTGTTGCTTGAATCCCAATGAGACAAGACTTTTTACTCAAGCACATAGCAGGAGACTTAATCTAAACTACTGAAGACTCAGTAAAATAGAGAACAAGGTGTACATGATGCAAGCATCAGAGGTACGGGAGATCACCATAACAAAGACCTAAAGCACTTAATATTTCTAATATATACATGGGTAAGAAATCTTTAGGCTTTTACAATTACAACCTAAAATAGAAAATCTGCATATTACATAGAGTTGATAATTGCTTGATCTTGCTACTCCTTCAACAGAAGAATCCTTGTTAAAATTCAAGCTTGAATCTTCAGCCATATATATAGCCTTTCCAGAAACTAGTCGTTGAGAAGGTGACTTGATCAAGTGTCTTTGCTTTTGCTCCATAGTATAAGAGACGTTGAAGATGGATGCACGGAAGATTTTAAATCCAGTGTGTAACACGTTTAGCCTTTGACTCTTCAAGAGGTTCTGTATTAATAGAGCCGTTGGGAGTAGGCATCCATAGAACGTGCCAACTTTTCTTGAGCCTTGCAATCTGGCAGACTCGAGCTGAGAGGCTAATAAGACAATACAACTTGCTTTCAGTAGTACGGATAGTCCACAACTTTATCACTAACTCTAAATGGTACCATATGCTGATATACAATTTCTAAGTGTAGAAACTCGTCTGAATGCTGAGGCCTTCAGTTCAGAGTCTTCGTCAAACCACACTAGCAATTTTTCTTCAAACTCTGCCACCAGAAGCTAGCAATGAAGCAACTCTAAGTGTGTCTAAGTAAAACAGATTCTGATTATTTATGTACAAGAACCTACATAAATAAAACACACATCAAATAAATCATTGTTCTTTTAATACTTTTCTTATCATCAAAACTAAAAGAGAAAATGTCAAGAACAAATCTTGTTCTAACAATCTCCCACTTTTAAATGATGACAAACACAAGTATTTAAAAGACAATGTTAGGCATTTCATTTTCTCTACAACAATAAAGTATGAGGTTTGTAAGCTCCCCTGAGTCTGATAACTCACAGTTGAGTTTAATTTACTATAGCATTAAGAACCATTTTTCAAGAAAAATAATTTAGTCTTCTTAGTAACATCAGGGTTTGAGGTTTGTAAGCTCCCCCTGAGTCAAATAGTTCCAAGATTGAGGTTTGTAAGGTCCCCCTTAGTTCCATATTTACGAACACTAAGATAACATCATTTTAACTCCTTTTGGCAACACCAGAATACGAGGTTTGTAAGCTCCTTCTGAGTCTCGTAGACTAAGTCAGAGGTTTGTAAGCTCTTTCTTAACACTATGTACAAGAGAGTTAAAATATGTTTCTCTTTTTAACTTTCCTTGGCAACATCAGAATACGAGGTTTGTAAGCTCCTTCTGGGTATGATAGGCTAAGTTTGAGGTTTGTAAGCTCTTCCTTAGACCCGTGTACAAGAAAGTTAAAAATTCACCCTAGGCAAGGTAACAGAAAATAAATGACAACAAAATAAATTACCAATATGCACAAGACAGGTATTCAATAGGTTCATTTTCCACTTAAATACTTACTATTATTTCTCCCCCTTTTGTCACATCAAAATGAATAAAAGGCAAAGAAGGAAAGAGAAAAAAAAATATCACTAATAAATGTAACTCGGATCATCATTACAGGGTCAGTTTCCAAAAAGGAGGAATAATCAAGTAATAAGAGTCATTAAGGTTTGTAAAGTACACGCTTTGAAGTCTTAGTGGTCGTATTGTTTCAAGAATTAAACAAGGATTAATTTTAGACTCTTGGTATCCATAAAAGTCATTATAAAAACATCCAACTCCTAAGTCATTTTCATCAATCACCAATGGATATGGAATCAGCAACTGAGAGTCATAATGCATCTATCGTAACAGACGCAACTGAGAGCCCTACAAGCTTGGCAATCCAATCCCCTTAGAAGCGAGCTGCTTCTGAGTAATCTACAAATGTACCTCTGCTCTCAACACAACTTGCTTCTGAAGAGGCTACTTCAACAACACCTGAACGACCTTTAGAAGGTGGTTTAACAGTAGATGCCTTAAAACCTCAGAGAAGAAGCATGAAGAGATCAAGGAATAAGAAAAAGAGGATCAACAAAAAGTTCTACCGCTCTCTTCCAGACATAAAAGAGAAAGAAGTGATTAATTCAGAAGGTGAGGAGGTGGACTATAACAACAGTGGATGCCACTGGGCACGAGATGCAATGGCTAGGGATGAATTCTAGAAAACATCTTGTACCCATTTTTTGTTGTTAAAAAAAATGTAATCCATCAGTTTAATTAATGAAAAAGTTTTTCAGACCAATACTTCTTTAGCATGCATTTACATTCCAGAAATTTCTTTAGATTTTCTGAAGGTACACTATCAAAGTGAAACTGACACAAAAACGACAGTTAGAACAGATCAAACATAAACTCATAGTTATTCAGAGAATCTTAATAGGTTAGACTACTATATTACATTACCAAGAGTCATTATTAAAATACTGATAAAATTTAATCAGTACTTAAATAATATTAAACTCAAGACAATAAATGTAACACGTCTATAAAAGGACTATAGGAAGCTTTCTTCCATCATCACTTAATCCCTAAAACACCAAGATGTATAAGCAAAAGCAAATTTGGGTTCCAAAGAGAGATTTCAGGAAGGCAACACTACTGAATGCAGCAACTCAAGCAAATCAAAGCAAGGCAGCAGCTAAAGAACCTTCAAGCAAGCAGACTACTTTAGAAGTGTTATTCTCTTTAGCATCCTTTGTGAAGACACACAGAAGAAGAAGATCTTCTGGATCTAGATGCATAAACAAACTAAGGAGGTAGGCTTTGGAGTTTTCTAAGGAAGAATGACAAGATTTCTTAGACAATCTAGACATGTCAGATGATCCTAGGGAGTTCCTTAGGACACATCCATTAAACTAGAAAAATCTAATTGTCTTGTGATAGCTTCCTTTTTTATTAATAAAATAAGTTGAAAATGTTTGAGTTCTTTTATCTGTTTCAGATTCTCAGTGAACAACAAGAATAAATATTAATCAGTTAAAAATGAACACAAGCATGAACAAACTCTGAATTTATTAATAAGATGCTTAAGACAAAGATTTCAACAACAATACAAAGCATAACTATGCAGAAATCTAACATCAGAATCTTTCATAGATAGCTTCAAACTTGTCTCTCCAAATCTTGGAAGAACTAGCCTCAGAACTTATGTTAACCCCTTGTTGAACAAGTATTTCAGAAATAACTCGTCCAAAAGGTATGGAGAAGATCATTCCCTTTTAAAAAGAAGAAAGAGACCTCTTCAGATGGTCAAACATAACTTGAGGAAGATCAATCTTGAAATTTGAATTAAGAAGTAGAAGCAGATCTTTTTCAATAGGGTCCACTTGGTCTAAATCTCTATCCTTAGGCAGTAAGTTTGAATTCAGTTTCTTCTTTAGCCAAGTCTTCCACTTGGAAAGGACCAAATAAACCTCCCCATGATTCGGGTCACAAGCCACGAACAGGTCCCAGTTTCTTCTTTAACCAAGTCTTGTACTTGGAAAGGGAAAAATAAACCTCCCCACGATTTGGGTCATAAGCCACAAACAGGTCTCAGTTTCTTCTTTAACCAAATCTTCTACTTGGAAAGGGTCTAATACAAACTATCTCTGCTAAAGGGACTAACATTTTCTAGGAATTATGAATTAATAACTCTACCGGGGATCTTCATAAGAGATACTAGCAGGTTAGATTAATTTCACAACAAACTTCTCTGCAGAACTTCCAGAAAGATGCCATTTGCTGGAAAAACAAGGCTTCATCAAACTTCCATTCAAGAATTTTTCGGAGAGATACCATTTGATCGAAAATAAAACTTCACCAAACTTCCCTTCGAGACTTTTTCGGAGAGATGCCATTTATTAGAAAATAAATTCACTGGGGATCAATAACTTCACTGAGGATCTTCAAAAGAGATGAGGGCCAATTGACTTGCAAAACATATTTCTAAAATAAGAGAAAGATCATTTATAAGAATCTTCACCAAACTTCTCTGACGGGACTTTTCTGGAGGGATACCATTTGATGAGTGAGTAACTTTGAAAACGAACTCGTTGGGGAGAACATTACTAGTTGTAGTTTGAAATTGCATTGGAGCAGATAAGATTCTTGTAACAGGGAATCTCAAATAAAGAGAAAAACACTTGTAAAAGTCTTCAACAAACTTCTCTGACGGGATTTCCAAAGAGATGTCATTTGATGAAACAACTTGTAATGGTCTTCAACAACCTTCTCTAACGGGACTTCCGGAGAGATGCCATTTGATGAAAGAAAAATTGATATGCTGATAACTTCATTGGGGATAGATAAAATGTCCTAAAGAGACTGCCATTTGCCATCCAAAAGAAAGTCCGAGAAACAAATTAAGTTACTCAAATAAAGAGACTGCCATTTGTTGTTAAGTATAAATTCCAAGAGAGTGTTACAACAACACTGTTGGGGAATAAAGGTTTGTCTTCAATGGGGATCCATAAGCAGATTCTTCCTGGAGAGACAAAGTATTCAAAGGTGCAAAACAAATGCACTCTCGATCCAGGAATAAACTGGAGAGAAATAGTCAAATAAGACTCCATCTTATGAGGAATGAAATCAAATGGGGATTTATCCTATCCAGAGATGGAAAGGAAAGCTAAAGCAAAAATCTTCCATGTGGAATAAACTCAGTGGAGAATTAGAAAGGATATACATTTTTAGCTTACGGTTGACGACTCTACTGGAGAGAGGAAACAATATCACTTGGGGATAAACACAACCATAGTGAGTGAAATGAAATAACATTAATCAATGCAAAAATGAACATGAATTAAATTCAGCTACGCATGATGTATGTATGTATATATGAATGCATGTTATGTTTATGCTGACAAAACAGATGCGAGAGATAAATTGGTGATGAAATAAACATCACAATATAATCGGATACTCGGCCAGTATCAACAAGATGGAAATATCACTAGAGATAAAACAAAAGCCATCAGCAGGGCAAAGTCTTTCTACAAGGCTCAAACCTCTACGGGGAGAGAAAGATGCTTCATTTAGGGATAAACCCAAACAATCTTCTAACATCATTGATCCAACGAAGGGATAACAATTTAAACTCCGCTTCAGCTGGGGATTCCATACTCGGGATTTAACTGGGGATAAAGTAAATTTAGTATTTCGCTGGGGAAGAAAACCACACTCAGCTGGAGAAACTTGCATCAAAGCTTAATTGGGTATTCAGGCTTACTACTTTACTGGGGAACATTAAGTTCAAAAGAAATTAACCGGGAAACCCTGAGTCGCATACCCAACATGTCATAGTTATTTGGAGTAAAGACCCATCATTTGAAGATACTTGTAAGGCAAATCACAAGAAGAATCTGCTTAGGAGAACACTTAGTTCTGCACTGATGAATTGCATGGTGATCATCACAAATGAACAACACTTCTTGTGAATGGATAAAAGAAAACTTCAATTCACAAATGCCCCAAATTACATGGTTTATGAGAAGAAATAATCTCAAGAGGATTTTTTAGAAAACTTGGCATCTAAAAGGCCCCAACGTTTTCAAACTCTTGGAGAGATTTATCGAATCTCGACGTAACTGCCCCAGATTGATTGTATTTGGCACAACTGAGTCTTCAAATTTCCCCTTAGGGATGATCAGACTGTGGAAGTAGCAACTAGGAGAACAACTTCCTCTTGTTTAATGAGTATTAAGCTCATCACTGACGCTCATATGTATCTTTCTTGATATCAAGCAATGTTAGCAAGCAAAAATGTAAATTCTGAGACTGCTAATGCAACACACATGTTAGTCTCGAAGTTTTTATTGAAAAGATATTGCAATAACCTGTGACCGAATCACTAGTTAGGATATGGCATTAATTTTATTTTACAAAACCAACACAAATTTTGAGCATAGCTCATAGGGGTCAAGAAACGTTATCTCATCGAGTATGCTTTTGAAATAAACCCTGCTTCAATTAGGTCTTTTGAGGTTTATAACGTGGCTTGGTTCACGGTTTATAAAACAAAAGATATAAGGCTCAAAGCTTATTTGTACCCACACATTCTCGGTGATGTTCTTCGGTCCTACATTCAGCTAACTTGACGCGAGTACTCGTCTCTCAAGAGGAGTTTTGATATGGTTGAGAAACCACTGAGGCTTTGGACACGACAGTCACTTACCTTTTTACTTTTGGTGTTTGATCACACGACTTTGTTATTTACTGAGGATTCTTCTTTGTAATCCTTTCTTTTTACGATCCTTTGCTGAGAACTTTGTTCTCAAGTTTATTCATTTTTTTCCTAACTTTTGCCCAAACTGAGTTTTTTTATTTGACCTTGAAGTCCAGCGGGATGCCCTAATTTTTCCTAAATCTCCTTCGTAGGTTTTGACTTAGTGGGATTTTTTCTTTTTTCATTTTTGATTTATGAACAAATTGTGTGACTCTAAGTCGTTTATGACTTGTTGAAAGGATGGTGACTGCCTCATTTCTTAGCTAGATGAGGGATAATCATTATGAATTTTACCCCTAGCTTCTTAATGTGTGAGGGATCAGTTTGATGAATCCTCAGATGTTCACTCTCTCTTTTTTGAAAGTCTGGGTGCTTGATCATCTTAACTGAAAACTACCCTGCCCCAGGTTAAAATTGAAGGTTTTTTTTATACAGAAGGAAACTCATACTTCAAGACTCAAAGGGGTTAACGAGGGATTATATTCCTTATATCTCCGGTGTTTGGGGATTTGAAACAATGCCTTACATCATCAGCAGAGTTTTATTTAAAAGCATACAAACAAAGATCTTGCATTTTCAATTTCGTCATCCTCCCTCCAATTCTCTGCCCAGGCAAGAGATTGGATAACATTGGCATTATAAAGCATAAAAAGCATTTAATGAGTGAATACGAATGGATTACTTCAAGACAAACATACAAAAAAACAATAAATGAGCTAAACATCTGAAAATACATAAGCCTAAAAAAACATCCTTAAACTCCAGAGCATCAATCAACCATGTACACAGAGGAACCTGCTCCACATTCTAGCAACAAACTGACTTGAACTTTGGGATCACACACCTTGAAGGACAAAATACCTTCTTGGACCAACTTTTGCACTTCTTTCTTGAGAGAGAAACAATCTTCAATGTCGTGTCCAGGTGCACCTTGATGAAATGCACTGAAAGAATTGGCTTTGAAATAACTCATATGACTCTTAGCCATCGTAGGTGGTGTCGTTGTCTTAACCGACCCCTTCTGCACTAGGACAGGATACAACTTAGCATAAGACACTGGAATAGCGCTAGACTCATCCTTTCTTTGTTTATGGGCCTGCTAATTAAGCTGCTGGAATTGAGGCTTATATACTGAAGGTAATGGTGTTGTGTTCATAACAGCGTCAGCATGCTGATGATCATGTCTGAAACGAGACCTCCTAGGCTTCCTAATAGGAAAAGTAAAATCATCTTGGTCCTAGCTCTTGGGAAACTCACTTCAGGACTTCTTGACACCACTAGACGAACCAATGTCTTTAGATAGACTTCCCTGTTGGACACCTTCTTCTAGGTTTATTCCCATATCCATCATTTCAACAAGATTACGAGGTGTACTGGATGTTATCTTCTCAGGAAAGAATGAACTCAGAGTCTTCAAGAGGATTTTAGTAAATTTTTTCTCCCATAGGGGGTTTGACTTGAGCAGCGACTAAGACTTCAATTAGAGTAGTCAGACGCCACATATCAACCTTCAAATTAGTTACCTCTTTTCGGAGTTCTCGGTTTTCTTGTTCAAGTTTGTCCATCTTCACTTGCAGTTGGCTCGAGTACTGTACTTATGATAGCTTGACTATTGGAGACAGAAGGCATGAATAAGTCCCTGGATTGCAAAAATGTTTGAATGATGCATGATGTGTAGATGCAAATGAATTATTTAGTATTCGAGGAACTTAATGGTCATATTGCAAACATCATAAATGGATAACACTTTTGAATAGCGAAAAATCTCATTTCATTAATAACTGAAGGGTTTTAATTGAAGTATACCTTTCAAAAATCCTAAACAAAAATAGAAGATAATAGAAAACATAAATCTATAAATCCTAAGGAATCCCATGAGAATGTCCAATCCCTCCTTGCAGCTTCCTAATGAGTTTCTTGATCTGGTCTTCCATCTGAGTCTTCTCAACCACAAGCTTGTCAATAATCATCCTCCAAGCAACTGAGGTAGGGGGTATCTGAACTCTTTTGAACACTGGGAACTGGCTGAATGCTAGAGGAAAATAAATCCTCTTGCAGTTTCCCCTTCTTGTTGGCAAGCTCTTCTTCATTCTTTTGCTTTAAGTGCTTTTGTTGGTAAAAGGGACAGAAATATTCCATATATATCCTTGAAATCCTCAGGATCAGCAACCAAAGAACCTAGATCTCTCCAATCTTTTAACTTAGAACTCTTGAAAGTGTACTTCTGAGTTTTCCTTCTTCCAAAATCCATGGTGAAAGTACCTGTGATGTTTGCAAAGAATAACCCTAAGTTCCTTGAAGACTTATTTAGAAATGATGCTTATGAATGCATGAATGTATGAATGCACAAACACAAACAAGGATACAAACACAAAAGGGTTCAAAGGTTCGACGTCACAAGCATGAGGCCATGGTCTAACCATACCAAGAGGTATGTACTAAGGTTTTTTGTATATGCAGAACATGGATTTAAAAAGTTCCCAAAGTTATTTATCAATCTTTCGGATATTACTAGCACACTAATTACTTGGGAATCAATAATATTCTCAAGAGAATCTCGTCTGAGTGTAGTACCGCGTGTTAACTATTTCAGATTTACACCTTCATAGCCACCGCAATATATCTTAACAAGCTAAGTGGGGTAAAGGGATACTAAGGTCCTTAGCTTCTTAGGCTCCTAGGCTGAAAGTAGCAAATATTTTCACGATTTCTCGTTTAACCAATACCAACCTCAAACGGGCTTTCACTGAGCGGGGGATTCTCAAGTTAGCTTATTCAGGATTACTCCCTCAAAGCCTTATTAACTGTACCACCCTCCTAACTTATTTATGTTCTCAAGTCTGGGTTAGGACTTACCACACCACATGTGGATCACCAATAACCCAAACAACAAAGCAACAAACAATAACACAAATATACAAGATAGGTTTAACCTTTTTGGGGGAATCCCCAGTGGTGTCGCCATTTTTGTCGCGGTGAGAATCAGATACCATAGTTATTAATTTAACTAGGCTTCATGATCAATGCATTTTAATGCATGTTCTGTCATGTTTGTACTTAGACATGCCTACAGTTTATTTGAGTGTTTTTACTATTTTAATGTGTTTTCATATTTAAGTTTGTTTCTACCTTTATTTTATTTTCGCATCTTATTTTTCAGCATTAACACTTGTTTGATACCTTTCACTGCGCAGGTCATAACTTGGGCTACGGAATGTCGTTCTACGCGTTCTACCAGTTGATGGAAAGCTAAGACAGAGAGCTACAACTTTTATGTTTTACGCAGAAGCTTATTCAGAGTGAAAGATGGTCAAATAAGTCGTTGAAGTCAGAACCCGAATTTTGACTTTAGGAAATAATTTGTTTCGGGTCGTTTTATGGGTCTGGTTTATGTTTCCGACCCAGTTTGAGTTAGTGGTGAAAAACCTTATTTTGTTTATAAGGTTTTCATCCGTACAACCATTACCTACCTTTTCACTATTCACGATTTTTGTTTTTGGCTTTTTGTACGAATCTTATGGAGAACTAATTTCCAAAGAATCAATCTACTGTACTCGGATTCTGCTTTGAGGTTCTTTTATAAAATTTCATGTCAATCTGTTTTCCTTTGAATTCTTCCTATAATTTCAATTGATTGCTTAATTTGATTGTTGCTATAGGATAGAGTTCTTAAATTCGATTATTTGTATGATCTCGAATCTAATTTGCGTTAACGTAGCTTTTGCATTATCACGTTTGATCAAGTTGCGTTTGCTTAATTCGCAACAGTTTTAATCCGTTTGCATAATCCAAAATTCGGGAACATACATCATATAATTTCTATTACGCTTGTTAGTGGTTATTGTAATCAACTAGGATCGGACCTGTTTAGGGAATTGAAATTTTATAGGAATCAGAGATAAGTCGGAAGTCGATACAGTAGGTTGATTCGTTCTAGCTTAATTGTTAATCACTTAACTACACTATTACTTATTTAAGCAGTACCGAAATAACCCCCCTAATCAATCTTACTTTGGTTAATAAACAAGAATCCTTGAGAACGATATTCGAGTTATCGTTACCGTAAAATATACTTTCAAATCACTCGTTTTTTATCCGTGCGCGACAGCGGATCAAATTGGCGCAGTTGTTGGGGATTCTTGTCGATTTAGCCAATAGTATAGTTTTAGGTATTGTTTGTTTCGATTTTCTGCGTTTTTTTGTTGTTTTCCCATTTTCGCGTCCGGACGCCCCGTCTCGCGTCCGGCCTAGTCAAAAAATCGATTTTGGGGGAAATCACCTTCTTTTTTAGATCTGTTTCGTGCATTTGAAGCAGAAAATTCGTGCGGCCAAAAGTCCCGTACTCTAAAATAGTTACAGGATTTCGCCCTCAAAACCTTAAATTCATCATTTTTCTATTTTTAATGATTTTTTTACTGTTTTCATAGTTTCGAAAAATTCTAATAAAATTTCCAAAATTCTTATTTGACCTAATTAGATTAAATTTTGTGTTTTTAGATTTTTTCGAATCTATTTTAACCCTTTTCCTTCTTTGATTTTGATTCTGCCTCTATAGGGACATTGTTGGCATTATCGTATTTGTTGCTGCATTAGTAGTCCTGGCTACTAGGTCTTGTTCTGACCCTGTTGATTTTGATCCTGGGATAGAGAAAACCTTGCACGCACGTCTTAGAGATAATCAGGCCAGCCCTAGTTCACCATCCCTTAATGATTGTGATTCTGATTCCATGTTTTCACATTGGTTGTTTGATTCTGATTCTGAATTTGCTTTCGATAATAACATGGCTGACCAACGAACATTAAAAGAGCTTGCTGCTCATGATGTAAACTATAATGGCTTGTGTATTGAATATGTTGACCTTGTTGTTCCTTTTGAATTAAAATCTGGATTAAAACACTTGTTGCCGAGATTTAGTGGTCTTGCAGGTGAGGATCCACACAAACATCTTAAAGAACTCCAGATCGTTTGTTCTACCCCACTTAGACTTGAAGGAATTACAGAAGCTCACATCAAGCTGAGAGCCTTTCTGTTTTCTCTACAAGGTGCAGCCAAAGACTGGTTATATTATCTTGAGCCAAATTCTGTTGCTACTTGGAATGATTTGAAGAAGGTATTCCTAGAGAGATACTTTCCTGCCTTTAGAGATGCCTCGATACGAAAAGATATTTATTGTATTAGACAACAGGACAATGAATCATTGGCTGAATATTGGGGGAGATTCAAACAATTAGTTTCGAGTTTCCCACAACAGCAGATCACCGAGCAATTGTTGATTTAGTATTTATATGAAGGATTAAAACCAATGGATAGGAATATTTTAGATGCTGATAGTGGCAGAGCACTTGTTGATAAGACTCCAGCTGCTGCCAAGGCTCTGGTTGAGAACATGTCACTTAACTCCCAACAGTTCACAACGAGAGACAATTCTGTTCAAATAAAAGATGTGAATGAGGTTCATGTTTCTTCTCATGTTTCTCATTCCGACAAGGCCTTCGAAAATAGAATGAATGAGCTAACCGAATTAGTGAAACAGTTGGTAGTGGTAGGTAAAGCTCAAGCATCCCAACAATCCCAAACAACAAGGTTATGTGGTATTTGTACTTCTCCTGATCATCCTACCAATACATGTCCTATTCTGCAAGATGAAAAGACTACTGAATTACCTCAAGCATATGCAGCAGCCCTTTACAATCAAGGTAACAACCAAAACAGATACAACATTCCTGAACTGTCCACTAATAAATACCATCCAAATTGGAGGAACCATCCAAACCTTCGATATGGAAATCAGCATCCCAACCAACAACACTATCCCAACCAACAACAATTGATGCTACCATTGCCACCACCACAAAACCCTCCACAGGCTGCAACCACTTCCGCCCCAACTTCTGGTCCTTCATTAGAGGATTTTGTTAAGCAATTGGCTGCCAATAATCTCCAATTCCAACAGCGGACAGATTCCAGCATCCAAGCCTTGCAAACACAAATAGGACAACTTGCTTCTTTAGTTAATGGTATTCAGCAAGTGCAAGGATCCAACCAACTACCTTCTGAAATAGTGGTGAATCCTAAAGGTCCTAATGTGAGTGCAATAACCTTGTGATTCGAAAAAGTTACAAATTCTTCCCCGGAAAAAAATGAGGAAGTTGTTGAGCCTTCTGTTGTTGTTGAGCCTGAGCCTTCTGTTGTTGAGGAAAAAGAGTATGTACCTATGATACCTTTCCCACACTGAGTGCAGAAAAATAAAAAACATTCTTTAGGAAGACAAAGAGAGAGAGAGAGAGAGAGAGAGAGAGAGATTTTGGACGTGTTTAAAAAAGTGGCGGAAAACATTCTGCTTCTTGATGTAATCAAGCAGATTCCAAAGTATGCAAAGTTTCTTAAGGATTTATGTACTCATAAAATGAGATTGAAAGGGAAAGAGAGAATGAATATGGGAAAGAATATTTCTTCCTTCATTCAATCTAACGATACAGTTGAGCAAAATGTTTCAGCCCTCTTCCAGGCCATGCCACAAAAGTGCAAGGATCCAGGAACTTTTGCTATCCCTTGTACCATTGGGAATAGTAAATTTGAAAATTGCATGCTTGATTTAGGAGCCGGTATTAATGTTATGCCTACTTTTATTTATAATAATCTTGATCTTGGTCCTTTGCAACATACAGGTTTAATCATTCAGCTGGCAAACAAAAGCAATGCTCTCCCCGCTGGAGTCGTAGAAGATGTCCTCGTGCAAGTTAATGACTTGATTTTTCCTGCAGATTTTTATATTCTTGACATGGAAGTAGAAACAAAGTCAAGCAAGGCACCCATCATTCTCGGCAGACCATTCATGAAAACGACGAAGACAAAAATTGATGTTGATAATGGCATGATGCCCATGGAGTTTGGTGATATCATCGCTAAATTTAACATCTTTGATGCAATGAAACACCCCATGGAAGAGCATTTTGTTTTCCACATTGAGTTACTTTCTGACTTAGTAGATGATACATATCCCGGGTTTTTATCTGATTTTCCGTCTTTACTAGACTATGATGATACTTACTCCTGTGATGTATGTACTAACACTAATGTTTGCTTTGCTTGTGCTGAAATAAATGATGCCCTGCAGGCTGATGTTTTTCATGTGGATGAGGCTATAGATGAAGTGGTTTGTGCGGATGAGCCTCTTGACATCCTTGCTGCCCCGACCATTCCGTCCATTGAGCTGCCTCCTTTTTTAGATCTCAATCCACTCCCAGAAAATCTTAAATATGCCTACTTAGAGAGAAATGAAAAGCTTCCTGTTATTATTTCGTCTAACCTTGATTTCGATCAAGAAAGTAAGCTTTTGCAGGTCTTAAAGAGGCATAAAAAGGCAATTGGGTGGACCTTGGCAGACATTCTCGGTATTAGCCCTTCCATGTACATGCATCAGATTTTGCTTGAAGAAGGAGCTAAGGTGGTGAGACAGCCCCAAAGGAGGATTAATCCTTTAATTCTTGATGTGGTGAAGAAAGAGGTAACCAAGTTGTTGCAAGCAGGTATCATATATCCTATCTCTAACAATAACTGGGTAAGTCCAGTGTAGGTTATACTTAAGAAATTTGGACTCGCTGTGATAAAAAATGAAAAGAATGAACTTGTTCCCACTAGAGTTCAGAATAGCTGGAGAGTTTGTATTGATAATAGGAGGTTGAACCAGGAGACTAGAAAGGATCACTTTCCCTTGCCATTCATCGTTCAAATGCTCGAACGACTAGCAGGTAAATCACATTATTGTTTCCTTGATGGTTTTTTAGATTATTTTCAGATCCATATTGCACCAGAGGATCAAGAAAAGACAACCTTCGCGTGCCCATTTGGTACATTTACTTACAAGAGAATGCCATTTGGACTTTGCAATGCTCCTGGAACATTCCAGCGATGCATGATTAGTATTTTTACTGAATTTATTGAAAATTGCATGGAAGTCTTTATGGATGATTTTACTGTTTATGGTTCTTCATTTGATGCATGTTTGAAAAGTTTGAATATGGTTTTAGAGAGATGCATCGAAACTGACCTTGTTTTGAATTATGAAAATTGTCATTTTATGGTTGAGCAGGGAATTGTTTTAGGCCATATAATTTCTGAAAAAGGAATTTCAATAGACCCTGCTAAGATTGATGTGATTTCTACATTGCCTTGCCCATCTTGCATTCGCGAGATTCGTTCTTTTCTTTGGTCATGCAGGTTTTTACAGGCGCTTCATAAAGGATTTCAGCAAGATAGCTCTTCCACTTTCAAACTTGTTGAAGAACGATGTCACCTTCAACTTTGATGAGAAATACAAGCAGACATTTGATTTCTTGAAGAAAGCATTGACATTCGCCCCCATTATACAGCCTCCTGATTGAAACCTTCCTTTTGAGATTATGTGTGATGCATCTAACTATGTTGTTGGAGCGGTCCTTGTACAAAGGGTGGACAAGGCTGCCCATGTTATTTACTATGCTTCTAGGACTTTAGATTCTGCACAAGCTAATTACACTACCACTGAAAAGGAACTTTTAGCGATTATTTTTTCTCTTGACAAGTTTAGACCATATTTGCTAGGTTCCAAGGTTGTTGTTTTTACTGACCATGCAGCTTTGAAGTACCTTTTAAAGAAACCAGAAGCAAAACTGAGATTAATTTGGTGGATGTTGTTGCTCCAAGAGTTTAATGTAGATATTAAGGACAAAAGTGGAGCTGATAATCTGGTAGTTGATCACTTGAGCAAAATAGAGCGGGATGCAGATCCTTCTCCCATCCAGGATGACTTTCCTGATGAGCAGCTGCTACTTTTACATGGAGTTACTCCTTGGTTTGCTGATATTGTTAATTATCTTGTTGCTGGTATTTTTCCTACAGGTGCATCTAAGGCGCAAGTTCAGAAACTCAAGAGTGATGCCAAATACTATGTGTGGGATGATCTTTATCTTTGGAAGTTTGGTAGTGCTCAGATTATTAGGAGGTGTGTCCCCGACTATGAGATTAAATCTATTTTGTGTTTTTGTCATGCCTCTCAGGTAGGTGGGCACTTTGGTCCTCAAAGGACCGCAAGAAAAGTCCTAGACTCAGGTTTCTATTGGCCCACTGTTTTTAAATATGCTTATGAGACTTACCGCACTTGTAAGGAGTGCCAGATAGCAGGTACAACCATCACTCATAAGAGTGAAATGACTCAGCAACCTATGCTTTTCTGTGAGGTATTTGATGTAAGGGGAATCGACTTCATGGGTCATTTCCCTATATCATTTGGTTTTCTCTACATTTTGCTTGTTGTTGATTATGTTTCAAAGTGGGTGGAAGATATTCCCACTAGGACTAATGATTCTAGAGTTGTTGCAGATTTTGTCAGGTCCAATATTTTTTGTAGGTTTGGAATACCCCGAGCTATCATAAGTGACTAAGGCACTCATTTCTGTAACCGTACCATGGAAGCATTGCTCTGAAAATATGGAGTTGTGCATAGAGTCTCTACTGCATACCATCCCCAAACTAATGGGCAAGCTGATATCTCAAACAGGGAGATCAAACAGGTTTTAGAGAAAATGGTGCAGCCAAACAGGAAGGATTGGAGCCGTCGTCTAGAAGACGCACTTTGGGCTCAAAGAACAGCTTTCAAGACACCTATAGGGATGTCTCCCTATCGACTTGTTTTTGGTAAGGCATGTAATCTTCCTGTAGAGATAGAACATCGTGCTTATTGGGTGGTAAAAAGTTGTAATTTGGAGATGCAACAAGCAGGTATTGAAAGAAAACTCAAATTACAACAACTTGAAGAGCTTAGGCTAGAGGCTTATGAAAGCTCTAGGATTTATAAAGAGAAAACTAAGCACGTCCATGATAAAATGATTTCTAGGAAGAAATTCTCTGTGGGCCAACAGGTTTTACTGTTTAACTCCCGCCTTAAGTTTATGGCTGGGAAACTTCGATCCAAATGGATTGGCCCTTTTGTTGTTACTAATGTTTTCCCTCAGGGTGCAGTAGAGATTAAAAGTGTAGGTACTGACAAGGTTTTCAAGGTCAATGGGCAGCGCCTGAAGCTATTCCATGAGAGTTCAGTGCCTGAAGATGCACCCATAGAAGAGTTTTCCTTGGAAAAGCCCACTTACTCTACAACTTGACCAGGGAGCACTTCTTCCTTTCCCTCACTCTTATTTAATAATTATGTCCTTTCATTGAGGACAATGCATGTTTTAAGTGTGGGGGAGGGAAGCAATTTTATGTTTTGCTTTCTTTATAAATTTTATGTTTTGCTTTCTTTATTTTCTTTGTTTAAAAAAAAGCATGTTTTTTCTTTGGTTTTTGAGTTACAGGTATGAGTTTTGTTCTTAGCTCTCTTGACTAAAGACTTGTGATGTGATGTGATTTATTCCTTTTTGTGCATTTTTAGTGTGATATGTAGGACTAAACTCTGAATTATACATCATTGGTGGTAGATCACTAAACCTTGTGAGAATTTGAGCCTAATAATGGATAATGCATAAAAACATTCATTCCTTTTTCTTTCTTGTGTGTTTCACTCATGTTTGTTAGTCTCTAGAATTTGAATTGACTCTGTTGAAGCTTTTTGTTTACTTGTGCACATTGATATGATAAAGGCAACTTGGTTTTGTTTTATTTTTAGCCACTTAGCCAAAAAGCCAACCCTGAAAATTATTATCCCTTGTTGGAAACCCCTTTGAGCTTGTTCATCTTTTTTTTTTCTTATTTAAAACTCATTACAAGCCGAAAGCAAAAAACAAAATTATCACCCTAATCAAGGTGTCGAAAGAGTCTTGTATGGAGTTTTGTGGGGTTGAACAATACAATTGTGATGTTTCAGAGGTTGGCAGAATATATATATATATATATATATAGAGAGAGAGAGAGAGAGAGAAAGAGAGAGAGAGAGAGAGAGAGAGAGAGAGAGAGAGAGAAAGAGAGAGAAAAGAGAAAAGAAAGAAGGATGTCAATACATTTTCCTTCTGAAAAAGAAACAAAAAAAAAATAAAAAAATAAAAAAAAATAAAAAGAGGAAAATATGGGAAAGTTGCTGTTTGAAGGTTATTAAAGTGTTTTTAGTTCAACCCCCTAATTCTCCTTCAATTTTCTTTTGACCCTTTGAGTTTTAGCCTAGTACCCCTTAGGATTTATCCTACCCTTACCTTGGCCACGTTACAACCTGAATAAAAGTCATTTTGATTTTGTGTGCATGTATTTCAAGTGTGGATTTAGAGTCTTTTCAAGCTTATAGTAGTATTAACTTTTATGTTGTGCTTTAAGTGTAAACAGTTTGCCTAAACACTTGAGAGTTGAGTGAATTATATCTTGTGAGAATCCTACTACTTTTGATGTACTCTTCGGTAAGTTGTTTTCGTATTTGTTTTGAATGTCAAAAAAGAGTTGCTCACTAACACCATATTCTTGAAGCTTAGACTTAGGACTCTACTAGTACCTTGTATATTGAATACCTTTGGAAATGCATGCTCTGCTTTGTTTTGTTTTAAATTTTTGAAGTTATCATTTTGCTCGGAGTGCAAAAGTTCAAGTGTGGGGGAATTTGATCAGTGCATTTTAATGCACATTCTCTTATGTTTGTACTTAGACATTTTTACAGTTTATTTGAGTGTTTTTACTATTTTAATGTGTTTTCATATTTAAGTTTGTTTCTACCTTTATTTTATTTTCGCAGCTTATTTTTTCAGCATTAACACTTGTTTGATACCTTTCACTACGTAGGTCATAACTTGGGCTACAGAATGCCATTCTGCGCTTTCTACCAGTCGATGGAAAGCTAAGACAGAGAGCTACAACTTTCATGTTTTATGCAAAAGCTGATTCGGAGTGAGAGATGGTCAAATAAGTCGTTGAAGTCAGAACCCGAATTCTGACTTTAGGAAATAATTTGTTTCGGGTCATTTTATGGGCCTGGTTTATGTTTCCAACCCAGTTTGAGTTAGTGGTGAAAAACCTTATTTTGTTTATAAGGTTTTCATCTATACAACCATTAACTACCTTTTCACTATTCACGATTTTTGTTTTTGGCTTTTTGTACGAATCTTATGGAGAACTAATTTCCAAAGAATCAATCTACTGTACTTAGATTCCGCTTTGAGGTTCTTTTATAAAATTTCATGTCAATCTATTTTCTTTTGAATTCTTCCTATAATTTCAATTGATTGCTTAATTTGATTGTTGCTATAGGATAGAGTTTTTTAATTCGATTGTTTATATGATCTTGAATCTAATTCGCGTTAACGTAGCTTTTGCATTATCGCGTTCGATCAAGTTGCGTTTGCTTAATCTGTTTTAATCTGTTTGCTTAATCCGGAATTCGAGAACATACATCGTATAATTTATATTACGCTTGTTAGTGGTTATTGTAATCGAATAAGATCTGATCTGTTTAGAGAATTGAAATTTTATAGGAATCAATGATAAGTCTGAAGTCGATACAGTAGGTTGATTCATTCTAGCTAAATTGTTAATCACTTAATTACACTATTACTTATTTGAGCAGTACCGAAACATCCCCCCTAATCAATCTTACTTTGGTTAATAAACAAGAATCTTTGAGAACGATACTCGAGTTGTAGTTACCGTAAACTATATTTATAAATCACTCGTTTTTGATCCGTGCGCGACAACATATCACTTCACAAATCATAAAATATCACCACCGATCTTTAATTTATCCAAGGGAAGGGGAAAAGAAAAAATAACCCATAAATATGCAATTCAAAGACAAAGCAATAAAGAGATATAAGGTTCGGGGGTTGGTTATACTAAAGGAAGGTATTAGCACTATAAGTATCTATAGTATCCTATAGGAACCTTTTATTGTATTTGTGTTATGGTTAAAATTTGTATGTTATTGATTGATTAGGGAGATGAGAAGAGAAGTGTTTTTATTGTTTTTGTGTTTGGCAAGACATAAAGCCTCGTGCCTACGTACCTGTGGACCGATTTCCGCGACCCCACCGATCCTGATATGGTGAGACCCTCATGAACCGTGCTTGTGACACTTTCGAATTTATAATATTTATCCTATTATGCTTAAAATTAAGGGGAAGGAATCTAAACTAACCCTGCATGCAAATGTTTTCCCTACAAATGCAAAGAGATCTGGAATCGGGGGTCGGTTATACTAAGGGAAACTATTAACACCCTAAGTATCTATAGTACTCTATAGGAACCTTTTGTACACTTTTTACAATTAGTTATTTCATCTACTTAAATTGTTTACTATTGATTGAAAAGTTTTAACCTATGAATGAGAATTAGAATGGGATATATTTTTGGGAGTTTTTGTTTTATGAAAGGTACGGGGACCTAAGGGGTTTTATTTAAAGATCTGCTCGCTAAGATCTCGCAATCTTATGCCTACATATTCCCAAAAAAGAGACTTTGGGAAATCAGAGCATTCGTAGTTCCACCTAACTATGGGTGGAATTTGTATCTTGTTCAAAGCCCAAGATGATGAAGCTAAAAGTTTTGTTGGTTTGAAAGAAAAGACAAATTGTCATTCTTAAGGGAGATATCTCACCTATTCCTCACAAACATTTTAGAATAATATCATAAGGGAAGAAGCTTTGAATTTGGATGTTAAATAATCTCAAGCAATGCCACATCTTCCTTTATGAGTTTTTGTATGCTAAGAGAATGACCTTAACTTGGATATAGTATAAACAAGTGTGCCACTTACATCACTTATATGAAAGAAAAAGTCTTGGACCATGATAAGAGAATGACTCCAGCTTGGATATTGGATCAACAAGTGTGCCACTTACATCATTTATATAGAGAAAAAGTTTTTAATGTTTGATTTTGAATTGTGGTGTATAGAAGAGATATCTTCCTACATAGATGACTCAATGTCTCTTCTCTGGGTAGAAGTTGAATTATTTGAGTATCTTGTTCAAAGCCCAATATGTGAAGCTAAAAAGTTTATTTGTATCTTGTCCAAAGCCCAGGATGTGAAGCTAGAAGGTTTGTTTGCCTGAGAGGAGACTGACTTAACTGGGGGTGGGTTTTGAATTGATGGTATCTTGTTTGAAGCCCAAGATTGAGGCTATGATGCTTTTAAGAAGCCTGAAGGGTCCTTGTATGAAGCCTAAGAGGAGGCTATGATGCTTGGATAAAGCCCAAGAGGAGGCTATAATGCTTGGATAAAGCCCAAGAGGAGGCTATGATGCTTGGATAAAGGCCAAGAGGAGGATATGATGCTTGGATAAAGCCCAAGATGAGGCTATGATGAAGTTGACTTCACAAAAGGGGAACTAGTGTTTGAACTAAGTTGTAGTTGAGGGAACCCTAATGTTCTGAGCAAAGTCTAAACTAAGGATGCAGTGTTATCAATGTCAAGAGAAACTTAATATGAATAAGTACTTGACAAGTATTTGATAAGCATTGAAAGTGGAAGGTTTTACACTCTTATAGAGGTCCATGTCTAAGCATGGTTGAACTTGAAAAGTTGATGGGTCTTACACTCTTACAGATGCCCAAGAGTTTTAGTTTGAATGTCACTAGGGCTGTGTTTGATGAGAGTTGAAGATTGAGTTTTGAATAGTTTAAAAGCTTTTGAGAAATTGAAGAAAGTTTTGAGGAGGAGAAGAGGGACTTACACTCTAATAGAGGCCCAAAGAGTTAAAAAATGTAATACTTGAAGTATGATGGGTCTTACATTTTAATAGAGGCCCAAAGAGTTTGAATTTTGAAATGCTTGTAATGTGATGGGCCTTACACTCTAACAGAGGCCCAAAGAGTTTGAAATTGCTGATTTGAAAATATGATGGGTTTTAGACTCTGACAAAGGCCCAAAGAGTTTGAATTTTGAAATGCTTGAAATGTGATGGGTCTTACACTCTAACAGAGGCCCAAGAGTTTTGAAAATGTAATGGGTCTGACACTCTAATAAAGGCCCAATGAGTTTTAGTTGTAATGGGTCTTACACTCTAACAGAGGCCCAAAGAGTTTGAAAAAGGTAATGTAATCAAACAAAGAGATATATTCATCATGGTAAGAGTTTATAAAGGAAATACTTGAACATGTAAGCAAGGATACAAGTTGAACATGTTAAAACAAGATGATAACAACCAAACATGGATATTAGGGTTCAAACATGGTCATAAGCAAGTAAGAACATCACAAAGGTTCATCCAAACAAACATGTATACAAAGGCATTTTCAAGACAAAGTTCAAATGTTTAGGAACACATAAACATGATATAATAAACACAAAGACATATGTACATATCAAAGTGGTATAAACATGGAAGGAACATCACATGTTAGGGAAAAATAGTCAAGCAAAAGCTCATGGCATAGACAAAGTTGAATATACACTTTTATATGAACATACACTTAAAAAATGCATCAAAAACAAGTGGGAACAAGGATGTAAAACATCACAACATCATACGAAGTTCATATAAGATACACATGGTGCAAATAAGTCTTTGTAAGCAAGAAAAAGTAAGGAATCAACCAAAAGAATAAAAAAGGTCCTTAAGAAACCCTAAAAAATACCACACACTTTGAACATCCATAAATGCATCAAAAATAATTATTTTTGGCAATTTCTTTTCACAAATAGAAAATAGACGTTATCATGAACAATTTGCAAAAAGAATGGGTTTAAAATGATAAAAAAAATGAGAAAGTTATGATAGTTTGAAAATGCAAAGAAAAGTAAAAAAATGAGTTATTAAAAATAATGGGGAATGGTCCCCATGGGTGTTGAACCCAGGCCGATTCGCTCACAAGTCAAAACACTAACAATTCCAACCACACGCGCATGGTGAATCATGGTGAGGGCATAATAATGTGAGGGCTAAGGTCTTTCATCTATCTCGATTTTAATGATGTCAACAAATATGCTAAGTATTAGATTGTAATTTGAGCGGTATCACTTCATTTGTTGGGCAAATTGCATCTAATCATCGTTGTTCATGCGTCTAAACATATAGGACTTTGTCTTACCCATAAATACATATGCATGATCATTATATAGGTGTCTAGTATGTTTGTCCGGGTCTTGGTCAGTTAATATGTGCAGAAAAATACATTTCTTGAAAAATGCAAGTGATGCGCCGACCCATCCTAAGCATGAGTCAACTCATGCTTGTTAGAACAAAGTTTATGGAAAGGGCGGGAAAGCGCACGCTGACCCCTGCAGTCTGTGGGTCGACGCATGATTCTGAGAATTTGAAAATATGCAAAAATTGAATACTTGCATCGACGCAAGATGCTAATAGGTCAACGCATGATTTTGAAAATTGCATAGTAATCTTCACGGGTCAGTGCACACCGACCCTCATTAAAGAATGGGTCGACCCAAACACGCCTGAACTGAATTTTTTCACTTAAAATTTTCTGTTATTTCTGTTACAAGTTTTAGTGGGTCAAATCATTCTCTATAAATAGTCTGGTCATCTCCTTTTCCAAAATAACAAGAAACTTGAAAATATATACTAATTTTTCTCTTCATCTTCATCTTCATCCTTGAGTCAACCAACAATTACACATAATCATTTTTGCTTGTGTTGTCCATTATTTTGAAGTGATAACGTTCAGAATCAGGAAGTGTGTGATCTTCATTTCTGGGTTGAGAATTGGTAGGTGTTTCTTGAATAAAACCCTAGGTTTTATCCTCCAAGAATCAAGGTGATTTTGGGGGTTTTTGCACCAACCGTTTCGTTCTACAGGGATTCAGCCGTGTGAAGGTAACCGAAGAACAGAGTCTTCTTTCGGTTTAGTAACTACAGTCGAAGGATCGTAGAAGAAAGGTTTGGGGATCGAATTGCGGAGAATTGAAGTCGGCTGAGTGAAGGTAACTGAAGAACGGAGGTTTCTTGCAGTCTAGTAGCGTGGGACGGTGACTTGTTCAACTGAATTCGTGGCACTTGATTCGTCTTGAATCAAGGGAAGAGAAGGCTTTGCATCAACGATCAAAGACGTTTGGGAGTTTGGATGTTCATAGTTCTTCTCTTGTAATAAATAATTTGCAACAGCTATATATATATATATATATATATATATATATATATATATATATATATATATATATATATATATATATATATATATATATATATATATATATATATATATATATATATATATATATATCTCAATTCCAATTGTGGAATTGGGGGCAGAGGTACCCAAAGCGAGGACGATTGGGGAACTGCCTAATTAAATCTCGTTTGTTCTCTCTTTCCCTTAACTCTTTACGTTTAATATCATTCAAACTTGCGAAGTTTCAATTTATCGAAATTTCTGAGGTAGTGTGATCTTAAGCTGATATACTGTTTTTGTTAAATTGATACAATTCCTTGAATTGTATCTTGGAGCAGCTTGACATTACATTCATTGAAATTCTGCACTTAGTGTGTTTACGCACACCAAGTGTTTGATAATTTGTTTCAAAGCAAAATCGAACGTATTTGCAATTTATTGTTTGCCAATTGATCTTGTAGGAGTGGATTAAACATCAAGCAAGTGATACTGTGTTGATTGCGTTTTAAATTGTGTTAATCAAACTGAATTTTTCTCATCCTTAATTAATTCCTAATATTGTCGTGCATATCCGATCCTTTTAGTAGAAGGTTCTTTGTAGACGTGTGATTCAGTGGTTGCTTCCGTTAAACATTTTAAACCAAATTTTTGGTAAACATTTGCGTGTAAAACTTAAGGGATCTATTCAACCCCCTTCTAGATCCATAGCCATCATCTAACAAGTGGTATCACGAGCTCCGGTTTATCTGGTGCTTCGGTAAAACTTCTTGGATCATGGCGAACGAACCTAATGGGGCTTATAATAGAGCTCCAGTTTTTACAGACGAGAATTATAGCTACTGGAAGGATTGTATGCGCGTCCATATAAATTCCATAGATCGGAAGGTTTGGAACGTTATTTTAAATGGTCCCATGGAAATTACAATGACCAATGCAGAAGGCATTGTCGTTCCCAAACCCGAAGCTCAATGGAATGAGGAGGACGAGAAAAAGTACAACTATGATTGGAAGGCTCGAAATATTTTGATCTCTTCTTTGGGAGTTGACGAATATTATCGTGTCTCTCATTGTGAAATGGCCAAAGCCATGTGGGATGCTTTACAAGTAGCCCACGAAGGCACTAATGATGTTAAAATGGCTCGTATTAACACACTAACGCAAGAGTTCGGTCTTTTTTACATGAAGCAAGGGGAAACCATTGCGGATATGCAAAAATGATTTACTCACATTATCAACAAATTACACGTACTTGGTAAACCAATTCCAAACGAGGTTGCTACTAATAAGATTTTGAGGTGTCTTAACAGGGAATGGCAGCCGAAGGTCACCGCGATCAAGGAGGCCAATAATCTAGTTACTCTAGACCTCACCACACTATTTGCCAAACTCGATGAGCATGAGCAAGTGCTCATTAGCCTTGATAAACATGAAAAGAGTATAAAGAAGGAGAAAACGAAAGAAACGGAAAAGAAGTCGATTGCTCTTAAGACTTCTTGTTTAAAGTCCACATCTAAAGAGCAAAGTGATGATGAAACCAACAATGACGATGATGATGACTCCAATGATGACATAAGTCTATTTGTGAAGAGATACAATATGTATGTTCGGAAGAATGAGATTCAACACTAGGATAAAAATCTAGTCAAATTTAAGAGGAAATCTAGAAAGGAAGGAAATAAGAATGGCAAGGTTAAAGGGACGTGTTACAATTGTGGAAAACTGGGCACTACAAGCCGGATTGTCCATCACTTAAGAAAGACAAGGATAAGGACAAGGACAAGAGCCGTCAACATAAAAAGTCAAACAAATCTAGACGAGCATACATCGCTTGGGAAAGCGATAGCGAGTCGGAGAAAGAGGACAGCTCAAGTGATGAAAGTGAATATGTTAATCTATGTCTTATGGCACGTCACAACAAGAAGAAAGAGGTAAAACACTCTAAATATGATCATTCTGATACTATGTCTCATTTAGAATTGCAAAAGGCTTTTGATATGTTGCACCACGAGGCTAAGGAAGCTTTTCAACGCTTAGCCTCGAACAAAAAGATTTTTAAATACTTGGAGAAAAAAGTTTTCGATTCCGAAAGGAAATTGGAAGCTCTTAAAAACTCCATTGTGGATGCATCAAAAGCTAAGGTTGATGAGAATAAGTCTCCATGGTTCAAGTTTGGGGGCTGTGATACTTGTCATATTTGGCAAAAAGAGGTGAGAACCCTTAAGGCCAAATTAGACAAGGCTCTTATGCCTAAGATTACGTTTGCTATTGATCGATCACATTATCGAGAAAGTATGAATAATCCGTATCAAAAGTATACGTATGTGATTCGAGAGAGTGATAGCAAAGGTAAGTTCCAAATGAATCGTGATTGCCTATATTGTTGCAAGCCTGGTCATACTTTTGCTAAATGTCATTTTAGAAGATTTCTTGTTCCAAAAGGCATTTATCAATGGTTACCCAAGTGCGATCTTAGTTTCACTTACCACAAAGGACCCAATGAGAATTGGGTACCTACTCTCCCTTGATTATTTTTGTAGGTACAAAGTCTTGAGACCACCGAAAGAAGATGGGTTCTGGACAGTGGCTACTCAAGACATATGACAGGAGACATATCTCTTTTCATCGACTTTGTGGCGAAGAAAAAGGGGTTTGTCACCTACGGAGATAACAATAAGGGACAGATTCTCGGCAAATGGAATTGTAGGTAACCCCTCATCTACTACTATCTCTGATGTGCTGCTTGTGGAAGGCCTTAGACACAATCTTTTAAGCATTAGCCAACTATGTGACAAGAATTATAAAGTATCGTTTTCAAAAGATTGTTGCATAGTTGAAGATAGTGACAAAAAGAATGTGTTTAAGGGCTTGAGGGTGAACAATGTCTATATGCTAGACTTAAATGAGGTATCGTTGAATGGAGACAAATGCCTAGTCACTATAAATGAAGATTCATGGTTGTGGCATAGACGATTAGCTCACATCAACTTTGATTGGCTTAACAAAATAGTCTCTAAAGACCTAGTCATCGGTTTGCCCAAAATCAAATTCACAAAGGATCACCTTTGTGATGCTTGCCAAATGGGGAAGCAAACAAGGATCTCATTCAAATCTAAAAATATTGTTTCAACTATGAGACCCCTTGAGCTCCTCCATATGTACCTCTTTGGGCCATCTAGGGTTAAAAGCCTAGGTGGTAACTATTATGGTTTTGTAATAGTCGATGATTTTTCTAGGTTTTACTGGACCATTTTCTTAGCAAATAAAAGTGATACATTTTCGGCCTTTGAGAGATTTGCTAAGTTATCTCAAAACAAATTAAACACGAACATTGTGTCAATTAGAAGTGATCATGGGGGTGAGTTTGAAAACCATTTATTTGAAGCATTTTGTGAATCCCATGGAATTGATCATAATTTTTCCGCACCACGTACCCCTCAACAAAACAGGGTGGTGGAACGTAAAAATAGAATTTTGGAGGAACTTGGGAGGACTATGATCAATGAAAGTAGACTTCCAAAATACTTTTGGACCGACGTCATTGGTACGGCTTGTTACGTTTTGAATAGGGTGCTCATCCGACCTATTCTAAACAAGACACCGTATGAGCTTTTAAAAGGGCGTAAGCCAAATATCTCTCACCTTCATGTCTTTGGTTGCAAATATTTCGTGTTAAACAATGGAAAAGAGACACTTGGTAAGTTTGACGCCAAGGCTGACGAGGGTATTTTTCTTGGATACTCTCAGTCAAGTAAAGCTTATAGAATATATATAATAAAAGGTTACGAATTGTTGAAGAGTCGGTACACGTTACTTTTGATGAGTCTTATCCGAGAAATGCTGGAGAAGGTAGCTCTTTTCATGGTGCAGATGCATCTTTTGAAGACATACTCAAGGACACTGATAAGGGAACTGATCAGCCTGAAGCAGTGCGTATTGAGGAGGAAAAGGATCACCAACCAATGAAGAGTAAAGAGGATCATCCAACTAATGAAGATGACCTTCCTCCAACATGGAAGTCTTCCAAAGACCATCCAATCGACAATATCATCGGTGACATCTCTAAGGGAGTAACCACTCGCTTTAAACTTAGTAACTTTTGTTATTACTCTGCTTTTGTGTCACAAGTTGAACCTAAAAATGCAAAGGAGGCATTACTCGATGAGCATTGCTTCTTATCAATGCAAGATGAATTAAATCAATTCAGGAGAAATGAGGTTTGAGACCTTGTCCCCCCTCCGCGAGATCGTCGAGTAATCGACACCCTATGGGTATTTAGAAATAAACTTGATGAAACGGAGTTATAACACGTAACAAAGCGCGGCTTGTAGCGCAAGGCTATAACCAAGAGGAAGGAATCGACTATGAGGAAACTTATGCGCCGGTTGCTCGACTCGAGGCTATACGCCTTTTACTTGCTTATGCTTGCACCAAGAACTTCAAATTATTCCAAATGGATGTTAAAAGTGCCTTCCTTAATGGATATATAAATGAAGAGGTTTATGTTGCCCAACCTCCGGGTTTTGAATCCCATGAATATCCTGATCACGTCTACAAACTTAAACGTGTTTTGTACGGACTTAAACAAGCCCCTAGGGCTTGGTATGAACGTCTAAGAAAATTTTTACTTGATCAAGGGTATTCAAGAGGGAAGGTTGACACAACCCTCTTTATTAAACGTCAAGGAAAACATTTAATATTGGTACAAATTTATGTTGACAATATTATTTTTGGGTCTACTAACATGACCTTGGTCAAGGAGTTTTCTAGTTTGATGCAAGGGGAGTTTGAAATGAGCATGATGAGGGAGCTTAACTATTTCCTCGGATTGCAAATCAAATAACTCAAAGAGGGCACATTCGTGAGTCAAACGAAATATTGCCTTGAGCTTCTCAAACGTTTCGACATGCTAAACTGCAAAGCAATAGATACTCCAATGCCTACTTGTGCCAATATTGATCGTGACGAAAATGGTAAGGATGTAGAGGTAAAGAAGTATCGAGGTATGATTGGATCTCTTCTTTATCTTACCGTATCACGACCCGACATTATGTTCAGTGTATGCATGTGTGCGAGGTATCAAGCACGTCCCAAGGAATCCCACTTAAAAGCAGTTAAGCGCATACTTCGATACCTCTCCGGTACTCCAAAGTATGGGATGTGGTATTCCAAAGGTAGTGCTTGTTCCTTGGTTGGTTATTCTGATTCCGACTTTGCTGGGTGCAAGTTGGATAGGAAAAGTACTAGTGGGACGTGTCACCTTTTCGCAAATTCCTTGGTTAGTTGGCATAGCAAGAAACAGGTTTCGGTTGCTTTGTCAACAGCCGAGGCGGAATACGTTGCCGCAGGCAGTTGTTATGCTCAAGTCTTATGGCTTAAACAACAATTGCTTGATTTCAATTTAAAACTTGAGCATATTCCCATTTTGTGCGATAACATCAGTGCAATAAACCTGATTAAGAACCTCGTATTACATTCACGCACCAAGCATATCAAAATACGCCATCATTTTCTTAGGGATCATGTAGAGAAAGGTGATGTGATCTTTGAGCATGTTGATACTAAAAATCAACTTGCTGACATTTTTACAAAACCGTTAGCCACTGAGCCTTTCTTTCACATCCGTAGGGAACTTGGCATTCTCGATATCTCGGATCGTGTTTGATAATCCTTTAAGATAGTGATCTTCACATATATACATGCTTGTTTATTCTTTTAACAAACAATGCAAAGAGATATTTAGTTATATGTGAGGGCTCTCATCGTCAATAGTGATCAAGGTAATATCGTTCCGATTCATAGATGTTTAACATATTTTGTGCCATGTTAACTACTTTAAACTTGATGTTTATTACATTTTGTGCATATATTGTTAACTTGGATGCTTGTTCTATGTGTGTGCATGTTTATTTATCTTATTTTGGAACATTTGTATGCAAAATTTCAATTTCTCCATTTTTGACTTGGATGAGTCGACCGAAAGATGGCATGGGTCGACTCATGAGCTGAAGCATTTTTTAAGGGAAGCAATCGGGTTAGCTCACACTTACAAAACCTAGAGCTTGGGTCGGTGCATATCAAAATTTTAAAACTTTTTTCAAAACCTAGCAATCTTGCGCCGACGCACCCTCTCCTTGGGTCGACGCACACCTGACGCACTCAGAATCCCTTTATTTGGGAATACGTGCGCCGACCTAATGTTTCCACTCTTCATTACATACCTTCATTACACTTTATTTCTTGTTCATTGCATGTTAAACATAGTAGATTTTATGGTCTTCTTCTCTCTATCTCTTCCATCAAACTCCATAAAACACCCATTAAACTCCATCAAATTCCCATTAAAACCCACAAAAATAAAAAACCCACAAAGTGTGAATATTCAAGGTTTTAAGAACAAGGGTTTCACAAGGTTTCTGGCAGCAATATCATCATCCTCCTTCAACCATCGCGCATTGTTCATCTTCTTCATCACCTTCATAAAAAATGGCTTCCCGACGCACAACCGGTAAACGAACAACTAGAGCTTCATCTGCCGGAACTTCTTCAACACCGGTAACCATTAACTCTTTACTCTTTGATGAACTGTCTGGTCCTTTTGAGGTAGAGTTTAGTCATCGTGTTGTTATTCCACAACATGGTTTCTATGTTTTGATAGGTCCAGACTACAAAGTTCCTGAGATAACTGAAATGCTTAGTGTTCAGAATTTTAGTGAGTTCCTTGAATGTGATGATCAGTTTAATAGCGATTTGATTCGATTATTCTATTGTGGAATTAAGGGAAGATTTAAGGGTGCTGAGTTTTCGTTTTCTATGAATAATGTACGTCATCCTGTAAACAATGAGTTATATAATACTTTGTTTCATATGGATACTGATGAAAATCTCCCCAAAGTAACCGACACCAAGTTGGTTCGAAACTATGAGTTTAAATCCGCTCTGAATTCTATGTTGCGTGAACTATATCCGGACGATGTTGTGGCAAGTGAATTCTTTCTGAAAAATGTTACCTCCGGTCATTTGAAATTTGTTAACTGAGTTCTACAGTGGATTGTTGCTCGTATTTTGAGACCTAAGAAAGGCGGGTACTCAAGAGTTAAGAAGGCCGAAGTTCATCTCATTTATATACTGAAGAATCAAATCAAAATCAACTGGCCATACTATTTTTCATATAGGATGTTTGTTACCCGCGACTCCACCAAAAGTCTGGCTTTAGGTTATGCATCCTGCATTCAGAACATTTTGAACAAGGCTGGCACTTCGGTTCCAAATATTCCTTACATCCAGATTTCATCCGAACATCAATTTCAACCAAAAACCCTCACCATGATGGGTTACATTTGGGATTCTGTTATGAATGAGTTCAAGCACACAGATTAACTCATCCTTTTCCACATGAACCTGAAGAACCTAACCATGACGAAGGAAATGATGATGAAGACAATTAAGATATGGATATGCAAGAGGAAGACAACGAAGCATGAATGAGCTATCAACCTGAAGATAATTCTGATAATCAGGGCTGGGGAGATTGGCAAAACAACTGTTGGACTGCTCTTGGAGATGCATATGTTCCTCCCACCTATGGCGTGGAGTATGATTGGCAGCAATCTGATTATTCTGCACCTCAGCATGATTTCCAGGCATCTGAAGAGATTCTGGCAAGGTTGAACCAGATGAATCTTCAACATCAAGAATTCCAAGCATTGCAAGAAAGCTGTTACAATGCTCAGGAAGAAAGCCTTACAAACTTATCCAACCAAGTCTCGGCTCACATCACTAACTTCAACAGGTTTGTTGACGCCTCTATGACTCGCTTCACCCAAATGGACGAGAATTTGACTCAACAGAATCAAAATCTTGCAAACAGTCTTGGCATGCTTAATCGCTCGCTAATCGAACTTAACTTGCACCTAGAGGATCTGCCACCACCAGGCCAATACCATGGGGGAAGAGGTCATCCATCTAGGGGGAGGAGACCATAGAGATTAGTGCATCATATTACTTATGTTTTGCATTTATGTTCTGCTGTTTGGATTGCATGTTCTTTCCTGTTGTTTTGACTTTGAACTTTGTTTCAGTTTGATTTGGTTCTTTGTTTTGAACTATGGCATGAATTGTCTTTGCTTCGTATGTTCCATATTTATCCGTTTTAAAATTTTACATTAACTGTATCATATGTGGATGCGTGTTAGTGTTGGCTATTGCAAATATGTGGATTTATCCTTACTTGTTATAGTGTTAGTCTTTTGACCACCTTCTTATCTTATTTTTGATGTTGACAAAGGGGGAGAAGGATAGCAAGCAGAAATTAATCAAGAAATTAACCAAGTGTTAAAGACAGGGGGAGTTGTTCGTTCTCAAATTACAAATCAAGAGAAAGCTAGACAATGTTGCCATCATCAAAAAGGGGGAGTATGTGAGGGCTAAGGTCTTTCATCTATCTCGATTTTAATGATGTCAACAAATATGCTAAGTATTAGATTGTAATTTGAGTGGTATCACTTCATTTGTTCGTCAAATTGCACCTAATCATCGTTGTTCATGCGTCTAAACATATAGGACTTTGTCTTACCCATAAATACATGTGCATGATCATTATATTAGTGTCTAGTATGTTTGTCCGGGTCTGGGTCAGTTAATATGTGCAGAAAAATACATTTCTTGAAAAATGCAAGTGATGCGCCGACCTATCCTAAGCATGAGTCGACTCATGCTTGTTAGAACAAAGTTTATGGAAAGGGCGGGAAAGCGCACGCTGACCCCTGCAGTCTGTGGGTCGACGCATGATTCTGAGAATTTGAAAATAGGCAAAAATTGCATACTTGCGTCGACGCAAGATGCCAATAGGTCGACGAATAATTTTGAAACTTGCATAGTAATCTTCACGGGTCAGCGCACGCCGACCCTCATTAAAGAATGGGTCGACCCAAACACGCCTGAACTGGTTTTTTTCACTTAAATTTTTCTGTTATTTCTGTTACAAGTTTTTGTGGGTCAAATCATTCTCTATAAATAGTATGGTCATCTCCTTTTCCAAAATAACAAGAAACGTGAAAATATATACCAATTTTTCTCTTCATCTTCATCTTCATCCTTGAGTCAACCAACAATTACACATAATCATTTTTGCTTGTGTTGTCCATTATTTTGAAGTGATAACATTCAGAATTAGGAAGTGTGTGATCTTCATTTCTGTTTGAGAATTGGTAGGTGTTTCTTGAATAAAACCCTAGGTTTTATCCTCCAAGAATCAAGGTGATTTTGGGGGTTTTTGCACCAACCGTTTCGTTCTACAGGGATTCAGCCGTGCGAAGGTAACCGAAGAACAGAGTCTTCTTTCGGTTTAGTAGCTACAGTCGGAGGATCGTAGAAGAAAGGTTTGGGGATCGAATTGCGGAGAATTAAAGTCGGCCGAGTGAAGGTAACTGAAGAACGGAGGTTTCTTGCAGTCTAGTAGCGTGGGACGGTGACTTGTTCAACTGAATTCGTGGCACTTGATTCGTCTTGAATCAAGGGAAGAGAAGGCTTTGCATCAACGATCAAAGACGTTTGGGAGTTTGGATGTTCATAGTTCTTCTCTTGTAATAAATAATTTGCAACAGCTATATATATATATATATATATATATATATATATATATATATATATATATATATATATACATATATATCTCAATTCCAATTGTGGAATTGGGGGCAGAGGTACCCAAAGCGAGGACGATTGGGGAACTGCCTAATCAAATCTTGTTTGTTCTCTCTTTCCCTTAACTCTTTACGTTTAATATCATTCAAACTTGCGAAGTTTCAATTTATCGAAATTTCTGAGGTAGTGTGATCTTAAGCTGATATACTGTTTTTGTTAAATTGATACAATTCCTTGAATTGTATCTTGGAGCAGCTTGACATTACATTCATTGAAATTCTGCACTTAGTGTGTTTACGCACATCAAGTGTTTGATAATTTGTTTCAAAGCAAAATCGAACGTATTTGCAATTTATTGTTTGTCAATTGATCTTGTTGGAGTGGATTAAACATCAAGCAAGTGATACTGTGTTGATTGCGTTTTAAATTGTGTTAATCAAACTGAATTTTTCACATCCTTAATTAATTCCTAATATTGTCGTGCATATCCGATCCTTTTAGTAGAAGGTTCGTTGTAGACGTGTGATTCAGTGGTTGCTTCCGTTAAACATTTTAAACCAAATTTTTGGTAACCATTTGCGTGTAAAACTCAAGGGATCTATTCAACCCCCTTCTAGATCCATAACCATCGTCTAACAAATAATATATTTGAAAACCAATTGAAAAATCAGAAAAATAAAAAAGAACTAGGGCGAGGAGGATTTGAACCCTAGTTCTTGTAGGCATAAGTACTCAGGGGTGCGCAGGTTTAACCACTGGGGTGGTGAAACATCCGTGTATCAAACCACACCCATTAATTGATAAGGTTGAAATTGACCTAGTGACCTGAGCACAAAGGCGCCATGTCCATGGCTGGCTAGGTAAAACTCAGGTTTTGGTCATTTGCAAGAAGGGTTCTATCTCACTCATTTCTCCATGAAATTGGATGAAATAAAAATGAAACTTTCCTAAAATTTCATGGGGAATCCAATGGTGGTGTTAGTTTTTTCTAAGGATGTCTCTATTTTAAAACCCGATAGCGAATCCTAAAATGACATGTTTTTGCAAGTTCTATCCCAAGTCTTTATAAAGCCAACAATAGCACTCAAATATAGTTCAAACACAACAAGTATGACATATAAGACATGTTCATGATCAAGGAACATCAAAGCAAATCATATTTCACAAAGTTCCAAGTTTTATGGAGCTTACCTCTTTTAGTTCACTAGCCAACTTCCAAATGCCTTGTTACAGAAATGAAATGACACTTGAGACACCTCCAATAGACCTCTAGGGAGCTTCTTGAATGCTTGAAACCAAAGGAAAACCTCTTAGACAAAATCTCACTTCTTCTTGCAAAATTGGCAAAAGTGACCAAAATGGAACTTTGGCAAAATGGAGTTACAGTTGAGAAACTATTATTGGAATAGTTTAAGGATGTTATTTAGAGTGTGTTTGAAGTGTTGGATGGTTTGGAAATGAACAGAATCAAGACATGGCTTAGAAAATGCAAAAAAAAGTCAAAAAATGAGGTTTTGACAGTTGACTTTTGGATTTTGGTGTTTGGAGAGAAATATGAAGGTTTGGACACCTTCAAGGGATGATTTGTGATGTGTTTGGAGGGTTGTTTGAGTGGTTTAAGCTCTGGTTTTGAAAATTCGAATCTCACTCTTTGAAAGTTTGAAATTTTGAAGTGAAAGAGGAAGAATGAGAAAATAAGTGTTTTGATTGTTTTGCTGTGTTTTGAATTATCAAATGTGGTCTCTATTTATAGGGGAACAAGTTTGTTTTGGAGGAATAGTGTTGGTTTGAAGGTTGAACTCAATGTTCAATGGTTTTGGAAATGCATCATTACTTCCAACTCAAGGTACCTTATCTCTTTCATGAGCCTAGCTCTTCTTTTGACCAATTCCACATTCTGCAGAGGTGTTTATTGTTATTTAAGAGTGCATCTTGACTGATGATAGTGGTTTCTTTGACAATGCATTATTCCACATAAATGCCTCTTGAATTCAAGGCTTAAAGTGATGATGTCTCATCATTTCAAAGGGATTCCTCTTGACTTAGTGGCTCTATCTTGCAGGTTTTGGATGATTCATTCAAATTTTTGTTGAATGAGCATTGTGTGATCATCACACTTGGACTCAAGAAATCGTGCACCACAAGTATTTCCAAATTTGCCTTACCAAAACAGTTGTATCAAGGCATTTTGTGTACTCCATATCTCCTTACTTAAATGGAATTAGATTGTGTTCTTGGACATTTTCGAAAGCTGGTATATCATACTTCAACTTTGATGTTTGCATTTGGTCTTGATTCATCTTGGATCATGGAGAAAAATAGCCTCAAAGTTGGCCAAAACACAAAACAGATTCTGTCCAAAAAATTTCTAAGTATCAAAGTTCAAAAAGTGTGGAAACCCTAACTTCATGGCTTCATATCTCAAGATCTATGCACTTTTTAGGAATCCACCCTAAGTGACAAAGTTGTAGCATGTAACAAGCTCTTCAATTTGATCTTTGGATCAAGGAAAATGGTTACTTGGTTTGGAAGTTATGACCTTGCAAAGTAGGGCAAAAATCATTATTTTTCCATGACTTGGAAAAATTTTAAGTTTTCTAAGGTTGTCCTTTTTACAAGTAGTCTCACTTTTCTTGATTTTTATTGATCAATCATGATCCAAATCACATATTAACATTGTTCTTGGCTTGAAGAGACCATGTTTAACCAAAAACTCCAAAAGTCAAACTTGATTTTGACCACAGTTGACTTTTTGTATCAGATGAACTTTGATTTTTGTGATCCTTTATGAAATCAAACCCTTGGGATAAATTAAACGTCATGGATGGATTCCAAAGGTGTTTTTGAGTGTCTTGAATCATGTCCCAATTTTTGAGATCATGCCTTGCTCAAAAGTCAAAGGTACAATTGACTTTTTATTAAAACCCTAGTTTGTGGCCCAGATAAATTTGAATCTTTGCATTGTTTATGAATCAAGTTCTTTGAATCAATCCAATCATATGAATGGACTAATATGAGGCATTTGATGTCCTTGAAACGTATCTTGAGGTCTTGGATCATGCCTAGATGAAAAATTCACTTTGGAGGCCCTAATCAACCAAAACCCTAATTGGTGCACCAGATGAACTTGGGGCTTCTAATTGGTATTTTGCACCGTCTGCGCAACATCTTGTAACGCAGCAGCAATCGCATCATCATTTCTTCCAACCATATTATTCAACACCAACAATACAGGTTAGAAGAAATACATGACTATATTCACTCTATAGTCAGACTCTACTACAACACTGGTCAGACGGACCAACCGGACTCTAATACCAATTGTAACACCCTACTCTCCCCGTTCATTAAATAAATAAATAAAAGAAAATAGTTGGCAAAAAAATCAGAGTTACACACGTAGGATGCCACATCACGTAAAATCTCGAGAAGTATCAAGTCACTTCATGTCTTTATTCAATATAAAAATAAATTACTTAAACAACATAATATTCAAGTAGTTCAGCACTAAGGCTCCAACTACATCAAACTCCACAAAATTCGTGGTTCAACATTATTAAACAAAAACAAGATACATAACAAATGAAAAACAACATAAAGAATAACAAAACCCCATCCTTCCCGTGTTACATATCAGAGCGACTCCTAAGACTCGATCAATAGCAACACATGCTCCAAGCATTACTCAAGTACCTGATTATTTATACTCCCCGAGGAGCAAGAACAACAACAAAAAAGGGGTGAGAATTACATTCAATAATTATACAGTGAAAATCACATGCTAAGGAGTAGTATTCACACAATTCACACCAATCAAACAATCATAACGCACATACAAGTGCCACATCAACATTTAACATGTTCAACCCACATTCAATCATACATATATGCAATACGACTCTAATGACACGACACCATGATGCGGTACCAACACAATCCATACGGTTCACTCTTTGAACCTGATTCCTGTCAGAATCCGGATAAATCGTATACGTTCCTCTGAACTACAACTTATCTTCAATCGACTTCCACATGGAGTCTGGACAGGACTAGGCACTCATCATGGATTCCCACCTAGGCTCATCTCCACATGACACAACATGAATGCATGACATATCATTATGCATAATATAATTATCATTAATGCATAACATACGATCCATAATGATCACACGTGAGCCACATACTCACCGTAATTCTCTCTGGAATTACCACCGCCCCCCAAGACTGTCCACCTCACAACAATTTTAGCAACACAAGCATCCATCACACATCATAAAGAAAGCCACACAAAAATTCGATGTTTTTGAAATTCTGGCATAGCAGATAGAAGATGTCCTAACACATGTCAAGACATTGTTCTGCATAATTATTAAATAAGGAGCAGAACAACAAACTGATATCCAGAATATCAATTAACTGCAGAAAGACAGATGTTTCAACATCTATTCCAACATGTTAATCAAAACTGAACTGTAAATTACAGAATGATAACCCAGTTCGGTGCAAATCACCTACATCTGGGGGCATACCAAGCCAGGAAGAAGAATCCACTATCAGTAGTATAATTTTAGGTAAACAACCGTTGGTTTACAGTAAACACCCACGTTTACCTATCACTGCCCAATGAAATCTCTATCTAAGAACTCCATCCTAGATATGAGAAACCCATCTCACACCCTAAATCACAACCTGTGATTATCTAACAGTTACAACAATTGTATCATCCTATTGAAAGACACCCCTTTCAATACAAAGTTCAGTCAAGCATCCTTAACTAACAAGTTAACTTGGATTTGCTTAAAAACTTCATCCAAGAATAATACACGATTCATTACCTACGGTTTTCATAATCTGTACAAGTACCTATGTCTACCACAATGTATCAAATCGATACAGAGGGAGACTTACAAGATAAACCTACGACTCTCAAAACCTAAACCCTACTTTACAAAATAGGATTCCTAAGTCTATGTCGTTCTCTATCTCTTTTCTGGCTAGGTCTTGATCTTTTTTTATAGCCTTCTGCTGCGTTGGACTTCAAATCTTCTGCTTATCGATCCCTTGATCCACTGCTATAATCATTCCTTAATTCTTGCACCAGATTTAGAACCTGTTATATTTGTTGAATAATGATGTTAGGATATTTTATTCAATATATTTGTCTGTAACATTCTTCATTAAGTTTAAACCAAAATTTATTCAAACCTCAGGAGCTTTCAATCTCCCCCTTTTGACAAATTTTGGCTAAAACTTCTTTTGAACAATAAACACAGGGTGCTCCTTACCCTAAGTGACGGTTATGATTGGAATACTGATGTGACTCCAATCATGTTGGTGTACATAAAGAAAAGGATGACATACAATCCCCTATGACATATAATCCCCATTTCCCATGAATCTATACTTCCTCACTTGGAGGGGAAGAATTTTGCAACTGAAGCAACCAAACACCAACATGGGTAACTCAGAACACAGGGCACGACTGTGTTCATAACTCAGTTCATAGGACACGAAAGAAGGACTCAAAACATATGGGAAACCTAAGACTCAGTCAGAATGTCATAACATTCTGTCCAACATCCTTGCAAACTAACTGCAAGGACAGACTCAACCCTTGTACTTTTCTCCCCCTTTTTAGCCAAAAATTGACAAACATGTCCAAGAGAGACCCATACCCAAACCGAGCAAACCCAAAAGCGGATAAACCCCAAGAGAACCCAGTACAACAGAAAAGACAACTTGTGACAAGATGAGGACGAGAACACCCTTTATATACAAGAGGGTTTTTCTTAGGATGTAACGAACCATTGGACATAACACATGTCCATTCAATGTGAGCATTAAATGAAAGTGTGTATCTTCATAGACACAAGTGCACCGGCCAAGTCGCATTTGACTGTTTCTTCCTTTTAACACGGACTATTCAAGGAATGTGCATTTACCAAAACACATGTTTAACACGCGTTCCCTAAGATACATTTTCTCCACCGTCCAACACAATTAATAAGAAGACAGACATACATCCTAACCAATGTTCTGACATTTTGTCAGACTTTGTTTAGTCATTCTTGTAACATCTATTCAATCCCTTTCAACCAGAAGACCAAGAGTAACTGACCAAGATGTTTAGACATTTCTTCAAACATCTCTCAATTAGCAGCAAAGACTCTCAAAAGACCTTATCTGCTTCTACAGAGAAAAATAAATTCTCTCAGAAATAAGCAATGACTCCTGGAATACTCCCAAGATACTTGTAGCACTTCTAATACAATCCATTGACGCCAGTGACAGAATCAGAACAACCTAATAAGTTCACCTCGAACTTAACTAGTAGAGCAATGTCACGATATCTCGTCTGACATATCATTCTCAACTGAGGCAATATATCACAAACTGCTTGAAACCACAAACAATCTTGATATCCAATATGCACTGCTACAACAATATATCCATAACAGAAGTCTAACTCCCCCTGTCGTAGATAACCAGTGCTTATTTGCAAGAAGAACACCCAGAATGAATGAAAAACATAAGACGTATCTTCATGTCTTCAAGAGCGTACCCTCTGTTCAACACACCTGCTAAACGCATTCACCTAATGCTTGATCCTCAAGCACTCCATGTACCACACTAGTACATTCAACAGACAGAAGTTCTCCCCTATCTTTCTCAAATGATGCTTCTTCAGCAAAAAACACCTCAAAATCACCACATGATATCCCATGACAACTTCATGATCATATAGTGAGAGTACCAGGAACGCATCCTTGTACCATAACCAACAAACTCTTGAATTGAGACCAAAACATCATTGATCCCTCTCGTCCATAAACTAACCATACACCATATAAATTCCTCCTGAATTCTCATGTATATATATTCTTGTTCCCTGAGATACAACCCAATTGAACTGGAATGCTCACATTCCTCAAAGAGACATACAGAGCCCCTTAGTTTTCTAGCTCGCCCCGATGTTCTTCACACTTGAAGGACATCAAACACATGCTCCAGAAATCCTAAGCTTTTTTGCTCAACAAGCACCAAACTTATCCACTTCTATCTAGTATGAATTGTAGCAGAAGAAACCACCTCTCCACAAGTATTCTGACTTCAGCAAGAGTCAGTATTCTAGATAAACACCCCATGATCCAAGACAGTCTTAAATCTATCATTCTCCCATATGATAAGATAGAACACTTCTAATTCAACTAGTGAATATCAGCTACCATATTCTGAACACATCAGAATCCAGACCTTCATGCAATCAACCCATGATTCACTTCAGTTTGATACCTCATTCACATCAGACTTCCAAGACAGTCCTTTACTCATCATTCTCCCGTATGACAAGATAAATACTTTTTAGACACGATGTGAGTGTCAAGTTCCACACACAGAACTTAGAATCCTACTCCAAGGATAACCCACCCAGATGATGTTCTAACATCAGTTAGGATATCCTTCACTTATCACAGACACCAACCAACATGGTTCTTGATATGCTCCACCACTGGACTTACTACTGCATAGTAATCCAACTGAAGATCTTCAAACAACATTGCGCCACCAGCTTAATGAATAAGAACTCCAGACCACCACAGAGAGAAATAAACTCTCATTTACCAAAAGAAGGTAATCTTCCATAATCAACTTAGAACTTCTACGACAAGCTCCAAGATAAAACTGAACTAGAACCTTTTTAAGTCTTTATCCAACTACCCTTCTGCCCAAGAGTAATTAGTTCCAAGCACCATGCTTGAATGCACAATAAAGATCAACCAAATGCCACTGTTTGGTTAATCTTAGTTTTTCTTCAGAGTTTCAGAACATCTTCTGATCCACCAATGAAACCTAAACTTCAAGTCACATAGTCCACTTACTCCAGAGCAAGCTATCCTGGATCCACCTAGCCTTAGACATGTAACATCTTCTCTTTCTTACAGCTCCCACAAACTGCATGAGATAGACCTTTTTGAAGCGTTAATTCCATTTATTTTTGAGAAGATCAACTTATCTTACGATGATGCACCACAACATCAACTAAGACCCTGAAGTTTCTGCTTGATGTCATGACATCTGATTAGATATCCAGCTGAGGAATTCAGCCCTTCCTTCAGCCACTTAGAAAAACCTCCTCCCTATAACAGAACAAGAGTTCCATTTTCTCATAGACATAATTCAACAACCAAATTTGAGTAGACAACCTCCATCCTGCTTAATCATATCACAGGTATTTAATTCAAGCTCACACCTTAATGAATATCTACTTCACAACTCCAAAGAACTCAAACGTGCCAAGTCTGATTCTTCAGAAGAGAAGTAGTAATAGACTACACCACAGCTATACCGAAAGAATGCCACTTTCCTTAAGTAGAGCAATCTACAGAAAGTCAGAGATAACTGCCACTTATCCTAGACCTCCAAGATGAGCAAGATCACATGCTCCTATGTACCTAGATCAGAAATAAACTGACCTAAGTTGTGCCATCACTAGCACCATATTTTGGACAAGTATCTTGCCAAGACACTTTCCAGATAAGCATTAGATGCTTCTAGTAACAAATGGAACACACCTACTACACTCCAATACTCCTAGATCAGAAATAAACTGATCCAAGAAATATTCATCGAGATTGTGATGTCTTCTTCTTCATCTTCAACAACACCATTATCTAGACCAGTTTCTTGCCAAGAAACTCTCCTGAGATCAGATGCTTTTACCACACCAGACTGAAGCAGATTCTTAGGTCAACACCCAATAGATCCAAAAGCGTATGCAGTACCCCTCCCATGATTATGCACAAACTCTGATGAAGAGATGTTTCAACATCTTGTTGAACATTAGAAATCTTTAACTTCAAATACAAGGATAATCAATTAAATACTTGTGAATATCACAAATAGTAATTGATCTTAAATCCTTGTTTAATAACCCTGTGTCACTGTTGAAGCCATACTTCAACAGATCACTCCATGAACACTTACTAAGTATTCAATTTTTGCAAGTATCTTCCTTGACAAACAAAGTGTTGAGATACCAAGGCTGCCACCCTTGACTCAAGTAACTAAGATTCTCTCTGAACAAACCCTATTTACCTCAACAGTTCTGAAATCTCCATTCAGATTGGATCCATCCTTAGGATTAAGAAAGATGAATCATTCCTTACACTTTTGGAAGGTGAAAATAAACCACCTCCAAATTCTTCAAGTTTATGTTTCACAGAAACACACTCTAGTCAAAAGAGTAACTAGAACATTCCAGATGCACAAACGAGATGCCTTTATGAGCAGACTTGAGAGAATTCTCAAGTGTCTTTAACAACTTAGCCGAACAATAATTTATCAAACTCCTAGAGCAAGAACTTGATAAACTTAATCTCAACTCCCCTTCTCTTCAACTGACTTCAAGATACACAATGGAACCAAGCTTCTAAGTACTAAGTCACCATAACAGACATCTTCCAACAACTCTCTCTATTCCATCGCTCCTAACTTTGGAATGAAACGATGCAAATATCTTTAAATATAGAAGCCGACGATTAAGATCTTCCACCATCTGTCTTCAGTAACAACTCCAAAATCCCATAAATACCAGAGTTCTTCCATTAGAAGCATATGCAGCGGAACCACCAAGGAACAAATTCATCATGCCCTAATAAGATGTCAGAACATCTTATAAGACACCCCAATAAGAGAACTAGCCACTTCTCCTGCAGTTGTTGTAGAACCTCCTCAGAAACATGAATAACTACTAAGTTATTACCTTCGATCCAGAACATGCATCCCATCCATTAATACCCGTGAGTATGTCTGAGTGAATGATCTGATCTCCAAAACTCCTCCTTGTTTAAAATGCCAGAAAATATCTCCCAAAGATCTCATCCAGAAACAGACAGGATGCCTGCCGCTCTGATACCAATTGAAATTCTGGCATAGCAGATAACAGATGTCCTAACACATGTCAAGACATTGTTCTGCATAATTATTAAACAAGGAACATAACAGCAAACTGATATCCAAAATATCAATTAACTGCAGAAAGACAGATGTTTCAACATCTGTTCCAACATGTTAATCAAAACTGAACTGTAAATTGCAGAATGATAAACAACACAAAATATGATAACCCAGTTCGGTGCAAATCACCTACATCTGGGGGCATACCAAGCCAGGAAGAAGAATCCACTATTAGTAGTATAGTTTTATGTAAACAACCGATGGTTTACAGTAAACACCCAGATTTACCTATCACTACCCAATGAAATCTTTATCTAAAAACTCCATCCTAGATACGAGAAACCCATCTCACTCCCTAAATCACAACCTGTGATTATCTAACAGTTACAACAACTGTATCATCTTATTGAAAGACACCCCTTTCAATACAAAGTTCAGTCAAGCGTCCTTGACTAACAAGTTTACTTGGATTTGCTTAAAAGCTTCATCCAAAAACAATACACGATTCATTACCTACGGGTTTTTGAATCTGTACAAGTACCTATGTCTACCACAATGTATCAAATTGATACAAAGGGAGACTTACAAGAGAAACCTACGACTCTGAATACCTAAATCCTACTTTACAAAATAGGATTCCTAAGTCTATTTCGTTCTCTCTCTCTCTCTTTTTTGGTTAGGTCTTGATCTTCTTTTATAGCCTTCTGCTGCGTTGGGCTTCAAATCTTCTATTTATCGATCCCCTGATCCACTGCTATAATCATTCCTTGATTCTTGCACCAGATTTAGAACCTGATATATTTGTCGAATCAGGATGTAGGACATTTATTCGACATCTTTGTCTACAACATTCTTCATTAAGTTTTAACCAAAATTTAGTCAAACCTCAAGAGCTTTCAGTTTTACCATATTTACTACCTTTAACGGTTCCCCTGTGTCCAATTACATCATATTAATCTTATGAACCAAGAGGAATTGCATCGCACGCGAAATCGGGAAAGAAATAGCAAAAAATAGAAAAATTCCAACACAGGCCTGCCCATATGCGTATGACCCTGCTCCATACGCGTATGGCCTCATTTCCTCGCCCCAGTCTTGCGTATGCTACGCGTAAGGCCCCAGATGCCCAACCCTCATACGCCTATTTCCACATGCCTTACACGTATGACCAGAGGCGATTTCTTCCTCAAAACCCTAAGGCACTTCCCATACGAGTAATGGCTACACCATACGCGTACCGTCCACTCCCTTACGCATCCCATACGCGTATCAGTAGAAGGTCGTGATGGCCATGAGGACATGACACGTATCGTAAGCGTAAGCCCTTGGGAACGTCCCCATACGCGTATGGCCCTCTGGCATACGCGTATGGCCAGTCTGCACAGAGAAAAACCAGTTTTCGTATCAGTGCGGTTTTCCCCCATTGGAGCACTTTTAAGCTCCTATTTCTGACCCAAAACAACATCAATACCAGTATAATCTTGAAGTCTCTACTCTACTTCATTAATCAATCATTTTATCAAAGTTTTCTATAGTTTGGAACCCATTTTCGTCATCTCCCAAAAACCTATAATTTCTAGATCTGTTCTCATGGTAAAACGTAGCAACAACACACAAATTACACGAATTTCACATCAGAACATTACACCAAACACAATTTTACAACAACAATTACACATACATGGAATCAAACAAGAAAGAAAAAGAATGCGCATGGAAATACACAGAAATCCTAAGAGGGAAAAGAACCCTCACTACCCTCTCATGTTCTAGTCACCATTAATGAACCCATTCTCCCCCTTACCTTAATTCCAAGCTTGGGCTCTCTAACAATGGTGGAACCTTGATCTTCTATCTTGCCCTAGCTCTACTTCTTTCTTCTCTCGTTTCTCTTTTCAGGTGTAACTGATACTGAACCTCTTTCCCCACTTCTCTCTAATTATGGTTTATTTTCTCTAATAATAATAATAGTAATAATAATAATAATAATAATAATAATGGAATATCTCATCATTTATGTAATTATTATTACAATATTATTCTAATTAATTCATTACACTAAGCGCTCACACCCACCCTTATACACATACCCTCAACTAAACCAATGCCAAAATAATTACACGAATAAAAATCACAAAATGACTAAATATTTAAATGGGGTGGTACAATCAACCATTGATTTCTAAGGGAAAATCATCAAAGCATGACCTCTAATCTCAAAGCATAAAGTCTCAAGTATCATTCAACTTCATTTTAATTAAAGATATCTCAAGATTGGATGGCTTGTTTCTCAAGAAATTTCCAAGGTTCATGTGTTTATTTACATGCCTTCATCAATAAGTTTTATCAAGCCATGGCATGCTTCATCAAAGGACAATCAAGATTACATCATTTAGAGTCCATATGATTATCAATGTGCTTTGAAATGCAAGAAAAGTCCAAGGATGCAAGTTTGTTCAAGGAGGTTTGACCAAAAAGTCAACATTTTAAGCCTAAAAGTTTAAACCTTTGCAACTTCTTCATACTTCAATATTTTTGAATTCTTCTTTGGGAAAATGACTCATATTGACACCCCCTCCAACTTCTCTTCATAAGTCAAGAGCCAATTGTTCTTGGAAAACCATCAAAAGTTTGAAGACATTATAGGTCATCTTGTGGAGTTAGAAAATTTTGGCCTAAGTTCAAGCTTGGCACGCCTAACTTCCAAAGATCATAACTCCTTCAATATTCAACTTTTATATGCGCTTCTTTTTCCAAATATCCCTATTGATGTCCTATACACCTTTGCTTTAGAGGTCTAACATCAATTCATGCTCTAAGGACCTTAAATCTTGAAGGTTATTTGTGCACAAAACTAGGTCATGACATATTTGACCTAATGCTTGACCTAATATTCAAGGCCATAACCTCAACTTTCACCTCATGCCATTTTCACCTCAAGCATCCTCTTAGATTGGTTCCCTTTTCATTGTGTTATAATCCATGAATAGATCATTTGGCTCAAAGAAAATCAAAGAATGCACGAGTAGATTGTATTTGGCCTAGCTATGAACATGGCTGCCTGAAACTAAAATTGTCCATGACCAAAATTTGCAAATTCACTAAAATATCCAAATCAAGTCATTGTATGCACATGTTTTGTCCATGATGATGATAAGTGATAGTTTATGATGCAAAACGACCCAAAATTGGAAGCATTCCGCTGCGTTTTGGCTGACTTCATGATCAAGGATTGTCACACTTTGCTTGCTCATAATTTCACACGAATTCAAGCTAATTCTCACACGTATGAGTTTCATTCTCTTTATTTATAAATAGAAGGCTCATTTGCACTTAAAACCAAACTTAGAAAGCCCCTAGAAACCCCGCTCAAGCTCACACTTCCCTCTGAAATTTTGTGATTTCGTTCTCAATTTTTGAGCTATTTCAACCTTATTTCTTGATTCCATTAGCTTAATCGTACTTCTTTGAAGCTTCTGCAACAAGAATCAAGCTCTAAGACTCCTTGAATCATGCTGACTAGATCCACCTTGCAAGCTTTTCTGATCACGTTTGGACAAGGTAGTTTGAGGCTCCATTTTCACTCAAACAAGTTACCACAATGTAGCCTAATCTTCCCTAAACGTTTCCCCTAACTTATCTGGTGTTGATTATTCTTGTTTGGCATTTAATTTTATTTTTCGTGCTTTCTTATTTCATTGTATTTCTCTGAAATTCTCCATGCTCACTTTCAGTAAATGAAAATGAAGCATAAGGTTAGATTCGTGATGAGATAACGATCACAATGGTGGTGGTCTTATTCTCTAATGTTACCATTTGTCAAAACTCCGGTGAGGGGTAACCGAAGAAGATAACCAGAGAATAGAAGATGGTCGGAGTTTGTTTTAAGTTTAAAATGGATCACGTGCATTATTTTACTTAATTTCCACCGTGTGCCTTTGATCTGGACCCTCAGATTCGCTTACTTTAGTCAGTCCACGTAGATCTAATGGTCCACGCATTTTAATGATCCACCGTGTTTTTTTACTTAAAATCTACCATACACTGCAAATTTGGACCTTTTATTGCGTATACTTTGGTTAGTCAGCGCAGATTAAAGGGTTGTGGTCTTTTCCAGCTTTTTATTTTATTTTCTCTATTTTCTTTTTCTCATTTAATTTAAAAATAAATCCCTCAACATTTTTCACTCCATTTTTTTTCATATTTTCATAAAATTATTTTCTATTTTTCTGAACTATTTTTCATATTTTTATTTCATCATTTGCTATTTTTCATAATTTTCTTTATTTTTCATGCATTTTAAACAGTTTAAAATTTTTTTTATGCATTTTAAAATTCTCCAAAATTTTATATATGATTCTTGAGTTGTTTCTAACTTGTAGTATTTTTCTTGATCATTTGATTTTAGTTTATATACCTCTTTCTCATTTTCTCATTTATTTTCATTTAAAAATTCATTTAAAAATCATTTTATACACTTTATTAGCTCTTTATTGCGTTTATGATTGGTTTGCTGGTTGTAGCCTTGGATCATAACTTGTTGATCAAGTTTCTCCTCAATTTCAATGGACCTTGGGTGTTGATGAGGTTGGATGAACCTTCATAAATACAAATCTATTATTAAATGAATCATTTTATTCATTTTTGGTGCTTTGTGTTGATGATAGGTTTAGTGCCTTAATCCACCAAGAAAGGTGATTGAAATTTATGATGAAGTGATATTGAGTATTGATTCAATTTGGTCCTCTCTTCATCTTCCTTCTCTTTCTTTTTTCCTTTTGTTTTTCTCTTGATCAATTGGACGATGTGTTGTCCATCTTGTTCACGAGGTTTGGATTGATGCTTGATGAACTTTCATCATTTCAAATCTACCATTTGATTGATCATTGATCATTGGAGGTACTTTGGATTGATGCATACGTTTTTTCTAAGTGTCATGAAAGATTGATTGATGTAATGGACCAATCTCATTGCCTTAGTGCTTGATCCCTCCTTGGTTTTGATTTGTGCTACATGTTTTAGGAGTATGATCTCTATCATATCTCTAACATGTATGGTACATAAATTGTTACTGACTGGCCTCCCATAGTATGATCTTCCTTATAGATTATGCTACGATTGCTTAACATAACGCTAAATTTGTCCCGAATCAGATTATTAATTCTAACACTTATATTAACCATATAATTGTGCTAACATTTATTTTTGTGCCATTTACTTTTATGCACCTTTATTTTTATGTCATTTACTTCCTTGCTCTTTATATATATTGCTTTATTGTTATCATTACATATCATATTGCCCTTGTTTATGTTTATGCCTTTTTCCTTTTGTTCACTTGGACTTTTGTTTTTCCTTTTAAGACATTAATAAAGGTTAAACCACTAAAAGACTTAATGTTTCCATTGGACTATTGGCTATTATCCATTGCTTGGATGTTGGACTTATGGACTTAGAATTAGGTTCTCGATCCTATGCTTTGGAGTTGTGACTTGAGACATTGGAACTTATCTGGTACCTTGACCTTGAGTTAACTTTTAGAAGACTTGGTTGTGTTACCTCATCTTTGACTCTGGCTTAAGTTCTTCTTTATCTGATACTTAGTTATTTCTTTGCTTACTTGGTTGCTTGTTGCTTATCCAAAGGATGAGAGTATTGACTTACATCAAAAGCTTGCTCTTGGTTAGATCTTCCCTTCCTTGGATTTTACTTTGTGCATTAGGGTAGTCTCTTCATCTCCTTCCCTTCTTAAATTCTTAAAATCCTCTCCTTTTTTCAAAACCTTCTTATTTTTAAACGGGAACCACTTTCTCAATAAACCTTGACTTTGTCAAGTGATTTTTAAACTCTTTTTCTTGAATATATGCTAATTCATCTTAAGCATATCAAGACCATTTCAAAAGACTTAAAAAAAATACACAACTCATTCAAACCATTTTGTTCCCTTTGTGCACTTTTCCTTTTAAAACGTTTTCTTACGATTTAGACATGAGTCATTTTCATAGTTGAGATGTAATTCTCCTATCCCCATAGTGATGCAAAGGTCCATTTTCATATACTTGTGGGTGACTAGTTGAGTTTTCTCCTTAAAATGACAACTTGTCTTGCCATTTAAAATCAATCAAACAAATCTCTTTTGTTATTTTTACCACGAACTACGAGGTTTTGATCCTCCATTGCACTTTGTGGGTACGTAGGCACAAGGCTCAGGAAGTCTTGTCAAACACAAAAGTCCTATAAAATGATTCTCTTCTCATCTCCTCAATCTTTTGCAAACAACATCTTTTATGCCAAACATAGATTCTCAAGAGGTTCCTATAGAGTACTATAGATGTTTTGGGCGCTAACACCTTCCTATTGCATAACCAACCTCATTACCCCCGTCTCTGTTTTTATTAGTTTTGTTTTAAAACTTCTGTGGGTTTTGTTCGTTCTTTTACCCATACCTTTGGAAAAATAAAAGTGCGGTGACGACTCTTGCTTTATGAGTTAAGTAAATCAATAGCTTAATCTCAAATTTTCCCACTACAATGCGATCATTAAATGATTTATGACATTGATCTCAAAATCGTTGAATGGAAAACAGAAGCCCATGAATAAGAATAAACATTTATGGAATGGAATGACGCATTCGTCGTATTTACTACATAAACTCTTGTCCTCATCTGGTGGAAAGACCCCTTTAATTGGACGAATGCCCCACCTCGGTAAAGGTGAGGTTTAGGCTACCCTTGCGAGCAAAAGCAGAGACAACCTCTAATGTTTCACACTTCATTCAATCAACTGAGATGTCTCTTTCCACCTTCCAAAGCATGGTTGACGAAGTCTCCATAAATAGAAACTTTGCAAAAAAGTGACTGATATTAATAACTTGGAGTAAACAAGTAACTTCAGACACAAATATAAACTCTCCAATTATAGGGTGTTAACAACAATGGAAATCTATTAAAGCAAAACATAAGCATCAATATCCTAAACATATTCTCACGTAATAAGTCGACGCCTATTGAATTTTATTTTTAGGTCTCGATTACCCCAATTTGTAGATACCATACAGAAGGAGATAAGAGCGACAAAAAAGAGAAAATGAACATTACCTTAAGAGTGATGAAACTGGAATCTTGTGTAACGAGAAAAAGCAGTACAAGCGAATTTGAAACGTCTAGCTCATTGAAACTCATGATCTTTTACAATAAGGTAAGGTTTGCACTATCAATGGTTCAAATCTCCTTGAAAATCTCTCCAAGCACTCGAGAATCTTAGGTAAAGAGAGCCATCATTATTGATAAAACAGATGATGCACGTCAAGAGCTCATTGTGAAACAACATCCAACACAAGGAATGCATTTAATGTGCCTACTCACAATGTCAATGACATCACATTAAGACTCTTTAATTGCTTCAAATGGCAATCTATCCATGAGTATAATCGACAAAATCCTCTCCTTGTAGGGCAACGACAAAGACTTGAGGGCAATTGTACTAGGCCACCTAGAAGGCCTAATACGAAAAGCCCATAAGCGAATACTAAAGGTACATACACGTGGAACATGTGAACCCTCACTATTAAAGAGAGTATGTCATTTCAAACTCTTATGCATCATACACAGTCCAAATCATTCAAACAGTCCACTACACAGTACAACACACCCACACATGTAGTTTTAACCGCCCCCATTATATACGAGAGAACGCGCGTCATTTCTAAGTAATTCAAACCCATTTTCACTTCATATCACTTCTCATACTCTCATTAACTGATTTAAATGCCAGAGTGCTAACATTGCAGGTAAAGTCCATGCCACCGCACCAGGAGTCAAAAACACTATTCCTTGCATTAACTCCACATAATAACGGCTCACCAACAATTCTTATTCCATTGCAGAATAATCATCAATTTTAACTTTAACAACAACTAAATGCTAAGGTTTTCAATATTTTACATGAATGAATATATTTTTAGTAAAAAGAATGAGATAATATTAAAAGAATATTACTTAATATTTTTACTAAAATGATAAATAATATGTAACACATACAAATAGTCAAATGTGAAACTTAATATGAAAAAAAAATTTATATAAAGAAATATTTTCATATAATATATATAAACTTATATACTTAAAATGAAAAATGATTAATAAGGAATAAATAATTTAAAATAATTTATCGGCCTCTCTAGTCAACATGTAAATTAAAATGATACCATTAAATAAAATACAATCGATTAAAATTTATTTAAATTCTTGACTACCAAGTTTTAAACTATTACTTTTACTTAAAATTAGAATTAATTAAGAATAAATAATTTATAATATTAGTTTATTAGTCTATGTAGTCAACATAAAATTAAAAGTTATACCATTAAATTAAATACAATCAAGATTCATTGACTTAAAATTCTTACTTTTACTTAAAATTGGAATAGTCTATTAAAATATGCTCCAATTTTCATTAAAATTTTTATGTTAAAATTGAAATACTTAAAGTTTGTCAAAATTCTTACCTTTATTTAAAATTGGAATACTATATTAAAATTTTCATTTAAAAATAAAATTCTAAAATTTAAATATGCTCTGAATTTTTAAAAATTATTTTATTATATTAAAATATGGACTCACTTTATTCATTAGTATAGTTATTTTTTTGGTCAAGTCATTAGTATAATAAATTTTATTGACAGTCAAATATTATCATTTTCATAAACATAATAATCATAAATATAATTAAAAAAATTAACATTAAATGCAATATATATATATATATATATATATATATATATATATATATATATATATATATAATATTGTCAGAAGTTAGAGGGAAGTGAACGTGCACTATTTGAAACACAGATCTGGATCCATTCAAACTAGACACACAAACACACATAAACACTTTCACTTGTTTTTTTCATCATTCATTGTTTTTTTTACTTTGTTTCAAAACACACACACAAAAAAAACTATTCAAGGGTTAGGATCTAGTACTACTACTATATAGAAACAGAAATTGTCTCTGTTTTGTGTTTTGTGTTATGTATGTTTATGTGTCTAGTGAGAGAAAAATTAGGGTAGAGAGAGAAATTGAAAGAGAGAGAAAGAGAGAAAAGGCTTTTGAATAGGACAAACTTTCAACTTCACTACTTACATACACCCTCCGTCTCATATTATAAGCAAAAGTTACTTTTTAGATACATTGAATAATTAATGTAACTGGTATATATATAGACTAAATACATTAATTATTCAATGTATCTAAAAAGTAACTTTTGCTTATAATATGGGACGGAGTAGTACACTACTACACACACTCTCCTCACAACACAACTCCATAAAACACAAACCATAGCAAGAGAGTAGAGCATAATCAACTGTGGTTTTAGTTTTGGTTTTGGTTTTTGTTTTGTTTAAAAGTTGACCCTTTATTGTATGTGTGAAGTATGAAGATAGTTTCAGAACTCAGAAGAAAGTAACCAAGAGAAAGATTTATGCTTTCATAGGTAAGACTGTGATTTCTGCACAGAACTGGGTTTCAATTTTGATTTGGAAAAAAGGGTTTGTTTTTAATCATTATAAAACTATATAAAAATTAGATTTTTATTCCTCTTTCTCTCTCTACTCTTTGCTACTTTTGAACTTATTTCAAAACCCAATTTTTTGTATGTGTTTTTTTGTTTGATTTACTACACGAGAATACTCTTTTTAAGCACTTTACTTTTCTTTGTTTTTTTCTCCTTTAACTTGCTTTTTTGCCTAATCTTTTGCAGGAACATGAGAAAGAAACACTTTGGTTTTGGTTTTGGTTGGTAGGTAGGGTTTTTGTGTGTGGTTAAGGGAAAAAAACACAAACTTTTCTTGAGTAAGATAGTTACAAATAGAGAGATATACTTGAAAAAATTGAATTTTTAGTTTTGGGTTTTCTTAGTTTTTTGTTTTTTGAAAGAAACTATGGATGGTTATGAAGCTACTAGGATTGTTTTTCAAAGGATCCAAACCATGGACCCTGAAAACGCTTCAAAAATAATGGGTTTACTTCTTCTTCAAGACCATGGTGAGAAAGAGATGATTAGATTAGCTTTTGGTCCAGAATCACTTCTTCATTCAGTGATTTTCAAAGCTAGAAATGAGTTAGGATTAGCTTTGAACTCTCCTTCAGCAACACCTCAATCACCTTCACCTTTTTCCTCGAGCAATCCTGTTCCAATTTCAAGACAAAACTCAAACTCATCTAGGGTCTTAAACAGTGGCATGACTCTTCCTTTGAATCTCAGTATACCAAATCCAAATTCATCTTGGGCAGATGATTCTAGTTCCATGAACGCTTCTTCGCCTTTTTACGGAAATGGAGGAGTTTCTGACTCAATTGATGAGTTTCAGCTTCAAGACCAGCTCTCTTTTCTTAACGACGGAACATCGTCGCCTTCGCTGAAGAATTCGGATTTGTTTTACTCTCAGTCAGAGCTATCTTCTAGTCCTGGTGGTGGTGGAAGTGTTGGTAATGGTAATGGAAATGGTGTTGACCCTTCGTTTTTTCCTTATGGTTATGGAGGTTCGGTTCATCGAAGAAGCTGTTCGGTGAATGATGCTTGTTTGGTTTCTGAGGATCCGAATTCTGGCTTAGGCTGGAAGCCATGTCTTTACTATGCTAGAGGCTACTGTAAGAATGGAACTAGCTGTAGGTTTCTTCACGGCGGTTTCGGAGATGGCGGTGAAGGTGCTGTTGGTTCTCCTAGTAAGATTGAGATGATGGATCAGTGTCATGAACAGCTTCTTAGATCTAAGTCTCTTCAGCAACAACGACTCGCTGCCATGGCTACTTCATCTTTTCCTTACTCACCTAAGAGCTTGAGTTTGCTTCTTCAGCAGCAACAAAGTGATTCTCATAGGTATCATAAACTTTTAACTTAAAACACAAGTATTGTTTTTATTTGAAATTTCGGTTGCGCTGTGATTTTGTTAAACACTTGAATGTTAAATATGAATGATATTGCAGAGCTGCTGCTGCAGCACTCATGATGAATGAAGATTTGCAGAAATTTGGAAGGTCGAGGTTAGAAAGAAATGATTTTTCTTTGAACAATATCGGAATGATGAATCCGGCTTCCAGGCAGATATACTTGACTTTTCCGGCTGATAGTACTTTTAGAGAGGAAGATGTTTCGAACTACTTCAGGTTCTTTTTTCAATCTTTTATCTTAATGAATTGAATTATTCGCGCATGCTTAGATTTACAATGAGTTTGCGAAGTTCCACAGTGTAGTTAATTGCGATTATGCATTTCATATGTCTTCAATTACTTTTGTTGCAGTATTTACGGACCAGTTCAAGATGTGAGGATTCCGTATCAGCAAAAAAGGATGTTTGGATTTGTCACGTTTGTTTATCCTGAGACGGTGAAACTCATTTTGGCCAAGGGAAATCCACATTTTGTTTGTGATGCTCGAGTGCTTGTTAAGCCTTACAAGGAGAAAGGCAAAGTCCCCGACAAGTAACACCTCCTTATCCTTGTCTTTTTACACTGTCGATCAATATTCGATGTATGCGATGAAGCTGTGCTGAGATTTTTCGTGTAATTTGCAGAAAGCAGCTACAAATGGATAGAGGAGACTTTTCTCCTTGTGGTACACCTACTGGACTAAATGGCGGAGATCCGTTTGATCTTCAAGCTGGTAAGTTGATAACTACGAAACACAATCGCTAAACACGACAACACAGACACGCCGACACCAGTAATAATTTTAAAATATGAAATTATTGAATGTAACCGCATGTGAGTGTTGTGTTGGTACCAAACACATGTCAGACACCAGACACACTTACAATCAGACACGGAACACCAGACACATTTGCAATCTGAAGTGTCTGTGTTTTAGTTATGTTAGTTGCAATTCTTTAACATGCACGTGTTTTAGTTATGTTAGCCGCAATTCTTTAACATGCACGGTGTCTTCGAATTTCTTAGGGGGGAGAATGTACTACAATACTCAAGACATTCTCTGGAGGAGGAAGTTAGAGGAACAAGCTGAACTTCAACATGCTCTTGAGCTTCAAAGTAGACGACTCATGAGTCTTCAACTTCTCGATATCAAAAAGCAACACCACCGTGCACTTTCCTCCGGAAGTCCAATTCCTTCACCAACTCAATCTCCTAACATGTTAAATCAAAACTTCGCATTTTCATCTTTCCACAGCAGCTCAGAAAGCCAAGAGGGTATAATACTAACAACTCTTTCCACCTTTTTGCATTTTATATCAATTCTATTATAAACTTGTCTTCATTTTATGTTGTTTGGTATTATCAGAGAACGGTTCGGGATCGGGGTCGGGTTCGGGGTCTGTTAGCACTGCATCAATTCCGGTTGATCAGCAAGTAAACACTGTCAATGGAGGAGAAGGAGAGAATGGAAATAGTGACACAAGTGGCAAACAAACCAAAACTCATGAAGATAGTGATTTACAAGAATGGTATAAAACTTTTTTTCTCTCATTTAGAATAATAACCAAAAAAGGGTACAATAATAGCAAGTTGTTGCATATATCACCTTTATTTTTTTTTTGCATCAAATTCCTCTTTTAGTCCATGCTAAAAGTCTCATGCATTTATTCCTCACTTCCAAAACCAAACATTGAAATCTCTGACATTGATTGCTGTCTTTTAAAGGTTATGTATCTAAATTTATGTTACATAAATAAATGCAGCTTGGAGCATAATCTCCCTGATAGCCCTTTTGCTTCCCCTACTAAAGCTATTGGTGACTACATGGCTGCCTTCAACAATGGACCTAATGAGGCCATTGATTCAGATGCCTCAGCTTCGTCTGCCAACTCCAAATTAAGTACTAACACAGTTCTTCCACCGACGTCTCCTCTTGACATCGGGCCTTTCACATCCTATAACTGCCAAATACCTAGGTACCGAATCATTACATTTAGACCTAATATTTTAAAAATCAAACCAGACATTTCAACCATAGTTTGAGCCATTCAAAATAGTTGAACTGGCTCGGACATCTTGATGGTTTGATGTCTGGTTTGATTTTTCAAACATTAATTTCGGACTATGGACTATTAGCATATTTAAACCGATGATATTGTTTTCGCAACTTAGGTTCACTTCTAGCCATGGAACCATCGGAATGATCGCGGGAACCGGTGGACCAATTGGCATTTAGTATTTAATTTTCTCGGGTCCAGGTAACTTATAAGCGAGATACATTAATTATTCAATGAATTATACAGTTATACAATTACAAAAGCCAGATACATCATTCATTTTGGTTGAATATTTTGACAGGGAGAGAAACATGAAAACAAAAAAAATCTTGTAGAGAATCAATCAGCACCGTTGAAGGCATCACAGCATCAATAGCATCAATGATGAATACTATACTCTAATTACTTCCATACAAAATGCATACATCAAAAGCAGTTCAGTAAAGGAAGTGGGACATGCATTCACTTTCTTTTCTCCTTATATCATAATTATTATCATTATTATTATTGTACTATTTTCATTTCTAATTTTCTCTAGTATTTTGTACTCAACCACATGTTATTAAAAAAAAAATAGTAGCAGAAAAAAATCAAGAGAGTGAATAGTAAGTAGTAGCAGTAGTACTAGTAACAACAACTTGGTTTTTAGTTTTATATTAGAAGGGTAATGAAGTCTTCTTATAGCTGAAGCTGATTATAGAGAAAGAAAATTGTTGTATAACTACTACTTCAGAAGTGATTAAGGAGAAGTGAAAAAGTTAATTATGATTATTGTTATTATTATTATAATTAGGCTTAGCTGTGTTGAGTTTGAAAAAGAAGATTTGTAGTAGTTTATGTTGTTGCATTGATGGGTTGTACTTGTATAATTAGTTGTAACACATTTATCAAACCTAGGCCACCACCAAGACACAAAAGTGAAAGATTTTTAGAAAAAGTTAAAGCAGAAAGCAAAAGTGATTATGACTATTTGGTCTCTTTCCCTTCATCCCTCACCTCTTTTGTTTTTTCCATCTCTCTCTCCCATTTTCTTATGCTTTACTTTACAAATGAAGTTTCTTCATATTTTTCTTCATTATTTGGAAAATTCTATTCTCTAGAATCCTAGCAAAATTTTAATCCTATTTTAATTTCAATCATATGAAAAAAAAATAGAGTATAATTGAACTTTGTATCGCTATTTTTATAATAAAGACTAAAAATTCATACATACAATTAGAATACAACTGCGAGTATTAGGGTTTGAATTCAAATAATATCGTCCAAATCAAGTCACCAGAGTTAGGATTTGCGGATGAAGTATTATTATTTTTAAATTGACTAATATTTAAACATGCACTATTGATGTAATTATTATACAATTAAAAAAAAATATTATATTGAAAAGAATAAAAAAACATGATGATGATTTATTTTATTTTAATATATAAAATCAATATAAAAGGAGAATTTGTGATAGTTCACCATGCAATAATTTTAAACTTTTGAATATAAAAATTGGTGGGAGGTGGGGGTGGGGCAATAATGTCATTTAAATGACACCATTATTAGAGAGAGAAACAAGAGAGAGAGAGAAAGAGGGGTCCACCCAATGCGCACACACATCTTCACATGGGTAATGCTGACACTGCAAGTGGGCCTTATGGTAATTTAAATAACGCCAGGTTGTGTGTAGGGTCCACCCATGTGAGTGAGTGATCCCACTTTCTCTCTCTAAAAAAACTCTGTTTCCCTAGCCTTTACTTTCTCTCTCTCTCTCTGACATGAAAGGACATGCAAAAATCTATATAAAAGTAGATTTAGATGCCCACACGTATGACAAAAGTTCACAGATTTTCGAATATTTTGGGCTTTGTAACTGTGCCCTTGTGAATATTGTGTCACATATAAAATACACACTCTCGTGAATTACTGTGCTGTTATTTATTTATTTACTTATTTTTTATTTTTTTTTGACCTTTTTCCAAAGCTAGTTTTAACTGCTATGTTATTGGAAAAATATTTGTATTAACTATTGCGCTTGAAAGTTGAAATTGTTTTAAAATATGATAAAGAAAATGACTCCTCGTGGATAAGCACAAGCCGTTATGGTTATGAGTTTTGATTTCATGTGATTGGGAATTAGTGAGTCAAAGAATATAGATCTAGATTAAAAATGTAATCCACGTCAATCGGAGTCATGATTTAATTATCATACATTATTAAAAAAAAATAGTAATAACATTGTTTTTATTTAATTCAAATTAACTCATAATATTACTAAATAAATACATAAATACATTTAGGAGGATATACTCTCTTGCCAAAACATGAGCATTATTACTAATTTGGCGGTTAGTATAGACAACTTTGAAGATGTTGTGTTTCTTTAGAATATCTTTGTAATCATCAAAAGTAGAGTTATATTCAAATCTATTATAATTTTTCTTTTTGACACAACTAATCTATAAGTTAAATGATGAATATCGTCAACTATTCTTTTACAATCTAGCTCGAAAATGACATTTGTAAGATTTGTTCTCACAATCCATTGCATTATACAAATCCCAAGACCATTACATCACATATACACAATTCAATATTAGAGCAAGTTCGTTGTTGAAATGTGATACCATCTACATTATATTTGAAAGAATGAGAGGGGAAAAGTGTCCATTGAATACTTGATGGAGGATTTAAGTAATTTGATTCTTTTGAGCATGTCTCCATAAGCTAAGCATATTTGTTGTTCGAGTAGTTCATATTCAACAAAATCATATTTGTCATCCAAAGCTTTAAATTCCTCTTTTTCCAAATACTCAATGTTATCATAGAAAATATGGATGCTTGATCATCGTTAAAATGACTTAAAACATGAAAAAAAAACATCATAAAAGCCATCGACTGAGGGTAAAGTTACCCAAATACCCCACGTTTTAAAAAATTTCCCAAACTGCCTCAGTTAGGGCAAAGCTTTGTACATTGTCGCCAAATGAAATGGCGACACCCCTTTAAGGCTATAACCCTGTCGCCAATTGTATTGGCGACTCCCTTTTGCCTTTGTACAGAGTCGCCAATTGCACTGACAACTTGATAAGCAAGAGAGTCGCCAATACAATTGGCGACAGGGTTGTAGCCTTAAAGGGGTGTCGCCATTTCATTTGGCGACAATGTACAAAATCTTGCCCTAACTGGGACAGTTTGGGAAATTTTTTGAAACGTGGGGTATTTGAAGAATTTTTTCAAAAATGTGGGGTATTTGGGTAAAAATTTCTCGACTGAGACATTAAGTTATGTAAGGGCAACCAAAGACAGACATCATACATTATTATGGCAAACAAGGAAAAAATGCTAAGTGCTCTTAGTATCTCGACCATTACAAACACAAGATAGGGGACAATCTACACTTTTTATTTTCGGGAGATTCTCACATTGTGGGAAACAATTCCTTCCCAGTCTCCACAAAAGGTTTTGACAAATGTTTCCAATTATTTGAGACTTTTAAATCATCTCTATTGATTTAATGCTCTGCACACAGACTCTATACCCATTTTTGACACTATACTCACTTATACTATCAAACCTACATATGATTCCGTTTGGCTGATCTAATATCAAAAAATGGATCTTTAAAGTTTCATTCACATGTCTATGGACAAAGAGAGATCTAATAAGTGGTTCATTCTAATTATCTATAATGAGATCTATAAGTTGATTTACAGTTATATAATGGGAATAGGTAGGAAAGGGTGTGTGAACCCAAGAAATACCCTCACCATGAAGCCAATCATCTGACCAAATGTGAATAGAAGAACCGTCGCCAATCTTCCAAGGATGTCATTCCTCCAACACTATCCAAGAAGTCTTGATACTACGCCAAATATAGTTTGGATTATGACCAACAATCGAACCCAAGACGTTTCCTTGAGAAAAATATTTTGCTTTGAAGACTTAAGATTGAACCATGGAGATCACGAAAAACGTATGCCTCCCCATTCTTTATGCATGGTCAATTTTTCCCAACTAACCCCATATTACCTTTTTTGCCACCTTTATTCGAACCCTATAAAAAGACTTCATCATCTTCTGAATATCTTGTTCAATAGAATGAGGTAGAAGATACGCACTTATGCAGTATGTTGGAATAACTTGCACCATATATTTAAGAAGAACTTCTCTTTCTGCTTGTGAGAGCATTTTACTACTCCACATGTTAATACGCTTCCAAAACCTATCCTTGATGTAATGAAATATGACCTCCTTGCTTCTTCCAATCATGGAAGGAGTACCCAAATACTTTTTCATGTAAATACAAGATCAAACACCAAGACTATATGAGATCCTGATTCTATCTGCTTCTGGGCATGATGAAATAAATCTATGTTTTGTACATGTTTATACTTTGCTCTGAAACATTACCATAAGTATCTAAAAGATCACATATCACCCTTATTTCCTTATCATCCTCATGTTTTTTTTCTTTTCGGTTTTGGAGTTTCCACGTTATGTTCTTATGTTGGGATTGTGTTCTTTTTTTTTTCTCTCTATATGCGTTGCTTTGGTCTTTCCCAACAACTGAAATCAGAACTTTTGGTTTGATCCCGAGATAAGCGTTCTTAGTATGTTCTGTGGTTGTAGTTTTGTCTGATCTTCCACATCAGAAAAGAAGGGTAGTGTTTTGAAAGAGTTGTTGAGCTCTAGTAAAAAATTTTCCTGTGCAGTTTGCGCTAGAGAAATTTGATGGAAGAATTTTTTGTTGACTTGTGGAAAGTTCAAGTCAAAGATGTGTTGATACAATCAAGATTACACATGATGCAAGATTATGTCGGTGGTTGAAGAGCTTCCTACCAATAAGGAAGTTGCACCATAATGTTTAAACCTGATTTTAGACAATGTGAAATTCTTGGAGTGGTTTAACTTCAAGTGAAATTTATTCTTCATGATAAAGTATATGATTGTTGGTGAAGACAATGTGAAATTCTTGAAGTGGTTTATCTTCGAGTGAAATATATTCTTCATGAGAGAGTATGATAGGTTTTAAAACTATAATTGTCGGTGAAGACAACGTGAAAATTCTTGGAGTGGTGTAGCTTTAAGTGACTATACTCTTTATGGTGGAGTATGATTTTTGATAAAGACAATGAAAGTTTATGTATTATTTTCAATCAAGGTGGAGATTGTTGGGGTTGGTTGAAAATATACACGTTGATACTTTTTATGGTGGAGTATGATTGTCGGTGAAGACAATGAAAACTTATGTATTATTTTTAATCATGGTGGAGATTGTTCGGGTTGGTTTAAAATATATATATTGAAGAATCGCTTAGTTTTGTGAAGGAAGAGGTAGTCTAAAGCTATTCAAGTTCTTCATTCTAAGATGCACCAGTCAAAAGTACTTTAAGCTTATATTTGACTTTCTTTATTCTCTTATACTCTTGTATTAGAGTGTTGTAAGATGTAGTTAAATATTTGTTTTGGCGGGTGTGAATGTATTGGAGGTCTGGGTTAATTGAGAGTATATTATGTGTTGTAATAATTTTCACTAAGTGTTATTCTCTAGTTGTCTATTAACAACGTACGTGATTTTTTTCTTCTAATTTTAGAGTTTTCAAGTTATGTTATTGTGATCCTTTTTTTTTCTCTATTCTTTATTTGTTTTTTTCCAACATATCTAATTATAAATTAGTTTATTTTCAATTAATTTTTCATTTAAAATTAATTTTATTCACTGCATGATCAAATATAAGCTCAACTATATTAAGTTGTACTATGTATATTTTGAAATTGTATCTTATTAGTAATTTTTTTATTCTTATACTAGCGGGTTACCCGTGCTATCGCACGAGTTCTATCTGTATTCACATGCTACGTTGCGAAAATTACTTGTCAATCCTGTAATTTTTTTTTAAAGATTTTAAATTTTTTACAGCGTAATCAATCTAATAGGTCGATAAATATAACAACAATAGTACTTATAAATTACAAAATACAAAATTAATACTTCTTATAGATATAATATATGAACATTAAAATGACCAGTCTACAACACGTGTCATGTATGTATTTACACGCTATGTTGTGAAAAACAATTATCAATCGTTAAATCTTTGCAGTCTCAAAAACCTTAATAGTAGATCTAATATAATAAATTTATTAATCCACTAAAAATTTTACATAACATAAAAAAAAAAACTAATGAAAAAAATAATTTCATAATAAAAATGTCAAATGTAATAAATTATAATATATTCAAATTAAATGAATTTAGACTAAATTTAAAAATGGAATCAATTATAATAAATAAGTAATATAACTTGATTAAATAAATTATAATAATTAAATAAAAATCATTTAATTTAAAAAAGAAAAATGATACATTGCAAGTTATGGGCAGAATAAAATATGGGCCCATTTTTCATAACCCAATTTACATGATTATAGGCCTAAAACCAAAACACACAGCATAACACTTGACATCAGCAAAGGTTTTTTTTCTTCGTTTTACACTTTCCCAAATCTGCATGATTCTTCAAGCTTCCGTGAATGACAATGGCTGGAATGAAGCAGACAAATTCAGTGAGGGAGAACGACAACAGGACAGAAACGATGTGGTAAGTATCATATTGTCGTAATTTCGTTCAAAAATCTGAAATTAATTCACGTTTGCGGGTATATTGATGGAAGGAACAATTGATTTGTTGTTGTTCGATAGGGTTATCAAATTTTAGTGTTGAATCGTAACATATTTGTTATAAAAATACCGAGTTATATTGATTATTAGTTATAGAATTTGTTATAGTTTTTGAAAAAGAAAAATTAAAAATTAGGGGTTGTCAACAAACTAGAGACGATTTGTTTGCCTAATAAATATTATATTAAGATTATTGGTTATGTACAGATAACTAACAGTGCGTATTGATTTTTTTAAGCCATGAATATGCAATGAAGGTAATAAAGGAATTGGTGATGGAGATTGGTGGAAGTTCAGCCTTTAACAAAGTTGCGGACAAACGGAAAAAAAGACTAAATCGAAGGACAAAGTTGATGATAGGAGACGAATCAAAGTAACTGAGGCTCCAACTAACACTGTTGTTGTTAAAGAAGAAGATGAAATAATGGAAATATCTCAGGATGAATTTCATTTGGCTAGGAAGGCAACAAATCAGTTGGTATAGTAAATTTTCCAAAGTCTTAATTTTTTTTTTAATTCTATGTTTATTAATTAAAAAAAACCTTTTTATTGTTTATTTATTATAACTCACATAGAAGGTAGTAGCTAAAGGTAAGAAGAAGATGGTTGTAGCTAAAGATAAGGCGAAGTTGGTTGCAGCTAAAGGTAAGAAGAAGCTATCTATTAAAAAGAAGTCTGTTAAGCAACCGGTTGGAGGTAATGTAATTCGGTTAAAAGGGAGAAAACAATCTGATTTGAAGAAAAAATGTTTCAAATAAAGTATATGAAGAAATGGTAATGGGAAACAAAGTCTATGTTTGGGAAAACATTGTATTATATGTAAAACGTAAAGTCAGAAACGTACTGGTAAGCTTATAAGCATACATTGAGTATTATTTTAGACATTATATATTGCCTCTCATATGTTATTTTTGTTATGTTATATTTTTACAGCATTTTCCTAGAAGTATGGCTAAGCAATGCCTTCGATTTAATCAGAATGATATAAAAGTAGTTGATGTTGAAAGTGATGAGACATTCAAATGGGAAATTCACACGGCTAAACGGGATAATAAACCAAATTGTTATGAGAGGTTTTTTGCTCAAGAGTGGTATGATTATGGGAGAAAGAAAAAAAATCTGTAATGGGGATATATTGGCTTTAAAGATGATGCGTTTTTCCCCGTACCTTTATCTAACAATAAAGAGGTGTTGATGTGCTAGGGTTTTTTATATCAACTTTTTTTTTTGCTTTTCACTGTACCGATGTATGTAGCACGGGTAGCTGCATAACAACACTTTTTGGTTTGTTGAAAGTTAAGAATTGTATAACTTTATCATCTCTAAGTGATTATATATATGCATGAAGGATCATATTGCACATTCCTTTTCATTGAAATTATGCAGTAGAGAAAAAGTTAATTAACCTTAGTATTTACTGCTGTTAAAAAATTGCCTATGCAACTTAATATGATGGTATAAAGTTTTAATGTCCTTGTGATAATCCAGATGGTTTTGGTAAGATGTTGTATGCGGTGTCTTGATTTTGCAGGATTGGGGTTGCAGCTCTCCACCAGTGGCAAGTGCCTTAGATGTTGGTTTTGTGGAAGTTGTGTTCTGGCTGGTGGAGAATCGTACACCACCCGTGAGTGTGTTCTGTGGAAAGCTAATCGTGTTTTGCAGAATCAGTGTGTGCCAATGATAATGGTTTGTTTGGTTGCTACTTTACAGTCTGATTGTGGAGAATTAGCCTGGTGCTTTAGCGGTTACGTTGCAATAGTAGTGCTTTCTATCCTAGGCGTATTTGGATGAATTCTTAAAGTAGTTATTTGGTCAGTCATGCAAAGTCAACTCCAAATTGTTTTGGAATTAATTTCGTGTTCTGTTGAGGTCTGCTAGTAGTATTTGCTTCAGGTGTTTAATGGTTTGAAATAGTTCGTAATTTAAGCATGTTGTTGTTTGGCAGACTTGGCTTGGTGGGTGCCTACATAGTCTTTTGGCAGCCATGTTGGTTTTGCCCTTTTTAAGCCTTATTGGTCTTCGTTGGGAATTGTACTGGTGCTACTCTTGTTGTGCATATCCATTTCAATAAAAAAAAAGTTTATGAGAAAGTCTTCAATATTTATCATTTTTGTAGATTCTGAAGGTTTCCCAAATAAGTTCTAATTACTGAGAAAGTTTTACAACATGATTCTTTCAAACATAAAAATAAAGCTTAAATTGCTTATGACATAGCATGTGTCAAAACGGTATTCAAATGTATTATATGCAAAAAACTGAACACGAAAGTATAGAATTGTGTTGGAACCTAAAATCAAATAAAACTAATATTTAACATAAGAAATACAAAACTTTCCATGATATACATAAGCAATGCAATTTTTTTGACATCCGTTAGCACCAATTCTGCAGCTTAAGGACTATAATACCAAATTTGATGCTTAAGGACTATAATCTGCATAGTATCCAGTGGTTCCTGCAACAATGTTCAAACAATTAATTATAAATGTCATTATTAATATAATAGAAAATTCGGTTATTTAAATAGTATAAATTAATGTTTATAATCAATAACAAAAAAACTATTTTTGTACCATTAATATATAAAGTAAAATGTAAATTTAACTTGTATCAGAATAGTAAAAGATGAAAATTTTACCGACTAACAAAGTGCTTCGAAGACCTCCTTGTACACAACATTTGTAGTAGTCGAACACGGTGCATTGTCCTTGTCATGGATTAGGATTTTTAGCCCACTTTTGCTCTTAACTCTTGAAATAGCAACATACAACTGGCCATGACTAAAAACAGGAGTAGGCAAGTACAATCCAACACTATCAAGTGATTGACCTTGGGATTTATTAATTGTCATTGCATAACAGACAATTATCGGAAATTGTCTCCTTATCAATTTGAATGGCCAAGGTGAATCGGAAGGTGACATAGACATTCGTGGAATGTAAAAAATGTTACCTATGTTCTTTCCAAACATGATTTTTGCTTCTATGACATGATTAGCTAACCTTGTAACAATTAACCTTGTTCCATTGCACAATCCACCAGCCTGGTCCAAATTTATCATTAGCATAATATATGTACCGACCTTCAATTTTATCCTATGATTTGGAATTCCTAATGTTCTTAATTTACTAAGAAATTCAGGAGTTAAAACCTCATAAGCTTCATTATAACTTGTATTTGTTCTATCAATTGAATCCAAACTTAAATACTCTTTCTCTTCTCCTAAAAAAACCGTTTAAAAACAAAACATAAAAACATTAGTAAACTTATTTTGTTGAATGCATTGCTTTATGTGTAAATAGACAAAAGGTAACGGACATTTATCTGGTATCAAATCCAATACATAATGATTGATTTTGTCTACAACTTCAATAGTTGAGGCAAGAATGGCTCTTCCTTGCAAGAATGAAACATCTTGGAAATTTTCCAACAAATTGGGATACGTGCTATCAATAATAGCTCTTATAGGATCATCGAAATTGGAGATTAATAACTCTTGGGGGAATTTCTATATCAACCAACCCATCATTTGGTTCAGAAATCTTACCATCTCCAACTTCCAATATCCATTTTGAGAATTCTGCTAGTTCAGAAGAACTTCTATTATCTCTTCCATGTTGAAGTCTCATATTTTTTGTTAGCTTTAAAACCTTACAATGGTCCCATACATAAGATGAGTTAATCGATGCATGGAAAATTCCAGAATGACCTGCTCTTGGAACAACGGGAAGAATCTGTCTAAAATCTCCTCCGAACACAACCACCTTTCCACAAAAAATTGTATTGTGAAGACCCTTTTTGCTCATAACCCTTTTTTTCGGTGAAGACAATGTGAAATTTTTGAAGTGGTTTATCTTCGAGTGAAATATATTCTTCATGAGAGAGTATGATAGGTTTTAAAACTATGATTGTTGGTGAAGAAAATGTGAAAATTCTTGGAGTGGTGTAGCTTTAAGTGACTATACTCTTTATGGTGGAGTATGATTTTCGATAAAGACAATGAAAGTTTATGTATTATTTTCAATCAAGGTGGAGATTGTTGGGGTTGGTTGAAAATATACACGTTGATACTTTTATGGTGGAGTATGATTGTCGGTGATGACAATGAAAGCTTATGTATTATTTTTAATCATGGTGGAGATTGTTCGGGTTGGTTGAAAATATACATATTGAAGAAGTCCCACATTGCTTAGTTTTGTGAAGGAAGAGGGAGTATAAAGCTATTCAAGTTCTTCATTTCAAGATGCACCAGTCAAAAGTACTTTAAGCTTATATTTGACTTTCTTTATTCTCTTATACTCTTGTATTAGAGTGTTGTAAGATGTAGTTAAATATTTGTTTTGGAGGGTGTGACTATACTGGAGGTCTGGGTTAGTTGAGAGTATATTATGTGTTGTAATAATTTTCACATAGTGTTATTCTCTGGTTGTCTATTAACAACGTACGTGATTTTTTTTCTTCTAATTTTAGACTTTTCAAGTTATGTTATTGTGTTTTGATTGTGATCCTTTTTTTCTCTATTCTTTATTTGTTTTTTCCCAACATATCTAATTATAAATTAGTTTATTTTCAATTAATTTTTCATTTAAAATTAATCTTATTCACTGCATGATCAAATATAAGCTCAACTATATTAAGTTGTACTATGTATATTTTGAAATTGTATCTTATTAGTAATTTTTTTAATCCTTATATTAGATGTTATTTTCTATTTTCAAGACAATATTAATTAAGATTGTGGTGTGATTCGCCCATAATATTTTATTCTTTTTATATTTATTGAGTTATTCAACTTTTAAGACGTTTGGATAAATATTATCATTGTTTTAAAAATTGGACCGGTTATTGAACCGGTGAGGGTATTGGGTCACTGGTTCATTGGTCGAACCACTGGGTATTGGTCGAACCGCATGACTAAACCGGATAACTCGGTTGAATAAACCGGTCACTATAACAAAATTATATAGGTATTAAACTGGTCAAACCAGATGACTCGGTGTCGAAAAAAAATCACTAACACCTAAAAAATTTAAAAATATCATAATTTTACAAGTTTATAATTTAAATTCAAATTTGAATCAATTATAAATTTAAGTCAAATAATTAATTTAAAAATTAAAAAAAAGTATCAATTTCAAATATACATTTATGTTTGTTATCTATATAACATGCATTACCATTTACTTTACGCAACACCTCAACCCAACTAATAAAAACCAATGATATCAATCATATAGGAGAGAAAATAGATTATGTTTAAATTCCACAACCTGTCAAGGTTATAATATTGCAATAGCCTCTATTTATTATATTTAATTGTTGTCACCAATTTTTAAAGAAAATAATATTAACTTTCTCTTATATTTTTATTTTTTCTTTTTTTAAATAATGAAAAATGACGTCGTTTTAATTTAAAAAAAAATATGCATTTGAACCGCCGGTTTTTTAAAACCGCCAGTTTTCCGGTTTTTATCGGTTTACACCGGTTTTGATCGGTTCTCACCGGTTCAATTGCATATCCGATCCAACAATTAAACCAAACTGGTTATCACTCCGGTTCCCGGTTCAACCTGTCCGACCGGCCGGTTCGGTCCGGTTGCACCAGTCAAAAGTACTTTAAGCTTATATTTGACTTTCTTTATTCTCTTATACTCTTGTATTAGAGTGTTGTAAGATGTAGTTAAATATTTGTTTTGGAGGGTGTGAATGTACTGGAGGTCTGAGTTAGTTGAGAATATATTATGTGTTGTAATAATTTTCACATAGTGTTATTCTCTGGTTGTCTATTAACAACGTACGTGATTTTTTTTCTTCTAATTTTAAAGTTTTCAAGTTATGTTATTGTGTTCTAATTGTGATCCTTTTTTTTCTCTATTCTTTATTTGTTTTTTCCCAACATATCTAATTATAAATTAGTTTATTTTCAATTAATTTTTTATTTAAAATTAATTTTATTCACTGCATGATCAAATATAAGCTCAACTATATTAAGTTGTACTATGTATATTTTAAAATTGTATCTTATTAGTAATTTTTTATATTCTTATATTAGATGTTGTTTTCTATTTTCAAGACAATATTAATTAAGATTGTAGTGTAATTCGCCCATAATATTTCATTCTTTTTATATTTATTGAGTTATTCAATTTTTAAGACGTTAGGATATATATCATCACAACACTAAATTTATTATGTTTCACGACTTTGTCGTTGCTTGTTAGACTTATGATTTCTCAATTATGGTTCCTATGATTTCTCAATTATGGTTCCATTTGTATGACTTAAAAGAATTTTTATGTTTATGGAGTATGATTTTCATAGAAGTTGTTAGGCGTCGGTTCATTAATCATTACTTAAGATTGTTAATGACGATTAATTTATTCGTCATTATTTAAGATTGTAAAAATCCACACAAGTTTGTGTATGTTGTTGGTAATTCTTGTGTTGTGTATCTTTTTACTTCTTTCTTTTAGACCAATATTATTGTAGTTGTAATATGTTTAATATGTTTACTACTTTTTGAAGTGTTTGATTAGGTTAGATTTTCTCCTTCAATATTTTGTAAGCTCTTTTAATGTCATATGTTAACATCGAAGTTCATTTTATTTTTTTTTAATTAAAAATGATTTTTATTAATCCTTTAGTTTTTAAAAATATATCATATTAATCATTTTTGTAAAATTAAACAATTCAAAAATTAATTGTTAAATTCGTCTGACGAAAAAGAATAATATAATACGTTTTGAAAAATACGAAATCAAAAAGTTATATATATATATATATATATATATATATATATATATATATATATATATATATATATATATATATATATATATAGAGAGAGAGAGAGAGAGAGAGAGAGAGAGAGAGAGAGAGAGAGAGAGAGAGAGAGAGAGAGAGAGAGAGAGAGAGAGAGAGAGAGAGAGAGAGAGAGAGAGAGAGAGAGAGAGAGAGAGAGAGAGAGAGAGAGAGAGAGAGAGAGAGAGAGAGAGAGAGGGTTGTGTTAATGTTTTTTTCACTTGAAAATGAAAGTTTGAGGGTTTGATTTTGATCTAATGGTTATAAATTGAGTGATTGTGTGGAATTGGAATCTACTAAAGACAATTGTGACATTTAGTTTTGACACGTTGGTTTGAGGTGTAAATTAAATTGCATGATATATATTCTTATATTATTAAATATACTGTTTCTTTAGTGGCGGTGACTAGTGAATGAGTATGTGACCCCTTGTAGGTGACCCTGTTTGGATTTTTGGAAGTCCATGAGCTAGATTTTGTGGATCAAATAGATAATCATGTTGTTGATTTGATGAAGACAATTTTGTTTTCTCATGCCACTTGTGTAGTTTTTTTGCATGTGTTCTTGAGGTGGAATAAGATGATTTTGATTTGTTTGTGGAATAGAAATAGTATAAATGTAATAAAGTTATGATGTAAAAAAAATTGTGAAGGAATTTATTAGATATTTTGATTGCATGTGAAAATTATATGGTGAGTATAGTTGGTATTTATGTTGTATATAATCACTTTTTTTAAGAGTAGTTAGTACTTATCATGCTTTTGGTAAAATTTTCAAAAACATTTGTCTTTATTTGATTGTGGAAATGGGGAAAGTTTTTGTTGAACAATAAGAGTTTTCAGATTTGGACTCACTAGATTTATCTTTATAGGTAGAAAAGTTAGTGAAATTATGAAATAGAAATGACTTGTGACTTATCAATTATGGCGAATTTATCAATAAAAAAAGTGGCATTCTACAAAGATATTTATGTTAGGATAGAGGACTATTTATATTGACTATTTCTTCAAATAAAAAAGTTAATCTAATTAATTTATCATTAAAATTTTAAAATTTTGTAGTGAGTTTAAGACACTTTATATATAGTCTATCTTAAATATTTCAGAAAGATATATTATTTGGTCTAGAATTTTAATTTTTGTCACACCATTATGTTCATTATCTTCGTGCAAATATTTGAAAAAATATTTGAGTGAAAGTAAGAGGATCTCAAATTTAAGAGAAGTCTGAGTTAAAATTTAAGGATAGTATTTAGAAAAGACACTGAACTGAGAGAGTTCACATGAATTTTTCGTGTACTTATGACTATTTGAATTAGTGAATTTCCTTTTTTTTAGGTTATAACCCTTCAAACTTTGTTGACGTTGCATCGAACTAGGTTACAAATTCTCTATGTACTTTATTTGTTATTTGTTTTAAATTGTTCATTGCTTAATTGAAATAATCTCGTCTCCTACATTGTTATAACATTGTGTGAGACAACTTGTTTCTGACCAAACAAAATTTCAATTGGTCAAACCTGTTTTGAATCCATTCTAACGCATTATACAAATCCCAAACATCGCACTCTACTAATTTAAAGTTCATGTGACACTAATTTGTTATATGCATAACAAAACGACCATTACATCTCGCACACACATTTCAATATCAGAGCAAGCTTGTTGTTGAAATGTGGCGCTATCTACATTACATTTGAAAGAACCAAAGGGGAAATGTTTCTAATGAATACTTGATGGAGAATCTAACCTGATTTAAGTAATTTGATTCTTTTGAGCATGTTGTTGGGAGGAAACCCACAATGCAATGGAATAATCCAACAACACAATCTCTTCAAAATATCAAATGCAACCATACAATACAACACAAATTTAGCGGAGAAAAACCTTCGCTAACTGGGAGTAAAAAACCACGAGACCGTAGGCAACTTAAATCTCCACTATAATCAAATAATGAGTACAATTAAAGTTCTCTCTAACACTAGTTAGAGGCATACATCAACATACTCAAGACTTACAATCAATCTCGGAATACAACAAGAAATAAGAGATACAATCATCCAAAACAACCATAAAAACTACACCTCAGAAAATCACTCGACAGAAAGGTCTAGAAAATCAAAATTCGATCTCCACCGTTCAAAATGTACCTCATTGAGCTATGAATAATGTCACCAAAAAATCAAGACGATCCGACGATTGGATTATGAGAAAACTCTGATCTCGTGAAATTGATATGTGCTGAATTGGGGTTGCGAGAATAGTGTTTTCTCTATAAATTTTCTTCCTTTTGTCTCTCACACACTAAATGAATGACCTAATTCTCTTTGTTGGATTGTAACAAAGGCTTACACACATAACCCACAATCATTTGGGTCACTCCAAATAGGAGGGATAGCCCAGCACATGTCTCCATGAGCTAAGCGTATTTGTTGCTCAAGTAATCCATACACTACTACAAAATAGACCTTTCGTAACACCATATTTCAAAGGCCTTTCTGTTAACCGTGGTAATAACTCTTTTTTGAAAGCTTTTTTCTCATGGTATTTACTAAAAGACATTTCACTACAGTCATAGTTGACAACCGTAGTGAAATGTACCTGGAGTGAAATGGTTCGAATCCCAACATCAATAATTTTCCATTTATCGTGACATAATGAACCTGACCTTGTATATCACCACAATTCTTATAATCAATCGTGGTGTAAGGTGCAATCATTTCATCATGGTTCATATTATCAACTGCAGTGAAAGGTGTTACATATTTATATATAAGCAAAATTTTCTCTCGCTTCAATACATAACAACCGTCTCTCTCAAAACAAAACTCTAACATCTCTTTCACTCGTCTCTCTCAAAACAAAATCCTAACATCTCTATTACCCGTCTCTCTTATATGGAAACCTCAAACTTATGCAGTGAACTCATCTTCTTTAAAGGGTTACCTTTGTTGCATCAAATCTTAGCAAATGACTACCTTACAAGTTCACCTTCACAATAGTTTATGTTTCAAAATCTGTTTATGTATTATTGTTTACATTTCAATAGCTTGTTTCATAATGTTTGACATTATGTTTGTTTTGAATTGTAGGTAGGGATGTTGAATGAAAAAACTAACGAGGATGAAGCTAAAGTGAGTGTTGCAAACTTGTGTGAATGACCCATAATGACATCTGTAGCGCGATTTTTGTGGTTTCGAATCACTATCGCTTTGGTACTACAGTTCGATTCATTTTTTATCCTGTTAAGCTGATTAAGGAAGGGAATAGATGTCTCCAATTAACCCTGCTTGCAAACTGAGGTTAAACAGTCAAAACTGTTGGCTTACAGATGCTATCAAAATAGGGGGGGTCTGTCTTTAGGTTATTTGCTTAAGAATACAAGTGTCTGGATTATTTGTGAGGCTTTTGGTTAGGATACTAGACCTGCTTTTCTTTGGTTGATGTATGGAGGTACTGGACTTAGAGCGTTTGATTAGTATGCTCGCTAAGATTTCACAATCTTATTCCTACGTATTCCCGTTTAACGAAACAGGGAAATCAGAGCGATCGTAGTTCGTCCTATTCTATGAGAGGAAAGAGACGTTTTGGTGTCTTGTTTAAAGCTCAAGATTGAAGCTAAAGGTGATTTGTATCTTGTTCAAAGTCCAAGATGTGAAGCTAAAGGGTTTTGACTGAGAGAGAATTTTTCATCTCTAAAGAGGGATTGTTGATTTTTGTGTGCCTTGATCAAAGCACAAAGTTGATGCTAAAAGGTTGATTGATTTAATCGAGGATTCCTTTATACAAAGCCTTATAGGAGGCTAGAAGTTTGACTTTTTCGGTGAAAATGTTCTTTCTATCTTGTACAAAGCCCAAGATTGAGGCTAAAAAGGTTTGACTCAACAAGAGAGTCTTTTACGTGTCTTGTACAAAGCCCAAGACGGAGGCTAAAAGGGGTTTGACTCAACAAGATAGTCTTTTATACTCAACAAGAGAGTGATTTGGTGTCTCGTATGAAGCTCGAGACGGAGGCTAAAAGGAGATTGACTCAACAAGAGAGTCTTTTATACTCAACAAGAGAGTGATTTTCTGTCTCGTATGAAGCCCGAGATTGAGGCTAAAAGGAAGATTGACTCAACAAGAGAGTCTGAAAAGGTTAGCTCCACTAGGGAGAAACATTTGTACAAAGCCCAAGAGGAGGCTGTCTTACTGCTGAGGATTAGATCCGTAGGCAGGTCCAAGTGAGGAATTCTCATGAGAGAGACCGAGTTTCTGCTGGAGATTGATCCAGAGTGATCGGTGTTTTTTCCTATGTTTGTAAGGAACTTGAGAATGTGTTTGAGACTCAAGAGGTTTAGAATGTCCAAGTATAGAGTTTGATCTTTTGTACTATGCCCAAGAGGAGGCACGAGCATTAAGGGATGAGAATCAACCCTAAAATGGCCGGAGTTTTGACACTGGAAATACTGCTCTATCAAAGGATGACTAAGTTCTGTCCTATAACTTTAAGAGGTCGTCAAGGTCCTTGTATTAAGCCCAAGAGAAGGCATGAAAACTTCTAAGAAGCCGAAGGGTCCTTGTACAACGCCCAAAAGGAGGCGGGGATGCTTTTAGGAAGCCAGTGGGTCCCCAAACCAAGAGAAGTTCAAGAAATGCAATTCACCGAGAAGATATCATTCCAGGAAAGTTCGAGGATTTGGAAGAAACTCAAGAGATGCCCTTCACGGAGAAAAGATCATCTCTGGGGAGTTAGAGTTTCTTTGACAATTTCTAAGGGTAACAGTCTGAGAAAAGGTTCACCGAGAATACTGCCTTTCTCTTTGTTCCATATTGTTTAACCCCAAGAGAAGGGAAGACTGTATCTGGAATCCTACGGGGGATCTAGTTTTGTTTGTGTTTAAGAGTGACCAACGAGGCTTTACCTAGTGCTAGACGTAGTTGCCAGGGAAAACTCTAAATAACTATACTAGTATATATACAGTTGATATATGACGAGTATTTAAAAAAAGGTATGGAAGAAGACTTACAGTGAAGCAGCCCCACAATACAGTTATGTATATGAAAGCAGATAAAAGAAAGCGAATAAACACTTACCCGTTGTAGAGCTTCCATGCTTGATGCAAGCTGAAATAGGATCTCTACACAAACTGTGTTCCAGAAGTAATTTGATGACCCCTACAGCTTCACCGAATGTTATGGAGTGGATAACAACCTTTGGAACTCTTTGAAACTCCTTAGATCAAACTGTGGTATCCCAACTGCATAATGGCTAGGTTGAAGAGTGAAATTTTGATGGAGGTGTTTCAGAAGTGGTTTAGGTGTTTGAACATCTCATATACATCATATGTGATGTGTTTGAGAAGTTGGTTTGAGTTGCTTGAGGCTGCAACTCAAAACCCGATAGTGTTTGCTTAAAATGTGGAGTTTTTGGCACTTAAGGAGAGAATGAGAGAAAGCAATGTTATCAGCTGCTTTGGGGTGATTTGAATGATGAAATATGCACTCTATTTATATGCAAAGATGTTGCCCTGAAGTTTCCAGCTCGGGCTCAAGAGATATGCTCTGAATTTTCTTGGTCAATGTTTGGCAAATATCTTCACTCACAAGGAATAGAAGAGCCTCCAAATAACTCAGCTATGGTCTGACACATTTCACATTCTGGAGTCTTCTTATTGGTTGATTACGAAGGCAGCTTGACTGATCATAAAGGGAATGTTGAATATTCACTATTTGCTCATAAATGCACATTGGATTCCAAGCATATTCTCTTTTGGTCATGCTCCCATTGGCTGGCCTTGAACTGAACTGGCAGGTGGTGCAGAGCTTGTAGTCATCAAAGTGAGTGTAGCAGGTCTTATGATCAATTCTCTTTGGATAAGAATCGAGTTCATCAAGTTATGCAACAAAATCTGTTGCAAAACAGCTGCAACAAGGCATGTTTGGTCATGGATTTCTCTTGGCTTAAGTAGAACCAATTCATGCTAATAAGTTCTTTGAATTCTTAGCAACATTTGCAACAATATTGATGTTCACTTTTGGAATTGATTTCACTTGTAACTATGTGAAAAAACCTCACAAGTTTTAGTGTTTTCAACAAAATCTGTCTTGGACAGAAAATTGTCTAAGTGTTGAAAAATGCACTTTTATGTCTTTTAGTGATTTTGATCAAAACATAACTTGAAATCTATGAGGAATTGGAATGAGGTGTAGTTGACACTTTTGAAGTATGCCATGAGAGCTACAAATCCATCTTTGGACCAACCAAAATGGTTGCTTGGATCTCAGGTTATGATCCTTGGAAGTTGGTACCCTAGCCACTTTATTTCATAACTTAGAAAAATTGTAAGTTTTTATGGTTACCCCTTTTACAAGTTATCCTACTTTCTTTGATTTTTCTTGATGAATGATGATTCCAATCACACATTAACATCATTTTAGGGTTAAAGAACCATAAATATGACAAATCTCAAAAAGTCAAACTTTGACTTTTGCGCACAGTTCACTTTTTACCAGATGAATTCAAAACTGTGTGATCCTTTGTGAAATCAAGTCCTTGACCTAAATCAAACTTGATGGATATGTTATGCAGGAGTTATAGGGTGTATTGAATCATGTTCCAAGGTATGGGAACATGCCTTCGCCAATAGTCAAAGGTACAATTGACTTTTTCCCTAAAACTCTAATTGTGTGGTCCAGATGAAATTGAAACTTGTGGATCAAGCTTCTTGGATCAATCCATTGTTTAAAATGGATCAATGTAGTGTGTTAGAGACCCTCAAATCATGTCTTGAGGTCTTGGCTCATGTTTTGTCCCAAAAGTCAACTTAGGGGTGAATTAGGTCAAGAAACCCTAATTCCCGGTTTTTGATAAATGCATCTCCTGAGGCAAAATTGACTTGATGATTGGGTTCATGAGGTCCCTTGGAGTATCTTAAGTTATGCTGGCCCCTGCCCAGAGGAAAATTTCTATTTGGAGGCCCTGGTCGACTAAAACCCTAATTTGGTGATACTGGAGATCTTGAGGCTTAATCTACCCAGAATGTTGCAACCTTGTGCTTGATTCTTGATGTGGGAGTCCTATTGATCCTTTGTGGGTGTTTTAAGAGGTTAGACAAGTTGAAGATCATGTTATTCTTTGATTGATCTTTTGTCTAAGAGCTCTGAGAGGGCTCAAAAACCCTAATTCTGATTGTAGTGAATGCTCACCCATCTTTGGGGAGACTAATGAGGTATGATGGTTCCTCCATATTGTGATAATGATTTTCACAATGATGGGAAATCTCAGTGGTCAAAATTTGGGGTATGACAACATCCATTCAAAATTAACACGAGTTTGCAGCTCCCACTTCAACTTTATCCTCCTTTCATTGTGTATGCCATTATGGGACATATACGTTCCGTAAAACATTCTATGAGTTGATATGTTGTTGTTGTTGTTATTATTATTATTAATAATAAAAGTTGTATGTTGTATGTAGTTTATGCTATGTGTTGATGATTTTGTTGTTTTTAATAAGAGTTGTTTGTTGTATCTTGTATGTTGTTTAAGGTTTGTTGTTGATGAGTGTTGTTATTAATGTTTGCTTAAAATATGATTTTAGTATATCTTATGTGGTTTGAGTGTTTTTCCAACCCCTTAACTAATATATAACTTTTCAGATTGCATTAGAAAATTTTAATATAATAGATAAAGTTATATTATAAAACAAGTTACACGTTCAATTCTAGACAATATTTCTTCAGGCCGTTATCTATATTTTGCTATTTAACCGTTAGAACTTGGCTTAATGCTTCTAGATTTTCAAACGCCTCTTTCTCCATCTCTAATTTTGTTTGCAAAGTAAATAATATTTTTCAAAATGAACTAGAGGTGAAGGAAGGGGAGGTTGAACAACTAGGAGCATTGAGCGAAATGTAGATAACGGGTTAAAGATTTCTTATCTAGCATTGAATGTATAACTTCTACTTCTAATATAACTTAATTTATCATATTATAATGTTCAAGATTAGATTGAAAGGTTATATGTTTAGTGAGCATTGACGAAATAAGCATTTTACATAATTTATAATAATCTCAGTGTATATATCACAACAGTTGTTTAGAACAACCGTTTTTAAATGTTATGCATTAAAGAATATCATAGCAGTTATATAAAGTAACCGTTGTGATAGGTAGTGCACTACATAGCTTATAACCACGGTCGTAGACCATGGTAGAAAGCATCATACTTACAGCCATTTCTTACCTCACAACGGTTGGTCAAGCGTGGTGGTATCCCTTTTCCAACCATTGTGAAATGGATTTTCTGTAGTAGTGATATTCAACAAAATCATATTTTTCATCCCAAAGTTTTAGATTCCTCTTTTTCCAAACTCCATGTTATCATAAAAAACATGAATGTCTGATCATCATTAAAATGACTTAAAACTTGCAAAAAAACATCATAAAAGTCATCGACTGAGACATCAGGTTATGTAAGGGAAACCAAAGAAAAGCTTTCCGATGTATCATACACTATTATGGAAAATAAGGAAAAGATGCCAAGAGTTCTTAATATCTCGACCATAACAAGCACAAGATATGGGACAATCTACAATTTCCCCCGAAGATTCTCTTATTGTGGGAGACAATTCCTTCCCACTTTCCACAAAAAAGTTGTGAATTTTAGTGGGATAGATAGATTCTACAAACATTTCAAGTTTTCTAAGGCTTTTAAATCACCTCTATTGACTAAACGCTATGCACACACACTCTATATCTATTTTTGAAGCTATACTCACTTGTACTATCAAACCACCATATGATTTCATTTGGCTTATTAATCTCACAAAATGGATATTTAAAATTTCAAATTTCATTCACATCTCTATGGACAAAGAGATTTCTAATAAGTGGTTCATTATAATTACCTATAATGAGATCTATAAGTTGATTTACTGTTATATAATAGGAATGGGCACGAAAGGGTGTGTGAACCCGAGAACTACCCTCACCATGAAGCCAATCATCTGGCCAAATGTGAATAGAAAAACCTTTGCCAATCTTTTAAGGATGTTATTCCTCTAACACTATCTAGGAAGTCTTGATACTACGCCAAATATAGCTTGGATTATGACCAACAATCGAACCCAAGAAGTTTGCTTGAGGAAAATATTTTGATTTGAAGACTTGAGAAACCAAAGAATTTGGGTTGGATAAGAGTTTCCAAACTTGCTTCCCAAACATTGCTAGATTGAACCCATAGAAATCGCAAAAACGCATGCCTCTCCATTCTTTATGCATGTTCAATTTTTCCTTACTAACCCATTATTACCTCTTTAGCCACCTCTATTTGAACACCATAAAAAAGACTTCATCATCTTATGAATATCTTCTTCAATAGAGTGAGGCATAAGATACACACTCATGCAGTATGTTGGAATAACTTGCACCACATATTTAAGAAGAACTTCTATACCTGCTTGTGAGAGCATTTTACTCATCCACATGTTAATAAGCTTCCAAAAACTATCCTTGTTGTAATGAAATATGCCCTTCTTTCTTATTCAAATCATGGAAGGAATATCCAATTACTTTTCCATGTTAATACAAGATCGAACACCAAGATTATTTGGGATCCTAGTTCTATCTGCTTCAGAGACATGATGAAATAAATCTATGATTAATGTCTGTTTATACTTTTCTCTGAAACATTACCATAAGTACCTAAAAGATCACACACCACCCTTACTTCCTTATCACCTGCATGGTAAAAGAGAAAATTGTTATAAGTAAATAACAAATGATTAATGATTGGTGCACATCGACACAATTGTACATCGCGCAACTGACCTTGACTTTTAGCTTATTTTAGGAGACATGTAAGACATTCTACACATAAAAAGAACAAATAAGGAGATGAACGTTCTCCTTGTCTGAGCCCCTTTCCTGGAATGATAGGGCCTACATAGTCTTTGTTCATAATGACATTGTAGCTAACACTAGTAACACACAATGTCATCAAACCAACCCATTTGTTGCTAAAACCCATACGGTCCAAAAAGACAAAAAGATAATTCTAGTTTACCCGATAGTATATCTTGCTGGTATTTATCCTTAAGGTTGTTTCTTGTTAGACGATAGGCTTTGATCTAGAGGGGGGGGGGGGGGGGGGGGGTGAATAGATCATGAATTTAAAAAGAAACCTTTGGCAAAAATAATTTTCTAAAGTTTTATGGCACAACGGAAACAACCCGAATCTAATCGTCTAACCGAACCTACTATCAAAAAGCTCGGATATACGTAAGGTAAACCAATTGGATGATAATGAACACAAATTGTTTAACAACGATTAATTCACAAATTAATTAAATGATAAGATATGCGTAGAACTTATTTCCAATGAACAAAAATCAATTAAAATACTCAAAGGTAATTTATCGAATACTTTGTGTGCGATCGATAACATTTGGAAATTCAATTTGTTTTGTTGATGTTAAAAGCCAACCACAATCAAAGTGATTATGATTATATCAAAAACAACACTTTAAAAAGATAATTGAAAAACAATTTCCAATCGAATTGATCAAAACAACAATGAACTCGATAGTTTACAAGAACAACAATTAAAGATATATAGAGAGAAAGAGAGAGAGACACAAAGATTTTTTTAGGCAATTCTCTAATAGGCCTCGCTATTGGTAAGTCTAACCTCAATTCAAAATAGAATTGAGATATTGCAATTAACCTTATCTTTGCAAAAATGTTTATACAAGAGATGAAGAACTCTAACCCCACAAACCCTATGGTTTGGTGTTGATTCTACCACCTCCAAACCCTAGATCAAAGCTTAATCAAGTCACCAATAATGCTGCTACAATCCACCAGTTCTTGACTACTTGCTTGCAACACCTCCTTGTCTTCAAGGTTTTCGCTCGGTCGAATTAATTCCTAGCACACACTTGTTAAACCCAAGATTCCTGAACACAATTCACCATCTCGCTCTACTCCCTTACAAGGATCCACCTTGTCCCAAGGCCTTCCCTTGGTCGAATCCTTATTTTCCTGATCTTGTTCAAAACCTTCAAATCACAATGATCTTGAAGGAAAACCCCAACTTGGTTTTCTTATTTGAAACACACAAAGATCCCAAACCAATATTCTCGGTTACACCAACCTAATTGGACGTTATCAACCCTAATCTAGATGGTCACCCAATCAAAAAATGGTTATGTGTAGTTTGATTGTGTGTATGCATAGAAGAGAGGTTGAAGACGATGGGAAAACTTTGTAATTATGGTTTCGTTTAGGTAATTCACTAGTACCTTGCTAGAATATGATGCGTGTATGAGTATATATAGGTATGGGAAAAAATGAGCAAAAGGAATGCAATTGGATGAAGCAAAAAAGAAAAGTTTGAGAGGAGGTATCGCATGTGTCAGTCTTTTGAAGTAATAGGTTGACCTATGAAGGTACTCAGGTTGGCCTATGAAAGCAATAGGTCGACCTATGAAGGTACTCAGATCAACCTATGAAGGTTTCAGGTCGACCTGCAAAGGTCTTGTGCCGACCATGTGTCGACCTAAGTGAGGTGACCTGAAGGAAGTGGCTACAGACTTTAATATTGATCCGTGAGAGCCGACCTGAAATAACCATGTGTCGACCTATACTGAAGTTGAAACTTCTATAGGTCGCCTTTTTACGCATGTATCGACCTGAAATGTGTTGACCACTCAAAAATTGATTTTTCAATGCATGTATGATGTAAACTCCTTTTCCAAATCATTTGAGTGCTTCCTAATACTAATATGTTCATCTAGAATGGGAAAATATCGTCCAATATATATAACGCTACACTATCCTAGTTTTGACATCATTTAAAATCCAAAAGTACACTCACACTTCTCCCTTATTCCCTAAAGTCTTACATTTAAAATGATGAATAATTTCTAAAGCTATCATTACATTACCTAATTGTTCAATAAAAACACATTTGTGAAATACCTGTTAGAGTCTGTTAGCTTAAACTTATTCCAAAATCTTATAAACCATATTGCATAATGAAATGGGGCGAAGATCCTTCATAATTTCAAGATTTTCACATTTAAGAATGAGAACAATATTGGTTTTTTAAAAACAAAAAAAGGAAAAGCTTCTTCTTCCAGCCACATCCTACAAGCCAAAGAGACATCTGCTCCACAAAGATACCATAAATGCTTAAAGAATAATAGGTTATGAACATCAGGACCAAGACTTTTATCCGAGTTTATTTGAAATATGGTTTGTATAAACTCGTCATCGATAAATAATTAGTAAGAGATGCATTATCTTTGTCATTTAAGCATGACCTCATGGTGTTGATAACCAAGTCACAAGAATTATTAAAAGCAATAAACGACTCAAAAAAATAACCAAGACTTAGCTGATAAAGACATGCTTATGTATAAACCCAATTATAACCATCTCTTCTTAACTTGGAAATTCAGTTAATCTTATTTCTAGATGTATCTGATCAAAATTATTTTAAGACATTGTTTTTATATTTAGTGTAAGTTATGTGGTTTTTGGATTGGCAACATTTTGGTAAAACAACATGCTGTTAGCAAGATGTTAAACTAGATGTTCTGCCATGACAGTTAGACATCATGTTCAGTATGATGTTGTGACATGTGCCAGGACATGTTATATCAGAAAGTTAGGGCATGTCTGTTTTGGTATTTTTAGTGTAATTTTTGAGTGTGTTTTAATTCACAAAGTTGTGTTATCCAAGGAGGGATATTGTGGGATCTTTTGTTTTGACAGATTATGTTAGTTTTCATAAAAAGGATCCTTGAGCCTTTTTAGGAAACTTTTTATTTTGTTCCTATTATTGTGCAGGATATTATGCTTATGATTTAAAGCTGATTCCTGGTGATTTTGCGCTTCAAGAGCCCAAGCCCAAGTAGATAGAAGGTTATTTAAATAGAAGACCTAACCCTATTGTGAAGTGAACAACGCATGAAGATTGAAGCATTAGGATTAGTCGTGTCTTGGTTGGTCTTTAGGGTTTAGTGTGTGTTATTTGTATGTCACTCATGTATCTTCTGATGCATTGAGGTAGACTGATTGTTCATTGTTAATTGTCCACTCTAAAGCTTTTAAGCAAGAGTGTATTGTTCTTGGTTGAAGCTTTTAAGCAAAACCATGTATTGTAGTTGGAAGAGTTTTATTCTTCTTTTTGGTTTCTTGAGGTATTGTCACTGGGATTGTGACTGATTAGGAAGTGAGAGGGGGATATCATATCTAGAGGGTGTCTAGGTAGATGTTGCACTAGGTAGGGATTAGGCGAGAAGTTGTAAACGGGGGAGTTTAGCTTTGAACTAATACTATAATAGTGAATTTCCTTCCTGGCTTGGTATCCCCCAGATGTAGGTGCGTTGCAATGAACTGGGTTAACAACTATTGTTGTTATTTTACTTTTCTGTCATTTAAGTTTCTGCATATTTATTTGTGTGATCAAGCTGTTTTGATCCCAGTGTTGTGACATCTGTCTCGACATCTGGTATCTACGTGCCAGAATTTCAATTGGCATTAGAGCAGGTCACCCTGTTCTGTTTTTGGGTGAGCTCCAGGGAGTTTGTACTCTTGTACTCTGGACAAGGAAGGATGAGGAAATGTTAACAGGCCCCCAGTCTTAGATGGCACTAACTATGACTATTGGAAGGCACATATGGTGGCTTTCTTAAAATATATGGATAACAAAAGTTGGAAGGCTATCATCAAGGGTTGGGAGCACCCTGTGGTTAGAGATAAAGATGGGAAGGAGACCTTGAAGCCAGAAGAGGACTGGACCAAGGAGGAAGATGAAACTGCTCTTGGAAACTCCAAAGCCTTGAATGCTTTATTTAATGGAGTTGACAAAAATATGTTTAGATTGATCATAACCTGCACTGTGGCCAAGGATGCTCTTGAAATTCTCAAGACAACTCATGAAGGCACATCCAAGGTAAAGATGTCCAGACTTCAGCTGCTCACTACGAAATTGGAAAATCTAAAGATGAGGGAAGATGAAAGTATTCATGACTTTCACATGAATGTTCTTGAAATAGCAAATACATTTAGTGCTTTAGGAGAAAAGATATCAAAAGAGAAGTTGGTTAGGAAGATTTTTTGGTCTCTCCCTAAGAAATTTGACATGAAGGTCACAACCGTTGAAGAAGCCCAAAACATCTGCAATATGAGAGTTGATGAGCTAGTGGGATCACTTTAAACATTTGAATTGACCTTGAATGATAAAATTGAAAAGAAGAACAAAAGCATTGCTTTTGTATCCAATGATGAAGATAAAGAGGGTCAAGCTAACCTGGATACTGATGATGGTCTGTCAAATACCATTGTTTTTTTGGGAAGCAATTCAATAGAATTCAGAAGAGAATGGACAGAAAAGGAAGATAAGGTGTCAAGGACATCACATCTGACATCAGGAATAACTCTGAGTCTCAAAAGAATACCATAACTGAAGAGAAGTCAGATCAAAGTAAAGGGATTCAATGTTATGAGTGTGAAGGTTTTGGTCACATTAGGCCAGAATGTCCCAACTATCTCAAGAAACAAAAAAAGGGGTTGATTGTTTCTTGGTCTGATGATGATGAGTCAGAAGATGAATCCAACACAGAGACTGGTGAACCTGTTACTGCTCTCTCTGGAAGATGGGATGATGAAGTAAAAGCTTGTGATGAAAATGATCTCTATGAAGATTTGGATGTGGGCTACAAGGAAACTTGCAACATGTGTAAGGAACATCAAAAGACAGAGGAAAATCAGAGAAAGGCCATAGCTGAATTGGAGAATGAGAAGAAGGAACTCTTAGGTGTTGTCTCTCATCTTCAAAGTGAGATAACCTTCTTAAATTCCAAGCTCAATAACGTGACAGATTCCTTAAGAAGGATGAAAAATAGGGCTGATCCAATAAAAGATACTGGAGATGCAAAAGTTCATTATCATCCTAATAATAAACAAAGAAGAATGTCTGAAGAAAAGTTCTTTCCTTCTGAAAGGCAAAAGATGGTCACAATGTCTAACCGCATGTTACTACATTCTAGCAGACATAATGAACCTCTAAATAATTACCAATCTTGTTGGAGATGTCATTACTGTGGAGAGTATTGTCATATAACGCCTTTCTGTTATAAATTATATGGAAATCAAATATCCATAGTTTAGTCCAATGATAAGCAAGTTAGCAAAAAAAGAAATGTTAAAGATAGGGGTATTAACCTTATAGCTCACACATCTTTGAGAGCCTCAACTAGATAAGATTGGTACTTTGACAGTGGATGATCTAGACATATGACAGGGGTTTAGAAGTTGTTGATGGATATTAGGTCCCTACCCACAAGTGCTATCAGATTTAGTTGTGGTGTTAAAGTAGAAATTAAAGGAGTTGGTAAATTGATGGGTGTTGGATCACCTAGTTTGGAAGATGTTCTTCTTGTGAAATGACTAACTGTTAATCTCACCAGCATTATTCAGCCGTGTGATCAAGGCTTGTTGGTCATTTTGTCCAAGTCAGAATGTCTAGTCATAGATGAGAAAAATGTTGCTCTGATGAAGGGTATAAGGTCTAAAGACAACTGCTATCTTTGGGAACCTCAGATAACTGCTTACTCTTCCACATGTTCAAAAAACCAAGAGGATGAAGTGAAGCTGTTGCACCAGAACCATGGACATCTTCATCTCAAAGGAATGAAGGAAATCATATCTGGAAGAGCCATCAGAGGAATACCAGAACTCAAGGTTGAAGAAGGGAAAGTCTATGGTGAGTGTGAAATTAGGAAGCAGACCATGATGTCACACCCAATGTTGCACCATCAAACTACTTCCAGAGTACTGGAACTTCTTCATATGGGGGGTTATGGGGCCTATGCTGGCAGAAAGCCTGGGTGGAAAGAAGTATGTCTATGTGGTTATAGATGATTTCTCAAGGTTTACACGGGTAAGCTTTCATAAAGGAAAACCAGACACCTTTGAAGCTTTTAAAGATTTATGCCAAAGTGTTCAAAAAGAGCAAAAAAGTAGGATTGCCAAGATTATAAGCTATCATGACAAGGAGTTTGAGAATACCAAATTCTCTGAATTTTGTGAGTTTGAAAACATCAGGTATAACTTTTCTCCTCAGCTAGATGGAATTTTTGAGCAAAATACCTGGGATATACAAGAACCTGCTAGGGTCATGCTTCACGGTAAGCACTAGCCGAGTCATTTTTGGGCTGGAGCTATGAATATTGCATGCTATATTCATAATATGGTCACCTTGCGAGAGGGAACTTCAATCACTCTCTATGAGCTATGGAAAGAAAGGAAGCCTACAGTGAAATACTTCCATATTTTTGGAAGTAAATGCTATGTCCTGACCAACAAAGACCAAAAGGGTAAGATGGATCCCAGAAGAGATGAAGGGATATTCCTGGGTACTCTTCAAATAACAGAGCTTGTTGAATCTTTAACTCGATAACTAGGATAACAATGGAATCTATCAATATGGTGATAAATGATTCAGTTATAGAACACAAGATGGATGTCGAGGGCAATGTTGAAGCATCCTCTATGCAGACTAGTAAGGCAAGAAAAGAGGAAAACTGTAATTTCTCTAGCATTGTGTTTGATATCTCTCAAGTCACTTCATATCTCTCTGGTAGGGGTCATTCCGATCAATTCAAGGATCTCAGTGCTAGACACTCTGTTAAACAAAACATTATTGGGTTTACAAAGGAAACATCAAACTCATGTCGTGACTGTAAGCTTGATACAAGAATGAGTTCTATTATTCTAGAGAAGAAGATCTTGAATTGCATCATCGGAATAAGTGATCGTGATATGCATTACTCCTACATCACAAAGGTTATGCTGAAAGAATTATGCCAGGTAGAATGAGTGAGTGATATGTATGACAGTTTATCTCTGACAAATAGTCTGACTGTCTGGATTAACAAGAAGCAAACACGTGTTTCTTGGTGTACTCCTGAAGCTGAGTATGGTGAAATCATAGGAGGTTACTTTCAGGTAGTATGGATGAAACAGATGTTGAAGAAACATGATGACAAGGTCGATGCTCTGACATTACATTGTAAGGATCTGAATGATATTAGACATTTCATCCAATATGTTTGGAACAAGAACCCTGACAGGTATAATCAACTAATCAAGAATCTTGATGAAGGAAAGGTTGTTATCTTGAAGTGTGTGGACACTCAGGATCAGCTGGCTGTTATGTTTACTAATGCCTCATATGGAAATGTTTTTGAGAACATAAGTTGTGAAGTGAGAAATGGCACTGTTGAGGAGTTATAGCAATTACAGAAATAGAGGAATGCAACACATATTACATATTTCCTCTGTCCTCGGATGCTTGGTAGGCCTGAGAAAGTGAGGGTTGTTAGTAGATTGAATAAAATATCTTTGCAAGATAGAAGGACTGATTTGAAGAAGACAAATTTTAAGGCTGTAACAAGGGAGTTCAGTATCAACACTCCTAAATCATGTGACAACTTCAAGGAGTGTAGAATGTGTAAGAACAAGAGTTGTCTCTGCATGTCATCTATATGTTTTGATGATAACAATGAGTATTTGTGAAAGAACTATTTTATGTTCTAATGTTTTTTATGTAATTATCATAATTATTAAAGATATTAGATCAAACAAACATGTGCAAAGATGTGCATAAAAGATTACATGCGAGTTACTATGTGTAACACAAGTCGCAAGAGTGCTGAAGAAGCAAGTTTGCTTCTGTATCTGATAACAATTAGAAAGATCCAAGGATGCCGATATTGCTGTTCCAATGCTCTTGTGGATTCTGTTCTGAACGTATTTCAGATTCTGAAGATAAGCGAAGCTCCTGAAGAAACAATTTTCTGAAGAACTAAGTGCTGAAGACTCTAATGACTTGAAGTTCTGAAGGCTGAAGGCTCTGAAGACCTAGTGTAGAAAGAATGTGAAGAATTAAGGGATCTGAAGATTGAGGTTCTAAAAATTCAAGGGCTGAAGACTCTGAAGACAACATTCTGAGTGAACAAGGTTCTGAAGACTTGAAGACAAAGGGTTTCAAAGACAAGTGCTGAAGTGCTGAAGACAAGGTTCTGAATGAACAAGATCTAAAGACTGAAGACTTGAGATTCTGAAGACCCAACTATCACGTCTCTGCTCATGCTTCAATCAAATACTATCAGAAGCCTCTAAAGATTAGAAGCCAATGTTACCGTTAGCAAGGAAAGTACACTGTACGAAGATGCTTTATCCCACCACCTCTCTACTACCGTAAATTGTGGAAAAAGGAAAAAGGTGGATGTACTATTTTCATCCTTGTGTAACGACTCTCTTCAACGGCCAGCTGCCCTCTAACGGCTCTATTTTCTTTGGCTATAAAATGAAGAGAAGGTATTCGTATGTGTTGTTGGTTCAAGCACAATCAACCCATCAATTGTTGTTGGTGTTATCATCGAAACTCAACTGTAAATCTTATACAACACATAGAATCATGTAAAAAGCAAGGAGTTGTTGCTCATAACTTGCTCAAACATTGTTGTGTAATTCTGTACTAAAATTAGGAGAATTATGCTTGTTAAGAAGCACTTATGTAACCTCCAGAAAACCAATTCTATTTTTAGAATTAGTTGTTCCTCAAGTGATCGAGTAAAGATCAGTAGACTTGAGATAAATGATAGTCATATCTCAAAGAGGACCGAGTGAAGGTCAGACTCTTGTGAGATCACTGATGGATATCATTGAAATCCAGACAGGAGATCTTGCGAGATCAGATTCTATTGGGTTAATGAATGTTATATCCAGTTGGATCTTTGAACGGTTCATTAGAGGTTAGTCACCGGTAGTTGCCCGTGCAGATTGTAATAAGTTTGGTTATAGTGGATTAAGTCCTTGTCTAAGGCGAAATCACCTTGGAAGGGTGGACTAGATTAGCTTGAGGATTGCTCAAGTGAACCAGGATATATTGTGTGTTATGTACTGTTACTTATGCTTTACTTTATTGTTTGTATTTATGTATCGTTTACCAGAACCTCGCATAACAAGTCAGAACCACAGAACTCTGATATGCTTCCACATCGCAAATCTGAAGTTTCTCAACGAAACTTTGATGTATTAACACAACAATAGTTCAAGGTAAAAAATTATTAAAGAATGTAAAACCCAATTCAAACCCCCCATTTTCTTGTGTTTTTCTATACCTTCAATTGGTATCAGAGCCTAGTTCTATTATTGATGGATATCAAACACTTAACAGTGTCAGAAAAAGATCCAGATGGAATGTGAAGAAATACTCTGGGTAAGATTTCAATCCACTAACAATTTCAGTCTCATATCAAAAGATGATTGAATACTGAATTGTAATAAAACGGATTACCTTGAGCAAGTTACTGATTCTTGAAGTCTTGAAGTTGTCAACAAAAAAATCTTCTCCACTGAATCTTGGAAGAAGATTGAAGAATCAGCTGACAAGATAGATTCACCAGATAAGGAGTAATATATGTTAAATGCCTATCTTAGAAATCCGATTGGATGAACAATGTATTTGCTCAAGATCGAATCATCAGAAAACAAAAAATCTTGTTTGCTGAAGATTAATTCCTTGTGAGTATGAGATATTTTCAAGGAACAGATTAGTCCACTCTTAACTTTCTCAGTAAAAACTCATTAGGAATTTTCTGAAGTAAAGAAGAAAGATTGTTAAGTTATGATTCTGATGAATAAGAACTTCATAAAGAGTATGAAGAAGAAGTCAGAAATCATGAACTGAGGAATTCAAATCCTTAGAAGTGATTCAACATCTGAAGCTTAACTGATCAAGCAGTTAGAAGATTCAACAAAGAATTGAACACTGTCTCCTTGAGAAGCTTTGCAGAAAACTGAAGAAGATTCAGAAAGAGGAAATCTGTTGATTCATCAGGAATCTGATTTAGGATGAATTTTGATTATTGATTGAAGTAACACAGACAATCAAGTTTTGTTAACTTGAAACTCTATCTCAAGTGAACAAACTGTAAAAGTGTCAGATTGTTATCTGATATCCCTCTCAGAAATTCATGATGCATGAATCCTGAAATCAGAAGATGCTCGGTAAGATGCAAAAACAGAAGTCATCTATTCTGACTCAAAAGGATTTAAGTCACTAATGTTCTTCAGAATGAAGAAATCAGTAGACATTCTTTTCAGAAGTAGATATGCTGTTAATTCTTTGATGGACTAACTCTAAACAAGTTAGATCAGCATTGCAAGAACAAGGTTGTCATTCAAACTCGTCATGTGTTACACACAAGTTTGATGATACTTGTATCTGAACAAGCTATACATCTGCTCGTGGAAACGAAGTCAGAAAATGTTATGAGATGTCAGTTAAATCTCTCAAGCACATAATCTCTCAGAAGTTATGTTCAAGCTAAGGAATTACTGATCTTCTAAAAGCAAGCATTTGGTTAGAAGAGATCTTGATGGAAGAAAGATGTTCTGTTGATCAGAATATCTGTATCTGAAGATTGTTTTCAGAAATCAGATGGATAAGTCTAAGCAGAAGAATAAAGAGATCATCTGAAGAGAAGACTGATTCTAGTTCTCAGAATAGAGATCAAAATTTTTAAGATATCTACACTCTTCAAAATCTGAATACAGAGAATTTCTGAAGAACGGAAGAAATCAGAAGGTACTTGTTCAGAACCTCTGACAGATCACTCTGAAGAAAGAAGAAGCAGAATGAAGCTGATCGGGATCTTTATTAACATCCCCAAGGACACTCAAAAGTGGTGAACAAAGAACCAGATGAAAACTATCAGATGCAAAAGAAATCAGAATGAAGAGAACCTCTGAGGAAAGACGGAAGCTTCAACACAAGTTAAAGCTCAAGTCAGAGTCAAAATGGGAAGTACTCAGATAAAGAATCGTTGTGAAGATTTCAGAATCTCAAAGGTACATTTTTCCTTGTCTATAACTCATTAGAACTTCTGATAAAAATACTTCTACAAGATGTCTTAAACATAAGTATTGTAGATGGTTATGCAAATTCAAATTATGAATTTTATGATTAGTGAAAATCTCATGATTTGGAACATTTTCTATCTCCAAGAGAAAATCTTTTGATCAATTTTCTGGATAATATGAACACACAATATGACATCTGTCATAATTGCGACTCAAGTGTGATCATCCTTGAGAACATAAGCTTTCTGGAGAATGAGCAAAATCTTACGCCTGATATAAGCATCTCTGTTTAATGTCTTTATGTTATGATTTTGCTTGCCACTTCTAAATGCTCAATTACTCTTAGACTTTTTAGTAACCTGTTTGGTACCTTCTTATGAAGACTGGTTCATGCCATTCCATTTCTTTGATATTCTTGTCTTGTGTTCCGTCCTTGATCCATGTCACTACTACAGTATAGTACACTTCTATTATCCACTTAAGTGTATATAAGTCAAGACTGCTAGTCAAGATTCATCACACTTACTTCCTTCCTCTCACAAACCAAGTTTGTCTTGTCTTCCCTCTCACCTATTCATCATGCCTCCACTAACCTTTCTAGGAAACAAAGACCTTCTTGAAATTATTTCTGAAAAACAGATTAAAATTGAAGTGCCCCTTCTGGCAAGTAATATTGCCAATAGTCTCGTAGATGTGTCATCTGTTCAACAATGGGAAAGGTATTTCAATATGCTGAAGAAACCTATTTATGTGAATCTTGTTAAAGATTTCTGGAAGTATGCATACCTTGATTATGATAGTGGACGCATCACTTCTTATGTTTCTAAAGTCTCCATCTTCATCACTCCCTTCTCAGTCACTCTCGCAACTGGATGTGAAAATGTCAGAATCACTGTTGATTTTGACAGAAATAAGTTCTTTGTTTCTAATAGATTTTCCTCTCTTCATAACCTATCATCGGGATATAAACCTTATAATCCTGAAAATCTCCTACCCATTCCCAAAGCATGGTAAAAGCTCGTGCTGTCCAATTTCATTCCCAGAGGAGAAAACCATGACATACTACGATATCATGACCATGAATTCATTTATTTTCTAATGAATGATATTCAGATAAACCTACCACACACAGTCTTCAACTGTCTCTGGAAATCCATCTCTGAGTCCAGAAGTCGCACAAAGTCTTACATTCCTTATGGAAGAGTTTTGTCTGAGATTTTCTTCAGAGAAGGAATAATGAATATAATAAAAGAGACAATAGCAGAGGTTGGTCCTAAAAACTTTCCAAAAAACTGTTTGTTGAAGACAAAGTGTGAAGTCTTTAGTGACTAGGAAAACAAGACTTATCTCTGTTTAACAGTGTCCGTTTTTGCATGTCCTTCTTGTGTTTGTCTAAATTGTATCTATTCTGGTCGTTGTACTCGTGTAGGTTTGCCCATAATTTATTTAAGTCTGATCAATGGTCAAATCTGTATCGTGAACCTTTCTTAATTAATGAAGTATTTACTTTTCTGTTAGTAAATGGCTCATACTCTTAGGAATGCTTAGTTCTCACATTTATTATATCACTTTGCACTGCTTAAAGTTGAATATGAATAATTCAAGAATCTGATATAATATTAAGAGAAATTTGGATTTATCTAAATCTTAAAATATGTCTCGTATGCTTCTTTACATGTAAGACATATGAAAGATTTTAAGTTCCTCGAGAAACCGCCATCATTAAAAGGTGTCTGTCACCTTTGCCACTCATATGAGAGCATTTATCACCCACGGTCGGTTGATATTTCCCCATTAAGAGATTAACTGCTCCTTTTCTTTTCCCTTGTATCTTCATCTCTTAGCATACCCTAGGCAATCATAACTTACCTAGGAAATAGTAAATGCAAATCTTTTGTATCGATTCAGATGTTACTTTCATTCAATTTCTTCCACTCTCATCTATTTATAAATAGTAGAAATTCTCCTTTCACCTTATTCCATCCTTCTCATTCATTAATCCACTCTCTTCCTTCATCTACTTAAAGGCATATCTTGCTTTTCCATAGTTTCTCTCTATAACTATCCATTGTTCAAAACCTTCTTGAAATCTCAAACTATCAAAATGACTCCAAGAACCTTTCATGGCAATGATGATCTCATAGAAGTCATAAATGAAAAACAACCAACAATTCCAGCGAGTGCTGGTCGAGACTTTCATCATGGAATTCATTTTCAAAATTGGGATGGATACCTGTCTATGTTTAGAGGATCAATATATCCCAACATCATAGAGTCTTTTTGGGTCAATGCCTATGTCAACATTGATGGTCTATCTATTTCTTCAAACTTCTATGGTTTTCCTGTTTCATTCAAAGCTGCAGACATTGCTGAAGCCATTAATTGTCCTAAAAAAGGTATAACTACCAGTCATGACTCCATACGATGTACTTCTGACACTGAAATGCATTTCATGTTTGATAAAGGCTCTCCTTTTGAACCTACAGATCCAGAAAAACTTTTGCCTACTGCAAGACGATGGTTCAAGTACATTTTGACAAATCTTCGCCCTTGTAACATTAACAAAGATTTTATGTATCATGAGGATAAGCTTCTCATCATGTGTCTTCTTAAGCCAACTCCTATAGATTTGTCTCAAGTAATCTTTGACCATCTTAAAGATTCAATCATTCTGTCAAGAACTATGAACAAATCATTCATTCCCTATGGAAGAGTTCTATCAGAGGTCCTTTTCAGAGCAGGGATCGTGCAAACAGTTCGTAATGTTCGAGCTGGTCCTGATATTGCTCTGGATAGAAAATTCTGTGAAACCTTCGATAGCCAATGGTTCACATAAAGTAAGATGATTGTCTATCAGAACTGGTCTATTGTTATATGTACTTCCCTCAATTTATCAATGAAATATCTTTTGGTTATTCTCTTGAATGGCTTGCATGTCTTAATTGTGGTATCATAGAGATTCATTATCATATTTAATCATGATTTAAAATGCTTAACATGCTGTAACTTTTTGATGTTGTCAAAAAGGGGGAGAAATAGAATGTATGATTTTGATAGAATGTATGTTTTGATAGATCTTAAGAGATTGAAGAACTCAAACTAATAAATGATTTAAAATGCGTTTACCACCAACGTTTGTTTGATGTTTAACCAAGGAACTTTGAACAAGTTCACTAGGCATTCTAAGACAGGTTTAAAATGAAAGAATTTTGTTTAAGTTCTTAAGAAATGTTTGTTCATATAATCGAAGTTGTACACTTTGTAAACATATGTTCAGAATCAGATTGACCCAGTACTGTTCAGAAGTTGTGAACTTTCTGAAAGTCAAAGTTATCATGATTTTGGAATCATAATGTTCAGAAGCTGTAAACTGTCTGAGAATGTGATATTCAGAACATAAGAATCTGAAGCAGAAATCTTACTGAAAGCAGTCAAGACAAAAACTACACTCAGAGATGCTTCTCAGAAGAACTGAGCAAATCAAAAGTTGAAGACTGTCTGAAGAACTGGATAGAAGATCCAAGAAGAAGAAGTTCTGATAAACCAAGAATTAGTATCAGACTCAGTCTACAATGATATCAATCAGACTCAAGCTGTGAACTGTTCTGAAATACCTTCATTGGTATCAAACTCAACATACTATGGTATCAGACTAAGAATCAAGATTACATTGGTATCAGATTCAGAATCAAGCTTTGATTGATCACAAAAATATCCTTCAATTAGATCAAGAATCAAGCTGTGATCCTTCATCGAGCTCAGATAGAAACATGGTTATGAGATGAAGGCCGGTTGTCTATTCAAACTCTGAAAAGTCATGATCTTAATTGGTGATCAAAATTGGTATATCTGAATCATGATTCTGAAGATCCCAATATCTGACTTATACCAATCAAGGGGAGACTACCCAGAAGATTCATATGTTAAAATCTATAATCTTCATCAAGTCTCAAAATCAGGGGGAGTTTCTTATAAGACAGTGTCTGTTTCTGATAAATAGTGTGGCTAAGTTATTAGAAGAGAACTATTATATCTTTGTGCTACATTGATTCTGCTGAAAAGTAGAAATTGCTTCAGAAGACTCTGAAGTTATGAGGCTCTGATACGATGTCTAAAGGAAACAAGTTCTAAAGATCTGAAGACAAAGTTTCTGCTGAACAAAGTCCAGATGCTGAAGGCTTATGCTTCTTGAGATAAAAGGAGAAGTACTATGTTCTGACACCTCAAAACTGTTAATCTGTGAGTTTTTGGGTCAAATAAGATTCTAGACGATCACAAATAAAATCTTGGAGTTAACACATTCAGGGGGAGCTACTGTTCCAGACTCTAAATATGTTTAGTTTGGTGATTACCTTGTATAAAATGTTCTATCAAAATACATGGTTTTGTCATCATAAAAAAAGGGGAGACTGTAAGAACAACAGTTGTCTCTACAAGTCATCTCTATGTTTTGATGATAACAATGAGTATTTGTGAAAGAACTATTTTATGTTCTAATGTTTGTTTCTGTAATTATCATAATTATTAAAGATATTAGATCAAACAAACATGTGTGTAAAAGATTACATGCGAGTTACTATGTGTAACACAAGTCGCAAGAGTGCTGAAGAAACAAGTTTGCTTCTATATCTGATAACAATCAGAAAGATCCAAGGATGCCGATATTCCTGTAGTAATGCTCTTATGGATTCTGTTCTAAACGTATTTCGGATTCTGAAGATAAGCGAAGCTCCTGAAGAAACAATTTTCTGAAGAACTAAGTGCTGAAGACTCTAATGACTTGAAGTTCTGAAGGCTGAAGGCTCTGAAGACCTAGTACAGAAAGACTCTGAAGACTTAAGGGATCTGAAGATTGAGGTTCTAAAAATTCAAGGGCTGAAGACTCTGAAGACAGCGTTCTGAGTGAACAAGGTTCTGAAGACTCTGAAGACTTGAAGATAAAGGGTTTCAAAGACAAGTGCTGAAGTGCTGAAGACAAGGTTCTGAATGAACAAGATCTAAAGACTGAAGACTTGAGATTCTGAAGACCTAACTATCACGTCTCTGCTCATGCTTCAATCAAATACTATCATAAGCCTCTGAAGATTAGAAGACAATGTTACCGTTAGCAAGGAAAGTACACTGTACGAATATGCTTTATCTCACTACCTCTCCACTACCGTAAATTGTGGAAAAAGGACAAAGCTGGCTGTACTATTTTCATCCTTGTATAACGACTCTCTTCAATGGCCAGTTGCCCTCCAACGACTCTATTTTCTTTGGCTATAAAATGAAGAGAAGGTATTCGTATGTGTTGTTGGTTCAAGCACAATCAACCCATCAACTGTTGTTGGTGTTATCATCGGAACTCAACTGTAAATCTTATACAACACATAGAATCATGTAAAAAGCAAGGAGTTGTTGCTCATAACTTGCTCAAACACTGTTGTGTAATTCTGTACTAAAATTAGGAGAATTCTGCTTGTTAAGAAGCACTCATGTAACCTCCAGAAAACCAATTCTATTTTTAGAATTAGTTGTTCCTTAAGTGATCGAGTAAAGATCAGTAGACTTGAGATGAATGATAGTCATATCTCAAAGAGGACCGAGTGAAGGTCAAACTCTTATGAGATCACTGATGGATATCATTGAAATCCTGATAGGAGATCTTGCGAGATTAAATTCTGTTGGGTTAATGAACGTTATATCCAGTTGGATCACTAAACGGTTCATTAGAGGTTAGTCACCGACAGTTTCCTGTGCAGATTGTAATCAGTTTGGTTGTAGTGGATTAAGTCTTTGTCTAAGGCCAAATCACCTTGGAAGAGTGGACTGGATTAGCTTGAGGATTGTTCAAGTGAAGCAGGATATATCGTGTGTTCTATACTGTTACTTATGCTTTACTTTATTGTTTATATTTATGTATCGTTTACCAGAACCTCGTATAACAAGTCAGAACCACACAACTCTGATATGCTTCTGCATCGCAAGTCTGAAGTTTCTCAACGAAACTTTGATGTATTAACGCAACAATAGTTCAAGGCAAAAAATTATTAAAGAATGTAAAACCCAATTCAAACCCCCCCTTTCTTGTGTTTTTCTACACCTTCAGAAGGGTCTTTGACAGGGGCAAGAGGTGGAAAATCATCTAAAATTGATCTGAATTTGTGCTTCCATTTGTGAGTTTTCTTTTTGTATGTGTGCTTCCATCTGAATGTTTGTTTCCATCAGTGTTTTTGCTATATGCATTATTGGTGTTTGCTTCCATATGTGTGATTTCATTTATGATTGTTTACATTTACTCTATTTTCTTTTTGTCAATTTTTGGCTAAAAAAAGGGAGTAAAGTGTTAGTATGTTTGTTGTTTCTGATGTTGGATCAGATGTCATGACTTCATGTCATGTTTATACTACTGCTTAGGAAGAGTAGTTTTCTCTGTTGTTGCTGGTAGGTATGCAACTATTTAGGAGGAGCATGATATTTTTATGCCTCTATGGTTGTTTGTAAGATGGAGTAATGGTGTTGTTGTGTCTGGGAGAATGCATTTTCTCTACAGTAGGTTGTGATGTTCAGGGGGAGTGTGCTTGTTTTTGGTGTTTTTGAAGTTTGGTTCTATTGTATGAACTTGCAAGAGTTCATGTGTACTTTTTCTTGTGATTTTGGTTTTCCTCTTCAGGGGGAGTACTGGTTATGTATGACAGGGGGAACTTTGTACATGACTGATATGTAGCTGCAAAGTTGCAGTTTGTACAAAGTTTACATGTTCTCATGTAGCTTGTGTTATTCTGATTGATTTGTATGCTCTACTGCCGTGATAGGTTTAGGTGTGTGGTTCTTGCTGTCTGGTTCTTCTATTTTGATTTCGCTGTTTATGCCTCTGATGTATGCTGAGGTTGTTTTAGCCAAAATTTGCTAAAGGGGGAGAATGTAAGTTTTGTGATTTTTGGATTGAAAACATTTTGGCAAAATAACATGCTGTTAGCAAGATGTTAAACCAGATGTTCTGCCATGACAGTCATACATCATTTTCAGTTTGATGTTGTGACATGTGCCAGGACATGTTATACTCGAAAGTTAGGGCATGTCTGTGTTGGTATTTTTAGTATGATTTTTGAGTGTGTTTTTATTCACACAGTTGCGTTATCCAAGGAGGGATATTGTGGGAACTTCTATTTTGATAGATTATGTCAATTTTCGTAAAAAGGATTCTTGAGCCTTTTTAGGAAACTTTGTATTTTGTTCCTATTATTGTGCAGGAGATTATGCTTATGATTTAAAGTTGATTCCTGGTTATTTTGCGCTTCAAGAGCCCAAGCCCAAGTGGACAAAAGGTTATTTAAAGAGAAGACCTAACCCTATTGTGAAGTGAACAACACATGAAGATTGAAGCATTAGGATTAGCCGTGTCTTGGTTGGTCTTTAGGGTTTAGTGTGTGTTATTTGTATGTTACTCATGTATCTTCTGATGCATTGAGGTAGACTGATTGTTCATTGTTAATTATCCACTCTAAAGCTTTTAAGCAAGAGTGTATTGTTCTTGGTTGAAGCTTTTAAGCAAAACCAAGTATTATAGTTGGAAGAGTGTTATTCTTATTTTTGGTTTCTTGAGGTATTGTCACTAGGATTGTGACTGATTAGGAAGTGATAGGGGGATCTCATATCTAGAGGGTGTCTAGGTAGAAGTTGCACAAGGTAGGGATTAGGTGAGAAGTTGTAAACTAGGGAGTTTAGCTTTGAACTAATACTATCATAGTGAGTTTCCTTCTTGGCTTGGTAGCCCCCAGATGTATGTGAGTTGCACCGGACTAGATTAACAACTACTGGTGTTATTTTACTTTTCTGTCATTTAAGTTTTTGCATTGTGACATCTGTCTAAACATCTGGTATCTGCGTGCCAGAATTTCATTTAGAGAAAGTTATAGTAATTTAAACTTTAGAGAAATATACTTAATTTTAGAATATTTAGTTTTTATAGAAGTAGAGGTGATTTTATCTTCAAATTTTAAAATTATAGCGTGAGTATGCTCAGTTTGATGTGTTAGTTGAGTTAAATAGGTGTAATTGGTTAGTTTAGGGTTCAATCTCTGACGACAAAATTTATTTAATTTATGCATTAATGTAAACAAATTATTTATATTTATAATTCAAAATTTTTTTATAACAATAATGAATTTGTATTGTTTCAAAATCATGTCGCCGTCTTGTTAGACTTATGATTTATAAGTTGTGGTTCGATAGAATTTAGTTTTGTATGACTTAAAAAGCTTTATGCTTGATGTGATTTCTTACCGGAGTTGTTGGTAGTCGGTTCATTTGTCATTACTTAAGATTGTGAATAGAGGTTAGTTCATTCATCATTACTTAAGATTGTGAAAACCTAAACAATATATATTTTGCTATCTAGTTTTATCCGTGTATGCAGGTTCATTGGTAGTGTTTATGTTGTGTATCCTTTTACTTCTTTCTTTTAGACCAATATTATTGTAGTTGTAATATATTTGACATGTTTAGTACTTTTTGATGAGTTTGATTAGGTCAGGTTTTCTCCCTCAGTGTTTTGTAATCTCTATTAATTTTATTTAATATATTTATGATTTATAAAATAATATAAAATATTAATTATTATTTTTAATTACTATTATATACATAATTTAAAATTTAATATATTTTATTTTTAATTAATGTATAAACAAACCATTAATACACTATAAGAAAAATTGTCTTCAACCACGTGATATAGTGACGTGAAAATCACGTGGCATATAAAAGGAGTTACCATGTGATAATCACATCGCTACATGTTTTTATTATTGAAAAATTGACACTACTGCATGCACATGGAAAAAACAATTTTTTTTTAATCAAAATGTTGTGACATGGTAATCACGTCGCAACTTTAAAAGTAAAATAAAAAATCAAAGAAATCAGGCGTGCAGAGGTTAGTAGATGAGGGAGATTTGAAAATTTCAAAATTTAAGTTGTGAGGTGAAAATTACGCCGCAACATGAGATTCAAAAAATAAAAGAAAGTTATGGAGGAAACAAGTCTGACGATGACTTGATGGGGGACAGTTGACTAACACATTTATTTGTGTCACGGTTCCCACGTTGCAACCTTTTGATCGTTGGGATATTGCGACGTGAATTTCACTTCACTAGGTTGCGACATGAAATTCACGTCGCTGAATGGCCTATATAAGTTCCAAATTTTTCTCTATCGCCCATACCTCTGTTTCATATTCTTCTTCATTTTATTCTCTCTGTAATTCCTTTCCTATTCTTCATTCCATAATCAATTACTATTATTCATCTTCAATTAATCTTCAAATTTTCTTCCTCCAATATTATCAATCTCAAAAGGTATTTTAATAAAGTTTAATTTTTATTTGTTGAATATTGTGTTGTTGATTCTTCAAGATTCTTCAAGCATCAAGGGTTCAAGATTGAAGCATTTTTTTTTATTTTCATTGAGGTATTCAAACAACTTAATTTTTTTCTTCAGATTGAAATAAATATAATGATTGTTGGTTGTTGTTATTGTAAACTTAATATGTAGGATAATTAAAAAAAAAAAAGAATTTTATTAAAATAAATAAATAGTAAATCCAAAATTATTAATATATTTAAACAACTGAATATTATTTTTCATAATATATTTTTCATAATATATTATTGTGTTTAATATTTTTTTAAAAACTGAATATTATTTTTCATAATGTATTATTAAAATATATTATTTTCAGAATACTATTTTTAATAATATATTATTTTTTGAAATATATTATATTATATTTTAAATAAAAACAAAATAAAAACAAAATATATTATATTATATTTTAAATGAAAACAGAATATATTTTTATGATATACTATTTGTTAAATTATATTTTTATTATATTATATTTTTTTATTTCAAATAAAAACTAAACATATTATATTTTGATTTTTATTCCTATGGTATATAATCAAAAACAGAATATATTAAATAAATAAAATATTAAAACTAGAATATATATATATATATATATATATATATATATATATATATATATATATATATATATATATATATATATATATATATATATATATATATATATAGAGAGAGAGAGAGAGAGAGAGAGAGAGAGAGAGAGAGAAATAATTTAAAAAAAATATTTATTAAGAGTGTAATATATATATATATATATATATATATATATATATATATATATATATATAACAAAATAAAATAGAATACAATTATATTTTATGTATATTAAAAGAATAAAATGTTAATTAAAAACAAAATGGTGTGAAATTTTTTTTTTTAAAACATAACAATTTTTTTCATAAAAAAAAAATATGGTTATTAATTATATGTATTATATGTTATTTTATATGTTTATATATATATATATATATATATATATATATATATATATATATATATATATATATATATATATATATATATATATGTGTGTGTGTGTGTGTGTGTGTGTGTGTATATATATATATATATATATATATATATATATATATATATATATATATTAAATGTTTAAATTTTTATTATATGTCTTATATATGTTATATTATATGTTTATTAAATGTTTAGTTAAAACAAAAACAAAATATTTATGTTTATCTTAAAGAATTTATTATATATATATATATATATATATATATATATATATATATATATATATATATATATATATATATATATATATATATATGTTTATAAAAAACCAATATTTTATATTAATATGTTATATTATATTATATGATATGTATTATAAGTTATGTATTATATGTTATGTTATATTTTATGTTTACTAATTATATGTATTATATGTTATGTTATAAGTTTATTAAATATTTAGTTAAAACAATAACAAAATATTTATCTTTATCATACAAAATTTATTATATAAGTTTATAAAAAACAAAAAGTATGAAATTTATTTGTAGTTATATATATTAAGAATAATTAAAAAATAGTTGAACGTTTATTTGTATGAAAAGTAGTTTCTAGTTAATATATGTTTATGTTTAAGAATAATATGTTAGTTAATACTTGTAGTTAATGTTTTATTAAACTTCTCGAAATTGGTTGATATATTAAAATCTCATTTGTAATTAAAAGTCAATGATTATATAAATATGTAGTATGGAATTTTATCGGTACTATCGTAGTTGGATGTACGATAGGTTGTATTCAGGAAGTGGCAGACTTAAACCAAATTTTGAGGAATGAGTTAAAGGGTTTATCACGTGGGAATTTTCTCAGGAATGTTGTCGAAGCGAAGGGGAAGTTAGATGTCCTTGTCTTAAATTTGAATGTAGACCTATAATTAGTGACCTAGAGGAAGTAGAACGTTATTTGAAGAAAAGAGGTTTTATTGAAAATTATTGGGTTTGGACATATAATGGAGAAGAACTACCGAGTAACGTACTAGAGACATGTAATATGCATGCTTCAAGTAGTCGATCACCGATAAAAAAGAATATATGATTATTAATTATATATATATATTTAAATGTTTATTATATTTCTAATATATGTTATGTTATGTTATATGTTTATTAAATATTTAGTTAAAATAAAAACATAATATTTATGTTTAACTTAACGAATTTATTATATAAGTTTATAAAAAACAAAATATTTTATATTAATATGTTATATTATATTATATGATATGTATTATAAGTTATGTATTATATGTTATGTTATATTATATGTTATGTATTATATGTTATGTTATATTATATGTTTACTAATTATATGTTATGTTATATGTTTGTTAAATGTTTAGTTAAAACAAAAACAAAATATTTTTCTTTATCTTAAAGAATTTATTATATAAGTTTATAAAAAATAATAAGGTATAAAATTTATTTGTAGTTATATATATTAAGAATAATTAAAAAGTAGTAGAAAATTTGTTTGTATGAAAAGTAGTTTCTAGTTAATATAAGTGTATGTTTAAGAATAATATTAAGTTAGTTAATACTTGTAGTTAATGTTTTATTAAAATTCTCAAAATTGGTTGATATATTAAAATCTCATTTGTAATTAAAAAGGCAATGATTATATAAATATGCAGTATGGAATTTTATCGGTACTATCGTAGTTGGATGTATGATAGGTTGTATCTAGGAAGACGCATACTTAAACCAAATTTTGAGGAATGAGTTAAAGGCTTTATTACGTGGGCATTTTCTCAGGAATGTTGTCGAAGCGAAGGAGAAGTTAGATGTCCTTATCTTAAATTTGAATGTAGACCTATAATTAGTGACCCTGAGGAAGTAGAACCTCATTTGAAGAAAAGAGGTTTCATTAAAAATTATTGGGTTTGGACATATAATGGAGAAGAACTACCGAGTAACGTACTAGAGACCAGCAGTATGCATGCTTCAAGTAGTCGATCATCGATGGAACATGGAGAAAACTTTAATTTGATCGGTGAGATGGTGGGCGACGCTTTTGGTGTGAACGTGACCTATGATGAATCTGAAGATTTTGATGTGGAAGAGTTGCCAAATGAGAAACCGCAAAGATTTTATCAGTTGTTGAATGAGATGAATATGTAACACCCCAATTCCCATCAGGAATAAATAATACATAAATAAATCAGAGTAAATAAAAATTTATTTCTTAGACAGAAACAAGGATGCCACATTTAAAGAACGAAAACACAATCCCTGCTCATAAATTTGATACATAACACAAAGTGGAATAAACCTAAAAGGGAAACTTTTTCCAACAAAAAGGAAAGTTCAATTATGGAATAAAGCGGAAAGATCCATAACTGACTTGTTTTACAAAATAAATTGTTTTATAACATCAAAATATTTATTCAAAGGTAATACAAAATATACCCAACAAATGTATACATATATAACAAAAGCGTTCCCCGACTCCCGTGTTACGTATCAGAGCAGACAGACCGACAAAAGGATGGAGAACTAATCTTCACAAAAGCCTCCAAGATACTAATCTGCAATTGCCTCATAGAGCAACAAACCACAACAGAAGGGTGAGAAATAACAACTAAATCAAGATTGCATAATAATATGCAAACACATAAAAATTCACATGCATAGTTATTCTCACCACAAGCATCACATATATTCATATATAGCACACCATAGAGAATTAATACAATCTTCATAATGTACAACATCCCCACAAAACATAGCATATATCTATACATAAAACATATCATCCATAACCAATGCATTTATCACATATGCACATCAATTCACCAATCCAATCACAAACTCAACACATAATCACTCAATTCATGATTTTCCACACATAATCAATCCATTCATGATTTTCCACACATAATCAATCCATTCATGATTTATGCAAATGCAAAGAGACCGACACAACGACTCTATGCAAATGCGGTACCATCCATCCATCATCTCATCATTAGTTCACTCAGGAACTATTAGAATCATCGCTTGTTACTTAGTGTAACTCCCCGTCGGGCAAACGATGTTCCCCGTTGCTCACACCTCTTTGTATAAGGCACACGACGTTTATGGATCGGTCACACCTCTTTGTATAAGGCACACGACCCGATCGCTCACACCTCTTTGTATAAGGCACACGGTCGTCTATAATCATCGCTCACACCTCTTTGTATAAGGCACACGATGTTATAGCGGATTCCCTCTGGAATCGTTTCGTCGCTCACACCCACTAGGGCACACGACATCACAAGAATGCATATCATGATGCTTGGTATACAATGACTCATGACATTCAAATGCACACATATACACATCCATAATCATTCATATACAATCAAACACAACACAATGCATTTCATCATAATCCACAAACCACAACAATTAGCATTTTAGCATATACACTCATATCAATTCACATCAAGAATTACTCACCATCAACCACAACAATTACAACAACTTATCACATGCTTCAACATCATATATAAACCACAAAACATCATATCAACATATATTGATATTCAATCAAACAATGTATTTTACCACACAACAACATAATTATCACATGCATCAACATCATATAAACCACATAAAAGCTCCACGTTATATAGCAATAACACAACACACAGTAAAACACCAACCGCACGCATTTAACGCGATAAAAACCCGACAACCCAACACTTTTACAAAACCATGACTTAAATAATTCCTCAATTTCCATCCAAAACATTTTTAATAGAAAGAATATTTCGTTAGTTTTCCAACGCTTCGAACGGGGACCAAAACCGATTTACGGTTCAAAAGTTACGAATTTTTGAAAATAATATTTTTCTGGAACTAACAGTGGTAACCGGTTACTCACCGGGTGTTAACCGGTTACTCGCAGCGCAGGGGCAAAAAAACCAGAATTTTATGATGCAAAAACCCCCCAAACTTATCCTTAAACCCCCCGATCATACCAACAAGTAATCCCAACTAAATCCTATCATTTCCCGACTATTCTACACGAACTATTCCGCATTCTAACCGTTAAAACATCGATTTATATCGAATTGATCACAATCTCAACCAAAGTAAAAACATATATTTAACAACCAAAACATACCACAACACATACATATACATATACAAGCAAGATATAATCGAAACTTCTCACCCTTACCCGATTAATCGCGCTTGAAACGGAGGTTTACTCGATTGTCCTCTTCTCTTCTCTTTCCTTCTCTTCTCTTTCTCTTTTCTTTCTTTTCTTTTCCTTTGTCTCTTTTTCTCTCTATTTCTCTTTTTATATAAATGTCTAACTAATCAAATGACCATTTTGCCCTTACGCTCAAATATCTCCCAAACGCTCTCAAAATGCGATAAAACATAAACATACCGATGAAAAACATATCGTGCAATAAAAGTTAAAAAGAAAAATATAATGTAATGCACATATTTTACCTATCAGGGAAATTAACCAATTAACTCAATTAGCAGGTAAAATACAATAAATTCACACATTTCACAAAATTCACATAAATGAAATAAATAAATACAATTAAACAAATCGAGGCGTTACAATTCTCCCCCACTTAGACATTTTCGTCCTCGAAAATATAACTGAGACGAACAACTCCGGATACGACTCTTGCATCCGACTAACCAACTAACATGCCAACACTAGGCACACCACGAATAACACAACCTGACAAACCACCTTGCTAACAACAACTACAACAACGACACGACAACGACGACAACTACAACGACAAGATGCAAAGCCCATACAATGCACTTGACGACCAACTCACAACTCAAAGAATATCAAAGTTACGAACACACAGGTTCACTCTTGAACCGAAACACAACAAGAACATAAAGTTTCACAACCCAACATCGTTTCAACAACCTCTAGATAACCATAATACCAACATCCTTGTCACACCACAATATTACAACAATGCTATGATTCCCCAATCGAACATACAACCAAAACATCCATCTACATAGTAGCCCATGAATAATATTTAAACCTTTCACCTAACACTTCCATTCTGAAACGTCCAATGGACTCATCATTCCTACATGTTTCCAATGTTCAACCTATGAACTCTTACAAGTCACACATGCATATACGAAATGTGCCACATCACGCTTTCGATGCGCACTTGGATTACTCGTAACCATCAAAACTACCAATTTCACGTCCAAAGTCTAACTCTTTCTCATATTCCAAAAATCACTGTTTACTTTAATATTCCCAACCTCACACTCTCCTGTGTTACCTCACCCACCAGACACAAGTCTCTGAACTGCTCAAATAATTTTAATTCTCTGACCATCCAAACAGACATGCATAAAAACTTCCGACTTAACTTTTCAGGCACAACCTTAGCTTTTCCCGAAGGATAATCCAAGCCAAATTCATAACTCGTCATGAATTCCAACCCTCCTCGTTGTCTCATACTCTATTCCTTCAGACCAAAAAAGTACTCTAAACCCTTGTGATTACTAACACTTCGAGCCTAGAACCATAAAGACGATACCTCCAAATATTCCAACACAATACAACCGCAACCAATCCCAAATCCGGAATAGTATAGATTCTTTTATGAATCCTCAATTGTCATAAAGCATAAGCCACGACTTTACCCACTTGCATTAACAGACTGACCAAAATCCTCAAAGACACATCCCAATACCTCACAAACAGTTTATTAGGATCACACAGAATCAAAACTGGAGCCATAGACAACTTCTACTTCAGCTCATCAAACTTACTCCCAACGAACATCCAAAGCAAACGACTTACCCTTTGCAAGTCAACTAAAGTAACGAAAACGCTAACTGGGAAAACCTTCCTTAACCTTCGGTGATAACCAACTAAAGTCCAAAAATATTCTAATCTCCTTAACCACCTTCGGAGCCTCTCATTGTAGAACTGCATCTACTTCCGATGGATCCATTAACCATACTCTCATCTGAAATAACATATCCAAGAAAAATAACCTTTTTCAACCCAAATTCTCACTTAAATAACTTAGCATAAAACTTTGTCTCTTTTCAACACTTGTAATTCAAATCTCAAACACTCTACCTGTTCTTCCTCTGAGTTTATAACAGATCCGAATATCATCAATCAAATCCATTACGAACTTATCCAAATAAATATGGAAGATACGACTCCTCTACTCCACAAACATTACAGACGCATTACTAACACCAAATAACATCACTGTACATTGTGATGCCCAACCAAATTCCAAAAGATATAAATTCTTAAAGCTTTGCAAAACTTCTCACTGGGTAACTGGTTACTCCCATACAAGCTTAACCGAGTAAATAACAGCCTATCCCGATGATAACAAACATAACCAGTCACAATAAATTGATCAAAGCCTCAACTCACACAATTCACCACTCTTATCAAACATCCCAACCAATTGTAACTTCCCTCAAACTCAACCAAACCACTCCAGTCATCTATTCATGAAAGTGGACACTTGTTCTCAATCGTTACCTTATTCAACTGTCAGTAATCCATACACAGTTTCTTCCCTTGACAGTCCAAATTCCATAAATCCCAACATGTAGCAACAACCAACCAAAAAGAACTCTCAAACATTACATCCACACCTAAGGGTTTTCTCAAGATTTCCATTAATACCCTAAAACTTTAAAAACTCCAAAACTCACCAAAACTTTAAGTTTTACTTTCCATAGTCTCAATACCTTTATACACATCATGCTTGTTATTCCGTTCAATCATCCTTCCTTTTTGTTACTAACAATACTGGAGCTCTCTAAGATGACACACTTGGTCTCACAAATCCGTTTTCCAGTAAATCTTCCAACCTCTCTTTCAATCTGAGTTATTCTAACGCTAACATCCAATATTCCATCCGGAAACACATATGGAAATCACGCACAACTGGTAGCCATTCACTGTGGCTTTCCTGTCAATTCCAGAACACTATTATCACAAACATAAAAAACACCTTGGTTTCATCGCCTAAGAGTTTTTCTACTCACTTAGCAGATCCAAACCTCAAATCTTCACCTTCGTCAAATTTGAGTTCACACTCTACTCTCTGAGAACAACCATTAACGATACCCAATCGTTCTCTCTCAATGACTTCCCAACTGGACCAACATACCAAAACCTCTAATCCATCTCATACACAATAATTTCAATTTCCACAGCATAGAACACTTTCATAGCTTCATATCGATATAAAGAACGCTTAAATCGGACCCCAGAGTCAAAAGATATGAATTTTTGAAGGAAAGTCAATTATTGGAAAACAGCCAGATCTGCCTGGCGAGTAAGGATTTCGCCTGGTGAATACCTCTTCGCCAGCCCTTCGCTTGGCGAACCAGCGGCGAAACCTGATTTTTCTGAAAACCCAAACTTCCAGTAGCTATCCATGTTCTGTTTCTTGAATTTCGCCTGGCGAATCACACCAGAAGCAGAATTTTCTGCTGCATTTTTCACGGTTTCCACACCTCAAAATTCAACTTTTCCAAACCAACACATTTTCAATTTCCAAACAATTCATTACACACACTATCAAAGCCGGAAAGACACGTCTATCCCATCCAACATAATTCCGTCTACTATCAACAAGAGATTAAGGGTGATCAGTTCCTCAATTTGTCAATAGACATCCGACAATCATGATGGGGCATAGACCATCTTTACCAAACTATAATAGCATTTCTTGTATCTTATGCACAAAACTACCTAAGGCACAAATCCTTAGTCGACATAAACCTTACCTCCGCATTCCCTCCGGAACCGGGAACAACACTTTCCAAACAACACTCACACTCTTGCAACCAACGGCACACAAACGAAGCAACTTGGAAAAGCACCAGCTTCTCCCCCACTTATCTCATTCTCACACCTGAAGACAAAGGATTAGAAAAACCAGAAAGTACTGACAGTGTTTCACACACATATCACCTACTAAGGAACAAACCACATCGACAGTATTCAACTGTCACACCAACTGACTCAACAACTTGGCCGGACGGACCGACCTGCTCTGATACCACTAATGTAACACCCCAATTCCCATCGCGAATAAATAATACATAAATAAATCAGAGTAAATAAAAATTTATTTCTTAGACAGAAACAAGGATGCCACATTTAAAGAACGAAAACACAATCCATGCTCATAAATTTGATACATAACACAAAGTGGAATAAACCTAAAAGGGGAACTTTTTCCAACAAAAAGGAAAGTTCAATTATGGAATAAAGCGGAAAGATCCATAACTGACTTGTTTTACAAAATAAATTATTTTATAACATCAAAATATTTATACAAAGGTAATACAAAATATATCCAACAAATGTATACATATATAACAAAAGCGTTCCCCGACTCCCGTGTTACGTATCAGAGTAGACAGACCGACAAAAGGATGGAGAACTAATCTTCACAAAAGCCTCCAGGACACTAATCTGCAATTGCCTCATAGAGCAACAAACCACAGCAGAAGGGTGAGAAATAACAACTAAATCAAGATTGCATAATAATATTCAAACACATAAAAATTCACATGCATAGTTATTCTCACCACAAGCATCACATATATTCATATATAGCACACCATAGAGAATTAATACAATCTTCGTAATGTACAACATCCCCACAAAACATAGCATATGTCTATACATAAAACATATCATCCATAACCAATGCATTTATTACATATGCACATCAATTCACCAATCCAATCACAAACTCAACACATAATCACTCAATTCATGATTTTCCACACATAATAAATCCATTCATGATTTTCCACACATAATCAATCTATTCATGATTTATGCAAATGCAAAGAGACCGACACAACGACTCTATGCAAATGCGGTACCATCCATCCATCATCTCATCATTAGTTCACTCAGGAACTATTGGAATCATCGCTTGTTACTTAGTGTAACTCCCTGTCAGGCAAACGATGTTCCTCGTCGCTCACACCTCTTTGTATAAGGCACACGACGTTTATCGATCGCTCACACCTCTTTGTATAAGGCACACGACGTTTATGGATCGCTCACACCTCTTTGTATAAGGCACACGACCTGATCGCTCACACCTCTTTGTATAAGGCACACGATCGTCTATAATCATCGCTCACACCTCTTTGTATAAGGCACACGTTGTTATAGCGGATTCCCTCTGGAATCGTTTCGTCGCTCACACCCACTAAGGCACACGACATCACAAGAATGCATATCATGATGCTTGGCATACAATGACTCATGACATTCAAATGCACACATATACACATCCATAATCATGCATATACAATCAAACACAACACAATGCATTTCATCATAATCCACAAACCACAACAATTAGCATTTTAGCATATACACTCATATCAATTCACATCAAGAATTACTCACCATCAACCACAACAATTACAACAACTTATCACATGCTTCAACATCATATATAAACCACAAAACATCATATCAACATATATTGATATTCAATCAAACAATGTATTTTACCACACAACAACATAATTATCACATGCATCAACATCATATAAACCACATAAAAGCTCCATGTTATATAACAATAGCACAACACACGGTAAAACACCAACCGCACGCATTTAACGCGATAAAAACCCAAAAATCCAACACTTTTACAAACCACGACTTAAATAATTCCTCAACTTCCCTCCAAAACATTTTTAATAGAAAGAATATTTCGTTAGCTTTCCAACGCTTCGAACGGGGACCAAAACAGACTTACGGTTCAAAAGTTATGAATTTTTGAAAATAATATTTTTCTGGAACTAACAGTGGTAACCGGTTACTCATCGGATGTTAACCGGTTACTCGCAGCGCAGGGGCAAAAAAACCAGAATTTTATGATGCAAAAACCCCCCAAACTCATCCTTAAACCCCCCGATCATACCAACAAGTGTTCTAGTCATTAAGTTGGACGAAAGTGTTCCAGTCATTCTCTGTAAGTTGGAACAAGTATTTTCGTCTGGTTTTTTTGACTCTATGGAACATCTACCCGTGCATCTTGCATATGAAGCTTATCTTGGCGACCGTGTTCAATATAGGTGGATGTATCCATTTGAAAGATTCATGGGTGATTCAAAGCGATCAGTGAAAAATAAAGCTAAAGTTGAAGGATCAATATGTGCACATTACTTGCATCGGGAAACATTTCATTTTTGCTGTCACTATTTCAATCACTTGATGTTAACTCCAAGAATCATAAGGAATCCCGAAAATGTTAATGAAAGAAGCCAATTTTCCTTATCAGTCTTCGGGCTTCCAGGTCATCTCTCTGGAAAGAAGGGTGTGCATTGGCTGACCCAAAAAGAAATGAAATCTGCACATGTTCATGTCTTGATTAACTGCGTTGAAGTTAAACCATATCTTGAGTAAGTATACCCCAACTGTTTAATTTTCTTTACAGTGTGAATATAAAACTTATTACCATGTAACTTATAGTGTGTTTCTTTTTAGGGAATTTAAAACCTCCTATTTTCATAACATTGGTGTACAAGCAACCTCCGGTCACTTACATGCTCATTTTCTAGCATGGTTCAAGGAGAAATTGTCATGCATTGTTACACCGACTCAAGAAATACTCCTTTTAAGAAACTTGTCTGAAGGCCCTATTCAAAGCGCAAATAATGGCACACATACTTTGTGAACAAATATAAATTTCACACTGAATCATGGACTGAAGGGAAAAAACCATAAACAGTGATGTATTTGTAAAAGGAGTTACCGGTGTGTGAAGAGGATTTCTATGGCTTTGTTAAACATATCTATGAGTTGGTATATAATTACTTGGACTCGAAAAATAAACTTGTCTTGTTTTATTGTGACTGGTACGCTCCATCTGCCAGAGGTACAAAAATAGATAAGACATATGGTAATGTTGAGATTCGAATGGACCGAAGGTACAGAGAGTATGACCATTTCATAATGTCACATATTGTTAGGCAAGTTTACTATGTTTCTTATCCTTCAATTGTGACATGTAAACGAGGGTGGTGTGTTGTAATCAAAACAAAACCATTGGGTCATATTGAAACTGGAAATCTAGTGGACGATGTTGCTTACTAAGTTGATGAAGTTGAACAAATTAATGATGTGATTGCAGTTGAACAAATTAGAAGTTTATCTGATACAATGGTTGAGGGGCATCAAGTTGACACGTCTATATTGTTGGTAGAAAATAATATGGATGAAGAGCATGAAGAGTTTGGATTCGAGGACAATATCACATCAGATGATGAGAATGATATGGATGAAGAGCATGGAGATTTTGAATAAATTGTTTTTGTAATTTTACTTGATGAAACCTTGTATTGAATGAGTTAATGAATATATATATATATATATATATATATATATATATATATATATATATATATATGAGAATGTGTTTTTTAGATTTATTATTTGTGTTGATGAATATATATTAAATGTGTATTCTCTATAAATAGGTAAAATGCCACCCCGATCTGATAAGGGTAAGGGTAATGGTAGTGGTAAAAAGAGCCAACGTTCCAGGGTAATAGTATGTCAGACACCTCAATCGGCCATGTGTCCTCCCCGCAGAGTCAGGTAGATCTTATGTCCATGCCCAGTTCTCAACCTCTTATGACATTACTCTTCCCTCATGAGTATCCAACTTTTATTAGTCCATCTGGGACTTCAACTTTTATTAGCACATCTGGGACTCCATCTTTTAGTATCCCATCTGGGACTCCGAATTTTATTAGCTCACCCGGGGGACCTAGTTATCCATACTAGCAAACTGGAGGACTTAGCTATCTATACCAGCAGGTACCCTCATCCCTCATGCAGTATGGGGGATATAACTTTCCACCTCCCTCACAGGTACCCTCATCCTTCATGCAGTTTGAGGGATCTAGATTTCCACCTCCCCCACAAGTACTCTCACCCATCACGTAGTCTAGGGGATTCTGCACTGCACATCCCACACATGTACCTTTATCCTTCATGCAGTCTAGGGTGTCCCGCACCACACATCCCACACAGGTACCCTTACCATCCACACATATACCTTCGTGTGAAGATGATCATGAGGATCCAGATGAGAACGATCATGAGGTGCATGATAAGGACGGCGGCCATGAAGAGGAGGATGACAATCATGAGGTGATTGATATCATTAAATGAAGATATTATATTTGGCCCATCGAAAATTCGTAAGTTATAAATTTTTATATAAGTATACATGTTGCCATTTTTTATATAAACTTATATTTAATACTAATTTAAATTATTAATGTTTAGTTTCGAGCCGAGTCGGACTGCTGCCCAATGTATAAGTTATGTAATTTAGCAAAAGTATAAAAAAGTTTGGAAGAGATTTAAAGATGTTGATGGGGAAGAAAAATAAGCATGATTTAAGTTATTTAAGGTATAATTAATTAATTTTTGTTAAATTATTTAATTTATTTATTAACTTATTTCTGTTTAAATTACTTTTTTCTTATGATTATCTAACTATTTATTTGAATGCCATACAACATTGCAGGAAAAGTGTACGTTGGAAAAAATGAATGAGAAAGAGGTTAAAAAAAATTATTTTGGCAGAACATCAGTTTGACTTTTTGACATACTACGACGTGCTAGAAAGCATTTGGAAAGAGAAAATATTTGTCCCAACTGGATAGGCAAAGAAGTATTTGATGAACTTCTTATCTATTGGGAAACAACTGGTTTTAAGGAAAGATATGAAAAAGAAAATGAAATGAGAGCATCTGAAAAAGGGGTAACCTTAATGTAGTTGGAAGTATAAGTGTTGTCGAACATGCTCGACGCATGGTAATTATTACTACTTTTTAAAGTTATATTTTGATTTATTATATATTTTTAATTAAAGTTAATTTTATTATTTAGGAAAAGAGTTTGGGGAGACCTCCACTAAGGAAGGAGCTGGTTATAAAGACTCGAAGAAAAACATAGGGGGAATTTGTTGGAGAACGTACCAAAAAAGCTTTGGTAAGTTATTTTATTTTATTTAAATTGTTTATATATTTTTTTTAATTTAATGACAACTTTGTGGCATGATTTTCACGTGGCAACTGATATATTGTGGCGTGAAAATCACGTGGCTATATTTATTATTTAATTTAATTTAAGTTGTTTAAACTATATTAAACTTTATTTTTTTTATTGTATGTGTAGGAGGATTATCAAGCATTGCTCACACAACTTTTGGTTGAAAATCCTTAATATACTCCGAGAGGTTCCGAGCGGCTTAATCCACATGTGGATTTTTATATTTGGGGTTAGGTAAATGGCGGAAAGGGACCTAATGGGTGTTTTTTTGGTGCTGAAACTTTGGCCGGCGGTTTGAGAAAAGGGGATAGAACTTTATTTCAAAGAGTTAGAGATTGGGAAGAAACGTCACATCCACCATAATTGACACCCGAAATGCTAGAAACAGTAAGACAACTGGCGTTAACTGAGGCGAGACGCGAGTCGGCGCAATGTGAGACGGCACTAAAAGCCCAAATGGAGGAGCAACAACGTCAAATAGAGGCAATGAAGAAGAGGCAAGCTGATATGGAGGAGATGATGAGTCAATTTATGCAATCACAAGGGAGTGGTAATTGTGAAGTTTAAAAATACAGGGGGGTTTTTGTTATTGTCTCCACAGGGATTGTTCTGATATGGAATGTTTGTCGTTCAATAGTTTACCGTTTTAAGAAAGGGTTTTTCAAAGTTTGTTTCATAATTGTCAAGATTTAGTAGCAAAGCTTTAAATTCTAAAGCGTTTTATTAACAAAGTATATCAAAAGTAGTTTTCATCTACCCTAACTTATACGTATTCTGTTAATCTTGCATGTAAAGTCGGATCCAATTAATATCTTCGCGTATTCTCTCAATACCGTATATGTCTAGAGCGGCGTTGTGAGAAATACCATATTCATCACTACACGGTCTCTCCATATAATAATCAATATAGTAAGCTTTAAGTTCAATACAAAGCAAATATCAACCATAGACCGATCTTTCCAATCTATAAATCGATAGATGAATATTTTAGGTCAAGTTCCATAAAATCTATGTCTAGAGTTTTAAAAAACAAGAATGGATCATTAAGAACAAAAATATTCATCATATATTAATCATCACTTGTTCACATACATGGCCAATCAAAATAAATACATAAAGCTAAGGTAGACTACCTCTACCTTTGATACAAAGGAAATTAGCTACCCATAACCATGGTAGCTTGCTTTACAAGAAATGAGAGAAGATGAATGAGCATCCACGTCGAAGAATCGATCTTGGATGCGAATCCAACTTCTATTTGCAAAGTATCACTCTTTGGTGAAGAAATGCAGAAAATATGGGTTTCTATGTGAAAATGGGGTTATGATCCCAAAAAAAGTGTGAAAAGTACTTATATAGTACAACTAAAATCTGTCAAGTTTGTCCAGGGAGGACCACTTTATGGCACCTGAAGTGCCTCTGAATAGTTAAACCGCCCCTGAGAAAATATCTAAGTTCGCAGTGCAAACGCTTCTTCGTCCATCAAACTTCCTCGCTACAAGTTCGCACAGTAAATTAGGGTCCTTTACTTATTGCCATCCAAGGTTTCCTCCTCGTTGGGACCTCGCTGCAACTTCGCACAACAAACATTTGCTACAAGTTCGCCCAACGAACTTAGAGTCCTTTTCTTACCGCCTCTAATATGAGATGGTTCGCTGGGGCTTCGCCAGGAGCTCACCCAGTGAACATTTGCTTGCACCTCACTGTAATTTGCACAACGAACATACTGATTCTTCTTATTTTCTTTGGCTTCCTTGTCAATTCACTTGTGTCTTACTCTTTGATGTTTTATGCCTAATTCTTGCACAATAACACACAAATCAAAGCAACCAAAGGTATTTGCAACTTAATAGAAGAATAGCATGAAAACATGGAATAAGTCCATTGAAACATAAAAAATGAGTTGAAAAATGCCAAGAAATATGGATCAAAATAAGACATGTTTGACATCTAACAAACTCTCCCCAACTAGATGTTTGCTTGTCCTCAAGCAAAGTATGCCTCTTATTGAAAACAAGAGCATTTGCTCAAGCATTTAATTCAACCAAGAATGGATTTATGGCTAAAATTAAACATACAAATGCGCACAAGCAATGTCACCTCTTCCTAGAATGGAACAATGATAAAGAATTTAGTTCTTAAACAAATATCATGCAATGTTTCAAATAACAATTAAATTCTCATTCTTGAATCACTATAACACTCCTCTTCAAATAAGAATGAAGAAATTAACGTGTTTGAAACCGTGGGGTAATTTCACTCACTTGACAAACAATGCAAATGACAATCCAATTCATACATTCATCTAATCAATCAAAAATGAAATCATTGAAGCAAGATGATCACTAAAGGCTTAAAAGGTTGTAGCTTGGTTAAGTTCATAACAAAGGGACATTTCTAAGGCCATGGAATCAAAGTTGATAATGCAAAAGAACATTCACTATACAAGGTTATGTACACACTACAACTTCATCCAACACTTTCTTTTCTCAATTGTTCACCCTTCCAAACTTCCTTTATGCACATTATTAATTCTCTATTTTTCTCTTTCAAACAAGCATACTTTTTTCTTTTTCTTTTTCTTTTTCTTTTTCACATTCATATTCACAATTTTCTTTTCAATGCTTGTTTGAAAATTTTCAAAATTTTGAGTAACCTACCACTTTTCTTTTCACTCTCCCCAACTTGAATTCAACCAAACCTCAAGTGAATTCTCCTTGCTTTTTATGGCAAGGAAAAAAATTTAGAACAATGTTCAAAGGTTCAAGAAGAATTTTTTTTACAATCCCACAAAATTCAATGATGAACTATCTTTTACTTTATGTACATACACCAAGTTCATCACTAAATAAGGATCTAAGCTATTAAGCTCAAAGGGGTTAGCAAATTCACACTATTCACTGTAGCGCGGTTTTTGTGGTTTCGAATCACTATCGCTTTGATACTACAGTTCAATTCATTTTTTATTCTATTGAGCTGATTAAGGAAGGGAAATAAATGTCTCCAATTAACCCTGCATGCATACCGAGGTTAAACAGTCAAAATTGCTGGTTTACAGATGCTATCAAAAAGTGGTTCTTCTTGGGGTTATGCTTTTAAGAACGAAAGTGTCTTTACGGTATAGGAGGCTTTTTGGTTAGGATACTAGGCTGGATTTTCCTTGGTTGATATACGAAGGGACTGGACTGGGAGTGTTTATTTATTATGCTCGCTAAGATTTTTGCAATCTTATGCCTACGTATTCCCGTTTAGCTAAACAGGGAAATCAGAGCGATTATAGTTCCTCCTATTCTATGGGAGGAAATAGATGTTTTGGTGTCTTGTTCGAAGCCCAAGACGGGAAGCTAAAGGTGATTTGTATCTTGTTCAAAGCCCAAGATGTGAAGCTAAAAGGATCCTGACTGAGAGGGATTTTGTCATCTCTAAAGAGGAGTTGTTGGTGTTTGTATGCTGTGATAAAAGCATGATTTTATGCTAAAAGGTTGATTGATTCAAACGGGGATTTCCTTATACAAAGCCTAAGAGGAGGTTGGAAGTTTGACTTTTCTGGGGAAAATGTTCTTTCTGTCTTGTACAAAGCCCAAGATCGAGGCTGAAAGGGTTCACTCAACAAGAGAGGATTTTCATGTGTCTTGTACAAAGCCTAAGACGGAGGATAAAGGAGTGACTGACTCAACAAGAGAGTCTTTTATACTCAACAAGAGAGTGATTTGTTGTCTCGTACGAGGCCCAAGATTGTGGCTAAAAGGGGATTACTCAACAAGAGAGTCTTTTATACTCAACAAGAGAGTGTTTGTGTGTCTTGTACGAAGCCCAAGACGGTGGCTAAAAAAAAGGTTTGACTCAACAAGAGAGTCTTTTATACTCAACAAGAGAGTTTTTTGTATGTCTTGTACGAAGCCCAAGACGGAGGCTAAAAAAGGTTTGACTCAACAAGAGAGTCTTTTATACTCAACAAGAGAGTTTTTTGTGTGTCTTGTACGAAGCCCAAGACGGAGGCAAAAAAAAGGTTTGACTCAACAAGAGAGTCTTTTATACTCTACAAGAGAGTTTTTTGTGTGTCTTGTACGAAGCCCAAGACGGAGGCTAAAAAAAGGTTTGACTCAACAAGAGAGTCTGAAAAGGTTAGCTTCACTGGGAAGGATAATTTGAACAAAGCCCAAGAGGAGGCTGTCTTACTGTCGAAGGTCACTGAGATTTCTAGGCAGGTCTAAGTGTGGGGAACTCTCATAAGAGAGACTGGGTTTCTGCTTATGTTTTAGGGGAACTTGAGAATGTCTTTGAGACTCAAGAGGTTTCGACTATCTAAGCCTAGAGTTTTACCTTTTGTACTATGCCCAAAAGGAGGCACGAGCATTAAGGGATGAGTATCAACCCTACAACGGTCAGAGTTTTGACACTGGAAAGACTCCCCTAGCAAAGGATGACTAAGTTCTTTCTTATACCTTTAAAAGGTCGTCAGGGTCTTTGTATTAAGCCTAAGAGAAGGCATGAGAACTTCTAAGAAGCCGAAAGGTCCTTGTACAACGCCCAAGAGGAGGCGAGGATGCTTTTAGGAAGCCTGTGTGTCCCCAAACCAAGAGACGTTCAAGACATGCTATTCACCGAGAATAGATCAAGCCAGGAAAGTTCGAGGATTTGGAAGAAACTCAAGAGATGCCATTCACGGAGAAAAGATCATCTCTGGGGAGTTAGAGTTTCTTTGACAATTTCTAAGAGTGACAGTCTGAGAAAGGGTTCACCGAGAATGCTGCCTTTCACGTTTCCATATTGTTTAACCCCAAGAGGAGGGAAGTCTGTATCTGGTAATCCTATGGGGCTTATAACACGAGGGTAGGCCCAGATGATTTGATTTTTGAACTGGCGATTGCTCCGAGATTTTTCTTTTAACGCGGAGCGACTTATACAAAATCTGAGGCCCAAATAGTTTTGGTCAAAAGGGGGTTGGGTCTTACACTCTATTAGAGGCCCAAAGAGGTTATTTTTGTATAAGTGGTGGGGCTTACAGCTCAAGGAGAGGCCCAAGGATTTTTTTGTTAAAAAGGCGACGATCGCGCCGAACTTTTTGATGGTATCGGGACTTATACAATACACTGAGGCCCAAATCATTTTGGTTTTCAAAAAAGGGTTGGGTCTTACACTCTACTAGAGGCCCATGGATTATTTAAAAGAGTTTTGTTTGGGTGAAAATCAAGGAAACCCTAATTTCATCATTTTAAAAGTAAATTCTCAAGGAAAATCAATAAAAAATGATAAAATACCAAATAAGTTTGAATAAACAACTTGTGATTTTCGGTTGAGATTTGAAAAATGATTTTTTAATCACAAGATGAATTAAAATTCATTTAGTTTTGATTTTCAACATGAGAATTCAATTTTAAAATGTTTAAAAACAATTAAAAAATGAATTTATTCACAAAAATACCAACTATATTAAATAAATAATATAAACTTGATTTTTTTGTGTAATAAAATATTTCAACATTTTTGTGAGTTTTTGCAAAAAGAACCAATAAAAAATAATTAAAATTGAGGGAGTTATTAATTTTTCAAAACATTAAGAATAATATGAAAAATAATAAAAAAGTGGAAAAAGCATTAAAAAGGGGGTCTGGGGCGAGGGGGATTCGAACCCCAGACCTCTTGTGTGCAGTGTACGTGCCTTACTACTGGGGTGGTGATACATCCGTGTATTGAAACACAACCACAAATATACAAACTTGCCTTGTTTTTGGCCTGGCCCAAGGCAAGGCAAAACAAGATTTTGGTTAGAAACGTGAATGCCATAACTTTCTCATTTCTCCATGGATGGAGATAAAATTTATATGCATCTGGCGTAGAATTTCCTAAGGAATCCAATGGTGGTGGTGGTTTTTGCAGAAAACAAATCGTCCTCAAAACCCGATTGTGGTTTTGAAATAGGCCATATTTTGCATTCTCTGTGCTACCTCTTGGTACAGGTACGAATTACATGATTAATTGGTGCAAACACAACACATATAACATGTATAAGAGATGCATGATCAGTGGACTTCAAATCAAGGCATATTTTAGAGAGTTCAAGTTGTGATGCTTACCTCTTTTTGGAGCCTTTGGGCTACCTACCAAGTGCTTTGTTCCAGAAATGTTTGGATGCTTTGAACATTCTCAAATGATCCCTTAGAGGCTTTTAGAGTGGTTGGAACCAGCTGGAAACCTCAGGAATGGAAACTGGCCCTTTCTTGCAAAAGGGGCAAAAGTGGCCAATATAGCAACTCTCTCAAATGGTGTTCCAGATGTGTGGAACCATTTGGGACAGTTCAAGGATGATATTTGGAGTGTGTTTGAGGTTTTATCTGGTTTGGAAAGTGACTGAATCAAGACATGGCTTGAAAAATGCACAAAAGTCCTATTTTCAGGTTTTGAGAGGGGACTTTGAGATTTTGGTGTTACAGGTCACTTGTGAGAGTTTGGACAGCTTAGATATGACATATTGGATGTGTTTGGATCATGAGCTATGATGGAAATGCTCTCTAACTAAAAAAACTCAGAGTTACCTTGCTAAAGAAGGTATTTTTTCCTAGAGAAAGTGATTTTAAGGAAAGCATCTGTTTGATGACTTTGGTGTACTCAAACTGAGCACAAATGAGCTATATTTATAGTAGAGCAAGTTTGTTTTGGATGCAATAGTGAATGGCAACTGGTGCAGAAGTTTGGCAAATGTTGATCAATGAGAATCCAAGTCTCCTCTAGCCATTGACTAGAGGTTAGAGCACAGGCTGCTGGTTCCCAAGTTCTTGGATCATCCTTGACTGAATTCAGTTGGAAGAGGCTCAGTCCATGCCACCTTGGTGCATCCATTGAATGCTCCAAAACAAAATTGGAGTCTTGTCCCTCTTTTAGGCATTTCTAGGTTTGGCATGCTACTTTTGGTTCCAAAGACTTGGGAGGCATATGGATCAGAGTTGGTTCCTCCTTGGTCCCTCCTTGAGGTGTTCAGATGGATAAACTTGCTTGCCCTTTGCAAAATTTGAGCAAATCGAGCAAAATCCTCAAATCTGCCTTGTTATGACAGTTGCAGCAAGGCATATTGCCACTGTCATAACTTCTTGCTCAGATTGAGTTTGGTGAAGTTCTTGGTCATTTTGGAAAGCCCTCATATGATACAACATATGTGTGATCATAGTTTGTTTTGAAACTCTTTGGATCCAAGTGAAAAATGCCCTTACATTTTGGGAAAAGTGAAACAGATTCTGACTTAGTGAAAATTTCACTAAGTGTTGGAAAAAGTGACATTTCATGTTTTTAGTGATTTTGATCCAATCATAACTCAGAATCCACAATGAATTGGAGTGAGGTGTAGTTGAAGATTTTGTAGAGTGCCATGAGAGCTACAAATCCATCTTTGAATGGGGAAAAATGGCCTTGTGGTTTAGGAGATATGATCCTCCAAAGTTGGTATCCTAGCCACTTTGTTCCATAACTTAGAAAATTTCTAGGTTTTTATGGTTACCCCTTTTACAAGTTATCTCACTTTTCTTGATTTTTCTTGATGAATGATGATTCCAATCACACATTAACATCATTTTAGGGTCAAAGAACCATAATTGTGAAAAATCTCAAAAAGTCAAAGTTGACTTTTGTGCACAGTTGACTTTTTGTCAGATGAATTCCAAATTGTGCGATCCTCTGTAAAATCAAGTCCTTGACCTAAATAAAACTTGATGGACATGTTCCATGGGTGTTATAGGGTGTATTGAATCATGTCCCAAGGTTTGGGAGCATGCCTGGGTCAAAAGTCAAAGGCACAGTTGACTTTTCCCGCGAAACCCTAACTGTGGTTCTGATGAACTTGAAACTTGTGAATCAAGCTTCTTGGATTAATCCATTATTTAAAATGGATCAATGTGGTTTATTAGAGACCCTTAAATCATGTCTTGAGGTCTTGGCTCATGTTTTGTCCCAAAAGTCAACTTAGGGGTGAATTAGGTCAAGAAACCCTAATTCCTGATTTTTTATGAATGCATCCCCTGAGGCAAAATTGACTTGATGATTGGGTTCATGATGACCCTTGGAGCATCTTAGGTTGTGCTTTGAAGCATTGGCTCATGCCCAGAGGAAAAAATTCCATCTGGAGGCCCTGGTCGACCAAAACCCTAATTTGGTGACACTGGCGCTCTAGAGGCTTAATCCACTTGGAATGCTACAGCCTTGTGCTTGATTCTTGATGTTGGAGTCCTCTTGATCCATTGTGGATCTTTGAGAGGTTTAGACAAGTTGAAGATCATGTCATTCCTTGATTGATCCTTTGTCTAAGAGCTCTGAGAGGGTTTGAAACCCTAATTTTGATTGTAGTGGATGCTCACCCATCTTTGGGGAGAGTAATGAGGTATGATGGTCCATCCCTATTGTGATGATGATTTGCACAATGATGGGAATCTAGGTGGTCAAAATTTGGGGTATGACAGATACCCCTATTTAATCTTTTTGGACCCGAAGGTGTGAATGGCGAAGGTATTCGGGCATTCGGGGTGCAAGAGGATTAAATATCGGAATACCCAAAATTTTGATGGTCTGCTGTGATTGGTAGTTTGCTCGTCCATCTTCTTTAGCTAAGCAATGATGCTTAGAAAAGGTATAAAACTTCCCCTCGACCCTGGTCTTCAACCAAGGAACTGGTCTCAATTTTCTTTTGAAATAAACTTCCCATCGATCCTGGTTTCCTACCAAGGAACTGGTCTTAGTATCTGATTTAAACTTCCCCTCGATCCTGGTTTCCTACCAAGGAACTGGTCTTAGTTTCTGATTTAAACTTCCCCTCGATCCTGGTTTCCTACCAAGGAACTGGTCTTAGTTTCTGATTTAAACTTCCCCTCGATCCTGGTTTCCTACCAAGGAACTGGTCTCAGTTTCTTCTATCAATAACCTTTCTTGACAAGGGACACTATTCGTAGCGGTTTTTCTCAAACTTCTTGCCGAATTTTCCTAGGGAGATGCCATTTGATGGAAACAGTTTCGATGTCAGACTTGCTGGGGACCCCATCTGTCTGAGCTGTAGAGGTACACAAACTTCTCTGTTTGGAGACGCCATTTGTCGACTCTACTGGGGAAAACGAGTCTTTTGAGAGACTGCTACCGCTTGGGGATATTACATCATACTTTCTCGAGGTCTTCTCAGAGAAATGCCATATGATGTACCCCAATTTTTAGGTGCCAATGACTTCGTTAACATTGACTTTCTAGAGAGAAGAACCAATGTGCTGCTGCGAGTCTTTAGTTGCGAGGCTTCCTCTGGGGATTTTCCTTAATCCGGGAAAGCGAAGACATCATCTTTACTGGCGAAGAGTGACGTTTATTGAATGTTTTCTTGCCTTTTCAGAGGTTCAAGTTATCAAAGTGGTCGAAAGCCCGCTACAATCCAGAAATAAACTGGAAGACGGACTGTTTAGACTCAACGTTTCCTGACAAGGGCAGAACTGACAACTCGATTGAGAGGACTTTTATCACTAGGGGATAAGACCGACTTGAGTGATAGCGATGCAATATCAATATGAATGTAAATAAATAATGCATGATGTATGTATGTTTATGTCGACAAAATTGACGCGACATATAGACTGACGGATGAACATGATGGGATACTCGACCATAGTGGGAGATGAAAAGTATCACTGGTTCACGATAGCAATTCCGCCTTGTTTAGGAGAGATAGTCCCTACAGGGTAAACCGTTGGTCGGGCTTAGGAGATAAGAACTCTGTCGGGGATGTCAGACGAAACAAGGTCTCTGACACAGTTGATCCTTCGTTCAGACGTACTGGTTTAGAAGGAGCACTTTGATTCTGCACTTTGAAGTTCGATTACTTCTGGAGAAGCGACCGATGTTCTTTCGATGTTCAACAGTAAAAAGAAATTGCCATCTTTATTTTAAAAGCAGAAAAAGTTTAACAAGTAAATTCATTTTTGTTTTATTTCAAGAATCGTTAATCATATTGAAACGTCGTTCTGTAAAGCTAAAACAAATGAGAATTGTAAACAAAAGCACGAGGGCTCAAATTTTATTGATAGGATGGAGATCAGCCAAACGCGTGATTCCATAGAGTATTTACAAAGTTAGAAAATGGTAATTTTATGGGAAAAGGGCTACATTGAAACATAACAACCACTATCCTTCTACCAACTTTGAATTCGGGGCATCCTGAGCTTCCGTCGAAGATGAACTTGATCGAGATTACTGTCGAATGGCACGACCGCTGAGGAGTTAAACTGATCAGATGTAGTTACTTGCCATGAATCCCTAATTTTTGCCTGGATCGTACTTTGAGATTTCCAATCCACCAGGATGATTTTTGATCATGTCTCTAATTTTTGCCTGGACCGCCCTTTCGGGTTTTCAATCCACCGAGACGTTTTTTTTTCTCTGTTTTTTTTTAGTTTAGGCGAAGTATTTCTTGACTATGTCAACATTTGTGGGGTAGGAAAATTCTTCTCCATCCACGGTTGCGAGTCTCAAGGCGCCGCCCGAGAAGGCTTGCTTGACCACATAGGGGCCGTCATAATTCGGAGTCCATTTGCCCCGAGAATCAGTGAGAAATGATTGTATCTTCTTGAGCACAAGGTCTCATTTCCTGAAGACGCGAGGTCGTACCTTTTTGTCAAACGCCTTCTTCATTCTCTATTGATACAACTGACCCTGGCACAAAGCTGCTATTCGCTTTTCTTCGATCAGATTCAGTTCGTCGTGTCGACCTTGACACCATTCAGCTTTCGTTAACTTGGCTTCCATCAATACCCGGATTGATGGGATCTCTATTTCTAAGGGGAGTAATGCTTCCATGCCATATACTAGAGAGAAATAGGTTGCCCCTGTTGAAGTGGGGACAGATGTGCGATAATCGTGAAGAGCAAAGGGTAGCATCTCATGCCAGTCTTTATAGGTTATAACCATCTTTTGAACGATCTTCTTGATGTTCTTGTTAGCCGTTTCTACTGCTCCATTCATCTTAGGTCGGTAGGGAGATGAGTTATGGTGTTCGATTTTGAACTCTGCGCACAAACTTTTCATCATCTTGTTGTTCAAGTTGGATCCATTATCAATAATGATCTAGCTTGGAACACCATAACGGAAGATGATGTTGTTTTGGATAAATCGGACCACCACTTATCGGGTTAGATTGGCGTATGATGCTGCTTCGACCCACTTGGTGAAGTAGTCAATGGCTACCAGGATGAACCGATGTCCGTTTGAAGCCTTAGGTTCAATCATGCCAATCATGTCGATTCCCCATATGGAAAAAGGCCACGGGGAAGAAAGAACTTTAAGATGCGTTGGCGGTACATGGATTTTGTCAGCGTATATCTGACACTTGTGACACTTCCTCATGTACTTGTAGCAGTCGGATTCCATGGTCAACCAGTAGTACCCTGCTCTTAGAATTTTTCTCGCCATTGTGTGTCCGTTGGCATGTGTGCCAAAGGATCCTTCATGAATTTCTTTCATCAACATGTTTGCTTCTGGTCTGTCTACGCATCGGAGCAAGACCATGTCGAAGTTTCTCTTATAGAGTGTATCACCGCTCAGGAAGAAGTTTCCAGCCAGCCTTCTGAGGGTCTTTCTGTCTTTTCTGGATGCCTCATGTGGGTACTCTTAGTTCTGAAGGAAGCATTTAATATCGTAATACCAAGGTTTGTCGTCTCTGACCGCTTCGATCGCGAAGATGTAGGCGGGCCGTTCAAGGCGCATTAAGTCAATCTTAGGTACGTCATTCCATTGACCTACACTAATCATGGAAGAGAGAGTGGCTAAGGCATCAGCCATGTGATTCTCCTCAGGAGGGAAGTGATGGAACTCGATTCCGTGGAAGAATGGTAACAACCTTCTCGCATAGTCTTTGTAAGGAATCAATCCTGATTGGTATGTGTTCCAATCTCCTTTGATCTGATTGATAACCAGGGCTGAGTTGCCATATACGTCCAAATTCTTGATCCTTAAGTCGATCGTTTCTTCAAGACCCATAATACAAGCTTCGTATTCGGCCTCGTTGTTTGTACACTTGAATGTCAGTCTGGCAGTGAAAGGAATATGGGTACCCTGAGGTGTTACAATGATTGCCCCAATTCCGCTTCCATAATGATTGACAGCTCCGTCAAAGATTAGTCCCCACTGGGAACCTAGTTCTGGCCCTTCACTGGGTAGCGGTTCATTGCAATCTTTCATTTTCAAATACAGGACATCTTCGTCTGGGAAGTCAAATCCGACTGATTCTTGATCGTCAATCGGTTGATGAGCCAAATGATCGGCTAAAACACTTACTTTAACGGCTTTTTGAGCGTGGTATTCTATGTCATATTCCAATAGCAACATCTGCCAACGGGAAATCCTTCCCGTGATAGCAGGTTTTTCAAAGACATACTTGATTGGATCCATTTTGGAGATTAACCAAGTAGTGTGACAAATCATGTACTGGCAAAGACGTTTGGCTGCCCAAGCCAGAGCACAGTAAGTTTTCTCAAGCATGGTGTATCGAGTTTCACACTCGGTGAATTTCTTGCTCAAATAGTAGATGGTAGACTCTTTCCTTTTTGTTTCGTCTTGTTGGCCAAGTACACTACCCATTGAGTCTCCCATGACTGTTAGGTAGATGATCAGTGGTCTTCCTTCCACTAGAGGTGACAGGATAGGTGGATTCAACAGATATTCCTTGATACTGTCGAAGGTGGTTTGGCAGTCTTTTGTCCAAACGCAGTCCTGATTCTTTTTGAGTAATTCAAAGATCGGCGCACATGTCGCGGTCATGAGGAATATGAATCAGGAAATGTAATTCAAACGTCCCAGGAATCCTCTGACTTGTTTTTCAGTCTTTGGAGAAGGCATTGCTTGAATGGCCTTGACCTTGTCAAGATCAACCTCAATTCCTTTTTGGCTGACAATGAACCCTAGCAGTTTCCCTGAACGAACTCCAAAGGTGCACTTGTTGGGATTCAAGCGGAGTTTGTATTTTCTCAAACGCTCAAATAACTTTGACAGGTGGGTCACATGCTCCTCCTCTGTTTTAGATTTAGCAATCATGTCATCGACATATACCTCGATTTCTTTGTGTATCATGTCATGAAATAGAGTAGTCATGGCCCTTTGATAGGTTGCCCCGGCGTTCTTCAAACCGAACGACATTACCTTGTAACAAAAGGTCCCCCATGGGGTGATAAAGGAAGTTTTCTCCATGTCTTTCGGCGCCATTTTTATCTGATTATAGCCTGAGAATCCATCCATGAAGGAGAATACACTGAACTTTACGGTACTTTCTACCAGCATATCAATGTGTGGTAAGGGAAAGTCATCCTTTGGACTAGCCTTGTTTAGATCTCTGCAGTCCACACACATTCTGACCTTTCCATCCTTTTTTAGAACTAGTACTATGTTGGCTAACCATTGAGGATATTCCGATGTGGCGAGGAAGCCTGCGTCAATCTGTTTCTGTACCTCCTCCTTGATTTTGATAGCCATATCCGAGTGAGTCCTTCTCAACCTCTGTTTTACTGGCGGACATTCTGATCTTAGTGGTAGATGATGCTCCACGATGCTGGTATCCAACCCTGGCATATCCTGATAGGACCAAGCGAATACATCGGGAAACTCTTTGAGAAGCTTTATCAAATCTTCTTTGACAGTTGGATTGAGCAGTGCCCTAATCTTGACTTCTTTTCTTTCCTCTTTTGAACCCAAGTTGACCGTTTCCAACGGCTCTTTGTGAGGTTCGATAGACCTTTCCTCTTGTCTGAGTAGTCGGGAGATCTCTTCAGGAATTTCTTATTCATTTTCTTCTTCAGCCTCGAATACCGGGACTTCAAAGTTGGGAGAAGGCATCGAATCGTATGTTTCAACGGGGTTTAAAACAAGCAATCTGCATGACGTGATGATTTGTTTTTAGAAGAGATAGAGAGAATGCAAAAGTGTGTGAAGTGTTTTTTTTTTGAAAAACTGCTTGTTTTTATTATTTGAATCGTTTTTTAGGATTACCATTTTCTGAAAAAACAAAAAGAGAAAACAGCAATAGATGCAGAAATTACAGAATGACGTTACTTTATTTATGATCAGTCGAAACTTGAAACTACAGCCCTATAAAACAAAACTCTATCGCTGTGGGCGAAGCGAAGAGGTATATTTACAGACAGTGAGCCCTATCAAAACATCTGCTTCACCTGGGCAGGGTGAAAGGTTAACGTAAAGACGACAATTACTTTGACTTATGGACGATCTTCGGAATGTCGACTGCAACCCATTGGCAGCGAACTCCTCAGTGAATCACAAAGTCGGGTACCTTCCTTCTTGGCTTGTACTAAAAAATGACGCTGATTTCTGGCGGAGCTGGATCATTGGAACCGGTCTCCCAGGCAGAGTTGTCGTAGGAGGATTCCTCGGTTGTATTTGGCATAGTTTTTATGCTCTCAGGTATATCTCCCCATCTAGTTGGCTGGATGTCTTCGAGCCTGATACAAGAGCTTTCAGGAGCGGTGTATTTGACCATAAAGTCGTATTTACCACTTGGTTGTCCCAGGGTGTCCCACACCTCTTTGGAACTGGAGGAGTCATCCCTTTCAATGACGTTGACTTCGGGAAAAGCATAGTTGATGAACTCCAGTCCTGCAAGCTTTGAAAATTCATCGTCGTACTGGATATTTTCAGAATGCCCTGAGTGATGATCCCATGACATATGGTGGGGACGCAGGTATTCTTTTTAATGATGCTCAGCTGATTTTCATTGTTCGACTGATTCTCTTCCCCCGAGTCTCCTGGGTATCGCTGCCAAATTGGCAGGCCATCCATCGAGCCATAATAATCGTGGTCAAAGTTTTCTTTCATTAGAGTGTCCTCCTCTAATGAGTTGGGTGGAACAGGGCATCCTTCCAGATCACAATCTCCATATATCATCTTGACGTCTGACCTTGGTATATATCTCAGACTCTGTGCGGAATAGCAAAATGGCGTAGGCAGCTCTTCCTGAGACATATAACCGTCTTTGTTAAGACATGACTTCCATTCTTCCTCCGTATCGGAGGAATCAACTTCATTGATGGTATGTACTCCGTGAGACACTGGGTAAAGGAAACCTCCACTGCGGAAGAAATCCTGAATGGGACAAAAACTTTCATCATTAGCAGCAGTTTGGGTACAGGTTGAGGAAAAGCCAAGACCTTTCTTTGCTTTGTTATCAGTAGGAGTGACAAGCTGTCCCCACCCTTTCGTATTGTTACTTTCAATTGCTTCGAGAGCATCTTTATACGACGAAATCGAGGTTCCTCTTTCTGCCATTCATCATTGTTGACCAAAAGTGCTTAGAACTGGGTTCTGATTATCTCCTCCGGTTCCACACAGGTGGATGATGATAAGTTACTCACGATCAAAGCCTGTTCTCCGTATACCATGACGAGTTGGTCGTTTTTGACAAACTTCAGCTTCTGGTGAAGTGTCGAAGTGACTGCCCCAGCCTGGTGCATCTAAGGTCTTCCTAATAAGTAGCTGTATGTTGCCCGGATGTCCATGACTTGGAACGTGACTTGGAACGTGTGAGGACCGATAGTTATGGGAAGATCGACTTTGCCGATATCTATTTTTCGGGATCCATCAAATGCTTTCACGGTGACATCACTGGCCCTCATCGGAGATCCTTGATATGATAATCGTATCAATGTAGATTTCGGCATAACATTTAGAGCTGATTCGGTATCTACCAGCACACTGGCTAATGCATCGTCCTGGTAGTTGACTGTAATATTGAGCGCCATGTTGTGACAGTGGCCCTCTTCTGGAAGTTCTTCATCACTGAATCCCAAGTTATTGCAGGAAGTGAGGTTGGAGACGATGCCATCGAACTGTCTGATTGTTACATCCTGTTCCACAAAGGCTTGCTCTAAGATTTTCTGCAGAGCTTCCATGTGAGCTTCTGAACTAAGTAAAAGTGATAAAACTGAGATTTTTGAAGGAGTTTGCAACAGTTGACCGACAATGTTGTACTCACTCTTCTGGATGAGCTTCAACATCTCATCATTGTTCTTTGAAAGGTCGGGATCATTGGACTGACCGACTGGTGGATCAGGAACTTCTGCCCGAGGTTCCTTTTCTTTGCTGGGTTCTCCAACTCCTCTATTGAAGATTTGACCGCTCCGTGTTACTCGACTGATGTCTGTGATATTCACGACGGAGGGTAACGGAGTTTCCTTTCCATTATCAATTGTCGTTGCACCATATTTATAAGGGATAGCCTTAGTTGATTCATACGGTAGTGGTCCCGGCAGATAGATAACTACAGGAGCCTTCTGATTTTTCTGACCATCGTAAGTGATTTCAATTGGTTCCAGGTTAGGAACTTTTGAAGCATCAAGTAGAGGGATGATGGCACAAACATCTTTGTTCCTTTGATGATCAAAGATTATGACAACGTCCTTGATTTGATCAGCGAAGTAGTCCGGCGTCCAGTTGATTGGCTTGAAACTCGGACATGGTTGAATCTCTTTACGATCCACCTAACTTTGAAGAGCTGCCCGCACAAGGTAGCATCCTTGGTTATTCTCTGAGCAGACTATACAACGTTCATAATTGTGTGGTGGCACTTGGCCACGTCCGCTTTGGATGCAGTGCATCCTTACCAGGTCGGTTTCAAAAGATCGGACATCCTGACTTTGACGCCTAGTAGGGTTCCCGTTAGTCACACTGATTTGTTGCATGTCTTCGTCTAGATAGATCGGAAGCCACCAATGGTTTAACAAGTGTTGTAAAGTTCTTTGAATGAGAGCACACCCTTGGCTGCTCTCACTGCATACTTTACAGCTCAGATAATCATGAGAAGTGAGAAAACCAAGTTGGACTTGCTTGGCGTATAACTCCACCAAGCTGGTATTCATCAAACGAATATCGAAGATTTGAATCATGTTGATCTGATAAGGATTTTTATCATGATAGTCCTGGATCCATCCAAGATCCATCTGACGCTGGAGGGCCTCTTGTACAACAGAGCATCCCTGATTATTTATCGAGCAAATCAGACAGGAATTGTAATCGTGCCGCGGAAGATTATGATACTGGCTTTGCCTTGAGTGTATTGCCACCAAAATGACCTCATTGCAAGAACGTTGTGATTCTGAATAATATTGGAATTTGTGTAGGTCATGTTGACTCCACGAACTCGGTGTTCCTGGATCCATCCGAGATCCAACTGTTCCTGTAGGGTTGATTGCACCACAAAACATCCTTGATAGTCTTTAGAGCAGATATCACACTGGTGATAATTATGAGGTGGCACATGGCCGTATCCGCTCTGTCTATAATGCATCTTGACCAAATTGGCCCTTAATAAGAGTACATCATGAATTTGATAGATGTTGTTAGACTCTCCCTCTATCAAATTGACTGTAGCTTTCTCATATTGAGGCAGCGGGTTCGTGAGAATGTTAGGATTTGTATCCTTGAAGGATAAGACCCCGCTCCTAACAAGCTTTTGCACATTGGATTTGAAACTGAGACAACTCTCTATGTTATGCCCTGGTCCTCCTTGATGGTAAGGACAAGTCTGATCCGTTTTGAACCAGAAAGGTGGATTTTCTGGTATTGCGAGAGGAGCCTTGGTCTGGACATGCCCCTTGACCAGCAGTAACAGAAATAGCTCTGCGTACAACATGGGTATAGGATCAATTCCTGGTGGCCGCATTGTGCGGTTGTTGTTGTACGGGGGACGAGCCTGCTGAAGAGGCTGTTGTGTCCTTTGCTGGAATTGATGTTGATTTGGTTGGCTTTGAGCAACCTGAGGTTGATACGTAGGTACAGGCGCATAGTTGATAGCAGGAGTTACAGTTGCTACTGGTTGGTATCGTCGCCTTTGCTTTCCGAGAGAGATATTCCCAATATCCTGCTCTTTTTTCTTAGGGAGATTACTACCGTATTGTTTTGTACTACTTGATGATCCAGCGTCTTTACCTAAACGTTCTTCTCGGACTGCTTCCTCGAGACGTACCCCCATACCGACCATTTCGGTGAAGTCGCTGGGCACACTGGCAACCATTCTATCGTAGTAAAATGAGCTCAAGGTTTTTAAGAAAATCTTTTTCATCTCTTTTTCCTCCAGAGGTGGACAAATCTGAGCGGCCATTTCACGCCATCTCTAAGCGTACTCCTTAAAGGTTTCCTTGTCCTTTTGTGACATCGATCTGAGTTGATCTCTGTCCGGTGCCATGTCCAAATTGTATTTATATTGTTGAACGAAAGCAGCGCCAAGATCTCTGAAAGTGCCGATCTTAGTGCGGTTTAAACCCATGTACCATTTCAATGTGGCACCGGTTAAACTATCCGGAAAGTAGTGAATTAGTAGCTCCTGGTTCTTTGTTTGACCTGACATTCGCCGAGCGTACATCACCAAGTGGCTTTGAAGGCAAGAGTTAACCTTGTACTTTTTAAAATCGGGTGCCTGGAACTTGTGTGGAACTTTCACATTAGGGACCAAGCAAAGGTACGCGGCGTGCTTTCCAAATAAATCCTGACCATGAAGGGCTTGCAGCTCTTTCTGCATTTCCAGGAACTGTTCCAAGAACTCCTTCATTCTGTCATCCACACTTGTGTTTCCAACAGAAGGTATATGTGGAATCTATCCTTCCGGGACAGTGTGCACCACGGGTGGTGGTACAGTTATTACGGTCGAGACTCCCGGTGCCTCCCGAAGTTTGTAACCTTCAGGAGTTGCTGTCAGGCCCCTGGCATCTTCGCTTTCCCGAAGTTTGTAACCTTCAGGCCCAGCGGCTCCTGCTGCGGTTCCCTGATCCTTAGTGATCGGCAGAACATATCCTTTCGGGATATAGTTAATCGGAATGCCCCAGGGGCGATCTTTCGACATTTTGTACCTAGGATCATACTTCTCCACTATGGGCGTTGATGTGATCTTTGAGATCACAGTCCTTTGTTGTTGCATTTGAGCTTCTGCTAGAGCTTGCATGTTGTTATGAAGATTTCTCAGATCCTCTTTCAGAGTGTCGATCTCTTCCCTCAACTCTCTATTTTCTTCCTCGAGATCATCCATCTTTTTCTGACGATTGGCCCGAGTATTGTACGAATGAGACAATTTTGACTCTAGAATCGAGACACAAATGTGAGATTCGTAGGTAAGAAGAATGCGTTACGTGAGAATGATGAATGCAATAATTATATGTCAATTAATTTTTGTTTAATCAAAATAAACTTCAACAATTGGATTGCAAATATCACACAGTAGGGAAGACCCCGTTTTATTGAATTCAAAGAATTGCAGAATGGAAATACAGTATTTTACACAGTGCTGTAAAAGGAAATCTAAACTTATGGGTCCTGAGTCCTCTCTGAGGGGAGCTCAGGCTCTGGCTCTGGTATTTTCCTTTTCATTGACCGGGGCTCTTGGTCCGTTGTCGGGTTGTCATTCCTTTGCCAAGTGAAAGAAGCAAGCAAATTCCTCTGGTCTTCTTGATTCTCTATAGCATGTTGCTCTAAAATCTCAATCAGAGCAACTTTATCCTTCAATAGTTGCTATATTTTCTTGCACTCCACATTGAGAGTCACCTGAAGTTTTTCCGTATCAGACATAAAATAAAGGACAGGGTCCCTTAATGGAAGAATTTCCTGACGAGGGTAAGGCATCCTCAGCTTGAGAGCTCTAGTTTGTACCCAGTGGAGATAAGGTTCCACCGAGACACATTCTGGTTTTCCTAGAGACTCTCGTCCTTTTCTATGAACGTGCTTCCAGGCATGCACTATTTCTGTCTTTAGTGCTTTGTCGTTTTCTCCTTCCTTGAAGAAAAGACCTTCCAGATGAGCATTACGCGGGACATGCCTCATCGGGTATCCAAATTGACGACGAACTAAAACTGGATGATAATTGATTCCTCCCTTAGTTCCTATAAGGGGTACATTTGGGAAATTTCCACAACAGTCAATGATTCTGATCCCGTCATAGATTCGATTGTACCAATCGATGTCAGAGTTGGTAAGAGCCATGATTTTCTGCGACCAACATAAAGAACTCTTAGGCAAGTAGGAAGTGAACCATTTGTATAACAGGGGTACACAACATGTGATCATTCCTCCGAAGTACAAATTTCTCAAGTGTACAGAATGATACGCATCTGCGAGCAAAGTGGGTATAGGGTTTCCAATCAGAAAACCCTTAATGGCGTTGATATCCACGAAGTTATCAATGTTGGGAAACAAAAATAACCCGTAAGTGAGAAAGGCTAAGATGCTCTCGAAAGCAGTCCCATTCCCTATACTAGCGAAGTATAGAGCTTTCTTTATCAAGAAATTGGCTAGTAGACCCGGGATTCCCCCCTTAGTGGTCATGTGAGTCCTGACCTCTGACTCATCCAAATAGATTGCTCTTGCAATAGTTTGATCCTTTGGAATTTCTTCTAGTCTAGAAAAGGGAGCTGGATCAGTAATGTGTAAATCAGTCAGGTGAGAGTATTCCTCCAGCGTTGGTGCTAGCTGATAATCTAGGAACGTGAAACAGTGATAGACCGAATCATAAAACTAGATCAGCGTAGCCAGGATTCCTTCAATTACATGGACCCTTAGCAGAGATAGCAGACCTCCGTACTTAGCTCTGAAAGCCTCAGGGTTGGTGATCATCCTTGCCAACCCTCTCAAATCCTCTAGTTTTGGAACCTTGAAGGTATATTTGTGAGTTTTCCTTCTACCGAAATCCATTAGCGCAATCTCTTTATCTGACATTTGCAATCATTGTCTCAATTTAATTTTAAAAAGAGAGACTAGAAGAGAAGATTTTTCTTTGGTTTTTTAATGTTTTTTAGATGAATGCATGAATGCAGCACACAAAAACATAGAAAAAACATGGGGTCAAAGGGTCGGTGTCATGAAGTCAAGGCTCTACCCATCCCCAAAGGTTTTATACTGGTGATTTTTGCACCTATCCTCAAAATCGTTAACCCCTCTTTAGGATACCAACAACAAGCGGATCACCAAGCGAGCTCGTGTATCTTTTAGAGTGGTCTCAAATGAGAGTAGTATCGCATGACAATTATTTCCGATAGCTTCTGCACTACAAAATGGTTTCAGTCTACTAAAAACCTCAGCTTCTCAGATAACCCAGTCGACCATGCTACTTTTAACAACCGAAGTCGTATAGGCAATGTATCTGCAAAGGGAGTCTCCACTGAGTTTGATGGTCGACCAAGGACTCTTAACTGGGATTCACTCCCCGCAAGATTACCCGTATAATGCCATCACCTATCGTAGGTGTATACTCAATCTTTCCACATGCGGCATCACACGCATTCCCATTAGTAGAAAAATAAATATGGATAACAATTAGGAAATGCAGTATATATATTTGTCCTAACATCCTATACCTCTGAATCCTATGATCCTAACAGACAACGGCTCCCTAGCAGAGTTTCCATTTCCGTGACACTTTGCGAAATTAAAATCTCATCCCAAAAGAGGCAAGAAAGAATGTCTCCCACTGTGGTCGCCACTTTTCTGTAGCGCGGTTTTTGTGGTTTCTAATCACTATCGCTTTGATACTACAATTCGATTCATTTGTTATCCTATTGAGCTGATTAAGGAAGGGAAATAGATGTCTCCAATTAACCCTGCTTGCATACCGAGGTTAAACAGTCAAAACTGTTGGTTTACAGATGCTATCAAAAGGGGGTTCTTCTTGGGGTTATGCTTTTAAGAACGAAAGTGTCTTTACGGTATAGGAGGCTTTTTGGTTAGGATACTAGGCTGGATTTTCCTTGGTTGATATACGAAGGCACTGGACTGGGAGTGTTTATTTATTATGCTCGCTAAGATTTTTGCAATCTTATGCCTAGGTATTCTCGTTTAGCTAAACAGGGAAATCAGAGCGATCGTAGTTCCTCCTATTCTATGGGAGGAAATAGATGTTATGGTGTCTTGTTCGAAGCCCAAGACGGTAAGCGAAAGGTGATTTGTATCTTGTTCAAAGCCCAAGATGTGAAGCTAAAGGGATCCTGACTGAGAAGTATTTTGTCATCTCTAATGAGGAGTTGTTGGTGTTTGTATGATGTGATCAAAGCGTGATTTGATGCTAAAAGGTTGACTGATTCAACCGTGGATTTCCTTATACAAAGCCTAAGAGGAGGCTCGAAGTTTGACTTTTCCGGGGAAAATGCTCTTTCTGTCTTGTACAAAGCCCAAGATCGAGGCTGAAAGGGTTCACTCAACAAGAGAGGATTTTCATGTGTCTTGTACAAAGCCTAAGACGGAGGCTAAAGGAGTGACTGACTCAACAAGAGAGTCTTTTATACTCAACAAGAGAGTTATTTGTTGTCTCGTACGAAGCCCGAGATTGAGGCTAAAAGGGGATTGACTCAACAAGAGAGTCTTTTATACTCAACAAGAAAGTGTTTGTGTGTCTTATACGAAGCCTAAGATAGAGGCTAAAAAAAAGGTTTGACTCAACAAGAGAGTCTTTTATACTCAACAAGAGAGTTTTTTATGTGTCTTGTACGAAGCCTAAGACGGAGGCTAAAAAAGGTTGACTCAACAAGAGAGTCTTTTATACTCAACAAGAGATTTTTTTGTGTGTCTTGTACGAAGCCCAAGACGGAGGCAAAAATAAGGGTTGACTCAACAAGAGAGTCTTTTATACTCAACAAGAGAGTTTTTTGTATGTCTTGTACGAAGCCCAAGACAGAGGCTAAAAAAAGGTTTGACTCAACAAGAAAGTCTGAAAAGGTTAGCTTCGCTGGGGAGGATCATTTGTACAAAGCCCAAGAGGAGGTTGTCTTACAGCTGAAGGTCACTAAGATTCCTAGGCAGGTCCAAGTGTGGGGAACTCTCATGAGAGAGACTGGGTTTCTGCTTATGTTTTAGGGGAATTTGACAATGTCTTTGAGACTTAAGAGGTTTAGACTGTCCAAGCCTAGAGTTTTACCTTTTGTACTATGCCCAAAGGGAGGCACGGGCATTAAGGGATGAGTATCAACCCTACAATGGCCGGAGTTTTGACACTGGAAAGACTGCCCTAGCAAAGGATGACTAAGTTCTGTCTTATACCTTTAAGAGGTCGTCAGGGTCCTTGTATTAAGTCCAAGAGAAGGCATGAGAACTTCTAAGAAGCCGAAGGGTCCTTGTACAACGCCCAAGAGGAGGCGAGGATGCTTTTAGGAAACCTGTGGGTCCCCAAACCAAGAGAAGTTCAAGACATGCTATTCACTGAGAATAGATCAAGCCAGGAAAGTTCGAGGATTTGGAAGAAACTCAAGAGATGTCATTCATGGAGAAAAGATCATCTCTGGGGAGTTAGAGTTTCTTTGACAATTTCTAAGAGTGACATTCTGAGAAAGGGTTCACCGAGAATGCTGCCTTTCACGTTTCCATATTGTTTAACCCCAAGAGGAGGGAAGACTGTATCTGGTAGTCCTATGGGGATCTAGTTTTGTTTGTATTTAAGAGTGACCAATAGGGCTTTACCTAGTGCTAGACGTAGTTGCCTGGGAAACTCTAAATAACTATACTATTATTACACAATGGATACGTGACAAGTATATAAAAGGATGTGAAAGAAGACTTACAGTGAAACAGCCCCACAATACAGTTATATATATGAAAGCGGTAAATGAAAGTGGATAAACACATACCCGTTGTAGAGCTTCCATGCTATTTTGTTAGTTGTTCAACAAAGAAAGTTGGATAACAACATCTATTTGGATTCAAAATCAAAGGAGAAAGTGTTTTGAAAAGATTGTTGGGGCTTACACCTCGAGGAAAGGCCCGAGGTTTTATCAGTGATTGCACTGTTGTTTTGAATTTATACAGGGACTTATACAAGTGACTGAGGCCCAAAAAGGTTTTCTGTACAAAGGTATGGGTCTTACACTCTCTCAAGAGGCCCAAAGGTGTTTAAAGAAAAGGAATGGGGCTTATAACACGGGGGTAGGCCCAGATGCTTTGATTTTTGAACTGGCGATTGCGCCAAGATTTTTCTTTTAACGCGGAGGGACTTATACAATATCTGAGGCCCAAATAGTTTTGGTCAAAAGGGGGTTGGGTCTTACACTCTGTTAGAGGCCCAAAGAGGTTATTTTTGTACAAGTGGTGGGGCTTACAGCTCAAGGAGAAGCCCAAGTTTTTTTGTTAAAAATGCGACAATCGCGCCGAACTTTTTGATGGTATCGGGACTTATACAATACACTGAGGCCCAAATCATTTTGGTTTTCAAAAAAGGGTTGGGTCTTACACTCTACTAGAGGCCCATGGATTATTTAAAAGAGTTTTGTTTGGGTGAAAATCAAGGAAACCCTAATTTCATCATTTTAAAAGTAAATTCTCAAGGAAAATCAATAAAAAAATGAAAAAATACCAAATAAGTTTGAATAAACAACTTGTGATTTTTGGTTGAGATTTGAAAAATGATGTTTTAATCACAAGATGAATTAAAATTCATTTAGTTTTGATTTTCAACATGAGAATTCAATTTTAAAATGTTTAAAAACAATTAAAAAATGAATTTATTCACAAAAATACCAACTATATTAAATAAATAATATAAAATTGATTTTTTTGTGGAATTAAATATTTCAACATTTTTGTGATTTTTTTGCAAAAAGAACCAATAAAAAATAATTAAAATTGAGGGAGTTATTAATTTTTCAAAACATTAAAAATAATATGTAAAATAATAAAAAAAGTGGAAAAAGCATTAAAAATGGGGTCTGGGGAGAGGGGGATTCGAACCCCAGACCTCTTGTGTGCAATGTGCACGCCTTACCACTGGGGTGGTGATACATCCGTGTATTGAAACACAACCACAAATATACAAGGCTTGCCTTGTTTTTGGCCTGGCCCAAGGCAAGGCAAGGCAAGATTTTGGTTAGAAACGTGAAGGCCATAACTTTCTCATTTCTCCATGGATGGAGACAAAATTTATATGCATCTTTCCTAGAATTTCCTAAGGAATCCAATGGTGGTGGTGGTTTTTCCAGAAAATAAATCCTCCTCAAAACCCGATAGTGGTTTTGAAATAGGCCATATTTTGCATTTTCTGTGCTACCTCTTGGTACATGTATGAATTACATGATAAATTGGTGCAAACACAACACATATAACATGTATAAGAGATGCATGATCAGTGGACTTCAAAGCAATGCATATTTCAGAGAGTTCAAGTTGTGATGCTTACCTTTTTTTGGAGCCTTTGGGCTATCTACCAAGTGCTTTGTTCTAGAAATGTTTTGATGCTTTGAACGCTCTCAAATGATCCCTTAGAGACTTTTAGAGTGTTTGGAACCAGCTGGAAAACTCAGGAATGGAAACTGGCCCTTTCTTGCAAAAGGGGCAAAAGTGGCCAAAATAGCAACTCTCTTAAATGGTGTTCCAGATGTGTGGAACCATTTGGGACAGTTCAAGGATGGCATTTAGAGTGTGTTTGAGGTTTTATCTGGTTTGGAAAGTGACTGAATCAAGACATGGCTTGAAAAATGAACAAAAGTCCTATTTTGAGGTTTTGAGATGGGACTTTGAGATTTTGGTGTTACAGGTCACTTGTGAGAGTTTGGACAGCTTAGATATGACATATTGGATGTGTTTGGATCATGAGCTGTGATGGAAATGCTCTCTAACTCAAAAACTCAGAGTTACCTTGCTAAAGAAGGTATTTTTTCCTAGAGAAAGTGATTTTTAGGAAAGCATATGTTTGATGGCTTTGGTGTACTCAAACTGAGCGCAAATGAGCTCTATTTATAGCAGAGCAAGTTTGTTTTGGCTGCAATAGTGAATGGCAACTGCTGCAGAAGTTTGGCAAATGTTGATCAATGCGAATCCAAGTCTCCTATAGCCATTGACTAGAGGTTAGAGCACAGGCTGCTGGTTCCCTAGTTCGTAGATCATCCTTGACTGAATTCAGTTGGAAGAGGCTCAGTCTATGCCACCTTGGTGCATCCATTGAATGCTCCAAAACAAAATTGGAGTCTTGTCCCTCTTTTAGGTATTTCTAGGTTTGGCATGCTACTTTTGGTTCCAAAGACTTGGGAGGCTTATGGATCAGAGTTGGTTCCTCCTTGGTCCCCCCTTGAGGTATTCAGATGGATAGACTTGCTTGCCCTTTACAAAATTTGAGCAAATCGAGCAAAATCCCCAATTCTTCCTTGTTATGACAGTTACAGCAAGGCATATTGCCACTGTCATAACTTCTTGCTCAGATTGAGTTTGGTGAAGTTCTTGGACATTTTGGAAAGCCCTCATATGATACAACATATGTGTGATCATAGTTTGTTTTGACACCCTTTGGATCCAAGTGAAAAATGCCCTTACATTTTGGAAAAAGTGAAACAGATTCTGACTTAGTGAAAATTTCACTAAGTGTTGGAAAAAGTGACATTTCATGTTTTTAGTGATTTTGATCCAATCATAACTCATAATCCACAATGAATTGGAGTGAGGTGTAGTTGAAGCTTTTGTAGAGTGCCATGAGAGCTACAAATTCATCTTTGAATGGGGAAAAATGGCCTTGTGGTTTAGGAGATATGATCCTCCAAAGTTGGTATCCTAGCCACTTTGTTCCATAACTTAGAAAATTTCTAAGTTTTTATGGTTACCCCTTTTACAAGTTATCCCACTTTTCTTGATTTTTCTTGATGAATGATGATTACAATCACACATTAACATCATTTTAGGGTCAAAGAACCATAATTGTGAAAAATCTCAAAAAGTCAAAGTTGACTTTTGTGCACAGTTGACTTTTTGTCAGATGAATTCCAAACTGTGCGATCCTCTGTGAAATCAAGTCCTTGACCTAAATAAAACTTGATGGACATGTTCCATGGGTGTTATAGGGTGTATTGAATCATGTCCCAAGGTTTGGGAGCATGCCTGGGTCAAAAGTCAAATGCACAGTTGACTTTTTCCGCGAAACCCTAATTGTGGTTCTGATGAACTTGAAACTTGTGAATCAAGCTTCTTGGATCAATCCATTGTTGCAAATGGATCAATGTGGTTTATTAGAGACCCTCAAATCATGTCTTGAGGTCTTGGCTCATGTTTTGTCCCAAAAGTCAACTTAGGGGTGAATTAGGTCAAGAAACCCTAATTCCTGATTTTTTTTGAATGCATCCCCTGAGGCAAAATTGACTTGATGATTGGGTTAATGATGTCCCTTGGAGCATATTAGGTTGTGATTTGAAGCATTGGCTCATGCCTAGAGGAAAAAATTCCATCTGGAGGCCCTGGTCGACCAAAACCCTAATTTGGTGACACTGGCGATCTGGAGGCTTAATCCACTTGGAATGTAACAGCCTTGTGCTTGATTATTGATGTGGGAGTCCTATTGATCCATTGTGGATGGTTGAGAGGTTTAGATAAGTTGAAGATCATGTCATTCCTTGATTTATCCTTTGTCTAAGAGCTCTGAGAGGGCTTGAAACCCTAATTTTGATTGTAGTGGATGCTCACCCATCTTTGGGGAGACTAATGAGGTATGATGGTCCATCCCTATTGTGATGATGATTTGCACAATGATGGAAATCTAGGTGGTCAAAATTTGGGGTATGACACTCACGGCTAAGTCACTTTTTTGAGATATGGTTGTGCTCAATATCAATAAATTCCTTGATCATTTCTAATGCTTCTACAAAATCAAAATAATCACAAGATTAAGCATGAATCAAATGTATTAAACAAAGTTAATCAGTCAACCTATGCATATAGTAAACAATGGAGGTTTCTCACAAATTGTGGCTATTGGACCTAAGTGAAACTAGCATTCAAACAAAGTTACAAAATGAAACAAAAATACACATTTGCACAAAGCACAAAATTCATGAATCATTCTAACATTCTAAGAAGCGGTACAATTTACCTTGCTTGCATTCACATGTTCAAATACTATCATCACCATCAAAACTTGGGAGAATCTTCATTGGATACTTTTAGCAAATAACAACCAATATAGAAGTTCTCACATTCAAACATCAAAAAAAGAAGCATTAAATTCAAGACAAGCTACCAAGCAACCATAAAAAAACTAGAGTTGAACATTCTAACTAAAGAATTTAACTCTAAATAACATAAAATGAAACTAAAGTTGAATATTCATAAACTGAAGAATTCAACTTATATACAAATAAAATGTTATGGTGTAGAACACCAACAAAAGTAAAAGTACCCCAAAAGTGGTACATAACTACATCATCCAAAATAATCCACAAAGGTGGATAATGTACAACATAAAATAAAATACAATCATATTATAAAGGGTTAATAGACATTTACCCCCCTGCAATATAGGCGAGTTTTGATTTACCCCCCTTTAAAAAAATAATTTTGGATTACCCCCTTGAAATTTTGGGGTACCCCCCTAAGCGTGTAAAAACCAGGGGGGTAAATAAAAAAAAAATTTGCAGGGGGTAAATGTCTATTAACCCTATTATAAATATATAGCAATGATCTAAAGTTTAACAGAAAACTTCATTTTGTCGCAACAAAAGGAAGTAGCTTAAGATCATGCTCAAAACAACAAAATAACTAGTCCTCATTAGACTCGGTCTCATCTTCATCCAACTCAAACTCCTCTCCATATCCTGAACCAAAACCAGAACCAACATCATCATCATCACCAGCCTCCTCAGCGTCATCAACCTCATCAATGTCAGCTACACCTGCCCCCTCTCTAGAGAATGGCCTGGCCTCAGGCCAACCAGCATGAGCTAGGAACTGATCCCTAGTCATGATTGAGTGCTCCACCGTAGGCTCACGGTACTATAGCTGCAAAACCCTGCCATACCCCAAATTTTGACCACTAATATTTCCCATCATTGTGTAAATCATCATCACAATATGGAGGAACCTTCATACCTCAACAGTCTCCCCAAAGATGGGTGAGCATCCACTACAATCAAAATTAGGGTTTCAGGCCCTCTCAGAGATCTTAGACAAAGGATTAATCAAGGAATGACATGATCTTTAACTTTTCTAACCTCTTAAACATCCACAAAGGATCAAGAGGACTCCCACTTTAAGGATTAAGCACAAGGTTGCTCCCTTCTAGGTGGATTAAGCCTCAAGATCGCCAGTGTCACCAAATTAGGGTTTGGTCGACCAGGGCCTCCAGATGGAAATTTTCCTCTGGGCATGAGCCAATTCTTCAAGGCATAACCTAAAATGCTCCATGGAACCTCATGGACCCAATCATCAAGTCAATTTTGCCTCAGGGGATGCATTCACCAAAAATCAGGAATTAGGGCTTCTTGACCTAATTCACCCCTAAGTTGACTTTTGGGACAAATCATGAGCCAAGACATCAAGAGAGGATTTGAGGGTCTCTAACACACTACATTAATCCACTTGCAACAATGGATTGATCCAAGAAGCTTGAGTAACAAGTCTTAATTTCATCTGAACCATAAGTAGGGTTTCGCGAGAAAAGTCAACTGTGACTTTGACTTTTGACCAGGACATACTCCCAAACCCTAGGACATGATTCAATACACCCTATAAAACCTATGGAATCAATCCATCAAGTTTGATTTAGGTCAACGACTTGATTTCATAGAGGATCGCACAATTTGGAATTCATTTGACAAAAAGTCAACTGTGCACAAAAGTCAACTTTGACTTTTTGAGATTTTTCACAAAAATGGTTTTTTAACCCTAAAATGATGTTAATGTATGATTTGAATCATCATTCATCAAGAAAAATCAAGAAAAGTGGGATAACTTGTAAAAGGGGTAACCATAAAAACTTAGAAAATTTTCTAAGTTATGAACAAAGTGGCAAGGGTACCAACTTTGGAGGATCATAACTCCTAAACCACAAATCCATTTTTCCCCATCCAAAGCTTGATTTGTAGATCTCATTACCCTCTACAAAAGCTTAGAACTGACCCCCTTCCAAATTCATCATGGATTTTGAGTTATGGGGTGATCAAAATCAGAAAAAGTGAAAATGTCACTTTTTTCCAACACGTAGTGGATCCAAAATGTAGGGGGATTTTTCAAATGTCACTTTTTTCCAAATGTAGGGGGATTTTTCACTTGGATCCAAAAGGTATCAAAACCAAATATGATCAAACAGTTGTTGTATCATATGAGGGCTTTCCAAAATGGCCAAGAACATCACCAAACTCAACTTGAGCCATGAGATATGACAATGGAAATATGCCTTGCTAAAAACTGCCAAGGCTAGGCAGATTTTTGCACTTTTGCTCGATTTGGCAAAATCAGATAATTCCAAGCCTTGTCATCACTTTGAACACATCTGAGGATCAAATCTAAAGGGGACAAACACTGAGCCAAGCCTCCAAAGTCCTTGGAACAAGAAGTAGCATGCCAAACCTAGAATTGCCTAAAAGAGGGACAAGACTCCAATTTTGTTTTGGAGCATTCAATGGATGTACCAAGGTGGCATGGACTGAGCCATTTCCAACTGAATTCAGTCAAGACTTATCCAAGACCAAGGGAACCAGCAGCCTGTGCCCTAACCTCTAGTCAATGGCTAAAGGAAACTTGGATTCTCATTGCTCAACATTGGCCAAACCTCTGCTGCAGTTGCCATTCACTATTGATCCCAAAACAAACTTGCTCTACTATAAATAGAGCTCATTTGTGATCAGTTTGAGTACACCAAAGCCATCAAATAGATGCTTTCCTCAAAATATCTTCTTTCACTCCAATTTTGCCTTCTAAGGCAAGCCACTATCGGGTTTTGAGTTTGAGAGCTTTTCCAATCAAACCAATCACACACACACCTCACATACATCACATAGAAGTGATCCAAACACTCACATAACATATGGAACACCAAAATCACAAAATCACCAGCCCATTGCTCAAGTTCTTGACAGATTTGCAGTTGGGGTACCATCTCAAGTTCCAGATCATTTCAATCCACTTTAAGCACCCAGACACACTCTATGGCACCTAGGGAAGCTATCCACATCATTGGAACCTAGCTGTAACACCTCTAACACAAAACATGATCACCAGCTGTAAGAGGTAAGCATGAGCTCTTCTAACTCTATGATCCATGCAATTTTTGCTGCACAATAATTTGGCCATATGTTCATAATCATGCATGGAATGTTTTCCCTAAATCAATTGCATTGTTTTAATCATGTATGGAATTTCTGAACCTTCATGCAGAAATTAGGGTTCTTGAGGTTTCTCTTTGATTTCTTATTCCATGTTAAAAATAAATGAAATTAAAGACCATAGACATGATCGTGAGGTTAAAACGAGTAGATTGATATGTATATTGCACGATATAATCAAGTATTCAGTGAGATTGGATAGAAAACGCAAATCTGCAGAAACAGAGGGTGGCGCGTGTTCTTGCCCTTGTTCTTGGCGCCATTTTTGAAAATTCAAATATTTGAATTTTGTGATTTTATTTAATTAATTCAAAAATTAATTTCTCTCTGAGTTTTAATGATTTTGAGTTGATTCTTTTTTTAATAATTCACAAATATGTTAAAATATTTTATTTTCCCAAAAAATCCCAAAAATATTATTTATTTCATATAATTGATATTTTTTCAAAGAATTAATATTTTAATTGTTTTTGACATTTAAAATATTTTTTCCTTCTTGATTTTGCAAATTTTAATGATTTCTAATCATTTTGTAGGTCAAAACTTGATTTATGAAACATTAATCCAAGATCACAATTTGTTTTCCACATATTAAACAATTTTGATCATTTTAATTGAATTTTTTATTCAATTAAAATACATTTTGAAAACAAATTAGGGTTTTTGATTAATTCAACCCTCATCAAACTTTTTCAAACTCTTGGGCCTCTATTAGAGTGTAAGACCCAACCCCCTTTGAAAACCAAACTTTTTTGGGCCTCAGACATTGTATAAGTCCCACTACGTTTTCAAAAATCTCGGCGCGATCGCCATTTCAAACAAAAAAACATCTGGGCCTACCCTCGTGTTATAAGCCCCATTTCCTTTATTTAAATAACTCTTGGGCCTCTAATAGAGTGTAAGACCCAACCCTTTTTGTACATAAATAATTTGGGCCTCAGACGTTGAATAAGTCCCACTGCGTTTTCAAAAAGTTCGGCGCGATCGTCGCCGTTTTTAAAAAAATAAACATTTGGGCCTCTCCTTGAGCTGTAAGCCCCATCACTTGTACAAAAAATAAATCCTTGGGCCTCTAATAGAGTGTAAGACCCAATCCTCTTTTAACCAAAACATTTTGAGCCTCAAACGTTGTATAAGTCCCTCTGCATTAAAAGAAAACCTCGGCACGATCACCAGTTGAAAAATCAAACCCCTGGGCCTACCCTCGTGTTATAAGCCCCATCCTTTTTCTTTAAAATCTTTGGGCCTCTTGAGAGAGTGTAAGACCCATCCCTTTGTACAGAAAACCTTTCTTGGGCCTCAGTCACTTGTATAAGTCGCTCTGTACAAAACGACAGTGCGATCACTGATAAAACCCTGGGCTTCTCCTTGAGCTATAAGCCCCAACAATATTTTCAAAGCACTTTATCCTTTGATTTGAATATACTGTTGTTTTCAATCATTCTTTGTTGAACAACTAACCAAACAGCATGGAAGCTCTACAACCGAGTAAGTGTTTATACGCTTTCATTTACCACTTTCATATATATATATATATATATATATATATATATATAACTGTATTGTGGGGCTGTTTCACTGTAAGTCTTCTTTCATAAACTCATATCAACTGTGTAATAATAATATAGATATTTAGAGTTTCCCCGGCAAATACGTCTAGAACTAGACAGAACCTCGATTGTTTCAACAGAGCCTAAACAGTAAAGAACTTTTTAAATAACTAGATCTAAGAATCTCCCCCCTTTGAACAGTTCATATACAGAAGGCCATTGTTCCATGTGAAACCCCTTCTGGAACTGTTCATCAGCCTCCTCTTGGGCTTAGTGCAAGGACCCACAGGCTTCCTAGAAGTATCTCCGCCTCCTCTTGGGTGTTGTACAAGGACCCGTCGGCTTCTTAGAAGTATTCACAACCTCCTCTTAGGTTTCGTATAAGGATTCTTCCTCCAGGAATGATAGCTTCCTCTTGGGCTTCGTACAAATTGTCCCTCGGCTTCTTAAAAGTTTCCAGCCTCCTCTTGGCCTTTGTACAAATTGTCCCGACGGCCTCCTAGAGGTATAGGAACATAAATTAGTCATCTTAATAGAACAGTCTTTCAAGGAGTCTAGATCTTTCCACCGCTACACGTACTACTACTGTTTCTTTAAGCATAGTACAAAAGACAAAACTCTAGACTTGGACAGTCTAAGACCCTTGAGTCTCAAAGACATTCTCAAGCCCCTTTCAAGAATGGGAAGAACACCCTGAGACTTGGACAGTCTCAATGCCCTTTGGATTTCCCGCTTCCTTAAAGAACAGGAAACAACCCTGATCCTCTGATCAATCCCAAAGCATAACAATACCTTTAATAAGTCTCTTTATAAGAACTGATTTTCTCTTTTAACCAACATACTGGACCTGTCACTTAACTGAAATAGTGACCCCAACCTTCTCTTGAGCTTTGTACAATGATTCTCCCCAGCGGAGCAAACCTTTTTTAGCCTCCATCTCGGGCTTCATACGAGATACAAAGACTCTCTTGTTGAGTCAAAACCCTTTAGCCTCCATCTCGGGCTTCGTACGAGATACAAAGACTCTCTTGTTGAGTCAAAACCCTTTAGCCTCCATCTCAGGCTTCGTACGAGTTACAAAAACACTCTCTTGTTGAATATAAAAGATTCTCCTATTGAGTTAACCCTTTTAGCCTCTCTCGGGCTTTGTACGAGACACATAAAAACTCCCTCTTGTTGGGCCATTAGCCTCCTCTTAGGCTTTGTATAAGAAAACCCCGGTTGAGTCAATCAACCTTTTAGCATCAAAGTTGTGCCTCGTTCACATCATACAAACATCAACAACTCCTTCATCTAATTGCTGTAAGCGGCAAGCCTCTGGATTATTTACATCCATGCCACTGTCCCTCTTTTAGCATGAGAAATTCCTAAGGAAAGATGGCATTGCTCTACACTGAGTTAAAGTCTACTCCTTCAGGTTAAAATCCTTTATAAAGGAAATCATGGCATTGCCAGATTCACATATCTCGGTTAAAGTAATTCTCCTTTATAACCAGTCACCCAACAGTTGTGACAAACAGACCCCTTTAGAGATGACAAATTCTCTCTAAAGGCACCACCTCTTCAGCTTTACATCTTGGGCTTTGAACAAGATGTAAACCTTTAGCTTCACATCTTGGGCTTTGAACAAGATACAAACCATTTTAGCTTCACGTCTTGGGCTTTGAACAAGACACCAAAACACCATTTCCTCCCATAGAATAGGAGGAACTACGATCGCTCTGATTTCCCTATTTCGGTAAACGGGAATACGTAGGCATAAGATTGAAACAAAAAATCTTAGCGAGCACACCACATCAAAAACCCAAATCCCGCACCTTCACACATCAATCGGAAAGCATCAGTCCTAACGTCCTACCTATAACCCAGACCCTGTTTTTTCCAAAATAACCTAAGAGAGACCCCGAATCTTTGTAGCATCTGTAACCTAATAGACCGCTGTTCAAACTCAGTATGAAAGCAAGGTTAGTTGGAGACATCTATTTCCCTTCCTTCATCAACTTCAATAGGATAAAAAATGAATCGAGTTGTAGTCCTAGATCGGTAGTGCTTCGCAACCACGTCCAAAAATCGTTCGCTACAGAAAAATGGCGACTCTGCTGGGGAATCGCCGAGATCTTGTTCTCTTCACATCTCTTAGGAAGAAACCAAAGACTGGGGACTTCACTGGGAATAATAATTTTTGTTGACTTCACTAGGATCTTAGGTCAAAAACCTTTAAGTTGGGAAGGTACCACAAAATGGTGACTCTGCCGGGGAGCCATTTTTGTCAGGAACATAGGATTCATAGCTCTTTAAAGTCTAGGACATTAGGACAAATATATATACTGCTTTTCCTAATTGAGATATGTGTTTATTTTTCTGCTAATGGGAATGTGTGTGATGTCGCATGTGGAAAGATTGAGTATACACCTAAGAAAAACCCCTTTTAGTAGTGCGGAAGCTATTGGAAATAGTTGTCACGCGATACTACCCTCTTTTGATGGTTCTTCGAAAAAACATCACCTAGCACGGTTCCCGGCCCGCTGGTGTTTTCTCGACAAGAACTGATGATTTTGAGAGACATGTACAAAAATCACTAGTATAAATCTTTGGGATGGGTAGAGTCTTGACTTCATGACAACGACCCCTTGACCCCATGTTTTTTTTATGTTTTTGTGTGTTGCATTCATGCATTCATCTAAAAAACATTAAACAAAGAAAATCTTCTCTTCTAGTCTCTCTTTTTCAAATTAAACTAAGACAGTAATTGCAAATGTCATAGAAAAATATTGCGCTCATGGATTTCGGTAGATGGAGAACTCACCAGTATACTTTCAAGGTTCCAAAACTAGGGGATTTGAGACAATTAGCAAGGATGATCACTAGTCCTGACGCTTTCAGAGCCAAATACGGAGGTCTGCTACCTATGTTGAGAGTCCATGTGATTGAAGGAATTATGGAGGCACTCATTCAGTTTTACGATCCAGTTTATCACTGTTTCATATTCCCGGATTACCAGCTCGCACCAACGCTGGAGGAGTATTCTCACCTGACTGGTCTGCATATTACTGATCAAGCTCCATTTTTTGGACTGGAAGAAATTCCAAAGGATCAAATCATTGTAAGAGCAATTTATTTGGACGAGTCAGAAGTCAGGACTCACATCACCACTAAGGGTGGCATCCGAGGTTTGCCAGCCCAGTTCTTGACAAAGAAAGCCCTGTACTTTGCCAGTATAGGGAACGTGACTGCTTTTGAAAGCATCTTTGTTTTGCTCACCTACGGGTTATTTCTGTTTCCCAACATGGATAACTTTGTAGATATCAACACCATTAAGGTTTTTCTCATTGGACACGATGTGCCAACTTTGCTCGCGGACGCGTATCATTCTGTACACTTGAGCAATTTATACAGCGGAGGAATTATCACGTGCTGTGTCCCCCCTGCTTTACAAATGGTTCACTTCCCATTTGCCCAAGTCTGCTGCATTTTGGGATCAAAAGAATACTTTACGTTGGTCACAGAGAATCATGTCTCTTACCAACTCTGACATCGATTGGTTTAATCGAATCTATGACGGGATTAGAGTTATCGGCCGTTGTGGAAATTTCCCAAATGTACCCCTTATAGGAACTAAGGGAGGAATCAACTATCATCCGGTATTGGTTCGTCGTCAATTTGGATACCAGATGAGGCATGTCCCGCGGAATGCTCATCTGGAAGGTCTTTTCTTCAAAGAAGGAGAAAATGACAGGGCATTAAAGATGGAAATAGTGCACGCTTGGAAACATGTTCATAAGAAAGGACGGGAGTCTCTAGGAAAACCGGATTGTGTCTCAGTGGAGCCTTATCTCCACTGGGTACAAACTAGAGCTCTCAAGCTAAAGATGCCTTATCCTCGTTACGGAATTCTTCTGCCAAAGGAATCTGTCATGTACTTCATGATGGAAACGAAAAAGCTTCAGGTTACTCTCAACAAGGTTCAACAAGAGAGGAGGTCTTGGAAGAACAAGTACCGCACCCTCAATGTGGAGTGTACCAAAATACAACAGCTGCTAAAAGATAAGGATGCTCTGATTGAAATATTTGAGCAACATGCTGTAGAGAATCAGGATGACCAAAGGAATTTGCTCGCTCCTTTCATTTGGCAAAGGAATGACAACCCGACAACGGCCCAAGGGCCCTGGTCAAAGAAAAGGAAAGTACCAGAATCAGCACCCGGGTTCTCCTCAGAGAGGACTCGGGACCCATTAGCTTAGGTTTCTGTTTCTGCACCTTGTAATCTACTGTATTTCTATTTTCGCAATCCTTTGAATTTCAATAAAATGGAGTTTCCCCACTGTTTGATATTTGTAATCTAATTGTCAAAGTTTATTTTGATTAAACAAAAAAAAAACAATTAATATAATCATTGCATTCATCATTCTCACGTCACGTATTCTTCTTACCTACGAATCTCACGTTTGTGTCTCGGTTCTAGAGTCAAACTGTCTCATTCGTACAATACTCGGGCCAATCGTCAGAAAAAGATGGATGATCTCGAGGAAGAGAACAGAGAGTTGAAAGAAGAGATCGACGCTCTGAGCGAGGATATGAGAAAGCTTCGTAACGACATGCAAGCCATGGCAGAAGCTCAACTACAAAGAACTGTGATCTCGGAGATCACATCAACGCCCATAGTGGAAAAGTCCGATCCTAGGTACAAAATGCCAAAAGATCGTCCCTGGGGCATGCCTATCAACTATATCCCGGAAGGATATATTCCGTTGATCAATGAGGATCAGGGAACTGCAGCAGGAGCCGTTGGGCCTGAAGGTTACAAACTTCGGGAAAGCGAAGATGCCAGGGGCATGACAACAACTCCTGAAGGTTACAGAATTCAGGAAGCGCCAAGAGTCACTGCCGTAGTAACGATACCACCCCCTGTGGTGCACACTGTCCCGGAAGGACAGATTCCCCAGATACCTGCTGGTGAAAACGACAACATATTCGACAGAATGAACGAGTTTCAGGAACAGTTCCTGGGAATGCAGAAAGAACTCCAGGCCCTTCGCGGTCAGGATTTATTTGGAAAAGACGCCGTAGACCTTTGCTTGGTCCCCAATGTGAAAATTCCGCACAAGTTCCAAGTGTCCGACTTTGAAAAGTAAAAGGGTAACTCTTGCCCTCAGAGTCACTTAGGATGTACGCTCGGCGAAAGTCAGCTCAGACGGAGAATCAGGACCTACTGATTCACTACTTTCAGGATAGTTTAACCGGTGCCGCACTCAAATGGTACATGGGGTTAAACCGTGCCACGATCAGGACTTTCAGAGATCTTGGCACTGCCTTCGTCCAACAATACAAATACAATCTGGACATGGCACCAGACAGAGATCAACTCCGATCAATGTCATAAAAGGACAAGGAAACCTTTAAGGAATACGCTCAGAGATGACGTGAAATTGCCGCTCAAATCTGTCCACCTCTTGAGGAAAAAGAGATGACAAAGATCTTCCTAAAGACTTTGAGCTTATTTTACTACGACAGAATGGTTGCCAGTGCACCCAGTGACTTCATCAAAATGGTAGGCATGGGAGTTCGTCTTGAGGAAGCCCTCCGAGAAGGACGTCTAGTTAAAGACGCTGGATCATCGAGTAGTACGAAACGATACGGTAGTTCTATCCCTAAGAAAAAAGAGCAGAATATTGGGAATATCTCTCTCGGAAAGAAAAGGCGAAGTTATCAACCAGTAGCAGCTGTAACTCCTGCTATCAATCCTGCGCCTGTTTCTACGTATCAACCTCAGGTTGCGCAGAGCCAAGCTAATCAGCAAAGGACACAACAGCCTCTTCAGCAGGCTCGTCCTCCATACAACAACAACCGTACAACGCGGCCACCAGGGTTCGACCCTATACCCGTATCGTACGCAGAACTGTTTCCGTTACTGCTGGCTAAGGGGCACATCCAGACTAAGTCTCCTCTTACAGTACTGGAAAATCCACCTTTTTGGTTTAAAGTGGATCAGACCTGTCCTTACATCAAGAAGGACCAGGGCAATAACATCGAGATCTGTCTCAATTTAAAATCCGATGTGCAAAAGCTTGTCAGGAGCGGGCTCTTATCTTTCAAAGATACGAATCCTAATGTTTTCACGAACCCGCTGCCTCAACACGAGAAAGATATAGTCAATTTGATAGAAGGAGAGCCTAACAACGTCTATCAAATTCACAATGTGCTCTTATTGGGGACCAATTTGGTCAAGATACATTGTAGACAGAGTGGATATGGCCATGTGCCACCTCATAATTATCACCGGTGTGATATCTGCTCTAAAACCAATCAGGGGTGTTCTGTGGTGCAATCAGCTCTACAGGAACAGATGGATCTCGGATAGATCCAAGAGCATCGAGTTCGTGGAGTCAACATGACCTATAGGAATTCCAACATCATTCAGAACCACGATATCTGTCCGATGAATGTCAACTTGGTGGCAATGCACTCAAGGCAAAGCCAGTATCATAATCTGCCGCAGCACGATTACAATTCTTGTCTGACTTGCTCGGTAAACAATCAGGGATGCTCGTTTGTACAAGAGGCCCTCCAGCGTCAGATGGATCTTGGATGGATCCAGGACTACCATGATAGGAATCATTATAAAATCAACAAGATTCAAATCTTCGATGTTCGTCTGATGAATACCAGCTTGGTAGAGTTACATGTCAGGCAGGTCCAACTTGGTTTTCTCACTTCTCACGATTATCTAAACTGTAAAGTATGTAGTGAGAGTAAGCAAGGGTGCGCTCTCGTTCAAAGAACTTTACAACATCTGTTAAACCACTCATGGCTTCCAATCTATCTGGATGAAGACACGCAACAAATCAGTGCGCTTAATGGAAACCCTACTCCGCGTCAAAGTCAGGATGTTCGATCTATGGAAACTGACCTAGTGAGGTTACATTGTATTCAAAGCGGGCGTGGCCAGGTGCCACCACACAACTATGAACGTTGTAGAGTCTGCTCGGAAAGTAATCAAGGATGCTACCTCGTGCGAGCAGCTCTTCAAGGTCAGGTGGATCGCAGAGAGATTCGTCCATACCCGGGTTCCGGGCCAATCAACTGGACACCGAACTACTTTGCTGATCAGATCAGAGACGTGGTTGTAATCTCTGACCTTGAAAGGAACAAGGATGTTTGTACCTTCATCCCTCTACTGGACGAATCGAAAGTTCCTAACCAGGAACAGATCGAAGTTACTTACGATGGTCAGAAAAATCAGAAGGTTCCTATAGTCATCTATCTACCAGGACCATTACCGTATGAGTCAGCTAAGGCGATCCCTTACAAATACGGTGCAACCATAATTGAGAATCGAAAGGAAATTCCATTACCCTCCGTCGTGAATATTGCAGACATCAGTCGAGTAACACGGAGTGGTCGAATCTTCAACCGAGGAGTTGGAGAACCTAACAAAGAAAAGGAACTTCAGACAGAAGCTTCTGATCCACCCGTCGGTCAATCCAGTAATCCCGACCTTTCTAAAAACAACGATGAGATGCTGAAGCTCATCCAAAGGAGTGAATACAACATTGTTGATCAGCTGTTACAAACTCCTTCAAAGATCTCTGTGCTATCACTTTTACTCAGTTCTGAAGCTCACAGAGAGGCTCTACAGAAAGTCTTAGAGCATGCCTTTGTGGAACAGGACATAACAATTAGACAGCTCGATAGCATCATCTCTAACATCACTTCCTGCAACAACTTAGGATTCAGTGATGAGGATTTGCCAGGGGTGGGCAAAAGCCACAACATGGCTCTCAATATCACAGTCAACTGCCAGGAAGATGCTCTAGCCAACGTACTGGTAGATACAGGATCGGCGATCAACGTTATGCCGAAGTCCAGTTTAATGCGATTAGCATTCAAAGGATCCCCGATGAAGGGCTGTGAGGTTATCGTCAAAGCCTTTGACGGATCTCGGAAAGCAGTTATCGGTGAAGTTGACCTTCCCATAACTATCGGTCCTCACACTTTCCTAATCACTTTCCAGGTCATGGACGTTCGGGCAGCATACAGTTGTTTATTAGGAAGACCTTGGATACATCAGGCTGGGGCTGTCACTTCGACACTGCACCAGAAACTGAAGTTCGTCAAGAACGATCAACTCGTCACAGTCTGTAGGGAACAAGCCTTGCTCGTGAGTAACTTGTCATCGTCTACTTGTGTAGAACTCGAGGAGGTTGTTGGGACTCAGTTCCAAGCACTGTCGGTGAGGAATAAGAATCAGTCAGAAAAGGGAACTTCGATTTCCTCGTTCAAAGATGCTCTCAAAGCAGTCAAAAGTAACAATACAACAGGATGGGGACAGCTTGTCATTCCTACTGATAACAAAATAAAGAAGGGTCTTGGTTTTTCTACAACCTGTACCCAGACAGCTACTAACAATGAAAGTCTTCGTCCCATTCAGGACTTCTTCCACAGTGGAGGTTTCCTTCACCCAATGCCTCAAACAGTCCATACTATCAACGAGGAAGATTCCTCTGACACAGATGAGGAATGAAAATCCTATCTTAACGAGGACGGTTCCATGTCTCAGGAAGAGGTGCCTATGCCCTTTTGCTTTCCTACACAGAGTCTGAGATTTATACCAAGGTCAGATGTCAGAATGATATATGGAGATTGTGATCCAGAAGGATGCCGTGCTCCACCAAACTCATTAGAGGAGGACACTCTAATGAAGGACAACTTTGACCACGACTATTATGGCCCAATGGATGATCTACCTATCTGGCTACCGTACCCAGGAGACTTGGGGCAAGAAAATCAGCCCAACAATCAGCTGAGCATCATCGAAAAGAATACCTGCGTCCCCACCATGTCATGGAATCAACACTCAGGTCATTCAGAAAATATCCAGTACGACGATGAATTCGCAAAGTTTGCAGGACTTGAGTTCATCAACTATGCTTTTCCAGAGGTCAACGTCATCGAGGGGGACGACTTCTCTAGTTCCACAGAGTGGGATACCCTGGGACAACCGAGTGGTAAATACGACTTCTTGGTCAAGTACACTGCTCCCGAAAGCTCTCGTATCAGATTTGAAGACATCCAACCAACTGGATGGGGAGATTTACCTGAGAGCACAAATGCTATGCAAAATACAACTGAGGGGTCCTCCTACGACAACTCTGCCTGGGACAGATTCCAACGATCCTACTCCACCAGAAATCATCGTCATTTCTGAAGACAAATCGAGGAAGGTACCAGACTTTGTGATTCACCCAGGAGTTCGCCGCCAGTGGGTTGGTGTCGATGTTCCGAAGATCGTTCATAAGTCAAAGTAATTGTCGTCTTTAACCTTTCACCCTGCCCAGGTGAAATGGATGTTTTGATAGGGCTCACTTTCTGTAAATTTCCCTCTTCGCTTTGCCCAAAGCGACAGAGTTTTGTTTTATAGGGCTGTAGTTTCAAGAATCGACTTGTTCATTAATAAAATAACGTCGTTCTGTAATTTCCGCATTTTATTGCTGTTTTCTCTTTTTGCTTTTTTCAGAAAATGGTAATCCTAAAAAACAACTCAATAATAAAAACAACCAGTTATCAAAAAATACACTGCACACACTCTTGCATTCTCTCTATCTCTTCTAAAAAACAATCACCACGTCATGCAGATTGCTTGTTTTAAACCCCGTTGAAACATACGATCCGATGCCTTCTCCCAACTTTGAATTCCCGGTATTTGGGGCTGAAGAAGAAGTTGATGACGAAATTCCAGAAGAGATCTCCTAATTACTCAGACAGGAGGAAAGGTCCATTCAAACTCACAAAGAGCCATTGGAAACGGTCAACTTGGGTTCAGAAAAAGAAAGAAAAGAAATCAGGATTGGGGCACTGCTCAGTCCAGCTGCCAGAGAGGGTTTGATAAAGCTTCTCAAAGAATTCCCCGATGTATTCGCTTGGTCCTATCAGGATATGCCAGGGTTGGATACCAGCATCGTGGAGCATCACTTACCGTTAAGATCGGAATGTCTGCCAGTAAAACAAAGGTTGAGACAGACTCACCCGGACATGGCCATCAAAATCAAAGAGGAGGTACAGAAACAGATCGACGCGAGTTTCCTCGCCACGTTAGAATATCCTCAATGGTTAGCCAACATCGTACCTGTTCCCAAAAAGGACGGAAAGGTCAGAATGTGTGTCGATTACAGAGATCTAAACAAGGCTAGTCCAAAGGACGACTTTCCTTTACCACACATTGACATGTTGGTTGACAGTACATCAAAGTTCAAAGTTTTCTCCTTCATAGATGGATTCTCGGGCTATAACCAAATCAAAATGGCACCGAAAGACATGGAGAAAACTCGGTTCATTACCCCATGGGGTAGCTTTTGTTACGAGGTAATGCCGTTCGGTTTGAAGAACGCCGGGGCAACCTATCAAAGGGCCATGACTACTCTGTTTCATGACATGATACACAAAGAGATCGAGGTATATGTCGATGATATGATTGCAAAATCTAAGACAGAAGAGGAGCATGTGACCCACCTGTCAAAACTATTCGAGCGTTTGGGAAAGTACAAACTCCGCTTGAATCCCAACAAGTGCACCTTCGGTGTTCGTTTAGGGAAAGTTTTAGGGTTCATCGTCAGCCAGAAAGGAATTGAGGTTGATCCTGACAAGGTCAAGGCCATTCAAGAAATACCTTCTCCGAAAACTGAAAAACAAGTCAGAGGATTCCTGGGACGTTTGAATTACATCTCCAGATTCATATTCCTCATGACCACCATGTGCGCGCCTATCTTCAAACTACTAAAAAAGAACCAGGATTGCGTTTGGAGAGAAGACTGTCAAACCGCCTTCGACAGTATTAAGGAATACCTGTTGAATCCACCAATTCTATCACCTCCAGTGGAAGAAAGACCACTTATCATCTACTTAACGGTCTTGGAGGACTCCATGGGCTGTGTACTTGGCCAACAAGAAGAAATAAAAAGGAAAGAGTCTACCATCTACAATATGAGCAAGAAGTTCACCGACTGCGAGACTTGGTACACTATGCTTGAGAAAACTTGTTGCGCTTTGGCTTGGGCAGCCAAACGTCTTCGCCAGTACATGATTCGTCACACTACTTGGTTGGTCTCTGAAATGGATCCTATCAAGTATGTTTTTGAAAAGCCTACTCTCACGGGAAGAATCGCCCGTTGGCAGATGTTGTGATCAGAATATGACATAGAGTACCATGCTCAGAAAACCATTAAAGGAAGTATTTTAGCCGATCATTTAGCTCATCAACCGATTGACGATCAGGAATCAATTGGGTTTGACATCCCAGACGAAGATGTCATTTATCTAAAAATGAAAGATTGCGATGAACCGCTACCCAGTGAAGGGCCAGAACCAGATTCCCAATGGGGACTTATCTTTGACGGAGCAGTTAATCATTACCGAAATGGAATTTGGGCAATCATCATAACACCTCAGGGTACCCACATTCCATTCACCGCCAGACTTACGTTCAAGTGCACAAACAACGAGGCCGAATACGAAGCTTGTATCATGGGTCTCGAGGAAGCGATCGACTTAAGGATCAAGAACTTGGATGTATATGGCGACTCAGCCCTGGTTATCAATCAGATCAAAGGAGATTGGAACACATACCAATCAGGATTGATTCTTTACAAAGATTATGCAAGAAGGTTTCTACCCTTCTTCAACAGAATTGAGTTTCATCACATCCCTCGTGAGGAGAATCACATGGATGATGCATTAGCTACTCTCTCTTCCATGATTAGTGTAGCTCAATGGATCGACCTACCTAAGATCGACATAATACGCCTTGAACGACCCGCTTACATATTCACGATTGAAGCAGTCATAGACAACAAACCTTGGTATCACGATATCAAATGTTTCCTTCAGAAACAAGAGTACCCACTTGGGGCACTAAGGAAAGACAAAAAGACCCTCAGAAGGCTGGCAGGCAGCTTCTTCCTGAGCGGTGATACTCTCTATAAGAGGAACTTTGATATGGTCTTGCTCCGATGTGTAGACAGACCAGAAGCAAACATGCTGATAAAAGAAATTCACGAAGGATCATGCCAAAGGACACACAATGGCGAGAAAAATTCTGAGAGCAGGGTACTACTGGTTGACCATGGAATCCGACTGCTACAAGTACATGAGGAGGTGTCACAAGTGTCAGATATACTTTGACAAAATCCATGTACCGCCAACGCATCTCAAAGTTCTTTCTTCCCCATGGCCTTTTTCCATATGGGGAATCAACATAATTGGCTTGATTGAACCCAAAGCTTCGAACGGACATCGGTTAATCCTAGTAGCCATTGATTACTTCACCAAGTGGGTCGAAGCAGCATCATACGCTAATGTAATCCGACAGGTGGTGGTCCGCTTTATCAAAAACAATATCATTTGCCGTTATGGTGTTCCGAGCCAGATCATCACTGATAATGGATATAACTTGAACAATAAGATGATGAAAGAGTTGTGTGTTGAGTTCAAGATCGAACACCATAACTCATCTCCCTACCGACCTAAGATGAGTGGAGCAGAAGAAGCGGCTAACAAGAACATCAAAAGGATCGTTCAGAAGATGGTTGTAACTTACAAAGATTGGCACGAGATGCTACCCTTTGCTCTTCACGGTTATCACACATCTGTCCGCACTTCAACAGGGGTAACCCCTCTCTCTCTAATATATGGCATAGAAGCAGTGCTCCCCATAGAAGTAGAGATCCCATCAATCTGGGTATTGATGGAAGCTAAGCTTATAGAAGCTGAATGGTGTCAAAGTCGACACGACAAACTGAATCTGATCGAAGAGAAACGAATAACGGCTTTATGCCACGGTCAGTTGTATCAACAGAGAATGAAGAAGGCGTTTGACAAAAAGGTCCGACCTCGCGTCTTCAGGAAAGGAGACCTTGTGCTCAAGAAGATACAATCATTTCTCACTGATTCTCGGGGCAAGTGGACTCCGAATTATGATGGCCCCTATGTGGTCAAGAAAGCTTTCTCAGACGGTGCCTTGAGACTCGCAACCAGGGATGGAGAGGAATTTTCCTACCCCACGAATGTTGACGTAGTCAAGAAATACTTCGCCTAAACTAAAAAAAAACACGTCTCAGTGGATTGAAAACCCGAAAGGGCGGTCAAGGCAAAAATTAGAGACATAATAAAAAAAAAAATCATCCCGGTGGATTGGATATCTCAAAGTACAATCCAGGCAAAAGTTAGGGATAATGGCAAGTAACTACGTCCAACAGGGGCGAATTCCCCAGTAGCAGCCATGCCATCCATCAGAAAACTCCAGTCAAGGTCATCTTCGACAGAAGCTCAGGATGCCCCGAATTCAAAGTTGGTAGGAGGATAGTGGTCGTTATGTTTCAATGTAGCCCTTTTCCCTTAAAATTACCATTTTCCAACTTTGTAAATACTCTATGGAATCACGCGTTTGCCTGATCTCCATCCTATCAATAAAATTTGAGCCCTTGTGCTTTTGTTTGCAATTCTTATTTGTTTTAGCTTTACAGAACGACATTTTAACATGATCAACGATTCTTGAAATAAAATAAAAAACGAGTTTACTTGTTAAACTTTTTCTGCTTTTAAAATAAAGATGGCAATTCTTTTGACTGTTGAATATCGAAAGAACATCACTCGCTCCTCCAGAAATAAACGAGCTTCAAAGTGCAGAACCAAAGTATTCCTTCTCAACCAGTACGCCTGAATGAAGGATCAGCTATATCAGATGCGAGTACTCCATCTGACATCCCCGATAGAGTTCTTATCTCCTAAATCCGACCAACGTTGTTCCCCGCAGGGACTATCTCTCCTAAGCAAGGTAGAATTGCTATTTTGAACCAGCGATACTTCTTTTTCGCCCCGCTGTGGCCGAGTATCTAGTCGTGTTCATCTATTAGTTTGTATGTCGCATCAGTTTTGGCAGCATAAACATGCATACATCATGCATTATTGATTTACATTCGCATTCATATTGCATCACTATCACTCTAGTCGGTATTGTCCCCTAGTGATAGAAGTCCTCTCAATCGAGTTGTCAGTTCTTTTCTCGTCAGGAAAAGTCGCATCTGAACAACCTCTCTCCTCCAGTTTATTTCTGGATTAGAGATGACCCTTGACCACTTTGATAATTTAAACCTCTGAAAAACCAGAGAATCTTCAACAAATGTCACTCTTCGCCATTGAAGATGATATCTTCGCTTTCCCGGATTAAGGAAAAATCCCCCAGAGGAAGCCTCTTAAGCAGAAAGTCAGCAGTACTGCAGTTTTTCTCCGAAAAGACCACTGATGAAAAGGTCATCGACACCTCAAAATTGGATCACATCATATGGCATTTCTCCAGGAAGATTCTGGGAAAAGTATGATGTAATATCCCCTAAGATGAAAATAGTCTCTCAAGAGACTCGTTTTCCCCGATAGAGTCGGCAAATGGCGTCTCCAACGGAGAAGTTTGTACACCTCTACAGCTCAGACGACTGGGTTTCCCAGCAACTCTGACATCAAAATTTTTCTATCAAATGGCATCTCCCCAGGAAAATTCGGCGAGAAGTTTGAGGAAAGTCGCTACGCATAGCGTCCCTTGTCAATGAAGTTTATTGACAATAGAAACTGAGGCCAGTTCCTTGGTAGGAAACCAGGATCGAGGGGAAGTTTATTTCAGAAACTGAGACCAGTTCCTTGGTAGGAAACCAGGATCGAGGGGAAGTTTATTTCAGAAACTGAGACCAGTTCCTTGGTAGGAAACCAGGATCGAGGGGTAGTTGATTTCAGCAACTTAGACCAGTTCCTTGGTAGGAAACCAGGATCAAGGGGAAGTTTATTTCAGCAACTTAGACCAGTTCCTTGGTAGGAAACCAGGATCGAGGGGAAGTTATTTCAGAAACTTAGACCATTTCCTTGGTTGAAGACCAGGATCGAGGGGAAGTTTACCTTTTCTAAGCATCATTACTTAGCAAAGAAGATGAATGCGTACGCTACCATTCATAACCACCATCAAAATTTCCGGTATTTCGATATTTAATCCTCTTGCACCCCGAATGGCCGAATACCGTCGTCATTCACACCTTCGGGTCCAAGAAGATTAAATAGGGGCATCTGTCATACCCCAAATTTTGACCACTAAGATTTCCCATCATTGTGTATATCATCATCACAATATGGAGGAACCTTCATACCTCAGCAGTCTCCCCAAAGATGGGTGAGCATCCACTACAATCAAAATTAGGGTTTCAGGCCCTCTCAGAGATCTTAGACAAAGGATCAATCAAGGAATGACATGATCTTTAACTTTTCTAACCTCTCAAACATCCACAAAGGATCAAGAGGACTCCCACTTCAAGGATTAAGCACAAGGTTGCTCCTTTCTAGGTGGATTAAGCCTCAAGATCGCCAGTGTCACCAAATTAGGGTTTGGTCGACCAGGGCCTCCAGATGGAAATTTTCCTCTGGGCATGAGCCAATGCTTCAAGGCATAACCTAAAATGCTCCATGGAACCTCATGGACCCAATCATCAAGTCAATTTTGCGTCAGGGGATGCATTCACCAAAAATCAGGAATTAGGGTTTCTTGACCTAATTCACCCCTAAGTTGACTTTTGGGACAAATCATGAGCCAAGACATCAAGAGAGGATTTGAGGGTCTCTAACACACTACATTAATCCATTTGCAACAATGGATTGATCCAAGAAGCTTGAGCAACAAGTCTCAATTTCATCTGAACCATAATTAGGGTTTCGCGAGAAAAGTCAGCTGTGACTTTGACTTTTGACCAGGACATAGTCCCAAACCCTAGGACATGATTAAATACACCCTATAAAACCTATGGAATCAATCCATCAAGTTTGATTTAGGTCAAGGACTTGATTTCATAGAGGATCGCACAGTTTGGAATTCATCTGACAAAAAGTCAACTGTGCACAAAAGTCAACTTTGACTTTTTGAGATTTTTCACAAAAATGGTTTTTTAACCCTAAAATGATGTTAATGTATGATTTGAATCATCATTCATCAAGAAAAATCAAGAAAAGTGGGATAACTTGTAAAAGGGGTAACCATAAAAACTTAGAAAATTTTCTAAGTTATGAACAAAGTGGCAAGGGTACCAACTTTGGAGGATCATAACTCCTAAACCACAAATCCATTTTCCCCATCCAAAGCTTGATTTGTAGATCTCATTACCCTCTACAAAAGCTTAGAACTGACCCCCTTCCAAATTCATCATGGATTTTGAGTTATGGGATGATCAAAATCAGAAAAAGTGAAAATGTCACTTTTTTCCAACACGTAGTGGATCCAAAATGTAGGGGGATTTTTCAAATGTCACTTTTTTCCAAATGTAGGGGGATTTTTCACTTGGATCCAAAAGGTATCAAAACCAAATATGATCAAACAGTTGTTGTATCATATGAGGGCTTTCCAAAATGGCCAAGAACATCACCAAACTCAACTTGAGCCATGAGATATGACAATGGCAATATGCCTTGCTAAAAACTGCCAAGGCTAGGCAGATTTTTGCACTTTTGCTCGATTTGGCAAAATCAGATAATTCCAAGCCTTTTCATCACTTTGAACACATCTGAGGATCAAATCTAAAGGGGACAAACACTGAGCCAAGCCTCCAAAGTCTTTGGAACAAGAAGTAGCATGCCAAACCTAGAATTGCCTAAAAGAGGGACAAGACTCCAATTTTGTTTTGGAGCATTCAATGGATGTACCAAGGTGGCATGGACTGAGCCATTTCCAACTGAATTCAGTCAAGACTTATCCAAGACCAAGGGAACCAGCAGCCTGTGCCCTAACCTCTAGTCAATGGCTAGAGGAAACTTGGATTCTCATTGCTCAACATTGGCCAAACCTCTGCTGCAGTTGCCATTCACTATTGATCCCAAAACAAACTTGCTCTACTATAAATAGAGCTCATTTGTGATCAGTTTGAGTACACCAAAGCCATCAAATAGATGCTTTCCTCAAAATCTCTTCTTTCACTCCAATTTTGCCTTCTAAGGCAAGCCACTATCGGGTTTTGAGTTTGAGAGCTTTTCCAATCAAACCAATCACACACACACACCTCACATACATCACATAGAAGTGATCCAAACACTCACATAACATTTGGAACACCAAAATCACAAAATCACCAGCCCATTGCTCAAGTTCTTGACAGATTTGCAGTTGGGGTACCATCTCAAGTTCCAGATCATTTCAATCCACTTCAAGCACCCAGACACACTCTATGGCACCTAGGGAAGCTATCCACATCATTGGAACCTAGCTGTAACACCTCTAACACAAAACATGATCACCAGCTGCAAGAGGTAAGCATGAGCTCTTCTAACTCTATGATCCATGCAATTTTTGCTGCACAATAATTTGGCCATATGTTCATAATCATGCATGGAATGTTTTCCCTAAATCAATTGCATTGTTTGAATCATGTATGGAATTTCTGAACCTTTATGCAGAAATTAGGGTTCTTGAGGTTTCTCTTTGATTTCTTATTCCATGTTAAAAATAAATGAAATTAAAGACCATAGACATGATCGTGAGGTTAAAACGAGTAGATTGATATGTATATTGCACGATATAATCAAGTATTCAGTGAGATTGGATAGAAAACGCAAATCTGCAGAAACAGAGGGTGGCGCGTGTTCTTGCCCTTGTTCTTGGCGCCATTTTTGAAAATTCAAATATTTGAATTTTGTGATTTTATTTAATTCGTTCAAAAATTAATTTCTCTCTGAGTTTTAATGATTTTGAGTTGATTCTTTTTTTAATAATTCACAAATATGTTAAAATATTTTATTTTCCCAAAAAATCCCAAAAATATTATTTATTTCATATAATTGATATTTTTTCAAAGAATTAATATTTTAATTGTATTTGACATTTAAAATATTTTTTCCTTCTTGATTTTGCAAATTTTAATGATTTCTAATCATTTTGTAGGTCAAAACTTGATTTATGAAACATTAATCCAAGATCACAATTTGTTTTCCACATATTAAACAATTTTGATCATTTTAATTGAATTTTTTATTCAATTAAAATACATTTTGAAAACAAATTAGGGTTTTTGATTAATTCAACCCTCATCAAACTTTTTCAAACTCTTGGGCCTCTATTAGAGTGTAAGACCCAACCCCCTTTGAAAACCAAACTTTTTTGGGCCTCAGACATTGTATAAGTCCCACTGCGTTTTCAAAAATCTTGGCGCGATCGCCATTTTAAACAAAAAAATATCTGGGCCTACCCTCGTGTTATAAGCCCCATTTCCTTTCTTCAAATAACTCTTGGGCCTCTAATATAGTGTAAGACCCAACCCTTTTTGTACATAAATAATTTGGGCCTCAGGCGTTGTATAAGTCCCACTGCGTTTTCAAAAAGTTCGGCGCGATCGTCGCCTTTTTAAAAAAAAATAAACATTTGGGCCTCTCCTTGAGCTGTAAGCCCCATCACTTGTACAAAAAATAAATCCTTGGGCCTATAATAGAGTGTAAGACCCAATCCCCTTTTAACCAAAACATTTTGGGCCTCAGACGTTGTATAAGTCCCTCTGCGTTAAAAGAAAAACTCGGCGCGATCGCCAGTTGAAAAATCAAACCCCTGGGCCTACCCTCGTGTTATAAGCCCCATCCTTTTTCTTTAAAATCTTTGGGCCTCTTGAGAGAGTGTAAGACCCATCCCTTTGTACAGAAAACCTTTCTTGGGCCTCAATCACTTGTATAAGTCCCTCTGTACAAAACGATAGCGCGATCACTAATAAAGCCCTGGGCCTCTCCTTGAGCTGTAAGCCCCAACAATCTTTTCAAAGCACTTTCTCCTTTGATTTGAATATACTATTGTTTTCAATCTTTCTTTGTTGAACAACTAACCAAACAACATGAAAGCTCTACAACCGAGTAAGTGTTTATACGCCTTCATTTACCGCTTTCATATATATATATATATATATAACTGTATTGTGGGGCTTGTAAGTTCTTATAATTGGCTGAAATTTTGTTAGAACAATGCTGATGTCATGGTTGATGTTACAACATGAGCTTCTAACAGTATTGTTATGTTTTGGCTAACATTCTGGTGTGGAGTTAAAGTGCTGAAGTGTGATGTCACATGCAATGTCTGAACATCACTATACCAGAACATTAAAACATCAGACTGTAATGTGTTTAGGGCTGCACGTGTTTCTGGTGTGAATGAGATATTCTGCTAATTACAATCAGAGAATGCAGGCGAAGATCAAGGGAGAGATATATTCTGTTGCAATCAGTTATGAAGATCAGTTTGTTGCGAATTTAAAGCATAAAGATTTGGAGAATATTCAGAGTTAATTATTGAAGATTTAATTGAAGATATAATTGAAGATATATTTAGAAGCAGGATCTGTTACAGATTTGTTACAGAAGATTTGATATGATTTGAAGGCCCAAATCCAATTGGGAAAAAGTTATAAATTAAATGCTTGTAACCTAAGACAAGGTACGAGTCCAAGATGTAAATCATTAGGGCTTTGTCTAAGTGAACCACTCGGGTTATGAGATGGTCACTGTGTTTAACTCAGAAACCTGTAGGTAATGAGTTTGGTTTGTTCTTGGAGGAAGCTTTGAAGCAACTCCAAAGGGTGTCATGGAAGGGTGGCTTCTATGGTTGTACAGTTGTTGGTAATCAATCTGTTGATGCAGTGACGGTGTAGTTGACTGCTAGACATCATTGTGATGATATGAAGTGAGATGGAGTCTCTTACCTAGGGAGGACTTAGGTAGAAGGGTCATTGGGTAGTGATTTAAATTAGGTAGATTGTCAACTGGTCTGTTGAGTCTGTAATTTGATACTACTAATAGTGGACTTCCTTCCTAGCTTGGTATGCCCCTAGATGTAGGTTGTTGAACTGAACTAGGTGAACAATTTAGTGTGTTATTTACTGTTTCTATTATTGCCTTGTTCAGCAGATTGCGATGTTGTGACATTGCACAAAGACATCACACATCTGTACCAGAATTTCAATTGGTATTAGAGCTGGCATCCTGTCTATTTCTGGATGAGATCTAGGGAAGATACTTTCTGGTTCATGAGCAAGGAAGATAGTTATGAATTTGGTCAGTTCATAGATATTTTTGTATGATCCCTTGGAGTGGAGAATGAAGTTATCAGGCTTATAGCTTTGGTGGTGAGCTGTTGGGTGGTTTGACTTATTTTCAAACATATGATGACCTAGTGCACTTGGAGTGTCATGTTTATGCAAGGGTTATTATGTTTTTCCTGAAGGTTGTAGAGGAGTTTTCTGGTGTATGTTCCGCTGCATATATATATCTGATGAAAAATTCCTAGTGGTTTTGTGTTAAGGCTGTAATATTCTGTTCTCCTCTAAAGATGTATCACTTGGTGTGGTGATACGTGAGGACATCTTCAAATAGCTTGTTAGAGTTGCCAAAGATACCTGTGGTTCATCCCAAGTCCACTCATAAAGGAACTCTTATAGAAGCTTGCTGAGAAGAGGTCTGAAGGAAGATTGTGACATAATAGATGCTTGGGGGCTAAACAAATGTGTTGATCACGTCTGGTTGGAACCTACTCCTGACTTTGAAAAGGAGGCATCTGAGATGTGTAAAGATTCAGCAAGAAAGAAGTTGAGCTTAATATGTCAATTAGCCCATGGTCATTTGGAATTGCTGTCTGCAAGGATCAGAAGACCAATCTGTTCAGTACTGTGACTCCTTCATCATTTTTGATGGTGAAAGAAGAAGGTAGAGCCAAAGCAAAAGAGTATCACTGTCAAAGTTTTTCATGCGGGAGTGAAGATCTTGATAAGTTATCTCTTAAGCTTAGTTGTGGCAACTTAATGAGGATGGCATCAAAAGATTGAAGATTCTTGAAATATGAGAGTATGCTGGTTCATGTTTAGTGTGATTGGTGATGTTGAAACATTATTTTAGTCTTTGCCTTCTCAGCCAAAGGAAGTTTGTTATGCTCACGGTAAAGTATCTGGTCAAGCCACTTACCCAATCTAAAGTGATCAGTGGTGTGTATTAGCAAAAGAAGGATCAACCAGTGCCTCAAGTCTGCAGGAAAAGGATGTAAGACCAGATAAAATGTTGTATCTTGCATGACAATAGTTGAATATTTGTCTGCTTTGGATGGTGTTGTGCATTCAACTAATGACAATATACATTGACGGGAGACGTTGTATTTGTCTGAGGTTAAAGTGCAGGACTACAGAAGTGTTGAGAAGTATTTGGTGGGGTTGATTGGTGACTATGGAGTATCATCCAAATTGTCAGGGATGAGTTTGAGTTACTCTTGGGCAGTAGGGCGATGAGTGGAAGACTCAAGGAGACTATTCTTCTTGAAGAAGGATGAGAGGAAGATTATGCCCTGGTTCAGAAGATTGATGCCTACATCATGCTTAAGGAGCATCTACATAATCATACGGGAGAATGATGAAGTAGAAGGTCTGCCTTAGATGAAGAGTTTAATAGAGAATGACTGCCTTTAGAGAAAGGGACAGTGGTACCAAAATGCATGTGCTCAGAAGTGTGCTCAAATGTTCATCCTCATCTAGAGCATTAGTTAACCATGACAGGGGGAATACTTGTCTATGGAGTTTGGCTGCAAAGGTATATATATTGTGAAGATTGCATGCTGATCAAGATTGTGAAGATTGGTTGAATCTTGTGAGGAGATAATGTCAGATAACATGTTATGACATTAGGCTGTTGGATGGCATGTTGGTGTAGACATGAATGGTTCTACCCTTGTGAAGCTAATTGTTTGAATCATATGCGCACATGCTTCTGAGGAGGAGTCTGAAGGACAACTTTTTTTGTGGAGAATTTGCTTTTCTATGCAATTTCTGGAAGAACTCAGTAGGGGTTTGTGTTGATGGGAGGTGTCACATTTGTCGAGGTGTGTGGTTTTAGAAAGAGAACTTGACTTGATGTGTAAAGCAGTGTATTTGTGCTTCAGAACTTGTGGAGACTATGTCTGGATGAAGTTCATTCCTGAGAGAATTTGATCAGCTTGGCAAGATGTGAGGTTTGGAGCATGAGAAGTTAACTAATCAAGAGGGAATCATGTTATTTTTGGTATGCGTTCAGCAGTGAGTTGAATAGGGGGTACACTCTTGAAGACATGAAGATGAGTCTTATGTTGTCCCTTCATTTAAGGTGTTCTTCTTGCAAAGGTGCACTGGTTATCCTTGATAGGGGAGAATGATATTACTGGAGCTTTTGGTGTTGGCACTCAGTTTGAAGCAAATTGGAAAGTTGTGTACATGAGGATTTAGTGTCTTGTACAGTTGTGTAAATGGAACAGAAGTAAAAAATAAATTTATTGCTTTGATGAAAGCTTACAAGATTAGTTAAAACAACAAACAAAGTGTCTAAAGATTATCCCAACCCCCACCCCCCCCCCCCCCCCGAATCAAGAAAAGTCTTCCAATCTTCATCCCATGCTTGAAGCTGCACTTGGTTTTTCTTGATAGTCTTCATCCTGGTTTCTGATGTCTTGCGTGTTCTTGTTGCTCCTGAAGATGTTCCAGCTATGGACAGTGTTGTGTCCTTCAACTTCTGAGGATCTGGCTTCCTATCCTCCTGCATGTGTGTCTTTGTTGCATTCTTGTTAGACTGACTCATGATTCCTTCCTTGGTGTGCTGATAGGAGCAAGGAGGTTTATTATTTATAATGGATAAAATGTCATTGGTTATATCGCCTGACCAATCAGAGTAGTCTTTGGTGTGGGAATCTGTATTTCTTGGGAACCTGTTTTTCTTGGCACATTGGTTACCAGAATTTCGTGTTTGGTGCCTGGGTAGAAGTGGTCCTAGTAGAAAGAGGCTAGGTCTTGTCTAGTTGTCTGATGTTATAACTGCTGGGCTGGTTAAGTGGGGTGGCCTATTGTCTCGTGCTGATGTCCTATACGTTGTTACAACATTATGGTTGGGTATGTACCATACCTATGAAGTTTGAAGAAGCAACATTATCGTCTGAAGTGGCAGTTCTGACATAGTGTGGATTGGAATGGGCAGATTCTAATCTTGATGGTAAGTAGTTCAGGAAATACATGGCTACTTTCATGATCAAGACTTCATTAGGTGCTGGTGAACGTAAGGACAGAAGGGTGTTTATCTTGTGTGAGAAGTTTCCTATCAAATGGGCCTTTGTTTATTGGACTTGGAAGACCTTGTATCTAAAATCCCCATGAGGAATGTGGCATTATTGGTGTGATATGATAAAGGGCATTGAATGTAAGGCTGTTGTCTATAGCCTATTGCAGCATGTGTGCTGGTCAAGCTTATGCAGTGTAATGATGAGACCTATCATAGCTGTGTGAAGATAGTGCCTATGCAGGGGAGGTCTGAAAAGCAAAAGTGGTGTACATGGGTGATTTTAGTGTTCCCTGATGGATGGAAGGAATCTAGAAGAGGTTGTGAGAAGTCGTCTCAATACCCTTTAGATAAGAAGATGTATTTGTAGAGTCTTGGGTTAATGAGCCAGCAGACAATGTCAGATGCGATGTCAGAACATGACATAGGACATGTTTTTCTTGAGCCAAACAGGGAAGTATTTTGGATGGTGGTGTTAGGATAATGTGAAACTCGTGGCCTCGACTATGCATGGAGCATTATTGGCTTAATTTATGGTAAGGTTCAGTTGTGAAATATTTAAGGCAGTCAAGGTAGTTTTTGGAAGGTAGGCATTGAATTTGAATGCAGTTTTTGATATCTAAAATAGCGTTTGTTTGACCAAGAACATTGACATATTCAAGGCTCGTTAATTTCTAAGTTACTGGTCAGCTATTTATAGGGGTTACTCTGTTCTCCTTCAGCCAGTGAGTGTTCTTATCTCATAAGTCTTATGGCGTTTATTCGTGTTTGGGTGAGCACTTCCTGGATCTGGTTCTGTGAGGGGTTCCTTTGCCAATTTGTGGCTAAAAAGGGGGAGAAAGGAAAGGATCTGGCTAAGTGGTTTGTGCAGATGTTGAGCCTGGAGTCTGTAGTTTCTGATGCTGCAGAAGAGGATGTAACATCCTTAAGTTGGTGGTGATTCTTTGTGACTTGTGTCCTGAGTTATGAACACAGTTGTGACTTGTATTTTGAGTTACCTGGGTTGGCAGAATGGCACTTCTTAAGTTTCCTCTTATGCCATGGACTAAACCCAGTGTCTGATCAATGAAGGTGTGCAGAATGACCTTATGCCACCATTGGTCTTTGTTAAATAGACAAACATTTCTTTTCTGGAGGAGTCTTCTGCAATTGGTCTGGGTCTGACCTGGAAGGAAAAAGAAATGTGTTGTATTTGAGGGGGAGTGTTGGATATCTTCTTCCTCATGTGCACCTCCTGATGTGCTACCTGGGCTTGCTGTTATATGGTGATGTGATGTCCTAACATCATTCAAAAAAGATGATTCTCCATGGATGCAGTACACAGTAGATACTGGTGTTTATCAGATGACATCTAACAGTAGTGTAGGGTTGTAATTACTGCTGTAATCTGAGTTGTAATGTTTATTTATATGTTTTAGCCAAAATTAGCCAAAGGGGGAGATTGTAAGTTCTTGTAATTGCCTGAAATTTTGTTAAAACAATACTGATGTCATGGTTGATGTTGCAACAAGAGCTTCTAACAGTATTGTTATGTTTTGGCTAACATTCTGGTGTGGAGTTAAAGTGCTGAAGTGTGATGTCACATGCGATGTCTGAACATCACTATACCAGAACATTAAAACATCAGACTGTAATGTGTTTAGGGCTGCACGTGTGTCTGGTGTGAATGAGATATTCTGCTAATTACAATAAGAGAATGCAGGCGAAGATCAAGGGAGAGATATATTCTGTTGCAATCAGTTATGAAGATCAGTTTATTGCGAATTTAAAGCATAAAGATTTGGAGAATATTCAGAGTTAATTATTGAAGATTTAATTGAAGATATGATTGAAGATCTATTTAGAAGCAGGATCTGTTGCAGATTTGTTACAGAAGATTTGATATGATTTGAAGGCCCAAATCCAGTTGGGAAAAAGTTATAAATTGAATGCTTGTAACCTAAGACAAGGTACGAGTCCAAGATGTAGATCATTAGGGCTTTGTCTAAGTGAACCACTCGGGTTGTGAGATGGTCACTGTGTTTAACTCAGAAACCTGTAGGTAATGAGTTTGGTTTGTTCTTGGAGGAAGCTTTGAAGCAACTCCAAAGGGTGTCATGGAAGGGTGGCTTCTATGGTTGTACAGTTGTTGGTAATCAAGCTGTTGATGTAGTGACGGTGTAGTTGACTGCTAGACATCATTGTGATGATAGGAAGTGAGATGGAGTCTCTTACCTAGGGAGGACTTAGGTAGAAGGGTCATTGGGTAGTGATTTAAATTAGGTAGATTGTCAACTGGTCTGTTGAGTCTGTAATTTGATACTACTAATAGTGGACTTCCTTCCTGGCTTGGTATGCCCCCAGATGTAGGTTGTTGAACCGAACTGGGTGAATAATTCAGTGTGTTATTTACTGTTTCTATTATTGCCTTGTTCAGTAGATTGCGATGTTGTGACATTGCACAAAGACATCACACATCTGTACCAGAATTTCAGGGCTGTTTCACTGTAAGTCTTCTTTCAGAAACTCATATCAACTGTGTAATAATAGTATAGATATTTAGAGTTTCCCCGGCAAATACGTCTAGAACTAGACAGAACCTCTATTATTTCAACAGAGCCTAAACAGTAAAGAACTTTTTAGATAACTAGATCTAAGAATCTCCCCCCTTTGAACAGTTCATATACAGAAGGCCATTGTTCCATGTGAAACCCCTTCTGGAACTGTTCATCAACCTCCTCTTGGGCTTAGTGCAAGGACCCACAGGCTTCCTAGAAGCATCCCCGCCTTCTCTTGGGCGTTGTACAAGGACCCGTCAGCTTCTTAGAAGTATTCATAGCCTCCTCTTAGGCTTCGTATAAGGATTCTTCCTCCGGGAATGATAGCCTCCTCTTGGGCTTCGTACAAATTATCCCTCGGCTTCTTAAAAGTTTCCAGCCTCCTCTTGGGCTTCATACAAATTGTCCCGACGGCCTCCTAGAGATATAGGAACATAAATTAGTCATCTTAATAGAACAGTCTTTCAAGGAGTCTAGATCTTTCCACCGCTACACGTACTACTACTGTTTCTTTAAGCATAGTACAAAAGACAAAACTTTAGACTTGGACAGTCTAAGACCTTTGAGTCTCAAAGACATTCTCAATCCCCTTTCAAGAATGGGAAGAACACCCTGAGACTTGGACAGTCTCAATGCCCTTTGGATTTCCCGCTTCCTTAAAGAACAGGAAACAACCCTGATCCTCCGATCAATCCCAAAGCATAACAATACCTTTAATCAGTCTCTTTATAAGAACTGATTTTCTCTTTTAACCAACATACTGGACCTGTCACTTAACTAAAATAGTGACCCCAACCTTCTCTTAGGCTTTGTACAATGATTCTCCCCAGTGGAGCAAACCTTTTTTAGCCTCTATCTCGGGCTTCGTACGAGATACAAAGACTCTCTTGTTGAGTCAAAACCCTTTAGCCTCCATCTCGGGCTTCGTATGAGATACAAAGACTCTCTTGTTGAGTCAAAACCCTTTAGCTTCCATCTCAGGCTTCGTACGAGATACAAGAACACTCTCTTGTTGAATATAAAAGATTCTCCTATTGAGTCAACCCTTTTAGCCTCTCTCTCGGGCTTCGTACGAGACACATACAAACTCCCTCTTGTTGGGCCATTAGCCTCCTCTTAGGCTTTGTATAAGAAAACCCCGGTTGAGTCAATCAACCTTTTAGCATCAAAGTTGTGCCTCATTCATAACATACAAACATCAACAGCTCCTTCATCTAATTGCTGTAAGCGGCAAGCCTCTGGATTATTTACATCCACACCACTGTCCCTCTTTTAGCATGAGAAATTCCTAAGGAAAGATGGCATTGCTCTACACTGAGTTAAAGTCTTCTCCTTCAGGTTAAAATCCCTTATAAAGGAAATTATGGCATTGCCCGATTCACATATCCCTGTTAAAGTAATTCTCCTTTATAACCAGTCACCCAACATTTGTGACAAACAGACCCCTTTAGAGATGACAAATTCTCTCTAAAGGCACCACCTCTTCAGCTTCACATCTTGGGCTTTGAACAAGATGTAAACCTTTAGCTTCACATCTTGGGCTTTGAACAAGATACAAACCATTTTAGCTTCATGTCTTGGGCTTTGAACAAGACACCAAAACACTATTTCCTCCCATAGAATAGGAGGAACTACGATCGCTCTGATTTCCCTGTTTCGGTAAACGGGAATACGTAGGCATAAGATTGAAAGAAAAAATCTTAGCGAGCACACCACATCAAAAACCCAAATCTTGCACCTTCACACATCAATCGAAAAGCATCAGTCCTAATGTGCTACCCATAACCCAAACCCTGTTTTTTCCAAAATAACCTAAGAGAGACCCCGAATCTTTGTAGCATCTGTAACCTAACAGACCGCTGTTCAAACTCAGTATGCAAGCAGGGTTAGTTGGAGACATCTATTTCCCTTCCTTCATCAGCTTCAATAGGATAAAAAATGAATCGAGCTGTAGTCCCAGAGCGGTAGTGCTTCGCAACCACGTCCAAAAATCGCTCGCTACAATCCCGCATAGAATCATGAATGTCAATTATGGCACGCTGAGTAGCCACCATATAATCCCAGTTGTAGTTGCAGATCTTCCTCTGAAACGGGTCAAAGCACTGGGAATCCGCAACTCCAGAACCAGAAGCCTCTTCTGCTCCTGTACTTGTACCTGCAGTCTGTCCTCCTCTCAACCTCTTGGGCTTAAAAAACTTGTCCACAGAAATATCATCAATAGCATCCGGAATGGTAACCTGACGGAGGGTGGGTAACTCTTTCCTCGAGTGCACACACAAAGCCATGATCAAGCATGGAAAAACCAAAGGGAAATTTGCTCGAGCCCCTGGTTTGATACTGCTCTCAACCACCGAATGCATCTCGTCAGCAATGATCTGCGCTACATCAATCTGTGTATTAATCGTGATGCTATGGATCAAGTGATCCATTGGTATAGGTACAGTATAGGTATGCATCCTCGACTTAATGCTAGTTAAGACCAAGAGTAGCACCAACTATGCTAGAGGACGCATATCTTCCCTATGATATCCCTTTGGAACCCCAGATGGGTTCATCTCCACCGTCTTGCCTTCTCTTAATAAGGCACCATAAATCACCTTAATATCTCTATTCAACCTCAAGCTATTGCGATACTCATCTATCTCATCTTCCCCTAAAGTAAGAGGTTTACCTAACACGTGATTAATCATGTTTCGATCAAACTTCACATCTCTTTCACATACTTGTGTAGTCCAAGAAAAAACCTCATTATCATCAGGTAGGGCGTTTATGTAGAACTCCCTCACGAGTTCCACATTGTAACTACCACATGGGGTAATTAGCTTGTCCCACTTTTTCTCATGAAGAATCCCAGCTGCCGCTCGGTAGGATCCTTGGGGGTTAATGTTAAACACTTTCTCCAGAAAGACGCTCCTTCTCTCAAGAGCAAAGTATCTAGCAGCTTGCTTTTCCCCTTTGAAACACTCAGTGTTATAAGAAATTGGTTGGTGACGGGAGGAGCTTCCGGTCTTTCTTTTCTTTGAAGGATTGGTTCTTGGAGGTGCCATCTGTACAACACCAAACATAACCAGCAAAAGCACATGACACATCAGTAAACAAAGCAAGGTGCAAACGATCATAACAAGAAAACATAGCACATGAAAAAGAATGTTGTCATGTTCGCCTTGAGTTAGCACAGCGAGAACCCAGCGAACATTCTCCCCAGATTCGCCCAGCGAACTCAAGACGAACCCTGTGAATTTGAAAAATTCCAGGTTCTGCCTCTGCAATCAATAACATAACAACAATTTAATCCTTCCAATTCAATCAGTGTTTTCCATTTTTCATTAGAGTATCAAGCAAACAACAACAACCAAGTAAACATTGTTCATGCAAAGATCAAGATTCATAACATAATTCAAAGCAAGTTCAACTTAACCTAAGCAAGAACATCTCAATCTCTCAAAATTTACTTCAGTTCAGCACCCATGCAAGTATATCAATACAAACTAATAATAGTTACTCATACAAAACATCTTCACAAAGCCTAGAAGATAGTTTCCAAAATTCTTTCACATAAACCCTAACCACATGATTCTAAAAGAACAATGAAGTTTGACAATAAAATCAAACCTGGAATGAGTAGTTAGAGTGAATGGAAGTTGAAATTGAAACTTGGGAAAATGTCTTCTTACTTGATGGTTGAGAGAGAGACAAGAGAAAGTTATGTGTTGTGTGGAAAGCGATAGAGACAAAAGGAATGAAAAGGAAAAAAGGAGAGTGGGAAAGACTTTTCCCCACAAAATTTGGCAAAAAGCTAATGGGCCCACAAATTTGGACCACAAAAAAAAAACAACTTGAGTGATGTGGCAGAAAAAGTGATTCTTTGTTCTGTCTCGCTCAGTTCGCATTCGCCCCAGGTTCGGCCACCGAACTCAAAGCGAATAGGACAAATTTTTCAAAAAATTTTCTTTTCTTCTCACTCTACCACAAAACTTCCTATACTATTTTAATACTAAGAATGCAATAAAAATGAAAGGATACTTACAATGTTGGGGTGCCTCCCAACTAGCGCTTTGTTTAAGGTCGTTTGAGCTCGACGGTCTGAAGATTGAAACCTCGGAACTAAAAGCAATTAAAATAGCTTTCAGATGAACTCAATACCATAAAAGGTCCTTAATCATTGTCATCACATGTTTTTGGTCCATTTTTTCTCAAGAAGGAAACATCCCAACAAGACTTCATCATAACCTCTTAATCTTTTTTTCAATACCGCTTTAATCTTTGCCTCTTCGTCCTTCTTTTTCATTGATGCAACTCTTGCGTCTTCGTCTTTCTTTTTCCTCACCGCAACTCTTGCATCTTCCTTTCTCTCATGATAATCATCCTCCAATTGATTTGAATACACCACACATTTAAAAAGTATAAAACACACTTCTTCATCATTAGTTCTCACCTTCATTATGCCTTCATCAACATCAATTAACATTCTTGCGGTTTTCATGAAGGGTCTTCCAAGTATTATTGGTGTATCCTCATCTTCTTCCATATCCATGACAATGAAATCAACCGGAAATAAGAATTTGTGAACTTTCAATAACACGTCTTCAACAACACATGAGGACGAGTCCTTGACTTGTCCGCTAGTTGCAAAGTCATGTTGGTTGATTTAATCTCCATGTTCTCAAGCCTTTTCACCATGGATAAAGGAATCAAATTAATAATAGCACCCATATCGACTAAAGCCTTACACTTGAAATCACTACCTATAGTTATAGGTAGAGCTACTCTTCTCGGATCTCCTTCTTTCCGCGGAAGAATGCTTTGGACGATAGCACTACAATTTGCATTGAGCGCAATGGTTTCTTTATCCGTATACCTTTTCTTCTTTGTAAGTATGTCTTTCATGAATTTTGCGTACTTTGGCATTTGTTCTAGAGCCTCGGAAAATGGAATGGTTATTTGCAACCGGCTAAATATGTCCAAGAATCTAGCATAATTCTTTTCATTGCCTTTTTTCGTATGAACATTTGGATATGACAACTTTTTCATTGGAACTTCACTCTTATGCTCCTTTCCTTTCCTACTTTTTTTTCTTCTTCTCCTCTCTTAACTTCTTTTCTACTTCCTCCTTTTCAACTAACTCCTTCTCATTATTTTTTCAACTTCTTCCACAATTTCATCCTCCTTTTCAACTTTAACATTTTTCTCCACAACATTTTTATCAACTCCCACACCAATTGTTCTCCCACTCCTAGTAAAGATGGCTTTGCAAGATTCCTTCGAATTCACTTGAGTATTAGCCGAAAAAGTTTCTTTATGTTGGTCGGCTAATTGCTTGGACAATTGTCCAACTTGAGTTCAAGGTTCTGAATTACTGCATCGTACTCTTTTGAGTGGAGATAGACATTTGCATGAATTTTTTAAAATTTTCCTCAATCTTTGAGATTCCACCTTGGTTTTGTTGAGGTTGGTTGTAAATTTGGTAAGGTTGACGATTAGAAGATCCCGACTCTTGCCTCTACCCTTGTTGGTAACCTTGGCTATTACCTCTCGGTTGGTATCCTTGGTTATTGCTTTGATACGATGGTCTCGGTTGATAGCCTTAATTTTGGTTTCCCGCATAGTTGGCTTGTTCAACGTCCGGTGGACAATATCCGGTAGGATGATCACCTTTTCAAAGTTCACAACTTGCTACATGTTGATTTTTGTTGGGAACTTCTTGCATCTCTTTGATTTGTTGTGGAAGATTTGACATTTGCTTTGTCAACAACTCCACTTGTTGTGAGAGTAAATTATTTTGAGTAAGAATAACGTCATTCGTTCCCAACTCGATAATTCCCAGCTTTCTTTACGAAGTACCACAGTTGTGTTGACCTTGATGATCATTTAGTGCCATCCTATCAATGATGGCAACTACATCTTCCGCGCTTTTTGAAATTAGAGAACGACCCGCCGTAACATCCAAAAGAGTTTTATGAAAGGGTTGAAGTCCGTTGCGGAAAATATGCACTTGATTCAAGTCATCAAAACCATGGCCTTTGCACCTTCTTAGCATAGATTTGAATCTCTCCCAAGCTTCGTTGAGAGATTCGCTTCCTCCCTGCGTAAATACCGAAATCACCGTCTTGACCTCCATAAACCGATTGTGAGGGAATAATTGTTTAAGAAACTTCTCCTCCAATACGTTCCAATCCGTCATCACAAGAGTAGATTGGTCAAGATACCTCTCATTCGCCTTCCCAATTAAGGAATGCATGAACAGTCTCTTGAATAAAGATTCCTCTTTGACTTCCAGTGCTCCAGTTGCACCCGTTATCTCATAAAACTTTGTGAGATGAGTAAACGGATCCTCATGGTCCATCACCGCAAAGGGATTTCATATAAAAGAGCTAGGATTCCCATCTTCATCTCAGAATGCCTTCCGTTGTTAGCATTATGTGCGAACTGAGCATTGTGTCTTGGACTGTTAACACATGGGGTTGAAGCAGGAGGTGATGGTGGTGGATCTGCCATGTTTGGCGTAACAATGGGTTTAGATGAAGAAGTTTCTCCGTGCTCTTGTCTTTCTTTGGCAAGCTTCCTTCTCCGCCTAGTTTTGCTATTGAGCTTCCGCGCGGTTCTTTCAATCTCTGGATCAAAATGAAGTTGGTCCGCATGTATACTCCCTCGCATAAATAGAATCAGCACACTTAACCAGACAAATCAAATATCACAAGAAAAATAAACAGAGGTAAGAGATCACAATACAAAGATCTTAAAATCAATAAACTATTGCAATGCTTGCAATATCAACAACAATCCCCGACAACGACGCCATTTTGTTAGGTTTGTATATACTTGGGAGTTTTTGTTATTGTCTCCACATGTATTGTTCTGATATGGGATGCTTGTCGTTCAATAGTTTACCGTTTCAAGAAAAGGGTTTTTCAAAGTTTGTTTCATAAATTGTCACAATTTAGTAGCAAAGCTTTAAATTCTAAAGTGTTTGATTAACAAAGTATATCAAAAGTAGTTTTCATCTACCCAAACTTATAAGTATTCTCTTAATCTTGCATGTGAAGTCGGGTCTGATTAATATCATCGTGTATTCTCTCAATACCGTCTATGTCTAGAGCGACGTCGTGAGAAATACCGAATTCATCGCTACACGATCTCTCCATAGAACAACCAATATAGTAAGATTTAAGTTCAATACAAAGCAAATATCAACCATAGACCAATCTCTCCAATCTATAAATTGATAGATGAATATTTTAGGTCAAGTTCCATAAAATCTATGTCTAGAGTTTTACAAAACAAGAATGGATCATAAAGAACACAAATATTCATCATATATTAATCATTAGGGGTGTTCGCGGTGCGGTTTGGGCGGTTTTGAAGCTAAAAATCATCCGAAACGCAAGAGAAAAAAGCATACGGTTTGGTTTGGTTCGGTTGGCTTTTAAAAAAAATCCGAACCAAACCAAACCAAACCAATGCGGTTTGGATTGGTTCGGTTGGTTCGGTTTTTACAAGATTTTTATTGAGTGATATTTACATATATAGAGAACAACATAACTTTGTGTTTAGTCATTCACACATTGCCAAATAACAACAAAATTCATCATATTTAGACAAAAAGTTCTCATTCAATATACAAAAATCAATTTAAACAAAAGTGAAAAAAAATAGTAGCATAAAACAATATCAAAAATATTATAATAAAATAGAAAATAGAGGAGAAGGGAGATTAGAGAAGATGAAAAAGAAAGAACATAAGAGATGTGAGATTAGAGAAGAAATGTGCGATAAAAATATAATTAGAAGAGAAAATAGTAACATAAAAATGAGAAAATGAAAAAGAAAAAACATGTGAGATGAGAGATTAGTGTAGAAGAGGTGAGACGTACATGACAAAGAAGATGAGAAGAATGCGCAATACTATTAGGAGAGATTTGAGAAGATTAAAACTGAAAAGTTAAGTGTGAGTAAGAGAAAATATTTCGTAATTGTAAGGTTAAGGCATAATGGGTTTAAGTTTTGGGTTAGACGTGGGAAAAGTGAAGTTTGGGTTGTAACATAATGCGGTTTGGTTTGGTTTAGTTCGGTTTGCAAAATACAAACCGCAAACTAACCCAAACCGTGCGGTTTTGTTAAAAGATGGTCCGAACAAATCCGAACCAAATGCGGTTTTTTGCGGTTTCGGTTTGGTTTGGTTTGGTTTGCGGTTTTCTATTGGGTTGGTTCGGTTTTGAACACCCCTATTAATCATTACTTGTTCACATACAAGGCCAATCAAAAGAAACACATAAAGCTAAGGTAGACTACCTCTACCTTTGATACAAAGGAAATCACCTACCCATAACCATGATAGCTTTCTTTACAAGTAATGAGAGAAGATGAATGAGCATCCACGCCGAAGAATCGATCTTGGATGCGAATCCAGCTTCTATTTGAAAAATATCACTCTTTGGTGAAGAAATACAGAAAATATGGATTTCTATGTGAAAATGGGGTTATGATCCCAAAAAAAGTGTGAAAAGTACTTATATAGTACATCTAAAATCTGTCAAGTTCACCCAGCGAACGCAATCTTCGCCTAGCGAGGACCATTTTATGGCACCTAAAGTGCCTCTGAACAGTTAAACCGCCCCTGGGAAAATATCTAAGTTCGCAGTGCAAACACTTCTTCGCCCAGCGAACTTCCTCGCTAAGGGTTCGCACAGCGAACTTAGGGTCCTTTACTTACTGCCATCCAAGGTTTCCTCCTCGCTGCAACTTCGCACAATGAAAATTCGCTACAAGTTCACCTAGCGAACTTAGAGTCATTTTCTTACTGGCTCTAATCTGACATGGTTCGCTGGGGCTTCTCCAGGAGCTCGCTCATCGAACATTCGCTTGCACCTCACTGTAGTTCGCATAACGAACATACTGATTCTTCTTCTTTTCTTTGGCTTCCTCGTCAATTCACTTGTGTCTTACTCTTTGATGTTTTATGCCTAATTCCTGCACAATAACACACAAATCAAAGCAACCAAAGGTATTTGCAACATAATAGAAGAATAGCATGAAAACATGGAATAAATCCATTGAAACCTAACAAATGAGTTGAAAAATGCCAAAAAATATGGATCAAAATAAGACACGTTTGGCATTCAATAGTAATAAAGCATTTGGTGGAAATGAAGTTGTTGGTGGTCAAGAATAGATGGATGACGAGGATGACGATGATCTTAACCTTGACAAGTTTCCCGATCCCGATGATCCATAGGATTTATTTATTTTAATTTTAAATTTTAATTTTTGTAAGATATTAATTATTCATTTTAGTATTTTATAAACTTATTATTTAAAATTTTTATTATTAATTTATATTTAAAAAACAAATTATTATTAATTTTGTATTTATTTATATTCAATTTTTTTTATTAGTTTTAGTATATTAAAACGTAAAACAATAATTATTGATTTTTATTTTAAAAAAAAATATTTTGTGACGTGATTTTCACTTCACAACTTTGATAACTTGAACTTCTAAAAGGCATTAGGTTATACACCTTTGAAAATTCACCCTTCATCATTGAAGATGGAATTTTACTTTCCCGGATTAAAGAAAATCCCCAGCAGAAGCTTCTCAACAAAAGACTCTTGGCAATATGGACATCACATTTTCCAAGAAATCTCTATCAACCACCAAGTAAAAAGAAATCTCTCAAGAAGACTTGGTTTTCCCCAGTAGGTCGACAATGGCATCTCCCACAAGAGAAGTTTGCATACCTATGCAGTTCAGACGAATGGTTCTCCCCAGCAAGTCTGACATCAAATCTTTATTCATTCTATGGCATATCTCCAAAGAAATTTTGAAGAGAAGTATGATGAAGAGCATTTTTCCATCAACTGGCATCTCCCTAGTAAACCTCAGCGGGAAGTTTGATGAAAACCCTCACAGATAGAATTTCTTGTCAAGAGAAGGACTCTACAAGAAGAAACTGAGACTAGTTCCATGGCTGAAGACCAGGATCGAGGGGAAGTTTATTTCAAAAGAAACTGAGACCAGTTTCATGGTTGAAGACCAGGATCGAGGGGAAGTTTATTTCAAAAGAAACTGAGACCAGTTCCGTGGCTGAAGACCAGGATCGAGGGGAAGTTCTACCCTTTTCTAAATAACATTACTTAGCAAAAGAATATGTATGAGCAAATAGCTACCATTCACAAACACAATCAAAATTTCGGATATTCCGATATTTAATCCTCTTTTACCATGAATGTCCGAACGTCTTCACGATTCACACCTTCAGGTCCAAGAAGATTAAATAGGGGCATCTGTCATACCCTAATTTTTGACCACAAGGTTTCACATCATCTTCAAAATCATCACCACAATATGGATGTACCTTCATACCTCATTAATCTTCTCAAAGGTTGTTGAGTGTTCACTCTAGCCAAGAATTAGGGTTTTTGAGCCCTCTCAGAGCACTCAAGCAAGGGATCAATCAAGAATTGACATGATCTTCAACTTTTCCAACCTCTCAAACATCCATGAAGGATCAAGAGGTATCCTACATCAAAAATCAAGCATAGGAATGCAACATTTTCAGTTAATCAAGCCTCAAGATCATCAGTGTCACCAAATTAGGGTTTTGATCGACCAGGGCCTCCGGAGGAAAATTTTCATCTGGGCATGAGCCAATACTTCAAAACATAATTCAAGAAGCTCAAAATGACATCATGAGTCCATTCATAAGTTCAAAATAGCCTCAGGGGATGCATTCACCAAAAATCAGGAATTAGGGTTTTTGACCTAATTCACCCCTAAGTTGACTTTTGGAGTAAGACATGAGCCAAGACCTCAAGAGATGATTTGAGGGCCTCAAATACATCATATTGATCCATTTACAAGTTTGGATTGATTCAAAGAACTTGATTCACAAGCAATGCAAGGATTCAAATTCATATGGACCACAAATTAGGGTTTTTGAGAAAAAAGTCAACCATACCTTTGACTTTTGACCAAGACATGATCTCAAACCTTGGGACATGATTCAAGACACTCAAAACGCCTATGGAATCCATACATTAGGTTCAATTTAACCCAATGACTTGATTTCGTGAAGGATCACAAAGTTCAAAATTCATCTGATATAAAAAGTCAACTGTGACCAAAATCAAGTTTGACTTTTGAGAATTTTTGACAAATATGGTCTCTTTAAGTCAAGAACAATGTTAACTTATGATTTTATTCATAATCAATCAAGAAAAATCAAGAAAAGTGAGGTTACTTACAAAAAGGGCAACCTTGAGAAACTTGAAATTTCACTAAGTTATGGAAAAAGTTATTTTTACCCAACTTTGCAAGACCATAACTTGTGATCCAAGCAACCATATTTTTTCATCTAAAGCTCAAATGATAGATCATCTTACATACAACAAGATTTCCAAGCAGAGGTACCCCCAAAAAATGCATGGATTTTGAGATATGAAGCATTAAAGTTAGACTTTCATGAGATTTGAACTTTGACACTTAGAATTTTTTAGGCAGAATCTGTCTCATGTTTTGTCCAACTTTGGAGGTATTTTTCATTATGATCCAAGATGAATCAAGACCAAATGTAAACATCAAAGTTGAATTATGATATACAAGCTTTCCAAAGAGTACGAGAACATCCATTGATTCAACTTGAGCAAGGAGTTATGGATCTCACAACATGCCTTGATACAAACTGATTTTTGACAGCATTGGTACATAACTTGCATCCCACGATTTCTTGAGCCAAGTTTGGACACTTGCATCATTGGATTTCTGTTTAATATCAACATAAATGACGAGGAATCTGAACCATAAGGTCAAAGAGTCAAGAACCTTGCTTGGCATGTGCAAATCCATCATCACATGAACCTTGAATTTCAAATTTGGCACCAAGCATTAATGTGATGCATAAAGGTGGCATGGATCAAGCACAAACTACTCAAGACATATCAAAGAATTAGAAGACTTCAAACCTGCAAAATTGATGGGAGTCAATGCATAGCTATGCTAGGAGGAGACTTTGACTACATGAAAAAATCCATTGGATAATAGCATGCTCCCCATCCATTCACTATTCCTCCCAAAACAAATTTCTTCTCCTATAAATAGGAGTCATTTCTGATGTTTCAAACCACACCAAAACAATACCAAAGCCTTGTTTTCTCACTTTCCCTCTCTTACTTCAATTTCAAGGTTCAAAGGAGCAATTTGGGAATTCTCAAAACCAGAGCCCAAACAACTCAAGTAGCCATCCAAACACATTACAAATCATCCATTGGAGGTGTTCAAACCTTCATCTTCATCTCACAACACCAAAATCAGAAAGTCAACCATCAAAACCTCAAATTTTGACTTTTTTGCATTTTTCAAGCCATGTCTTGATTCAATCACTTTCAAAGCTAAACAACACTTCAAACACTCTCCAAATATCATCCCTAAATTGTTCTAACAAGTGTCCCCTAACTGTAACACCAATTGTGGGAGTTACCATTTTGGTCACTTTTGCCAATTTTGCAAGAAGGAGCCAGTTTTTGTTCCAAAGGTTTCCAGTTGATTTTGATTATCCTAAAAGCTTCTAAGGGGTCTATTAAGAGTGTCCAAAGCATTGGATTACTTCTATCACAAGTATTTTGAAAGATATCAAGTGGAGCTTCAAGAGGTAATTGCATAACAACTTGAACTTTGAGAAATATGCATTGCTTTGATGTGCATTGATCATGAACATGTCATACATATCTTATTTGTTGTGTTTGAACTGATTTGCCATGCTATTATTGCTTGTATGAAGTTGTAGCATAGAACTTGCAAAATTTGACCTATTTTGAAACCACTACTGGGTTTTAAATTGTAGGCATTTTTATAAAATTCTAAGACCACCATTGGATTCCTCATGAAATTCTAGGTAGGATCCATCTTTATTTCATCCATTTTCATGGAGAAATAAGAAAGTTATGGCCTTCTTGCAAAGGCATAAAATCTGGCATCCCTTGGGCAAGGGTCAGGCCATGGCGCCTTAGTGGTAGTAGCGTGTGTTTTCAAGTGTGTTTGTGTTGGAGGGCGTGGGTTCAACACCCACCCATGCCATTTTGTCCAATTTCACCCTTTTTTCACATTTTTTGATATTTTTCATATTTATTTTAATAATTATTTTTGTTAATCAATTTTGATTATTTTAAAATGATTTTTTGCACAAAAAATCACTCACACATTAAAAATATTTTTTATTTGATATTTTTTAAATATTTTTAAGAATTTATTTTAATTTGTTTTTAAACATTTTAAATAATTTCCTTTTTCTTGATTTTTCAAAACCAATTTGATTTTAAATCATCATGTGAATAAAACCTTATTTTCCAAACCCTAAACATAAATCATAACATGTTTATTGAATTTATTTGATATTTTTAATTAATTTTCCTTGTTAAAAATACAAAAAAAAATTGGGAATTAGGGTTTCCTTTGATTTGATCTTTCAAAAATTCATTTCAACAATCTTGGGCCTCTAATAGAGTGTAATACCCAACCCCTTTGTAAATAAATATTCTTTTGGGCCTCTGTTATAGTATAAGTCCTAGTACGATTTTCAAAATAACGATGTGTCCATTGTTTTTCATCTGGGCATCTCCTTGAGTATAAGCCCCACTTTTTCTTTCCTTAAATAAATCTTGGGCCTCTAATAGAGTGTAAGACCCAACCCCCTATGTACATAAATAAATTTTGGGCCTCTGCTATAGTATAAGTCCCACAACGTTGTAACACCTCAAAATTTACCCTCATGTTTCTAACTCTAACTAGCTTATGTCTCATTTCATTTTGCATTATCATTTGTGCATAGCATTGGTTTTTAGCATGGGATCAAGGTGTCTAGATTAGCTCAAGGGGAGAAGATGTTTTTCAGAGATTCAAGCAAGAGATCATGTGTATTGCTAAAGAGACCAAAGGGAGAGATGGTCTTAATGTCACCTTTACTCAAGCCAAAATGGTTTCTTAGGCCTTAAGGCATCCTGATATGTTCATCACCTCAGCACATGTTTGAATTTGACAAGAGTTTTCAAGTGGATTACTTCCTTTTATCTGTTCATCCTCAAACTAGGGTTTTGAGCATTTGAGGTGTAACACTCTTTTGGGAAAGATTTTTGAAGCTTTATCATCATCATGTGGCACATTTCATCTTTGTTTAAGAGGATGCACCTCATACTCAGAGAAATTTGAGTTTTGAGCTTGGGTCGATTTCTCCTAGACTGTGGGTATCAAAATTAGGGTTTTACATAAAATTAGTTTATTTCTGATTTTTTGGGCAAGACTTGATTCCATGGTATTTCATATGTCCCTAAGTGTCTAGGGATGGAAGATTTTCCATCAATTTCATTCAGAAGGTTGTCAATTGATCAGAGAATTTAAAATCAGGAGAATTGGGGATAAAGTCAGCTGTGAAGTGAAAAAGTCAACTCCTGACTTTTTGAGGTCAACATGGTGATTTTCAAGTCAAATATGATCAATGGATGAGATTTGGTCAAGGAATGTTCAAGGAATTATAAAAAAATCAAGAAGTTGAGAACTTGCCATTTTTGCAAGAAATTAGGTTTTAGAAGTTACTATTTTTAGCAAGTTTTCATGTTTTGGTAACCACTTTCAAAGTCAATTTTCACCATGATCAAGGATTCATATGAAAATCTTGTCCACATAAAAGTTGTAGTTTGAAACTTTTCCTTCAAAATGGACACAAGAACCATGCCATTTGGATCATTTTTGATTGAGTTATAAGTGGGCAAAGTGAGACATTTCCAACTTGTAATTTCTCCATAACTTAGAATTTTTCTAAGTATTTTGGGACAGCTCTAAGGGCATGATTTCAAGGCAAATTTTCACATACTTCCAAGCTCTATTTCAACTATATATCCACATAGAAGTTGCTCCTTACTCTTCCTACTTTCAACTGATCTCAAAATTTCATTAATTTACTCCATATTCTTCAAGATATGTTCATACAAAGTGAGGTGTTTAAGTGGATTTTAAGGCATTTGTTGTTGGTATATTATGGAACCTTTCTTGCAGCATGAGATGTCATGCGCATAACCTCTCATTTCTTGCCAAAATGCCTTACAAGGCATTGCCATAATGAGCGACACAAAGCATGTACTACCTTTGTACCATTTGGAGATTTTTTGCCATAAAAGGAAAATACCAAAACATCAACAAACTTGCTCAGCAAGAATGCCATGTCACTCTCTCCATTCTGATCATCACAAGGACAATCAGGATTGTGAAGACATAACTTCTCAATGGTTTTGATGAAGACAACAATTTTCATTCAATGTTTTATGTACAAAAGGAAATGGATCAAAAACTTCGAAGCTAGAACAAGTTTCATATTAATTCAAGTCTTGAAGATTTCTCAAAGAAGGAGAAAGAAGAAATGCATAAGACTTGACTACTCTTGCAAGATATGATTAATCAAACTTTTAGGTATATGAAATTCTTGACTAAAACAAATCTTAGTGCTCAAGTTTTATAATCATGCTTTAAAAAGTCATTCTTTGATTTAAAACCTTGAGAAAACATTTTTCAAAGTTTATCTAAAGTCTTGGTCATATTTTTTGATGGTATATGGCTTAGAATCATGTGCATTAAAATTTTGTCAATTTTTACACTGATGCAATCGATTGTCATCCTGATGCAATCGATGCACTAGGCTAAAATTTCAAATTTTTTGCATGTTACACTTGGTGCAACCGATTGTCATTCTGATGCAATCGATTGCACCTGAAGCTTTTTTGAAAAATTCCATGTTTAAAAGCATTTTTTCATGATACCTCTTGCTTGCATCTTTTCCATTCATTGTATAATAATTTTCAGAAATTCTTTCAAGCATTGCCTTGATTATTGAATGGGTGCATGCACACTTTATATTGATTTCAAAGTTTCTTTTGTAATTCACCTTCTTGCATACAATTTTCAAACATCTTTATTCTCTAAAATCTTTCATTTTCTCAAGTGTTAAAAGTCAGAATTTTCAAAGAGTGAAACCTTGTCATTGAACTTTCATTTCAACCATTATAGTTTCATTCTTACATCACAAAACACTTGTATATTCTGAATAAAGATTACTTGTACAAGAAGAAGATCAATCTTGTGATTGATATCTTAAAGAATCAAAATCTCAACATCTTACTCAAAAATTCAGAACTATTGTAAAATCCTAAAATTCCAAAGATTGCTTGGATTTAGGGGCTGACTATAAGGAGAATGATGGTTTCTCTTACGAATCACCACCCTCTCGTTTCAGACACGCGCCAGCCTCTCTCAGCTCACTCCATCTCAGTTCTCGATCTGCTTATTGGTTGTGGTTCGATTTCGCTCTCGTTGTTCTTCTTTCTAGTTCGTACGCGGCCCACCCCTTGCGCACAACGTCTCTCATTAACCTCCATCATCTTTCTCGCGTTCGCGCTTCATCATCATCCTCGCATAATCTCACGCCTCTCGCAAACAAATTCGCAACTGGAACCACAACAATTCGTAACGAGGGCCTCAAAGCGGAATAATATGAGTTCCTAGTTGAATTCTTCAAGTTAAATCACAAGTTACGTACCTTCGAAGATTTACGACACGGCGGTTCGACGTCGACGACTTCCAGGTATTTGATTCTTTCAACCTTCAATGTGTGTGTATCATTGTTGCTCTGATGCTCTCCGCTCTGCCTGCTGTTACATGTATGGTGCGTGTATGGTTGTTGATTTGTGAATGCTCTGCTGCAAATTCCCTCTTCTTAATTTCTACTCTTCCTCGAATGTGGGCTTTGTGCGTGCGAATCTTCTGAGGAATATTGGAGGTTGTTTGAGGTGGATGGATTGATCGAAAGTGAATGAGGGCGAGTTGGATTAATGGAGTTTGAGATTGTTTTGGTGTTACGGTTTGAGTTTGAATATGGTTGAAGGCTTTGAAAGCAGAAGTGTTCTTTCTTGTCAACTTTTCCCAGAAACACTGCTATGGTGCTTTGTGAATTGTTGTAACTGGTGGAGTGGTGTTCTGGAAAATGGAGATGCGTCTGAAGTGAGGTTTGGTGGTTCTGGTTTTTATCTTTCTGCCCTCTTCTATTGTTTCTCACTTCTTGTCCTTTTAACCACTCTAAAACTTCTCCAATAAGCTTTGTTCTGATGATGTTGATGTTGATGTTGTAGGTAGGCTGTAATCTTGGATTGTTTTTGCAGATTTTGACGGCAAGTTCTTGGGAGCTTTTTGTGGTACATGACAGGTTTTGGAGCAGCAAGGAAATTGGCTTTTGAAAGAAGTTGGCACATAGCAGCTTTTTAGAGATACAGCCGGATTTGAGGGGATAGTGTGGACTTTTGTACCATTTGCAACCGGTTTTGTTGCGGTGCGCTTGAGTGTGTGAGGGAGCAGAAAGTTGGGATTGTGTTGTATAGGGTAGCTTGGCTCAAGTCTTGGCAGAACAGAGGTGATGGCTGCAGGCGAGTAGCTGGGGAAGAGTTTTTCAAAAGTTTTCTTTGTAGCTGCTGTTATTTTTTTGTATTTTTTATATTATATTTGAACTAAAAGAAACATGGACTCTAAGTACATCTCTTGTGATTTTTTATTTTAACTAAAGAAAAATAATAGAATGAGAACTAAATAAAAACTAACTTGAATTAGAATTTAAAATTAAAATTAAGCTAAACCAAATTAATAAAATTAATAAAATCAAATTGAAATTAAAAGTACACTAAATTAAAATTTAAGTTAATCAAAACTAAAAAATAAAAATTTAAACTAAAATTAAAATTAGATTAAATTTAAAATTAAAGCTATAATTAAAATCAACTTAACTTAAATATACTATATAAGAAAGAAATTAAATTGAAATTAAACTATAAAAATCCTAAATATCTAAGATACTTATAACGAATTAAATATAAATAAATATAATAGTTACTAATATCAAAAAAGACAAGGAAGAAGAAAATGAATGATCAATGAGATGTCTAACTGAAAAACGAGACGACTAACTCAGAAAAATATGCAAATGATCTGAATAACTAAGGGTAAAATTTGGGGTACAACAGTAGTCTTGTCTAAGATCTAACATTTTAGTGAAATCTCTTTCAAGTTGAAAGGGGACCGGAGTACTCTCGACCTGTGAGGGGAACCAGTATACTTCCTGGTGTTCTTTACTTTTCGTCTTTACCGCATTTCGTCACTTAGCAACTTTTAGGAAAGTAAAATTCGAAACCGTCAAAAATCTGGATAATCGTCTAAGAACCTAATTCACCCCCCCCCCCCCCTCTCTTAGGCACACTTATAACTTACAATTGGCATCAGAGCATGTTATAGGTATCCTGTTCCTACGGATCCAGTATGGCTTCCACAAGCGCAAATCCGATTTTCAAAGATGGCGGTAGTAGTAACAAACCCCCTCTATTTTCTGGAGAATATTTTGACTTTTGGAAAATAAGAATGAGAGCACACTTAGAAGCACAAGGAGATGGAATATGGGAAACTGTTGAAAATGGTCCACATCAACCAATGAGTGTAGTAAACAATAATGCAACTCCAAAGATTAAAAGTTCTTATACTGACGATGATAAAAAGAAAGTGCTCGATGAAAAGAAAGCCATTAACATATTACAAAGTGCATTAAGTATGGATGAATTCTTCCGCGTTTCACAATGTAAATCCGCGAAAGAAATTTGGGACACTTTGGTGGAAACTCATGAAGGAACCGCTGACGTTAAACGATCTAGATTGAACTCATTAAATCAAGAATATGAGATGTTCAGAATGCAGCCCCGAGAATCAATCCTCAACTTGCAAAAAAGATTTGTGAACTTGACAAATCATTTGAAAGCACTTGGTATGACTTTTACTAACGATGAATTAAATCTTAAAGTGCTTAGATCTTTAAACAGGGAATGACAACCAAAGGTGACGGCGATATCGGAAAAGAAGAGTCTTTCTACCATGACATCCACTTCCTTGTTTGGAAAACTTCAAGAGCATGAGTTAGAACTTGAAAGATTGGAGAAGCATGAAATACAAGTAAAAGATTCAAAAGACTTTGCCTTAAAGACAAAAGTAAAAAATTATGATAGCAATCAAGAGGATGAGTCCAATAGTGATGAAAATGATGATCTTATCAAGAAGTTTGAAAAGATTCTAAGAAAAGAAAGAAAAAAGGATATCATTAAAGGGGAAGCACCAACAAGAAAGATTAAATGCTTTGAATGTGGAGAAAGAGGACATGTTAAAAGTGAATGCCCTACACTTCAAAAGAAGAATAAATTCAAGGGAAAGAATCATAAAAAGGAAAAGAAAGCACATGTAGCATGGAATGAAAATGAAGTAAGTTCATCTTCAGATGAAGAACATGTAAATCTTGCATTGATAGCAACACATCATTCCGATGAAGAAGAAGAAGAGGTTAGTAATGAAAAATCTTCTTGTGATAATGATGCTTTAGACGCTATTGAAGAACTCTTAAATGAATGCAAAGTATTGTATAAAACAATATCTTCACAAAAGAAACAAATTACATCTTTAGAAGAAAAAGTTGATATTATGGAAAAAGAAGCAAAAGATGAGAAACAAAAGAAAATTAGTGAAGAGAAACAAGAGTTAGTATGTAAAAATTGTGAATCACTTTATTTCCAAATTATTCAATTAAAAAGAGTCCTTGAAAGATATGAGAAAGGACAAATTGGATTAGAAGCGGTCCTTAATCAACAAAGATATTCAAATGATAAAAGTGGACTTGGTTACTCAAAGTTTTCTAAACCAAGTTCTAGTAAAACAATCTTTGTTAAGGCTAGTGACCAAACTTCTAAAGAGAAAGTGAACAAACATAGGAATGTGCATCCTTGTCCTAAAAAGAAAAGATTTGTGAAAAAGAAATCTTATGTTCCTAGATATAAGAGCAATTTTGTTCCTACTTGTTTTTATTGTGGTATTATTGGCCATACACCTAATGCTTGCTACATTAGAAACTTTAGTGTTGCAAGTGGGCATTATGTCTGGGTTAAGAAAGGAACTAATTATGAAGGATCCAAGGAACACTGGGTACCAAATAAAACTTAATTTATTTTGTAGGTTTGCTTGAAGACCACTTCGATTCTTGCTTTGTTGATAAGTGGTTGTTCTAAGCTTTTGATGGGAGACATAAACTAACTTTCAAGTCTAGTTCAAAAGTCCAAGGGTTATTTCACATATGGGGAATACCTTAAAGGAAGAATTCTTGGCATTGTCAAAGTTGAAACACTAACTTTCACATCCATTGAAGATATACTTTATGTTAAAAGACTAAAGCATAATCTTCTAAGTACAAGTCAACTTTGTGACAAAGGCTTCAAGATCATGTTCGCCAAGGATGAATGTTTTAATGAAGTCAATCATGAGGTAAATCTCATAGGTAAAAATTGTATTTATTTTTCATAATTTCTTTATATACTTCAAGTATTTTCCATCCTTTTTGTTAATGACAAAGGGGGAGAAGAATTGTGTATTATTGCTTGGTTTCTCTAACAAAATAGGCAGATTTCAAAACTCTCTAAAATCATGGATTAAGGGGGAGCAATATCCAAGGGGGAGCAAGCTTTGGTTAGAGAAACAAGATTGGATCGAATTTTCAAGAATTGGGTTGTCATCATAAAAAAGGGGGAGAATGTGAAGACATAACTTCTCAATGGTTTTTATGAAGACAACAATGTTGATTCAATGTTTTATGTACAAAAGAAATGGATCAAAAACTTCGAAGCTAGAACAAGTTTCATATTAATTCAAGTCTTGAAGATTTCTCAAAGAAGGAAAAAGAAGAAATGCATAAGACTTGACTACTCTTGCAAGATATGATTAATCAAACTTTTAGGTATATGAAATTCTTGACTAAAACAAATCTTAGTGCTCAAGTTTTATAATCATGCTTTAAAAATTCATTCTTTGATTTAAAACCTTGAGAAAACATTTTTCAAAGTTTATCTAAAGTCTTGGTCATATTTTTTGATGGTATATGACTTAGAATAGTGTGCATTAAAATTTTTTCAATTTTTACACTGATGCAATTGATTGTCATCCTGATGCAATCGATTGCACTAGGCTAAATTTTCAAATTTTTTGCACGTTACACTTGGTGCAACCGATTGTGATTTTGATGCAATCGATTGCACTTGAAGCTTTTTTGAAAAATTCCTTGTTTAAAAGCATTTTTTCATGATACCTCTTGCTTGCATCTTTTCCATTCATTGTATAATAATTTTTCAGAAATTCTTTCAAGCATTGCCTTGATTATTGAATGGGTGCATGCACACTATATATTGATTTCAAAGTTTCTTTTATAATTCACCTTCTTGCATACAATTTTCAAACATCTTTATTCTCTAAAATCTTTCATTTTCTCAAGTGTTAAAAGTCAGAATTTTCAAAGAGTGAAACCTTGTCATTGAACTTTCATTTCAACCATTATAGTTTCATTCTTGCATCACAAAAGACTTGTATATTCTGAATAAAGATTACTTGTACAAGAAGAAGATCAATCTTGTGATTGATATCTTGAAGAATCAAAATCTCAACATCTTACTCAAAAATTCATAACTATTGTAAAATCCTAAAATTCCAAAGATTGCTTGGATTTAGGGGCTGACTATAAGGAGAATGATGGTTTCTCTTATAGGGTTTGTTAGAATCCTTGTTATCCGGATTGTGGATACAAGAGGTCCATTGTAAGAGTTATTCTTGGTTGGACTTTAAACTTGTAAAATCTAAGAGGATTGTTCTTGGTGGTGTGTTAGAGTCTTGTATAGAAAGACTAGGTAGTCTTGTCTAAGATTTAACATTTTAGTGAAATCTCTTTCAAGTTGAAACGGGACTGGAGTACTCTCGACCTGTGAGGGGAACCAGTATACTTCCTGGTGTTCTTTACTTTTCATCTTTACCGCATTTCGTCACTTAGCAACTTTTAGGAAAGTAAAATTCAAAACCATCAAAAATCTGGATAATCTTCTAAGTACCTAATTCACCCCCCCCCCCCCCCTCTTAGGCACACTTATAACTTACAATTGGCATCAGAGCAGGTTATAGGTATCCTGTTCCTACGGATCCAGTATGGCTTCCACAAGCGCAAATCCTATTTTCAAAGATGGCGGTAGTAGTAACAAGCCCCCTCTATTTTCTGGAGAATATTTTGACTTTTGGAAAATAAGAATGATAGCACACTTAGAAGCACAAGGAGATGGAATATGGGAAACTGTTGAAAATGGTCCACATCAACCAATGAGTGTAGTAAACAATGTTGCAACTCCAAAGATTAAAAGTTCTTATACTGACGATGATAAAAAGAAAGTGCTCGATGAAAAGAAAGCCATTAACATATTACAAAGTGCATTAAGTATGGATGAATTCTTCCGCATTTCACAATGTAAATCCGCGAAAGAAATTTGGGACACTTTGGTGGAAACTCATGAAGGAACCGCTGAAGTTAAACGATCTAGATTGAACGCATTAAATCAAGAATATGAGATGTTCAGAATGCAGCCCCGAGAATCAATCCTCAACTTGCAAAAAAGATTTGTGAACTTGACAAATCATTTGAAAGCACTTGGTAAAACTTTTACTAACGATGAATTAAATCTTAAAGTGCTTAGATCTTTAAACAGAGAATGACAACCAAAGGTGACGGAGATATCGGAAAAGAAGAGTCTTTCTACCATGACATCCGCTTCCTTGTTCGGAAAACTTCAAGAGCATGAGTTAGAACTTGAAAGATTGGAGAAGCATGAAATACAAGTAAAAGATTCAAAAGACTTTGCCTTAAAGACAAAAGTAAAAAATTATGATAGCAATCAAGAGGATGAGTCCAATAGTGATGAAAATGATGATCTTATCAAGAAGTTTGAAAAGATTCTAAGAAAAGAAAGAAGAAAGGAGATCATTAAAGGGGAAGCACCAACAAGAAAGATTAAATGCTTTGAATGTGGAGAAAGAGGACATGTTAAAAGTGAATGCCCTACACTTCAAAAGAAGAATAAATTCAAGAGAAAGAATCATAAAAAGGAAAAGAAAGCACATGTAGCATGGAATGACAATGAAGTAAGTTCATCTTCAGATGAAGAACATGTAAATCTTGCATTGATAGCAACACACCATTCCGATGAAGAAGAAGAAGAGGTTAGTAATGAAAAATATTCTTGTGATAATGATGCTTTAGATGCTATTGAAGAACTCTTAAATGAATGCAAAGTATTGTATAAAACAATATCTTCACAAAAGAAACAAATTACATCTTTAGAAGAAAAAGTTGATATTATGGAAAAAGAAGCAAAAGATGAGAAACAAAAGAAAATTAGTGAAGAGAAACAAGAGTTAGTATGTAAAAATTGTGAATCACTTTCTTTCCAAATTATTCAATTAAAAAGAGTCCTTGAAAGATATGAGAAAGGACAGATTGGATTAGAAGCGGTCCTTAATCAACAAAGATATTCAAATGATAAAAGTGGACTTGGTTACTCAAAGTTTTCTAAACCAAGTTCTAGTAAAACAATCTTTGTTAAGGCTAGTGACCAAACTTCTATAGAGAAAGTGAACAAACCTAGGAATGTGCATCCTTGTCCTAAAAAGAAAATATTTGTGAAAAAGAAATCTTATGTTCCTAGATATAAGAGCAATTTTGTTCCTACTTGTTTTTATTGTGGTATTATTGGCCATACACCTAATGCTTGCTACATTAGAAACTTTAGTGTTGCAAGTGGGCATTATGTCTGGGTTAAGAAAGGAACTAATTATGAAGGACCCAAGGCACACTGGGTACCAAATAAAACTTAATTTATTTTGTAGGTTTGCTTGAAGACCACTTCGATTCTTGCTTTGTTGATAAGTGGTTGTTCTAAGCTTTTGATGGGAGACATAAACTAACTTTCAAGTCTAGTTCAAAAGTCCAAGGGTTATTTCACATATGGGGAATACCTTAAAGGAAGAATTCTTGGCATTGTCAAAGTTGAAACACTAACTTTCACATCCATTGAAGATATACTTTATGTTAAAAGACTAAAGCATAATCTTCTAAGTATAAGTCAACTTTGTGACAAAGGCTTCTAGATCATGTTCACCAAGGATGAACGTTTTAATGAAGTCAATCATGAGGTAAATCTCATAGGTAAAAATTGTATTTATTTTTCATAATTTCTTTATATACTTCAAGTCTTTTCCCATCCTTTTTGTTAATGACAAAGGGGGAGAAGAATTGTGTATTATTACTTAGTTTCTCTAACAAAATAGGCAGATTTCAAAACTCTCTAAAATCATGGATTAAGGGGGAGCAATATCCAAGGGGGAGCAAGCTATGGTTAGAGAAACAAGATTGGATCGAATTTTCAAGAATTGGGTTGTCATCATCAAAAAGGGGGAGAATGTGAAGACATAACTTCTCAATGGTTTTTATGAAGACAACAATGTTCATTCAATGTTTTATGTACAAAAGGAAATGAATCAAAAACTTCGAAGCTAGAACAAGTTTCATATTAATTCAAGTCTTGAAGATTTCTCAAAGAAGGAAAAAGAAGAAATGCATAAGACTTGACTACTCTTGCAAGATATGATTAATCAAACTTTTAAGTATATGAAATTCGTGAATAAAACAAATCTTAGTGCTCAAGTTTTATAATCGTGATTTAAAAAGTCATTCTTTGATTTAAAACCTTGAGAAAACATTTTTCAAAGTTTATCTAAAGTCTTGGTCATATTTTTTGATGGTATATGGCTTAGAATCATGTGCATTATAATTTTTTCAATTTTTACACTGATGCAATCGATTTTCATCCTGATGCAATCGATTGCACTAGGATAAATTTTCAAATTTTTTGCACGTTACACTTGGTGCAACCGATTGTGATTCTGATGCAATCGATTGCACCTGAAGCTTTTTTGAAAACTTCCTTGTTTAAAAGCATTTTTTCATGATACCTCTTGCTTGCATCTTTTCCATTCATTGTATAATAATTTTTCAGAAATTCTTTCAAGCATTGCCTTGATTATTGAATGGGTGCATGCACACTATATATTGATTTCAAAGTTTCTTTTATAATTCACCTTCTTGCATACAATTTTCAAACATCTTTATTCTCTAAAATCTTTCATTTTCTCAAGTGTTAAAAGTCAGAATTTTCAAAGAGTGAAACCTTGTCATTGAACTTTCATTTCAACCATTATAGTTTCATTCTTGCATCACAAAACACTTGTATATTCTGAATAAAGATTACTTGTACAAGAAGAAGATCAATCTTGTGATTGATATCTTGAAGAATCAAAATCTCAACATCTTACTCAAAAATTCATAACTATTGTAAAATCCTAAAATTCCAAAGATTGCTTGGATTTAGGGGCTGACTATAAGGAGAATGATGGTTTCTCTTATAGGGTTTGTTAGAATCCTTGTTATCCGGATTGTGGATACAAGAGGTCCATTGTAAGAGTTATTCTTGGTTGGACTTTAAACTTGTAAAATCTAAGAGGATTGTTCTTGGTGGTGTGTTAGAGTCTTGTATAGAAAGACTAGGTAGTCTTGTCTAAGATCTAACATTTTAGTGAAATCTCTTTCAAGTTGAAACGGGACTGGAGTACTCTCGACCTGTGAGGGGAACCAGTATACTTCCTGGTGTTCTTTACTTTTCATCTTTACCGCATTTCGTCACTTAGCAACTTTTAGGAAAGTAAAATTCAAAACCATCAAAAATCTGGATAATCTTCTAAGTACCTAATTCACCCCCCCCCCCCCCCCCTCTTAGGCACACTTATAACTTACAATTGGCATCAGAGCAGGTTATAGGTATCCTGTTCCTACGGATCCAGTATGGCTTCCACAAGCGCAAATCCGGTTTTCAAAGATGGCGGTAGTAGTAACAAGCCCCCTCTATTTTCTGGAGAATATTTTGACTTTTGGAAAATAAGAATGAGAGCACACTTAGAAGCACAAGGAGATGGAATATGGGAAACTGTTGAAAATGGTCCACATCAACCAATGAGTGTAGTAAACAATGTTGCAACTCTAAAGATTAAAAGTTCTTATACTGACGATGATAAAAAGAAAGTGCTCGATGAAAAGAAAGCCATTAACATATTACAAAGTGCATTAAGTATGGATGAATTCTTCCGCATTTCACAATGTAAATCCGCGAAAGAAATTTGGGACACTTTGGTGGAAACTCATGAAGGAACCGCTGAAGTTAAACGATCTAGATTGAACGCATTAAATCAAGAATATGAGATGTTCAGAATGCAGCCCCGAGAATCAATCCTCAACTTGCAAAAAAGATTTGTGAACTTGACAAATCATTTGAAAGCACTTAGTAAGAGTTTTACTAACGATGAATTAAATCTTAAAGTGCTTAGATCTTTAAACAGGGAATGACAACCAAAGGTGACGGAGATATCGGAAAAGAAGAGTCTTTCTACCATGACAATCCGCTTCCTTGTTCGGAAAACTTCAAGAGCATGAGTTAGAACTTGAAAGATTGGAGAAGCATGAAATACAAGTAAAAGATTCAAAAGACTTTGCCTTAAAGACAAAAGTAAAAAATTATGATAGAAATCAAGAGGATGAGTCCAATAGTGATGAAAATGATGATCTTATCAAGAAGTTTGAAAAGATTCTAAGAAAAGAAAGAAGAAAGGAGATCATTAAAGGGGAAGCACCAACAAGAAAGATTAAATGCTTTGAATGTGGAGAAAGAGGACATGTTAAAACTGAATGCCCTACACTTCAAAAGAAGAATAAATTCAAGAGAAAGAATCATAAAAAGGAAAAGAAAGCACATGTAGCATGGAATGACAATGAAGTAAGTTCATCTTCAGATGAAGAACATGTAAATCTTGCATTGATAGCAACACACCATTCCGATGAAGAAGAAGAAGAGGTTAGTAATGAAAAATATTCTTGTGATAATGATGCTTTAGATGCTATTGAAAAACTCTTAAATGAATGCAAAGTATTGTATAAAACAATATCTTCACAAAAGAAACAAATTACATCTTTAGAAGAAAAAGTTGATATTATGGAAAAAGAAGCAAAAGATGAGAAACAAAAGAAAATTAGTGAAGAGAAACAAGAGTTAGTATGTAAAAATTGTGAATCACTTTCTTTCCAAATTATTCAATTAAAAAGAGTCCTTGAAAGATATGAGAAAGGACAGATTGGATTAGAAGCGGTCCTTAATCAACAAAGATATTCAAATGATAAAAGTGGACTTGGTTACTCAAAGTTTTCTAAACCAAGTTCTAGTAAAACAATCTTTGTTAAGGCTAGTGACCAAACTTCTATAGAGAAAGTGAACAAACCTAGGAATGTGCATCCTTGTCCTAAAAAGAAAATATTTGTGAAAAAGAAATATTATGTTCCTAGATATAAGAGCAATTTTGTTCCTACTTGTTTTTATTGTGGTATTATTGGCCATACACCTAATGCTTGCTACATTAGAAACTTTAGTGTTGCAAGTGGGCATTATGTCTGGGTTAAGAAAGGAACTAATTATGAAGGACCCAAGGCACACTGGGTACCAAATAAAACTTAATTTATTTTGTAGGTTTGCTTGAAGACCACTTCGATTCTTGCTTTGTTGATAAGTGGTTGTTCTATGCTTTTGATGGGAGACATAAACTAACTTTCAAGTTTAGTTCAAAAGTCCAAGGGTTATTTCACATATGGGGAATACCTTAAAGGAAGAATTCTTGGCATTGTCAAAGTTGAAACACTAACTTTCACATCCATTGAAGATATACTTTATGTTAAAAGACTAAAGCATAATCTTCTAAGTATAAGTCAACTTTGTGACAAAGGCTTCTAGATCATGTTCACCAAGGATGAACGTTTTAATGAAGTCAATCATGAGGTAAATCTCATAGGTAAAAATTGTATTTATTTTTCATAATTTCTTTATATACTTCAAGTCTTTTCCCATCCTTTTTGTTAATGACAAAGTGGGAGAAGAATTGTGTATTATTGCTTGGTTTCTCTAACAAAATAGGCAGATTTCAAAACTCTCTAAAATCATGGATTAAGGGGGAGCAATATCCAAGGGGGAGCAAGCTATGGTTAGAGAAACAAGATTGGATCGAATTTTCAAGAATTGGGTTGTCATCATCAAAAAGGGGGAGAATGTGAAGACATAACTTCTCAATGGTTTTTATGAAGACAACAATGTTCATTCAATGTTTTATGTACAAAAGGAAATGAATCAAAAACTTCGAAGCTAGAACAAGTTTCATATTAATTCAAGTCTTGAAGATTTCTCAAAGAAGGAAAAAGAAGAAATGCATAAGACTTGACTACTCTTGCAAGATATGATTAATCAAACTTTTAAGTATATGAAATTCTTGACTAAAACAAATCTTAGTGCTCAAGTTTTATAATCATGATTTAAAAAGTCATTCTTTGATTTAAAACCTTGAGAAAACATTTTTCAAAGTTTATCTAAAGTCTTGGTCATATTTTTTGATGGTATATGGCTTAGAATCATGTGCATTAAAATTTTTTCAATTTTTACACTAATGCAATCGATTGTCATCCTGATGCAATCGATTGCACTAGGATAAATTTTCAAATTTTTTGCACGTTACACTTGGTGCAACCGATTGTGATTCTGATGCAATCGATTGCACCTGAAGCTTTTTTGAAAAATTCCTTGTTTAAAAGCATTTTTTCATGATACCTCTTGCTTGCATCTTTTCCATTCATTGTATAATAATTTTTCAGAAATTCTTTCAAGCATTGCCTTGATTATTGAATGGGTGCATGCACACTATATATTGATTTAAAAGTTTCTTTTATAATTCACCTTCTTGCATACAATTTTCAAACATCTTTATTCTCTAAAATCTTTCATTTTCTCAAGTGTTAAAAGTCAGAATTTTCAAAGAGTGAAACCTTGTCATTGAACTTTCATTTCAACCATTATAGTTTCATTCTTGCATCACAAAACACTTGTATATTCTGAATAAAGATTACTTGTACAAGAAGAAGATCAATCTAGTGATTGATATCTTGAAGAATCAAAATCTCAACATCTTTCTCAAAAATTCATAACTATTGTAAAATCCTAAAATTCCAAAGATTGCTTGGATTTAGGGGCTGACTATAAGGAGAATGATGGTTTCTCTTATAGGGTTTGTTAAAATCCTTGTTATCCGGATTGTGGATACAAGAGGTCCATTGTAAGAGTTATTCTTGGTTGGACTTTAAACTTGTAAAATCTAAGAGGATTGTTCTTGGTGGTGTGTTAGAGTCTTGTATAGAAAGACTAGGTAGTCTTGTCTAAGATCTAACATTTTAGTGAAATCTCTTTCAAGTTGAAACGGGACTGGAGTACTCTCGACCTGTGAGGGGAACCAATATACTTCCTGGTGTTCTTTACTTTTCATCTTTACCGCATTTCGTCACTTAGCAACTTTTAGGAAAGTAAAATTCAAAACCATCAAAAATCTGGATAATCTTCTAAGTACCTAATTCACCCCCCCCCCCCCCTCTTAGGCACACTTATAACTTACAATTGGCATCAGAGCAGGTTATAGGTATCCTGTTCCTACGGATCCAGTATGGCTTCCACAAGCGCAAATCCGGTTTTCAAAGATGGCGGTAGTAGTAACAAGCCCCCTCTATTTTCTGGAGAATATTTTGACTTTTGGAAAATAAGAATGAGAGCACACTTAGAAGCACAAGGAGATGGAATATGGGAAACTGTTGAAAATGGTCCACATCAACCAATGAGTGTAGTAAACAATGTTGCAACTCCAAAGATTAAAAGTTCTTATACTGACGATGATAAAAAGAAAGTGCTCGATGAAAAGAAAGCCATTAACATATTACAAAGTGCATTAAGTATGGATGAATTCTTCCGCATTTCACAATGTAAATCCACGAAAGAAATTTGGGACACTTTGGTGGAAACTCATGAAGGAACCGCTGAAGTTAAACGATCTAGATTGAACGCATTAAATCAAGAATATGAGATGTTCATAATGCATCCCCGAGAATCAATCCTCAACTTGCAAAAAAGATTTGTGAACTTGACAAATCATTTGAAAGCACTTGGTAAGACTTTTACTAACGATGAATTAAATCTTAAAGTGCTTAGATCTTTAAACAGGGAATGACAACCAAAGGTGACGGAGATATCGGAAAAGAAGAGTCTTTCTACCATGACATCCGCTTCCTTGTTCGGAAAACTTCAAGAGCATGAGTTAGAACTTGAAAGATTGGAGATGCATGAAATACAAGTAAAAGATTCAAAAGACTTTGCCTTAAAGACAAAAGTAAAAAATTATGATAGCAATCAAGAGGATGGGTCCAATAGTGATGAAAATGATGATCTTATCAAGAAGTTTGAAAAGATTCTAAGAAAAGAAAGAAGAAAGGAGATCATTAAAGAGGAAGCACCAACAAGAAAGATTAAATGCTTTGAATGTGGAGAAAGAGGACATGTTAAAAGTGAATGCCCTACACTTCAAAAGAAGAATAAATTCAAGAGAAAGAATCATAAAAAGGAAAAGAAAGCACATGTAGCATGGAATGACAATGAAGTAAGTTCATCTTCAGATGAAGAACATGTAAATCTTGCATTGATAGCAACACACCATTCCGATGAAGAAGAAGAAGAGGTTAGTAATGAAAAATATTCTTGTAATAATGATGCTTTAGATGCTATTGAAGAACTCTTAAATGAATGCAAAGTATTGTATAACACAATATCTTCACAAAAGAAACAAATTACATCTTTAGAAGAAAAAGTTGATATTATGGAAAAAGAAGCAAAAGATGAGAAACAAAAGAAAATTAGTGAAGAGAAACAAGAGTTAGTATGTAAAAATTGTGAATCACTTTCTTTCCAAATTATTCAATTAAAAAGAGTCCTTGAAAGATATGAGAAAGGACAGATTGGATTAGAAGCGGTCCTTAATCAACAAAGATATTCAAATGATAAAAGTGGACTTGGTTACTCAAAGTTTTCTAAACCAAGTTCTAGTAAAACAATCTTTGTTAAGGCTAGTGACCAAACTTCTAAAGAGAAAGAGAACAAATCTAGGAATGTGCACCCTTGTCCTAAAAAGAAAATATTTGTGAAAAAGAAATCTTATGTTCCTAGATATAAGAGGAACTTTGTTCCTACTTGTTTTTATTGTGGTATTATTGGCCATACACCTAATGCTTGCTACATTAGAAACTTTAGTGTTGCAAGTGGGTATTATGTCTGGGTTAAGAAAGGAACTAATTATGAAGGACCCAAGGCACACTGGGTACCAAATAAAACTTAATTTATTTTGTAGGTTTGCTTGAAGACCACTTCGATTCTTGCTTTATTGATAAGTGGTTGTTCTAAGCTTTTGATGGGAGACATAAACTAACTTTCAAGTCTAGTTCAAAACTCCAAGGGTTATTTCACATATGGGGAATACCTTAAAGGAAGAATTCTTGGCATTGTCAAAGTTGAAACACTAACTTTCACATCCATTGAAGATATACTTTATGTTAAAAGACTAAAGCATAATCTTCTAAGTACAAGTCAACTTTGTGACAAAGGCTTCTAGATCATGTTCACCAAGGATGAACGTTTTAATGAAGTCAATCATGAGGTAAATCTCATAAGTAAAAATTGTATTTATTTTTCATAATTTCTTTATATACTTCAAGTCTTTTCCCATCCTTTTTGTTAATGACAAAGGGGGAGAAGAATTGTGTATTATTGCTTGGTTTCTCTAACAAAATAGGCAGATTTCAAAACTCTCTAAAATCATGGATTAAGGGGGAGCAAGCTATGGTTAGAGAAACAAGATTGGATCAAATTTTCAAGAATTGGGTTGTCATCATCAAAAAGGTTGAGAATGTGAAGACATAACTTCTCAATGGTTTTTATGAAGACAACAATGTTCATTCAATGTTTTATGTACAAAAGGAAATGGATCAAAAACTTCGAAGCTAGAACAAGTTTCATATTAATTCAAGTCTTGAAGATTTCTCAAAGAAGGAAAAAGAAGAAATGCATAAGACTTGACTACTCTTGCAAGATATGATTAATCATACTTTTAAGTATATGAAATTCTTGACTAAAACAAATCTTAGTGCTCAAGTTTTATAATCATGCTTTAAAAAGTCATTCTTTGATTTAAAACCTTGAGAAAACATTTTTCAAAGTTTATCTAAAGTCTTGGTCATATTTTTTGATGGTATATGGCTTAGAATCATGTGCATTAAAATTTTTTCAATTTTTACACTGATTCAATCGATTGTCATCCTGATGCAATCGATTGCACTAGGATAAATTTTCAAATTTTTTGCACGTTACACTTGGTGCAACCGATTGTGATTCTGATGCAATCGATTGCACCTGAAGCTTTTTTGAAAAATTCCTTGTTTAAAAGCATATTTTCATGATACCTCTTGCTTGCATCTTTTCCATTCATTGTATAATAATTTTTCAGAAATTCTTTCAAGCATTGCCTTGATTATTGAATGGGTGCATGCACACTATATATTGATTTCAAAGTTTCTTTTATAATTCACCTTCTTGCATACAATTTTCAAACATCTTTATTCTCTAAAATCTTTCATTTTCTCAAGTGTTAAAAGTCAGAATTTTCAAAGAGTGAAACCTTGTCATTGAACTTTCATTTCAACCATTATAGTTTCATTCTTGCATCACAAAACACTTGTATATTCTGAATAAAGATTACTTGTACAAGAAGAAGATCAATCTTTTGATTGATATCTTGAAGAATCAAAATCTCAACATCTTACTCAAAAATTCATAACTATTGTAAAATCCTAAAATTCCAAAGATTGCTTGGATTTAGGGGCTGACTATAAGGAGAATGATGGTTTCTCTTATAGGGTTTGTTAGAATCCTTGTTATCCGGATTGTGGATACAAGAGGTCCATTGTAAGAGTTATTCTTGGTTGGACTTTAAACTTGTAAAATCTAAGAGGATTGTTCTTGGTGGTGTGTTAGAGTCTTGTATAGAAAGACAAGGTAGTCTTGTCTAAGATCTAACATTTTAGTGAAATCTCTTTCAAGTTGAAACGGGACTGGAGTACTCTCGACCTGTGAGGGGAACCAGTATACTTCCTGGTGTTCTTTACTTTTCATCTTTACCGCATTTCGTCACTTAGCAACTTTTAGGAAAGTAAATTAAATTCCAAACCATCAAAAATCTGGATAATCTTCTAAGTACAAAATTCACCCCCCCCCCCTCTTAGGCATACTTATAACTTACAATTGGCATCAGAGCAGGTTATAGGTATCCTGTTCCTACGGATCCAGTATCGCTTCCACAAGCGCAAATCGGGTTTTCAAAGATGGCGGTAGTAGTAACAAGCCCCCTCTATTTTCTGGAGAATATTTTGACTTTCGGAAAATAAGAATGAGAGCACACTTAGAAGCACAAGGAGATGGAATATGGGAAACTGTTGAAAATGGTCCACATCAACCAATGAGTGTAGTAAACAATGTTGCAACTCCAAAGATTAAAAGTTCTTATACTGACGATGATAAAAAGAAAGTACTCGATGAAAAGAAAGTCATTAACATATTACAAAGTGCATTAAGTATGGATGAATTCTTCCGCATTTCACAATGTAAATCCGCGAAAGAAATTTGGGACACTTTGGTGGAAACTCATGAAGGAACCGCTGAAGTTAAACGATCTAGATTGAACGCATTAAATCAAGAATATGAGATGTTCAGAATGCAGCCCCGAGAATCAATCCTCAACTTGCAAAAAAGATTTGTGAACTTGACAAATCATTTGAAAGCACTTGGTAAGACTTTTACTAACGATGAATTAAATCTTAAAGTGCTTAGATCTTTAAACAGAGAATGACAACCAAAGGGGACGGAGATATCGGAAAAGAAGAGTCTTTCTACCATGACATCCGCTTCCTTGTTCGGAAAACTTCAAGAGCATGAGTTAGAACTTGAAAGATTGGAGAAGCATGAAATACAAGTAAAAGATTCAAAAGACTTTGCCTTAAAGACAAAAGTAAAAAATTATGATAGCAATCAAGAGGATGAGTCCAATAGTGATGAAAATGATGATCTTATCAAGAAGTTTGAAAAGATTCTAAGAAAAGAAAGAAGAAAGGAGATCATTAAAGGGGAAGCACCAACAAGAAAGATTAAATGCTTTGAATGTGGAGAAAGAGGACATGTTAAAAGTGAATGCCCTACACTTCAAAAGAAGAATAAATTCAAGAGAAAGAATCATAAAAAGGAAAAGAAAGCACATGTAGCATGGAATGACAATGAAGTAAGTTCATCTTCAGATGAAGAACATGTAAATCTTGCATTGATAGCAACACACCATTCCGATGAAGAAGAAGAAGAGGTTAGTAATGAAAAATATTCTTGTGATAATGATGCTTTAGATGCTATTGAAGAACTCTTAAATGAATGCAAAGTATTGTATAAAACAATATCTTCACAAAAGAAATAAATTACATCTTTAGAAGAAAAAGTTGATATTATGGAAAAAGAAGCAAAAGATGAGAAACAAAAGAAAATTAGTGAAGAGAAACAAGAGTTAGTATGTAAAAATTGTGAATCACTTTCTTTCCAAATTATTCAATTAAAAAGAGTCCTTGAAAGATATGAGAAAGGACAGATTGGATTAGAAGCGGTCCTTAATCAACAAAGATATTCAAATGATAAAAGTGGACTTGGTTACTCAATGTTTTCTAAACCAAGTTCTAGTAAAACAATCTTTGTTAAGGCAAGTGACCAAACTTCTAAAGAAAAAGTGAACAAACCTAGGAATGTGTATCCTTGTCCTAAAAAGAAAATATTTGTGAAAAATAAATCTTATGTTCCTAGATATAAGAGCAATTTTGTTCCTACTTGTTTTTATTGTGGTATTATTATCCATACACCTAATGCTTGCTACATTAGAAACTTTAGTGTTGCAAGTGGGCATTATGTCTGGGTTAAGAAAGGAACTAATTATGAAGGACCCAAGGCACACTAGGTACCAAATAAAACTTAATTTATTTTGTAGGTTTGCTTGAAGACCACTTCGATTCTTGCTTTGTTGATAAGTGGTTGTTCTAAGCTTTTGATGGGAGACATAAACTAACTTTCAAGTCTAGTTCAAAAGTCCAAGGGTTATTTCACATATGGGGAATGGCTTAAAGGAAGAATTCTTGGAATTGTCTAAGTTGAAACACTAACTTTCACGTCCATTGAAGATATACTTTATGTTAAAAGACTAAAGCATAATCTTCTAAGTACAAGTCAACTTTGTGACAAAGGCTTCAAGATCATGTTCGCCAAGGATGAATGTTTTAATGAAGTCAATCATGAGGTAAATCTCATAGGTAAAAATTGTATTTATTTTTCATAATTTCTTTATATACTTCAAGTTTTTTCCCATCCTTTTTGTTAATGACAAAGGGGGAGAAGAATTATGTATTATTGCTTGGTTTCTCTAACAAAATAGGCAGATTTCAAAACTCTCTAAAATCATGGATTAAGGGGGAGCAATATCCAAGGGGGAGCAAGCTTTGGTTAGAGAAACAAGATTGGTTCGAATTTTCAAGAATTGGGTTGTCATCATCAAAAAGGGGGAGAATGTGAAGACATAACTTCTCAATGGTTTTGATGAAGACAACAATGTTCATTCAATGTTTTATGTACAAAAGGAAATGGATCAAAAACTTCGAAGCTAGAACAAGTTTCATATTAATTCAAGTCTTGAAGATTTCTCAAAGAAGGAAAAAGAAGAAATGCATAAGACTTGACTACTCTTGCAAGATATGATTAATCAAACTTTTAGGTATATGAAATTCTTGACTAAAACAAATCTTAGTGCTCAAGTTTTATAATCATGCTTTAAAAAGTCATTCTTTGATTTAAAACCTTGAGAAAACATTTTTCAAAGTTTATCTAAAGTCTTGGTCATATTTTTTGATGGTATATGGCTTAGAATCATGTGCATTAAAAATTTTTCAATTTTTACACTGATGCAATCGATTGTCATCCTGATGCAATCGATTGCACTAGGCTAAATTTTCAAATTTTTTTGCACGTTACACTTGGTGCAACCGATTGTCATTTTGATGCAATCGATTGCACCTGAAGCTTTTTTGAAAAATTCCTTGTTTAAAAGCATATTTTCATGATACCTCTTGCTTGCATCTTTTCTGTTCATTCTATAATAATTTTCAGAAGTTCTTTCAAGCATTGCCTTGATTATTGAATGGGTGCATGCACACTATACAGTAGAAACTCTTTAAATTAATACTCGGTAAATTAATAAACTCTCTAAAATAATAAATTTGTCCAGTCCCGACTTGGGCCAATGTAAAAAATTGAAAAACTCGATAAAATAATAATATAATAATTTTTCGGGAGATCCCTTTATAATTTTCGGTCCCAAGAAAATCATAAATTAATAATTCATAGAAACTGATAAAAATATATTACACTCTATTGAAATATGATTCAATAGTTGTCTGTTTTCCTTTAAAGTTCAAGTCTATTTGGAGCTCATCTCTAACTTTTCTTATTGCATCCAATAGCTCAGGTGTTGTATTTTTGTATTGTATCATAAAGTTGTGAAGAGTGTTCGACGCCATAAGTGCTTCCTTTCGCGTAACAGGCTCCAAAAACACTGTATCATCTTCGCCGTCATCCTCTGCATTGTTCTCAATGATAGTACCCACAATATCTTCTAAACTCTGAACCTCCGAACATGCTTCAATTTCACCTGGGTAGTTCATTAGATTGTCGATATCCATCTTATTACGATAGCCACATTGATTGATCATAGTCTCGAGGTCTTGAGTTTCTTCATCAAAAGTGGATTCATCCAAATTTCTTGCAACGTCACTAGCTGAACAAATTTTACAGTGTCGGAAGCAATTCGCTATTGTTTCTTTTCGAACATCTATCGTCCAAGCTGGGATTACCAAATTAATAGCATCAAGGACATTTATCTTCCCTGGATCAGATTGTCCCACCTCATAACCTTCCAATATTTTGCGGTAAAACCTTCTACGGTAATGCATCTTGAAAGCTCTTATTATCCCAGCATCGCAAGGTTGAATCTTTGATGTCATGTTGGGTGGCAAGAAGAACAACTCAACGTTTCTTAGCCCTTCAATATTTCTTGGATGTGCTGGACAATTATCCACCACAAGTTGAACTCTTCTACCATGCATCATTTGGTCAAATGAACGAACATATTCATCAAAAAGCACACTAGTCATCCATGCTTTTTTGTTAGCTTGATACTGACAATCCAAGCTATTCATGTTGACATTCTTGAAGCAATGAGGTTTTGCATATTTCCCAATAATCAATAGAGGGATTTTTTCAGAGCCATCTTCATTGCAACAAATAACTACCATCAGCCTTTCTTTATCTTGTTTTCTTCCTTCAAGTTGTTTTGTTGCCAGTGAATGATCAGCTTGTAGCCTATAAAACAACCCAGTTTCATCCATATTGAAAACATCTTTCATAGGGAACTGATCAATTTTCTCCCGAATCGATACCAATTTCTGCTCCATGTCTTGTACATCAACAGACCCACTCTCGCCAAAATGACGAAATGACTTTATGCCATGTCGGTGCTTCAATTTCCCAAGCCATCCTATAGAGAAGATAAAATCTGAATCATCATGAGGGTACACGAGTTTCATTGTATCTCTTGCCTTCTGCAAAATTAATTCTCCTGTGATATTAACATGTTCTTGATGCTGGAGAAACCACTCATAAACAACCTTCTCCATGTCAGGATATTTTGCTGGTTTGTGTCTTTTGATCTCTGCTCTTCCCTTTTCTATTTCAGCAGAGAGATAGTCATCTGACCGCTTAAGTGTGTTTGATATTGTTCCTTGACTAACTTTCAACTGAAATTTTCCCTTAAGCCATCTCTGCAAGTCTTTTTGTGTGCTTGCAGGATTATATCTCTTGTACTCACACAACTCCTTACGTATTTGATCTGACATAGTTGATTTTGCAACACCTTTTAGATGAGAAGCCATCTTGTGAGATATGGTTTGAATACTCTAACACATTCATGTAATTTATATACAGTATGCCAAACTTGCTTAAGAATACATTGAACACATTTGTTCCTCTTGTTCACATTTACTGTACTTCAAAAGTCATTATTGATTTCCAATGCATATGAACACAGTAGTTACTAATTTACGTTGAGTCCCAAGGTTCGCTGCAACGTAATTCTAAGAGGCATAGACTAATTTGCCTTTTTGTTTGGTATGTACAGTATAATTACTTAAAAACTCATTAAATTAATAATTATTAATTTATCGATAAATTAATAACTCTCTAAATTAATAAATTTCTTTGGTCCTGACATTATTAATTTATAGAGTTTTAACTGTATATTGATTTCAAAGTTTCTTTTGTAATTCACCTTCTTGCATACAATTTTCAAACATCTTTATTCTCTAAAATCTTTCATTTTCTCAAGTGTTAAAAGTCAGAATTTTCAAAGAGTGAAACCTTGTCATTGAACTTTCATTTCAACCATTATAGTTTCATTCTTACATCACAAAACACTTGTATATTCTGAATAAAGATTATTTGTACAAGAAGAAGATCAATCTTGTGATTGATATCTTGAAGAATCAAAATCTCAACATCTTACTCAAAAATTCAGAACTATTGTAAAATCCTAAAATTCCAAGGATTGTTTGGATTTAGGTACTGACTATAAGGAGAAGGATTGTTTCTCTTATAGGGTTTGTTAGAATCCTTGTTATTCGGATTGTGGATACAAGAGGTCCATTGTAAGAGTTATTCTTGGTTGGACTTTAAACTTGTAAAATCCAAGAGGATTGTTCTCGGTGGTGTGTTAGAGTCTTGTATAGAAAGACTAGGTAGTCTTGTCTAAGATCTAACATTTTAGTGAAATCTCTTTCAAGTTGAAGGGGGACTGGAGTACTCTCGACCTGTGAGGGGAACTAGTATACTTCCTGGTGTTCTTTACTTTTCGTCTTTACCGCATTTCGTCACTTAGCAACTTTTAGGAAAGTAAAATTCAAAACCGTCAAAAATCCGGATAATCATCTAAGTACCTAATTCACCCCCCCCCCCCCCCCTCTTAGGCACACTTATAACTTACAAGAATCACCATCACGCACCTCATCACATGCCATGCTCGTGACAACATCACCACCCTCCATTTTCCAAGTTTCCCATCAAAATCTGTTACCCCAAGTTTACCACAGTGAAACTTACTTTTAACCTCAAACCTTCCATATAAAACGTCAAAAACCCTAGAGAATCAGAGGTAGCCACTCATTTTCTGAAGAAGAGAACCCTAGCGCTCACTCACTTCTCTCATTTTTTTTTCACTATCGGGTTTGGTTTTCAAGAGCTCCTCCTCCATTTATCTTGCTTGATTCACGCTTCTAGGGGTTCAAAGAGGCCAAAGGAGGAATCTGAAAGCTTATACACACGTGGGAGGAGATTGTTTGAAAGCTCACTGTGAGGTATCCCTCTGAATTTTCTTCTCTCATTTTGTCTAGCTTTTAAGCATGTAATGGGTTTTTCTGAAGTCCTACCATGTTGTAGGCAATGTTTGGTTTGTTCTGTTGTGGTTTCAAGCATGTTCAGTTTTTTGACTTCAATTTTGTTTGCTTCGATTCATGATGTTAGCATTGTTGAAAATTATTTTTGATGATGGATATGAAACCAGCGTGAAAAACCTTCAAGATGATGGCCATTTTATGTTGTTTTGTTGAAGTTTAATGACCTGCAACTCCGACGCATTTGTCGGAGAAGACGACCGGAGCCCTAGCTCCGGCGTCTTAGATCTGTGGTCAAATGCTGATGTGTGCGGCTGACCTTCTGCGTGGAATGGTTGACCTGGTGAGGTGTTTTGCCAATACGCAAAGTTTCATTAATTCTGCAGTCTTGTTTGTTTTTTTTTTTTGTGCGTTTTGGATGGCCTACAAAATAATTTTCCCACCCCCTTGTTAATGGCCCATGTTGCGTGTGAACTAAACCCATGTTATTTCAGGAATTGATAATGCACCCCCTGGCTTGCTTCAATTTTTCTTATTTTTATTTTCTTCTATTTTTCATTTTGATTTTATTGTTATTGTTAAATTCTTCTAAAAAATTAACAAAAATGTTTTTCTGGTTGATTAATGTTTGGACTTAATTTTAATAATTTTTATTTTATTTTTAATTTCTTTTTCTATTTTATTTTGATTTAATTAGCAAGTGTATTTCCAAGGATACCCTTCATCTAGGGTTAAGAAGTTTCTTAGCTTTGGTTTATCTTTTGAGGCTATTTTTTTTACCCACATTTAGGCCTTGATATAACGTTAATTTGATGCTGGTTTGGGCTTGGTTTTAGTTACTTTTAGCAACTTGCCATTCAACTTTTGTTGGCCCTCGATTCATGCTCGATTACTTGCTTACCTGGCCTTGTTGGTCACTTTTGGACATGTTCTTGAACTTTTTTTGCTCCCATATTTTGTACATGTTTAATTGGATGTTTAAACTTGTATTTACATATTTTTTTAGTATTTTATTGAATCACTTTACTATTTTTGGTTGATGCTTTCATTTGATGATGTTTTGAGCATGTTAATGCACTCACCTTGACCTAATTGTTATGCCTTTGAATGACATGAACCTCTTTGATGCTTGGTGATCTTTCTTGGATTAATATGACTTGTTTAAGGTTCTGATTTGCCTTGGCTATTGATGCATTGATCATCCTTTGGTGTTGTCTTACTTGTATGTGAACATGTGAATCACTTTGGACTTAATCTTGTTGAATACATGCCTAGTTTTGACATATGCTTTGAGTATGATACTCGATGTTCCTTCTTGATTGGTTTGAGTTTGATTATGATTCATGGATTATGCTTTTTCTACTGCCCATTTTGATTCACATCATGTCTTCACTATTTTTTGGTCATTGATAATTGATTCCCATGATGCATTTCATTAGCATTTGTTTGTTGCTACTTTGGTTCATGATGCATGTTAATGTGAAGCTTTCTTATATGTTTGAATTGGATGTTCATGACATGACTTGAGTTCTGACCTTGCTTCATTCTCACATCACTTTGTTCACATTACCTTTGTATGATGATCAATGGTGTTTAATTATAATTCTAATGCTAGTTGTTTGCACCCTTTCTTGTTTGCTTATATCTTCTTGTTTGAACTTCAATGTGTGATCTTTTGAAGCATGTTTGGTGGTATGAATTGGATGTGATATATGTGATGTGCTTGCTTTCCTACCTTTTTTTTATCTCATGTTTCATTTTTCTTCTTCATCTCTTACTTCTTTCTTTCCCCTTGGATCTTAAGACTTGTTTAAGTCTTGGATTTTCTTTTGTATGTTCCCTTAGGGTTCCCTAGCCCAACTTAATCTTTGATTAAGCTTGGAGTAGGGTAGACATTACGATTCAAACCATGTATGCTAACATTAGGTAGAATCTTCCCTTCTTACCTCAACCTTAAGGCCCTTTTTGCATGATAACATTAGGATAGAATTCCCTTAGTATTTTCTTTTCACCTTTGAGTCTTCTCTTCTCATCTCATAACAACTCTAAAACACTTAATAAATGCAACAAGAATTATACGCCATGAGCCTTAAGTACATAGGAAATGAAGAATGAGGGGTCCCCCCCTTCATTCTTCTAAGGTGTTTAGCATACGTCCCATTGGGGGCGACCATGCGACGCATTCGCTCTACATGTCATAGACTTTAGTGCTATGTGAGTGTCAAACTGACTTCAATTCACTTCTGTCTAAAAGAGCACGTTACTTCCGTTCAGTCGCAAACAGGCATCGAGCCTAACTGTCGGACGCGAACCTAACATCGCTCATAAAAAACACTTAACCATTGTGGTCGTTACCACGAACTACGGACGCTCTGATTTCCTCTCTCTGGTTAGACTGAGGATACGTAGGCACGAGACGGCGATGTCTCGGCGAGCAACCTTCCCTCCATCTACCCGTAGTCCTCCGAACTACGTTGACTTTGACTTTTCCATTGCACGAGGGAATACGTAGGCCTAGGACGGCGATGTCCTATCGAGTCTCTCTTTTCCCTTTTTTTTCTGTTTCTATTTAGTAGTAGGCTTTAGATTACTCACCATTTGATTAGACAACAAGCGTGGATCCCATCGGGTACGATGGACGCGTGGGGGTGCTAATACCTTCCCATCGCGTAACCGACTCCCGAACCCGGACTATGGTTACGATAACCATATCTTTCCCTCTGTTTAGGTTTTCTTCGATCTTTTCCTTTCCCTACGTCGGGATAAATAACGTTCGATGGCGACTCTTCTGTTCTGTTTTCGCCGGTTGTTTTTTCGCAGTTGCGACAACTGGGGACTCTGCTAGGGACCTCTGGTTCCCTATGCGAGTTAATCCTAGCGCTTGTATGTTTTTATTTCATTGGGTGTTTATATTTGTGCATTATTTGTTGTATATTACTGTATTTTACTGCATTTATTGCATTTGTGATTATTGTTATCATATTGCTCTGCTACTTTTGTGTTGTTGGGTGGGTTGGATTTATGAGAGTTAAGCCCAATACCAAGGCATGAGCATACACCTAGGACTATAGTGGAAAGTAGTGTGACTTGTGTGGCATTTGGTCAGACGTAGTATACACAAAAACTCCATATCCGGACGAGGTTTTCTTTGGTAATGTTCTATCCTGTGCATTGGTGAGATGGAATGTAACCTGGAAAACTGTTGACTCTGGCGACCATTCCTCGAGGACTCAGTTGAGGCACTCCTCCCAAGAGGTAGTAATGGCAGACCAGAAATGGCAAACCCATTATACTTCTTGATCCGAGGACCCGAAACTGGGAACTTATCATAGGATGACCTTTTGAGGGGAATCAGTTAAGGCATCCTCGATTGATGATGATGCCAAACCAGAAATGGTGACCGTATCATCATTTCTCGACATGGGAGTCTGATACTAAGGATCCCCGGTTTTCTAGAACCCACACGTGAGAGGGGCTGGGTGTTTGCAGGTTCACAGGTAACCTTGACCTTCAACATACCCGGTATTCTGGATTTCTTATCAGTGTGAACTTATCATCTCGATATTCTGGTATTCTGATTGGTACGTTATTCTGGATTTTTGGGTTTCTGGTATTTTGGGTCTTATTCAGTCAGAGGAACAACAATAGAGCCTTATGGATACCTTGATCCCATGTGTGCATTTGCGTCATCATTTTGCATTCTAACATGTTTGTTTATTTGTAGGGTTTGCATCCTATCCTTGATTCTGGTTTCTGAAGGTTGTCAGAGATGAACACTGAGAAGAAAAAGAACATCATTGTATACAAGTTCCCACAGCTTATTTTGGATTCTGTTCACAAGATTTTGGCCATGGCAGAGCCCGAAGTATTGGCAGACTTTAGAGAAGAATATGGAAGAATTCTGAATTTTGTCCGCAACATTACTGAATACGAGTATAGGGCTCTGCACACTCTGGCGCAGTTCTATGACCCTCCTCTGCGGCGTTTCTTATTTATTGATTATCTTCTGGCCACGACATTGGAGGAGTTCGCTCTTATTTTGGGAGTCTCTATCAAGGAAGAGGCGCCTTTCTATCCTTCTAAAGAGGTTCCTAATCTGGAAAAGGTTTCCGCTGCTCTACATTTGGACCAGTCTTTGTTGGAAAGCAACGTTGCCATTAAAGGAGGGTGTAAAGGTTTTCATATGAAGTTCTTGGTTGATCAGGTTGTTGTATACGCTAAGGCTATATGTTGGTCAGTTTTCAATGCGATCTTGGCCTTGTGCGTCTATGGGACGGTGTTATTTCGAAATGTGAAAGATTTTGTAGATATGCACGCTGTCCGGATATTTACCATGAAGAATTCGATGCCTACCTTGCTGGGAGATCTGTATCATTCATTGCACTACAAGAATGAAAAGAGAGAGGAGGACCTCTATATTTTTGTGCATCAATATTCTACAAATGGTTTTATGATCGCCTTCCTAAGTATGGGGCATTCGTAGATACCCGAGGGACTTTGGATTGGTCCAAAAGACTAATGGGACTAAGAGCGGACAATCTAATTTGGGTCAACCGTGATATGCTGGGCAAGGAAATAATCATCAGTTGTGGAGGTTTCTCGAATGTGCCTCTAATAGGAAGAAAAGGGGGGATTAACTACAACCATGTTCTTACTGTTAGGCAATTCAGATATGCCTTGAGAGCACCACCAAAAGAGGAGGATGTTCGAGAGTCCTTATTTTTAAGTGGAGAAGTCAACCTGAAACTATTAAAAGAAGCCGCAAACGCTTAGGAAAATCTTCATAAGAAAGGGAAAACCTTTTTTTCAGAAGAGTAACAATAGAGCCTTTCCTCCATATGAAGAGTGGATTCAGAAGAGAGTAGAGGAGGAGCTTCTGCCATTCTCCGTAGAGCCACTCTCTTACCCCTTGATGATTGAACAACCTACCACAATTGAGATAGATAAGTATAATAAGTTGTGGGCTGAGAAAGAGAAACTACGTGAAGAGAACAATGAATTGCAGAGAGAGATCAGCCAGCTGAAGCATGATCGAGGTGAAGCCATCTACACTGCCAAGGTGAAGACAGAGCTTCTGGCCAAAAGGGATAAGGAGCTAGCGGAAGAGGTCGCAGCTAGACAATGAGTAGGTCAAGCTTTAGAAGGTAATAGTAGTGTGCTTAAGACCAAGAAGGAAAAGTTGAATAAACCCTTGGTAAAAATTCCAAAGTTCAATGCTCACCGAAACACCACGATATCTGCTAATAAGCAGAAGGAAGACGAGTATCTGGATAAGATCGAGAGCTTGAGGATGAAGCTCAGAAAGAAAGAAGAAGAGATCCTGACAGAGGTATTTCAAAGATGAGCAGTTGAAGATCGACTCAATGAAGCCTTAGTTGATATAGAAGAGCTTAAGATTCAAGCTGAGGTGAAGAAACCAAGAGGTGAGAGTCCTAGGATGGATGATGTTTTTGGAGAGGATGCTTGGGAATTGCATTGTCGTTACTTGAAGGGGATCATGCACAGGCGAGATGTTCTTATTCAAGAGTTGATTCAGAGGCCAAAGCACCCCAACACTAAGAAGCTGTTCAAAGAAGTACAAGACTGGAGCAGAGAGCACAATGGCTGGGGAGGGTTGGCTCTAGTGGACTTTGATGACATGCCTTAACTTTCCTTCCTGATGTATTCGATCACCACCAGGCTTGTTGGTTGGGATCCTTGATCATTGTATTCAGATATTTTTCTTTATCTTGGGCTGTAAATACTGACAGATGATTGTTCTTTGATTTTCTAATACATGAGCAAATGTTGTTGATATCCGTTTTGTTACTTATGTTGTAAACTGGAATCAAGGGGTGGATCGCCCTATAAATACTCATACATGTCATTTTGCATTTGCATAATCATACCCATTTGCATGGCAGGTGTTTTCTATTCTAGTTCCGTATCTTTGACTGATGTTTCTTAGCAGGATTGCTAAATTACATATCCACCGCTACTCAACTCGTCTCAACTAATAAAGAATCATGGAACAGGTTCAAGCTAAGCTTCAGGAGTTCCGTACCCGCATGAATCAATTCATGGACTTAATGCAGAATGTTGTCGTAGGCCAAGAAGAACTAAGGACCCTTGTCCAGCCTTTTATTGCTAGGGGGTGATGAAGATGGGGTCCTCCATGGGGGTGTTCACACTCATGTTATTCCTCCGGGTGGAGGTGGTGACGGTAATGGTATCTCTGTTGATCCTCCGGGCAGAGGAATTCCTATCCCTAATGTTGTTATTCCTCCGGGCGGAGGAGAAGCTGTTGTATTCCCTACTATGGCTGGTTGTGGTAATAGCGTATGCGCGGTGCATGGCACTGGAGGCCATCGCAGTGACGATCAATAAGATAATGTGTTCTCTATGCCAGGTGGAGATGCTGGGCACCAACCTGATAATGATAGAAGATTCAAAGTGATTGAGGAAAAGATGAAGGCTTTCGAGAGCCAGAATTCATTGGGTATGGACATGAAGGATTTGGGACTGGTCCCTGGTGTGAAGATTCCTCATAAGTTCCAGGTACCCACTTTTGATAAATACACTGGTGTCACCTACCCTAAGACTCATGTCAGGGCCTATGCCAGGAAGATGTCCGCTTATTCGGATGATGAGAAGCTGCTGATGCATTTTTTTCCAGGACAGCCTATCTGGGGCATCCTTGGAGTGGTATATGCGGCTTGAAAGGAGTCATGTTCATAATTGGCCCGAGCTGGTTGAAGCATTTGGTAGGAATTATCAATACAACACAGACATGGCTCCCAACAGAATGCAGTTGCAAAGTCTGTCACAAAAGAGCAATGAGAGTTTCAAAGAGTACGCCCAGAGGTGGCGTGAGCTGGCCGCCAGAGTCCAGCCTCCCATGGTAGAAAGGGAGATGATTGATATGTTTATGGCCACTCTTCAGGGGCCTTATTATGAAAGGTTAGTGCCTTGTATGTTCGGTAGGTTTTCTGATTTGGTTATGGTCGGTGAAAGAGTAGAGAGTGGGATTAAGATTGGGAAGATATTGGGCAATGATGGATCCTCATCTGGAGGAGGAAAGAAACCATATGCCGCAAATTATAAGAAGAAGGAAGGAGATGATAGTTCTGTTTCATCTTATTCATCTTATCATATTAGGGGAAGAGCTCGTCAGAACTTTAATCAACATGTGGCTTCTGTGACTATTCCAGCAGCGCCTCAGCAACAGGCAGCACCGCCACAACAAAATACTGCTCCCCATAAGTACCCAGCTAGACAGAGAATGGCTGACAGGAATTTTGAGATGCCACCCATGCCTTACTCTCAATTGTTCCAACATTTGTTACAGCTACAGGTCGTCCAGAAGAGGACTTTGGCCCCTCTTACGGGTACTTCACCACCCGGTTATGACACCAATGCCCATTGTGAATTCCATGCCGAAGTGCCAGGGCATCATATTGACAACTGTAATGCATTTAAACACAAGGTCCAAGATCTGTTCGACTGAAAAGCCATAAATTTCTCTAATGATATTCCAAATGTTAACTAGAACCCGATGCCAAATCATGGCAGGCCGAGGGTTAATACTGTTGAAGACGGTGAATCTTTGGATTTGGTTTTGGATGTAAATGAGTTGAAGACTCCCTTGTCAGTGGTTAAGGAGAGATTATTGAAAGGATGGTATTTCCTGGGTGTGCTGAGGGTTGTTCAGAATGTTTGCTACAATCAAACGATTGCGTTTTGTTGAAGTCGGGTATCTAGAATTTGATTAATGAAGGGCAATTGCAATTTGACTGAAGTGATAGGCAGAAGAAAGTTATTGATGAGGGGGATGATATTGCCACAATATCAATTCCTTACAGAACAATCAACATATCAACACCGGCGAGATCAACGCTGGTCATCATCACTGTTCCTGGACCAGTTCCTTACGAATGTACCAAAGCCGTTCCATGGAATTATGAGGCCGAGGTGTTTGTAAATGGGAAAAAGTAAGAATTGGCAGGGTCGTCAGCTGTGAATTCAGAAGTTAAAGGTACTGTTGAAGTAGGGGCTATCATTAGGAGTGGTAGAGTTTTTGTTCCATCTGATAATCAAGTTGGGAGTTCAAGACAAGATAAAGGGAAGCAGGTAGTTGATGATTCCGTGCAAAGACAAGTTGTGAATGATTCAGCGGCAAAACAAGTTGATAATTCTTTCTCAGAAAATGTAGAGGAGTTCATGAGGTTGATCAGAAAAAGTGACTACAAGATTGTTGATCAGCTCCATCAAACACCGTCAAAAATCTCTATTCTATCTTTGTTGCTGTGCTCTGAGGCGCACCGAAATGCTCTGTTAAAAGTTTTGAACACAGCATATGTACCACAAGAGATACCAGTCAATCAATTGGAAGGGGTGGTGGCACATGTAAACTCCGGGAATGGCTTGGGCTTCACGGATTTAGACCTGACCCCGGCTGGAAGGAATCATAACAATGCTTTGTATATTTCATTGGAATGTAGAGGTTCTATGATTTCGTATATGTTAGTTAATACATGGTCGTCTTTGAACGTATTTCCGAAGAAAGCAATGATGAAATTGGATACCCGTGGTTTGATTTGCACGCCAAGTGATTTGGTGGTGCGTGCTTTTGATGGGTCACAGAGATCTGTATTTGGGGAGACTGTGTTACCTATCAAGGTTGGGCCGGAAATATTTAATGCTAAATTCTATATCATGGACATCCAGCCTGCGTACAGTTGTTTGTTAGGTCGCCCATGGATCCATGGTGTTGGGGCAGTAACATCCACATTACACCAAAAGTTGAAATATATGGTGGATGGGCACGTGGTGACAGTTTGTGGTGAAGAAGAAATTATGGTGAGTCACTTATCAACCTTCAAGTATGTGGAGGTAGATGGGGAAATACACGAGAATTTGTGTCAGGATTTCGAAGTAGTAAAAATTCCTGAGGAGCCTCCGAGGGAGGTTAGTCTGCCTGAAGTTTCAATGTCCTCATTTAGAGATGTACGAGCAGTGGTTGAAGCTGGCAATTCCCATAAGTGGGGCCAGATGATTGATGTACAAATGAAGCAAAATACATATGGTTTGGGATACAAGCCACCCAGACGGTTTCAAGAGCCTCCCAAGTATGTTGGTCCAGTTCAGTTTACAAGTACTAGGGTCTTCTTCAACTGAATTAATGCTATTGGGGAAGAAGGAGATAGTGACTGTGATATGGATGAATGGATCCGTCCCTGCATTCCTGGTCAGAGTTTATGCAACTGGTCTTCCAAGGAAGTCATCCAAGAGACCCGCCAAGAGTAATTGCTTTTGTTTTCTGCTTGTTTTAAGTCCTACGTTCTGCCCAAGACGTAGTGATGCTTTTCTATAGGGCTTTGATGTTTTACTTCCAATCTTATCATTAATAAAGGACATTTTTTCGCATTCAAATATTTTTGATCCCTGTTTTTCTATTTTTACTTTTATGCATTTATTCAAAGTAAAATGGCAATGTATTTTTATTTGTTGCATTCATGATGAACATAAAACACCAATCATGCAGGTTTCTTTGTTCAGATTCCACCAATAATGATTAAGCTATGGCTCGGTATGACTTCGATAATCTTATCTATCAGGCTGAAGAAGAGACTGACGAAGATTGTGACTTACCAGAAGAATTAGTCAGATTACTGAAACAGGAGGAACAGGTTATTCTACCTCATCGGGAGGAAATTAAGACTGTTAATCTGGGCACCGAGGACGTGAAAAAGGAAGTAAGAATTGGGGCTGCTTTGGAAGACATTGTTAAGGGAAGACTGATTGAGATGCTTCGAGAGTATGTGGATATCTTCGCCTGGTCTTACCAAGACATGCCCGGGCTTAACACTGATATTGTTGTACACCGGTTGCCACTTAAATATGGTTGTACTCCGGTTAAGCAGAAACTGAGAAGGACAAAATCGGACATGGCAGTCAAAATTAAGGAAGAGGTTCAGAAACAGTTGGACGCTGGTTTTCTTGCTGTGACGAATTATCCTCCGTGGGTTGCTAATATCGTGCATGTACCTAAGAAGGATGGAAAAGTCAGGATGTGTGTTGATTACAGAGACTTGAATAGAGCAAGCCTGAAAGATGATTTCCCGCTTCCCCACATTGATGTGTTAGTGGACAACACCGCGCAATACTCTGTATTTTCCTTCATGGATGGCTTCTCTGGGTATAACCAAATCAAAATGGCCCCAGAGGACATGGAGAAGATGACGTTCATAACACTATGGGGAACATTTTGCTACAAGGTAATGCCCTTTGGATTGAAGAATGCTGGGGCAACCTATCAGCGGGCAATGGTGACTCTCTTTCATGATATGATTCACAAGGAGATTGAAGTCTATGTTGATGACATGATTGCAAAGTCACAAACGGAGGAAGAACATCTGGTGAATTTACAGAAGCTATTTGAAAGGTTAAGGAAGTTCAAACTGAGGTTGAATCTGAACAAGTGCACTTTTGGTGTGAGATCTGGTAAATTGCTAGGATTTATTGTTAGCGAAAAGGGTATCGAGGTAGATCCTGCTAAAGTAAAATACATACAAGAAATGCCTGAATCGAGAACAGAAAAAGAGGTTCGTGGTTTCATAGGGAGATTGAACTACATTGCTAGATTCATCTCTCATGTTACAGCCACGTGTGAACCAGTATTCAAATTGCTAAGAAAAGATCAGGAGGTCAGGTGGAATAAAAATTGTCAAAAGGCGTTTGAAAAAATAAAAAAAATATTTGCAGAAACCCCCGGTCCTCATGCCGCCAGTGCCAGGAAGACTGTTGATTATGTATCTTACGCTTCTTGAGAATTCAATGGTGTGTGTGCTCGGTCAACACGACGAGTCAAGTAGAAAAGAACATGCCATCTACTACCTGAGTAAAAAGTTCACTGATTGTGAGTCGAGGTACTCAATGCTGGAAAAGACATGTTGTGCACTTTCATGGGCAGCTAAGCGTCTGAGGCAGTATATGTTAAACCACACAACCCTGTTGATTTCGAAGATGGATCCAATTAAGTACGTGTTTGAGAAGCAAGCACTTTCTGGAAGGATAGCCCGTTGGCAGATGGTTTTGACAGAATATGATATTCAGTACGTCTCCCAGAAGGCTATTAAGGGAAGTGTTCTGTCAGAATATCTTGCTCAACAATCGATCGAGGATTATCAACTGATGAAGTTTGAATTTCCAGGTGAGCATATCATGTTTTTGAAGATGAAGGATTGTGAAGAGCCTTTGCCTGACGAAGGACCTGAAATTGGATCTCAATGGAAACTAGTTTTTGATGGGGTCATCACTTCATATGGTAATGGAATCGGGGCAATCATTACAACTCCGAAGGGTTCTCATATACCCTTCACCGCCCGATTAGCATTCATATGCACTAACAATGAGGCAGAGTATGAAGCATGCATCATGGGGTTAGAAGAAGCTATTAATTTGAGAATCAAGAACCTCGATGTGTATGGTGATTCTGCGTTGGTGGTTAATTAGATCAAAGGAGAATGGGAAACCCGACAGGCAAATTTGGTGCCTTACAATAATTATGCCAGAAGGTTGTTACTGTTCTTTGATAAGGTTGAATTTCATCGTATACCCCGGTTGGAAAATCAGATGCAGACGCGTTGGCAACATTGTCTTCAATGTATCAGGTGAATTGGTGGAATGAAATTCCATCAATCAGAATCATGCGTCTTGATAGACCAGCCTTTGTGTTTGCAGTTGAAGAGGTATCAGATGGTAAGCCTTGGTATCATGACATTAAGTGTTTTCTCAAGAGTCAAGAGTACCCAGCTGGGGCATCTACCAAGGATAAGAAAACTCTGAGGAGGTTAGCAGGAAATTTCTTTCTGAATGAAGACGATGTGTTGTATAAGAGGAACTTTGACCTGGTCTTGTTACATTGTGTTGATGAACCCGAGGCAAGCCTGTTGATGGAAGAAGTTCATTAAGGTTATTTCAGTACTCATGCCAATGGGCATGCTATGGCTAGAAAACTGTTGAGGGCAGGGTATTACTGGATGACTATGGAGTCTGATTATTTCAAATACGCCAGGAAATGCCATAAATGCCAGATTTATGCTGATAAGGTGCACATACCGCCTACTCCTCTGAATGTATTGTCATCACCTTGGCCTTTTTCCATGTGGGGTATCGATATGATTAGAAAGATTGAGCCGACTGCTTCTAATGGGCATCGTTTCATATTGGTTGCCATTGATTATTTCACGAAGTGGGTGGAAGCAGCCTCGTATGCCAACCTCACCAAATAAGTGGTAGCCCGTTTTATAAAGAAGAACATCATCTATCGTTATGGGGTCCCGGAGAGAATCATTATTGATAATGGTTCGAATTTGAACAATAAGATGATGAAGGAGCTATGTCAGAGCTTTAAGATTAAACATCACAACTCTTCTCCATATCGTCCAAAGATGAATGGTGCTGTTGAGGCGGCGAATAAGAATATCAAGAAGATTGTGTAGAAAATGGTGGTAACATATAAAGACTGGCATGAGATGTTTCCCTATGCCTTACACGGTTATCGTACTTCGGTGCGTACATCAATCGGGGCAACTCCTTTTTCACTGGTATATGGTATGGAAGCGGTCCTACCATTAGAGGTCGAGATTCCTTCTTTGAGAATTCTCGCAGATGTAAAGCTTGATGAAGCCGAATGGGTACCTTCCAGCTTGAATCAACTGAACCTTATTGAGGAGAAGAGATTGGCAGCCATTGCACATGGCCGGTTATATCATAGCAGAATGAAAAAAATCCTTTGATCAGAAAGTGCATCCTCGGTGTTTTCAGACAGGTGAATTGGTTTTGAAAAGAATATTTCCTCCTCAGACAGATCACATGGGCAAGTGGACTCCAAACTACAAAGGGACATATGTATTAAGGAAGATTTTCTCTGGTGGAGCCTTGTTACTCTCAACTATGGATGGTGAAGATTTTACATCCCCTGTGAACGCAGACGTAGTCAAAAAATACTTCGCATAAAAGAGACCTGTTGTACATAAAAAGAAAGTCCAGGCAAAAAAGGGCATCCCGGCGAACCATAAAAAGAGGAGGTTCGGGCAAAAATTAGGGATAAAAGAAAAAAGAATAAACTCATAAAGTTGAAAACCCGAAAAGGAAACTTTGGCAAAAATGGGTATCCCGGTGGATTGAAAACCCGAAAAGGGCGATCCAGGCAAAAATTAGGGATTTGAAAGCGAGAGGTTGCGATCTGCATTCGATCTGTGAGCACTTTTGACACTTAGAAATTTTGAAGGAAACGAATCAGTCCAGTCAGTCTCTTCGAAGGTCAAAGCATCTGCGGATAAGTAAGACATATGGGTCATAGCCGAATCGAAGCATGGTGGATATCTGTTCCCACATTGCTGACATGTGTATTTTCTTTTTACTTTTACGCAATTGGCTCTTTTCAGGAATTGCTTCCAGTTGTAAATGCCTATTTACAGGCCAATTCATTCAATAAAATTGTCATTTCAATCAAAGAGCTTTCCATTTATGTTTTTACTTTTACTGTTTTTTTTGTGAAAAACGTCTGATATTTTGATAAACATTGCATGTGAAAACGTTAAGCTTTGCGGAGCATACCGGAAAACAATGGAAATTACTTAGGCAATGGATACTGTGGATGGTAACCTAGGTAGCCATTTTTTGCATACACAATATTTTTTTGTTGTTGTATGTTTGCAGGGGATCAAGATTTTTCCTCCCCAGTAGAGTTACTCTTCCCCAGCATTGAGATTTCATCATCCTCCGCAGAATGTGCTCTTCCCGGCCAGAGTGTAGAGGATTGTGTCCCCAGCCAGAGTCATGGTTGTTCTATTATTCCTCAACAAGCAGTCATAGTTGGATCGCTTCCAAAGTGGGTGGTGTTGTATCTTCAGCAGAGGACTTGTTGGATATCCTCCCCGGACGAAGACATTGTTTTCCCCATAGAATCTTGGTATCTACTTTCCTCGTCAGGTCAGGAAGTGTAATTTTCACCAGCAATTGTATGCTCTGATCCCTGGCAGGGTAAAGTCTTTTCTCCAACATCAGGTTAAGTTCAATGATATTCCTCGACAGGTTTAGTATTATTGACTTCTCTCCCCAAGCAGAGTATGGTGTTGATCCTCGCAGCGGTCTGTTCAAACGGTGGTTGGTACCCCCAGCAGGTTTTAAGTCCAATTGTTATTGGCACTTTTCAGTATCAGGTTTTGAGTTTCATTTTCAGCAGTGATTGTGATCAGGAAAGTTATTCAGTGTTGTTTCCTCAGCAGGGTTTTGACCTCAGAGACAATTTAGTTTGTCATCCCTGGTGGAGTTGCCTTCGTCTTCAGCATTTATTTTGCTGGAGCGTTTCTTTTGCATTGCATAAGCATCATTTGCACGACATCCTCCCAAATGCTTAGAATTTCCACTTCGTGTGGAGCATTACGCCATAGAAAAATTCAAATATATGCATTTGAAGCATAATCCAGGTTTGAAATACTTTGCCAGACTTTTTCCCCAGCAGAAAGTGGCATAGCTCAAGAGAGGTTGTTTAATTTTATACCCCAACCACTGGATTCATCCTTCCTATTGTTGTTCTCTTCTGGAGAAGCTATCTCATGCTCCCTTGTAGAGTTGTCTGTTTAGGTTTCTCTTTTCCCCAGCGGAGTCATCTTCCATTCTCTTCAGGTCGTAAATCCGTTGATTCTACTTCTTGTATGTCTCCGGCTTCATCCCAACAATTGATTGGTATCGTTTGTTGTATCCCAACTATTGGTTGGTCCCCTTTGTTGTATCCCAACTATTGGTTGGCATCTTTTATCCCAACTCTTGGTTGGTCTCTTTTATCGTGAGTACGCCTTTGGTCGGCGTCCTCGTTATCCTAACTATTGGTTAGTATATTCCATTCCAACTATTGGTTGGTCTCCTTTGTTTTTCCCAACTATTGGTTGGCATCTTTTATCCCGACTCTTGGTTGGTGTCTTTTGTGGTGAGCATGCCTTTGGTCGGCGTCTTCGTTATCCTAACTATTGGTTAGTATATTCCATCCCAATTATTGGTTGGTCTCCTTTGTTTGTCCCAACTATTGGTTGGCATCTTTTATCCCAACTCTTGGTTGGTGTCTTTTGTGGTGAGCATGCCTATAATCGACATATTCGTTATCCTAACTATTGGTTAGTATATTTCATCCCGACTATTGGTTGGCATCTTTTATCCCAACTATTGGCTGGTCTCTTTTGTGGTGAGTACGTCTTTGGTCGGCGTCCTCGTTATCCTAACTATTGGGTAGTATCTTTCATCCCAACTATTGGTTGGTATCTGTTGTCTTTGAATCCCCCTACGGCTGGCAAACACTAACTAATTTATTTCCCCACAAGTTGCAAATTTCAGGGTTCTTTTGGTATTCAATCTCAGTGTATCCAGACTGTCTGAAAGCTTATGCTTCCATACCCTCGGATCCAAGAAGTTTGAATAGGGGCAGCTGTAACACCTCAAAATTTTCCCTCATGTTTCTAACAGCTTATGTCTCATTTCATTTTGCATTATCATTTGTGCATAGCATTGGTTTTTAGCATGGGATCAAGGTGTCTAGATTAGGTCAAGGGGAGAAGATGTTTTTTAGAGATTCAAGCAAGAGATCATGTGTATTACCCAAGAGACCAAAGGGAGAGATGGTCTTAATGTCACCTTTACTCAAGCCACAATGGTTTCTTAGGCCTTAAGGCATCCTGATATGTTGATCACCTCAGCACATGTTTGAATTTGGCAAGAGTTTTCAAGTGGATTACTTCCTTTTATCTGTTGATCCTCAAACTAGGGTTTTGAGCATTTGATGTGTAACACTCTTTTGGGCAAGATTTTTGAAGCTTTATCATCATCTTGTGGCAAATTTCATCTTTGTTTAAGAGGATGCACCTCATACTCAGAGGAATTTGAGTTTTGAGCTTGGGTCGATTTCTCCTAGACTGTGGGTACCAAAATTAGTGTTTTACATAAAATCAGTTTATTTCTGATTTTTTGGGCAAGACTTGATTCCATGGTATTTCATATGTCCCTAAGTGTCTAGGCATGGAAGATTGTCCATCAATTTCATTCAGAAGGTTGTCAATTGACCAGAGAATTTAAAATCAGGAGAATTGGGGAAAAAGTCAATTGTGTAGTGAAAAAGTCAACTCCTAACTTTTTGAGGTCAACATGGTGATTTTCAAGTCAAATATGATCAATGGATGAGATTTGGTCAAGGAATGTTCAAGGAATTGTAAAAAAATTAAGAAGTTGAGAACTTTCCATTTTTGGAAGAAATTAGGTTTTAGAAGTTACTATTTTAGCAAGTTTTCATGTTTTGGTAACCACTTTCAAAGTCAATTTTCACCATGATCAAGGATTCATTTGAAAATCCTGTCCATATAAAAGTTGTAGTTTGAAACATTTCCTTCAAAATAGACACAAGAACCATGTCATTTGGATCATTTTTCATTGAGTTATTAGTGGGCAAAGTGAAACATTTCCAACTTGTAATTTCTCCATAACTTAGAAATTTTCTAAGTATTTTTGGACAGCTCTAAGGGCATGATTTCAAGGCAAATTTTCACATACTTCCAAGCTCTATTTCAACCAGATTTCCACATAGAAGTTGCTCCTTACTCTTCCTAATTTCAACTGATCTCAAAATTTCATTAATTTACTCCATATTCTTCAAGATATGTTCATACAAAGTGAGGTGTTTAAGTGGATTTTAAGGCATTTGTTGTTGGCATATTATGGAACCTTTCTTGCAGTATGGGATGTCATGCGCATAACCTCTCATTCCTTGCCAAAATTCCTTACAAGACATTGCCATAATGAGCCACACAAAGCATGTACCAACTTTGTACCATTTGGATATTTTTTGCCATAAAAGGAAAATGCCAAAACATCAACAAACTTGCTCAGCAAGAATGTCATGTCACTCTCTCCATTCTGATAATCACAAAGATAATCAGGATCGCCATCACGCACCTCGTCACATGCCAGGCTCGTGACAACATCACCACCCTCTATTTTCCAAGTTTCCCATCAAAATCTGTTACCACAAGTTTACCACAGTGAAATTTACTTTTTAACCTCAAACCTTCCATATAAAACGTCAAAAACTCTAGAGAATCAGAGAAAGCCACTCATTTTCTGAAGGAGAGAGCCCTAGCACTCACTCACTTCTCTCATTTTTTTTCACTATCGGGTTTGGTTTTCAAGAGCTCCTCCTCCATTTCTCTTGCTTGATTCACGCTTCTGGGGGTTCAAAGAGGCCAAAGGAGGAATCTGAAAGCTTGTACACACGTGGGAGGAGATTGTTTGAAAGCTCATTGTGAGGTATACTTCTGAATTTTCTTCTCTCATTTTGTCTAGCTTTTAAGCATGTAATGGGTTTTTCTGAAGTCCTACCATGTTGTAGGCAATGTTTGGTTTGTTCAGTTGTGGTTTCGAGCATGTTCGGTTTTTTGACTTCAATTTTGTTTGCTTCGATTCATGATGTTAGCATTGTTGAAAATGATTTTTGATGATGGATCTGAAACCAGCGTGAAAAATCCTTCAAGATGATGGCCATTTTATGTTGTTTTGTTGAAGTTTAATGACCTACAACTCCGGCGCCGTTTCCGGAGAAGATGACCGGAGCCCTAGCTCTGGCGTCTTAGGTCTGTGGCCAAATGCTAACGTGTGCGGCTGACCTTCTGCGTGGCATGGTTGACCTGGTGAGGTGTTTTGCCAATACGCACCGTTTCATTAATTCTGAAGTCTTGTTTGTTTTTTTTTTTGTGCGTTTTGGATATCGGGCCTGCGAAATACTTTTTTGTCCCCTTTGTTAATGGACCATGTTGCATGTGAACTAAACCCATGTTATTTCAGGAATTGATAATGCACCCCCTGGCTTGGTTCATTTTTTCTTATTTTTATTTTCTTCTATTTTTCATTTTGATTTTATTTTAATTGTTAAATTCTTCTAAAAAATTAACAAAAATAATTTTATGGTTGATTAATGTTTGGACTTAATTTTAATAATTTTTATTTTATTTTTAATTCCTTTTTCTATTTTATTTTGATTTAATTAACAAGTGTATTTCCAAGGATACCCTTCATCTAGGGTTAAGAAGTTTCTTGGCTTTGGTTTATCTTTTGAGGCTATTTTTTTAGCCACATTTAGGCCTTGATATAAGGTTGATTTGATGCTAGTTTAGGCTTGGTTTGAGTTACTTTTAGTGACTTACCATTCAACTTTTGTTGGCCCTCGATTCATGCTCGATTACTTGTTTACCTTGCCTTGTTGGTCACTTTTGAACATGTTCTTGAACTTGTTTTGCTCCCATATTCTGTACATGTTTAATTTGATGTTTAAACTTGTCTTTGGATATTTTTTGGGATTTTATTGAATCACTTTGCTATTTTTGGTTGATGCTTTCATTTGATGATGTTTTGAGCATGTTAATGCACACACCTTGACCTAATTGTTAAACCTTTGAGTGACATGAACCTCTTTGATGCTTAGTGATATTTCGTGGATTAATATGACATGTTTAAGGTTCTGATTTTCCTTGGCTCTTGATGCATTTATCATTCTTTGGTGTTGTCTTACTTGTATGAGAACATGTGAATCACTTTGGACTTAATCTTGTTGAATACATGCCTAGTTTTGATAGATGCTTTGAGTATGATACTTGATGTTCCTTATTGATTGGTTTGAGTTTGATTATGGTTCATGGATTATGCTTTTGCTACTGCCCATTTGGATTCACATAATGTCTTCACTTTTTTTGGTCACTGATAATTGATTCCCATAATGCATTTCATTAGCATTTGTTTGTTGCTACTTTGGTTCATGATGCATATTAATGTGAAGCTTTCTTACATATTTGAATTGGATGATCATGACATGACTTGAGTTCTGACCTTGCTTCATTCTCACCTCACTTTGTTCACATTACCTTTGTATGATGATCAATGGTGTTTAATTATGATTTTAATGCTAGTTGTTTGCATCCTTTCTTGTTTGCTTATATCTTCTTGTTTGAACTTCAATGTGTGATCTTTTGAAGCATGTTTGGTGGTATGAATTGGATGTGATATATGTGATGTGCTTGCTGCCCTACCTTTTTTTATATCATGTTTCATTTTTCTTCTTCATCTTTTACTTCTTTCTTTCCCCTTGGATCTTAAGACTTGTTTAAGTCTTGGATTTGCTTTTGCATGTTCCCTTAGGGTTCCCTAGTCCAACTTAATCTTTGATTAAGCTTGGAGTAGGGTAGACATTAGGATTAAAACCATGAATGCTAACATTAGGTAGAATCTTCCCTTCTTACCTCAACCTTAGGGCCCCTTTTACATGATAACATTAGGATAGAATTCCCTTAGTATTTTCTTTTCACCTTTGAGTCTTCTCTTCTCATCTCATAACAAGTCTAAAACACTTAATAAATGCAACAAGCATTGTGCGCCATGAGCCTTAAGTACATAGGAAATGAAGAATGAGGGGCCCCTTTCACTCTTTTAGGGTGTTTAGCATACGTCCCATTGGGGCGACCATGAGACGCATTTGCTCATATGTCATAGACTTTAGTGCAATGTGAGTGTCAAGCTAACTTCAATTCACTTCTGTCTAAAAAATACAAAAACAAATTCAAATCTTTTTTATCCTTCGGGATTGTTGGGTTTCAATTATTTTCAGAAAAGAGCACGTTACTTCCGTTCAGTCGCAAACAGGCGTCAACCCTAACTGTCGGACGTGAACCTAACGTCGTTCATAAAAAACACTTAAGCATTGTGGTCTTTACCACGAACTAAGGACGCTCTGATTTCCTCTCTCTGGTTAGACTGAGGATACGTAGGCACGAGACGACGATGTCTCGGTGAGCAACCTTCCCTCCATATGCCAGTATTCCTCCGAACTACGTTGACTCTAACTTTCCCATTGCACGAGGGAATACGTAGGCCTAGGACGGCGATGTCCTATCGAGTCTCTCTTTTCCCTTTTTTTCTGTTTCTGTTTAGCAGTAGGCTTTAGATAACTCACCCTTTGATTAGACAACAAACATGGATCCCATCGGGTACGATGGACGCGTGGGGGTGCTAATACCTTCCCCTCGCGTAACCAATTCCCGAACCCAGACTATGGTTGCGATGACCATATCTTTCCCTCTATTTAGGTTTTCTTAGATCGTTTCCTTTCCCTGTGCCGGGATAAATAACGTTCGGTGGCGACTCTTCTGTTCTGTTTCCATCGGTTGTTTTTTCACAGTTGCGACAAACGTCTTTCGGTATCGCGGTGCGATCATTGTTTTCAAATAAATCAATTGGGTATCTCCTTGAGTATTAACCCCAATCTTTTGTACATAAACTTTGTTTTACATAATAAACAACGTTCACGGGCCTCTCCTTGAGTTGTAAGCCCCATACCTCTGTTTTCAAAATCATCTGTCTGTTTTAAACTGGTACGAAGAGGAGCATTATTCCCGGTGAAACTGCTTTTAGACCATTTGGGCCTCTCTTTGAGTTATAAGCCCCAAAACATTTATTTCAATTCAAGTTCAAAGTTTTCCCAAAACTTTATTCAACTTCTTAGAACCCTAATCACTACAACCAATCACAATACACTTAGGCTTCTCTCTGAGCACAAGACCCATCACCTTTTCAAATCATACTTATCTATATACCTACTTACATATTTGTATATACTTGTGCATATCCATTTAGGGTTCCCCCAGTAGTTAGTTCAACCTCAGTTTACTCTTAGGTCAAACAGTAGGATACTTATAACTTAGTTCAATAACTAGTTCCCTCATAGGAAACTTTCCCCAATACAGTATCCCTCCTCGTGGGCTTTATTCAATACGGAACAAAGAAAGTCATTATTCCCGGTGAAACTTTTCTTAAGACTGTCAAAACTTAGAAACATATAAAAGAAATTCATTTCCCCGGAGAGGATTGATTCCCGGTGAAACCTCTCTTGAATTTCTGTAAACCTTAGAACAGTTCAACAAAGAAAGGATTATTTCCCGGTGAAACCTTTCTTGAACTTTTCTTAGGGTTGGACCCACAGGCTTCTTAAAAGTTCCCCATAGCCTCCTCTTGGGCATAGTACAAGGACTCACAGGTTTCCTAGAAGCATCACAGCCTCCTCTTGGGCTTAATACAAGGACCCAAAGGCTTCCTAAAAAGCATAGGAAAAAATTCAGTCACCTCTACTAGTCAATCCTCAGGAAAGTCAAACTCTGGAGCATCCAGTCATTCAAGGTCTGATCTTTATTTTTAGAACCCTGGGCCTTCTCTTAGACATCGTACAAACATTTTTCTCCAACCAGAGTCTGCCTCCTCTTAAGAGACTTGGGTAGCCTCAGCCTCCTCTTGGGCTTAATACAAGGACCCTTCAGACTTCCTACATAACTTAGGATAAGTACTAGACATCTCTATCCCTACACAAGTCCCCAGGAGAGTCAAAAGCCCCTAAAGCATTCAAGCTTATCATTTTTAATCTTTACTGATCCCCAACAAAGCTTGACTTTCACCTTAAAAGCCCCAGTTAGGGTCAGATCACAATCAATAAACCCTAGAAGATTAAATCCTTTATGGCAGTTAATAGATCAACTCTCTTCTAATCCCCATCAAGAGTTAGATCCCTTTCTGACTCCCCAAGCAGTTTGAACCTTCTATTAAGATTAAGAGTTCCTCAACAAGAGTCTATCTCTCTGTAGGATTCTCTCTGCCTCCTCTTAGGCTTCTGGTCGTTAAAATAGAAAGTGTATTATTTTTACGATGTAGTAATAATAGGGGTTATCCCCAGAATCGATCTCGAGGACTGCGTGTGATTGTAAGTGCAGATGCTAATTCAATTAAACAAAAATTCCTTAGGTTTTGATTGTTAAAAAATTATAACTACGAATAATAAAATGAACAAAATTATAAACTTGACTTAAAACAGGTATGAGAAGCATGCTAGAGGAAGTGCATGAATTGCACTGCAAAAACTCTAAATCCTTATTCGATGAAACATTACTCTAAACAAACCTGACCGATTCTTAAGGTTATTTTTCCCTAATTCCTTAGCAGAAAAACCTTTGAGATTCTATCTTTACCCTAATTCCTTAGCGGTCAAGAAAGAATCACAAGCATTATATTTGATCAAGAATAATTCGGTTATTACAGGATATCCCCATTCCTAGGCAATATCTACTGTAATATTATTATGCAAAAGCGTTAGGTTGGTTGGTCCGACCTAAACCCTAACCGTAAATCAATTTCAATTTGTCCGATCGAAAAGCGTTAAAAACATTGCATAATAAAAGATTAAGGGAAAAAGTAATATTTCATAGAACAATGAAAACTCAAGTCATTACAATGCAATTTAGGGACACCCCCTAGCATTGGGGGGTTTAGCTACTCATAATACCAAAAGAAATTACAAAATAGTTGATAGACATTACAAGATTAACGGATGAATTGGATCTTTAATTGCGGATGCTCATGAAAAATCTTCCTTCTCCCGATCACTTGATAGCATTCAAACTCTCACGTAAAATCTTTCGTAAAATCAAAAGTGTCTTCTCCTTCTCAGAAAGTGTCTAAAATACTCTCAGGTCCAATACATTAATGGGGAAATGCCCAAAATACCCTCATGGAACACAAAGGTCAAAAGTCTAAGAAAATAAGAAGATGAAGCGTCCAAGCCAACACGGGCCGTGTCAGCTGACATGGGCGGCCGTGTTGGCTCCCTATTATCCCGAAAAAATAATTTTTTTAGTGCCAGACTTGCTAACACGGGTAGTGTCAGGTGACACGGGCAGTGTCAGGTGACACGGGCACCCGTGTCAGCCCACTGTTTTTCTTCATATTTTCGTTCTCTGGTATTCTTTCTGACATGGCTTGTGTCAGGTAACACGGGTGGGCGTGTCAGGCCACTGTCTTCATTCCAATTTCATTACGAATCTTGCGATTTTTCTCGTTTTTTTCGCTCCGATTCCTCCTGAATGTTTATATGAACCTGAAAACACTAAAGAACACAACCAAGGCATAACATGCGGTAAAAGAGATATAAAACAAATAAACAATAGCAAAATATTAACTAAAACAAACAGTGAAATAACATATGGAAACCATTGATCAAACTCCCCCAAACTTAAACTGTTGCTTGACCTCAAGCAACAAGCTTACATAAAGATTTTTCAGATTAATCGGTACATATCAAATGAAAGACTTGTGATGGTAAGGTGTGTCGATACTCATACGTGAGCCCTTGTTCCGATTGGCTAAAACTAGTTCTCTTAGTAATCATCCGTTAACGAAGGTATTACACAAACACATACCGCAATAAAAGCACGGACCTAAATCCCCCTTTCGGTTACCTCTCCAACTATGCTCTGGGCTTAAGTCTTTTCTTTGATTTTCTACCCCTTTCATTCGAATAATCAGATTAAGGAAATTTTTTTTTGTTTTCCCTCACATGTACAAGATTGATCGAAACTTTTCTAAGCATCATTATCTTTTTCTCGCTCATTGGCGTTTATTAGTCCACTTTGGGACGACAATTGAGACTCAACCGCCGTTAGGCTAAGTAACAGGGTGAGGGTTACCCAACTTAGAGGGACAAGTTGTCTTTATCGCCATTATTCACTTTTTCGGTGGCTTAAGTTATTCTTTCAATCAACCCTATACATGCAATTCTTTTTAGTCATGCCGGACTATCACTATGAACTAATCGGGGAATACTTCTCAAATCCAAGTATTATGGCACAAATCTACACGTTGAACTCGTTTTCTTACTCCGGGGAATCTAGGGTGTTCGGGTCATTCCTAAGTTTTCAAACTTTCCCAATGTCCCTAGTTCTAACTTGTCTTCCCTCGAACTCTATATACTTTCCTGACTACCTCACACATCACAGAATTCACAAGAAAAATTTTCGGCTCTAATTCGAGGGAAAATTCAGAGTGGTTTTCATAAAACAACACACAAAACATACTCGACCCTTACAAAAAGGAAAAACTAAAAGCAGTAAATCCCCCTAACTTGAACTACACATTGGCCCCAATGTGTTAAAACAAGAGCGAGAGAGGTCTCTCACAGAGATCCTTCTCGGGATGCTGATGGTAATGCAACACCACTGCTACATCATCGTTTGCACATGTAGGATCCAGATTATTTCCTGCAACCAAAACAAAATAAACAGAAAAAAGAAAGTAATTAATCAGACAAGCATGGGTTGCCTCCCACGTAGCGCTTCATTTAACGTCGCATGGCTCGACTTGTTACTCCCCAATGCTATGGGGGATACTTCAGCTTACACGTTTTGTTGCTTGACCTTTCCGCAACAGAGCACCGGTCAGATTCAGGAATAAGAGCTACATTGTGATTCAACTCACATCCAACTTCCACATTCTTCCTTTGATGTTTTTTTCTCTTCTTTCTTTGATGTTTTGTCTTTTTATTGACTTCTTGATTGGATTTTGGAGTCTTGCTAGGTGCAATAGATGACTCAGATGTTGTAACCTGATGGATTATTCCAGAGACTTTTTCAAGAAGTGGTTTTGAGCTTTTGCTTTTTCCCACTGTTTGGATCATTCCAACTGAGGGGTGATTACTTTCCTCTTGACCTTGCTTCTTGAGCTCCAACACTTTTAAGGTTCTTTCCTCTTCAGAATATTTCAAAGTTAGAGTGCCAGCTTCAATATCTACACTGCACCGACTAGTCATCAAGAATGGTCGACCTAGTATGATAGTCGTCGCCTCATCCTCGGGAAGATCAATGATCTCAAAGTACACTGTGTCATACCCCAAATTTGGACCACTAAAAGTTTCCCATCATTGTGCAAATCATCATCACAATATGGATGAATCATCATGCCTCATCAATCTCCTCAAGGAATTGTTGAGCATTGACTGCAATCATGATTAGGGTTTCAAGCCCTCTCTGAGCCTTAGACAAAAGATCAATCAAGGAATGACTTGATCTTCAACTTGTCTAACCTCTCAAACATCCACAATGGATCAAAAGGACTCCCACTTCAAGGATTAAACACAATGTTGCTCCCTTCTAGGTGGTTCAAGCCTCCAGATCGACTGTGTCACCAAATTAGGGTTTTGATCGCCCAGGGCCTCCAGATGGAAAATTTCATCTGGGCACAAGCCAATGATCCAAAACATAACCTAATATACTTCATGGGACCTCATGAACCCAATCATCAAGTCAATTTTGCCTCAGGGGATACGTACATTAAAAATCAGGAATTAGGGTTTCTTGACCTAATTCACCCCTAAGTTGACTTTTGGGACAAATCATGAGCCAAGACCTCAAGACATGATTTGAGGGTCTTTGATATACTACATTGATCCATTTGTCACAATGGATTGATCCAGGAAGCTTGAGCAACAAGTCTCAATTTCATCTGCACCACAATTAGGGTTTCGCGAGAAAAGTCAACTGTAACTTTGACTTTTGACTTGGACATGCTCCCAAGCCCTAATACATGAATGAATATACCCTATGACACCCATGGAACATGTCTATCAAGTTTGATTTAGGTCAAGGACATGATTTCCTGAAGAATTGCACAGTTTGGAATTCATCTGATAAAAAGTCAACTGTGCACAAAAAGTCAACTTTGACTTTTTGAGATTTTTCACCAAAATGGATTTTTAACCCTAAAATGATGTTAATGTGTGATTTGAATCATCATTCATCAAGAAAAATCAAGAAAAGTGAGATAACTTGTAAAAGGGGTAACCATAAAAACTTAGAAAAATTCTAAGTTAAAAAATAAAGTGGCTAGGGTACCAACTTTGGAGGACCATAACTCCTAAACCACAAGGCCAATTTTTTCCATCCAAAGCTTGATTTGTAGACCTCATTATCATCTACAAAAGCTTCAACTACAAGTCATTCCAATTCATTAAGGATTTTGAGTTATGGAGTGATCAAAGTGGCTGAAAAGTGAAAATGTCACTTTTTCCAACACTTAGTGAAATTTTCACTAAGTCAGAATTTGCCTTCACTTTTTGCCAAATGTAGGGGGATTTTTCACTTGGAATCAAAAGAGATCAAAACCAAACTTGTTCAAACAGTTGTTGTATCATGTTAGGGCTTTCCAAAATGGCCAAGAACATTGCCAAATTCCACCTACATCATGAGATACAACATTGGCAAGTTGCCTTGCTGAAATCTGTCAAAGCAAGACAGAATTTGCATTTTGGCTCGATTTGCCAAAATCAGGCAATTTCAATAGTTCCTATCCACTTGGACACCTCTGAGGATTGAATCCAAAGGGGACAATCACTGAGCCAAGCCTCCAAGGTCCAAGGAACAAGGAATAGCATGTTGAACCTAGAGTTGCCAAAATAGGGACAAGACTCCAAATTTGGAATTAAGCATTCAATGGAACCATCAAGGTGGCATGGACTGAGCCATTCTCATCTGAAATCAGTCAAGACTTATCCAAGACCAAGGGAACCACAGCTATGAGCCCTAACCTCTAGTCAATGGCTAGAGGAGACTTGCATTTTTATTGGCCAACATTGAGGAAACACCTGCTGCAGTTGCCATTCGCTGTAGATCCCAAAACAAACTTGCTCTACTATAAATAGAGCTCAATTGTGTTCAGTTTGAGTACACCAAATCCATCAAACAGATGCTTTCCTCAAAATCTCTTCTTTCACTTCAATTTTGCCTTCAAAGGCAAGCCACTATCGGGTTTTGAGTTTGAGAGCAATTCCAATCAAACCAATCACTCACACACCTCACATACATCATATAGAAGTGATCCAAACACTCAAACAACATCTGGAACACATATTTCACAAAATCACCAGCTGGTTGCTCAAGGTTTTAACCAAGTTGCAGTTGAGGTACCACAGAGTGATCCAGCCAATTTCAATCAAGTCCAAGCATTCAAACACACTCCATATGGTGTAGGGAAGCTGTTCAGATCATCACAACTCATCTGTAACACCTCCAACCCAGAATTTGATTTGCTCTTGCTGTCACGACTTGGAGGTAAGCACATACTTGGTCATCTCTCAATCTATGCATATTTCCTCGCACAATAATTTGGCCATATGTTCATAATCATGCATGGAATGTTTTCCCTCAATTAATTGCATTGTTTGAATCGTGTATCAAAAATCCCAGCCTTCATGCAGAAATTAGGGTTCTTGAGGATTCTTCTTGATTTCTTGTTGTATGTTTAATTTAAATGAAATTAAAGTACATAGACATGATCGTGAGGTTGAAACGAGTTGATTGGTATGTGGATTACATGATATGATTAAGTATTCAGTGAGATTGGATAGAAAATGCAAATCTGAGAATCCCAGAACACGCGCGTGTTCTTCAGCTTGTTCTTGGCGCCATTTTTCCAAATTTGAATATTTGAATTTTGTGATTTTGTTTAATTGATTCAAAAATTAATTTCTCTCTGAGTTTTAATGATTTTGAGTTGATACTTTTTTTGATAATTCACAAAAATGTTAAAATATTTTATTTTGCCAAAAAATCCCAAAAATATTATTTATTTCATATGATTGATATTTTTGCAAAGAATTAATATTTTAATTGTTTTTAACATTTGAAATATTATTTCCACAATGATTTTGCAACTTTTAATGCTTTCTATTTATTTTGTAGGTCAATACTTAATTTTTGAAGCATTAATCCAAGATCACAATTTGTTTCCCATGTGTTAAACAATTTTTGATCAATTTAATTGAATTTTTATTCAATTAAATACATTTTTGGAAATAAATTAGGGTTTTGGATTAATTCAACCCTCATAAATCATTTTCAAAAACACTTTGGGCCTCTATTAGAGTGTAAGACCCAATCCTTTTTTGACCAAATCATTTTGGGCCTCACTTATTGTATAAGTCCCGATACCGTCAAAAAACAAACAGCGCGATCGTCGTCTTTTTCAAAAATCATCTGGGCCTCTCCTTGAGCTATAAGACCCATTCAAAACATTTTGGGCCTCTCCTTGAGCTATAAGACCCATTCAAAACACTTTGGGCCTCTATCAGAGTGTAAGACGCAACCCCCTTTTAACCAAAATATTTTGGGCCTCACTTATTGTATAAGTCCCTCTGCGTTAAAAGAAAACCTCGGCGCGATCGCCATTTTAAACGAAAAGTCATCTGGGCCTACCCTCGTGTTATAAGCCCCACTCTTTTTCTTCAAAACTTTTGGGCCTCTTGAGAGAGTGTAAGACCCATCCCTTTGTACAGAAAACCTTTTTGGGCCACAGTCACTTGTATAAGACCCTTTGTACAAATTCAACAGTGCAATCACTGGTGAAACCCTGGGCCTCTCCTTGAGCTGTAAGCCCCAAATCATTCTTTTTCAAAGCACTTTCTCCTTTGATTTTGAATATATTGTTATTTTCAATCTTTCTTTGTTGAACAACTAACCAACAGCATGGAAGCTCTACAACCGAGTAAGTGGTTATCGCTTTCATTTACTGCTTTCATATATATATAAACTGTATTGTGGGGCTACTCACTGTAAGTCTCCTTTCATAAACTCATATCAACTGTGTAATAATAGTATAGATATTTTGAGTTTCCCCGGCAACTACGTCTAGAACTAGGTAAAGATGTTCCGTTTATCCGTAGAAATAGACACCTAGATCCCCAATAGGAGCACCAGATACAGTCTTCTCTTTGGCTGTCCTCCTTAGGAATCATCAAGAAACTCTACTCCCCAAGATGAATGTATTCTCCGTGAATGGCATCTTTGAGTTTCTTCCAAATTCTCGAACGTTCCTGACTCGACCTATTCCTTGTGAATAGCTTGCCTCGAATGTCTCGGGGTTTGGGAACCCACTATGGTCATAATCTTGGACCTTAACTAAGGAACCCTCTTTAAAAGTTAAAAGTCGCTGGATAGTAAACCTCGCACGTTTACCAGTGGTTTTTATATTTAAAAGAGTCATCTCTCCGAATGGAAAGGAGGTGATGGACCCACGGGCTTCTTAAAAGCATCGGCCTCCTCTTGGGCATCGTACAAGGATCCGTCGGCTTCTTAGAAGTATTCACAGCCTCCTCTTAGGCTTCGTATAATGATCTCTTCCTCCAGGAATGATAGCCTTCTCTTGGGCTTCGTACAAGGACCGATCGGCTTCTTAAAAGTTTCCAGCCTCCTCTTGGGCTTCGTACAAATTGTCCCGACGACCTCCTAGAGGTATAGGAACAGAACTTAGTAATCTTCATAGAGCAGTCCTTTCCAGAGTCTACTACTGTTTCTAAAATCATAGTACAAAAGATAAAACCCTAGACTTGGACAGTCTATTTTCCTTGAGTCTCCAAGACATTCTCAAGTGACCCTCCATTAGATAGGAAGAAACCCGTAGACTCGGACAGTCTCAATACCCTTCGGATTTCCCCATTTCCTTAAAAGACAGGGAACAACCCCGATCCTCAGATCAAACCCATGAGTACAGTGTTGCTCATATAAGAACTGATTTTCTCTTTAAAGATCAGTATACTGGACCTGTCACTTAACTAAAACAGTCACCAGCAGATAGCCTCCTCTTAGGCTTCGTATAATGATCCTTCTTATCCTCAGCATAAGATAGCCTCCTCTTGGGCTTTGTACAAATGATTCTCCCCAGCGGAGCAAACCTTTTCAGCCTCCATCTCGGGCTTTATACGAGATACAACAAAAAACACTCTCTTGTAGAAAATAAAAGATTCCCCTGTAGAGTCAAAACCTTTTAGCCTCTCTCTCAGGCTTTGTATGAGACACAAAAAACTCCCTCGTTGAGTCAATCATCCTTTTGCCTCCATCTCGGGCCTCGTACGAGATACAAATTCCATAAGCAAGAGTCAAGCTCTTTTTCAGCCTCTATCTCGGGCTTCATACGAGCTATAAAAGGTTCTTCAACTGAGTCAACTCTTTGTTAGCCTCCTCTTAGGCTTTGTATAATGATATCCCCCACTGGGTCGAACCCTTTTAGCCTCTCTCTCGGGCTTTGTACGAGACACATATTAGCCTCCTCTTAGGCTTTGTATAATGATTTTCCCCAGCGGAAATTAGCCTCCTCTTAGGCTTTATATAAGATAACCACTGGTTGATCCAATTAACTTTTTAGCATCAAACCTGTGCCTCGTTCACAGTACTCAAACATCAACAACTCCTTCCCTTTCATCTAATTGCTGTAAGCGGCAAGCCTCTTGATCATCTACATCCATGCCACTGTCCTTCTTTTAGCATGAGGAATTCCTAAGGAAAGATGGCGTTGCTCTATACACAGAGTTAAAGTCTTCTCCTTCAGGTTAAAACCCCTTCTTCAGAAATTATGGCATTGCTAGGATCCGCGTATCCCAGTTAAAGTAATTCTCCCTCTTCCCTCTTTAGAGACGACAAATTCTCTCTAAAGTCGAGACCTTTCAGCTTCACGTCTTGGGCTTTGAACAAGACACCAAAAACCATTTCCTCCCATAGAATAGGAGGAACTACGAACGCTCTGATTTCCCTGTTTCGGTAAACGGGAATACGTAGGCATAAGATCGAAAGAAAAGATCTTAGCGAGCACACTCAATAAAAAACCCAAATCCCATTTCGAAAGCAGTAATTCAAAAGCAATCAGTCCTAACATCCTACATATCTCATCAAACCAATAACCTAGGAAAATCCCCGAATCTTTGGAGCATCTGTAACCGAACAGACCGCTGTTCAAACTCAGTATGCAAGCAGGGTTAGTTGGAGACATCTATTTCCCTTCCTTCATCAGCTTTAATAGGATAAAAAATGAATCGAGTTGTAGTGGTAGCAACACCCAAAGAGCGGTTGTGCCTCGCAAGCACGTCCAAAAAATCGCTCGCTACAGAAAAGTGGCGACTCTGCTGGGGACAATCGTTTGTTGATCTGTTTTTCTCCTAGGTAGAAGCCTTCGTTGAGACGAGACCTTTTGACTCTATTAGGATCTTAGGTCAAAACCTTCGCTTATATAAAAACTACAGAGTGGTGACTCTGCCGGGGAGCCATTTCTGTCAGGAACTTAAGATTCTTAGCTTTTAAAGTCTAGGATGCTTAAGACAAATATATATACTGTTTTTCCTAATTGCTATACGTGTTTATTTTTCTGCTAATGGGAATGCGGGTGATGCCGTATGTGGAAAGATCGAGTATACACTTAAGATAAGTGATGGCGACGAGGTCGACCATCAACCTCGGTGGAGGCTGACCGACGTATCCCGTTCTCTCACCTAGACAATGGGCCGGTTGATCAGTCTGAGAAGCTGAGGAGCCAAACCCTTTCGTAGTGCGGAAGCTATCGGAAATAGCTGTTACGCGATACTACCCTCATTTGAGGCTGGTGATCTATTCTCGGTGAATAGCACTTACTCTAAGATTGCACACAACTCGCTGGCGATCCGCTTGTTGTCTGCCTTCCTGGGAGGAGCTAATGATAATGAGTACAGGTACAAAAATCACCTTAGTAAACCTTTGGGGATGGGTAGAGCCTTGACTTCATGACAACGACCCTCTGACCCCATGTTTTTTCTATGTTTTTGTGTGCTGCATTCATGTATTCATCTAAAAAACATTAAAACATTCAAAAAACTTTCTCTTCTAGTCTCTCTGTTTTTCAAAATAAACTAAGACTGTGATTGCAAATATCAGAGAAAAGGATTGCACCGATGGATTTCAGTAGAAGGAGAATTCACCAGTATACCTTCAAGGTTCCAAAGCTTGAGAATTTGAGAAGGTTAGCAAGGATGATCACTAACCCAGAGGCTTTTAGAGCCAAGCACGGTGGTTTGCTACCACTGTTAAGAGTCCATGTGATTGGGGGAATCATGGACGCACTCGTTCAGTTCTACGATCAAGTTTATCACTGCTTTACATTCCTGGATTACCAGCTAGCACCAACGCTGGAGGAGTATTCTCATCTGATTGATCTACATATCACTGATAGAGCTCTATTTTCTGGACTGGAAGAAATTCCAAAGAATCAGACCATTGCAAGAGCAATTTATTTGGACGAGTCTGAGGTCAGGACTCACCTGACTATCAAGGGTGGCATCCAAGGTTTGCCAGCCCAGTTCTTAACAAAGAAAGCTCTGTACTTCGCTAGTATAGGGAACGGGACTGCTTTTGAAAGCATCTTTGTCTTGCTCACCTACGGGTTAGTTTTGTTTCCCAACATCAATAACTTCGTCGATATCAACGCTATTAAGGTTTTTCTCATTGGAAACCCCGTGCCGACTTTACTCGCAGATGCGTATCATTCTATACACTTAGGAAATTTGTACAGCGGAGGGGAGATCACATGCTGTGTACCTTTACTCTACAAATGGTTTATCTCTCATTTGCCTAAATCTGCTGCTTTTTGGGATTGCAAGAATGCCCTGCGCTGGTCGCAGAAGATCATGTCTCTTACCAACTCTGATATAGATTGGTGCATTAAGATTTATGATGAGATCAGAATCAATGATCGTTGTGGAAACTTCCCCAACGTACCCCTCATAGGAATTAAAGGGGGAATCAACTACCATCCTGTATTGGTTCTTCGTCAATTTGGATACCCGATGAGGCTCGTTCCGCATAACGCTCATCTGGAAGGTCTTTTCTTCAAGGAAGGAGAGAACGACAGGGCACTGAAGATGGAAATCGTGCATGCGTGGAAACACGTTCATAAAAAAGGACGAGAGTCTCTAGGAAAACCGGACTGTGTCTCGGTGGAGCCTTATCTCCATTGGGTACAAACTAGAGCTCTCAAGCTAAAGATGCCTTATCCTCGTGACAGAATTCTTCCGCCGAGGGAATCTGTCATGTATTTCATGACAGAAACTGAAAAGCTTCAGGTTACTCTCAACAAAGTTCAAAAGGAAAGAAGGTCTTGGAAGAACAAGTACCGCACCCTCAACATAGAGTGTATCCAAATACAGCAACTACTGAGAGAAAAAGATGCTCTGATTGAAATTTTAGAGCAACATGCTGTACAGAATCAAGACGACCAAAGGAATTTGCTCGCTCCTTTCACCTGGCAAAGGAATGACAACCCGACAACGGCCCAAGTGCCCCGGTCAAACAAGAGGAAGTACCAGGACCCATTAGTTTAGGTTTCTGTTTCCGTACCTTGTAATCTACTGTATTTCCATTTCTGTAATCCTTTGAATTCAATAAAAAGGGGTTTTCCCACCGTTTGATATTTGCAATCTAATTGTCGAAGTTTATTTTGATTAAATCAACAAACAATTAATATAATCATTACATTTTATCATTCTCACATCGCGTATTCTCCTTACCTACGAATCTTACGTTTGTGTCTCGATTCTAGAGTCAAACTGTCTCATTCGTATAATACTCCGGCCAGTCGTCAGAAAAAGATGGATGATCTTGAGGAAGAGAACAGAGAGTTGAGAGAAGAGCTCGACGCTCTGAGAGAGGATATGAGAAAGCTTCGTAACGACATGCAAGCCGTGGCAGAAGCTCAGCTGCAAAGGACTGTGATCTCGGAGATCACCTCAGCGCCCATAGTGGATAAGTTCGATCCTAGGTATCAGATGCCGAAAGATCGTCCCTGGGGCATGCATGTTAACTATATCCCGGAAGGATATGTTCCGCCGATCGTTGAAGATCAGGGAACTTCTGCAGGAGCCGCTGGTCCTGAAGGTTACAAACTTCGGGAAAGCGAAGATGCCAGAGGCATATTAAAGACCCCTGAAGGTTACAAACTTCGGGAGACGCCAAGATTCAACGCCGTAGTTACGGTACCACCCCCTGTGGTGCACGCTGTCCCGGAAGGACAGATTCCACAGATACCTTCTGGCAAGAAGGAGACTATGTTTGACCGAATGGATGAATTCCAGGAACAGTTCTTGGAAATGTAGAGGGAACTGCAAGCCATTCGCGGTCAGGATCTTTTTGGAAAGGACGCCGCAGACCTTTGTCTGGTCCCCAATGTGAAAGTTCCGCACAAATTCCAAGTGCCTGACTTTGAAAAATACAAGGGTAACTCTTGCCCTCAGAGTCATTTGACAATGTACGCTCGACGAATGTCAGCTCAGACGGAAAATCAGGACCTGCTGATTCATTACTTTCAGGATAGTTTAACCGGTGCTGCCTTAAAATGGTACATGGGTTTAAACCGTGCCACAATCAGCACATTCAGAGATCTTGGCACCGCCTTCGTCCAACAATACAAATACAATTTGGACATGGCCCCAGACAGAGATCAACTCAGATCAATGTCACAAAAGGATAAGGAAACTTTTAAGGAATACGCTCAGAGATGGCGTGAAATTGCCGCTCAAATTTGTCCACCTCTTGAGGAAAAAGAGATGACAAAGATCTTCTTAAAAACCTTAAGCTCATTTTACTACGGCCGAATGGTCGCCAGTGCACCCAGTGATTTCACCGAGATGGTCGGTATGGGCGTACGTCGTGAGGAAGCCGTCCGAGAAGGAAGTTTGATAAAGGACACTGGATCGACGAGTGGTACTAAAAAATACGGTAGTGCTCTCCCTAAGAAAAAAGAGCAAGATATTGGGAATATCTCTCTCGGAAAACAAAGGCGTCGTTATCAACCAGTAGCAGCGGTAACTCCTGCTATCGGCCCCGCGCCTGTTCCTACGTATCAACCTCAGGTTGCGCAGAGCCAACCTAATCAGCAAAGGACTCAACAGCCTCTTCAGCAGGCTCGTCCTCAGTACAATAACAACCGTACAACACGATCATCAGGGTTTGATCTTATACCCATGTTGTACGCAGAACTATTTCCGTTACTACTGGCTAAGGGGCACATTCAGACTAAGTCTCCTCTTACAGTATCGGAAAATCCGCCTTTTTGGTTTAAAGCGGACCAGACATGCCCTTATCATCAAGGAGGATCGGGGCATAACATAGAGAACTGCCTCAATTTCAAATCTGACGTGCAAAAGCTTGTTAGGAGCGGGCTCTTATCTTTCAAAGATACGAATCCTAATGTTCTCACGAACCCACTGCCTCAACACGAGAAGGCTGCAGTCAATCTGATTGAGAAAGAGACTAACAACGTCTATCAAATTCACGATGTACTCTTATTGAGGACCAATCTGGTCAAGATGCATTGTAGACAGAGTAGATATGGCCATGTGCCACCTCATAATTATCATCAGTGTGATATCTGCTCTAAAGACAACCAGGGATGTTCTGTAGTGCAAGCAACTCTGCAGGAACAAATGGATCTCGGATGGATCCAAGAGCACAGAGTTCGTGGAGTTAACATGGTCTACATGAATTCCAACATCATTCAGAGCCACGATATCCGTGCAATGAATGTCAACTTGGTGGCGATGCACTTAAGGCAAAGCCAGTATCATAATCTGCCACAGCATGATTACAGTTCCTGTCTGACTTGCTCGGTAAACAAACAGGGATGCTCTTTCATACAAGAGGCCCTCCAGCGTCAGATGGATCTTGGATGGATCCAAGACTACCATGATAGGAATCCCTATCAAATCAACATGGTTCAGGTCTTCGATATTCGTGTGATGAATACCGACCTGGTAGAGTTACATGTTGAGCAGGTCCGCCTCGGATTCCTGGTCTCACATAACTATCAAGGCTATAAAGTGGGTTACGAAAACTATCGAGGTTATACCCTTGTCCAGGAGGCACTTCAGCACTTGTTAAATCACTGGTGGATGCCCATCTATATGGATGAAGATACTCAGCAGATTAGTATCAGTAACAGAAATCCCACTCGGCGTCAAAGTCAGGATGTCCGATTAGTGGAAGCTAACCTAGTGAGCTTACATTGTATTCAAAGTGGGCGTGGCCAGGTGCCCCCACACAACTATGACAGTTGTAACATCTGTTCAGAAAGTAACCAAGGGTGTTACCTTGTGAGAACAGCTCTTCAGGGTCAAGTGGATCGCGGAGAAATTCGTCCATATCCAGGTTCTGGACTTATCAATTGGTCGCCGAACTACCTTGCTGAGCAAGTTGAGGATGTCCTCACGATCTCTGGTCACCACAGGACCAGGGATGTTTTTGCCATTATTCCTCTACTTGATGAATCTAGAGTTCCCAACCGGGAACGGATCGAGGTTACTTATGATGGTCAGAAAAACCAGAAGGTTCCCATAGTCATTTATCTGCCGGGACCACTACCGTATGAATCAGCTAAGGCTATCCCTTACAAATACGGTGCAACAACAATTGAAAATGGAAAGGAAATTCCATTACCCTCCGTCGTGAATATTGCAGACATCAGTCGTGTAACACGGAGCGGTCGAATCTTCAACCGAGGAGTTGGAGAGTCCAGCAAAGAAAAGGAACTTCAGACAGAAATTCCTGATCCACCAGTCGGTCAATCCAATAATCCCGACCTGTCGAAAGACAAAGATGAGATTCTAAAGCTAATCCAAAGGAGTGAATTCAACATTGTTGATCAGCTGTTGCAAACTCCTTCAAAGATCTCAGTATTATCACTGTTACTCAGTTCGGAAGCGCACAGGGAGGCTCTACAGAAAGTCTTAGAGCAGGCCTTTGTGGAACAGGATGTAACAATCAGACAGTTCGATAGTATTGTCTCTAACATCACTTCCTGCAATAATTTGGGATTTAGTGATGAAGAATTACCTGAAGAGGGTCGCCGTCATAACATGGCGCTCAATATCACAGTTAACTGCCAGGACGATGCTTTAGCCAGCGTACTGGTAGACACAGGGTCAGCCCTGAATGTTATGCCGAAGTCCACTTTGATGCAATTATCATTCAAATGCCCTCCGATGAGAATCAGCGAGTCGTCGTTAAAGCGTTCGACGGATCCAGAAAAGCAGTTATCGGCAAAGTTGATCTTCCCATAACTATCGGTCCTCATACTTTTCAAGTTACTTTCCAGGTCATGGACATCCGGGCAACGTACAGTTGTTTATTAGGAAGACCTTGGATACATCAGGCTGGAGCGGTTACTTCAACCCTCCACCAAAAGCTAAAGTTCATTCAGAACGATCAACTTGTCACAGTCTGTGGGGAACAGGCTTTGCTCGTGAGCAACTTGTCATCATCTGCTGGTATAGAACCTGAAGAGGTTATTGGAACGCAGTTCCAAGCACTGTCAGTGAGCAAGAACAATCAATCCGAAGGAGGGACGTCGATTTCCTCATACAAGGATGCTATCAAAGCGGTCGAGAGTACCGATACAATCGGATGGGGACAGCTTGTTATTCCTATTGATAATAAAACAAAGAAGGGTCTTGGTTTTTCTGCAACCTGTACCCAGACAGCTGTCGGCGATGAAAGTCTTCATCCCATTCAGAACTTCTTCCATAGTGGAGGCTTCCTCCAACCAGTGACTCAAGTAGTCCATGCTATCAATGAAGAGAATCCCTTTGACCTGGATGAGGAATGGAAATCCTATCTTAACGAGGATGGTTATGTGTCGCAGGACGAAACGCAAATGCCATTTTGCTATCCCGCACAGAGTCTGAAATTTATACCCAGATCAGACGTCGAATTGATCTATGGAGATTGTGATCCGGAAGGATGTCGTGCTCTGCCAAATTCATTAGAGGAAGACACTCTGATGAAAGACAACTTTGATTCTAACTACTTTGGCCCAATGGATGGTCTGCCAATGTGGCAACCTTATCCAGGAAACTTGGGGCAAGAGAGTCAGCCGAACAACGAAAATCAGCTGACTGTCATTGAACAGAATACCTGTGTCCCCACCATGTCATGGGATCAACACTCAGGTCATTCCGAAACTACTCAACATAACGATGAATTCTCAACGTTTGCAGGACTTGAATTCATCAACTACGCTTTTCCTAAGGTCAACGTCATCGAGAGGGATGACTCATCCAGTTCCAAAGAAGTTTGGGACACTCTGGGAGAACCAAGTGGAAAATACGACTTCATGGTCAAGTACACCGCTCCTGCAAGCTCTCGTATCAGGCTCGAAGATATCCAGCCAACTGGATGGGGAGATGCAACTGAGAGTACAAATGCTTTGCAAAATGCAACTGAAGAATCCTCCTACGACATTTCTGCCTGGGAGACAGATTCCAATGATCCTGCTCCACCAGAAATCAGCGTCATTTCTGAAGACAAATCAAGGAAGGTGCCAAACTTTGTGATTCACCGAGGAGTTCGCCGCCAGTGGGTTGTGTCGATGTTCCGAAGGTCGTTCACCAGCCAAAGTAATTGCCATCTTTAAGCCTTTCACCCTGCCCAGGTGAAACGGATGTTTTGATAGGGCTCGCTTTCTGTAAATTTCCCTCTTCGCTTTTCCCGAAGCGACAGAGTTTTGTTTTATAGGGTTGTAGTTTCAAGATGCGACTTGTGTATTAATAAAATAACGTCGTTCTGTAATTTCCGCATTAATTGTTGTTTTCTCTTTTTGCTTTTCTCAGAAAATGGTAATCCTAAAAAACATTCGATAATAAAAACAAGCAGTAAAATAAATACACTGCACACACTCGCATTTTCTCTATCTCTTCTAAACACGAATCATCACGTCATGCAGATTGCTTGTTTTACACCCCGTTGAAACATACGATCCGATGCCTTCTCCCGACTTTGAGTTCCCGGTATTTGGGGTCGAAGAAGAAGTTGACAACGAAATTCCAGAAGAGATCTCCCGATTACTCAGACAAGAGGAAAGGTCCATTGAACCTCACAAAGAGCCGTTGGAAACGGTAAACTTGGGTTCAGAAAAAGAGAGAAAAGAAATCAGGATTGGAGCACTGCTCAGTCCAACTGCCAGAGAGGGTATGATAAAGCTTCTCAAAGAATTTCCAGATGTGTTTGCTTGGTCCTATCAGGACATGCCTGGGTTGGATACCAGCATCGTGGAACATCGCTTACCATTGAGATCGGAATGTCCGCCAGTAAAGCAAAGGTTGAGACGCACTCACCCGGACATGGCCATCAAAATCAAAGACGAGGTACAGAAACAGATCGACGCGGGTTTCCTCGCTACATCTGAATATCCTCAATGGTTAGCCAACATCGTACCCGTTCCTAAAAAGGACGGAAAGGTCAGAATGTGTGTCGATTACAGAGATCTGAATAAGGCTAGTCCATAGGACGACTTTCCTTTACCACATATTGACATGCTGGTAGACAGCACAGCAAAGTTCAAAGTTTTCTCCTTCATGGATGGATTCTCGGGCTATAACCAGATCAAAATGGCGCCGAAAGACATGGAGAAAACTTCGTTCATTGCCCCGTGGGGTACCTTTTGTTACAAGGTAATGCCGTTCGGTTTGAAAAATGTCGGGGCAACCTATCAAAGGGCCATGACCACTCTGTTTCATGACATGATACACAAAGAAATCAAGGTATATGTCGATGATTTGATTGCAAAATCAAAAACAGAGGATGAGCACGTTGAACATCTGTCAAAATTGTTCGAACGTCTAAGAAAATTCAAGCTCCGCTTGAATCCCAACAAGTGCACCTTCGGTGTCCGTTCGGGGAAACTACTAGGGTTCATCGTCGGCCAGAAAGGAATTGAAGTTGATCCTGACAAGGTCAAGGCCATTCAAGAAATGCCTTCTCCGAAAACTGAAAAACAAGTCAGAGGATTCCTGGGACGTTTAAACTACATCTCCATATTCATATTCCTTATGACCGCCACGTGTGCGCCGATTTTCAAGTTACTGAAAAAGAACCAGGATTGCGTTTGGTCAGAAGACTGCCAAACTGCCTTCGACAGTATTAAGGAGTATCTGTTGAATCCGTCGATTCTATCTCCACCAGTGGAAGGAAGACCACTGATCATTTACCTCACAGTCCTTGAGGACTCAATGGGATGTGTACTTGGCCAGCAAGACGAAACCAAAAGGAAAGAGTCTGCCATTTACTATCTGAGCAAGAAGTTTACCGACTGTGAAACTCGTTACACGATGCTTGAGAAAACTTGTTGCGCTTTGGCTTGGGCAGCCAAACGTCTTCGCCAGTACATGATTCATCATACTACTTGGTTGGTCTCCGAGATGGATCCAATAAAGTACGTCTTCGAAAAACCTGCTCTCACGGGAAGGATTGCCCGTTGGCAGATGCTACTATCAGAATATGACATAGAGTACCACGCTCAGAAAGTCGTTAAGGGAAGTATTTTAGCCGATCATTTGGCTCATCAACCGATTGACGATCAGGAATCAATCGGGTTTGACTTCCCAGACGAAGATGTCATGTATCTCAAAATGAAAGACTGCGATGAACCGTTACCCAGTGAAGGGCCAGAACCAGGTTCCCAGTGGGGACTTATCTTTGACGGAGCAGTCAATCATTACGGAAATGGAATTGGGGCAATCATTGTTACCCCTCAGGGTACCCACATTCCTTTCACTGCCAGACTTACGTTCAAATGTACGAACAACGAGGCCGAATACGAAGCTTGTATTTTGGGTCTCGAAGAAGCGATTGATTTAAGGATCAAAAACTTGGACCTATACGGTGATTCAGCCTTGGTTATCAATCAGATAACAGGAGATTGGAACACATACCAATCAGGATTGATTCATTACAAAGACTATGCAAGAAGGTTGTTACCCTTCTTCAACAGAGTTGAGTTTCATCACATTCCTCGTGGTGAGAATCACATGGCTGATGCTTTAGCCACTCTCTCTTCCATGATTAGCGTAGGTCGATGGAATGACCTACCTAAGATTGACGTTATGCGCCTTGAACGGCCCGCTTACATCTTCGTGATTGAAGCAGTCATAGACGACAGACCTTGGTATCACGATATCAAATGCTTCCTTCAGAAACAAGAGTACCCACCTGGGGCACTCAGAAAAGACAGAAAAACCCTCAGAAGGCTAGCTGGAAGTTTCTTCCTGAGCGGTGACACTCTTTATAAGAGGAACTTTGACTTGGTCTTACTCCGATGTGTGGACAGACCAGAAGCAGACGTGCTTATGAAAGAAATTCATGAAGGATCCTTTGGCACTCATGCCAACGGACACACAATGGCGAGAAAAATTCTCAGAGCCGGGTACTATTGGTTGACAATGGAATCCGACTGCTACAAGTACATGAGGAGGTGTCACAAGTGTCAGATATACTCCGACAAAATTCATGTATCGCCATCGCATCTCAAAGTTCTTTCTTCCCCATGGCCTTTTTCCATATGGGGAATCGACATGATTGGCTTGATTGAACCTAAGGCTTCAAACGGACATCGGTTCATTCTGGTAGCCATTGACTATTTCACCAAGTGGGTCGAAGCAGCGTCGTACGCTAATGTTACCCGACAAGTGGTGGTCCGATTTATCAAAAACAATATCATCTGCCGTTATGGTGTTCCAAGCCAGATCATTGCAGATAATGGATCTAACTTAAACAATAAGATGATGAAAGAGTTGTGCGCAGAGTTCAAGATTGAACACCATAACCCATCTCCCTACCGACCCAAGATGAACGGGGCGGTAGAAGCGGCTAACAAGAACATTAAGAAGATCGTTCAAAAGATGGTTGTAACCTACAAAGATTGGCACGAGATGCTACCCTTTGCTCTGCACGGTTATCATACATCTGTCCGCACTTCAACAGGGGCTACCCCTTTCTCTCTAGTGTATGGCATGGAAGCAGTGCTCCCTATAGAAATAGAGATCCCGTCAATCCGAGTATTGATGGAAGCTAAGCTCACCGAAGCTGAGTGGTGTCAAAGTCGACACGACGAGTTGAACCTGATCGAAGAGAAACGGATAACGGCACTATGCCACGGTCAGTTGTATCAACAAAGAATGAAGAGGGCGTTTGACAAAAAGGTCCGACCTCGTGTCTTCAGAAAAGGAGACCTCGTGCTCAAGAAGATACAATCATTTCTCTCTGATTCGCGAGGCAAATGGACTCCGAATTATGATGGCCCCTATGTGGTCACGAAAGCTTTCTCAGGCGGCGCCTTGAGACTTGCAACCATGGACGGAGAGGAATTTGCCTACCCCACGAATGTTGATGTAGTCAAGAAATACTTCGCCTAAAAAAAAAGAAAAAACGTCTCGGTGGATTGAAAACCCGAAAGGGCGGTCCAGGCAAAAGTTAGAGACATGAAAAAAATCATCCCGGTGGATTGGAAATATCATAGTACAATCCAGGCAAAATTAGGGATAATGGCAAGTAACTATGTTCAACAGAGGCAAGTCCCTTAGCAGCAGTTACATCACCCATCAGAGGAAATCTCCAGTCAACGGTCATCTTCGACGGAAGCTCAGGATGCCCAGAACTCAAAGTTGGTAGAAGGATAGTGGTCATTATGTTTCAACGTAGCCCTTTTCCCTGTAAATTACCATTTTCTAACTTTGTATATACTCTTTGGAATCACGCGTTTGGCTGATTTCCATCTTATCAATAAATTTTGAGCCCTTGTGCTTTTGTTTGTAATTCTTATTTGTTTTAGCTTTACAGAACGACGTTGTTTAACTTAATCAGCGATTCTTGAAATGAAACAAAATGAATTTACTTGTTAAAACTTTTTCTGCTTTTAAATTAAAGATGGCATTTCTTTTGACTGTTGAACATCAGAAGAACAACGGTCGCTTCTCCAGAAGTAAGCGAACTTCGAAGTGCAGAATCAAAGTACTCCTTCTAGGCCAGTGCGCCTGAACAAAGGATCAACTGTATCAGATGCGGTTTTCCCGTCTGATACCCTCGGCCGAGTTCTCATCTCCTAAGCCCGATCAACATAGCTCCCAACAGGGACTATCTCTCCTAAGCAAGGTGGAATTGCTATTTTGAACCAACGGTACTGCTTCGCCCCGCGATGGCCGAGTATTCAGTCGTGTTCCTCTATTAGTCTGTATGTTGCGTCTGTTTTGTCAGCATAAGCATACATACAGTGTTTCTCCGAAAAACCGCTGATGAAAAGGTCATCAGCACCTCAAAATTGGATCCCATCATATGGCGTTTCTCTGGGAAGATCCCGAGAAAAGTATGATGTATATCCCCAAGCAGAAGCAGTCTCTCAAGAGACTCGCTTTCCCCAGTAGAATCGACAAATGGCGTCTCCAACAGAGAAGTTTGTGCAACTTCACAACTCAGACGTTGGGTTCCCCAGCAAGTCTGACATCAAAAGTTTTTCCGTCAAATGGTATCTCTCCAGGAAAATTCGGCGAGAAGTTTGAGGAAAACCGCTACGAATAGCGTTCCTTGTCAATAAAGTTTATTGACAAAAGAAACTGAGACCAGTTCCTTGGTATGAAACCAGGATCGAGGGGAAGTTTATTCAGAAACTTAGACCAGTTCCTTGGTAGGAAACCAGGATCGAGGGGAAGTTTGAATCAGAAACTAAGACCAGTTCCTTGGTTGGAAGCCAGGATCGAGGGGAAGTTTACCTTTTCTAAGTATCAGTGCTTAGCAAAAGAAGATGAATGCGCAAGCTTCCGTTCATAGCCATCAAAATTTCGGATATTCCTATATTTAATCCTCTTGCACCCCGAATGCTCGAATACTTTCGTCATTCACACCTTCGGGTCCAAGAAGATTAAATAGGGGCATCTGTCATACCCCAAATTTTGACCACTAAAAGTTTCCCATCATTGTGCAAATCATCATCACAATATGGATGAATCATCATGCCTCATCAATCTCCTCAAGGAATTGTTGAGCATTGACTGCAATCATGATTAGGGTTTCAAGCCCTCTCTGAGCCTTAGACAAAAGATCAATCAAGGAATGACTTGATCTTCAACTTGTCTAACCTCTCAAACATCCACAATGGATCAAAAGGACTCCCACTTCAAGGATTAAGCACAATACTGCTCCCTTCTAGGTGGATCAAGCCTCCAGATCGACTGTGTCACCAAATTAGGGTTTTGATCGCCCAGGGCCTCCAGATGGAAAATTTCATCTGGGCACAAGCCAATGATCCAAAACATAACCTAATATACTTCATGGGACCTCATGAACCCAATCATCAAGCCAATTTTGCCTCAGGGGATGCATACATTAAAAATCAGGAATTAGGGTTTCTTGACCTAATTCACCCCTAAGTTGACTTTTGGGACAAATCATGAGCCAAGACCTCAAGACATGATTTGAGGGTCTTTGATATACTACATTGATCCATTTGTCATAATGGATTGATCCAGCAAGCTTGAGCAACAAGTCTCAATTTCATCTGCACCACAATTAGGGTTTCGCGAGAAAAGTCAACTGTAACTTTGACTTTTGACTTGGACATGCTCCCAAGCCCTAATACATGAATGAATATACCCTATGACACCCATGGAACATGTCCATCAAGTTTGATTTAGGTCAAGGACATGATTTCCTGAAGAATTGCACAGTTTGGAATTCATCTGATAAAAAGTCAACTGTGCACAAAAAGTCAACTTTGACTTTTTGAGATTTTTCACCAAAATGGATTTTTAACCCTAAAATGATGTTAATGTATGATTTGAATCATCATTCATCAAGAAAAATCAAGAAAAGTGAGATAACTTGTAAAAGGGGTAACCATAAAAACTTAGAAAAATTCTAAGTTAAAAAATAAAGTGGCTAGGGTACCAACTTTGGAGGACCATAACTCCTAAACCACAAGGCCAATTTTTTCCATCCAAAGCTTGATTTGTAGACCTCATTATCATCTACAAAAGCTTCAACTACAAGTCATTCCAATTCATTAAGGATTTTGAGTTATGGAGTGATCAAAGTGGCTGAAAAGTGAAAATGTCACTTTTTCCAACACTTAGTGAAATTTTCACTAAGTCAAAATTTTCCTTCACTTTTTGCCAAATGTAGGGGGATTTTTCACTTGGAATCAAAAGAGATCAAAACCAAACTTGTTCAAACAGTTGTTGTATCATGTTAGGGCTTTCCAAAATGGCCAAGAACATTGCCAAATTCCACCTACATCATGAGATACAACATTGGCAAGTTGCCTTGCTGAAATCTGTCAAAGCAAGACAGAATTTGCATTTTGGCTCGATTTGCCAAAATCAGCCAATTTTAATAGTTCCTATCCACTTAGACACCTCTGAGGATTGAATCCAAAGGGGACAATCACTGAGCCAAGCCTCCAAGGTCCAAGGAACAAGGAATAGCATGTTGAACCTAGAGTTGCCAAAATAGGGACAAGACTCCAAATTTGGAATTAAGCATTCAATGGAACCATCAAGGTGGCATGGACTGAGCCATTCTCATCTGAAATCAGTCAAGACTTATCCAAGACCAAGGGAACCACAGCTCTGAGCCCTAACCTCTAGTCAATGGCTAGAGGAGACTTGCATTTTTATTGGCCAACATTGAGGAAACACCTGCTGCAGTTGCCATTCACTGTGGATCCCAAAACAAACTTGCTCTACTATAAATAGAGCTCAATTGTGTTCAGTTTGAGTACACCAAAGCCATCAAACAGATGCTTTCCTCAAAATCTCTTCTTTCACTTCAATTTTTCCTTCAAAGGCAGGCCACTATCGGGTTTTGAGTTTGAGAGCAATTCCAATCAAACCAATCACTCACACACCTCACATACATCATATAGAAGTGATCCAAACACTCAAACAACATCTGGAACACAGATTTCACAAAATCACCAGCTGGTTGCTCAAGGTTTTAACCAAGTTGCAGCTGAGGTACCACAGAGTGATCCAGCCAATTTCAATCAAGTCCAAGCATTCAAACACACTCCATATGGTGTAGGGAAGCTGTTCAGATCATCACAACTCATCTGTAACACCTCCAACCCAGAATTTGATTTGCTCTTGCTGTCACGACTTGGAGGTAAGCACATACTTGGTCATCTCTCAATCTATGCATATTTCCTCGCACAATAATTTGGCCATATGTTCATAATCATGCATGGAATGTTTTCCCTCAATTAATTGCATTATTTGAATCGTGTATCAAAAATCCCAGCCTTCATGCAGAAATTAGGGTTCTTGAGGATTCTTCTTGATTTCTTGTTGTATGTTTAATTTAAATGAAATTAAAGTACATAGACATGATCGTGAGGTTGAAACGAGTTGATTGGTATGTGGATTACATGATATGATTAAGTATTCAGTGAGATTGGATAGAAAATGCAAATCTGAGAATCCCAGAACACGCGCGTGTTCTTCAGCTTGTTCTTGGCGCCATTTTTCCAAATTTGAATATTTGAATTTTGTGATTTTGTTTAATTGATTCAAAAATTAATTTCTCTCTGAGTTTTAATGATTTTGAGTTGATACTTTTTTTGATAATTCACAAAAATGTTAAAATATTTTATTTTGCCAAAAAATCCCAAAAATATTATTTATTTCATATGATTGATATTTTTGCAAAGAATTAATATTTTAATTGTTTTTAACATTTGAAATATTATTTCCACAATGATTTTGCAACTTTTAATGCTTTCTATTTATTTTGTAGGTCAATACTTAATTTTTAAAGCATTAATCCAAGATCACAATTTGTTTCCCATGTGTTAAACAATTTTTGATCAATTTAATTGAATTTTTATTCAATTAAATACATTTTTGGAAATAAATTAGGGTTTTGGATTAATTCAACCCTCATAAATCATTTTCAAAAACACTTTGGGCCTCTATTAGAGTGTAAGACCCAATCCTTTTTTGACCAAATCATTTTGGGCCTCACTTATTGTATAAGTCCCGATACCGTCAAAAAACAAACGGCGCGATCGTCGTCTTTTTCAAAAATCATCTGGGCCTCTCCTTGAGCTATAAGACCCATTCAAAACATTTTGGGCCTCTCCTTGAGCTATAAGACCCATTCAAAACACTTTGGGCCTCTATCAGAGTGTAAGACCCAACCCCCTTTTAACCAAAACATTTTGGGCCTCACTTATTGTATAAGTCCCTCTGCGTTAAAAGAAAACCTCGGCGCGATCGCCATTTTAAACGAAAAGTCATCTGGGCCTACCCTCGTGTTATAAGCCCCACTCTTTTTCTTCAAAACTTTTGGGCCTCTTGAGAGAGTGTAAGACCCATCCCTTTGTACAGAAAACCTTTTTAGACCACAGTCACTTGTATAAGACCCTCTGTACAAATTCAACAGTGCAATCACTGGTAAAACCCTGGGCCTCTCCTTGAGCTGTAAGCCCCAAATCATTCTTTTTCAAAGCACTTTCTCCTTTGATTTTGAATATATTGTTGTTTTCAGTCTTTCTTTGTTGAACAACTAACCAACAGTATGGAAGCTCTACAACCGAGTAAGTGGTTATCGCTTTCATTTACTGCTTTCATATATATATAAACTGTATTGTGGGGCTGCTCACTGTAAGTCTCCTTTCATAAACTCATATCAACTGTGTAATAATAGTATAGATATTTTGAGTTTCCCCGGCAAATACGTCTAGAACTAGGTAAAGTCGTTCCGTTTATCCGTAGAAATAGACACCTAGATCCCCAATAGGAGCACCAGATACAGTCTTCTCTTCGGCTGTCCTCCTTAGGAATCATCAAGAAACTCTACTCCCCAAGATGAATGTATTCTCCGTGAATGGCATCTTTGAGTTTCTTCCAAATTCTCGAACGTTCCTGACTCGATCTATTCCTTGTGAATAGCTTGCCTCGAATGTCTCGGGGTTTGGGAACCCACTATGGTCATAATCTTGGACCTTAACTAAGGAACCCTCTTTAAAAGTTAAAAGTCGCTGGATAGTAAACCTCGCACGTTTACCAGTGGTTTTTATCTTTAAAAGAGTCATCTCTCCGAATGGAAAGGAGGTGATGGACCCACGGGCTTCTTAAAAGCATCGGCCTCCTCTTGGGCATCGTACAAGGACCCGTCGGCTTCTTAGAAGTATTCACAACCTCCTCTTAGGCTTCGTATAATGATCTCTTCCTCCGGGAATGATAGCCTTCTCTTGGGCTTCGTACAAGGACCGATAGGCTTCTTAAAAGTTTCCAGCCTCCTCTTGGGCTTCGTACAAATTGTCCCGACGACCTCCTAGAGGTATAGGAACAGAACTTAGTAATCTTCATAGAGCAGTCCTTTCCAGAGTCTACTACTGTTTCTCAAAGCATAGTACAAAAGATAAAACCCTAGACTTGGACAGTCTATTTTCCTTGAGTCTCCAAGACATTCTCAAGTGACCCTCCGTTAGATAGGAAGAAACCCGTAGACTCGGACAGTCTCAATACCCTTCGGATTTCCCCGTTTCCTTAAAAGACAGGGAACAACCCCGATCCTCAGATCAAACCCATGAGTACAGTGTTGCTCATATAAGAACTGATTTTCTCTTTAAAGATCAGTATACTGGACCTGTCACTTAACTAAAACAGTCACCAGCAGATAGCCTCCTCTTAGGCTTCGTATAATGATCCTTCTTATCCTCAGCATAAGATAGCCTTCTCTTGGGCTTTGTACAAATGATTCTCCCCAGCGGAGCAAACCTTTTCAGCCTCCATCTCAGGCTTTATACGAGATACAACAAAAAACACTCTCTTGTAGAAAATAAAAGATTCCCCTGTAGAGTCAAAACCTTTTAGCCTCTCTCTCAGGCTTTGTATGAGACACAAAAAACTCCCTCGTTGAGTCAATCATCCTTTTGCCTCCATCTCGGGCCTCGTACGAGATACAAATTCCATAAGCAAGAGTCAAGCTCTTTTTCAGCCTCCATCTCGGGCTTCATACGAGCTATAAAAGATTCTTCAACTGAGTCAACTCTTTGTTAGCCTCCTCTTAGGCTTTGTATAATGATATCCCCCACTGGGTCGAACCCTTTTAGCCTCTCTCTCGGGCTTTGTACGAGACACATATTAGCCTCCTCTTAGGCTTTGTATAATGATTTTCCCCAGCGGAAATTAGCCTTCTCTTAGGCTTTATATAAGATAACCACTGGTTGATCCAATTAACCTTTTAGCATCAAACCTGTGCCTCGTTCACAGTACTTAAACATCAATAACTCCTTCCCTTTCATCTAATCGCTGTAAGCGGCAAGCCTCTGGATCATCTACTTCCATGCCACTGTCCTTCTTTTAGCATGAGGAATTCCTAAGGAAAGATGGCGTTGCTCTATACACAGAGTTAAAGTCTTCTCCTTCAGGTTAAAACCCCTTCTTCAGAAATTATGGCATTGCTAGGATCCGCGTATCCCAGTTAAAGTAATTCTCCCTCTTCCCTCTTTAGAGACGACAAATTCTCTCTAAAGTCGAGACCTTTCAGCTTCACATCTTGGGCTTTGAACAAGATACAAACAACCTTTCGCTTCACGTCTTGGGCTTTGAACAAGACACCAAAAACCATTTCCTCCCATAGAATAGGAGGAACTAAGAACGCTCCGATTTCCCTGTTTCGGTAAACGGGAATACGTAGGCATAAGATCGAAAGAAAAGATCTTAGCGAGCACACTCAATAAAAAACCCAAATCCCATTTCGAAAGCAGTAATTCAAAAGCAATCAGTCCTAACATCCTACATATCTCATCGAACCAATAACCTAGGAAAATCCCCGAATCTTTGGAGCATCTGTAACCGAACAGACCGCTGTTCAAACTCAGTATGCAAGCAGGGTTAGTTGGAGACATCTATTTCCCTTCCTTCATCAGCTTTAATAGGATAAAAAATGAATCGAGTTGTAGTGGTAGCAACACCCAAAGAGCGGTTGTGCCTCGCAAGCACGTCCAAAAAATCGCTCACTACACACTGGATAGGTGAAGTTATCAATAGTCACAAGCACATCTTCTGCTAGGTCGTATGATCGCTTGGTAGTGTGGTCGGCAAACTTCAGATTTGTTCCCGTTTCACTTATTTTTCCTATACCCAGCTTTTTGAAAATTGAGAGGGGCATGAGACTCACACTAGCACCCGAATCAATCAAGACTTTCTTAAAAGTTATGTCCTTTATGGTATAATGGAAAGATACAGAACCATCATCTTTCCGTTTGATTGGAATTCTCCTCCCTTATGATCCCCCACTGCTCTCCTCAATTATACTCTTTAGCTCCTCTCCACTAGGTTTCTTTTTCCTAATGACCTCCTTTATGAATTTCTTGTATAGAGGCATTTGTTCAAGTGCTTCAAAGAAGGGCATATTAATCTCCAATTTTTTAAACAATGAGCTGAATTTCTCAAATTCTTTTTCTTGTGTCTCCTTCTTTGTCACTCTTGAGGGGTACGGTAACTTGATCAAAGGTTTAACCGCTTCTTTTCTTTTCTCGTCGGTTGGCTTTATTGGTGGCCTGGCTTCTTCTGCCTCTCTCTGACTTTCTCGCGCTTCCAGATCCACCTCTATACACTGATACTCATTGGCTGCCCTTTCTTCTTCCACAAATTTCCAGCTTTTTGTGGTAACAATATTGACATTCTCATGATTCTTCCGATTGGGTATTGTGGCGCTTGGGATGGCGCCTGGTGCTTAAGAATTTGAAAATTGTTGAGCTGTCTAACTCATCTGAACTTCAAGATTTTTAATGGAAGCACCTGTATTCCTTAGATTGCTTCTTGTCTCTTCTTGAAATTGGAAGCTTTGAGCTGCCATCTTCTCAATGGCAACCTCCCATTGTGCTTTTTGGGGAGCTTGTTGTTGCTGTGGGTATTGTTGTTGATTCTGATTTTTCCAGGAGAAGTTAGGATGATTCTTCCACCCTGGATTATAAGTTTAAGCGTAGGGATTATTCTGCTTCAGGAATTTTATCTCTTCAATTTGTTGCGGAGTCGCAACACAATGTGCATTATAATGGGGTCCACTACAAATCTCACAACTCGTGGGTTGACCAGTTTGGACTTGTTCCACACTTTGAGTACCAAGATTCATCTTCTTAAGTCTTCTTTCTACCTCAGCTACAATCTAGTCTTCCATCTTTACCACTTGCTCAGTAAGCTTCAAATTAATCATTCTTTCTGGTTGGCTCACACTGCGATCATACAACTCTAAATGCTCGTTTATGGCTATGGCTTCAATGATCTTTTTGATACCACTGGCTGTTGTAAAATTAGATGAGCCACCGGCAGCTGTATCAATTAGTTGTTTAGTCTTCAACTGGAGGTCATTGACGAAGTTTTGCATCTGTCCGGTTGCCTCCATGTTATGAGTAGGACATGCAACCAACACCTCTTAAATCTCTTATATGCATCTCCGAGTGACTCTCCCTCCTTCTGCTTAAAATTTACTATATCATACCTTTTTCGAATGTACACCGAGGCGGGAAAGTACTCATTCAAAAATGTTGTCTCCATCTCTTGCCAAGTGGTGATACTCCCGGCAGGTAGGGAATAAAACTACTCTTCTGCATCATCTGACAAGGTAAAAGGGAACATGACCAGCTTTTTGGCTTCTTCAGAATGTTCCTCAATTTTTAGTGACGTGCTCATAGTTAGAAACCTTTGGAGGTGCTTATTGGCATCTTCACTAATTTTTCAAGAAAAAGGCCTTCTCTCGAGCTATCGGATGGTGGATGGATGCAACTGAAAGTGGTCAACATTAACCGGTTGATTTACGATGGTCAACCGGCCTGTTGGAGCATTTGCTCTTCCATAATCCCCCAGAAGTCTCTCTGCTAGAGGTGGATCGGCAGCCATGATAACAGTTTCTGGCTCTGTATCTGTGCCTGAATCAGTATGCTCAGAATGAACTGAAACTTCATCGTCTTTTTCTTGATCTGAAATTACCATTCCTGAAACTGACTCTGCCAGTCTTTCTTACTTGGCTTGACGGCGTCTAGTGTTCGATGATCTTTCGGGTTCTGTGTCAAAAGAAAATTCCACTGAGGGATTGTCTCGCATACACAGGTTAGACAGATAATAGTAATAAGCAAAAATTATACAAATAACGGAAAAATAAAGTTTTAGCTGCAGAGCAACAAAATTTTAATTGAATTAACACCACTTATAATTTGGCAGTCCCCGACAACGGCGCCAAAAACTTGATCGTTAAAATAGCAAGTGTACTATTTTTACGATGTAGTAATAATAGGGGTTATCCCCAGAATCGATCTCGAGGAGTGCGTGTGATTGTAAGTGCAGATGCTAATTCAGTTAAACAAAAATTCCTTAGGTTTTGATTGTTTAAAAATTATAACTACGAATAATAAAAAGAACAAAATTATAAACTTGACTTAAAACAGGTATGAGAAGCATACTAGACGAAGTGTATGAATTGCACTGCAAAAACTCTAAATCCTTATTCGATGAAACATTACTCTAAACAAACCTTACCAATTCTTAAGGTTATTTTTCCCTAATTCCTTAGCAGAAAAACCTTTGAGATTCTATCTTTACCCTAATTCCTTAGCGGTCAAGAAAAAATCGCAAGCATTATATTTGATCAAGAATAATTCGGTTATTACATGGTATCCCTATTCCTAGGCAATATCTACTGTAATATTATTATGCAAAAAAGTTAGGTTGGTTGGTCCGACCTAAACCCTAACCATAAATCAATTTCAATTTGTCTGATCGAAAAGCGTTAAAAACATTGCATAATAAAAGATTAAGGGAAAAAGTAATATTTCATAGAAAAATGAAAATTCAAGTCATTACAATGCAATTCAGGGACACCCCCTAGCATTGGGAGGTTTAGCTACTCATAATACCAAAAGAAATTACAAAATACTACCTCCGTCCCTAAATATAAGACCCCGTTGAGAAAAACACGGAAATTAAGAAATTTGGTTAGAATATTAAATATATTAACTACTTTGTATAATTTTACAAGTTTATCCTTAGGAGAGAGAAATAATTAATATGTATGTAGTTGTATTTATTACATAGTGCAAAAAAATATGTAATATAATTAGGGGTATATTTGGAAAAGAATAATTAATGCACTTTGAAAGTTGAAGAGGGCCTTATAAAAAGGGATAAGAAAAAAACTCAATAGGGTCTTATAATTACGGACGGAGGTAGTAGTTGATAGACATTACAAGATTAACGGATAAATTGGATCTTCAATTGCGGATGCTTATGAAAAATCTTCCTTCTCCCGATCACTTGATAACATTCAAACTCTCACATAAAATCTTTCGTAAAATCAAAAGTGTCCTCTCCTTCTCAGAAAGTGTCTAAAATACTCTCAGGTCCAATACATTAATGGGGAAATGCCCAAAATACCCTCATGGAACACAAAGGTAAAAAATCCAAGAAAATAAGAAGATTAAGCGTCCAAGCCAACAAAGGCCGTGTCAGCTGACACGGACGGCCGTGTTGGCTCCCTGTTATCCCAAAAAAATAATTTTTTTAGTACCAGACTTGCTGACACGGGCAGTGTCAGGTGACACAGGCACCCGTGTCAGCCCACTATTTTTCTTCATATTTTCGTTCTCTTGGCTTCTTCCTGACACGGCCCGTGTCAGGTGACACTGGTGGCTGTGTCAGACCACTATCTTCATTCCAATTTCATTCCGAATCTTGCGCTTTTTTTCGTTTTTTTCGCTCCGATTCCTCCTGAATGTTTATATGAACCTGAAAACACTAAAGAACACAACCAAGGCATAAAATGCGGTAAAAGAGATATAAAATAAATAAACAATAGCAAAATATTAACTAAAACAAATAGTGAAATAACGTATGGAAACCACTTATCAGCTTCATATAATGATTTCCCCAGTCAGCCTCAATCTTGGGCTTTGTACAAGACATATATAATACTCCTCAGTTGAGTCAGTCTTCTCCAGCTTTATCATCTTGGGCTTCAAACAAGATCCTCAAATAAAATCCTCCCAGTGGAGTCAGATTTTTTAGCTTCAGCCTTGGGCTTTAATCAAGGTACAAAATCCATCATCCCCACAGATGAGACCATGAGTCTTCTCTATAGGAGGACATTTCCTATATACATCACATATCAAAACAAACAATCAAAACCTTTTTCCTTATAATTGATGTAAGTGGCACACTTGTTGATTCAAAATCCAAGTTGGGGTCCCTCTTTTATCATGGCTAAAATTTTTCTTTCATCTAACTGCTATAAGTGGCAAGCCTTTGGATTCTTCACATCCATGTCAATGTCCTTCTCTTAGCATGCAAAGACTTATAAAGGAAATTATGGCATTGCTGGATTCCACACATCCTAGTTAAAGTAACTTCACTTATACCCAATTACTGAACAATTATGATGAATAAATGAGATGGCTCCCTTTAGAGATGACAAATTCTCTCTCAATCAAACTTCTTTAGCTTCAATCTTGGGCTTTAAACAAGACACAAATATCCTTTTAGCTTCAATCTTGGGCTATGAATAAGACACCAAACATTTTTCCTCCCATAGAATAGGAGGAACTACGATTGCTCTGATTTCCCAAAATCTATTTACGGGAATACGTAGGCATAAGATTGCGAAATCTTAGCGATCACACTAATAAAAAAATATTAGGTCAAGTACCTTCCCAAAAAAGATAGAAAATCCGAAAACAACAAAAACATTATCTCAACCCTCCCAAAGGAGAAACTTTCCCAATCAACAACAGATAAACTCAAGAAAGCATTATAAATAGTAGAAAATATATGCAAACGAAGGTTCCTATAGATTACTATAGATACTCTGTTAATAGCTTCCCCTTGTATAACCAAACCCCGATTCCAGATCTTTTCGCATTTGTTAAAGAACACATTTGCAAGCAGGGTTAGTTTAAGATATCTTCCCCTTCCTTTTAAGCTTCATAGGATAATACAGAAATCAGAAAGTAGCACCAAATGCGGTTGTGGTCGCGTCACAAAAACCGATGCTACAGAAAAATGAGCTTAATTAAAAAAATTTATCGAAGGATGTTAATATTCTTCAACATGATACGTTTTGAAGAGTTAATAGATCAATATAGATTTTTTAAAGTTAAATAATTATAATGAAAGTTAATATACGAAATCAATAATATATATATATATATATATATATATATATATATGTGTGTGTGTGTGTGTGTGTGTGTGTGTGTATATATATATATATATATATATATAATCTCTCAGATGTTAATATTCTTCAATGATACATTTTGAAGAGTTAATAGATCAAAATAGATTTTTTAAAGTTAAATAATTAAAATGAAAGTTTATATACGAAATAAATAATATATATATATATATATATGGCAGGGATGTATTAATGTTTTCTTCACTTGAGCGGTTTGATTTTGATTTAATGGTTATAAATTGAGTGATTGTGTGGAATTGGAGTGCATGATATATATTTTTATATTATTAAATATATTGTTTCTTTAGTGGTGGTGACTAGTCAATGAGTATGTGACCCCTTGTAGGTGACCCTGGTTGGAGTTTTGGAAGTTCATGAGCTAGATTTTGTGGATCAAATAGATAATCATGTTGTTGATTTGATGAAGACAATTTTGCTTTCTTATGCCACTTGTATAGTTTTTGTCATGTGTTCCTGAAGTGGAATAAGATGATTTTGATTTGTTTGCAGAATAGAAATAGTATGAGTGTAATAAAGTTATGATGTAAAAAAAATTGTGAAGAAATTTATAAGATATTTTGATTGCATGTGAAAATTAAAGTTGGTAAAATTTTCAAAAACATTTGTCTTTGTTTGATTGTGGAATCAGGAATGTTTTTCTTGAACAATAAGAGTTTTTAGACTCACTAGATTTATCTTTATAAGTAGAAAAGTTAGTGAGATTATGAAATAGAAATGACTTGTGACTTATCAATTATGGGGAATTTTCTATAACAAAAGTGGGACTCTACAAAGAGATATATGTTAGGATAGACTATTTATATTGACTATCTCTTCATATAAAAGAAATTAATCTAATTAATTTATCATTAAATCCTAAAATTGTGTAGTAAGTTCTTATATATATATATATATATATATATATATATATATATATATATATATATATATATATATATATAATCATTTAATATTAATTAATTAAAGTCTATTTAACATTAAATCTTAAAGTTTAACTTTTAATTTTAAATGAATGATAAGTTGGTTGCTTTGTTCTGCTTTATTTCCTTTAAATTTTAATCCATTATAATTTAAACAAACTAAAATGATTATGTGGTTGTTTTGTTCTCTTTGTTTCCTGCAATTTAAATTTATGTGTGAATTATGAGTTAATTTCATTTTAAAATATCTTAGAGAATTAGAGTTAAAACATTGAAACTTAGTGTGGAGGTGTGGAATAACAATATCAATAATAGTATGAAGTTGTTGGATTTATAAAATAGATGACCTATTTATCTAACACCTTCAAGTTTTGGGTTGAGATGTGGTGTCTCCCTCTCTTGTTGACCTGGAGCATTAGTCTTATTGGTGTTCCCGACTCTCCCGGACTCCTCAACAGTGGTATCAGAGCCGATGGTTCAATTAAGGGGCCGACTCCTTGTATCAAAAGTCTTACTGACAATGTGGTGGTCAGGCGGCATGTTTCATTGTAGTGCCTGCAACGAAAATAAAATTATATGTGGATGAAAAAGCTTCCGCTTGAGGAACATCAGAGTGGATGGACTCACACTTAAGGGAGAGATTGTTGTGTATAAGTGTGAGTTAGAAGTCCCACATTGCTTAGAAAAATAGACGTTGACCACTTTATAAGTGAGAGGACCTATACACCTATCACCTTAAGGTTTTGGGTGAATACGTGGTATCTCTCTCACTTGTGTGTTGCTCTTGACCTAATGTGGATGCTCCTCATGATGGCCTAACCATGGTATCAGAGCTCTTGGTTAAGGACTATTTTACTTGTTTGAATGATGAAGTTGAATACAAAGATGAAGATGGTATTGCTGAAAGGTTATAATTACCATTTATGGAATGACAAGATGAAATACTTACTATTTGTGAAGAAATTGCATTTACCGATTTTTAGTTTCGCAAAGCCAGATTCTGTGTCTGATGAAGAATGGGAGTTTGAACATCAACATGTATGTGATTGTATTCAACAACATGTATAAGATAATGTTTATGATCATATTGCTAATGAGACATATGTAAAAACTTTGTGGGAGAAGATAAAGTCTTTGTATGCCTCTAAATCAGGGAATAATAAATTATTCTTGTTGAATAACTTCATAAGTTTGAAGTATAAGGATGTGATTTCTATTTCATATCACTTAAGTGAATTTTAAGGGCTCCTTGATCAGATATCAGGAATGAGTATCAAATTTGATGATGAACTTTTGAGACTATTTCTATTTCTATCTTTACCAGAGTCTTGGGAGACATTTCGGGTTTCTATCACAAGTTCTGCTCCTAGAGGTGTTGTTTCTTTGGAAACTACTAAGGGTGGTATTAGTAATGAGGAGATAAGAAGGAAGGCACAAGGTTCTTCATCTCAATTCGAGGTACTTGTCACTGAAAATAGGGGAAAAGTCATAAAAAGAAACTAAAGGGTGGTAGAGAGAATAACATAAGCAAGTCCAAGTCGCGATACAAGAAATTTGGAGTGTCATTATTGTCACAAAATAAGACACGTACAAAATTGTTGGTATCAGTGGAAAAAAGATAACAAAGGCAAGAAAGGTAAGTCTAAACAAAGAGACCATGAAGATCATGATGATTATCATGTTACTACTGCTACTAGTGATGATCTTGTTATTCTCCGTGATCATGAGTCTGTTAATCTTGTATCAGACGAGAGCATGTGGATAGTTGATAGTGGTGCTACATTTCATGTTACACCAAGGAAGGATTTCTTCACATCTTATACTTCTGGTGATTTTGGAGTGTTGAAGATGGGTAATGATGGTGTATCTAAGGTAATTAGTGTTGGTGATGTTTGCTTGTAAACCAACATGGGAATGCAATTGTTGCTTAGAGGTGTCAAACATGCTCCAGATGTCTACTTTAATTTGATCTTTATGCATATGCTTGATGATTATGGTTATGACAATCACTTTGGTGCTGGAAAGTGGAAAATCGACAAAGGTAACTTGGTTGTGGCTAGAGGGGAAAAGTTTTCTAAACTGTATTGGACAAAAGCTTTGGTTGCTAGGAACAGTGTGAATGCTATCGACATGGAAGCATCTTTGTGGCACCGAAGACTTAGTTATATTAGTGAAAAGGGGCTGAATGTTTTGGCCAAAAAGGATGTTCGTCTTGGATTAAATAATGGAGATTTAGAGAAGTCTTCTCATTGCATGACTGGTGAACAGACTAGAGTATCTTTCAAGAGACATCCTCCCTCAAGGAAGTCAAAGTTGCTTCAATTGGTACATTCAGATGTTTCTGGTCCATTAAAGGTAAAATCCGTTAGTGGTGCACTTTTTTTTGTTACCTTTATGGATGACGGCTCTGGGAAACTATGGGTTTATGCCTTGAAGAAAAAAGACCAAGTGTTGGAAAATTTTAAAGAATTTCATGCTTTGGTTGAGAGACAAACATACGAGAATCTAAAATGTGTTTGTTTAGACAATGGTGGAGAGTATTGTGGACCATTTGATTCTTATTGCAAGTAGCATGGTATTGCACGTGAAAAAACTCCTCCTAAAACTCCTCAAATGAATGGTTTAGCTGAGAGGATGAATCGAACACTAATTGAGAAAGTAAGGCGTATGCTCTCTGAAGCTAAGTTGCCTAATCATTATTAGGGAGAGGCACTTCATACGACAGTGCATGTTATTAATCTCACTTCTATTGTTGCTTTGAACAGTGAAGTTCCAGACAAAATTTGGTTTGTAAAGAATGTCAAGTATGATCATTTGAGAGTCTTTGGTTGTAAGGTTTTTGTGCATATTCCAAAGGATGAAAGATCCAAGTTGGATGCAAAGTCAAAATAATGTATCTTCGTCGACTATGGGCAAGATGAGTTTAGTTACAGGTTGTATGATCCTGTAGGGAAGAAGCTTTCTCGAAGCCGCGGTGTGGTGTTTAAGGAAGTCCAAACTATTGAAGAAATTGATAAGGTAGAGAAGGCTACACCCAAAAAAGATATCAGTTTGTCTAATGTTGATCCAGTTTGGTTACCTAGTCATAATCTAGATTCTATTGGTGGTGATAATCACAATGGTGAGCCATATGATTATGTTGATTACCAACAACTTATAGACACTACTATAAAAAACACATGTAACTTCGGACGCGAAGTTGATTTAACTTCGGTTAAATAGGTGAGGTAACGAAGGGCGTCATGAAAAGCTGCTACTTTACCCCTCGGTTTTAGAATAACTAAGGGGTTAGTTGAAATGGTCATGGGTTCGATGCCCAACAATAGTTTTTTTTTTTTTCAAAACTAGCGTCATATACCTCTCAGTTTAATAGCAAAACAGAGTATATATTCTTTTTCTTTAAATGCTTATTATATTGTTTACACAGAATATTAATAAATTAATTTGTTTACAAACTACATTGCTTATATAGAATATTACATTGTTTACACAAAATATTAAAGTAAAAATGTTGAATCCGATTCATCGTCGTCGCTATCGGTGAAGAACGAATGTTGGATATCTTGGAGAAGAGAATATGTTGGGTATCCTTGTTTCATTGATCTTGAGGAAGATTAAATGTCTGATATAAAACAAAGAAGTTCAAATAAATAAAATAAATATTCAGTTATATGATTATTTAAAAACATAAACCTTGAACATAAATAATTTTCCGCTCTTGCAATCCATCATTGAGAAATTTTCCCAAATAAAATAAACGTCTTTTTAAGTTTAAAAATTTTCATGTCAAATGTTTCATTATCAATATTTAATATTCCAAATGCTTTTATAATAAGGGTTTTAGGTTTCACGCAGATCACTAATGACCAGTGTTTTGAGTGTTGATACTCATTAAATGACCGACAAAGATTTATTTAAGGACGATGTCATACCGTCATTTTCACCCTAGCATTCATAACATTTATTTAACATATCATCTCATTAGCATATCATTTGATCATTAGCCCCCAAGCATGGTTATTCATCATTTTTAGTTTCATAAGGGTCACCCATGTGTTTTCCACGTTGATACCATTATTCTTACTTGTTGCCTTTGTGATTAAGTCTTGCTATTCCTTAACATGTTCTCTAACTAATGTGCATCCAAAATACAAATATGTGGTATTCCTTTCGCATTCTTTGTGTTCATTTAGGTTTGAAAAGAGGGGACCAATTTGTTCAGGGCCAATTGGGAGTTCTAGTACTATTGTGGTTAAATGGCGGCTCATGCTCACATTGTTTCATAATCTTGCCAAAGAAGATTCAAAGGATTGATTTTGGCTCATCATTTCTCAAGTGACAAGCAAGTCATCCATTCATGGTCAAGAGTTGTATGTAATATTGATTAAATTTGTTCAAAGATTAAATCAAGTCAATTGCACCCATTTTCAATTTGGTTTAATGAGGATTCAAGGGTGATGCAAAAGCATTTCAAGTATGGTCAATATTGGTTCTTGGATCAATTTTTAAAAACATTCATGTCAAGATAACTCCATTCATTTTTAAGTCTTGTTATTGGACTCAAAATGGCCATTATGCATTGTGGGTTTGTGTCATCTTAATCAAAATTATCAAGTGCTATGAAAATGAGTATGGCACATGTTTGGTTTCATCCTAATAAAGCCTTAACCAAGTTTGCATCATGATTCAAAGACAAGCAATGATTAAAATGGTTTATTAGAGTTGAAACAATGGAGGGAAGGCAAAGTGCAAATACTTAAGAGATAAATGACATACAAAGATAAGATTCATGTACTAAAATCAAGGAGAATTACAAGCATTGCAAAATTACACAAAAAACAATTGTTGGCCATTGACATTGGACCAGAAGACTCACCTAAGACCTAGTTATATCTTCACCCTTCAAGACAAGTCTGCTTCCATCTCCTTAAGGCCAGATGATTTCATGATCAATCACTTTGGATCCTTCTCCATGTCCAAGCCATGGTACCATTGAACCAAGCTTCCAAGCCGGCCACAAAGCAAACACGAGCACTTTATCAACTTGGTCATAACAAGATTCACTTTGCATCACTAACTATCATCATTCATAATTTTCATTTTCATATTCACATCATTACCATTTCAAATCCAACCAATTTCATAAACCTAACATCTAGCATGACACCCACATTTAACACAATATTCGCACTACACCTTTCCTAATTCACTTTTCAAATTTGACATAACCTCATCCACACAACAACTTTGATTTTATACTTAAACAATTCAAAACTCACTACACAATTCAACCAATTTCCAAATTTAGCACGTTTTATCACAATAACTCCACAAACAAAACTCAAGCATTGTAAGAGGAAAAAAAATTCAGCATTGCATTACATGTTCCCATGACAAAATTTCAGCATTGAACTTCATGCAAACTCAATTTCGAATACATGACAAAAATTAAGCATTTGCATTTTATCATAATTACATTTATACACTAATCCAAATTGCATTGCATTTCAATATTACAAACAAATCTCCACATAAATAAACTCATGATAATTAACCAAACCACACCAAATTTCAAAAAAAAAGTGAAAGGCAAGAATATTACTGCAATAACTAATTTTTTCAGCAAAACTTCACTCTACTTTCAAAATTCAAAAACACGAGGAAGATGACAAAAACTCAGCAGAGAAAAGTACAGTAGTGCAGGTTACATTAAAATGGAAAAATATCCACCAAACCAATTTGATTCCTCTGTATCATTCCACAATCATCAATCAAACCTTAGACATAAACCCTAATTCCCCCATTATAAATTCAACAGTAAACAGTAATAAAAATTCAGCCACCATCATATGATCAGAAAAACCTAGCTACTCTCAAACCTATTGATAGAAACAAGAACATTGAAAGCCATAACATTCACAACGCAGAAATTCAACAAAAATCAAACCAACCCAACTGAGTTAAAAAATAACCATTATTTAAAATTACCCAACAATCATCAATCTGCAGAAGAAGAAGAAGAAGGACATTAGAAAAGAAGGAGGAGTACCTGGTTTCGCACTGATTCGCATAGGTATACCTTCATCTTTTTCTTTGAATAACTATTTTGTTTAGCGAGTTAGAGAAAGCGACGAGCAGAAAAGAGAAAACGATTGAGAGGGGGAGAACGAGTGAGAGGGAATACTGATTGAGAGAGAGACACGATTTCAAGATGAGAGATTTTGATTCATCGCGAGGATTCATGTTTGGATCTTTAGGAACGAGTTTCATGTTGTTTCCTGCAGAAATCGTGCTTCATAATACAGTTGTAGTTATAGTTTTTTTCTCATTCCTTTACATTAGTTTCCAAATCGGGTTTGGGTCGGGTGGAACTCAACCCGTGTGAATTAGTCTGACCCGTCTCCGTTTTGGGCCTCTTTCCTCTTATTCCTTTAGGCTTTCAGCGCACCCTATTTTGGTATTAAAACCCCCAGTCTGGTCCAGTACTTTTGTTTATTTTACTAGTTTTTAGAAAGAAAAAAAAACATTCTAATATTTTTGTTTTTACTATTAGTTATAAAAAGAAAAAACAAACAAACTTTATTTAAGTTTTATAAAAAAGGTATATATAATAATTTGTTTCACCTATATTTTTTTTTTAAATAATAATAAAAATATAATTTAAATATTATTAGATATATGATTTAGGTTTTGCTTCTTTATTTCGAAGTCCCATTAGATTTAAATCTTGAATTTTTTTTTAATCGTTTAATCCTTGTTAGTATGTCTAAATCTTGACTTTTTTTTTAATCGTTTAATCCTTGTTAGTATGTCTTTGCTTGTTACTTGTTAATTGCATGGATGGTTATGTGTCATATTTTGATTGTATATTTCATTCTTGCGTGGTAACTTTTAATTGTTAATAAAAAATGAATAAAAATTCATGAAAAACCAAAAAACCAAAAATATTTAATCTTTCTCCTTGGACTTAAATAATGAGACATTAAGGACTTGTATGGATCTATTGGACCTTGTGTATGACCTAAGCTTGACATGGATCATTATGGACTTGTGATCTTAAATTGCAAAATGGTTATCATGGCACTACTCTAAGATCATTGGACTTGTATTGTTGTTATTCATTGCTTAGCTTATGACACTTTGCATACACATGGCTTTCGCTTGGGCTACCTTACAACGAGACCCTTTTATTTCTCGCATCTATCCCTTATACTTTTTCATATATCTCGCCCCCATTTGATGTACTTTTTATCTTGCTTTCCTTTGGTTCAGTTTTGCTTGCTAACTATCCTTAGGGACTAGGATCGACCTCACCATTTTCTCAAAACCCTTGATCTGACATCAAGTGGTATTTTCCCAATAAAACCCTTGATTCAACGTCAAGCGGCATTTTCTCAATAAATTCAAAAACACAATAAAATACTATTAGGATTGCATGCCGTGGGTCTTAAGTGGTGGAGAAGGAGTGAGAATGGAGTTTTCCTACACTCACTCTGAGTATTTTGGGCACGTGACATTCGACTTGGTAGTCTGAAATATTCACCTCTACCCATAGTCTTTAGTGTAATCCTAATCAAGAACAATTTCTTTCCAAAAACCCTAAAATCAACATCAACTCATCAAACTCTTTTTTGCACCTTAGGGTATCATCCCAAAAACCCTTTTTCAAGGTATAAAATCAACCAACCAACACTCATTTACTCCGAACTACGGAGCTCTGATTCCTCATTTGATAAGCAGGCACGAGGATCCCAATCCTTGGCGAGCACCCTAATAAAAAAACCAACCATTTTCCCCATAGCAAGTAAACCCTTAGATAACGACACTCGTTCGCACTTAGATAACCTAGATGGTTGTCGTAGAGTACAACAGATGTGAGGGGTGCTTATACCTTCCCCTCGCATAAGCGGCTTCCGAGCTCAAAATTTGGTTGCGAGACCATTTTCTTCACCTTTTAGGGTATTTTTTTTCAATATTGTCCATTTCTTCGAAATAAATAAAATTTGGTGGCGACTTTGTGCATTTTTTTGCGTAGCGACAGAAGGTGAAGAAACTCAATAAACACGCTTATATTTTTCCTCGGTTATTACTCAAAACTGAGGTAAAATGTGTTTTTGTAAGTTTTGTGGTTTTTGGATTGGCAACATTTTGGTAAAATATGTTGTCAGCAAGATGTTAAGTCAGATGTTCTGCTATGAGAGCCAGACATCATGTTCAGTATGATGTTGTGACATGTCCCAGGACATGTTATACCAGAAAGTTAGGGCATGAATGTTTTGGTATTTTCAGTGTGAATTTTGAGTTTGTTTTAATTCACACGTTATTGTTATCCAAGGGAGGATATTTTGGGACTTCTGTTGTGACATATTTTATTGTATTTCGTAAAAAGGATCTTGAAGCCTTTTTAGGAAACTTTCTATTTTGTTCCTGTTATTGTGCAAGATATTATACAATTGATTTAAAGCTGATTTATGGTGATTTGCGAGCCCAAGCCATGCAGCTGTGATGTTTATTTAAAGGGATTTATAAACCTAAAGAATGCGTGGAATTTGAAGAATAAGGATTAGCCGTGCATTGGAGTCTCTTTAGGGTTTAGTGTGTTTTTCTTTGTATGTCACTCTTGTATCGGTTTTGATGCATTAAATTGACTGATTGTTAATTGTTAATTGTTCACTCATAAGCTTTTTAAGCAAGAGTGTATTGTTCTTAGTTAAAGCTTTTAAGAAAAACTAAGTATTGTACTTGGAAGGGTTGGTACTTCTATTTTGGGTTATTGTTGAATTGTCACTGGTTGGTGACTGTTAGGAAGTGAGAGGAGGATCTCATATCTAGAGGGTTTCTAGGTAGAAGTTGCACATGGTAGTGGTTAGGTGATAAGTTGTAAACGGGGGAGTTTAGCTTTGAACTAATACTGTCATAGTAAATTTCCTTACTGGCTTGGTAGCCCCTAGATGTAGGCGACATTGCACCGAACTGGGTTAACAACTACATGTGTTATTTATCTTTCTGTCATTTATTTTTCTGCATATTTGTGAGGGTTCAAACTGTCTTGATCCCAGTGTTGTGACATATGTCTCAACATCTGGTATCTGCGTGTCAGAATTTCAATTGGCATCAGAGCAGGTCACCATGTTCTATTTTTGGGTGAGCTCCAGGTTTTTTTTGTGCACTATGGACAAGGAAGGAGGAGGGAATGTGAATAGACCACCCATCTTGGATGGAACCAACTATGACTATTGGAAGGCACGACATGGTGGCTTTCTTAAAGTCCATGGACAACAAAACTTGGAAAGCTTTCATCAAGGGTTGGGAACATCCTGTGGTTAAAGATAAAGATGGGAAGGAATCTTTGAAACTTGAAGAGGAATGGACCAAGGAAGAATATGAGGCTGCTCTTGGAAACTCCAAAGCCTTGAATGCTTTATTTAATGGAGTTGACAAGAACATGTTTAGGTTGATCAACACTTGTATTGTGGCTAAGGATACTTGGGAAATTCTCAAGACAACTCATGAAGGCTCATCTGAGGTAAAGATGTCTAGGCTTCGGCTGCTCACTACCAAATTTGAAAATCTAAAGATGAGGAAGATGAAAGTATTCATGACTTTCACATGAATGTTCTTGAAATAGCTAATGCCTTTAGTGCCTTGGGAGAAAAGATATCAGAAGAAAAACTGGTTAGGAAGATTCTTAAGTCTCTCCCTAAGAAATTTGACATGAAGGTTACATCCATTGAAGAAGCCCAAAACATCAGCAGTATGAGAGTTGATGAGCTAGTGGGGTCACTTCAAACTTTTTTGTTGACCATGAATGATAGAACTGAAAAGAAGAACAAAAGCATTGCTTTTGTATCCAATGCTGAAGATAAAGCGGGTCAATCTAACCTATATACTGATGAGGGATTGTCAAGTACCATTGTTCTACTTGGGAAGCAATTCAACATAATTCTGAAGAGAATGGACAGAAAGGGAAGACCAGGTGTCAAGAACATCACATCTGACATCAGGAATAACTATGATTCTCAAAAGAATACCAGAACTGAAGAGAAGTCAGATCAAAGCAAAGTGATTCAGTGTTATGAGTGTGAAGGTTTTGGTCACATTAGACCAGAATGTCCCAACTATCTCAAGAAACAGAAAAGGGCTTGACTGTATCTTGGTCTGATAATGATGAGTCAGAAGATATTTCCAACACATAGACTGTCAAACTTGTTTCTGCTCTCTCTGGAAAATGGGAAGATGAAGTAGAATCTTGTGATGAAAATGTCCTCTATGGATATCTGGATGTGTCCTACAAGGAAACTTGTGACAAATATGAAGAAAGACTTAACACAGAGGCAAATCAGAGAAGAAGGAACTCTTATGTACTATTTCTCAGCTTAAAAATGAGGCAACTCTCTTAAATTCCAAGCTTTATGACATGAAAGATTCGTTGAGTAGGATGAAAAATAGGGCTGAAGTATCCAAGGGTCTTACCAATTTCTACCATGTGATGGGCATCCCTAATACAGCATCTGTTAACATACATTAAAGTGACACCCACAAAGCTATTAATTAAAATCCTACAATCAACTACTAAATGGTCTAAAGCAACAATTTTGTCCACAGATTTAATACAATCCACAATAACCATGGCATTAGATTAGACAATAAACTTCTTCAATTTCAACTGCTTTGCCAATTGCAATCCCCATTCAATACCATAAAGCTCTGCAGAACTTGGATCAGTTACACAAGATATACGCTTCAAGGCAGCCAAAAAAACACATTTGGATGGTTCCTTTATGACACACCCAAGGGATATGACACCATCTGGAAAATAACCTGCATCCGTCTGTATCACCCAAGAGTGATCATCAGCCAGCACTACCTCATTTCCTTTTTCGTTAGGCTGTACAATACCCAGAATATTGTTGGTTTCCTCCACAGCCTCATAGATATCAGTAGCGAAAACACGAGGGTCTGGTTTGCTGGCCTTGAACACTACATAATTCCTGGCTTGTCAGATCTTCCACATACCAATTAACACGAATTGGCCAGCAAATCTGTCCTTATTAGAGACAGGTTCGGCGATCCAGTCCACAACATCACCGTACAATGGTTCACGCATACCAAGAGGAGAAGCAAAGAATACATGCTTTGAGAAGGCACGCTACATAAATATATGTGACGTTTCAGCAGCATCATGGTAGAAAGGACAGGAAGGGTCCAACGAGACACCCTTCTTCCTCAGATTCATCCTTGTGGGCAAAATATCCTTCACCAGCCTCCAAACAAAGTTCTTTACTCTCACCTGCAATGGCATTTTCCACAAATTCCTCCACACTTTATTGCCTTCTCTATTAGATGTCCCTTGTTTGCCACTGTTTCTTTTGTCGCCTAGGCTATGGTAGGCACTACTCACTAAGTATTCACCGTCTTTTTCGAAGTGCCATAAAACTTTGTCGCCTGGCTGTCTAGCAGAAAGTGGAATACCACAGATGTGAGACACTATATCATCATCAAAGATGTCCTTAAGGACCTGCAAGTTCCAAGCACCCAAATCAGCATCAATTAGGTCATAAACCTTTGTATTTGGAGTCATGAGATTTGTCTAGAAAGAAGGTCTGAAGCTAGGGATCGAGGGAATCCAATTATCCTTCCAGATATGAACTTGCGGGCCATTACCAATCCTTCATCTACTCCCTCCTAGAATCACCTCTTTGGCACTAAGAATACTACGCCAAGCATAACTAGGTTTAAAACCCAATTGAGCCTCTTGGATAGAACTCCTAGGATAATACCTTCCTTTAAAGAGCCTCTCAAACAGGGATCTATCACCTTTCATTAACCTCCATAATTGTTTACGAAGCAGACCCATGTTAAAGTCTTGAATGCCCCTAAAACCCACCCCCCCCCCCCCCAATCACCCTTTCCTTGGGATATCCTTTCCCAACTCATCCTATGTATCTTCTTTTCACCATTCTTGGATCCCCACCAAAATCTAGCCAGCATAGACTCAATCTCCTTACAACAATTATCAGGGATCCTATAGCAGCTCATAATGTAGGTTGGTATAGACTGAGCAATAACTTTGATAAGAACCTTATTTCCTGCTCTGGACAAGAATTCTTCCTTCCATCCCTTCACCTTCTTCTACACTCTGTCAATAACCATCTTGAAAACATCTTTCTTCGATCTACCAAAAACCACAGGAAAACCAAGATATTTTGAGTGTCTAATAACCCCACTGAAACCAACTCTCTCTCTCTCTCTCTCTCTCTTAATTACCACTAAAGAAGACCTCCGATTTGTCAAGATTTACCATTTGGCCCGAAGCCAATTGATATTTTGAGAGAATCCGCAGGATACAATCAACTTCCTCTTCGTTGGCTCTTACAAATAAGAGGTTGTCATCAGCAAAAAATAGGTGGGAAATTGTATGAGTTGTCCTTTCCACTTTCAGGCCATGTATGCCCTTGGAAATCCCTTCATTCTTCAATATCCCTAACAATACATCTGTGTCATACCCTAATTTTTAACCCTAAGATCTCACTTCATTTATATCTTCACAATGCATCAAGATCACAACCTTGGTTCTCCTCTAGCTCTCTCATCCTTGGGTTTGTCTTTGCAAAGATCACCAATCACTTTTTCTTTATATCTTTTCCTTTGTGTTTATATGTTTTATATGCTACTAACCTCTAATCAAAATACAAAAATATGTGCCTTGTCCCGTGTTTCTTTTGCAAGGTAGGGTTTGAAATCAAGAACATCAAGTGAATGCATCCTCAGTTAGGGTTTGAGTTCTCCAAGTTGAAGTGTGATCAACCATTGATTTTAAGGGCAATTCATCAAAGCATGACCTCTAATCTCAAAGCACAAGGTCTCAAGCATCATTCAATCTCATTTTGATCAAAGATACCTCAAAGTTTTGTTGCTTGTTTCTCAAGAAAAGTCAAAGGTTCATGTTTATTTCCATGCCTTCATCAACAAGTTACCTCAAGCTTTGGTCGATTTAATCAAAGTACATTCAAGGGCACATTATTTTGAGTTCATATGATCATCCATGTACCTTGAAATGCAAGAAAGTTCAAGATCACAAGTTGATTCCTAGAAGTTTGACATAAAAAGTCAACATTGAAAGTCAAAGTTCAAAGGATCACAACTCCTTCGATTCTAAACATTTTTGAATGATTCTTTTTGCATATGACTCTTCTTAACATCCTCTTCAACTTCTTTTTACATAAAAAAAGCCAATTATTCTTGATGGATCATAAAAAGTTTGAAGACATTATAGGTCATTTGTGGACTTAGTGAAATTTTGACCTATTTTCAAGTGACTTTTTCTCAACTTTCAAGAATCATAACTTCTTCAACTTTCAACATTTAAGTCTGTTTCATTTTGCATAATATCATTTGAGATTCCCTATACAAGTTTGCTTCAAAGGTCAAAAGCTAATTGTGCTTGGAAGGCCATGGAATTTATTGATACATTATAGGTCATTTTCAGCCACTTTGGACTTAGAATTTTCATGATCATATTGCTAGATTTTTGTGTCAACTTCAACATGCTATAACTTTTTCCACAAGCATCCAAATGCAACCTTTCTTGGCACATTGTTATCTTTTTTATGATGTTAACAAGTTGTAAAAAGAATGGGATAAAAAAGCCTCGTGTACAAGATGCCCCATTGAGTTAACCATGGTTACTTGAAGTTGAAGATATCACCATGATCAGAATTTTGAAGTTCACTACTCCTCAGTTGCAAGCCAAATTACCATGAGTTATCCATCTAAACATGATTAGTGAAGTCTCCAAAAGTTAAATGACACATAAATCACATAATTTGGATGAGTTTTGAGCAATGGCAAGTCACACTTTCTTCACTTGGAGGGTGCACACGAATTCACTCAAATTCTGATCATTTCACCTCTCTCAACATTCCATCATTCTCTCCTATAAATTGAGGACCTAATTTACTTCATTCCCAAGCTTGAATAGCCTCCAGAACCTCTGCTCCGCTGACAAATTTTCTTCAGAAATTGAGCTATCGTGTTTTGAATTCTAGGTTTTTTCAACTCAATTTCTTGATTCTATTAGCACCTTCGGCCTCCTCTGAAGGTTTTGCAACAATTCCCAGGCTCTTAGACTCCCTGAAGTGCTCCAACCACATCAAACTTCTTCTACCTCTGGTCACCATTTGGACAAGGTAGTTCTGAGTTTCTTTAAGGCTCAAACAAGTTACCACGATGTAGTCCATCACTCTTAGATGTTTTCCCCTCAATTATCTGGTGTTGATTGATTGTGTTCATCATTTAATTTTATTTGTCATGTTTTACTTTTCCCTGTGTTTTCTCTGTAATTCTCTCTTTTCCTTTTCAATAAATGAAAATGGAGTATGAGGTTGGATTCGCCTTGATGAAATGGTTGCAATGATAATGGTTTTGTGCCTTAATTCTACCATTTAGCAAATTCCGGTGAGCATCTCACCGGAGAAGATGACCGGAGAAGCAAGCTTGGCCTGAGTTTGTTTTTATTTTTAAATTGGATCTGGTGTGTCTTTTCATTTAAATCCCATTGTGTGTCATCATATTTGGACCTTCATATGCGCATACTTTCGCTAGTCCACTTAGATTTGATGGTCCACGTGTTTTAGTGATCCACCGTGCCTTTTTAATTGTGGTCCACCATGAGCCTCAGGATCTGTACCCTCTAATGCACTTACATCATCAAAGTTGACTTGATCTAATGGCTGACATTTTTTTCTTTTATTCCATTTTCTTTTATTTCATTTTTATTTCCATTTTCATTTAAAAAATCATAATAATTTCATTTTAGCCCCAAAAATTTCCAAAATAATTTCTAAAATTCTCTTTTATTTTTCTTCATCTGATTTTATTTTTTATATTTTGCTATTTTTATTTGATTTTCTCTTTTTCCCTTTGTTTTAATTGGTTTTAAAAATAGTTTTAGGTCTTTTTAAAATTCTGGAAAATTTTATATATGTTTCTTGATTTATTTCTAACCTTCCATAATTTTCTTGGCCATTTATTTGGTGATTTGAAGGACTTTATGATTTTTCTCTTTTATTTTCCTTTTAAAAATCTTTTTAATGCATTTTATTTCATTTTATTGCATATTATGTTTGTTTGACCTTTGTTGACTTCTGTTGGCCTTGGATCTTAGTGAATTTGATCATAAGTTTCATCAAACTCAATGGATCTTGGGTGTTGATGGGGTGAAAACCCTAATCCACCAAAATGGATGATTGATTTTGATGATAACTTGATTAATGCCTTGAGCCAATTTGGCTTGCTTTTTATTTTGTTGTCTCCTTCTATCTCCATCTCTTTCTTTTTTTACCTTTCTTTTGATCAATTGGAGGATGTGTAGTCCATCTTGTTCATGAGATCTTGACTGATGCTTGATGAACTTTCATCAATTCAAAACTACCATTTGATTGATCATTGATCAATTGAGGTACTTTGGATTGATGCATAAGTTTGTCCTGAGTATCATGAGGGATTGATTGATTTAATGGACCAATCTTTCCTTGACTTAGGTCTTGATCCACCTTGTTTTGACTTCTGCTACATGTTTTAGGAGTATGATCTCTATATCATATCTCTAACATGTATGGTACATAAATTGTTATTGAACGACCTTCCATAGTATGATATTCCTTATAGATTGTGCTACGATTGCTTAACATAGTGCTAAATTTATCCTGAATCCGAAATTGATCATTTGATCCAACCATTTTGTAGACATGAGTCATTTCATAGTTGAGATATAATTCTTGTTGATCTTTATCCAAGTTGGAGCCCTTCTTAATAGTGATGCAAAGTTTTCATACTTGTGGGTGATTAGTTGAGTATTCTCCTAAAAAATGACAAAATGTCTCTTCATCTAACATTAACACTAACCATATAGTTGTGCTAACATTTATTTTTATGTCATTTACTTTTATGCACCTTTATCTTTAAATCATTTACTTTCTTGCACCTTATATATTACTCTATTATTGTCATTACACATCATATTATTCTTGTTTATGTTTATGCCTTTTTCCTTTTGTCCACTTGGACTTTCTTTTTCTCTTTTAAGACATTGGTAAAGGCTAAACCTCTAAAAGACTTAATGTTTCCTTCAGACTATTTGTTTACTACCCATTGCTTGGATAATGGACTTTTGGACTTAGAATTAGGTTCTTTGTCGTATGCTTTGGAGTTGTACCTTGCGACCTTTGGAATTCATCTGGCACTTTGACCTTGAGATGACCTCTTATGAAGACTTGGCTTAGATACTTGGTTTTCTTCTGATGCTTGGTTATTTATCTGCTTTTCTTGTTGCTTATTGCTTGAATCCAAAGGATGGGATAGCTTGTATCTTGGTTATATATTTCCTTCCTTAGCTTTTACTTTGTGCTTTAAGATAGTCTCTTTATCTCCCCCCTTCTTCAATTTTCAAAATCTTCTCCCTTTTTCAAAACCTTATTGTTTTTAAACTTGCAACCTTTTTCTCAATAAACCTTGACTTTGTCAAGTGATTTTCAAACTCTTTTCTTGAAGAAAGTGTTAGTCAATCTTAAGCATATCAAGACCATTTTCAAAAGACTTAAAAAATACTTAACTCATTCAAATCATTTCGTGCCTTTGTGCATTTTTCCTTTTAAACTTTTTCTTAAGGTTTAAACATGAGTCATTTTCATAGTTGAGATGTAATTCTCCTATCTCCGTAGTTATGTATAGTGTTTATTCTTTTCCACTTGAGAGAGCTAGTGGCATAATTGTTAATTTTAATCCAAGTTTGGAGCCCTTCTTAATAGTGATGCAAAGGTCCATTTTCATACACTTATGGGTGACTAGTTGAGTATTCTCCTTAAAACAACAACTTGTCTTCCCATTTAAAATCAATCAAAACAAAATTCTTTTGTTATTTTTACCAAGAACTACGAGGTTTTGATCCTCCATTGCACTTTGTGGGTACGTAGGCACGGAGCTCAAGAAGTCTTGTCAAACACAAAATCATAAAAAATATTTCTGCTATGATGGTTAGAGAGTTGGAATTGATTGAGCAGTTCAGAGACTTGAGTTTGGTCTGTGAGCTGACACCGCAGAGTGTGATGTTGGGTATGTTGAAGATCAATAATGATTTTCTTAATAATATTAAAAAGAGTCAGAAGTTGGATGTAAAGTTGGTGGACTTGATGGTTGGGAGTAATCAGACTGAGGATAGTAACTTTAGAGTGGATGAGCAATGTGAGTTGAGATTCCAAGACAGAATCTGCATTCCTGATGGTTCTGAGTTGAACAAAATGATTCTGGAAGAAAGTCATAGGAGTAGCTTGAGTATCCATCCAGGAGCTACAAGGATTTATCAGGATTTGAAGATGTTTTGGTGGCCTGGATTGAAACGTGATGTGGCACAGTTTGTGTATGCTTGTTTGACTTGTCAGAAGTCGAAAGTTGAGCATCCGAAACCTGCAGGGTTGATGCAACCGTTGGATATTCCAGAGTGGAAATGGGAAAACATTTCTATGGATTTTATGACTGGGTTGCCGAATATTCCGAGCAGGCATGATGCTATTTGGGTGATTGTTGACAGATTGACAAAGTCGGCACATTTTATTCCGATTAATATCAGTTTTCCTTTGCAGAAGTTGGAAGATATTTATATCTGTGTGATTGTGAAGTTGCATGGAGTTCCGTTGAGTATTGTGTCAGATATAGATCTGAGGTTCACTTCCAAGTTTTGGGAGAGTTTGTATGAGGCTTTGGTTTCGAAGCTGAGGATGAGTTCAGCTTATCATCCATAGAAAGATGTTCAGACATAGAGGACTATTCAGTCTTTAGAGGATTTGTTGAGGGCTTGTGTTCTTGAACAAGGAGGTGCTTGGGGATAGTCATTTGTCGTTGATTGAGTTTACTTATAGTAACAGTTTTCATTATAGTATTCGAATGGTGCCTTTTGAAGCATTGTATGGTTGGAGATGTAGGACACCTTTGTGTTGGCATGAATTTGGTGAGAGTGTAGTGTTTGGACTTGAGATTGTCTAACAGACTACTATGAAGGTGAAGCTGATTTGGGAAAAGATGAAAGATTCGCGGAGTAGGCAGAAGAGTTACCATGATAAGAGGAGGAAGGATCTTGAGTTTCAGGAAGGAGACCATGTATTTTTTAGAGTCACTCTGGTGACCGGTGTTGGCCGTGCCTTAAAGTCGAGGAAGTTTACTCCTCGGTTTATGTGTTCCATGTTTCACAGCTTCTGAAGTATGTTCTGGATCCGTTGCATGTGATTCCGATGGATGATGTTCAGGTAAGGGATAACCTTACAGTTGACACAAGAAAAATGGCAAGTTACGACAGTTATTTTGAAATATTACGGCGGTTTGAACCGCCTTAATAGTTGTGTCGCGACGGTTTTGGTTCTGTCACAAAAGCGCGTGTCGCCAAGCTGTCCTGCGACGGTTGCTAAAACCGTCACTCCAACCATCGTTCTAAATAGCGATGGGTAGTCAACTGCCGTTAGCAACACTATTACGGCGGTTTAAACCGCCATTATATTACTTGATGTTTTTGTACTACTAGTAATCCATAGGTAAAACTGCAAGTATTTTGCAGGTAAATCCACAAGAAATGTATAATCCACAGGGAAGTCCACAGCTAATATATTTCTAAATTTTAAAAAAAAAAAATTGTTGTATTATATCAAATTTGACAGAATATTGAAAATAACTTATTAAGAAGTCATAAACTATTTATACAGAGTTATATTCAAATTATAATGTCATAGGATATAATCTAATAAGCTCTTAAAATTACACCTTATAGTCAATTGTAATTGAAAATAACTTAACATCAAATTTTATAACTAAACTAGGTTTAACAAAAACGTTGGAGCTTCCAACAACATAGTAATTAGACTCCATTAGAATACATTAGAACAGACCAAACTATAAATCAAACAGAACCTCAATATACTGCAACAACCCCCATTTTATTCCCAAAGCAAGCAACAGAGTACCTATGAATGAACCAGTCCTTGTGTCCTTGCAAATATGGAAGCAATATTATTTGTACTGGTACAGAAATCTTCTGAGTTTGTTACCTGTAGCAAGCATTTTTAAAATAATAGTTTTATTAACATATAAGTAAATTAATATCAATAAACTTTATATCCAGTTCAAGATATTATAACAATAATTTATTACAACCAACATCAGGACTTCAATTTAGAACAACTATTCTAAATTTTGAAATCCCAGAATTAATCATAGTTCTAAAGACATTTGGTAGATCAGTACAAATGACGTTTTCAATTTACAAATTTTTCTATGCATTTTTATTCACATTTAATATCTAAGACAAAAAATAAAACACTTTGAAAAAGAAAGTATGTCCTTGTTGCAATTTTAACTTGTAAGCAAAAACAAATTGTTAATGCTTCTATTTACCTTGTTTGAAAGATAAATTGAGACAGATAAAACAACATATCTCAGAATGATAAATTCTTTATTTAAATCACAGGCATCACTAGGTGATAGATGATTTGCACACTAGGCACAACCATTTTCTACCAAGCCAAGGATCAATACACTGCCACAAAATGGAGGTTAATACATATTTGCATTCTTACAATTTCTTAAAATAAGAGAGTAGAGAGGAAAGTCAATTCTAAGAGCTTCCAGATGAGTTACAAACATTTACAACTTGCTTAAGCTTAACAACATAAATTGCACCTAATGTAATGAACAAACACTAACCTGGTTATACTTGGTGATATGCTTTGACCTGCATGGAGCTCCAATACTAATTGATCATGTTCAAGATACAATTAACAAAATGGAAAAATTATTATATTAAAATGGACATGGGATTGTGGTGATGATAGACTCATGGCACAATGGTTGACTGAGATAATGCACTATATTGATACATGTATGTCAAGCAATAGTGTATCAATATATTTATCTACCCAGGATCAATAACTTCTATGGAAAAAATTCACAAGTAGAATGAGAGTACCTTGAGCAGAGGAGCATTGTGTGCTTTTGAGTAATTTTCCTTTTGAACCCTCCGTGGACACTGCAAAAATCAACCAAGTCAAATGGACAATTTTTCTAGTCTCCCAATAGAATAAAAAGTAATGTATTTAAAAAAAAGCAACAAGTCAACTTCAAATGGGTAACAGTGAAAATGAGAAACACTGACTTTTCACATCTGTAGCAGGACATGCACAAGGAAATAAAGGCACAATAACTCTGTCATTTCCCATTATTCAAATGATATTATCATCAATAAAAAATCTTCTAGATTCTTAGCGAAAAATTACATAACTGTACTAAAACTATCACCAATACCTAAAGCAACAAGCTCAATGGAGCTTCCCTAACTGCATTATCAACTAAACTCATGGAAAAGTGCACCATGAATAAAACTTAATAGTATAACAGTTTTTTGTAGCAACTGCCATTTTGCCTTATTTAAAGTACACAGTTTTGCAGTTATCTTTGATGAGGTAATTCAAGTACCTCATCACTTCCCTTAGAATTCTTTTCACCTTCAATTATAATTTGTAAGATATTTGTAGTATGTATGACAAAGGAGCATACTTGTTTTTGCCATCATATGTAATGAGAATACACGGAGTAAAGCAGCAATGTGAAAGCTTATTTTGTAAGGAGAATACTTATTTTCTTTTGTCATTTTTAAATACTACTACAATATTATTGAAGGTATGCTTAGTTAATTGTCATAATAGAATTTGGCCTCATGGAACTGCTACAATATTATGGAAAAAACAGGTATGTTCCTTTGTCATGCTTAGTTAATTGTCATAATAGAATTTATCCTCATGGAACTTTCTAATCTCCCTAACTGACATTATCAACTCACACCAGATCATTTCAAACTTATCACATTTGAGACTTATTACTATAATTTTAATTTGAACCAATAATCAACAATAATTTGTAATTAAGGAGCAAAAGTGAATAATATAGTATTGTAACTAGCATACACTTACAGTTCATGGAATTATCACATTTGGTCCCTTTTGTTTTTTCACTTCACTGTATAATCCAGCAGCAATCCAGTACTTCATTAAGTTCTTCCTTATTCGGCAGTATAGATCCAAGATATAGTCACCCTTATTGTAACATGAAAAACCTTATAGCCTACACTATACTAATAAATTTTATCAATCATAATACAATTAAACTACTAATATGAGTTTGGAGACATACTATCAAATATTCTAGTATATAATATTTAGTGGTGCTAAACTACTAATCTTTGACTACAATACTACATGTATAGTATTCCTAAATCTATAACATGAACACGGTCATCCTCTAGTGGATTTGAGCACCAATGTAGGTTTGACCAAATGACCACCCACATATATAGTATTCCTAAAAATTGAACATGAAAGATTGGAGGTGACAAAGAGAAAAGAATAGGGAAGCAGTAAAAGATTACATCTCTTACTATTGACAAAAAAAGAGCCAAGTCCCTTTAAAATCCCTAAAATAGTGGCATGAATGTAATATCTAAGTTGAGGATGACAAGCCCTTTGATAAACAATAGAGATTACAATTTATTAATATAGAAATTAAAAAACTGTACGAGATACTAAAAAATAAATGCCAAACTTTGTCAGTTTCTATCTTAATATTGTGAATTATGCTAAACTGGAACTGCTAGTGCTCCTTTCATAATTGAATTCCATTTGTTACTATTGAAATGTATCAATGCATAATTGCAGAATATCATTAATTTATTCATTTACCTTTATGAATAATACTAGCTCAACCTCATAATGCATGGTTGAACTAAGCCTCTGTTGAACCAAAAGCATACTCAAGTGCAATGGTCAACAGTGCTACCTCACCCTTGGTCATTACAACTCTATCTATATTGTGGCTTCATATTCAAAATTACTTTCAAACAATAATGTATATTTTTCTGAATTTTCTAACAAATAAGTGTCTTTAGTGGTTTATATTAAAATCAATATTTCTAATAAAACTAAAAAAGCAAACAGCGGCTATTCTACCATAAGTAATAAAGCAATTCTATTTCAAAATTCTATCATAAGTAATAAAGCAATTTTATATTTAAATTCTAACGCAAGAAATAAAGCAACTAATAACAGGGACTATTTCAAGAAATAGAAGTAAAGTTGGTTTAGTTTTCTTGGAAGCCAAAAATGCTCTTATAGATATCAAAGAGAAATGACACAAACATATAGTCCAAAAATCTCAGGTAACGAAACAAGTGTCTTAGGTTAATTGAGGAAGAAAGAGACACTCACTTTTCATCAAGCTTCTTAAGCTCATCGATAATTTTAGCATGCATAAAGTCCAAAAGGGCACGATCCATGTCCAAAGCAGAATTGACAACTAGGGTTTTGTATAAAGGGGCCATATCTGTTAAAAATAAAAATACGAGAATTAGGGTTTATAGAGAATAGATAATAGTTGAAAGAAGAGGGAAAGAGTGAAACCATGATCCTGGATGAATGTGAACCTTCGACTGCCTGAGAAGAATCAGGCACGGTGCCTCACAGTGGAGAAGAAGAAAACAACAAAAAGTACTCGAATCAAAATCTATCTGATGCTTTGAAGAGCTTGAACGAAGGAGAGCTTGAAAATTTCTCTCAACCTTCGTTTTCAACTGCCTCTGATGAAAAAAGAGTACGGTGGTCGACGGTGAGGTTTCTTGAAACAAAAATCTAACATGTTCATTAGAGAGGTGGAATGATGAGAAGCATGATTATGGTCATCTTCTTTGATTTGGGTTGTGGAGAAAGGAGATAGAGGAGGAAGAAGTGGTGACGACTATTAGGGTTTGAATGAGGAAACTCATTTTGCTCTCTCTTTCTCTGAAGAAGGAAAAATGACCACCCGTGAGGGTATACTGAAAAAGTGAAAAACTTAGTTTTGAAAAATAAGGGGCGGTTCAAGTAGTCACTTTTATATATTATTATATTGTATTTTTTTAAATATATTCTTTTGTGTTAAAAGTTTTGAGGCAGTTGAATTTAACTTTCGTGACAATTGTCGTAAATAGGGAATTATGACAGTTTTTACACAATGGTCGCAATTCATGTGTCACAAAATGGATAATTTTTTGTAGTGTGAGGCTTTGCCTATAAGGATTGATGATCGTGAACTGAAGCGGTTCAGAGGCAAGGAGATTGCTCTCGAGAAGGTAGTGTGGGGAGACGTTGCCGATGGAAATATGACTTGGAAGTTGGAGAGTAGGATGCGAGAGTCGTATCCGGAGTTGTTCGAATCACATAATTTTCGAGGAAGAAAATATTTTAAGTGGGGGAGAGTTGTAACTGTTAGACGACGACAATTGATGTAGAATGGGAGTTGAATAGATCACTACTTTTTAATTGTGAGTCGGCGCTTAAATTTGATTTTAAAAATTGTTTGCAGAAGCGGCCGAGGATAATTCGTCTATACGAACCCGTTACTGGGAGAATCGGATATACGTAAGCCAAATGGAACGAAAGGCTCAATGAGAAAAATTGAATCTCAACTTAACTATTAATCAATTTACCAACAGCACTCAATATGGTGCAATCTCTAATGAACAATCAAAAATAAAACCAAAATGACAATATATCAAACACCTTGTAAGCGTTCAATTTATCGAGCACTTGGAGTGCGTAAAACTCCAAGCTAACCCTTATATATTAGTTAGTGCCGAATTTTCACTAAGCACAACCCAAAATGATTGTGCAATGGTTTTCAAATCAGTTTTTCTGCACTATACTATACCAGAATTTTTATCGATCAACTGAACAATTACAAGCGTAAACAATTCAAAAATTAAAGGAGATAGGGAAAGAGAAACGAAACCAAGTTTGTTTAGGCAGTTCCCCTTTCGTCCTCGCTTCGGGTACGTCTGCCCCCAATTCTAAATCTAGAATTGAGATATTTATAATCTTGTTTGCAATTTGTTTTTACAAGAGAAGGCTTAGTTATCACACACTCAAGAAACTCCGTTGATGCTGAAACTATGTCTTCTCTTCCCTTGATTCGAGTCGAATCAAGTGCCTCGAACTTGTTGGATGAACCTCCGTTTACCGTTACTATATTGAATAAACACACCGGTATTCAATCACCTTCACTCGGCTGATTCTGATCCACACACAATTCGATCCCCAAACCTTGTTGCACAATCCTCCCGTTAACGCTACTAGATCGACAAAACTCATTGTTCTTCGATCACCTTCGCTCGCCTGAATTCAATGCACACAAGATCTGAACCAAAAACCCCCAAATCCAAATGATCTTGGAGGACAAAACCCTAGAGGTTTTATTCAAGAAAAAACCCACTGAAACACTCACCCCAAACAAGATACACTTCTATGTTTGGACGTTATCACCTCATGATGCAAAAGATCAACAAAAATAATTATGTGTATTTGTTGAGAAAATGCAAGAATGGAGATGAAGATGATGAGAGAAAAATGCTCAGTGTAATCTTTCACTTTTTCTTGTTGTTGTGTAAAAAATAAGGAACCAAGTATTTATATGATGCTAGGACCAACTACCACAAATAACAGTATTTTGAACATTGGAAAAACCAGAAAAATGAGTCACTTTCAACGAAGAGTCGATCATACATTAATGAGGGTCAGCCCGCGCTGACCCGTGGGCGAATCTGCGCAAGTTGAGAAACCATACGTCGACCGCTACAAGGGTCATGCGTCAACGCATGGCTGAAGAAAATGCGGAAAGAAGAGTGCTTATAGTATGCGTCGACCGTAGGGTCAGCGTGCGCCAACCCGAGGAAAATTCAACAATTGCCAACTTTTCATGAGTCGACCAAAGCTTGGTTTAGGTCGACTCAAACTACCAAAAATCCTAAAAATTGATTTTTACACATGTTTTCATCTACTTAGGCAATGTTTATGCATACCTAAGACTCATAGCATGATTAAACATATGTAATAGATGTGCAAGACTCTTCCTATATGTTTGGACACATGATTATGGATCGTTTATGCATCGCGAAATAAGAATGCGGACAATGATGAGATGATACCGTCCAAATTACATACTACGAGCTAGTACATGTTTTGACATCATTAAAATAAAGATCAAGTGTAAGACACCTTGCCCTCACATACTCCCCCTTTTTTATGATGGCAAAACTTTTTTAGCTTGTCTTATAATTTGAATCTCATCCTCCCCCTAACGTTGTGTAGTCCTCTAAAATTCAACTTTGCTGCTTGTAGATACCTTTCTCCCCCTTTGACAACATTAAAAAGAGAAAAAGCCATGGTCAAAGGAAAACATATAACATACTTATGAATTCACTCAACAATTTGCAGTCAAGATACATCAACATACATTCACATATAATGATGTTAATGCAAATATAATATGGATAAATAAGGCACAATAATGCATAGATAGAAACTCAAAATATATTCCATAAGAAAGCAAATGTCAACAAACTCCAATGTCATACAAAGTACATAAGCAAATCTCAGCATATAAAAGTCAGGCAACATAAAACAAGATATGGAATACATAAAACTAAAATCCTAGTCCTCAAGGTCTCCTCCCCCTAAAGTGGTGACCTCTGCCTCTGAAGTACTGGTCTGGAGGTTGAGGAAGTGGTTGCTCTTCCAAACGCTCATTAAGCTCAAACACAGCCCAGTTAAGAGTATTAAGACCATTAGTCAAACAACGCGCCTGACTCTCAGCCGTTGTATCCAGAGTGTCAAATCTAGTCATGATTGCAGTAGCAAACCGGTTAAAGTTCTGATGCTGAGCTTCTAACTGGTTCGTGAGAGCAGTGTGTCTCTCCTCTTGTGCAGTAATAAAACTCGGTTGCTGGAGATGCATTGAGCGCAGCATTTCCAGGACTTCCTCATTATTCTGTTGGGGTTGAGGTGTAGGAGTAGGAATGTAGTACTCAGATTGGTGCCACTCATACTCTTCTTGTTGGTGTCATTCATTATTTGGAGGATTATAAGATGAACCAAGTGAAGTTCATCCGGTATGTTACCACTCACCCCATCCCTGATTAGCATAGGGATCTTGAGAGCGAGAGTGATCCATCCACTTAACATTATCCTCTTCCATATTTTGCACCTCTGTCTGCATTTCATCACCAGCTTCTTCTTGCTCATTTTCTTTTGCGTCCTCGTCTTCATCCGGGACATCATAATGAATATCTTGATGTGTATCTCTAGACCGAAACACGTATTGTTTGTCTTGATTGTCCCAGAAATACCCCATCATGGTGAGAGTTTTCTGGCTGAACTCATGATCAGATGTTAATGACATGTAAGGAATGCCTTAGACCACCACTTCTGCCTTGTTCAAAATACACTGAATAAAAGATGCATAACATAGGGCCATACCTCGAGTGGAGTCGCGGAGTGCAAACATCCTACTTGTGATGTGATGAGGCTAGTCAATGTGCTTCTTATTTTTCAACAGATAAATCAAATGAACCTCAGCTTGATCAACCCGTGAGTAGCCTCTCTTCTTAGGGCGTAGAATATAAGCAACGATCCACTAGAGAATCTTATCAACGGTCTTCACCTGCCCTGTTGTAACCATCTTAGGAAACAAATTGTTATTCACAATGCTGTCAGAATAAGGGTCTCAAAGCATGGAGTTTAAAGCAGTCTTAAATTCATAATCATCAACAAATGTAGAATCAGTGACTTTAGGAAGAGTAGATCCTTGTGGGTTTATGTTAACCAAATTGTTCTAGACAGTTGAGTTAACAATGTACATCTTACCACCTATCATGTACTTAAAAATAGAGTCTTCAAACTTACCCTGAAGTCCTGTGTAGAACAACTTAACCAAGTCTTCATTGTTCTTGGTGTCACACTCCAAGAACTCATCAAATTGTTGAAAATTAAGCAGTTCAATAATTTCAGGCAAATGTAAACTCTTAGCCCTCAAAGGATAGTAAATAAATTGTTTGACAATAGACTGGTTACAAAAATCCTTGTTGAAAATCTCAGTTAAATTGTCAGATAACAAAGAGAGAGCATTTACCGGCATGTTTGATGTACCCGCTCTTGAAGTAGAGGCTCTGGATGTTCTCTTTCCGGTGATCCTTGTTGAAGCCATTGAAAGACACTATTTTTAACACATATGAATAGTACATGAAATTGTAGATGTTGATGAACAGTGTCGAATCTTGATGATGAAGATGAAGAAACTAGGAAACCTTGATTTTATGTTGAAAGAACCCTTGAACACCCTTTTGATTTTGGAACTTTTGGATTTTGGAAAGGGTATTTGTAATGGGTTTTTAGGGTTTTGGAAGTTTGAATGGAGAGGAGAAGATTGAGGAAATGTAGTAGATGCAATGAATAATGATGATAAATTAGAAAATGTAACATACAATTTAATGTGGTCAAGTTTTCTAACATGCAAAGGGGGTGGGTGTCTTCCCGAGGAAAACAAATTCAGTTTGTGTCAGTGATGCGTCAACCTAAACAGGTCATGTGTCGACTTACACTGAGAGAACTTTAATAATTTCAAATCTTTAAAAGGATGCGTTGACCATAAGGTCGACCTGCGCTGACTCGCGCCTAAATGAGAGAAATTTTAACATTCATGAGTCCACCCATGCCCTGATTTGGCCGACTCAAACAAGTAAAACATGGAAAAATGCACATTTTGATCATATTATGCATCAAGTAGAGATAAATAACAAGCCACGCACATGCCACACAAAAATGGATCAAAATTACATCAATCATGAAATAAACATCAATTCAATCCATATTTTGCCACAATACGATACACATATAATTGATCAAGAGTAGTAATCTAAGAAGGAACGATATTACCTCCGACGATTGATGATAGATGCCCTCACATGTAGCTTAATCTTTTCAATTATTGTTAGTCAAAGAAAAATATAGGCAGGCAATAGTATAGAGCATGCAATCATGTATACATAATCAAACACGATACGAGATATCGAGAACACCAAATTCCCTACGGATATTAAAGAAAGGCTCCGTCACAAGAGGTTTGGTGAAAATATCCGCAAGTTGATTCTTAGAATCAACATGCTCGAATACCACATCGTCTTTCTCTACATGATCCCTAAGGAAATGATGCCTTACTTTTATATGTTTCGTGCGAGAATGTAATACCGGGTTTTTGGTTAGGTTAATTGCACTTGTATTATTACAGAAAATAGGAATATGTTCAAGTTGAACATTGTAGTCGAGTAATTGTTGCTTAAGCCACAAGACTTGAGCACAACAACTATCAGCCGCAACGTATTCCGCCTCGGCTATTGACAAAGCAACGGAAACTTGCTTTTTGCTATGCCAACTCACTAAGGAACTCGAGAAAAAGTGACAAGTACCACTAGTGTTTTTCCTATCCGATTTAGAACCGGCAAAGTCGAAATCGGAATAGCCAACCAAAGAGCAATCGCTTCCCTTGGAATACCAAAGCCCATACTTTGGAGTACCACATAGATACCTAAGTATGCGCTTCACGGCTTTTAAATGAGATTCCTTGGGACACGATTGGTACCTAGCACACATGCAGACACTAAACATGATATCTGGTCGGGATGCGGTAAGATAGAGGAGAGAGCCAATCATACCTCTATATCTCTTGACATCTACATCCTTACCATTCTCATCTCGACTCAAGTTGACGCATGTAGGCATCGGAGTGTCAATAGCCTTTGAGCTAGCCATGTCGAAGTGCTTGAGTAACTCAAGACAATACTTCGTCTGGCTCACGAATGTCCCTTCATCAAGTTGCTTAATTTGCATAATGAGGAAATAATTTAGCTCCCTCATCATGCTCATCTCGAACTCTCCCTGCATTAACTTAGAAAACTCCTTGACCATATTTGTGTTAGTAGAACCAAATATAATATCGTCTACATATACTTATACCAAAATTTGGTGTTTTCCTTGACGTTTAATGAAGAGAGTTGTGTCAACCTTTCCTCTAGAGTACCCTTTATCAAGTAGAAATTTGCTAAGACGCTCATACCAAGCCCTAGGGGCTTGTTTGAGACCGTACAAAGCATGTTTTAGCTTGTAAACATGATCCGGATACTCATGGGACTCAAATCCAGGAGGTTGGGCTACATAAACCTCTTCATTAATGTAACCATTAAGGAATGCACTTTTTACATCCATTTGAAATAATTTGAAGTTTTTCGCACATGCGTAGGCAAGCATCAGACGTATAGCCTCGAGTCGGGCAATAGGCGCATAAGTTTCCTCATACTCTATGCCTTCCTCTTGGTTATACCCTTGCGCAACTAAGCGCGCTTTATTTCTAGTTATAACTTCATTTTCGCCGAGTTTGTTCCTAAACACCCATTGGGAGCCGATTACTCGATGGCCTCGCGGAGGAGGGACAAGGTCCCAAACCTCATTTCTTTTAAATTGATTCAACTCCTCTTGCATTGACAAAAGTCAATGTTCACCGAGTAAGGCCTCTTTGGAGTCCTTAGGCTCATCTTGCGAAACGAAAGCGGAGTAATAACAAAAGTTACTTAGCTTGGAACAAGTTGTTACTCCCTTTGAGATGTCACCGAGAATGTTGTCGATGGGATGGTCTTTGGAAGACTTCCAAGCTGAAGGAAGGTCATCTTTATTAGACGTATGATCCTCCTCACTCTTCATGGGTTGGTGATCTTTTTCCTCCTCAACATGCACTGCTTCAGGTTGATCAGTCCCTTTTTCAGTGTCCTTGAGTATGTCTTCAGAAGATACACCTGCACCATGAAAAGAACTACCTTTTCTGACATTTTTCGGATAAGACTCATCCAGAGTAACGTGAACCGACTCCTCAATAGTAAGTAACCTCTTATTGTAAACCCTATATGCCTTACTAGACTAAGAGTATCCAAGAAAGATACCTTCGTCGGCCTTAGCATCAAACTTACCAAATGTCTCTTTACCATTATTCAACACGAAACACTTACAACCAAAAATGTGAAGGTGAGATACGTTGGGCTTCCTCCCTTTTAAAAGCTCATACGATGTCTTTTTTAGAATAGGACGGATGAGCACCCTATTCAAAACGTAACAAGTCGTACTGATGGCATCAACCCAAAAGTATTTTGGAAGGCCACTCTCATTGATCATAGTCCTTCCTAATTCTTCCAAAATTCTATTTTTACGTTCCACAACTCTGTTTTGTTGAGGGGTACATGGTGCGGAAAAATTATGATCAATCTCATGGCTTTCGCAAAATGCTTCAAAAAGATGATTTTCGAACTCACCTCCATGATCACTTCTAATTGATACAATGTTTGTGTTTATTTTGTTTTGGGATAACTTGGCAAATTTTTCAAAAGCCGAAAAAGTATCGCTCTTGCTTGCTAAGAAAATAGTCCAGCAAAACCTAGAGAAGTCATCGACAATCACAAAACCATAATAGTTACCACCTAGGCTCTTAATCCTAGATGGTCCAAAGAGGTCCATATGGAGGAGCTCAATGGGTCTCGTGGTTGAAACAATATTTTTAGACTTAAACGAGATCCTTGTTTACTTCCCCATTTGGCACGCATCACATAAGTGATCCTTTGTGAATTTGATTTTGGGTAAGCCGATTACTAGGTCTTTAGAAACTATTTTATTAAGCAAATCAAAATTGACATGCGCCAACCGTCTATGCCATAGCCATGAATCTTCACTCATGGTGACTAGACACTTATCACTACTCAACAATACCTCATTCAAGTCTAGCATATATATGGTATTTACCCTCAGGCCTTTAAACACATCCTTTTTGTCACTATTCTCAATTATGCAACAATCCTTTGAAAAAGATACTTTATAGTCCTTGTCACATAATTGACTAATGCTTAAAAGGTTGTGTTTAAGACCCTCAACAAGAAGCACATCTGAGATAGTAGTAGATGAGGGGTTACCGACACTACCGTTGCCGAGTATTGACCCTTTATTGTTGTCTCCGTAGGTAAAAAATCCCTTTTTCTTCTCCACGAAGTCGATGAAAAGAGATATGTCTCATGTCATATGTCTTGAGCAGCCACTATTAAGAACCTATCTTCTTTCCTTGGTCTCAAGACGTTGTACCTACATAATCAATCAAGGGAAATAGGTACCCAAATCTTATTGGGTCCTTAGTTGTGAGTGAAAACAGGATTGCATTTGGGCAACCATTGATAAACGCCTTTAGGAACTAAAAACCTCCTAAAAAGACATTTTGCAATGGTATGACCCCTTTTGCAACAATACAAGCAAGTAAGGTTAACATGAGAATCACTTTTGCTAGGTTGATCTCTAATCACATAAGTATATTTTTGATATGGATTAATCATGCTTTTCTTAAAATGTGATCTATCAATAGCAAAAGTCATTTTTGGTTCTAGACCCTTGTCAAGTTTGGCCTTTAGAGTTCTAACATCTTTTTGCCAAATATGACAAGTATCACAACCAAAATTTAACCATTTACTCTTGTCTTCCTCAACATCTACTTTTGTCACTTCCACCATATACTTTTTGAGATCCTCTAATTCCTTTTCGGAATCGGAGATCTTTTGCTCCAAATGAGAAAATATTTGTTTATTTGAAGCTAAACGTTTAAAGGCTTCCTTAGCCTCATGGTGTAGAGTATCAAAAATATGTTGTAATTCAGAATAAGACATTGAATTAGAGTTTTCATATTTATAATGTCTTACCTTTTTGTTCTTTTTCCTTTGGTGAATGGAAAGGCAAAGGTTAACGGACTCTCCTTCGTCACTTGAACTTTCATCACTAGATGATTCACTATCGCTTTCCCAAGCGATATAGGCTCTTCTAGGTTTACCTTGTTTCTTCCCTTGACGACTTTTATCCTTTTCTTTGTCCTTCTTCAACAATGGACAATCCGACTTATAGTGTCCGGCTTTTCCACGGTTATAGCAAGACCCCTTAGTTTTTCCACTTTTTTATCTTCATTCTTGGAAGACCTTGATTGTTTTCTAAAGTTGACGAGGTTTTTCTCCGAATGTTGAATACCATTTTTCTTTATATAGCGATTATATCGCTTCACAAATAATCACATGTCTTCATTCGAATCCTCTTGCTCGTCATCACTAGATTCACTCTCGTTTAGCTCATTTGCGGAGGACTTTGAACTATAAGCCTTTAGAGCTATTGACTTCTTTTTCGCTTCTTTGGTCTTGTTCTTTTCCTTCTTCTCTCTTTTCTCAAATTGGTCTAAACTAATGAGCATTTGCTCATGTTCCTCGAGCTTCCCGATTAAGGTTGTGGTGTCTAACGTCATTAGGTCGTTAGCTTCTTTTATGGCGGTCACCTTTGGTTGCCAATCCCTAGTAAGACACCTCAAAACTTTATTAGTAGCAACGTCATTGGAAATTGGTCTACCAAGTGAGTTAAGTCTATTGATTAAATGAGTGAACCTCTTTTGCATGTCGGCAATGGTTTCCCCTTGCTTCATGTGAAAGAGGTCGAACTCTTGAGTCAAGGTGTTAATTCTAGCTCGCTTGATGTCGTTAGTTCCCTCATGGGTAACTTGTAACGCGTCCCACATAGCTTTAGCACTCGTACAATGTAAAAATTTATAATACTCATCAACTCCCAATGAGGAGATTAGAATATTTATAGCCTTCCAATCGTACTTGTACTTTTTCTCGTCTTCTTCATTCCATTGTGCTTCGGGCTTAGGTACTACCACGTTATTCGCATCTGTCATGGCTATTTCCATTGGACCATTTTGTTTAACGCTCCATACCTTCCTATCAATAAAATTGATATGTACACACATATAATCCTTCCAATAATTATAGTTCTCACAGTTAAAAATTGGTGCTCTATTGTAAGCCCCTTTCGGTTCGTTTTCCATTTTCTAAAAAAGTTATACTTGAAGCACTAGATAAACCGGTGCTCCTGATACCACTTGTTAGATGACGGCAATTGATCTAGAAGGGGGGGTTAAATATATCACTACTTTTAATTGTGAGTCTGTGCTTAAATTTGATTTTTAAAATTGTTTGCGGAAGCGTCCGAGGATAATTCGTCTACACGGACCGGTTACTGGGAGAATCGGATATACGTAAGCCAAATGGAACGAAAGGCTCGATGAGAAAAATTGAATCTCAACTTAACTATTAATTAATTTACCAACAACACTCAATATGGTGCAATCTCCAATGAACAATAAAAAATAAAACAAAAATGACAATATATCAAACACCTTGTAAGCATTCAATTTATCGAGCACTTGGAGTGCGTAAAACTTCAAGCTAAACCTTCTATATTAGTTAGTGCAGAATTTTCACTAAGCACAATCCAAAATGATTGTGCAATGGTTTTCAAATCAGTTTTTCCGCACTATACTATACCAGAATTTTTATCGATCAACTGAATAATTACAAGCGTAAACAATTCGAAAATTAAAGGAGATGGGGAAAGAGAAACGACACCAAGTTTGTTTAGGCAGTTCCCCTTTCATCCTCGCTTCGGGTACGTCTGCCCCCAATTCTAAATCTAGAATTGAGATATCTATAATCTTGTTTGCAAATTGTTTTTACAAGAGAATGCTTAGTTATCACACACTCAAGAAACTCTGTTGATGCTGAAACTATGTCTTCTCTTCCCTTGATTCGAGTCGAATCAAGTGTCTCGAACTTGTTGGATGAACCCCCGTTTACCGTTACTAGATTGAATGAACACACCGGTCTTCAATCACCTTCACTCGGCAGATTCCGATCCACACACAATTTGATCCCCAAACCTTGTTGCATAATCCTCCAGTTAACGCTACTAGATCAATAAAACCCACCGTTCTTCGATCACCTTCGCTCGACTGAATTCAATGCACACAAGATCTAAACCAAAAACCCCCAAATCCAATTGATCTTGGAGGACAAAACCCTAGAGGTTTTATTCAAGAAAAAACCCACTGAAACACTCACCCTAAACAAGATACACTTCTATGTTTCGACGTTATCACCTCATGATGCAAAAGATCAACAAAAATGATTATGTGTATTTGTTGAGAAAATGCAAGAATGGAGATGAAGATGATGGGAGAAAAATGTTCATTGTAAATCTTTCAATTTTTCTTGTTGTTGTGTAAAAACTGAGGAACCAAGTATTCATATGATGCTAGGACCAACTACCACAAATAACAGCATTTTGAACATTGGAAAAACCAGAAAAATGAGTCACTTTCAGCGAAGAGTCAACCATACATTAATGAGGGTCAGCCTACGCTGACCCATGGGAGAATTTGCGCAAGTTGAGGAACCATGCGTCGACCGCTACAGGGGTCATGCGTCGACGCATGGCTGAAGAAAATGCAGAAAGAAGAATGCTTACAATATGTGTCGACCGTAGGGTCAGCATACGCCAACCCGAGGAAAATTCAACAATTGCCAACTTTTCATGAGTCGGCCAAAGCTTGGTTTAGGTCGACTCAAGCTACCAAAAATCCTAAAAATTGATTTTTACATATGTTTTCATCTACTTAGGCAATGTTTATGCATACCTAAGACTCATAGCATGATCACACACATGTAATAGATGTGCAAGACTCTTCCTATATGTTTGGACACATGATTATGGATCGTTTATGCATCACGAAATAAGAATGCTGACAATGATGAGATGATACCGTCCAAATTACATACTACGAGCTAATACATGTTTTGACATCATTAAAATAAAGATCAAGTGTAAGACACCTTGCCCTCACAGTAACGCCCCATCTTATTTTATTTATTTTCCGTAATTTAATTATGTGATGATTGTGATTGTGTTATTTTATTGGTGTGTTTGAGCAACCCTTGGTGTGGGGTAGTGGCCTTAAGAATAGAAATTAAGGTGTTGGGGGTGTGTATGTAATAGTACATAACTTGGTGGTGTGGAGAGTAAAACTAATTAACTTATATTAATTATTATTTATTTAGTTAAATAATATTAGGTGAATATTATTTAGATTAAATATTTAATATTATTATTATTGTTATTATTTTAATTAGTTGTATTAAATAATAATAATAATAATAATAATAATAATAATAATAAAGAAATAAGGAAAGTTGGAAGATATAAACTATCAGATCGTGAAAACAAGAGAAAAGTGGAAATGAGGCTAGGGCTCGAGGGGGAAGAGGTGATCACCATTGTTGAGAAGCTTTTGCAAGAACTCTAAGGTAAGGGTGGAGTTTTGATTATCTACTAAGGGTTTATATGATGATGGTGGATATATTATATCTATGCTTGGTTTGTGTTTTCTTCTCTCTATGCTATAATCATTGTTGAAAATGTACAATTTTGTTTTGTTGATGAGTTTGGTTGAAATTAGATGATGAGGAATTATATGGACAAGATGTGTGTTGATGTTGGATTAATTGGTGTGGATCATGCAATTATATGTTGTTTTGATGAGTTAGATGTGTTAGAATGTTGTATGATGATGTTGTGATTGATGAATGAATGATGAATTGTGTAATGCTGCTGTTGGAACCATACATTTGATGAAATTGTTGATGGCATGATGTTGTATGTGTGTTGTTGTGGATTGTTGCGAGTCAGAGTCGAAACTCGAAGATATGAGCTTTTTGGGAAAAATTTGGGTTTTGTGACTTTTATAAAAAATGATTTTTGTGTAAAATTATGTAATTTACGTGTTTTATGAAAAATTGGGGTTTTTGGATGAAGAGAAAAGTGATTTTCGTTTTGAAAAATAGCAGAAAAGTGCTTCTGCTAACAATGTAATCGGTTACCAGGATTTGAGTAACCGATTACACTGCTTTGAAAATGCGTATCTGGGAAAAATTCTGAGGGTGTAACCGGTTACCTTGTTTATGGTAACCGATTACACTGAGTGGAAATTATGTGGCAGTGACCTAGTTACAAAGGGTGTAACCGGTTACCTCATGTGGTGTAACCGGTTACACTGGGAATAATTTTTTGAAAAACTTCCAAAATTCATAACTTCAGTTCCAGGTGTCCGATTCGGGTGCCGTTTGAAGCATCGGGAAGCTGACGTGACGAAATTTTTTTCTAAAAATGGTTTATGTACCAAAAATTGAATAATTTGATGTGTGATGGTGTTAAATACATTGTAACTCTTATGTTGTGGTGTGACATAATTGCGAACGCATTGTTGTTGATTGCTATATTGCTTTGTTGTTCTTGCTAAACTGTTGTAGCATGTATTGGTGCATGGTGGCCAGTATTGGCGGAGTCCATTGACTATTGAGGTGTTGGTCATTGTGCTTGGTGTTGTTGTTGCATGTATAATATGTTGCATGCATTCATGTTGTTGGACAATGGTCCATTTTTGGTGAGCCTCAATCCCAGGAGGTGGGGATTGAGTGCGAATAGCTGATTTCAGAGGTGATGGAATTAGTGAAACGTTATCGGTAGTGATGGTAACGAATTGGTGAACTCTGATCCTAGGAGGCGAGGACTGAGGCGGTGAACTTGAGTGTTCACGTATTAGTACCACATGCATTGAGTCGAGTTGTTGAGTCTCATTGCATTGTATATTGGTTGTGATGTTATTGTGTTGGTTGGCTGTTGATCGTGAAGGCTAGATCAGATCCTGTAGAAGTGGGCCACCAAGTACGTCTGGGATGCTGGTCGTATGAAGAGGGGGAGGGGTGTACCTGCAAGGCACTCCGACGCTCAAGTAAGAAAGGGTCAGAGAAAAGGGGCAAGTACAAAGTGTTAGTTCGTAGGGTGAATATTTGATACCTGACCCTCTCAAGTGAGAGGGTTTATATAGAGCCCCCAGCGTGTGGCCAATGGTCCTATTTTCGGGGCAAAATAACCGTTTTCCCGAAGAATAGGTAACTGCTCCAACTAGCCGTTATGTCGGGCAGGGTGCCCAAAACTAGCCGTTATGCCGGGCATAAGCATAGTTTCGGACACGTGCCCTTAGTTGGCCGGGGAGCGAAGAAGCCGTGCTTAACAGGCAGCGTTTTTGGGGAGGAACGATGTAGTCCTTGCCCGGTTGGAGGGGCAGAAAGGTAACTTTTGCCCCTATGTGGATTGAGCCTAGGCAATTGGGATGTTCTAGGAGCAGAAGTGGATTGGGCAGTTTCTAGACATCAGTCCAGTTCAGAACAGGACCCCCCTAAGTCGTTACTCCCGAGCATGGGAGTGATGACTTAAGGACACCCCGATGATCCGGGGAGCTAGCGTGAAGTCGTCGTTTGGAGACGAGGAGGATTGTCTTGTGGTGTCCGTGGCATTCATGATCGTGATTGTGTTGTCCGTTGTCCGAGGAGGCTAACGGTTAGTCAGAATGGGAAATGTTGGGGCGCCATGTGTGCCTAGAGCTCCGTGTAGCAGTTACTAGGCAATGATGGCTAGTTAATAGCCATCATGACCTACGAGCGCATGTCCGCACGTGCCCCTTTGTATAAAAAGGAGGAAACTCATTCCATTTGGAACTTTTCACACTGATTTCTCTTCGTCTCTTTCAACATTCCTGCCCATCACTGTTGTGACGCCCCCAATCTACACCCCCAATTAACATGCATTTAAAGCAGTAAAAGAAAATTCAAATTTTGGTCAGAGTATAATTGAATCACGGCATAGACAGGGAAATCACATCAAAGTAACATATACAGAACATACAACACCTGCCCATAAAGATATGCAACAGTGGGGTAGCAATCATACAGAGGAAACTCAGTTCCTTACACCCACTTCTCAGAAATTAGAATTAAAGCAGAAAATCTAAAATCTGAATAGCATATATACATATATACATATAAACATGTCTGTCATACATCAAGTTATACATGTACAACCAAAATACATCGTCAGATATACAAAATAATCACAACGGCCACCCTAGCTACCCGTGTCACATATCAGAGCCGACCGACAAAAGAATGAAGACGCAAAGCTTCACAAAAAGAATACCTCCAGCAACTCTAATCTGCAACGCCCCATAGAGCGTTATAAAATAGCAGAAGGGTGAGAAAAACAACCATAATATAATTGCATAAAATTATATAATAACACAAACATACGCAAGTAAACACATTTCTCACCACAGTTGTACCACAATTTCTCATAGATCAAACATAACATAATACAGCACAATTCTCAAGCATTGACACCACTACACCTCAAACATACAATATACACATAATCACCAACACAATCACACATAATCCATCCCATCAATCACATTCACAATTACATGCACAATTAATTCATGCTTTATGCAAATGCACAGAGACCGACACACGACTCTATGCACATGCCATGCGGTACCGACTTCCAATGTCACATGTCTCATCAGTTCACTCAGGAACTATTGGAACCATCGCTCGTTACTGAGAATCTCAAGTAACTCCCCGTCAGGCCTACGATGTTCACCCCGTCGCTTTAGGTCCTCAGGCATCGCCTCATATTTTCGAGGCACACGACGTTATGGATTGCTTTAAGTCCTATCCAAGGCACACAATCGTCTATAACCACCGCTTTAAGTCCTCAGGCATCGCCTCATATTTTCGAGGCACACGATGTTATAGTAGATTCCCTCTGGAACCAAACCGCCACTCAGGACGTTCCAACAATGCATATCATGATGCTTGACATACAATGATCCATGACATTCACATTGCATACATATATACATCCACAATCATGCATATATCATCAAATACCACACTTAGCATTTCTTGCCTTTCGGCCACAATTCATCACAACATCATCTAAACACATACGTTTACATCATACAACAACACCTTGCACAATACACATCGATTACGTACAAGTATAACGACAAAAGTCGACAACCGACATTATTCCTGACTTTTCGACATAATTAAATCGGTTAACAATTTCAAAATCATCATCACAAGAAAGTACAGCTCAATAGCTACGCAACGATACCAAAAATGCAAAAATCAGATAAACGGATCAAAAGTTACGAACGAAAACGAAAAACGATATTTTGAAAAGTCACATTTTGCAAAAGTCCTGTCCATACGTGTATCACCATGAGCCATACGCGTATGAGCAGAGATCTCATTTTTCCCAAAGTTCACGTTAAAATGTCCGTACGCGTAATGCCCAAGCCCGTACGCGTAATGACCTACAAAGCTACGCGTATCATACGCAAATGGACAGATGGCCGAGAAAACAAGCAACCCATACGTGTATTGCCCTCATGGCTCGCCCATCATACGCGTAATGCCAAGGTTCATACGCGTATGAACATGCCCCATACGCGTATGACCTGGAAATCTCAGAAAAATTCTGCAGAACAATGTTCTGCGTTTTCCACCCAATTTCAACCAATTTTTCACCTAAAACTCAGAAAACCACCAAATAGAAGTGTAATAATACCTCACAAACATGTATAAACAATCAATAACATAGTCCACAAGATTATTTTCTATTTTCTTTTCTTACTAACTTAACAAAATATCTATGAAATGTCCAAAATACCCCCACACTCAAAAATCTCGCAAATGTTCCCAAAACGCGATAAAATATATTCACGACCAAAAATAACATATTTTCACACAAAAGTCGAAAATAAAATAAAATAATAATAAAATAATCAAAAGACTCGATAAAATAAAATTGGCAAAACGGGGCGTTACAACTCTCCCCCACTTAGAAATTTTCGTCCTCGAAAATATTACCTGATACAAACAACTCTGGATACGACTCCCGCATCCTACTCTCCAACTCCCACGTCAAATTCCCCTCAGCAGTGCCTCCCCACGCCACTTTCACAAGTGCAATCTCTTTACCCCTCAACCGTTTCACCTCGCGATCCAAAATACTAACCGGTAATGCCTCGACCGTAAGGTTATCCCTTACCTCAACCTCGTCTATCGGAATCACATGTGAAGGGTCCGGAACATACTTCCGAAGCTGTGAAACATGAAAAATATCATGCAAATTCGACAGATTCGGCGGCAACGCCACACGATACGCCACAGCACCAACTCTCGCAGATATCTGGTAAGGACCAATAAATCGAGAAGTAAGCTTCTTAGATTTCAAAGCACGACCAACACCCGTTATCGGCGTAACTCTCAGAAATACGTGATCACCCTCTTGAAACTCAAGATCCTTTCGTCTTCGATCATGATAACTCTTTTGTCTACTCTGAGAAGCCTTCATTTTCTCATGAATAAACTTTACCTTCTCTGTCGTCTGTTGCACCAATTCCGGTCCAACCACCGAACTTTCACCATTTTCGTGCCAACACAACGGCGTTCGACATCTTCGTCCATATAAAGCCTCAAAAGGTGCCATTCCAATACTAGAATGGAAACTATTATTATACGTAAACTCAACCAAAGCAAGATAACTGTCCCACGCACCACCTTGTTCCAAAACACACGTTCTCATCAAATCCTCCAAAGACTGAATAGTTCTTTCGGTCTGACCATCCGTCTGCGGATGATAAGCCGAACTCAACCTCAATCTAGAACCCAAAGCCTTCTGTAAACTTTCCCAAAATCTCGAAGTAAACCTAGGATCTCGATCAGAAACAATACTCAATGGAACCCCATGCAATTTCACCACCACACTAATATAGATCTCAGCTAACCTCTCCAAAGAAAAACTGATGTCAATCGGAATAAAATGCGCCGATTTAGTCAGCCTGTCCACAATCACCCAAATAGCATTATACCCTCGCTGAGTGTTTGGTAATCCCGTTACAAAATCCATCGAAATGCTATCCCATTTCCACTCAGGAATATCCAACGGTTGCAACAAACCACTAGGCCTCAAATGTTCCACCTTCGATTTCTGACAAGTCAAACATGCATACACAAACTGAGCCACATCTCTTTTCAAACCAGACCACCAGAAAATCTTCTTCAAATCTTGGTACATCTTATTCGCTCCCGGATGAATACTTAAGTTACTCCTGTGTCCTTCCTCCAAAATCATTCTTTTCAACTCCGCATCATCAGGAATGCAAATACGACCATGAAACCTCAAAACACCAATATTATCCACCTTGAAATCCACATTCTCATTCCTCATCAAATCAACGAATTTCAAATCCAGCTTTTGTTTCTCACTAACTGACAACAAAAATTCATTAGTAACTTTCAACATTCCAAGCCTTACACTAACCGACGTCACTTCACAAACTAAACTCAAATCTCTGAACGATTCCAAAAGTTCCCACTCTTTCACCATCAATGCGAACATATGCAACGATTTCCGGCTCAATGCATCGGCTACCACATTAGCTTTACCAGGATAGTAATTCAAGCCAAAGTCGTAGTCTTTCAAGAATTCCAACCATCTCAGCTGCCTCATGTTCAACTCTTTCTGATCAAATAAATATTTCAAGCTTTTATGATCACTGAAAACTTTGAACCTCGCACCATAGAGATAGTGCCTCCAAATCTTCAACACAAAAACCACAGCCGCTAATTCAAGATCATGAGTAGGATAGTTTTTCTCATGAACTCTTAACTGTCTTGAAGCATAAGCTACAACCTTACCTTCCTGCATCAAAACACCACCCAAACCAATTAAAGAAGCATCACAATACACAACAAATGGCTCATTAGGATTAGGTAAAATAAGAATCGAAGCTGTCGTCAATCTTCTCTTCAGCTCACAAAAACTCTCTTCACAATGAATATCCCAAATGAACGCTTTGCCCTTACAAGTCAACTGCGTCAAAGGTAATGCTAGCTTAGAAAAACCTTCAATGAACCTCCGATAATAACCAGCCAAACCTAGAAAGCTTCGAATTTCAGTAACGGATCTAGGAGCCTCCCATTGTAGAACTGCTTCTACTTTAGATGGATCCACTGCAATACCATTACCTGAAATTACGTGCCCAAGAAAACTCACCTCAGACAACCAGAATTCACACTTGGACAATTTGGCAAAAAGCTTCCTTTCCTTCAAAACCTGCAACACAAAACGCAAATGCTTTGCATGTTCTTCACGAGACTTAGAATAGATTAAAATATCATCAATAAACACCACGACAAAGCGATCCAAATGCTCATGGAAAATACGATTCATGTATTCCATAAACACACCTGGCGCATTAGAAACCCCGAACGGCATCACAGAATATTCATAATGACCGTAACGTGTTCTAAAGGCCGTCTTCTGAATATCCTCTTCTTTCACTCTTATCTGATGATACCCCGATCTCAAATCAATCTTACTAAATACACAAGCACCAACCAACTGATCCATCAGATCGTCAATCCTTGGAAGCGGATACTTATTCTTAATCGTCACTTTGTTCGACTGGCGATAATCAATACATAATCGCATACTCCCATCTTTCTTTTTCACTAGCAAAACTGGAGCACCCCAAGGAAAAACACTTGGTCTCACGAACCTCTTCTCCAACAACTCATTCAACTGCTTTTTCAGCTCTACCAACTCAGATGCCGACATTCTATAAGGTGCCATAGAAACAGGTCTAGTACCAGGAACTAGATCTATAGAAAATTCAACCTCTCTCACCGGCGGCACATCTGAAATATCCTCAGGAAACACCTCAGGAAAATCACACACAACAGGAAACACTTCAAGAGAAACTTGACTATCCACAGACAATGATGCAAACAAACCGAACAACTGAGCTTCATCCGCCAAAAGTTTCTTCAACTCTTTGGTAGATAAGAAACTCGAGTCTTCATCTTCCTCAAGAGAAGGAAGCCTTACAAGCTTATGATAACAGTTAATGTGAACCCGATTGAATTGCAACCAATTCATTCGCAACACCACATCTAAACCTTCCAATGGTAAACACACCAAATCCATCACAAAGTCTTTACCATAAATGGTCAAAGAACAACTTAGACTAACCAAAGAAGTAGTTACTGACCCCATCGCTGAAGTATCAATAACCATCTCAAAACCCATCACCGACAACACAAGATCCAAACGCTTCGCGCACTCAGACGAAATAAACGAATGAGTCGCTCCAGTATCAATAATAGCAATTAAAGGCGTATTATTAATAAAGCAAGTACCTCTTATCAGACGATCAGCACTTGAAGTCTGAGTTCCCGCCAATGAAAACACTTTCCCACTAGTCTGAGCTTTCTTCGGATTAGGGCACTTCGAACTAATATGACCAGGTTCCCCACAATTGTAACACTTCACCATATTCTTCCTTTTACAATCAGCTAGAACATGTCCAATACCACCACAATTAGAACACTTATCCAACTTCTTCCTACATTCATGCTGGCGATGACCCAATTCACCACATTTAAAACACCTAGGAGAATTAGACACACCTCCTCCACCTGACCTCCGATCAAAAGTTCCCCTTTGTTTACCTTTATCAGCCGGTGACACATACGGACCACCACGGAACTGTTGTTTCCCTTTCCTGTCACTTACACTTTTATAGTGAGCAGAACGAGCCTTACTATCTTCATCATAAATCCTACAGCATTCCACCAAATCAGCAAACCTTCGACTCCTCTGATAACCAATAGCCTGCTTTATCTCAGGACGCAAACCACTGTCATACTTCACACACTTAGAAAATTCAGCCGTCGCTTCCACATAATGAGGATAAAACTGCACAAGTTCCATAAACTTAGCAGTATAATCGACTACAGACATATTACCTTGTTTTAGTTCCAAAAACTCAATCTCTTTCTTTCCTCGGACATCCTCGGGAAAATACTTCCTCAGAAACTCTCGGCTAAACACCTCCCAAGTAATCTCTTCTTCTTCCTCCTCAGCTTCCAACACCTGACGAGTACTGATCCACCAGTCGTCAGCCTCTTCATGTAACATATGAGTCCCCAGCCTCACCTTATCATCATCGTCACAATCCATTACCCTGAAAATCCTCTCAATCTCTTTCAACCACATCTGTGCACCATCTGGATCATGTTTCCCTTTAAAGACCGGCGGCTTATTCTTTCTAAACTCATCATTCCCTGCAGCATTCGGTGCACCCTGCACAGCTCGTGCCATAGCCTCCATCGCCGCAGCCAAAGCAGCATCATTTCGACCAGCCATATTCTGTTCGTCCAAAACAGAAACTATGGTTAAACAACAACTCGCTCAACACAACTCGCCCAATATGCCAGACACAACGGACACAACAAACTCAACTGACACGGACTGGCTCTGATACCACTTAATGTGACGCCCCCAATCTACACCCCCAATTAACATGCATTTAAAGCAGTAAAAGAAAATTCAAAATTTGGTCAGAGTATAATTGAATCACGGCATAGACGGGGAAATCACATCAAAGTAACATATACAGAACATACAACACCTGCCCATAAAGATATGCAACAGTGGGGTAGCAATCATACAGAGGAAACTCAGTTCCTTACACCCACTTCTCAGAAATTAGAATTAAAGCGGAAAATCTAAAATCTGAATAGCATATATACATATATACATATAAACATGTCTGTCATACATCAAGTTATACATGTACAACCAAAATACATCGTCAGATATACAAAATAATCACAACGGCCACCCTAGCTACCCGTGTCACATATCAGAGCCGACCGACAAAAGAATGAAGACGTAAAGCTTCACAAAAAGAATACCTCTAGCAACTCTAATTTGCAACGCCTCATAGAGCGTTATAAAACAGCAGAAGGGTGAGAAAAACAACCATAATATAATTGCATAAAATTATATAGTAACACAAACATACGCAAGTAAACACATTTCTCACCACAGTTGTACCACAATTTCTCATAGATCAAACATAACATAATACAACACAATTCTCAAGCATTGACACCACTACACCTCAAACATACAATATACACATAATCACCAACACAATCACACATAATCCATCCCATCAATCACATTCACAATTACATGCACAATTAATTCATGCTTTATGCAAATGCACAGAGACCGACACACGACTCTATGCACATGCCATGCGGTACCGACTTCCAATGTCACATGTCTCATCAGTTCACTCAGGAACTATTGGAACCATCGCTCGTTACTGAGAATCTCAAGTAACTCCCCGTCGGGCCTACGATGTTCACCCGTCGCTTTAGGTCCTCAGGCATCGCCTCATATTTTCGAGGCACGCGACATTATGGATTGCTTTAAGTCCTATCTAAGGCACACAATCATCTATAACCACCGCTTTAAGTCCTCAGGCATCGCCTCATATTTTCGAGGCACACAATGTTATAGTAGATTCCCTCTGGAACCAAACCGCCACTCAGGACGTTCCAACAATGCATATCATGATGCTTGGCATACAATGACCCATGACATTCACATTGCATACATATATACATCCATAATCATGCATATATCATCAAATACCACACTTAGCATTTCTTGCCTTTCGGCCACAATTCATCACAACATCATCTAAACACATACGTTTACATCATACAACAACACCTTGCACAATACACATCGATTACGTACAAGTATAACGACAAAAGTCGACAACCGACACTATTCCCGAATTTTTGACATAATTAAATCGGTTAACAATTTCAAAATCATCATCACAAGAAAGTACAGCTCAATAGCTACGCAACGATACCAAAAATGCAAAAATCGGATAAACGGATCAAAAGTTACGAACGAAAACGAAAAACGATATTTTGAAAAGTCACATTTTGCAAAAGTCCTGTCCATACGCGTATCACCATGAGCCATACGCGTATGAGCAGAGATCTCATTTTTCCCAAAGTTCACATTAAAATGTCCGTACGCGTAATGCCCAAGCCCGTACGAGTAATAACCTACAAAGCTACGCGTATCATACGCAAATGGACAGATGGCCCAGAAAACAAGCAACCCATACGTGTATTGCCCTCATGGCTCGCCCATCATACGCGTAATGCCAAGGTTCATACGCGTATGAACATGCCCCATACGCGTATGACCTGGAAATCTCAGAAAAATTCTGCAGAACAATGTTCTGCGTTTTCCACCCAATTTCAACCAATTTTTCACCTAAAACTCAGAAAACCACCAAATAGAAGTGTAATAATACCTCACAAACATGTATAAACAATCAATAACATAGTCAACAAGAATTTAGACACATTTATTTCCATTTATAATCAATTTTTACCAAATAGGGTTTACCTAAATTTTCTCCAATTCAATCCAAAACAACAACAAACACACATACAATAATCGAGTTTCGCACCCTTACCCGATTTAATCGATTCCTAGAACTTGATCTTGATGATTTTTCCACACTTCTCCAATTTTCTCTCTTCTCCTCTTTTCTTCTCTTTTTCCTTCTTTCTCCTTTCTTTCTCTCTATTTTTCTTTCTTTCCCTTTTCTATTTTCTATTTTCTTTTCTTACTAACTTAACAAAATATCTATGAAATGTCCAAAATACCCCCACACTCAAAAATCTCGCAAATGTTCCCAAAACGCGATAAAATATATTCACGACAAAAAATAACATATTTTCACACAAAAGTCGAAAATAAAATAAAATAATAATAAAATAATCAAAAGACTCGATAAAATAAAATTGGCAAAACGGGGCGTTACAACTCTCCCCCACTTAGAAATTTTCGTCCTCGAAAATATTACCTGATACAAACAACTCTGGATACGACTCCCGCATCCTACTCTCCAACTCCCACGTCAAATTCCCCTCAGCAGTGCCTCCCCACGCCACTTTCACAAGTGCAATCTCTTTACCCCTCAACCGCTTCACCTCACGATCCAAAATACTAACCGGTAATGCCTCGACCGTAAGGTTATCCCTTACCTCAACCTCGTCTATCGGAATCACATGTGAAGGGTCCGGAACATACTTCCGAAGCTGTGAAACATGAAAAACATCATGCAAATTCGACAGATTCGGCGGCAACGCCACACGATACGCCACAGCACCAACTCTCGCAGATATCTGGTAAGGACCAATAAATCGAGAAGTAAGCTTCTTAGATTTCAAAGCACGACCAACACCCGTTACCGGCGTAACTCTCAGAAATACGTGATCACCCTCTTGAAACTCAAGATCCTTTCGTCTTCGATCATGATAACTCTTTTGTCTACTCTGAGAAGCCTTCATTTTCTCACGAATAAACTTTATCTTCTCTGTCGTCTGTTGCACCAATTCCGGTCCAACCACCGAACTTTCACCAGTTTCGTGCCAACACAACGGCGTTCGACATCTTCGTCCATATAAAGCCTCAAAAGGTGCCATTCCAATACTAGAATAGAAACTATTATTATACGTAAACTCAACCAAAGCAAGATAACTGTCCCACGCACCACCTTGTTCCAAAACACACGCTCTCAACAAATCCTCCAAAGACTGAATAGTTATTTCGGTCTGACCATCCGTCTGCGGATGATAAGCCGAACTTAACCTCAATCTAGAACCCAAAGCCTTCTGTAAACTTTCCCAAAATCTCGAAGTAAACCTAGGATCTCGATCAGAAACAATACTCAATAGAACCCCATGCAATTTCACCACCACACTAATATAGATCTCAGCTAACCTCTCCAAAGAAAAACTGATGTCAATCAGAATAAAATGCGCCGATTTAGTCAGCCTGTCCACAATCACCCAAATAGCATTATACCCTCGCTGAGTGTTTGGTAATCCCGTTACAAAATCCATCGAAATGCTATCCCATTTCCACTCAGGAATATCCAACGGTTGCAACAAACCACTAGGCCTCAAATGTTCCACCTTCGATTTCTGACAAGTCAAACATGCATACACAAACTGAGCCACATCTCTTTTCAAACCAGACCACCAGAAAATCTTCTTCAAATCTTGGTACATCTTATTCGCTCCCGGATGAATACTTAAGTTACTCCTGTGTCCTTCCTCCAAAATCATTCTTTTCAACTCCGCATCATCAGGAATGCAAATACGACCACGAAACCTCAAAACACCAAAATTATCCACATTGAAATCCACATTCTCATTCCTCATCAAATCAACGAATTTCAAATCCAGCTTTTGTTTCTCACTAACCGACAACAAAAATTCATTAGTAACTTTCAACATTCCAAGCCTTACACTAACCGACGTCACTTCACAAACTAAACTCAAATCTCTGAACGATTCCAAAAGTTCCCACTCTTTCACCATCAATGCGAACATATGCAACGATTTCTGGCTCAATGCATCGGCTACCACATTAGCTTTACCAGGATGGTAATTCAAGCCAAAGTCGTAGTCTTTCAAGAATTCCAACCATCTCCGCTGCCTCATGTTCAACTCTTTCTGATCAAATAAATATTTCAAGCTTTTATGATCACTGAAAACTTCGAACCTCGCACCATAGAGATAGTGCCTCCAAATCTTCAACACAAAAACCACAGCCACTAATTCAAGATCATGAGTAGGATAGTTTTTCTCATGAACTCTTAACTGCCTTGAAGCATAAGCTACAACCTTACCTTCCTGCATCAAAACACCACCCAAACCAATTAAAGAAGCATCACAATACACAACAAATGGCTCATTAGGATTAGGTAAAATAAAAATCGAAGCTGTCGTCAATCTTCTCTTCAGCTCACAAAAACTCTCTTCACAATGAATATCCCAAATGAACGCTTTGCCCTTACAAGTCAACTGCGTCAAAGGTAATGCTAGCTTAGAAAAACCTTCAATGAACCTCCGATAATAACCAGCCAAACCTAGAAAGCTTCGAATTTCAGTAACGGATCTAGGAGCCTCCCATTGTAGAACTGCTTCTACTTTAGATGGATCCACTGCAATACCATTACCTGAAATTACGTGCCCAAGAAAACTCACCTCAGACAACCAGAATTCACACTTGGACAATTTGGCAAAAAGCTTCCTTTCCTTCAAAACCTGCAACACAAAACGCAAATGCTTTGCATGTTCTTCACGAGACTTAGAATAGATTAAAATATCATCAATAAACACCACGACAAAGCGATCCAAATGCTCGTGGAAAATACGATTCATGTATTCCATAAACACACCTGGCGCATTAGAAACCCCGAACGGCATCACAGAATATTCATAATGACCGTAACGTGTTCTAAAGGCCGTCTTCTGAATATCCTCTTCTTTCACTCTTATCTGATGATACCCTGATCTCAAATTAATCTTACTAAATACACAAGCATCAACCAACTGATCCATCAGATCATCAATCCTTGGAAGCGGATACTTATTCTTAATCGTCACTTTGTTCGACTGGCGATAATCAATACATAATCGCATACTCCCATCTTTCTTTTTCACTAGCAAAACTGGAGCACCCCAAGGAGAAACACTTGGTCCATGAACCTCTTCTCCAACAACTCATTCAACTGCTTTTTCAGCTCTACCAACTCAGATGCCGACATTCTATAAGGTGCCATAGAAACAGGTCTAGTACCAGGAACTAGATCTATAGAAAATTCAACCTCTCTCACCGGCGGCACATCTGAAATATCCTCAGGAAACACCTCAGGAAAATCACACACAACAGGAAACACTTCAAGAGAAACTTGACTATCCACAGACAATGATGCAAATAAACCGAACAACTGAGCTTCATCCGCCAAAAGTTTCTTCAACTCTTTGGTAGATAAGAAACTCGAGTCTTCATCTTCCTCAAGAGAAGGAAACCTTACAAGCTTATGATAACAGTCAATGTGAACCCGATTGAATTGCAACCAATTCATTCCCAACACCACATCTAAACCTTCCAACGGTAAACACACCAAATCCATCACAAAGTCTTTACCATAAATGGTCAAAGAACAACTTAGACTAACCAAAGAAGTAGTTACTGACCCCATCGCTGGAGTATCAATAACCATCTCAAAACCCATCACCGACAACACAAGATCCAAACGCTTCGCGCACTCAGACGAAATAAATGAATGAGTCGCTCCAGTATCAATAATAGCAATTAAAGGCGTATTATTAATAAAGCAAGTACCTCTTATCAGACGATCAACACTTGAAGTCCGAGTTTCCGCCAATGAAAACACTTTCCCACTAGTCTGAGCTTTCTTCGGATTAGGACACTTCGAACTAATGTGACTAGGTTCCCCACAATTGTAACACTTCACCACATTCTTCCTTTTACAATCAGCTAGAACATGTCCAATACCACCACAATTAGAACACTTATCCAACTTCTTCCTACATTCATGCTGGCGATGACCCAATTCACCACATTTAAAACACCTAGGAGAATTAGACACACCTCCTCCACCTGACCTCCGATCAAAAGTTCCCCTTTGTTTACCTTTATCAGTCGGTGACACATACGGACCACCACGGAACTGTTGTTTCCCTTTCCTGTCACTTACACTTTTATAGTGAGCAGAACGAGCCTTACTATCATCATCATAAATCCTACAGCATTCCACCAAATCAGCAAAAATTCGAATCCTCTGATAACCAATAACCTGCTTTATCTCAGGACGCAAACCACTTTCATACTTCACACACTTAGAAAATTCAGCCGTCGCTTCCACATAATGAGGATAAAACTGCACAAGTTCCACAAACTTAGCAGTATAATCGACTACAAACATATTACCTTGTTTTAGTTCCAAAAACTCAATCTCTTTCTTTCCTCGGACATCCTCGGGAAAATACTTCCTCAGAAACTCTCGGCTAAACACCTCCCAAGTAATCTCTTTTTCTTCCTCCTCAGCTTCCAACACCTGACGAGTACTGATCCACCAGTCGTCAGCCTCTTCATGTAACATATGAGTGCCCAGCCTCACCTTATCATTATCGTCACAATCCATTACCCTGAAAATCCTCTCAATCTCTTTCAACCACATCTGTGCACCATCCGGATCATGTTTCCCTTTAAAGACCGGCGGCTTATTCTTTCTAAACTCATCATTCCCTGCAGCATTCGGTGCACCCTGCACAGCTCGTGCCATAGCCTCCATCGCCGCAGCCAAAGCAACATCATTTCGACCAGCCATATTCTGTTCGTCCAAAACAGAAACTATGGTTAAACAACAACTCGCTCAACACAACTCGCCCAATATGCCAGACACAACGGACACAACAAACTCAACTGACACAGACTGGCTCTGATACCACTTAATGTGACGCCCCCAATCTACACCCCCAATTAACATGCATTTAAAGCAGTAAAAGAAAATTCAAAATTTGGTCAGAGTATAATTGAATCACGGCATAGACGGGGAAATCACATCAAAGTAACATATACAGAACATACAACACCTGCCCATAAAGATATGCAACAGTGGGGTAGCAATCATACAGAGGAAACTCAGTTCCTTACACCCACTTCTCAGAAATTAGAATTAAAGCGGAAAATCTAAAATCTGAATAGCATATATACATATATACATATATACATATAAACATGTCTGTCATACATCAAGTTATACATGTACAACCAAAATACATCGTCAGATATACAAAATAATCACAACGGCCACCCTAGCTACCCGTGTCACATATCAGAGCCGACCGACAAAAGAATGAAGACGCAAAGCTTCACAAAAAGAATACCTCCAGCAACTCTAATCTGCAACGCCTCATAGAGCGTTATAAAACAGCAGAAGGGTGAGAAAAACAACCATAATATAATTGCATAAAATTATATAGTAACACAAACATACGCAAGTAAACACATTTCTCACCACAGTTGTACCACAATTTCTCATAGATCAAACATAACATAATACAACACAATTCTCAAGCATTGACATCACTACACCTCAAACATACAATATACACATAATCACCAACACAATCACACATAATCCATCCCATCAATCACATTCACAATTACATGCACAATTAATTCATGCTTTAGGCAAATGCACAGAGACCGACACACGATTCTATGCACATGCCATGCGGTACCGACTTCCAATGTCACATGTCTCATCAGTTCACTCAGGAACTATTGGAACCATCGCTCGTTACTGAGAATCTCAAGTAACTCCCCGTCGGGCCTGCGATGTTCACCCCGTCGCTTTAGGTCCTCAGGCATCGCCTCATATTTTCGAGGCACACGACGTTATGGATTGCTTTAAGTCCTATCCAAGGCACACAATCGTCTATAACCACCGCTTTAAGTCCTCAGGCATCGCCTCATATTTTCGAGGCACACGATGTTATAGTAGATTCCCTCTGGAACCAAACCGCCACTCAGGACGTTCCAACAATGCATATCATGATGCTTGGCATACAATGACCCATGACATTCACATTGCATACATATATACATCCACAATCATGCATATATCATCAAATACCACACTTAGCATTTCTTGCCTTTCGGCCACAATTCATCACAACATCATCTAAACACATACGTTTACATCATACAACAGCACCTTGCACAATACACATCGATTACGTACAAGTATAACGACAAAAGTCGACAACCGACACTATTCCCTACTTTTCGACATAATTAAATCGGTTAACAATTTCAAAATCATCATCACAAGAAAGTACAGCTCAATAGCTACGCAACGATACCAAAAATGCAAAAATCGGATAAACGGATCAAAAGTTACGAACGAAAACGAAAAACGATATTTTGAAAAGTCACATTTTGCAAAAGTCCTATCCATACGCGTATCACCATGAGCCATACGCGTATGAGCAGAGATCTCATTTTTCCCAAAGTTCACGTTAAAATGTCCGTACGCGTAATGCCCAAGCCCGTACGCGTAATGACCTACAAAGCTACGCGTATCATACGCAAATGGACAGATGGCCGAGAAAACAAGCAACCCATACGCGTATTGCCCTCATGGCTCGCCCATCACACACGTAATGCCAAGGTTCATACGCGTATGAACATGCCCCATACGCGTATGACCTGGAAATCTCAGGAAAATTCTGCAGAACAATGTTCTGCGTTTTCCACCCAATTTCAACCAATTTTTCACCTAAAACTCAGAAAACCACCAAATAGAAGTGTAATAATACCTCACAAACATGTATAAACAATCAATAACATAGTCCACAAGAATTTCGACACATTTATTTCCATTTATAATCAATATTTACCAAATAGGGTTTACCTAAATTTTCTCCAATTCAATCCAAAACAACAACAAACACACATACATAATCATATACAATCATACAATAATCGAGTTTCGCACCCTTACCCGATTTAATCGATTCCTAGAACTTGATCTTGATGATTTTTCCACACTTCTCCAATTTTCTCTCTTCTCCTCTTTTCTTCTCTTTTTCCTTCTTTCTCCTTTCTTTCTCTCTATTTTTCTTTCTTTCCCTTTTCTATTTTCTATTTTCTTTTCTTACTAACTTAACAAAATATCTATGAAATGTCCAAAATACCGTCACACTCAAAAATCTCGCAAATGTTCCCAAAACGCGATAAAATATATTCACGACCAAAAATAACATATTTTCACACAAAAGTCGAAAATAAAATAAAATAATAATAAAATAATCAAAAGACTCGATAAAATAAAATTGGCAAAACGGGGCGTTACAACTCTCCCCCACTTAGAAATTTCGTCCTCGAAAATATTACCTGATACAAACAACTCTGGATACGACTCCCGCATCCTACTCTCCAACTCCCACGTCAAATTCCCCTCAACAGTGCCTCCCCACGCCACTTTCACAAGTGCAATCTCTTTACTCCTCAACCGCTTCACCTCGCGATCCAAAATACTAACCGGTAATGCCTCGACCGTAAGGTTATCCCTTACCTCAACCTCGTCCATCGGAATCACATGTGAAGGGTCCGGAACATACTTCCGAAGCTGTGAAACATGAAAAACATCATGCAAATTCGACAGATTCGGCGGCAACGCCACACGATACGCCACAACACCAACTCTCGCAGATATCTGGTAAGGACCAATAAATCGAGAAGTAAGCTTCTTAGATTTCAAAGCACGACCAACACCCGTTACCGGCGTAACTCTCAGAAATACGTGATCACCCTCTTGAAACTCAAGATCCTTTCGTCTTCGATCATGATAACTCTTTTGTCTACTCTGAGAAGCCTTCATTTTCTCACGAATAAACTTTACCTTCTCCGTCGTCTGTTGCACCAATTCCGGTCCAACCACCAAACTTTCACCAGTTTCGTGCCAACACAACGGCGTTCGACATCTTCGTCCATATAAAGCCTCAAAAGGTGCCATTCCAATACTAGAATGGAAACTCTTATTATACGTAAACTCAACCAAAGCAAGATAATTGTCCCACGCACCACCTTGTTCCAAAACACACGCTCTCAACAAATCCTCCAAAGACTGAATAGTTCATTCGGTCTGACCATCCGTCTGCGGATGATAAGCCGAACTCAACCTCAATCTAGAACCCAAAGCCTTCTGTAAACTTTCCCAAAATCTCGAAGTAAACCTAGGATCTCGATCAGAAACAATACTCAATGGAACCCCATGCAATTTCACCACCACACTAATATAGATCTCAACTAACCTCTCCAAAGAAAAACTGATGTCAATCGGAATAAAATGCGCCGATTTAGTCAGCCTGTCCACAATCACCCAAATAGCATTATACCCTCACTGAGTGTTTGGTAATCCCGTTACAAAATCCATCGAAATGTTATCCCATTTCCACTCAGGAATATCCAACGGTTGCAACAAACCACTAGGCCTCAAATGTTCCACCTTCGATTTCTGACAAGTCAAACATGCATACACAAACTGAGCCACATCTCTTTTCAAACCAGACCACCAGAAAATATTCTTCAAATCTTGGTACATCTTATTCGCTCCCGGATGAATACTTAAGTTACTCCTGTGTCCTTCCTCCAAAATCATTCTTTTCAACTCCGCATCATCAGGAATGCAAATACGACCACGAAACCTCAAAACACCAAAATTATCCACCTTAAAATCCACATTCTCATTCCTCATCAAATCAACGAATTTCAAATCCAGCTTTTGTTTCTCACTAACCGACAACAAAAATTCATTAGTAACTTTCAACATTCCAAGCCTTACACTAACCGACGTCACTTCACAAACTAAACTCAAATCTCTGAACGATTCCAAAAGTTCCCACTCTTTCACCATCAATGCGAACATATGCAATGATTTCCGGCTCAATGCATCGGCTACCACATTAGCTTTACTAGAATGGTAATTCAAGCCAAAGTCGTAGTCTTTCAAGAATTCCAACCATCTCCGCTGCCTCATGTTCAACTCTTTCTGATCAAATAAATATTTCAAGCTTTTATGATCACTGAAAACTTCGAACCTCGCACCATAGAGATAGTGCCTCCAAATCTTCAACACAAAAACCACAGCCGCTAATTCAAGATCATGAGTAGGATAGTTTTTCTCATGAACTCTTAACTGCCTTGAAGCATAAGCTACAACCTTACCTTTCTGCATCAAAACACCACCCAAACCAATTAAAGAAGCATCACAATACACAACAAATGACTCATTAGGATTAGGTAAAATAAGAATCGGAGCTGTCGTCAATCTTCTCTTCAGCTCACAAAAACTCTCTTCACAATGAATATCCCAAATGAACGCTTTGCCCTTACAAGTCAACTGCGTCAAAGGTAATGCTAGCTTAGAAAAACCTTCAATGAACCTCCGATAATAACCAGCCAAACCTAGAAAGCTTCGAATTTCAGTAAGGGTTCTAGGAGCCTCCCATTGTAGAACTGCTTCTACTTTAGATGGATCCACTGCAATACCATTACCTGAAATTACGTGCCCAAGAAAACTCACCTCAGACAACCAGAATTCACACTTGGACAATTTGGCAAAAAGCTTCCTTTCCTTCAAAACCTGCAACACAAAACGCAAATGCTTTGCATGTTCTTCACGAGACTTAGAATAGATTAAAATATCATCAATAAACACCACGACAAAGCGATCCAAATGCTCATGGAAAATACGATTCATGTATTCCATAAACACACCTGGCGCATTAGAAACCCCGAACGGCATCACATAATATTCATAATGACCGTAACGTGTTCTAAAGGCCGTCTTCTGAATATCCTCTTCTTTCACTCTTATCTGATGATACCCCGATCTCAAATCAATCTTACTAAATACACAAGCACCAACCAACTGATCCATCAGATCATCAATCCTTGGAAGCGGATACTTATTCTTAATCGTCACTTTGTTCGACTGGCGATAATTAATACATAATCGCATACTCCCATCTTTCTTTTTCACTAGCAAAACTGGAGCACCCCAAGGAGAAACACTTGGTCACACGAACCTCTTCTCCAACAACTCATTCAACTGCTTTTTCAGCTCTACCAACTCAGATGCCGACATTCTATAAGGTGCCATAGAAACAGGTCTAGTACCATGAACTAGATCTATAGAAAATTCAACCTCTCTCACCGGCGGCACATCTGAAATATCCTCAGGAAACACCTCAGGAAAATCACACACAACAGGAAACACTTCAAGAGAAACTTGACTATCCACAGACAATGATGCAAATAAACCGAACAACTGAGCTTCATCCGCCAAAAGTTTCTTCAACTCTTTGGTAGATAAGAAACTCGAGTCTTCATCTTCCTCAAGAGAAGGAAACCTTACAAGCTTATGATAACAGTCAATGTGAACCCGATTGAATTGCAACCAATTCATTCCCAACACCACATCTAAACCTTCCAACGGTAAACACACCAAATCCATCACAAAGTCTTTACCATAAATGGTCAAAGAACAACTTAGACTAACCAAAGAAGTAGTTACTGACCCCATCGCTGGAGTATCAATAACCATCTCAAAACCCATCACCGACAACACAATATCCAAACGCTTCGCGCACTCAGACAAAATAAACGAATGAGTCGCTCCAGTATCAATAATTGCAATTAAAGGCGTATTATTAATAAAGCAAGTACCTCTTATCAGACGATCAGCACTTGAAGTCTGAGTTCCCGCCAATGAAAACACTTTCCCACTAGTCTGAGCTTTCTTCGGATTAGGACACTTCGAACTAATGTGACCAGGTTCCCCACAATTGTAACACTTCACCACATTCTTCCTTTTACAATCAGCTAGAACATGTCCAATACCACCACAATTAGAACACTTATCCAACTTCTTCCTACATTCATGCTGGCGATGACCCAATTCACCACATTTAAAACACCTAGGAGAATTAGACACACTTCCTCCACCTGACCTCCGATCAAAAGTTCCCCTTTGTTTACCTTTATCAGTCGGTGACACATACGGACCACCACGGAACTGTTGTTTCCCTTTCCTGTCACTTACACTTTTATAGTGAGCAGAACGAGCCTTACTATCTTCATCATAAATCCTACAGCATTCCACCAAATCAGCAAACCTTCGAATCCTCTGATAACCAATAGCCTGCTTTATCTCAGGACGCAAACCACTTTCATACTTCACACACTTAGAAAACTCTGCCGTCGCTTCCACATAATGAGGATAAAACTGCACAAGTTCCACAAACTTAGCAGTATAATCGACTACAGACATATTACCTTGTTTTAGTTCCAAAAACTCAATCTCTTTCTTTCCTCGGACATCCTCGGGAAAATACTTCCTCAGAAACTCTCGGCTAAACACCTCCCAAGTAATCTCTTCTTCTTCCTCCTCAGCTTCCAACACCTGACGAGTACTGATCCACCAGTCGTCAGCCTCTTCATGTAACATATGAGTGCCCAGCCTCACCTTATCATCATCGTCACAATCCATTACCCTGAAAATCCTCTCAATCTCTTTCAACCACATCTGTGCACCATCTGGATCATGTTTCCCTTTAAAGACCAGCGACTTATTCTTTCTAAACTCATCATTCCCTGCAGCATTCGGTGCACCCTGCACAGCTCGTGCCATAGCCTCCATCGCCGCAGCCAAAGCAGCATCATTTCGACCAGCCATATTCTGTTCGTCCAAAACAGAAACTATGGTTAAACAACAACTCGCTCAACACAACTCGCCCAATATGCCAGACACAACAGACACAGCAAACTCAACTGACACGGACTGGCTCTGATACCACTTAATGTGACGCCCCCAATCTACACCCCCAATTAACATGCATTTAAAGCAGTAAAAGAAAATTCAAAATTTGGTCAGAGTATAATTGAATCACGGCATAGACGGGGAAATCACATCAAAGTAACATATACAGAACATACAACACCTGCCCATAAAGATATGCAACAGTGGGGTAGCAATCATACAGAGGAAATTCAGTTCCTTACACCCACTTCTAAGAAATTAGAATTAAAGCGGAAAATCTAAAATCTGAATAGCATATATACATATATACATATAAACATGTCTGTCATACATCAAGTTATACATGTACAACCAAAATACATCGTCAGATATACAAAATAATCACAACGGCCACCCTAGCTACCCGTGTCACATATCAGAGCCGACCGACAAAAGAATGAAGACGCAAAGCTTCACAAAAAGAATACCTCCAGCAACTCTAATCCGCAACGCCTCATAGAGCGTTATAAAACAGCAGAAGGGTGAGAAAAACAACCATAATATAATTGCATAAAATTATATAGTAACACAAACATACGCAAGTAAACACATTTCTCACCACAGTTGTACCACAATTTCTCATAGATCAAACATAACATAATACAGCACAATTCTCAAGCATTGACACCACTACACCTCAAACATACAATATACACATAATCACCAACACAATCACACATAATCCATCCCATCAATCACATTCACAATTACATGCACAATTAATTCATGCTTTATGCAAATGCACAGAGACCGACACACGACTCTATGCACATGCCATGCGGTACCGACTTCCAATGTCACATGTCTCATCAGTTCACTCAGGAACTATTGGAACCATCGCTCGTTACTGAGAATCTCAAGTAACTTCCCGTCGGGCCTGCGATGTTCACCCGTCGCTTTAGGTCCTCAGGCATCGCCTCATATTTTCGAGGCACACGACGTTATGGATTGCTTTAAGTCCTATCCAAGGCACACAATCGTCTATAACCACCGCTTTAAGTCCTCAGGCATCGCCTCATATTTTCGAGGCACACGATGTTATAGTAGATTCCCTCTAGAACCAAACCGCCACTCAGGACGTTCCAACAATGCATATCATGATGCTTGGCATACAATGACCCATGACATTCACATTGCATACATATATACATCCACAATCATGCATATATCATCAAATACCACACTTAGCATTTCTTGCCTTTCGGTCACAATTCATCACAACATCATCTAAACACATACGTTTACATCATACAATAGCACCTTGCACAATACACATCGATTACGTACAAGTATAACGACAAAAGTTGACAACCGACACTATTCCCGACTTTTCGACATAATTAAATCGGTTAACAATTTCAAAATCATCATCACAAGAAAGTACAGCACAATAGTTATGCAACGATACCAAAAATGCAAAAATCGGATAAACGGATCAAAAGTTACGAACGAAAACGAAAAACGATATTTTGAAAAGTCACATTTTGCAAAAGTCCTGTCCATACGCGTATCACCATGAGCCATACGCGTATGAGCAGAGATCTCATTTTTCCCAAAATTCACGTTAAAATGTCCGTACGCGTAATGCCCAAGCCCGTACGCGTAATGACCTACAAAGCTACGCGTATCATACGCAAATGGACAGATGGCCGAGAAAACAAGCAACCCATACGCGTATTGCCCTCATGGCTCGCCCATCATACGCGTAATGCCAAGGTTCATACGCGTATGAACATGCCCCATACGCGTATGACCTGGAAATCTCAGAAAAATTCTGCAGAACAATGTTCTGCGTTTTCCACCCAATTTCAACCAATTTTTCACCTAAAACTCAGAAAACCACCAAATAGAAGTGTAATAATTTCTCACAAACATGTATAATCAATCAATAACATAGTCCACAAGAATTTAGACACATTTATTTCCATTTCTAATCCATTTTTACCAAATGGGGTTTACCTAAATTTTCTCCAATTCAATCCAAAACAACAACAAACACACATACATAATCATATACAATCATACAATAATCGAGTTTCGCACCCTTACCCGATTTAATCGATTCCTAGAACTTGATCTTGATGATTTTTCCACACTTCTCCAATTTTCTCTCTTCTCCTCTTTTCTTCTCTTTTTCCTTCTTTCTCCTTTCTTTCTCTCTATTTTTCTTTCTTTCCCTTTTCTATTTTCTATTTTCTTTTCTTACTAACTTAACAAAATATCTATGAAATGTCCAAAATACCCCCACACTAAAAAATCTCGCAAATGTTCCCAAAACGCGATAAAATATATTCACGACCAAAAATAACATATTTTCACACAAAAGTCGAAAATAAAATAAAATAATAATAAAATAATTAAAAGACTCGATAAAATAAAATTGGCAAAACGGGGCGTTACAACCGTCACCTGCTATTCCGGCCACTGCGTCAGCTTCCCAGGAACCGTTTTTTATCTTCTAAATCAAGTAAGTTTGCTTATTTTGTGCTTTTTTACCCATTAAACGATTGTTTGTAGTCTTGCATGCGGTTAAGTTAGGGTTTAGGAGATGAAATAGGCTGGTATCCGGTGATTGTTGGTGGTGGACGGTGGCCGTGCTTTTTTCCACTTCTGATATGTCGCCGGAGGTGTTAGTACGTTTTAGTGAGGAGGGCGGTTTACGGCGTCGTTGCGACGACGATGCATGTGTAACCGCCGTGGTTGTTCATCTTTTGAGTTGGTGAAGAATTATCCGGTCGAACGCTCCCAGATTCTGGTGAAGCTTTGCGGTTTTCGGCGAAGCTTCAAATGAAAACTGGGTATGAGTGTGGGGAAGTTCCTCGCCGGGGGATGACTTGTCTCGAGCGTCTCTTCGTAGGGAGGTTTCTGAATTCTTCTTTTGATGTTGAGGCTTAGGCCGGGGACGTTGTCCTTAGCCCTTTGCACGCCCTTTCACTTGACTAGCAGTGGAAGGGTGGATTTGATCTATCGTCAAATTCACTTTTTTCTCTGCTTTTCAGGTGATTGACATGGCGACGGGGCCAGATGGAGAAATTATCCTAGACACGTCCGAGGAAGAGGTGAGCTCTTCGGATAACAGTAGTTCGACGAGTTCGAGTACCCCCAGCAAGGTCGGGGAAGAAGAGGAAATGGAAGATATGGATGAGGATGTCATCGACGATTTTGCAGAGGAGTGGTAGGTGGCCGAACCAACCGAGCACGGGTCCACCTTCGCCATGTATTTGGGGGATGTCTTCACGGAGGTCGGACCGGAGGGGGAGTGGAAGGTGCATTTTCCTTCTGAAGATGATCGGGTCTGCACGGATATTGGGGACCGCTTCACTATGTATGAATACGCCTTTAAGGAGTTGGGATTAAGATTGTCGTTCACTGATTTTCAGCAATCTGTGTTTATGCACTTGAAGTTGGCCCCCACGCAGCTGCACCCAAACTCATTGGCCTTCATACGGGCGTTTGAGTTGACCTGCGATTTCTTGAAGATTGGGGCTACTCTTCCCTTGTTCTTCACAATCTTCCACCTTCAACGGCAGCTGTCGGGGAGGAAGTACGAATGGGTCTCGTTGAAGCAACCATGTAAGCTATTCAAGCCCTTCTTCGAGTCGATACAGACGTTTAAGGAGAGGTACTATATTATTGAGCCCGTATCGGAGGTTGCCCAGGACAGTACTTATCTCTGGGAGATCGAGGTCGACGAGGAGGGAAATGAGCTACGCGACGAATTCGGGAAGTTCATCGGAGAGAGAGTGTACAAGTTCCCCATCCACTGGGGACCTGAACATTTCACCAAGAAGCCTGGTGACTATGTCCTTCAGCCGCCCGAGTTAGAAGGGCAGGATGCCGTTGCATACGAGACGCTGGTGAAGTACGTCAACTCCTTTCGGCTCGCCAAATGCTGGACGAAGAAGGGGTCTTCGATTTTCGAGGAGGATGGCAGCCAGAGGGTTGAGTATCATTTTATTAATACCAAAGCCCTCCTGGAGTGCAAAACTCCTGCGGATGTCCAGAAGCTGCTCGGTAGTCTTAGTTATTTTAGATTGTCCGAACTATTTTTTTTCTCGTATCTAATATGTTCGTACTCTGTTTGTGCAGGTGAGATGCCTCAGGCGCACAAGAGGATGGTGAAAAATACCCTCGCGAGGAACAAGCCCGACGCGGCTCCTCCGAAGTCTCGATTCGCCAGTGCGCGTGCCTTCACTCCTGCTCAGTCTGCTGCGGGGACCTCTTCTCCTACTCCTGCTCTTCGGGGATCTCCTCTGCCTTTGACGTCGCGACCCAAGCGGCCAAGGACCAACGACGCCATGGATCTCAGCCGGGCCCCGGAGAAGGGGAGGTTCGAGCTTCCTCCTTGCATTCTCGATAGAAGATATTTTGAGGGGAACTCCCTGATCGTGCCGCGGGCGGAGTCTCTTCAGCTGAAAAGTATGAACCGTCCGAGCAAGAGGGCGCTGGTGGCCCAAGATGCTTCTGTGTTGGTTAGAGTTCTGGAGATGGCATCCATATACGCTGAAGGGGACTCTGCGACAGAGGCTGAGCTCAAGACTACTCGGGCTACCGTGGCATCTCTCACAGAAAAGGTGAAGAGTGTTGATGATGCCCGGAAGAAGGCCGACGAGGAGGTGGCCCGACTGAAGAAGGAGAATTCTGTGTTGGCGGAGGAGAAGAAGACGGCTGAAGAGCTGGTTCAACAGCTGAGGGCGGTCAATGCCTCGGGCGAGGATGAACTCGAGGATGTGAAGGAACTGAAGACAAGGTCCGAGCTAGTTGCCCGTTTGTTGGCGGCCGAGGATGATAGTATCGTCATTGCGGACAAATCTTTCAAGAATGTCGTATCTCAACTGCGGGTAGTAAACCCCGGACTTGATATTTCTACTGAGGGTACTCATTATCTGGCCTATGTTGAAGATGGTCGGATCGCTATGCCTGACGCCCTTCTTGAAGGAAATGCCGAGGATCAGCCCGCAGAGAGCCAGGGGCATCAGCCCGAGCCTGCCGACCAGATGGACGAGTGAGGGGTTTGTCTTTTTGTTGTTGTAATTTGTCCGGCCTGCGTGTCGTGTATCTGTTGTAACCTTATTTTTTCTTTGGGGGGGGGGGCATGGCCCCTGTTTTATGTAATCCAGCACAATTATGGCCCTAACGGGCATTCATTATCTTTTAAATTATGTGTCCGATCTTGGTGGCCGGTTCTGTTATTTGCATGGTTTTACTTGCTTTTATTTTCTGCTAAGTATTGTGTTTATGCTCGTTGTGAATGTATGCTTGCCCGTGATAGGGAATACTTGATATGTGAAGTTTCAGGGGATTGCTCGTTGTAGGTGTGTTCGGCAGCGAGGGTTACTTGTCGAACGACCGGGGAATATCCTGGCAGGGGTGCGGAGCTCAGGTCGCGTTTGAGGCCTGAGTTCGCAGCGTGAACGTCCCATCGCGAGCTGGGGTTCTTCCAGTCGTGGTACTTTGACGATGGCGATGCTCGATTGAGGATCACTGTCGAGTAGATACTCGGCTCGTTACCGAGCGGGGTTATGCTTTATTGGTATGCGACGCTTGTACCTAGGCATGCATAGTGGTCGGTGGCTGACGTTCGTCGTAGCGACGGGTTGCACCAAGAGTTAGGGCCTTAGCTGTAGTATTGTTTTAGTTTTTCGGCGTTCTATGGTCGAGCAAGTTCTTCCCCGTTGAGATGTTCTAAGTAATAGGCCCCATTCTCCGTTTTTGCTCAGACACGATAAGGTCCTTCCCAGTTGACGGCTAGTTTTCCCTCGCGAGAGTCTTTGTGGTTTCTCCGTAGAACAAGGCTTCCCACGTCGAACTCTCGTCGTATCACCTTGGCGTTGTGCCTGATAGTGATTTTTTATTTTAGTGAGGCTTCGCGGAGGGCTTCCCTAGTCCGGATTTCCTCGACGAGGTCGAGTTCTTCTCTTAATGATTTGTCGTTCATCTCCTCGTCTAGTGGTGACTCTGTCCACTTGGAGGGTATGTGAACTTCGACGGGGATTACGGCCTCGGTCCCGTATGCTAGACGGAAATGTGTTTCCCCGGTAGTAGAGTGTGGAGTTGTGCGGTATGCCCACAACACGCTGTGCAGTTCCTCGACCCAAGCCTTCTTTGTTTTGTCCAGCCTTCGTTTGAGGCCTCGAAGGATGACTCGGTTAGCTGCTTTAGCCTGCCCGTTTGTTTGAGGGTATTCGACGGATGCGAAGTGCTGCTTCGTGCCCAGTTGGGTGACGAAGTCCTGAAACTTCCTATCCGTGAATTGCGTCCCATTGTCTGTCACTATCGCTTGGGGAATGCTGAAACGTGCAAGGATGTTTCGTTTGTAGAAACACAGTATGTTGAGGGCAGTTATTTTGGCTAGAGCCTCCGCTTCTATCCATTTTGTGAAGTAGTCTACGCCCACTATTAGGTGTTTATTCTGATTCGATCCTACTACGAAGGGTCCTAGGATGTCTAGGCCCCACCAGGCAAATGGCCATGGGGAGGACATTGCCTTGAGCTCGTTAGGTGGAGCCAGGTGCATGTCCCCGTGCCGTTGGCATTTATCACATTTCTTCACGTGTTCTTTAACGTCGTGCTGCATGGTCGGCCAGTAATATCCTGCTCGGAGGGCCTTTCGGGCAAGTGACCTTCCACCGAGATATTGGGCGTTGATTCCCTCGTGGATTTCACACAGGATGTGTGTGACCATTTCTTCCTCGACACACTTGAGCAGCAGAATGGAGAATCCTCGCCTATAGAGTTTATTTTCGACCAGGACGTAAGAGCAAGCCCTTCGCCTAACTATGCTAGCCTCTTTTGGGTCGGACGGAAGTTCGTCTTTGGCGAGATAGTTATAGACAGGGGTCATCCAGCAGTTGTTGTCGCTGATCACCTGCACGTCGAGGGTCGGGGAGGCCTTCTCGATACTGGGTCGAGGAAGTACCTCCTGTATGACGGACTTGTTTCCGCCTTTCTTCTTTGTGCTGGCTAGCTTGGATAGCACGTCTGCTCGGACATTATGTTCGCGGGGAACATGTCTTACCTCCACCGCTGCAAACTTCGCCATTTCCTTTTTGACCAGTGCCAAATATTCGGTTAGGTTGTCGTTTTTGGCTTGATATTCTCCTCGGACCTGAAGGGCCACGAGTTGTGAATCTGTGCAAATAATGTCTTCTTCTGCGCCCAGGTCCTCAGCTAGACGTAACCCAGCGAGGAAGGCTTCATACTCAACCTGGTTGTTAGAGGTTGGGAAGGACAGGGTGAGCGATACTTCAACGATGATTCCTTCGTTGATTTCCAGTATGATGCCTGCACCGCTTCCTGCCGAGCCGGAGGCACCGTCCACGAAAATGGTCCATTTGCGCGCTTCTCTCGCGGGGAAGTCTGCGAACGTCATTTCTGCGACGAAGTCGGCCAGAGCTTGGGCTTTGAAGGCTTTCCTGCTTTCATATTGGATGTCAAATTCGGATAGTTCAAGCGACCATTTGAGCATTCGACCGGCCATGTCTGGCCATCCCAGCAGCTGCTTTATGGGTTGATCTGTTCGAACCACGATCGTGTGGGCCAGGAAGTAGTGTCTTAGTCTTCTGGCTGCGTTGATGAGGGCCAGAGCCACTTTTTCTATCTGTTGGTACCTTAACTCTGGTCCTTGCAGTGCTTTGCTCGTGAAGTATATAGGCTTTTGTCCGTCAGGTGTCTCGCGGATGAGAGCGACGCTTATTGCTTCGGTTGCTATGGCGAGGTATAGGTACAAAGTTTCACCATTGTCCGGGCGAGAGAGGATTAGTGCCTCTGAGAGCGCCCGCTTCAGATGGAGAAGAGCCTTGTCACATTCCTCGGTCCACTCAAACGCTGCCTCCTTGCGGAGGAGTTTGAAGAATGGTAGGGCGTGCTGGGCGGATTTGGCCATGAAACGAGATAGTGACGTGAGCATCCCGTTGAGGGACTGGATGTATTTTTTGGACTTGGGCGTTGGAAAATCAGAGAATGCTCGGAACTTATCGGGATTGGCTTCAATTCCTCGTTCCGTTAAGTAGAAGCCGAGGAATTTGCCTGCTCAGACACCGAACGTGCACTTCTCTGGGTTAAAATGCATTTTGTATTTTCTGGCCTGTTCGAAGACCTTTCTCAAATGGGCAGTATGATCGGTTTTCTCGTGGGATTTTACGATCATGTCGTCCATGTAGACTTCGAGCATGTCGCCTATTTCTCCCAGGAAGACCTTGTTCATCATTCTTTGATAGGTCGCTCCGGCGTTCTTCAGGCCGAAGGGCATTACGTTGTAGTAATAATTGCCCGATTTGGTCATGAAGGCCGTGTATTTTTTGTCGGCCATTGCCATTGGAATTTGATTATAGCCCGAGTAGGCATCCATGAACGATAAAAGTTTAAAACCGGCATAATTATCGACAAGTTTATCAATATTGGGGAGGGGATATGCATCTTTTGGGCATGCCTTATTAAGATCGGTGTAGTCAATGCATATTCGCCATTTTCCATTATATTTTTTCACGAGTACAACGTTGGACAACCAAGTGGTGTACTTGGCCTACGAAATAAATTTAGCCTCGAGGAGGTCCTTTACAGCTTTTTCTGCAGCCTCCATTTTTTTCGGAGACTGCTTCCTCCTACGTTGTGCTACGGCCTTGACGGCCAGGTCAATTGTCAGTTGGTGGCAGGCGACGGACGGGTCCAAGTCGGGCATCTCGGCGGCGCTCCAGGCGAAGAGGTCGGCGCTCCAGGCGAAGAGGTCGGCGTTCTCACGGAGGCATGCTTTGAGCTGCTTCCTCGCGATGTCGGGCAGATCTGCTCCAATCTTCACTCCCCACAAAGGGTCGTTGTCGAATAAAACGATCTCAAAGTTGCCATCCGGGATTGGGCGCATCGGATGGGAGCTGTTGCTGGACGATGTAGACGGGTTGGCTGAAGCTGCTCGGTCCTCCTGTTGGTTTTCTTCGGGGAAGCGGCTGTCGAGGTCGATAGAGTCGACCTGGGGCAGAGGCTTGGCTTCCTCAGAGCTGCTGGGCAAGGCTGGTTTGCTTGATCCCTTTGGCTTGGATGTGATCGCGTTGAGCCCCTTTGTGGCTGCTTCGAAACACCGTCGTGCAGCTTCGATGTCGCCTGGAGAGTGGCGACCATCCCTTTTGAAGTGTAATACTTTATCTTGAGGTGGACTGTTGAAGGCACGACTACCAACTCGGCCAGAGTTGGCCTTTCGAATATGCACTGGTAAAGTGACGGGCAGTCGATCACCAGAAATTGCACCTTGACAGATCTGGCCGTCTCAGCTGATCCAAAGGTTACGATCAGTTCGACGTATCCCCATGGCTTGGTCACTAATCCCTTGAATCCCTGCAAATCAGACCCCACGTAGGGGGTAAGGTGTGATTCGTCCAGCTGAAGTGTTGAAAACAGCTGGGAGTACATAATGTCGACCGAGCTACCCTGGTCGACGAGGATTCTGCGAACGTCGAAGTTCGCCATTCGGGCTCTGACGAGCAAAGGTATGCTCGAGTTTGGGGATCCCCCGAGGAGCTCTTCCCAGTAGAAGGAGATGGGGATAGAGCCCTTCTGGCCTGATCGAGCGTGGTCACCTTATTGGAGCTTGTGTTGATCACATGCTCGAATTTTTGTTTCACGGAGCCCACCGTGACTTTGTTGAAGCCCATGCTAGAGATAACCATGGCGGAGGGAAACGTCTCCCACGGGATGTGGGCCGCGAAATAAGCAGGGGCGCTGAGCTTGTCCGGGATGTAGAAGTCCTCTGGTCGCGATATGGACATAGCGACCTGGATGTTGGCGTCCTTCGAGGAGGGTACTTCTTCCTCTACTCTCTTGGACTCCTGGGCGTCTGGCCGGGGAGTGTCCTTCTTCTTCGCGAACTGTTTCAGGTGGCTGTCCCTGATCAGTATCTTAATAGCATCCATCAGATGGATGCATTCCTTAGTAGTGCGGCCGTGACTTTTGTGGAAACTACAATACTTCGACTTGTCGGTGTTGGGTTTGGCCGACAGTTGTTTGGGGAAGCGGACCCCTGCTTGCTTGAATTCTAAATTTATGCATTCGGACAGTATCTTCTCCCTGGAGACTGTCAGGGGAGTATAGTCGTGGAATCGCCCGGAGGGTCCTTTGCTGTTGCAGGAGTCCCGAGGATGGTCCTCGCGCCTCCGTTCACCTCGATGAGATGTTGAGGCTTCCTCTCCTCTGGAGGCCCGAGCGTTCTTCTGATGGTCTGATGCTCAGACGTTGCTGGCCGCCACCTTCTCTTCGTACTGAATGTGCGATTGGGCTTTGAGGAGGAGGGCGTCTAGGTTCCTCGGAGGTGCGTGGCCAACGGCTTTAGAAAACTCGGAGCCCGGACGGAGTCCTTGCTCGAGCAAAAACTTCTTCATCTTGTCCGTTGTAGGGACCTGTACTGCTTCTTTGTTGAACCTCTCGATATATGCGCGGAGAGGTTCGTCATTTCCTTGGATTATGGCTCCAAGGGAGGCCTTAGTCTTGGGGTGACGGCGAGAGGCAGTGAAATGCCGTGAGAACATTCTGCCCAGATGCCTCCAAGAAGTAATGGACTATTCGGGCAGCTGCTTGTACCATGTCATCGCCCCTTTTCGGAGCGTGGTCGGAATTAGTCGGCACTTGATGGCGCCCCGTACGCCTCGGTAGTCCAATAGCGCATCGATGTTCTCGATGTGCTCGTCGGGGTCAGTAGTCCCGTCGTACTTGCCCAGTGACGGGGGCTTCTCCAGGCCCTTAGGGAGACAGGTAACTAGGATTTCCTGGGACAATGGGCCGCGAGGCTCATTGTCGCTACTGGAGGTGGTGAATGACGGGGACCGAAGGGTACGCTCACGGCGTCGGTTCCTTCAGGGAGAAGACGAGTGGTTCCTTCGGGGAGAGGGTGAACGGGCGTGGCCTTTAGAGTTGACCGGGGTGACTGTTTGTCCCTTCGAGTCCTCTTGTGGCCGGGGGAGTGCTGGTTACGCGGGGAAACCTGGTCACGCTTCCGGACGAGGCGAGGGTCGGGCTCTTGGCGCAGTCTTTGGTCGACATCTCTCCGGGGCTGCGGGCTCCTTGATCGCCGATGGTTCCTCCTCGGAGGAGGGGATCTTGGACGGTTGGACTCTTCTAACGCCCCGATCTTTTCGTTCTGCTGCAGGGTCAGGGTGTTAGTTTTGTTGATCGCCTCTAGGAGGCCCACCACGGCCGGGTCGGCGTTGGGCGGAACAGGAATGGGCTGGACGTCCATCGGAGGCTGATCGTGGCTGCGATCAGCAGGGGTAGAGGAAGGAGAAGCTGTGGCCCCGTCCCTCAGAAAACGGGCATCTCGAAGGAGAGATGACGGGCCATCAATGTCAGTCTTGTTGACGTGGAGGATGACGGTTTGGAGAGCACCCTTGGCGTGATCTTGAGAGGCCATGATAATGATCTTTGAAATTTGCTTTGATCTTTGGTTTCCGGGGAAAGAAAGATGGAGAGAACAATGGTTCCTACAGACGGTGCCACTGATCGCGAAGGCTGGATCAGATCCTGTAGAAGTGGGCCACCAAGTACGTTTGGGATGCTGGTCGTATAAAGAGGGGGTTGGGGTGTACCTACAAGGCACTCCGATGCTCAAGTAAGAAAGGGTCAGAGAAAATGGGCAAGTACAAAGTGTTAGTTCGTAGGGTGAATATTTGATACCTGATCCTCTCAAGTGAGAGGGTTTATATAGATCCCCCCAGCGCGTGGCCAACGGTCCTATTTTCGGGGCGAAATAATCGTTTTCCCGAAGAATAGGTAACTGCCCCAACTAGCCGTTATGTCGGGCAGGGTGCCCAAAACTAGCCGTTATGTCGGGCATAAGCATAGTTTCGGACACGTGCCCTTAGCTGCTCGGGGAGCGAAGAAGGCGTGCGTAACGAGCAGCGTTTTCGGGGAGGAACGATGCAGTCCTTGCCCGGTTGGAGGGGCAGAAAGATAACTTTTGCCCCTATGTGGATTGGGCCTAGGCAATTGGGCCGCTCTGGGAGCAGAAGTGAATTGGGTCGTTTCTAGCCTTCGGTCCAGTCCAGAATAGTTGTTATGTTGATTGTGTGGAAATGTGTTGTGGAATGGGTGATTGTGCATGTAATAATATGATGCTTACTTATTACCATGCTTTCCTTTATATAATTATGATACATCACACCTTTAGTTTGAATGTTGCCTTTACATGGGCATCGTGCAGATAACTCGCAGTAAACGAGTTGATGTGAGTGGAAGATGAATTCTTCCTTTTTATTTTATACAGTCGGTGTCTAATGTGATGGGTAACACCGGGGAATGGAACACTTTTATGTCTGTTGGAGATTATTTGGATATCTCTTAATTATATGTTGTTTATGTTTACTTTAAAAACATGATTATGCTTTGAATCATTAAACTGTCAAGTTGTTGATGTTTCCGCTGCAATGAAAGTCGAATTTTCAGACATGTTTTGTTATTATAGTTATTATAAATATTTTTTAAAAGTTGCACGTGTTACATATCTGACTACTTGTGCAGATTTATGGTGAAAGTAGCATCCTAAATATTTATTTGTTGAATTTTACTCTGACAATTTATTTAAATTATGCGGAGGATATTTAGGGTGTTACACGCACACCCACCAAAAAATTGTGGGTTGAGTTGGGATTTTGTGGTCGCCTGCCCGCTCAGTCCGTCCCGTCTTAAACCCGCCCCACCTTAAGCCCGCCAAAAACAAGGACGAGTTGGCCCGCCAGCCCGCCAACCTAATTATTAAGCACTTAAAATATTTATTTTGGTTAGTTGAAAGTTAATACTTAAACTATGTTTTCTTAAGTAAAATTTGTTAAAAAAATATTTTATAAAAAATTATTTTAAAAATAAGTGAAAAATCTAATTGACATATAAAAATAAATTTATTAATCTATTAAAGAAATAAAAAAAATATATAAAAAAAAAAAAGCAAACAAGCCCGTGGCCCGCCAAAGACAAGTAGCCCTCAAAAAATTTGTTTTTTTTTTCAAAAAGGATTTTGTTGTCACGAATACTTATGTTGTTTGTATACAAGGCATTACGATTAGAGTGAAGGTAGATGGTAAATTCAAAAGTGTTTCTCCTTTAATTAAGACTGAGAATTTTAAGTGCATCACCTTGAAGAAGATGGCTGATTGTTATTATTTGAGTGATTGTGTGGAATTGGATTCTACTGAAATAAACAATTGTGAATTTTAGTTTTGACACGCTAGTTTGAGGTGTAAATTCAAATGCATAATATTTTTTTAGAGGATAATATATTATTCTTATATTATTAAAAGACTGTTTTTTTAGTGGTGGTGACTAGTGAATGAGTATATGACCCCTTTTGGGAGACCCTGTTTGGATTTTTGCAAGCTCATTAGCTAGATTTTGTGGATCAAATAGATAACCATGTTGTTTTGATGAAGACAATTTTGTTTTCTCATGTCACATTGTCAGTTGTATAGTTTTTGCCTTTTTTTTATGGCATGTGTTCTTGAGGTAGTGGTCCAATCCAATGAGAGAAATAAATTATATGAAATAAAAATTAAAAATATTATAAAGTGTTAATGTAAAAAAATTGTGTTGATTGCATGTGAAACCAAGTGGTGTAAGTATAGTTGGTATTTATGATGTGTAATTGTATAGAACCACCTTTTTTTTTAGAGTACTTATCATGCTTTTGGTAAAATTTTCAAAATATTAATTATTGTGATTGTGGAAATGAGGAATATGTTTTTGTTAAATGATAAGAGTTTTCAGATTTGGACTCACTAGATTTATATTTATAAGTACAAAAGTTAGTGAGAATGTGAAAAATAGAGATGACTAGTCAATTATTAATTATGGGAAAGACTATTATTAATTATGGGAAATTTGTATATTAAAAAGTGGGGTTCGATAAAGATGTTTATGTTAGAATAGACTATTCAAATTGGCCATTTCTTCAAATAAAAAAAATTAACCGAATAGTTTATCATTGAATATTAAATTGTGCAACAAGTGCCTGACAATTATATATATAAACTTTATAAAATACGAAGATATGTCACGTTAAACAACATCATGACTTGTCATTGTCACTTTGATAACATTTCAGAATTGTAAAAACAAATTTTAAATCAATTTTAATTTTAATTTTTTATCTGAATTAGATTTCTACCCTCAAATTATAAAAAAATAAAATATTAATTAGATGTCGTTAATATAAAATTTTAAAATTGTAAATACTATGAGCCTTGTGTTCAAAGTGACATAAAATTTGACAAGTCTTAGTGTCCCTTAAAGTGAATCATTAATGTCTCTAAAACAACCCTTTAATATTTTTATTAATGTTAAACAATTTAATTTGATAGAACAATATAATATTTTCTACATATTTTGTTTTAAAATATTGAACACTTACCATTTCAGAATATAAAGATAGTTGTTTATTTAAAGTTAATTGTTAGAAATAGGTGTTTGAGGAAAGTTAAGAGTATGATATATTGTGTCAAAAAATTGTAGGTGTTTGACCGATAATGATAGAGAAAATACAAACAATTCTAATTCTAAGATTTTCTCAATTTCAAATCAGCCATAGAGACCTAAATGTTGGTGTGAGGATTTTTCTGTACTTTGAAGGATTACAATAATTATTTATTTTGTGAAGTAATTATAGTGATATTTGTTTTTTTTTGTAATAATACGATATATTAATCAAAGCGAGGCCGAAACGCTATTACAAGAGGGGTCATCTTAACGGGAAATTGCCCTAAGTCAAGTCCTAGACTCACGAGCCTTACCAATTCCTACTTTGTGATGGGCATCCCCGATACAGCATCTGTTAATATACATTAAAGTGGCACCCACAAAACTATTAATTAAAATCCTACAACCAACTACTAAATGGTCTAAAGCAACAACTTTGTCCAAAACATTAATACAATCCACAATAACCATGGCATCATATTGGACAATAAACTTCTCTGATTTCAACTACTTTACCAATTGCAATCCCCATTCAATACCATAAACCTATGAAGAACTTGGATCAGTTACACAAGATATACGCTTTGAGGCAGCCAGAAAAACACATTTGGATGGTTCCTTTATGACACACCCAAGGGATATGACACCATCTGGAAAACAACCTGCATCCGTCTGTATCACCCAAGAGTTATCATCAGCCAACACTACCTCATTTCCTTTTTCCTTAGGTTGCATAATACCCAGAGTATTGTTGGTTTCCTCCACAGCCTCATAGATATCAGTAGCCAAAACACGAGGGTCTGGTTTGCTGGCCTTGAACATTACAGAATTCTTGGCATGTCAGATCTTCCACATACCAGTTAACACGAATTGACCAGCAAATATGTCCTTATTGGAGACAGCTTCAGCGATCCAGTCCACAACATGATTGTACAATGGTACACGCATACCAAGAGGAGAAGCAAAGAATACCTGCTTTGAGAAGGCACACTCCATAAATATATGAGAGGACGTTTCAGCAGCATCATGGAAGAAAGGACGGGAAGGGTCCAACGAGACACCATTTTTCCTCAAATTCATCCTTGTGGGAAAAATATCTTTCATCAGCCTCCGAACAAAGTTTTTTACTCTAACCTGCAATAGCATTTTCCACAAATTCTTCCACACTTTATTGCCTTCTCTATTGGATGTCCCTGGTTTGCCACTGTTTCTTTTGTCGCCTAGGCTATGGTAGACAGCCCTGACTGAGTATTCACCGTCTTTTTCAAAGTGCCATAAAACTTTGTCAATTGGCTGTCTAGCAGAAAGTGGAATACCACGGATGTGAGCCACTATATCATCATCAAAGATGTCCTTAAGGACCTACAAGTTCCAAGCACCCAAATCAGCATCAATTAGGTCCCAAACCTTTGTATTTGGAGTCATGAGATTTGTCTAGAAAGGAGGTCTGAAGCCAGGGATCGAGGGAATCTAATTGTCCTTCCAGATATGAACTTGCGTGTCATTACCAATGCTCCATCTACTCCCTCATAGAACCACCTATTTGGCACTAAGAATACTACGCCAAGCATAACTAGGTTTAAAACCCATTTGAGCCTCTCAGATATAACTCCTAGGATATACCTGTCTTTAAAGAACCTCTTAAAGAGGGATTCATCACCTTTCATTAACCTCCATAATTGTTTTCCAAGCAGACTCGTGTTGAAGTCTTGAATGCCCCTAAAACCCATCCATTATCACCATTACCTTGAGACATCCTTTCCTAACTTATCTAATGTATCTTCTTTTCACCATATATTCTTGGATCCCCACCAAAATCTACCCAGCACAAACTCAATCTCCTTACAGCAATTATCAGGGATCCTACAATAGCTCATAATGTAGGTTGGTATAGACTGAGCAATAACTTTGATAAGAACCTCCTTTCCTACTCTGGACAAGAATCCTTCCTTCCATGCCTTCACCTTCTTTCACACTCTGTCAATAACCATCTTGAAAACATTTTTCTTCGATCCACAAAAAACCACAGGCAAACCAAGATATTTTTAGTGTCTAATAACCCCACTGAAACCAAGTCTAGCTCTAACTCTCTCTCTTGCATCTTCCTTTAAATTACCAATAAAGGAGTCCTTCGATTTGTTAAGATTTACCATTTGGTCTGAAGCCAATTGGTATTTTGAGAGAATCTGCAGGATATGATCAGCTTCCCCTTTGTTGGCTCTTACAAATAAGAGGCTGTCATTAGCAAAAAAAACAGGTGGGAAATTGTAGGAGCTTTCCTTGCCACTTTCAAGCCATGTATGCCCTTGGAAATCCCTTCATTCTTCAACATCCCTGACAATACATCTGCACAAATAATAAAAATGTAAGGTGATAGGGGGTCTCCTTGATGGATCCCCCGTTCAGGAAAAAATTGAGCGCTTGGTTGTCCATTCACGAGGATTTGGTAAGAAACAGAAGAAATGCAACGTGAAATCAACTGGACCATTTCCTCAGGAAGTTCCAAGGCGCGAAGAGCCTCAACAACAAACTCCCACTCAATTCTGTCATAAGCCTTGGACATGTCAAGTTTCAATGCCATCATTCCTTTATTCCCTTTCCTCTTATTCTTCATCCAATGAAAATATTCCATCGCAATTAAAGCATTATCAGTTATGAGTCTTCCTTTCACAAAGGAACTCTGCTCCTCACTAATAATATCCGGCAGTAAAACCTTAACTTTGTTGGCTATAGTCTTCGAGACAGCTTTCATGACCACATTGCATAGTCTAATAGGTCTGAAATCCTTAGGAGAACTAGGATTTTTCATCTTAGGAATGAGGGTAATGAAGGTAGAATTTATGTCACCAAGGTGTTTTTTATGATTAAGAATATCCAATACTTCTCCGGTGACTTCATCTCCAACCGTGGGCCAGAATTTATGAAAGAATAACGCAGGAAGCCCATCAAGGCCCGGGGCTTTGGTGGGGTGCATCTGGAAAATAGCTTCTTCAACCTCCTCCTTAGTAAAGGTCCTAGAACAGCTTAGCTTGTTCTCCTCAGTCAACCTACCCCTAATACTTCTACAAACCAATTGAACATTAGAGGGCTTGGAAGATTTGAAGATACTTGAGAAATAATCAAGGAGAATCTTCTCACATTTACTATGTCCATGATAACGCGAAAATGTATCGTATATTTCGACTCGATTCGCATGCAATTTAATGTTGTTTTACTTATTTTTCATATTATTATGTCGTATTATGTTTGTGTTTTAAGTATTTGTCGAATAAAGGCATTTGTGCAAGAAAATCGGGAAAAGAGCAAGAAAATGAAAAAAAATAGCAAATTATGTCATTTTACTGATACGGTGTTCGCCGTGGGCATACGGTGTTCGCCGTGGGCAAACAGTGTAAGCCGTGAGCAAATGACGTTCGCCGTCACCCATGCCATGGCGTTCGCCATTACCCCACGGCGTTCGCCATGACGCTGTAGACAGCAGTTCTGCGAAAGTGGACAGTTTTCAGCAGTTTCTCAACTCCCTTTTCCCTCCACTTGCTGACACAACCAACGGAAGTTACAAGGGGATATTTCTCTATATATAGGACCTCTTTGACACTTTCCGAGGCATCTAAGTTGCACGGAAGCGCTTTCGTTTCCGTTTTCTAGTTTTAGGCATTAAAATTACATGTAAAAGTGACAATCGCTCACATCGAGGAATTGTCACAATTCTGTATTTTATTTTATTCTGTACAACTTGGATCATCAACAATCTTGCCGGAATTAATAGAAGTTTGTTTACTCTTTCAAGTATCGTTTTCGTTAGCGTTTTACAGGTTTTTATCGCTTTAAATTATTTATTGTTATTGCATTATGATTTTCGTTAGTATGTTGTTCTTGAATTCAATTGTTATGTTCATGTTATTTTCATCTGAATTAATGTCTTGGTAAATTATGTCTGAGTCCGGCGTATAAGGACCTTCGTTACTGACGGGACTCAGTAGAAAATAATAAGCGCGAAACATTAAATAAATTATGTTTTGGTTTTAGTTTCTAATTGCAAGTCTTATTGTTTCGACACGAGAGTGAGGAACAAACTAAGGTTCGAGCCGAGAGCGCGAGAGTGTGAGGATTGAACCGGATAGTGGAAACTAGGCATCGATCCTAAAAACAGCGAGAGCGCTTTAGGTATCGATTAGGATCTAATTGATTTTCAAAATATGCTTTCTAATTAAAACGGGAGAGCGAGAGCAAAATCCTGTGGTTAGGGAGTGTGGCTTTAGTCAATAGCGTGAGAGTGTGAGACGGAGTCTTTAAATTGATATTTTCTATGGAACGTAGTTTAATTATAATTAGTGCCTAAAATCTGCAGTGTCCCTTAGGAACACGGGATCCATATTTCGGTCTCTCCTTATTGTTATATTTTCTAAGTTTCATTTTAGTTTTCGTTTTAATTCCGTTTACACCAAGTAATCATTAGCCTTAGCTTTACATCGCAATAATAGATAACGGTAGGTTGACATTGGTCTCTGTGGGTTCGACAATCTTTTATATTACTTCGATAAATCTGTGCACTTGCGGACGCATCAAGTTTTTGGCGCCGTTGCCGGGGACCAACAGTCAATATTGTGATTTCGTTGTTGCACCGTATAGATTAAGGCAATCTTATATCAATTACTATGTATCACCCAGATTTCCTCTACAATTACCACTCCCAGTATTTTGAGAAACTGCAAGAATTCCATAAATCCGACCTCGAAATATTAATGGAGGATTTCAATGCGACGTTAATTCACTCTCACCCAAATTCCCTCTACGATTACCACTCCCAGTATTTTGAGGAACCGCAAGATTTCTATAAATCCAAACTCGAAATACTAATGGAAGAATTCAATGCGACGCTTACTCACTCTAGGATAGAATCTATGATGGAGCATTTTGTGGAGACACGAACTCTCCAAAATGAAGAGTTTAGAAAATAACATCTCTAAATTAATGAAAACCTTAGGCAGATGAACACTGTGGCCGAGTCCCTCGCGACTCACAACGAGGCATTGGAGACCCAAATCTCCTTGCTTGCACAAACACCTATAGGACACTCCCTTGAGAGACATGTGGATGTTGTAACAACCAGAAATGAAGAACAAATAGAAAATCCTAGGGAAAGTGATAATGAGGTTGAGGAGAGTTCTAGTGAGAAAAACGTAGAGATTGAGAAAAATCCACCGACGCCACCCGAAAGGGAGGTTGTCGAAGAGGTAGAGAAGGAAGCACCTATTGTTGTTCCTTCTCCCTATACCCCCACTGATTCCTTTCCCGCAAAGGTTTGTAGAAGCTAAGGTAGGCTCCCAATCCAAAACGTATGTGGAGGTATTGGAAATATCCACACCAACGCACCTTTGTCTGAGGTCCTGCATAAAAAGAGAAAATTTGAGGACCATGAAACTAGGGGTATCATTAATGTTAAGAGGGTAAGGTTAGCCTTTGAGGTGGTGGATGAAAGAACTAAGCCCAGACTTGAAAAACTAATACTCAGGATAAATCCAGAACCACCACCACAAGTTCAAAAGAATGAACCACCCCACAGAAGAAAGAAAAGAAAATGTGAGGGATATGAGAGATGGCTTGATAAGTGGCTTTGGAAACCTAAGACTATTAAAATTTTGATCGAGGATGCATCCTCGAAAGAACCACCATAAGTGCTTGCACTCTTTAGCCGTCGAGCTATCGACGTTAAACAAAGAGCTGCGTGGGAGGCAACCCACGAGGTTTTTATTTTTAGTTACTATGGTTGTTTGTTTGAATTTGCAGAAAATAAAGAAATGTATTGCTTGTCACGTCTCAGCCACATCTAGGCGAAAATTCTCTAGATGACGATCCTGGAGATGAGCCGGTGCCCACGGAAATTCCTGCGAATGTCGCTGTTGGTGGCGACACCGACGATCAGTATGATAGGAGAGAGCATGTCTCTCCCGTCCGTAACTCACCTCTTCCTCGTTCTTCGCATGTTCAGGTTTCACCTACACACACCGCACCATATATTTCTAACATTTTTGCAGGTACTTCCTCTGGAAGTGGGCAATATGATGAGTTGGTTCAAGAATTGCACAAACGAAGGTATCTTAAAATGCCCGCCGCCGAAGCAAAAGTGGTCAGCAAAGAGATGGACGACAAGAGCAGGATCAGAGAATATTTGGCACGCAGTAGCATTCATACATGTTCTATCTTTCCTTTTTCCACCTTTTATCAAAACATTGAGGGCAATGTTTGGTTTAAGTGTGGGGGAGGAACTTTACCGCTTTGATTTTACCACTTTCTAGTCAGGTTTATCATTTTCTAGTTTATTTCATGCTTTTAGGAATTTTATTTGTTTTTGATGTTTTGTCGAGTCTTTGCATGTGATCTCGAGTCTTTATGTGTGGTTTTCACTTTTTATTCAATTTCCCCGAAATTTTAAACTTTTTAACCTCCAACAAATTTTTTTCTTTGATTCATGGCACGATACTCTGAAAGTATATAGGTTGTTTTTAATTTAGGCTGTGTTAGAGAGACTTGGGAAAGTTTCGATAAAATCAATATTGTCCTGACACCCTAAACCCCCTAAATATGCAAAATCAATTTGAGTACCCATTATGCCAAAACCTTAAGCTCGGTTTTTAAAGTAATCCCTAAGTAGTTTATTTAAGCAGTCAATACCATCCTAAGCACACACTAAGTAAGAAGCCGATGCAAATAAGTGTATGATCTCTGGTTTAAAATGAGAAATTAATAGAAAAAAAATGTTGAAAAAGTGAATGATAAGATATGTTCCTTCTAAGTTAGGTGGTCCTCACCCGGTCACTTAGCCCAACGGTACAAACTCTTTAAGTTTGATTGATGCTTAAGCATATTTGCCGAGAAAAAAAATGAAATAACAATGAGATCATAGTCACTAATAGGTTTACTTACCATGTATGTGTATGGATAACGGGCTTAATGTGATTGCACTAGAATGAAATGGGGTGAAAGAGAGCAAGAGATATAGGTTCAGTTATAATGGCATGATTCAGATTGATTTGCATAAGGAGGGCGTTTTTGAAATTGTGTCGCTATGGTATCCTTGGTATTGATATTAAGTACCTATCGATCAAACATTAGCCTAGCAGTCACGTATGATTAGAGTCTCGTTGTGCCTATGTTTTTAACCGTGCTTATTTCTTTCTTTTTATAGTGTTTGTTGATTGCTTGAGGACAAGCAATAGTTTAAGTGTGGGGGTGTTGATAACGCGAAAATGTATCGTATATTTCGACTCGATTCACATGCAATTTAATTTTGTTTTACTTATTTTTCGTATTATTATGTCGTATTATGTTTGTGTTTCAGGTATTTGTCGAATAAAGGCATCCGTGCAAGAAAACCGGGAAAAGAGTAAGAAAAAGAAGAAAAAGAGCAAATTCTGCCATTTTACTGATAAGGTGTTCGTCGTGGGCAAACGGTGTTCGCCGTGAGCAAATGGCGTTCGCCATCCCCAGCTGGCGTTCGCCGTCACCCATGCCATGGCGTTCGTTATTACCCCACGGCGTTTGCCATGACGCTGCAGACAGCAGTTATGCGAAAGTGGGCAGTTTTCAGCAGTTTCTCAACTCCATTTTCCCTCCACTTGCTGACACGACCAAGGGAAGTTACAAGGGGATATTTCTCTATATATAGGACCTCTTTGACACTTTCTGAGGCATCCAAGTTGCGCGGAAGCACTGTCGTTTCTGTTTTCTAGTTTTAGGCATTAAAATTACATGTAAAAGTGACAATCGCTCACATCGAGGGATTGTCACAATTCTGTATTTTATTTTATTCTGTACAACTTGGATCATCAACAATCTTGCCGGAATTAATAGAAGTTTGTTTACTCTTTCAAGTATCGTTTTCGTTACCGTTTTACAGGTTTTTATCGCTTTAAATTATTTATTGTTATTGCATTATTATTTTCGTTAGTATGTTGTTCTTGAATTCAATTGTTATGTTCATGTTATTTTCATCTGAATTAATGTCTTGGTAAATTATGTCTGAGTCTGGCGTATGAGGATCGTCGTTACCGACGGGACTCAGTAGAAAATAATAGGCGCGAAACATTAAATAAATTCTGTTTTGGTTTTAGTTTCTAATTGTAAGTCTTATTGTTTCGACACGAGAGTGAGGAACAAACTAAGGTTCGAGCCGAGAACGCGAGAGTGTGAGGATTGAACCGGATAGTGGAAACTAGGCATCGATCCTAAAAATAGCGAGAGCGCTTTAGTTATCGATTAGGATCTAATTGATTTTCAAAATATGCTTTCTAATTAAAACAGGCGAGTGAGAGCAAAATCCTATGGTTAGGGAGTGTGGCTTTAGTCAATAGCGCGAGAGTGTGAGACGGAGTCTTTAAATTGATATTTTTTTATGGAATGTAGTTTAATTATAATTAGTGCCTAAAATCTGCAGTGTCCCTTAGGAACACTGGATCCATATTTCGGTCTCTCCTTATTGTTATATTTTCTAAGTTTCATTTTAGTTTTCGTTTTGATTCCATTTACACCAAGTAATCATTAGCCTTAGCTTTACATCGCAACAATAGATAACGGTAGGTTGACATTGGTCTCTGTGGGTTCGACAATCTTTTATATTACTTCGATAAAAATCTGTGCACTTGCGGACGCATCAGTCCATAACACCACTTGCCTTTAGAATCTCTTAACTGTTTGATTGCATTAACTCTTCTTCTTTGGTCAGCTTTGCAGTGAATGAATCTGGTATTTTTATCTCCATCCTTCAGCCAAACCGCCCTACTCCTTTGCCTCCATAGGGTTTCCTCAATTTTAAGAAGTTTATCCCTTTGCTTATCCAAAGCTTTGTAGCATTGGATATCATTAGGATCCTCAGGCCACCTTTTGTTTTCATCAATAAGAGAGTCTAGACGTTTTAATTCTTTCGCCACTTCCCTCATTCTATACTTTTTGAAAGTGTGTTGGAGAGATTGGATGATACTTAATTCTGCTTTAACCCAGGAGCCGCACCGTTCGAGAGATGAAGGACCAAATTGATGCATCTAGCGTCTTTCACCCAGGCCTCCTTAAATCTAAACAAGTGAAATTTATGTTCTCGCAAACTCTCCTTTTGAATCACTATACAGATGGCCGCGTGATCAAAACTAAACCTCTCTAAATGCACCACCTTTTTCTACGGGAAAAGGGTCTTAAAAGACGAAGAGGTAAACACCATATTCAACCTGCATTGGATGTTTTCAACGTCATTCCTACCATTGCTCCAAGTAAACGGATAACCCTCAAACTCCAACTCTATTAGACCACGGCTGTCCATTACCTGTCTGCTCTAGGATTGTTGACTGATGGATCTGCTATTACCTCCCCTCTTATCCTTATCTTGAGTGATATCATTAAAATCCCCAAAATCTAGAAAGTGATCTCCGCACATATCCATAAGAGACTTAACCAGCTGCCAAGTATTCCTCTTATTAGCTTCATTAGGATACCCATAAACACTAACAAAAGACCAAAGACTCTCTTCTTCCTCTAGTTGACAAACCCCGCATATGTGATTTGGAGAGTACGACACAAGTTGTATTTCCACCAGATATCTCCAAAGAGGCATAAGCCACTTGCCCTATCTTTGCCCAAACCCCTACATTCCACAATTAACTCACCTTTGAGATTAAACTTCCTTTTGATCCTCATAGCTTCCTCTTGCTTTAGACTTATGTCCATAAGAAACAAAATATCTGGACTTTCCAAACGAATGAGTCGACCAAGGGCTCGAACTGCACGGGGGCTCCCCAGACCCCTGCAGTTCCAACTTACAGTTTTCCTTGTGATAGGCGGTGTTGGTCATCCAACACCGCCTCTGGTAGCTTGACACAAGGCTCCTAAACCAACCCCACTTGTTTCCTCTTTTTCCCCCACCCCACATTCTTCTAGCGGACCTTCTATTATCATCACATCAATCAATTATCTTTTGACACTTGTTATCCCTTCCCCCTTCAACTTACCTGCTCCAGTTTTCTTTGTCCCTTTCCTTCTCACTCATTTTCTCTTCTGTATAGAATGAGCATTTTGTTGGAGTTCCATACCCAACTTTTCAGCCGAAATTGCCACTGCACCAAGGGACTCCGCAACTTTCTCAATATCCACTTCCTTACTTTTGTTTTTCTGCACTAATGTTAGGGATAATCACGCGACTGTTTCGACGAGGATTAACTTGTTACACCTCTAATTCTTCAGACGTATCTTTCCCTTTAGATCCGCATCTACTTTGGCTAGAAGACACATTAAAGAGCTCTCTACTGCAAACACTTGGACTGGAATCCTTCTTTTTCATATCTTCCCCAATTTTTGGAAGAGGGGAAGCTCTTAACCATTGACAGAATGAGAGATCTTGTTCCTCCAACTCTTCGAGACCTTATTTATTTAGCTCTTCCACGGCTTAACAATCCTTCATCTAATGGCCCATTCTACCACATACAAAACAGAAGATCAGTAATCTCTCATACTTGAAGTGGACACTAAGGTTTTTATCTTTGAATTTAACCACAGTTCCTCGCCTGAGAGGTTTCTTCAAATTAATAGTAACTTTAATTCTGAGAAAGCGGCCATTCATATGAGATTATTTTAGGTTAATTTCTTCAAATTTCCCTATGATGTTTCCAATCTTTTTGCCATTGCTTCAGATCTGAGAACCAAGGGAAGTTCATACACCCTAACCCAGAATGGAACATAATGCATGTTGATCTCTGACGGTTGTTCTTTACCAGATATACGACTTAGAACTAATAGAGACCTCTCAAAACTCCAAGGGCCACTTCTTATGACATTTTCAAGATCCCTTCTCGACGCAAACTTGAAGAGGAAAAGGTTCTTGCTCAAAACTTGGATTTCCACTGGGTTCTTCAACTTCCAGGCATTAATCATTATGCTCTTGATCACCCTAACATTGAAACTGCTATCAGTCCACAATTTTCCCACCAAATTCCTTTGAAAAGCCCCATCATCGCAAAATTCATGGATTTCCACTTTTCCATACCCAAAAACCTAGATCTGGTTCCAATAGATGACCGCACGGGATAAAACAACAAACACAAAAGAGACACATACACAAAACAGATAAGAACACACGGGGAGAGAATGGGTTAGAAAAATCCCAACCAGAGGTGGGAGAAAATCCAGAGAAAACTGTGGGAAGACCAAAACCCTATAGGGTAAGGAAGGAGAACACAGTAAGTTTTAGTGAGAGAAGGTTTGCCTTCTCTATAAAACACGTGGATTGATACTATCAATTATGGTGATATTTGTTGAGTAGTAATAAAGGTAGGTATTTATTTGTATAGTCTTCAATGAGATATTCAAAAGTCGTTCAACAATTTCTATAATTTTAAGCAAAGTATTCGTAAAGTTTATTTGTTTGTCAACTAGATTAAAAATAACAACAAATAAAAATAAGATTTAACATATGAGATTGATATTGTTGGCGCTAAATTCCATGCTACTTGTAACAACCAAAAAATAATTAAAATAATATTAGTATTATTATTTCAACTTTATTGTTTTTTTATGATTTTATCATCTTTACTATTATTATTATTATTATTATTATTATTATTATTATTATTAGAAGCACTACTACAAAATACGCATTCAACAACGCCATGGTCACCACGGTTTTTTCCTACACCGTGGTGACATATCTTAACTAAGGCGCTACCATATTTATTTTGTTTTTTTATTAAAAATTATTTGTATATAACAGCGGTTACAGAACTAACCGTTGTGATACAATCAAAATTTCGTCGGTTCGAACCTCAGCGCCATAAAATATTTTATTCCTTTAACGTTAAGGCGCACCTTTTCTTTTTTATTTATTTTAAAATTCACAAATAAAAGGGTTATCACTGCGGTTCTTCTGGTTAACCGTAGTGATATATTTATAATAAATAAATACTTATCTATACGGTTGATATTGTTAACCGTTGTGAAATAGTTTATCCATATATAAGCGAATTAACTTTCACTTATTGACAGTAGCGTCGTTTCCTTCACAGTGAAACCCTAGAAACCATTTTTTCTCTTCGTCTTCACCATTAGCCGTGAATCTTGTGCTTCGTACATTAAGGTATTCTTCTTCTTCCATCTATTGTTAGATATTCCCCATTATCTAGTTTGTTGCATGTTGTTTTTGTTTATGGTTCTCATTTTTTCAAATTCGTCTTCACTACCTTAACAAAGACCATCCTTTGATAGCTGCTATGGATAAGAGAATTCTAACAGTAGTAAGTTTTGCCACTGGAGAGAAAGTATCAAAGTAATCCATTACTTCTAATTGGGTATCCCCTTTGCCAACCAACCTAGCTTTGTATCTCTCAATAGAACCATCTGCTTTATACTTCACCTTGTAAACCCATCTACAACCAATTGGGTGTTTTCCAGCAGGAAGATCAACTACTTCCCATGTATTATTCTCTGCAAGAGCCTGTAACTCAGTATCCATGGCATGCTTCCAACAATCAAAATTGATGGCTTGGTTATAGGTTTTAGGCTCAATGTTAGAGGAAATGGAGCAACATAAATGTTTATATGATGGAGAATAGTTATTGTAAGATATGACAGAAGATAAAGGATGTGCAATTTTAAAATCATTTGAATGAGATGCAGATGTATCATGAGATGCAAGATAACAGTGATAATCTGCTAGGTAGCTTGGAGGGTGAGAGACACGGGTGAATTATCTTAAGGATATAGAAGGAGTAGGACTTATGGATGAATCTGATGAACCATCAGAGATGTGAGGAAAATTAGCAGACACAGAAGATGGGGAAGGACTGTTGGATAAGGGAGAGGTTGGGGTTGAAGGAGTATTATTATGAGAAGGACTATTGGTTAAAGGAGAAGTAGAGTCATTATGGTTACTAGGATTATGTGATAAAGGAAATAAAGATGGATTGGTGACAATAGGGAAAGACTGATTGGGTGGGGGAGATTGAATGACAGGTGTACTGTTAGATGTGCTAGAATCAAGGGAGAGAGAAATATCAGTTGTACTAGTAGGAGAAGACAACATAGGTAGGTCTGCATATAGGGAAAGAGGATCAGGATTGACATGATCATGAGTAGTACTAGGTTTGGATGGATTTTTGAAAGGGAAACGGTCTTCATAGAAAATAACATTCCTTGATACAAAAACATTATGATTCTGCAGATCATATAAAATGTAGCCTTTAGTACCATCTTTAAATCTAAGAAAGACAGATTTTCTAGCTCTAGGGGAAAATTTGGTTCTATGGGCTTGTAAGGTAGTAGCATAGCTAAGACAACCAAAAACTTTTAAGTGAATTAGAGAGGGTGGTTGGGAATACAACATTTCATAAGGAGATTTGGAATTTAATAGAGGTGAGGGTAATCTGTTTATAACATGAATATCATGTTGGACAGAAAAATTCCACATGGTGAGAGGAATGTTAGAATGGAAATATAATGATCTTGCCACATTTAAAATATGTTGATGTTTTCTCTCAACCACCCCATTTTGTTGGGGTGTTTCAACACATGTAGTTTGGTGAATTATGCCTTTGGAAAGCAGAAATGAAGATAAAGACATAAACTCAGTTCCATTATCAGATCTAAGGCATTTAAGTGTAGTTTTAAATTGGTTTTCAATGTAAGCTACAAATTGAATTAAACTGTTTTTGGTTTGATCTTTTGTTTTAAGAAATATCACCCGGGTATATCTACTATAATCATCAACTAGAGTGAGAAAATATTTGTGGCCTAACATAGAGATGGTGGAATAAGGGCCCCATACATCAGCATGTAAGATATAAAAAATAGAATCAGAAAGTGATACACTATTTGGAAAAGGTAATTTCCTTTGTTTGCCAAGATGGCATGAATCACAAGGAATATTACTAGATTTACATGGTATGAAAGGAAATGTTTGTGATACAGATTTTATGCCTACATTGGAAATGTGACCTAATCTCAAATGCCACAAATTATAAGGATCAGTGGTAGTGGAATTACAGGCTGATGACTTATTGATAGCATCCAGGACATACAATCCTCTTTGTAGCCTAGTTGTACCAATCATTGCCTGTGAATGATTCTGCAGGATTTTGCAGGTATCAGCCCCAAAATGGACATAGCAATCATTATTTCTAGTAAGTTTGGCAATGGAAATGAGATTAGCATGAAAATTAGGAATGTAAAGGACATTATGAAGGGTTAAAGAGGGTGAAATGACCACATTACCAGACATAGAAGCAGTGAGAGATGATCCATCAGGTAAGTTAACATTGACAGGAATAATATTTTTGCAATCAGTAAAAATATGTATGTCATATGAAATGTGGTCTGTTGCTCCAGTATCCAAGATCCAGAGATGAGAAGACTTACCATTGGTATTAGAGGACTGAGAGATCATGGCAAGAGGAGAGGTTGACACAGAATGGGCTTGAGATGGTAGTTTTGATTGTTGGAGCAATTCAAGGATATTGTTGTACTGCTCTTGAGTGAAAACACATGGAGAAGCCTTTGAGTCTTGCTGAGGAGTGTCACACACAGCATTGATAGTGGCAGCAGGCTAATTAATGCTGGGAGATGACTGACTTTTGCTCTTGCCCTTATAACCAGGTGGATAGCCATGTTTGATAAAACATGTTTCCACTGTGTGATTGGTCATACCACAATGTGTACACACACGATTGTGACCTCTAGTAGAACCTTGATTCTTGCCTTTAAAGGAATTAGATCCAGGTTTGGGATTTGAGTTACCATAGTTAGCTTGAACTTGACAAGCAACATTCAACTCTTCAGGATTGGAAGAAGCTTGAGCCAATGCAGAAGCTGAGCTATTCAGTTCACGTTCTTGTTGAATGATAAGGGAAAAAGCTTTGTCAAGATCAGGCAAAGGACTCATCATCATTATCTGTGACTTGGAATGGGTGAATTTTTCATTCAAACCCTTGAGAAAACGAATCACTTGGTCTTGAGCACGATACTTTTGTGCAGAAGCAACAACACCACAAGAACATGGAATTGTACAAGAGCAAGTTATAATTGGTCTATAATTGTCTAGTTCATCCCATAACACCTTCAATTGAGTAAAGTAATTTGATACATCATTGTTACCTTGGCGTAGCTTGTACACATCTTCTTGTAAATCAGAAATGCGAAATATATCACTATGTGAAAACCTAATTTGAAGATTCTTCCAAACACCTGCAGCACTGTCAATCCAAAGAACTGATTTGGCAATTGAGTCAAAGATAGAGCGATGAATCCAGGCGAGCACCATCGTGTTGTAGCGAATCCACGACGCATATAGAGGATCTGAAACCGGTGGTTTATTGAGAGATCCATCAATGAACTTGTCCTTATTCTTAGAGATCAATGCAATGTGCATAGATCTTGCCCAACTATGATAGTTCTTGTCATCAAGAAGAGGAGAAACAAGCACCAAAGCAGGATTTTCGTTTGGATGAAGATAAAATGGATTTGTTGAATTCGTTGAATAATCGAGAAACTGCTGGTATGCCATTGTTAAGAGAAATACAGATCGATAGGGATGCAAGAAAACGGATCAAAAAATAGAAGAAAAATGATACCGCGAGAATGTGAAACGATGGGGTGAACAACAATGGCTACCAGAGCTGTATGAGCTCTGATACCATATTGAAGTTGAAGCATACAAGCATACCTTTCATTGAAGGAGCCAAGGAAGAAGATGAAGTTGTAACAGAATTCTGTTACAACAGTTAGAAGAAAACTGAAAACGCAAAAGCAGAGTAAAAATTGGTTCTCTTATTCAATGTGTAAAATAAATGTGATACAAGGTTTATTTACAAGACATCTTAGCAACCAATAAAAACTGTACACGTGGACAATGAATCTAAGATACAAAAGGCTATCCAATAAATGGAGAAGAGTAATACGCTAATAATAAGTGATGATGATGAGGCAGATTATCCAATGTCTTGTTCTTATGGAAATTTAACTATAATCGAAGATATCGATATATCGAAGGAGTCAGACCAATAAACCACAATATATATGTAAAAGAGCGTGAAATGCACGATGAGACGAATGCAATCGGAAAACATTGGTTTGTTTAAGTTGGTTTTCAAGAATAGTTTAATTTGCAGACTATAGACTTCTTCATCAAATTGAATCCTTGTATATTTCTTTAGTGAGGTGTTTAGAAAACAAGCAATCTACATTTAATATAATAAACTCTGGGTACTTACAACAAAGGTTATTTATTGTAACCGAGATCAAAGATAATATAATAAACTCTGGGTACTTTCAATAACGATATGTCAGATGTGATGGTGCCCCTTTTCAAACCATTGTGAAAGGGATTTTCCGTAGTAGTGAAGTAGTAGTAGTATTGTTATTATTTAAAAATAAAAATAAAAATATAAGGTTGTTATTTTATCATTAGGATTAATGATAATAATAATAACAACAATAATAATAATAATAATAATAATAATAATAATAAGATAATTGAATTTATTTTAATAAAGTAAAATATTTTTAATGAGAATAATGAGAAAGGGAGTTGAAAAGGAAAGGGGTTCTTGGAAAGTGAAAATGAGAATAAATATTTGATTTTTAGGGCGAAAAACGAGAGAAACTAAAAAAAACAGAAATGGAAAGAAATAGAGAGCGAAAGGGAAAAAAGAAGAAAACATGTATTCTTTGATAAAACCCTAACCATTCAAAAGATTTTATCGAAGAAACCTTTCTTCTCCAAAAATCCAACTGAAAACTCCTAACTCCCAAAGGTTCTAGTAAGGAGTGTTGCTATTGCAGATTAGGATTGTTGTGAGAAAGAAAGCTCTACAATCACAAGATAGGAGGATTGTTCTATAATTGAGTATTTTTGCATTTAGGATAGTAGAGTTTCCCTTGAACCCCGACTTCGACCAAATTCCTTGTGGGATTCTCCTAAGGGATGATTATTCATGAACCCTAGATCATCAATCTCTCTAGTACTACAGATCTTTGGATTTTTGTGTGAATTGATATGTTTGTTTATGAGTATATATACGATCATTGATTCATGTTTTGTTTTGATGATGTTATATTATGATGAATTAGTTGTGTTCAATTGATGCTATGATATGTTATAATCTCAAATTTTCATGCCTGTAGTGTTTGTTTTCGTACTTAAGTTAAAGGAACTACAGGTGACGTTTAAATACAAGATTATGCCTAAAAATGCTACTTTTTGGTTATGGTGCAAGCGGTATTCGAATACTAGTGTTCAAAACGTGAATTTATGACTTATGGATGAGCGATAATCAAATACCACCTTTTGGTATTCGAATACCAACGAGAAAATGTGAATTTATAACTTATGGATGAGCCTTAATCGAATGCCACCTTTTGGTATTTGAATACTAGTGTTTAAAAAAATCTAAGGGATGAACTAAAAATAATGTAACTTGAGTTTAGAAACTTCGACTAAGGCACAATCATATGCGTTATAAAACTAATGCAAAGAACTATCTCGTGGTAAAATTCCATGATACTTATATGCATGTGTAATATTGTTATTAATAAATGATTATGAGGTAAAGTAGGACATGAATGAAATGTTTGGTAAGACTATTGTGAAGCCCTAATGTGACAATCAAAGTGAATGTGTGGTAAAACTACTGTGAAATCCTAATGTGGCAATCAAAGTAAACGTGTTTCAAAAGAGGAAGGGGGATCTGGAGGAATTTACGTATGTTTAATCATGCATAATTCAAGAGTGAGAGTAGGTTTGAGTTTAACGAGAGTGTTTTAGTACATACGTAGCTCTCATATACTCCTAAACTATTGAGTTTAGAGTTAGTGTTGTAGTACATACATATCTCGCATGTACTTCTAGATTAGATTTTAGAAAATGTGTTGTAGTACGTATGTAGCTCTCATGCACTCCTAAGCTATTCAGTTTAGCTAGAGTGTTGCAGTACGTAGCGTAGTTCACACGTACTCCTAATCTATAAAACTCTGGGAGAGTGTTGTGGCAGAATGTAGCCCGCATGTACTCCTAGAATATGCCATGAGTTCAATGGATGGTACTTGTTTACTGGTGATTTTAGTAAACAATCACGAGTTTAGTTCACTTAAGAGATTAACTCGAAAAATCTAAAAGACAATTTGTGCAAAGGAAAGTTATAGTGAAAAGTGTGTGTGTGGTTTGGATTTAAATGTTTGGATAGTGACCAATTGAAAGCAAAAGATAGACTTTGGGTAAAGACAATAAACGGCAAACAAAGTAAATGAAGTAAATGACATTTACCTCTATAGCAATCGTCGAAACATCTCTTTGCTTAACTGATTATTAGACTTAGAAAATATGCTAAGTCCTAGAAGTGAACTTGTCGAAACCAATCATTTTTTCAAAAATCATTTTCTTGATATTATTCCAAACATGCTTACCATGCTAGTCAAAAGCTTTTGTTCGACGTAGTTAATGGGTCAAAGCTTTTCAGTTGAGACTTATTGGAACTTACCACTTTTTCAATGTATCTTACTAGCATTCTTTGTTGACTTTCCCTAACTAGAATTTCTAGGCTAACAGATGCTCTGCAAAAATGCCACTTTCGATCATATGTGTCAGATGGAAGAAAGGTGACATTGTTTTAACTATTCAAAATTATTTAGAATAACATGTACATGTCATTGTCATCATGACCATTTTCTACCAAACTGTCACGTCACAGACGTGCGTGCAGTTAATCTCTGTTGTTCTAATTTCTAAGGGCATTAAATAGCCACTAAATTAAATGAAATTAAAAGCATTCATTTAATTTTATTTTTCCTAACAAATTTAAATACCATATGTCGAGTTGGACGTGCCACATGTCCTAATTCTTTTGGTGGTAAACTCAAACGTTTCTTTCACTAGGTGGCTATTTATAAGCTTCTTCAATGTATGTTCTCTTTCACCATCTTCTTCTTCTTCAAAAGCCTTAGACATCCCTTTTGAAAAAACTTTTCAACTCCCATTCTCTTCACTCGACCGCTTCCTCTAAAAAAATTCAAAACTCAACAATAGCTTATGGTCATGTCATCACGCTTGCTACTGCTAAACCTCAAGGAGCTTTGGCCGACATTGCTGCAGACACAGGCGCTAACCAAGCTAAGAAGAATAAAATCTTCTGATGACGCTCCTAAATCTCGAACCCAAGTAAAAGAAGAAGAAATGAAAGAAATAAATTTTCGTCCCTTCCACAACATAGAAACAAAACAGGGGAACTGGCATCATCGATAGTGATGAGGGTGAAGAAAGTGTTCCAACTTCCCTTCTCAGGAAGAAAAATACAGAGCGTACAAAGCCCATTGCTCTCGATGAGGGTATGAGTGATACAACCCTCAACTTTAAGGTAATGATGATATTGCATTGCGTAATTTTTTCCTCAACCAAAACCTCGAGAAAATACTCATTTCTTAATTTGTAGGAAAATCCACTTTCCACCACATCTGCTCCAACCCAAAATGCCCTAAACGTACCACAACATATGGACCAAGACATCAACACTTTTTCAAATCTCCCTTCCAAGATCGATTGGTCAACACCAAAAGGCATTAGCTCCTCATTAGTTCAGCTAACAAAACCTGTGAGCTTAGTTGATGATATCATTGTCAATCAACTTATGGTCAAATGAGGTAACCAACGATTTGGTTCGGGTCAAAGGAGCTCTGGGCATTTGTCTCCTCAAATGTATCAAGATATTGAGGACTTAGATAACTTCATCGATACTTCAAAAGAGCTAGAGCCTTCCCACCAAACACAACAAGACCAGAACCAAGTGAAAATTGAGGTTAGCAGTGTTGATGTGACACCAACACAGGATATGCAAGCAAAACCAACATCGTGCACTTGAGATATTTCCCAGGTTACGGTTGTAGCCACTCAACTTTTGGTCCATGACTCTTCATCCAAGACTTCTCTTAGTCGATAAGAGATCATAGCCATCAACGACAGAAACTCTAGAGAGGCTTTAAGGATATTAGTAAAGAGTCGAGGGTCCATTTCTGCTAGGAGATCTTCAAGCTCCTCATCTATGTCTGGTGGCGAGACTGGTGTTGACCTTATCACTGCGTTAGTTGGGTAGTTGAAAGTGAAAGTCATTGATGTGCACTTCCTCAAAGTTGTGGAAGATAATTCTTCTGTCGAGTCTGAAGTTAAACAGCCAGTAACCCATCTTGGTAACCATGCTTTGCATGACACACTCCTTTAGCTCGTGTTGGATTGTGGCCCTTTTATTGAACAATCTTGCAAGAACGTGAGGCTACAACAGGCGTATGTTAACCAACTCCAACAGAAGACTAAAATGCATCGAAAGAATGGACCTTAAGCACCTTGTCTAATCAACGGGTCGACGCACTGGCGGCTCTGGCTCAGAAGAACAAGGATCAAATTTTATCTTATGGACAACAAATCTTGCAACTAAGAAGCAAATTGAAGATTTGAGACGAAAGAACTTTTACCTGGAGAAATCTGCATCAAATTCTTCCAAAGAAAACATTGATAAAAAGTCCAACATTAGTCTTCGACATGGTGAAGCCATTATTCGTTTGGACAACGATATTGAACTTTTACAGACTAAAGTGTCTAAACTAGATGCAAGAGTTAAGTTCTCCAAGGCAAGTTTCGAGAAATACAAAACCGAGTTTTCTTGTTTTTAAATATAAATTTCAATTTCACTTCTTAACTGCTTTGGTTTGTGTGTAATGACATTTCCAATTTGGCTTTTATATTAATGCCATTTTAGCATTACACTTTTACATGCATTATTATTCCATTATTCGAATTACTTGCAGCATAGGCTTATACTTTTTCAAGTATTTGTCATTTACTCTTAGAATTCGACTATTAGGACCTAATTCCTCAATTTCAAAAGCGTTGTTTGAAAACACTTGGTTAATTCAAAACGACCCTTCCAATTTGGTGACAATTTTCCTAAGACTTTATCTTTCGATCCATAGGTAGAATAACTTTCCAAACATAATCTCCAATTACAAAAACCTTCGACTTAACCTTTTTGTTGTAGGCTTTAGCTATTCTCTCCTTTGGTTTAATAAGAACGTTTAGGGCAACTAACCTTTCTTCATAGAGATCAACCAACTTATCCATCATTATATTCCAGTAATGGTCAGATGGAATTTGACCTTGCCTTTGGATTCTTACTGATTTTTAATATATCTTAGCAGACAAGACTTCATAATGGTCAAGTGTTAGTTGAAAAGACGTAGAATTAGTTGCTTCCTTAGGAGATGTTCGACAAGCCCACAGTGCTTGGTCCAAAGTCTTATGCCAATTCCTTGGCTTTAGACCTGCATGTTTTTTAATTAGGCCAATTATAATATTATTTGCATCTTTGACTTGACTATTTGCTTTAGCATAGTAAGGGGTAGAAGTTTGAAGTTTGATTCCTGACTCTAAAGCGAACTCAACCATCTTTCCACCGGTGAATACTGAACCTTGACCAGTGGTTAAGATCTCAGAGATTCCAAACCTACAAACAATGTGACTTTGAATAAAATTGATAACATCATCTTGATTAATATTCATCAAAGGCACTGCTTCGACCCATTTGATGAAATAATCGGTACTTACTAAGATGTACTTATGAATCTTAGATGATATAGTTTGAATCTCACCAATTAAATCTAATGCCCAACCTCTAAATGGCCAAGGCTTAATAATTGAGTGTAACACACTGGTAGGAACATGTTGGATCCCTACATGTGTTTGGCATTCTTGACATCCTTTGGAAAACTCTATGCAGTCTTTTACAATAATATAGAACAACAAGATTTAGAACTAGACAATGGTATAGAAAGTGAGTTGCACTTAATAGATACCACAAATTTTACAAAAAATATAAAAAATTATGATTTAGATCAAATAATTAAAAAATTAGAAAAACTTGAGGTTATAGGAGAAAATCCTACAAAATTTTGGGAAAGAAATAAAACTTGGTGCAAATTAGAAATTATCAACCCAGATATTACTATTAAATCACCTAATTTCAAATATGGTAATTGGGAACAAGAGGAATTTAAAATGCACATTAACCAATTATTAAAATTAGGAATTATTCAAAGATCAAATTCTAGACATAGAACCCCTACTTTTATTGTCCAAAAAGAAGCTGAAAAGAAAAGAGGACAATCTAGAATGGTTTTCGACTATAGAAGATTAAATGATAATACTTTTGAAGATGGTTGTTGTATTCCAAACAAAGATACACTAATCAATAAAATACAAGGTAAAAACTGGTTTTCTAAATTTGATTTAAAATCAGGATTTTGGCAAATAAAAATGCATAAAGATAGCATTGAATGGTCAACTTTTTCATGTCCATTAGGATATTTTGAATGGTTAGTAATGCCATTTGGACTTAAAAATGCTCCACAAATATTTCAAAGAATGATAGGTGACATTTTTAAAGATTGTTATAACTTCACTTGTATTTGTATTGATGTTATTCTTGTGTTCTCTAAATAAGAAAAAGAACACATACAACATTTATATATAATTTTTTCTTTATTCGAAAAACATGGTTTAATCATTTCTAAAAAGAAAATCCAAATTGGAAAAAATTATATTTCTTTTTTAGGGGCAGAAATAGGTAATGGAACCATTAAATTACAACCTCATATATCATGAAATTTTTTAGAATTTCCAGATAAACTAGAAGAATTAAAACAATTACAATCTTTGTTGGGATTACTAAATTATGTTAGACCTTATTTCAAAAATCTTTCTAAACTAACTTCCCCCTTATACAATAAGGCACAACAAAAAGGTGTTAGAAAATTCAATGATCAAGATATTAAAATTGTTCAGCAATTAAAGGAAGAAATTAAGAAATTAGAACCCTTAGCCTTGCCATTAGAGTCAGATTATTTGATTATCGAAACTGATGGATGTGAATTGGGATGGGGAGGAATATTAATAAAAAAACCTAATGAATTTTCTTCAAAATCATTAGAGAAAATTTGTAGATACACCTCAGGAACTTTTAAAGAAAAAAGATACTTAACATCCTTAGATTATGAAATTTTATCAATTATTTATGTATTGGAAAAATTCGCTTTATTTATTTTGTCGAAAAAACAAATTACTATTAGAACTGATTGTGAAGCAATTGTGAAATTTACTGATACTAAGAATGAGAAAAAATTAACTTCTAATAGATAGCTGAAATTCAGAGAATTTGTCCTAAACAGAGGATTTAGGATAAAATGGGAACACATTAAAGGAAAAGATAATAAAATACCAGATTTATTATCTAGAAAATTATTACATGACTAATAATTGCACTTGATTGTTCTAGGAAAAGAAAGGAATTTCAGACATTTCAAGAAGTTAAGACATTTCTCATTCAGATATCTCAAATGGCCGAAAAAGTCATTGATTTCGACATTACAAAATTAAAAACATTTCCTGAGAAGGAACAATTCAAAACACCTTTGAGAAATCAACTCAAAGAAGAAGAACAATGTCTTCTTGACAACATTTGGAATTTTTCTACTACCACCCAAGGTAATAGTAAGAAGGTAGCAGTGATAAATGCTTTAGCATCTTATCTCTCTACTGGAAGACATTTTAGCAAAAAACCATTTATTTGCTACACGTTATTTGCCGGCCCTAAAGCTAGAGTATATTTAGACTGGGAAGAAATGGCCTCTTTAATTGAAGAAATTAAACTTTTTCCAAGATATGGTCAACCTTTGTATAAAGGATTTTACGACATTCAAGAGGCCATAGATACATTAATTAAGAGTTGTGGGAAAGATATTATTATCTCGCCCAGAGTTCTTAAGTATCAAGTTTACCTAACACATTTGAAAAAATTTGGTGATCAAGAATTTTTACAAGAAATTCAGAGAATCTTGCCTAAAGATAAATGAAAAGAAATTTCCTTGAGGCCACAAATTCCACAAAAGGATAAAAAATCCTTTAGTGATACATTAATTTCTACAAAAACCCAGAAAACCAATACAAATTTGATAAATTTAGGGAAACCAGTAATCTCTATGAAACCAAAGATCTCCGAGGAAGAAGTTGAATTAAAAACATTCATTTTGTTACAAGAAGTATTGGCACAAATCTGTAATAACCAAATTATTCATAATGGGATTTCCACTGAATGGAGTCTTGTTTACAATCCTTACAAAACATGCCAAGCCATGTTTGAAAATTGTCCTGAAAACTAAGATGGTGAGTGTTATTGCCAACTAAACTCTGCAATAAGGAAGGCTAGAATTTCATTACCAACATTCAAGCCCTTTAAATCCAGAGATTGCAATATAACGCTCAACAGTTTGCTCAAACATGGACTTTTGAGTACAGTTAATGTACCTCCATTATATGACTTTGCACCATATTTACCACCATTCCTGGCAGACACATTGGAAACCATTATCCCAGAATGTCCACAAAATGCCAAACTTGAGATAAATTCCTTATATCCTGATTTCCAGAACAATTATCCTTGTTTTCATGTAATCTGGATATATTTTAAAAGTATAGACATTGAGCATGAAGATTTCCAAATTCAAAGTTCTGGTCCGAAGACTATACATTTGGAGGACTTGCCACAACAAATTGAAATTGCAAGAGCTAAATTAATATCAGAAGATTTTGGCTGGTCTAAAGACAAAATTGAAGAAAGAAACTTATTAAGGGAAGACACATTTGGAAAAATCTACTGCAATGCAGAGATTGCAAGAAGTTTTTTCTTCTCTTTTGATGTCAAGCATTCAAGACCCAAATTAGTGGAAGCTTACAAAAGAAGAAATTCAAACTTTACAAAAAGACCAGACTCAGCTGGCTCCTCATAAGATAGATCAATAATTATGATGGACCCATAATTATGTGATTTTCCTATTTGGTAAAATTATTGCCGACATTCAAAGGCGGATAAAGATAGCCATTAAGGAAAGTTTTCAAAGATTCTTGACTTTCAAAGAACAAGACAAGGGGTCTAGTCCCTTTCAACTTTTTTGTCGTTTTGTTTTAGTCGTAAAACAGATAATGTTTTACTTTATGAAAAGTTTTTTGTTTGTTTTAGGAAAGTCCAAAAGTAAATAGTTTTTAGCTTTTTCTTTTGTAAAGACAATAATTCATTGTCTCTAGACTCTTCCTTCCTCTCTTATATAAGGAGAGTTTTTCTTCATTTGTAAATACACACACCACTAATGCAATCAATAAATACGCGTTTCAATATACCTTACCTAAAATTTCCACTTTCACACTAAAATTCTTATTCCAACTTCCTTATTGCTTCTGAAAGGTATGATTTCTTAAGTTGCTTTTCCTTGATAATTTCAGTTTATATTTATGATTATTGTTAATCTGTGTTTAATCAACAACCAAAAGACGTAAGTCCTGCTTGAACTGAATGTGATCATTAATCTATGAAAGAATCCGATTAGGGAAGAAAGTACCTGAAGGGGAAAAATAGTACCGCCAGGAGGAGATTCATAGATCTTAGGTCATAAACGCAGAGATGTCTCTGGAAGAACCCTGTGGTAGTAGGTGAGGGATGAAAAGGTGAGGTTCTAGTTTAAACTTAGACTATTCAATAATCATAGATATAGATTAAAATTATTAGGATAAAACAAATAAGAAACCATATACTCTTTAGCAATAGGAAGAAGGAATAAGACTTAAAAACCAAAAACTTTAAAAGAAAAACATATTCATAAACAACTTTGATATGGAACTAGATCAAAATTTTACAACACAAAGATATTTTTCAAATTATTTTGAAGCAGATTATTCTGAACCAAATTCTAACAATAAATTATCGGATCTAATTTTTATCCAAAATTTTGATGAAAAAATAACTACTTTATTAAAAAAAAATTCCTTATCCTGACTTAGTCAAGATAATTTTGAAAAAATTAAAATTTGCTTACTTTCAAGAAAAAATAATTTTAGAAGATTTACAAGCAACATTAGAGAGAGATTTTGAAGAACATGAATTAAGATGTTTGGTAAAAAACTTAAACGAATTCACCTCCACTTCACATTACCTAGATCTGTTTGAAGGACATTTTTATGGAGATCATTCACAAGTACATTACAGAATGAGACACCATCAGAAAGTTGACTATAATTGTGTAATAAGTTATAGAAACTATAGAAATACCCAATTTAATGATGAAAGAAATTCTGACAACAACATAAATTATGATGAAGACGGATATGAAACAGATTAAATTTTATTCCAGTTTTTATTTCCAGCATCATAACATTGGAAGGCTGAGCCTCCAAAAATATTTGCTCATATTTAACTACATCTTTCATTGGTAGGCAGAGCCTCCTCATATTATTGTTCATACATAATTTTACGCTTCTTCTCACATTAACACTCTGAAAATACAATGGATTTGGTAAAAGAAAGATTAGAATTAAAAGAATATAGAAAATTTATTTCTGATTTAAAAAGAGAATTGACCATAGTTAATTTTCGCATTCAATATAGTAACAGGGCAACTTATCCCTTGTTTAAATTTCAAAAAGATTTAATTCTCCAACAAATTTCTACTTTCAATACCATGATTCGTATCATAAAAAATGATCTGGATACTGTATCCAGAGCTTAAAAGACACTTTATTTACCATCCTAATAATTATTATTATTACACATTTATTATTAGAGCATAATTCAATATTCACTATTCACTATTCAGTCGCTATCACTATTCACTATTCAGTCACTATTCACTATTCACTATTCATGAAGTTGACTTTAGAAAACACTAATTCCAAACAACATAATATTATTAACCGCCAAGGAGGCAATCATACCCAACCACTCTAATTTGGTATCAGAGCACTGTGATCTGAGCCATAAATGGAATCTAATATTAATTATCTTAAAACTTGTTTAGATAAACAAGAAAAGAAATTAGAAATTTTAGAACAATTATTAAAAGAAATTACAAGTTAGAATACACAAATCTTATCACTTCTTAAAGATCAATTAAAACAAAAGACTCCAATAAATGGGTCAGAAGAATTAAAAATATCTATAGATTCTTTAACTAAAAAATTTTCACAAATAAGTACTTAAAGAAAATCAAAAAGTGTAAAAACCAAAAATTTCTTAACTTATAATACATGGGAGGTTAAAAAACATTTGAAATTATGAATCCTTTTGTTGGCAGATCTAGAACATTAATGGACGAGGAGGTCAGTTCTTCTCGAACTACAACTCTAAATCAAACTCGGAGTACTTCATATTTAAATAAAATTTTTAACAAAAAAGAAAATAAAAATTCTACTCAATTAGAACAAATCGTTGATACTGATAAAGATTTAGAAATTATGACAAATGATTATATTAACCTTTTAAGACCAACCCAACTATATAGGTCTGGTTTTCTTGAAAACAAATCTAGTTTAATTAGGACACACAGGTCAGAACTGTTAGAATTACCAGATGGTCATATTGAAGAATTTGGATTATTAACAAATGACAGTATAAGTTAATTAAGTAAGAAACAAATGAATTATGTACATTTAGGATTGATCACAACTGGTGTAAGAGGTTTAGTAATGAAACAAAATGGTGCCAAAGTATTAATAGCCATATTAGATACTAGGTACCAAGAACAACTAAATCGACAAATTATGAGAGTAATTGAAGTAGACATGAATAATAATTGTGGAATTCATTATTCCAATGTTATCAAATTCACTATTAACATCCAATTTTTTCCAATTTTCATGAATTTCTTGACCTAAAGGTCATGATAATTTGGTTAATAGTCTTTCTCCTAATTCATTTGAGAAGTAATTTCCCGATAGGGCATAAAAATCTTGTAAAAATTATATTGCATGATTCCAATCATATAATTAAATTTGTTCTAAATCTCTCATGGCTTCAGCTTGTCTCATAGTTAATCCTACATTAGCATCTTTTCCTGTAATAATTCTGTGTATTAAATATGTAAAATTATGGATATTGTTTCCTTGAGTTACTAATTCAGCTAATTTTTCTGGAAAAGTAGCTTTGAATGCTTCCCAAACGGCTCGGGCTACATCACCTGTAACGCCCTGTATAATATTTATCTAGAATAATATCATACAAGTGTTTTTATTTGGTACTGACACCATCATAAGTGCCTAATGGCATAATTCACATACTTGACCATTCTAAAACATAATACAAACTATGGTACAAGATATGGAAACTAGCCAAAACAATAAAAACTAAGATCAATATACAATATCCTCAATTGTATACAACAAATACACAGCGGAATAAGCTCAACTAAGCTTCTCTTGAAACATCCCAGCATAGCTCCACTTGTAAATCGAACCTGCAAATGCTTCCTGAAAATAATCAACAATAGTGGGGTGAGATACATCAAATCTCAGCGAGTTCCCTATCCTATGGATTCTCTCGGCTTTACAAGGTTCTATCAAATCCTAACTCAAGTCAAGGGGAAGGGAAATGACCTTGAGTACACAATCTCACAATCTCACACTCTCACAATCTCACAATATATGGAAACATGTCATGAGTCCGTTAACTCACAAATTTATCACTAATCAATAATCTTTACCAAGGCATCCCCTTTTCCCGTCCGCTTCTACGTCTAGAAGTCGACCCGAGTCATGGATCCTTGTAATTTACTTGGCATACAAAATGGATTCGGAATTAAGGGACGCATTATCGCCTTAATTCGTCACTTCACATGGCCCGTACACTGTCACAAGTCTCTTTACCTTTATATATAGGCTCCATTTCGTACTACACACGGGAATCAAACCTGCCAAGTACCATGCCTTGTTTCAGAGGAGCTCGAGACTCATGAAACTGCAACTCAAATAAACGGTTACGATTACGTGATCATACACACAACGTGATTGTACTCGACAATCACCATGCCACATTAACCTTAAGGCCTCTCTTGCCTTTTACAAAACCACAAAGGTTTACACACATGTTCCATACTAGTGTTTCACTCATTTTTAGACCATTACTCGTCACGGATGCACCTTTCTACAACACATGCCCGAGCATCGCCATCTAGAGTTTTCTATCAATTTCTAGTCACAACCTAGAATCATATCATTAGGTTTGGGGTAAAGTTTCCTCACTCTTCCTAATTCATATTTTAAGCATGCATATTCTCTCATCATACTTTACAACAATTAGTTAGACATGGTATAACACAATTTGCATAAGTAAAACATTTATAACCACATATCACATAAACATCATTTTCGGGTTCCCTCCGATTCATTTAATCGGGTATCGAAATCAATACTTTTGATTTTTATAGCGTAGGATATTTCCATAGCTTTCCAACGATACCAAGAACGTCCCGATCCGAGTTACGGATCAAAAGTTATGAAGGAAACAAAACGGGAAAAGCTGTCATGTTCGCTTTGCGAAGCTTCAGCGAGCATTCGCTTTCCTCCTTCGCAGTGCGAAGCTCTAGCGAATCAAGTCAGAAAGAAAAGGGAACAAAGTTCGCTTTGCGAACACCTGGCAAACCTTCGCCTTGCCCTTTGCACTGCGAAGCTCTGGCGAACCTTCGGCTTCCTCTTCGCTATGGGTTCGCTTTGCGAACCTGCGGATTCTGGGATTCTCAGCAGTGTAACAGCGGGTCATTTTAGGTCTAAATTCATCATTTCTTCACCCAATTTACTTCTAATTCAAATTCCCATCAACCCCAAACATAACCCGACTATATTACACATTTATATCACATTTCATCCGTTAGATTTCATTGATTTATCCGTTTAATCATTTTCTCTCAATTCTAACCTAAGTTCCAAACATCTATTTCTAGAACTTAGAGTGTCTAACTAGAACCCACCTGATAATCGAAGAGGAGTTTGAAGAAGATGGTGATGATGATAATCCATGAGTTTCTCTCTTCCCCCTTCTTCTTCTCTTCTTCACTTCCTTTCCTCTTCTTCTCCTTTTACTATCTTTTTCTTCTTTTCTTTTCTCTTTCCACACACACACACACACACACACACACACACACACACACACACACACACATATATATATATATATATATATATAAACCAATATTATATAATATAATCCAATAGAGTAAAATATCTCCAATTGATATTTTGTCATCTCAACCAATTGATCCATTATTAGAGTTATCTTAAAATACTCTCTCGTACTAATAAATATCAATTTGTCTCTTTCATAAAATAATTGATCTCTTTAGAGTTCATTAGTTGCTCTATTGATCCCAATGTCAATACTTAAAGTACTTAGAGGATTTCATTAATCCAACCATCCAAAGATAGAGCACATAGATACTCATCTGATATCCAATTGAGCATTTAAATAATACGGGGTATTACATCACCTAGATAATTTTCAGCAATTTTAATAATTTCTTCTTCGGTTGTAATGTTATAATGTTTACTTTCGTAGTCTCTGATTATTATAGCAGTCCATTCCTCAATGTATGTATCTAAAAGTTGTGGATGAATATTGGTAATGTTTAACATTACTTGTCCATCTCCATACAAATTTATTTCGTTAGGGTTTCTTTTTCCTAATGTTCTTAGGTTTTGGTTGTTGTTATTATAGATAGCCACGGGCAATCTTGAAGGATGTCCTATAGAGTAACCTATTTAGAAATTATCAACCCAGATATTACTATTAAATCACCTAATTTCAAATATGGTAATTGGGAACAAGAGGAATTTAAAATGCACATTAACCAATTATTAAAATTAGGAATTATTCAAAGATCAAATTCTAGACATAGAACCCCTGCTTTTATTGTCCAAAAAGAAGCTGAAAAGAAAAGAGGACAATCTAGAATGGTTTTCGACTATAGAAGATTAAATGATAATACTTTTGAAGATGGTTATTGTATTCCAGACAAAGATACACTAATCAATAAAATACAAGGTAAAAATTGATTTTCTAAATTTGATTTAAAATCAGGATTTTGGCAAATAAAAATGCATAAAGATAGCATTGAATGGACAACTTTTTCGTGTCCATTAGGATATTTTGAATGGTTAGTAATGCCATTTGGACTTAAAAATGCTCCACAAATATTTCAAAGAATGATGGATGACATTTTTAAAGATTGTTATAACTTCACTTGTATTTATATTGATGATATTCTTGTGTTCTCTAAATCAGAAAAAGAACACATACAACATTTATATATAATTTTTTCTTTATTCGAAAAACATGGTTTAATCATTTCTAAACAGAAAATTGAAATTGGAAAAAATTATATTTCTTTTTTAGGGGCAGAAATAGGTAATGGAACTATTAAATTACAGCCTCAAATATCAAGAAATTTTTTAGAATTTCCAGATAAACTAGAAGAATTAAAACAATTACAATATTTTTTGGGATTAGTAAATTATGTTAGACCTTATTTCAAAAATCTGTCTAAACTAACTTCCCCCTTATACAATAAGGCACAACAAAAAGGTGTTAGAAAATTCAATGATCAAGATATTAAAATTGTTCAACAATTAAAGGAAGAAATTAAGAAATTAGAACCCTTAGCCTTGCCATTAGAGTCAGATTATTTGATTATCGAAACTAATGGATGTGAATGGGATGGGGAGGAATATTAATAAAAAAACCTAATGAATTTTCTTCAAAATCATTAGAGAAAATTTGTAGATACACCTCAGGAACTTTTAAAGAAAATGGATACTTAACATCCTTAGATTATGAAATTTTGTCAATTATTTATGTATTGGAAAAATTCGCTTTATTTATTTTATCGAAAAAACAAATTACTATTAGAACTGATTGTGAAGCAATTGTGAAATTTGCTGATACTAAGAATGAGAAAAAATTAACTTCTAATAGATGGTTGAAATTCAGAGAATTTGTCCTAAACAGAGTGTTGCGGTGAGAATCGGATAACAAGCTATTAATTAACTTGCGTCGCATTTCTTTGAATTCACCACCGACTTTGATTTATCCAAAGGAAAGGTTCAAGATCGAGAAAAACCTAAAGGGGGGAGATCTAAGGTTCGGGGGTTGGTTATACTAAGGGAAGGTATTAGCACCCTAAGTATCTGTAGTACTCTACAGGAACCTCTTGTTTAGTTTGTGTTACGTTATGTTTGCTTGCTAAGATAAATGCTAAAGGTAAAAACCTAAGGGCATGTACACTAAGTTTGCTCGCCAAGACGTCGCATCTTGTGTGTCATACCCTAAATTTTGACCACTTAGTTTCCCATCATTGTGCAAATCATCATCACAATATGGATGGACTTTTATGCCTCATCAATCTCCTCAAGGGTTGTTGAGCATCCACTACAATCAGAATTAGGGTTTCAAGCCCTCTCTGAGCTCTTAGGCAAGGGATCAATTAAGGAATGACTTGATCTTCAACTTGTCTAACCTCCCAAGAATCTACAATGGATCAAGAGGACTCCCACTTCAAGGATTAAGCACAAGGCTGCTCCCTTCTAGGTGGATCGAGCTTCGAGATCGACAGTGTCACCAAATTAGGGTTTTGGTCGACCAGGGCCTCCTGGTGGAAATTTTCCTCTGGGCATGAGCCAATGATCCAAAACATAACCTAATATACTCCATGGAACCTCATGGACCCAGTCATCAAGTCAATTTGGCACCAGGGGATACATACATCAAAAATCAGGAATTAGGGTTTCTTGACCTAATTCACCCCTAAGTTGACTTTTGGGACAAATCATGAACCAAGGCCTCAAGACAAGGTTTGAGGGTCTCTAATATACCACATTGACCCATTTGCAACAATGGGTTGATCCAAGAAGCTTGAGCAACAAGTCTCAATTTCATCTGCACCACAATTAGGGTTTTGCGGGAAAAGTCAACTGTAGCTTTGACTTTTGACCTAGACATGCTCCCAAGCCCTAAGACATGATTCAATATACCCTATGACACCCATGGAACATGTCCATCAAGTTTGATTTAGGTCAAGGACATGATTTCCTGAAGAATTGCACAGTTTGGAATTCATCTGATAAAAAGTCAACTGTGCACAAAAGTCAACTTTGACTTTTTGAGATTTTTCACTAAAATGGATTTTTAACCCTAAAATGATGTTAATGTATGATTTGAATCATCATTCATCAAGAAAAATCAAAGAAAGTGGGATAACTTGTAAAAGGGGTAACCATAAAACTTAGAAATTTTTCTAAGTTATGGAAAAAGTACCACTAATGCACCAACTTTGGAGGACCATAACTCCTAAACCACAAGGCCATTGTGCCCCATTCAAAGCTTGATTTGTAGATCTCATTACCCTCTACAAAAGCTTCATACTGACCTATATCCAAATTCCTCATGGATTTTGAGTTATGGAGTGATCAAAATCAAGAAATCACACTTTGTTCCAACACTTAGTGAAAATTTCACTAAGTCAGATTTTGCTTCACTTTTTTCCAAATGTAGAGAGATTTTTCACTTGGATTAAAAAGAGATCAAAACCAAATATGTTCAAACAGTTGTTGTATCATGTAAGGGCTTTCCAAAATGGCCAAGAACATTACCAAATTCAACTTCCACCATGAGATATGACATTGTCAAGTTGCCTTGCTGAAATCTGTCAAAGGCAAGGCAGATTTTGCATTTTTGCTCGATTTGCCAAAATCATCCAAATTCAAATGCTCCTATCCACTTGGACACATCTGAGGATTAAATCTAAAGGGGACAATCACTGAGCAAAGCGTCCAAAGTCCATGGAACAAGAAATAGCATGTTGAACCTAGCATGGCCAAAATAGGGACAAGACCCCAAATTTGGATTGAAGCATTCAATGGAACCATCAAGGTGGCATGGACTGAGCCATTCTCATCTGAAATCAGTCAAGACTTATCCAAGACCAAGGGAACCACAGCCCTGTGCCCTAACCTCTAGTCAATGGCTAGAGGAGACTTGCATTTCCATTGGTCAACATTGAGGAAACACCTGCTGCAGTTGCCATTCACTGTGGATCCCAAAAAAAACTTGCTTTATTATAAATAGAGCTCAATTGTGTTCAGTTTGAGTACACCAAAGCCATCAAACAGATGCTTTCCTCAAAATCTCTTCTTTCACCTCACATTTGCCTTCCAAAGTAAGCAATTCTGAGTTTTTGAGCTAGAGAGCAATTCCACTCAAACCAATCACACACACACCTCATATATATCATATGTAAGCTGTGCAAACCATCAAAAGTGACCTGTAATCACAAAGTCACCTCTCAAAATCTCAAAATAGCACTTTTTTGCATTTTTCAAGCCATGTCTTGATTCAGTCACTTTCCAAACCAGATAAAACCTCAAACACACTCCAAATATCATCCTTGAACTGTCCCAAATGGTTCCCACCATCTGGAACACCATTTGAGGGAGTTGCTATTTTGGTCACTTTTAACCCCTTTTGCAAGAAAGGGACAGTTTGTGTTTTTGTAGGTACCAGCTGATTCCAATCATCCTAAAAGCACCCAAGGGATCATTTGAGGTTGTCCAAAGCATAAAATCATATCTGGAGCAAGAGAGTTGGCAGATTGCATAGAAAACTCCAAAATTCCAAAGAAGGGTAAGCCTCTCAACTTGCAGTCACCAAAACATGTGTGCATTTGAAATCCATTGATTATGCATCTCTTATACATGCCATATGTGTTGTGTTTGTACCAATTGATCATGTAATTCATGCCTGTAATGAGTTGTAGCATAGAACATGCAATTATAGGTCATTTTCAAAACCACTATCGGGTTTTGAGGAGGGAGTGTGATATGAGAAAACCACCACCACCATTGGATTCCTTGTGAAATTCTGGCCCAGATACATATAAATTTTGTCTCAAACCATTAAGAATTGAAAAAGTTATGACCTTCACGTTTTTGAGCCAAAACTTGCCTTGGGCAAGCCAAAACCATGTCATACCTTGTATATTTGTTGTTTCATTTCAAACAATGGATGTATCACCACCCCAGTGGTAAGGCGCGTGCCTTGTATGCTTGAGGTCGTGGGTTCAAACCCCACCCATGCCATTTTGTGATTTTTCACATTTTTGCTATTTTTCCAACTATTTTCATGTTTTGTTAATTATTTGGAAAATTAATAACTCTTTCAATTTTAATTATTTTTTATTGGTTCTTTTTGAAAAAAATCACAAAAATATTGAAATATTTATTTCCACAAAAAAATTAGATTTATATTATTTATTTAATATAGTTAGTATTTTTGTGAATAAATGCCTTTTATTTGTTTTTAAACCCTTTTAAAAATGAATATCCATGTTGAAAAATCAAAACCAAGTAGGTTTTAATTCATCTTGTGATTAAAACCTCATTTTTCAAACCTAAAACCAAAATCACAAGTTGTTTATTCAAACTTATTTGGAATTTGTATCATTTTTAATTAATTTCTCCTTGAATAATTACTTTAAAAATGATGAAATTAGGGTTTTGTTGATTTTCACCTTAACAAACTTTTTTCAAACTCTTGGGCCTCTAATAGAGTGTAAGACCCAATCTTTTTTTGACCAAATCATTTTTGGGCCTCAGTGTATTGTATAAGTCCCGATACTGTCAAAAACGAACGGTGCGATCGTCACCTTTTTAACCAAACTGGGCCTCTCCTTGAGCTATAAGACCCATTTAAAACTCTTGGGCCTCTATTAGAGTGTAAGACCCAATCCCCCTTTTAACCAAAACCATTTTGGGCCTCACTTATTGTATAAGTCCCTCTGCGTTAAAAGGAAACCTCGGCGCGATCGCCATTTTAAACGAAAAACCATCTGGGCCTACCTTCGTGTTATAAGCCCCACTCTTTTCTTTAAAACTTTTTGGGCCTCTTGAGAGAGTGTAAGACCCATCCCTTTGTACAAAAAACCTTTTTTTGGGCCTCAATCACTTGTATAAGTCCCTCTATACAAATTTAACAGTGCAATCACTGGTAAAACCCTGGGCCTCTCCTTGAGCTGTAAACCCCAATCTTTCTCTTCAAAGCACTTTCTCCTTTGATTTTGAATACATTGTTGTTTTTAATTTTTCTTTGTTGAACAACTAACCAAATAGCATGGAAGCTCTACAACCGAGTAAGTGGTTATCGCTTTCATTTACTGCTTTCCTATACATATAACTGTATTGTGGGGCTGCTCACTGTAAGTCTTCTTTCATAAACTCATATCAACTGTGTAATAATAGTATAGATATTCAGAGTTTCTCCGGCAACTACGTCTAGTACTAGGTAAAGCCGTTTCGTTTATTCGTAGAAATAGACAGCTAGATCCCCAATAGGATCACCAGATACAGTCTTCTCTCTGGCTGTCCTCATTAGGAATTGTGAAGAAACTCTACTCCCAAAGATGAATGTATTCTCCGTGAATGGCATCTTTGAGTTTCTTCCAAATTCTCGGACTTTCCTGACTTGATCTATTCCTTGTGAATAGCTTGCCTTGAATTTCTAGGGGTTTGGGGACCCACAGGCTTCTTAAAAGCATCGGCCTCCTCTTGGGCATTGTACAAGGACCCACAGGCTTCCTAAAAGCATCCCCGCCTCCTCTTGGGCATAGTACAAGGACCCGTCGGCTTCTTAGAAGTATTCACAGCCTCCTCTTAGGCTTCGTATAATGATCTCTTCCTCCAGGAATGATAGCCTCCTCTTGGGCTTAGTACAAGGACCGATCGGCTTCTTAAAAGCTTCCAGCCTCCTCTTGGGCTTCGTACAAATTGTCCCGACGACCTCCTAGAGATATAGGAACAGAAATTAGTCATCTTCATAGAACCGTCCTTTCATAGAGTCTACTACTGTTTCTCAAAGCATAGTACAAAAGATGAAACTCTAGACTTGGACAGTCTATTTTCCTTGAGTCTCAAAGACATTCTCAAGTGACCCCTTCGTTAAATAGGAAGAAACTGTAGACTCGGACAGTCTCGATACCCTTCGGATTTCCCCGTTTCCTTAAAGAACAGGGAACAACCCCGATCCTCAGATCAAAATCCATGAGTTTAGTGTTGCTCATATAAGAACTGATTTTCTCTTGAAATCAGTATACTGGACCTGTCACTCAACTAACACAGTCACCAGCAGATAGCCTCCTCTTAGGCTTTGTATAATGATATCCCCAAAAGAGTCGGTCTCTTTTTAGCCTCCTCTTAGGCTTTGTATAATGATCCTTCTTTTCCTCAGCATAATTTAGACTCCTCTTGGGCTTTGTACAAATGATTCCCCCCAGCGGAGCAAACCTTTCAGCCTCCATCTCGGGCTTCGTACGAGGTACAAAAGACTCCCTCGTTGAGTCAAACAAAAACTTTCAGCCTCTCTCTCAGGCTTTGTATGAGACACATAAAGGACTCCATCGTTGAGTCAATTACCCCTTTCGCCTCCATCTCGGGCTTCGTACGAGATACAAATTCCTCTAAACAGAGTCAAACTCTATTTTACCCTCCATCTTGGGCTTTGTACAAGACAGATAATCTCCAGCTGAGTCAGTTGGCCCCCAATAGCCTCCTCTTAGGCTTTGTATAATGAAATCCCTGGCTGAGTCCAATTAACCTTTTAGCATCAAACCTGTGCCTCGTTCACAGTACACAAACATCAACAACTCCTTCCCTTTCATCTAATCGCTGTAAGCGGCAAGCCTCTGGATCATCTACATCCATGCCACTGTCCTTCTTTTAGCATGAGAAATTCCTAAGGAAAGATGGCATTGCTCTACACTGAGTTAAAGTCTTCTCCTTCAGGTTAAAACCCTTTCTTAGGAAATTATGGCATTGCCGGATTCGCATATCCCGGTTAAAGTAATTCTCTTTTATCCCTCTTTAGAGATGACAAACTCTCTCTAAAGCCGAGGCCTTTCAGCTTAACATCTTGGGCTTTGAACAAGATACAAATCACCTTTCGCTTCACGTCTTGGGCTTTGAATAAGACACCAAAAACCATTTCCTCCCATAGAATAGGAGGAACTACGAACGCTCTGATTTCCCTGTTTCGGTAAACGGGAATACGTAGGCATAAGATCGAAAGAAAAGATTTTAGCGAGCACACTAAACAAAATCCCAAAATCCCATACTTTCACACATCAATCAAAAACGTTCGTCCTAAAACATCTCTTTGAACAAAATAACCTGAGACACTCCCCGAATCTTTGGAGCATCTGTAAACCAACAGTTTTGACTGTTTAACCTCAGTATGCAAGCAAAGTTAGTTGGAGACATCTATTTCCCTTCCTTCATCATCTTACAATAGGATAAAAAATGAATCGAGCTGTAGTAAACCCAAAGAGCGGTTGTGCTTCGCAACCACGTCCAAAAATCGCTCGCTACAGAAAAATGGCGACTCGGCTGGGGAGTCACTGTATGACCTGTTTTACCTTAGTCATCATCGTCCCCATTTTTCACAGAAAAATGGCGACTCTGCTGGGGACTCTCTCTTTCGTAGAGGTCGTTGTTTGTTCATTCTTGTCTCCTAGGTAGAAACCTTCACTGAGATGAGACTTTTTGACTCTATTAGGATCTTAGGTCAAAACCTTTACTTTGGAAAGAAACCACAGAATGGTGACTCCGCCGGGAAGCCATTTCTGTCAGGAACATAGGATTCATAGCTTTAAAGTCTAGGACATTAGGACAAATATATATACTGCTTTTCCTAATTGAATATGTGTTTATTTTTCTGCTACTGGGAATGCGTGTGATGCCGCATGTGGTGAGATTGAGTATACACTTAGGAAAAGCCAACCATTTTTGTAGTGCGGAAACTATCGGAAATAGTTGTCACGCGATACTACCCTCATTTGAGGCTGGTGATCTATTCTCGGTGAATAACACTTACTCTAAGATTGCACACAACTCGCTGGCGATCCGCTTGTTGTCTGCCTTCCTGGGAGGAGCTAATGATAATGAGTACAGGTACAAAAATCACCCTAGTATAAACCTTTGGGGATGGGTAGAGCCTTGACTCCTTGACAACGACCCTTTGACCCCATGTTTTTTCTATGTTTTTGTGTGCTGCATTCATGCATTCATTTAAAAAACATTAAAACATTCAAAAAAATTTTCTCTTCTAGTCTCTCTGTTTTTCAAATTAAACTAAGATTGTGATTGCAAATATCAGAGAAAAGGGTTACGCTAATGGATTTCGGTAGAAGGAGAACTCATAAGTATACCTTTAAGGCTCCAAATCTAGAGGATCTGAGAGGTTTGGCGAGAATGATCACAAACCAGGAGGCCTTCAGAGCCAAGTACGGAGGTCTGCTACCTCTGTTAAGAATCCATGTGATTGAGGGAATCATGGATGTACTCGTTCAGTTCTACAATCTGATTTATCACTGTTTCACATTCCCGGATTACCAGCTAGCACCAACGCTGAAGGAGTACTCTCATCTGATCGATCTACATATTACTGATCAAGCTCTATTTTTTGGACTGGAAGAAATTCCAAAGGATCAGACCATTGCAAGAGCAATGCATCTAGATGAGTCAGAGGTCAAGACTCACATGACTACCAAGGGTGGCATCCAAGGTTTGCCGGCCCAGTTCTTAACAAAGAAAGCTCTGTACTTTACTAGTATAGGGAACGGGACTGCTTTTGAAAGCATCTTTGTTTTACTCACTTACGGATTATTTTTGTTTCCCAACATTAATAACTTCGTCGATATCAACGCCATTAAGGTTTTTCTCATTGGAAACCCTGTGCCGACTTTGCTCGTAGATGCGTATCATTATGTACACTTAGGGAATTTGTACAGCGGAGGGGAGATCACGTGTTGTGTACCTTTGCTTACAAATGGTTTATCTCTCATTTGCCTACATCTGCTGCTTTTTGGGATGATAGGAGTGTCTTACGTTGGTCATAAAAAATCATGTCTCTCACCAACTCTGACATTGATTGGTGTAATAAGATTTATGATGGGATAAGGATCATTGATCGTTGTGGAAACTTCCCCAACGTACCCCTCATAGGAACTAAAGGAGGAATCAACTATCACCCGATATTGGTTCGTCGTCAGTTTGGATACCCGATGAGGCTTGTTCCGCGCAACGCTTATCTGGAAGGTCTTTTCTTCAAGGAAGGAGAGAATGACAGAGCACTGAAGATGGAAATAGTGCACGCTTGGAAGCATGTTCATAAGAAAGGACGAGAGTCTCTAGGAAAACCGGACTGTGTCTCGGTGGAGCCTTATCTCCACTGGGTACAAACTAGAGCTCTCAAGCTAAAGATGCCTTATCCTCGTTACGGAATTCTTCCGCCGAGGGAATCTGTCATGTACTTCATGACGGAAACTGAAAAGCTTCAGGTTACTCTCAACAAAGTTCAGCGAGAGAGGAGGTCTTGGAAGAACAAGTACCGCACCCTCAATGTGGAGTGTACCCAAATACAGCAATTACTGAAAGAGAAAGATGCTCTGATTGAAATTTTAGCGCAACATGCTGTGGATAATCAGGATGACCAAAGGAATTTGCTCGCTCCTTTCATATGGCAAAGGAATGACAACCCGACAACGGCTCAAGAGCCCCGGTCAAAGAAAAGGAAGTACCAGGATCCATTAGCTTAGGTTTTTGTTTCCGCACTTTGTAATCTACTGTATTTCCATTTCTGTAATCCTTTGAATTTCAATAAAAAAGGGTCTCCCCACTGTTTGATATTTGCAATCTAATTGTCGAAGTTTATTTTGATTAAACCAAAAAAACAATTAATATAATCATTGCATTCATCATTCTCACGTCGTGTATTCTTCTTACCTACGAATCTCACGTTTGTGTCTCGATTCTAGAGTCAAACTGTCTCATTCGTACAATACTCAGGCCAATCGTCATAAAAAGATGGATGATCTTGAGGAAGAAAACACAGATTTGAAAGCAGAGATCGACGCTCTGAGAGAGGATATGAGAAAGTTTCGTAACGACATGCAAGCCATGGCAGAAGCTCAGCTACAAAGAAATGTGATCTCGGAGATCACCTCAGCGCCCATAGTGGAGAAGTTCGATCCTAGGTATCAGATGCCGAAAGATCGTCCCTGGGGCATACCTGTTAACTATATCCCAGAAGGATATGTTCCGCCGATCATTGAAGATCAGGGAACTTCTGCAGGAGCCGCTGGTCCTGAAGGTTACAAACTTCGGGAAAGCGAAGATGCCAGAGGCATATTGAAGACCCCTGAAGGTTACAAACTTCGGGAAACGCCAAGATTCAACGCCGTAGTTACGGTACCACCCCCTGTGGTGCACTCTGTCCTGGAAGGACAGATTCCACAGATACCTGCTGGTAAAAAGGAAACTATGTTTGACCGAATGGATGAATTCCAGGAACAGTTCTTGGAAATGCAAAAGGAACTGCAAGCCATTCGCGGTCAGGATCTATTTGGAAAGGACGCCGCAGACCTTTGTCTGGTCCCCAATGTGAAAGTTCCGCACAAGTTCCAAGTGCCCGACTTTGAAAAATACAAGGGTAACTCTTGCCCTCAAAGTCATCTGACAATGTACGCTCGGCGAATGTCAGCTCAGACAGAGAATCAGGACCTGCTGATTCATTACTTCCAGGATAGTTTAACCGGTGCCGCCTTAAAATGGTACATGGGTCTAAACCACGCCACGATCAGCACATTCAGAGATCTTGGCAAAGCCTTCGTTCAACATTACAAATACAATTTGGACATGGCACCCGACAGAGATCAACTCAGATCAATGTCACAAAAGGACAAGGAAACCTTTAAGGAGTACGCTCAAAGATGGCGTGAAATTGTCGCTCAGATTTGTCCACCTCTTGAGGAAAAAGAGATGACAAAGATCTTCTTAAAAACCTTAAGCTCATTTTACTACGACAGAATGGTTGCCAGTGCACCCAGTGACTTCACCGAAATGGTCGGTATGGGAGTTTGTCTTGAGGAAGCCGTCCGAGAAGGACGTTTGGCAAAAGACGTGGGATCATCAAGTAGTACAAAACGATACGGAAGTGCTCTCCCTAAGAAAAAATAGCAGGATATTGGGAATATCTCTCTCGGAAAGCAAAGGCGACGTTATCAACCAGTAGAAGCAGTAACTCATGCTATTAATCCCGTGCCTGTTCCTACGTATCAACCTCAGGTTGCGCAGAGCCAACCTAATCAGCAAAGGACACAACAGCCTCTTCAGCAGGCTCGTCCTCCATATAACAACAACCGTACAACGCGGCCACAAGGATTTGATCCTATACCCGTATCGCACGCAGAACTATTTCCGTTACTACTGGCTAAGGGGCACATCCAGACTAAGTCTTCTCTTACAGTACTAGAAAATCCGCCTTTTTGGTTTAAAGCGGATCAGACATGCCCTTATCATCAAGGAGGATCGGGGCATAACATAGAGAACTGCCTCAATTTCAAATCTGACGTGCAAAATCTTGTTAGGAGCGGACTCTTATCTTTCAAAGATACGAATCCCAATGTTCTCACGAACCCGCTGCCTCAACACGAGAAAGCTGCAGTCAACCTGATTGAGAAAGAGACTAACAATGTCTATCAGATTCACGATGTACTCTTGTTGAAAACCAATCTGGTCAAGATGCATTGTAGACAGAGTGGATATGGCCATGTGCCATCTCATAATTATCACCAGTGTGATATCCGCTCTAAAAGCGATCAAGGATGTTCGGTAGTGCAATCAACCCTACAGGAACAGATGGATCTCGGATGGATCCAAGAGCACCGAGTTCGTAGAGTTAACATGGTCTCTACGAATTCCAACGTCATTCAAAACCACGACATCCGTGTGATGAATGTCAACTTGGTGGCAATGCACTCAAGGCAAAGCCAGTACCATAATCTGCCGCGGCACGATTACAGTTCCTGTCTGACTTGCTCGGTAAACAAACAGGGATGTTCTTTTATACAAGAGGCCCTCCAGCGTCAGATGGATCTTGGATGGATCCAGGACTACCATGATAAGAGCTCTTATCAGATTAATATCGTTCAAATTTTTGATATTCGCGTGATGAATACCAACCTGGTAGAGTTACATGCTGAGCAGGTCCGACTCGGATTCTTAATATCACATGATTACCAAAGCTGTAAAGCGGGTTGCGAAAATGATCGAGGTTGTACCCTTGTCCAGGAGGCACTTCAGCACTTGTTAAATCACTGGTGGATGCCAATCTATATGGATGAAGATACTCAGCAAATTAGTATCAATAACAGGAATCCTACTCGGCGTCAGAGTCAGGATGTCCGATCTGTGGAAACTAACCAAGTGAGGTTACATTGCATTCAGAGTGGGCGTGGCCAGGTGCCACCACACAATTATGACCGTTGCAGTGTCTGTTCAGAAAGTAACCAAGGGTGCTACCTTGTGAGAGCAGCTCTTCAGGGTCAAGTGGATCGTGGAGAGATTCGTCCATATCCGGGTTCTGGACCCATCAACTGGGCACCGGACTATCTCGCCGATCAAATTGAGGACGTTGTCGTCAGCTCTGATCATCAGAGGACTAAAGATGTTTGTACCATCATCCCTCTGCTTGACGAATCAAAAGTTTCCAACCGGGAACGGATCGAGATTACTTATGATGGTTAGAAAAACCAGAAGGTTCCCATAGTCATCTATCTACCGGGACCATTACCGTATGAATCAGCTAAGGCAATCCCTTACAAATACGGTGCAACAACAATCGAGAATGGAAAGGAAATTCCATTACCCTCCGTCGTGAATATTGCAGACATCAGTCGTGTAACACGGAGCGGTCGAATCTTCTACCGAGGAGTTGGAGAACTTAGCAAAGAAAAGGAATTTCAGGCAGAAGTTCCTAATCCACCAGTCGGTCAATCCAGTAATCCCGACCTTTCAAAAGACAATGATGAGATGCTGAAACTCATCCAAAGGAGTGAATACAACATTGTTGATCAACTGTTACAGACTCCTTCAAAGATCTCAGTATTATCACTGTTACTCAGTTCAGAAGCCCACAGGGAGGCTCTGCAGAAAGTCTTGGAGCTAGCCTTTGTGGAACAGGATGTAACAATCAGACAATTCGATAATATTGTCTCTAACATCACTTCCTGCAATAATTTGGGATTTAGTGATGAGGAATTACCTGAAGAGGGTCGCCGTCATAACATGGCACTCAATATCACAGTTAACTGCCAGGACGATGCTTTAGCCAGCGTACTGGTAGACACAGGGTCAGCCCTGAATGTTATGCCGAAGTCCACTTTGATACAACTATCATTCAAAGGCCCTCCGATGAGAATCAGCGAGGTCGTCGTCAAAGCGTTCGACGGATCGAGAAAAGCGGTTATCGGCGAAGTTGATCTTCCCATAACTATTGGTCCTCACACTTTCCAAGTCACTTTCCAGGTCATGGACATCCGGGCAACGTACAATTGTTTATTAGGAAGACCTTGGATACATCAGGCTGGAGTGGTCACTTCGACTCTCCTCCAAAAGCTAAAGTTCGTCAAGGGCGATCAACTCATCACGGTTTGTGGAGAACAGGCCTTGCTCGTGAGCAACTTATCATCTTCTACTTGTGTAGAACCCAAGGAGGTTATTGGGACGCAGTTCCAAGCATTGTCGGTGAGCAATAGGAATCAATCAAAAGGAGGAACCTCGATTTCCTCATACAAAGATGCTATCAAAGCGGTCGAGAGTACCGATACCACAGGATGGGGACAACTTGTCATTCCTATTGACAATAAAACAAAGAAGGGTCTTGGTTTTTCTACAACCTGCACCCAGACAGCTGTCAACGATGAAAGTCTTCATCCCATTCAGAACTTCTTCCATAGTGGAGGCTTCCTCCAACTAGTGACTCAAGCAGTCCATGCTATCAATGAAGAGGATCCTTTGACATAGATGAGGAATGGAGGTCCTATCTTAACGAGGACGGTTATATGTCGCAGGACGAAACACAAACTCCATTTTGCTTTTCCACAGAGAGTCCAAGATTTATACCCAGGTCAGACGTCGAAGTGATATATGGAGGTTGTGATCCGGAAGGATGCCGTGCTCCACCAAACTCATTAGAGGAGAACACTCTGATGAAAGACAACTTTGACTCTACCTACTATGGCCCGATGGATGGTCTGCCAATGTGGCAACCTTACCCAAGAAACTTGGGGCCAGAAAGTCAGCCGAGTAATGAAACTCAGCTGAGCATCATTGAACAGAATACCTGTGTCCCCACCATGTCATGGGATTAACACTCAGGTCATTCAGAAACTACTCAACATGACGATGAATTCGCAATGTTTGCAGGACTGGAATTCATCAACTATGCTTTTCCCGAGGTCAACGTCATCGAGAGGGATGACTCCTCTCGTTCTAAAGAAGTGTGGGACACCTTGGGACAACCAAGTGGAAAGTTTGACTTCATGGTCAAGTACACCGCTCCTGAAAGCTCTCGTATCAGGCTCGAAGATATCCAGCCAACTGGATGGGGAGATACAGCTGAGAGCACAAATGCTATGCAAAATACAACAGAGGAATCCTCCTACGACAACTCTGCCTGGGAGACAGATTCCAATGATCCTGCTCCACCAGAAATCAGCGTTATTTCTAAATACAAATCAAGGAAGGTGCCAGACTTTGTGATTCATCGAGGAGTTCGCCGCCAGTGGGTTGCCGTCGAGGTTCCGAAGGTCGTTCGTCAGTCAAAGTAATTGCCATCTTTAAACCTTTCACCCTGCCCAGGTGAAACGGATGTTTTGATAGGGCTCGCTTTCTGTAAATTCCCCTCTTCGCATCGCCCAAAGCGACAGAGTTTTGTTTTATAGGGCCGTAGTTCCAAGATTCGACTTGTTCATTAATAAAATAACGTCGTTCTGTAATTTCCGCATTAATTGCTGTTTTCTCTTTTTGCTTTTTCTCAGAAAATGGTAATCCTAAAAAAAAAATCAATAATAAAAAATAAGCAGTAAAATCAAAACACTGCACACACTTGCATTTTCTCTATCTCTTCTAAACACAAAATCATCATGTCATGCAGATTGCTTGTTTTACACCCCGTTGAAACATACGATCCGATGCCTTCTCCCGACTTTGAGTTCCCGGTATTTGGGCCTGAAGAAGAAGTTGACGACGAAATTCCAGAAGAGATCTCCCGATTACTCAGACAAGAGGAAAGGTCCATTGAACCTCACAAAGAGCCGTTGGAAACGGTAAACTTGGGTTCGGAAAAAGAGAGAAAAGAAATCAGGATTGGGGCACTGCTTAGTCCAGCTGCTAAAGAGAGTTTGATAAAGCTTCTCAGAGAATTTCCCGATGTGTTCACTTGGTCCTATCAGGATATGCCAGGGTTGGATACCAGCATCGTGGAACATCACTTACCGTTGAGATCGGAATATCCGCCAGTAAAGAAAAGGTTGAGACGGACTCACCCGGACATGGCCATCAAAATCAAAGAGGAGGTACAGAAACAGATTATCGCGGGTTTCCTCACTACGTCTGAATATCCTCAATGGTTAGCCAACATTGTACCTGTTCCCAAAAAGGATGGAAAGGTCAGAATGTGTGTCGACTACAGGGATCTGAACAAGGCAAGTCCAAAGGACGACTTTCCTTTACCACACATTGACATGTTGGTTGACAGTACAGCAAAGTTCAAAGTTTTTTCCTTCATGGATGGATTCTCGGGCTATAATCAAATCAAAATGGCGCCGAAAGACATGGAGAAAACTTCGTTCATTACCCCATGGGGTACCTTTTGTTACAAGGTGATGCCGTTCGGCTTGAAGAACGCAGGGGCAACCTATCAAAGGGCCATGACTACTCTGTTTCATGACATGATACACAAAGAAATCGAGGTATATATCGATGATATGATTGCCAAATCTAAAACAGAAGAGGAGCATGTGACCTACTTGTAAAAACTGTTCTAGCGTTTGAGAAAGTACAAACTCCGCTTGAATCCCAACAAGTGCACCTTCGGTGTCCGTTTAGGGAAACTCTTAGGGTTCATCGTCAGCCAGAAAGGAATTGAAGTTGATCCTGACAAGGTCAAGGCCATTCAAGAAATACCTTCTCCGAAAACTGAAAAACAAGTCAGGGGATTTCTTGGACGTTTGAACTACATCTCCAGATTCATATTCCTTATGACCGCCACATGTGCGCCGATTTTCAGATTACTGAAAAAAAAACCAGGACTGCGTTTGGTCAGAAGACTGCCAAACTGCCTTCGATAGTATTAAGGAATATCTGTTGAATCCGCCGATTCTATCACCTCCAGTGGAAGGAAGACCACTAATCATTTACCTCACAGTACTAGAGGACTCAATGGGATGTGTACTTGGCCAACAAGATGAAACCAAAAGGAAAGAGTATGCCATTTACTATCTGAGCAAGAAATTCACCGACTGTGAAACTCGGTACACGATGCTCGAGAAAAATTGCTGCGTTTTGGCTTGGGCAGCCAAACGTCTTCGCCAGTACATGATTCGCCATACTACTTGGTTGGTCTCCGAGATGGATCCAATCAAGTACGTCTTTGAAAAGCCTGCTCTCACGGGAAGGATTGCCCGTTGGCAGATGTTGTTATCAGAATATGACATAGAGTACCATGCTCAAAAAGCCGTCAAAGGAAGTATTTTAGCCGATCATTTGGCTCATCAACCGATTGACGATCAGGAATCAATCGGGGTTGACTTCCCAGACGAAGATGTCATGTATCTAAAAATGAAAGATTGCGATGAACCACTACCCTGTGAAGGGCCAGAACCAGGTTCCCAATGGGGACTTATCTTTGACGGAGCAGTTAATCATTACGGAAATGGAATTGGGGTAATCATTGTTATCCCTTAGGGTACCCACATTCCTTTCACTGCCTGACTTATGTTCAAATGTACGAACAACGAGGCCGAATACGAAGCTTGTATTATGGGTCTCGAAGAAGCGATTGATCTAAGGATCAAGAATTTGGACGTATACGGTGATTCAGTCTTGGTTATCAATCAGATCACAGGAGATTGGAACACATACCAATCAGGATTGATTCCCTACAAAGACTATGCAAGAAGGTTGTTACCCTTCTTCGACAGAGTTGAGTTTCATCACATCCCTCGTGGTGAGAATCACATGGCTGACGGTTTAGCCACTCTCTCTTCCATGATTAGCGTAGGTCGATGGAATGACCTACCTAAGATTGACGTAATGCGCCTTGAACGGCCCGCCTACATCTTCGCGATTGAAGCAGTCATAGACGAAAAACCTTGGTATCACGATATCAAATGCTTCCTTCAGAAACGATATTACCCACCTGGGGCATCCAGGAAAGATAGAAAGACCCTCAGAAGACTGGCAGGCAGCTTTTTCCTGAGCGGTGATACTCTCTATAAGAGGAATTTTGACATGGTCTTGCTCCGATGCGTCGACAGACCAGAAGCAGACATACTGATGAAAGAAATTCATGAAGGTTCCTTTGGCACTCATGCCAACGGACACACAATGGCGAGAAAAATTCTCAGAGCAGGGTACTACTGGTTAACCATGGAATCCGACTGCTATAAGTACATGAGAAAGTGTCACAAGTGTCAGATATACTCCGACAAAAGTCATGTGCCGCCAACGCATCTCAAAGTTCTTTCTTCCCCATGGCCATTTTCCATATGGGGAATCGACATAATTGGCTTGATTAAACCTAAGGCTTCAAACGGACATCGGTTCATTCTAGTAGCCATTGATTACTTCACCAAGTGGGTCGAAGCAGCGTCGTACACTAATGTAACCCGACAAGTCGTGGTCCGATTTATCAAAAACAATCTCATCTGCCGTTATGGTGTTCCAACCCAGATCATTACAGATAATGGATCTAACTTGAACAATAAGATGATGAAAGAGTTGTGCGCAGAGTTCAAGATTGAACACCATAACTCATCTCCCTACCGACCCAAGATGAACGGAGCGGTAGAAGCGGCTAACAAGAACATCAAGAAGATTGTTCAGAAGATGGTTGTAACCTACAAAGATTGGCACGAGATGCTACCCTTTGCTCTTCACGGTTATCACACATTTGTCCGTACTTCAACAGGGGCTACCCCTTTCTCTCTAGTATATGGCATGGAAGCAGTGCTCCCCATAGAAGTAGAGATCCCATCAATCCGGGTATTGATGGAAGCTAAGCTCACCGAAGCTGAATGGTGTCAAAGTCGACACGACGAACTGAATCTGATCGAAGAAAAGCGAATTACGACACTATGCCACGGTCAGTTGTATCAGCAAAGAATGAAAAAGGCGTTTGACAGAAAGGTCAAACCTCGTATCTTCAGGAAAGGAGACCTCGTGCTCAAGAAGATACAATCATTTCTCACTGATTCTCGGGGCAAGTGGACCCCGAATTATGATGGCCCCTATGTGGTCACGAAAGCTTTCTCAGGCGGCGCCTTGAGACTTGCAACCATGGACGGAGAAGAATTTTCCTACCCCACGAATGTTGATGTAGTCAAGAAATACTTCGCCTAAACTAAAAAAAAAATGTCTCGGTGGATTGAAAACCCGAAAGGGCGGTCCAAGCAAAAGTTAGAGACATGAAAAAAAATCATCCCGGTGGATTGGAAATCTCAAAGTACAATCCAGGCAAAAATTAGGGATAATGGCAAGTAACTACGTCTGACACGGGTAAATCCTCAGCAGCAGTAATGCCATCCATCGGAGGAAAACTCCAGTCAAGGTCATCTTCGACAGAAGCTCAGGATGCCCCGAATTCAAAGTTGGTAGAAGGATAGTGGTCGTTATGTTTCAACGTAGCCATTTTCCCTGTAAATTACCCTTTTCTGAACTTTGTATATACTCTTTGGAATCACGCGTTTGGCTTATCTCCATCTTATCAATAAAATTTGAGCCTTTGTGCTTTTATTGGTAATTCTTATTTGATTTAGCTTTACAGAATGACGTTTTTTAATTATGATCAACGATTCTTGAAATGAAACAAAATGAATTTACTTGTTAAAACTTTTTCTGCTTTTTAAAATAAAGAGGGCATTTTCTTTTGACTGTTGAACATCAGAAGAACATCGATCGCTTCTCCACAAGCAAGCAAGCTTCAAAGTGCAGAATCAAAGTACTCCTTCTAAGCCAGTGCGCTTGAGTGAAGGATCAATTGTATCAGATGCGGTTTTCCCGTCTGATACCTTCGGCCGAGTTCTCATCTCCTAAGCCCGACCAACATAGCTCCCAACAGGGACTATCTCTCCTAAGCAAGGTGGAATTGCTATCTTGAACCAGCGGTACTTTTTCGTCCCCAGCAGTGGCCGAGTATCCAGTCGTGTTCATCTTATAGTTTGTATGTCGCGTCTGTTTTGTTAGCATAAACATACATATATCATGCATTTTTTTATTTGCATTCACATTTCATATTGCATCACCATCACTTGAGTCGGTCTTATCCTGTCGTGATAACCGTCCTCTCAATCGAGTTTGTCAGTTCTTGCTTCATCAGGAAATTTTATGTCCGATCAAACTCGTCACCAGTGTATCTTTAGATCAGAGTCGGCGATTGGCCACTTTGATAACTTTAACCTCTGAAAGACCAGAGAACCTTCAATAGATGTCACTCTTCGCCGTTGAAGATGATATCCTTGCTTTCCCGGATTAAGGAAAATCCCCAGAGAAAGCCTCTTAAGCAAAGATTCGGCAGTACGTAAGTATTCCTCCGAAAAACCACTGATGAAAAGGTCATCGGCACCTAAAAATTGGATTGCCTCATATAGCATTTCTCCGGGAATATCCCGAGAAAAGTATGATTTAATATCCCCAAGTGGAAACAGTTTCTCAAGAAACTCGCTTTCCCCAGTAGAAATAAATGGCGTCTCCAACAGAGAAGTTTGTACACCTCTACAACTCAGACGAATAGGTTCCCCAGCAAGTCTGACATCAAAACTTTTTCCTTCAAATGGCATCTCCCCAGGAAAATTCGGCGAGAAGTTTGAGGAAAATTGCTACGAGTAGCGTCCCTTGTCGATAAAGTTTATTGACAAAAGAAACTGAGACCAGTTCCTTGGTTGGAAACCAGGATCGAGGGGAAGTTTACTGCAGAAACTAAGACCAGTTCCTTGGTTGGAAACCAGGATCGAGGGGAAGTTTACAAAAGAAACTGAGACCAGTTCCTTGGTTGGAAACCAGTATCGAGGGGAAGTTCACAAAAGAAATTGAGACCAGTTCCTTGGTTGGAAACCAGGATCGAGGGGATGTTCACAAAAGAAACTGAGACCAATTCCTTGGTAGGAAACCAGGATCGAGGGGAAGTTTATTTCAGAAACTAAGACCAGTTCCTTGGTCGGAAACCAGGATCGAGGGGAAGTTCACCTTTTCTAAGCATCATTGCTTAGCAAAAGAAGATGAATGCGTACGTTACCATTCATAGACGCCGTCAAAATTTCAGATATTCCGATATTTAATCCTCTTGCACCCCGAATGCCCGAATACCTTCGCCATCCACACCTTCGTGTCCAAGAAGATTAAATAGGGGCATTTGTCATACCCCAAATTTTGACCACTTAGTTTCCCATCATTGTGCAAATCATCATCACAATATAGATGGACTTTTATGCCTCATCAATCTCCTCAAGGGTTGTTGAGCATCCACTACAATCAGAATTAGGGTTTCAAGCCCTCTCTGAGCTCTTAGACAAGGGATCAATCAAGGAATGACTTGATCTTCAAATTGTCTAACCTCCCAAGAATCTACAATGGATCAAGAAGACTCCCACTTCAAGGATTAAGCACAAGGTTGCTCCCTTCTAGGTGGATCGAGCTTCGAGATCGACAGTGTCACCAAATTAGGGTTTTGGTCGACCAGGGCCTCCAGGTGGAAATTTTCCTCTAGGCATGAGCCAATGATCCAAAACATAACCTAATATACTCCATGGAACCTCATGGACCCAGTCATCAAGTCAATTTGGCACCAGGGGATGCATACATCAAAAATCAGGAATTAGGGTTTCTTGACCTAATTCACCCCTAAGTTGACTTTTGGGACAAATCATGAACCAAGGCCTTAAGACAAGGTTTGAGGGTCTCTAATATACCACATTAATCTATTTACAACAATGGGTTGATCCAAGAAGCTTGAGCAACAAGTCTCAATTTCATTTGCACCACAATTAGGGTTTTGCGGGAAAAGTCAACTGTAGCTTTGACTTTTGACCTAGACATGCTCCCAAGCCCTAAGACATGATTCAATATACCCTATGACACCCATGGAACATGTCCATCAAGTTTTATTTAGGTCAAGGACATGATTTCCTGAAGAATTGCACAGTTTGGAATTCATCTAATAAAAAGTCAACTGTGCACAAAAGTCAACTTTGACTTTTTGAGATTTTTCACTAAAATGGATTTTTAACCCTAAAATGATGTTAATGTATGATTTGAATCATCATTCATCAAGAAAAATAAAAGAAAGTGGGATAACTTGTAAAAGGGGTAACCATAAAACTTAGAAATTTTTCTAAGTTATGGAAAAAGTACCACTAATGCACCAACTTTGGAGGACCATAACTCCTAAACCACAAGCCATTGTGCCCCATTCAAAGCTTGATTTGTAGATCTCATTACCCTCAACAAAAGCTTCATACTGACCTATATCCAAATTCCTCATGGATTTTGAGTTATGGAGTGATCAAAATCAAGAAATCACACTTTGTTCCAACACTTAGTGAAAATTTCACTAAGTCGGATTTTGCTTCACTTTTTTCCAAATGTAGAGAGATTTTTCACTTGGATTAAAAAGAGATCAAAACCAAATATGTTCAAACAGTTGTTGTATCATGTAAGGGCTTTCCAAAATGGCCAAGAACATTACCAAATTCAACTTACACCATGAGATATGACATTGTCAAGTTGCCTTGCTGAAATCTGTCAAAGGCAAGGCAGATTTTGCATTTTTGCTCGATTTGCCAAAATCAACCAAATTCAAATGCTCCTATCCACTTGGACACATCTGAGGATTGATTCTAAAGGGGACAATCACTGAGCCAAGCCTCCAAAGTCCATGGAACAAGAAATAGCATGTTGAACCTAGAATGGCCAAAATAGGGACAAGACTCCAAATTTGGATTGAAGCATTCAATGGAACCATCAAGGTGGCATGGACTGAGTCATTCTCATCTAAAATCAGTCAAGACTTATCCAAGACCAAGGGAACCACAACCCTGTCCCCTAACCTCTAGTCAATGGCTAGAGGAGACTTGCATTTCCATTGGCCAACATTGAGGAAACACCTGCTGCAGTTGCCATTCACTGTGGATCCCAAAACCAACTTGCTCTACTATAAATAGAGCTCAATTGTGTTCAGTTTGAGTACACCAAAGCCATCAAACAGATGCTTTCCTCAAAATCTCTTCTTTCACCTCACATTTGCCTTCCAAAGCAAGCATTTCTGAGTTTTTGAGCTAGAGAGCAATTCCACTCAAACCAATCACACACACACCTCATATATATCATATGTAAGCTGTGCAAACCATCAAAAGTGACCTGTAATCACAACATCACAAAGTCACCTCTCAAAACCTCAAAATAGCACTTTTTGCATTTTTCAAGCCATGTCTTGATTCAGTCACTTTCCAAACCAGATAAAACCTCAAACACACTCCAAATATCATCCTTGAACTGTCCCAAATGGTTCCCACCATCTGGAACACCATTTGAGGGAGTTTCTATTTTGGTCACTTTTAACCCCTTTTGCAAGAAAGGGACAGTTTGTGTTTTTGCAGGTACCAGCTGATTCCAATCATCCTAAAAGCATCCAAGGGATCATTTGAGGTTGTCCAAAGCATAAAATCATATCTGGAGCAAGAGAGTTGGCAGATTGCATAGAAAACTCCAAAATTCCAAAGAAGGGTAAGCCTCTCAACTTGCAGTCACCAAAACATGTGTGCATTTGAAGTTCATTGATTATGCATCTCTTATACATGCCATATGTGTTGTGTTTGTACCAATTGATCATGTAATTCATGCCTGTAATGAGTTGTAGCATAGAACATGCAATTATAGGTCATTTTCAAAACCACTATCGGGTTTTGAGGAGGGAGTGTGATATGAGAAAACCACCACCACCATTGGATTCCTTGTGAAATTCTGGCCCAGATACATATAAATTTTGTCTCAAACCATTAAGAATTGAGAAAGTTATGACCTTCACGTTTTTGAGCCAAAACTTGCCTTGGGCAAGCCAAAACCATGTCATACCTTGTATATTTGTTGTTTCATTTCAAACAATGGATGTATCACCACCCCAGTGGTAAGGCGCGCACCTTGTATGCTTGAGGTCGTGGGTTCAAACCCCACCCATGCCATTTTGTGATTTTTCACATTTTTGCTATTTTTCCAACTATTTTCATGTTTTGTTAATTATTTGGAAAATTAATAACTCTTTCAATTTTAATTATTTTTGATTGGTTCTTTTTGCAAAAAATCACAAAAATATTGAAATATTTATTTCCACAAAAAAATTAGATTTATATTATTTATTTAATATAGTTAGTATTTTTGTGAATAAATGCCTTTTATTTGTTTTTAAACCCTTTTAAAAATGAATATCCATGTTGAAAAATCAAAACCAAGTAGGTTTTAATCATTGTTTATTCAAACTTATTTGGAATTTGTATCATTTTTAATTAATTTCTCCTTGAATAATTACTTTAAAAATGATGAAATTAGGGTTTTGTTGATTTTCACCTTAACAAACTTTTTTCAAACTCTTGGGCCTCTAATAGAGTGTAAGACCCAATCTATTTTTGACCAAAGCATTTTTGGGCCTCAGTGTATTGTATAAGTCCCGATACTGTCAAAAACGAACGGTGCGATCGTCACCTTTTTAACCAAACTGGGCCTCTCCTTGAGCTATAAGACCCATTTAAAACTCTTGGGCCACTATTAGAGTGTAAGACCCAATCCCCATTTTAACCAAAACAATTTTGGGCCTCACTTATTGTATAAGTCCCTCTGCGTTAAAAGGAAACCTCGGCGCGATCGCCATTTTAAACGAAAAACCATCTGGGCCTACCCTCGTGTTATAAGCCCCACTCTTTTCTTTAAAACTTTTTGGGCCTCTTGAGAGAGTGTAAGACCCATCCCTTTGTACAGAAAACCTTTTTTTGGGCCTCAGTCACTTGTATAAGTCCCTCTGTACAAATTTAACAGTGCAATCACTGGTAAAACCCTGGGCCTCTCCTTGAGCTGTAAGCCCCAATCTTTCTCTTCAAAGCACTTTCTCCTTTGATTTTGAATACATTGTTGTTTTTAATTTTTCTTTGTTGAACAAATAACCAAACAACATGGAAGCTCTACAACCGAGTAAGTGGTTATCGCTTTCATTTACTGCTTTCCTATACATATAACTGTATTGTGGGGCTGCTCACTGTAAGTCTTCTTTCATAAACTCATATCAACTGTGTAATAATAGTATAGATATTCAGAGTTTCTCCGGCAACTACGTCTAGTACTAGGTAAAGTCGTTTCATTTATTCGTAGAAATAGACAGCTAGATCCCCAATAGGATCACCAGATACAGTCTTCTCTTCGACTGTCCTCATTAGGAATTGTCAAGAAACTCTACTCCCAAAGATGAATGTATTCTCCGTGAATGGCATCTTTGAGTTTCTTCCAAATTCTTGGACTTTCCTGACTTGATCTATTCCTTGTGAATAGCTTGCCTTGAATTTCTCGGGGTTTGGGGACCCACGGGCTTCTTAAAAGCATCGGCCTCCTCTTGGGCATTGTACAAGGACCCACAGGCTTCCTAAAAGCATCCCCGCCTCCTCTTGGGCATAGTACAAGGACCCGTCAGCTTCTTAGAAGTATTCACAACCTCCTCTTAGGCTTCGTATAATGATCTCTTCCTCCGGGAATAATAGCCTCCTCTTGGGCTTAGTACAAGGACCGATCGACTTCTTAAAAGCTTCCAGGCTCCTCTTGGGCTTCGTACAAATTGTCCCGACGACCTCCTAGAGGTATAAGAACAGAAATTAGTCATCTTCATAGAATCGTCCTTTCATAGAGTCTACTACTGTTTATCAAAGCATAGTACAAAAGATGAAACTCTAGACTTGGACAGTCTATTTTCCTTGAGTCTCAAAGACATTCTCAAGTGACCCCTTCGTTAAATAGGAAGAAACCGTAGACTCGGACAGTCTCGATACCCTTCGGATTTCCCCGTTTCCTTAAAGAACAGGGAACAACCCCGATCCTCAGATCAAAATCCATGAGTTTAGTGTTGCTCATATAAGAACTGATTTTCTCTTGAAATCAGTATACTGGACCTGTCACTCAACTAACACAGTCACCAGCAGATAACCTCCTCTTAGGCTTTGTATAATGATATCCCCAAAAGAGTCGGTCTCTTTTTAGCCTCCTCTTAGGCTTTGTATAATGATCCTTCTTTTCCTCAGCATAATTTAGACTCCTCTTGGGCTTTGTACAAATGATTCCCCCCAGCGGAGCAAACCTTTCAGCCTCCATCTCGGGCTTCGTACGAGGTACAAAAGACTCCCTCGTTGAGTCAAACAAAAACTTTCAGCCTCTCTCTCAGGCTTTGTATGAGACACATAAAGGACTCCATCGTTGAGTCAATCACCCCTTTCGCCTCCATCTCGGGCTTCGTACGAGATACAAATTCCTCTAAACAGAGTCAAACTCTATTTTACCCTCCATCTTGGGCTTTGTACAAGACAGATAATCTCCAGCTGAGTCAGTTGGCCCCTAATAGCCTCCTCTTAGGCTTTGTATAATGAAATCCCTGGCTGAGTCCAATTAACCTTTTAGCATCAAACCTGTGCCTCGTTCACAGTACACAAACATCAACAACTCCTTCCCTTTCATCTAATCGCTGTAAGCGGCAAGCCTCTGGATCATCTACATCCATGCCACTGTCCTTCTTTTAGCATGAGAAATTCCTAAGGAAAGATGGCATTGCTCTACACTGAGTTAAAGTCTTCTCCTTCAGGTTAAAACCCTTTCTTAGGAAATTATGGCATTGCCGGATTCGCATATCCCAGTTAAAGTAATTCTCCTTTATCCCTCTTTAGAGATGACAAACTCTCTCTAAAGCCGAGACCTTTCAGCTTCACATCTTGGGCTTTGAACAAGATACAAATCACCTTTCGCTTCACGTCTTGGGCTTTGAACAAGACACCAAAAACCATTTCCTCCCATAGAATAGGAGGAACTACGAACGCTCTGATTTCCCTGTTTCGGTAAACGGGAATACGTAGGCATAAGATCGAAAGAAAAGATCTTAGCGAGCACACTAAACAAAATCCCAAAATCCCATACTTTCACACATCAATCAAAAACGTCCGTCCTAAAACATCTCTTTGAACAAAATAACCTGAGACACTCCCCAAATCTTTGGAGCATCTGTAAACCAACAGTTTTGACTGTTTAACCTCAGTATGCAAGCAGGGTTAGTTGGAGACATCTATTTCCCTTCCTTCATCAGCTTACAATAGGATAAAAAATGAATCGAGCTGTAGTAAACCCAAAGAGCGGTTGTGCTTCGCAACCTCGTCCAAAAATCGCTCGCTACATTGTGCCTACGTATCTGACTAAAGAATCAGAGCAACCGTAGTTCACGTAACTAAGGGTGAAGTTGAGGAACCATTGACTATGGCCAAAGTTCCAAGGGGAAATGAGTATGAGCTCATTTATAGTTTGAAGAAACTCTCTAAGTCTAAGTTATGATGGGGAAAAGTGAGTTCTCATGATGGTGAGAATCACATAGAGTTCAAAACTCTAACCTATTGCTAAGTTATGATGCAATGGCTCTTATGAGGCCAAGAAAAGGGAAAGGCTCTTATGAGGCCAAGGTGGGGTGATTTGTTTATTGACTTATGAGTCAATTTAGGAGGACTTTCCTTTGGAAGAGTATTGAGGATGTGTCAAATGAAACAGGCAACCACAGTCATAACAGAATAATTGTCCACAAGACTTTATCAGAAAATATGTACAAGTCCCACCAAAGGGGGAAATGAAGAGTTAGTATTCAAAGAAATAAAAAAATTGAAATGAAATAGAAATAGTCTCGTCTTAATCATGATTTAATCGAGAAATCGATAATCAATGATTCTTGACTTTCATCGACTAAACAGTAAATGAAACTGAAATAAAAAGAAAGTGGTCTCATATTGGTCAAAGTTTTTGTCGCTTTAATGAGATCAACCAAACCATGAAGTTAGTTATGTCATCGACCAAAATAAATAAAGTGGAATCGAAATGAAAAATAAAGTTGGTCTCGTCTTAATCAAGATTTAATCGAGAAATCGACAATCTTTTGATTTTTTGACTTTCATTGACCAAATAAAAGGAAAATAAAAATGCGGACTCATATTTATCAAGACTTTATTGATTTGAAATAATCAAAGTCAAGATTTGTGTAATGTCATTGGCCCTTAAAAATCAACAAAGAAGAAGAAAATAAAATCGAAAATCAAAATATCAAGAAGAAAACTCAAATTAATTAAAGGACAAAAATTTGTTAGAAACACAAAATGGATTATTCAATTAAAAATACAAAAGAGAAGACAAATTAAACTAAACTAAGAAAAAACAAAACAAGAATGGAATCATATGGGCTGAGACAAAGCCCATCATCCATATTTTTAAAACAAAAACGGTGCAGAAGAAAATGAAGAGGTATGAAACAGCACTATGGACCTACAAACCCAAATACCAAATCGGATTCAACAAAGCACAGGCTCATACAAATAACATCAGTTTTTTTTTTTAAACTTAACAAACTAATGAAAGGTACAAATCCATATCCAAGGATAAAACAGAACATGTTTAAAATGGCCCACACATGTACATAAACCATCAAAACGCACAACATCTCAAAATGAATCGCACGGTAAAAACAGAGTTTCAAAAAATTGGAAGAGAGGAAAAAAAGTACAAAAAAAAACATATAGAAATAACGGCGATCTTCGACCTCCTTTCAATCTCACACGATTTGCCTCACGTTTGTGGTGCGATTTCGATCCAGGTTTGTTTTGTATCGGTTTCTTTTCACGATTTGGTCTTCAATCTCTTCATCTTCTTTCTCTGGTTTTGGATGTGGGTTCTGGGTTGATTGGGTGTGTGGGTTGAGTTTGATTTGAGGTATTTTGAGTCTATGGGTTTGAAGAAGATTTTGTAGGAATTGGTGTTGTTTGTGAGGTTGTGAAGAGTTGTGTATTGAAGGCAAGGTGAGTTTGTTCAAAGATTGGTGAAGTGGTTTTGTTTACGGAGGTTTTGGAGATTGGAGATTTTGTTCTTGATTGAAGGCGAAGAGATTTTATGAGTAAGAGAGGTTGAAACTGGTTGAAGAAGATGAACAATGGATGGACAATGGATTTGAGTGAGAGATTCGGTGATGAATGGTTTGATGGTTTCAAAATTGTTCTGAAAGTTTTTTTTGGTGTTTTTACCTCCGCCCCCCGAGAGGGTATTATGTCTGATGTTTTTAAGTCGCAGGGTTCCCTCCAAGACTTATTCCTTGGTCTTGCTGTTGTTGTAAGTTCACTTTCTTGGCAGGATTTTGGAGGTGCTGTCCCTTTTGATGCCAGGCCTTTATGCAGGTCATGGGATGCTTTAATCGCAAGTTTTGTGTAGAGGTGTAGACTGGTTGTACCATTGTAAACTGTGTTGATGGGCTGCTTTCGTTTGCAGGTTACGGTCAAAAGTCTTGGCTTGGAAAGTGACTTTGGCATTTTTGTCATTGTTTGGTGCTAGTCTTTGTAGTTGTTGTAGCTTGGTGTGGAGTATAGCAGTAGATACTGGTACGGTTATATGCAGGGTGACAACAACTTGTCACAACAATTCTTGTATTTTTTTATTTTGATTTTACATAATGGACTTTGTAAAAAAAACATGAAATGGGCTTACAATTTGTAACTTGAATTGAAATGGTAAATGAAAATGAATTTGTGGTTTTCTAGATTTGAATGAAATTTTTGTTTGGATATTAAAATAAATAAAAAGGATAATGTTAAAATAGGGATAATTATGGATAATTGAAATATCATGGATAATAATAAAAAAAATGCAAATGAAGCGGATGAAAAGAAGATAGATTTGGATAATGAAGTGACCTGGATTGTGAAATGGATACTTGGAATGAAAAGATGGGATTGGGTGGAAACTAGATAATAAAAAACATGACACTGAAAATGGATTAACAATGGATAATGGTTATTGGAAACAGATGAATAGCAAAATGGATAAAATGGCTACGGGATGGATATGTGTTTTGTAACGCGCCTCCACAACACTTAAGAACCTTGAAAGCTTAACCCGAATGCCACTAATCTTGAACAACATCACAACCTTGGATCCTTCTTAAAAGTACCCTTGACTGATCAACAAAACTGATAAATCCTTGGATCAATGACAAAAACCCGCACCACATAATCAACACTTGCGAACAACTTGAAATGCTCCAACTGTCTTGACCTTTGATGTACCAATCAAATAATTTGAATTGGCATGAAACACTGGTGTCTCAAAAAGAACAAACTAGCAAGATAAAGGTTAGTTAAAAACGCATAGATGATTGAATCTAAATGTCAATGCAAGATGTTATGACATCTAAGGGGTAAAATTTAGGGTACAACACAGAGGATTTAGGATAAAATGGGAACACATTAAAAGAAAAGATAATAAAATACCATATTTATTATCTAGAAAATTATTACATGACTAATAATTGCACTTGATTGTTCCAGGAAAAGAAAGGAATTTCAGACATTTCAAGAAATTAAGACATTTCTCATTCAGATATCTCAAATGGCTGGAAAAGTCATTGATTTCGACATTAAAAAATTAAAAACATTTCCTGAGAAGGAACAATTCAAAACACCTTTGAGAAATCAACTCAAAGAAGAAGAACAATGTCTTCTTGACAACATTTGTAATCTTTCTACTACCACCCAAGGTAATAGTAAGAAGGTAGCAGTGATAAATGCTTTAGCATCTTATCTCTCTACTGGAAGACATTTTTAGCAAAAAACCATTTATTTGCTACACATTATTTACCGGCCCTAAAGCTGGAGTATATTTAGACTGGGAAGAAATGGCCCCTTTAATTGAAGAAATTAAACTTTTTCCAAGATATGGTCAGCCTTTGTATAAAGGATTTTACGACATTCAAGAGGCCATAGATACATTAATTAAGAGTTGTGGGAAAGATATTATTATCTCGCCCAGAGTTCTTAAGTATCAAGATTACCTAACACATTTGAAAAAATTTGGTGATCAAGAATTTTTACAAGAAATTCAGACAATCTTGCCTAAAGATAAATGAAAAGAAATTTCCTTGAGGCCACAAATTCCACAAAAGGATAAAAAATCCTTTAGTGATACATTAATTTCTACAAAAACCCAGAAAACCAATACAAATTTGATAAATTTAGGGAAACCAGTAATCTCTATGAAACCAAAGATCTCCTATGAAGAAATTGAATTAAAAACATTCATTTTGTTACAAGAAGTATTGGCACAAATCTGTAATAACCAAATTATTCATAATGAGATTTCCACTGAATGGAGTCTTGTTTACAATCCTTACAAAACATGCCAAGCCATGTTTGAAAATTGTCCTGAAAACCAAGATGGTGAGTGTTATTGCCAACTAGACTCTGCAATAAGGAAGGCTAGAATTTCATTACCAACATTCAAGCCCTTTAAATCTAGAGATTACAATATAACGCTCAACGGTTAGCTCAAACATGAACTTTTGAGTACAATTAATGTACCTCCATTATATGACCTTGCACCATATTTACCACCATTCCTGGCAGACACACTGGAAACCATTATCCCAGAATGTCCACAAAATGCCAAACTGGAGATAAATTCCTTATATCCTGATTTCCAGAACAATTATCCTTGTTTTCATGTAATATGGATATATTTTAAAAGTATAGACATTGAGCATGAAGATTTCCAAATTCAAAGTTCTGGTCCGAAGACTATACATTTGGAGGACTTGCCACAACAAATTGAAATTACAAGAGCTAAATTAATATCAGAAGATTTTGGTTGGTCTAAAGACAAAATTGAAGAAAGAAACTTATTAAGAGAAGAAAAATTTGGAAAAATCTACTGCAATGCAGAGATTGCAAGAAGTTTTTTCTTCCCTTTTGATGTCAAGCATTCAAGACCCAAATTAATGGAAGCTTACAAAAGAAAATTCAAACTTTACAAAAAGACCAGGCTCAGCTGGCTCCTCACAAGATAGATCAATAATTATGATGGACCCATAATTATGTGATTTTCCTATTTGGTAAAATTATTGCCGACATTCAAAGGCGGATAAAGATAGCCATTAAGGAAAGTTTTCAAAGATTCCTGACTTTCAAAGAACAAGATAAGGGGTCTAGTCCCTTTCAACTTTTTTGTCGTTTTGTTTTAGTCGTAAAACAAATAATGTTTTACTTTATGTAAAGTTTTTTTTTGTTTTAGGAAAGTCCAAAAGTAAATAGTTTTTAGCTTTTTATTTTGTAAAGACAATAATTCATTGTCTCTAGACTCTTCCTTCCCCTCTTATATAAGGAGAGTTTTTCTTCATTTTGAAATACACACACCACTAATGCAATCAATAAATATGCGTTTCAATATACTATACCTAAAATTTCCACTTTCACACTAAAATTCTTATTCCAACTTCCTTATTGCTTCTGAAAGGTATGATTTCTTAAGTTGCTTTTCCTTAATAATTTCAGTTTATATTTATGATTATTGTTAATCTGTGTTTAATCAACAACCAAAAGACGTAAGTCCTGCTTGAACTGAATGTAATCGTTAATCTATGAAAGAATCCGATTAGGGAAGAAAGTACCTGAAGGGGAAAAATAGTACCGCCAGGAGGAGATTCATAGATCTTAGGTCATAAACGCAGAGATGTCTCTGGAAGAACTCTGTGGTAGTAGGTGAGGGATGAAAAGGTGAGGTTCTAGTTTAGACTTAGACTATTCAATAATCATAGATATAGATTAAAATTATTAGGATAAAACAAATAAGAAACCATATACTCTTTAGCAATAGGAAGAAGGAATAAGACTTAAAAACCAAAAACTTTAAAAGAAAAACATATTCATAAACAACTTTGATATGGAACTAGATCAAAATTTTACAACACAAAGATATTTTTCAAATTATTTTGGAGCAGATTATTCTAAACCAAATTCTAACAAAAAATTATCGGATCTAATTTTTATCCAAAATTTTGATGAAAAAATAACTACTTTATTAAAAAAAATTCCTTATCCTGACTTAGTCAAGATAATTTTGAAAAAATTAAAATTTGCTTACGTTCAAGAAAAAATAATTTTAGAAGATTTACAAGCAACATTAGAGAGAGATTTTGAAGAACATGAATTAAAATGTTTGGTAAAAAACTTAAACGAATTCACCTCCACTTCACATTACCTAGATCTGTTTGAAGGACATTTTTATGGAGATCATTCACAAGTACATTACAGAATGTGACACCATCAGAAAGTTGACTATAATTGTGTTATAAGTTATAGAAACTATAGAAATACCCAATTTAATGATGAAAGAAATTCTGACAACAACATAAATTATGATGAAGACGGATATGAAACAAACTAAATTTTATTCCAGTTTTTATTTCCAGCATCATAACATTGGAAGGCTGAGCCTCCAAAAATATTTGCTCATATTTAACTACATATTTCATTGGTAGGCCGAGCCTCCTCATATTATTGTTCATACATAATTTTATGCTTCTTCCTTCATTAACACTCTAAAAATACAATGGATTTGGTAAAAGAAAGATTAGAATTAAAAGAATATAGAAAAATTATTTCTGATTTAAAAATAGAATTGGCCATAGTTAATTTTCGCATTCAATATAGTAACAAGACTGTTGGAAATTCACCACACCCTATGATGATTTCGCTTCAATCTTGATCTCAAGATTGATCACCAACCCACAAATAATACGTAATGACAATAAAGAACAAGAACAGCAAGAAAGAAAACGAGAGAGAAGAGAAATATTTGGAGAAAAGTTGTTACCCACTAACTGTGGGATTTCTGAATCTATTGCACTTTCACTTTGCTACCCGCAAACTGTGAATACAATTGTTATTGTTACAATGCAAGGGATACTCCTTTTATATAGATTTAGATTTACAAAGGCCCAAAAACTTTAAAGCTCAAAATATCAAATCTAATCTAAATCATATCAAATCTAATCTAAAACAGAATCCAATCAAATCTAATCTAAGATGCATCTGTCGAAACAATTCGACACTCCTAGACAATTCGACACATGCTAGTTTTGACACACTATGAATTACAATTTAACACACCACCTAATTCATTATGTCTAAACTATCTACATTCATCATCGATCTTAGTCTTCTGAAGGCTTCGACCTGCACTCCCTTCGTCATGATATCTGCAATTTGATTCTCAGTTCTGTAGTGTTCCAGATTCATCTTCCCTTCTGCTACCTGCTCTCGAAGATAATGGAACCTCATTTCGATGTGCTTGCTTTGACCGTGAGCTATTGGATTCTTTGCCAAATTGATAGCTGACATGCTGTCGATCTTCATGGTAATTGCTCCATGACTCTTCCCTGTAATCTCTTCGACCAAGTTCACCATCCATGTTGCTTGACATGCACAAAGAGAAGTAACTATATATTTTGCTTCGCATGATGACAATGCCACTACTGGCTCCTTTCTCGAACTCCAAGCAATTGGTGCACCACCTAACATAAACACATATCCAGCTGTGGATTTTCTATCTTCTGCATCACTACACCAGCTAGAGTCTGTGTATCCCACTAACTTGCATTCTTTCCCTTCATCAGCTACAGGAAATAAAATGCCATAGTCGGGAGTCCCTTTCAGATACCTCAGTATCCTCTTCGTTGCTGTTAGGTGTGATACCTTTGGCTTCTGCATGAATCTACTTACCATACCAACGTTGTATGCTAAGTCAGGCCTTGTGTGACAAAGGTATCTAAGTGACCCAATAAGTCTTCTGTATTGGGTTGGGTCGACATCATCTTTGTCTGGATCCTTTGACATTTGCATTCTGGTCTCAGCTGGAGTCGAAGTTGAGTTGCAGTCTTGCATCTCAAATCTCTTGAGTATTTCGCCTGCATATCTTCGTTGGTGCATCATCAAACCTTTACTAGTCTTGTAGAATTTGATGCCAAAGAAATATGAGAGATCTCCGAAGTCTGACATTTCAAACTCCTCACTCAGGTCATGTTTGAAATCTTCGATCTCCTTCTTGCAACTTCCTGTTATCAACAAATCATCGACATAGAGGCATAGTATAAGCAATTCGCCATTACTTCTTCTTACATATACTCCATGCTCAGTTGTACACTTCACAAATTCCTTTTCCCTTAAGAAGCTGTCGATTTTCTTATTCCAAGCTCTTGGAGCTTGCTTAAGTCCATACAGGGCTTTATGCAGCCTGTACACTTTTCTTTCTTCGCCTCGTTTCACATACCCAGCTGGTTGTGCGACATAAACTTCTTCGTCTAAGGGACCATTAAGGAATGCACACTTCACGTCCATCTGACATGTGTGCCAATTATTCATATTTGCTAGACCAACAACCAATCTGATTGTTTCGATTTTAGCAACAGGTGCAAACACTTCATCGAAGTCGATTCCTTCCTTGTGAAGAAATCCTTTCGCCACAAGTCTCTCCTTCTGTCGAGTTACTTCTCCTCTAGGATTCACCTTCACCTTGTAAACCCAATTCACATCAATTACCTTCTTGCCTTGAGGCAATTCGACAAGTGACCAGGTGTTGTTAACTTCGATGGATTCTAACTCTTCATTCATTGCTTTCACCCACTTCAAATCTTTCAATGCCTCAGCTGCATTAACTGGTTCTACATCTGCGTAGAAAGCATAATGTACTAGCTCACCCTCTTCATCGACCACATCATCTGATGTGATTACACATTCTTGCAACCTTGCAGGCATGTGTCTTGTTCATCGAGGTCTGCTTGAACCTGCTTCATCTGTAACTGGTTCCTGTCGAACTTCTCTTTCGACTTCAGTGGCTGGTTCTTCACAATAGATTCTCACTGAATCCTTCTTGGCATTCTTTGTCCAATCCCATTCTTTAAGCTCATCTATGATCACATCCCTGCTGATCACTACCTGCTTATTCACTGGGTCGAACAGCTTGTAACCTCCAGTCGAATGATATCCTATCAAGATCATCTGCTTCGACTTGTCATCAAGCTTCCTTCTCAACTGATCTGGCACATGTCTATGTGCTATAGATCCAAACACCTTTAAGTGACTGAGGTTTGGCTTGACACCAGACCAGCATTCTTCTGGTGTGATTCCTTCAAGCTTCTTCATCGGACATCTGTTCAAAAGATATGTTGTTGTCGAAACTGCTTCTCCCCGTAATTCTTTGGGTAGATGCTTTCCATTCAACATACTTCTTACCATGTTCATGATGGTTCTGTTCTTGCATTCTACAATCCCATTCTGCTGTGGAGTGTACGGTGGCACCACCTCATGCACAATCCCTTCTTTTCTACACAATGCATCGAACTCTTTCGACACATACTCTCCACCACCATCAGTTCTCAGAGTTTTCAACCTTCGACCACTCTATCTTTCGACCATGGATTTGAATCTGACAAATACCTCAAACACATCACTTTTCTTCTTGATGAGATAAGTCCATAACTTTCGACTGAAATCATCTATAAACGTGACAAAATATCTGTTGCCACCAATCGAATCCACCTGGATTGGACCACATACATCAGAGTATATGACTTCAAGTATTGCCTTTGACTTCCTTCCTACATCCTTGCTGAAGCTATTCTTGTGTTGTTTCGACTGAACACACTCTTCACAGACTTCACTTGGAATGTCGATTTCTGGAAATCCTGAAACCATATTTCTTCTCTTCAGTTCTCTGATGTCATTGAAGTTGAGATGGCCTAGTCGAAAGTGCCATAACCACTCATCTCTACTGGCTACTGTTGCTAGACACTTGTGCTCCATCACATTGAGTTTAATCTTGAAGGTCCTATTCTGAGACATTGGAGCCTTCAAGATCAACCTACCACTTTGTCGCTCCCAGGATTTTCATCCAGGTACAAACGCGAAAGTGGCGTGGAAACAGAGTCGCCAGCAATGTATATTTATCCCAAGAGATGGAAAGGAAACACCGCATAAACCTGAGGAAGAGGGAAAGGAATGGTCATCGCAACCATAACCTGGGTTCGGGAGTCGGTTACGCGAGGGGAAGGTGTTAGCACCCCACGCGTCCATCGTACTCGATGGGATCCACGCTTGTTATCTAATCTAAGGGTGAGTTGTCCTAAAATCTATGGCTGTACTGAAATGGGGGAGGGGAAAACAAAGACAGACTCGGTAGGACATCGTCGTCCTAGGCCTACGTATGCCCTTTGTGCAATGGGAAATTCAGAGTCAACGTAGTTCGGACCAAGTTCTTTTTATGTTTTTTATGAGCGACGTTAAGTTCGCGTCCGGCAGTTAGGGTCGATGCCTGTTTGCGACAAAACGGAAAGTAACGTGCCCCTTTTGAAAATAGCCTTAAGTTTGACAATCCCGAAGGACAAAAAGGATTTGAAGTTTGTTTTGTATCTTTTAAAACAGAAGTGAGTTGATTTAGTTCATAACTCACCTTGAACCAAAGTCTATGACACGGGAATGAATGCGTCGCATGGTCGTCCCCAATGGGACGTAAGCTCAACACTCTAGAAGAGTGAAGGGGGACCCCTCAATCTTCACTTCCTATGTTTAAGGCTTGTGTGCAAGGCAAGTTGACCTTATTAAGTATCTTAGAAATGTTATGAGATGAGAAGAGGGACTCAAAAGAAAAGAAAACACTAAGGGGAAATCTATCCTAATGTTATCATGCAAAGATGACACTGAGGGGAGGTTTGAGAACAACCTAAGTCTAAAGAAAAGAAGAGATGAGAGAAAGAAAGAGTGAGGGTGAACATGGATAACTATCCACACCCTCAAGTTCCTTACCTCCGCCCCTGCACGAAAGGTTAGTACAACACAGTAACAATGGTTGAATGTAAGTACTGAAAAAGCAAACCAAGCAAGCTAATTGCCTTGGGAAGGCAACTAAAGAAGCACATCACCCTCAAACCAAAAGGGAAAGGTCCTAAAGGCTAAAGGATCTCCTAGGGTAGTAGGTATAGGCCAATGAAACATACCAAGGCTAAGGTACTAGGCAAGGGTCAACCCAAATTAAAACATGCACCCACAGATCATGCAAATGCAAGGTATGGATTAGCTATGAGAAATGAAAGCAAATGAATCATGCAACAATGCATATGCAGACACTAAACCCAGAAGCAAATGACATTTAAAAATGCATGGAAATGTCCTCAAGAAGGCATATGAGTCATGAATGCAAGCATGAAGAATGATTAAAGCAAGAAGAAATGAAAACAATTCACTTAAGTCCATACATGAAGCATATTTGTAACATAAGCAAAGAAGGAAGATGTGAGATAAACAAGTATGGAAATGAATGCAAACCAGTGGTATGTGACATGTGAGATGACATTTAAGACAGGAGAATAAACATACAAAGTTCATGCACACCTCATGTTGAAACACATAGAAGAAAGAAAGTAAACTAAATTCAAATATCTTCAAACAAATGTCAAATGTTCATGAACTTAGGAGGGATGCAAGATGACATTAGGAATCCAATGAGAATGAATGAGAGTGTCCTATAAGATGCCTAGCAAATGATGTCAAAACATCTCAACAATCATCACAAGATAACAAGCTCAAAACATATTAAAACCCTAGCATGAGTTCATTAACAAACACACATGCAAAACATGGATCAAGAGTGATATTAAAAGTTTGAGAAAAATGAAAGATGCAAGTCATATGAAGTGCACTTAGTGTATAAACATATGCCAAAAGAGTGTACAAAGATCATCAACAAACATGATCAAAGATGCCTCAACATTTCATGCAGATCATACAAACAAATTATCCAAACATGGTACTCAAAAGTCAACAAGAAATGCCCTAAAAAATCTATAAAAAATGCATGGGATGCCTAAATGTATCATGTCAACATGGATAAGGTCTCATGAGAAAAATTAGTTTAGAACTATGCCAAGCAAAAATAGCAAGATGCCAATATCATTACTAAATGCACACATAAAAGAAATTAAAAGAAAATTCCAAATAAAACATTTAAATATGCAAAAATCAGAAAATAAAATATTCAACAATTATTTAAATGTGTGGAGATGCATCATAATTTTTTTTATAATTTTATGATGATAGGAAGCAATTTTAATAAATAAAAATGAAACAAATAGTGAAATAGAAAATAAAAATGAACAAATGGGCCAGGGGGGTGCCACGAAAGTAAAAATGCAGTTGGAAATGCATTGGGCCTAAAATTGTGGGGTGTAAATAGTAAAGAGCGCAAGGCCCAAAGGCGCATTGGGCTGAGGGTTCATGCTATAGGGGTCAGTCAACAGATTGACTCAATCCTGACCATTGAATGAGGTCAACCAAGATGATCAGATAAGGTAGCGTGATCAAACGTATCAGCATGCAAGCACATGGCATGGTAGGATGCAACAAACACACACAATCATTAATCAATTCAAAAAATAAAAAGAACACGCACGTGCCCCCCACCCTCTCTCATTAATGTGTTGGCGCAACCATGACCCTTGGATCAAAAATAATCAACGGCTGTGTTATGTTCTGGGAAGAAATTAGGGTTCAGGCAAGGGTTGAACATTCAGGTGGCCGGAGAAGACTCCGGTCGTCTTCTCCGGTGAGTCTCCACCGTGGGGATAAACACATGTTCCCAGAAATCAATGAAACCTATACCAAAATGATCCCCTCAACCTGTAGATCACATATCCAATCTCAAACATACCAAACAACACATACACAGAGAGATTCGAAGAGATAAAGTTAGCCCTAGAAAAATAAAACTACACACGTATGGTGTCTACCACTAGCCAGATTAAACCAGGTCCTTAGTGGACTTCAAAAACAAGTAAAAATGCATGTAATCAACATGAAATGCAAAGAGTTTAGAGTGATATACCTGTGGTTCTTATTGATGCTTGTACCTCAAGAAAAAGAGAGAGATCCTTGCTCGTTGATGAATCTTACTGGCCAAATAAAGGCAAAGGAATGTGCATGGTTTGCTCAGAATTTCAGCAGCATAACCCTTCTTCTTTTCTCCAAATTCGTGTCCTTTTCACTCAGTCTCCATGCCTTTTTATAGAGTGAATTAGGTCAACTTTGATGGATGTTTTGGGCCTGAACGATGCTAAGTTACCCAGCTTACCATAATGGAAAGTTTTGATTTGGTTTGATCACACATTGCCATGCAAACTCAGATTCGTACCCAACACTTTAGGTGTTCATAGCTTGAGAATCATGCCTCTATTTGGTACACTCTTGGACTCTTTGAATAGAGGGTCATTAGGACAACAACTTTGGTGTTGGAATGGAGTGTAATGGAGTCCTCTAAGGGACCTAAAAATGACCCCAAAGTTGCTTGGTTGGAACTGCATTTGTGTGTCACCCAACCTGGTCATGACCTAGCCATGTGCGTGTGAAAATTTCAGTGTGAAGTCACCCACTTTAGCTCACCATATCTCCCAAATGGTTGATCATATGAAAATCTCTCCAACAGCAAAGTTGTAGAGGAGATGGAGAGGAACAAAAATGATGTTGAACATTTTTCCATTTGAAACCTCTATCAACAAGATATTTCCCCTTGAAGTTGGACAAAGCATGCACACCAAGTGTTTGTGAAATTGAGGGTGTGCTGGCTCGCCCATGACTTGCCATGGCTGGTCATTTTGCCCTAGAAACCTCAAACTTTAAACCACCATATCTCACTCATTTTTAATCCAATGGAGATGTTCTTGGTATGGTTTTGAAGCTTGGAATGTGAACTTTTGAAAGTCCTCCATAACCCTTTAGTTTGGAGCTTGGATCACAGAAAAAGAATGCTCCAAATATGGGCACTCAACTTGCCAAACCTTGCCATAAAGAGAAACCATAGCTTCTATTTTTGGAAACTTTTCACATCTCTTGATTTTTGGTGAATCCCTTGATATTTCTTGATCAAATCTTCATAAATGGCCATATTTGAGATGAGGAACATGAATTTGACCTCAAAAAGTCAGGAGTTGACTTTTTCCTCTGCACAGTTGACTTTTCCCCAATTATCCTGATTTTCAGTCTTTTGATCAATTGAACCTCTTATGAATCAAATTGATGGACAATTTTCCATTCCTAGATACTTAGGGACCCAAGGAATACCATAGAATAAAGTCTTGCCCAAAAAATCAGAAATAAACTGATTTTATAGCAAACCCTAATTTTGGTACCCTCAGTCTAGGAGGAATTAACACATCCTCCAAATCCAAATTCCTCTGAATATGATGTGTACCCTTTCCAACAAGAATGAGATATGCCATTTGGTGATGATAAAAACTCAAAGAGCTTGTCCATTGGAGCAATAAGCCCAAGAATCTCAAAACCCTAATTTCTGCCCTGGTTAGGAGAGAGTGGTTCACTTGAGATCTCTTGCCAATTGTGAACTCCTGATGATGTGATGGACCAAACATGACCTCCTGAGGCCCAAGCCCCTTTGTGACTAAAATAATGGTGGCATCAATATCCATTTCTCCTCTTGATCTCTTGGACAATGTACATGGCCTTTTGCTTGACCCTTTGGAGAACATCTTCTACTCTTGACCTGCTACAGACACCTTGTCCCCATGCTTAGAACCAATGATATGCACACATGATAATGCAAAATGAAAATGAAACATAAGCCAGTTAGTACTAAAAATAAGAGGGCAAATTTTGGGGTCCTACAGCTGCCCCTATTCAATCAACTTGATCTTGAAGGTATGATAGTGACGGCTTTCAAACATTCCAGGATACACAGGGATTGAATACCAAAAGAACCCTTGAAATTTGCAAATGGCGGGGATAACGAAATGGAGCGTGCTGAGAAATAGCGAGTACGACCTCAACCGCACTCACGAAGGAAGATTGACCGCAACCAATCTAACCACAGGAATAAAAAGAATACGACCTCAACCGTACTCACAAAGGAAGAGCGACCTCGACCGTTCTACCCACAGAAACAACATGAATACGACCTCAACCGTACTCACAAAGGAAGACTGACCGCAACCAATCTACCCACAGAAATAAAACGAATACGACCTCAACCGTACTCACAAAGGAAGAGCGACCTCGACCGTTCTACCCACAGAAACAACACGAATACGACCTCAACCGTACTCACAAAGGAAGAGCGACCTCGACCGATCTACCCACAGAAATAAAACGAAAATGACCTCAACCATACTCACAAAGGAAGAGCGACCTCGACCGATCTACCCACAGAAATAAAACGAATACGACCTCAACCTTACTCACAAAGGAAGAGCGACCTCGATCGTTCTACCCACAGAAACAACACGAATACGACCTCAACCGTACTCATAAAGGAAGAGCGACCTCGACCGATCTACCCACAGAAATAAAACGAATACGACCTCAACCCTACCCACAAAGGAAGAGCGACCTCGACCGATCTACCCACAGAAATAAAATGAATACGACCTCAACCGTACTCACAAAGGAAGAGCGACCTCGACCGTTCTACCCACAAAAATAATCCGAATACGACCTCAACCGTACTCACAAAGGAAGACTGACCGCAACCAATCTACCCGCAGAAATAATACGAATATAACCTCAACCACATTCACAAAGGAAGAGCGACCTCGACTGTTCTACCCACAAAAATAATCCGAACACGACCTCAATCGTACTCACAAAGGAAGACTGACCGCGACCAATCTACCCACAGAAATAATACGAATACGACCTCAACCGCATTCACAAAGGAATAACGACCTCGACCGTTCTACCCACAAAAATAATCCGAATACGACCTCAACTGTACTCACAAAGGAAGACTTACCGCAACCAATCTACCCACAGAAATAATACGAATACGACCTCAACCGCATTCACAAAGGAAGACCCACAGAACATGGACTTCGCTGGGGATAACGTGAAACAAAAACTTCTGATTTATGCCATCCCTGCTGAGAAAGAGAAACTTGCAAACAAAATGTGTCAAGCGAGAACTGACTATCAGGCGAGAACTGGATTTCACAAAAGAGAAAGGCCAAACAAAGGCAAACTCCTAACAGACTCACAATCCACAGATAAGAAGACTCCGCTGGGGAAAGGAGAAGTATAAATAAAAGACTCTGCCGGGGAGCACAGGTATGAGGAACGCGTCCCCCGACGATCTCCCCGAGGATAAACCAAAAATCTCCTGCGTTATGCCATCTCTGCTGAGAAAGAGAACTGGCAAAGAAAGTATCAAACCGGGCTTATGCTTCGAATGCAAATGTTTGAATTTTTGGCGTGATGCTCCATACGAAATGGAAATGCTACGCGTTTGAGGATGCAATGCAAATGCTTATGACATGCAAAGGGCCCCTCCAGCAAAATAAATGTTGGAGAGAAGAGACCAATTCAGCTGGGGATGAAAAAATAAATTGTCCTCTGAATCCAAGAACTCTGCTGAGAAGGATCACACTGACCGACTCTTTTGATCAACAGCTTCTGCTGGGGATGAAATCCGAAAGAACATCCACTCTACCGGGGATTACACATGTCCTTTACTGAAGGTAACATCCAAAACCTGAGGTTTCTCCTCTGCTGGGGGAATTAAGAATGAGTGCCAATAACGGAACCAGAAGTCTGTTACTGAAAATTTCCAATAACATTTGGGCTTAGAACCTGCGGGGGATGCCAACCACCGTTGCGCAAACAGCAGCGCAGATTGCTACCAGACTCTGCTTGGGGAAAGTTGTCCATAATACCATCCTGCTTGGGGATATTGCTGAACTTAGCCTGCTGATGGGGAGAATGACTTTACCCTCGCCTTGTTGGGGATTAGAGCATGACGTTATCACTGAAGGTACACTTCCTGACTGGCTGGGGAAAGTGGACACCCTTGATTCTGTGGGGGAGACAACGTCTTGATCCAGAGAAAATATTCCCCAAACCTCCTGCTGGGGACACCACGACATCCTCCTTGGAGCGCCCCACTACTAACCGCTTGCTGAGGAGTAATAAAACAACCACGATTCTGGCCGGAGAAAACAATCCTCCATGCCCTTGTTGGGGAGAGCTTGCTCTACTGAGGAAGGTGCAATTTCAATGCTGAGGAGAGTAACTATACTAGGGAAGTACATTCCTGTTGCCCTGCAACTTAGATAACAACAAACAGAATATGCCACAACATGACTATCTCCATTATCATCCATCATGAATAATGCCTAAGCAAATTCGATAGTTTTCCTCTATGCTCTGCAAAGCTTAATGTTTTATATGCAATGTTTATCAAAATATCGGACATTTTCGCAAACAAAACAGTAAAGGTAAAAAACAAAAAATGGAAAGCTCTTTGAGTGAAATGGAAATTTTATTGAGAGAAGTGGCCTGTAAATAGGCATTTACAATTAGAAGCAATTCCTAAAAAGAGGTAATTGCGCAAAAGCAAAAAGAAAAGAAAATACACATGTCGGCAATGTGGGAACAGATATCCACCATGATTCGACTCAGCTATGACCCATATGTCTTGCTTATCCACAGATGTCTTGACCTTGGAAGAGACTAACTGTATTGATTCCTTCCTTTCAGAATTCCCAAGTATCGACAGTGCTCACAGATCAAACGCAGACCATAGCCTTTCGCTTTCAAATCCCTAACTTTTGCCTGGATCGCCCTTTTCGGGTTTTCAATCCATCGGGATACCCATTTTTGCCAAAGTTGCCTTTTCAGGTTTTCAACCTTGCGGGTTTATTCTTTTCTTTTTATCCCTAATTTTTACCCGAACCTTTTCTTTTTATGGTTCGCCGGGATGCCCCTTTTTTGCCTGGACTTTCTTTTTGTGTACAGCGGGTCTCTTTTATGCGAAGTATTTTTTGACTACGTCTGCGTTCACAGGGGACGTAAAATCTTCGCCATCCATAGTTGAGAGCAATAAGGCTCCACCAGAGAAAACCTTTCTTACTACATAGGGCCCTTCGTAGTTTGGAGTCCATTTGCCCCTGTGATCTGTTTGAGGAGGAAGGATCCTTTTCAAAACCAATTCACCAGCTTGAAAACACCGAGGACGCACTTTCTGATCAAAGGCTTTCTTCATCCTACTCTGATACAACTGACCATGTGCAATGGCTGCCAATCTCTTCTCTTCAATAAGGTTCAACTGATCCAGTCTGGAACGCACCCACTCAGCTTCATCAAGCTTCACGTCTGCCAGAATTCTCAAAGAAGGAATCTCAACCTCTAATGGTAGAACTGCTTCCATACCATATACCAATGAGAAAGGGGTTGCCCCAGTTGACGTACGTACCGAAGTACGATAACCATGTAGGGCATACGGTAGCATCTCATGCCAGTCTTTATACGTTACCACCATCTTCTGCACAATCTTCTTGATATTCTTATTCACTGCCTCAACAGCACCATTCATCTTCGGACGATATGGAGAGGAGTTGTGATGTTCGATCTTAAACTTCTGACATAGTTCCTTCATCATCTTATTGTTCAAATTCGAGCCATTGTCGGTAATGATTCTCTCCGGGACCCCATAACGACAGATAATGTCCTTCTTTATAAACCGGGCTACCACTTGCTTGGTGACGTTGGCGTACGAAGCTGCTTCCACCCACTTTGTGAAATAGTCAATGGCAACCAAAATGAAACGATGCCCATTGGAAGCCCAATCATATTTATGCCCCACATCGCAAAAGGCCAAGGAGATGATAACACGTTTAGAGGCGTAGGCGGTACGTGCATCTTATCTGCATAAATCTGGCATTTATGGCACTTTTGGGCGTACTTGAAACAATCAGACTCCATAGTCATCCAGTAATATCCTACCCTCAACAATTTTCTCGCCATGGCGTGTCCACTGGAATGAGTACCGAAAGAACCCTCGTGAACTTCCTCCATCAACAAGCCTGCCTCGTGTTCATCAACACAACGTAGCAAGACCATGTCGAAGTTCCTCTTATATAACACATCATCCTTATTCAGAAAGAAATTTCCTACCAACCTTCTCAGAGTCTTCTTATCTTTGGTGGATGCACCCTCTGGATACTCCTGACTCTTCAGAAAAACCTTAATATCATGATACCAAGGTTTGCCATCTGACACATCTTCAATTGCAAACACAAAAGCTAGTCTATCCAGACGCATGATTCTGATCGACGGAGTTTCATTCCAACGGTTCACCTTATACATGGATGCCAATGTCGCCAAAGCATCAGCCATTTGATTCTCAGCTCGGGGCACATGATGAAAATCCACCCTGTCAAAGAAAGGTAACAACCTTCTGGCATAGTTGTTATAAGGCACCAAATTCGCCTGACGAGTTTCCCATTCTCCTATAATCTGATTAACTACCAACGCGGAATCACCATAAACATCAAGGTTCTTAATTCTCAAATCAATCGCTTCTTCTAACCCCATGATGCATGCTTCATACTCCGCCTCGTTGTTTGTGCACACGAACGCTAACCGGGCAGTGAAGGGTATATGAGAACCCTTTGGGGTCGTAATGATTGCCCCAATTCCGTTACCATATGAGTTGACAGCTCCATCAAAAATTAGCTTCCATTGAGACCCAATCTCAGGTCCTTCGTCAGGAAGAGGCTCTTCACAATCTTTCATCTTCAGAAACATAACATGCTCGTCTGGAAATTCAAACTTCATTGGCTGATAATCCTCGACCGGCTGTTCAGCAGGATATTCTGACAAAACACTTCCCTTAATGGCCTTCTGGGAAACATACTGAATATCGTATTCTGTCAAAACCATCTGCCAACTGGCTATCCTTCCAGAAAACGCTTGCTTCTCAAACACGTAGTTAATCGGATCCATCTTCGAAATCAACAAGGTTGTGAGGTTTAACATATACTGCCTCAGACGTTTAGCTGCCCAAGCGAGTGGACAACATGTCTTTTCTAACAGAGAGTATCTTGATTCACAATCAGTGAACTTCTTACTCAGGTAGTAGATGGCGTGCTCTTTCCTACCGGTCTCGTCGTGTTGACCGAGCACACAACCCATCGAGTTCTCAAGAACCGTAAGATACATAATTAACGGTCTCCCAGGCACGGGTGGCATAAGGACTGGCGGTTCCTGCAAATATTCCTTTATCTTTTCAAACGCCTCTCGACAATTTTCGTTCCACCTAACCTCCTGATCTTTTCTTAATAACTTGAAAATTGGTTCACACGTGGCTGTAAGATGAGAGATGAACCTAGCAATGTAATTCAACCTCCCCAAGAAACCACGAACCTCTTTCTCTGTTCTTGGCTCAGGCATCTCTTGTATGGCTCTTATTTTTGCAGGATCAACCTCGATACCTCTTTCACTAACAGTGAACCCCAGCAATTTACCAGACCTCACACCGAAAGTGCACTTGTTCGGATTCAATCTCAGTCTGAACTTCCTCAACCTTTCAAATAGCTTCTGAAGGTTCACCAGGTGTTCTTCCTCTGTCTGTGACTTCGCAATCATGTCATCAACATAGACTTTAATCTCCTTGTGAATCATATCATGAAAGAGAGTCACCATTGCCCGTTGATAGGTTGATCCAACATTCTTCAGCCCAAACGACATTACCTTGTAGCAAAATGTTCCCCACGGTGTTATGAACGTCGTCTTCTCCATGTCCTCTAGGGTCATCTTGATTTGATTATACCCAGAGAAACCATCCATGAAGGAAAATACAGAAAATTAAGCAGTGTTGTCCACTAACACGTCGATGTGGGGGAGCGGGAAATCATCCTTCGGGCTCGCTCTATTCAAATCTCAGTAGTCAACACACATCCTGACCTTCCCATCCTTCTTAGGTACTGTCATACCCCAAATTTGTCCTATCTGTATACAATTTTCATTTATACATCCATCCAATATCCATCTATCCATTTTAAGCTCTTATTCTAAATTCTCATTACAAAAAATCCATATTCTTTTTTTTTCATCCATTAAATCCATTTAAAGAATTTATTCAATAACCTTTATCCACTTCTCAACCCATTATCCATTTTTAAAATCCAGTTTTTAATTTTCAATTCAAAATTTATTCAATATCCATTTTCTATTTCATGGTCCTTTTCATTTTATTCCATGTCCAGCAAAACCAATTCCATTTCCTTTTCTAAAATCCATCTTTCAAATTCACTTCATACCGATTTTTACTGTAGTTTTGTTTAAACAATTATTCATTTATCCATCTAATTCCCATGTTTAGTCAATTGCCCCATTTACAATTTCATTTATAAACCGAAAGGCCCATGAGGAATTGCCAAGCCCATTTGCCATAGAAACAACAAAGAAAAAAGGAAATGAGGTTCATGTTGGTACAATTTACTCTTGCAGCAACAACGCCATTCCCAAACTGCAAACCTCTGTACAAGCCATGCGACCACGCTCTAAACCGTAACGACAACATCATCTGTCAAACCAACATGACAATACCAAGACATTGACCAAGACCCCAAAGCTACGTCCAAAAAAACTACCATTGACAAGGACTTCACCTGCGACAACCTGTAACAATTGTCCAAAATTACTGCTGCCGCAAACATCCAAATGAAAGCTTATAACAGCAACTTCACAACAGGTGCCAAAAAGTAAAAAAACTCTGCTGTGAGTAAACTTCCTGAAAAGTATCAAGGACTCTGCATTTTTCTTTAAAAAAAGAGAGGAGGAGAATACTTCAGCGAAAAAAAAGAGAATCCCTCTCACCAAGTCCTGATGCTCTTCTTATCCCCCACACCAGACAAGCTCTGTACACAACAAAGCACGTCGGACCGAGTCTGCTACCACTACTACAAATTCGTACATCAACAACAACTGCACAGGCGGTACGAAAACTTCATCACAAGTTTGAAATTCAAAAAAAGAGAGGGATTTCAAAGGGAGAACGATAAAAAAGAGAACAAACCTGTACCTGTACGTCCAGAAATTAACCCAGTTTCCAGCTCACTATTTCTTCTCACTTCTTCCTAAAACACCCTTGAATCCACCATAAAAAACACCGAACCTCTCTTCATTCGGACTCCCTCCTTCAACCTTCGTCTAAACCCATTCCATTTCCATTCAATCACAACAACCCCAAATCACCCCAAAATCAACTTCGAACCACCCTCTCAACAACTACTTCTCCCTCCCTTAAAACTACCCTTGGTGACGATGAGTTCCTCCACCCTTAACCTATTTCTAACCCAGCCAAAATAACCTCATCTCTCTCTCTGCTAACCCACCCCTTTCCACCGCACAACACTTCACCTCCACTAAACACCATCATCAAATCGTAACATCAACCTCACCCTTCTTCATTTCCGTTTCACACCCAACGAATCACCGCAGAAATCCTCAACCGCCTCCGCCATAACACATCCGCCTCACATCAAATCAAACCGACCTCCCTCCATCTTCCTCGATTCGTCACCAACCATTGACATCAACAACAAACGTTGACCTTCCTCCACAAATCGCACAATCTTTTCGCCAACCACAACAACACAAATTTCATTTCAATCCCAACAACCAAAACTTATTTTTATTCCCTAAACCTCAAAACCAAAATCGATTCGGAAAAGAAGTAGGAGAAGAAGAGGGAGTTTGAACTGAACCAAAACTTTCGTCGAAAACACAACCACACCTCTTTCGTCTCTTACAAACTCACGCCGACAACCGACCAACAACAACAACCATCCTCCGAAGGCGCTTCCGCCGTCGCTGAGAGAGCGAGACTCAGCGTGAGAAAACGAATTCGAGAGAGAAATCATGAAGAGACGAGATTAGACAACGTGAGGGAGGCGAAATGAGAGAGTAAGATAGATCGTGTTATGCGATTTTCTTTTTCTGGACGCGATTGGTTTTGGTATTTCCATTTTCTGGCTGAGCATTGACCGTGTGTGCTTGTAATAGGGTTTCATCAACCCTTTTCTATCGTATAGATCCAACCGGGTTTGGACCCTAGGTGGGCCGACCCGGGTTATTTTGGGTTTGGGTCTCTTATCATGCTATTATCCCAACTAATCCCTTGTTTCATTTTAGGATTTTAGTTATTTTTAATATTAGGTTTAGTTAATTTTTATTTTAGGATTAGTTTTATAACTTTTTTAACTAGTAATTTTAAGATTAATATTATAACTTTAGATTAGTAAGTTTTAATTTTAAGTTTAATATTTTAATTTTAACAGAATTTTAATTTAGGATTTTGTTAATTATTTCTTTCAAATTTTATTAAACTTTTCTTTAAAATTATTTTGTTAAAAAAATCTTTGTTAATATCATTTTGTTAAAAAGAAATTTCTTGATAATATTTTTGTAAATATTTCATTAGCTATTTTGCTAATTATCTTTGAACATTATTTTGTTTTCTTATTATTTTTTGGTTATCATTTTGTTTAGATTTATTCCTTGATTTATCTTTTCATTTCTACCTCGATCTTTAACTTCGATTTACTTTCGATTCTTAATTTCATTTTAGGGCCAATGATATGAAAAAATCTTGATTAAGTTGATTTATTGAAATCGATTCAAAATCTTGATTTATATGAGGGCACCTTTTTTTTTATCGGTCAATGAAAGTCAAAAATCATAGCTTATCGATCTAAGATTAAAGATCTTGATTAAGACGAGACCGATTTTATTCTTTTCATTTTTTTATGGGTCGATGAACATCTAAGACCAAATTTTGTCGGTTAAGACGAGACTTTTCTTCGATTTCGATTTTATCTCACATTTTACTTTGCGCTAAATTCTCTTCATTTCCGATCAATGAAGGTCTTAAACATCATGGAACCATTTTTTTAGAGTTCTTGATTAAGACGAGGTCGAGACCTTTTATTTTCAATCAAACTTTTCGAAAGGAGGAGATTCTTGGAATCTAGCATTCCTTGGGTCTTCGAATGGATGGCTCTCTAGGCACGCCCCTTGGGTTGTCATTCATTCAATCTTTCGACCTTTTTCAACTAAACCATTTCCAAACCGGTCCTCGATTCGCCATCGAGCCCAACCGTAAGTCGAGCGCCTTTTGCCTCGCCATCAAACGCACACTTGCACATCTCGAGGTTTCGTTACTAGGAGCACCCCTAGGGACTAGTATCGATCCTCACTTCTTTTTGTAACCAATCCGATTCAATCTATTTCAAACACTTTCTTAATCAACTAACGAAAGGAGGAGATTCTTGGAATCTAGCATTCCTTGGATCTTCGAATGAATGGCTCTTGAGGCATGCCCTTGGGTTGTTGTTCATTCAACCTTTCGTCTTAAAACACTTAATCATTATTAAACAATTTCATAATCAATAGAATGAAAAAGGTGTCGTTGAGATCTAGCATCTCAGTAATGCCCCGATTAATTGGTTGCGAGGCCGACGCCTCGTTTATCGAATAGTCGTCGTTCTCCCTTAAAATACTTAACAAATCAAACATTTCTCATGCAACCGAAACCCTAATACACTTAATCCTCAACTCAAACCCCTTTCCCAAAGAACATTGTTTGAGTCATTCTTTCGCGCATATGAACTCGTGCTTCAGCCTCCCCTGACGAGCCGACAAGCCAACGTTTAGCAGTTAGAATGCGACCTAAACTCTCGTTTGCCTAAAACACGTCCAAATCAAACCTTTTTCTCAATCAAATCTCTAATACATTTAATTCATACTCAAACAACTTTCACAAAAAGAACATTGTTTAATCCATTCTTCCGCGCATATAAACTAGTGCTTCAGCCTCCCATGACGAGCCGACAAGCCAACGTTTAGCATATTAGAATGCGAATTAAACTCTCGTTCGCCTAAAATATACAAACCAACCGTAGTCCCCCGAACTACGAATGCTCTGACTTTCCCATTGCACGAGGGAATACGTAGGCCCAAGGGTTCTCAATCCTTGCCGAGTATACTAATAAAATACCACCCATTTTCCCTTAGAATAAAACAAACAAACCTAGCTAACTTATCTCCCAAATCGAATCAAGAGGTTCCCGTTGAGTACAACGGACGTAGAGGGTGCTGATACCTTCCCTCTTGCGTAACCGACTCCCGAACCCGAATTTGGTTGCGACGACCATTTTCTTATCCTTTAAAAGGTTTTATCGATATTTTCCTTTCCCTCTTTTGGGATGAATAAAGTTCGGTGGCGACTCTGTTTCGAACAGTTTTTTCCGCGTCTATCGCGAGGATCGTATTTTTCGAGGTACGACAGATGGCGACTCTGCTGGGGATTTGCATTGCCCTATGCTAGAGAGAGTCAAGCCTAACTTGACTCGATTCGAGAGTGTTAGCTTTGCTTGTTTGATTTCTTCTTGTTTGTTTTCTCTTATTACTTCTTTGCTTTGTGTTGCTTTCTCTTTATTATATGTTGTTTATCTTACTTGCCTGTTGGAGCCTGGGATAACATCACAAGTAAAGCTCTACACCCGAGCTTTGGAAAAATAAGAGGGAACACATAGTTTAGATTTTGGAAGTAATTAGTGTTAGTCCCCAAGGACTCGCTCCTTGTGTGCCTAGCATGAAAGCTTCCCCTAGAGTAGACCTTTTCGTAGGTCTTGTTGTAACGCAGCTAGCCTGTTGCACGACTTGATTCATGAAGGGTCCGTGACTCTGGGAACCACTCTTAGCACCAGTTTTCATCTTGGTGGTTGTTAGTGTTAGTCTCCGAGGACTCGCTTCTCATGGGCCTAGCATGAAGACTACACTCAGGATAGACCTTTTTGTATCCCCGTCACAATGCAGCTAGCCTGTTGCGTGATGTTGATGCGATTAGTGTCCGAGACCCTGGGAACCATATCCATCAACGTAGGAGCTATCCTGTGAGTGGGTTTATGGGTAAAGAATTTAGAACTATCCTTATAAAGCCTACCTGTTAGGAGGGTTGGGAAGTTACTTGTGATATCCTGGATCCTGGATCTTCCTGCATTGCATTTGTTCGCATATCATTGCATTTGCATCTCAGTTGCATGGCGTACCCTTCCAACCAAAACTCATCTGATCCTCTGTCCATTTTCTGCCAGCTGATTTCCCGACGCTCATGCTGAACCTGTGGTAGCCGCAAAGCATTTGCAGCAAGTTCAAGCGGAGATAAGAGGAGCATAGATAATTTGAAAGTTGTGATGGCTATGTCAGAGGATAGCTTTCAACATGATGAGATGAAGGATTTTGACCCCCCATCAGTTTGTGCTGTGTTGACTAACCCACCGTATGATCATCTACCTGGTGATCATCGAGTGAACATCCCGGCTCGGTCTCAGATGATGCCAATGACTGATTCCATGGAGAAAAGGTTTTGTGCCCTCGAAGAGAAAGTTCAAGCTATGAAAGCGCACGATACTTCTGGGTTCGATGCTGTTGATATGTGCCTAGTGTCAGACTTGGTAATTCCTCCGAAGTTTGAAGTACCCAACTTTGAGAAGTACGCTGGTCTCAGTTACCCGAAGCATCATTTGGTGATGTTCTACCAAAAGATGACTTCTCATGTCCGCGACGACAAGTTGATGATTTACTGTTTTCAAGACAGTTTAAGTGGTGCATCTTTGAATTGGTACTTGGATTTAGAAAGAAGTTGTATCCAATCATGGAAAGACTTATCCAATGCTTTCTTAAAGCAATATGAGTACAACTTGGACATAGCTCCCAGTCGCACGCAGTTGCAAAGCCTATCTCAGAAGAGCGGTGAATCCATTAAGACCTATGCGCAACGGTGGAGAGAGTTCGCAGCCAGGGTGCAACCACCACTCCTGGATAAAGAAGTGATTGACATGTTCTTGAATAGTCTGCATGACACCTATCTTGAAAGGATGGCTGACAGTTCATTCTCAAGCTTCTTTGACCTTATAATAGTGGGAGAACGCATCGAGAGTTACCTCAAAGCTAAACAAGTCTGAGATGCCTCAAGTAATCAAGCTGGTGAGACTGAATCCTTCAGCAATCCCCAAGAGGAAGAGGATAATGAAGTTGATGCAGTCATAGAAAATGTTGAGTATTCTCAGGATACCCCAACAAGACTTTATGGCCCTTCAGCTTCTCGGCAGTTATCATTGTCAGCGTCATATCATCCTTATGGGCGACCTGTCAATCCTAGGGCGTCATACCAAAAACCTTGGGCTGATCCCAATACAAATCAACGAGCCCGTGGTCGAGGATATCAGAATCATCGTCAGAATTAGCATAGGCCTCGAAACAACTTGGAAAGAAGGACTGCTCCTCTTCACCTAGTTCATATGCCGTACAGTCAACTTTTGCCGCATCTGGTCCAAAACTCACTGGTAGAGCCCAAAGCTATCAAGCCATTGCCAAAACCATACCCGCCTGGGTACGACCCCAATGCATATTGTGGATATCATGCTGGATCAATGGGGCATTCAACTGAAGATTGCAAAGCTTTTCAAGCCAAGGTGCAACAGTTGATTTACAAAAAGTACATATCATTTCCAGAAGGAAACTTGGTTGTGTACGCCAGCTTCTCGCCCAAATGAGTTCCAAGACTTCAAGAGGCAGCTAGTGGCTCAGACAGGAAGACCTCCTCAGATACTGGCAACTTTTGGACATTTATCATTTACATTTTTAAATTCGTTATGTTAAGTGCTACTTGTTTTTGAATATTGTTGTTTTGAATGGTAATATTAATGATGTGATCATGCGTTTTCTGAATCAATCATGTCGCATTCGCTCATTTTTCTTCACTTATATATAAAAAAATAAAAAATACAAAACAAAAACAACAAAATTCTTCCATATACTTCTCGTCCACTCTCTTTATCAAACTTTTTGTTTAGCAAAGATTGGAGGGAGGATGATGAAACCAAGGTACCCATAATTGCTGATGGTATGCTTTCGGATGGAATCTTGCCAAGGATGTACAGGCATTGTTTCAAATCCCCAAACACTGGAGAGACAAGGAGTTAATCCCTAGTAAACCACTTCGAGCCTAGAAGTAGTAGTTTCCTTCGGATATTCAAACCCTTACACTTAACCTGGGGCAGGGTAGTGTTCAGTTAATCCAACTACACGCTCAAATCACAAAAGCAAAATCCAAAAGACATGACGGTTGTTCATCAAAAAACCCATGACCTGGCAGTCACAATCCCCTGACAAAGTCAAAAAAATAAAAAAAATCAAGAGCCTGCTAAGTTGAACACCTCAAAGGGGACTTAGGCAAAAATCAAGGCAATCCCGATGGACTCGAAAAGCAAAATCAATCCATGCAAAAGATAGGGATCAAACAAAAACAAAAGAGGTCTTCAAATCCTCAGGCGAAACAAAATAAGATTCAGTGACCACCATCTCAAAGGGTCACTAACATCCATCAAAAACAAAGTAAGGTGACTTCCATTTCGAGCATACCATAAAACATCACGCTTACACCGTCAACCCTTTTGGAAGACAAACATGTGCAGAATTAACTGAACGTAGGACTGGAGATCATCACGAAGAAGGGTGGGTACAAAACATATTTTGAGCCTTATATCCTTTGTTTCTATAACCGTGAACCAGACCACGTTACAACCCTCAAAAGACCTAATTGAGGCGGGGTTTATTCTGAAAGCATACTACAGCAAGGTTGCGTAAACTGACTCCTACAGATTTGCTAATCTTTTGCATTGGTGTCATATTATTGTTGTATCTTTCACACCAGCTAAATCAGCACCACGTTTGGACCAATGGTCCATCCGTCACACACTATCACATCATTCTAATAATGACTGATTTTCAAAACTTGCATGAGCATCGCATTAAAATTACCATTTGTGAACGAACAATTTTGACTGCAAGTCAGTGTTTGACATCAAGGAAATTCCAACAAGGAGCAATCAAAGAGAGCTAGATCATTCAACAAAGTTGATTTGAATTGACAACACCTCATAACCCTATGGAACAGGGGCATTGACATCTAATGATTGTGGAATCAGTCAGTATAAAGCAAGTCCCTGAAGCATTAGTCGATTATGGGGCAAATCATTCAGGAATCATTCAAGAACAGGTTGATCATCTTAAGACTCTACCAACCAGAGGCAGGCCACCCAGAGGTTCTTTTGATTAAAGGAAAACCCCTCCAATGTTCAATCAACACAAGTTAAGTCGCTCCAACGCTCATTCTGGGGCAAGCTACCTCAAGGGTACTTACAAGCCAAATACTTCAAGAGTCATTCAATGAAGGAAGAATCCTTTCACGACTTGGAATTCTGGGGCAAGCCATCTCGAATTCACCTCATGGTACATCTGCTTCCAACTTCCTTTCAAGGACAAAGCCTTTCACGACTTGGAATTCTGGGGCAAGCCATCTCGAGATCATCTCATGGTACAGTTGCTTCCAATTTCCTATCAAGGAGACATTCTTCATAGACCCAGACTGGGGAAGCCACACAGGGGAAAATCTCTCCGTTGCTTTCAATCTACTCAAGCAAACACCGTCAAGTGACCTTTGAGTTCAAGACGAGTGTCGGGGAATCATGTTGTCACCCCACCAAATAACCTTTCGCCTTCCTTCTGACAAGAAACCTTGTTGCATAGGAACCTATCCATCCTCTTCTGGGGCATCCTTAGAAACTTTCATATCATTGTATAAATCACTCGTATGCATTAGTCATGTCGCTTCGCTCATTGCATAGACATGCGTATCATACCCCAAGCCTAACCTTCCAACAAGTTTTGAAGTCTCAAAGCCTGGTATCGCAAGACTTGACATCAAAAGTCCAATTTCATTTAGCACATATATCCAAAGTCCAACTTAGCTTGGCAACCAAAGTCCAACTTAGCTTGGCAATCCATTTTAAGGCCCAGTTCCCGCCTGGCAAATCTTTTAAGGTCCAGTTCCCGCCTGGCAAATCTTTTAAGGTCCAGTTCTCGTCTGGCAAAATCTTTTAAGGTCCAGTTCCCGACTGGCAAATCATTTCAAGGCCCAGTTCTCGTCTGGCAAATTATTTCAAGGCCCAGTTCTCGTCTGGCAAAACATTTTAAAAGGTCCAGTTCTCGTCTGGCAAATCACTTTAAGGTCCAGTTCTCGTCTGGCAAACCAATTCAATGTCCAGTTCTCGTCTGGCAAATCAATTCAAGGCCCAGTTCTCGTCTGGCGAATACCCTTTTCTCACCAGTTCCCGTCTGGTAATTTATCCTCCAATCCAGTTTTAGTCTGGAAGTTTGACCAAAGTCCACCGTTGTTGGCATCCTCATAACACCAAGATTAACCTAAAGTCCAATTTCATTTGGCAATTACCAAATCCAATCCCTGGTGATACCCTCGACAAGGAAACCTATCCCCAGCGCGCCCGTTCATTTGCATCGTCATATGCATAACATGATAGCATAACATTACATAATCATATCAAGCACTATCATATCATACGTGCATTAGATTCCCTAGCAGTTGCATCTTAGCATGTGTTTCAGTGCATTTTGTAATGCATGGCATATCCATCCCCAGCATAGCATAGCAGGATCCAGGATCAGTTCATAGCATCTTGGCCAGTCCTCCATCAAAGTCGGCAGTATACCCCGCACGTGCTCTTGGAATCCTATTCCCCAAAAAGTCATTCTTCAGCCATGCATTTGATATTGACAATCCCCAGCAGCTGTTGCTATTCTTACTCCCCAAGCAGAGGATATCCTAAAAAGTTTCTTGTGAGCTTTCCCCTGCAGAGCCAACACATTTCCTCCGACAGGAATCTTGCTCAAATATTCTTCTAGCAAATTTGTTCAGAGATACTGCTTTGGTATCATCGAGGAACCTTAACGGACAAGGGACTGCTTCGACGACCCAGAGAATCCTCTACTCTTCAGAGATACTGCTTTGGTATCATCGAGGAACCTTAATGAATAAGGGACTGCTTCGACGACCCAGAGAATCGTCTGCCTTCAAAGATACTGCTTTGGTATCATCGAGGAACCTTAATGGATAAGGGACCGCTTCGACAACCCAGAGAATCCTCTACTCTTCAGAGATACTGCTTTGGTATCATCGAGGAACCTTAATGGATAAGGGACTGCTTCGACGACCCAGAGAATCATCTGCCTTCAGAGATACTGCTTTGGTTTCATCGAGGAACCTTAATGGACAAGGGACTGCTTCGACGACCCAGAGAATCGTCTGCCTTCAGAGATACTTCTTTGGTATCATCGAGGAACCTTAATGGACAAGGGACTGCTTCGATGACCCAGAGAATCCTCTACCTTTCAGAGATACTGCTTTGGTATCACCGAGGAACCTTAATGGATAAGGGACTGCTTCGACGACCCGAGGAATCGTCTGCCTTCAGAGATACTGCTTTAGCATCATCGAGGAACCTTAATGTATAAGGTGCTGCTTCGACCACCCAGAGAATCTCAAGATATTTCGTTCAGTTGGAACCTCGCTACCTCATTCTGTTAGCTCTTACACTTTACCTTTTGTCGGACAAATTTTGGGGTCTTTTTATATCTAATTGACTTCTACCCTAAAATGAACGCCATTTAGCAATTCATTTTCTTGGGTTCAAGACAATTAGATAGGGGCATCTGTCATACCCCAAATTTGTCCTATCTGTATACAAATTTCATTTATACATCCATCCAATATCCATCTATCCATTTTAAGCTCTTATTCTAAATTCTCATTACAAAAAATCCATATTCTTTTTTTTTCATCCATTAAATCCATTTAAAGAATTTATTCAATAACCTTTATCCACTTCTCAACCCATTATCCATTTTTAAAATCCAGTTTTTAATTTTCAATTCAAAATTTATTCAATATCCATTTTCTATTTCATGGTCCTTTTCATTTTATTCCATGTCCAGCAAAACCAATTCCATTTCCTTTTATAAAATCCATCTTTCAAATTCACTTCATACCGATTTTTACTGTAGTTTTGTTTAAACAATTATTCATTTATCCATCTAATTCCCATGTTTAGTCAATTGCCCCATTTACAATTTCATTTATAAACCGAAAGGCCCATGAGGAATTGCCAAGCCCATTTGCCATAGAAACAACAAAGAAAAAAGGAAATGAGGTTCATGTTGGTACAATTTACTCTTGCAGCAACAACGCCATTCCCAAACTGCAAACCTCTGTACAAGCCACGCGACCACGCTCTAAACCATAACGACAACATCATCTGTCAAACCAACATGACAATACCAAGCCATTGACCAAGACCCCAAAGCTACGTCCAAAAAAACTACCATTGACAAGGACTTCACCTGCGACAACCTGTAACAATTGTCCAAAATTACTGCTGCCGCAAACATCCAAATGAAAGCTTATAACAGCAACTTCACAACAGGTGCCAAAAAGTAAAAAAACTCTGTTGTGAGTAAACTTCCTGAAAAGTATCAAGGACTCTGCATTTTTCTTTAAAAAAAGAGAGGAGGAGAATACTTCAGCGAAAAAAAAGAGAATCCCTCTCACCAAGTCCTGATGCTCTTCTTATCCCCCACACCAGACAAGCTCTGTACACAACAAAGCACGCCGGACCGAGTCTGCTACCACTACTACAAATTCGTACATCAACAACAACTGCACAGGCGGTACGAAAACTTCATCACAAGTTTGAAATTCAAAAAAAGAGAGGGATTTCAAAGGGAGAACGATAAAAAAGAGAACAAACCTGTACCTGTACGTCCAGAAATTAACCCAGTTTCCAGCTCACTATTTCTTCTCACTTCTTCCTAAAACACCCTTGAATCCACCATAAAAAACACCGAACCTCTCTTCATTCGGACTCCCTCCTTCAACCTTCGTCTAAACCCATTCCATTTCCATTCAATCACAACAACCCCAAATCACCCCAAAATCAACTTCGAACCACCCTCTCAACAACTACTTCTCCCTCCCTTAAAACTACCCTTGGTGACGATGAGTTCCTCCACCCTTAACCTATTTCTAACCCAGCCAAAATAACCTCATCTCTCTCTCTGCTAACCCACCCCTTTCCACCGCACAACACTTCACTTCCACTAAACACCATCATCAAATCGTAACATCAACCTCACCCTTCTTCATTTTCGTTTCACACCCAACGAATCACCGCAGAAATCCTCAACCGCCTCCGCCATAACACATCTGCCTCACATCAAATCAAACCGACCTCCCTCCATCTTCCTCGATTCATCACCAACCATTGACATCAACAACAAACATTGACCTTCCTCCACAAATCGCACAATCCTTTCGCCAACCACAACAACACAAATTTCATTTCAATCCCAACAACCAAAACTTATTTTCATTCCCTAAACCTCAAAACCAAAATCGATTCGGAAAAGAAGTAGGAGAAGAAGAGGGAGTTTGAACTGAACCAAAACTTTCGTCGAAAACACAACCACACCTCTTTCGCCTCTTACAAACTCACGCCAACAACCGACCAACAACAACAACCATCCTCCGATGGCGCTTCCGCCGTCGCTGAGAGAGCGAGACTCAGCGTGAGAAAACGAATTCGAGGGAGAAATCATGAAGAGACGAGATTAGAGAACGCGAGGGAGGCGAAATGAGAGAGTAAGATAGATCGTGTTATGCGATTTTCTTGTTCTGGACGCGATTGGTTTTGGTATTTCCATTTTCTGGCTGAGCATTGACCGTGTGTGCTTGTAATAGGGTTTCATCAACCCTTTTCTATCGTATAGATCCAACCGGGTTTGGACCCTAGGTGGGCCGACCCGGGTTATTTTGGGTTTGGGTCTCTTATCATGCTATTATCCCAACTAATCCCTTGTTTCATTTTAGGATTTTAGTTATTTTTAATATTAGGTTTAGTTAATTTTTATTTTAGGATTAGTTTTATAACTTTTTTAACTAGTAATTTTAAGATTAATATTATAACTTTAGATTAGTAAGTTTTAATTTTAAGTTTAATATTTTAATTTTAACAGAATTTTAATTTAGGATTTTGTTAATTATTTCTTTCAAATTTTATTAAACTTTTCTTTAAAATTATTTTGTTAAAAAAATCTTTGTTAATATCATTATGTTAAAAAGAAATTTCTTGATAATATTTTTGTAAATATTTCATTAGCTATTTTGCTAATTATCTTTGAACATTATTTTGTTTTCTTATTATTTTTTGGTTATCATTTTGTTTAGATTTATTCCTTGATTTATCTTTTCATTTCTACCTCGATCTTTAACTTCGATTTACTTTCGATTCTTAATTTCATTTTAGGGCCAATGATATGAAAAAATCTTGATTAAGTTGATTTATTGAAATCGATTCAAAATCTTGATTTATATGAGGGCACCTTTTTTTTTATCGGTCAATGAAAGTCAAAAATCATAGCTTATCGATCTAAGATTAAAGATCTTGATTAAGACGAGACCGATTTTATTCTTTTCATTTTTTTATGGGTCGATGAACATCTAAGACCAAATTTTGTCGGTTAAGACGAGACTTTTCTTCGATTTCGATTTTATCTCACATTTTACTTTGCGCTAAATTCTCTTCATTTCCGATCAATGAAGGTCTTAAACATCATGGAACCATTTTTCTAGAGTTCTTGATTAAGACGAGGTCGAGACCTTTTATTTTCAATCAAACTTTTCGAAAGGAGGAGATTCTTGGAATCTAGCATTCCTTGGGTCTTCGAATGGATGGCTCTCTAGGCACGCCCCTTGGGTTGTCATTCATTCAATCTTTCGACCTTTTTCAACTAAACCATTTCCAAACCGGTCCTCGATTCGCCATCGAGCCCAACCGTAAGTCGAGCGCCTTTTGCCTCGCCATCAAACGCACACTTGCACATCTCGAGGTTTCGTTACTAGGAGCACCCCTAGGGACTAGTATCGATCCTCACTTCTTTTTGTAACCAATCCGATTCAATCTATTTCAAACACTTTCTTAATCAACTAACGAAAGGAGGAGATTCTTGGAATCTAGCATTCCTTAGATCTTCGAATGAATGGCTCTTGAGACATGCCCTTGGGTTGTTGTTCATTCAACCTTTCGTCTTAAAACACTTAATCATTATTAAACAATTTCGTAATCAATAGAATGAAAAAGGTGTCGTTGAGATCTAGCATCTCAGTAATGCCCCGATTAATTGGTTGCGAGGCCGACGCCTCGTTTATCGAATAGTCGTCGTTCTCCCTTAAAATACTTAACAAATCAAACATTTCTCACGCAACCGAAACCCTAATACACTTAATCCTCAACTCAAACCCCTTTCCCAAAGAACATTGTTTGAGTCATTCTTTCGCGTATATGAACTCGTGCTTCAGCCTCCCCTGACGAGCCGACAAGCCAACGTTTAGCAGTTAGAATGCGACCTAAACTCTCGTTTGCCTAAAACACGTCCAAATCAAACCTTTTTCTCAATCAAATCTCTAATACATTTAATTCATACTCAAACAACTTTCACAAAAAGAACATTGTTTAATCCATTCTTCCGCGCATATAAACTAGTGCTTCAGCCTCCCATGACGAGCCGACAAGCCAACGTTTAGCATATTAGAATGCGAATTAAACTCTCGTTCGCCTAAAATATACAAACCAACCGTAGTCCCCCGAACTACGAATGCTCTGACTTTCCCATTGCACGAGGGAATACGTAGGCCCAAGGGTTCTCAATCCTTGCCGAGCATACTAATAAAATACCACCCATTTTCCCTTAGAATAAAATAAACAAACCTAGCTAACTTATCTCCCGAATCGAATCAAGAGGTTCCCGTTGAGTACAACGGACGTAGAGGGTGCTGATACCTTCCCTCTTGCGTAACCGACTCCCGAACCCGAATTTGGTTGCGACGACCATTTTCTTATCCTTTAAAAGGTTTTATCGATATTTTCCTTTCCCTCTTTTGGGATGAATAAAGTTCGGTGGCGACTCTGTTTCGAACAGTTTTTTCCGCGTCTATCGCGAGGATCGTATTTTTCGAGGTACGACAGATGGCGACTCTGCTGGGGATTTGCATTGCCCTATGCTAGAGAGAGTCAAGCCTAACTTGACTCGATTCGAGAGTGTTAGCTTTGCTTGTTTGATTTCTTCTTGTTTGTTTTCTCTTATTACTTCTTTGCTTTGTGTTGCTTTCTCTTTATTATATGTTGTTTATCTTACTTGCCTGTTGGAGCCTGGGATAACATCACAAGTAAAGCTCTACACCCGAGCTTTGGAAAAAGAAGAGGGAACACATAGTTTAGATTTTGGAAGTAATTAGTGTTAGTCCCCAAGGACTCGCTCCTTGTGTGCCTAGCATGAAAGCTTCCCCTAGAGTAGACCTTTTCGTAGGTCTTGTTGTAACGCAGCTAGCCTGTTGCACAACTTGATTCATGAAGGGTCCGTGACTCTGGGAACCACTCTTAGCACCAGTTTTCATCTTGGTGGTTGTTAGTGTTAGTCTCCGAGGACTCGCTTCTCATGGGCCTAGCATGAAGACTACACTCAGGATAGACCTTTTTGTATCCCCGTCACAATGCAGCTAGCCTGTTGCGTGATGTTGATGCGATTAGTGTCCGAGACCCTGGGAACCATATCCATCAACGTAGGAGCTATCCTGTGAGTGGGTTTATGGGTAAAGAATTTAGAACTATCCTTATAAAGCCTACCTGTTAGGAGGGTTGGGAAGTTACTTGTGATATCCTGGATCCTGGATCTTCCTGCATTGCATTTGTTCGCATATCATTGCATTTGCATCTCATTTGCATGGCGTACCCTTCCAACCAAAACTCATCTGATTCTCTGTCCATTTTCTGCCAGCTGATTTCCCGACGCTCATGCTGAACCTGTGGTAGCCGCAAAGCATTTGAAGCAAGTTCAAGCGGAGATAAGAGGAGCATAGATAATTTGAAAGTTGTGATGGCTATGTCAGAGGATAGCTTTCAACATGATGAGATGAAGGATTTTGACCCCCCATCAGTTTGTGTTGTGTTGACTAACCCACCGCATGATCATCTACCTGGTGATCATCGAGTGAACATCCCTGCTCGGTCTCAGATGATGCCAATGACTGATTCCATGGAGAAAAGGTTTTGTGCCCTCGAAGAGAAAGTTCAAGCTATGAAAGCGCGCGATACTTCTGGGTTCGATGCTGTTGATATGTGCCTAGTGTCTGACTTGGTAATTCCTCCGAAGTTTGAAGTACCCAACTTCGAGAAGTACGCTGGTCTCAGTTGCCCGAAGCGCATTTGGTGATGTTCTACCAAAAGATGACTTCTCATGTCCGCGACGACAAGTTGATGATTTACTGTTTTCAAGACAGTTTAAGTGGTGCATCTTTGAATTGGTACTTGGATTTAGAAAGAAGCTGTATCCAATCATGGAAAGACTTATCCAATGCTTTCTTAAAGCAATATGAGTACAACTTGGACATAGCTCCCAGTCGCACGCAGTTGCAAAGCCTATCTCAGAAGAGCGGTGAATCCATTAAGACCTATGCGCAACGGTGGAGAGAGTTCGCAGCCAGGGTGCAACCACCACTCCTGGATAAAGAAGTGATTGACATGTTCTTGAATAGTCTGCATGACACCTATCTTGAAAGGATGGCTGGCAGTTCATTCTCAAGCTTCTCTGACCTTATAATAGTGGGAGAACGCATCGAGAGTTACCTCAAAGCTAAACAAGTCTGAGACGCCTCAAGTAATCAAGCTGGTGAGACTGAATCCTTCAGCAATCCCCAAGAGGAAGAGGATAATGAAGTTGATGCAGTCATAGAAAATGTTGAGTATTCTCAGGATACCCCAACAAGACTTTATGGCCCTTCAGCTTTTCGGCAGTTATCATTGTCAGCGTCATATCATCCTTATGGGCGACCTGTCAATCCTAGGGCGTCATACCAAAAACCTTGGGCTGATCCCAATATAAATCAACGAGCCCGTGGTCGAGGATATCAGAATCATCGTCAGAATCAGCATAGGCCTCGAAACAACTTGGAAAGAAGGACTGCTCCTCTTCACCTAGTTCATATGCCGTACAGTCAACTTTTGCCGCATCTGGTCCAAAACTCACTGGTAGAGCCCAAAGCTATCAAGCCATTGCCAAAACCATACCCGCCTGGGTACGACCCCAATGCATATTGTGGATATCATGCTGGATCAATGGGGCATTCAACTGAAGATTGCAAAGCTTTTCAAGCCAAGGTGCAACAGTTGATTTACAAAAAGTACATATCATTTCCAGAAGGAAACTTGGTTGTGTACGTCAGCTTCTCGCCCAAATGAGTTCCAAGACTTCAAGAGGCAGCTAGTGGCTCAGACAGGAAGACCTCCTCAGATACTGGCAACTTTTGGACATTTATCATTTGCATTTTTAAATTCGTTATGTTAAGTGCTACTTGTTTTTGAATATTGTTGTTTTGAATGGTAATATTAATGATGTGATCATGCATTTTCTGAATCAATCATGTCGCATTCGCTCATTTTTCTTCACTTATATATAAAAAAATAAAAAATACAAAACAAAAACAACAAAATTCTTCCATATACTTCTCGTCCACTCTCTTTATCAAACTTTTTGTTTAGCAAAGATTGGAGGGAGGATGATGAAAACAAGGTACCCATAATTGCTGATGGTATGCTTTCGGATGGAATCCTGCCAAGGATGTACAGGCATTGTTTCAAATCCCCAAACACTGGAGAGACAAGGAGTTAATCCCTAGTAAACCACTTCGAGCCTAGAAGTAGTAGTTTCCTTCGGATATTCAAACCCTTACACTTAACCTGGGGCAGGGTAGTGTTCAGTTAATCCAACTACATGCTCAAATCACAAAAGCAAAATCCAAAAGACATGACGGTTGTTCATCAAAAAACCCATGACCTGGCAGTCACAATCCCCTGACAAAGTCAAAAAAATAAAAAAAATCAAGAGCCTGCTAAGTTGAACACCTCAAAGGGGACTTAGGCAAAAATCAAGGCAATCCCGATGGACTCGAAAAGCAAAATCAATCCATGCAAAAGATAGGGATCAAACAAAAACAAAAGAGGTCTTCAAATCCTCAGGCGAAACAAAATAAGATTCAGTGACCACCATCTCAAAGGGTCACTAACATCCATCAAAAACAAAGTAAGATGACTTCCATTTCGAGCATACCATAAAACATCACGCTTACACCGTCAACCCTTTTGGAAGACAAACATTTGCAGAATTAACTGAACGTAGGACTGGAGATCATCACGAAGAAGGGTCTTATATCCTTTGTTTCTATAACCGTGAACCAGACCACGTTACAACCCTCAAAAGACCTAATTGAGGCGGGGTTTATTCTGAAAGCATACTACAGCAAGGTTGCGTAAACTGACTCCTACAGATTTGCTAATCTTTTGCATTGGTGTCATATTATTGTTGTATCTTTCACACCAGCTAAATCAGCACCACGTTTGGACCAATGGTCCATCCGTCACACACTATCACATCATTCTAATAATGACTGATTTTCAAAACTTGCATGAGCATCGCATTAAAATTACCATTTGTGAACGAACAATTTTGACTGCAAGTCAGTGTTTGACATCAAGGAAATTCCAACAAGGAGCAATCAAAGAGAGCTAGATCATTCAACAAAGTTGATTTGAATTGACAACACCTCATAACCCTATGGAACAGGGGCATTGACATCTAATGATTGTGGAATCAGTCAGTATAAAGCAAGTCCCTGAAGCATTAGTCGATTATGGGGCAAATCATTCAGGAATCATTCAAGAACAGGTTGATCATCTCAAGACTCTACCAACCAGAGGCAGGCCACCCAGAGGTTCTTTTGATTAAAGGAAAACCCCTCCAATGTTCAATCAACACAAGTTAAGTCGCTCCAACGCTCATTCTGGGGCAAGCTACCTCAAGGGTACTTACAAGCCAAATACTTCAAGAGTCATTCAATGAAGGAAGAATCCTTTCACGACTTGGAATTCTGGGGCAAGCCATCTCGAATTCACCTCATGGTACATCTGCTTCCAACTTCCTTTCAAGGACAAAGCCTTTCACGACTTGGAATTCTGGGGCAAGCCATCTCGAGATCATCTCATGGTACAGTTGCTTCCAATTTCCTATCAAGGAGAAATTCTTCATAGACCCAGACTGGGGAAGCCACACAGGGGCAAATCTCTCCGTTGCTTTCAATCTACTCAAGCAAACACCGTCAAGTGACCTTTGAGTTCAAGACGAGTGTCGGGGAATCATGCTGTCACCCCACCAAATAACCTTTCCCCTTCCTTCTGACAAGAAACCTTGCTGCATAGGAACCTATCCATCCTCTTCTGGGGCATCCTTAGAAACTTTCATATCATTGCATAAATCACTCGTATGCATTAGTCATGTCGCTTCGCTCATTGCATAGACATGCGTATCATACCCCAAGCCTAACCTTCCAACAAGTTTTGAAGTCTCAAAGCCTGGTATCGCAAGACTTGACATCAAAAGTCCAATTTCATTTAGCACATATATCCAAAGTCCAACTTAGCTTGGCAACCAAAGTCCAACTTAGCTTGGCAATCCATTTTAAGGCCCAGTTCCCGCCTGGCAAATCTTTTAAGGTCCAGTTCCCGCCTGGCAAATCTTTTAAGGTCCAGTTCTCGTCTGGCAAAATCTTTTAAGGTCCAGTTCCCGACTGGCAAATCATTTCAAGGCCCAGTTCTCGTCTGGCAAATCATTTCAAGGCCCAGTTCTCGTCTGGCAAATTATTTCAAGGCCCAGTTCTCGTCTGGCAAAACATTTTAAAAGGTCCAGTTCTCGTCTGGCAAATCACTTTAAGGTCCAGTTCTCGTCTGGCAAACCAATTCAATGTCCAGTTCTCGTCTGGCAAATCAATTCAAGGCCCAGTTCTCGTCTGGCGAATACCCTTTTCTCACCAGTTCCCGTCTGGTAATTTATCCTCCAATCCAGTTTTAGTTTGGAAGTTTGACCAAAGTCCACCGTTGTTGGCATCCTCATAACACCAAGATTAACCTAAAGTCCAATTTCATTTGGCAATTACCAAATCCAATCCCTGGTGATACCCTCGACAAGGAAACCTATCCCCAGCGCGCCCGTTCATTTGCATCGTCATATGCATAACATGATAGCATAACATTACATAATCATATCAAGCACTATCATATCATACGTGCATTAGATTCCCTAGCAGTTGCATCTTAGCATGTGTTTCAGTGCATTTTGTAATGCATGGCATATCCATCCCCAACGAATCACCACAGAAATCCTCAACCGCCTCCGCCATAACACATCCGCCTCACATCAAATCAAACCGACCTCCCTCCATCTTCCTCGATTCGTCACCAACCATTGACATCAACAACAAACGCTGACCTTCCTCCATAAATCGCACAATCTTTTCGCCAACCACAACAACACAAATTTCATTTCAATCCCAACAACCAAAACTTATTTTTATTCCCTAAACCTCAAAACCAAAATCGATTCGGAAAAGAAGTAGGAGAAGAAGAGGGAGTTTGAACTGAACCAAAACTTTCGTCGAAAACACAACCACACCTCTTTCGCCTCTTACAAACTCACGCCGACAACCGACCAACAACAACAACCATCCTCCGATGGCGCTTCCGCCGTCGCTGAGAGAGCGAGACTCAGCGTGAGAAAACGAATTCGAGAGAGAAATCATGAAGAGACGAGATTAGACAACGTGAGGGAGGCGAAATGAGAGAGTAAGATAGATCGTGTTATGCGATTTTCTTTTTCTGGACGCGATTGGTTTTGGTATTTCCATTTTCTGGCTGAGCATTGACCGTGTGTGCTTGCAATAGGGTTTCATCAACCCTTTTCTATCGTATAGATCCAACCGGGTTTGGACCCTAGGTGGTCCGACCCGGGTTATTTTGGGTTTGGGTCTCTTATCATGCTATTATCCCAACTAATCCCTTGTTTCATTTTAGGATTTTAGTTATTTTTAATATTGGGTTTAGTTAATTTTTATTTTAGGATTAGTTTTATAACTTTTTTAACTAGTAATTTTAAGATTAATATTATAACTTTAGATTAGTAAGTTTTAATTTTAAGTTTAATATTTTAATTTTAACAGAATTTTAATTTAGGATATTTGTTAATTATTTCTTTCAAATTTTATTAAACTTTTCTTTAAAATTATTTTGTTAAAAAAATCTTTGTTAATATCATTTTGTTAAAAAGAAATTTCTTGATAATATTTTTGTAAATATTTCATTAGCTATTTTGCTAATTATCTTTGAACATTATTTTGTTTTCTTATTATTTTTTGGTTATCATTTTGTTTAGATTTATTCCTTGATTTATCTTTTCATTTCTACCTCGATCTTTAACTTCGATTTACTTTCGATTCTTAATTTCATTTTAGGGCCAATGATATGAAAAAATCTTGATTAAGTTGATTTATTGAAATCGATTCAAAATCTTGATTTATATGAGGGCACCTTTTTTTTTATCGGTCAATGAAAGTCAAAAATCATAGCTTATCGATCTAAGATTAAAGATCTTGATTAAGACGAGACCGATTTTATTCTTTTCATTTTTTTATGGGTCGATGAACATCTAAGACCAAATTTTGTCGGTTAAGACGAGACTTTTCTTCGATTTCGATTTTATCTCACATTTTACTTTGCGCTAAATTCTCTTCATTTCCGATCAATGAAGGTCTTAAACATCATGGAACCCTTTTTTTAGAGTTCTTGATTAAGACGAGGTCGAGACCTTTTATTTTCAATCAAACTTTTCGAAAGGAGGAGATTCTTGGAATCTAGCATTCCTTGGGTCTTCGAATGGATGGCTCTCTAGGCACGCCCCTTGGGTTGTCATTCATTCAATCTTTTGACCTTTTTCAACTAAACCATTTCCAAACCGGTCCTCGATTCGCCATCGAGCCCAACCGTAAGTCGAGCGCCTTTTGCCTCGCCATCAAATGCACACTTGCACATCTCGAGGTTTCGTTACTAGGAGCACCCCTAGGGACTAGTATCGATCCTCACTTCTTTTTGTAACCAATCCGATTCAATCTATTTCAAACACTTTCTTAATCAACTAACGAAAGGAGGAGATTCTTGGAATCTAGCATTCCTTGGATCTTCGAATGAATGGCTCTTGAGGCATGCCCTTGGGTTGTTGTTCATTCAACCTTTCGTCTTAAAACACTTAATCATTATTAAACAATTTCATAATCAATAGAATGAAAAAGGTGTCGTTGAGATCTAGCATCTCAGTAATGCCCCGATTAATTGGTTGCGAGGCCGACGCCTCGTTTATCGAATAGTCGTCGTTCTCCCTTAAAATACTTAACAAATCAAACATTTCTCACGCAACCGAAACCTTAATACACTTAATCCTCAACTCAAACCCCTTTCCCAAAGAACATTGTTTGAGTCATTCTTTCGCGCATATGAACTCGTGCTTCAGCCTCCCCTGACGAGCCGACAAGCCAACGTTTAGCAGTTAGAATGCGACCTAAACTCTCGTTCGCCTAAAACACGTCCAAATCAAACCTTTTTCTCAATCAAATCTCTAATACATTTAATTCATACTCAAACAACTTTCACAAAAAGAACATTGTTTAATCCATTCTTCCGCGCATATGAACTAGTGCTTCAGCCTCCCATGACGAGCCGACAAGCCAACGTTTAGCATATTAGAATGCGAATTAAACTCTCATTCGCCTAAAAAATGCAAACCAACCGTAGTCCCCCGAACTACGAATGCTCTGACTTTCCCATTGCACGAGGGAATACGTAGGCCCAAGGGTTCTCAATCCTTGCCGAGCATACTAATAAAATACCACCCATTTCCCCTTAGAATAAAACAAACAAACCTAGCTAACTTATCTCCCGAATCGAATCAAGAGGTTCCCGTTGAGTACAACGGGCGTAGAGGGTGCTGATACCTTCCCTCTTGCTTAACCGACTCCCGAACCCGAATTTGGTTGCGACGACCATTTTCTTATCCTTTAAAAGGTTTTATCGATATTTTCCTTTCCCTCTTTTGGGATGAATAAAGTTCGGTGGCGACTCTGTTTCGAACAGTTTTTTCCGCGTCCATCACGAGGATCGTATTTTTCGAGGTACGACAGGTACAGGTACAATATTAGCAATCCACGGAGGATAATTTGTCACAGCGAGAAATACGGCGTCCAACTGTTTCTGAACCTCTTCCTTGATCTTGACAGTCATATCTGGTTTCGTCCTTCTCAGTTTCTGCTTGACTGGAGTACAACCCTCTTTAAGCGACAACCGGTGTGCAACAATGTCAGTGTCAAGCCCGGGCATGTCTTGGTAAGACCAGGCGAAGATATCCACATACTCTCGAAGCAACCCAATCAATCTTCCCTTAACAGTGTCTTCCAAAGTAGCCCCAACCCTTACTTCTCGTTTAACATCCTCGGTTCCCAGATTAACAGTCTCAACTTCCTCCTGATAAGGTAGAATAACCATTTCCTCCTGTTTCAGTAGCCTGGCTAATTCTTCTGGTAAGTCACTGTCTTCGTCAGTCTCTTCTTTGGCCTGATAGATAGGATTGTCGAAGTCATATCGAGCCATAGCTAGGTCATGATGGGAGGAATCTGAATAAAGAAACTTGCATGATGGATGTTTTATGTTTATTATGAGTGCAACAAACAAGAAAACACATTGCCATTTTGATGTGGGTTAATGCAAAAAGTAAAAACAGAAAAACAGGGATCAAAATATTTGAATGAAAAAACGTCCTTTATTGATGATAAAAGTAGAAAATAAAACATCAAAGCCCTACAAATAAATATCACTACGTCTTGGGCGGAACGTAGGATTTAACATAACAGAAAACAAAAGCAAATTACTCCTGGCGAGTCACTTGGATGACTTTCTCGGAAGACCAGTTGCCTACACTCTGACCAGGAGTGCAGGGACGGGTCCATTTATCCATGTCACAGTCACTATCTCCTTCATCCTCAATAGCATTAACCTGATTAAAGAAAACCCCAGCACTTGTGAATCGAATCGGGCCAGCATACTTGGGAGGCTCTTGAGATCGTCGGGGTGGCTTGTACCCCAGTCCATGGGTATCCTGCTTCCTTTGAACATCAATGACCTGGCCCCACCTCTAAGAACCACCAGCTTCAACTACAGCGCGCGCCTCTTTGAAAGAGGACATCGAAACCTCTGGTTGTCTGACAACTTCGGGTTGGGCAGCCGCTTCAGGCTGACTGGCCACCTTTGGGGGTTCTCCGAGAATTTTCACCACTTCGAAGGCTTGGCACAAATTTTCCTGTACTTCACCATCCACTTCTACATACTTGAAGGTCGATAGGTGACTTACCATGATGTCTTCCTCACCACAAACTGTCACAACGTGGCCATCCACCATATATTTCAACTTCTGATGCAGCGTAGACGTTACTGCCCCAGTGCTATGGATCCAAGGGCGACCCAACAACCAACTATAAGCAGGCTGAATATCCATTATGTAGAAGGTGGTGTCAAAAATCTCAGGGCCCACCTTGATCGGCAGAACTATTTCTCCAAAAACTGACCTCTTGGAACCATCAAAATCACGTACCACCAAGTCACTCGGCGTACAAATCAACCCACGAGTATCTAACTTCATCAAAGCCTTCTTCGGCAACACATTCAAAGACGACCCAGTATCAACTAACACATGCAACATTAAGGAACCACGACATTCCACTGAAATATGCAGAGCGTTGTTGTGATTCCTCCCAGCTGGAGTCAGATCTAAATCGGTGAAACCCAAACCATTACCAGCATTCACATGAGCCACAACCCCTTCTAACTGATTGACAGATATTTCCTGCGGTACATAGGCCATATTCAAAACCTTCAGCAATGCATTTCAGTGTGCCTCAGAGCACAACAGTAAAGATAGGATGGAAATCTTCGATGGAGTTTGGTGAAGTTGATCAACAATTTTGTAATCGCTTTTCCTGATCAATCTCATAAACTCTTCTACATCTTCTGAGAAAGTATCCCCAACTTGCTTTGTCATAGGATTATTCGCTTCCTGTCTCTGTACAGACTCATCCATCACGTGTTTCCCTTTGTCCTGCATCCAACTGCCACCTCGATCCTCAGACGGAATAAAGACTCTACCACTTCTAGTGATAGCCCCTGCTTCAACAAGATTTTCAACCCCTGTACACACAGCTGATGTTTTTACCAACTCCTACTTCTTACCATCAACAAATACCTCAGCCTCATAGTTCCACGGGATGGCTTTGGTACTCTCATACGGGACTGGCCCAGGGACAGTGATAATGACCGGCGCTGGTCTCGCCGGCGCTGATATAGTTATTATCTTGAATGGAATCGTTATTGTGGCAACATCAATCCTTCTGTCAGTACTTTTCCTCTACTTAGAACCCCTATCGAACTGTAATATCCCTTCATTGATCATTCTCTGGATACCTGCTTTCAATAAATCACAACCGTCTGGTTGCGACACACACCCTGCACAGCCTTCATCACAACCAGGAAATACCCCTCCCTTCAACAGTCTTTCCTTCACTACACCCAAAGGAGTTTGGACCTCGTTCACATCTGAAATCAAATCCAAGTCTTCACAGTTAATAATAGCATTAACCCTTGGCCCACCGTGATTCGGCATCGGGTTCTGATTCACATTTGGAGCATCATTGGAGAAATTGATGGCTTTTGAATCCACCAAATCTTGAACCTGATGCTTAAAAGCTTTACAGTTCTCAATATGATGTCCGGGTGCCCCAGAATGAAACTCACAGTGGGCGTTGGCGTCGTAGCCGGGAGGTGGATTGTCAGTGGGTGGAGCCAATGTCCTCTTCTGAATTAATTGTAACTGTAACAAGTACTGAAATAATTGAGAGTAGGGAAGAGGTGGGGTGTCAAAATGCCTATCCTGCCTAGGCGTAGGCTGCGGTCTGCGAGGAGCCTGATTTTGTTGATGTGGTGCTGTTGGCTGCTGAGGTGCTGCTGGGATGGTTACAGAAGCCACCTGCTGATTGAAGTTCTGACGAGGTCCTTCTCTACCACGGTACAATAACACATAGTTTGTATCTCCCTCCTTCTTCTTGTAACCACTGGCATATGGCTTTTTACCTTCTCCAGATGAGGACCCATCACTGCCTGATATTTTTCCCGCCTTAATTCCGCTTTCCACCATCTCTCCTACTAAGATCAAATCAGCAAACTTTCCAGTCATGCACGGTACCAACTTTTCATAGTAATGACCCTGCAAGGTGGCCATAAACATACTTATCATTTCTCGCTCTAACATGGAAGGCTGAACCCTCGCTGCCAATTCCCGCCACCTCTGGGCGTATTCCTTGAAGCTCTCATTGTTCTTCTGTGACAAGTTTTGCAGCTGTGTTCTGTTTGGAGCCATGTCAGTGTTATATTGGTAGTGTTTGATAAAAGCCCCTGCCAGCTCTCTCCAACTACGAACGTCTTTCCTCTCTAGCTGCATATACCATTCCAGGGATGCCCCAGATAGGCTATCCTGAAAGCAATGCATCATCAACTTCTCATTCTTTGCATGAGCAGCCATTTTACTTGCGTACGCCCTCACGTGAGTCCTTGGGCAAGTCATACCGTTGTACTTTTCAAAAGTAGGAGTCTGAAACTTGTGTGGGATAATGACGCCTGGAACCAGCCCTAAATCCTCCAGATCCATACCCACAGAATTTTGATTCACAACACCCCTTAGTTGTTCCTTAATCAACCTAAATCTCTGACCATTGTCAATCTGGGGACCAGCATCCCCACCTGGCACAGAGAATGCATCCTCCTGAAGATCATCATACTGACGGCCATGAATTGCGCAGACACTGTTACCTCCTCCCACTAAAGTGGAAACCACAACATTTTCTCCTCCGCCCGGAGGGATCACAACACCAGGAACAGGAATACCTCCGCCCGGAGGGCCGTTCTGAACATTATTACCAGTAACACCAGTATGAACTCCTCCATGAAGGACACCCTCTTCATCAATTTTCGCAATCAGTGGCTGAACAAGAGTTCTTAACTGCTCTTGGCCTTGAGCAACCCCTTGCATTAAATCCATGAATTGAGTCATACGAGTCCGCATCTCAGTCATCTCAGCTTGTAGTTGATCCATGACTTTCTTCTGATTTTGTCTGGTAAAATATCGGTGAATATGTTGATCCACAATCCTGTACTGCGGAAGAGAACAAAATAAGAACACCAGAGATAAACACCTGTTATGCACAATGATTATGAATATGCAAATGCAAATGAACGTGTTTGAATGTTCTCAGGGCGATCCACCCCTTGATTCCAGTTTAACAACAAGATAAAACGGGACTTCTGCTCATGTATTAAGAAAACCGGAGGATAACCAATTATCAATAATCGCAACCCAAGATAAGAAGTCTGAACATAATAATCATAGATCCCAACCAACAAGCCTGGTGGTGATCCAAATACAATAAAAGAGAAAAAGAAATCTACGGCATGTCATCAAAGTCCACAAGTGCCAATCCCCCCATCCATTATGCTCTTTGCTCCAGTCTTGAATCTCCTTGAACAGCTTTTTGGTGTCGGGATGCTTCGGTCTCTGAATTAGCTCTTGAATGAGAACATCTCTCCTATGCATGATCCCTTTGAAGTATCGACAATGCAACTCCCAAACGTCTTTTCCAAAAACACCGTTCATGCTAGGACCCTCATTTTTAGGTCTCTTCACTTCAGCTTGGATCTCCAGCTCCTCTATGGAGGCTATGGCTTCATTGAGTCGATCTTGGACTGCTTGTCTCTGGAATACCCCTGATAAAATCTCCGCATCTTTTTTCTTGAGCTTCAACTTCAATTGATCAATCTAAGCTAGATAACCGTCTTCCTTTCGCTTGTTATCAGCCATTGCAGTGTCTCGGTGAGCATTGAACTTGTGAATTTTTGACAAAGCCTTGGCCAATTCCTCCTTCTTAGACTTGAGAACCTTGCTGATACCATCTAGAGCTTGCCTTACCCTTTGTCTGGCCGTGACCTCGTCAACTAGCTCCTTTTCTTTCTTAGCGAGAAGCTCTGTCTTCAACTTGGCGACATGAACAGCTTCACCCCTCTCATATTTCAACTGGTAAATCTCTCTTTGCAGGTCATCGTTCTATTTTCGCAGCTTTTCCTTTTCAGCCCACAACTTATTAAACTTCTCTATCTCAACTGTGGTAGGAGGCTCAATCAGCAAGGGGTAAGATGGTGGTTCTTTGGAGAATGGCAAAAGTTCCTTCTCTACCCTTTTCTGAATCCAATCTCCGTACGCAGGAAATGCTCTGTTGTTGCTCTTCCCAAAAGAAGTCTTCCCCTTCTTATGACGATCTTCCCAAGTATTTGCAGCTTCTTTTAACAGTTCTGGATTGATTTCCCCACTCAGATATAGAGATTCTTGGACATCCTCGTCTTTTGGTGGCTCCTTCAAGGCATACCTGAATTACCTAATAGCAAGAATAGGGTTGTAGTTAATTCCCATTTTCCTTCCTATTAGAGGCACATTCGGGAGACCTCCACAACTAATCATGATATCTTGGCCCAACAAGTCACGGTTAACCCAAATTAGATTATCTGCCCTCAAGCCCATTAATCTTTTGGACCAATCCAATGTTCCTTGAGTATCTACAAATGCCCCAGATTTGGGAAGACGGTCTGCAAACCATTTGTAGAAGACTGGCGCACAACAATTAAGGGGTCATCCCCTCCTCTTCTCGTTCTTATAATGCACTGAGTGGTACAGATATCCAAGCAAAGTAGGTACCGGATTCTTCATGGTAAATATTCGGACAGCGTGCATGTCCACGAAATCCTTCACATTTGGGAACAACATCGTTCCATAGACACACATAGCCAAGATGGCGTTGAAAACCGACCAACATCTAGCCTTAGCATACACAGCAGCCTGTTCTACCAAAAATTTTATATGAAAGCCTTTACACCCTCCCTTACTGGCAACGTTGTTTTCCAACAAAGGTAAATCCAAATGCAGAGCCTCAGAGACCTTTCCCAAATCAGGAAGTTCTTTAGAAGGATAGAAGGGAGCCTCTTCTTTGATAGAAACATCCAGAATGAGAGCAAACTCCTCCAATGTCGGAGCCAAAAGATAATCAATGAATAGAAAACATCGCAGGTGAGGGTCATAGAATTGCACCAGAGTGTGCAAAGCCCTATACTCGTATTCGGTGATGTCGCGGGCAAAATTCAGAATTCTTCCATATTCTCTCCTAAAGTCTGCTAATACCCCAGATTCTGCCATAGCCACAATCTTGTGAACAGGATCCAGAATAAGTGGTGGGAACTTGTACACTATGATGTTCTTTTTCTTCTCAGTACTCATTCTCAATAGTCTTCGGAAACCGGAATCAAGGTTAGGATGCAACCCTGCAAATGAATAAACATGTTAAAATGCAAAATGATGATGCAAATGCACACATGGGATCAAGGATGCCACATAGAATGGACAACTGCTGTGCTGAACAAACTGAATAATCTCAAGGATCTGCCCAAATACCCAGAATACCAGAATAACCATAATACCACACTGATAAATCTGCTGACCAGAAAACCGGGTGTGTTGAAGGTCAAGGTTACCTGCATACCTGTAAACACCCTACCCCTCTCACATGTGGGTACTAGAAAATGAAAGGTCCTCAGCTTCTGGCACTGAGGTCGAGAAGCAATAGTACATTCATCCCTCGGGGTACAGTACTATCGCCAATCGAGGAGCGCCTCCACTGATTCTCTTTCAAAGAGGTCATCCTATAGCGAATTCCCAGCATTGGGTCCTCGGATCGACAAGTGTAATGGGTTTTCCATTTCTGGTCTTCCATTATCACATCTCGGGAGGAGTGCCGTTACTCAGTCCTCGGGAATGGTCGTCAGAGTCGACAGTTTTCCAGGTTACATCCCATCGTCTGCACCAATGCGCAGGATAGAACATTACCAAAGAAACCCTCGTCTGGATGTGGGGTTTTCATGTATACTACGTCTGGCCAAATGCCACACAAGTCACACTACTTTCCACGCTAATCCTAAGTGTATGCTCGAGCCTGGGTATTGGGCTTGCCTCTCAGAATTCCCAACCCGCCAAACAGAAAACAGTGCAGCGCAGCAGATAATAATAACATGCAATGCAGTAAATGCGGTAAAAAAAATACAACAAATAAAGCAAAACAAAAACACCCAAAGAGAACAAAAGAAAACAAGCGCTAGGACAGACTCGCTTAGAGAACCAGATGTCCCCAGCAGAGTCGCCAGCTGTCGCTCCCAGGATTTTCATCCAGGTACAAACACGAAAGTGGCGCGGAAACAGAGTCGCCAGCAATGTATATTTATCCCAAGAGAGGGAAAGGAAACACCGCATAAACCTGAGGAAGAGGGAAAGGAATGGTCATCGCAACCATAACCTGGGTTCGGGAGTCAGTTACGTGAGGGGAAGGTGTTAGCATCCCACGCGTCCATCGTACTCGATGGGATCCACGCTTGTTATCTAATCTAAGGGTGAGTTGTCCTAAAATCTATGGTTGTACTGAAACGGGGGAGGGGAAAACAAAGACAGACTCGGTAGGACATCGTCGTCCTAGGCCTATGTACTCCCTTTGTGCAATAGGAAATTCAGAGTCAACGTAGTTCGGACCAAGTTCTTTTTGTGTTTTTTATGAGCGACGTTAAGTTCGCGTCCGGCAGTTAGGGTCGATGCCTGTTTGCGACAAAACGGAAAGTAACGTGCCCCTTTTGAAAATAGCCTTAGGTTTGACAATCCCGAAGGACAAAAAGGATTTGAAGTTTGTTTTGTATCTTTTAAGACAGAAGTGAGTTGAGTTAGTTCATAACTCACCTTGAACCAAAGTCTATGACACGGGAACGAATGCGTCGCATGGTCGTCCCCAATGGGACGTATGCTCAACACTCTAGAAGAGTGAAGGGGGACCCCTCAATCTTCACTTCCTATGTTTAAGGCTTGTGTGCAAGGCAAGTTGACCTTATTAAGTATCTTAGAAATGTTATGAGATGAGAAGAGGGACTCAAAAGAAAAGAAAACACTAAGGGGAAATCTATCCTAATGTTATCATGCAAAGATGGCCCTAAGAGGAGGTTTGAGAACAACCTAAGTCTAAAGAAAAGAAGAGATGAGAGAAAGAAAGAGTGAGGGTGAACATGGATAACTATCCACACCCTCAAGTGCCTTACCTCCTCCCCTGCACGAAAGGTTAGTACAACACAGTAACAATGGTTGAATGTAAGTACTGAAAAAGCAAACCAAGCAAGCTAATTGCCTTGGGAAGGCAACTAAAGAAGCACATCACCCTCAAACCAAAAGGGAAAGGTCCTAAAGGCTAAGGGATCTCCTAGGGTAGTAGGTATAGGCCAATGAAACATACCAAGGCTAAGGTACTAGGCAAGGGTCAACCCAAATTAAAACATGCACCCACAGACCATGCAAATGCAAGGTATGGATTAGCTATGAGAAATGAAAGCAAATGGATCATGAAACAATGCATATGCAGACACTAAACCCAGAAGCAAATGACATTTAAAAATGCATGGAAATGTCCTCAAGAAGGCATATGAGTCATGAATGCAAGCATGGAGAATGATTAAAGCAAGAAGAAATGAAAACAATTCACTTAAGTCCATACATGAAGCATATTTGTAACATAAGCAAAGAAGGAAGATGTGAGATAAACAAGTATGGAAATGAATGCAAACCAGTGGTATATGACATGTGAGATGACATTTAAGACAGGAGAATAAACATACAAAGTTCATGCACACCTCATGTTGAAACACATAGAAGAAAGAAAGTAAACAAAATTCAAATATCTTCAAACAAATGTCAAATGTTCATGAACTTAGGAGGGATGCAAGATGACATTAGGAATCCAATGAGAATGAATGAGAGTGTCCTATAAGATGCCTAGCAAATGATGTCAAAACATCTCAACAATCATCACAAGATAACAAGCTCAAAACATATTAAAACCCTAGCATGAGTTCATTAACAAACACACATGCAAAACATGGATCAAGAGTGATATTAAAAGTTTGAGAAAAAGGAAATATACAAGTCATATGAAGTACACTCAGTGTATAAACATATGCCAAAAGAGTGTGTAAAGATCATCAACAAACATGATCAAAGATGCCTCAACATTTCATGCAGATCATACAAACAAATTGTCCAAACATGGTACTCAAAAGTCAACAAGAAATGGCCTAAAAAATCTATAAAAAATACATGGGATGCCTCAATGTATCATGTCAACATGGATAAGGTCTCATGAGAAAAATCAGTTTAGAACTATGCCAAGAAAAAATAGCAAGATGCCAATATCATTACTAAATGCACACATAAAAGAAATTAAAAGAAAATTCCAAATAAAACATTTAAATATGCAAAAATCAGAAAATAAAATATGCAACAATTATTTAAATGTGTGGAGATGCATCATGAATTTTTTTATAATTTTAAGATGATAGGAAGCAATTTTAATCAATAAAAATGAAACAAATAGTGAAAAAGAAAATAAAAATGAAAAAATGGGCCAGGGGGGTGCCACGATAGTAAAAATGCAGTTGGAAATGCATTGGGTCTAAAATTGTGGGGTGTAAATAGTAAAGAGCGTAAGGCCCAAAGGCGCGTTGGGCTGAGGGTTCATGCTATAGGGGTCAGTCAACAGATTGACTCAATCCTGACCATTGGATGAGGTCAACCAAGATGATCAGATAAGGTAGCGTGATCAAACGTATCAGCATGCAAGCACATGGCATGGTAGGATGCAACAAACACACACAATCATTAATCAATTCAGAAAATAAAAAGAACACACACGTGCCCCCCACCTTCTCTCATTAATGTGCTAGCGCAACCATGACCCTTGGATAAAAAATAATCAACGGCTGTGTTATGTTCTGGGAAGAAATTAGGGTTCAGGCAAGGGTTGAACATTCAGGTGGCCGGAGAAGACTCCGGTCGTCTTCTCCAGTGAGTCTCCACCGTGGGGATAAACACATGTACCCAGAAATCAATGAAACCTATACCAAAATGATCCCCTCAACCTGTAGATCACATATCCAATCTCAAACATACCAAACAACACATACACAGAGAGATTCGAAGAGATAAAGTTAGCCCTAGAAAAATAAAACTACACACGTATGGTGTCTACCACTAGCCAGATTAAACCAGGTCCTTAGTGGACTTCAAAAACAAGTAAAAACGCATGAAATCAACATGAAATGCAAAGAGTTTAGAGTGATATACCTGCGGTTCTTATTGATGCTTGTACCTCAAGAAAAAGAGAGAGAGATCCTTGCTCCTTGATGAATCTTACTGGCCAAATAAAGGCAAAGGAATGTGTGTGGTTTGCTCAGAATTTTAGCAGCATAACCCTTCTTCTTTTCTCCAAATTCGTGTCCTTTTCACTCAGTCTCCATGCCTTTTTATAGAGTGAATTAGGTCAACTTTGATGAATGTTTTGGGCCTGAACGATGCTAAGTTACCCAGCTTACCAGAATGGAAAGTTTTGATTTGGTTTGATCACACATTGCCATGCAAACTCAGATTCGTACCCAACACTTTAGGTGTTCATAACTTGAGAATCATGCCTCTATTTGGTACACTCTTGGACTCTTTGAATAGAGGGTCATTAGGACAACAACTTTGGTGTTGGAATGGAGTGTAATGGAGTCCTCTAAGGGACCTAAAAATGACCCCAAAGTTGCTTGGTTGGAACTGCATTTGTGTGTCACCCAACCTGGTCACGACCTAGCCATGTGCGTGTGAAAATTTCAGTGTGAAGTCACCCACTTTAGCTCACCATATCTCCCAAATGGTTGATCATATGAAAATCTCTCCAACAGCAAAGTTGTAGAGGAGATGAAGAGGAACAAAAATGATGTTGAACATTTTTCCATTTGAAACCTCTATCAACAAGATATTTCCCCTTAAAGTTGGACAAAGCATGCACACCAAGTGTTTTTGAAATTGAGGGCGTGCTGGCTCGCCCATGACTTGCCATGGCTGGTCATTTTGCCCTAGAAACCTCAAACTTTAAACCACCATATCTCACTCAATTTTAATCCAATGGAGATGTTCTTTGTATGGTTTTGAAGATAGGAATGTGAACTTTTGAAAGGCCTTCATGACCCTTAAGTTTGGAGCTTGGATCACAGAAAAAGAATGCTCCAAATATGGGTACTCAACTTGCCAAACCTTGCCATAAATAGAAACCCTAGCTTCTATTTTTGGAAACTTTTCACATCTCTTGATTTTTGGTGAATCCCTTGATATTTCTTGATCAAATCTTCATAAATGGCCATATTTGAGATGAGGAACATGAATTTGACCTCAAAAAGTCAGGAGTTGACTTTTTCCTCTGCACAGTTGACTTTTCCCCAATTCTCCTGATTTTCAGTCTTTTGATCAATTGAACATCTTATGAATCAAATTGATGGACAATTTTCCATTCCTAGATACTTAGGGACCCAAGAAATACCATAGAATCAAGTCTTGCCCAAAAAATCAGAAATAAACTGATTTTATAGCAAACCCTAATTTTGGTACCCTCAGTCTAGGAGGAATTAGCACATCCTCCAAATCCAAATTCCTCTGAATATGATGTGTACCCTCTCCAACAAGAATGAGATATGCCATTTGGTGATGATAAAAACTCAAAGAGCTTGCCCATTGGAGCAATAAGCCCAAGAATCTCAAAACCCTAATTTCTGCCCTGGTTAGGAGGGAGTGGTTCACTTGAGATCTCTTGCCAATTGTGAACTCCTGATGATGTGATGGACCAAACATGACCTCCTGGGGCCCAAGCCCCTTTGTGACTCAAATAATGGTGGCATCAATATCCATTTCTCCTCTTGATCTCTTGGACAATGTACATGGCTTTTTGCTTGACCCTTTCGAGAACATCTTCTACTCTTGACCTGCTTCAGACACCTTGACCCCATGCTTAGAACCAATGATATGCACACATGATAATGCAAAATGAAAATGAGACATAAGCCAGTTAGTACTAAAAGTAAGAGGGCAAATTTTGGGGTGCTACACACTTGCGTCGAGAACTCTCATCATCTTGTCTTCAACAACTACCTTGTAGTTCTTTTCGACTAGCTGCCCTATACTGAGCAAATTACTCTTCATACCTGGAATGTACAACAAATTGGAAATTGTTGACCTTTTGCCATCTTTCCTCATAATCAGAACATCACCAACACCTTCAGCTGCTAGAGTGTTGTCATTTGCAAACTTCACCGTGTTCTTCGACGAGTGCTTCATGTTGACAAACCAATCTTTCCTCCCAGTCATGTGTGATGAGCACCCTGAGTCTAAGTACCACTGATCTTGGAATCTTTCTTCATCTTTCGTTGTGACCATCAGCAACGTCTCTTCTTCTTCATGCTTCGCCAGATTTGTATCAGTTTCTTGATTTTTCTTCTTTTCTGGACAGTTACTAACATAATGGCCATACTTCTGACAATTGAAACATTGAATGTGACTTTTTTCTGGCTTTCGACCACCACCTCTTCCTCTACCTGCAGCACCACCTCTTTGGTTGCCTTGGTTCCAAGGTTTCTTCTGAGTCGAATTACTGCCTCCTCTATCTTTGTTGCCATTCACGTTTCCTTTGCCTTTCCTTTCCTTTTCTGACTGCGCCTGCAAAGCCATATCACTCTTCGACTTTCCTGCAGCTCTCTCAGCCATCCTTTGTTCATGAGACTCAAGCGTCCCTTGAAGCTCTTCCTTCGTCAATACTGACAAGTCTTTCCACTCTTCTATGGCTACTACCACGTGGTCGAACTTTGGAGCCAACGATCTTAAAATCTTTGAGACAACTGCTTTTGTCGTCAGCGTTTCTCCACATACTTTGATTTGATTCACAGGTTTTGTAACTTTTGTGAAGAAATCTGTAATACTTTCGTTGTCTTCCATCTAAAGCAACTCATAGGTTCTCTTGTGAGTTTGTAACCTCGCCTCTTTCACCTTTTCTGTGCCTCCAAATGACTTTTCAAGAATCTCCCATGCTTTCTTTGCTGATTCTGCATCGCTAACTTTTTCAAAGTTATCTGGATCAACACATTGATGGATTATAAACAGCGCTTTATAATCTTTCTTCTTCAAATCTTTGAGTGCAGCCTTTTCTTGATCCGTCGCGTTTTCCCCAAGCGGTGTTACTCCTTCCTTCACAAGATCCCACAGATCTTGATAACAAAAAACCACTTTGATTTGCTTGCATCAATTCTCATAATTATCTTTCTTGAGAATTGGTAGGTTCGCCGGAAAGTGTCCATTTGAATGATTCATAGCCATCATGATTTTCCTCCTTAAATCGCAACTGGAGCTCTAGATACCAGATGTTGGAAATTCACCACACCCTATGATGATTTCGTTTCAATCTTGATCTCAAGATTGATCACTAACCCACAAATAATACGTAATGACAATGAAGAACAAATGAAGAACAAGAACAGCAAGAAAGAAAACGAGAGAAAAGAGAAATATTTGGAGAAAAGTTGTTACCCACTAACTGTGGGATTTCTGAATCTATTGCACTTTCACTTTGCTACCCGCAAACTGTGAATACAATTGTTATTGTTACAATGCAAGGGATACTCCCTTTATATAGATTTAGATTTACAAAGGCCCAAAAACTTTAAAGCCCAAAATATCAAATCTAATCTAAATCATATCAAATCTAATCTAAAACAGAATCCAATCAAATCTAATCTAAGATGCATCTGTCGAAACAATTCGACACTCCTAGACAATTTGACACATGCTAGTTTCGACACACTATGAATTACAATTTAACACACCACCTAATTCACTATTCACTATTCATTCACTATTCACTATTCAGTCAATGTTCACTATTCAATATTCATGAAGTTGACTTTAGAAAACACTAATTCCAAACAACATAATATTATTAACCTCCAAGGAGGCATTCATACTCAACCACTCTAATTTGGTATCAGAGCACTGTGATCTGAGCCATAAATGGAATCTAATATTAATTATCTTAAAACTTGTTTAGATAAACAAGAAAAGAAATTAGAAATTTTAGAACAATTATTAAAAGAAATTACAAGTTATATAATAAACAAATCTTATCACTTCTTAAAGATCAATTAAAACAAAAGACTCCAATAAATGGGTCAGAAGAATTAAAAATATCTATAGATTCTTTAACTGAAAAATTTTCACAAATAACTACTGAAAGAAAATCAAAAAGTGTAAAATCCAAAAATTTCTTAACTTATAATACAGAGGAGGTTAAAAAACATTTGAAATTATGAATCCTTTTGTTGGCAGATCTAGAACATTAATGGACGAGGAGGCCAGTTCTTCTCGAACTACAACTCTAAATCAAACTCAGAGTACTTCATATTTAAATAAAAATTTTAACAAAAAAGAAAATAAAAATTCTACTCAATTAGAACAAATTGTTGATACTGATAAAGATTTAGAAATTATGACAAATGATCATATTAACCTTTTAAGACCAACCCAATTATATAGGTTTGGTTTTCTTGAAAACAAATCTAGTTTAATTAGGACACACAGGTCAAAACTGTTAGAATTACCAGATGATCATATTGAAGAATTTGGATTATTAACAAATGACAGTATAAGTCAATTAAGTAAGAAACAAATGAATTATGTACATATAGGATTAATCACAACTGGTGTAAGAGGTTTAGTAATGAAACAAAATGGTGCCAAAGTATTAATAGCCATGTTAGATACTAGGTACCAAGAACAACTAAATCGACAAATTATGGGAGTAATTGAAGTAGACATGAATAATAATTGTGGAATTCATTATTCCAATGTTATCAAATTCACTATTAACATCCAATTTTTTCCAATTTTCATGAATTTCTTGACCTAAAGGTCCTGGTAATTTGGTGAATAGTCTTTCTCCTGATTCATTAGAGAAGTAATTTCCTGATAGGGCATAAAAATCTTGTAAAAAATCTATTACATGATTCTAATCATATAATTGAATTTATTCTAAATCTCTCATGGCTTCAGCTTGTCTCATAGTTAATCCTACATTAGCATCTTTTCCTGTAATAATTCTGTGTATTAAATATGTAAAATTATGGATATTGTTTCCTTGAGTTACTAATTCAGCTAATTTTTCTGGAAAAGTAGCTTTGAATGCTTCCCAAACAGCTCAGGCTACATCACCTAGATAATTTTCAGCAATTTTAATCATTTCTTCTCCGATTGTAATGTTATAATGTTTACTTTCGTAGTCTTTGATTATTATAGCAGTCCATTGCTCAATGTATGTATCTAAAAGTTGTGAATGAATATTGGTAATGTTTAAGATTACTTGTTCATCTCCATACAAATTTATTTCGTTAGGGTTTCTTTTTCCTAATGTTCTTAGGTTTTGGTTGTTGTTATTATAGATAGCCACAGGCAATCTTGAAGGATGTCCTATAGAGTAACCCATTTAGAAATTATCAACCCAGATATTACTATTAAATCACCTAATTTCAAATATGGTAATTGGGAACAAGAGGAATTTAAAATGCACATTAACCAATTATTAAAATTAGGAATTATTCAAAGATCAAATTCTAGACATAGAACCCCTGCTTTTATTGTCCAAAAAGAAGCTGAAAAGAAAAGAGGACAATCTAGAATGGTTTTCGACTATAGAAGATTAAATGATAATACTTTTGAAGATCGTTATTGTATTCCAGACAAAGATACACTAATCAATAAAATACAAGGTAAAAACTGGTTTTCTAAATTTGATTTAAAATCAGGATTTTGGAAAATAAAAATGCATAAAGATAGCATTGAATGGACAGCTTTTTCGTGTCCATTAGGATATTTTGAATGGTTAGTAATGCTATTTGGACTTAAAAATGCTCCACAAATATTTCAAAGAATGATGGATGGCATTTTTAAAGATTGTTATAACTTCACTTGTATTTATATTGATGTTATTCTTGTGTTCTCTAAATCAGAAAAAAAAAAACACATACAACATTTATATATAATTTTTTCTTTATTCGAAAAACATGGTTTAATCATTTCTAAAAAGAAAATCGAAATTGGAAAAAATTATATTTCCTTTTTAGGGGCAGAAATAGGTAATGGAACTATTAAATTACAGCCTCATATATCAAGAAAAATTTTAGAATTTCCAGATAAACTAGAAGAATTAAAACAATTACAATCTTTTTTGGGATTAGTAAATTATGTTAGACCTTATTTCAAAAATCTGTCTAAACTAACTTCCCCCTTATACAATAAGGCACAGCAAAAAGGTGTTAGAAAATTCAATGATCAAGATATTAAAATTGTTCAGCAATTAAAGGGAGAAATTAAGAAATTAGAACCCTTAGCCTTGCCATTAGAGTCAGATTATTTGATTATCGAAACTGATGGATGTGAATTGGGATGGGGAGCAATATTAATCAAAAAACCTAATGAATTTTCTTCAAAATCATTAGAGAAAATTTGTAGAAACACCTCAGGAACTTTTAAAGAAAATGGATACTTAACATCCTTAGATTATGAAATTTTGTCAATTATTTATGTATTGGAAAAATTCGCTTTATTTATTTTGTCGAAAAAACAAATTACTATTAGAACTGATTGTGAAGCAATTGTGAAATTTGTTGATAATAAGAATGAGAAAAAATTAACTTCTAATAGATGGCTGAAATTCAGATAATTTGTCCTAAAAAGAGGATTTAGGATAAAATGGGAACACATTAAAGGAAAAGATAATAAAATACCAGATTTATTATCTAGAAAATTATTACATGACTAATAATTCCACTTGATTGTTCCAGGAAAAGAAAGGAATTTCAGACATTTCAAGAAATTAAGACATTTCTCATTCAGATATCTCAAATGGCTAGAAAAGTCATTGATTTCGACATTACAAAATTAAAAACATTTCCTGAGAAGGAACAATTCAAAACACCTTTGAGAAATCAACTCAAAAAAGAAGAACAATGTCTTCTTGACAACATTTGGAATCTTTCTACTACCACCCAAGGTAATAGTAAGAAGGTAGCAGTGATAAATGCTTTTGCATCTTATCTCTCTACTGGAAGACATTTTAACAAAAAACCGTTTATTTGCTACACGTTATTTACCGGCCCTAAAGCTGGAGTATATTAAGACTGGGAAGAAATGACCCCTTTAATTGAAGAAATTAAACTTTTTTCAAGATATGGTCAGCCTTTGTATAAAGGATTTTACGACATTCAAGAAGCCATGGATACATTAATTAAGAGTTGTGGGAAAGATATTATTATCTCGCCCAGAGTTCTTAAGTATCAAGATTACCTAACACATTTGAAAAAGTTTGGTGATCAAGAATTTTTACAAGAAATTCAGACAATCTTGCCTAAAGATAAATGAAAAGAAATTTCCTTGAGGCCACAAATTCCACAAAAGGATCAAAAATCCTTTAGTGATACATTAATTTCTACAAAAACCCAGAAAACCAATACATATTTGATAAATTTAGGGAAACCAGTAATCTCTATGAAACCAAAGATCTCCGAGGAAGAAATTGAATTAAAAACATTCAGTTTGTTACAAGAAGTATTGGCACAAATCTGTAATAACCAAATTATTCATAATGGGATTTCCACTGAATAGAGTCTTGTTTACAATCCTTACAAAACATGCCAAGCCATGTTTGAAAATTGTCCTGAAAACCAAGATGGTGAGTGTTATTGCCAACTAGACTCTGCAATAAGGAAGGCTAGAATTTCATTACCAACATTCAAGCCCTTTAAATCCAGAGATTACAATATAACGCTCAACGGTTTGCTCAAACATGGACTTTTGAGTATAATTAATGTACCTCCATTATATGACTTTGCACCATATTTACCACCATTCCTGGCAGACACATTGGAAACCATTATCCCAGAATGTCCACAAAATGCCAAACTAGAGATAAATTCCTTATATCCTGATTTCCAGAACAATTATCCTTGTTTTCATGTAATCTGGATATATTTTAAAAGTATAGACATTTAGCATGAAGATTTCCAAATTCAAAGTTCTGGTCCGAAGACTATACATTTGGAGGACTTGCCACAACAAATTGAAATTGCAAGAGCTAAATTAATATCAGAAGATTTTGGCTGGTCTAAAGACAAAATTGAAGAAAGAAACTTATTAAGAGAAGACAAATTTGGAAAAATCTACTGCAATACAGAGATTGCAAGAAGTTTTTTCTTCCCTTTTGATGTCAAGCATTCAAAACCCAAATTAGTGGAAGCTTACAAAAGAAGAAATTCAAATTTTACAAAAAGACCAGGCTCAACTGGCTCCTCACAAGATAGATCAATAAATATGATGGACCCATAATTATGTGATTTTCCTATTTGGTAAAATTATTGCCGACAATCAAAGGCGGATAAAGAAAGCCATTAAGGAAAGTTTTCAAAGATTCCTGACTTTCAAAGAACAAGATAAAGGGTCTAGTCCCTTTCAACTTTTTTGTCGTTTTGTTTTAGTCGTAAAGCAAATAATGTTTTACTTTATGTAAAGTTTTTTGTTTGTTTTAGGAAAGTCCAAAAGTAAATAGTTTTTAGCTTTTTCTTTTGTAAAGACAATAATTCATTGTCTCTAGACTCTTCCTTCCTCTCTAATATAAGGAGAGTTTTTCTTCATTTGTAAATATACACACCACTAATGCAATCAATAAATATGCGTTTCAATATACCTTACCTAAAATTTCCAATTTCACACTAAAATTCTTATTCCAACTTCCTTATTGCTTCTGAAAGGTATGATTTCTTAAGTTGTTTTTCCTTAATAATTTCAGTTTATATTTATGATTATTGTTAATCTGTGTTTAATCAACAACCAAAAGACGTAAGTCCTGCTTGAACTGAATGTGATCGTTAATCTTTGAAAGAATCCGATTAGGGAAGAAAGTACCTGAAGGGGAAAAATAGTACCGCCAGAAGGAGATTCATAGATCTTAGGTCATAAACTCAGAGATGTCTCTGGAAGAACTTTGTGGTAGTAGGTGAGGGGTGAAAATGTGAGGTTCTAGTTTAAACTTAGACTATTCAATAATCATAGATATAGATTAAAATTATTAGGATAAAACAAATAAGAAACCATATACTCTTTAGCAATAGGAAGAAGGAATAAGACTTAAAAACCAAAAACTTTAAAAGAAAAACATATTCATAAACAACTTTGATATGGAACTAGATCAAAATTTTACAACACAAAGATATTTTTCAAATTATTTTGGAGCAGATTATTCTGAACCAAATTCTAACAAAAAAATTATCGGATCTAATTTTTATCTAAAATTTTGATGAAAAAATAACTAATTTATTAAAGAAATTTCTTCATCATGGCTTAGTCAAGATAATTTTGAAAAAATTAAAATTTGCTTACTTTCAAGAAAAAATAATTTTAGAAGATTTACAAGCAACATTAGAGAGAGATTTTGAAGAACATGAATTAAAATGTTTGGTAAAAAACTTAAACGAATTCACCTTCACTTCACATTACCTAGATTTGTTTGAAGGACATTTTTATAGAGATCATTCACAAGTACATTACAGAATGAGAAACCATCAGAAAGTTGACTATAATTGTGTTATAAGTTATAGAAACTATAGAAATACCCAATTTAATGATGAAAGAGATTCTGACAACAATATAAATTATGATGAAGACGGATATGAAACAGATTAAATTTTATTCCAGTTTTTATTTCCAGCATCATAACATTGGAAGGCTGAGCCTCCAAAAATATTTGCTCATATTTAACTACATCTTTCATTGGTAGGCCGAGTCTCCTCATATTATTGTTCATACATAATTTTACGCTTCTTCTCACATTAACACTCTGAAAATATAATGGATTTGGTAAAAGAAATATTAGACTTAAAAGAATATAGAAAAATTATTTCTGATTTAAAAAGAGAATTGGTCATAGTTAATTTTCGCATTCAATATAGTAACAGGGCAACTTATCCCTTTTTTAAATTTCAAAAAGATTTAATTCTCCAACAAATTTCTACTCTCAATACCATGATTCATATCATAAAAAAAATAATTTGGATACTATATCCAGAGCTTAAAAGAAACTTTATTTACCATCCTAATAATAATTATTATTACACATTTATTATTAGAGCATAATTCAATATTCATTATTCACTATTCATGAAGTTGACTTTAGAAAACACTAATTCCAAACAACATAATATTATTAACCTCCAAGGAGGCATTCATACCCAACAACATAATATTATTAACCTCCAAATTTCAAAGTTGTCTGAAATATCTGATACCAAATTAGAGTGGTTGTGGAATTTGTGGCCTCAAGGAAATTTCTTTTCCTTTATCTTTAGGCAAGATTGTCTGAATTTCTTGTAAAAATTCTTGATCACCAAAATTTTTCAAATGTGTTAGGTAATCTCTTAAGAACTCTGGGCGAGATAATAATATCTTTCCCACAACTCTTAATTAATGTATCTATGGCCCCTTGAATTGAAGAAATTAAACTTTTTCAAAGATATGAATGCCTCATTTGATATATATATATATATATGGTTCATATCTTATGAGAATGTCATTTTTACGTGAGAACATGAGAATGAATCTGAACCATTAGATTTTAAAATAAATGGTGGAGATTATGTGTCAGTTTTTTTCTCTCTCCTGCATCATTTATTTTAATAATGGAGAAGAGAGAAAAACAAAAACCACACATAATCTCAACCATTTATTTTAAAATATAATGATTGAGATTTATTCTCATGTTCTTACATAAAAATGATATTCTCATATATATATATATATATATATATATATATATATATATATATATATATATATATATATATATATATATATATATATATATATATATATATATATATGAGAATATCATTTTTATGTAAGAACATGTATATATATATATATATATAAAAGATGTTGATTGCCTCTTATGATTGTTCCAATACCGGTTTATACTATATATAATGTATTTCTAGACTATATAATATGTGGATGTTACAAGTAAATACCGGCAATGTTAAAATCCCCAATAAAAAATCATACATTTATACTGACATTTTCAAAATTCACGGTATAAATACATGAGTTTTTATTGGAAATTTCAAATAAAAACTTATGGAATTTTAAAATTACCAAAAATTTCATGAGTTTATATAAAAAATTTTGAAATTTTTTATGTCTGCCAAACAAATTGTGTGAAATACGTGAGTTTAGCGCAAATTTAGAATAATGTTTTTAATATTGTAAAGGATAATATAGTGATTCACACTCATGAGTAGGTTGCGGGTAGGGTGCTAAATATAAATTGGGTGACAGTAGGGCTGTTTTCGGTCCGGTCCGGATATTTGCTATCCCGAGAACCGGACCGAAATAGTAATGGATTAATCCAGGACCGGACTGAAACAGTAATGAATAATTTTTTTGGACCAAAGCTGGACCGTTACTTCGGGTATCCGATAAAAGTATCCAAAAAGTATCCAATATAGTAACCATTTTCGGTATCGGATAAAAAAAATTGTCCATTCCTGGACCGAGTAGATTTCAGTCGGTCCATTGGTCCAGTTCTCTCGGACGGGTTCTCGGGCCGGTTCCCGATTTTTAAGACCCAATAACAGCCCTAGGTGACAGGTTAAATTTTCAAGGAAATGTCATCAATTGGTTTCAAGTGTTTTGAATTCCACATTAGAAGGCCATCCATCCATCTTGCGTTGAACCCGAAACTCCAATTTTTACTTCAAAATTCAAATTCATTGTGCATTGGTGGAAGCTATTGTGGCTCCAAAAGGGTCTCGACAACTTTTTCTTTTACATTCCTAGGCTGGAAGTTAACAAAATAGTATTATCAACTACATTGTAGTATAAACATAAGAATATAAACAAACTCTAGAGATTGTTTGTGTTAGTACACATTCTACAAAAGCAAACACTTTCAACAAGTGAAGTGCTGCACATTTAGGTGTGAGTTTCTCGCCCGTTGTCGATTTCAATTCATAAACATTTAGGTGTGAGTTTCTCACCCGTTGTCGATTTCAATTCATAAACTTCTAAGCAGATGGATGTTCTTGGTGTTTTCGGACAAATAGCTTGCTTATGTCTTCAGTAACAACGTTTTTCCTGAAAAAAATAAAATCCAAAATCCATTAATATTATGTATTTCAGAAAGAAAACACAATGGCCATTTCAGATATGAGATCATGTAAAACATAATAGCCATTACATATACGAAACTGTTATGACCATGTGAAGAAAAAATGGAAAATTGAATGAAACAAATGAAAAGAAAGAACAATACTATTGAATAAATGGTTGAGAATAGGGAGAGATTTCTCCTTTCACAGAATTTCTCGTGTGACGTCAACTATCACATTCACATAATGATTTTGTCCATCCCTATCATGCTTAATTATAACTCCTCTAACTAACTTAACTATTCGCAACTACTTTATCCTTCTTTATTATCCTAACAGCATCTCTAACAAGTCCAAGAAATCATCAGAAGGAGCATTTCTGAATCATACACCAAACTGTCTTTTCTCTTATTTTTATTATACCAGTGTTGTAGTTCTACTAAAGAGCCTTCTAGGAGATTAGGTCTAATGCTTGTTTATTTGGCAAATACCACAAGCTGAAACAAACTGCATAGCATGTTGTTCGACAGCCATTACGGTTTCCGTAACAAAGGTTAAGAAGCCAAGTATATTGTTAATGCAACTAAAAGGAATTCTTCGAAGTTCACCTCTTCGATAATATCAATCCTTTTTATTGAGGAAAACTAAATCTTAATTATAAGACAGCAGGGAAGAGCTCATTTAAACTTTGAAATTTGCAATTTCTGACAAAAACCTTACCCTTCATCGATTAAGGATCAACTAATCTCAGACGTGATTAAAAAAACTATAACTTTAACATAGCTAGCAACAGATGTAAAATAAATCAAAAAGCAGATAGCCATCTGTCAACACGACAATACTAACCTTCCACTGAGCTGAGGTGGAACCAACAAACCACCAGCCGTTTCTGGTATATCCTTTGAATGAGGTGGGTTTCCTCTAGGAACTTTACTGCGAATGGCAGAAGAGGTCTTTCCATTAGAGTCTCTCTTACGTGAAGCATTTTCGGCTAGGGCTGCAGCAACTCGAGAGGAGTGGTCACTAGCATTCATCAGATTCGATGAGATGGCGGGTGAACTCAAAAGAAGTGAAGCATCAGGAAGTTTCTCTACTGTAGGGGAAGATGAATGTGGTCTGTCTTTTAGCTGCTGGTTGGATGAAGATCCAGATTTTGTCCTGCAAGTTGAAAGTACACAAATACTAAGTACAGAATACAATGTTTTTCAAGAAATGTTTTCATGTTACTATAGTTTATGTCATGCTGCTTTTGATTTGATGCAATCGTGATGACCCTGAATGGTTAAAATGCATCTTACAGTTTCCATTTCGTTAGATAATTTTTTCCCGAAAATTAAATTTTATTTAGACCATCCATTAAAGGAAGAAAGAAAAGCAACTGCAACAATTGCCAGCTAATCTAGAATCTATCAACGAACAAGAATCCATTGCAATCCGCATCAGATTCAAGAGTTAGTGTGTAGAACATAAGGGCATGACTCTCCAAAACAAGTCAACACCAAAACTACATAACAGTCACTACCATTGGTTTAAAGCCTTCAATCAATCAAAATTCAATGCATTACTCAAAATCAGAAAGACAAAACTAGCAACAGAAGAAAAATACAGAATCTCCCACAGAAACAGGGCTCACCGAGAAATGACAGACTTATCAAAATCACTTTTGGCAAACATATGATATAAAGTATAAACTTAATCCAAAACGGTAAACAGAAGAGATAGAACAGCTACCATCCAACAAGACTACACACAACAAAAGTGGCTGAAACAGTGAAAAATATCAAACCTCACCATATCAGCTTGTCAGTTCAACCCAGCGAACAAGCTTCAAGAAGATGGCACCGCTATCAGACAAAAAATGTACCCAAAAAAACTAGGACACATGGCCTAGAGCAAAATAACAGAATCCTAAATTGTAATATAAAGCATCCTTAATTACATCCAGCTACCACACAAAAAAAAAATTCACATATGCAGACAAAAATACCATCAACAAGGACAAACAGTGATAAGATATGCCTAATATTCAATAACTAATTGTTACCACATTCTGAGGGTCATGGACTCTATTAGAAACCAGAAACAACAATGACAAGTAACAGACTTTAGAGGATAACAATGAAGATGGACAGTTGTTTACTGTAGTGAAAGATAGTAACTGCAGAAGGGAAGAAATTCCTAATGCCCAAAGAGAAAAAGCTCACGCGGAGAAAGTATAACTCTCTGTTCGACAGAAATACAATTCTGATTTGATAGCTACCCACTCTCTCTCTCCACTACCCCCTTATAACCAAGTGAGTTTACACACTTTGACACACCCCCTCTCTCACTGCCACCTCACCCATTTTCTTGTGTTCCCTAATCCTCCTCACATACTCCCTTCACACTTTAGGCCCATAACATCATCTTCAATATTTGAAGCAATTCTTTCATAACATCGTAGCAAAACAACAATTACCACAAAAAGCCTTTCCAAGTAGGTGGGGTCGGTTACCTAGATGATCAAACAATGTCATAATATCCTATAGAAAATAATGTCTAATGACATACTGTTTGCATCAAAACCCTTCTTAATGGTCTGACCTAAGATTTTTCTTACTTTCCCTTTATTGTAAATCATGTCTAACGACAAATTATTTAAATCTAACTCCTTTTAAGGATCTGGTATATGGTTTTCGTTAGTCCCTTTTTACCACTAACTATTAAACACTAGTACTACCTTTTGGTTTACTCTTCTATTAAGCATCTGCAGGTCTTATCCAAACATGCCGAAACCACTAAAATGATACTCTATCATCTTCCTCACAACACATGCTACCAACTTCCTCTCTTAATAGATTTCTAAAGGGATCTCCAATACCGCAAGTCCAAATAGCCATCAAAGACAAGACCCTTGAAGAAACCATAGGCAAACACATGCAGAATTTTAATGTCAAATTGATGAGTTTGTGTGGGCTACCAAACTGCAAGCTACAAAAAATACCTAATACCAATTAAAATTTCTTGCATAAAAAGTTCCGTATGTTGTCATGTTTCTGATAGGAACTTTTAGGCTGAATATGAAAGGGAGAGAAATGCTTATGAGTAATATTTTCGATATTGAGATTATTATTAAAAAGAGGGAAATGATTATGGGAATTTTTCAAAGCTCTCCAAAATCCTCCAAAGTCACTCCCCCTTCCTTTCCTCCTACCTTCCCTCTCAAACTCCTCCCTCCCTCCTACTCTCAAACAAACCTTTAGTAAGTATCGACCCTCAAACCCTATCCTTGTCTTATATACTATAATACTATCAATTGCATCTCATGGCACATATTTCGTGTATGATGTTTCAAATAGGGAATTTTAAAGTTGACCAACTTCCCTTCCCCATCCTTTTTCTCTAGTAAAAGTTGAATTAAACCATAGAGTTAACCATAACCAAATCCAATTGTCCATATCCCTGAATGAGTAGCTTAGTAGTTTGGATTGGGACGTTGAACGAGTATTATAAGTCCAGTATTGCTACCTGCAACTAACAAATCAACCACTAACATATGTCCATAAAAGAATAATAATAAAACTTTGTGACTTCGAATCGGTTTCAAGTCTATGAAATCAAACATTATCTTCTCCTGTAAAACTTTTCAACTTTTTACCAATTTTTAGCTTTCAAGTGATAAACATTATCCTGATAACAGTTACAAACTATCCTTTGCATCTGTGCAAATTCTATAAAGTGAAAATTCAACACTAGAATTTAAGTAAATACCTAACATTAACTCACCAAAAACTTGCATTTCAGTATTAAATTAAAACCTGAAAAATTAAAATTAGAACATGACCTAAAACTCATCAAGGCGAAAGAAAAAAAGTATGATAGAGAAATTACAGGGACTGTGGACGAGGTTGAGGTTGTGGTTGCGGTGAATGGCGTTGGGGTTGGGGTTCCTCTTTTTCCTTCCGTTGTTCTTGAGCGGGTTCCGGAACGTCTTCTTCGTCTGAGGAGGAAGCGTAGTCGACCAGTGACATTTCTTGTTCTTTACTTTCCGCGGCGAAGATGTTCCGGTGGTGTTCAGGCACTCTTTGCCGGTAACGTCGACGAGACAGTAGACGTGACCGCGTGAGTTCCTCGGGTTCTGTAACAATTGCGAAACCTGTGAAAGGGTTATTTTTGGTATTTTGTTGATTATTGGAGTTTTTTTAATTACGCCCAAAAATATGTGATACATCTAAATTTAAATAAAATTTTTGCTTTTTTTTTAACATGTAATAAATGGATATCGAAGAAGAAAATTCTCGGGTGATTAAAAAGTAATTAGTATCCAGAGCACTTGAATAAGATGGTGTTACAATTTAAGTTAACTATAGATTTTGAATTTGAATTCACTTTTGAATATGTAGTGTTAAATCTTTTAGAGAGTTCGCTGCATATTACGGTCATACAAGGTTCGGGGAATTAATTTCTGCAATTGTGCGCAGAGGATACTATTAGAAAATTAATTTAAATTGTATGGGCCGAAGCTAAAATCGTGAACAAAATCATTTTCCTTATACATATTTCAAGCACTCTCAAATGTCTTAGAATTGGAATAAAAAAATATTCAGTATAATTTTCAGCTTATACTCGAGTTTGCATAAGACCGATGAAAACTCGAATGTAAGAAAGATGAAATTTAGAGTTTTGTGTGAAGAGGATAGGCTTTTGTGTTATATTTTTTGAATCTGCAATGCTAAATTTATAGGACAAAGTGGTGATGTTTCACAAGGTTGCGACCCTTGATGAAACACACTTTCAACAACACCTTTACCAAATGTTGCACTGTTTCGCCTAAAGCAGCATTTTTAACAAATGTTGCACTGTTTCGCCAACAGCAACACTTTTACGAAATGTTGCATTGTTTCGCCTACTACAACAATTTCCAAATGTTGTCTTGTTTCGCCTACAACAACGGTTTTTAAATGTTGTACTGTTTCGCATTCTGCAACACTTTATGAAGTGTTGTCTATTTGCAAATTCAAAATACAAACTGCCTACTACAACACTTCACAACTGTTGCCTATTTCTGAATTAAAAAATTAATCTTCACTTGCATAATTTTTTGTCATTTTGCAACACACTCAAGATTATTAATCGTTAATAATTTACAATAATTCCCCACTTGTTCTAATAATGACAAGACCAATTCCAGAAAATGAGAAACAAAGAATGTTAATACAATTAAGTATCTTTCGATTTAAACTTAACTTTATTAAGGATAACGCAAATTTTAATCGGAATGTTAGGTAGTTATGGTTTGAATCGTTATCCCTTATGATTATACCGACGTTACCTTACACACATTATTTAACGGTTCTTCGCCTACTCTCTCGTCTTGCACTATTTATAGCCATTTGTTTTTCCTGTTTTCTTGAATTTTTCATGAGAGAAACTTCAACTCTCACTTTGAGACGACACCATCTCGAAATTCATATAGGTGAAGTTCATTTTGTATCTATTTCTTGAGATATATATCCTCGATATAGAACTTCATTAAGAGTTTAAAAAAAACTCAACCATCAATATGTAATAGTCAATATTGTCACAAAATGTTGCACAAACATCCAAATCAACGACTTGTTGTTACCCATTGAATTTTAGGATAAGGTTTTTAACTTCATATTAGGTTGATGCCATTGTCGGAACCCTTATTCAAGGAGTTTCAATCTCATATCTCTCGAGGTAGTCTTTACTAAATCTTTGGCCAGTAGTTTAGTAAATGGATCAAGCAAACTATAGTTTGATCGTATATATGTGAATGAAATGATTACAACCTTAATCGATTTTCTCGTGAAAGAATGTCTAAGTCCTACTTGTCTAGACTTTCTGTTATACACTTTTTTGTATACTCTAGGTAAAGTGGCTTGACTACTGTAATGTGTCAACACCTTTGAAACATTGTCTTTAGCCAATGGAACTTCCAACTTAAGGTCCCTCAACCATTTAGCTTCTTCACCAACGGAAGCAAAAACCACAAACTTTGATTCCATGGTCGAGAGAGTAATGCATATTTGTTTCATGCTATTCCAAGAAATTGTACCTCCGGCTAATGTAAAGATTCATCCAGTTGTAGATTTATAACTTCCAACAATCGATATCCAACTTGCACCGGTATATCCTTCTAATATGATAGAAAATCTACCAAAATGGAGGTCAAGATTTTTTGTTTTCAAAAGATAATAAAAAATATTTGTGAGGTCTTCCAATGCTCACCATTTGGTTTGCTAGAACATTGCATACACTTACATTTTCCAATTAAGCCACTACTCTTTCATAATTATTTTAAAGTTTGACATTAGGATCAAATGAACTACCAACTTTCTTGAAATGTAAGTATTTGAACTTATCAAGTACTTTCTCAATATAATGTGTTTGACTAAGATCATAACCCCAACTATTTCTCTTTACTTTGATCCCCAAAAGTGTGTCAACTAGTCCAAAATCATTCATCTTAAATGTGGAAGTTAGAAACCTTTTTGTTTCTAAAACTCCATTCATCTCGTTGCTAATGATCAATATAATCAACATGGAGACAAATGAATATCACAATATTCTCACACAACTTTGTTTACAAACACTTGTAACAATAATTAGATGAATAAGGTTTTTAATAATCATGCATGATGATGCAAGAAGGTTTTTAGATGATGTGAGAGATGGAGTTATGAGAAATTTAAAGTAGTATAGTATGAATTTCAATAAGCACCTTAGTTATGTTCACTTGTCTCAAATCTTCACTTGAATGTCTATGTTAAACTTTCTTGATCAATTTCATCATTGATGTGCATGATACTTTTAATCCTTTTCTTCTTTTATAATCTTTGTCTTCATCAAAACTAAACTAGATATAAGATATTTTCTTCACAATCTCCTCATTTTTTATGATGACAAACTCTTTGAATTCGTATTTTGATAATTATTGAAATATCTCCCTCTAAGTTGTGTGTTTGCCCCTTTTGTTCATTATCAGGAAGCACATAACCTTCTGATTGCTCCATGTAAATCTCCTCATTGAGAAATATATTTAGAAATATTGTTTTGACATCCGTTTGATGAACTATAAGGTTATACAAGGAAGCTAATGCAAACGAAACTCTAATTTCAATGTGCTTGCTACTAGTGCATATGTGTGTCGAAATAATCAATAATCCATGGAGAATCTTTCTCACAAGGTTCTTTATTTGTGAGAATCTCGAATTTGTTATCCTTTGTGATAAGTTATCAAAATTTCACATCTAGGATTCAATATTTAGATTAGACTCCAAATTCAAAAGACTATATGCTTTAATGTTAAGTGTATAGCCTACAAAAACATATTTTATCCCTCGAGAACCAAACTTGTACCTTTTAGGGTCCATGTTCTTGTAATAAACTACACCCCCCCCCCCCCCCCCCCCCCGGCTCTAAAATAATTGATATTTGGTGTTCTCCCTTTCCATACCTCATATTGAGAAATATCACTTTTTCTTCAAAAGAATTATTTTCATTATATGACATAAGGACTTTGTAACACAATAAATTTTATCTCATTCTTCTATTGTCAATAAAATATTTAATTATAATCAATTTACTTTGAAGTTACACTTCTACTTGAATATATCTAAAATATATTCAATGCATTAAAAATTTATAGCTGCCAACAACCATGATCATAACTTTTATTTTATAAAGAGGTTTAAACATAAAAGGCATATACACCATATTAACTGACATTCGTTTGTTTATTTTTGTAAAATAAATATTTTATTGCATAACTAACATATGCATAATGAATTTTATTTCTTAACTTAACAATGTTCTATATTATATCCATATAAGAATCACATTAGAAATAAACAATGGACCAAAATCATTAATATTTTCTATAGCTTTTTTCATAAATATTTGTCAGCTTTCATTAATAAAAAAAATATACAAATTACTTTTAATATCAAGATGATCAACAAATAACTTTTTCTTATTAGCATGTGTTAGTTCTTGGATTGGTTGGAATTTTGGTAAAACAAAGTATGTTCAATGTTGATGTCAAGGTGGTGATGTTGCAACATTGAGATTTAACACTGGGTTGTGTTAAGTATGTAATTGCTGAAGTTGGATGTCTGATGTCACATGGCGATGTTGTAACATCAGATCTACAGAATTAACAACAGCAGGTTGTGATGTTGTTAGGGTTGCGTGTTAGCTGGAATTGTGGAGAGCAAGCTGTCTCATTGGATGCGAATATCTTGAGATAGATATTTTCTGCTGCATAGGAGATCTGGTGCAGATTTGTAGGAGATTTAAAAGGTTGAAGATTTAAAAAGATTTTAGGAGAAAATCTGTTTTAAATATTCAGTTTTAAATAACAAATCAGGTCAGATATTGTAGCAGGTCCAAGACCAATTCAAGGGGCTATATAAAGCGCACCAGTACTAGAGAAAAGTGGACGAAGAAAGTGAGCCAAAGACTGAGAGTCATTTTGTGTCTTCGTGCATGTTTTGTAAGCCATTCGACAGTGAATTGGCATTGTGATTTTGAGTTGTTCTTGATCAAAGCTGTGAAGCATAATCAAGTAGTGGTATTCAAAGTGTGTGATCTTTGAAGTGTTTTAGGGATTAAGTAGTGTTCTCATATCTAAGTGGTTTCTTAGGTAGAAAGTCACTAGTAGGAATTAAGTTTAGGAGATTGTCAACTGGGTTGTTGAGTCTGTAAATTAATTCTACAAGTAGTGAATTTCATCCCTGGCTTGGTAGCCCCCAGATGTAGGTAGTTAGACCGAACTGGGTGAACAATTCTTTGTGTTGATTTGTTACTGTTATTACTGTCCATTGTGCAGAGTGTGTTGTTGTGACATCGCACCTTAACATCACACGTCTGATACCAGAATTGCAATTGGTACCAGAGCAAGCATTCTGTCTGTCCCTGGGTGAGATCTAGGGAAGTTACTTTCTGGTGTAAAGATGGACAAAGAAGTTGGAGGATTTGTCAACAGACCCCCTATTTTGGATGGCTCAAATTATGACTATTGGAAACCAAGGATGATCACCTTTTTGAAATCCTTGGACAGCAGGGCTTGGAAGGCTATAATTAAAGAATGGAAAGCACCTGTTGTGTTTGAAAAAGATGATGCTGGGAAAGATAAAGAAGGCACCTCAAAGCCGAAGCCTGAAGAAGAATGGACCAAGGAAGGAGATGAACTTGCCCTTGGTAACTCGAAAGCCCTAAATGCAATTTTCAATGGAGTGGATAAGAATATATTTAGGTTGATCAATACATGTGAAGTTGCTAAGGAAGTGTGGGATATTTTGAAGGCTACACATGAAGGAACATCTAGAGTTAAGATGTCAAGATTTCAGATTCTAACATCAAAGTTTGAAAGTCTGAAGATGAAGGAAGATGAGACTATCCATGACTTCCACATGAGTGTTCTGGAGCTGGCTAATGCATCCAGTGTTCTTGGTGAAAAGATGTCAGAAGAAAAACTTGTAAGGAAAATCCTTAGGTCCCTTCCTAAGAGGTACAAGATGAAGGTGACTGCAATTGAAGAAGCTCAAGACATCAGCAAGATGAGGGTTGATGAGCTCATTGGATCACTTCAAACTTTTGAGCTTGGTTTGAATGAGGAAGAACCAGAAAAGAAGCCTAAGAGTATAGCTTTGGTCTCCACTCCTGCAGAAGCTAAGAAAGTTACAGATGATGATTCTCAGGAAGATCTGTCTCAAGCCATTGTTATGTTGGGAAGACAATTCAACAAGGTGTTCAAGAGGATGAACAATAACTCCAGGCCTAACGTCAAGAACATCTCTTCTGACATCAGCAAATCAAAAGAGAAAGATGAAGAAAAGACTGCTCATGAGAAAGGTGTTCAGTGCTTTGAATGTGAAGGTTATGGACATGTCAAGAAAGAATTTCCCACATTCTTGAAGAAGCAGAAGAAGGGCATGACAGTTTCCTGGTCTGAATCTGATAGTGAAAGTGAAGGTGAGTCAGCAAAGCATGTTAGAGCCTTAACAGGAATTGTTGTTTCTGATGATGATAGTGATGGAGAAATAACTTATGAGGAGTTAGCATCTACTTATCAAGAGCTGTGCTTAAAAAGTGCTGAGATTTGTCAAGAAAACAAGTGCCACAAGCAACAGATTGCTCAGCTAGAGAATAAAAAAGCTGATCTGGAAAATGAAGTTGTATTGGTTAAAGCTCACCTGGATCATATGACCAAGTCTGTTAGAATGCTGAGCTGTGGTACAGACACACTTGATAAGATCCTTCAGACTGAAAAGGTTGCTGGTGATAAATCAGGTATAGGTTTTGTGGCTGAGAAAAAGATTTCTGCTGAAGCAAGCACTTCAGGAGCAAAGAAGAAGGTGTCCCAACCAATGTCTCAGCATCAAACCAAGAGACATGATTCTACACCTAAGAAGGTTACTCATCCACAGCCTCAGAATGTTGAGAAGAAGAATGCTCATCATCAGAAGAAGGTGCAGTCTCAGGGACCTAGTCAGTATATGCCACCTCAATATCACAAGAGCATGAAGGCTGCTAGGTTCAATCAGAACATGGTTCATCAACATCAGGGGAACATGTATGAATATGGATACAACAATGTTGTGCCTCATTACTATGGAAGAAGGAAGCCTCATCACCATAAGAGACAGTTCAAAAGACAGTATCCTTACCATAGAAGACAGTCAAACTATGGTAGTAGAAGACAATAGCCTTATCATAGAAGAAGAAATCAACACTATGGATGGCAGCACCAGCAACATCATCATCATGGTGGTAGAAGGTTTAACCACTTTAGAGATGACAGAGTTAGATGCTTCTACTGTGGCAGATTTGGACATATGCAGTTCTCTTGCTTCAAGCTTCATGGTTATCTAAATTCTGCTCCTCAACCCATACAGAAGGAGGTCAGGCCCAAAGTAGTAAAACAATGGGTTCCTAAAGCTCAGGTCACATGTCTATTGGCTCACACATCAGATGGACATTTTGCTATGGATGCATGGTACTTTGACAGTGGATGTTCAAAGCACATGACTGGATCCAAGAAGCATTTGGTAGAGTTCAATCCTTGCCATGCAAATGATGTTATTTTTGGCAATGGTGAAAAAGGAGTAGTATAAGGAGTTGGAAGAGTGAAGAATCATGATGGTCTTACTCTTGATAATGTGCTCCTTGTTCAAGGGTTGAGTGTTAATTTAATTAGCATAAGTCAACTTTGTGATGAAGGTTACAAGGTAAGCTACACCAAAGATGAATGTGTGGTAGCTGATGAGCAGAATGAGGTAGTGATGAAGGGAGTAAGATCCAAAGATAATTGCTATCAGTGGATACCTCAAGTGGACAGCTTATCTAGTGATGCTAAGGTTGATGTTGTAACATCAGATGGTGACATCAAGTGTGAAAGTATGGTGAAAAGTCAATCTAGGTTAATGACTTATGGTGTTGTTACTCCTAAGTTGGATGATGTGTTAAAAGCCAACTTGAGTAGTCAGCAAGATGAAGGAGTCAACAATGCTGATGGAAGGATCAAAAGTTGTGACCTTAAGAAGTGTTGGGAGCTGAATACTTACAAGGCCAAGAAAGATGACAACCTGACTAATGACTCCTATAGTTTAGAAGAAAAATTTCACAAGTTGACAATCCTTAGGTTGGAAGATGCAGATGCTAGAGCTGATGTTAAAACATCTCAAGTCAAGAAAGGTACTTCTAGCCTTAAAATAAAGAAGAGTGATGATGAACTAATTGCAAAAGTGGTTCCTGGGGTTGCTAAATGACTGAAATCAAGGAAGAGGAAAGTTATTGAGTCACCTCCAAAGATGAGAACTGATAAGCAGAAGATCTATGTGGATGGTACTACAAAATCCAGGAGTAAAGTGTTCATCTCTTCCAGAAATAGGAAGATCAGAGATAAGTCTGATGATAACGTCCAGGATATCTCTCAAATGAAGGAAGCTGTTGTTGTTAGAACTTCTGAGAAAATTCAAAAGGCCATACTAGATAGCATTCCTGTGTTTTTCATAAAATGGTGGAAGTATGTTCTGGAAAAAGAATTTGGTATAGATACTCTGGATATGGTTGAGTTTGCTAGGATATGGTTCAGAGAAGGTGTGGGAACTTATGGTATTCAGGTGTGTATGAATAAGTTGCTCTGACTGTGTTTTATTGGGAGCTTCTTGAAAGGACTTCTTTGTGCAATGAGTCCTTTGAATGGTGATGAGAAGCTGATGTCTCAAAAGATGTTATAGCATCATGTTTGCTGGTGGTTATATCTGGAAGATGGTTAAGATCGGGCATGTGGAGTTGGATGCTCTAGCATTTTTTGTCAGAAGAGGTGGAGATTATGGTCATGTGTTTAGTAGCTTGTTCTGGCAAAGCATGACTACTGTCTTTGAAGACTTCACCAGTTTCAACAACTACTGGTGGATGTAAGGATAGAGGAATTGTGATCTCTTGAAGAGACTGGATCTCAGTAAAGCTTATAAGTACGCTGAGAATTTGTGGAGTTTGTGACACAGTGTTGAGTTTGGAGTATTTTGCTGATAGTAAATCCAGTATTGGAGCATATGTAATACTCTGGTGTCAAGAGTGTCAAGAGTATCCTTGGTGAAGGATGTCTTTGTTTTGGATCTGAAGCTTAGTGCTTACATTATATCTAAGGAGCATCTACATAGTCATACGGGAGAATGATGAAGTAGAAGGTTTGCCTTGGATGGTGAAGATGAATTGTATGATAGCCTTTGGAGAAAGGGACAGTGGTACCAAAATGCATGTACTCAGAAAATGTGCTCAAATGTTCATCTTCATCTAGAGCATTTGTTAATCATGACAGGGGGAGTACGTGTCTATGGATTTTGCAACAAAGGTGCATTTATTGTGAAGATTGCATGTTGATCAAGCTTGTGGAGATTGGTTGCATCTTATGAGGATATAATGTCAGATAGCATGTTATGACATTAGGCTGTTGATTGGTGTTTTGGTGTAGCCTTGAATGGTTTTAGTCATATGAAGCAAATTGTTTGAATCTTGTGCGCACATGCTTCTGAGGAGATGTCTGAAGACAAGATTGAATCATGACCTTGAATAGATTGTACACTTGTCTTGATGTGTGTAAGAGGAGTTTACTTAGAGTCAGTGGAAGGCATTGTGAGTGTGCGTCAGAACTTGAGGATGATTGTGTGAAGCATTCCTGACTGGATGGATATGTCTGGATTTTCAAAATATGGATATTGTTGACAGAAGAAGTATGGTTTTGTACCGGGTGTCATAGGACTTACTTGTTGAGGTTTGTCCAATTGTGGCTAAAAAGGGGGAGAAATAGTCAAGAGTCAGTCAAGATGCAAGAGGTGCTGCAATGACAAGGAGTGCTGCTAGTTGTGATGCAGAAGTGCAGATATTGAGGGGGAGAGTTTTTGAACACCTTGTATGCTGGTTCTTGCCTTGAGGGGGAGATTTATTCCATGCTGCTGGTTAGTGTTGAAGTTTGTGTACAGCAGAGTATTGGAGTGTTTGTGCAGCATGCTGAAAGCATTGTGAAGTGTAGCTGTTTGTGAAGAAAATTGAAGATGCTGCTGTTTGGTGTTTCAAAATTATTGATTGAAGTTTTTCCGCTGCTGAAGTCTCTGAAGGTGCAGAGTGCAGAGATTGTTTTAGCCAAAATTAGCCAAAGGGGGAGATTGTTAGTTCTTGGATTGGCTGGAATTTTGGTAAAACAAAGTATGTTCAATGTTGATGTCGAGGTGGTGATGTTGCAACATTGAGATTTAACACTGGGTTGTGTTAAGTATGTAATTGCTGAAGTTGGATGTCTGATGTCACATGGCGATGTTGTAACATCAGATCTGCAGAATTAACAACAGCAGGTTGTGATGTTGTTAGGGTTGCGTGTTAGCTGGAATTGTGGAGAGCAAGCTGTCTCATTGGATGCGAATATCTTGGGATAGATATTTTCTGCTGCATAGGAGATCTGGTGCAGATTTGTAGGAGATTTAAAAAGATTTTAGGAGAAAATTTGTTTTAAATATTCAGTTTTAAATAACAAATCAGGTCAGATATTGTAGCAGGTCCAAGACCAATTCAAGGGGCTATATAAAGCGCACCAGTACTAGAGAAAAGTGGACGAAGAAAGTGAGCCAAAGACTGAGAGTCGTTTTGTGTCTTCGTGCATGTTTTGTAAGCCATTCGAGAGTGAATTGGCATTGTGATTTTGAGTTGTTCTTGATCAAAGCTGTGAAGCAGAATCAAGTAGTGGTATTCAAAGTGTGTGATCTTTGAAGTGTTTTAGGGATTGAGTAGTGTTCTCATATCTAAGTGGTTTCTTAGGTAGAAAGTCACTAGTAGGAATTAAGTTTAGGAGATTGTCAACTGGGTTGTTGAGTCTGTAAATTAATTCTACAAGTAGTGAATTTCATCCCTGGCTTGGTAGCCCCCAGATGTAGGTAGTTAGACCGAACTGGGTGAACAATTCTTTGTGTTGATTTGTTACTGTTATTGCTGTCCATTGTGCAGAGTGTGTTGTTGTGACATCTCACCTTAACATCACACGTCTGATACCAGAATTGCAGCATGCACACATAATATGAGATAAATAATTTTAGATTTAATAAATTATTGCACAAACAACAATTGAAACATGTCCTTATTATACCATTTTATGTTTCCAATATATGAACCATAACTTCACATTCATAATAATTTTTTTATAATTATTTTATCCACAAATAAATGTGTTATTCATCTTATGACATTTTAAGTATTAATTATTAGTCAATATAATTGATCCGGAGTATTCGAACAGGTCCACGTAAGCTGGTCGTCGTCAGATGGCAAGGTGCTCGGATGGATGCTGGTCGTCAGGCGTGCAAGGTGTTCGACTTGTGAATGAGGAGAGGAGAGGGTGTACCTGCAAGGCACTCCGACGCTCAAGTAAGAAAAGGTCGGAGAAAAGGGGCAAGTACAAAGTGTATTCTTAGGGTGAAAATGTGATACCTGACCCTCTCAAGCGAGAGGGTTTATATAGAGCCCCCAGCGCGTGGCCAACGGTCCTATTTTCGGGGCGAAATAACCGTTTTCCCCAAAGAATAGGTAACTGCCCAAACTAGCCGTTATGTCGGGCAAGGTGCCAGAAACTAGCCGTTATGTCGGGCATAAACGCAGTTTCGGGCACCTGTCCCTTGCTGTTCGGGCAGCGAGGAAGTCGTGCGTAACGGGCATAAAAGTCGGGGAGGATGTTACGTTCCTTGCCCGGCTGGAGGGGCAAAGATGTCGTTATTGCCCCTCTGTGGATTGGGCTTAGGCAATTTGGGCCGCTCTGGAGCAGAGGCGGATTAGGCCAATTCTAGCCATTGGTCCAGTCCAGAACAGGAGCCCCCCAAGTCGTTGCTCCCGAGCATAAGAGTGATGACTTAAGGACTGCTCGTCGCTCAGGGGAGCTAGCGCGGAGACGAGGATGATTGTCTCGAGGTGCTCGTGGCCCTCTGTGTCCGTGATGTTCGTGGTCGTGACCCTATTGCCCGGTATTCGGGGAGATAAAGCGTCAGACAAAATGGGAAACGTTGGGTTGCCACGTGTGCATCGAGCCCTGTGTAGCAGTTAATAGGTAATTATGGCTAGTGGGCAGTCATTATTGCCTACGGGCGCGTGTGTGCACGTGCCCCTCAGTATAAAAGGGGAAAGGTTGTCCCATTTTGCACTTTTTCCGTTCTGATTTCTCTTCGTCGTCTTCTGCGTTCTTGCCCGTCGCCGTCTTCAGAGCAACCGACCACCGTGCTAAGTTTTGAGCAGTCTCCCTCTTCTACTCAAATCAAGTAAGTTTTCTGATTTCCAGCTTGTTTTACTTTCTCTTGTTGTTAGTGGTAGATTGCATGCGGCTAGGGTTAGTTTTAGGTGACAAAATAGGTAGATTTCCGGCGAGTGTTGGTGGTGGGCGGTGGTTCTACCCTTCTGCTGTTTCAAGCATCTCACCGGAGTAGGTAGCGCGTTTGGTGAGCATGGTGGTCCACGTCGTGGTTGCGAGTCGTGACCACCGCGTCTTATTATCTTCTGAGGGAATGGTGAATTTTCCGGTAGAACGTTTCCAGATTCCGGTGGAGCCTTGCAGTTTTCGGTGGAGCTTCAAACGGAATCTAGGCACGAGCGCGGGGAGGTTCTTCGCAGGAAGATGGCATATCTCGGGCATCTCCTCGTGGGGAGGTTTTTCGTTTGATGTTAGGGCTTAGGCCGGGGACGTTGTCCTTAGCCTTTTGCGCGCCCTTTCACTTGACTTGGCAGTGGAAGGGTGGATTTGATTTTCTGTCGAACTCACTGTCTTTCTCTGCTTTTTTAGGTGATCGTAATGGCGATGGAGCCAGAGAGAGAAGTTATCCCAGTCACATCCGAGGAGGAAACTGTCTCCGAGGAGAATAGCAGCGCAGCGGCTTCGAGTTCTGCGTCTTCGAGCTCGACGGCATCGAGCTCCTCGAGCGAAGTTGAAGAGGAAGAGGATTTGGATGTCATGGAGGAGGATGTCGAAGGGTTCTGTCCGGAGGAGTGGGAGGTGGCCGAGCCTTCCGAACATATTTCCACGTTCGCCAGATCTGTGGCGGACGCCTTTACAAAGGTGGGCCCACCGGGGGATTGGAGAGTGCATTTTTCAACCGTGGACGAGCGGGTCTGCTCGGAGTTCGGGGACTGCTTCATGATGTACGAGTACGCTTTCAAGGAGTTGGGGCTGAGGTTGCCCTTTACTGACTTCCAGCGGTCGGTATTTGAGCATCTCAAGCTAGCGCCCTCGCAACTCCACCCCAATTCGCTGGCCTTTATACGGGCATTTGAGTTAGTGTGCGAGCATCTCACACTGGGAACCACTCTCCCTCTGTTTTTTGCTGTTTTCCATCTTCAACGGCAGCTGGCGAGGAAGAAGTACATATGGGTTTCCTTGAAGCAGCCCAAGAAGTTATTTAAGCCGTTCTCGGAGTCAATCTGAACGTTCAAGGGACGGTACTTCATCGTTGAGCCAGTGTCTGAAGCTGCTCATGACAGCACGTATATCTGGGAGATAGAGATCGATGAGAACGGAGAGGAGCTGCTCAACGAGGAGGGGAAGTATATCGGGGAGAGGTTGTACAAGTTCCTGATCCGCTGAACACCTGACCACTTCTCAAAGAAGCCCAGTGCTTACGTCTTCGAGCCGAGCGCGCTACGCGGGCAGGATGCCGTGTCTTATGAGACGCTGGTGAAGTGGGTCAACTCCTTCAGTCTTGTGAGCTGCTGGACGAGCAAGGGTAACCCCATCTCCGAGGAGGATGGTAGCCAGAGGGTTGAGCGCAGGTTTATCAATGTGAAGGCACTGCTGGAGTGCAAGACTCCCGCGGATGCCGAAAAGCTGCTCGGTAGTCTTAGTTGTTTAGACTTTGTTTATGTTATTTCCTTTCCCTGTAACTAACATGCTTGTTTTCATTTATGCAGGTGAGATGCCTCAAGCTCGTGATCGTGTGGTGAGGAACGCCATGGCGAGGGTAAGGCTGGAGCGGCTCCCCCTAAGACCCGGACTGCTGCTGGTACTCGTGCTCCTTCCCTTGTTCAAACTGCTCCGGGGACTTCTTCTACGCCCTCTCCTGGTCCACGAGACTCTCCGCTGCCTTTGACCGGGCGGGCGAAGCGGCCACGGACGTTAGATGCTGTAGACCTGACTCGGGCGCCTGAGAAGGGGAAATTTGAGCTCCCCCCGTGCATCCTTGACAGGAGATTTTTTAAGGGTAACACCCTGGTCGTTCCTCGGGCAGAGTCTCTTAGTTTGGAGAGCATGGACCGGCCGAGCAAGAGGGCGCTGGTGGCCCAGGATGCTTCTGCCCTTGTGAGGATGCTGGAGATGGCGGCCGTTTATGCGGAAGGGGACACTGCGCTTGAGGCTGAACTCACTGCTGCCCGGGCTTCTGAGACGGCCTTGAAGGAGGAGGTCAAGGGTGCTCGTGAGGCTAGGAAAAAGGCCGAAGAGGAGACGACCAAGCTGAAAGAGGAGGTCACCAAGCTGAAGGCGGAGAAAAAGGCTGCCGAGGAATTGAACAAAGAGCTGATGGTTGCCAGTGCCCCGGGTGCTGATGAACCGGATGAGATAAAAGTGTTGAAAACTAGGGCTGAGCTGGTCGCCAGCATTCTGCAGGCCGAGGATGACGGTATCGTCGTGGCAGTGGAGTTCTTCGAAAGTGACGTGGCCCAGCTGCAGGTGGTGAACCCTGGGCTTGAGATTTCGACCGAGGGTATCCACTATCTTGCGCGAGTGGAGGATGGTCGCATCGTCTTGCCCGCAGGCCTTGTTCTTGATACCCCCGAAGTTCAGACCGAGGACCAGCCCGTGGAGGAGCAGGGACCTGAGCCCGTGTCGACCTAGCATGCGGAAGAATGAGGAGTTTTGTTATTCTGATGTTGTTGTATTTTGTCCGGCCTGCGTGCCGTTGAGTTGTCTGTAATCTTATTTGATTTTTTGGGGGGGTGTGGCCCCCTTTTTTATGTAATACGCACAATCTTTGGCCCTTGTGGCCTTTTTCACTTCATGCCCGGTTATTTATATAATTTTTGTTTATATTGTTGTACTTTATATTATTTGTGCATGTATGACTGCCCGTCGGAGGGTGTGTCTGTTAACAGAGTTTTCTTTTTGAAAGATAGCTCGTTGTGTGTTGATTCGTCAGTGCGGAGAACTAGTCGAATAGCTGGGGAAGGTCCCGGTGAGGTTGCGGATCTCAGGTCGCAATTGAGGCCTGAGGTCGCGGCGTGAACGTCTCATCGCAAGCTGGGGTTCTGCCAATTATGGTACTTGGGCGAAGGCGATGCTCGGTTGAGGACCGCCGACGAGCAGAGCTCCGGCTCATTCACTTGAGTGGGATTCTACTTTGTGCATATGCGTCGTTTGTACCTGGATGAGCATGAAGACCGTTAGGTGGTCCTTTGATGCGAGGAGGCCTATTGTTACTTTAGCTGTAGTATTGCTTAAGTTTTTCAGCATTCCACGGTCGAGGGATTGCGTCCCCGTTGAGGTTTTCAAGGAAGTATGCACCATTCCCCGTTTTGGCACGGACTCTGTATGGCCCTTCCCAGTTGGCTGCTAGTTTGCCTTCGCGAGAGTCCTTGTGGTTTCTTCGCAGGACAAGGCTGCCCACGTCAAACTCTCGTCGTAAGACTTTGGCGTTGTGCTTGATTGCTATTTTTTGCTTAAGAGATGCTTCACGGAGGGTTGCTCCTGTTCGGATTTCCTCGACAAGGTCGAGCTCATCTCTTATAGCTTCGTCATTCATTTCCTCGTCTAGAGGTGATTCGGTCCTCCTGGACGGTACGTGGATTTCGATGGGTAAAACAACCTCTGTGCCATATGCTAAGCGGAAAGGTGTTTCCCCGGTGGTGGACTGGGGAGTAGTGCGGTATGCCCATAAGACGCTGTGGAGCTCCTCGACCCAGGCTTTCTTTGTTTCATCCAGTCTTCGCTTGAGGCCACGCAAAATGACACGATTGGCCGCTTCTGCCTGCCCGCTGGTCTGGGGATGTTCTACCGAAGCGAAATGTTGCTTTGTTCCGAGATGGGCGACAAAGTCTTGGAACTTCTTGTCCATGAATTACGTTCCATTTTTCGTGACAATTGCTTGGGGAATCCCAAAACGGGCAAGGATATTCCGCTTGTAAAAGCGCAGAATGTTAAGTGTTGTTATCTTTGCCAAGGCTTCTGCTTCTATCCATTTTGTGAAATAATCTATGCCCACTATCAGGTATTTGTTTTGGCTAGACCCCGTCACGAAGGGTCCTAGGATGTCTAGGCCCTACCAGGCGAATGGCCACGGGGAGGTCATGCTCTTCAGTTCGTTAGGTGGAGCTAGGTGCATATCCCCGTGCCGTTGGCATTTGTCGCATTTCTTCATATGCTCCTTGGCGTCTTGCTGCATGGTTGGCCAATAATACCCTGCCCGGAGGGCCTTGCGGGCAAGGGACCTTCCTCCCAGGTGCTGGACGTTAATGCCTTCATGGATTTCTCGTAATACGTGGGGGACAACCTCCTCCTCTATGCACTTGAGTAGTGGGATGGAGAAGCCCCGTCGGTAGAGTTTGTTTTCGAGGATGATGTACGAGCAAGCTCTTTGTTTGATGGTGCTGGCTTCCTTGGGGTCATCCGGAAGTTCGTCCCTGGTGAGGTAGTTGTACACGGGCGTCATCCAGCAATCGCCGTCCCCGATCGCGTGCACGTGTAGGGTCGAGGATCCCTTATCGATGTTGGATCAGGGAAGTATCTCTTGGATGACTGACCTGTTTCCACCTTTCCTCTTAGTGCTTGCTAGTTTGGACAAGACGTCTGCTCGCACATTGTGTTCGCGTGGAACATGTCTTACTTCTACCGTTCTGAACTTCGACATTTTTTCCTTGACTAGGGTGAGGTATTCAGAGAGACTGTCGTTTTTGGCCTGATACTCCCCGGATATCTGGTGGGCTACGAGCTGAGAGTCCGTGCAGATGACGATTTCTTCAGCCCCTAGGTCTTCGGCTAGGCACAACCCGGTGAGGAAGGCTTCATACTCGACCTGGTTGTTCGACGTGGGAAAGGACAATGTGAGAGAAGCCTCGACTATGGTCCCTTCGTCGTTCTCCAGAATTACTCCTGCCCCGCTGCCGCTCGAGCTGGATGCTCCGTCCACGTAGATGGTCCATTTGTTTGCTATGTGAGACGAGGAGTCTGAGAAGGTTACTTCCGCTACGAAATCGGCCAGGGCCTGAGCTTTAAGAGCTTTTCTGCTTTCATACTGGACGTCGAATTTGGACAGTTCCAGTGACCATTTGAGCATTCGCCCGGCCATGTCTGGTCGTCCCAGTAATTGCTTGATGGGTTGATCCGTCCTTACCACGATCGTGTGGGCCAAGAAATAGTGTCTCAGTCGTCTGGCAGCGTTGACGAGGGCCAATGCTACCTTCTCTATCTGCTGATATCGCAACTCCGCGTCCTGCAACGCTTTGCTCGTGAAGTATACTGGCTTTTTCCCGCCAGGATTCTCGCGAATGAGAACGACGCTAACGGCCTCGGCAGTGACGACGAGGTATAGGAACAAGACTTCCCCGGTATCTGGCCATGATAATATGGGTGGTTTTGACAGAGCTTGCTTCAAGTGAAGGAGGGATGCTTCGCATTCTTCGGTCCATTCAAACGCTGCTTCTTTTCGCAAGAGCTTGAAGAAAGGAAGGGCGTGTTGGGCGGACTTTGCGACAAAGCGGGATAACGAGGTAAGCACCCCGTTGAGGGACTGGATGCTCTTCTTAGACGTGGGTGTTAGGAACTTAGATAATGCCCGACATTTGTCGGGGTTAGCTTCTATTCCTCGTTTTGTTAGGTAGAAGCCGAGGAATTTACCTGCCCGTACACCGAACGTGCACTTCTCTGGGTTAAAACGCATTTGATACTTTCTTGCTTGCTCGAAAATTTTGCGAAGATGGGTGACATGATCTAGTTCCTCGTGGGACTTGACGATCATGTCGTCCATGTATACCTCGAGCATGTCGCATATTTGTCCTTGGAAGACTTTGTTCATCATTCGTTGGTATGTGGCGTCGACGTTCTTCAACCCGAAGGGCATTACGTTGTAGTAATAGTTGCCCGATTCGGTCATGAAGGCCATGTAAGTTTTATCGCTCGCGGCCATTGGTATTTGGTTGTAGCTCGAGTAGGCGTCGAGGAACGATAAAAGTTTAAAACCTGCTGAGTTATCTACGAGCTTATCTATATTGGGAAGGGGGTAGGCGTCCTTCGGACAGGCCTTATTAACATCGGTATAATCAACACACATCCTCCATTTGCCATTATTTTTTCTTACAAGTACAACATTTGAGAGCCATGTAGTGTATTTGGCCTCAGAAATAAACCTAGCTTCTAGAAGGTCTTTGACAGCTTTCTCCGCGGCTTCCATCTTCTCCGGGGACTGTTTCCTTCTGCGCTGGGCAACGACTTTGATGGCCATATCAATTGTAAGCTGGTGGCAAGCGAAGGAGGGGTCCAATCCTGGTATTTCAGCAGCGCTCCATGCGAACAAGTCTGCGTTCTCCTGGAGGCACGCTTTTAGTTGTCTCTTGGCCAGGTCGGGGAGGTCCGCTCCAATCTTCACTCCCCGTTGGGGGTCTTCCCCGAACAGAACGATCTCGAAGTTGCCATCTGGGACAGGGCGCAGGAGATGGCCGATGTTGTTGGACTGGCTTCCCGAAGTCGTTGGGTCTTTGGCGTGATCTTTCTCACTGAAACGGCTGTCCAAGTTGATAGATTCGACCTGGGGGAGCGGTTTTGGCTGCTCGGAGCTGCTGGGCAGAGGGGGACGACCAGAAGTCCTTGGTCTTGCAGAGATGGTGCTTAGTCCTTTTGATGCTGCTTCAAAACACCGATGGGCAGCTTCGATATCGCCGTGGAGGGTGGCGACCATCCCTTCAGAAGTGTAGTACTTCATCTTGAGATGTACGGTGGAAGGTACTGCGATCAACTCTGCCAGGGTTGGCCTTCCAAAAATGCACTGGTATAGTGACGGGCATTCAATTACCAGAAACTGTGCTTTGATTGCTCAAGTTGTCTTTCTTGAACCGAAGGTTACGATGAGCTCTACGTAACCCTGGGACTTTGTCACTGCTCCGTTGAATCCCTGCAGGTCGGATCCAACGTATGGAGTAAGGTGAGAGTCGTCCAGCTGCAGTGTTTTGAACAGGTGGTTGTACATTATATCAACCGAACTGCCCTGGTCCACGAGTATTCTGCGAACGTCGAAGTTCGCCATCTTTGCCCGGATAAGCAGTGGAATGCTTGAGTTCGGCGCCCCGCCGAGGAGCTCCTAATTGTAGAAGGAAATAGGAGTGGATCCTTTGTGAGTGGCGTCCAGCGTGGTGACTTCGTTGGAGCTTTTGCTGATCAGTTGATCGAATCTCCTCTTGACTGAGCCGACCGTGATTTTGTTGAATCCACCACCAGAAATGACCATGGCTGATGGGAAGGCCTTCCACGGGCTGTGAGCAGCGAGGAACGTCGAGACGGGCAGACCATCAGGGATGTGGAAGTCCTCTGGCCGAGTTATGGACATAGCGACCTGTACGTTGGTGTCATCGGAGGGCGGAGTCTCCTCTGCAACCTTTTTGCTCTCCTGGGTTTCTTGCCGGGGAGCATCTTTCTTTTTCGCAAACTGCTTCAGGTGGCCGTCGTGAATAAGGATCTCTATGGCATCTCTGAGGTGGATGCATTCTTCCATCGTATAACTGTGACTCTTGTGGAAGCGGCAATACTTAGATTTGTCCACACCCGGTCTGGCCGGCAGCTGTTTGGGGAAACGGACTCCCGCCTGCTTGAATTCTGAGTTGGCACATTCGGACAAGATTTTCTCCCTCGAGGTAGTGAGGGGGGTATAATCATGGAACCGCCCAGAAGGTCCCTTCTGTTCGCGTGCATCGCGAGGCCGATCGTCGCGTCTTTTATCTCCTCGACACCCCGTCGAGGGTTCTTCAGCTCTGGATGACCGGGCACCTTCTTGGTTTCGAGAGGCCCGGACAGAGTGGGCAGCGACGTTTTCCTCGTATTGTATATGCGACTGGGCTTGGAGGAGAAGGGCGTTAAGGTTCCTCGGTGGATCGAGGCCGATGGCTTTCGCGAAGTCTGAGCCAGGACGCAATCCCTGCTCGAGCAGGAATTTCTTCATCTCATCGGTTGTTGGTACTTGGACGACCTCCTTATTGAATCGCTCAATGTAGGTCCGAAGAGGCTTATCTCTTCCCTGTACGACAGCTCCGAGGGACGCCTCGGTCTTTGGATGGCGTCGTGATGCAGTAAAGTGGCGAGAAAAAAATCCTCCCCAGCTGCCTCCAGGATGTAATGGATTCTTCTGGCAGCTATTTGTACCATGTCATTGCTCCCTTCCGGAGCTTGGTTGGGAACAAGCGGCATTTGATGGCTCCTCGTACACCTCTGTAGTCCAAAAGAGCATCTATGTTTTCTATGTGCTCGTCTGGGTCAGTGGTTCCATCGTAAGTCCCTAGAGACGGAGGCTTCTCTAGTCCTTTAGGGAGATGGGTGGCCAGGATCCTGCGGGACAACGGGTCGCGAGGCTCGTCGTCGCTGTCCGAACTTGGAGTTGATGGTGACCGTTGTCTGCGCTCGCGGCGGCGGTCTCTGCGAGGTGAGGGTGAACGGGGCCGGTCGCGAGTTCTGACCGGTGGAGAATGCCTATCCTGCCTCGTTCTCTTGTGTCTTGGTGGGGATCGATCTCGCGGGGAGATCTGGTCGCGCTTGCGAATGTGTTGTGATTCAGGCTCATGCCTCGTCATACGGTCTTCCCCGCGCCTAGGTGGCGGGCTTCTTGATTTTCGGTGTTTACTCTTGGGAGGAGAGGATCTTGGAAGAGATGCTTCCTCGAGAGCTCCTATCCTTTCTCCTTGCTACAAGATAAGGAGGTTTGTGCGGTTGACAGCTTCCAGAAGAGCTGCAACGGCCAGGTCGGCGCTGGGAGGGCCAGGAATTGATCGTTCACCCGACGTTAGCTGTTTGCCTCCTTGCTCGGTGGGAGGAGGAATTGGAGACGCAGTGGCCCCATCTCGAAGGAAACGGGGATCAGAAAGTAACAAAGAACTGCCGTCAACGTCCATCTTGTTGACGGGAACGAGAACCGTAGCGTCAGCACCTTTTGTGGAGTTCTAAGCGGCCATATGTGGGCGGATCAAAGAAAGTATGCTTTGATCTTTTAGTTTCCGAGGAGGAAAGAAAGAAGGGGAGAACAAGGAGTTCCCACAGACGGCGCCACTGATCCGGAGTATTCGAACAGGTCCACGTAAGCTGGTCGTCAGATGGCAAGGTGCTCGGATGGATGCTGGTCATCAGGCGTGCAAGGTGTTCAGCTTGTGAATGAGGAGAGGAGGGGGTGTACCTGCAAGGCACTCCGACGCTCGAGTAAGAAAAGGTCAGAGAAAAGGGGCAAGTACAAAGTGTATTCTTAGGGTGAAAATGTGATACCTGACCCTCTCAAGCGAGAGGGTTTATATAGAGCCCCCAGCGCGTGGCCAACGGTCCTATTTTCGGGGCGAAATAACCGTTTTCCCCAAAGAATAGGTAACTGCCCAAACTAGCCGTTATGTCGGGCAGGGTGCCAGAAACTAACCGTTATGTCGGGCATAAACGCAGTTCCGGGCACCTGTCCCTTGCTGTTCGGGCAGCGAGGAAGTCGTGTGTAACGGGCATAAAAGTCGGGGAGGATGTTGCGTTCCTTGCCCGGCTGGAGGGGCAAAGATGTCGTTATTGCCCCTCTGTGGATTGGGCTTAGGCAATTTGGGCCGCTCTGGAGCAGAGGCGGATTGGGCCAATTCTAGCCATTGGTCCAGTCCAGAACAATAATTTTCTTATAGAAGAAGACACAGACAAATGTCAAAATAACATTAAGGTCAAATGATTAATTTATTTTAATGGTACATGCAAATTGTTTTCTCATGAATATATGATTCATTTATCGTCCACTTGTCTTTATTCATTTTTTAATGTATTAAACATATTAACAACATCTCAATATATTTGATATCAATATCAACTTGCATAGAAAATAACAATAACCAACAAAAGTTATTTGCATGAAAGAGTAATCTAATATCACATGTTAAATATGTACCTTTACTATGATTATGAATAAACAAGCATGGATATTTATTTCTCCATAAAAATTGCATCCACAAATTAATCACCAAAAATCATAAATTAAAATTTTATAAATTTTAAAATATTATATGAATTAATTGTGTACCTTTCACCATTGTTATACCCCAAATTTTACCCTTAGATTCCTTGATCTTTTGCACATTATCTTAGGTCAATCATACATGCATGGCTAACCAATTTATTAAACTTTGTTTGTTTGTTTCCGTTTGTGAATTAGGGCTGCTGGAGAAGGTTCAAGAGTCATGGAGGTCGTGTGTGTGTGCTCATTGGGATTCTAGTTCCTTGCAAGTTATGTTGAATGCCTATGGAGATGAAGGAAAGATATGCTCTCATTCTTATGGTCCCTTAGCCACTACAAGGTCATATTTCTCAAGATTTCTCAGAGGTTTCTCCAAGGAGGATTAGGGGTTTCTATCCTTTGGTTTTGAACATGATCATTTGAGAATTGGTTGGAATTTTGTGGTGTGTTGCGTTACAAGTGGTATCCTCACTCTTAATGGATTTCTCATAACATAGTTTGGTCTTACCCGGGAAGTTGGATCATTAGTTGTCAGGTGGAAGAATTTGGATTTTTGGTGGCTTATGAACCATGCACTTTGAAATGTTATTCATGGACGGGGGAGTGGAATTAAGGTGTAATTTGAAAACTATTACAAATGAATCCATGAGTCATGTCCCAGATACTTGCAAGAAATGTTCAAGCTAATTTGCGCCATTGAATTCAAATTTCATTTCAAGTCACGTTCGATTTATAAGCCCATAGGAGGCATCTTTCCATAGTTCACATTGATTCAAGGGATACAAGTGGAAAGCTCAAGTTAATTTAAATTTTCGAAACTAAAGAGATACAAGACTAGAAGACCTTCAAAATGCATTTTTTCAAATTCAAGTTCAAACCATACAAATCCAATTATCACAAGATCACCATTTTCCATCACAAGTCATTACAACCAAAAATTCAAAAATAATAAAAACAAGTCACAATTACACTTGTACAGGCCCTACACAAGACCTGCGCCCCAAACCCCACAAGACTCCAAAATTTCCGCACATGTCATAACCAATAAGGCCCTCATAATATGCCAAAGTTCTGCCACTGTTCTAAGCCTGCATCTGCTACAAACCTGCAACCATACAACATCAACATCAAAATCTACAGCATCCCAAATACATCCTAAGCAAAAAACTTATACAAGCAAAGACACAAAGATTTCAATCCCAAATGTGCAAGTACAATAAAAAGGAATTTCTCGAATTCATGCTCAAACCAAGAGATTAAGAATGAAGCTCTTAAGGACTCAATCTTCCACTGGAAGTAAAGAAGCCCCTGCAACTCAAAGAGTCGAAAGTCCAGCTGCAACATTGGTACGAAAGGTCTAATCTCTGACCAGAACAGAAGCACTGCCATACCTGTTATTATTACACTTTTGAAGGCAGGCCATAAATCGAGCGTGGACCATTGCAAACTCCGTGTCTGATGTGCTGATGAGTTCAAAATTGTTGCCATGGAAATATATATCTCTGTTGGATTTCCTAAATAACAAAAAAAGCAATTATGGATCCAATAAGTGATTTTGTTAAGAAGTTCAGAACACAAAAAAAAACATTCCAAGCCTAATCCATTTCTTGTTCATTTTTTTGTTCTTCATTTTAAGCACAATATTGACAAAAGATTTGAAACCGTGATATGAGAAACCTGCCATGTATGGGTACAATTACGGTTCAAATTCACAAATCTCAGGAACTATCATATAATTGCAGAGGAAGAAGCAAGTAGTAGTTGTCATACCCCAAATTTTGACCACTAAGATTCCCATCATTGTGCAAATCATCATCACAATATGGATGAACCATCATACCTCATTACTCTCCCCAAAGATGGGTGAACATTCACTACAATCAAACTTAGGGTTTCAAGCCCTCTCAGAGCTCTTAGACAAAGGATCAATCAAGAAAGGACATGATCTTCAACTTGTCTAAACCTCTCAAACACCCACAATGGATCAAGAGGACTCCCACATCAAGAATCAAGCACAAGGTTGCAACATTCCAAGTGGATTAAGCCTCCAGATCGCCAGTGTCACCAAATTAGGGTTTTGATCAACCAGGGCCTCCAGATGGAATTTTTTCTCTGAGCATTATCCAATGCTTCAAAATATAACTCAAGATACTCCAAGAGACCTCATGGACCCCATCATCAAGTCAATTTAACCTCAGGGGATGCATTCATAAAAAATCAGGAATTAGGGTTTCTTGACCTAATTCACCCCTAAGTTGACTTTTGGGACAAAACATGAGCCAAAACCTCAAGACATGATTTGAGGGTCTTCAATACACTACATTGATCCATTTACAACAATGGATTGATCCAAGAAGCTTGATTTACAAGTTTCAAATTCATCAGGACCACAACTAGGGTTTCGAGGAAAAAGTCAACTGTATCTCTGACTTTTGACCAAGACATGCTCCCAAACCTTGGGACATGATTCAATACACCCTATAACACTTATGAAATCAATCCATTAAGTTTGATTTAGGTCAAGGACTTGATTTCATAGAGGATCGCACAGTTTGGAATTCATCTGATAAAAAGTCAACTGTGCCCAAAAGTCAAAGTTTGACTTTTTGATTTTTTGGTCAATTATGGTTCCTTAACCCTAAAATGATGTTAATGTGTGATTGGAATCATCATTCATCAAGAAAAATCAAAGAAAGTGGGATAACTTGTAAAAGGGGTAACCATAAAAAACTTAGAAATTTGCTAAGTTATGGAACAAAATGGCTAGGGTGCCAACTTCCAAGGATCATAACTTGTGATCCAAGCAACCATTTTGGCTGATCCAAAGATGGATTTGTAGCTCTCATGGCATAATTTAAAAGTGTCAACTACAGCTCATTCCAATTCCTCATGGATTTTAAGTTATGGAGTGATCAAAATGGCTGAAAACACAAAAGTGACACTTTTCCAACACTCAGTAAAATTTTCACTAAGTCAGAATATGCCTTACTTTTTCCCAAAAGTAGAGGCATTTTTCATTATAATTTAGGTTGGATCAAAACCAAAGTTGAACATCATATTGAAATAGGATATATCAGCTTTCCAAAATGTCAAAGAACTCCATGAAATTCCACTTGAGCTAGGAGTTATGACAATGGCAATATGCCTTGCTGCAAATTGTCTTGGCAAGGCAGATTATGCATTAGGGCTCGATTTGGCTAATTTGTGCAAATGAAAAAAAAGTTTATCCATCTGAACACCTTAGGGGGAGACCAAGGAGGAACAAACAATGATTCATAAGCCTCCCAAGTCTTTGGAACTACAAGTACCATGCCAAACCTAAAAAGCCTAAAAGGGGGACAAGACTCCAATTTTGTTTTGGAGCATTCAATGGATGCACCAAGGTGGCATGAACTGAGCCTATTCCAACTGAATGAGTCAAGGATGATCTCTGAACCAAAGAGCCATAGGCCTGTGTGTAGCGAGCGATTTTGGACGCGGTTCTTAAGCGCTGGTCGCTCTCTGCGGTTTGAGCTTACTACAGGTCGATTCATTTTTTATCCTATTGTGAACTGAATAAGGAAGGGAAATAGATGTCTCCAATTAACCCTGCTTTGCATACTGAGTTTAAATAGCGATCTGTTAGGTTACAGATGCTATCAATGTGGGGGGGCCTTTGTACTGGTTATTTGTATTTTCGCCAATACTGTTTTCTTTCTTTTTATCTAGACAGAAGGTTTCTGGCGGGGAACAAGGATTAGGATGTTAGGACTGATGCTTTTGAATTACTGCTTTTGATTGATGGAGATATGGGATTTGGGTTTTTTGTTTAGTGTGCTCGCTAAGATTTTTCTTTCAATCTTATGCCTACGTATTCCCATTTACCGAAACAGGGAAATCAGAGCGTTCGTAGTTCCTCCTATTCTATGGGAGGAAATTGGTTTTTGGTGTCTTGTTCAAAGCCCAAGACGTGAAGCAAAAGGTGTTTTGTATCTTGTTCAAAGCCCAAGATGTGAAGCTGAAGGTGGTTTGTATCTTGTTCAAAGCCCAAGATGTGAAGCTGAAAAGTCTATTTGTATCTTGTTCAAAGCCCAAGATATGAAGCTAAAGGTGTTGACCTTAGAGAGAATTTGTCATCTCTAAAGGGGGTATGTATGTCACAACTGTTTATAAAGGAGAATTACTTTAACCGGGATACGTGGATCCTAGCAATGCCATAATTTCCTTTAAAGGGGATTTCCAACCTGAAGGAGAAGACTTTAACTCAGTGTAGAGCAATGCCATCTTTCCTTAGGGATTTCTCATGCTAAAAGAGGGGCAGTGGCGTGGATATAGATGATCCAGAGGCTTGTCGCTTACAGCGATTAGATGAAGGGGAAGGAGTTGTTGATGTTTATGTACTGTGAACGAGGCACAGCTTTGATGCTAAAAGGTTAATTGGATTAACCAGTGGTTTTCTTATACGAAGCCTAAGAGGAGGCTATTGGCCCAACAAGAGGGAGTTTTTATGTGTCTCGTACGAAGCCCGAGAGAGAGGCTAGGAGGGTTAACTCAACAGGAGAATCTTTTATACTCAACAAGAGAGTGATTTTGTATCTCGTACGAAGCCCGAGATGGAGGCTAAAAGTTTGACTCAACAAGAGAGTCTTTTATACTCAACAAGAGAGTGTTTTTGTATCTCGTACGAAGCCCGAGATGGAGGCTGAAGATGTTTGACTCAACAAGAGAGTCTTTTATACTCAACAAGAGAGTGTTTTTTGTATCTCGTACAAAGCCCGAGATGGAGGCTAAAAGTTTGACTCAACAAGAGAGTCTTTGTATCTCGTACGAAGCCCGAGATGGAGGCTAAAGATGGTGATTGACTCAACGAGGGAGTCTCTTATGTGTCTCGTACAAAGCCTGAGAGAGAGGCTAAACGTTGTTTGACTCCGCTGGGGAGAATCATTTGTACAAAGCCCAAGAGGAGGCTATCATTCCTGGAGGAAGAGATCATTATACGAAGTCTAAGAGGAGGCTGTGAATACTTCTAAGAAGCCGTAGGGTCCTTGTACTAAGCCCAAGAGGAAGCGGGGTTGCTTTTAGGAAGCCTGTGGGTCCTTGTACGATGCCCAAGAGGAGGCCGATTGCTTTTAAGAAGTCGATGGGTCCCCAAACCCCGAGAAATTCAAGGCAAGCTATTCACAAGGAATAGATCAAGTCAGGAAAGTTCGAGAATTTGGAAGAAACTCAAGAGATGCCATTCACGGAGAAAAGATCATCTCTGGGGAGTAGAGTCTCTTGACAAGTGCTTTTAAGAAGCCTGTGGGTCCCCAAACCCCAAGAAATTCAAGGCAATGCTATTCACCGAGAATAGATCAAAGTCAGGAAAGTTCTAGAATTTGGAAGAAACTCAAGAGATGCAATTCACGGAGAAGAGATCATTTATGGGGAATAGAGTTTCTTGACAACTTCTATGAGTGACAATCTATGAAAGGGTTCACAGAGAATGTTGCATTTCATATCTCCATATTGTTTAACCGCAAGAGGAGGGAAGACTGTGTCTGGTAATCCTATGGGGATCTAGTTTAGACTATTTCTAAGAGTGATTGAAACGGCTTTACCTAGTGCTAGACGTAGTTGCCGGGGAAACTCTAAATATCTATACTATTATTACACAGTTGATATGAGTTTATGAAAGAAGACTTACAGCAAAACAGCCCCACAATACAGTTATATATATATGAGTTTATGAAAGGATACTTACAGTGAAACAGCCCCACAATACAGTTATATACATATGAAAGCGGTAAATGAAAGCGGGTAAACACTTACTCGGTTGTAGAGCTTTCATGCTGTTTGGTTAGTTGTTCAACAAAGAAAGATTGAAAACAACAGTATATTCAAAATCAAAGGAGAAAGTGCTTTGAAATAAAAAGATTTGGGGCTTACAGCTCAAGGAGAGGCCCAGGGTTTTATCAGTGAGCGCACTGTTGAATTTGTACAGAGGAACTTATACAAGTGACTGAGGCCCAAGAAAGGTTTTCTGTACAAAGGGATGGGTCTTACACTCTATTAGAGGCCCAAGTGAGTTTTAAGAAAAGAAATGGGTCTTACTACTCGAAGGTAGGCCCAATGGTTAATTTTGAAAATGGCGACGATCGCGCCGAGGTTTTGGAAACACCGTGGGACTTATACAAGTGACTGAGGCCCAAAATTTTGGTATTTACAAAGGGATTGGGTCTTACAATCTATTAGAGGCCCAAAGAGTTTTGAAACATTTGAGTATGATTAAAAATCAAAGAAACCCTAATTTTCACTTTTTAAAAGTAATTTTTCAAAGAAAATTAATAAAAAATGACAAAAAAATCAAATAAGTTTAAGTAAACCACTTGTGATTTTTGTTTAAGGTTTGAAAAATGAGGTTTTAATCACAAGATGATTTAAAACTTATTTAGTTTTGATTTTCAAGATGAATATTCATTTTTAAAATGTTTAAAAACAATTAAAAATGAATTTATTCACAAAAATACCAACTATATTAAATAAATAATATAAATTTTATTTTTTTGTAGAATAAAATATTCTACTATTTTTGTGTTTTTTCAGAAAAAGAACCAATAAAAAATAATCAAAATTGAGGGAGTTATTAATTTTCCAAATCATTAAAAAATAATATGAAAAATGAGAAAATATGAAAAAGTGAGGTTGGGTCTTACACTCTATTAGAGGCCCAAAGTGTATTTTTGTACAAAAGATGGGGCTTACAACTCAGGGAGAGGCCCAAAATATTTTCAGTTTGAAAATGGCGATCGCGCCGAGATTTTTAACGTATCGGGACTTATACAATAACTGAGGCCCAAAATTGTTTCATTAAAAAAGGGTTGGGTCTTACACTCTAATAGAGGCTCAAGTGTTTAAAAATGAAAAGAAATGGGACTTACAGCTCAAAGAGAAACCCAGTTGATTTTCGTTTGAAAATGGCGATCGCGCCGAGGTTTTCTTTTAACGCAGAGGGACTTATACAATAAGTGAGACCCAAAATTGTTTTGGTTAAAAGGGGATTGGGTCTTACACTCTAATAGAGGTCCAAAGTGTTTGAAAAAGATTTGTTAGGGTGAAAATCAAAGAAAACCCCAATTTCATTTTTTAAGGCATTTTTCCAAGAAAAATTAAGTAAAAAATGATAAAAATATCAAATAAAATCATTAAATAATGATTAAAGTTTATGAAAAAAATATTTTATCCACATAAATATTTAAAATCATTTTGGTTTTAAAAATCAAGAAAAAAGAAATCATTTTAAAAGCATTTAAAACAATTTAAAACACTATTTTTAAATATATTAAAAATAATCTAAAAATAATACTTTTTTTGTGATTTTTTGTGGATTAAAATATTATAGGGTATGAATTGGAAAATGATGATTTTTTGCTATGTAAAAAAAAAGGGTTGAGTTTTGAAAATAAAAATAAGAAAAAGAGGAAAGATGTCACAATATCATCTCCGACATTTCTTATGGGATAAAAACTAGTACCGAAACTTTAATTTTCAACACGTTTTTTATCAAATTTCAAACACTCATAACTCTCTTAATTTTTATCGGAATCAAAATCTGAAAGTACCTATCTTGACCAATTTTTCGCAAGGAATCCGATGGTACCACACATACACACTGAAACTTGACGTACGAAAAACGCAAATCGAAAAACCAGAACTGCACTTAATTTGTCGACATCGTTTCGCGCCAAACTTCCGACGCGCGTAACTCTCTCGATTTTTAACCGAATTAAGATCCGGAAGAGCCTATCTTGACCGATTTTTCGCGAGGAATCCAATGGTATCGTACATGCATGCTGAAACTCAACGTACAAAATGCAGCAATTAAAAAACCAGAACTGCTACTAATTGAAAACGTTGTTCCGCGTCGAAATTCCAACACGCGTAACTCTCTCAATTTTTATCCGAATTGAAATCCGTAAAAACCTATCTTGACCGATTTTTCGTAAGGAGTCCAATGGTATTACTCACGCACATGGAAAATCAACACACAAAACGCAGCAATTAAAAAACCAGAACTGCTATCGTTAATTCGACGTTGTTTCGCGTCAAATTTCCAATGCGCGTAACTCTCTCGATTTTCATCGGAATTGAAATTCATAAAAACCTATCTTGACCGATTTTTCGCAAGCAATCCAATGGTATTACTCACGCATATGGAAAATCAACACACGAAATGCAGAAATAAAAAAACAGAACTGCACGTTGTTTTCGGCGCCGTTTCGCGTCAAATTTCCAACGCGCGTAACTCTCTCAATTTTCATCGGAATTGAAATCTGTAAAAACCTATCTTGACCGATTTTTCACAAGGAATCCAATGGTGTTACTCATGCACACTAAAACTTAATGTACAGAGCACACCAATAAAAAAACCAGAACTGGACATGATTTTAAAACAACCAAAATTCCACATATAAACATGTTAAAATGCAAACAGTGGGAGGATCACAACATACACATTAAGGACTACATTTTTGCCTCAAGAATTGTTCAATATGATGCATGTATGTGGACAACAAAGGTAAGCATGATTCAAAGAATTCAAGTTGTGAATTTTACCTCTTTTTTGGAGATTTTGGGCAACCTACCAAGTGCTTTGTTCCAGAAATGATTTGATGCTTTGGACAACCTCAAATGACCTCTTAGAAGCTTTTAGGATGGTTGGAATCAGCTGGAAACCTCTGGAGCAAGTTTGAGCACTTTCTCGCAAAATGGTCAAAAGTGGCCAAAATGCCAACTCTCTCAAATGGTGTTCCAGATGTGTGGCACCATTTGGGACAATTCAAGGATGATATTTAGAGTGTGTTTGAGGTTTTATCTGGTTTGGAAAGTGACTGAATCAAGACATGGCTTGAAAAATGCAAAAAAGTGTCATTTTGAGGTTTTGAGAGGTGACTTTGTGATGTTGGTGTTATAGGTCACTTGTGAGAGTTTGGATCACCTGCATATGATGTTTATGAGGTGTTAGGATCATGAGCTGTGATGGAAATGCTCTCTAACTCAAAAACTCAGAATTTCCTTACTAAAGAAGGCATTTTGGAGTGAAAGAGAGAATTTGAGGAAAACATCTGTTTGATGGCTTTGGTGTACTCAAACTGAGCACAAATGAGCTCTATTTATAGTAGAGCAAGTTTGTTTTGCAAGCAATAGTGAATGGTGGCTGCAGCAGAGATTTGGCCAATGTTGGCCAATGAAAATCCAAGTCTCCTCTAGCCATTGACTAGAGGTTAGAGCACAGGCTGCTGGTTCCCTAGTTGTTGGAGGAATCTTGACTGAATTCAGTTGGAGGAAGCTCAGTTCATGCCACCTCTAAGCATCCATTAAATGCTCCAAACCAAAATTGGAGTTTTGTCCCTCTTTTAGGGATTTCTAGGTTTTGGCATGCTTTTTTTGGTTCCTTGGACTTGGGAGGTTCATGGATCAGATCATCCCACTTGGATTTGATCCTTAGATGTGTCCAAAATGATGACAAGGCTTGAAAATTCGTGTGGCACAAAAAATGTGCAAATCTGCCCTGAAAAATTCAGCTGCAGCAAGCCTTTTTGTAAGATCCATAACTCCCTGCTCGAGTATGCTACATGGACGTTCTAGGACTTTTCGGAAAGCTTAGATGACGTACTTCAACTTTGATGTTTGGCCCTAGACCTGGTTCAACTTGGATCATGGAGAAAAACAGCCTTGAAGTTGGGACATTGTGCTGAAATTACAAGGCAGATTTTGGCTAAGTGCTGAAAAATGTCAATTTTAGTTTTTAGCCATTTTGATCCAATCATAACTCAAAATCCATGATGAATTAGGATGAAGTGTAGTTGACATTTTTGTAGAGGGCCATGAGGGCTCCAAATCCATCTTTGGATGGGGAAAAATGGCTTTATGGTTTAGGAGTTATGATCCTCCAAAGTTGGTACTCTTGCCACTTTATTCCATAACTTAGAAAAATTTCTAAGTTTTTATGGTTACCCCTTTTACAAGTTATCCCACTTTCTTTGATTTTTCTTGATGAATGATGATTCCAATCACACATTAACATCATTTTAGGGTTAAAAAACCATTTTTATGAAAAATCTCAAAAAGTCAAAGTTTGACTTTTGTGCACAGTTGACTTTTTATCAGATGAATTCCAAACTGTGCGATCCTTTAGGAAATCATGTCCTTGACCTAAATCAAAATTGATGGACATGTTCCATGGGTGTTATAGGGTGTATTTAATCGTGTCCCACGGCTTGGGAGCATGTCCTGGTCAAAAGTCAAAGCTACAGTCGACTTTTCTCGCGAAACCCTAACTGTGGTTCAGATGAAATTGAAACTTGTTGCTCAAGCTTCTTGGGTCAATCCATTGTTGCAAATGGATCAACGTGGTATGTTGGAGACCCTCAAATCATGTCTTGAGGTCTTGGCTCATGATTTGTCCCAAAAGTCAACTTAGGGGTGAATTAGGTCAAGAAACCCTAATTCTTGATTTTTGATGTATGCATCGCCTGAGGCTAAATTGACTTGATGATGGGGTTTATGATGTTCCATGGAGCATTTTAGGTTATGCTTTGAAGCATTGGCTCATGCCCAGAGGAAAATTTCCATCTGGAGGCCCTAGTCGACCAAACCCTAATTTGGTGACACTGGCGATCCTGAGGCTTGATCCACCTAGAAGGGAGCAGCCTTGTGCTTAATCCTTGAAGTGGGAGTCCTCTTGATCCATTGTGGATATTTGAGAGGCTAGACAAGTTGAAGATCATGTCATTCCTTGATTGATCATTTGTCTAAGAGCTCTGCGAGGGCTTGAAACTCTAAATCCTGTTTGTAGTGAATGCTCACCCACCTTTGGGGAGACTAATGAGGTATGATGGTCCATCCATATTGTGCTGATGATTTGCACAATGATGGGAAATCTTAGTGGTCAAAATTTGGGGTATAACACTGTGCTCTAACCTCTAGTCAATGGCTAGAGGAGACTTAAGATTCCAAAGTGATGCAATTGGCCAATAGCCTGCTGCAACCACCATTCACTATTGCTTGCAAAACAAACTTGCTATACTATAAATAAAGCTCATTTGTGCTCAGTTTGAGTACCCCAAAGCACCCAAACTGATGCTTTCCTAAAAATCTCCACTTTCACTCCAATTTTGCCTTCTAAGGCAAGTCACTATCGGGCTTTGAGTTTGAGAGCATTTCCACCATAGCTCATGATCCAAACACATCCAATATGTCATATCTAAGCTGTCCAAACTCTCATAAGTGACCTGTAACACCAAAATCTCAAAGTCCCCTCTCAAAACCTCAAAATTGGACTTTTTTGCATTTTTCAAGCCATGTCTTAATTCAGTCAATTTCAAAACCATATAAGACCTCAAACACATTCCAAATATCATCCTTGAACTGTCCCAAATGGTTCCCCACATCTGGAACACCATTTGAGAGAGTTGCTATTTTGGTCACTTTTGCCCCTTTTGCAAGAAAGGGCCAGTTTCCATTCCCGAGGTTTCCAGCTGATTCCAATCATCCTAAAAGCTTCTAAGGGATCAATTGAGAGTGTCTAAAGCATCAAATTGTTTCTGGCACAAGAAGCTTGGCAGATAGCCCAAAAAGCTCCTAAAGAGGTAAGCATCACAACTTGAACTCTTTGAAATATGCATTGCTTTGAAGTCCACTAATCATACATATCTCATACATGTTACATATGTTGTGTTTGGACCAATTCATCATGTAATTCATGTCTGTAACAAGAGGTAGCATAGAAAATGCAATTATAGGCCTATTTCAAGAACACTATCGGGTTTTGAAATAGGAGCCTCATATGAAAAAACCACCACCACCATTGGATTCCTTGTGAAATTCTAGGCCAGATACATATAAATTTTGTCCCAATCCATGGAGAAATGAGAAAGTTATAACCTTCACGTTTTTGGCCAAAACCTTGCCTTGCCTTGCCTTGGCCAGGCCAAAAACAAGGCATGCCTCATATATTCATGGGGTGGTTTTGATACACGGATGTATCACCACCCCAGTGGTAGAAGGCGTGCGCTGCACCCAAGAGGTCTGGGGTTCGAATCCCCCTCGCCCCAGATCCTATTTTTACCACTTTTTTCCATTTTTTTTCATATTTTTCATATTATTTTAATGATTTGGAAAATTAATTTCTCCTTTAATTTTAATGATTTTTTATTGGTTCTTTTTCTGAAAAATCACAAAAATATTAAAATATTTTATTCTACAAAAAAATCAAATTTATATTATTTATTTAATATAGTTGATATTTTTGTGAATAAATTCATTTTTTGTTGTTTTAAACATTTTAAAAGTGAATATTTATCTTGAAAATCAAAACCAAATAAGTTCTAAATCATCTTGTGATTAAAACCTCATTTTTCAAACCTTAAACAAAAATCACAAGTAGTTTATTTAAACTTATTTGGTATTTTTATCATTTTATTGATTTTCTTTAAATAATTACTTTTAAAGGGAAATGAAATTAGGGTTTCTTTGATTTTCAACCCTCATCAATCTTTTTTAAACACTCATGGGCCTCTAATAGAGTGTAAGACTCAACCCCTCTTGAAAACCAAAATAATTTGGGCCTCATTCATTGTATAAGACTCACTGTGTTTTCAAAAGCCTCGGCGCGATCGCCATTTCAAAACAAAAATCATCTGGGCCTACCCTTGTGTTGTAAGTCCCATTTATTTTCTTTAAATAAACTATGAGCCTCTAATAGAGTGTAAGACCCATCCCCTTTGTAAATAATACATTTTTGGGCCTCACATATTGTATAAGTCCCTCTGTGTATTTTCAAAAGTTCGGCGTGATCGTTGCCTTTTTACATAAACCAACTGGGCTTCTCCTTGAGCTATAAGACCCATCTTTGTTCACTTTCAAACTCTTTGGGCCTCCAATAGAGTGTAATACCCAACCCCCATTTGTACATAAACAACTGTGGGCCTTACTTATTATATAAGTCCCTCTGTACAGTTCTCAAAACAACGGCGCGTTCGTCGCCTTTTCAAAGTCATCTGGGCTTCTCCTTGAGCTATAAGTCCCATTCCTTTTCTTAAAAAACACTTTGGGCCTCTAATAAAGTGTAAGACCCAACCCCTCCTGAAAACCAAAATAATTTGGGCCTCATTCATTGTGTAAGACCCACTGTGTTTTCAAAAACCTCGGCGCGATTGCCATTTCCAAACAAATCACCTGGGCCTCTCCTTGAGCTATAAGCCCCAACAATCTTTTCAAAGCACTTTCTCCTTTGATTTTGAATTCAAATATACAGTTGTTATCAAAACTTTCTTTAATTTCTTTGTTGAACAACTAACAAAACAGCATGGAAGCTTTACAATGGGTAAGTGTTTATCCGCTTTCATTTACTGCTTTCATATATATAACTGTATTGTAGGAAGCTGCGCATGGTTAGTCTTCTTTCATTCTTTTAAATACATGTCATATATATATATATATATAACTGTATTGTGGGGCTGCTTCACTGTAAGTCTTCTTTCATATCCTTTTACATACTTGTCATATATCAACCGTATATATATACTAGTATAGTTATTTAGAGTTTTCCCCGACAATTAGGTCTAGAACTAAGTAAAGTCTGTTGGTCACTCTTAAATACAAACAAAACTAGATCCCCATAGGATTTCCAGATACAGTCTTCCCTTTTCTTGGGGTTAAACAATATGGAACAAAGAGAAAGGCAGTATTCTTCGTGAACCTTTTCTCAGACTGTCACCCCTAGAAATTGTCAAAGAAATTCTACTCCCCAGAGTTGATCTATTCTCGGTGAATAGCATCTCTTGAGTTTATTCAAGCTTGGAACTTTCACTAAATGATCTATTCTCGATGAATAGCATTTCTTGAACTTCTCTTGGTTTAAGTCCCACAGACTTCCTAAAAGCATCCCCGCCTCCTCTTGGGCGTTGTACAAGGACACTCTGGCTTCTTAGAAGTTCTCATGCCTTCTCTTGGGCTTAATACAAGGACCCTGAAGACCTCTTACAGGTATAGGACAGAACTTAGTCATTCTTCGTTAGAGCTGTCTTTCTAAAAGGAGTCAAAACCTTCAGACCAATTTTAGGGTTGATACTCATCCCTTAAAAGAGTCGGCCTCCTCTTGGGCATCATACAAAAGATAAAACTCTTCCAATAGACTTGGACAGTCCAAACACCCTTGAGTTTCAAAGACCTTCTCAAGTTCCCTACAACGCATAGGAGACACCCCGGATTATGGATTAATCTCCAGTAAAAGTTAAAACTTGTGGGTTCTAAAACCCCGTCTTTCTCCCGAATTACACCAGGGTCAGTTTATCACTAGTATAACACTATCAGAGCCTCGAGGTTCCTGACCTATCAATTCTTTTGTATTCCCCTGCAAGAGTTAATTCCCCATTTGGACCTGCCTCGGGATCTCAAGAATCCCCTGCAGAAGTTAGCCTTTTCTTAGGCTTTGTATAATGATCATTCCTCAGCAAAGTCAGCCTCCTTTTGGGCTTTGTACAATCATTCTCCCTAGCGGAGTTAACCTTTTCAGACTCTCTTGTTGAGTCAATCACCTTTTCAAACTCTCTTATTGAGTCAGACTCTCTTGTTGAGTCAATCACAGTCTCAGACTCTCTTGTTGAGTCAATCACTCTTACAGACTCTCTTGTTGAGTCAAATCACCTAAAAGCACTCTCTTGTTGAGTCAACCCCTTTTAGCCTCAATCTCGGGCTTCGTACGAGACAGATAAAAACCATTCTCTTGTTAAGACAATCTTTTCCAGCCTCCCTTTAGGCTTGGCATAAAGATTCCCCCTAGCAGAGATAGCCTCCTCTTAGGCTTCGTATAATGATTCCCCCTAGTGGGAGATAACCTCCTCTCGAGTTGTGTGGATTAATTTCTCCAGCTTGTTCAGCCACAATCCTAGGCTTTATACAGGACAGATAAAAGCACTCTCTTATTGAGTCAAACCGTTTTAGCCTCTATCTTGGGCTTTGTACGAGATATAAACCTTCATAAGCTTGGGGAAAACATTTTCCCCAGCGAAGTCAATCCCTCCGAGCCTTCATTAGACTTTGAGGAATAAACTCCCTAGCAGAGTCAAACTCTTTTCTGCCTCCATCTTGGGCTTTGTACAAGATATATAACACTCTTCAGCAGAGTCAAACCCGTTTAGCCTCCGTCTTGGGCCTCGTACAAGACACTTAAAATATCCTCAGTCGAGTCGATTAAATTTCCCATTTCAGCCTCTATCTTGGGCTTTGTACAAGACACATACAAAACTCCCCGACGGAGTCAAAATCCCTTTTAGCCTAAATCTTGGGCTTTGTACGAGACAGAAAGAACATTTTCCCCGTAAAAGTCAATCTTTTAGCCTCCTCTTAGGCTTTGTGTAATGATATCCCCAAAGAGTCAGTCTCTTTTTGCCTCAATCTTGGGCCTTGTACAAGACATATAAACACTCTCTTGTTGAGTCAGTCATTCCCAGCCTCCTCTTAAGCTTTGTATAAGGACTTCCCTAGTGGAGTCAATCAACCTCTTAGCTTCAACCTTGGGCTTCGATCAAGGCACACAAAAGTCAACATCCCCTCAGAGGAAACCAAAATCCCTCTGTAGGAAGTCATTTCTCTGTTTATCATATGTCAAAACAGAAACTCCTTTTCTTTCATCTAATTGCTGTAAGCGGCAAGTCTCTGGATTATTTACATCCACGCCACTGTCCCTCTCTTAGCATGAAAGATTCCTAAGGAAAAATGGCATTGCTCAACACTGAGTTAAAGTTTTCTCCTTCAGGATAAATCCCTATAAAGGAAATTATGGAATTACTGGATTCTCATATCCCAGTTAAAGTAATCCTCCTTTATAATCAATCACCCAACAATTGTGATAAACAGACAAAAATGTCTCCCTTTAGAGATGACGGATTCTCTCTCAGTCAAACTTTTAGCTTCAATATTGGGCTTTGAACAAGATACATATAAACCTTTCAGCCTCTGTCTTGGGCTTTGAACAAGACACCAAAACATCTTTTCCTCCCTTAGAATAGGAGGAACTACGATTGCTCTGATTTCCCTGTTTCGTTTAAACGGGAATACGTAGGCATAAGATTACAAAAATCTTAGCGAGCATACTAATAAAAAACCCTAGGTCCAACACCTTCATACATCATCATTTCCCACAGGAAACAAATCAAAACTTAGGTCTAGTACCTTACCAAAAACATCGGGAAGAACCCGAACATAAAAAAAAACTCACTCTCCCTGTCATACTTTCCCAACCCATTACCAGAAAAACACCATCAATTACAAAGCAAAAACCTAATGCTAATATCTTGTGGATAACCACATATAGGATGGGTAACTAACAACTACCCATTGTATAACCTGACCCCGACTCCCCGAATCTCTTAGCGTTTGTTAAACAATCGCGTGCAAGGTTAGTTTTAGATAGCTTCCTTTTCCCTTCTAGCTTCATGGGATAAATAAGAAATCAGAAAGTAGCACCCCATTCCTCCGCGAGGAGGAAAAACCCCAGCGATAAGGCGGTCGCGTCGCCGACAAAAATCGTTCGCTACAGTAAAATGGAGACTCTGCTGGGGACCCATTGTCTGTTTAGGACTAGGATTATTATAACTCTTAAGAGGTCTAGGATGTTAGTTTTAGGATAAATATATATACTGCTTTTCCTAATTGATATCCGTGTTTATTTTTCTGCTAATGGGAATGGGTGTGATGCCGCATCTGGAAAGATTGAGTATACACCTAAGATAAGTGATGGCACTAGACGGGTAATCTTACAGGGAGTGACTCCCGAATAAGAGATCTCGGTCGACCATCGAATCAGTGGAGATGCCCTTTACGGATTCAATGCCTATACGACTTCGGTTGTTGAAAGCAGATTGTTTGATTGGGTTATCTGAGAAGCTGAGGATTTTAGTAGACTGAAACCATGTTACTATTTTGTAGTGCGGAAGCTATCGGAAATAGTTGTCACGCGATACTACCCTCATTTGAGATTACTCTAAGATACATCAGCTCGCTCGGGTGATTCCAGCCAGCTGTTATTATCCTAAGAGGGGTCAATGATTTTGAGGACAGGTACAAAAAATCACCAGTATAACCTTTGGGGATGGGTAGAGCCTTGACTTCATGACACCGAACCTTTGACCCCATGTTTTTTCTATGTTTTGTGTGTTGCATCCATTCATTCATCTAAAAAACATTAAAACAAAGAAAAATTTTCTCTTCTAGTCTCTCTTTTTCAAATTAAACTAAGACAATGATTGCAAATATCAGAGAGAAAGATTGCGTAATGGATTTCGGTAGAAGGAAGACTCACAAGTACACCTTCAAGGTTCCAAAACTAGAGGATTTAAGAGGTTTGGCGAGGATGATCACCAACCCTGAGGCTTTCAGAGCTAAGTATGGAGGACTGCTGTCTCTATTAAGGGTCCATGTAATCAAAGGAATCTTGTCTATGGTCATTCAGTTCTACGATCCGGTCTATCACTGTTTCACATTCCCGGATTATCAGCTAGCACCAACATTGGAGGAGTACTCTCACCTGACTGATTTACCTATCACTGATCACGCTCCCTTTTCTGGACTGGAAGAAATTCCAAAAGATCAAACCATTGCAAGAGCAATCTATTTGGACGAGTCAGAAGTCAGGACTCACATGACCACTAAGGGTGGAATCCAAGGTTTGCCAGCCCAGTTTTTTTATAAAGAAAGCCCTGTACTTTGCTAGTATAGGAAACGTGGCTGCATTTGAGAGCATCTTCGTTTTGCTCACCTACGGGTTATTTATGTTTCATAACATTGATAACTTCGTTGATATCAATGCCATTAAGATATTTCTGATAGGAAACCCTGTACCAACACTGCTCGCGGATGCTTATCATTCTGTACACTTAAGGAATTTATACAGTGGAGGAATGATCACATACTGTGTACCCCTGCTATACAAATGGTTCACTTCCCATTTGCCAAAGTCTGCCGCATTTTGGGATCATAAGAGCACTTTATGTTGGTCGCAGAGAATCATGTCTCTTACCAACTCTGACATCGATTGGTACAATCAAATCTATGACGGAATCAGGATCATTGACCGTTGTGGAAATTTCCCTAATGTACCCCTTATAGGAACTAAGGGAGGAATTAATTATCATCCAGTTTTAGTTCGTCGTCAATTTGGATACCCGATGAGGCATGTTCCGCATAATGCTCATCTGGAAGGTCTTTTCTTTAAGGAAGGAGAAAATGACAGGGCACTAAAGACAGAAATAGTGCATGCTTGGAAACATGTTTACAGGAAAGGAAGAGAGTCTCTAGGAAAACCAGATTGTGTCTCGGTGGAACCTTATCTCCACTGGGTACAAACTAGAGCTCTCAATCTGAGGATGTCTTACCCTCGTCACGAAGTTCTTCCGTTAAAGGAACCTGTTCTTTATTTTATGTCTGATACGGAAAAACTTCAGGTTACTCTCAACAAAGTTCAACAGGAGAGGAGGTCTTGGAAGAACAAGTACCGCATTCTCAATGTGGGGTGTAAGAAAATACAATAACTATTGAAAGATAAAGATGCTCTGATCGAGATTTTAGAGCAACATATTGTAGAAAGTCAAGAAGACCAAAGGAAATTGCTCGCTCCTTTCACTTGGCAAAGGAATGACAACCCGACAACGGCCCAAGAGCCCCAGTCAAAGAAAAGGAAGATACCAAAACCATCACCTGAGCTCTCCTTAGAGAGGACTCGGGCCCCATAAGTTTAGATTTCCTTTTACAACACTTTGTAATTACTGTATTTCCATTTCCGCAATCTTTGAATTCAATAAACCGGGGTTTCCCCGCTGTTTGATATTTGCAATTCAATTGTTGAAGTTTCTTTTGAAATAACAAAAAAATAACTAAATATAATCATTGTATATCATTCATCATTCTCGCATAACGCATTCTTCTTCCCTACGAATCTCACATTTGTGTCTCGATTCTAGAGTCAAACTGTCTCATTTGTACAATACTCGGGCCAATATTCAAAAGAAAATGGATAATCTCGAGGAAGAGAACAGAGAGCTGAGAGAAGAAATCGACGCTCTGAGAGAGGATCTGAGGAAGCTCTACAGTGACATGCAAGCTCTGGCAACAGCTCAGATACAACGGACTGTGATCTCAGAGATCACATCAGCGCCTATAGTGGAAAAGATTGATCCTCGGTACAACATGCCTAAAGATCGTCCCTGGGGCATGCCACTCAACTATATCCCAGAAGGATATATTCCGTCGATCACTGAAGATCCGGAAACTGCAGCAGGAGCCGCTGGGCCTGAAGGTTACAAACTTCGGGAAAGCGAAGATGCCAAGGGCATGATAACAACTCCTGAAGGTTACAAACTTCGGGAGGTACCAAGAGTCATTGCCGTAATGACTGTACCACCACCCGTGGTACACACTGTCCCGGAAGGACAAATTCCACAGATACCTTCTGGTGGAAACAAAAGTATGGACAACAGAATGAAGGAATTCCAGGAACAGTTCCTGGAGATGTAGAAGGAACTGCAAGCCATTCGCGGTCAGGATCTATTTGGAAAGGACGCCGCAGACCTTTGTTTGGTCCCCAATATGAAAGTTTCGCCTAAATTCAAGGTGCCTGAATTTGAGAAATACAAGGGTAACTCTTGCCCTCAAAGTCACTTGGTGATGTACGCCCAGAGGATGTCAACTCAGACGGAAAACCAACAGCTACTGATCCATTACTTCCAGGATAGTTTAGCTGGTGCTGCACTCAAATGGTACATGGGTTTAAACCGCACTAAGATCGTCACTTTCAGAGATCTTGGCTCTGCCTTCGTTCAACAATATAAGTATAACCTGGACATGGCACCGGACAGAGATCAACTTAGAGCCATGTCACAGAAGGACAAGGAAACCTTTAAGGAATATGCTCAGAGATGGGGTGAAATTTCCGCCCAGATTTATTCACCTCTTGAGGAAAAAGAGATGACAAAAATCTTCTTGAAAACCTTGAGTTCATTTTACTATGACAGAATGGTCGCCAGTGCGCCCAGTGACTTCACTGAAATGGTCGGCATGGGAGTTCGTCTTGAAGAAGCAGTTCAAGAAGGACATTTAGTTAAAGACACTGGAACATCAAACAGTACCAAAAGATACGGTAGTGCTCTCCCTAAGAAAAAAGAGCAAGATATTGGGAATATCTCTCTCAGAAAGCAAAGGCGACGGTACCAACCAGTAGCAGCTGTAACTCCTGCTATTAATCCCGTGCCTGTTCCTACGTGTCAACCTCAGGTTGCTCAGAGCCAACTGAATCAACAACAATATCAGCAAAGGACATAACGGCCTCTTCAGCAGGCTCGTCCTCAGTACAAAAACAATCATACAACGCGACCACCAAGGTTCGACCCTATACCCATGTTGTACGCAGAACTGTTTTCACTATTACTGGTCAAGGGGCACGTCCAAACCAGGGCTCCTCTTGCGATTTCGGAAAATCCCCCTTTTTGGTTCAAAGCGGATCAGACTTGTCCCTACCATCAAGGAGGACCAGGAATAACATAGAAAATTGTCTCAGTTTTAAATCCGATGTGCAAAAGCTTGTCAGGAGCGGGGTCTTATCCTTCAAGGATACAAATCTAAATGTTCAGACGAATCCGTTGCCTCAACATGAGAAAGCTGCAATAAATTTGATAGAAGGAGAATCTAACAACAACTATCAAATTCATGATGTTCTCTTATTAAGGGCCAACCTGGTCAAGATGCATCGCAGATAGAGCGGATACGGTCATATACCAGCTCACAACTATCATCAGTGTGATATCTACTCTAAAGATAATCAAGGATGTTCTGTGGTGCAATCAGCTCTACAGGAACAATTGGATCTCGGATGGATCCAAGAGCACCGAGTTCGCGGAGTCAACATGACTTATACGAATTCCAACATTATTCAAAACCACAACATCCGTATGATGAATGTCAACTTGGTGGCAATGCACTCAAGGCAAAGCCAGTATCAAGATCTGCCGCGGCACGATTACAATTCATGTTTGACTTGCTCGGTAAACAATCAGGGATGCTCTTTCATACAAGAGGCCCTCCAGCATCAGATGGATCTTGGGTGGATCCAGGATTACCATGATAGAAATCCTTATCAGGTCAACATGATTCAAATCTTCGATATTCGTTTGATGAATACCAGCTTGGTGGAGTTACACGCTACGCAAGTCCAGTTGGGTTTTCTGACTTCACATGAGTATCAGAACTGTACAGTATGTCGTGAGAGTGACCAGGGATGTGCTCTCGTTCAAATAACTTTGCAACACTTATTAAACCATTGGTGGCTTCCGATCTATCTAGACAAAGACACCCAACAAATCAGCATGATTAATGGGAACCCTGCTAGACATCAAAGTCAGGATGTCCGATCAATAGAATTAGACCTAGTGAGGTTACACTGTGTACAAAGCGGACGTCGCCAGATGCCACCACATAAATCTTCAAAGCAGTAAATAAACATAAAGCAAGGTAAAGCGTAAAGATAAAGCGAGTAAAGCGCAAAAGTTAAACACCCAAACAAGCAAGAAAGCAAACAAAACAAGGCGAGACCCAACTTGCAAGAGCAAGGACTCCCCAGTAAAGTCGCCAGCTGAAGCTCGGGATTATACCTGAGTGAATTATACACTCAAAGATACAACAGAGTTGCCACCAAACTTTATTTAGTCCCAAAGGACAGGGAAAATACCGATAAAACCCAAGGGGAAGAGAAACGGGTAAGGGGGTCGGTTATGCGAAAGGAAGGTACTAGCACCTTACGCATCCGTCGTACTCGACGGGAACCATTTCGCTTACTTCTAGGCTTGGATGGGTTATCTATCTAAAGGCTTCTAGCTAAAAGAGGAGAGAGAAAAGAGAAAAAGGAAAGAAAGTACTCGCGGAGGATTAGGGCCCTCGTGCCTACGTACCTTCATAGTGCAATGAGGAAATCAGAGCGCCGTAGTTCAGGGAACCAAGACGGGGAAGAAGAATGGAAGAAGGTGGAAGTGTGCTCGCCAATATCATCGCAATCTTGTGCCTACGTATCTTACATTCGAATGAATGAAGAATCAGAGTTTCCGCAGTTCGTGGAACTAAGACGGAAAAGAAAAGGAAAATAATGTCAAAACCAAGAGCGAAAGAAAATAGAGACAAATCCACTGGGGATTCAAAAGGATTGGTGTCAGAACCAAGAAAGGATTGCAAAGGAAAAGATAGTAACTATGCTGGGGATAACGTGCAAGAGTGGTGTCGAAACCAAGAAGATAAAGGAGCAAAAGAATAACAGAGACTCCACCGGGGAGTAATAAAACAAAATGACAGTGCTAGGGATCAGAGGGTTAACGAACCTACTGGGGAAACAATCAAAGGGATGCTGTCAAAACCAAGAGATAACTTGATTTAGTATATTAACTAACCGACAGTGGTTATTGAAGAAAAAGAGTAGGACTCTGTGGGGAGAAAGGTTTGGTGTCAACAGACAGGTTGTGATGAACCAACAGGAGAGAGTACTGAACCGAGAGAAGGTGTTTGACTCTGAAGGGATTTTGGTATATTAACTGATAAACAGTGGTTAACCGAGGAAAGAAAGGGGTGCAATCGTGCAGGGAAAAAGGTTTTAACAGATAGACTGTGATCAACCAAAAGAACAGGTGTAGAACCAAGCAAAAGGTTGTGACCCAAAAGACGGGTGTGGAACCAAGCAAAGGTTGTGACCCACTGGGGATGTTGGTACTGACTGAGCAAACAGTACTTGACTAACGAAAAGGGTATTTGAACCAAAAGAAGGTTACTGACCCGAGGGTGCGAGCATTCGAACCAAGAGAAAGTTACTAACTTACGGGGTGCAAGTACTTGAACCAAAGGATGGTTGTTAAGTCACAGGGGTATTGGTTTTAACAGGTGAACTGTGATTAACCAAAGAATGAGTGATTAACCCAAGAGACAGTGATTAACTCAAAAGGGTGCTCAGTATGTTAACAGGCAGGTTGTGGTTAACTGAGAAAAAGGGTGATTAACCAAGAGAAGGTGATTAACCCAAGAGGGACTCAGTATGTTAATAGATAGACTGTGGTTAACTGAGAAATGTGCAAATTGGTGTTTTAACTGACAGGCAGTGGTTAACCAATCAAAGGGAGAAGCACCAAAAGAAGGTTGCGAACTCCGCTAGGGTTTAGGTGTTTAACAGGAAGACTGTGTTTAACCGAAGAAAAGGATTGTGACTGCAGGGAAAAAAGAGAATTGGTATTAACAGTTTGACTGTGACTAACCAAAAGGACAAATGAATATGACTCTGGTGGGGAATTAATGAACAATGATTAACCAAAAGAGAAGGTATTGAAACAAAGAGTGTTTGCTAACCCAAATTGACAAGGATCTTTTACCAAGAAAACGGTGATTGACCAAAAGAGAGATTGGAAAGAGAAAGAATGATCAAGGATCGACTCAACTGAGGATTGAGAGATGCGCTACCGCCTGGGGATAGAGGTGACTAAGCCAGGCACAGGGTCATTCATCCCCTACCTGAAGTAGTCAAAATGAGAGTAGGAATTCTCCATTCTCATTCCTTCTCTAACACACAGGGTGCAGTGCAGAAATTGAAATGGACAACGTAACAGCTCTAAGTTGTACAGTGCTCTAGTGTCGCGCGAGAACTCTGACTCCGCAGGGAAGAGAGAGAAAGAGAGCTCTAAAGGAAGCCTAAAGAGAAGTGCCAAAGGGAAGATCAATAATCGAAATAAAGTTTCGATTAATTAATCAAAAGGGAGGAACATGTTAATAATTTTCCAAAATGGATTGAAAAATTATTAAAGCAAAGGGTGCATTGTTGATTATACAAGATTAAGCTTATTCTTCGAAGAACAAACTTAATTCAAACATGAATGAAAGTGCAAAACAGTACCAAATGCCACTTAGTATGCATTACAAATCATGTATCATGTGGTCAAAGAAAGTGCAAGGATGATCATGTTCATACAATGCCAAGAATGTACAAAATTGCATAATTGAAATCGTGCATCGAAAGTTCATGAGCATGCTTCAAACAGAAGTTAAATGACTCCTAAAACATCCATAAAATCAAGCATATCAATCCATGGAAGTTAGAGGAAGAAAGAATGTCAAACAAACTTGAAAAAACTCAAAAATGGCATTCTGGTTCAGTGTTAATCGATAAACACTTTTGCACTGCAAAGTGTTAATCGATTAACACTTGCATAACAGCAAAAAAAACTAAAAAAAACAGAGTGTTAATCGATTAACACTTTTGAACTGTAAAGTGTTAATCGATTAACACTAGAGCAGTGGCTGAAATTTGATTTTTCAAAAGCACTTTTGGCCACTTATTGATTGTGCAATCACTCATATGCTAGGACAAACAATTATGCACGAAAATCAAGTTTAACAACAGCAAATAACCAGTAATGGAATCAATTAACTCATCAAGATCATGGATCAAGTAATGACATAATCAATTAACACACAAAAAAGCATCGAAACTACATTGCGAATGATACAAAAACGTTCGAAACAGTAAAATGTGCAAAGAAAGACCAATCTACAAGGCTGAGATGTGCTTGGATGTTGTTGCAAATGAATCTTGATGAAGATAATCAAAGAAAACCAGAGGAATCTTCAATTGTAGCCGAATCGTATCGAAACCGAGCAAATTGCGACGAAATCTCTAAAACACGAATTCAAACCATAGAATCTTGAAGCAATCACTTGTGATGAATCAAAAGCTAATAAAACTCCAGAGAATCGAGTAGAGTGGCAAGGTGATGAAGGTTGAGCTCAAGAAATAATCACTTCCAAGGTGAAAGTGATTATTCTTTAATGGTAAATAGGAGCTATAGTGAGGTTTGGGAAGAAAACTGAGATGAAGATGAAGAAGTTGCAGAAAATTTCAGAGAGAATGTGAGAGAATTAAGAGTGAAGAGAGTGAAGAATTGTGAAAATGATTGTGGATTATGAAAAATGATTGAAGGTCTGTTTATATAGAGTTTTGGTTTTAAGTTGATAGGTTCGGAATGTGCTTTGGGATTAGCTTTGGAGCTAGGTTGGGAGTTAGTTACACTTGACTCACTGAGTCAGCGGTTAACTCAGTTAGTTAGGTAGTTAACTCGGTGGAGCAATCCCAATGCAAGTCTAGATCAATGGCTCACATGCTTGGAAGTTAAGGAACATGGTGCACTTAATTCAAAGTGATGCATTGGAGTAAATGTAAGTGGAGGGTCTTGAATGCTCTTGAAATGTCTAGAGATGTCTAGAATGTTCCACACACTGCTATATCCAAGTGGAACCCAAAAATGTGGAGAAAAAGTTGTTGTCATGAAAAAGCAGCAGATTCTGCCCATTTTACATGTGTTAATCGATTAACCCATTTGCACTGTAAATGGTTAATCGATTAACCAGGCCAAAATTCCCCAATTTTGCTTGAAAAATGGTATTGTGCCCACGGTTCCGATTTTCAACCTCTTGCTTTGATGAATAGGCATAGAAACCCTTGTTTTGTGCTTGTGTTGATGATGTGACGACTTTATGAGGATGCAATTAATCGGGCTTAGAAAACCTGAATATTCCTGCAACAAAAATCATAGAGAAAAAGTGTGAATGCGTATGCTAGCGATGCGAATGCACATGCTCATGTAAGAGGCAAAAAGGGAGGTCAAATTTCGGGTTACGACAACAACAACGTTGATGAATGTTCAAGTCGGTCGTGATATATTTCCAAACATTTTATGATGGTGATTAACTTGAATATATCTCAAGCCCTATCAATTAGAATATTCAAGGTTCTAGTAAAGTGCTTATATGAGCGGTATATCTTGCAAAGAAACTTGAAAGCTTAAGAGTTGTAAAAGAGAAATAATGTGAAAGCAACTTCGTCGTGTCTATCTCAGTGACTAGAGTCCTGTGAAAGTATGCGAGTAACTCCTAAGATACTAAGACAACTCACACACACACACACACACACATACACACTTAAAATACTTTTAAGGCCCCTTTTTGCTTAACAAAATCACCTAAAATATTTTCAGGGTCTATCTAGTTGATTAGGGGATTGTATACTTGATTAGAATAATTTTTAATTGGTTAATTGATTAGATTATATGCCTAATTAATTCGATTATGCCTAATCAAGTCCATAATTGATTTTCACGGTCTCTTAATGATTGGTAACGGACGAACCTGAATAACTCTCTGGTGTCATCTCTCTAACTATATCTCTTTTATTTCTATTATTTATTTTACAGCTTTATTTACTTTCCACTATTTTTTCTCCCTTATTTTATGAATACTAACACAATTTGCTTATTATACAACAAAACCTTAAAACTAATCAAGAATTTTGAATACCACAATTCATCCCCCTTTTGTGCTTGAAATCATTTGTCCAACAAGGTCGATGACAAATGGTATTGGCATCATTCTTTCTAGTCATTTTCCTTTAGTATTTTACCGCATTTTGTTAGTTTTCCTTTCATTTGTCATATTTTATGTTTTGGTTTGTGTTTTCTTGTTAATCTCAGGGTCTAATGAGCATCCAAGACAAAGAGGGATCAAAGATAAGCAAAACGGGGCAAAACGACAAATTGGCAATTTCTCCCATACAAAAAACAGGGAGCTATTACGGCCACCTATAGCAGCAAGAAGCCCTAGACCCCCTTTTTGATGCTTTCCAGTAGTTGAGATAGAGGCCTGCTACGGCTACCCGTAACAGCTACTATGGGCCGCAGCAGGGAGGCGAGAGAAAGTTGCAGATTTGTTTTGCTTCCTTAATTAGACGGATTCACTCTTAATTGTGGTTTTTAGGCAATATTGGATATGTATCAAATCTAAATATTTCACATTGAACCAAAGATATCTTGTACTTTTATTATTTTTCTATAAAACTCATAGCATGTTATGAGTTTAGGGTTTCCAACTTTTGTCACTTTTCATTCCTAGTTTCTTCTACTTTTCTTTATAACTCAAGTCTCCAAGGGAGCAATTTATGGAACAAGGTTTATGCATAATTTAGGTTTTATAATTCATTCTCTTTCTATTATTCATCTGTTGTGTTTGATTGATATGAGTTTGAAGATGAATACCTTTGTGATTGTGTTTTCCCTCTGTAGCGAGCGATTTTGGACATGGTTCTTAAGCACTGATCACTCTCTGCGGTTGAGTTTACTACAGGTCGATTCATTTTTTATCCTATTAAAGCTGACGAAGGAAGGGAAATAGATGTCTCTAATTAACCCTGCTTTGCATACTGAGTTTAAACAGCGGTCTGTTAGGTTACAAATGCTATCAATGTGGGGGGGGGCCTTTGTACTGGTTATTTGTATTTTTGCCAATACTGATTTCTCTCTTTTTGTTAGGATACTGCTTCAGATTAGGATATATGGGATTTTGGGTTTTTTTGTTGATTGCGCTCGCTAAGATTTTTCTTTCAATCTTATGCCTACGTATTCCCGTTTACCGAAACAGGGAAATCAGAGCGTTCGTAGTTCCTCCTATTCTATGGGAGGAAATTGGTGTTTTGGTGTCTTGTTCAAAGCCTAAGACGTGAAGCTAAAGGGTAGTTTGTATCTTGTTCAAAGCCCAAGATGTGAAGCTGAAGGGTCTATTTGTGTCTTGTTCAAAGCCCAAGATATGAAGCTGGAGGACCTCGACTTTAGAGAGAATTTGTCATCTCTAAAGAAGGGTTTATCTGTCACAACTGTTGGGTGACTGGTTATAAAGGAGAATTACTTTAACCGGGATATGCGAATCCGGCAATGCCGTAATTTCCTTTATAGGGGATTTTAACCTGGAGGAGAAGACTTTAACTCAGTGTAGAGCAATGCCATCTTTCCTTAGGAATTTCTCATGCTAAAAGAGGGACAGTGGCATGGATGTAGATGATACAGAGGCTTGCCGCTTACAACGATTAGATGAAGGGGAAGGAGTTGTTGATGTTTGTGTACTGTGAACGAGGCACAACTTTGATGCTAAAAGGTTGATTGGATCAACCAGTGGTTTTCTTATACAAATCCTAAGAGGAGGCTAATATGTGTCTCGTACAAAGCCCGAGAGAGAGGCTAAAAGGGGTTGATCCTACAAGAGGATATTTTATACTCAACAAGAGAGTGTTTTTGTATCTCGTACAAAGCCCGAGATGAAGGCTAAAATTTGTTTGGCTCAATAAGAACCTTTTTGTATCTCGTATAAAGCCCGAGATGGAGGCGAAAGGGGTGATTGACTCAACGGGGAGAGTCTCTTATGTGTCTCGTACAAAGCCCGAGAGAGAGGCTAAATGTTGTTTGACTCCGCTGGGGAGAATCATTGTATAAAGCCCAAGAGAGAGGCTAACTTCGGTGGAGAAGGATCATTATACAAAGCCTAAGAGGAGGCTATGGTTACTGTTTCAGTTAAGTGACAGGTCCACTATACTGATTTTGAAAGAGAAAATCAGTTCTTATATGAGCAATGTTGTACTCAAGGGTTTGATTCGAGGGTCAGGGTCATTCCTGTTCTTTAAGGAAGTGGGAAATCCGAAGGGTATCGAGACTGTCCGAGTCTACGAGTTTCCTTCCTATTTAACGAAGGGGTCATTTGAGAATGTCTTTGAGACTCAAGGATATTAGACTGCCCGAGTCTAGAGTTTCATCTTTTGTACTATGCTTTAAGAAACAGTAGTAGACTCTTTGAAAGGACTGTTCTATGCAGATGACTAAGTTCTGTTCCTATACCTCTAGGAGGTCGTCGGGACAATTTGTACGAAGCCCAAGAGGAGGCTGGAAGCTTTTAAGAAGCTGACGGGTCCTTGTACTAAGCCCAAGAGGAGGCTATCATTCCCGGAGGAAGAGATCATTATACGAAGCCTAAGAGGAGGTTGTGAACACTTCTAAGAAGCCGTAGGGTCCTTGTACTAAGCCCAAGAGGAGGCGGGGTTGCTTTTAGGAAGCTTGTGGGTCCTTGTACGATGCCCAAGAGGAGGCCGATGCTTTTAAGAAGCCCGTGGGTCCCCAAACCCCGAGAAATTAAAGGCAAGCTATTCACAAGGAATAGATCAAGTCAGGAAAGTTCGAGAATTTGGAAGAAACTCAAAGATGTCATTCACGGAGAATACATTCATCCCTGGGAGTAGAGTTTCTTGACAATTCCTAATGAGGACAGCCAAAGAGAAGACTGTATCTGGTGGTCCTATTTGGGATCTAGTTGTCTATTTCTACGACTAAACGAAACAGCGTCACCTAGTTCTAGACGTAGTTGCCGGGGAAACTCTAATATCTATACTATTATTACACAGTCGATATGAGTTTATGAAAGAAGACTTACAGAGAAACAGCCCCACAATACAGTATATGTATATGAAAGCGGTAAATGAAAGCGTATAAACACTTACTCGGTTGTAGAGCTTCCATGTTGTTTGGTTAGTTGCTCAATAAATAAAGATTGAAAACAACAGTATATTCAAAATCAAAGGAGAAAGTGCTTTGAAAAAGAAAGATGTGGGGCTTACAGCTCAAGGAGAGGCCCAAGGTTTTATCAGTGATTGCACTATTGAATTTGTACAGAGGGACTTATACAAGTGACTGAGGCCCAAAAATTATTTTCTGTACAATGGGATGGGTCTTACACTCTCTCAAGAGGCCCAAAAGTTTTAAAGAAAAAGAGTGGGGCTTATAACACGAGGGTAGGCCCAGATGACTTTTCGTTTAAAATGGCGATCGCGTCGAGATTTTCTTTTAACGCAGAGGGACTTATACAATAAGTGAGGCCCAAAATGGTTTTGGTTAAAAGGGGGTTGGGTCTTACACTCTATTAGAGGCCCAAAAGTTTTGAATGGGTCTTATAGCTCAAGGAGAGGCCCAGGGTTATTTTTCAAAAGGCGACGATCGCGCCGTTTGTTTTTGACGGTATCGGGACTTATACAATATACTGAGGCCCAAAAATGATTTGGTCAAAAAAGGATTGGGTCTTACACACTATTAGAGGCCCAAAGAGTTTTGAATGGGTCTTATAGCTCGAAGAGAGGCCCAAAAGTTTGTTTTTCAACAGATGATGATCGCGTCGAACTTTTTGAAATACACGGGACTTATACCATAAGTGAGGCCCAAAGAGGGTTGTATTTACAAAGGGTTGGGTCTTACACTCTATTAGAGGCCCATGAGTGTTTGAAAAAGTTTGATGAGGGTTGAATTAATCAAAAACCCTAATTTCATTTTTAAAGGGCATTTTTCAAAGAAAAATCAAGTAAAAAATGATAAAAATATCAAATAAAATCATTAATCATGTTATAAACAGTGATTAAGGTTTATGAAAAAGTATTTTATCCACATGAATATTTAAAATCATTTTGGTTTTAAAAATCAAGAAAAAAATCATTTTAAAAGCATTTAAAACAATTTAAAACAATATTTTTGAATATATTAAAAATATATCAAATAATAATATTTTTTGTGATTTTTTGGTGGATTAAAATATTATGGAATATGAATAAGAAGTGTGTAAAACGGATTTGGAAAATGATAATGTTTGCTATGTGAAATAATTGGTTGAGTTTTGAAGATAAACTAAGAAAAAGAGGAAAGATGTCACAACATCACATTCGACATCTTTCATGAGTTTTCAACATTTTTTTTATCAAACTTCAAACACTCATAACTCTCTCAATTTTTAACGGAATTAAGATCCGGAAGAGCCTGTCTTGACCAATTTTTCGCAAGGAATCCAATGGTATCACTCATACATACTGAAACTTAATGTACAACGCACACAAGGGAAAAAACCAGATCTGCACCTTAAGTTTAAACATCTTTGCTTATCAAATTTTCAAACATTCATAACTCTCTCAATTTTTAACGAAATTGAAATCCGTAAGAACCTATCTTGACTAATTTTTCGCAAGGAATCCAATGGTATTACTCATACATACTGAAACTTAATGTACAACACACACAAGGCAAAAAAACAGATCTGCACCTTAAGTTTAAAACAACATAAACTCCACATATAAACATGTTAAATTGCAAACAGTAGGAGGATCATAACATACACATTAAGGACTACATTTTTGCTTCAAGAATTATTCAATATGATGCATGTATGTGGACATCAAAGGAAAGCATGATTCAAAGAATTCAAGTTATGAATTTTACCTCTTTTTTTTGGAGATTTTGTGCAACCTACCAAGTGCTTTGTTCCAGAAATGATTTGATGCTTTAGACACCCTCAAATGACTTCTTAGAAGCTTTTAGGATGGTTGGAATCAGCTGGTACCTGCAAAAACACAAACTGTCCCTTTCTTGCAAAAGGGGTTAAAAGTGACCAAAATAGCAACTCCCTCAAATGGTGTTCCAGATGTTGGGAACCATTTGGGATAGTTCAAGGATGATATTTGGAGTGTGTTTAAGGTTTTATCTGGTATGGTAAGTGACTGAATGAAGACATGGCTTGAAAAATGCAAAAAAGTGCCATTTTGAGGTTTTGAGAGGTGACTTTGTGATTTTGTGATTACAGGTCACTTGTGATAGTTTGCACAGCTTACATATGATATATATGAGGTGTGTGTGTGTGATTAGTTTGAGTGGAATTGCTCTCTAACTCAAAAACTCAGAATTACTTGCTTTGGAAGGCAAATTTGAGGTGAAAGATGAGATTTTGAGGAAAGCATCTGTTTGATGGCTTTGGTGTACTCAAACTGAGCACAAATGAGCTCTATTTATAGTAGAGCAAGTTTGTTTTCGCAACAATAGTGAATGGCACCTGCAACAGAGGTTTGACCAATGTTGTCCAATGAGAATCCAAGTCTCCTCTAGCCATTGACTAGAGGTTAGGGCACAGGTTTATGGTTCCCTACTTGTTGGAGGAATCTTGACTGAATTCAGTTGCAAATGTGTCAGTCCATGTCACCTCTAAGCATCTATTAAATGCTCCAATCCAAAATTGGAGTCTTGTCCCTCTTTTAGGGATTTTTAGGAATAACATGCTACTTCTTGTTCCAAAGACTTTGGAGGCTTGGCTCAGTGATTGTCCCCTTTAGATTTGATCCTCAGATGTGTCCAAGATGATGACAAGGCTTGGAAATTCGTGTGGCACAAGAAATGTGCAAATCTGTCCCATGAAAAATTCAGCTGCAGCAAGCCTTTTTGTAAAATCCATAACTCCCTGCTCGAGTATGCTACATGGACGTTCTAGGACTTTCTGGAAAGCTGAGATGATGTACTTCAACTTTGATGTTCAAGGTTTGGCTTGAATCAACTTGGATCATGAAGAAAAACATCCTTGAAGTTGGGACATTCTTGCTGGAAAAAATATTAGTGATGTCCTATGCAATGTTGGAACATCTGACATTAAGAACATTAATAATTCCAAAGTTCAATCACTTGTATCTTTTAATCCACTATGATATTTTGAGTTGAAGTGAATTGCCTCTTTGATGCTTGTCTTGCATGGTGACAAAGTTTGAAAATTGGGTGGCACAAGAAAAGTGCACAAAATCTGTCCTAAAAAATCAGCTCGAGCAAGGCCTGTTGTGAGGTTCATAACTCCTTGCTCAAGTTGAATTAATGGGAGTTCTTATACATTTTGGAAAGCCCTAATGACATACTTTAACTTTGATGTTTGACTTTGGTCTCGGTTCAGCTTGCAAAGTCATAAAAAACGGTCTTGAACTTGTGTAGTCAAATTTGTCCTAAAAGCTGTCATGAAAATTCTGCTTTATCAATGCTTTTTGCAAAAATCATATCTCCTTGCTCGAGTATGCTATAAGGACGTTTTATAACTTTCTGGAAAGCTGAGATAACGTACTTCAACTTTGATGTTCAAGGTTTGGCTTGAATCAACTTGGATCATGGAGAAAAACATCCTTGAAGTTGGGACATTCTTGTTGAAAAAATATTAATGATGTCCTATGCAATGTCAGAACATCAGACATTAAGAATTCCAAACTTTGATCACTTATATCTTTCAATCCTTATGATATTTTGAGTTGATTCCTTCTACAATGTTGAAGTATCAAATACCCTATTTAAAAGTAGCTCTTACTCAAAATCAATGGATGCTTGGATCAATAGTTACAACCTTGAAAAGTTGTGCACTTGAACATGATTTTAACTTAGAAAAAATTTCTAAGTTTCCTTCAATTTGATCAATATTGCAATTTTGCGTGATTTCTTGATTTAAATTTGATCAAATTAAATCATCCATCATATTTTCTTGAGTAATGGCTTGTGAAGCTCATAGTTGACCAAAAAGTCAAACTTTGACTTTCTACGTCAGTTGACTTTGTATTAGATGAACTTGAGGCTTGATCCACCTGGAATTTTGCACTCTTGTGCTTAATTCTTGATGTGGGAGTCCTCTTGATCCTTTGTGGATGTTTAAGAGGTTAGACAAGTTGAAGATCATGTCATTCCTTGATTGATCATTTGTCTAAAGGCTCTGAGAGGGCTTGAAACCCTAAGCTTGATTATAGTGAATGCTCAACAATTCCTTGAGGAGATTGATGAGGCATAAAGGTACATCCATATTGTGCTGATGATTTGCACAATGATGGGAAATCTTAGTGGTCAAAATTTGGGGTATGACAGATGCCCCTATTTAATCTTCTTGGACCCGAAGGAGTGAATGACGAAGGTATTCAGGCATTCGGGGTGCAAGAGGATTAAATATCGGAATACCCGAAATTTTGATGGTGGTTATGAATGGTGGCTTACGCATTCATCTTCTTTTGCTAAGCAATGATGCTTAGAAAAGGTAAACTTCCCCTCGATCCTGGTCTTCAGCCAAGGAGCTGGTCTCAGTTTTCTTTTGAAATAAACCTCCCCTCGATCCTGGTTTCCTACCAAGGAACTGGTCTTAGTTTCTTTTGTCAACTTCCCCTCGATTCTGGTTTCCTACCAAGGAACTAGTCTTAGTTTCTGATTTAAACTTCCCCTTGATCCTGGTTTCCTACCAAGGAACTGGTCTTAGTTTCTGATTTAAACTTCCCCTCGATCCTGGTTTCTTACCAAGGACCTGGTCTAAGTTTCTTTTGTCAATAAACTTTCTTGACAAGGGACGCTATTTGTAGCGGTTTTCTTCAAACTTCTCGCCGGATTTTCCTGGGGAGATGCCATTTGAGGGAAAAAAAATGACGTCAGACTTGCTGGAGAACCCATTCGTCTGAATTGTAGAGGTACACAAACTTCTCTATTGGGGACGCCATTTGTCGACTCTATCTGGGAAAAATGAGTCTCTTGAGAGACTGCTTCCGCTTGGGGTCTTATATCATACTTTTCTCGGGATCTTCCCGGAGAAATGCCATATGATGGGCTCCAATTTTGAGGTGTCGATGACCTTTTCATCAGCGGTCTTTCGGAGAAAGGCAGCCGTAGTGCCAAATCTCTGCTTAGGAGGCTTTCTCTGGGGATTTTTCTTTAATCCGAGAAAGCAAGGATATCATCTTCAATGGCGAAGAGTGACATTTGTAGAAAGCTTCTCTGGCTTTTCAGAGGTTCAAGTTATCAAAGTGGTCGAGTGCCGATTCTAATCCAGAGATATACTGGAGGCGAGATTGTTCAAACGCAACATTTCCTGACGAGGCAAGAACTGACAACTTGATTGAGAAGACGGTTGTCACTAGGGGACAAGACCGACTAGAGTGATAGTGATGCAATATGAAATGAATGTAAATCAAATGCATGATGTATGTATGTTTATGCTGACAAAACTGACGCGACATACAGACTGACGAGTGAACACGAATGGATACTCGGCCATCGCGGGGCGAAGAAGTATCGTTGGTCAAAAAAGTAGAAATTCTACCTTGCTTAGGAGAGATAGTCCCTGCGGGGAATACCGTTAATCGAGCTTAGGAGATAAGAACTCGCCCGAGGGTATCAGATGGAAAAGCCGCATCTAATACAACTGATCCTTCATTCAGGGGTGCTGGTTTAGAAGGAGTACTTTGATTTTGCACTTTGAAGTTCGCTTACTTCTGGAGAGGCGATCGATGTTCTTTCGATGTTCAACAGTCAAAAGGATTGCCATCTTTATATTTTAAAAGCAGAAAAAGTTTTAACAAGTAAATTCATTTTTGTTTTATTTCAAGAATCATTGATCATGTTAAAAACATCGTTCTGTAAAGCTAAAACAAATAAGAATTACAAACAAAAGCACAAGGGCTCAAATTTTATTGATAAGATGGAGATCAGCCAAAAGCGTGATTCCAAAGAGTATATACAAAGTTTGAAAATGGTTATTTACAGGGAAAAGGGCTACGTTGAAACATAACGACCACTATCCTTTTACCAACTTTGAATTCGGGACATCCTGAACTTCTGTCGAAGATGACCTTGACTAGAGTTTTCCTCCGATGGATGATGTAACTGCTGCTGAGGGACTTGCCTCTGTTGAACATAGTTACTTGCCATTATCCCTAATTTTTTCCTGGATTGTACTATGAGATTTCCAATCCATCGGGATGGTTTTTTTCATGTCTCTAACTTTTGCATGGGCCGCCCTTTCGGGTTTTCAATCCACCGAGACGTTTTTTTTTAGTTTAGGCAAAGTATTTCTTGACTACATCAACATTTGTGGGGTAGGCAAATTCCTCTCCGTCCATGGTTGCAAGTCTCAAGGCACCTCCTGAGAAAGCTTTCGTGACCACATAGGGGCCATCATAATTCGGAGTCTATTTGCCCCGGGAATTAGTGAGAAATGATTGTATCTTCTTGAGTAGTTTGAAGATTGGCGCGCGTGTCGCGGTCATGAGGAATGTGAATCTGGAGATGTAGTTTAAACGTCCCAGGAATCCTCCGACTTGTTTTTCTGTTTTCGGAGAAGGCATTTCTTGAATGGCCTTGACCTTGTCAGGATCAACCTCAATTCCTTTCTGGCTGACAATGAACCCTAAGAGTTTCCCTGAACGAACACCGAACGTGCATTTGTTGGGATTCAAGTGGAGTTTGTATTTTCTCAAACACTCGAAAAGTTTTGACAAGTGGGTCACATGCTCCTCTTCTATCTTAGATTTTACAATCATGTCATCGACATATACCTCGATTTCTTTGTGTATCATGTCGTGAAACAGAGTAGTCATGGCCCTTTGATAGGTTGCCCCGGCGTTCTTCAAACCGAACGACATTACCTTGTAACAAAAGGTACCCCATGGGGTAATGAACGAAGTTTTCTCCATGTCTTTCGGCGCCATTTTGATCTGGTTATAGCCTGAGAATCCACACATGAAGGAGAAAACTTTGAATTTTACTGTACTGTCTACCAGCATGTCAATGTGTGGTAAAGGAAAGTCGTCCTTTGGACTTGCCTTGTTCAGATCCCTGTAATCAACACACATTCTGACCTTTCCGTCCTTTTTGGGGACGGGTACGATGTTGGCCAACCATTGAGGATATTCAGATGTAGCGAGGAAACCTGCGTCGATCTGTTTCTGTACCTCCTCTTTGATTTTGATGGCCATGTCCGGGTGAGTGCGTCTCAACCTTTGCTTTACTGGCGGACATTCCAATCTCAACGGTAAGTGATGTTCCACGATGCTGGTATCCAACCCTGGCATATCTTGATAGGACCAAGCGAATACATCGGGAAATTCTTTGAGAAGCTTTATCAAACTCTCTTTGGCAGTTAGACTGAGCAGTGCCCCAATCCTGATTTCTTTTCTCTCTTTTTCTGAACCCAAGTTTACCGTTTCTAACGGCTCTTTGTGAGGTTAAATGGACCTTTCCTCCTGTCTGAGTAGTCGAGAGATCTCTTCTGGAATTTCGTCGTCATTTTCTTCTTCAGCCTCGAATACCGGGAATCCAAAGTCGGGAGAAGGCATTGGATCGTATGTTTCAACGGGGTTTAAAACAAGCAATCTGCATGACGTGATGATTCGTGTTTAGAAGAGATAGAGAAAATGCGAGTAGATGCAGTGTATTTATTTTACTGCTTATTTTTATTTTTAATTGTTTTTTAGGATTACCATTTTCTGAGAAAAGCAAAAAGAGAAAATAACAATTGATGCAGAAATTACAAAACAACGTTATTTTATTAATGAACAAGTCGATTCTTGAAACTACAGCCCTATAAAACAAAACTATGTCGCTTTGGGCAAAGCGAAGAGGGAAATTTACAGAAAGCGAGCCCTATCAAAACATCTGTTTCACCTGGGCAGGGTGAAAGGTTAAATATGGCAATTACTTTGACTGATGAACGACCTTCGGAACCTCGACGGCAACCCATTGGCGGCGAACTCCTCAGTGCATCACAAAGTCTGGCACCTTCCTCGATTTGTCTTCAGAAATGACGCTGATTTCTGGTGGAGCAGGATCATTGGAATCCGTTTCCCAGACAGAGTTGTCGTAGGAGAATTCCTCTATTGTATTTTGCATAGCATTTGTGCTCTCAGTTGTATCTCCCCCTCCAGTAGGCTGGATGTCTTCGAGCCTGATACGAGAGCTTTCGGGAGCGGTGTACTTGACCATATAGTCGTATTTTCCACTCGGTTGTCCCAAGGTGTCCCACACTTCTTTGGAATTGGAGGAGTCATCCCTCTCGATGACGTTGACCTCAGGAAAAGTGTAGTTGATGAATTCTAGTCCTGCAAACGTTGCAAATTCATCGTCATGTTGAGTAGTTTCTGAATGACCTGAGTGTTGATCCCATGACATGGTGGGGATACAGGTGTTCTGTTCAATGATGCTCAGCTGAGTTTCATTACTCGGCTGACTTTCTGGCCCCGAGTCTCCTGGGTAAGGCTGCCACATTGGGAAACCGTCCATCGGGCCATAGTAGCTGTAGTCAAAATTATCTTTCATCGGAGTGTCTTCCTTTAATGAATTTGACGGAGCACGGCATCCTTCCGGATCACAATCCCCGTATATCATTTCGATGTCTGACTTGGGTATAAATCTCAGACTCTCTGTAGGAAAGCAAAAAGGAGTTTGCGTTTCGTCCTGAGACATATAACCGTCCTTGTTAAGATAGGACTTCCACTCTTCCTCTGTGTCAGAGGGATCTTCCTCATTGATAGCATGAACTATTTGAGATACTAGGTGAAGGAAACCTCCACTGTGGAAGAAATTTTAAATGGGATGAAGACTTTCATCGTTAGCAGCAGTCTGGGTATAGGTTGCAGAAAAACCAAGACCCTTCTTTATTTTATTGTCAATAGGAATGACAAGTTGTCCTCATCCTGTCGTATCGGTACTCTCGACTGCTTTGATAGCATCGTTGTATGAAGAAATGGAAGTTCCTTCTTTGAATTGATTGTTCTTGCTTACCGACAGTGCTTGGAACTGCGTTCCAATAATCTCCTTGGGTTCTACATAAGTAGATGATGATAAGTTACTCACGAGCAAGGCCTGTTCTCCACAGACTGTGACAAGTTGATCGTTCTGAATGAACTTTAGCTTTTGGTGGAGGGTCGAAGTGACCGCTCCAGCCTGATGTATCCAAGGTTTTCCTAATAAACAATGTATGTTGCCCGGATGTCCATGACCTGGAAAGTGACTTGGAAAGTGTGAGGACCGATAGTTATGGGAAATCAACTTCGCCGATAACTGTTTTTTGGGATCCGTCGAACGCTTTGACGACGACCTCACTAATTCTCATCGGAGGGCCTTTGAATGATAATTGCATCAAAGTGGACTTCGGCATAACATTCAGGGCTGACCCTGTGTCTACCAGTACGCTGGCTAAAGCATCGTCCTGGCAGTTGACTGTAATGTTAAGCGCCATGTTATGACGGCGACCCTCTTCGGGTAATTCCTCATCACTAAATCCCAAATTATTGCAGGAAGTGATGTTAGAGACAATGCTATCGAACTGTCTGATTGTTACATCCAGTTCCACAAAGGCTTACTCCAAGACTTTCTTTAGAGCCTCCCTGTGGGCTTCTGAACTGAGTAACAGTGATAATACCGAGATCTTTGAAGGAGTCTGTAACAGTTGATCGACAATGTTGTATTCACTCATTTGGACGAGCTTCAGCATCTCATCGTTATTTTTCGAAAGGTCGGGATTACTGGATTGACCGACTGATGGATCGGGAGCTTCCGTCTGAAGTTCCTTTTCCTTGTTAGGTTCTCCAACTCCTCGGTTGAAGATTTGACCGCTCCGTGTTACACGACTGATGTCTGCAATATTCACGACGGAGGGTAATGGAATTTCCTTTCCATTTTCAACTATCGTTGCACCATATTTGTAAGGGATAGCCTTAGTTAATTCATACGGTAGTGGTCCCGGTAGATAGATGACTATGAGAACCTTCTGATTTTTCTGACCATCATAAGTAATCTCGATCCATTCCCAATTGGGAATTCTAGATTCGTCAAGTAGAGGGATGATGGCAAAAACACCCCTGGTCTGGTGACGACCAGAGATTGTGACAACATCCTCGACTTGATTGGCAAGGTAGTTCGACGTCCAGTTGACGGGTCCAAAACCCGGATATGGCCGAATCTCTCCACGATCCACCTGCCCCTAGAGAGCTGCTCGCACAAGGTAGCACCCTTGGTTACTTTCCGAACAGACACTACAATGATCATAGTTGTGTGGTGGCACCTGACCACGCCCACTTTGAATACAATGTAACCTCACTAGGTTACCTTCCACAGATCGGACATCATGACTTTGACGCCGAGTGGGATTCCTGTTATTGATACTAATCTGCTGAGTACCTTCATCCATATAGATTGGCATCCACCAGTGATTTAACAAGTGCTGGAGTGCTTCCTGGACAAGGGTACAACCTTGATCGTTTTCGCAACCTGCTTTATAGCTTTGATAGTCGTGTGATATTAAGAATTTGAGTCAGACCTGCTCAGCATGTAACTCTACCAGGTTGGTATTCATCACGCGAATATCGAAGATCTGAACCATGTTAATCTGATAAGGGTTCCTATCATGGTAGTCTTGGATCCATTCAAGATCCATCTGACGCTGGAGGGCCTCTTGTATGAAAGAGCATCCCTGTTTGTTTACCGAGCAAGTCAGACAGGAACCGTAATCGTGCCGCGGCAGATTATGATACTGGCTTTGCCTTGAGTGCATCGCCACCAAGTTGACATTCATTGCACAGATGTCATGGTTCTGAATGACGTTGGAATTCGTGTAAACCATGCTAACTCCACGAACTCGGTGCTCTTGGATCCATCTGAGATCCATCTGTTCCTGTAGAGCTGCTTGCACTACCGAATATCCTTGATTATTTTTAGAGCAGACATCACACTGATGATAATTATGAGGTGGCACATGGTCATATCCTCTCTGTCTACAATGCATCTAGACCAAATTGGTCCTCAATAAGAGTACATCGTGAATTTGATAGACATTGTTAGACTCTCTCTCAATCAGGTTGATAGCAGCTTTCTCATGTTGAGGCAGCGGGTTCGTGAGAACATTAGGATTTGTATCCTTGAAGGATAAGACCCCGCTCCTAAGAAGTTTTTGCACGTCAGACTTGAAATTGAGACAATTCTCAATGTTATGCCCTTGACCTCCTTGATGATAAGGGCATGTCTGGTCCACCTTAAACCAAAAAGGCGGACTTTCCAGTACTGTAAGAGGAGACTTAGTCTGGATGTGCCCCTTAGCCAGTAGTAATGGAAATAGTTCTGCGTACAATATGGGTATAGGATCAAACCCTGATGGTCGTGTTGTACGGTTGTTGTTATATGGAGGACGAGCCTGCTGAAGAGGTTGTTGTGTCCTTTGCTTATTAGGTTGGCTCTGCGCAACCTGAGGTTGATACGTAAGAGTAGACGCAGGGCCGATAGCAGGAGTTACAGCTGCTACGGGTTGATAACGTCGCCTTTGCTTTCCGAGAGAGATATTCCCAATATCTTGCTCTTTTTTCTTAGGGAGAGCACTGCCATATCGTTTTGCACTGCTTGATGGTCCAGCGTCTTTTGTTAAACATCCTTCTCGGACGGCTTCCTCAAGACGAACTCCCATGCCCACCATCTCGGTGAAGTCACTGGGCGCACTGGCAACCATTCTGTCATAGTAAAATGAGCTTAAGGTCTTTAAGAAGATCTTTGTCATCTCTTTTTCCTCAAGAGGTGGATAAATCTGAGCGGTAATTTCACGCCATCTCTGGGCGTACTCCTTAAAGGTTTCCTTGTCCTTTTGTGACATTGATCTGAGTTGATCTCTGTCCGGTGCCATGTCCAAATTATATTTGTATTATTGGACGAAGGCAGTACCAAGATATATGAATATGCTAATCGTAGCACGGTTTAAACCCATGTACCATTTGAGTGCGGCACCGGTTAAATTATCCTAAAAGTAGTGAATCAGTAGGTCCTGATTCTCCGTCTGAGCTGACATCCGCCGAGCGTACATCACCAGATGGCTTTGAGGGCAAGAGTTACCCTTGTATTTTTCAAAGTCGGGTACTTGGAACTTGTGCGGGACTTTCACATTAGGGACCAAGCAGAGGTCTGCGGCGTCCTTTCCAAATAGATCCTGACCGTGAATGGCTTGTAGTTCCTTCCGCATTTCCAGGAACTGCTCCTGGAATTCATCCATTCTGTCAAACAAAGTTTCCTTTTTACCAGCAGGTATTGGCGGAATCTGTCCTTCTGGGACAGTGTGCACCACAGGGGGTGGTACCGTGACTACGGTAGCGAATCTTGGCATTTCCCGAAGTTTGTAACCTTCAGGAGTCTTCAGTATGCCCTTGGCATCTTCGCTTTCCCGAAGTTTGTAACCTTCAGGCCCAGCGACTTCTGTTGAGATTCCCTGATCTTCAGTGATCGGCGGAACATATCCTTCCAGGATATAGTTAACAGGCATGCCCCAAGGTCGATCTTCCGGCATTTGATACCTAGGATCATACTTCTCCACTATGGGCGTTGAGGTGATCTCTGAGATCACAGTCCTTTGTAGCTGAGCTTCTGCCATGGCTTGCATGTCGTTACGAAGCTTTCTCATATCCTCTCTCAGAGCGTCGATCTCTTCTTTCAACTCTCTATTTTCTTCCTCAAGATCATCCATCTTTTTCTGACAATTGGCCCGAGTATTATACGAATGAGACAGTTTGACTCTAGAATCGAGACACAAACGTGAGATTCGTAGGTAGGAAGAATACGCGATGTGAGAATGATGAATGCAATAATTATATTAATTGTTTTTTTTTGTTGTTTAATCAAAATAAACTTCGACAATTAAATTGCAAATATCAAACAGTGGGGAAACCCCTTTTATTTAATTCCAAAGGATTACGGAAATGGAAATACAGTAGATTACAAGGTGCAGAAACAGAAACCTAAGCTAATGGGTCCCGAGAGAACTCGGGTGCTGATTCTGGTATCTTCCTTTTTTTTGACTGGGGCCCTTGGGTCGTTGTCAGGTTGTCATTCCTTTTCCAAGTGAAAGGAGTGAGCAAATTCCTTTGGTCATCCTGATTCTCTACAGCATGTTGCTCCAAAATTTCAATTAGAGCATCTTTCTCTTTCAGTAGTTGCTGTATTTTGACACACTCTACATTGAGAGTGCGGTACTTGTTCTTCCAAGACCTCTTCTCCCGTTGAACTTTGTTGAGAGTAACCTGAAGCTTTTCAGTTTCCGTCATGAAGTACATGACAGATTCCCTCGGCGGAAGAATTTCTTAACGAGGATAAGGCATCTTTAGCTTGAGAGCTCTAGTTTGTACCCAGTGGAGATAAGGCTCCACCGAGACACAGTCCGATTTTCCTAGAGACTCCCGTCCTTTCTTATGAACGTGTTTCCAAGTGTGCACTATTTCCGTCTTTAGTGCTCTGTGACTTTCTCCTTCCTTGAAGAAAATACCTTCCAGATGAACTCCCCGTGGGATGTGTCTCATCGGGTATCCAAATTGACGAAGAACGAGAACTGGATGGTAATTGATTCCTCCCTTAGTTCCTATAAGGGGTACGTTAGGGAAGTTTCCACAACGGTCAATGATCCTGATTCCATCATAAATCCTATTACACCAATCTATGTCAGAGTTGGCGAGAGACATGATTTTCTGCGACCAACGTAAGGCACTCTTGCAATCCCAAAAAGCAGCAGACTTGGGCAAGTGGGAGATAAACCATTTATAAAGCAGAGGTACACAGCATGTGATCTCCCCTCCACTGTACAAATTTCCCAAATGTACAGAATGATACGCATCTGCGAGCAAAGTCGGCACAGGGTTTCCAATGAGAAAAACCTTAATGGAGTTAATATCGACGAAGTTATTGATGTTGGGAAACAAAAATAACCCGTAGGTGAGCAAGACAAAGATGCTTTCAAAAGCAGTCACGTTTCCTATACTGGCAAAATACAGGGCTTTCTTTGTCAAGAACTGGGCTGGCAAACCTTGTATGCCACCCTTAGTGGTCATGTGAGTCCTGACCTCAGACTCGTCCAAATGAATTACTCTTGCAATGGTTTGATTCTTTGGAATTTCTTCCAGTCCAAAAAATGGAGCTCGATCTGTAATGTGTAGATCGATCAGATGAGAATACTCCTCCAGCATTGGTGCTAGCTGGTAATCCGGGAATGTAAAGCAGTGATAAACCGGATCGTAGAATTGAACGAGCGCGTCCATGATTCCCTCAATCACATGGACTCTTAACAGAGATAACAAACCTCCGTACTTGGCTCTGAAAGTCTCTTAGTTTGTGATCATCCTCGCCAAACCTCTTAAATCCTCTAGTTTTGGAATCCTGAAGGTGTACTTATGAGTTCTCCTTCTACCGAAATCCATTGGCACAATCCTTTTCTCTGATATTTGCAATCACAGTCTTAGTTTAATTTGAAAAACAGAGAGACTAGAAGAGAAGTTTTTGAATGTTTTAATGTTTTTTAAATGAATGCATGAATGCAGCACACAAAAACATAGAAAAAACATGGGGTTAAAGGGTCGTTGTCATGAAGTCAAGGCTCTACCCATCTCCAAAGGTTTGTACTAGGGTGATTTTTGTACCTGTACTCATTATCATCAGCTCCTCCCAGGAAAGCAAAATAATAATCAGATCGCCAGTGAATTGTAGAGCAATCTTAGAGTAAGTGCCATTCACCGAGAATAGATCACCAGCCTCAAATGAGGGTAGTATCGCGTAACAACTATTCTCGATAGTTTCCGCACTACAAAAGGGTTTGGGTCCTCAGCTTCTCAGACTTAACAATCGGCCCATTGTCTAGGTGAGAGAATGGGTTGCATTGGTCAGCCTCCACTGAGGTTGATGGTCGACCTCGTCGCCATCACCTATCTTAAGTGTATACTCAATCTTTTCACATGCGGCATCACACGCATTCCCATTAGCAGAAAAATAAACACATATATCAATTAGGAAAAGCAGTATATATATTTGTCCTAAACATCCTAGACCTTTAAAGCTACGAATCCTATGTTCCTGACAGAAAATGGGTTCCCCGGCGGAAGCCCCAATCTGTGGTTTTCACACAAGTGAAGAAAAAAGAAAAGAAACTGAAGAGATCGGCCCCACGGTGGGCGCCATTTTTCTGTAGCGAGCGATTTTGGACGTGGTTCTTAAGCACTGGTCACTCTCTGCGATTGAGTTTACTACAGGTCGATTCATTTTTTATCCTATTAAAGCTGGCGAAGGAAGGGAAATAGATGTCTCCAATTAACCCTGCTTTGCATACTGAGTTTAAACAGCGGTCTGTTAGGTTACTGATGCTATCAATGTGGGGGGGCCTTTGTACTGGTTATTTGTATTTTCGCCAATACTGATTTCTCTCTTTTTGTTAGGATACTGCTTCAGATTAGGATATATGGGATTTTGGGTTTTTTTGTAGATTGCGCTCGCCAAGATTTTTCTTTCAATCTTATGCCTACGTATTCCCGTTAACCGAAACAGGGAAATCAGAGCGTTCGTAGTTCCTCCTATTCTATGGGAGGAAATTAGTGTTTTGGTGTCTTGTTCAAAGCCCAAGACGTGAAGCTAAAGGGTAGTTTGTATCTTGTTCAAAGCCCAAGATGTGAAGCTGAAGGGTCTATTTGTGTCTTGTTTAAAGCCCAAGACGTGAAGCTGAAGGGCCTCGACTTTAGAGAGAATTTGTCATCTCTAAAGAAGGGTTTGTCTGTCACAACTGTTGGGTGACTGGTTATAAAGGAGAATTACTTTAACCGGGATATGCGAATCCGGAAATGCCATAATTTCCTTTATAGGGGACTTTAACCTGGAGGAGAAGACTTTAACTCAGTGTAGAGCAATGCCATCTTTCCTTAGGAATTTCTCATGCTAAAAGAGGGACAGTGGCATGGATGTAGATGATCCAGAGGCTTGCTGCTTACAACAATTAGATGAATGGGAAGGAGTTATTGATGTTTGTGTACTGTGAACGAGGCACAACTTTGATTCTAAAAGTTTGATTGGATCAACCAGTGGTTTTCTTATACAAAGCCTAAGAGGAGGCTAATATGTGTCTCGTACAAAGCCCGAGAGAGAGGCTAAAAGGGGTTGATCCTACAAGAGGATCTTTTATACTCAACAAGAGAGTGTTTTTGTATCTCGTACGAAGCCCGAGATAAAGGCTAAAATTTTTTTGGCTCAATAAGAACCTTTTTGTATCTCGTATAAAGCCCGAGATGGAGGCGAAAGGGGTGATTGACTCAACGGGGGGAGTCTCTTATGTGTCTCGTACAAAGCCCGAGAGAGAGGCTAAACGTTGTTTAACTCCACTGGGGAGAATCATTGTATAAAACCCAAGAGAGAGGCTAACTTCGCTGGAGAAGGATCATTATACAAAGCCTAAGAGGAGGCTATGGTTACTGTTTCAGTTGAGTGACAGGTCCAGTATACTGATTTTGAAAGAGAAAATCAGTTCTTATATGAGCAATGTTGTACTCAAGGATTTGATTCGAGGGTCAGGGTCATTCCTGTTCTTTAAGGAAGTGGGAAATCCGAAGGGTATCGATACTGTCCGAGTCTACGGGTTTCCTTCCTATTTAACGAAGGGGTCACTTGAGAATGTCTTTGAGACTCAAGGATATTAGACTGTCCGAGTCTAGAGTTTCATCCTTTGTACTATGCTTTGAGAAATAGTAGTAGACTCTTTGAAAGGACTGTTCTATGCAGATGACTAATTTATGTTCCTATACCTCTAGGAGGTCGTCGGGACAATTTGTACGAAGCCCAAGAGGAGGCTGGAAGGTTTTAAGAAGCTGACGGATCCTTGTACTAAGCCCAAGAGGAGGCTATCATTCCCGGAGGAAGAGATCATTATACGAAACCTAAGAGGAGGCTGTGAACACTTCTAAGAAGCCGTAGGGTCCTTGTACTAAGCCCAAGAGGAGGCGGGGTTGCTTTTAGGAAGCCTGTGGGTCCTTGTACGATGCCTAAGAGGAGGCCGATGCTTTTAAGAAGCCCGTGGGTCCCCAAACCCCGAGAAATTCAAGGCAAGCTATTCACAAGGAATAAATCAAGTCAGGAAAGTTCGAGAATTTGGAAGAAACTCAAAGACGTCATTCATGAAGAATGCATTCATCTCTGGGAGTAGAGTTTCTTGACAATTCCTAATGAGGACAGCCGAAGAGAAGACTGTATCTGGTGGTCCTATTTGGGATCTAGTTGTCTATTTCTACGACTAAACGAAACGGCGTCACCTAGTTCTAGACGTAGTTGCCGGGGAAACTCTAATATCTATACTATTATTACACAGTCGATATGAGTTTATGAAAGAAGACTTACAGAGAAACAGCCCCACAATACAGTATATGTATATGAAAACGGTAAATGAAAGCGTATAAACACTTACTCGGTTGTAGAGCTTCCATGATATTTGGTTAGTTGTTCAACAAAGAAAGATTGAAAACAACAGTATATTCAAAATCAAAGGAGAAAGTGCTTTGAAAAAGAAAGATGTGGGGCTTACAACTCAAGGAGAGGCCCAAGGTTTTATCAGTGATTGCACTGTTGAATTTGTACAGAGGGACTTATACAAGTGACTGAGGCCCAAAAATTGTTTTCTGTACAAAGGGATGCGTCTTACACTCTCTCAAGAGGCCCAAAAGTTTTAAAGAAAACGAGTGGGGCTTATAACACGAGGGTAGGCCCAAATGACTTTTCGTTTAAAATGGCGATCGCGCCGAGATTTTCTTTTAACGCAGAGGGACTTATACAATAAGTGAGGCCCAAAATGGTTTTGGTTAAAAGGGGGTTGGGTCTTACACTCTATTAGAGGCCCAAAAGTTTTGAATGGGTCTTATAGCTCAAGGAGAGGCCCAGGGTTATTTTTCAAAAGGCGACGATCACGCCGTTTGTTTTTGTCGGTATCGGGACTTATACAATATACTGAGGCCCAAATATTATTTGGTCAAAAAAGGATTGGTTCTTACACTCTATTAGAGGCCCAAAGAGTTTTGAATGGGTCTTATAGCTCGAAGAGAGGCTCAAAAGTTTGTTTTTCAACGGATGATGATCGCGTCGAACTTTTTGAAATACAACGGGACTTATACCATAAGTGAGGCCCAAAGTGGGTTGTATTTACAAAGGGTTGAGTCTTACACTCTATTAGAGGCCCATGAGTGTTTGAAAGAGTTTGATAAGGGTTGAATTAATCAAAAACCCTAATTTCATTTTTTAAAGGGCATTTTTCAAAGAAAAATCAAGTAAAAAATGATAAAAAATATCAAATAAAATCATTAATCATGTTATAAATAGTGATTAAGGTTTATGAAAAAGTATTTTATCCGCATGAATATTTAAAATCATTTTGCTTTTAAAAATCAAGAAAAAGAAATCATTTTAAAAGCATTTAAAACAATTTAAAACAATATTTTTGAATATATTAAAAATATATCAAATAATAATATTTTTTGTGATTTTTTGGTGGATTAAAATATTATGGAATATGAATAAGAAGTGTGTAAAACAGATTTGGAAAATGATAATTTTTGCTATGTGAAATAATTGGTTGAGTTTTGAAGATAAACTAAGAAAAAGAGGAAAGATGTCACAACATCACATTCGACATCTTTCATGAGTTTTCAACATCTTTTTTATCAAACTTCAAACACTCATAACTCTCTCAATTTTTAACGGAATTAAGATCCGGAAGAGCCTATCTTGACCAATTTTTCGCAAGGAATCCAATTGTATCACTCATACATACTGAAACTTAATGTACAGCGCACACAAGGGAAAAAACCAGATCTGCACCTTAAGTTTAAACATCTTTGCTTATCAAATTTTCAAACATTCATAACTCTCTCAATTTTTAACGAAATTGAAATCCGTAAGAACCTATCTTGACCAATTTTTCGCAGGAATCCAATGATATTACTCATACATACTGAAACTTAATGTACAACACACACAAGGCAAAAAACAGATATGCACCTTAAGTTTAAAACAACATAAACTCCACATATAAACATGTTAAAGTGCAAACACTAGGAGGATCATAACATACACATTAAGGACTACATTTTTGCTTCAAGAATTGTTCAATATGATGCATGTATGTGGACATCAAAGGAAAGCATGATTCAAAGAATTCAAGTTATGAATTTTACCTCTTTTTTTTGGAGATTTTGTGCAACCTACCAAGTGCTTTGTTCCAGAAATGATTTGATGCTTTAGACACCCTCAAATGACTTCTTAGAAGCTTTTAGGATGGTTGGAATCAACTGGTACCTGCAAAAACACAAACTGTTCCTTTCTTGCAAAAGGGGTTAAAAGTGACTAAAATAGCAACTCCCTCAAATGGTGTTCCAGATGTTGGGAACCATTTGGGATAGTTCAAGGATGATATTTGGAGTGTGTTTGAGGTTTTATCTGGTTTGGTAAGTGACTGAATGAAGACATGGCTTGAAAAATGCAAAAAAGTGCCATTTTGAGGTTTTGAGAGATGACTTTGTGATTTTGTGATTACAGGTCACTTGTGATAGTTTGCACAGCTTACATATGATATATATGAGGTGTGTGTGTGATTAGTTTGAGTGGAATTGCTCTCTAACTCAAAAACTCAGAATTACTTGCTTTGGAAGGCAAATTTGAGGTGAAAGAAGAGATTTTGAGGAAAGCATCTGTTTGATGGCTTTGGTGTACTCAAACTGAGCACAAATGAGCTCTATTTATAGTAGAGCAAGTTTATTTTCGCAATAATAGTGAATGGCAACTGCAACAGAGGTTTGGCCAATGTTGTCCAATGATAATCCAAGTCTCCTTTAGCCATTGACTAGAGGTTAGGGCACAGGTTTGTGGTTCCCTACTTGTTGGAGGAATCTTGACTGAATTCAGTTGCAAATGTGTCAGTCCATGTCACCTCTAAGCATCTATTAAATGCTCCAATCCAAAATTGGAGTCTTGTCCCTCTTTTAGGGATTTTTAGGAATAGCATGCTACTTCTTGTTCCAAAGACTTTGGAGGCTTGGCTCAGTGATTGTCCCCTTTAGATTTGATCCTCAGATGTGTCCAAGATGATGACAAGGCTTGGAAATTCGTGTGGCACAAGAAATGTGCAAATCTGTCCCATGAAAAATTCAGCTGCAGCAAGCCTTTTTGTAAAATCCATAACTCCCTGCTCGAGTATACTTCAACTTTGATGTTCAAGGTTTGGCTTGAATCAACTTGGATCATGAAGAAAAACATCCTTGAAGTTGGGACATTCTTGCTGGAAAAAATATTAGTGATGTCCTATGCAATGTTGGAACATCTGACATTAAGAACATTAATAATTCCAAAGTTCAATCACTTGTATCTTTTAATCCACTATGATATTTTGAGTTGAAGTGAATTGCCTCTTTGATGCTTGTCTTGCATGGTGACAAAGTTTGAAAATTGGGTGGCATAAGAAAAGTGCACAAAATCTGTCCTAAAAAATCAGCTCGAGCAAGGCCTGTTGTGAGGTTCATAACTCCTTGCTCAAGTTGAATTAATGGGAGTTCTTATACATTTTGGAAAGCCCTAATGACATACTTTAACTTTGATGTTTGACTTTGGTCTCGGTTCAGCTTGCAAAGTCATAAAAAATGGTCTTGAACTTGTGTAGTCAAATCTGTCCTAAAAGCTGTCATGAAAATTCTGCTTTATCAATGTTTTTTGCAAAAATCATATCTCCTTGCTCGAGTATGCTACAAGGACGTTCTACAACTTTCTGGAAAGCTGAGATAACGTACTTCAACTTTGATGTTCAAGGTTTGGCTTGAATCAACTTGGATCATGGAGAAAAACATCCTTGAAGTTGGGACATTCTTGCTGAAAAAATATTAATGATGTCCTATGCAATGTCAGAACATCAGACATTAAGAATTCCAAACTTTGATCACTTATATCTTTCAATCCTTATGATATTTTGAGTTGATTCCTTCTACAATGTTGAAGTATCAAATACCCTCTTTAAAAGTAGTTCTTACTCAAAATCAATGGATGCTTGGATCAATAGTTACAACCTTGAAAAGTTGTGCGCTTGAACATGATTTTAACTTAGAAAAAATTTCTAAGTTTCCTTCAATTTGATCAATTTTACAATTTTGCGTGATTTCTTGATTTAAATTTGATCAAATTAAATCATCCATCATATTTTCTTGAGTAATGGCTTGTGAAGCTCATAGTTGACCAAAAAGTCAAACTTTGACTTTCTGCGTCAGTTGACTTTGTATTAGATGAACTTGAGGCTTAATCCACCTGGAATTTTGCACTCTTGTGCTTAATTCTTGATGTGGGAGTCCTCTTGATCCTTTGTGGATGTTTAAGAGGTTAGACAAGTTGAAGATCATGTCATTCCTTGATTGATCCTTTGTCTAAAGGCTCTGAGAGGGCTTGAAACCCTAAGCTTGATTATAGTGAATGCTCAACAATTCCTTGAGGAGATTGATGAGGCATAAAGGTACATCCATATTGTGCTGATGATTTGCACAATGATGGGAAATCTTAGTGGTCAAAATTTGGGGTATGACACCCTCACCATGAGTGAGTAGTTCTCTAGGGACTAGGGGTTATGAGGATTGTTTCATGACTTATCGTATGATCTGTTACTATCGATTGCAAGATTTTTAATTAAACTTATTTTATAATCTGAGTTCATGCATCCCAACTTCATTAAGAAAGTAAGTGGTTCTCAGGTATTGACCGTAGTCTCAAAGGATATGTGTCGATACCAGAGCGCCAATTTTTAAACAGCCTAATTTGGATGATGCGAAAGCCAACAGACGAATTTGAGAAGACATATAGCTAGGAAAAAGTAATGACTCGTCAAATAATAATTCGGAAATTGCGAAAGTCTACAAATTATTCGTCGACGATAGGGGCAATGTGCTAGCGAAAGTAGATAGTGCCCAATTTTATCTATTTTCTATAATTTATGAAAAAGTTTTGCTATAGGTGTAACATGGATCATATAATTGTGTTAGAAATATGAACTATAACCCCGGGTCATGTTTGTCACAATTTGAGATTTATGTGATTTTTTCGTTAAGCTCTTTTTACTTAATTGCTTTTTTTGTTAAGTTATTTACCAAAACTTTTATTTTCAATTTCTCTAGATATACCCTGATAGGACAAGAATTCAATACTTAAGCCATTGGTTTCTATGGTTCAATATATATTTTATTACTTCACGACAATCGTGCACTTACGATTGCATCAAGCGACGATAACACCTTCATACTCAACCTAATTATTAGTGGTAGAGAATTCAAAATGTTGGGACACTTCAATCACCAAGTCATCAAGATGTAGCCTATAATTTGATAGAGGAGATGTCCAAAAACCACCACTCATGGGGAAGCGTGCGACAAGTTGTCGCTAAGTCTATTCCTAAAATCAGTGGTCTGTATGAGGTTAAAGTGTTTGATCATATTAATGCTAAGGTGGACGCTCTTTACCAAAAGATAGATAGCCTAAGCATCACACCTTCCACACCTATTATTCCAGCCCCTGCTGCTTTTGTTTCCCCCGCCACACTCTACTGTGAGATATGCGGAGTTAATGGGCATACCGATAGAGATTGTCAAATGATCCTCACGGGAGGATCCACCCAAAAAAATTATAAATTTCTGAACAATAACCAAAGGAACAATCCATATTTTAACACCTACAATCTGACGTGGTGTGATCACCCAAATATCTTATAAGAACAATAACCCCCAACAAGCCATGGGACCTCCAGGTTTCCAAAAAGCAACACAACCCAAACCTAAGAAGTCTAACCTTGAACATTTGATGGAGAATTTTGTTTTGACACAAACCCGTCAATACGATGGGTTTAGAAATCAAAACCTCATCACCAATAAGGCGCTTAGGTAATTGAACACTAAGGTTGATAATGTTGTCACTCATACCAAAATGTTGGAGACTCAAATCTCTCAAGTGACACAACAACAAGCCGCATCTTCTGTCCCTCCCGAGTCATTTTCGGGGCAGCCTGAACAAAATTCTAAGGGATATTTGAATGTCGTGACAACTCATAGTGGTAAACAAGTGGGTAGTTATAGTGAGAGAGAGAGAGGTAGATGTTGAAGTGAGTGTGCCAACACCGCCCAAAAAGGAGGTTGTTGAAGAGGTTGAGAAGGAGGCACCCTATGTTGCTCCTCTTTCCTACAAACCTATTGTTCCTTTCCCACAAAGGCTTGTGAAAGCCAAAGTGGAAGCCCAATTCAAAAAGTTCGTGGAACTTCTCAAGAAGACCTGCCTTAATGTGCCTTTCACCGAGGTGCTAACCTAAATGCCCTCCTATGCCAAGTTCTTAAAAGAGATCATTTTGTTCTAACAATATAGCGGCAAGAAGCAAAAGATTTAGAAGAATTCCCTCTGGATTTTTATTGTCTCCACATGGATCAGTGTGAGGGAAAGAATGTCGTTCAATAATCTCTATCTCTCTAAGCTTGGGTTTAAATGGTTTGAATGAGTAAAGTTCGGAAAGTAAAAGATATTAACAAGTAAATGATGCATTCTTTAAAGAGGAGAGAACTCGTCAAGAATTATATTTCATATACCCACCAAATACTAAAAAATCTATCAATCAACTTTATGCAACCTAAATTACTCGTCAATATTATCACGTATCGCTCATAGCAGAGGTTATGTCTAACAAAAAGTTGACAAAACAACCGTATCGTCTCATCGGTGATGTCTCGTGCAACTCAACAACACAGAGCATTAAGAACCGATACCCACGCGAATATTAGACCTAAATATATGTCTAGAGTATAGAATCTAACAGATGTTCATCTTAGATCGAGTTTGAACCGTATATATCCATAGCAATCCAAACCCATTAAGATAGATATTGAAATCAAAGATAACCATCGATAAAGATTTGTAAAAGAGATTTTATACAACGATCAATAAATATACATACAATCAAGATAAACTTACATACAAAACCCTAACAATAGAGGATATAAAGAGAAGAAGGAAGATGAAGAGGAATCTCTCAGTTTGTCAACGCAGATTGAAGCAACTCCAACTCTGGATCATCAAGATATACACCATAGTGTTGTTTCTAAGCCTCTCTATCCAAAGGAATGTTTTGATGAAGTTGGGTGTAAAAATCTCCAAAACCATAACCTAAAAAAGATGTAGAAATGTATTTATAATGTTTCAAAATTGCAAGCCTGCTTAGCCCGTGCAGAAGCCCGCTCAACGCACGGTCAGAAGCTTGAGAACCGTAACTCCGTTTTACGCACGGTCAGAAGCTTTGGAAAGCTTATTCAATGCTCTATAAGACAGTGACTAAATATCATTGCTTGAATACTGTAACACCCCAAAATTTGCCCTCCTTTCCTTTAACCTTTTTGGCTTATGCTTCATTTCATTTGCATCTTCATTTATGCATTTGCATGGGCTTTCCAGGAAATGGGATCAAGGTGAATTGCTCGTGGTTCAGGGCTTTTTTAAGTTCAAAGGTTGTTTCAACGGTATTCAGAGCTAAACGAAGAGTCGTCAAAGTTATTCTGGCATTTATTTTGCTCAACAGATGATTTGTTTATCAGAGGCTCCAACATTTATTTTGCTTAACGGGTAATTTGATTATTAGAGGTTCTGGCATTTATTTTGCTCATTGATTTGGCATGACTCAATTGCAATATCAAATGACAAGTTTCAGAGGCGAAATAGGGCTCAAAACAAGTGGCAATGGGCCATTTTCCAAGTTTCCCTCCAAAAGGCGCCAAAATTTAAATTTTTGATGTGTTAATCGATTAACACATTTTGCCTAGCAAATGGTTAATCGATTAACATGAGGAAATTTTGCCTAGAAAGTTTAGTTTTCAGCATTGCAGCATTTTCAACTCATTTTGATCACTTGTTTTCACATTTGCATAAGTAGAAAGATCTAGAATGCTTCCAAATTTTGGTTTAATTTCAAATTAATTTCATCTTCCCTCCAAAAATTCAAATAATTCCACTCCTAATTCCATTCCTAATACTAACCCTTATTCAAACCCACACTCCAAACCTCATTTACACTCCTAACCTAGAGCTTATTTAAGCAAATTTGCGCCAAACCTCACATAACTTCACTCATTTTTCTGATTTTTCTACACTTCATATTCCAATTCTCTCAATTCTTTCTCAATTTTTCACTCTCCATTTTCATCTTCAACCTTCACTAAAAAGCTCTTCCATTAGAATTCTCAAATTCTTCATTGGAGTTTGTGGATTCTAGAGCTAAACCTTATTCATTTCCTTTCATCAACACAAAGTTGAAGCTTATTTGGATCTTGATCAAGTTTAGGAATCACTTCTTGGAGAGCTTTTAGATTATTTTTGGATAATTGCTTGGATCTTCAACTTTTCTTGCTAGAAATTCATTGGATCTTGGATTTTCGGTGCTTGATCTATCAAATTTCGTTTGCAACACTTACCAAAGCAAATCTCAGCTTTGTAGGTTGGTAATTCTTAGATCCAAGCTTATTCTAGCTTATTTACAGCTTTTACAATGCATATACATTGATTTTTTATGTGAATTAATCCATTGATTGATTTAATTGTTGATCTTAATATTTGATGGATTCAATTGGTGTTTGATTACTGTTGTTTGATGTAATTTTTATGTACAATTGCATGCATAATATGTGAATGATGGGAGAATTGATTTGTTGCTGAAAGTGCTTTTCAAATGCTGATTTTCTGTTACTGGTGCAGTGTTGATCGATTAACCATTTGCTAGGCAAATCTGGTTAATCGATTAACCAGTCTGTTCTGCGTGTTTTTTGCTGATTTTCAAAGGGTTAATCGATTAACCAGTTTTGCCTAGCAAATGGTTAATCGATTAACACTGGAGCAGAATGTGATTATTATGCATTTTCAAGTGTGTTTTGATTCCGTTCCACTTCTAAACCTCATGGCTTTGTATGACACAAATTTGTGGAATTTTCTTGTGCTGTTTCACTCCATTTTGCAGTACGTATGTGATTCTTTGACACGCGATGCATTGATTTTCATGATGCATGTTCATGATTAATTGTATGACATTCTTGATGCATTCTTCATGATGCTTGTTTGTTCATGCTTGTTTACTTACTCTTGATGCTTACTTTTCTTGATCCATGATACATGTTCATGTTTGCTTTCGATTCCAAAATGCGTGTTCGTTTGAGATGATTAATTGTTGATGAATATCCATATTATTCATGTTGAATGCTTAAGTGTGCAATGGTTTTGAAGCTTGCTTGTGCTTAATTGTTGATACATGTTCATCAATTGATCTTGTTTGATGCATGCTTATACTTGATTCTTGCAATTCACGTACATTTGTTTAAATGTGGAAGCATGCTTTCGTTCACTCCTTTTGACGCATGTTTACACTTAGTTGTTGGACATGTTCATGGTTGGTTGTTAAATCTTGGATGCATGCTTAAGTTGATGTTGTGATGTCACATGTTCATCTATGCTTGATACTTGTTTGTTGCATGGCATGTTGATGTATACATTGATGTTGTATTGAGTATGTGCTGTAAAATGTGTTCGTTCTGTTTGCTACATTTTGCACCTATTCTGTTCTAAAAATGTATGCTGTTAAAAGTTGTTTTGCTTGGTTGTTGGAATTTACTGTTGTGCTGAACTGAAGCGCTGTTCTAGCTGCTGTTTTTGGCTTATTTTCTTGGTTTTTGTATGCCTTTGCATGTTCCCTTAGGGCTTACTAGTTCAATTTAATTCCTGATTAAGATTGGAGTAGGATAGACATTAGTTGTTAATCCATGCATGATAACATTAGGGTAGTTCCTTTTAACCTCGACCTTAGGCCCACCTTTTGCATGCTAACATTAGGATAGAGGTTTCTTTCTAATCTTCCACCTTAGGGACATTATTGCATGATAACATGTAGGACCAAGTTTCCCCTTAGACCTTTTGTGCGTCTTTCTCTTCTCTCTCCTAAAACAAAATCAAAACACTTAATAAATGCGATGAATATTGTGCGCCACGAGCCTTAAGCACATGTGAAGTGATAAGCGAGAGTCTCTCCTTACCTTGTCTAGAGTGTTTTGTATATGTCATATCTTGGGTCGATCTTACGAAACATTCGATCCTATGTCATAGGCTTTAGTGTAATACGAATCTCAAACCAATTCAGTTCACTTCTGTTAAAAATCACCAACAAACTGTAAATCATTTTATCCTTCGGGATTGTCTGTCAAACCTTTTCAGAAAGGGCATGTTATTTCTGTTCTACCGCAAACAGACATCGGCCTTAACTGCTAGAATGCGAACTTAACACCACTCATAAAAAACACTTAACAATGGGTCCCACGAACTACGGACGCTCTGACTTCCTCATTCTCATCCGAATGAGGATACGTAGGCACAAGACGATGAAGTATTGGCGAGCAACCTTCCCCCTTTTCCCCCGCAGTCCTCTGAACTACGTTGACTCTGACTTTCCCATTGCATGAGGGAATACGTAGGCCTAGGACGGCGAAGTCCTATCAAGTCTCCTTTTTTTCCCCTTTCGTTTCCATTAGTAAGTAGGCTTTAGATGAAACACCCTTTAATTAGAACAACAAGCATGGATCCCGTTGAGTACAACGGACGCGTGGGGGTGCTAATACCTTCCTCTCGCGTAATCGACTCCCGAACCCAGAATTTGGTTGTGAGACCATATCTTTTCCCTTTTTAAGGTTTCTTCGACCGTTTCCTTTCCTTCGTTGGGATAAATAATGTACAGTGGCGACTCTATTTTCCGCTGGTTATTTTTCGCATTGCGATAAATACCTATAAAAATGAGATAAAAACAATTAAACTCAATGATATTTACACGATAACGAAATATATACACTATAACATAATGCCTTGATTTGGTCAATGGTAGATTGATTATTTGGTCAAGTGGTTGTGCTCAAAATCAAACAAAATGCCTTGATTATTTTAGTGCTATCATACAAACAACACAAATACAAGATTAAACATAATTCAAACGAGTTAAACAAGAAAGTTGGTCTCCATGCAATTTAGTAAACAATGGAAAAGTTCCTCACATTGGGCTATGAACTAAAGTGATTCAAAATTGAACAAAAATTGCAAAAGAATAAATGTCATGTAATTTCTACAAAGCCTAAGGTTCGTAAACATGGTATGTTCTAGAAAAGTAATAAACACAAACCTTAGCAATGCAACTCTCTTTAAGTTTTTCACACTACCATAACATTTCCTTGTTGAACATTCAAACTTGAACAATCACAACATGTCTCTTCAAGCTAATAAAAAACAAAACTTGAAAACAAACACAAATTTTTTCTAACAACCTAACAAAATCAAATAAAACTAACTAAACATAAAACAACATAAGCCAAAATGGGTCAAAAGTAAGAACAATTGACCTGGTGAAAGTGGAATGAGGATATAAAATCATTTGCAAGAAAGGAAAACCACGCTTAGTGCCAGCAGAGTTTGCTGGTTTTTCAAAAATGCCAATTTTTCTTTCAACATTTCATCCACTTTACCATTATAACTCTACTGCTATACACAAAACTATAAATACTTATAAACCATTGGGTTGCCTCCCAACCAGTGCTTGATTCACGTCGTTAGCTCGACACCTTATTTAGTACATGCTCCTCCATGTTGCTCAGTTCACCGGTAGATACCAAATAAACCTGTGCAACACTTGAGCAAACATAAACGAAAAACAAAAATATGCACAAACACACACACACACATGATGGACAACACATATATACAAGGATGGCAAACAAATGCAAAACAAGCATATATATACAATAATGTACAAAGCTTAGAAATATAGAAACTATTGCAATGCAATTCAATATCAAAACACCAATCCCCGATAACTGCACCATTTTGTTCGAGCTGCAGTATAGCAGCAAGAAGCAAAAGATTTGGAAGAATTCCTTTTCGGGTTTTTACCGTCTCCACAGGGATCGGTGCGTGGGAAAGAATGTCATTCAAAAATATGTATCTCTCTAAGCTTGGGTTTAAATGGTTTGAATGAGTAGAATGCGGAAAGTAAAACATATTAATAAGTAAATAACGCATTCTTTAGAGAGGAGAGAACTTTTCAGGAATTGTATTTTATCTACCCATCAAATACTAAAAAAATCTATCAATCAATTGCACGCAACCTAAATCACTCATCGATATCATCACGTATTGCTCACAACAGAGGTTATGTTTAACGCAAAGTTGAGAGAACAACTGTATCGTCTCATCGGTGATGTTTCACGCAACTCAACAAAACAGAGCATTAAGAACTGAATCTGTGTACCCACGCGAATATTAGACCTAAATCTGTGTCTAGAGTTTAGAATCTAACAGATGTTCATCTTAGATTGAGTTTGAACCGTACATGTCTATAGCAATCTAAACCCATTAAAGATAAATATTGAAATCAAAGATAACCATCGATAAAGATTTGTAAAAGAGATTTTATACAACGATCAATAAATATACATACAATCAAGATAAACTTACATACAAAACCCCAACAATAGAGGGTACAAAGAGAAGAGGGAGGATGAAAAGGAATCTCTCGGTTTGTCAACGCCGATTGAAACAATTCCAACTCCGGATCATCAAGATATACACTTTAATGTTGTTTCTAAGCCTCTCTATCCAAAGGAATGCTCTGATGGAGTTGGGTGTAAAATTCCCCAAAACTATAACCTAAAAAATGATGTAGAAATTCATTTATAATGTTTCAAAATCGCAAGCCTGCTTAGCCCGTGCAGAAACCCGCTCAACGCACTCAGAAAAACAGAGAAAAATCAGCTCTTGTTTCAACCATAACTTGAGAACCGTAACTTCATTTTATGCATGGTCGGAAGCTTGGAAAGCTTATTCAATGATTTATAATACAATGACTAAATATCATTGTTTTAATACCTACAAAAATGAGATAAAAACAATTAAACTTAATAATATTTACACGATAACGCAATACATACATTATAACATAAACTATACAAAATATACACAAAAGTTGATGTTTATTGGTATAAAAAGAATGAGTTAAGCCGATGAGTGTTAATTATTCACACTCAAAATCACATCGATTTAGCACTCATCACCTTTTTAATAAAAGAAAGTTAGAGGACCATGAAATCGTAGCCATGACCCTTGATAGTAGTGTCATGATTCAAAACATGGTAATCCCCAAGCTCAAAGATCCAAGAAGTTTCGCTATCCCTTGTTATATAGGTACCATGGTCTTTGAGATAGCTCTATGTGATTGAGGAGCTAGTGTTATCTTAATGCATTTGTCCGTGTGTAAGAAGTTGGATATGGGAGACACGAAACCTACCAACATGTCTTTAAAACTTGCTGATTGATTGGTTAAGTATCCTATATGTGTGTTAGAGGATGTTCCTGTGAGAGTTGGAGAGTATTATGTGTCGGTTGACTTTATCATAATGGACATCAGTGAAGATCTTAAAATCCCAATAATTTTAGGTACGTCTTTCTTAGCCACGATGGGGCCATCATAGATGTCAAGAGAAGAAATTTGACTTTTGAGGTAGGAGAGGAAAAGATTGAGTTTATCCTAACAAAACTCATGAAACACCCTTCTTTGAGGGATTCTTACTGCTTAGTCGATATTATCGACGCTTGTGTTCAAGAGAGCGCATCGGAACCTACTCCGATCAATAAGTTGGAAATGTGTTTGCGTGATAGTGCCCAAAACAAAAAAGAAAACATCAAAGTGAAAGCTTGTGAGAAGATATTGGACGAAAGTCCTATTTCTTCTCAACAAAGCTTCGAAGTGCTTGTAACACAAGGCGACAAGCCCGGGCAACAAAAATCCCAAATAGAACTTAAACCGCACCCAAATACCCTTATGTACGAATTTTTGGACATGGAGAGAAACTGGCCAGTGATAGTGAATGCTAGTTTAGGGGAGGCCGAAACTGAAAAGCTCCCCACCGTCCTTAGGAAATACCCAAAAGCCATGGGGTACACTATAGATGAACTAAAAAGTATTAACCTCTTTGTTTGTATGCATAAGATAATGCTAGAGGATGATTATAAGCCCTCTAGAGAACACCAAAGACAGCTAAATCCCAGCATGAAAGATGTGGTTAAAAAGGAGGTGCTTAAACTCTTGGATGCCGAGATAATCTATCCTATCTCCGATAGTAAATAGGTTAGTTACGTTTAATTTGTGCATAAAAAGGGAGGGATGATAGTTATTAAGAATGAAAAGGGGGATCAGGTTGCCACTAGAACCGTTACGGGGTGGAGAATGTGCATCTACTATAGGAAGCTTAACAAAGTTTCTCGGAAAGACCATTTCCCGTTACCTTTCATTGATCAAATACTTTAGCACCTAGCCAAGCACTTTCATTTTTGTTATCTTGATGGTTACTCGGGGTTTTTCCAAATCCCCATTCATCCTAGTGACCAAGAGAAAACGACATTCACTGGTCCCTATGGCACGTTTGCCTACCGGCGAATGCCTTTTAGGCTTTGCAATGCGCCTGCTACTTTTCAGCATTGCATGATGTCAATTTTCTCTGACTTCCTAGAAGACATCATGGAAGTATTCATGGATGACTTCTCTGTGTATAGCTCTATTTTTTATAGTTGTCTAATAAATCTAGAAAAAGTATTGGAAACATGTGTTAAGGTGAACCTCAAGCTTAATTGGGAAAAATGCCATTTCATGGTAAAAGGGGGTATTGTTCTCGGGCATTTAGTGTTCAAAAGAGGGATCGAGGTCAATAGGGCCAAGATTATGATAATAGAGAAGATAACCCCCTACCACTATAAGGGAGGTTAGGAGTTACCTAGGTCACGCCGGCTTCTATCGCAGGTTCATTAAGGACTTCTCTAAGATTACCAAGCCCCTAACCGGGCTATTGATGGAAGATGCTGAATTTAACTTTGATAGTGAGTGTCTTAAAGCTTTTTCGGCTTTAAATAGTGCTTTGATCTCAGCTCCCATAATGCATCCCCCAGATTGGGGCGCACCTTTTGAGATCATGTGTGATGCTAGTGACTACGCCGTTGGCGCGGTGTTGGGTCAAAAAAAGACAATAAAATGCATGCCATATATTACGCGAGTATGACTTTGGATGACGCATAAATTAATTATGCGACCATCGAGAAAGAACTATTAGTCATTGTTTTTTCCATAGATAAGTTTCACTCCTACCTTGTAGGGTTAAAGATAATTCTCTACACTGACCATGCTGCCATTAGATACCTCTTAAGTAAAAAGGATGTCAAGCCTAGGCTCATTAGAGGAATCTTATTACTACAAGTGTTCGATATTGAGATTAGGGATAAGAAAGAGACGAATAATGTGGTAGCTGACCATTTGTCTAGGTTGACTAATTTGAAAAGGGACGATTTATCTCTTGATGACTCTTTTCTAGATGACAAACTTTTTGCGTTGATTGGTAAGGAGCCACCTTGGTAGCTGACTTTTTCAACTACCTTGCTGCTGGAGCTTTACCTCTGAATTTGAATTATCAACGTAAAAAGAAGTTTTTCTCTAATTTTAAACACTACTATTGGGACGAGCCTCCGCTCTTTAAGAGAGGCGCAAACGGAATTTTCTGAATGTGTATCCCCGAAGAGAAAACCGCCTACGGTGGACATGCTGGCATCGACAAAATTGTGTCGAAAATTCTGCAAGCTGACCTTTATTGGCCTAATATGTTCAAATATGTTCATGCTTTCATAGAGGAATGTGACCAATGCCAATGCACAAGAAACATCTCGAAGAGAAAAAAAATGCCTCTAAACAATATTCTTGAGGTCGAAATTTTATGGGACCACCTTATTTGCTTGCAAAACTTCAATTAGAGTATGCTATTTGGTCACATCTTCATGGTACTTAGAGAGCGCTTCCTTCTACTCCTTATATTCCTTTTCACGTTCCTCCCTATCAATTCGCTCCATGAGGAAGACCGTCAACAGATGAATCTCCTTAAGGTTAAACCCTATATCCAAAACCCTAAACACTAAGCCTTTAAACCATCTAGAATTCAAACCACTTCAACCTCATAATCGATAAGGCAATCATAGTCAAATCCATTGATTATCGCGGGGTTGTTCATTCAGTTGAGAGGAAACCTTGGGGTGTCATCTGCCCCAGTAGTGGGTAAGGAGGATCCATCATTCCCCCTCGGTCGCACATGCTTCTCCCTTCAATCTTTAAAGTGGTAAGAATGAGGTTTAAACAAAGCTCTCCTAGGAAGGCACACTAGGGTTACCCAACCCCGAGGGGTAGGCTCCTTGGTACAATAAAAATAGAATAACATCCCGATGGTTGGGCCAACCCCAAGGCGCTAGCATATAATCTCAAAGGCATGAATCAAGCTCCAACCATTAGGCATGATATGGAAGGGAGCCATGTTAAGTGCCATGAAAACCTCCGCAACAAAAGAAGAAAAAGGGAGGCGTACCCCAATCTCATTGATATCATACTTATAAAAATAAAAGAAAGAAGTAGAAAAGGCATTAGAAGTAGTCGTATGTGCCCTTTCCTCCATATAACACACCTAAAAAACAACCTCTTCTTCATCGCCAAAAGAAGAAAAAAAATAAGTTTCTAGCAAAGGGAGGCTATATGGTCGTCAGTGATGTAAGCGGACTTGACTTCCCTCGCATCTTTGGACTCGGGGTCGGAAATAGTCATGATCGTCCTATTTATTGGAAAAACACAAGAAAAAGAGGAGTCATTATCACTTCCACTACTCTATTGCTCTATGAATTCGAAAAATTAAGGAAGTTCATAAAAAAAAAGGAAAAAGCTGGTTCTCGTCACATTAAATATGAAGGGAAATTATAAGTTATCAAAGTTCTATAGGTTTTAAATCATATGAGAAAAGTTTCACACAATTCAACATGTGTCTAAGGAAAAGATCAATTGGGCGTCCCAAGAATAAATCACCATTATTGACATTAAATGTCTTACATACTTTCTCTAATATACACTTTTAGTCTTTCCAACTAACACACATTATACAGAAAGACACTTTTAAAAATGCCTTAGAGACTCAACTAAGTCTTATCTTAAAGACTCAACATAGTATAAATTTTCTTTAGAGTTTATTTAAATTAATATATTTATAAAAAGACTGAGCCTAATCTCTTAACGTGATTGAAAAATAAGACATTTCAAGTATTAAATTTTAAATTACGGTATTTATTTTATAAAAAAGAAACCAATGTAATACGACGTCGTTTTTATGAAAAAAAAGTTAAAAAAGAAAAGAAAAGAAGAAACATGTCACAAACGAATCCCATGAGATCGAGAGAATTTAGCCACTACTTCATCTTCATCTGATTAACAGGTAAAATAGTTTTCATCTTTAAATCCCTTTTTAACTGTCCTGCTATCAATAATTAAAAACAGGTAACCCTAGTTTTCAATTCAACTTTATAATTTATGTCAACTGAGTTATTATTCTTGTCTCATTGTGAAATTCACACTGATTCAGTTCAAATCACATGTCTTGATTCAAATGTGGAAATGGTTTTAGTCTTATGATTTATGTATAAACCATTTCTACAATTAATAGCTTAATGGAAGTTCTTCAGTGAAGCAATGTGGCGAAGTTTAAGTTAATTAGTTGGGACAAACAACAACTTGCTATATTATATTGTTTAGAGTTTAATTTTCATGCAGTGAAAGTGTAAATAGCACATCACAGTCAATTGTGTGTGTGAATTAAGAAGTGATTATAATAAAAATGAAATGATTCGAATGCTCTGATCGCTATGATCGAGTGATAATGCCATCCAACCTCTTTTGGCTGTTGAGGGCCTTTTCCAAGGATTCCCGTAGCTCTCTCTCTCTCTCTCTCTCTCTCTCTCTCTCTGGTAGCGAACTCCTGATATTTGGAATCTTCCTTCTGAAGTTTTCCTAACAGGATCACTTTCTCTACTTACAAAACCTCAATTAGAGTTAGCTCTTTGGCCAAATCTCAATGGGAGTTGGAGAGCTCTACCTTCTGCTCCTTATCTGCCTTTTCGCGTTCCTCCTTATCAATTTGCTCCATGAGGAGGACCCTTAGTAGATGGATCTCCTTAAGGTTATACCACAAACCCTAAACCTTGAACACTAAACCCTAAGCCTTTAAACCATATCGAATTTAGACCACTTCAGCCTCATAATCGGTAAGGCAATCATAGTTGAATCCATTGACTGCCACGGGGTTGTTCGTCCAGGTGAGAGGAAACCTAGGGGTGTCATCCTCCCTAGTAGTGACTAAGGAGGATTCATCCTTCCCCCTCAGCCGCACAAATTTCTCCCTCTAATATTTTAAGTGGTATGAATGAGGTTTAAACAAAGCTCTCCAGGAAGGCCCGCTAGGGTTACCCAACCCTAAGAGGTAGGCTCCTTGGTACAATAAAAAGATAATAACATCCTGATGGTTGGGCCAAACCCAACCTCTAGCATACAATCTCAAAGGCTTGAATCAGACTCCAACCATTAGGCATGATATGGCAGTGATCCATGTTGAACGCCATGAAATCCTCTACAATAAAAGAAGAAAAAAGGAGGCGAACCCCAATCTCACTAATAGCAGACTTATAAAAATAAAAGGATGAAGTAGAAAAGGCCTTAGAAATGATCATATGGGCCCTTTCCTCCACATAGCACAGCTAAAAAACAACCTCTTCTTCATCACCAGAAGAAGAAAAAGTAAGTTTCTAGCAAAGGGAGGCTATATGGCCGTCGATTATATAAGCGGACTGACTTCTCTCATATCTTTGGGCTCTGGGTCAGAAATAGTCATGATCGTCCTATTTATTAGAAAAACACGAGGAAAAGAGGAGTCACTGTCACTTCCACTACTCTATTTCTCTATGAATTAAGATAACTCTCGAAAAATTAAGGATGTTCGTAAAAAAAGAAGAAAGAGTTGGTTCTCGTCTCATTAAATAGGAAAGGAAATTAGAAGTTATCAAAGTTCTGTAAGTTTCAAATTAGATGTGAAAGGTTTTGGATAATTCAACATGTGTCTATAGAAAGGACCAGTTGGACATCCCAAGGATAAACCACCATTGTTGGCATTAAATGTCTTACACGTTTTTCGTATTAGACACTTTGAGTCTTTCCAACTAACACGAATCATACAAAAATAAACCTTTAAAAGCGTCTTAGAGACTCAACTAAGTCTCCTCATAAAGACTTACTATTTAGTCTAAATTTTTTTGGGTTAATGAAGTTTTTGGTCCTCATAAATATCTCAATTTCACTTTTAGTCCCTTCAAAAATTTTCTTCAAAGAATGGTCCTCATAAAATTTTTAATTTTAACTTTTGGTCCCTCCTGCCAATTAGCGACGGTTTTTACAACTTAGAGACAGAATTAGCAACGGTTTTAGCCGGTTTTAGCGACAGGTTTTTATTTAGCGACGGAAATGACGACGGTTTTAGCGACGATTTTGGCAGGAGGGACCAAAAGTTAAAATTAAAAATTTTATGAGGACCATTCTTTGAAAAATTTTTTTGGAGGGACTAAAAGTGAAATATGAGATATTTAGGAGGACCAAAAACTTCATTAACCCAATTTTTTTTAAAGCTTATTTAAATTAATATATTTATAAAAGACAAAGCCTAATCTTTTAATGTGATTGAAAAATAAGACATTTCAAGTATTAAATTTTAAATTAAGGTATCTACCCTATAAGAACATAAGATGTTATATAAAAGACTAAACTGCCCATTCTGGCTCCTAAGCTTGCCACATGGATAGCTTAATTGAAGACTTAACCAATTCTCCTTTGCAATCCGCTTCCTTACATGCTGATTTTGGGTTTCGTTACAAAAAAATTAATTTTATTTGGGTTTGAAAAAGTTATAATTACTTTAGTAAGAGAAACAACTCTTTGCATACCCTATTCCCTACATCTCTATGGCCTATTTTTACGTTTTCAAGATTTATGTATAGACTTTGCTTCTCCTCTTTTATTCAAAATCTAAAATCCACCTCTTCAAATTCCCTCACTTCATGTTCTTCTTTATTGTCTCATCTTTTACCTCTCTATTCCTCTTCCTTTCCTCTCTCTTGCGTTGCCTCTCTTTTTCTTCATTCTTCTCTCTTCTGATGACTCTCCATTCTTCTTCTTCTTCTTTTTTTATCGACCATTTGAGTGGGAGATCTGTGCTTTGATATGAGTATGTCATATGTTGGGTTTTTTCTGTAGCCAACGAAAGAAGAAATTAGGGTTTCACGGTACCCATCTTTTTTCTCTTCTACATATATTTGCATATTCAATTTACATTGCGAAGTTTGGGTTTAATCTGTTCATATCTGTTTATATTATTATTCATATTTTCCTTGGTTCAGAAGGTCAACCTGTTATGGAAGCTTTGGAAAGAGAATATATAATTCTTAACCTTGGTGTTAGAGATATGAGAAGTAATATTCTTGGATATGCTTTCCATAAGTCAGTTAAGGTAAGTGCTTATTTTAAACGTGTTTATTTTTTAAGTGCTTATTTTAAAAGTGATTAATTAAACTATATTTTCTTAACATTACTTTTTTTATTCAGTTTTTGAACATTACAAGTTCTCTGAACTACTAATGCAGTTGCTCTTTTATTCAGATGATTCAATTTTGATACATTATCATAACTTTACAGTCTTGTGAACACTAATGCAGATGTCTATCCGTACTACCAGCTACTTCAATTTTGATAAATCCTGTAAACTTTTCTGTCTATCTACATCTGCACATGTTCTGGATCTCGTGTAATTTTTATGATTTTGAATGCGATGTTTATATACTAGTAGAAGGTGCTTCACTAGAGATGGATTCAAAGTATTTGTGGGTGTGGAGGTTCACAAATGTGTGTTTTCAAAGCTCTGTTGCTGAAAATATTGGTCTTCATGTCTTAACCACTTTATCTCTCATCCATCAATTTTCATTTTTTCCGTATAAATCTTGACTTCACTGTCTTTTTTTTATTGTATCATTTCTGCAGATGAGATTGCAAAGCTGTCTCCAAACCTGTTCGGGCAACCGTCAGCGATGCTGGTGCCGAGTCATTCTGATACTGTGCTGCATAATCAAAAGTTGGGAGTTAACATAGTTTTGTCTGGTGGTCAAGCTCCTGGAGGTCACAATGTGATTTCTGCAATTTTCGGTTAGTAAAGATAGTTTTCAATTCAATAGAATTAATCAATATTTGTGGAAATTTATGCAGTTAAATTTTGAACTGTGAATTTTGATTGTTAGCTAAAACATGTAGGATTATGCTTATAGCCAACAATGTAGCTCTCCTCAATAAAGAGTTGGATTGATCGAGCACTGTAGGTATGATCCAAATAGTATGTATTAAACATAATTAAATTATATATATATATATATATATATATATATATATATATATATATATATATATATATATATATATATATATATATATATAACAATTTATTAATTAATAAATACTTTTTTAATTATATTAACAATATTAAATAATAAAAAAATTTAGAGACAAAAAGCAATTTTATGATTATTTATACTTAATATATATAACAATTTTTTAATTAATAAATAATTTTTTAATTATATTAAGAATCTTAAATATTTGAAAAAATTAATAAAAAAATCACATTTTAAATGGTTAATTTATATACGGAAAAAATACATTGCTGTTTAATTTATTTATATATACGGGACAAAATGTTATTGTTATAAATGAGAACAACTCTAATTGTTTTAAATATTGCATAATATTAATTTATCCATCATTTTTTTTAAATATGTGAAAATATTAATGAAAAAAAATACTATTATTATAAACGGGAACAACTTTATTAAAACACTAAAACATTATAAGATCAACATGAAACTACTTATCAAAATATTGAATAATAATTAGAAAAAGTTTACTATTGATTCTAATATTTTTGTAAATAATATCAAAAACAAAAATAATATTTATATAAACAATTATATGTTATTGATGTAAATAAGGGAAATATATATATCTACGGGGAAAAGTGTACTACTTATTCAAAAATGAGAAAAATATTTTTCTTATAAATAATTTTAAATATCTAAATACGGGAAAAAATAAATGTCTTTTATAAATTATTTTAAATATTTTTAAATTAATAAGTGAATTTTAATAGTTTTTTTTTACGAGAACAAGTTTATTATTTATGAAAATATTGGAAAACATTTTGACATTGACAAACCAATACCCATGTGAACTCACGGGGAAAATATTATGTTGATCCAAAATTTTTTATATACAAAAACAATTAAAAATTCTACATTTATATTTTTTTTGAATAATATTTATACACGGAAAAAAATTGATATTCTACATATGTTTCATCTTCTACTTATAACATTTTTTATATCAAGTTTTTGTAATTTTTTCAAACAATTTTAGTTGTGTGTATAAATAATAGCAAAACAAATGATTCAATCAACAAAGTTTTTTTTCCAGTTTTAATATATTTTTTATTTTCTATTCATTTAATTTTTTATAAATATAAATTTCTTTTTTTATTAATGAATATTATAAGACTAAAAATCATTATATTCTATACTAATTATTTTTTTTCATATACATTATAATTACTTTTTAAAAATCATTTTTGAAAACAAATACATGTAACACATCGGTACCCGTGCGACCGCACGGTATTCATTAATATGAAACGGAAAAACTTAAACTATTGATTTAAGTATAAAAAAATAAATCATTGTATAAATAGTTTTATAAAAAAATATCAAAACAAAATTAATATTTACACACTGGAAATGTACGGTTGATTCAAATATTTGTATATATGAAAAACTATATTTATGCTTCAAATATAAATAAAATATGTTTTTTTTTCTAAAAATAAAAAAAAATGGTAAAATTATTTTGTCTTCTTTTTTATTTTTACTTTTTTTTAAACAAATATGCATCACCAACCAATGCCCACGACTATTTATTCTATTTTTTAATATAAATTATATATTTTTTATATTTATTAATTTTTATTAATTCTATTTTTTAAAAAAGAAATTAAATGTAAACAAATGCGCATCACCGACGGATATCCGTGCGAAGGCACGGGATAGTTTTTTAAATAAAAAAGAAACCACCTGCGACGTCGTTTTTTGAAAAAAAAAAAAGTAAAGAAAAAGAAAAGGAGAAACAGGTGAGAAAACGAATCCCATGAGATCGATAGGATTCAGCCACTGCTCCATCTTCATCTGATTAACATATCAGGTAAAGTAGGTTTCATCTCTAAATCCCTTTCTAACCGTTCTGCTATCAATTATCAAAAACAGAAAACCCTAGTTTTCAATTCAACTCTATAATTTCATGATCTCATATGCTTATTTATGTCAACTGAGTTATTATTCTCGCCTCATTATGAAATTCACTATGATTCGGTTCAAATCACATGTATTGATTCAAATACGGAAATGGTTTTAATCTTATGATTTATGTATAAACTGTTTCTACAATTAAATAGCTTAATGGAAGTTCTTCGGTTAAGCAATGTTGCTTAGTTCAAGTTTATTAGCTGGGACAAAGAACAACTTGCTATATTGTTTAGGGTTTAGTTTTCATGCAGTGAACGTGTAAATCAGCACATCACAATCAATTATGTGTGTGACTTTAGAAGTGATTATGATAAAAGTGAAATGCTTTGAATGCTCTGATCGCTATGATCGAGTGACAATGTGAAATGTGTTTGTCAAAGTTTTGTATATAGATATGCTTAGATAAAATCTTTACCAGTGTTTAGACAATTCCTCTTTCCTAAGTTTAGTATTGCTTCTTTTGAAATTGTTTGAAGTCTTTGTGGTTCCTTCGTTAAATGGCATGCCATATATGTGATTCTATTATTTGTGTACATTGGTAGAATACTGGATCGACGAGCTACTTCAGAAATTGAATACTAAATGACAGAGTAATGCGAGGACAACCTGTCTATTTATTTCCCTGATTTCTTCAAGACAGTGAGTCAAGCTATGATCTAATTTAACTGCATCCAAACCTTACTGCTACAGCTAGCAGCTATCTTGTGAGTAATCCATTTGTTTGAAAATTATAGATCATTTATGTGCTCTTTTGAGGATTTTCTTGCATATTTTTTCTCCACATTAATCGTGCATTTTTAGAGGGATATTTTCGTCATAAACCAATTATTTAGTCTGCTGCATAGAATCCATTGGTAATTTCTGCAGATTTTAAGTATGCAGAAAATGGATTTTCCATGGAGGGAGGTATTTGCTGGGGGCATAAGTTTGCAGGAGTTTTAAGTATTCATACATTTCCATTTGACAAGGATAAACATGATTAGAGGGTCCAGTAGGGTCATAGGCTCGTAGGACCCAAGCTGACCCAACTGTTATTGGAGATTTGATATTTATTGAGAGAGACCAAGCTCTCTAATTCTTGGAAGGGAGAGAGCAAACTCTCGAACATCTTCATGGGCAATTGCTGTCACTGTTTTTATCTTTCTACTCCTTGTCTTTATCCCTTAATTTTCTTTATCATAGATATCAGTTTATATCATATCATATACATAATCAGAAACAATTCCACCTCCTCCAATGTAATTTGCAGCCTTCCAGAGAGAAAAATGTTGAGATGTTTAAAAGCCCGTCAACAGCTCTTTGAAAATTTGATAACTATATAAGTTAAATTCACAGGGATGTACGCTTACTGGTAGATATATCTTCAGAGTTTAGCAAGTAAAATTCTACGAACAAGAACCAAAATACTTAACTAGATCACAACTGTCAAACAATTGAGCAGTTTGAGGTACTGTGTGCTTGAGTGGTAACAAAATTAAGTAATTAACACATGTTACAGTTAAAACATTCTAATTTCCAACACAATACTCAAACAAATCTCCTTTCTTGTTGTTTAAGTAACCTCATTTTCTCATAGGAATATTTTGCTAATTGAGATAAATAGCATATTGATTATAGAAAATATGCTTCGCTTGCAATTTAGTCCTTAATTTATTCAAATGTGTGCATTAATCTCTTAATTCTTAAAATTCATTTTATGGTAGACTTTAAAAGAGACAGTAGGAGTATCATGACACAAGTTTAAATAATCTAAGGACCAAATTATACACTAAATTATAATAAAAAACTAAACTTCAATGTGGTACAATTTGAAGGACAAACCAGCCATTTTACTCTTGTTATTTCTATCCATCATACAATTTTTCTAGCAAGCACCAAGGTTAGCAGCCAATCCTAAGCAACTTTAAGGATGAAACAGAGTCTTCACCGACTCTTCTACATCAATAACAAAACCCTTTTTCCACTGGGAAAGGTCATCTACGTTGTCAAGCAAGACTGTAATATCTTTTTGTAAATCAAGTCTTGTGGCAAACTTGTTAAATCTAGATGATAGATCCTTGTTAGTGGTTGAGCTATAATTACTGGCTTTTTTCTTTGGTTTCAAATATCTGTTTTGTTTTTTCCACTGGGAAAGGTCATCTACGTTGTCAAGCAAGACTGTAATATCTTATTGTAAATCAAGTCTTGTGGCAAACTTGTTAAATCTAGATGATAGATCCTTGTTAGTGGTTGAGCTATAATTACTGGCTTTTTTCTTTGGTTTCAAATATCTGTTTTGTATTAATAAAAATGAATTGAGAGAATCCATCTAACATAATTTATAATCGACTTGTTAGTTTGAAGTTCTTCTGCAAGCTATAAGAAAGTTTTGACTTTCCTTACATGATTGTTAATAATTCAGTCTGGTATTTGGGGGGCTTTCCCCCCATTTCTTGAAGACGAGTGTGAGAAACATGTCCTTGATGGAATTGTGATGAGAGTGAGAAACAAATCCTTGATTGGTTCCCCATTTGCAAACCAATATTTTAGACTGCCTAATACTTGACAATTGTCTCTTCAGATCTTTTTGCTCAATAGTTGGATTTTTGCTGATTATGCCCTGAAGAACCATATGATAAATTGCTAAAGGTGTCATAAAATTAACAGTGGTTACTGTCTATATAGCAATCAATACTTTGGATTTAAGACGTGTCCGGTGCCCAACACCAACACATATAACTATATTTCAATTAATGTAGTTTCTTAAAATATTATCACGGTCTACGTGTCGGTATTAGTGTTTCATAGATAATTGTAATGTTGTAAAAGACTTGAGAGGAGGGGCAGTTGTTTTTTTTATCAAGTAGTCTAATTTAATTGTTGATGTGTACTTTCTCCTCTCCTCCATAAACAGAAAAGTTGGTTCTCGTATTTTTAATTCTGATTGTTTAATTTTTAGGGGAATAGCAGGAAGGTAACAAGGAATTTACTGGATAATGGTGGTCTGATCTCTAGTATCAATCCTTTAAATTAAGAAATTCACAGCACATTTAATTTATCAGGAGATTATATTAAATTAGGATTTGATTTGTGAGCTTGTAATTATAAAATATGTTTTTCTTTTTGAAACAACTGCAAAATCAGAAGCATGGAAAATGATGGATTAAAATGTTGCTAGGAAAAAAAAAAGAATCCGGTATCCTAATTGAAAAGGTTTATGTCTAAACCACTAAAAATGAAAGGGTGCATATATGAGAAGCTTGTTCTAGCTCACTCTTCATTCTTAGTCTCACTCTTGTCTCTGCGCCTGGACGTGGATTAGATGACTTTAACCCGTCAAAAGGTACATAACCCGCCAAATTTTTTATTTTTATTTTTAAATAAAATAAAATCGTATGACATATTATGGAACCACCGTCGCTATCCTCCTTCACGCCGCCCTAGTCCCTCCACACCGACGGCGTCTCTCACGTGTCTGCAATCTCGCCGTTTTTGTCTGTACTGTAACAATCAATTGCTGAGAAGATGATGACAACGGCGGCGATGACGGTGAACAAAGTGAAGAACAGAATAATAAAGATTGGCGGACGGTGGCGATGCTGACTGAGGCGACCTGCAAAGACGTGCGACTGTACTGTGGTTATATTTTCCTTTTTAAAAGAAATAAATAGTTAGACACATGGCGAGGTTTAGACCGTAAGATGAATCCAACAAACGTGATTGATCCTAAGGTTAGGTACCTTTACCGCTCTAATGGTAGCAAATCCTGATCCGCCGTTTTAAGGAATTAGGGTTTCAGAAATCAGAAGAGTGGGTCACGTGGCCTAATTCAGTTTGAGCTTGCTTTAACACTCCACAATTTTTTCCTATTATTTCTTAATTCACAGATATTTGCTTATTTTGAATACAACTAATGTTTTCAGGTCTTAGTTACTTACGGTAGTTGATTCGATCCGATGAAGAAAGTTAGAAACTTGAAGAAGAGATTGGAAAGACCCGTTGAGTTGGATAAAATCAACAATGAGACTAGGGTTCAAGATGTCGATTGGATTTGCTCTCTTTCAGAGTCTGAGATTGTAAGTTTATTTTCATATTTATTGTTGATTTTACTATAATTGTAGTATTTGTCAGTTCTTTTAAAATCGAGCTGGTAATCAAATCAGCGAGATCACCCTGTCATGATTCAAATGTTTTTAAAGCCGTCGAATTGGGACTTTGGGACTGGGACTAAAGTGTAATTGAACTGCTCAAATCGCATATGTTCTGGTAATGTTTTAGAAGCAGCTACACTTTGGGATAAGTTTGTGAAATTCAACATTTGAAATCTTAGTGATTATTCATGTATGTTTGTGAAATTCAACATTTGAAATCTTAGTGATTATTCATGTATGTTTGTGAAATTCAACATTTGAAATCTTGGCAGGATTTTATGATTAGCTTGAAACTGCTGATCACTAAGCGAGCAGAAAGAATAGGCTGTAAAAACTTGGCAGACAGATTTGACCTTAAGACGATTCGAGCTATTGGTATGTCATATGCTTTTGTTTAAGACCTATAATATGCACACCTTTTGCAAAAAAAATCATGTGTATCCTTGATTTTGCAATATGTGTATGGTAGGTATGGAAGGGTGTATGAAAGAAAACGAAAAAAGGGAGGAGAGAGAGAGTAATATCCTAGTACTATTTGCTAGCTGTTATTGCACATGGGTTGGGACAGCTGGCATTTGGTGAGTGGAGAGAGAACCTAGGATTTGCCAATAAATGATTGGTGGCTGTCACACAGAAGGACAGAGAATTTAGTGGATAAGATCCTTTGGGAGAGTCCAGGCCTCTCTAAGAGCCTCTCTGCATTTGCCCTAACTTTTCTGTTATTCTTCTTTTCTTTTCTGCTGTTTCTGTGTTGTTTAAAGAGCTAGATCCCGTTTGATCTCTAGTTCCTATCAATAAAGTTGATAACTTTCCTACTGCATTTGATTCTGCTCTATTTCTATTACTACATTTGTTGTTTTTTTCCCTTAGATACTAAGTTGAGTCTATCAATTTGGTATCTAGAGCCTTGGTTTTTGCTGCGCTAAGTGAATGGTTGTGACGAGAAGCACCATGGAAAACCGGGTGGAAGCATTAGAACAAAGGATGAGCAATTTTGAGGTGACAATGGATCAGATCCGACAGTTAGTAATGGACCAACAATCAAGGCCACAAGTCACAGTGGAAGAGATTCGCCAGCTGATTCAAGAAAACCCTAGACATACCCAAATAAGACGTAGGAGACATCGTATTCGTGGAGGTGATGAGGAGGAAGAGGACGAATGGAGTGAGAGAAGTACCATTTCAAGAGAATCACGCCCACACCGGCGTCGCCATGGTAGTGAGGGTCAGTCTAGGTTTATTGGTCACAGAAGAGTAGAGATTCCAGTTTTCAAAGGAGATGATGCTTATGGGTGGTTAGTTCGTATTGAAAGATATTTTCACTTGAATGGAGTGAGAGTCCAAGACAAGCTAGATGCAGTAGTGCTGGCAATGGAGGACAGAGCTCTAAACTGGTATCAATGGTGGGAGGAGCAAGCACCTTTGAGAACTTGGGAGGAGTTTAAAATAGCAGTGATGAGGAGGTTCCAGCCTGGACTCTTACAAAATCCCTTAGGACCGTTGCTAAGTTTGAAACAGAAAGGATCAGTGGTGGATTATAGGGAGAAGTTTGAGATGATGGTAGCACCATTAAGGAGGGAAGAAAGAGTCATGCTGGACTCTATTTTTCTGAATGGGTTGAAGGAAGAGATTCAAGCTGAAATGAAGCTCCATGAGAGTCGAGATTTGGCTGAATTGATGGATAGGGCTTTGCTCATTGAAGAAAAGAATGAGGTGGTGCAGAAGAGAGGAAGTTCATGGAGAGAAAGGGGAGGAACTGTGAGGATCAAGGATCCTGGTGAAGTAGGAGGAAATAGGAAGGAGGGTGAGGGGGCCAATATGGGAGGAAAGGAGAAGTATAAAGGGAAAAGACTAGAACCGGCAGAACTGGAGGAAAGAAGTAAAAAAGGATTGTGTTTTAAATGTGGAGACAAATGGAATAGGGAGCATATTTGCAAATTTAAAAATATGAGCTTGCAATTATGTGAAAACAGTAGTGGGGAGAAAGAGGGAATAGGAGGAATAGGGGTGCAAACAGATGGGGTGTGGGAAACATGGGAGGAATGTAAGACTCTGCAGCTGTCTATGCAAAGTAGGGAAGGGTTCACCTCTAGCAAGTCATTCAAGGTTTGGGCAAATGTGAATGGAACAGATTTGATAACCCTAATTGATTCAGGTGCCACCAGTAATTTCATTGATGCTAGAGTGGTGAAACAACTTGGGTTGGAGCTGATAGACAGCCCTCCTTATGTGATTGAGGTAGGAAATGGAGAAAGAGTGAGGTATCAAGGAATTTGTGAAGGGTTGAAATTCTTGATGCAAGGTGTAGAATTCAACCAACATTTCTTCTTGATGGAGTTAGGAGGGTCTGATATGGTGCTGGGAATGGACTGGTTAGCCAGTTTGGGCAACATTGAGGCAAATTTTGGGGAGTTATGCTTGAAATGGGCATGGGAGGGACAAAAGTTTAGCTTACAAGGTGATCCTGCCTTGTGTACTAAACAAGCCTCCATGAAAGCTATGATAAAAGCTTTGAGTGATGAAGGAGTAGGGTTTGTGGTACAATCCTTACAATCTGTACCAGAACTGGAAGATAAAGAGTTAGCTGAATGGGAAGATGTTTTGAGCCAATTTGAAGATGTTTTCACTCTACCAATGGGACTTCCTCCAGTAAGGGAACATGACCATGCTATTGTCTTGAAACCTGGTGCTGCTATACCTAATCTGAGGCCTTATAGGTATCCTTTCTATCAAAAAAATGAAATAGAAAAGATTGTAAAGGATATGTTACAAGCAGGAATTATCAGAAACAGTACTAGTCCTTTCTCTAGTCCTGTTTTGTTGGTGAAAAAAAAAGATGGAGGATGGAGGTTTTGCACTGACTACAGGGCCCTGAACAAGGTGACCGTGCCCAACAAATTTCCCATACCTGTAATTGAAGAATTGCTGGATGAGTTAGGAGGTGCTAACATTTTTTCTAAGCTGGACCTGAAATCAGGCTACCATCAGATCAGGATGAGAGCAGAGGATATAGCCAAAACAGCCTTCAGAACTCATGAAGGGCATTATGAGTACTTAGTGATGCCCTTCGGACTGACAAATGCTCCCTCAACTTTTCAGTCACTCATGAATGAAGTGCTAAGACCATATTTAAGGAAGTTTTGCTTGGTATTTTTTGATGATATCCTTATTTATAGCAGCAGTAAGGAGGAGCATAGAAGACACTTAATTGAAATTTTGCAAGTATTGAAAGATAAGAGCTTGTTTGCAAATAAGAAGAAGTGTTCTTTTGGCCAGTTGGAGGTGGAATATTTAGGGCATTTAATATCCGGAGAAGGTGTTGCAGCAGATCCCAAGAAGATTGAGGACATGGTGAAATGGCCCATTCCTAAAAATCTAAAGGGTTTAAGGGGATTCCTGGGCCTGACTGGCTATTATAGGAAGTTTGTGAAGAACTATGGTAAGATTGCTTGGCCACTCACTCAATTACTCAAGAAGGACAGTTTTGTTTGGAATCCTGAAGCACAATCAACCTTTGAGGGATTGAAGATAGCTATGACCACCATTCCTGTTTTGGCTATGCCCAATTTTGAGAAGGAGTTTGTGCTAGAAACTGATGCATCTGGTAAGGGTATAGGAGCGGTGTTGATGCAAGGAAAACCTATCTCTTATATGAGCCAAACCTTATCTGACAAGGCTCAGCAGAAATCTGTTTATGAAAGAGAGCTTATGGCTATGGTGATTGCTATTCAGAAATGGAGACCCTATCTTTTAGGCAGACACTTTAAGGTGCATACTGATCAAAAGAGCTTGAAATTCATCACTGAGCAGAGAGTGATGGGGGAAGAACAACAAAGGTGGCTATCCAAATTGTTAGGCTATGATTTTGAGGTGAAGTATAAACCTGGAAAGGATAATAGTGCAGCAGATTCCCTATCCAGGCAGGAGCAATACTCTCATATATCCACAGTCCAGAGTGAGATTTGGGAAGGACTAGAGGATGAAGTGCAAAAGGATGATAGGTTAAAAGGAGTAGTCCAAGCCTTGCTGATAGATCCTATGAGTCAGAAGGGTTTTCAGTTGAAAGGAGGGAGATTGTACCATGGAGGAAGAATAGTGATCCCTAGAGCATCCCCTAGAATTGAGTGGATTCTTAATGAATTCCATGATACTGCAGTAGGGGGTCATTCAGGATATCTCAGGACTTATAAGAGGATTGCTGCCGTTGTCTATTGGGAGGGAATGAGAAGAAAGATACAGGACTATGTGCAGGCATGTGAAGTCTGTCAGAGGAATAAATACCAAACCCTGACACCAGGAGGGTTACTGCAGCCTCTGCCAATCCCCAAGCAGACATGGAGTGATATCTCCATGGATTTTATAGGAGGTTTGCCTAAGGCCCAAGGAGTGGATACAGTGATGGTGGTGGTTGACAGGCTGACCAAGTATGCTCATTTTTTTCCCATTAGTCATCCTTATACAGCCAAAGACATTGCTGAAGTTTTTGTTAAGGAGGTAGTCCGGCTACATGGTTTCCCCACTTCAATTGTTTCTGATAGAGATAAGATTTTTTTGAGTACTTTCTGGGCAGAGTTGTTTAAACAAGCAGGGACCAAGCTCAAATACAGCAGTGCCTATCATCCCCAATCTGATGGCCAAACAGAAGTGGTGAATAGATGTCTTGAGACTTATCTCAGGTGTGTGACTGGGCTCAAACCTAAGCAATGGCCTAAGTGGCTAGCTTGGGCAGAATACTGGTATAATACCAACTACCATGCTTCTCTTAGGACTACCCCTTTTGAGGCACTCTATGGTAGACCACCACCGGTGTTAATCAAAGGAGATATTCCACTGTCAGCGGTAGATGAGGTGAATAGAATGACAGCTGACAGGAATATGGTAATTAGAGAATTACAGGATCAACTCTTGAAGGCTCAAGATTTGATGAGGAGCCAGGCTAACAAGCATAGAAGAGATGTTGTTTATGAGGTAGGTGACATGGTCTTCCTCAAGATTCAGCCTTATAAGATGAAGAAGCTAGCAAAAAGACTCAATCAGAAGTTAAGTCCCAGATATTATGGCCCTTATGAGATAATTCAGAAAATTGGAGCTGTGGCATATAAGCTCAAGCTACCTGATGATACTAAAGTGCACCCTGTCTTTCATGCCTCCCTGCTCAAGAAGGCTGTGACTCTTCCTATGGAACCACAACCTCTGCCAAGTTGTATGAATGAAGAATGGCAGTTGGAACCAATGCCTGAGCAGGTGATCAGTTATCGGAGGAATGAACAAGGGGAGTTGGAGGCCTTAGTGAAGTGGAAGGATCTGCCAGAATTTGAAAATTCCTGGGAATTAGCAGAAAAAATGAGAACAGAATTTCCACACTTTATCCTTGAGGACAAGGATAGTTTTGAAGGGGGGAGAGTTGGTAGGTATGGAAGGGTGTATGAAAGAAAACGAAAAAAGGGAGGAGAGAGAGAGTAATATCCTAGTACTATTTGCTAGCTGTTATTGCACATGGGTTGGGACAACTGGCATTTGGTGAGTGGAGAGAGAACCTAGGATTTGCCAATAAATGATTGGTGGCTGTCACACAGAAGGACAGAGAATTTAGTGGATAAGATCCTTTGGGAGAGTCCAGGCCTCTCTAAGAGCCTCTCTGCATTTGCCCTAACTTTTCTGTTATTCTTCTTTTCTTTTCTGCTGTTTCTGTGTTGTTTAAAGAGCTAGATCCCGTTTGATCTCTAGTTCCTATCAATAAAGTTGATAACTTTCCTACTGCATTTGATTCTGCTCTATTTCTATTACTACATTTGTTGTTTTTTTCCCTTAGATACTAAGTTGAGTCTATCAGTGTAATGTTCTTAGAATTTGAATTATTGAGATTTAGAGTTTTATTTAATTGAATATTGCTTTATTCATTTCAAATAATTGAAATTCTTAATGTCTCGTGCTTGAAAACCAATCCGCTTCTTGCATTAGTAGCTAATAGTTGAACTATTTCAATGTTTAAATTCTCTAACGTTTATTGAATCTTTATTTGTGCAGCATTTGTTTTGTTGGAAAATCTCAAAACAGAGGTAAAAGAAACATCACTTGTACCAGACACGGTAAAATCTACTGCTTTCTTAGATGCGTGCAACATACTTAAATGTAGTAATGAGGTTTCTGCAACTATTGAAGAGCTTAGTAAAACTGTTGGTGCTGATATACAACCAATTCTAACAAGGTACCTATGCCAAACTCTAATGTTTCTGGGAATGGATTAAATATATGATTACTGTCTGATTTATTGTGCAAATTATTTTCCATGTTTAAAACTTGAGCTTTATTACAAATAGATCCATGGCATATGATCTATTTTCCCCAGGAGCAGCTGTAAAAGATGTAGCAGTTAACCAACTAATTGAATTCAATAATCAATGAATACAAACAATTTCCACTAGAACCATATAAACAGAAAAGGACAAACCTAATGAGTTTTTGATTTATCTGTCTTAAAATTTAGCTCAACCCTACAAAACTAGCTCGTAAGGCGAGGAAGTCAACTTTTGTAAACACATTTTCAGGTCTTATAGTCAAATATGATATTATCAATACAACTCTCTCAAGTCCAAAGATTGAATATCTGAAGTGTGACTCGAGTGATCATGAGAGCTTCCAAGATGCGCTGCACCTCCCGCAATTGGATCAGACACCAAAAGTCTAGTATTGAGTGTCAGATGGATGTGCTGGCAGTACTACACTGGGTGATATATGACCTGAAATTTTTATGAGTTACATCCCTCATCTTACAAGTCAATTGTGTCAAGTTAAGTTTGGCCCAACTTAGATTCTATGTAGCTATCAAGGTCTATCCTTGATTGGTTGGATCACACTTCGAATGTTCAGTCCTAAGTATTAGGGGTGCGTTAACTGTCTATTTTAGATGAGATATGACCTGTAAATGTGTTTATAAATGGCACGTATCCCTCACCTTATAAATTAATTTTTTCTTATGAAATTTAATGATGCTGTCATCTGGACTTGAGCTGTTTTTAATATTTTTATTTACGTTTTGTATACAGTTCGCCGCCAACTTCCAAACGAAAGAAGCAGAAAGTTAGAAGCAAAGAATAAAACATTTTGTCCTGGGAGGACCTGAAATTTATCCTCCTTTTTTAGTGTCTTTGCTTGTGCAGTGAAAATACTGATTTTGAGTGTCTTTGCTTGTGCAGTGAAAATACTGATTTTGAGTGTCTCTATTGGCTAATTAGCTTATATACACACGCAGTAACTTTTTTATTTGCTTAGCATTAAAGATTTTGTGCAGGACTGTATAGATGTGAGAAAAAACCAGTGAGGAAAATGCAGAAAGATATGAAATTTTGTAATGTTTCAATGAGATTTTTTTCGAATAACCTTTTATTTTTACAACAATTTATTTTTCTATTTGCACAATATAGAAATAGTTGGAGTAAATATGTTGATTGATTATTAGTCCCCTGAAACACAAAATCATAGCAAATTATAACAAGATAAATCAATAAAAATAACAATTGTACATTTCAACTTGCCAAGTGTCTACAAAATTTCAAGACGGTGAGTCAAGCTCGATCTAATATAAGTGCATTCAAACCTTACTGCTACAGCTAGCAGCTATCTTGTGAGTAATCCATTTGTTTGAAAATTATAGATAATTCATCCACCATATGTTTCAACTTTCAAAATTATAAATCCTTTATGTGCTCTTTTGAGGATTTTCTTGCATATTTTTTCTCCACATTAATCGTGCATTTTTAGAGGGATATTTTCGTCATAAACCAATTATTTAGTCTGCTGCATAGAATCCATCGGTAATTTCTGCAGATTTTAAGTATGCAGAAAATGGATTTTCCAAGGAGCTGTATTTGCTGGGGGCAAAAATATGCAGGAGCTTTAAGTTTTCATACATTTCCAATTGACAAGGATAAACATGATTAGAGGGTCCGGTATGGTCATAGGTTCGTTGCACCCAAGCTGGCCCACCTGTTATTGGAGATTGGATATTTATTGGGAGAGACCAAGCTCTCTAATTCTTGGAAGGGAGAGAGAAAACTCTCGAACATCTTCATGGGCAAATGCCGTCACTGTTTGTATCTTTCTACTCTCTGTCTTTATCCCTTAATTTTCTTAATCATAGATATCAGTTTATATCATATATACATAATCAGAAACAATTCCACCTCCTCCAATGTAATTTGCAGCCTTCCAGAGAGAAAAACGTTGAGATGTTTAAAAGCCCGTGAACAGCTCTTTGAAAATTTGATAACTATATAGGTTAAATTCACAGGGATGTACACTTATTTGTACCTTTAGGCAGATATATCTTCAGAGTTTAGCCAGTAAAATTCTACGAACAAGAACCAAAATACTTAACTAGATCACAACTGTCAAACAATTGAGCAGTCTGAGGTACACGATGACAGGAAATCATTCTGCGCGGTCTCTTGAAAAGTAGAATGTTTTCAGTATAATGATATGTTAATTATCATTTTTAGCATCCAATATTTTAGACTGCTTAATGCCTGACAATTGTCTCTTAAGATCTTTTTGCTTAGTAGTTGGATTTTTGCTGATTATGCTCTGAATATCTATATTTGCTAATGGTGTAATAAAACAAGAGTACTGTCTTACTGTAATGCCTCTTATGTTTTACGAATATCACATTAATAGTGGTTATTGTCTATATAGCGATCGATACTTAAGATTGAAAGTGTGTCCGGTGTCCAACAGCAACACAACACTCACACATATTGTAGTTTCTTAAAGTATTATTGGTGTTTATGTGTCAGTATTAAGGTCATATATGTGGGGGCGCTTCATAAGTCATTGTAATATTGTAAAAGTCTTGGAGGAGGGACAATTGCTATTTTTTTTTATCTTGTAGCCTGATTTAGTTGTTGATGTACCTTCTCCCATCCGCCCATAAACAGAAAAGTTGTTTCTCATATTTGCAATTTTGATTTTGCTTAAATTTTAGGTGAATAAAAGGAAGGAAAAGAGAGAATTTACTGGATAATGGTGATCTGGTCTCTAATACCAATCCTTCAAACTAGGAAATTCATAACACATTTAATTTATCAGTATATTATATTAAATTAGGGTTGGATTTATAAGCTTGTTATTATTATATGATTTTCCCCCTTTTTGAATCAACTGCTGTTTGGGCTATAGAGCAACACCTGGTGGATTGTTTCCCTGGCTTGCGTAGATACCCATAACCTTCCATTGTGAATTGCTCAATTATATGCTCCAACCATGGAAAATGTAAAGAAAGGCGAAGTCCAATATCAGAAGCATGATGAACTTGCCGAGTCACTAAATGATCTCTTCAGTAGTGTCGCCACCATGATCAAATCGGAGCTTCAGGTGAAACCCCTCATTCTTTCTCCAACCCTTTCTTTAGATCCCACTTCTTATCAATTCTGCAGACACTTGGCGAGTTGAAATGTATAATTGTGATTTTTATTGATTTATCTTGTTATAATTTTCAATGCTTTTGTGTGTCAGGGGACTAATAATCATCTAGAGCTAGTGGAGAAAATGAATGAAAAGGTTGTAGAAGAGTATAAAGGGTTTGGTGATTTGGCTTCAGGGTTAAGGGTGTTTGTGGAGCAACTGAAATGCAAGAGTGGTAGCTTTAACGAGTATGTTGAGCAGATTGATGCAATAGAGAAGCAAGTGACTGAATTTGAAGCTGTGGTCTCTAATGCTCATTGCTTGAAACTGATTCTCCATGTCTTCTGCAAATTATAAACATAAGGAGCTGTCATATGCTAAACTCTGTACCTAAAATGATTATTAACAGCACCTGTCTTCGACACTTGATTCTCCATAGTATTAGTTATCTCACTGTGTTTCCAACAAACGGTTTACCCACTTCTTTGCAATCACTTTGTGTTACAGAATGTGAGAATTTAACATTCCTACCTCTTGAATCGTGGAGCAATTACACATCACTTGTGCAACTTGATTTACAGAGTAGTGCACTAACCTCCTTCCCATTGAACTGTTTTCCTATGCTCCAAAGACTTTTCATCCAAAGATGTAGGAGTTTGGAATCTATTTTTATTTCAGAAACATCTTCTTGTAGCTCGTCAACCCTCCAACATCTTCAGAGTGAGGATTGCGAGGCACTTAGATCACTACCTCACCGGATGGACACCCTCACCGCTCTTGAAAAGATATTTCTACAGAATCTTCCAAATTTGAATTTATCATTATGTGAAGGAGCTTTCCTACCTCCCAATTTACAATCAATTCAGGTTGAATCTGTGAGGATAACAAAGCCTGTAACAAAGTGGGGTCTCCAAGGCCTTTCCGATTGTTCATCAATGGATATTGAAGGTGATGATATTGTGACCATGTTGCTCAAAGAGCAGTTGTTGCCCATTTCCCTTGTGTCTCTATATATCAATAATCTCTCTGAAATGAAATCCTTAGAAGGAAATGGACTTCGACACCTCTCCTCTCTAGAACGCCTTGATATTTTGGATTGTCCTGGGCTTGTGTCATTGCCAGAAAAAGCCTTTCCCTCCTCGCTGAAAAAACTTTATTTCTGGAATTGTCCAAGACTAGAGTCTTTGCCAGACGACAGCCTCCCTACCTTTCTTGAGGATCTGAGCATTAGAGGTTGTCCATTGTTAGAAGAAAGGTATAAACGGAACGAATATTGGTCCAAAATTGCTCACATCCCGGTCATAAAAATTAATGACCAACTCACAATATGAGCCATGACCATTGAGAAGCCAAGAGAATGAAGAATTCCCATCATGATTCAGGTATGAATGTTACTTTTTGTTTGTTTTATGTCACTGGACAGTAAAATTATTATTATTATTTAGTTATGAGGTGTATACTTGTGCTCATTAATGTTGTCATGTTCCACAGGAATCAAATGAGATTTTTAATTTTTCATGCAATGGTTTTTAATCAAACAGATCCTTAGCAAATTATTAACTAGATTTGTCTGCCATTTCCAGAGTCCAGGTAATTCAGTAATTCAATTGGGCTGACATAGATTGCTAGAAGACTGAGATGAAAAAGAGAGCAGAATTTGGTTGCTTAAGAAGGTTTATTGTCTGTTCTCTTCTCCAACACTGATACCTATTGCACTTACATTTTTTGATGAGTGCAGTGCTTAGTTTTATCTTAATGTACCACATAAATATTTCTGCGTTCTCTTTCTATCTTAATCATGTGCAATAATAACCATGTGAAGACATTGAATGTATCTTTTGAACCATTACTACAGCGAGTGTTGTTCTTAACATGACTACAGAATTATATACAATTTAAGAAACAATACAAAAAACAATAGTTACAAACTGTTGATAATTTTACATAAAGATGCCACCTTCTCATTGATTTGGAAATCAAGTGTTCCAACTAGAGAATTTTCAAACCCGCCAGCAATTTTTCTTAGTTCCATGTATGTCTTACAATCACCATATATCCAATACTCTTCATTTCCTTTACCAAAAATGGAGCTAAAACAGTCTGATGGTTGAATTGCTTTCAAATATATTCGAGCCAAAGAATGTGACTTTTCCTTTTCTACCAAAGTCAAATTCAAACCACGAGCTAGAGAAAGTGTAGTTTGGCCAAGATGAGAAAGAGAAGATGAAATGGAATTCAGAAGCTCCAACAAACTCATGGTATAGTTGAGATTCTCTTCAATGGAATCAACCTCCATTGACTCATTGGATAATCACTGTCTGCTAAAAGTTTTGCAAAAGCATTGTTAATAAAGGGCAAGAGACTAAAACACCTTTGAAACCATGACAAGGACAAAGTTTCAGACTCAGGTTTGAATTTCAATGCTAATTGGGCAATGAGTTTGGAAACATGAGAGTGAAAAGCATGAAGTGATGAAGATGATAAGTCTACATTTGGTTGAGGATGACATTTGTGATTATTCTTCTTCTTGAAGGAGAGTTCTACAAATTTGTCTACTGCCATTGATAATTTGAGGTGAGAACAGAAAGATGTTATAGACTGTTTGTGTGGTTTGTTTGTATGAGTTGGTTGGAGATTAAGGTTTTGTTGTGTGTTGTTGGCTTATATTGGCTTGTTGACTTATAGAACAACAAACAACATAGAAAAGTCACATTTAAAACATGATAGAAATAAGTGGGACGGTAACTTGGTTGTGGTCTAAGTTTAGACTAAAAACACGCTGACGCAAAATTGGGTCCACTTGGACATTCTTTCAAATACAAGATAATTTCAATGAACGTGTGCGAGACATTTTGGTTCATTCATGACACTACAAAATGAAGTTTAACCGTGTGTTTTTTTAATTATTTTTCTAGTCAATTAAGGATCTGTTTATTTTAGTTTTTAAAAAATAGATTTTTTCTTTGTATTTTTAAAAATGGATTTTGTAAAACCGTTTTTTAAAATATTACAAGTTTTTCTATATTAATTTTTTCTAAGTTGCAAGACTAATTTTGATATCATACAACATAAACATACATTTTTGAATATCAAAACATAGTCAAAATCTTAATTTTTGAAAAAAGTTGTATCTCAAAAATGATTTTTATGAAAAACTATTTGAAATAGCTTCAAAATTAAGTGATTTTTTGAAATTTTGATATCCAAATTTTTTTTTCGATAAAATGTTGATATATCTAAAATAACATTTTAAGAATAACTATTCAAACCAAATTTTCATTTTAAATTTTTATGAAAAGTTTTTCTGTAAATTTTTTTTCCACATAATTTTGTTACACTATAAAAATTATTTTTTAGAAAAGCCAAAACAAACGGGTCCTAAGCGTAGAGAAATAAATTAAGGTTGAAGGTGAAGAAGGTAACAAACTTCCTATTTTTTTTTTAGTAAAATCATAATTTCTTGTTCAAAAAGTAAAGTTGAAAAAATAAATCGAAGAGTCAAATTACTTATAAAAATGACAATAATGGCATGTGATTAATTATTAAGATAAATAACCTCGAGCAAATTTGTGCTGATTATATAAATATTTATTTACAAAACCAATCAAATTGAAATATAATGCAATTATTTATGGAGTATTAAAAATTGCTTACTTGAAAAATTCACATGAGTGGTTATATTATTGAACATGTCACTTTTATTGGTCAAAAAGTACATCCATACATGTCACCCCTATAAGGGCATGGGTACTGAGGCTTTAGTAGATATATTGTATTGTATGGTAGTTAGGGTTAGTCCATGGCGGTGAGAAGTCATGTACGGTGATGCTTTGTGGTGGTTTAGAGGACCTCCTCACGTGAGGTGAGAGGTTCTGTGTGTAGCGTGATCCTTTAGGGTACAATACATACACTATGATCTGTATGAGTTAAGATATGTCCCTTTTTCTGTTTGGGGAGAAATATTTGTAGAGGCTTTAAACCTAAGGTTTTCTTGGGAAGGGTTACCACTCACAGCGTCAATGGTGGACCGTTGGATCCTTATTTCCTAAGGAGACGTGGGTCCGTTACTAACCCTGATGAGGGAAACGTTTTCCATGCGGGCGAGAGAATAGTATTGGGCGAGACAATACCTCCTCGAAGGTGACATATGGTCATCTCCCTTCTTGGGGGCGGTACATCTCCCGCCCTCGTAAGGCCTTTTTTACAAATATAACACCGCACAATCCCTTAAGCACAAGATTTTTGATAGAGGACATAGTGTTTTTAGACCGTGGAACGAGGGAGTATCCTGGGCCTCTAAGTTTTTTGATAATATGTGTGATGTGTTATGTCGTTTAGGGTTTGGGCCTTTTAGAAGAGAGATCATTTTGTTTGACAGATGAGACTATTAGTCCCCCAGGTGAGATTATATGTAGTCTGGCAAATGAAACTATAAGTCCTTCGGAAGAGACATCGACCCTCTTAAATGAGACTTCTATCAAACTCTCATACAAGACTTAAGACTAAGTTTTTTAGGCAAGACTTCGGTCGCGCCTCTTGGACAACCCGAGGAAACTCTAAGTCTCTCAGGCGGAGAGTTTAAACAACCTGGAAATTCTAAGTCCCACAGGCGAAGTTATATGTAGCCTACCTAATTATAGGAGATGCATCGACCCTCTTGGGAAAGACTTCTATCAAACCCTCAGATAAGACTTAATGAAATTCTGGTATCAGACGTGTGATGTTAAGGTGCGATGTCACAACAACACACTCTGCACAATGGACAGCAAAAACAATAACAAAGCAGCACAAGGAATTGTTGACCCAGTTCGGTTACAACCAACCTACTCTGGGGGCTACCAAGCCAGGGATGGAATTCACTACTTGTAGATATAATTTACAGACTCAACAACCCGTTGACAATCTCCTAAACTTATACTCTACTAATGACTTCCTACCTAAGAAACCACCTAGGTATGAGAACACCACTCAATCCCTTACAAACCACTCAAAGAAACCACTTTGAGTACCCTTGATCTTGCTTCCTAGCTTCGATCAAGCAACCACTCTCTATTGCTTCACAACTTCTAGAGAGGACAGAAACACAACACCTATTCAAACCCTAGAATAGTGTAAATACAAGCACTCTAAACAAACTCTAGATACTAAGCCTCCAGCTCCTGATCTTCTGAATGGTTCCTGTCCCTTTTTCCTTTGGTCTTGTGCGCTTTATATAGCTCCTTGAATTGGTCTTGGACTTGCTACAATATCTCCCAGATTTGTTATTTAAAACTGAATATTTAAAACAGATTTTCTCCTAAAATCTTTTTAAATCTTCAACCTTTTAAATCTCCTACAAATCTGCACCAGATCTCCTATGCAGCAGAAAATATCTATCCCAAGATATTTGCATCCAATGAGACAACTTGCTCTCCACAATTCCAGCTAACACGCAACCCTAACAACATCACATCCTGCTGTTGTTAATTCTGCAGATCTGATGTTACAACATCGCCATGTGATATCAGACATCCAACTTCAGCAAATACATACTTAACACAGCCCAGTGTTAAGACCTCAATGTTGCAACATCAGTACCTTGACATCAACATTGAATATACTTTGTTTTACTAAAATTCCAGCCAATCCAAGAACTAACAATCTCCCCCCTTTGGCTAATTTTGGCTAAAACAATCTCTGCACTCTGCACCTTCAGAGACTTTAGCAGCGGAAAAACTTCAATCAATAATCTTGAAACTCCAAGCAGCAGCATCAGGCAGTGACAGCTTTTCTTCAAAACTCTGCTGCTCTCATAACCACTTCAGGCATTAAGCTACAATCAAGTTACACTCTTCAAACAACTGCATCTTCAATTTACTTCAAACAGCTGCATATATTCAATTTACTTCAGCATCTAGCCAGCAGCCAGCAGCCTCCACAACTCTGCTGCAACACTATCTTCAACAGTAACACCATTCAATGTTGCTCCCCCTCAATGCAACCACCAGCAAAGTAGCTGTCAATTACTCCCCCTTAATATCTGCATCTCCTTAGCAGCATTTGGCAGTAACATTCTTTGATACTCTTGACTATTTCTCCCCCTTTTTAGCCACAATTAGACAAGCTTCAATTAGAAGCCCTATTAACTCCAGTTAGTACAGCCTAGCTCTCATTGTTAGCCTCACATTTAGCAACCAGGCAAAACAAATCATAGAAGGAAACTAAAAACATAAACAGGTGCACAAAACAGCACAATATTCAAATTACATAACCAAGCACATTAAGTGCAAAAATAAAGCTAACACTACTAATAAAGAAGGCAAACATTAAAAGCTTGAATCATCTGAGCTGAGATCATCATTATCTTCTTCATCACCAGGTCCATCATCAACATCCTTACTTGTGTTGGCTGCTTCACCTTCCTTTGCTGCCAATCTCAGAGTCATGACAAGTCTTTCAAATTTTTGTTTCCTTTCAGTACTAACTCTTATGACTTCATCTAACTCCTTGCAATCCTCCTCTAGTTCTGTAATCAACCCAGTCTTGGCTGGTGACTGTTGTGATGTTGAAGCAGATGTCTTGACACTGTCAGGAACATGTTTCACTTCAAATAACTTGGAATGGACTGACAAGGTAGGCTTCCTTTTGCAAGCAACATCTAAATGCTGTAGAATTCCAGGATGTTGAGACAAGATAATCCCACAAATGAGAGAGGGAAAAGCAATGGGCATTTTCACAGCATTTGTCGCAGCATGCTTAATAGTATGATCATAGATGTAGGAGCCATAGTGAATTCTTTGCTTTGTCCCAACTGCATAAATTATCTTCCCCAATCCAACAGAAATTGTGGTCTTGTGACTAGTAGGAACCCAGTTGACAACACCTATTATGTGCAGGATAACATATTTGACACTCAACAAACTGGCTAACAGCTTTCCTTTTATGGGCCAAACATCTACCTGACCAACAATGATTTCTTTGCAAATAACATTATTGGAGACTTCTAATTCTCCATAATCTTCCTCACTTCTTCCTAAGTAGGCATTGATCACTTTAGGAGAGAACCAGACACACTTACCCCTGATGGTAACTCTTCTGAAGGTTAGGCTCTTGCTGTCATTTATAGATTCAGGGATATTAACCATGAATTCTCTGACCAGTCTATCATAGCAATTAGTCAACCCTGACATAGTCCTTATGAGACCAGCAAATTTAATTAGGTCTATAATTTCAGTAGACTCTAAGTCTTCTGCTACTACCTCTCTTTCCAGAGCAATCCTTCTTTGGCTCACACAATTCCACATGGATGCACTTCTGGCACAGTGAGATGAGATGTTATCAGGCACTTGATTAGTAGCAGGGTTGATGTCTTGAGCATCACACTCAGAATCTGACTCTTCTCTGATTCTCCTCTTCTTGCCAGACCTGGCAACTTTGCTCCACGACTTGGGAGAGTCTGTAACTGAAGTCCTTTTCTTATCCTTCCTTCTTCCAATTCTATCATCATCAGATGAGTCCTCAATCTCTATAACCTCAACTTGATCCTTCCCTTTACCTCTGTGACTTTCATTCCTAGGGGACGATGTTCTGACATCAAAGATAACATCAGTATCATCAGGATCTTCTCCTTCAGCTTCTTGACTCAGGGTCTGTCTTTGAAGATTTTTGTCCTCACCTTGAGAGTCGACCTGTTCAGCAGGCATTTGCCTTAAGGGGACATAAATCCCTTTCACACGTATTCCCTTCTCAAGGATTTTGGCGGCAATCTGCTCCAAATGCATGTCTACATCATACTTCTCCTCAACAGCTTGAGAGGATGATGGCCTAGCTTCAGTTTTATTCACCGTGGTTAAGGGTTTAGGGTTACCTGACTCGAGAAGAGCAATAGAAATGTGTTCTTCGTTAACTAGTTCTTTTTCGGAAGAAACCCTAGTTCGTACCTGTTCAGAGTTCTTGGAAGGGGAAGACATCGTTCCTTTGTAACAGACTAGGTTTAGAGAAGAACTTTCTATTCTGTTGAGACTTAGGGAGATGAAACGTTGCGATGAGAATGCTTTGGTAAATCTTGATGTAGTATCAATATGGTAAGGCGCCTGATTTTGAGTACCTTTTAAAGGCCAATCACTAATTTTCTCCCTCCATAAAGACTTTCCTTTAAAAAAATTCACATCAGGACTCATTAACTCTGAGTGACCTTTCAGCATCCTGACATCATAGTCTGATGTTATAACATCAACCTGAACATCATTAGTTGAACTACTTTCAAAGGAAATCCACTGATAGCAGTTGTCTTTGGTTCTGGCACCCTTCATAACAACCTGATTATGCTCATCAGAAACTACACACTCATCTTTGGTGTAGTTTACCACGTAACCTTCATCACACAACTGGCTTATGCTGATCAAATTTGCATTTAAACCACTGACAAACAGAACATTGTCAAGTTCAGGTCTACCATCACCTTTCATTTTCCCAACTCCTGCAACAACACCTTTTTCTCCATTGCCAAAAATAACTTCAAGAGAGGAGCAATGACTGACTTCAGCAAACATAGATCTACACCCAGACATGTGTTTGGAACACCCACTGTTAAAATACCATGTTCCTTCTTTCGCCTCTTTGACAGCCAAGTGAGTCAATAAGCACTGCACCTTCTCCTTAGGTACCCATTGTTTAACAACTTTGGGCCTGTACTCTTTCCATCTGTTTTGAGGCTGGGGGTATCCATGCAGCTTGTAGCACGAGTACTGCATATGTCCAAACCTTCCACAATAATAGCATCTCACCCTTTCATCTCTGAATCTTCTGCCATGATGAGATTGCTTAGGCTGCCAGCCATAATGTGGTCTCCTCCTACCATAACTGGCCTGCCTTCTATTATGTTGGTATCTTCTCCCATAAGAAGGCTGAGAATGCTGTTTCCTGGATTGTCTCCCATGATGGTGTGGCTTTCTTCTTCCATAGTGATGAGGCACAACATTATTGTATCCATATCCATAACCATACCAGTTGTCCTGATGTTGAGACACCTGATGTGACATGTCCTGTTTGAACCTTGCAGCTTGCATGCTCTTGTGATATTGAGGAGGCATATACTGACTAGCTCCTTGAGGCTGCATCTTCCTCTGATGGGTACCATCTTTTTTCTCAACCTTCTGAGGCTGAACAACCTTCTTAGGGGTAAAATCCTGTCTCTTTGTTTGAGACATAGGGATGGACACCTCCTTCTTTGCTCCTGAGGTGCTTGTCACATATCCTATACCAGACTTGTCACCTGCAACCTTTTTTGTCTGAAGGATCTTGTCAAGAGTGTCTGTACCATAGCTCAGCATCATAACAGACTTGGTCATTTGATCAAGGTGAGCTCTAACTAGTACAACTTCATTTTCCAGATATGTCTTTTCATTCTCTAGCTGAGTAATCTGTTGCTTGTGGCACTTGTTTTCTTGACAAATCTCATCACTTTTTAAACACAGCTCTTGATAAGTAGATGCTAACTCCTCATAAGTTATTTCTCCATCACTAGAATCATCATCAGAAACAACAGCTCCTGTTAAAGCTCTAACATGCTTTGCTGACTCACTTTCACTTTCACTATCTGAGTCAGACCAGGAAACTGTCATGCCCTTCTTCTGCTTTTTCAAGAAGATGGGACATTCTTTCTTGACATGTCCATACCCTTCACACTCAAAGCACTTAACTCCTTTATCTTGGGCGGTTTTCTCTTCATCCTTCTCTTTTGACTTGCTGGTGTCAGAAGATATGTTCTTGACATTAGGTCTGGAGTTATTATTCATTCTCTTGAATACTTTGGTGAACTGTCTTCCCAATATAACTATGGCCTGAGATAGATCCTCCTGGGATTCAGAACTCTTCCATTTCTCTTCTTCACCATTTGACACCAGGGCTATACTCTTTGGCTTCTTTTCTGGTTCTTCCTCATTCAACCCAAGCTCAAAAGTTTGAAGGGATCCAATGAGCTCATCAACTCTCATTTTGCTGATGTCTTGTGATTCTTCAATGGCAGTTACCTTCATCTTATACTTCTTAGGAAGGGACCTAAGGATCTTCCGTACAAGCTTTTCATCTGACATTTTCTCACCAAGAGCACTGGATGCATTAGCCAACTCCAGAACATTCATGTGGAAGTCATGAATAGTTTCATCTTCCTTCATCTCCAGGCCTTTAAATTTTGATGTTAAAATCTGAAGTCTTGACATATTAACTCTAGATGTTCCTTCATGTGTAGCCTATAAAATATCCCACGCTTCCTTAGCAACTTCACAAGTATTGATTAACCTGAAGATATTCTTATCCACTCCATTGAAGATTGCATTTAGAGCTTTGGAATTTCCAAGGGCGAGCTCATCTTCTTCCTTGGTCCATTCTTCTTCAGGCTTTGGCTTTGAGATGCCTTCTTTATCTTTGCCAGCGTCATCTTTTTCACACACAACAGGTGCTTTCCACTCTTTAATAACAGCCTTCCAAGCCCTGCTGTCCAAGGATTTTAAAAAAGTGGTCATCCTTGGCTTCCAATAGTCATAATTGGATCCGTCCAAAATAGGGGGTCTATTGACGAATCCTCCAACTTCTTTGTCCATCTTTACACCAGAAAGTAACTTCCCTAGATCTCACCCAGAGACAGACAGGATGCCTGCTCTGATACCAATTGAAATTCTGGTATCAGACGTGTGATGTTAAGGTGCGATGTCACAACAACACACTCTGCACAATAGACATAAAAAATAATAACAAAGCAGCACAAGGAATTGTTGACCCAGTTCGGTTATAACCAACCTACTCTAGGGGCTACCAAGCCAGGGATGGAATTCACTACTTGTAGATATAATTTACAGACTTAACAACCCGTTGACAATCTCCTAAACTTATACTCTACTAATGACTTCATACCTAAGAAACCACCTAGGTATGAGAACACCACTCAATCCCTTACAAACCACTCAAAGAAACCACTTTGAGTACCCTTGATCTTGCTTCCTAGCTTCGATCAAGCAACCACTCTCTATTGCTTCACAGCTTCTAGAGAGGACAGAAACACAACACCTATTCAAACCCTAGAATAGTGTAAATACAAGCACTCTAAACAAACTCTAGATACTAAGCCTCCAGCTCCTGATCTTCTGAATGTTTTCTGTCCCTTTTTCCTTTGGTCTTGTGCGCTTTATATAGCTCCTTGAATTGGTCTTGGACCTGCTACAATATCTCCCAGATTTGTTATTTAAAACCGAATATTTAAAACAGATTTTCTCCTAAAATCTTTTTAAATCTTCAACCTTTTAAGTCTCCTACAAATCTGCACCAGATCTCCTATGCAGCAGAAAATATCTATCCCAAGATATTCGCATCCAATGAGACAGCTTGCTCTCCACAATTCCAGCTAACACGTAACCCTAACAACATCACATCCTGCTGTTTTTAATTCTGCAGATCTGATGTTACAACATCGCCATGTGACATCAGACATCCAACTTCAGCAAATACATACTTAACACAGCCCAGTGTTAAGACCTCAATGTTGCAACATCAGTACCTTGACATCAACATTGAATTTACTTTGTTTTACCAAAATTCCAGCCAATCCAAGAACTATCACTTAAGACTAAGTTCTTAATCAAGACTTCGATCGCACCTCTTGGGCAAAATTTATATACATTGGTCCCGCTTAAGGAAACACTAAGTCCCTCAAACGGAGAGTTTAAATAGCTTGGAAATTCTAACTCCCTTATGCAAAATGATATGCATCCTGCCTGATGGGTGTAACACCCCATTTCTACCCGGCGGATAATAGTAAAATCAGAGTTATAAAATTTCAACAAACAATAGGATGCTACACTTTTATCTTAAAAACAACTTCGATTAATTTGATATGAACAGATACATAACACTTAGATCGGATGAACCGATAACAACAAAATTCATGTATATCTTCTTTTCAAAGCAAAACAACATCAAGATACGAATATTCAGCTTAGATTCACTTAACATTTTTGTTCGACTAAAACAACTTCAAAACAACATAATACTTAATAAATTAAACTTAAAAATTCAGTAACATAAAACATATTCAACAATAAACAACAAGCGTCCATCCCCCGAGTGTTACGTATCAGAGCAAGACCCTTTTTACTTGCCATAGAGTAACAAAAGACTTCATAAAGTTACTTCGAACTTCCACTGCAAATCTTGAGTACCTGCCCATTTCCTATAGTAGGGGAAATATCAGCAGAAGGGGTGAGATATCGAACAATATAAACAGAATTATGATAATCAATACATTAGATTAAAATCGTACAATTTCACTACTTTACAACAACAACAAACAACAATCATCAACAACTCAACAACAACTTTATCAGCCTAATACTACAACAACAACTTTATCAACATAATACAACAACAACTTTATCAACATATTACAACAACAACTTTATCAACCAAATACAACAACACCTATATCAACATAATACAACAACAACTTTATTAACAAAAGTAATGCAACACAAAATGCGACTCAACTATGCGTATGTATGTGGTACCGATGGAGCAAAACTCCCAACTTAGAAACTGCCAGGTTATCGAGGCATCAAGGCATAAGCCTTCAACTTAATATTTTGCCAATCCAGGCCAACGTGGTGAGCATTAGCTCCAACTTAAAAATTGCCAATCCAGACCAACTTAATAATGCAATGCTATGCATGCGACAACAACCACAACATCAACTTATTCAACACAACACAACAATGACAAAAATGCAACAACTGCAACAACTTAATCAACATTGGTCACAAGACCTGCAACAGCAAACAACTTAACAACGTTGGTCATAAGACCTACAACTGCAAAACAACTTAACAACGTTGGCCATAAGACCTGCAACTTAATAATGTCCATAAATCGGGACAATTCAACACAATTCAACTTCACTTGCAAATCAACTTATTCGACATAATTTCAATAAAATAATCCAACCAAGAATACCTACTCGTATACACGACTTACTCCAACAATTTTCAACTAATACCGGACAATTAATCTTACCGCTTAATTCGACTTATTCGACTAATTCCATACATCAACCAACCAAAAATAACTACAACCACTTACGAATTATTTCTGCAAAACTTCAACTAATTTCGGTTAAACAATTATATCGGTTAAAACTACTAATATTACTATTCGGTACTATTTTCATCAACCTCTATTATTGCTACTAATTCCCACTGTTTCTATTTATTTGATTCCCTGATATCAAATCTCGAATGCTACTAAATCATGTTACTGTTATTAAATTCAACTCTGATACAAAACCTGCTACTGTTATTTCTAAGTCCCCACATTATTGCTATTCCTCTGCATTATTAATCGGTTAACATTGTTGAGGCATATTGCACGATAACACCTCAATCGCACGCATTCACGACGGTAAAAATCAACACAACGATACGGTTTCAATTTTCTGCTATAATTGAACCAGATACAGACCTTAAAACCATATTTCCTAGAAAGAACATCTCGTTAGCTTTCCAACGCTTCGAACGGGAGTCAAAACCGACTTACGGATCAAAAGATATGAATTTTCCAAACTTTTCGAAACCAGAATTTTTCTGCATAACAGCCCTACGGGATTTTGCATTTTCGTCCGAAAATCCGACCGATTCAATTATTTTCTTCGAAACAAACACATACTCATTCATACCAAACATATAGTAGTGATTTGGAACCATCAAACGTGAATTCTACGACTTTCGATTTCAATCCGAATCTTAAACCCCCAAATCTCCAAAAATGCAAAAACTTACAAAATCAACCAAATTCGATAAAACAAGCATACTCGATCACGGCCTAACATTTCTTGACATAACTACGCAATCTATTCCAACTTTCGTCCGCAAAAACATCGGTTTCTATCGATTTAACCAAATTCCAACCTAAGTTTAACATTATAGGACAACAACCAAACAATCTAGCAAACATCAAATTCCACAAAAACAAAACCAATTCATCAATACACTTCAACACATTCAGTAGAAAATTATATAAATCCCAATCCCACGTATCAATTATCATATACCCGGTTATAAAATTCGAACCCCACCCTTACCTTAGATTGAAGGCAGCTCGAATTTCCGATCGAAAACTGGAACTTTGACGGCAACCTCTCGAATTCTCTCCTCTCCAACCGCCGTTTCCAAACTCTCGTGCACTTTCTGTAACTTCCACGTTCTTCTCTCAAAACCCTTGTTTTTCTCCTTTATTTTCTTTCTCTTAATTAAAAACCTAATATAATAATGGATTTGTTAATTAACTTAATGGGCCTACTACATGATACCCCCACTTTGCTATTTCTCACACACAACTTAACCCAACTAAATTAATTAATATTCCACATAAATAAATATTATTTCTAATATTAATTTCTCCCGACTAAATCGACTAATTACCCGATTAATACTCATTAGCATCAAACAACATATTCAACATAATCAACAAAATATACGGGAAAATACTCAATACTATTTAATTAAAATATTTAATTAAATACGGGTGTTACAACTCTCCCCCACTTAGAATATTTTCGTCCTCGAAAATTTACTCGATGCACCACACTCCAGATACGTTATCTCAACTAACAAGTTAACTTCCCTGCCCTAAAAGGCAACCCCACGTCTAACACCAAACAACAATACCTCACATCAACGACAACAACAACACGAAACAACGCTTACGCGACGCCCCCAACGACTAACTCAAGACACAAAGAATAACCAAGTTAAGAACACACAAGTTCACTACGGGTCAGAACACAACACGATCATTACCATTGTCGTAGGCAACACTTCCCTAATCCTCCATCATAGGAATTAGCTACTCGCACTCGAACCATCACCCTAGGTAACGAGGCAACAACAAGGATAAAAGCAAAAAAGTCATAACACAACATCAACGTAATCAAACCACCAACATCGTTGTTATTCACATAAGAACTAACTACTCTACACCGTGCTTTCGCTGCGCACTCTGATTACTTGCAACCATTAAATCTACCAAGTTCACATCCACTTTCGACTAGCAAAGCAGACATAAGAAAAGACTTCCGACTTAATTCTCCGAAATTCCGACCGACAGGTATTCTACACTTTGAATACTGACCACTTCAAACTTAGATCCGTAAATAATACCTCCGAATATCCAACACAACTACAACTGCAGCCAATTCCAAATCTTGAATAAGGTAGATACTTTCAAGAATTCCCAATTATCGTCAACATAAGCTACAACTTCATCACCTTGTATTAACACATCATCAAAATTCATCTCAACGCATAACAACATTATCACAGCATAAGGATACATGTGTCCAATTAATCTCAACAAGAAAAATCATCTTCCAAACAGAGCTTAACACCCAATAGCCATAGATTTAGCCTCAATAACCTACACTTAACATGACATATTAACCAAACCAATCAAACGGACTAATTCATCAAGTCCTACTCATACTAGCACAATTCTCCATACAACTTCATCTGAATTAACACAACAAGGCAACCTCATCTTACAAATCATAATTCACACCTTGCTAACTCAACTCTCAAATACCCTACGCGCCTTCCTTCTGATTACATATCATATTAGAACATCCACAACAAACACCAGTTATAACATTATATGAACAAGTATGGAAAATACAATTCATACTTCCTATATACACGTTAAGGCATACCAGCCACCACCATTCTTTATCCGACCTCCTTGGTCAAATCGTGGTCCTACATTTCCATTTACTTCCTCCTTGGTTTATCTCTACAATTCTTCAAGTCTCAAGTCAATCGAATTCTCGATCCACCACGAATCAAAACCGCAGTTATCCAGAACACAACTGTGAGTTTCCAAAATACTCACTGATCAACCCGCAACCTCATACTAACATCCTCAAGTCCTCCTCATTTCACTATATAGGAATCCACATCGACAACTCACACAATTCATAAGCACTTGGCTCAACCCCAAATAATTCACTGTGCATACTATTCTAGTTGGCAAGACACGTCTACTCCATCCACATGATTTTGTCTACTATCAACAAGAGATTAAGGGCGATCAATTCCTCAATTTGTCAATAGACAGCCGATAACCATAATGGTGGCATAAATCATCATTATCCAACTAAAATAGAGTCTTCCTCCTCGTGCTCAACGTTATCTAAGCATACTGCTCTACCATTTCTCTAAGGCTCACAAACATTTTTCTTAATTTCCTTATTTCCAAGAACGCACAAAATCCAACACATATATCCTTATACACACTTGTTGCACAACCTAATTATCGAATATCCTTCTGATACATCAAGTACAATCCAAATCGGCCCACTTCAATCGAAACATTTATCCAAGTCCAAAAATTTTGACAACCCTAACCAATCCTTCGTCTTTCCTTTTAATCTCACGACTTCGATGATCCGTATAGTTTCACACTTGATTCTCATTCCAATCACAATCTCAACAATACCATCTCGTCATCTGGTTGGTGATATAACTTCCAAAAATTTCTGACTCATGTCGACACATCTCGCCAACAACACCCAATTCACTTTACTATTTAACATTCCTCAAATATTTCTATACTTTAATCATTCTCAACTATCATACGCCACACTTCCATGTGCTTCTTCGATATTCTTCTTCTTATTACTAAACATTTCATACTTGACTTCATCTTACTATTTCCAGCAAGAATTGTCCAACTTCAAACACAATTATCTTCTTCAATATAGACCTCCCAGACACAAAATTATATTCCAGAATGAAGGGAATTTCGTGTAGATTCCAGAACATCAAGAATCGCTCAAATCTGAATTACGAGTAAAAAGTTATCGTCCTTGCAATAGGACTGGTCAAGAAATCCCGTATACAAACTTCCACCAAACAAAATCAGCATCAGACCCAACTATTCAAACGCATCTTTCTCTCTCTACTCAAAAACATACCGAAGACAAAATTTATATGCAAACTGTAGGGAATTTCGTAAACTTTTCGAAAAGTCCAGAATTGCTTTCATCGGAGTTACGAGTAGAAAGTTATGCTTCTATTACTAAAGGCTGTTCCATAAATACGAAAATAAAAACCAAAATTAGTGAACATGAGTTCTACCTCTTTCTCTTGCTTCCAAGATCTTCCAACTACCCTTGCTCTTCGCCCATCTCTAAAAATCATGCGACTTTACTCTAGCTATACTCCACTTGCGTATCAATATCCGTCACATTGCCCTCTCTTCTCCGAGAAGCAAACATCAATCATACTGACTCGTCTTCCTTCAAAATGTCTCAACTGGACCGACAGATAAAATCATGAGTCCATACTCTCGTCGATTCGCAACAACACAGTTCTGACAACACTTGCACTCCTGCAATCAATATCACCTTAATTCAACTTCACATACTACAAACATCTCTGAGAAGTAAACTTCTCCCCCACTTGTTTCAAACCAACTCCTGCATACCATTGATTAGGAAAGCAAACAAGTACCGACAGTGTTCCACACACTTGTCGCGTACTAAGGGATAAACAACATTAGACAACTTGGCCGGACAGACCGACCTGCTCTGATACCACTAATGTAACACCCCATTTCTACCCCGCGGATAATAATAAAATCAGAGTTATAAAATTTCAACAAACAATAGGATGCTACACTTTCATCTTAAAAACAACTTCGATTAATTTCATATGAAAAGATACATAACACTTAGATCGGATGAACCGATAACAACAAAATTCATGTATATCTTCTTTTCAAAGCAAAACAACATCAAGATACGAATATTCAGCTTAGATTCACTTAACATTTTTGTTCGACTAAAACAACTTCAAAACAACATAATACTTAATAAATTCAAATTAAAAATTCAGTAACATAAAACATATTCAACAATAAACAACAAACGTCCATCCCCCGAGTGTTACGTATCAGAGCAAGACCATTTTTACTTGCCATAGAGTAACAAAAGACTTCATAAAGTTACTTCGAACTTCCACTGCAAATCTTGAGTACCTGCCCATTTCCCATGGTAGGGGAAATATCAGCAGAAGGGGTGAGATATCGAACAATATAAACAGAATTATGATAATCAATACATTAGATTAAAATCATACAATTTCACTACTTTACAACAACAACAAACAACAATCATCAACAACTCAACAACAACTTTATCAGCCTAATACTACAACAACAACTTTATCAACATAATACAACAACTTTATCAACATATTACAACAACAACTTTATCAACCAAAAACAACAACAACTATATCAACATAATACAACAACAACTTTATTAACAAAAGTAATGCAACACAAAATGCGACTCAACTATGTGTATGTATGTGGTACCGATGGAGCAAAACTCTCAACTTAGAAACTGCCAGGTTATCGAGGCATCAAGGCATAAGCCTTCAACTTAATATTTTGCCAATCCAGGCCAACGTGGTGAGCATTAGCTCCAACTTAAAAATTGTCAATCCAGGCCAACTTAATAATGCTATGCTATGCATGCGACAACAACCACAACATCAACTTATTCAACACAACACAACAACGACAAAAATGCAACAACTGCAACAATTTAATAAACATTGGTCACAAGACCTGCAACAGCAAAACAACTTAACAACGTTGGTCATAAGACCTGCAACTGCAAAACAACTTAACAACGTTGGCCATAAGACCTGCAACTTAATAATGTCCATAAATCGGGACAATTCAACACAATTCAACTTCACCTACAAATCAACTTATTCGACATAATTTCAATAAAATAATCCAACCAAGAATACCTACTCGTATACACGACTTACTCCAACAATTTTCAACTAATACCGGACAACTAATCTTACCGCTTAATTCGACTTATTCGACTAATTCCATACATCAACCAACCAAAAATAACTACAACCACTTACGAATTATTTCTGCAAAATTTCAACTAATTTCGGTTAAACAATTATATCGGTTAAAACTACTAATATTACTATTCAGTACTATTTTCATCAACCTCTATTATTGCTACTAATTCCCACTGTTTCTATTTATTTGATTCCCTGATATCAAATCTCGAATGCTACTAAATCATGTTACTGTTATTAAATTCAACTCTGATACAAAACCTGCTACTGTTATTTCTAAGTCCCCACATTATTGCTATTCCTCTGCATTATTAATCGGTTAGCATTGTTGAGGCATATTGCACGATAACACATCTATCGCACGCATTCACGACGGTAAAAATCAACACAACGACACAGTTTCATTTTTCTGCTATAATTGAACCATATACAGACCTCAAAACCATATTTCCTAGAAAGAACATCTCGTTAGCTTTCCAACGCTTCGAACGGAGGTCAAAACCGACTTATGGATCAAAAGATATGAATTTTCCAAACTTTCCGAAACCATAATTTTTCTGCATAACAGCCCTTCGGGATTTTGCATTTTCGTCCGAAAATCCGACCGATTCAATTATTTTCTTCGAAACAAACATATACTCATTCATACCAAACATATAGTAGTGATTTGGAACCATCAAACGTGAATTCTACGACTTTCGATTTCAATCCGAATCTTAAACCCCCAAATCACCAAAAATGCAAAAACTTACAAAATCAACCAAATTCGATAAAACAAGCATACTCGATCACGGCCTAACATTTCTTGACATAACTACGCAATCTATTCCAACTTTCGTCCGCGAAAACATCGGTTTCTATCGATTTAACCAAATTCCAACCTAAGTTTAACATTATAGGACAACAACCAAACAATCTAGCAAACATCAAATTCCACAAAAACAAAACCAATTCATCAATACACTTCAACACATTCAGTAGAAAATTATATAAATCCCAATCCCACGTATCAATTATCATATACCCGGTTATAAAATTCGAACCCCACCCTTACCTTAGATTGAAGGCAGCTCGAATTTCCGGTCGAAAACTGGAACTTTGACAGCAACCTCTCGAATGCTCTCATCTCCAACCGCCGTTTCCAAACTCTCGTGCACTTTCTGTAACTTCCACGTTCTTCTCTCAAAACCCTTGTTTTTCTCCTTTATTTTCTTTCTCTTAATTAAAAACCTAATATAATAATGAGTTTGTTAATTAACTTAATGGGCCTACTACATGATACCCCCACTTTGCTATTTCTCACACACAACTTAACCCAATTAAATTAATTAATATTTCACATAAATAAATATTATTTCTAATATTAATTTCTCCCGACTAAATCGACTAATTACCCGATTAATACTCATTAGCATCAAACAACATATTCAACATAATCAACAAAATATACGGAAAAATACTCAATACTATTTAATTAAAATATTTAATTAAATACGGGCGTTACAATGGGACTGTAAGTCCTTCAGGTGAGGCACTAACTCTCTTGGACGGGATTTCTATCAAACCCTCAGACAAGACTTAAAATTAAGTCTCTTAAGAAAGACTTTGGTCTCACCTCTTAGGTACGATTTATATACTTTGGTTACACTCGAGGAAACTCTAAGTTTCTTAGGCAGGAAATTTTAGATAGTCTATTCGCATTGCTTTGAAGGGCGACATGGAGCTCCTCCAGTCTATAAAGAGATCTAAAACTCTTAAAGGCAGTTAGGAAGTTCAAAAAATAGTTACCAACATGACGAATGGTTTGCAACATTTCTCAACCAGTAAAGATGTGTGGAAGCAAATCAGGAATCCGAAGCACTCGTAAAGGGATACATATCGATTACTGAAGAAGTAATCGTTATCAACGGTTATTATTTAGAGTAGCATATGATGCAGGCTTATGCATGTAATCCTGGTCACAAAAATCTCATTTGTTCTCTATAAAACTAAAATACCCAAGTAACAGTGCGAAATGTTTGTGAGAAATGTATGAGTCTGCGTCCTTTATTTTGCTTCTTTAAGTCTTATGTATTCAAAGCATTTACATTAAATGTCATTTACTTTGTTTATTGTTTATTATCTTTATTCAAAGCTTATTGTTTACATCCGGTTGTTTATCGTTCCAATATCTAAATCCAAATCACACACACTTTTCGTTGTATGTTTTCTTTGCACAAATTGTCTTTGAGATTTTTCGAATTAATCTCTTAAGTGAACCAAACTCGTGATTGTTTACTAAAAATACCAGTAAACACTACCTTAATAGGAGTATACACAAACGATGTTAAACCAAGAAGCACACTTTCATCATATAATACTATAAATTAAGCCCAAGGTATTGAATCTAAATCAGAGTTTTCTCCACCATTGTGAGAGGAGATGCGAAGTCTAGAGTCCATCGAGCAACTGCCAAATAATAGTCAAAGAATATCTACATACCTTCTTACACAATTTTCTCCTTATCAATGAGCAGCTCGCACTTGTCCACAAAGAAACCATTCAAAATCTCCTGTAAATTTCCACATCGTCTTGAATCTATCCTTCATCAAATGATAGATGAGAAATAAAAATAAAAAAAATACACATGATAGCTTTGAACACTTATCATTATCATCGAGTGAAAAATAGAAAAAAAAATTAAGAATATATTTTAACTAAAAATGTTTTCTAAACAAATAAAAATAGAATAAAAATGTTGATAGAATGCGTTCAAGTTCAGTTATAGAGAGATTGAGTTCAAAGCATGCGTTTGGAACTAGTGGCCCAAACCTAGAAACAATTGAGAGGAATATTGCAAACAATGTGCGGCGAATTTTCAATAGTGCTTTTCAGTTCAAAAGTTTACTGATAGAATATGAAGATAATGGAGATGTCTATGCATATTGTTGGACTATAAAACTTTCAAATTCTAAATGTTTTTAAATGTTGGTTGTTAGTTTTTAAATGTTGTGTAACACTGCCTTCTCTCAAATACCTGCACATAAATGGTAAAAATAGTCTGGCTCATCTCGGTGTTCTATGTCAGGCCTTGAGATCAATCAACAAAGTAAACAATGTTTATTATTCATATATTTGGGGTTGAAAGCTTAACAATTAGTTAACATGTTGTTGAAGGAGAGGTTGCTTCAAATCTCTCTAGTGTCTTTTGAAATCGACATAAAATGAATTCCTGAGAAGGAAATGATATTCAACAATGGTCACATCCCTATGATGATTAGTACACGGAAAGTGATTTCTTACTCATGATACTTTAGTAGGTAATGATGGTTACAAGCATTCTTTTTTCTTCTTCCTTTACCGTTATTAAAAACTAGTTATGCATTCCATGGATAATCACGAAATCTTATATAAATTTTTTGAATATAGGTAAATACAATCTCCTTTCTCTCCGCCACAAGAAAGAACATAATATTTCATTTAGTTTATTCTGGTGGTTGATCTGTGAACGAGTACTCCCATCAGATTTGAAGCAAGCAAGTTGCTAAAGCCGTATGCAAACTTTACGAAATAGTCAAAAGTAAGAACATATTGATTTCAGTATAGCTTTAGTTACACCATTCTTTCCTTTTAATGTTCTTTTGTCACAATCACCTTTCACGACATTGATACATGGATTATAGTGCACCACTAATATCAATTATAGAATGGAATCAGCATTCCATCATGGAATTTTATATTGCTTGCCAGCTCTATACTTTTGATTTTTTGTTAGACAACGATCAAATATTATTACTATTTTTCACATGTGAATCTCTCTTTTACTATATCCACTTTCAACCATTAAAAAAAAGAAGTTCTATCCATTCACATACAAGCCTTTGCTATCCATTCTCAAACGAGTCATTGCTCATTTCCTTCAAACTTTTGCTAATACAACATGGCTGCTGCAACCATGATAGGAAGTGCTTTTCTCTCTGCAACTGTTCAGACCTTAGTTGAGAAACTTGCTTCCAAAGAGTTTCTTGATTACATCACAAACACCAAGCTCAATCTCTCACTCTTGAAACAGATTAGACTAACACTACTCACTCTTCAACCTCTCCTAGATGCTGCAGAGGAGAAGCAGATCCACACTCCTTCTGTCAAAGATTGGCTTGATGGCTTGAAAGATGCTGTCTACGATGCTGAAGATTTGCTCAACCAAGTTAGCTATGATTCCCTTCGATGCAAGATGGAGAACACACAAGCTGCAAGCAAAACTAAACAGGTCTGGAACTTAATTTCTCCTCCTTTTAAAAATATCTATGGTGAGGTCAATTCCCAAATGAAAGATATGTGTGAAACCCTGAAACATTTTGCTGAGCATAAAGATATACTTGGTTTGCAAACTAAAAGTGTCATAGTTTCTCATAGACCACCTTCAAGTCCTATGTTCAATGAATCTGTCATGGTTGGTAGGGAAGCTGACAAACAGAAAGTAATGAACATGCTGCTGTTAGATAATGGCACTAGCAAGAAAAATATTGAGGTAGTTGCAATTGTTGGCATGGGAGGTGTCGGAAAAACAACACTTGCACAACTTGCTTACAATGATGAAAAAGTTGAACATCACTTTGATCTCAAAGCATGGGCTTGTGTATCGGAGGATTTTGATGTTTGTAGAGTAACCAAAACTCTCCTTGAATCTGTCACTAAAAAACCATGGGAAACCAATAATCTTGATTTACTTCGAGTCGAGTTAAAGAAAAATTTAAGGGATAGGAGATTTTTCATTGTGTTGGATGACTTGTGGAATGACAATTATTCTGATTGGGATGAACTTGTATCTCCGTTGATTTATGGAAAAAATGGAAGCAGAGTGATCATCACAACACGCCACGAAAAAGTGGCAGATGCTGCACGCACATTTCCTATTTTTAAATTAGATCCTCTATCACATGAAGACAGCTGGTCTTTACTCTCCAAACATGCATTTGGAAGTGGAAACTTTTCTGAAACTCAACGACGTGACCTAGAAGCGATTGGCAGGAAGATTGCAAGAAAGAGTGGTGGATTGCCAATTGCTGCGAAAACACTTGGAGGACTATTGCGTTCGAAAGTAGATACTAAAGAGTGGATTGAAGTTCTAAACAGCGACATATGGAACTTACAGAATGATAAAATTCTGCCTGCATTGCGCCTGAGTTATCAGTATCTTTCCTCTCAATTAGAACGGTGTTTTTCCTATTGTTCTGTATTTCCGAAGGACTATTCACTTGATAGGGAGCAATTGGTTTTGTTGTGGATGGCTGAAGGTTTCCTTGATCATTCTCAAGACGGAAAAACCATGGAAGATGTCGGTTATGAGTGTTTTGCTGAATTGTTATCCAGATCATTGATTCAACAATTGCATGATGATATTAGTGGCCAAATTTTTGTCTTGCATGACCTTGTTAATGATTTAGCTACTGCTGTATCTGGAAAATCTTGTTACAGACTTGAATTTGGCTCTACAAGCTATGAAAATGTTCGCCACTTGTCATATAATCAAGAATATTTTGACATTTTCAAGAAGTTTAAGTCTCTCTACAAATTCAAATGCTTGAGAAGCCTTCTAGCCATTGACTCTAGATGGGGACCAAATTATTTATCAAGAAAGGTGGTCGAAGATTTGCTACCCACATTTGGAAGGTTGCGTGTGTTATCGTTATCAAAATATATAAACATCACCACACTACCCAATACAATTGAAAATTTAGTGCAGTTGCGCTATCTAGATCTCTCTCATACTGAAACACAAGCTTGCCTGACATCATTTGCAGCCTCTACTCTTGCAAACCTTGATTTTATCATACTGCTCAGAACTCACAGAATTGCCAAAACATGTTGGAAAATTAATTAATTTGCGTCATCTTTATATTGATGGGACAGGCATAATAAAGATGCCGAAGCAAATTGCTGAACTAGAAAACCTTCAAACTCTAACAGTTTTTGTAGTAGGCCAGCAAAATATTGGTTTAAGTGTCAAAGAGCTTGGAATGTTTCCTAAACTACGGGGAAAATTATTCATCAAGAACCTCCAAAATGTCATTGTTGTCATGGAGGCAAGTGATACAAACTTGAAGAACAAAGAACATATTGAGGAGTTAACACTACAGTGGGGCGAAGAAGTTGATGACTCGCTTAATGGAAAAGAAGTGCTTAATAAGTTACAGCCATCACCAAACCTGAAGAAGCTGAGCATTGACTTATATGGTGGGACAAGTTTTCCAAGTTGGTTGGGAGATCCCTCTTTTTCTAACATGGTGTCCCTCCGCATTGATAATTGCATGAATAGCCCGACACTTCCACCTCTAGGGCAACTAGCTTCTCTCAAGGACTTGCACATTAGTAGAATGACACTCGTGGATACAATTGGGAAGGAGTTCTATGGCATGGCAGCAGGAAGTTCCAGTTCTCCATTCCAACCATTTTGTTCCCTTGAGAATCTTGTAATTGAGAAAATGTCAAATTGGAAGGAATGGCTTCCTTTTCAAGACAACATATTTCCTTTTCCTCTTCTGAAAACTTTGAGGTTATCTGAGTGCCCTGAACTGAGGGGACATCTGCCTAGTCAATTGCCTTCCATAGAAAAGGTTGAAATATATGGTTGTGATCATCTCTTGGCAACACCACCTACTCAGCATTGGCTCTCCTCAATAAAAAGTATTTATATTGAAGGAGATTCGAATTCAGAAAGCAATACTGAAAGGACCCAATGCTCATTGCTAGAGAGTGATTCTCCATGTCTTCTGCAAGAAATAAATATAAGGAGATGTCATATGATAAAATCTGTACCTAAAATGATTATTAACAGCACCTGTCTTCGACACTTGACTCTCCATGGTATTAGATCTCGCACTGCATTTCCAACAAACGGTTTACCCACTTCTTTGCAATCACTTTATATTCAAGAATGTGAGAATTTAACATTTCTACCTCCTGAAACGTGGAGCAATTACACATCACTTGTGCGTCTTTTTATAGAAAAGAGCTGCAGTGCACTTACCTCCTTCCCGTTGAATTGTTTTCCTATGCTCCAAATTCTTACCATTTGGGAATGTAGGAGTTTGGAATCTATTTTTATTTCAGAAACATCTTCTTGTAGCTCGTCAACCCTCCAACATCTTCAGATTGAGGATTGCGAGGCACTTAGATCACTACCTCACCAGATGGACACCCTCACCGCTCTTGAAAAGATATTTCTACAGAATCTTCCAAATTTGAATTTATCATTATGTGAAGGAGCTTTCCTACCTCCCAATTTACAAAGAATTGTTGTTGGATCTGCGAGGATAACAAAGCCGATAACAGAGTGGGGTCTCCAAGGCCTTACTGCGTGTTCATCAATGGATATTGAAGGTGATGATATTGTGAACATGTTGCTCAAAGAGCAGTTGTTGCCCATTTCCCTTGTGTCTCTAGCTATCTATAATGTCTCTGAAATGAAATCCTTAGAAGGAAATGGACTTCGACACCTCTCCTCTCTAGAACACCTTTCCCTTTCTAATTGTTCAGAGCCTGTGTCACTGTCAGAAAAAACCTTTCCCTCCTCGCTGAAAACACTTTTTTTATGGAAATGTCCAAGACTAGAGTCATTGCTAGAAGACAACCTCCCTACCTCTTTAGAGCGACTGTACATTAAAGATTGCCCGTTGTTAGAAGAAAGGTATAAAAGGGAGGAACATTGGTCTAAAATTGCTCATATCCCAGTCATAAGAATAAATGGTCAGGTCACAATATAAAAGGTATGAATATTTCTTCTTTTTTTTTTTTTGGTTTTATCTGACAGGTCAATAAAACTATTATTACTTAGTTATTATTGTGTTAATAATTATTGTCAAGTTTCAGAACTCTCAAAGTAAGGGAAATTATTAACAAGATTTTTGTGTCTTTTAAATTCCTGATAATTACATGCACAACAAGACTTGCTAATTCTTTGTCTGTTAACCCTTTATATTTGATCTTTCAGCAGAAATAACTCATGGACCAACTGGAACCTCCTGCCTCTTTTAGGATGTTTGGCAAGATGCAAAATGAATATTTATTTTCTATTGTAGTCAGTTGTTACGTTTTCTTTTAGTTGGTTTATGATTCTGTATCACTTAGAACTGAATTGTCCAATGATACTTGGAATTGTGGTTTAACAAAAACAAACTATCAGTATCCAATGATGCTTGGAATTCTCCATTGACTTGAGATTTACAAAAATGATAATTGCTTTCAAGAAGTACATTCTAGCCAAAGAATGTGACTTTTCATTTTCCACCAAACTTAAATTCAAACTATGAGCAGAGAAAATATCCTTCGTGTTCAAGTTTATTTATGGCGTGTTTGAATTAAAGAGGTCACTATTGAAATTTAAGAATCAAATTTCTCTATAACAAATGTAAATACCAGATTATTACAATTATTTTATTTAAGGAATTACGTGTGTGTATATTTAAAACATTAATTAATTTTGGAAGTTTTTAATTGTTTTATGTAGATTTAATAAAAAAAATGGAAATTTAAAATAATTTCAAGTGAAAATTTGTTTCAATTACCTTTGTTAAATAAATATTATTTAAAATTTATAATTTTATTAAAAATAAATTAAATGCACTTTTAATTCTTTTATTTTAATTAAAGTAAAGTTTTATATATACATTTTAAAATTCAATTTTTTAAGTCCCATATTTAATAAGTCTTGTTCTGGACTGGGCCAGCATCTGCCCACCATTCGGGCAGGCCCAACCCATTGTCACGGTAAGCAGCCTATTAAGGCCCAATCTTCTCCTTCGTCAGGCACACTCAGATTCCATCATCGTCGAGCAGACACTACATGGCCTGGGGAGAGAACGAGCATCCTCCCCGCGTACTCCACGTGCTCCTCCCGCGGGGACACGTCATCAGGTGACTACTCACCTCCGAAAGAGTTGATCAACCCACTTTTCGGATATCTCAGGGCAGTTACTCCAGGGCGAAGACCACGTGCTGGTCTTCCCTACGCCACGTAAGCCCTGACAGTTATCTGCATTGGGCATAGTGACCCAACCCAGTGCAAACGACCGTTGGCCCTGCACTGGGGGCACAATACAAATACCCTCTTTCACTAGAGGGTCAGGTATTCTAATTCTCACTCTCACTACCTTTCTGTACTTGCTTGCTCCGTTCCTGACTTTAGCATCGGAGTACCTTGCAGGTACACCCCCCACCGTCTCACCACCACCGGAGTAGCAGAGCTCACGACGTGCAGTTGGCCACCGATCCAATTCTGATCAGGTACGATCAGTGGTGTCGTCTGTGGGAACCTTTGTTTCCCGTTTTTCCTCCCGTAAAACCAAAGCAACCTTCGATTTCTGACGATCATGGTCAACCCTCAAACTAACGCCAACACTCCGAACACTGCCTTCGCACCATTCAACAATGGAGACGACCACGACCCCAACGTGGTCGTTAACGTCGAAGAAGGCGACCACAGAGATGGGCGTACCGCCTCCTCCTCCTCTGAAGACGCGTCCTTCACTGCCGTCCAACAGAATGGTAGCCCGACTGTCTACCAGCCGATCCCCGCGACACCTAGTGCTGATCCGAACACGGTGGCCCTGTTCCACTACGGGAAAAGAGGGAAAAGATGGCGCTTTTTTTGCCCTATAAAAGCGCTTAAATGCGCTGTCGTAGGTAAAGACAGCGCTTTTTTATTTATGAAAAATCGCTCTCTAAAAGGGAACTTTAGACAGCGCTTTTAAAAGCGCTCTCTAAAGTATACGTTTAAAATTAAAATTTTTTTTTTTATAAACTTTAGAAAGCGCTTTTTCCTTCAAAAGCGCTCTCTAAAGGTGCTTTAAGACAGCGCTTTTGAAAGCGATGTCCAATGTATACGGAAAATGATTTTTTTATATACCTTTGGAGAGCACTTTTTCCTAAAAGCGCTCTCTAAAAGAGACTTTAGAGAGCGCTTTTTCCTTAAAAGCGCTCTCTAAAGTATACCTATAATTTTATTGATTTTTTCTACGTATAAAAATTCCCATTTTAGCCATTTTTTTTATGCAACCTGCATAGTTTCAAACCTGTTTCTTATAGAATTTCTTGCAACAACAGAATTCTTATACATTTCAATAAATAGAATTCTTGCAACAACAGAATTCATATACATTTCAATAAACACAGAATTTTCTTCTATTCACAAAACTAGAATTTACAACAGAATTCTTGCAACAGAATTTACAACAAAAATTCCTTCTATTCACAAAACTAGAATTTACATTCACAAAACTATACATTCAAATAATTTTTTTTTGAAGAAAGAATTCGCACAATTCTTCCGTAATATAATTCAATTGTTTCCTTGTGTAAGAAGAACACATCATATCTTCGAAATATTACATAACAAAACAAAATACGCATTATTTAGTTAAAAATAATAAATTATATGACAGATCCGATAAATATTAAAATAAATCCTAAGTTATAAAACCATGCATACATTAATAGGAATCTCCAATTGTCCCATTTGAAGGATTTCTCTTATGAACCTTAAAACGAAGTACCCGCAGTCTATGCCATTACGCTGACGAGGGCACTACACATAGACAAACAAATAAGAAATAATATATAGATGTTTTGTGTTATTAAGTAGCATCACTAATAAGCAATATTGTGAAAATTAACATACCTCCACTTTGACCCATGTAATATTGGTTGATCTAGCTCGTGCTACTCGAGTCTCTCTTTGTGCACGGTATAGTAGTATAGCTCTATAAAAGAAAAACGTAAACTTAGAACAATGTCACAGAAATAATTAAATATACAAATACACACGAATATTTCGAACAATTTCACTTACGTGTCAACCACCTCCTTCATATTCTGATATATGGACCAATCAGTATCCAATGAATTAAGATAATAGACCACTTCTATTATAGGATTAATGGCAACCAACAACCAGTGTCCACTGTAAAATATAACAAAAGTTTAGATGGATAATTTCTACGCAAAAGATACAAATTAAAGATTAGAATGAAATTAGAATGAAAATCTTACCCGTTTCCAGTATTATACGGTAAAAGAAACAGACTTTCTGTGTTGCTGACCATAAATCGCTCAAGTAAGTGGTATCTTACTTCAATTGCATTCATACCAATTCTCGGTGCATTAACATGGCTGCAAGAGAAGAAACGGAATTTGTTTGACAAATCCGTCCCCCGCATGTATTTTTCATACATGCACCTTAAATAAAAACATAATAAACATTAGACTATTATCATTGAAATGTGTAAATAAATTGTTCAACTAAATAAATAATAGATTGATTAGAGTACCAGATGTATGAATGCATAACACCGATGCCTAATTCAGTATGATTGAAAACCTGCTCCATGTCCTCTTTTCCGATTATCTCGGAATGAGGAAAACCAAAAACACCTTCGTCCATGTTGATTTGACGAATAGAACCTTGCATCAAATCTGACATTGACAAAAGTGTTTCTAGACACGTCTGAAAGTGAGGTGATATTTTTTCCTTCACGGTCCTTGTAGGAGCTTTTTTCTTGCCGGTCTGTTGTGAAGGTTGAGCAGAAACCTAACAATCATATAAGTTAGGTAAAGTAGAAAATCATGAATTCGGATAATAGAATAACACTTAAAAGCTACCTCTTTGTGTGATTCAACAGACTCGTTTTGCAGCAAAACCCCTTTATTCGTTGCTGCGGGTTTTGTATGAGTCTAACATTACCATGTAAAAAAAATGTAAGTAATGGTTCAGAATGATTTTCATAATCGTTCAGAATTGACATTTGAATACTAAGAGATTCGTAATGGTTTTCAACATACCTCATCACCTATGGAAATGAGGTCTAACGGCCATGCAACAAACGAACCTATTGCATCCGCAGCAACAATGAACATCAACAAAAATTGTTTTTTTACGTTTATTTAAAAAAAAAAAAAGAAGTTGCAGGTGGTGGTATGGTTCCTTTCACGACAACGAACAGCAACAACGAACAACAATAACATGCAAGAAGTAAGAACAGCAACAACGAACAATGTTAGAAGTAAGAACAACAACAACAATGTACCTCTTCTACGTCACGACGACAGCAAAATGACCGCAGCAGTGAAGTCACGACAATGAACGACGGCAGCAGAACGACGACAATGGCGGATGAACGACGACTATGGCAAAGGGTTTCAGCAGAGAAGAAAGAGAGCAAGGGTCGAGAGAAGAAAATGAATAGAAGCAGTTTCAGAAAATGAAACGAAATGTGTTTTATATTTTAAATAATACATGACCTTAGAGGGCGCTTTCCTTAAAAAGCGCTTTCTAAAGTGAGGAGACTTAAAGACCTTAGAGGGCGCTTTTCTTAAAGCGCTTTCTAAGGTTCACCTTTAGACAGCGCTTTTATAAAGCGCTTTCTAAAGGCTATCGTTAGAAGGCTTATAACAGCACTTTGTCCTTAGAAAGCGCTGTCTAAGGTTTACCTGAAAATGTCAAAAAAATATAAAAATGAGTCTAGGGCGAGGGGGATTCGAACCCCAAACTCAAAGCATGGCAAACAAACACACAAACCTCCTTGACCAGCGGTGCTACGCCCTCATCCATTGTTTATACTAACTCCATAAATATATAAAATAAGGTGTCAACATATATATTTAAAAATATTATTTTAATAATTTTAAATATAATTTAAAATAAATTAAAATATAATTTAATATAATTTAAATATATTAAATATAATTTGATATATTAATATAATTTAAAGTATATTTTAAATTATATATTAATATAATTTATATATATTAAATATAATTTAAATAAGTTAAAATGTTTGTATTTAAAACATATATATTTAAATATATTATTTGAATAATTTTAAATATTTAAAATAAATTAAAATATAATTTAATATAATTTAAATATATTAAATATAATTTGATATATTAATATAATTTAAAGTATATTTTAAATTCTATATTAATATAATTTAAATAAGTTAAAATGTTTGTATTTAAAACATATATATTTAAATATATTATTTGAATAATTTTAAATATAATTTAAAATAAATTAAAATATAATTAAAATATATTAAATATAATTTGATATATTAATATAATTTAAAGTATATTTTAAATTAATATATTTTAAATTATATATTAATATAATTTATATATATTAAATATAATTTAAATAAGTTAAAATGTTTGTATTTAAAACATATATATTTAAATATATTAGTTGAATAATTTAAAATATAATTTAAAATAAATTTAAATATAATTTAAATTATATTTTAAATTAATATATTTTAAATTATATATTAATATAATTTATATATATATTAAATATAATTTAAATAAGTTAAAATATATAATTTAAATATATTAAATATAATTTGATATATTAATATAATTTAAAATTCTTTTCCCTACCTAAAGGGCGTGGGTTCGACCCCCCTTTTGCCAATTTAGTAAATGACTTTAGAGGGCGCTTTTCCTTTGAAAGCGCTTTCTAAAGTGAACAGAAATTGAGCCCTATTAGAGCGCTTTCTGAAAGCGCTTTCTAAGGTGGATACCATTTAGGGCATTTAACAGCGCTTTTGAAAAGCGCTTTCTAAAGGCTATCTATTACAGCGCTTTTTTTAGCGAAATTTATTAAAGACCTATAGCATCGCTTTGTCTTAAAAGCGCTGTCTTTGTTGCGCTGTCTTTTTCCAGTTTTGGCGTAGTGTTCGCACTATTCAATCAAACTAATATGTTGATCTCCGGACAGAACATGCGGATAGGAGCGCTCGAAAGGGAGCGAAAACAATGCTCTCCCCCGCGGAGACATCGTTGCCCCGCATCTCACGGTCCTTCTCCTCCCCCGCGGAGGACACGACAAGACGACTCTCGGAGCCCTTCCCCCCAACCTGCAAGGCGTCACCCGCATGTGGAATGACCCCAACCTGTGTCGCCCAGAAGCGCAATCGATCCCCTCATCGAAAGGAACGACGTTCCATGGTCCAAAAGAGGAGCAAGGTCGACAGGCACGGTGAAAAGCCAAAGAGCCGACCAAGAAGTTCCCCCCAACGAAGCAAGCGCGGTCGGGGCGACCACTCCCCGTCACAATCACCGGTCAGGAGTGACGATGACGACCAACATACCCCACTGTCCAGGGAAATTATGGAGACCCCTTTGCCCGTCTGGATGGAGAAGCCCCCACCCTTGGCTACGTACGACGGCACCACCGACCCAGACGACCACGTCGAGAGTTTCGAGGCCATGCTCGACTACAGGAACGTCCGAGGAGATATCAAGTGCATACTCTTCCCGACCACCCTCCGGAAGGGTTTTATGGCGTGGTACAAGAGCCTTGCACCGGAGTCCATCACCGCCTGGAAGGAACTGAAGAGACAGTTTTCCAGGCATTTCACTGCTTCCCGATGCCACCCGAAGACGGAAGCCTCCCTAGATGCCATCATCCAGGGAAAAGATGAATCTCTCTGAGGTTACATCAAGAGATTTAACCGAGAAGCCATCCAGGTAGCCACCACAGACGACATGAAGAAGTTTCTGATCGAGCGAGGACTACGACCTCGCACTGAGTTCACCAAGGCTGTGGGCATCCAAAGGCCCCGTAACTTGGAAGAACTCCTCCGCAAGGCCCAAGAATACATTCAGTATGAGGAGCTGGAGGCCGCCCATTGTGCCCGCGACTCACGGCATCAGGAGGTCCCCCGAAGCTCCAGGCACGAAGACACTACCGCTCCCTGACGAGGGGGAGAAAGAAGAAGAGAAGACCGTCCCATAGACTCTCGTGAGCTGAGAGGTCCAGCTGGCCGATTCACAGAGTACACGCTACTCACTGCTCCCCGCGAGCGAATTCTGGCCGAGTGCATCAACTCGGAATTCCAGAAAGGAGGTGTCCGCTTTCCGAAGTCGACATCACTCAAACCAAACATTGGCAAGTCCAAGTACTGCAAGTTCCATAGGAGCCACATGCATGTCACCGAGGACTACATCAACCTCAAGGATGCGATAGAAATCTTGATCAAGGAGGGGCACCTCATGCAGTACACGAAGAGGAACGACGCCCCCAAACAGGATGCTCGGGAGACGCAAAGGGTCGAGGAGACGACCCATCCCACCGGAGATAACGTACTGCAAGTCGCTCTGAGTATCACTCGACTAGAGGACTTCTACTTCCCCGACGAGCCCGAGATCTCTGTGACCGCTCGTAGCCCATGGGAAAGTTTCCTCGTCGCAATGGTTACATTCGGCGGGGGGTTCAACAAGGTCTTCGTGGGGTCGATCAAGCAGAAGTTCGACGAGCTGATCGACGCGAGCTCGGCACAGACTGCCACCTTCTAGAAGGTACAAGGGAAGTCAAACCCCGTCATATTCTACCTCGAGGAATTGCCGGGCGGCACCCCTAACTCTACCATCCCTCTCCTGATCAGGGCGCAGATGGCGAACTTTGATGTCCTCCGAATCTTGGTCGACCAAGGGAGTTTGGTGGACATCATATATGCCCACCTCTTCGAGAACCTCCAGCTCTGACCCCCTACGTGGGCTCAGACCTCCAGGGTTTCAACGACACGACCACCAGACCATGGGGCTATGTCGAGCTGATGGTTACTTTCGGGAGTGACGACACTGCCCGACAAGTCAAGACCCGCTTCCTGGTGGTGGATGGTCCTTCCCTGTACCAGTGCATCCTGGGAAGAACGACTCTGGCCGAGCTCACGATAGTACCATCTACAGTCCATCTGAAGATGAAGTACTACACGACTAGAGGTCGGGTCGTCACCCTCCACGGGGATATTGAAGCTGCTAGGAGATGCTTCAAAGCTGCAACCAAGGGTCTGAGCTCGATCAACGTCAAGTCCAAGACCGGAGAGAAGCCAGCCCCGGACGGAGAGCCGAAGCCACTCCCGCTCGTCAACGCGGTGGACCTCGACATTCGCTTCCCCAGCGAACAAGAACAAGGAGAAGTAACGGGCAACGACCTCCCAGCTGAAGGTAACGGGCAGCCTCTCCACCCAACGCGCCCCATTTTTGTCGGGGACTTCGAGCTCATCACTCTCGGGGATGATCCAGACAGGAATGTGAAGATTGGTACAGGACTCCTCGACCTGGCGAGGAAGCAGTTGAAGGCCTACCTCCGGGATAATGCTGACTTATTCGCGTGGAGCGCGTCGGAGATGCCTAGCTTCGACCCAGAGGTGGCCTGTCACCATCTTACTGTAGACCCAGCCGCTAGGGCTATAGTGCAACGTAGGCATAGCCAGTCTCCCGAGAAAGCGGAGGCTGCTGAAAAAGCTGTAAAAGACCTCTTAGAGGCAAACTTTATTTTGGAAGCCAGGTACATAACCTGACTATCCAACGTTGTACTTGTTAAGAAAAATAATGGAAAATGAAGGATGTGCGTTGATTACACTAATCTTAACTGGGCATGCCCGAAAGATGCTTATCCACTACCTAACATCGACAAACTGGTCGACAATTCTGCAGGTTTCAAATTATTGTCCTTCATGGACGTCTACTCGGGGTACAATCAAATCCCCATGGCCAAGGCCAACAAGCAACACACCGCCTTCATGACCGAGTCGGCCAACTACTACTACAACGTAATACCCTTCGGCCTGAAGAACACCGGCGCGGCCTACCAGTGGATGATGGACAAAGTCTTCCAGGGAGAGATCGGCGACATGCTCGAGGTCTATAGAGACGACATGATCATAAAGTCTGCAGAAGAAGTCGACCACGCCGCCCACCTTAAGAAGGTCCTCGACACGACGAGGAAATGAAACATTAGGTTCAAGTCGGAAAAATGCACCTTCGGCGTTCGGGCAGGCAAGTTCCTCGGTTTCTACCTCACAAAACGAGGGATCGAGGCGAATCCCGACAAGTGCACGGCATTCTCCGAACTCCTGACGTCGAACTCAAAGAAATAGAAACAATCGATAAACGGGATGCTGACTTCGCTCTCCCGCTTCGTAGCCAAATCGGCATAGTACGCACTTCCATTTTTCAAACTCCTGCGCAAGAAAGCCACGTTCGAATGGACCGAAGAGTGCGAGCAGGCGCTCCTCCACCTCAAACAAGTCCTTTCGCAACTGTCGCTCCCGGGATTTTCATCCAAGTACAAACGCGAAAGTGGCACCGAAACAGAGTCTCCAGCTATGTGTATTTATCCCAAGAGAGGGAAAGGAAACACTACGTAAACCTGAGGGAAAGGAAAGAGCATGGTCTTGCGACCAAGAGAACTAGGTTCGGGAATCGGTTACACGCAGGGATGGTATTAGCACCCCCACGCGTCCATCGTACCTGATGGGATCCACGCTTGCTTGTCTCGATCAAAGGGTGTAAGGAAAGGATACTGGAAAAGGAACTGCTAGCTGGAGAACTGGAAAAGGAACGAGAGAGAATGAGAAACAAATGTAGGGAAAATAAAAGAAGTGCTCGAATGGGCCCTACCCCACTGCCTACGTATCTCATCGGGAGCATGAGAATCAGAGCGACGTAGCTCCCCTCACTAGGGATGGATTGTTTGTGTTTTTTAGGGAACGACTAACGTTCTAGCTCAGGTGTTGCAGGCTCGCTGGTCCGAGTGCGTTACCATCTTGCGAGAGAACGGAGGGAAGCACGTTCATACGTTGAGAATGAGTGAGATGAGAAAAGAATTCCCAAAGGAAAGACGTTATTGTTTGTTTGGAGTTTTTTAGAAAGAAGTGTTTTTGATTATGTGTGTTTTGTAACACATATTGTATTTAAGTCCCTCATGTAGGATCGAATGCCTCGCATATTGACCCAAGACGGGACGCATGCTAAACATTCTAAGAAAGTGAGAGAAGACCCCTCACCCTCTTATTCCCATATGAAAGGCTCAAATACAATACATATTATGCCTTTATTAAGTGTTTTTTACTTTTGTTTTAAGATGAGAGAAGAAATACTCAAAAGGGAGCAAAGGTGAAAACTAAAGGGGACTAAGACTTACCCTAATGTTAGCATGCTTGGAGGTCCTAAGGTTTAGTGAGGTATAAGAACACTATCCTAAAAAAGGAGAACATAAGAAGCAACTTACTTCCAAGATGGAAGTTAAGTTGATCTTAAAGAGGGATGAAGAAAATTAAGTAAGCAAAGAAGCATTTAATCAGGAATTAATCAGAAAGTAATCAATGTAATACAAGTTAGAATTAAAATGCTAAGTAAAAATCGATATTAAAAACATGGTCAACAATTAGTCAACAATAACCAAGTTAGAGTTAAAATGCGAAGTAAAAATCAAGATTAAATTCTAATAAGAAAAATTGATCTAAGATTAGTAACTAACCACATGTTAAAGATTAATCACAAGGACACATTAAAAGTAAACTTCAAAAATTAACACAAATACTAACAAAAAAACAATCAAGTTCTAACAGAAAGTCAACTAACAATTAAATTGGAATCAAATTGAACTTAGCAAAATCCAACAACTATTAATCATGCTAAAAGTCAATTAAAAATAAAGTTGATTCCTACTCCAACATTAATATCAAAGCAAAAATCTAATGTCTAATTGACTCGAAATCTTATCTGAACCTAGATTATCAAATTATCAAAGCTAATGACAAACATTAATATATTCTAAATCTAAAATTTTATATTCTAAGGTCTAATTGATTCGAAATTAGATTCTAAAAGTTAATGCAACAATTAAAACCAATATAAACAAGTGATCAACAACTACCTAAAGTTAATCAGAATTGTTTAACCTAAGACTAAAATCTAATAGAAACTTAATTAAAAAAATTCTAAGACCAAAAGACCAAAACAAATACTCCAACAGAGGGGGTGCAGCAGTAGGCGTGGTGTGTGGAAAGAAATTATATGGAGGCGCAAGGGTTTGTTTCATTCGCAGCCAGGGGTGTATTGGTACTATAGGGGGATGGTGTGGAAAGAAAAATCCAACGCCTGGGCTTAGGAGGTTTCAGGCCCGGTTTTATTCAAAGGAGTTTGGGGTGTATGAGTGTTTGTAGAGGGTATGAATAGAAGGGAAAGAACAAGTGGGTTTTCAGAACCCGACCCACGAGAAACACACGGTTTTAGAAAACCCTAATGGTCCCCCTCTCAAACACCAAACACTTCCTTCTCTTCAATTCACCTTCTTCACCAGAACGCCATCCCCTATCCGCCGTCATCTCCAATCCGCCACGACAAAGGTTCTCCTCCCGCCGGCGATACAATAACCTCTGTTTCCTTCTTCTCTCAACCGTGTAGCCTCCCTTCATCACCATCGTTCTTTCTCTTCAAAATCAACCTCACGAACACCCTCTACTCCACGTCGTCTGCCCTCAATCACTCTCACCCTCTCCATCGCCTTCAACGCCTTTCCTCCTCCTCACGAAATCACCTCTCGTACCAACCCTAACAGCGCTCAACATCTCTGCCGCGCCAGTGACAGTTTCTTCCACACAATGTCAACTTCTTCGGCTCTAAATCAAATCGCTACAGAAAATCAATCGTACCAAAGTTCGCACATACAAACGTACAACCGAAAAGGAAGATTGCATACACACAAACTCAACGTTGCTAGTACGAAAGTAGATCAAACATTGCACGTACAGGGCAAAATCAAGCAAAGTCTGGGAACGAGATTAACGTACCTACCAGAGAACCGTCTGGTGTGTCTTCAGATCGGAGAATACGAAGAGAAAACCAGAGGTAGCTTTAATTCCACTTTGCTTCTGGTTCTGAATTGGTGTCGTTGATTTCTGCAACTGCGTGGAATTCACGTCGAGAAGCTATTGTGAATTTTCAAATTGCGAGTGTTGAAGAAACTCGTTACCATAGGAATGTTGGTGATCTGTTCGGGAACGAAGATTATCGACGATGAAGACAACGGCCTGAAAGTGGAGTTTCAGGAATGATTCAATACGACTTGCAATTTGCCGCTTCTCTTGGTTACGATTCTGTTTCAGTTATTGGCGACGAACTTCTGCTTGCATTTTCCTTCTTCTACTTTTTTTCAATTTTCTTCAATCCTTGTCGTAATCGTGACTCTGTGTGAACCGCCATGATTCTTCGTGCGTGAGTAGCGAATGGTGTTGAGGTGATTCTGTTATGAATTCACAGTGATGTTGTTACGTCGTTGAATTGAAGACCACAAAACCAGAACTCTTGCTGATGATTATTTCTTATTGAATCATTTTGCAGGTTGATTATGGTGGTGATGAGAAATTGCTACAGAGTTGATGCAGAAATTCGGTTATAGCAGGTTTTTGAAATTGAAAACGGTGAAGAGAAGATTGGAAGAGAATCAAGAAGAATGAAAAGTGAAAAGTTCAGAATGAATAATCGAGACTGAAGAATGAAGAGGATGCAGTTTTTATAGCCGGAATCAGGGAGGGTAAAATAGGTTTTTCAATTAAAATTCAGTTAGAGTTAGTTAGGATTTCTGTTAGAAACTTCTGTTAGAAGCTTGGAGAGAACTTGGTTGAAGCTTCAATTCTGCCATGAGGTTTTTTGTTATATTTTGTAATGAAGAGAATTCGGCTACTATTATGATTTTTCATTTCTGCTATGTATTTCTGCTGTGTAGTATTTTTCTGCTGAAAAACTCCTCAAATTTCCGTATGGACTTTTCACTGCTATCCATTGTTTTTTCTTTCTGCTAATGCTATTGATATGGATTGTGGATATTGTTTTATGTATGGATAATGAATTGGTTATTTGAACCTAAAAGTCAAAATGGGGACTGGTTTTAATTTGGATGAAGTGCATTTAATTGGATTGGAAAAATGGATATCAAAATGGCTATTCGGAACTGGATAAAATTGAATTGGATATGGACATGAATTTGAATAATGTGTTAGCATGGTATAATGGATATTATATGGACAAATGGGTTTAATGGATCAAACAGAAAAGAAATGGATTTGGAATGGTATGAATTAAAAATATGGCTTAATGTGATTAAAAATGGATATTAACAGGAGAGTTAATGGTTATTAAAATGGATATTGAATCTGGATATTAAAAATGATGTGGATAAATTGGTTTGGAAAATGGATATTAAAGTGAAATGGATATGGACCAAAAAAGTGGATTTACAAAAATGGTTTTGGTTATTTAAAGATAATTGAAAATGAGTTTCATAAATGGATATGGATTGGAAGAGGGACTTAAAAAAAAAGTGGATATGGATTAACAAGAATAAGTGTGGGTTAGTGAACAAGACGGTTTAAAATGTGGACATGCACTAAAAATGTAGTTTTGAATATGGATAATAGAGTATGGATAATGAAATATGAATTCCAAGAGATCCGCATAACCGGTCTTAACATGTTTAATTCTCCCCAAATTCCAAATCCAAAGCAAACTCGTATTCTCAACCAATCTCCCACTTCAATCAATAAACTTTGCTAACCATGAATACCAAGACGCATTTGTCAGGCAACCCTAACCACCGTCTCCAATTGATGAATATCAACCAAGTGGCACATAAGATATGAAACCATGATCCCACGCCTCAGGAACACATGCAAATGAATGAATATGAGTTATGACCTAATGGAAAGGCAGACGATTGCGAAACACAAGTCAGAAAAAGGTAGGGCAAATTTTGGGGTGCTACAGCTGCCCCTATTCAATCAGCTTGGACCTGAAAGGATGATAGCAACTGCTTTCAGACGTTCAAGGTACAAGGTGATTGAATACAAAAAGAACCGCAAAATTTACAAACTGCGAGGAGAGAAGATATTATTGGATCTCAGTCACATCTCATCAAAGGAAGTTGACGAAAAGACAACATACCCAGAGAACCACATCGTCGAAGGGATTTGACGGAAAGAAAAATGGAACCCGACTGAAATGACACATCGTCATAGGGATGACAGAAAGACAACTCGACCAAGGGAAACACGTTGTCATAGGGATGACAGAAAGAAAACCTTACTGAAGATAACCCACTGTCATAGGGATGACAGGGAGGAAATTCCACCGTAGGGACACATTGTCATGGGGATGACAGAAAGACGACTGAACCCAAAGAAACACATTGTCATAGGGATGACAGAAAGGAAACCTGAACGGAGAGAACACCTTGTCATAGGGATGACAGAAAGAAGATGAAGCCCCAAGAAACACCTCATCAAAGGGTTGATAGAAAGAAAAGATAACCAACGGACCACATCATCAAAGAATTGACGTAAAGACAGCCCGAACACCCGACCGAAGGGACACATTGTCATAGGGATGACAGAAAGACGACTGAAGGAAACACATTGTCATAGGGATGACAGATAGGAAACCCAACTAAACGAAGCACATTGTCATGGGGATGACAGAAAGAAAATGTCCGAATAAACACATCGTCATAGAAATGACGGAAAGGAAACTTGTTTTTGGAATGTCGTCATCAAAGGGTTGATGGACAAAGACTGGTTGAGGGTAAGATCGGCGTATGATCTACGACCCAAAAGAAATAGGCAGAGGGATAATTGTAATGTCTACTGGGGATATGTCACTGTCTTGACTGGAAATTGATTCGGGCTTTCGCGCAAGGTACCATATCTGGCTTATGCTTCGCATGCATATGTTTGAATTTTCTTTCTATGGCGTAATGCTCCATATCAAATGGAAATGCTACGCATTTTGAGAATGCAATGATCACTATATGCTAAATGCCGACGCATGCTCAGGCTATCGGGAAAAAAAGGATGTGCCAAGTATAATTGGACTTTGCTGGTAAAGATAGGTGAAACCTGATGGTGACTGGTTTTTCAAAGGCGAAATCTTTCTGGGTACCAATAGGGATTGGATTTTGAATGAAGTGCCAATAGGGATTGGACTTTTGCTTCAAAAGAGACGCCAATAGGGATAAGGCTTCAGGTTTTTTTTTTTGAAAGATGCTAGCAAAGTGGGCTATGGATGGATGCCGAGCAAGGTTGGGCTATAGATCTTCTGTTCGGTTTTACAAGGCTTCATGCAATACTATGCTAATGATATGCGATGACAATGATTATGCCATGATGTTTATGATATGCAACAGGACTACTCCAGCAAAATAAATGTTGAAGAGACGAGGCCAACTCCGTCGGGGATAACAAACTGAACCGTCTTCAAGGTCATAAACTGCTCAAGATCCCAACTACACCTCCATTCGGCAGAAAAGTAAGAATAACAACTTCTGTTGGAGGAAACATCCCAGGAATCTTGCTGAAGAAAAGTGCCAATGACAATAAACTTTTGACTTGCTGGGGCACGCTAACCACCACCCAAAAATGTACTTGGGGGACAATGGTTGATGACGTCAGCCCTGCTAGGGGACAAGATCAGACTTACTCCTCTGTTGGAAATTTACCTTCTATCCTTATTCTGTTGGGGAGACAAAAAAAACTTTACAGCAAACTGAGGAAGCACAAATCTAATACTCACAACACTCTTATCCTGTACGGTAATATGAACTCTCACTGAATAAAACTCTGATGGGAAGAATAACACTGAAGGGGTGTCTTTTGTAGCAATGTCTTTTGTACAACGCCAGACGACTACTGGCCTGCCACACTGCGGGTGGACTTTAACAATGTCTTTTGTACAACGCCAGACGACTACTGGCTTGCCACACTGCGGGTGGACTTTAACAACGTCTTTTAGCACAACGCCAGACGACTACTGGCCTGCCACACTGCGGGTGGACTTTAACAAGGTCTTTTTGAATGGAGTCAGACGACTACTGACTTGCCACACTACGGGTGGACTTTAATAAGGTCTTTTTGAATGGAGTCAGACGACTAGTGACTTGCCACACTACGGGTGGACTTTCGCCAATCTACGGTTGGACTTTGCAGCTAAAATGCCACACTGTGGGTGGACTTTTGCCAATCTACGGTTGGACTTGCCGATGATTTGCCACCCTTGGATGGACTTTTGCCAATCTACGGTTGGACTTAGCTGCGGTCTTTTAAAGGGAGTCAGACGACTACTGACTTGCCACACTAGGGTGGACTTGTGTCAATCTACGGTTGGACTTTAAGAATTTGCCTCCCTTGGATGGACCTTTTGCCAATCTATGGTTGGACTTTGAGAATTTGCCACCCTTGGATGGACCTTTTGCCATTCTACGGTTGGACTTTGATGTTTTGCCACCCTTAGATGGACCTTTTGCCAATCTACGGTTGGACTTTAATGTTTTGCCACCCTTTGATGTTTGGCCGAAAATGGACTCAATCAGTAAACGTTGTGACAAAAGGTGACATGTGAACCTTTTCCTGAACCTGACTGCCCTGACATTCTGTATGGGAATAAGTGATTACTCGTCTAGAAGACATGATCCCATGATCTCGAAAAGGCTTCAATCTTGCCTTTGAGCCTAGTACGAGGCTGCTACTTGCAAACAAAAGGATATGCACATATGCCCCAAGCTGGATATGACTTCTGTAACTGAGAAAATCTAACTCTGAACCACCACTTGTTGGGGAGAAAGGTTTTGACGCACCTCTGGCTAGGAACATTATTAATGAAGCCTGCTGAAGACGGGGGACCACAAATGCCTTGGGTTGGACTGCCCCTTTTGTTTCAAACCTTCTGGCTGATTGGCTGCATATGCGTGAACAACAGTTTTTCTTTCATTTGCCCCTCAGACCAACATGGTCCACCAAAAGAAATTATCTCAAGAGGATTTTATAGAAGACTTGTCATCCAAAACGCCTCAATGTCTTCAAAATCTTGTAGAGATTCGTCGGATCTCGACGTAACTGCCTCAGACTGTATGGTCTACAGAGAAATTCGCCTCGAGAAGATTCATGAACCATCTCATATAACCGTGAGATATTCTGCCTCAATACTCTGAACCCTGTATAGGCTGACCATTCGTCTGGATAGACTAACTTCTCATGCTATTGGGATGGCCTGCCCCAGCCTTGAAATGATTTGTGCCCCTGTCTGGCTGATCTGTGAAGGAGTACCTTTAACTGACCGACTTTCGAGAGATTATCTAAATCTCGACTTGATTGCCCCAGATTAGCTGAATCTTGGAATGAATCGCCCGCTTGGTATGACTTGCCTCGGCTCAACGGAGTGCTCGGGCACTTTGCACCTTAGATTAATCAATCTTTCCATTGTAGAAACTTTCCTGATCGAGCACTTACTCGCAAGTAAAACAATCCGTTTTGAAAAGATAATTTTGATGCAATGTATATGACAGTTTTGAAATCTAAGTTTGTTCACTGGAAAAATGTTATGACATATAGTGAACAAATCACTGCTTAGAATGTCACATTGATACCAACATGATTGGTAAGAAGATCCTTTTAGAAGTCAGCTTCGACGCGATCTTTATCGAAGTATGCTTTCGAAACAACCCTGCTTCAATTAGGTCTTTCGCATGTTGTAACGTGGCCTGGTTCGTGGTTTAAGAAAGAAAGGATATAAGGCTCAAAGTTTTGTTTGTACCCACCCATTCTCCTTGATGTTCTCCAGTCCTACGTTCAGCTAACTCGACACAAGCGCTCACCTTTCAAAAAGGTTAATGAATGATAGGAGGATAGAAGGAACCCATACGGTTTTCGGAGTGACAGTCACCCCTTTTTGTCTTCGGTGTCTGTAGTCACATGACTTGTTATTTGCTCGAGGATTTTTCTTTTTTAATCCTTTTGTTTTTCATTCTTTTGTTTTTTATATCCCTGATTTTTGCCTGGACTGATTCTTTTTGAATTTTTCGATTTTGAAGTCCAGCGGGATGCCCTAACTTTTGCCTAATTCACTTGCTTTCAAGTTTTAACTTAGCGGGCTTTTTTTCTTTTGATTCCCTTTTCTTTTTTTTTTCCGATGATTGATTTTGATTTTTTTTTGAACAAATCGTGTGACACTGGCTTGCCTGACTTATTTGACAGGGTTGTGACTGCCTCACTCTTCCATTGGTGAGGGATAACCGTAGATGTAATTGGTCCTCGAACGGAACACTCCTTTTGAAATTTGAACGCACGGTCAAATTAGCTGACACCTACTCTGCCCCGGGTTAAGATTGAGGGTTTTTCATTTTCAGAAAGAAACTCCTACTACTAGGCTCAACGGGGTTGACAAGGGATTATCTTCCTTATATCTCCGGTGTTTGAGGAATTGAAACAATGCCTGTACATCATCAGCAGGGTTTTGTCCCAAAAGCATACAATTGGAAGTTCTGCGTCTTTGAATATCATCATCCTCCCTCGGATCCTGCTTAAACAAGTGTTAGATATCGATAATAAAAGTGTGAGTGAACACAAATGGATTTAACCAAAACATGCCTATTCATTTCATTATCACCATCAATCGAAAACAGACGAGTTTTACAAATGAGTTTGCACTTTAACAGAAAAGAAACTACAAATGCAAAGAAATGACATGATCTGAGAGATTGCCAACTTCGAGGAACTGGGCTTTCCAAGTTTAATTTGCAAATGAGCTAGCCATCTTCAGTATTACTCGTCGAAGTCAATCTCACAATCACCTGCACAATTGCTCTCAGTGACTTCTTCCATAACCTGGACTGATGAACCCACCTGACTGGATGAAGGAGAATCGTGGATCTGAATACCCTGAGGCGTGAATGAGAACATATTGGAGTCAAGCAGCGTCTGAATCTTGCTCTTGAGCACCTTACAGACTTCAATTGGATGCCCCTGTGCCCCAGCATGGTAGTCACAACGGGCGTTGACATCAAAACCTGGTGGATAAGGAAAAGGCACCGGCTTCAGTTCCTTTGGTACAATAAGTCCACCTATGATTAAATCTGGAAGTATTTGACTGTACGACATTGGCAAATGAGTGAAGTTCCTCTCTGGCTTCCTTGGCCTTTGTCGGGCGTGCTGACGCGGCTGACGGAGATATGACCGTTGATTCTGAGGAGGTCCTTGATTTGTAGAAGAATATTGTCCCTGATATGAAGACCCATAAGATTGTTGACTCTGAACAGTTGATATGTCTGAACACTAAGAACAAGGTGGTGAAGATTCCTACATGGAACTATTTTCTTCCTCGAATTCTTCCTGAGAACTGACAACTGATTCATTTTCATTAGCCGGGAAGTTTGAGACACCTTGGAGCTTTCCACACTTGATCAGACTCTCGATACGTTCTCCCACCATCACTAAGTCAGAAAATTTTGCTGCCCCATTGGCAATCATCTTTCCCAAGTACGGCCCTTGCAAGGTATCCATGAACAAATCAACCCATTCTCTATCCGAAAGTGGCGGTTGAACACGAGCGGCTAACTCTCTCCATCTCTGAGCATACTCTCAGAATGATTCATTATCTGCTTGAGACAAGTCTTGTAAATACATCCGGCTGGGAGCCATGTCAAGATTATAACTGTACTGCTTTACAAAGGCGTTAGCTAGGTCTGTCCATGATTTGATGCAACCACTTTCCAACTGCATATACCAATACAAAGATGCCCCACTCAGACTGTCTTGGAAACAGTGGATCATGAGCTTGTCATTGTCGACATGTGAGGTCATTCTTCTGCAGAACACCACCAAATGTAGCCTCGGACAACTATCTCCTTTGTATTGCTCAAACTTCGGTATCTTAAACTTTGGAGGCATTATAAGGTCGGGCACCAAACACATGCTCAAAGCATTCAAATCAAGAGTATCGCGCTTCTCCAGGGCTTTAATTTTCTCGTCCAACACACGGTATCTTTCCTCATCAACAGATCGTGGATCCTTAGGGTTCATCTTTGAAACTACCCCCTGGACATCTGGCATAGAGAAGACAAAGCTCTGATAATCTGTGGCATCAAGAGAAGAAGAATGTCCATCGCAAAAGATGGTATGCTCGTGTATAGCATGATTCTCAACAGGAATCTGCACAGGCTGAGCTCGGGAAACATCGTTCACCAGAGGTGGAATGACATTCTCAATTCCTGAAGTCCTCTGAATATGGGCATCTCCCCTTGTCATGGCTGCCACAGCTTCCACCAGTTAGTCCAACTGATTCTTCATCAAATCAACATCGGCCCTAGTCACAAACTGATTCTGTTCCCAAGAGTTCATGATTCTTCCAGAAGCTGATTCAAGTCCAATACGAAAGTAGGGAAATCTAACTGCAGTTCAGATAAAGGATGGATGAGCTCACTGGCGACTTCATTGGGGAAGGATATGCAAAAATGATGCAAGATGCAAATGCAATGCAATAGTATGAATGCAATAAGACATGGGATCAAAGCTTCCATATAATCTGAATAACCATTGTGCTGTGCTGATGAATGAATAAGTTCATGAGTCTATTCTGAAGAAAATACTGGAATAACAAAATATCGGATGATCAGAATACCGGGATGATCAGAATGCCAGAATACCATAATACCAGGCTGATGAGTCCACACTGATAGGAAAACCAGAATATCGGGTAGGTTGAAGGTCAAGGTTACCTGCAAACCTGTAAATAACCCGCCCCTCTCACATGTGGGTACTAAGATCCTCAGTATCCCGGGCTCTCAGGTCGAGAAATGATGATACGTTCACCATTTCTGGTTTGGCATCATCATCAATCGAGGAGGCCTCAACTGATTCTCCAAAATGAAAGATCCTCAGCTTCTGGCACTGAGGTCGAGAAGCAATAGTACATTCATCCCTCGGGGTATAGTACTATCGCCAATCGAGGAGTGCCTCCACTGATTCGTTTTCAAAAAGGATATCCTATAGCGAGTTCCCAACATTGGGTCCTAGGATCGAGAATGTGCAATGGGTTTTCCACAGAACGTGGTCTGCCACTGTCACATCTCAGGAGGAGTGCTGCAACCGAGTCCTCGGGAATGGTCACCAGAGTCGACAGTTCCTCAAGAGAATAACTACTGGCCTGCATAACATGCAGTAGCAGAAAGCTCCTGATAAAACCTCGTCTGGTTGTGGGTCTCATGAACAACAATACGTGGTCACCACCATGCAAGCGTCATGACTATCCACTCTAATACCTATGTGTGTACTCAAGCCTGGGTAGTGGGCTTATCTCTCAGAACACCCTGCCCACCAAACAGAAAAGTCCAGCACAACACAGTATAATAATGATATATAATGCAGTAAATGCGATAAATATGATAAAGTGCAGTAAAGCAGTAATACAGTAACTAGCAATATAGTACAATAGTAAATACAACAAAAAGTAAACACCCAATGAAAGAAAAACAGACAAGCGCTAGGATTGACTCGCTAAGGAACCAGAGATTCTGGGTTGGGTCCCCAGCAGAGTCGCTAGCTGTCGCTCCCGGGATTTTCATCCAAGTACAAACGCGAAAGTGGCACCGAAACAGAGTCGCCAGCTATGTGTATTTATCCCAAGAGAGGGAAAGGAAACACTGCGTAAACCTGAGGGAAAGGAAAGAGCTTGGTCTTGCGACCAAGAGAACTGGGTTCGGGAGTCGGTTACGCGCAGGGAAGGTATTAGCACCCCCCACGCATCCATCGTACTCGATGGGATCCACGCTTGCTTGTCTCGATCAAAGGGTGTAAGGAAAGGATACTGGAAAAGGAACTGCTAGCTGGAGAACTAGAAAAGGAATGAGAGAGAATGAGAAACAAATGTAGGGAAAATAAAAGAAGTGCTCAAATGGGCCCTACCCCACTGCCTACATATCTCATCGGGAGCATGAGAATCAGAGCGACGTAGTTCCCCTCACTAGGGATGGATTGTTTGTGTTTTTTAGGGAACGACTAACATTCTAGCTCAGGTGTTGCAGGCTCGCTGGTCCGAGTGCGTTACCATCTTGCGAGAGAACAGAGGGAAGCACGTTCGTACGTTGAGAATGAGTGAGATGAGAAAATAATTCCCAAAGGAAAGACGTTATTATTTGTTTGGAGTTTTTTAGAAAGAAGTGTTTTTGATTATGTGTGTTTTGTAACACATATTGTATTTAAGTCCCTCATGTAGGATCGAATGCCTCGCAAATTGACCCAAGACGGGACGCATGCTAAACATTCTAAGAAAGTGAGAGAAGACCCCTCACCCTCTTATTCCCATATGAAAGGCTCAAATACAATACATATTATGCCTTTATTAAGTGTTTTTTACTTTTGTTTTAAGATGAGAGAAGAAAGACTCAAAAGGGAGCAAAGGTGAAAACTAAAGGGGACTAAGACTTACCCTAATGTTAGCATGCTTGGAGGTCCTAAGGTTTAGTGAGGTATAAGAACACTATCCTAAAAAAGGAGAACATAAGAAGCAACTTACTTCCAAGATGGAAGTTAAGTTGATCTTAAAGAGGGATGAAGAAAATTAAGTAAGCAAAGAAGCATTTAATCAGGAATTAATCAGAAAGTAATCAATGTAATCCAAGTTAGAATTAAAATGCTAAGTAAAAATCGATATTAAAAACATGGTCAACAATTAGTCAACAATAACCAAGTTAGAGTTAAAATGCGAAGTAAAAATCAAGATTAAATTCTAATAAGAAAAATTGATCTAAGATTAGGAACTAACCACATGTTAAAGATTAATCGCAAGGACACATTAAGAGTAAACTTCAAAAATTAACACAAATACTAACCAAAAAACAATCAAGTTCTAACGGAAAGTCAACTAACAATTAAATTGGAATCAAATTGAACTTAGCAAAATCCAACAACTATTAATCATGCTAAAAGTCAATTAAAAATAAAGTTGATTCCTACTCCAACATTAATATCAAAGCAAAAATCTAATGTCTAATTGACTCGAAATCTTATCTGAACCTAGATTATCAAATTATCAAAGCTAATGTCAAAGATTAATATATTCTAAATCTAAAATTTTATATTCTAAGGTCTAATTGATTCGAAATTAGATTCTAAAAGTTAGTGCAACAATTAAAACCAATATAAACAAGTGATCAACAACTACCTAAAGTTAATTAGAATTGTTTAACCTAAGACTAAAATCTAATAGAAACTTAATTAAAAAAATTCTAAGACCAAAGGACCAAAACAAATACTCCAACAGAGGGGGGTGCAGCAGTACGCGTGGTGTGTGGAAAGAAATTATATGGAGGCCCAAGGGTTTGTTTCATTCGCAGCCAGGGGTGTATTGATACTATAGGGGGATGGTGTGGAAAGAAAAATCCAACGCCTGGGCATAGGAGGTTTCAGGCCCAGTTTTATTCAAAGGAGTTTGGAGGTGTATGAGTGTTTGTAGAGGGTATGAATAGAAGGGAAATAACAAGTGGGTTTTCAGAACCCGGCCCACGAGAAACACACGGTTTTAGAAAACCCTAATGGTCCCCCTCTCAAACACCAAACGCTTCCTTCTCTTCAATTCACCTTCTTCACCAGAACGCCATCCCTTATCCGCCATCATCTCCAATCCGCCACGGCAAAGGTTCTCCTCCCGCCGGCGATACAATAACCTCTGTTTCCTTCTTCTCTCAACCGAGTGGCCTCCCTTCATCACCATCGTTCTTTCTCTTCAAAATCAACCTCACGAACACCCTCTACTCCACGCCGTCCGCCTTCCATCACTCTCACCCTCTCCATCGCCTTCAACGCCTTTCCTCCTCCTCACGAAATTGCCTATCGTACCAACCCTAACAGCGCTCAATGCCTCTGCCGCGCTAGTGACGGTTTCTTCCACACAACGTCAACTTCTTCGGCTCTAAATCAAATCGCTACGAAAAATCAATCGTACCAAAGTTCGCACATACAAACGCACAATCGAAAAGGAAGATTGCATACACACAAACTCAATGTTGCTAGTACAAAAGTAGACCAAACATTGCATGTACAGGGCGAAATCAAGCGAAGTCTGGGAACGAGATTAACGTACCTACCGGAGAACCGTCTGGTGCGTCTTCAGATCGGAGAATACGAAGAGAAAACCAGAGGTAGCTTTAATTCCACTTTGCTTCTGGTTCTGAATTGGTGTCATTGATTTCTGTAACTGCGTGGAATTCACGTCGAGAAGCTATTGTGAATTTTCAAATTGCGAGTGTTGAAGAAACTTGTTACCATAGGAATGCTGGTGATCTGTTCGGGAACGAAGATTATTGACGATGAAGACAACGGCCTGAAAGCGAAGTTTCAGGTATGATTCAATACGACTTGCGATTTGCCGCTTCTCTTGGTTACGATTCTGTTTCGGTTGTTGGCGAAGAACTTCTGCTTGCGTTTTCCTTCTTCTACTTTTTTTCATTTTTCTTCAATCCTTGTCGTAATCGTGACTCTGTGTGAACCGCCATGATTCTTCGTGCGTGAGTAGCGAATGGTGTTGAGGTGATTCTGTTATGAATTCACAGTGACGTTGTTGCGTCGTTGAATTGAAGACCACAAAACCATAACTCTTGCTGATGATTATTTCTTATTGAATCATTTTGCAGGTTGATTATGGTGGTGATGAGAAATTGCTACAGAGTTGATGCAGAAATTCGGTTATGGCAGGTTTTTGAAATTGAAAATGGTGAAGAGACGATTGGAAGAGAATCAAGAAGAATGAAGAGTGAAAAGTTGCAGAATGAATAATCGAGACTGAAGAATGAAGAGGATGCAGTTTTTATAGCCGGAATCAGGGAGGGTAATATAGGTTTTTCAATTAAAATTCAGTTAGAGTTAGTTAGGATTTCTGTTAGAAGCTTGGAGAGAACTTGGTTGAAGCTTCAATTCTGCCATGAGGTTTTTTGTTATATTTTGTAATGAAGAAAATTCGGCTACTATTATGATTTTTCATTTCTGCTATGTATTTCTGCTGTGTAGTATTTTTCTGCTGAAAAACTCCTCAAATTTCCGTATGGACTTTTCATTGCTATCCATAGTTTTTTCTTTCTGCTGCTGCTATTGATATGGCTTGTGGATATTGTTTTATGTATGGATAATGAATTGGTTATTTGAACCTAAAAGTCAAAATGGGGACTGGTTTTAATTTGGATGAAGTGCATTTAATTGGATTGGAAAAATGGATATCAAAATGGCTATTCGGAACTGGATAAAATTGAATTGGATATGGACATGAATTTGAATAATGTGTTAGCATGGTATAATGGATATTGTATAGACAAATGAGTTTAATGGATAAAACAGAAAAGAAATGGATTTGGAATGGTATGAATTAAAAATATGGCTTAATGTGATTAAAAATGGATATTAACAGAAGAGTTAATGGTTATTAAAATGGATATTGAATCTGGATATTAAAAATGATGTGGATAAATTGGTTTGGAAAATGGATATTAAAGTGAAATGGATATGGACCAAAAAAGTGGCTTTACAAAAATGGTTTTGGTTATTTAAAGATAATTGAAAATGAGTTTCATAAATGGATATGGATTGGAAGAGGGACTTAAAAAAAAAGTGGATATGGATTAACAAGAATAAGTGTGAGTTAGTGAACAAGACGGTTTAAAATGTGGACATGCACTAAAAATGTAGTTTTGAATATGGATAGTAGAGTATGGATAATGAAATATAAATTCCAAGAGATCCGCATAACCAGTCTTAACATGTTTAATTCTCCCCAAATTCCAAATCCAAAGCAAACTCGTATTCTCAACCAATCTCCCACTTCAATCAATAAACTTTGCTAACCATGAATACCAAGACGCATTTGTCAGGCAACCCTAACCACCGTCTCCAATTGATGAATATCAACCAAGTGGCACATAAGATATGAAACCATGATCCCACGCCTCAAGAACACATACAAATGAATGAATATGAGTTATGACCTAATGGAAAGGCAGACGATTGCGAAACATAAGCTAGAAAAAGGTAGGGCAAATTTTGGGGTGCTACACCAACCCCCGGTCCTCTCGCGACCAAAAAATAGGGAGACGTTGTTCCTATACCTCGCCATCACGAGCGAAGCGGTCAGCGCGGTCCTAATCCGAGAAACCCCCGACGAGCAAAAGCCGATTTACTTCACCGGCAAAGCCCTCCAAGGTCCTGAACTTAGGTACCGGCAGATCGAAAAAGCCGCCTTGGTCCTCGTCACCGCGACCAGAAGACTGCGACACTACTTCTTGGCCCACACGATCGTAGTGAGGACCGAGCAACCCGTGAGACAACTCCTCAGCCGGCCAGACATGGCGGGCAGGATGCTCAAGTGGTCGCTCGAGCTCCCCGAGTTTGACGTCTAATACGAGGGAAGAAAGGCCTTGAAGGCTCAGGTGCTGGTCGACTTCGTGGCGGAAATGACCCTCCCAGAACCTTTGACCGACAGATCCCAAAAATGGACGATCTACGTCGACGCAGCATCCAGCTCGACAGGAAGCGAAGCAGGCATTATCCTAGAAAACAAGGAAGGTATCTTGATCGAAGTCCCCCTCACGTTAGCCTTCCCGACGTCGAACAACCAGCCCGAGTACGAGGATTTCCTCGTCGGGTTACGACTAGCCGAGGATCTCGACGCCAAAGAAGTAAGAATATTCACCGACTCCCAGCTCGTGGCCTCCCAGGTACGAGGAGAGTACCAAGCTAAGAATGACAACCTCATCGAATACTTGGCTCTGGTGAAGGAAAGGATGAAGAAGTTCACTTCGGCGGAAGTGAATCACGTCCCGCGCGAACACAATACTCGAGCAAATGTCCTATCGAAACTCACGAGCACAAAGAAAAAAGGCGGGAACAAGTCTGTTATTCAAGAAGTACTTCCACGATCAAGCATCGAGAAACCTGTCCCCGTAACTGACGTGAACGCCATAGGAGACATCCATTGCTGGATGACCCCGGTGTACGAGTACCTCACCACGAGAAAACTTCCCGAAGACCCCAAGGACGCCAGAGTAGTTAGGCGGCGTGCCTGCTCCTATACGATTGTCGAGGCCGTCCAAGGTCCCCGACATACTCCAAGAGATCCACGAGGGGATAAATGCGCAAAACCTTGGCAGACGCTCCCTAGCCCGTAAAACATTGCGAGCAGGATACTACTGGCCCACCATACAGCAGGACGCCAAAGAACACGTCAAGAAATCCGACAGATGCCAACGATACGAGGACATGCACTTGGCACCGTCCAGTGAGCTCAAAACGTTGTCGTCCCCGTGGCCGTTTGCCTGGTGGGGGATGAACATCCTCACACCCTTCACCGTGGGGTCATACCAGAATAAGTACCTGATCGTCGAAGTTGACTACTTCACCAAGTAGATCGAGGCCGAAGCCCTGGCCAAAATCACGGCCCACAACATACTATGTTTCTACAAGAGGAATATACTTGCCCGGTTCGGTGTGCCCCAGGCAATCGTCACCGACAACGGGACACAGTTCACCGACAAGAACTTTCAGGACTTCGTCACCAAGTTGGGCACGAAGCAACACTTCACATCGGTCGAGCACCCACAAACATACAGGTAAGCCGAAACCGTGAATAGGGTGATCCTTCGAGGCCTGAAATGGAGAATGGGCGACGCCAAGAAAAGGTGGGTCGAGGAGATGCACAGCGTCCTCTGGGCCTACAGGACAACCACGCACTCCACCACCGGGGAGACTCCCTTTCGGCTGACCTACGAAACTGAGGCGGTGATCCCAGTGGAAATAAGGGAACCCTCGAGAAGGACCGAGTCTCCCCTCGAAGAGGAGATGAACGATGAGGCCCTCTGGGAGGAGCTCGACCTGGTCGAAGAGATAAGGTCGGGCGCATTCCTCCGCGAAGCCTCACTCAAGCAAAAGATAACTTTACGCCATAACAACAAAGTTATCAAACGCAAATTTTAGGTGGGCCCCCTCGTCCTACGAAGAAACCAGAAAGATTCATGCGAAGGCAAGCTCGCCGCGAACTGGGAGGGCCCCTATCGCGTCCACGCGAAAATGCGGACGGGAGCCTATTACCTCGAAAATCTGCACGGGGAGGAACTTGCTCGACCATGGAATGCTGAAAAACTTAAGCAGTATTACAGTTAAACACTGCCTGCGACCTATCTGCATCGCGACCACGGGGCGCGCTAAGGTATAAGCGCGACTCCCCTCCTCGAGACAAGAAGACAAGGGCTCGCGTTGTGTGTGAGCGAGGACCCTTGATCCGACGGGGATACCTCGACCGAGCTCCACCGTCGCCGTACCAACTAGTCAGGACACCCAGCTCGCAATGGGTTGTCCACGCCACGAAGCTAGACCTCGACGGAGCTCTTAGCTTCGTCGAAGGTCAGAATACAGCTCCGACCACTCGACCAGTTCCCTACACTGTCGAGGATCAACAAAGTCGAGCAAAACCCCAAAATACTTAGACGAAAATAAAACATATATATAATTAGCATACAAATATCACACACAAGATAAGGAAAGACAATGCATTCAAATCGGGAAGAAGCCCATTGTTCAAAAGGAACAAAAAGAAGTCCAAACCCCTGGCGCGCAGGTCAGGCAAAACTCAATACAAAAACACGGCACGCAGGCCAAACTAAACAAAGTCAAATAGAAAGTGGCACGCATGCCAGACAAAAGAAAGAAGCTCAAACAACTATCTTCTCCTCAATCCGGGCCTCCATATCCCCGTCACCACAACCATCATCATCATCGTTCTCTCTAGGTACGACAACTTTTCCGTCGACCACACGGTGGAACAGACTAACTCTTTCAAGGGCAAGGTGGACCCCCAGATTCTCAGCCTTGACCTGCGCTACATCACTATTAAAACCCACCTCGAGGGCCTCTAAACAGTCTTGCTCGAGCTCCCGGACTTTGGCGATCAGAGCATAACGGTCCACGAGGTGCCTCTCTTCTCTAATTCATCCTCCGCGGGATGGGTAGCAGCTTCAAGCTCGACGACCTTGTTTCAGAGACGGTCCCTCTCCTCTTGGGTTCTCTTCAGCTCTACATTCGTTTTGTTCAGCTCATGAAAGACACGCATGTGGTTCTCGCACCTCGTCTTGGCCTCCAGCAGGTCGGTCTCAGCTTTGTTCTTCTCCCTCTCGAGGACGTCGTACTCATCCCGTAGCTTTTGCAGTTCGGAAGCTGGGCAGGTCTCATCATTCAGGACTAGGGTGGTCTCAAAAATTCGCATCATAGCAGCCATGTCCTTGGCAAGAACCTTCCTTCTAGATGCCCTCTCAATCCCCAGAATTGCCTTGCCTCAGCCTCGGCCACGACAGGGGGATTCCCTTCAAAGAAGTCCCACTGGAGGTGGCAGGCAGGCATCATGAATTTCTTAGTGGGCACGGCCTCCTCGAGGTCCACGAGGACAGGCCCCTCGATGCACGGCCTCTTAGAAGGGGTCCTCTCCGGGGGGGGGGGGGGGGAGGGGAGACTGACTGCTTTGAGGGGAAACGGAACCACTTCCTCCCTCGATAGGCATCACTGTCTGTTGGACTTCTTGGACCCGGCCTTTACTTCTCTTCGCACCCAGGGTGGCGGCCAGCTACATGATACGCTCAGTCACGTTCGACATTTGTCCTGCGACAAAAAGCAAGAAACAAGTCAGTGTAAGGAAACAAAATGGGGTGAACACCCGAGCAAAGCAAATGGCCACTACCTAAAAGCCTCAAGGCTTCGTCTTTAGACTGGCACTCGAGGAGGGCTTTGGTGTTGATAAAACGGGACTCAGTGACGACCTGCCCTCAGGCGTCAAGGATGAAACTCCCATCTTTGCTTATACATTTAGCCAGAGTAAAGCCGGCGATATACTCGATCAGCTTCGTGTATGACTCTCGGTCCTCGACACACAGCTCATAGGGCTTCATGATGTAGCTCTTCGTGCTACTCTCAAAGTACGCCTCCTCCCACTCCAGAGGGCACTTAGACTCAAATATTTACTCCCCCATGTCGTCAGTCACGAGATCGTATAGGGAGCCAGCGACTTTGTGCGTGGCGGGCATGACAATGTAAAACCTGTCCTTGAAGCAGCAGACAGAATCTAAATATTCCTTGAACAGTTTCCTCGGCTGCTTCAAGGAAACCCAGCTATGTCGGCCATTGACAATTGACCGTTGCAGGTGGAAAGTACGAAAAAACAGGGGGAGAGTGGCCCCAACTATAGCGTACGATTTTTGTCGGTGACGCGACCACCTTACCGCATTGGTTGGAATTGGTTGCTACTTTCTGATTTCTTATTTATTCTATGAAGCTGGAAAGGAAAGGGAAGCTATCTAAAACTAACCTTGCACGCAAATGTTTTCTTTAACAAATGCTAAGAGATTGGGGGGTCCGGGGTCAGGTTATACAAAGGGAAGTTGTCAATTACCCAATGTATATATGGTTATCCATAGACTTTCTTTGGCAGGTTTAAATACTTTCTGGTGTTTACTGTTATAGGTTGGGAATGTTGAGAGAGTGTTTTTGTTGTTTTTGGGTTTTCTGTTGTTTTTGGTAAGGCCCTGGACCTAACTTTTTTTATTTGTATGCTCGCTAAGATTTTGCAATCTTATGCCTACGTATTCCCATTAAGGTAACAGGGAAATTAGAGCGATCGTAGTTCCTCCTATTCTATGGGAGGAAAGATTTTGTGTCTTGTTCAAAGCCCAAGATTGAAGCTAAAAGTTTGACTGAGAGAGAATTTGTCATCTCTAAAGGGAGATATCTCACCTGTTCATCACAAGTTGTTGGGTACTTGGTTATAAAGGGGAATTACTTTAACTGAGATGTGAGAATCCAACAATGCCATAATTTTCTTTATAAAGGTGATGTCATGAAGTAAGAAACTTTAACTCAGTATTGAGCAATGCTATTTTTCCTTATGAATCTTTCATGCTAAGAGAAGGACATTGGCATGAATGTAAATAATTCAGAGGCTTACCACTTACAGCAATTAGGGGAAGTTTACCAGGATAAAAGAGGGACCACAACTTGGATTTTTGAATCAACAAGTGTGCCACTTATAGCAGTTATTTGGAATTAGGGTTTTTTGATTGTCTGTTTTGATGTGTGATGTACAGAGAAATATTTTCCTACAGAGAAAACTTTTGATTTCCTCTGAGGGGATGTTGATTTTTGTGTGCCTTGATCAAAGCCCAAAGTTGAAGCTAAAAGGTTGACTCTACTAGGGGAATTTTATATCTGTCTTGTACAAAGCCCAAGATTGATGCTGAAAGAAATGACTCTTCCAGGGAAAGTTTTGTCTGTCTTGTACAAAGCCCAAGATTGAGGCTAAAAGAATTGACTCCACTGGGGAGAAGTTTTATCTGTCTTGTACAAAGCCTAAGATTGAGGCTAAAAGAATTGATTGACTCAGCTGGAGAATATGACCTGTCTTGTACAAAGCCCAAGATTGAGGCTAACTTTGCTGAGGAAAAAAATCATCATTATACAAAGCCTAAGAGGAGGCTGGTTGAGGAATTTCTTATATGAAGCCTAAGAGGAGGCTGACTTCTGCTGAGGATTATTGAGATCCAGAGACAGGTCCAAATTAGGGAATCAACTCTTGCTGAGGTTTGAAGAAGAGTTTAAAAATATCAGATGTCCTGAGGTTCTGTATCTATTAAGGTTTTATTGATGATAAAGGTTTAAACCTTGAGTATGAAAACCTATGGAGGTTTCAGACTCTATTGGGGGATTGATGAAGTGATCAGGATTTTTTCCTCTGCTTTTAGGAAACTTGAGGGTTTCTTTGATCAAAAGGAGTGAGACTTTCCAAGTCTACTGGTATGAAGAGGTTGACTCTTAACCGGAGGATGATCTTTGTATGATGCCCAAGAGGAGGCTGATGTTTTAAGGGATGAGAATCAACCCTATAATAGATGTTCTGAAATTTTGACTTTCTGGAGGATTGAACTAGTAGAGATGACTAAGTTCTGTCCTATACCTGTAGGAGGTCTTTGGGTCCTTGTACTAAGCCCAAGAGGAGGCTGAGAACTTCTAAGAAGCCTGAGGGTCCTTGTACAAAGCCCAATAGGAGGTTGGGGATGCTTTTAGGAAGCCTGGGGGTCCAAACTTAAGAAAAGTTCAAGAAAGGTTTCACCGGGAATAATCCTTTCCTTAGTGAACAGTTCTAGATTTTGAAGAAATTCAAAAGAGGTTTCACCGGGAATTAGTCCTATTTGGGGAAATGAATTTCTTGTACACACATTTCTAAGTTGTGACAGTCTTGAGAAAAGTTTCACCGGGAATAATGTCTTTCTCTGTCCCATATTGTATAAGCCCAAGAGGAGGCAAGATTGTATTTGGAATTTCCTATGGGGGGAACTAGTTTTGACTGTGTTAAAAGAGTAACCACTGGTTTGATCTAAAACTAGACCTAATTGCTGGGGAAAACTCTAAGCAAGTTGTTGTACCCCAAATTTTACCCTCAGATCTTCTGATCATTGTCTTATCATCCTAGGACATTTGTCTTTGCATTTACAGTTTTTTAGTCTATTATTCACTAATCGAGCATTTTTTTTCTATTTAATTTGCATCGCCTGATATTATTCTGATTTTTGTCTATTTTGTCCTGTAGATTTTTTATCTTTTTTTTAATTGAATTTTTCAGACATAATCTCCAGATATAATTCGATTTTTATTTTTTGAACTTTTAGTACTTTTTGTTTTTCATTTAAAATTTTATCTAGTATTTTTAAATCATTTGATTAATTTTATTATTAAACATAGTTTATTTATTTATCTTATTATTTTATTATTATTGTTGTTATTGTTTTTTTATCATATCTTCTTTTATATATATTTTTTACTACTGATATTATCATTATTATTATTATTATTATTTGTTTTAATATTACTTTATTAATATTATTTAGCCAAAATTTCTCCAACAAGCCAAAGCCATACCCCATTTACGGGGTTTCTTACAGCTTTTCTATCAAACTTTTCCATCAAACTTTCCCAAAAAAATCCTCCAAGAATCCTGCGCCTCTGCGGACTGCTCTGATCCTTGCCAAACCATACCACCTACAGCCTGCAACACGCCAACACAGACCTTTACATGACAGACCAAAATTCAGAAGTCAATAAGGAAGTGTGATTATTAAATCAAAGAAAAGGACCTTCTTGCTGCATTCATTTAAAAAAAAAAAAACTTAAAACTACACCATAGTGAAGATTCCATCCGCCTTAAAAGCCGGTAAACCGCAAACAACTCCATTCAGAAAAAACCACCCACATCATCATCATCAATCTTTCATTTTCGTTCAACTTCCATCAACCTTCACCTCTGTTCTCCTACCTTCATCAACATCAACAACAACAAAAACTCAGAACCATTTCAAAACCCCATTGAGAATCCCTTTCATAACCTTCTTTCAATCCCCACACAATAACTCCAATCAATACCAAATACAACCACAACCACAACCAAAACCTCCCACTCCATCTTCTACAAAACTACAGTGAACAAGAACTCTGTCCATTAACCTCAAATCACAAACCAGATGAAACAGAGAGAGAGGAGATGAAAAGAACCAGCTTTCACAAAAACAAAGCACAAACCTCAGACCATCATCAATCTTTCTGGAAATCACTTCAGCCATAGCTTCACAATCCACACCTCACTGTTGTTAACCCACAACATTTTCGACCCCGTCTCAACCTTCAAACAAAAACCCAGAACACAATACTAATTCCATTTTTTTCCAACAACGCCTTGTTTTCATCACGTAAGCTACACCGCCCTTTCATTGCACACACAGTAACCTCAACCGAGCAGCAACAACAGCGAGTGATAACAACATTGCTGCAGAAAAGAATGTGGAAGGGTAGAGAAGGACGCGCCTGCCAAGTCGACATTAATCCGGTAATTGCTTCGAGCCAATTTATGTGCGTTTTCTTTCTGAAAGTTATGCTTCAACACGAATCGATACAAATCAAAACCGAGCTTTGCAATCTAATCAAAATCTTGACGCATCGCATTTGAAGTTTCGTCTTTGTAGCATGATTTGGAGAGAGGCGATCAGAAACGATTCTGGGTTCGAGGGTCTATCGAGCCACGATTTCGAAAGAGCTCAGACGGAGAGAAATAGAGATTAGAGGGATTGAAAATCGGAAGATCATGAATGAGAGTGAAGCACGTTAGGTTCTGTTTTCACGTTGTGTTTCTGAGAAGGAAACGTGGTTTTTCACTATCGGTTCTGAGGAAATTTTGAGAAGCCATGTTTATTCCATATGCAACTTAGGTTTTGGGGACTTAAGACCCAACCGGGTCGCCAGATACGCCCACTTCCTTAACTTTTGGGCCTCATTTCGTGATCCACTATTGGCTCATCAAAATTCTTTTAAAAAAAAAAAATAACTGCTGTCTGTACTCTTTAGTTTTATTTAATTTGTTTAGATTAATTGAGTAGTTTTAATTAGAATTTAATTAATTAGGTTTTAATTAAATTATAGTTTAGTTTAGTTAATCTTAATCATTTAGTTTTAACTAGGTTTTAATTATTTAGGTTAACTAAGTTTTGGATCGATTAGTTATTTATTCTTAATTAGAATTCTATTAATTAGCTTTTAATTAGGTTTTTAATTCATTTTAGTCTTAATTAGTTTTAATTAGACCAATTTTTAGTTAGGTTTAGTTAATGGATGAATTAACTTTTTGATTAGTTTTTGATTTAATTAGATTTTGGGTTAATTAGATTTTGTTTGATTCTTAATTTAATTTTGACAATTCTTGATTTCATTTTCGCCAATTCTTGAGGTTCAATGTTGAATATAATTCTTGCTGCTCTTGGGTGTAACCGATGTCCCGATCTTTGATGCCAATTCCCTCATGGTTGTTGGATCTGTTTTGTTTTGCTTGTTTATACATCATTCCAACGGAAAGTTCTTTTTTGACTCATAAGTCAATAGACAACTCACATACTATCTTGGCCTCCTAAGAGCCATCTCCCCTCTAGGTCTCCTAAGAGCCTTTATCCATCTTGGCCTCCTGAGAGCCATGAATCGTAAACTTAGAAATAGGATAGAGTTTCTAACCTCTATGTGGACTCATTACATTCAGTATCCACTTTTTCCTCACTATAACTTAGACTTAGAGAGTTTTTTTAAACTCTATATGAGTTCATACTCATCCCCCTTGGAACTTTGGCCATAGTCAATGGTTCCTCAAATTCACCCTTAGTTAGGTGAACTACGGTTGCTCTGATTCTTTAGTCAGATACGTAGGCACAAGATGCGACGTCTTGGCGAGAAAACTTAGTGTACATACCCTTAGGTCTTTACCTTCACCTTTAGCATAGATATCCCTAGCAAGTAAACATTACATAACACAAACATAAACAAGAGGTTCCTGTATAGTACTACAGATACTTAGGGTGTTAATACATTCCTTTAGTATAACTAACTCCCGAACCTTAGATCTTTCCCTTTAGGTTTTCTCGATCTTGAACCTTTCCTTTGGATAAATCAAAGTCGGTGGTGAATTCAAAGAAATGTGATGCAAGTTAATTAATAGCTTGTTATTCGATTCTCACCGCAACACAAGTATATACAGGCATACATATACAGATGAAATATATAAACCAATATATGTAGAAGAAAATAGTAGAACTTACAGTTGTGCAAACTCCAGCATTATAACCACAGCTGTATGGTTAGTCATTCAAGAAATTGAAGAAAGTTTTGATAATAACTTTGAAGTTGAATTTGAATAAAAAAGAAAATTTGTTAAAATGAAATTTGGGGCTTAGACTAAAGGAGACACCCAGATGAATTCTTTTGAAAAGGGGACGATCGCGTCATAGTTTTGAAAATCACAGAGGGACTAATACAATGACTGAGGCCCAAAGTATTGTATTTACAAAAAGGATGAGTCTTACACTCTATTAGAAGCACAAAAGTTTATTTTTATATAAGAGTTGAGACTTATAGCTTAAGGAGAGACCCAGATGAAAAACAACAATCGCACCGTTATTTTGAAAATTGTACCGGGACTTATACAAATGACTGAGGCCAAAATTATTTATGTACAAATGAGGTTGGGTCTTACACTCTATTAGAGACCCAAAAGTGTTTGAAAAAGAAGAAAAATGAGACTTACAACACAAGGGGAGGCCCAGATGAAAATTGTTATGAAAACGGCGATCGTGCCGAGATTTTTTAAAACGTATCGATACTTATAAAACGACTGAGACTCAAAATGATTTATTTACAAAGTGATGGGACTTACACTCTACCAAGAGGCCTAAAAGTGTTTCAAATGAAGTTTGAAAAATTAAAATTGAGGGAAACCCTAATTTTAATTAATATAATATTATTTTCAAAGGAAATTAAATATAAAATATAAAATATATTTAAAAACAAGTGGTAAGCTTTGAAAAATATTTTGGAAAATCATGTTTAATCACATGAGGGCTTGCAATTCAATTGATTTTAAAAGATCAAGGTGGAAATTTCATTTTTTAAAATGTTTGAAAATAAATAAAAATGAAATTAATTACAAAAACTCAAACTATACTAAATAAATAATATAAATTCGGTTTTTTTGTGAAATAAAATATTTCAACATTTTTGTGAATTTAAAAAAAAAGAAACAATAAAAAATAATTAAAATTGAGAGATAAATTAATTTTGAGATTAATTAATAAAATCATGAAAAATGAGAAAAATAGCAAAAAGGAGAGGGAACCAAAAATGGTCTGGGTGGGTGTTGAATCCACGCCCTCCAACCAAACACACATGCGCGCTACCACTGGGGTTGTGATACATCAGTGTATCAAAACCACCCCATAAACATATATGGGTGGCCTAAATTTCAGGTCAGGCCAAGTCAAAAACCAAGTTTTGAGTAATTTGCAAAAAGGATCATATCTCCCTCATTTCTCCATGAAATTGGACAAAATTTAGATGGATCCTACCTATAATTTCATGAGGAATCCAATAGTGGTCTTAGAATTTTCTAAAGTTGCTTCTATTTTAAAACCCGATAGTGGTTATAAAATAGACCAAGATTTGCAAGTTCTATGCTTTCTCATCATACAAGCAACAATAACATGATAAATTGGTTCAAACACAACACATATGATATATATGACATGTTCATGATCAATGGTTTTAAAGAGTTCAAGTTGTTATGCATATTTTAAAGAGTTCAAGTTGTTATGCACTTACCTCTTGAAGCTCCTTGTGCTAATTGTCAAGATGCTTGTGCCAGAAGTAATCCAATGCTTTAGACACTCTTGATTGATCCCTTAGAAGCTTTTAGGATGATAAAAATCAGCTGGAAACTTCAGGAACAAGAATTGGCTCTTTCTTGCAAAAGTGGCAAAAGTGACCAAAATGGTAACTCACTCAAATGGTGTTACAATTGAGGGAAACCTGTTGGGACAGTTTGAGGATGATATTTGGAGAGTATTTTAAGGGTTAATTGGTTTTGAAAGTGATTGGATCAAGACATGGCTTGAAAAATGCAGAAAAGTCAAAATTTGAGGTTTTGGAGGTTGACTTTTTGATTTTGATGTTGTACAATGAGGATGAAGGTTTGAACACCTCCAATGGATGATTTATGATGTGTTTGGATGGTTATTTGAGTGGTTTTTTCTCTGGTTTCAAGAATTCCCAAATTGCTCCAATGTGACTTGAAATTGAAGTAAGAGAGAGAGAGTGAGAAAACAATGCTTTGGTATTGTTTTGGTGTGGTTTGAAACATCAGAAATGACCTCTATTTATAGTAGAGGAGTTTTGTTTTTGAAGGAATAGTGAATGGCAACTGGTTCACTCTATTATCCAATGGATATGCCCATGTATCACTTTCTTAAATGCCAAGGTACCAAGTCTTCACTTGGCCATTGACTTGAGCTGGTCTTGGTAGCTCTAGGTCTTCTAATTTTTGCAACAACCTTGACTCAATTGGATTGATATGTTCAGGTTCATGATAGCTCTGAGTTCCACATCAATGCCAAATGACAAAGTTGAAGTTTTTGGAATTGAAACTTGAATGATCACATGCCAAAAGATAGAATCCTTGACTCAATGGTCCAAGCTTGAAAATATCAAGTGAGTCATCAAGATTCCCTCTGATCTTGGAAGAGGACAAAGCTTGCAAGATGACAGAATTTGAAATGGAAATCGTGTGGCACAAGAAATGCACCAAATCTTCCTTGAAAATCAGTTTGAGCAAGGCATGTTATGAGATCCATAACTCCTTGATCAAGTTGAATTAATGAGAGTTCTTGTACTCTTTGGAAATCTCTCATGACATACTTTAACTTTGATGTCCACCAATGGACCTGGTTTAGCTTGGATCATGATGAAAAATAGTCCAAAAGTTGGTGAAAAACCTAGACAGGTTCTGCCTAAAAAAATTTTTAAGTGTTGGAAAAAGTGGTCATTTTCATGTTTTTATGATTTTGATCACTCCATAACTCAAAATCCAAGAGGATTTGGAATCTCTTGTAGTTGACACTTTTGAAATAAGTCATATGAACTTTCATTTGAGCTTTGAATGGAAGAAAAAAACCTTAGAGTTTGGGAGTTATGACCTTGCAAAGTGGGTACCAAATCCTTTTTGTTCCATAACTTAGAAAAATTTAAGTTTCCTATGGTTGCCCCTTTTGCAAGTAACCTCACTTTTTCTTGATTTTTCTTGATGGATGATGATCAAAACCATACATTAACATTGTTTTTTACTTAGGGGAGCCACATTTGTTAAAAAATTCAAAAAGTCAAACTTGATTTTGGGCACAGTTGACTTTTTTGTCAGATGAATTCCAAACTGTGTGATCCTCTATGCAATCAAGTTCTTGACCTAATTCAAACCTAATGGATGGATTCCATATGTGTTTTAGGGTGTCTTGAATCATGTCCCAAGGTTTGGGAGCATGTCTTGGTCCAAAGTCAAAGGTACAATTGACTTTTTCTTCAAAACCTTAATTGTGGTCCAGATGAATTTGAAACTTGTGAATCAAGCTTATTGGATCAATCCATTGTTACAAATGGATCAATGTGGTGTATTTAAGGCCCTCAAATCATGTCTTGAGGTCTTGGCTCATGTCTTGCCTCAAAAGTCAACTTAGAGGTGAATTAGGTTAAGAAACCCTAATTCCTAATTTTTGATTAATGCATCCCCTGAGGCTATTTTGACTTAATGATTGAATCCATGAGGTCCCTTGGAGCATTTTGGATCATGTTTTGAAGTATTGGCTCATGCCCAGATGAAAATTTCCATCTGGAGGCCTTGGTCGACCAAAACCTTAATTTGGTGACACTGGCGATCTTGGGGCTTGATCCACTTGGAATGTTGCAACCTTGTGCTTGATTCTTGATGTGGGAAACCTCTTGATCCTTTATGGTTGTTTGAGAGGCTAGACAAGTTAAAGATCATGTCAATTCTTGATTGATTCTTTGTCTAAGTGCTCTGAGAGGGCTCAAAACCCTAATTCTTGGTTGTAGTGAATGCTCAATAATTCTTGAGAAGATTAATGAGGTATGATGGTACATCCATATTGTGGTGATGATTTGCACAATGATGAGAAATCTTGTGGTCAAAATTTGAGGTATGACAGATGCCCCTATTTAATCTTCTTGGACCCGAAGGTGTGAATGGCGGAGATATTCGGACATTCAGGGTTCAAGAGGATTAAATATCGGAATACCCGAAATTTTGACTGTGGTGATGAATAATAGTTTGCTCATCCATCTTTTTTTGCTAAGCAATGTTACTTAGAAAAGGGTAAAACTTCCCCTCGATCATGGTCTTCAGCCACGGAACTGGTCTCGGTTTCTTTTGAAATATACTTCCCCTCGATCCTAGTCTTCAGCCAAAGAACTGGTCTTAGTTTCATTTTGAAATAATCTTCCCCTCGATCTTGGTCTTCAACCAAGGAACTGGTCTCAGTTTTCCTTTGAAATAAAACTTCCCCTCGATGCTGGTCTTCAGCCACGAAACTGGTCTCAGTTTCTTCTTGAAATAAACTTCCCCTCAATCCTGGTCTTCAGCCACGGAACTGGTCTAAGTTTTCCTTTGAAATAAAACTTCCCCTCGATCCTAGTCTTCAGCCACGGAACTGGTCTCAATTTCTTCTTGCCGAGTTTCTTCCTCGACAAGGAACACTATTTGTAGCGGTTTTCATCAAACTTCTCACCGAGTTTTACCGGGGAGACGTCATTTGATGGAAAAAGTTTGAGGTCAGACTTGTTGGGGAAATCCATTAGTCTGAGCCGTAGAGGCGTGCAAACTTCTTTGTTGGAGATGCCATTTGTCGACCTACTGGGGAAAAATGAGTCTCTTGAGAGACTGCTTTTTGCTTTGGGATATTACATCATACTTTTCTTCGAGACCTTTTCAAAGAAATGCCATGTGATATAATCCACATTTGAGGTGCTGACGACTTCATTTGATAGCAATTTTTTCGGGGAGATACCGCCGTATTGCTGAGAGTTTTTTAGTGGAGAGGCTTTCTCTGGGGATTTTCCTTAATCCGGAAAAGCGAAAATATCATCTTCAATGGTGAAGAGTGATGTTCTAAAGGTGTTAATCGAATGTCTTCTTGCCTCTCAGAGGTTCAAGTTATCAAAGTGGTCGAGGACTGTCTCCAATCCAGAAATAAACTGGGGGAGAGATTGCTTAGGCGACACTTTTGCGAACGAAGAAAGAGCTGACAACCTTATCGGTGAGAGGACTTTATCACTTGGGAGTGAATATGACCAGAGTGATATTAATGCAACATGTGTATGAATATGAATCAATCATACATGATGTATGTATGTTTATGCTGACAAAATAGATGCGACATACAGACAGGTGAATGAACACGAAGGGATACTCGGCCACTGCGGGAGATAAAAAGTATCATTGGTTCAAGATAGTGATCCTTTCCTGCTTAGGAGGGGTAGACCCTACTGGGGGAGAAAGAGCCATCAATTGGTCTTAAGAGGTAAGAACTCTATCGGGGATATCAGATGGGATATTACATCTGAAACAGTTTATCCTTCATTCAGGTGTACTGGTTTAGAAGGAGTACTTTGATTTTGCATTTTGAGGTTTAATCACTTCCCGAGAAGCCATCGATGTTCCTTTTTGTGTTCAGTTAGTAAAAAAGAATTGCCATCTTTATTTTAAAAGCAGAAGAAAATTTGACAGGTAAATTCATTTTTTTTCAAGAATCGTTGATCATGTTAAAAATGGCATTCTGTAAAGTAAAATAAATGAGAATTGCAAACAAAAGTACTAGAGCTTAAATTTTATTGATAGAATGGTAATCAACCAAGCGCGTGATCCCATAGAGCATTTACAAAATTTAGAAAATGGTAATTTACGGGAAAAGGGGCTACATTGAAACATAACGACCGCTATCCTTCTACCAACTTTGAATTCTGGACATCCTGAGCTTCTGTCGAAGATGTCCTTGACTGAAGTCTTTCGACGGATGGTGTTACCGCTGGGGGATTTAACCTTGTCAGGCGTAGTTACTTTCCATGAATCCCTAACTTTTGTCTGGATTGTCTTTTGAGGTTTCCAATCCATCGGGATGATTTTTTGCTTATGTCTCTAATTTTTGCCTGGACCTCCCTCTCAGGTTTTCAATCCACCGAGACGTTTTTTTATTTTTTTTATTTAGGCGAAGTATTTCTTGACTACATAAACATATGTGGGGTAGGTAAACTCCTCTCCATCCATGGTTGTGAGTCTCAAGGCACCGCCTGAAAAGACTTTCTTGACCACATAGGGGTCGTCATAATTCAGAGTCCATTTTTCCCGGGAATCAGTGAGAAATGACTGTATCTTCTTGAGCACAAGGTCTCTTTTTCTGAAGACACGGGGTTGGACTTTTTTGTCGAATGCTTTCTTCATTCTTTGCTGATACAACTGACCATGGCATAAAGTCATTATTCATTTTTCTTCGACTAGGTTCAATTCATCGTGTCAACTTTGACATCATTCAGCTTCTGTTTGCTTGGCTTCCATCAATACCCGAATTGATGTGATCTCTACTTCTATGGGGAGCACTGCCTCTATGCCATATACTAGAGAGAAAGAGGTTGCCCCTGTTGAGGTGCAGACAGATGTGCGATAACCGTGAAGAGAAAAGGGTAGCATCTCGTGCCAGTCTTTGTAGGTTACAACCATCTTTTGAACAATCTTCTTGATATTCTTGTTATCCGCTTCTACCGCTCCGTTCATCTTAGGCCGGTAGGGAGATGAGTTACGGTGTTCAATTTTGAATTCAACACACAACTCTTTCATCATCTTATTGTTCAAGTTGGATCCATTATCCGTAATGATCTGGCTTGGAACACCATAACGACAGATGAGATTGTTCTTGATAAATCGGACCACCACTTGTCAGGTTACATTGGCGTATGACACTGCTTCGACCTACTTGGTGAAGTAGTCGATGACTACCAGGATGAACCGATGTCCGTTCAAAGCTTTGGGTTTAATCATGCCAATCATGTCGATTCCCCATATAGAAAAAGGTCATGGAGAAGACAGAACTTTGAGATGCGTCGGCGGTACATAGATTTTGTCTACGTATATCTGACACTTGTGACACCTCCTCGTGTACTTGTAGCAATCGAATTCCATTGTCAACCAATAATATCATGCTCTCAGAATTTTTCTCGCCATTGTGTGTCCGTTGGCATGAGTGCCAAATGATCCTTTGTGAATCTCTTTCATCAACATGTTTGCTTCTTGTCTGTCTACGCATCTAAGCAAAACCATGTCGAAGTTTCTCTTATAGAGTGTATCACCGTTCAGGAAGAATTTTCCAGCCAGTCTTCTGAGGGTTTTCCTGTCTTTTCTTGACGCCCCAAGAGGGTACTCTTGTTTTTAAGGAAGCACTTGATATCATGATACCAGGGTTTGTCATTTATGACTGCTTCAATTGTGAAGATGTAAGCGGGTCTTTCAAGGCGCATTATGTCAATCTTAGGTACGTCGTTTACACTAATCATGAAGGATAAGGTGGCTAATGCATCAGCCATGTGATTTTCTTCACGAGGGATATGATGAAACTTGATTCTGTTGAAGAATGGTAACAACCTTCTCGCATAGTCTTTGTAGGGAATCAATCCTGATTGATATGTGTTCCACTCTCATTTTATCTGATTGATACTGAGTCTCCATACACATCCAAATTCTTTATCCTAAAGTCAATTGCTTCTTCGAGACCCATGGTACAAGCTTCGTATTCGGCCTCGTTGTTTGTACATTTGAAAGTCAGTCGGGCGGTGAAAGTAATGTGAGTACCCTGAGGTGTTACAATGATTGCCCCAATTCCGTTTCCATAATTGTTGACAGCTCTGTCAAATTTTAGTCCCTATTGGGAACCTGGTTCTGGCCCTTCACTAGGTAGCGGTTCATCGCAATCTTTCATTTTCAAGTACATGACATCTTCGTATGGAAAGACAAATTCGACTGATTCCTGATCGTCAATCGGTTGATGAGCCAAATGATCGGCTAAAATACTTCCTTTGATGGCTTTCTGAGCATGATACTCGATGTTGTATTCTGATAACATCTGCCAACGGGCAATCTTTCCCATGAGAGCAGGCTTTTCAAAAACGTACTTGATCGGGTCCATTTCAGAGATTAACCAAGTAGTGTGACAAATCATGTACTAGCGAAGACGTTTGGCTGCCTAAGCCAGAGCGCAACAAGTTTTCTCGAGCATAGTGTATCGAGTTTCACAGTCCGTGAACTTCTTGCTTAAGTAGTAGATGACAGACTCTTTTCTTTTTGTTTCGTCTTGTTAGCCAAGTACACAACCCATGGAGTCTTCCAAGACTGTTAGGTATATGATTAGTGGTCTTCCCTCCACTAGAGGAGACATAATTGGTGGATTCAGCAGATATTCTTCGATACTGTCGAAAGCTTTTTGGCAGTCTTCTGTCCATACGCAACTTTGATTCTTTCTGAGTAATTTAAAGATTGGCGCGCATGTCGCGGTCATGAGGGATATGAACCTTGAGATGTAATTCAGACGTCCCAAAAATCCTCTGACCTGTTCTTCAGTCTTTGGTGAAGGCATTTCTTGAATGACCTTAACCTTGTTAGGATCAACCTCAATTCCTTTCTGGCTGACGATGAATCTTAAGAGTTTTCCCGAGCGAACACCGAATGTGCACTTATTGGGATTCAAGCGGAGTTTGTATTTTCTCAGACGCTTGAATAACTTTGACAGGTTTGTCACATGCTCTTCTTCTGTTTTAGATTTGGCAATCATGTCATCGACATACACTTTAATCTCTTTGTGCATCATATCGTGAAACAGAGTTGTCATGGCCCTTTGATAGGTTGCCCCTGCGTTCTTTAGACCGAACGACATTACCTTTTAACAAAAGGTGACCCATGGGGTGATGAATGAAGTTTTTTCCATATCTTCTGGCGCCATTTAGATTTGATTATAGCCCGAGAATCCATCCATGAAGGAGAAGACTTTGAATTTTGTTGTGCTGTCTACCAGCATGTCAATGTATGGCAGGGGGAAGTCATCCTTCAGACTTGCTTTGTTCAGATCCCTGCAGTCTACACACATTCTGGCGTTTCCGTCCTTTTTCGCAATTGGCACTATGTTAGCTAGCCATTGAGGATATTCTGAGGTGGCAAGGAAACCTGCGTCGATCTGTTTCTGCACTTCCTCTTTAATTTTGATGGCCATGTCAGGATGAGTCCTTCTAAGTCTTTGTTTTACTGGCAGGCATTCTGTTTTTAGTAGAAAATGATGTTCACGATGCTGGTATCCAACCCTGGCATGTCTTGATAGGACCAAGCAAAGACATCTGGAAACTCTTTGAGAAGTTTTATCAAGCCTTCTCTGATAGTTGGACTGAGCAGCGCTCCAATCTTAACTTCTTTCTTTTCTTCTTCTGAACCCAAATTGACTGTTTCCAACGGCTCATTGTGAGGCTCAATAGACCTGTCCTCTTGCCTGAGTAGTCGGGAGATCTCTTTTGGAATTTCTTCGTTCCCTTCTTTTTCAACTTCAAATACCGGGAATTCAAAGTTGGGAGAAGGCATTGGATCCTATGTTTCAATGGGGTTTAAAACAAGCAATCTGCATGACGTGATGATTCATTTTTTAGCAAAGACAGAGAGAGTGCAAGAGTATGTGCAGTGTATTTTCTGAAAAATGCTTGTTTTTATTTTGGGTCATTTTTAGGATTACCATTTTCTGAAAAACGAAAAGTGAAAACAGCAATAAATTTGGGAATTCAGAATGACATTATTTATTCATGATTTGTCGATTCTTGAAACACAACCCTATAAAACAAAACTCTGTCACTTTAGGCAAAACGAAGAGGGATATTTACAGAAAAGTGAGTCCTATAAAACATCAATTTCACTTTGGCAAGGTGAAAGGTTTAAACAAAGATGGTAATTACTTAGACTTATGGACGACTTTCGGGACATCGACAACAACCCAATGGCGGCGAACTCCTTTGTGAATCACAAAGTATGGTACTTTCCTTCTTGGTTTGTCTTCAGAAATGACGCTAATTTCTGGCGGAGTAGGATCATTGGAGCCTCCTCCCATGCAGAGTTGTCATAAACGAACTCTTCTGTTGTATCTTCCATAATGTTTTTACTCTCAAGCGTATCTCCCCATCCAGTTGGCTGGATGTCCTCGTATTTGATGCGAGAACTTTCGGGAGCAGTGTATTTGACTAAGAAGTCATACTTGCCACTCGGCTGTCCTAAGGTGTCCCATGTTTATGTGGGAATAAAGGAGTCATCTTCCTCAATGACGTTGACCTCAAGAAAAGCATAGTTAATGAATTCTTGTCCTGCAATCTTTGCAGATTCATCACCATGGTGTCAGACATTTTCGAAATGTCCTGAATAATGATTCCGTGACTCGGTGGGGACATGGGTATTCTTTTCAATATTACTCAGTTGATATGCATCGTCTGGCTGACTCTTTTGCCCCAAGTCTTCTGTGTAAGGCTTCCAGATAGGCAAGTCATCCACGGGATCATAATAATCACAGTCAAAGTTGTCTTTCATTAGATTATCTTCCTCTAATGAATTGGGTAGAGCACGACATCCTTCTGGATCACAATCTCCATAGATCATCCTGACGTCTGACCTCGGTATATATCTTGGGCTCTGCCTGGGAAAATAAAATGGCGTGTGCGCTTCTCCCAGAGATATATAACCGTCATCATTGAGATAAGATTTCCACTCCTTATTTGTATCGGAGGAGTCACTCTCATTGATGGTGTGTACTTCTTGAGACACTGGGTGGAGGAAACCTCCGCTGCAGAAGAAATCCTGAATGGGACAAAATTTTTCATCCTTCTTAGTAGTCTGGGTACCAGTTGGAGAGAAACCAAGACATTTTCTTGTCTTGTTATCCGTAGGAATTACAATCTGTCCCCATCCTTTTGTGTCATTACTCTTGATTAATTCGAGAGCGTCCTTGTATAAGGAAATTGATGTCCCTCTTTCTGGTCGATTCTCATTGCTCACCGAGAGCACTTGGAACTGGGTTCTAACAACCTCCTCTGGTTCTACACAGGAGAATGATGATAAGTTACTCACGATTAAGGCATGCTCTCCACATACTGTGACTAACTTGTCATTCTTGATGAACTTCAGCTTCTGGTGAAGTGTCGAGGTGACTGCCCCAGCTTCGTGTATCCAAGGCCTTCCTAATAAACAGCTGTATGCTACCCGGATGTCCATGACCTGGAAAGTGACTAGGAAAGTGTGAGGATCGATGGTTATGGGAAGATTAACTTCGCCGATAACTGTTTTTCTAGATCCGTCAAAGGCTTTAACGATAATCTCACTGCCTCTCATCGGAGCTCCTTGAAATGATAGTTGTATCAGAGTTGATTTTGGCATAACATTCAAAGATGATCATGTATCCACCAGTACGTTGGCTAAAGCATCGTCTTGGCAATTGACTGTAATGTTAAGCGCCATATTATGATTCTTGCCTTCTTCTGGAAGTTCTTCATCACTGAATCCTAAGTTGTTGCAGGAAGTGATGTTGGAGATGATGCTGTCAAATTGTCCTACTGTCACATCTTGTTCCACAAAGGCTTGTTCTAAGACCCTCTGCAGAGCTTCCCTGTGAGCTTCCGAACTAAGCAGGAGAGATAACACAGAGATTCGAGACGGAGTTTACAATAATTGATCCATAATGTTGTACTCGCTTTTTTGGATGAGCTTCAGCATCTCATCGTTGTTCTTTACAAGTTCTGGATTACTGGTGTAACGCCCATATATAAATACATACATCAAAGCATATATTATACATGAATTCCACCTTTGGTATTGAAATATGCAATAAGTTCCTAGTAAACACATTATACATATACATGCCCAAAAACCTAAGTACAAAAAAACTACGGCATAGTATATCTACAAGATGTTCCAAAGACAAATACTAAGAACTAGATCAAATAATGATCTAAAAAATCTTCACAACGGAAGCCTTGCCACACAAAAGCTACGATCCGTAAGGAAAGTCAAACAACCTTGTCCTTACCCTTTGCCGAACCTGCAGAACCTGTGATGTAAACAACAACAGTGAGGTGAGATACATCAAATCTCAGTGAGTTCTCTATCTTATGGGTTCTCTCGGCTTTACAAGGTTCTAACCAAAACCTAACTCAAGTCGGGGGAAAAGGAACTAGACTTTGAGTTCAAACATTCTGACTAGAGAAACAATCGTGCAAAACACAAAACGACATACAAGTTAAGAATCTTCTCCCCGGCCAGCCATACCAGGCAAATACAACGCGGGTCACGGATTCTTAACGTAGATAACTTCTCCCCGGCCATCCATACAAGGCAAATACAACGCGGGTCACAGTTATCTACAGTTGGTACTTCTCCCCGCCCAGCCCACACAAGGAGCACATCAGCACGGGTCACGGTACCAACCACTAAGTAACTTCTCCCCGCCCAGCCCACACAAGGAGCACTTCAGCACGGGTCACGATTACTTAATAAATACTTCTCCCCGCCCAGCCCACACCAGGAGCATTTCAGCACGGGTCACGGTATTTATTAAGACACACACACAACAAACCAGAGGAATACGATCCTCCACTAACAACTACTTAACAAAGATACTCTTCTAGTATCGATGTAAGCATTGTCGCACGATTCTCTAAGTCATTCTATTGTACTAAGGTTTCCTCGCTCTACCTGTTTCATATTTTAACATGCATATTCAACAACAATTACCCACCATTAAACGATAAAAGTCGACAAAATGACACTATTCCAAATTCCCGACATAATTAAATCAGCCAACAATCTCAAAACCATTTTAATAAGAAAATACATTTTATTAGCTTTCCAACGATATAAAGAGTGTTAAAAACGGATAATCGGAACACGAGTTATGGAAAATAACAAGAAATGGTATCGTGAAAAACACAATTCTGCACTCTCACTGGCCGTACGCGTATTGCCTTGTGCCATACGCGTACTGCCCAGCTGGCTCGCCCAGCCATACGCGTATTGCCCAAAGTGATACGCGTATGGGCAGAGGCTGATTTTTTCCCCAAAAAGTCCACTAAAACTCCAATACGCGTATTGCCCAAAACCTTACGCGTACAAATACGCAAATGAGCAGATGGCCGAGAAAATGGAACTCCATACGCGTATTGCCCACATTTCTTCATTGCCATACGCGTATTGCCTTAACCAATACGCGTATTGCCTTGAGTGATACGCGTATGGGCAGTGGGAAACCATAATTTTTTCTGCATAATTTTTCTGCGAAATTGATCCATTTTCCCCTCCAAATCACTTCTAAACACCAGAAAAATACCAATTGGATACATAACAACACATATCTAACATATATCAACCATAAGGAACATTAAAACATGAATCTATTGCAAAATTTCTCATTTCTCACTATATCAAAACTAACTCTAACACTCATAAAACTCTACACTAAAGTGTCTATCTAGAACCCACCTGGATTACACGATGATGATGAAGAAGCTGAGATGAAAAGATGAAGATGGGTTGATGATTCAAGTCCTAGAACTCTTGAGAATTTTCCTCTCCTTTTCCCTCATTTTCCTTCCTTTTTCCTTTTCTTCAATTTCTCTCTCCAAAGTTACCATATTACAAATAATGGAAAAGGAAAAAGATATAGAGAAACATTAATTAGTAATACTACTAATTGTCCAAATTATCTCAAATGCACCAATTATTAAAACTCCAAGTTAAATAATATTAATCTAATCAGTTCCGAGTTCGTCAGTTTACTCTAATTATTTTATCCAATAATTGCTCAGAGTACACCGGAACCCAGTTGATCATAATAATATTATCCAAAGCGTTCACAAAATTATGGGGTATTACATCCTCCCCCCCATAAATCGAAATTCGTCCTCGAATTAAAAAGATTACCTAAACAGATGAGGATATACCTCCCGCATCTCCGTCCCAAGTTGCATCGCCCGGATGCGTCTCATCCCACTGGACCTTAACAAGAGGAATCTCTCTATTCCTTAACACCTTAGTTTCTCTTCCTGTGATACTACTCGATTGAGGCTCAAACGTTAAATCTGCTTCTATCTCAATTGTATCTGGTAAAATTGGCTGAAGAGGATCTGGGACAAATTTCCGAAGCTGAGACACATGAAATACGTCGTGCATCTCCGATAGAGAATGCGGTAAGGCCAATCTATAAGCTACTTCACCAATTCTTTCCAAAATCTGATACGGTCCCACGTATCTCGGACTTAATTTCCGCGACCGAAACGGTCCTTTCAACCGCAATCTCGGAGTAACTTTCAAAAACACGTGATCGCCTTCTTCAAATTCTAAAGGTCTTCTACGGTTATCCGCATAACTCTTCTGACGATCTTGTGCTATTTTGACTTTATCACGGATCATCCTAATCTTCTCCGTAGTTTCGTGAATAATCTCGGGTCCCAACATCCTATCTTCACCAACTTCTGCCCAACACAAAGGTGTCCTACACTTCCTTCCATATAATGCCTCATAAGGTGCCATACCAATACTCGCATGATAACTGTTATTATAAGAGAACTCGATCAACGACAAAAGTTCTATCCAATTTCCTCCACTTTCAAGTATGCAAGCTCTCAACATATCTTTCATGGTTTGTATTGTCCGTTCCGTCTGGCCATCTGTTTGCGGATGATTCGACGTACTCAAACACAACTTCGTTCCCATAGCTTATTGAAAAGCTCTCCAAAATCTGGAAGTAAACTTTGGATCTCTATCCGAAACGATACTAGTAGGAATACCATGCAATCTCACTATCTCCGAAATGAACAACTTTGCGAGATGACTCGCCTTGTAGGTAGTCTTCACAGCTAAGAAATGCGCGGATTTCGTTAACCGATCCACAATTACCCAAATCGAATCATAACCACCCTGAGTACGGGGTAGTCCAACGGCGAAGTCCATAGAAATACTATTCCATTTCCATACCGGAATTTCTAAAGGTTGCAACAAGCCACCCGGTCTTTGGTGCTCAATCTTCACTTGTTGGCACACCGCACATTCCGACACATACACTGCAATATCCCTTTTCATCCCGGACCACCAATAGCCTCTCTTTAAATCTTGATACATCTTTGAAGACCCAGGATGTATAGTAAAAGTACCCTTATGCGCCTCTTCCAAAATCCTCCTTTTTAACTCCGTGTTATCCGGAACACAAATCCGTTGGTTAAACAAAATAATGCCATCGGTAGCTCGCACAAAACCCGGTTGTACTAACACTTCTTGTAACTTCTCATCTAATCCTTGTTCTTGTTGGATTTCTTCCCTAAGAGTAGAATTGATATTCAAATTTCCCATAATCACACCATTAGGAGTCTAAACAAATTGAAGATCTAGATTTTGAAATTTTTCCAATAAAGTATACTCTAGCATCATCAACTCGGCATTATGCAACACCTTTCTACTCAATGCATCCGCCACTTTATTGGCTTTACCCGGATGGTATTTTAGCTCCAAGTCATAATCTTTCAAATACTCCATCCACCTCCTTTGACGCATGTTCAACTCTTTCTAATCAAAGAGGTACTTTAAGCTCTTGTGGTCGCTAAACATCTCAAAACGCACACCATACAAATAGTGACGCCACACTTTCAAAGTAAATACAACTGTCGCCAATTCTAAGTCATGCGTTGGATAATTCTCTTCATGGACTTTCAACTGTCGAGAAGCATAAGCCACAACATGTCCATCTTGCATTAACACACCTCCTAATCCCATCTTCGGTGCATCACAATATACTTCATACGACTTGCTAGGATCCGGAATAACCAAAACAGAAGCGGTCGTCAATCTTTCTTTCAAAGTCATAAAACTTCTGTCACAAGCCGAATCCCACTCGTACGAACAATCCTTTCAAGTAAGTCTCGTCATTGGTAAAGCCAGTTGCGAAAAACCTTTGATAAACCTTCTGTAATACCCTGCCAATCCCAAGAAACTTCTAACCTCAGAAGCATTCTTCGGTCTCTCCCAATTAATCACTGCTTCAACTTTTGATGGATCGACCGCTACACCTCCCTGAGATATGACATGACCAAGAAAATTAACCTCAAACATCCAAAACTCACACTTAACTTAGCAAAAAGTTGATTCTCTTGTAAGATGGATAAAACAATTCTTAGGTGTTCTTCGTGCTCTTGAGGATCACGAGAATAGATAAGAATGTCATCAATGAAAATCACCACAAATTGATCCAGGTAAGGTTGAAATATCCGGTTCATATAATCCATGAAAACTGCCGGAGCATTTGTCACACCGAAGGGCATCACCAAAAACTCATAATGACCATAACGGGTTCTAAACGCAGTCTTTGGTACATCTGAACTCTTCACATGAATCTGATGATAACCCGACCGTAAATCAATCTTCGAGAACACACAGGCTCCTTTCAATTGATCTAACAGATCGTCTATCCTTGGTAATGGGTATTTATTCTTGATGGTGACCTTATTCAACTGACGGTAATCAATACACAACCGCATTCCACCATCCTTTTTCTTTACCAATAACACTGGAGCTCCCCAGGGCGAAACACTTGGTCGAACAAAATGCTTAGCCATAAATTCTTCCAATTGATCCTTTAATTCCCTTAATTCAAGTGGTGCCATCTGATACGGAGAAACGGATATTGGAGCCGTTCCCGATATCAGGTCAATAGAGAATTCCACTTCCCTCTCCGGAGGAAGAGAAGTGACATCCTCGAGAAAAACTTTCGGAAACTCACAAACTACCGGAATACTCAAAACTTGAAGGTTGCTACCCTCCTCCTTAGTAAGAACCAACAGAATAGACTTCTCCTTTTCAAACAAGAAATTAATCATTCCAACCGTACCTTCCAAAATAGTCGTTAACACATCCCTTGGAGTAGCCTCATCGGATGGAATAATGATTAGCTTTTCCTCACACCCAATAAACACCGAATTAGCAGAAAGCCAATCCATTCCCAAAACGACATCAACTTTCTTAAGCGGTAAATAGATAAGGTCAATCTGGAAAACTCTATCATTCACAGACAAAACACAATTTTCACACATCAACGGTGTCTCAACCATTTCATCCATGGCGGTAGTGACCACCATGGGAGGAAACAAAGGAACAGCTTGCAACCCAAGTCGCTTCACACATCGCGTTGACACAAAAGAATGCGTTGCCCCACAATCAAATAAAACAAAACAAGGATGTCCATTTACGAAACACGTACCCGCAATCAAGGAATTATCATTCTTTGTCTTCCTTGCATCTAAGGTATAAACCCTCCCGGTATTCCGTCCTTGCCTTTGGCTTTTATTCTGAGTACAATTTCTAGCCATATGACCCAAACCATTACAATTATAACACCTAAAATTCCCGTCGACACACTTCCCAAAATGACGTTTGTTGCACACTTTACACAGAGGAATAACATTAGGTCTAGCAACTTGCTTTCCTTTGAAAGCTGGTGATCTTGGCCCAAACAGTTGACTTGCTCTTCCACGATCACCCTGATTTACCCTACTTGCAACACTTTCCGCTTGCACTTTCTTCAAACTATGCTCCGCCACATAACATTGTCTTAGAACTTCTGCATAAGTAGTAAATTCCCTCTGAGAGACACTATGAGATATTTTCGCTTTTAGTCCAAAAAGAAACTGATCTATTTTCCACCGTTCATCCGAAGCATACATAGCTTGCCTAGAATAAGCAGCCATATCCTCAAACTTTTCAGCATAACTGGCCACAAACATATCACCCTGTCTTAACTGTTGAAATTCAAACTCTTTCTAAGTCCGCAAGGAGCTTGGAAAATATTTCTCTATAAACGTTAACTTGAATTGTTCCCAGACCTTGGGCACACCCTGTATAGTCATAAAAGCCGACACACTCTCCCACCATCTCATGGCAGGACCCTTCAAGGAATGCGAAGCAAAAACCACTTTATTCTCCTCGGTACAATGCACTATCAAGAAAATCCTTTCCATACCTGAAATCCATTCGTGAGCCTTTATAGGATCTAATTCGCCATGAAATTCCGAAGGATTCATGCGGGAGAAATCCCGGAAAGTCCCACCTACCACTTCTAGAATAACCACCTGAGGATGCAGACCCTCATTGAATTGTTGAACCATTTGCTGCATGAACTGATTCTGTTGTTGTTGCATCTGTTGCATAAACTGATACAGAGGAGCATTCCCATCGTCGACCGGCGGATTCGTCCCAGCTGGAGTAGTTCAGGGCCTACCACGGTTGTTTCTGCGCCTATCAGCCATGTTCCTGGATGTCATACAGATATGATTAAGTTGATCAGGCTCAATACCATAAATATAACACATAAGACCAAAGGCGACACCACGCATATGAAACGGAAAGAAACACTTATTCTATTTCATGGCTAGGTCGAGGATACGACTTGCTCTGATACCAACTGTAACGCCCATATATAAATACATACATCAAAGCATATATTATACATGAATTCCACCTTTGGTACTGAAATATGCAATAAGTTCCTAGTAAACACATTATACATATACATGCCCAAAAACCTAAGTACAAAAAAACTACGGCATAGTATATCTACAAGATGTTCCAAAGACAAATACTAAGAACTAGATCAAATAATAATCTCAAAAATCTTCACAACAGAAGCCTTGCCACACAAATGCTACGATCCGTAAGGAAAGTCAAACAACCTTGTCCTTACCCTTCGCCGAACCTGCAGAACCTGTGATGTAAACAACAACAGTGGGGTGAGATACATCAAATCTCAGTGAGTTCTCTATCTTATGGATTCTCTCAGCTTTACAAGGTTCTAACCAAAACCTAACTCAAGTCGGGGGAAAAGGAATTAGACTTTGAGTTCAAACATTCTGACTAGAGAAACAATCGTGCAAAACACAAAACGACATACAAGTTAAGAATCTTCTCCCCGGCCAGCCATACCAGGCAAATACAACGCGGGTCACGGATTCTTAACGTAGATAACTTCTCCCAGGCCAGCCATACAAGGCAAATACAACGCGGGTCACGTTTATCTACAGTTGGTACTTCTCCCCGCCCAGCCCACACAAGGAGCACTTCAGCACAAGTCACGGTACCAACCACTAAGTAACTTCGCCCCGCCCAGCCCACACAAGGAGCACTTCAGCACAGGTCATGGTTACTTACTTAATAAATACTTCTCCCCGCCCAGCCCACACCAGGAGCACTTCAGCACGGGTCACGGTATTTATTAAGACACACACACACAACAAACCGGAGGAATACGATCCTCCACTAACAACTACTTAGCAAAGATACTCTTCTAGTATCTATGTAAGCATTACCGCACGATTCTCTAAGTCATTCTATTGTACTAAGGTTTCCTCGCTCTACCTGTTTCATATTTTAACATGCATATTCAACAACAATTACCCACCATTAAACGATAAAAGTCGACAAAACGACATTATTCCAAATTTCCGACATAATTAAATCGGTCAACAATCTTAAAACCATTTTAATAAGAAAGTACATTTTATTAGCTTTCCAACGATATAAAGAATGTTAAAAACTGAAAATCGAAACACGAGTTATGGAAAATAACAAGAAATGGTATCGCAAAAAACACAATTCTGCACTCTCACTGGCCGTACGCGGATTGCCTTGTGCCATACGCGTACTGCCCAGCTGGCTCGTCCAGACATACGCGTATTGCCCAAAGTGATACGTGTATGGGCAGAGGCTGATTTTTTCCCCAAAAAGTCCACTAAAACTCCAATACGCGTATTGCCTTACCTCATACGCGTATTGCCTAAAACCTTACGCGTACAAATACGCAAATGAGCAGATGGCCGAGAAAATGGAACTCCATACGTGTATTGCCCATATTTCTTCATTGCCATACGCGTATTGCCTTAACCAATACGCGTATTGCCTTGAGTGATACGCGTATGGGCAGTGGGAAACCAGAATTTTTCCTGCATAATTTTTCTGCGAAATTGATCCATTTTCCCCTCCAAATCACTTCTAAACACCAGAAAAATACCAATTGGATACATAACAACACATATCTAACATGTATCAACCATAAGGAACATTAAAACATGAATCTATTGCAAAATTTCTCATTTCTCACTATATCAAAACTAACTCTAACACTCATAAAACTCTACACTAAAGTGTCTATCTAGAACCCACCTGGATTACACGATGATGATGAAGAAGCTGAGATGAAAAGATGAAGATGGGTTGATGATTCAAGTCCTAGAGCTCTTGAGAATTTTCCTCTCATTTCCTTCCTTTTCCTTCCTTTTTCCTTCTCTTCAATTTCTCTCTCCAAAGTTACTATATTACAAATAATGGAAAAGGAAAAAGATATAGAGAAACATTAATTAGTAATACTACTTATTGTCCAAATTATCTCAAATGCACAAATTAATAAAATTCCAAGTTAAATAATATTAATCTAATCAGTTCCGAGTTTGTCAGTTTACTCTAATTATTTTATCCAATAATTGCTCAGAGTACACCGGAACCCAGTTGATCATAATAATATTATCCAAAGCGTTCACAAAATTATGGGGTATTACAACTAGATTGACCGATTTGTTGATTAGGAATTTCCGTTTGAGGTTCCTTTTCTTTGGTAGGTTCTCCAACTCCTCTGTTGAAGATCCAACCGCTCCGTGTGACTCGAATGATGTCGGCAATGTTTACAACGGAGGGTAATGGAGTTTCATTTCCATTTTCGATGGTCGTTGTATCGTACTTGTAAGGGATAACCTTTTCTGATTTATACGGTATTGGACCTGGCAGGTAGATAACCACAAGGGCTTCTGTCAAGAGAAACTTTTGACTCGTCGAGCAGAGGGATTATGGCGCAAACGACATTGGTTATTCCATGATTGGAAATTACGACAACACTTTGGCTTTGACTAGGGAAGTAATCTTGTATCATGTTGATCGACCCAGAACTTGAACATGGTCGAATCTCCTTCCCATCCAACTGATTTTGGAGGGCTGCTCGTACGAGATAACATTCTTGGTTATTTTTCGAGCATACTCTACAGCGCTCATAATTGTGCGGTGGTACCCGACCGTACCCGTTTTGTACGCAGTGTATCGCGGTCGGCAAAAATATTCGAGTCGCCATCATATTTTTTAAGGAAAATAAATGATAAACCTAAAATCATAATCCTAAGGGTAGAGATTCCTAAGGTTCGGGAGTCGGTTAAGTGAGGGGAAGGTGTTAGGCATCCCTCACTTCCATTGTACTCAATGGGTTCCTCCTTAAGTTCTAGGGTATATTTGTTTGTTGTCTTTTTCTTTATTTACAAAAGAATCCTAAGTTTTTTTTATTATTGTACTCGCTAGGGTTTACAACCCTATGCCTACGTACCTTCAATTTTGAAGGATCAGAGTATCTGTAGTTCACCTCCCCTATTCCTACCCCCTAATCCTATTCCCAACCCTAATCCCAAACCTAATCTACTATTTATACTCTTGGATAAAGAGTTTTATCCCCAAATCTCTTATTTATACTCCTAGATAAGGAGTTATATCCCTTGATCTATTATTTATACTCCTAGATAAGGAGTTCTATCCCTTAATCTATTATTTATACTCCTAGACGAAGAGTTCTTTCCCTTAAATCCCGATCCGTTTATTTATACTCTCGGAGGAAGAGTTTTATCCCAAAATCCTTGTCCATTGTTTATACTCTCGGATGGAGAGTTTTATCCCAAAATCCCTTATCCCTTGACCTGTATTTATACTCTTGGAACCTAAGAGTGCTATCCCTTAATCCCATCCCTTATTTAGACTCTCGGACAAAGAGTTTTATCCCAAGTTTTAAATCCTTAAAAAAAATCCTTTTATATCCCTTATAAAAAATAAATTCCTAAAATTCCATAGAATTTGATAAAAACAATAATAAAATTCCAAAATGCCATTACGCTAAAAGTAGCAAGATTAATCCCTAAATATTTCCGATTCAAAATATAATTTCTAAATTTAAAATACTCCCAAAAATAAAAATTTTAATCTTAAAAATTAAATTAAATTTTACTTTAATTTATTTTTATTTCAAACCCATATTTATTCAATTTAAATAAAAAAATCTAAAAAATACTAATTTTCTTAAAATAAATCCTAAACCTAATTTTAATAAAAATTCAAAATTCCTAAAATACCTCATCCCAAAGAAAACCAGGAACAAAATCCCATTTTATTAAAAAAACCTTTATTTTAAAGAAATAAACAAATTAATTTAAATATATAAAACTATTTATTATAAAAAAACAAATTCAAAATTAAAATAAAAAACTTAATCATTTATCCTAATACTAATATCCCTAAAATCCTATTTCTAAACCCTAATTAATATTTAAATCCTACTTAATTAATTCAATTAAGTAATTAATTTAACTAATTAAATAACACCAGGGGGTGCGTTCTCTACTGAAAAGGTAAAGGGCCTATGAGGGTGGGGTGCTAACAGTAATCTGGACGCAATGCCCAATTACTAAACCCAGATTTGAAGAGAAAGTCCATGGTGGAGAGTCTGACTTTGACTCTCTCCTGGACGTTGGATTGGTTTGACCGAGATCATGATAGATCTTCCAACACGCGTGGGATCAACATACCAAAGGCGGTAATTACATGGGACGACCTTGATCTAAAGTCTAATGAGGGTGCACCGTGGGTATTTCCACGCTAGATAAGCCAGAGTAAGCGAATCTCGTGGTCATGACAAGGCCACGTGTAGAACATCCGTGAGCTCGACGAGGGAGTATAAATTCCCTTTTTTACTCAGAAATGAGAACATTTCCATTTCTCATTCTCTCTCTCTCTCTCTCTCTCTCTCTCTCTCTCTCTCTCTAAGTCTCTCACTCTCTCTCGCCTTTCTATTGTCGGTGTGCATTCCGGCCACCGTGCGCAACCACCAACCACCCCCCAAACCCAGATTTCTGGTTCATCATTCAAGAACCCTAACCCACGCAAGAACCCTAACCCCATCCCCAAACCCAGAACCATCCAGTTCTTCAGGGTTCGCAAGGAACCCTAACCTCAAATGGGATGAATCCTAACCCTTGCCATGAACCCTAGGGTTCAAAGCATGAACCCTAACCCTAACCTGTAAGAACCCTAACCCTAAACCAAAAATAAACCCAGATTTCTCCTAAACCTACGTAGATTCAACCTACACCACAGATTCACAATAACATAATAGTGCACGAACCAAAAAGCTAAGTGATTTGATTTACCTCCTCTGCCGTGTCCAATACTAAGCTGCTTCCTTTTCCTATTTGCTATTCCTCTGCTTCGTCTCTAATCTCTCTCTTGAGTTTTGTTTGCAGGTACTCGAAAGGTTTTGCTCAGGGAAGTTAGGGTTCTAATGATGAACCCTAATTCTCTATTTTGCTAGAGCTTTCAGTGAAGGTTCAGAGGATTCGTGCAGCAGCAATTTTGTTAGCTTCGGGTTTTTTTTCTTCTGTTTATTAGTCTCTAATTTATAGTCTTAGGAATTAGGTTAGAAATTAAGTTAGATTGATTTTGTTTTAGAAAGATTTGATGTAACTTTCATTTGATTCGATTTGATTGTACGAATTATGATTCTATTTTGTAATGATTTAGATTGTAATTTTATCCAAAAAATTAATGAAATTAATTTTGTTTGATTCGTTTTTCCTATTTCTGCGTAGATCTAGGGTTTGAGCAAGGGGAAGAAGATGATTCCTCTTGGTCAACTATTTTGACCGAAAAATAAAAATAAAAATAAAATAAATAATAATGAAAATAAATAATTTTAAATAATAATAACGATAACCATTATAAAAAACGTAAATATTACTAATCAACCAAATTAATAAAAAATAATCCTAAATGTTACAATAATCATTTTAATAATTAAAATAAAAAAATAAAAAAATAACCATATTAAAATAAAAATGAACTACCGGTCCCTCCTAATCTAAATATCACCCAAATTTACTTTTAATTTAATTACCTTAAATTAATAACATGATAAAAAAAGTCATTCCTAATTAGCAATTAAGCTAAAATAACATATTTAATCTCTAAAACTTAGACCTATTGAAATTATTTAATTAATTTTAAAGACTTTTATTAAAAATAGCAAAAATAAATAATAAGTACTTGATAGGCTTATCTTTCATAATAAATACTAAAAAATAATTAACTCTAAAAAAACCTAATTATTATACTTTATTTGCCATGTAATTAATAGAAATTAACAAATAAATAAACTAAACCCTTTAATTTCCAATTAAAGAGAGAGAAAAGAAAAAATCCCTTATACCAAACCAATTCTAAAATGGGCCTAAAACTCCTGTTGTTTGATTCGTTTTTCCTCTTTCTGCGTAGATCTAGGGTTTGAGCAAGGGGAAGAAGATGATTCCTTTTGGTCAACTATTTTGACCGAAAAATGAAAATAAAAATAAAATAAATAATAATGAAAATAAATAATTTTAAATAATAATAACAACAACCATTATAAAAAACGTCAATATTACTAATCAACCAAATTAATAAAAAAATAATCCTAAATGTTACAATAATCATTTTAATAATAAAAATAAAAAATAATAAAATAACCATATTAAAATAAAAATGAACTACCGGTCCCTCCTAATCTAAATATCACCCAAATTTACTTTTAATTTAATTACCTTAAATTAATAACATAATAAAAAAAGTCATTCCTAATTAACACTAAGCTAAAATAACATACTTAATCTCTAAAACTTAGACCTATTGAAATGATTTAATTAATTCTAAAGACTTTTATTAAAAATAGAAAAAATAAATAATAAGTACTTGATAGGCTTAATCTTTCATAATAAATACTAAAAAATAATTAACTCTAAAACACCTAATTATTATACTTTATTTGCCATCTAATTAATAAAAATTAACAAATAAATAAACTAAAACCTTTAATTTCCAATTAAAGAAAGAGAAAAGAAAAAACCCCTTATACCAAACCAATTCTAAAATGGGCCTAAAAATGCTAACAATCTCAGGAGCCCACTGACATCTAAATGACACCCCCTGTCAGCACAAGAATCCAAATATAGTAACAAATTACTGGTTAAAATTTAGGGTGCTACACAGTGCATCTTTACTAGATTTGTTTCTATTGAGCGGATATCATAACTTTGATGTCCATCAGGATTCCCATCAGTCATGCTAATCCGTTGTGTGACTTCATCCAGGTAGATCGGAAGCCACCAGTGGTCCAACAAATATTGAAGGGTTTTTTGCACAAGCGCACACCCTTGGTTGTCTTCGCATCATTCTTTACAGTCTTGATAATCATGTGAAGCCAGAAAACCGAGCCTGACCTGCTTAGCATGCAATTCTACTAGACTGGTATTCATCAAGCGTATGTCAAAGATCTGAACCATATTGACTTGATGGTCATTTCTTTCGCGGTAGTCTTGGATCCATCCGAGATCCATCTGACGTTGGAGGGCCTCTTGTATAAAAAAAGTTTCCCTGATTATTTGTTGAGCAGACTGGACAAGCACTGTAATCATGCCGTGGCAGATTATAATACTGACTTTGTCTTGAATGCATCGCCACTAAGTTGACGTTCATTGTACGGATGTCGTGGTTCTATACAATGTTGGAATGTGTATGGCCCATGTTTACTTCACGAATCCTGTGATCCTGAATCTAGCCCATATCCATTTGTTCTTGCAGAGCTGTTTGTACTACGGAACACCCTTGATTGTCCTTGGAGCAGATATCACACTGATGATAGTTGTGAGATGGCACATGACCGTACCCGCTCTGTCTGCAATGCATTTTCACCAGATTGGTTCCTAATAAGAGTACATTGTGAATTTGATAACTGTTGACAGGTTCTCCTTCTATCAAATTCACTGTAGTCTTCTCATGTTGCGGTAATGAGTTCGTCTGAACATTTGGGTTAGTATCTTTGAAAGATAAAACCTCGTTTCTGACAAGTTTTTGTACATCGGACTTGAAGCTGAGACAATTCTCAATGTTGTATCTCGATCCTCCTTGATGGTGAGGACAAGTTTGATCTACTTTGAACCAAAAAGGTGAATTTTCTAGTACTGTAAGAGGAGTCCGGGTTTGGACATGCCCCTTGGCCAGTAGAAGTGGAAATAACTCTGCATACAACATCGATATAGGGTCGAACCCTGATGGTCGTGTTGTACGATTGTTGTTGTTGTACTGTGGACGAGCCTGCTGAAAAGGCTGTTGCGGCCTTTGCTGATACTGTTGTTGATTTGGTTGGTTCTGAGCAACCTGAGGTTGATAAGTCAGAGATGGCACTGGGTTGATAGCGGGAGTTACCGCTGCTACTGGTTGATACATTCGTCTTTACTTTCCCAGAGAGATATTACTGATATCTTGCTCTTTCTTCTTTTGGAAAGCACTACCATAGCTTTTAGTACTGCTAGATGGCTCCATATCTTTGACCAATCGTCCTTCTCAGACGACTTCTTCAAGGCGTACTCCCATGTTCACTATTTCAGTGAAGTCACTGGGCGCACTGGCAACCATTCGGTCAAAATAAAAGGAGCTTAAGGTTTTTAAGAAAATCTTGGTCATCTCCTTTTCCTCAAGAGAGGGACAGATCTGAGCGGCAATTTCACACCATCTCTGAGCATATTCTTTGAAAGTTTCTTTGTCCTTTTGTGACATTGGTCTGAGTTGATCCCTATCTGGTGCCATGTCCAAGTTGTATTTATAGTACTGAACAAAGGCTGCACCAAGATCTCTGAAAGTACTAATCTTGGTGCGGTTTAAACCCATGTACCATTTGAGTGCGGCACCGGTTAAACTGTCTTGGAATTAATGGATCAATAGCTATTAATTTTCTGTCTGAGTAGACATTTTTCGAGCGTATATCACCAAATGACTTTAAGGGCAAGAGTTGCCTTTGTATTTTTCAAAGTCAGGCACCTTGAATTTGTGCGGGATCTTTACATTAGGGACCAAACAGAGGTCAGCGGCGTCCTTTCCGAATAAATCTTGACTGGGAATCGCATGCAGTTCCTTCTGCATTTCCAAGAATTGTTCCTGGAACTCATTCATCCTTTCGTACATGTCTTCGTTTCCACCAGAAATTGTTTACGGAATCTGTCCTTCCGGGACGATGTGTACCACTGGTTGTGGTATAGATATTATAGCGGCGACCCTTGGCGCTTCAATGCCCTGAAGTTTGTAACCTTCAGGAGTGGCTTTCGTAACCCTTGCATCTTCGTTTTCCCAAAGTTTGTAACCTTTAGGTCCAATGGTTCCTGCTACAGCTTATGGGTCTTCAGTGACCGGTGGGATATATCCTTCAGGTATAAAGTTGAAAGGCATGCCCCAGGGGCGCCCTTTAGGCACGTTGTACCGATGATGATTCTTATGTGTCTCCATTACAGGTGTAGATGTAATATCTGAGATCACAGTCCTTTGATGTTGTTGCTCCTGAGCTGCTGCCAGGGTTTGCATGTTGCTGTGAAGTTTTTCCAAACTTTCTTTTAGAGCATCGATTTCTTCTCTCAGCTCTCTGTTCTCTTCCTCGAGATCGTCCATTTTCTTTTGTCGATTGGCCCGAGTATTGTATAAGTGAGACAGTTTGACTCTAGAATTGTGACACATACGTGAGACTTAAGGAGAAGAAAAATGCGTTATGTGAGAATGATGAATGATATGTAAAGACATATTTTTTTTAGTTTTTGTTTTAATAAAAAAGAAAATTCAACAAATAGATTACAAATATCACACAGTTGGGGGGGGGGGGGGGTGGAGACCCCTTTAATTGAATTCGAAAGATTGCAGTATTTTACAAGGAAAAGTACAGTATTTTACAAAGTGCTGTAAGGAAAACGTCTAAGCTTATGGATCCTGAGTCCTCTCTGAAGAGAGCTCAGATGTTGGTTCGTGTATTTTTCTTTTCTTTGATCGGGGCTCTTCAGCTGCTGTCGGGTCAACAGTCCTTTGCCAAGTGAAAGGAGCGAGCAAATTTCTTCGGTCTTCCTGACTCTCTATAGCATGTTGTTCAAATATCTCAATCAGAGCATCCTTCTCCTTTAACAGTTCCTGAATCTTGGTACATTCCAAATTAAGGATTTGGTATTTCTTTTTCCAAGAGCTCTTCTCACGTTGAACTTTGTTGAGAGCGACCTGGAGTTTTTTCGCATCAGACATGAAATAAATGACAGACTCCTTTAAGGGAAAAACTTCTTGATGAGGGTAAGGCATCCTCAGCTTGAGGGCTATAGTTTGTACCTAGTGGAGATAAGGTTCCATGGAGGTACAGTTTGGTCTTCCCAAAGACTCTCTGCCTTTCCCGTGAATATGTTGCCAGGCATGCACTATTTCTTTCTTTAGTGCCCTGTCATTTTCCCCTTCCTTGAAGAAAAGACCTTCCAGATGAACGTTATGTGGGATATTCTTCATCGGGTATCCGAGTTGACGGCGAGCTAAAATTGGATGATAGTTGATTCCTCCTTTAGTTCCAATAAGGGGTACGTTAGGGAAATTTCCACATCTGTCTATGATCTCTATCCCTTTGTAAATTCGAGTGTACCAATCTATGTCAGAATTGGTAAGAGACATAATTCACGGTGACCAACGTAGGGTACTCTTGTGATCCCAAAAAGCAGCAGACTTGGGTAAATGGGAAATGAACCATTTGTAGAGTAAGGGTACACAACATGTGATTGTTCCTCCATTGTACAAATTCCTCAAGTGTACAAAATGATAAGCATCTGCGAGCAAGGTTGGCACAGGGTTTCCTATTAAGAATATCTTAACAGCATTGGTATTAACGAAATTGTCAATGTTGGGAAAGAGGAATAACCCATATATGAGTAGGAGGAAGATGTCTTCGAAGGTAGTTATGTTTCCTATACTAGCAAAGTATAGAGCTTTCTCCATCAGGAATTTAGCCGGTAAACCCTGGATTCCTCCTTTAGTGGTCATGTGAGTCCTAACTTCTGACTCATCCAAAGAGATTGCTCTTGCAATGGCCTGATTCTTTGGAATTTCTTCCAGTCTAGAAAATGGAGCTTGATCAGTGATAGGTAAATTAATCAGATGGGAGTACTCTTCCAGTGTTGGTGCAAGTTGGTAATCTGGGAAAGTGAAGCAGCGGTAAACCGGATCATAGAACTGAATCAGCATAGGCAGGATTCCTTCAACCACGTTGACCCTTAAAAGAGACAACAGTCCTTCGTGCTTCCTAATTTCCTTAAGTCTTCTAGTTTCGGAGCCTTGAAGGTGTACTTGTGCGTCTTTCTTCTACCGAAATCCATAACGCAACCTCTGATATTTGCAATTATTGTTTTAGTTTTTTTTTTGAAAAAAGGTTTTTTCTTGTTTGAAAAGAGTTTTTTAATGAATGCATGAATACAGCAACACAAAACATTTGAAAACATGGGTTCAAGGGTTCAACGTCTCGAGCATAGAGTCATGGCTCTACCCATCCCCAAAGGTTGTACTATTTTGGTCAATTTTTGTACCTGTAGAACGGGTTCTAAAAGGTTCCCAAAGTCATTGACCCCTCCTAGGGATATTAATAGCAAACTGATTCACTCGAGCGAGCTGTAATATCCTAGGATGAATCTCATTTGAGTGTAGTATTGTGTATCAACTATTCCCGATAGTCACCACACTACCAAATGGCTATACGGTTAATGTCTACTAAATCTTCAGGGTCATGGGTATCGCACTAGGAAAGACAATGCTTTCATGACAATCAGTCGTTCAACATCGATACTTCCGCACGGGTACCTCGGCTGATTCGGTGGACTGCCAAGTTAGCTTGGTCGAGATTCACTCCCTATAAGCATTTCCTGGATATGGCACTGGAATGAGAGAAGATAAACATCTATCAACAAGATTAGATGCGCAAGATAATGACAACATTCAGGAATGGCACTGAATGAAAAGGACAGGTAACGTTTTGGTAAGGTAAGACGTGGATACTGACACGACCTCGGGAGAAATGCAAATGAGGATGAAACACTCATGATATACATACATATATGAATTATTCAGATGAAGATGCTGACGACACATCACGACTCTTTTGTGGAGAAGACAAAACTGGAAGACTGATTTCTCCACACGGAGATCACTGCCATTCCGCTTGGGACTAGAGATGCAACTGCTGAACACATCGTCTTCTTCAAGTAAACTGCCCCAGATTAGCTGACTGTTGTAGATAAGCTGATCATTGCTTCAGTTTGGTTGATTTTGAAATGACTGTTTCATGGTGCTCTTAGAAAGCTTGCCCCAGTCTGAGTCTTGAAAGCTGATTATTTTACTGTACATTGGGAAAGCTTGCCCCAGACCGAGTCTTGAAAAACTTATGTATAAACTAATTTTGAGAAGTCGCCATTAAACCGCAAATCTTGAACTGATTCTCAACAGGATATGGAAGGAACTTGCCCCTGGTTGGATCACCAACCAAGTTTCTCAAATGTTTGAAAATTCCTTAAGAAGAAAGCTAGTTTGCAAACCAAAGTATTTGTACACACATGGTAAATGCAAAGTTTATGCAACTTTTGAAATCAAAATCATTTTGAAAGTGGTGCAAAGTAAATGGGATACTGGTCAGAACATGATGTTTCAAGACATTAAAGTGAAAAGTTTAAGCAAAGGGTGTAATGCCCAAAATAGATGATCTGCAAAGATCTTTTGGAGTCAGGTTACGCAACCTTGCTGTAGTATGCTTTCAAAATGACATTGCTTCAATTAGGTCTTTCGAGGGATATAACGTGGCATGGCTCACGGTTTAAGAAACAAAAGATAAAGGCTCAAAGTTTATTTGTGACCCACCCAATCTACGTGATGAACTTCAATCCTATGCTCAGTTAACTCATCTTATGCAGTCAGGCTCCGACAGGTTAGGAATTGCACTAATGATAGTAATGATGATGGTTCAAAATTCAATGGGCTTGAGATGGCAGTCACTGCTTCCTTACAACTTTTGGTTGTCATACAAGTTTGTCTTTGAGGATTTTGGTAACCTCTTGATTCAACGAGATACCCAATTTTGCCTAAGTCTCTTTCATAGGTTTTGACTTAGCGGGCTTTTATTTTGATTTTTTTTTACTCTTTTTTTTAGTGACTGCCTTGCTTAATGATTACAGTGAACCATCGTTGGTGTTCGACTTGAAAGACATCTTCGACACTTGCTTGCTGTGTGCGAAGGAACATTTGTGAATCCAACCTTTTGTTGAACGGTGTCTTGAATGTAACTCTTGTATTTGAATGCACAATCAAGTTACTGAGAACTACCCTGCCCCAGGTTAAAATTGCGGGTTTTTATTTGTAAAGAAAGAAACTCCAACTTCTAGGCTCAAAGAGGTTGACGAGGGATTAACTTCCTTATTTCTCCAGTGTTTAGGGATTGAAACAATGCCCTACATTGTCAGCAAGGTTTTGATTCGAAAGCATACCACGACAATTATGAGTATAATGTTTCATCATCCTCCCTCCAATATTTGCATAATCAAAAGAAAGTGGACAAGAGAATTTTTTTATTTATTTTTCATGAAAGAGGAAGCATTAAGAAGTAAATAGCAAAAATAAATGAATTGAATCAAAAAGTTGCAAATGCTTATTTTATTAACATGAAAGTACAAACATAATTTGGAAGCAAACAGCTAGTACAAAACAAAGGAAAATGCAAACAATAAGAAACAAGGTCTAATGACTATTCAACTACAAGTATGAGTTGTCCTGTCTTCGAAAAGTAGCTGAGCTGAAGTCGACTGAAGCTTCACTCGCCCTGGCAGAGGGTTGTTCTGACATTCTGCGTCTAATGTTAGCTCTAGTCCTGTATCGGTGTCGAGGAATCAGCTTAACGACTCACAGGTGATACTGGAAGATGGAGACAGCTGGCAATGATTAACTGGACAAACAAACACATGCAATGAATCATGCAAAGATGCAAATGATATGCAATGCGATGCAACACAAGATGCAAAACACATGCAACAGGACGTAAAATACACATAACAGGATCAAGGGTTCGAGATCACAGCATGGGGTATGGGTAAAGAACCAACCACAGGGTGCGTACTAGGGTTCTTATATCCGCAGAACAGGGTTCTAAGAAGTTCCCAGAGTCGATAACCCATCTTTCGGATTTTATCGACTTCCCGAACGACTCGGTAATCAATAAAATTATCAAGAGAATCTCGTCTGAGTGTAGTATTGCGTGACAACCATTTTAGAAATAGACTCCATCATGGTCACCGCACTACATCCTAAGAACCCAAGTGGGGTTAAAGGTAACTACGGTCCTCAGAATCACGGGCACCTAGGTCGAGAGTAGTAACGTTTTCACGAATAGAATCGTTCAACATGACTAAACTCCCAAGAGGGCCTCAACTGAGTGATGGTGTCTCAAGTCAACTTTTTCGGGAATCGACTCCCTCAAAGCCTCCTTGAATATACCATCGTCCTATCATAAGTGTACGCTCAAGTCCGGGTTAGGACTTATCTCACCACTCAATAGTAACAACCCTGCACACAGAAAAAGCCTAAGCACAACAGGTATATATACAGATATAAATATACAAGTATACAAACAAGCAAACATGTAAATAACACAAATATAAACAAGATAGGCTTAAACCTCTTAGGGGAATTGATCCCCAGTGAAGTCTCCATTTCTGTTGCGGTGAGAATCAGATAACAAGCTATTAATTAACTTGCATCAGATTTCTTTGAATTCACAACCGACTTTGATTTATCCAAAGGAAAGGTTCAAGATCGAGAAAAACCTAAAGGGGGGGGGGGAGATCTAAAGTTCGGGGGTTGGTTACGCCTAGGGAAGGTATTAGCATCCTAAACGTCCGTAGTACTCTACGGGAACCTCTTGTTTAAGTTTGTGTTATGTTATGTTTGCTTGCTAAATGTAAATGTGTTAAGGTAAAGACCTAGGGGTATATACACTAAGTATGATCACCAAGACATCGCATCTCGTGCCTACGTATCCTGACGGGAATGGAATCAGAGCATTCGTAGTTCCCCTAACTAAGGGTGAAAGAGGAACCATTGACTATGGCCAAAGATCCAAGGGGAAATGAGTATGAGCTCATTTAGAGTTTTAAGAAACTCTCTAAATCTAAGTTATGATGGGAAAAGTGAGTTCTCATGATGATGAGAATCACATAGAATTCAAAACTCTAACCTACTGCTAAGTTATGATTCCATGGCTCTTATGAGGCCAGGAAAAGGGAAAGGCTCTTATGAGGCCAAGGTGGTATGATTGGTTTATTGACTTATGAGTCAACTGAGGAGAACTTTCCTTTGGAATAGTATCGAGGATGTGTCAAATGAAACAGGCAACCAGAATAGTAGTCCACAAGACTTTATCAGAAAATATTTACAAGTCTCATTAAAGAGAGAAATGAAAAAGTTAGTATTCAAATAACTTAAAATTGAAATGAAGTAGAAATAGTCTTGTCTTAGTCATGATTTAATCGAGAAATCGATAATCAATGATTCTTGACTTTCATCGACTAAAAAGTAAATGAAACTGAAATAAAGAGAAGCGGTCTCATATTGATCAAAGTTTTGTTGATTCAATGAAGTCAACCAAACCATGAAGTTTGTTATGTCATCGACCAAAATAAAGATAATGAAACCGGAATGAGAAAAATAAGGTTGGTATCGTCTTAATCAAGATTTAAATCGATAAATCGATAATCTTAGATTTTTGACTTTCATCGACCAATAAAAATAAGTAAAAAATGGCCTCATATTTATCAATACTTTATTGATTTGAAATAATCAAAGTCAAGATTTGTGCAATGTCATCGGCCTAAAGTAAAGAAAATGGACTCGAAATGAAGAATAAAGTTAGTCTCGTCTTGATCAAGATTTAATCGGAGGATCGATAATCTTTTGATATTCGACTTTCATTGACCAACAAAAATAAAGAAATGAGCCTCATACATATCAAGACTTTTTAGTCATTTTGCATAAATCAACTAAGTCATGATTTTGTAATATCATTGGCCCTAAAAATCGAAATAAATATCGTAAGCGAAAAATAAAAATCAAAACAAAATTCGAAAGAAAAAGTTATGAATTCAAGAAATAACATGATAAATTGAAACTAAAAATTCAAAGTGCTCCTAAAATAAAAACTAGAGAAACAAAATTAAGAAATAAATGGAAAATAAAATAAAAATAGTATGAAATAATAAAAGGGTGGTGATGAAGCATGTTTTTTGTCTTTTTGAATTTTTATCTTATCTTTTAAACATCATTCATAATAAAACCAAACAAAAATTATAGGATATTACAATACTTTTTCCAGAAAAATATTAACATGCTAATGAACTTGATAACAACATAGATAAATGATCATGGTACTTTGAAAATGGAGAAATAAAAGAGGTGAATGTTACCTAGTGGAGACGGTCCACTGTCTCTTCAATGACACGAGTTATGGAAAAATGAAGACGAGTCTTCTCTCCAGAAAATTTGCAAGAATAATTGAGGGACAAAATTAAGAGAGTATTCAGCCTTTGTGTGGGGTGAATCTGGTGTCCAAAATGAGAGAATGAGAGATCTTATTTATAGTGTGAATAAAGTGGGAGTGTTGATGTGTCAATCCATGTGACTTTATGAGAATGATTCTTGGCCATTGATAATTGAAGTGTAAGAATGCTTTTTGGCCATTGATAAATCCAAGTTGGCAATCCATGTGACTTTATGAGAATGATTCTTGGCCATTGATAAATCCAAGTTGGCAATCCATGTGAAGTGTTTGTATTGTAGTGGTCACCACTTACCATGAAGATAAACAAAATAAAAGTAATAATAATAATAATAATAAAGCTTAGCAATAATAAAACTAATAATGATAATAAAACTAATAATAATAAAATTAATAATAATAATAGTAATAAATAAATAATAATAATAAAACTAAAAATAATAAAAAAGATAATTGAAAATAGTTAGTGAAAAAAAGAAATAAAAAAAATTAAATTCTAACAAAAAATGCATGATTATTGATATGTTTACTAAAATGCGAAAACAGATACCAATGAAAAAGATATGCAAACGATCAGAATATCGGAGGGTAAAATTTAGGGTACAACAGTTGCCCCTATTTAAATATCTTCACCGGATGAGATGAGTGATGATAATCTTCATGAAATCATGGTGGAGGGTATTTAAATATAGATAACCGAAAATTTTGCCCTCAGACGCACTGACATGCAATGCTATGGACAAAAATGCTGACATGCAATGAACTCTAATATGATGAAAATGATGGAATGCTAAATGCAAAGGGGCAGACAAACAAAACACCAAGGATGAAGGGCAATCCACCACAGGTGAGCTTACTGGGGAAAGATAAGGTTAGCATTCACGAGAAAGACTCACTGGGGATACAGACTGTCCAACGACAGACGCACTGGGGAGACTCTAAGGATGCACTGGGGATAGAAAAATAAAGAGGAAATCCTACAGGCCCTCACTGGGGATGGGAGCCAGAGAGGGGCTCTCCACTAGGGAAAAGTCCAAGGAGATGGACGACAGGTTTATAGGTGACCGGACGACACTGGGGAAATGAAAGTACACTCTTTACTTGGCATGGAACCAGAAAGAAGACATGATCTCCCCTGGGGATCAATTTGGAATAAAAGGATAGACACCAACAAAAGATTTTCTGGGATTTTCTTATACTGAAGAGTTCAAACGGGATCTTCAAGAAAAACCAGAAAAGACAGAGAAAGACACATCCGGAAAAACATCAGATGGCAAAAAAAAACCAGTCATCCAATAATGGCTATGAATGAAGGGTACAAATCATAATATCTAATAATGGCTTTAGATGAATGTGAACAGAGACTACATTCAAGAATGACTTTGAATGCAAAGAAACCAGTCATCTAATAATGGCTTTGAACAAAAGGTATAAATCACAATATCTAATAACGGCTTTAGATAAAGTGAACAAAGACTCTATCTGAAAAATATCAGAAAGAGAGACACATCCGGATAGGCATCAGATGGTAGAGAAACTGGACATCCAATACTGGCTTTGAATGAAAGGTATAGATCATAATATCTAATAACGGCTTTAGATAAAGTGAACAAAGACCCGACCTGGAAAAAACATCAGAAAGAGAGACACATCCGGAAAGGCATCGGATGGTAAAGAAACCAGGCATCCAATAACGGCTTTGAATGAAAGGTATAACTCACAATATCTAATAATGGCTTTAGATGAGTGTGAACAAAGACTGCATTCAAGAATGGCATTGAATGTGAAAAAACACCAGTCATCCAATAATGGCTTTAGATGAAAGGTATAACTCATAATATCTGAGAAGGCATCAGATACGAATGAGACAAAAGGTGAAATCTAAGAAGGCATTGGATAAAAGGGATCACAGTATCCAAGACAGCATTAAATAACTGTGAACTTTCAGGAATGGCACCGAAAGTAAAGGTAAATCACTATATTCAGGAATAGTATCAAATGATAGTGAGAAAGACATCCAGGAATGACACTGGAGTGAAAGAATATAAAGATACAGGAATAGCACTGGAATGAGAGAAGATAAACATCTATCAACAAGATTAGATGCATAAGATAATGACAACATTCAGGAATGGCACTTAATGAAAAGGACAGGTAACGTTTTGGTAAGGTAGGACGTGGATAATGACACGCCCTCGGGAGAAATGCAAATGAGATCAAAACCAAACATGTTCAAATAGTTGTTGTATCATGTAAGGGCTTTCCAAAATGACCAAGAACATTGCCAAATTCCATTTGAGTCATGAGATATGACATTGGAAAGTTGCCTTGCTGAAATATTTCAAGGCAAGGCAGAATTTGCAATTTTGCTCGATTTGCTAAAATCAGCCAAATCCAAATGCTCCTATCCACTTGGACACATCTAAGGATTGAATCTAAAGGGGACAATCACTGAGCCAAGCCTCCAAAGTCCTTGGAACAAGAAAAAGCATGTTGAACCTAGAATGGCCAAAATAGGGACAAGACTTCAAATTTGGATTGGAGCATTCAATGGAAGCATCAAGGTGGCATGGACTGAGCCATTCTCATCTGAAATCAGTCAAGACTTATCCAAGACCAAGGGAACCACAGCCCTGTGCCCCTCTAGTCAATGGCTAGAGGAGACTTGGATTTCCATTGGACAACATTGGCCAAACCTCTGCTGCAGTTGCCATTCACTGTGGATCCCAAAATAAACTTGCTCTACTATAAATAGAGCTCAATTGTGTTCAGTTTGAGTACACCAAAGCCATCAAACAGATGCTTTCCTCAAAACCTCTTCTTTCACCTCAAATTTGCCTTCCAAAGCAAGTAACTTTGAGTTTTTAAGCTAGAGAGCAATTTCATCACAATCAATCACACACACACCTCATATATATCATATGTAAGCTGTGCAAACTATCAAAAGTGACCTGTAATCACAAAATCACAAAGTCATCTCTCAAAACCTCAAAATAGGCTTTTTTTGCATTTTTCAAGCCATTTCTTGATTCAGTCACTTTCCAAACCAGATAAAGCCTCAAACACACTCCAAATAACATCCTTGAACTGTCCCAAATGGTTCCCCCATCTGGAACACCATTTGAGAGAGTTGCTATTTTGGTCACTCTTGACCCCTTTTGCAAGAAAGGGACTGTTTGTGTTTTTGCAGGTACCAGCTGATTCCAACCATCCTAAAAGCATCCAAGGGATCATTTGAGGTGGTTCAAAGCATAAAACCATATCTGGAGCAAGAGGTTTGGCAGATTGCAGAGAAAACTCCAAAATCCCAAAGAAGGGTAAGCATCTCAACTTGCACTCACCAAAACATGTGTGCATTTGAAGTCCACTGAGTATGCATCTATTATACATGTCATATGTGTTGTGTTTGTGCCAATTGATCATGTAATTTATGCCTGTATCAAAGTGTAGCATAGAAAATGCAATTATAGGTCATTTTCAAAACCACTATCGGGTTTTGAGGATGGAGTGTGATTTGAAGAAACCACCACCACCATTGGATTCCTTGTGAAATTCTGGCCCAGATAAATATAAATTTTGTCTCAAACCATTAAGAATTGAGAAAGTTATGACCTTCACGTTTTTGAGCCAAAACTTGCCTTGGGCAAGCCAAAACCAAGTCATACCTTGTATATTTGTTGTTTCATTTCAAACAATGGATGTATCACCACCCCAGTGGTAAAGCGCGCGCCTTGTATGCTTGAGGTCGTGGGTTCAAACCCCACCCATGCCATTTTGTGATTTTTCACATTTTTTGCTATTTTTCCAACTATTTTCATGTTTTGTTAATTATTTGGGAAATTAATAACTCTTTCAATTTTAATTATTTCTTATTGGTTCTTTTTGCAAAAAATCACAAAAATGTTGAAATATTTTATTCCACAAAAAAAATTGAGTTTATATTATTTATTTAATATAATTAGTATTTTTTTTGAATAAATTCATTTTTATTTGTTTTTAAGCATTTTAAAATGAATATTCGTCATGAAAAATCAAGACCAAATGAGTTTTAATATCTCTTGTGATTTATACCTCATTTTTCAAACCTTAAACAAAAATCACAAGTGGTTTATTCAAACCTATTTGGTATTTTTCATTGATTTTCTTTAAATATTTACTTTTAAAGAATAAAATTAGGGTTTCTTTGATTTTTCACTCAAACAAATCATTGTCAAAGACACTTGGGCCTCTAATAGAGTGTAAGACCCAATCCTTTTTTGACCAAACATTTTGGGCTTCACTTATTGTATAAGTCCCGAGACTGTAAAAAAACAAACGGCGCGATCGTCGCCTTTTCAAAATAACCATGGGCCTACCCTCGAGTAGTAAGACCCATTTCTTTTCTTAAAATACACTTGGGCCTCTATTAGAGTGTAAGACCCAACCCCCTTTTAACCAAAACATTTTGGGCCTCACTTATTGTATAAGTCCCTCTGCGTTAAAAGAAAACCTCGGCGCAATCGCCATTTTTAAACGAAAAATCATCTGGGCCTACCCTCGTGTTATAAGCCCCACTCTTTTTCTTTAAAACTTTTTGGGCCTCTTGAGAGAGTGTAAGACCCATCCCTTTGTACAGCAAACCTTTTGGGCCTCAGTCACTTGTATAAGTCCCTCTGTACAAATTCAACAGTGCGCTCACTGATAAAACCCTGGGCCTCTCCTTGAGCTGTAAGCCCCAGATCTTTCTTTTTCAAAGCACTTTCTCCTTTGATTTTGAAATATACTGTTGTTTTCAATCTTTCTTTGTTGAACAACTAACCAAATAGCATGGAAGCTCTACAACCGAGTAAGTGTTTATACGCTTTCATTTACCACTTTCATATACATATAACTATATTGTGGGGCTGTTTCGCTGTAAGTCTTCTTTCATAAACTCATATCAACTGTGTAATAATAGTATAGATATTTAGAGTTTCCCCGGCAACTACGTCTAGAACTAGGTGACGCCGTTTCGTTTATTCATAGAAATAGACAACTAGATCCCCAATAGGATCACCAGATACAGTCTTCTCTTCGGTTGTCCTCATTAGGAATTGTCAAGAAACTCTACTCCCCAAGATGAATGTATTCTCCGTGAATGGCATCTTTAAGTTTCTTCCAAATTCTCGAACTTTCCTGACTTTGATCTATTCTCGGTGAATAGCATTGCCTTGAATTTCTTGGGGTTTGGGGACCCACGGGCTTCTTAAAAGCATCGGCCTCCTCTTGGGCATCGTACAAGGACCCACAGGCTTCCTAAAAGCAACCCCCGCCTCCTCTTGGGCTTAGTACAAGGACCCTACGGCTTCTTAGAAGTATTCACAGCCTCCTCTTAGGCTTCGTATAATGATCTCTTCCTCCGGGAATGATAGCCTCCTCTTGGGCTTAGTACAAGGACCCGTCGGCTTCTTAAAAGTTTCCAGCCTCCTCTTGGGCTTCGTACAAATTGTCCCGACGACCTCCTAGAGGTATAGGAACAGAACCTAGTCATCTTCATAAAACAGTCCTGTCGAAGAGTCTACTACTGTTTCTGAAAGCATAGTGCAAAAGACGAAACTCTAGACTTAGACAGTCTAATCTCCTTGAGTCTCAAAGACATTCTCAAGTGACTCCTTCAAAAATAGGAAGGAAACCCGCAGACTCAGACAATCTCAATACCCTTCGGATTTCCCACTTCCTTAAAGAACAGGAATAACCCGGATCCTTGAATCAAATCCATGAGTACAGTGTTGCTCATATAAGAACTGATTTTCTCTTTCAAAATCAGTATACTGGACCTGTCACTTAAGCAGTTACCTTAGCCTCTCTCTTGGGCTTTGTACAATAATCCTCCCCAGCGGAGTCAAACAACGTTTAGCCTCTCTCTCGGGCTTTGTACGAGACACATAAGAGACTCCCTCGTTGAGTCAATCACCCCTTTCGCCTCCATCTCGGGCTTTATATGAGATACAAAAAGGTTCTTATCGAGCCAAACAAACAACAGCCTCCATCTCGGGCTTCGTACGGGATACAAAAACTCTCTTGTTGAGTCAAATAGCCTTCATCTCGGGCTTCATACGAGATACAAAGACTCCATCGTCGGGTCAAAACCTTTTAGCCTCTCTCTCGGGCTTTGTACGAGACACATATTAGCCTCCTCATAGGCTTTGTATCAGAAAACCACTGGTTGATCCAATCAACCTTTTAGCATCAAAGCTATGCCTCGTTCACAGCATACAAACATCAACAACTCCTTCCCTTTCATCTAATTGCTGTAAGCAGCAAGCCTCTGGATCATATACATCCATGCCACTGTCCCTCTTTTAGCATGAGAAATTCCTAAGGAAAGATAACATTGCTCTACACTGAGTTAAAGTCTTCTCCTTCAGGTTGAAAACCTCCTTTAAAGAAAATTATGGCATTGCCGGATTCACAAATCCCGATTAAAGTAATTCTCCTTTATAAACAGTTGTGACAAACAGACCTCTTTAGAGATGACAAATTCTCTCTAAAGTCTAGGTCCTTCAGGTTCACATCTTGGGCTTTAAACAAGATGCAAATAGACTTTTCAGCTTCACATCTTGGGCTTTAAACAAGACACAAATCACCTTTCTCTTCACGTCTTGGGCTTTGAACAAGACACCAAAACACCCATTTCCTCCCATAGAATAGGAGGAACTACGAACGCTCTGATTTCCCTATTTCGGTAAACGGGAATACGTAGGCATAAGATCGAAAGAAAAGATCTTAGCGAGCACACAAAACAAAAACCCAAAATCCCATACTCTCATGTATCTATCAAAAAGCATTAGTCCTAACATCCTAATCCTTGTTCCCCACTATAAGATCCTAGAAAGAAAGAAAACAGTATTGGCGAAAATACAAATAACTAGTACAAAGGCCCCCCCACATTGATAGCATTCGTAACCTAACAGACCGCTGTTTAAACTCAGTATGCAAAGCAGGGTTAATTGGAGACATCTATTTCCCTTCCTTATTCAGCTCACAATAGGATAAAAAATGAATCGACCTGTAGTTTAAGCTCAACCGCAGAGAGCGACCAACGCTTAAGAACCGCGTCCAAAATCGCTCGCTACAGAAAAATGGCGCCCACCGTGGGGCCGATTCTTTCTTTCTTCAATTTAAACCTTGGGTAAGTCATTTTCATGGCGGTGGCCGCCAACAGAAAAATGGCGCCCACCGTGGGGTCGTATATCTCTTTTTCCTTTTTCCTTTTCATCTCTTGTGAGAATACCACAGATTGGGGCTTCCGCCGGGGAACCCATTTCTGTCAGGAACTTAGGATTCATAGCCTTAAAGGTCTAGGATGTTTAGGACAAATATATATACTGCTTTTCCTAATTGCTATACGTGTTTATTTTTCTGCTAATGGGAATGCGTGTGATGCCGCATGTGGAAAGATTGAGTATACACTTAAGATAAGTGATGGCGACGGGGTCGACCATCAACCTCAGTGGAGGCTGACCAATGCAACCCATTCTCTCACCTAGACAATGGGCCGATTGTTAAGTCTGAGAAGCTGAGGAGCCAAACCCTTTCGTAGTGCGGAAACTATCGGAAATAGTTGTTACGCGATACTACCCTCATTTGAGGCTGGTGATCTATTCTCGGTGAATGGCACTTACTCTAAGATTGCTCTACAACTCGCTGGCGATCCGCTTGTTGTTTTGCTTTCCTGGGAGAAGCTGATGATAATGAGTACAGGTACAAAAATCACCCTAGTATAAACCTTTGGGGATGGGTAGAGCCTTGACTTCATGACAACGACCCTTTGACCCCATGTTTTTTCTATATTTTTGTGTGCTGCATTCATGCATTCATTTAAAAAACATTAAAATATTCAAAAAAACTTCTCTTCCAGTCTCTCTGTTTTTCAAATTAAACTAAGACTGTGATTGCAAATATCAGAGAAAAGGATTGCACTAATGGAGTTTGGTAGAAGGAGAACTTATAAGTATACCTTCAAGGTTCCAAAAATAGAGGATTTGAGAAGGTTGGCAAGGATGATCACTAGCCCTGAGGCTTTCAGAGCCAAGCACGGGGGTTTGCTACCACTGTTAAGAGTCCATGTGATTGAGGGAATCATGGATGCGCTCATTCAGTTTTATGATCCAGTGTATCACTGTTTCACATTCCCGGATTACCAGCTTGCACCAACGCTGGAGGAGTATTCTCATCTAATTGATCTACACATCATTGATCGAGCTCCATTTTCTGGACTGGAAGAAATTCCAAAGAATCAGACCATTGCAAGAGCAATTCATTTGGACGAGTCTGAGGTCAGGACTCACATGACCACTAAGGGTGGCATCCAAGGTTTGCCAGCCTAGTTCTTAACGAAGAAAGCCATGTATTTTGCCAGTATAGGAAATGTGACTACTTTTGAAAGCATCTTTGTCTTGCTCACCTACGGTTTATTTTTGTTTCCCAACATCAATAACTTCGTCGATATTAACGCCATTAAGGTTTTTCTCATTGGAAATCCTGTACTGACTTTGCTTGCCGATGCGTATCATTCTATACACTTGGGAAATTTGTACAGTGGAGGGGAGATCACATGCTGTGTACCTCTGCTTTATAAATGGTTTATCTCTCACTTGCCCAAGTCTGCTGCTTTTTGGGATTGCAAGAGTGCCTTACGTTGGTCGCAGAAGATCATGTCCCTCACCAACTCTGACATTGATTGGTGTAGTAGGATTTATGATGGAATCAGAATCATTGATCGTTGTGGAAACTTCCCCAACGTACCCCTTATAGGAACTAAGGGAGGAATCAACTACCATCCGGTATTGGTTCGCCGTCAATTCGGATACCCGATGAGACACGTCCCACTGGGTGTTCATCTGGAAGGTCTTTTCTTCAAAGAAGGAGAAAACGACAGAGCACTAAAGATAGAAATAGTGCAAGCTTGGAAACACGTTCATAAGAAAGGACGAGAGTCTCTAGGAAAACCGGACTGTGTCTCGGTGGAGCCTTATCTCCATTGGGTACAAACTAGAGCTCTCAAGCTAAAAATGCCTTATCCTCGTTACGGAATTCTTCCGCCGAGGGAATCTGTCATGTACTTCATGACTGAGACTGAAAAGCTTCAGGTTACTCTCAACAAGGTTCAACGGGAAAGAAGGTCTTGGAAGAACAAATACCGCACCCTCGACGTAGAGTGCATCAAAATACAGCAATTACTGAAAGAAAAAGATGCTCTGATTGAGATTTTAGAGCAACATGCTGTAGAGAATCAAGATGACCAAAGGAATTTGCTCGCTCCTTTCACCTGGCAAAGGAATGACAACTCGACAACGGCCCAAGAGCCCCGGTCAAAGAAAAGGAAGATACCATAATCAGCACCCGATTTCTCTTCAGAAAGGACTCGGGACCCAGTAGCTTAGGTTTCTATTTCTGCACCTTGTAATCTACTGTATTTCCGTTTCTGTAATCCTTTGAATTTCAATAAAAAAGGGGTTTCCCCACTGTTTGATATTTGCAATCTAATTGTCGAAGTTTATTTTGATTAAACCAAAAGAACAATTAATATAATCATTGCATTCATCATTCTCACATTGCGTATTCTTCCTCCCTACGAATCTCACATTTGTATCTCGATTCTAGAGTCAAACTGTCTCATTCGTACAATACTCGGGCCAATCGTCAGAAAAGGATGGATGATCTTGAGGAAGAAAATAGAGAGTTGAAGGAAGAGATCGACGCTCTAAGAGAGGATATGAGAAAGCTTCGTAACGACATGCAAGCCATGGCAGAAGCTCAGCTACAACGAACTGTGATCTCGGAGATCACCTCAACGCCCATAGTAGAGAAGTATGATCCTAGGTATCAGATACCGAAAGATCGTCCTTGGGGCATGCCTGTTAACTATATCCCGGAAGGATATGTTCCGCCGATCACTGAAGATCAGGGAATCACAACAGAAGCCACTGTGCCTGAAGGTTACAAACTTCGGGAAAGCGAAGATGCCAGGGGTATACTGAAGACTCCTGAAGGTTACAAACTTTGGGAAGCGCCAAGATTCACCGCCGTAGTCACGGTCCCACCCCCTGTGGTGCACACTGTCCCGGAAGGACAGATTCCACCAACACCTTCTGGTAAGAAGGAAACTATGTTCAATAGAATGGATGAATTCCAGGAACAGTTCCTGGAAATGCAGAAAGAACTGCAAGCCATTCGCAGTCAGGATCTATTTGGAAAGGACGCCGCAGACCTCTGCTTGGTCCCCAATGTGAAAGTCCCGCACAAATTTCAAGTGCCCGACTTTGAAAAGTACAAGGGTAACTCTTGCCCTCAAAGCCATCTGGTGATGTACGCTCGGCGGATGTCAGCTCAGACTGAGAATCAGGACCTACTGATTCACTACTTCCAGGATAGTTTAACCGGTGCCGCACTCAAATGGTACATGGGTTTAAACCGTACTACGATTAGTACATTCAAAGATCTTGGTGCTGCCTTCGTCCAACAATACAAATACAATTTGGACATGGCACCCGACAGAGATCAACTCAGATCGATGTCGCAAAAGGACAAGGAAACCTTTAAGGAGTATGCTCAAAGGTGGCGTGAAATTGCCGCTCAAATTTGTCCACCTCTTGAGGAAAAAGAGATGACAAAGATCTACTTAAAGACCTTAAGCTCATTTTACTATGACCGGATGGTTGCCAGTGCGCCCAGTGATTTCACCGAGATGGTCGGCATGGGCGTACATCTTGAGGAAGCCGTCAGAGAAGGACGTTTGGTAAAAGACACTGGATCGGCGAGCGGTACTAAAAAATATGGTAGTGCTCTCCCTAAGAAAAAAGAGCAAGATATTGGGAATATCTCTCTCGGTAAGAAAAGGCGTCGTTATCAACCGGTAGCAGTTGTGACTCTTGCTATCAATCCTGCGCCTATTCCTACGTATCAACCTCAGGTTGTGCAGAGCCAACCTGATCAGCAAAGGACATAACAGCCTCTTCAGCCGTCTCGTCCTTCATATAACAACAACCGTATAACACGGCCACCAGGATTTTATCCTATACCTGTGACGTACGCAGAGCTGTTCCCATTACTGCTAGCCAAGGGGCACATCCAGACTAAGTCCCCTCTTACAGTACCAGAAAATTTGCCTTTTTGGTTTAAGGTGGATCAAACTTGTCCTTACCATCAAGGAGGATCAGGGCATAGCATTGAGACTTGCCTCAATTTCAAGTCCGACGTGCAAAAACTTATTAGGAGCGGGGTCTTATCTTTCAAGGATACGAATCCCAATGTTCTTACGAACCCGCTGCCTCAACATGAAAAGGCTTCAGTCAATCAGATTAAGAAAAAGACTAACGTCATCTATCAAATTCACTATGTACTCTTGTTGAAAACCAATATGGTCAAGATGCATTATAGATAGAGTGGATATGGCCATGTGCCACCTCATAACTATCACCAGTGTGATATCTGCTCTAAAGACAACCAGGGATGTTCTGTGGTGCAAGCAGCCCTACAGGAACAAATGGATCTCGGATGGATCCAAGAGCACCGAGTTCGTGGAGTTAACATGGTCTATACGAATTCTAACATCATTCAAAACCACGACATCCAGGCGATGAATGTCAACTTGGTGGCGATGCACTCAAGGCAAAACCAGTATCATAATCTGCCGCGGCACGATTACAGGTATTGTCTGACTTGCTCGGTAAACAAACAGGGATGCTCTTTCATACAAGAGGCCCTCCAGCATCAGATGAATCTTGGATGAATCCAAGACTACCATGATAGGAATCCCTATCAGATCAACATGGTTCAGATCTTTGATATTCGCGGGATGAATACCAACCTGGTAGAGTTACATGCTGAACAAGTCCGACTTGGATTCCTGGTATCACATAATTATCACAGCTATAAGGCGGGTTGCGAAAACGATTAGGGTTGTACCCTTGTCCAGGAGGCACTTCAGCACTTGTTAAATCATTGGTGGATGTCAATCTACATGGATGAAGATACTCAGCAAATTAGTATCAGTAACAGGAATCCTACTCGGCGTCAAAGTCAGGATGTCCGATCAGTGGAAGCTAACCTAGTGAGGTTACATTGTATTCAAAGTGGGCGTGGCCAGGTGCCACTACACAATTATGACCGTTGCAGCGTCTGTTCAAAAAGTAACCAAGGGTGTTACCTTGTGAGAGCAGCTCTTCAGGGTTAGGTGGATCGTGGAGAGATTCGTCCGTATCCAGGTTCTGGACCTATCGACTGGACGCCGAACTACTTTGCCGATCAAATTGAGGACGTTGTCACAATTTCTGGTCATCCCAGGACCAGAGATGTTTGTGCCATTATCCCTCTATTGGATGAATCTAAGGTTCCCAACCGGGAACGGATCGAGATTACTTACGATGGTCAGAAAAATCAGAGGGCTCCCATAGTCATCTATCTGCCGGGACCACTACCGTATGAATCAACTAAGGCTATCCCTTATAAATACGGTGCAACGATAATTGAAAATGGAAAGGAAATTCCATTACCCTCCGTCGTGAATATTGCAGACATCAGTCGTGTAACACGGAGTGGTAGAATCTTCAACCGAGGAGTTGGAGAACCTAACAAAGAAAAGGAACTTCAGACAGAAGCTCCCGATCCACCAATCGGTCAATCCAGTAATCCCGAATTTTTGAAAAATAATGATGAGATGCTGAAGCTCATCCAAAGGAGTGAATACAACATTGTTGATCAACTGTTACAGACTCCTTCAAAGATCTCGGTATTATCACTGTTACTCAGTTCAGAAGCTCACAGGGAGGCTCTACAGAAAGTCTTGGAGCAAGCCTTTGTGGAACAGGATGTAACAATCAGACAGTTCGATAGTATTGTCTCTAACATCACTTCCTGCAATAATTTGGGATTTAGTGATGAGGAATTACCCGAAGAGGGTCACCGTCATAACATGGCACTCAACATTACAGTTAACTGCCAGGACGATGCTTTAGCCAGCGTACTGGTAGACACAGGGTCAGCCCTGAATGTTATGCCGAAGTCTACTTTGATGCAATTATTATTCAAAGGCTCTCCGATGAGAACCAGTGAGGTCGTCGTCAAAGCATTCGACGGATCCAGAAAAACAGTTATTGGTGAAGTTGATCTTCCCATAACTATTGGTCCTCACACTTTCCAAGTCACTTTCCAGGTCATGGACATCCGGGCAACGTACAGTTGTTTATTAGGAAGACCTTGGATACATCAGGCTGGAGCGGTTACGTCAACCCTCCACCAAAAGCTAAAGTTCGTCAAGAACGATCAACTTGTCACAGTTTGTGGGGAACAAGCCTTGCTCGCAAGCAACTTGTCATCATCTACTGGTATAGAACCCGAGGAGGTTATTGGAACGCAGTTCCAAGCATTGTCGGTGAGCAAGGACAATCATTTCAAAGGAGGAACCTCGATTTTCTCATACAAAGATGCTATCAAAGCGGTCGAGAGTACCGATACAACCGGATGGGGACAACTTGTCATTCCCACTGACAATAAAACAAAGAAGGGTCTTGGTTTTTCTGCAACCTGTACCCAGACAGCTGCCAACGACGAAAGTCTTAATCCCCTTCAAAACTTCTTCCACATTGGAGGTTTCCTTCACCCAGTGTCTCAAGCGGTACATGCTATCAATGAGGAAAATCCCTCTGACACGGATGAAGAATGGAAGTCCTATCTTAACGAGGACGGTTATATGTCTCAAGAAGAGGTGCCTATACCTTTTTGCTTTCCTACAGAGAGTCCGAGATTTATACCACGGTCAGATGTCGAAATGATATACGGCGATTGTGATCCGGAGGGATGCCGTGCTCCGCCAAATTCATTAGAGGAAGACACTTCGATGAAAGACAACTTTGACTACAACTACTATGGACCAATGGATGGTCTGCCAATGTGGCAACCTTACCCAGGAAACTTGGGGCAAGAAAGTCAGTCGAACAATGAAAATCAGCTGGCCGTCATTGAACAGAATGCCTGTGTCCCCACCATGTCATGGGATCAACACTCAGGTCGTTCAGAAACTACTCAACATGAAGATGAATTCGCAACGTTTGCCGGACTAGAATTCATCAACTATGATTTTCCCGAGGTTAACGTCATCGAGAGGGATGACTCCTCCAGTTCCAAAGAAGTTTGGGACACTCTAGGAGAACCAAGTGGAAAGTACGACTATATGGTCAAGTACACTGCGCCCGAAAGCTCTCGTATCAGGTTCGAAGGCATCCAGCCAACTGGATGGGGAGATACAGCTGAGAGCACAAATGCTATGCAAAATGCAACTGAGGAATCCTCCTACGACAACTCTGCTTGGGAGACAGATTCCAATGATCCTGCTCCACTTGAAATCAGCGTCATTTCTGAAGACAAATCAAGGAAGGTGATAGACTTTGTGATTCACCGAGGAGTTCGCCGCCAATGGGTTACTGTCGATGTTCCGAAGGTCGTTCGCCAGTCAAAGTAATTGCCATCTTTTAACTTTTCACCCTGCCCAGGTGAAACAGATGTTTTGATAGGGCTCGCTTTCTGTAAATTTCCCTCTTCGCTTAGCCCAAAGTGACAGAGTTTTGTTTTATAGGGTTGTAGTTTCAAGATTCGACTTGTTCATTAATAAAATAACGTCGTTCTGTAATTTCCGCATTAATTGCTATTTTCTCTTTTTGCTTTTCTCAGAAAATGGTAATCCTAAAAAAACAATTCAATAATAAAAACAAGCAGTAAAATAAATACACTGCACACACTTGCATTTTCTCTACCTCTTCTAAACACGAATCATCACGTTATGCAGATTGCTTGTTTTACACCCCGTTGAAACATACGATCCAATGCCTTCTCCCAACTTTGAGTTCCCGGTATTCGAGGCTGAAGAAGAAAATGACAACGAAATTCCAGAAGAGATCTTCCGACTACTCAGACAAGAGGAAAGGTCCATTGAACCTCACAAAGAGCCGTTGGAAACGGTAAACTTGGGTTCAGAAAAGGAGAGAAAAGAAATCAGGATCGGAGCACTGCTCAGTCCAACTGCCAGAGAGGGTTTGATAAAGCTTCTCAATGAATTCCCCGATGTGTTCGCTTGGTCTTATCAGGATATGCCAGGGTTGGATACCAGCATCGTGGAACATCACCTACCGTTAAGATCGGAATGTCCGCCAGTAAAACAAAGGTTGAGACGCACTCACCCGGACATGGCCATCAAAATTAAAGAGGAGGTACAGAAATAGATTGACGCAGGTTTCCTCGCCACATCAGAATATCCTCAATGGTTAGCCAACATTGTACCCGTTCCCAAAAAGGACGGAAAGGTCAGAATGTGTATTGATTACAGATATCTGAACAAGGCAAGTCCAAAGGACGACTTCCCTTTACCACACATTGACATGCTGGTTGATAGTACAACAAAGTTCAAAATTTTCTCCTTCATGGATGGATTCTCGGGCTATAACCAGATCAAAATGGCGCCGAAAGACATGGAGAAAACTTTGTTCATCACCCCATAGGGCACCTTTTGTTACAAGGTAATGCCGTTCGGTTTGAAGAACGCCGGGGCAACCTATCAAAGGGCCATGACAACTCTTTTTCATGACATGATACACAAGGAAATCAAGGTATATGTCGATGATATGATTGCAAAATAAAAAACAGAGAGTGAACACGTTGAACATCTATCAAAATTGTTCGAACGTTTAAGAAAATTCAAGCTCCGCTTGAATCCCAACAAGTGCACCTTCGGTGTCCGTTCAGGGAAACTACTAGGGTTCATCGTCAGCCAGAAAGGAATTGAGGTTGATCCTGACAAGGTCAAGGCCATTCAAGAAATGCCTTCTCCGAAAACTGAAAAACAAGTAAGAGGATTCTTGGGACGTTTGAACTACATCTCCAGATTCATATTCCTTATGACCGCGACCTGTGCGCCGATTTTCAAATTACTCAAAAAGAACCAGGACTACGTTTGGACAGAAGATTGCCAAACCGCCTTCGACAGTATTAAGGAATATCTGTTGAATCCTCCGATTCTATCACCTCCAGTGGAAGGAAGACCACTGATCATTTACCTCACAGTTCTAGAGGACTCAATGGGATGTGTACTTGGCCAACAAGACAAAACCAAACGGAAAGAGTTTACCATTTACTATCTAAGCAAGAAATTCACTGACTGCGAAACTCGGTACACGATGCTCGAGAAGACTTGTTGTGCTTTGGCTTGGGCAGCCAAACGTCTTCGCCAGTACATGATTCGTCACACTACTTGGTTGGTCTCTGAGATGGACCCAATCAAGTATGTATTTGAAAAACCTGCTCTCACGGGAAGGATTGCCCGTTGGCAGATGCTGTTATTAGAATATGACATAGAGTACCACACTCAAAAAGCCGTTAAAGGAAGTATTTTAGCCGATCATTTGGCTCATCAACAGATTGACGATTAAGAATCAATCGGGTTTGACTTCCCAGACGAAGATGTCATGTATCTAAAGATGAAAGATTGCGATGAACCGTTACCCAGTGAAGGGCCAGAACCAGGTTCCCAATGGGGACTTATCTTTGACGGAGCAGTTAATCATTATGGAAATGGAATTGGGGCAATCATTGTTACCCCTCAGGGTACCCACATTCCTTTCACTGCCAGACTTACGTTCAAATGTACGAACAACGAGGCCGAATACGAAGCTTGTATTATGGGTCTCGAGGAAGCAATTGATTTAAGGATCAAAAACTTGGACGTATATGGCGACTCAGCCCTGGTTATCAATCAGATCAAAGGAGATTGGAACACATACCAATCAGGATTGATTCCTTACAAAGACTATGCAAGAAGGTTGCTACCTTTCTTCGACAGAGTCGAGTTTCACCACATCCCTCGTGATGAGAATCACATGGCTGATGCATTAGCCACCCTATCTTCCATGATTAGTGTATGTCAATGGAATGACATACCTAAGATTGACATCATGCGCCTTGAAAGGCCCGCTTACATCTTCATAATTGAAGCAGTCATAGACGACAAACCTTGGTATCACAATATCAAATGCTTCCTTCAAAAACAAGAGTACCCACCTGGGGCAATAAGGAAGGACAGAAAAACCCTCAGAAGATTGGCTGGAAACTTCTTCCTGAGCGGTGACACTCTCTATAAGAGAAATTTTGACATGGTTTTGCTTCGATGCATAGACAGACCAGAAGCAGACATGCTTATGAAAGAAATTCATGAAGGATCCTTTGGTACTCATGCCAACGGACACACAATGGCGAGAAAAATTCTAAGTGCAGGGTACTATTGGTTGACCATGGAATCCGACTGCTACAAGTACATAGGAGGTGTCATAAGTGTCAGATATACTCCGACAAAATCCATGTACCGCCAACACATCTCAAAGTTCTTTCTTCCCCGTGGCCTTTTTCCATATGGGGAATCGGCATGATTGGCTTGATCGAACCTAAGGCTTCAAACGGACATCGGTTCATCCTGGTAGCCATTGATTACTTAACCAAGTGGGTCGAAGCAGCGTCATTCGCCAATGTAACCCGACAAGTGGTGGTCCGATTTATCAAAAACAATATCATCTGCCGTTATGGTGTTCCAAGCGAGATCATTACTGATAATGGATCTAACTTGAACAATAAGATGATGAAAGAGTTATGCCCAGAGTTCAGGATCGAACATCATAACTCATCTCCTTACCGACCCAAGATGAACGGAGTGGCAGAAGCGGCCAATAAGAACATCAAGAAGATCGTTCAAAAAATGGTTGTAACCTACAAAGACTGGCACGAGATGCTACCCTTTGCTCTTCACGGTTATCGCACATCTGTCTGTACTTCAACAGGGGCAACCCCTTTCTCTCTAGTATATGGCATGGAGGAAGTTCTCCCCATAGAAGTAGAGATCCCATCAATCTGAGTACTGATGAAAGCTAAGCTTACCGAAGCTGAATGGTGTCAAAGTCGACACGACGAACTAAATCTGATCGAAGAGAAGCGAATCACGTCACTATGCCACGGTCAGTTATATCAGCAAAAAATGAAGAAGGCGTTCGACAAGAAGGTCTGACCTCGTGTCTTCAGAAAAGGAGACCTCGTGCTCAAGAAGATACAATCATTTCTCACTGATTCTCGAGGTAAATGGACCCCAAATTATGATGGCCCCTATGTGGTCACGAAAGCTTTCTCAGGCGGCGCCTTGAGACTTGCAACCATGGACGGAGAGGAATTTGCCTACCCCACGAATGTTGATGTAGTCAAGAAATACTTCGCCTTAACTAAAAAAAAAAAAAAAACGTCTCGGTGGATTGAAAACCCGAAAGGGCGGTCCAGGCAAATGTTAGAGATAAAAGAAAAAAAAATCATCCCGGTGGATTGGAAACATCAAAGTACAATCCAGGAAAAAATTAGGGATAATGGCAAGTAACTATGTTCAACAGAGGCAAGCCCCTCAGCAGCAGCAGTTACACCATCCATCGGAGGAAAACTCCAGTCAAGGTCATCTTCGACGGAAGCTCAGGATGCCCCGAATTCAAAGTTGGTAGAAGGATAGTGGTTGTTATGTTTCAACGTAGCCCTTTTCCCTGTAAATTACTATTTTTAAACTTTGTATATACTCTTTGGAATCACGCGTTTGGCTGATTTCCATCTTATCAATAAAATTTGAGCCTTTGTGCTTTTGTTTGTAATTCTTACTTGTTTTACCTTTACAGAACGACGTTGTTAACATGATTAACGATTCTTGAAATAAAATAAAAAATGAATTTACTTGTTAAAACTTTTTCTGCTTTTTAATAAAAGATGGTAATTCTTTTGACTGTTGAATATCGAAAGAACGTCGATTGCGTCTCCAAAGGTGTTCGAACCTCAAAGTGCATAATCAAAGTACTCCTTCTAGGCCCAGTACGCCTAAATGAAGGGATCAACTGTGTCAGAGACCTTGTTTCGTCTGACACACCACGACAAAGTTCTTATCTCCTAAGCCTGATCGACGATATTCCTAACAAGGACTATCTCTCCTTAGCAAGGTGGAATTGCTATCTTGAACCAGCGATATCTCTACACGCCCCGCGATGGCCGAGTATCCAGTCATGTTCACCCGTCAGTCCGTATGTCGCGTCAGTTTTGTCAGCACATACACACATACATCATGCATTATTGATTTGCATTCACATTTCATATTGCATTATCATCACTCTAGTCGGTCTTGTCCCTTAGTGATAGGAGTCCTCTCAATCAAGTTATCAGTCCTTGCCTCGTCAGGAAATACTGTGTCTGAACAATCTCACCTCCAGTTTATTTCTGGATTGAAATTGGCCCTCGACCACTTTGATAACTTGAACCTCTGAAAAGCCAGAGAGAACGTTCAATAAATATCACTCTTCGCCATTGAAGATGATATCCTTGCTTTCTCGGATTAAGGAAAATCCCCAGAGAAAGCCTCTTAATCAGAGATTCGGCGGTACGACAGTTTTTCTCCAAAAAAGCACTGATGAAAAGGTCATCGGCACCTCAAAATTAGATCCCATCATATGGCATTTCTCCGGAAAGATCCCGAGAAAATTATGATGTAAGCCCCCAAATGAAAACAGTCTCTCAATAGACTCGCTTTCCCCAGTAGAATCGACAAATGGCGTCTCCAAAACAGAGAAGTTTGTGTACCTCTACAATTCAGACGAATGGGTTTCCCAGCAAGTCTGACATCAAAACTTTTTCCACTCAAATGGCATCTCCCCAGGAAAATTCGGCGAAAAGTTTGAAGGAAAACCACTACGAATAGCGTCCCTTGTCAATTAAGTTTATTGATAAAAGAAACTAAGACCAGTTCCTTGGTAGGAAACCAGGATCGAGGGGAAGTTCATTTCAGAAACTGAGACCAGTTCCTTGGTAGGAAACCAGGATCGAGGGGAAGTTCATTTCAGAAGCTAAGACCAGTTCCTTGGTAGGAAACCAGGATCGAGGGGAAGTTCATTTCAGAAACTGAGACCAGTTCCTTGGTAGGAAACCAGGATCGAGGGGAAGTTAACAAGAGAAACTAAGACCCGTTCCTCGGTAGGAAACCAGGATCGAGGGGAAGTTTAATTCAGAAACTGAGACCAGTTCCTTGGCTGAAGACCAGGATCGAGGGGAAGTTTTACCTTTTCTAAGCATCATTGCTTAGCTAAAGAAGATGAATGCGTAAGCTACCATTCATAACCACCATCAAAATTTTGGGTATTCCGATATTTAATCCTCTTGCACCCCGAAGGCCCGAATACCTTCGTCATTCACACCTTCGGGTCCAAGAAGATTAAATAGGGGCATCTGTCATACCCCAAATTTTGACCACTAAGATTTCCCATCATTGTGCAAATCATCATCACAATATGGATGAACCATCATGCCTCATCAAAAAACCTCAAGGGTTGTTAAGCATTTACTACAATCAAAATTAGGGTTTCAAGCCCTCTCTGAGTGCTTACACAAAGGATCAATCAAGGAATGACATGATCTTCAACTTGTCTAACCTCTCAAACATTCACAATGGATCAAAAAGGACTCCCACTTCAAGGATTAAGCACAAGGTTGCTCCCTTCTAGGTGGATCAAGCTCCAAGATCGACAGTGTCACCAAATTAGGGTTTGGTTGACCAGGGCCCCCAGATGGAAATTTTCATCTGGGCATGAGCCAATGATCCAAAACATAACCTAATATACTCCATGGAACCTCATGGACCCAATCATCAAGTCAATTTTACCTCAGGGGATGCATACATCAAAAATCAGGAATTAGGGTTTTTTGACCTAATTCACCCCTAAGTTGAATTTTGGGATAAATCATGAGCCAAGACCTCAATACATGATTTGAGGGTCTTTAATGAACTATATTGATCCATTTGGAACAATAGATTAATCCAAGAAGCTTGAGTAACAAGTCTCAATTTCATCTGCACCACAATTAGGGTTTTAAGGAAAAAGTCAACTGTAACTTTGACTTTTGACCAGGACATGCTCTCAAACCTAGGACATGCCTCAATATACCCTATGACACCCTTGGAACATGTCCATCAAGTTTGATTTAGGTAAAGGACATGATTTCCTGAGGAATTGCACAGTTTGGAATTCATCTGATAAAAAGTCAACTGTGCACAAAAGTCAACTTTGACTTTTTGAGATTTTTCACCAAAATGGTTTTTTAACCCTAAAATGATGTTTATGTATGATTTGAATCATCATTCATCGAGAAAAGTTGGATAACTTGTAAAAGGGGTAACCATAAAAAACTTAGAAAATTTTCTAAGTTAAAAATAAAGTGGCAAGGGTACCAACTTTGAAGGATCATAACTCCTAAACCACAAGGCCATTTTTTCTCATCCAAAGATAGATTTGTAGCCCTCATTACCCTCTACAAAAACTTCAACTAGACCTAAGTCCAATTCATTAAGGATTTTGAGTTAGGGAGTGATCAAAATGGCTGAAAAATGAAAATGTCACTTTTTCCAACACTTAGTGAAATTTTCACCAAGTCAGAATCTGTCTTCACTTTTTGCCAAATGTAGGGGGATTTTTCACTTGGATTCAAAAGAGATCAAAACCAAACATGTTCAAACAGTTGTTGCATCATGTAAGGGCTTTCCAAAATGACCAAGAACATTGCCAAATTCCATTTGAGTCATGAGATATGACATTGGAAAGTTGCCTTGCTGAAATCTGTCAAGGCAAGGCAGAATTTGCAATTTTGCTCGATTTGCTAAAATTAGCCAAATCCAAATGCTCCTATCCATTTGGACGCATCTGAGGATTGAATCTAAAGGGGACAATCACTGAGCCAAGCCTCCAAAGTCCGTGGAACAAGAAAAAGAATGTTGAACCTAGAATGGCCAAAATAGGGACAAGACTTCAAATTTGGATTGGAGCATTCAATGGAAGCATCAAGGTGGCATGGACTGAGCCATTCTCATCTGAAATCAGTCAAGACTTATCCAAGATCAAGGGAACCACAGCCCTGTGCCCTAACCTCTAGTCAATGGCTAGAGGAGACTTGGATTTCCATTGGACAACATTGGCCAAACCTCTGCTGCAGTTGCCATTCACTGTGGATCCCAAAACAAACTTGCTCTACTATAAATAGAGCTCAATTGTGTTCAGTTTGAGTACACCAAAGCCATCAAACAGATGCTTTCCTCAAAACCTCTTCTTTCACCTCAAATTTGCCTTCCAAAGCAAGTAACTTTGAGTTTTTGAGCTAGAGAGCAATTTCATCACAATCAATCACACACACACCTCATATATATCATATATAAGCTATGCAAACTATCAAAAGTGACCTGTAATCACAAAATCATAAAAGTCACATCTCAAAACCTCAAAATAGTTTTTTTTTGCATTTTTCAAGCCATGTCTTGATTCAGTCACTTTCCAAACCAGATAAAATCTCAAACACACTCCAAATAACATCCTTGAACTGTCCCAAATGGTTCCCCCATCTGGAACACCATTTGAGAGAGTTGCTATTTTGGTCACTCTTGACCCCTTTTGCAAGAAAGGGACTGTTTGTGTTTTTGCAGGTACCAGCTGATTCCAACCATCCTAAAAGCATCCAAGGGATAATTTGAGGTGGTTCAAAGCATAAAACCATATCTGGCGCAAGAGGTTTGGCAGATTGCAGAGAAAACTCCAAAATCCCAAAGAAGGGTAAGCATCTCAACTTGCACTCACCAAAACATGTGTGCATTTGAAGTCCACTGAGTATGCATCTATTATAGATGTCATATGTGTTGTGTTTGTGCCAATTGATCATGTAATTCATGCCTGTATCAAAGTGTAGCATAGAAAATGCAATTATAGGTCATTTTCAAAACCACTATCGGGTTTTGAGGAGGGAGTGTGATCTGAAAAAACCACCACCACCATTGGATTCCTTGTGAAATTCTGGCCCAGATACATATAAATTTTGTCTCAAACCATTAAGAATTGCGAAAGTTATGACCTTCACGTTTTTGAGCCAAAACTTGCCTTGGGCAAGCCAAAACCAAGTCATACCTTGTATATTTGTTGTTTCATTTCAAACAATGGATGTATCACCACCCCAGTGGTAAAGCGCGCGCCTTGTATGCTTGAGGTTGTGGGTTCAATCCCCACCCATGCCATTTTGTGATTTTTCACATTTTTTGCTATTTTTCCAACTATTTTCATGTTTTGTTAATTATTTGGGAAATTAATAACTCTTTCAATTTTAATTATTTTTTATTGGTTCTTTTTGCAAAAAATCACAAAAATGTTGAAATATTTTATTCCCAAAAAAATATTGAGTTTATATTATTTATTTAATATAATTAGTATTTTTTTTTGAATAAATTCATTTTTATTTGTTTTTAAGCATTTTAAAATGAATATTCATCATGAAAAATCAAGACCAAATGAGTTTTAATATCTCTTGTGATTTATACCTCATTTTTCACTCAAACAAATCATTATCAAAAACACTTGGGCCTCTAATAGAGTGTAAGACCCAATCCTTTTTTGACCAAACATTTTGGGCTTCACTTATTGTATAAGTCCCGAGACCGTAAAAAACAAACGGCGCGATCGTCGCCTTTTCAAAATAACCATGGGCCTACCCTCGAGTAGTAAGACCTATTTCTTTTCTTAAAATACACTTGGGCCTCTATTAGAGTGTAAGACCCAACCCCCTTTTAACCAAAACATTTTGGGCCTCACTTATTGTATAAGTCCCTATGCGTTAAAAGAAAACCTCGGCGCAATCGCCATTTTTAAACGAAAAATCATCTGGGCCTACCCTCGTGTTATAAGCCCCACTCTTTTTCTTTAAAACTTTTTGGGCCTCTTGAGAGAGTGTAAGACCCATCCCTTTATACAGTAAACCTTTTGGGCCTCAGTCACTTATATAAGTCCCTCTGTACAAATTCAACAGTGCGCTCACTGATAAAACCCTGGGCCTCTCCTTGAGCTGTAAGCCCCAGATCTTTCTTTTTCAAAGCACTTTCTCCTTTGATTTTGAAATATACTGTTGTTTTCAATCTTTCTTTGTTGAACAACTAACCAAACAGCATGGAAGCTCTACAACCGAGTAAGTGTTTATACGCTTTCATTTACCGCTTTCATATACATATAACTGTATTGTGGGGCTGTTTCGCTGTAAGTCTTCTTTCATAAACTCATATCAACTGTGTAATAATAGTATAGATATATTATCAGTGAATAGCATTGCCTTGAATTTCTCGTGGTTTGGGGACCCACGGGCTTCTTAAAAGCACCGGCCTCCTCTTGGGCATCGTACAAGGACCCACAGGCTTCCTAAAAGCAACCCCCGCCTCCTCTTGGGCTTAGTACAAGGACCCTACGGCTTCTTAGAAGTATTCACAGCCTCCTCTTAGGCTTCGTATAATGATCTATTCCTCCGGGAATGATAGCCTCCTCTTGGGCTTAGTACAAGGACCCGTCGGCTTCTTAAAAGTTTCCAGCCTCCTCTTGGGCTTCATACAAATTGTCCCGACGACCTCCTAGAGGTATATGAACATAACCTAGTCATCTTCATAAAACAGTCCTGTTGAAGAGTCTACTACTGTTTCTCAAAGCATAGTGCAAAAGATGAAACTCTAGACTTGGACAGTCTAATCTCCTTGAGTCTCAAAGACATTCTCAAGTGACTCCTTCAAAAATAGGAAGGAAACCCGCAGACTCGGACAGTCTCAATACCCTTCAGATTTCCCGCTTCCTTAAAGAACAGGAATAACCCGGATCCTTGAATCAAATCCATGAGTACAGTGTTGCTCATATAAAAACTGATTTTCTCTTTCAAAATCAGTATACTGGACCTGTCACTTAAGCAGTTACCTTAGCCTCTCTCTTGGGCTTTGTACAATGATCCTCCCCAGCGGAGTCAAACAACGTTTAGCCTCTCTCTCAGGCTTTGTACGAGACACATAAGAGACTCACTCGTTGAGTCAATCATCCCTTTCGCCTCCATCTCGGGCTTTATACGAGATACAAAAAGGTTCTTATCGAGCCAAATAAACAACAACGTCCATCTCGAGCTTCGTACGGGATACAAAAACTCTCTTGTTGAGTCAAATAGCCTCTATCTCGGGCTTCGTACGAGATACAAAGACTCCATCGTCGGGTCAAAACCTTTTAGCCTCTCTCTCGGGCTTTGTAAGAGACACATATTAGCCTCCTCTTAGGCTTTGTATAAGAAAACCACTGGTTGATCCAATCAACCTTTTAGCATCAAAGTTGTGCCTCGTTCACAACACACAAACATCAACAACTCCTTCCCTTTCATCTAATTGCTGTAAGCAGCAAGCCTCTGGATCATCTACATCCATGCCACTGTCCCTCTTTTAGCACGATAAATTCCTAAGGAAAGATAGCATTGCTCTACACTGAGTTAAAGTCTTCTCCTTCAGGTTGAAAACCTCCTTTAAAGGAAATTATGGCATTGCCGGATTCACAAATCCCGGTTAAAGTAATTCTCCTTTATAAACAGTTGTGACAAACAGACCTCTTTAGAGATGACAAATTCTCTCTAAAGTCGAGGTCCTTCAGCTTCACATCTTGGGCTTTGAACAAGACGCAAATAGAATTTTCAGCTTAACATCTTGGGCTTTAAACAAGATACAAATCACCTTTGGCTTCACGTCTTGGGCTTTGAACAAGACACCAAAACACCCATTTCCTCCCATAGAATAGGAGGAACTACGAACGCTCTGATTTCCCTATTTCGGTAAACGGGAATACGTAGGCATAAGATCTAAAGAAAAGATCTTAGAGAGCACACAAAACAAAAACCCAAAATCCCATACTCTCATGTATCTATCAAAAAGCATCAGTCCTAACATCCTAATCCTTGTTCCCCGCTATAAGATCCTAGAAAGAAAGAAAACAGTATTGGCGAAAATACAAATAACCAGTACAAAGGCCCCCCCACATTGATAGCATTCGTAACCTAACAGACCGCTGTTTAAACTCAGTATGCAAAGCAGGGTTAATTAAAGACATCTATTTCCCTTCCTTATTCAGCTCACAATAGGATAAAAAATGAATCGACCTGTAGTTTAAGCTCAACCGCAGAGAGCGACCAGCGCTTAAGAACCACGTCTAAAATCGCTCGCAACAATATGAATACGTATATGAATTATGCAGATGAAGATGCTGCCGACACAGCACGACTCTTTTGTGGAGAAGACAAAACTGGAAGACTGATTCCTCCACACGGAGATCACTGCCATTCCGCTTGGGACTAGAGATGCAACTGCTGAACACATCGTTGCCACACTAGTAAACTATATCCAAATTGATGATCCTCGTAGGAAGGATGAAGAGCTGCTTGGGGATTCTTCAAGTAAACTGCCCCAGATTAGCTGACTGTTTCATGGTGCTCTTAGAAAGCTTGCCCCAGTCTGAGCCTTGAAAGCTGATTATTTTACTGTACACTGGGAAAGCTTGCCCCAGTCTGAGTCTTGAAAAACTTCTGTATAAACCAATTTTGAGAAGTCGCCATTAAACCACAAATCTTGAACTGATTCTCAACAGGATATGGAAGGAACTTGCCCCTGGTTGGATCACCGACCAAGTTTCTCAAATGTTTGAAAATTCCTTAAGAAGAAAGCTAGTTTGCAAACCAAAGTATTTGTACACACATGGTAAATGCAAAGTTTATGCAACTTTTGAAATCAAAATCATTTTGAAAGAGGTGCAAAGTATATGGGATACTGGTCAGAGCACGATGTTTCAAGACATTAAAGTGAAAAGTTTAAGCAAAGGGTGTAATGCCCAAAATAGATGATCTGCAAAGATCTTTTGGAGTCAGGTTACACAACCTTGTTGTAGTATGCTTTCAAAATGACATTGCTTCAATTAGGTCTTTCGAGGGTTATAACGTGACATGGCTCACGGTTTAAGAAACAAAAGATAAAGGCTCAAAGTTTATTTGTGACCCACCCAATCTACGTGATGAACTTCAGTCCTATGCTCAGTTAACTCATCTTATGCAGGCTCCCACATGTTAGGAATTGCACTAATGATAGTAATGATGATGGTTCAAAATTCAATGGACTTGAGATGGCAGTCACTGCTTCCTTACAACTTTTGGTTGTCATACAAGTTTGTCTTTGAGGATTTTGGTAACCTCTTGATTCAACGAGATACCCAATTTTGCCTAAGTCTCTTTCATAGGTTTTGACTTAGCGGGCTTTTATTTTGATTTTTTTTTACTCTTTTTTTTAGTGACTGCCTTGCTTAATGATTACAGTGAACCATCGTTGGTGTTCGACTTGAAAGACATCTTCGACACTTGCTTGCTGTGTGCGAAGGAACATTTGTGAATGCAACCTTTTGTTGAACGACGTCTTGAATGTAACTCTTGTATTTGAATGCACAATCAAGTTACTGAGAACTACCCTATCCCAGGTTAAAATTGTGGGTTTTTATTTGTAAAGAAAGAAACTCCAACTTCTAGGCTCAAAGAGGTTGACGAGGGATTAACTTCCTTATTTCTCCAGTGTTTAGGGATTGAAACAATGCCCTACATCGTCAGCAAGGTTTTGATTCGAAAGCATACCACGACAATTATGAGTATAATGTTTCATCATCCTCCCTCCAATATTTGCATAATCAAAAGAAAGTGGACAAGAGAATTTTTTTATTTATTTTTCATGAAAGAGGAAGCATTAAGAAGTAAATAGCAAAAACAAATGAATTGAATCAAAAAGTTGCAAATGCTTATTTTATTAACATGAAAGTACAAACATAATTTGGAAGCAAACAGCTAGTACAAAACAAAGGAAAATGCAAACAATAAGAAACAAGGTCTAATGACTATTCAACTACAAGTATGAGTTGTCCTGTCTTCGAAAAGTAGCTGAGCTGAAGTCGACTGAAACTTCACTCGCCCTGGCAGAGGGTTGTTCTGACATTCTGCGTCTGATGTTAGCTCTAGTCCTGTATCGGTGTCGAGGAATCAGCTTAACGACTCACAGGTGATACTGGAAGATGGAGACGGCTGGCAATGATTAACTGGACAAACAAACACATGCAATGAATCATGCAAAGATGCAAATGATATGCAATGCGATGCAACACAGGATGTAAAACACATGCAACAGGACGCAAAATACACATAACAGGATCAAGGGTTCAAGATCACAACATGGGGTATGGGTAAAGAACCAACCACAGGGTACGTACTAGGGTTCTTGTATCTGCAGAACAGGGTTCTAAGAAGTTCCCAGAGTCGACAACCCATCTTTAAGATTTTATCGACTTCCTAAACGACTCGGTAATCAATAAAATTCTCAAGAGAATCTCGTCTGAGTATAGTATCGCGTGACAACCATTTCAGAAATAGACTCCATCATGGTCACCGCACTACATCCTAAGAAACCAAGTGGGGTTAAAGGTAACTACGGTCCTCAGAATCACGGGCACCTAGGTCGAGAGTAGTAACGTTTTCACGAATAGAATCGTTCAACATGACTAAACTCCCAAGAGGGCCTCAACTGAGTGATGGTGTCTCAAGTCAACTTTTTCGGGAATCGACTCCCTCAAAGCCTCCTTGAATATACCATCGTCCTATCATAAGTGTACGCTCAAGTCCGGGTTAGGACTTATCTCACCACTCAATAGTAACAACCCTGCACACAGAAAAAGCCCAAGCACAACAGGTATATATACAGATATAAATATACAAGTATACAAACAAGCAAACATGTAAATAACACAAATTCAAACAAGATAGGCTTAACCCTCTTAGGGGAATTGATCCCCACTGAAGTCGCCATTTCTGTTGCGGTGAGAATCGGATAACAAGCTATTAATTAACTTGCATCACATTTCTTTGAATTCACAACCGACTTTGATTTATCCAAAGGAAAGGTTCAAGATCGAGAAAAACCTAAAGGGGGGAGATCTAAAGTTTGGGGGTTGGTTACGCCTAGGGAAGGTATTAGCATCCTAAACGTCCGTAGTATTATACGGGAACCTCTTGTTTAAGTTTGTGTTATGTTATGTTTTCTTGCTAAAGGTAAATGTGTTAAGGTAAAGACATAGGGGTATATACACTAAGTATGCTCGCCAAGACATCGCTCTCATGCCTACGTATCCTGACGGGAATGGAATCAGAGCATTCGTAGTTCCCCTAACTAAGGGTGAGAGAGGAACCATTGACTATGGACAAAGTTCCAAGGGGAAATGAGTATGAGCTCATTTAGAGTTTTAAGAAACTCTCTAAATCTAAGTTATGATGGGAAAAGTGAGTTCTCATGATGATGAGAATCACATAGAATTCAAAACTCTAACCTATTGCTAAGTTATGATTCCATGGCTCTTATGAGGCCAGGAAAAGGGAAAGGCTCTTATGAGGCCAAGGTGGTATGATTGGTTTATCGACTTATGAGTCAACTAAGGAGAACTTTCCTTTGGAATAGTATCGAGGATGTGTCAAATGAAACAGGCAACCAGAATAGTAGTCCACAAGACTTTATCAGAAAATATTTACAAGTCTCATTAAAGAGAGAAATGAAAAAGTTAGTAATCAAATAACTTAAAATTGAAATGAAGTAGAAATAGTCTCGTCTTATTCATGATTTAATCGAGAAATCGATAATCAATGATTCTTGACTTTCATCGACTAAAAAGTAAATGAAACTAAAATAAGGAGAAAGCAGTCTCATATTGATCAAAGTTTTGTTGATTCAATGAAGTCAACCAAACCATGAAGTTTGTTATGTCATCGACCAAAATAAAGATAATGAAACCGGAATGAAAAAATAAGGTTGGTCTCGTCTTAATCAAGATTTAAATCGATAAATCGATAATCATAGATTTTTGACTTTCATCGACCAATAAAAATAAGTAAAAAGTGGCCTCATATTTATCAAGACTTTATTGATTTGAAATAATCAAAGTCAAGATTTGTGCAATGTCATCGGCCTAAAGTAAAGAAAATGGACTCGAAATGAAAAATAAAGTTAGTCTCGTCTTGATCAAGATTTAATCGGAGGATCGATAATCTTTTGATATTCGACTTTCATTGACCAACAAAAATAAAGAAATGAGCCTCATACATATCAAGACTTTTTAGTCATTTTGCATAAATCAACTAAGTCATGATTTTGTAATATCATTGGCCCTAAAAATCGAAATAAAGATCGTAAGCGAAAAATAAAAATCAAAACAAAATTCGAAAGAAAAAGTTATGAATTCAAGAAATAACATGATAAATTGAAACTAAAAATTCAAAGTGCTCCTAAAATAAAAACTAGAGAAACAAAATTAAGAAATAAATGGAAAATAAAATAAAAATAGTATGAAATAATAAAAGGGTGGTGATGAAGCATGTTTTTTGTCTTTTTGAATTTTTATCTTATCTTTTAAACATCATTCATAATAAAACCAAACAAAAATTATAGGATATTACAATACTTTTTCCAGAAAAATATTAACATGCTAATGAACTTGATAACAGCATAGATAAATGATCATGGTACTTTGAAAACGGAGAAATAAAAGAGGTGAATGTTACCTAGTGGAGACGGTCCACTGTCTCTTCAATGACACGAGTTATGGAAAAATGAAGACGAGCCTTCTCTCCAGAAAATTTGCAAGAATAATTGAGGGAGAAAATTAAGAGAGTATTCAGCCTTTGTGTGGGTGAATCTGGTGTCCAAAATGAGAGAATGAGAGATCTTATTTATAGTGTGAATAAAGTGGGAGTGTTGATGTGACAATCCATGTGACTTTATGAGAATGATTCTTGGCCATTGATAATTGAAGTGTAAGAATGCTTTTTGGCCATTGATAAATCCAAGTTGGCAATCCATGTGACTTTATGAGAATGATTCTTGGCCATTGATAAATCCAAGTTGGCAATCCATTTAAAGTGTTTGTATTGTAGTGGTCCCCACTTACCATGAAGATAAACAAAATAAAAGTAATAATAATTGATCCGGTGTATTCGAACAGGTCCACGTAAGCTGGTCGTCAGATGACAAGGTGCTCGAACGTACGCTGGTCGTCAGATGGGCAATGTGTTCAGAATGTTGATAAGGAGAGGAGGGGGTGTACCTGCAAGGCACTCCGACGCTCAAGTAAGAAAGGGTCAGAGAAAAGGGGCAAGTACAAAGTGTGTTCTTAGGGTGGAAAAATGATACCTGACCCTCTCAAGTGAGAGGGTTTATATAGAGCCCCCAGCGCGTGGCCAACGGTCCTATTTTCTGGGCGAAATAACCGTTTTCCCCAAAGGATAGGTAACTGCCCAAACTAGCCGTTATGTCGGGCAGGGTGCCAGAAACTAGCCGTTATGTCGGGCATAATGCAATTCCGGGCACCTGTCCTTTGCTGTTCGGGCAGTGAGGAAGCCGTGCGTAACGGGCATAAGAGCCGGGGAGGAACGTTGTGTTCCTTGCCCGGTTGGAGGGGCAGAAACGTCATTTTTGCCCCTCGGTGGAATAGGTTTAGGCAATTTGGGCCGCTCTGGAGCAGAGGCGGATTGGGCCAATTCTAGCCATTGGTCCAGTCCAGAACAGGAGCCCCCCAAGTCGTTGCTCCCGAGCATGGGAGTGATGACTTAAGGACGGCTCGTCGCTCCAGGGAGCTAGCGCGGAGTCGCCGTTTGGAGACAAGGACGGTTGTCTCGAGGTGCTCGTGGCCCTTTGTGTCCGTGACATTCGTGGCCGAGACTCTATTGCCCGGTATTTGGGGAGATAAAGCGTCAGACAGAATGGGAAATGTTGGGTTGCCACTGTGCATCGAGCCCTGCATAGCAGTTAATAGGTAATGATGGCTAGTGGGCAGTCATTATTGCCTACGGGCACGTGTGAGCACGTGCCCCTCAGTATAAAAGGGGGAAGATTGTCCCAATTTGCATTTTTTCTTTCTGATTTCTCTTCGCTTCTTCTGCGTTCTTGCCCGTCGCCGTCTTCAGAGTATCCGACCACCGTGCCAAGCTTCGAGCAGTCCCTTTTTCCTACTTAAAATCAAGTAAGTTTTCTGATTTCTAGCTTGTTTTACTTTCTTTCGTTGTTAGTGGTAGATTGCATGCGGCTAGGGTTAGCTTTAGGTGACAAAATAGGTAGATTTCTGGCGTGTGTTGGTGGTGGACGGTGGTCCTGCCCTTTCGCTGCTTCTAGCACCTCGCCGGAGTAGGTAGTGCGTTCGGTGAGCGTGGTGGTCCACGTCGTGGTTGTGGGTCGTGACCACCGTTCCTGATTATCTTCTGATGAAATGGCGAATTTTCCGGTAGAACGTTTCCAGATTCAGGTGGAGCTTTGCGGTTTCTGGTGGAGCTTCAAATGGAATCTGGGCACGAGTGTGAGGAGGCTCTTCGTAGGGAGATGGTATGTCTCGGGCATCTTCTCACGGGGAGGTTTTTCGTTTGATGTTAGGGCATAGGTCGGGGACGTTGTCCTTAGCCTTTTGCGCGCCCTTTCACTTGACTTGGCAGTGGAAGGGTGAATTTGATTTCCTGTCGAATTCACTGTCTTTCTCTGCTTTTTCAGGTGATCGTAATGGCGACGGGGCCAGAGGGAGAAGTTGTTCCAGTCACGTCCGAGGAGGAAACTGACTCCGAGGAGAATAGTAGTTCGACGGCTTCGAGTTCTGCGACTTCGAGCTCGGCGGCATTGAACTCCTCGAGCAAAGTCGAGGGGGGAGAAGAGTTGTACGCCATGGAGGAAGACGTTGAAGGGTTCTGTCCGGAGGAGTGGGAGGTGGCCGAGCCCTCCGAGCATATTTCTACGTTCGCGAGGTCTCCGGCGGATGTCTTTAGCGAGGTGGGACCAGCGGGGGAATGGAAATTGCATTTTCCTACTTTGGATGAGCGGGCCTGCTCGAACGTCAGGGACTGCTTTACGATGTACGAGTATGCCTTCAAAGAGCTGGGGCTGAGATTGCCTTGTTCTGGACTGGACCAATGGCTAGAATTGTCCCAATCTGCCTCTGCTCCAGAGCGGCCCAAATTGCCTAAACCTATTCCACTGAGGGGCAAAAATGACATTTCTGCCCCTCCAACTGGGAAAGGAACACAACGTTCCTCCCCGGCTCTTATGCCCGTTACGCACGGCTTCCTCACTGCCCGAACAGCAAAGGACAGGTGCCCGGAATTGCATTATGCCCGACATAACGGCTAGTTTCTGGCACCCTGCCCGACATAACGGCTAGTTTGGGAAGTTACCTATTCTTTGGGGAAAACGTTTATTTCGCCCCGAAAATAGGACCGTTGCCCACGCGCTGGGGGCTCTATTTAAACCCTCTCGCTTGAGAGGGTCAGGTATCATTTTTCCACCCTAAGAACACACTTTGTACTTGCCCCTTTTCTCTGACCCTTTCTTACTTGAGCGTCGGAGTGCCTTGCAGGTACACCCCCTCCTCTCCTTATCAACATTCCGAACACATTGCCCATCTGACGACCAGCGTACGTCCGAGCACCTTGTCATCTGACGACCAGCTTACGTGGACCTGTTAAAATACACCGGATCAGTGGCGCCGTCTATGGGAACTCCTTGTTCTCCCCTTCTTTCTTTCCCCCTCGGAAACTAAAAGATCACAACATACTTTCTTCGATCCACCCACATATGGGCGCTCAGAACTCCGCAAAAAGTGCTGACGTTACGGTTCTCGTTCCCGTCAACAAGATGGACGTTGACGGCAGATCTTTGCTACTTTCTGATCCCTGTTTCCTTCGAGATGGGGCTACTGCATCTCCCACTCCTCCTCCCGCCGAGCAAGGAGACAAGCAGCCACCGCCGGGTGAACGACCAATCCCTGGCCCTCCCAGTGCCGACCTGGCTATCGCAGCTCTATTGGAAGCCGTCAACCGCATGAACCTCCTTATCTTGCAGCAAGGAGAGAGGATAGGGGCTCTCGAGGAAGCATCTATTCCAAGATCCTCTCCTCTGAAGAGCAAGCGTCGAAAATCAAGAAGCCTGCCACTTAGGCGCGGGGAAGACCACATGTTAAGGCAGGAGCCTGGAGCGCAACATGTTCGCAAGCGCTAACAGATCTCCCTGCGAGATCGGTCATCACCAAGACACAAAAGAGCGAGGCAAGATCGACATTCTCCACTGGTCAGACCTCGTGACCGGCCACGTTCACCTTCACCTCGCAGAGACTGTCGTCGCGAGCACAGACGACGGTCACCATCAACTCCAACTTTAGACAGCGACGACGAGCCTCGCGGCCCATTGTCCCGCAAGATCCTGGCCACCCGCCTCCCTAAAGGACTAGAGAAGCCTCCGTCTCTAGGGACTTATGATGGGACCACCGACCCAGACGAGCACATAGAGAACATAGATGCTCTTCTGGACTACAGATGGGTACGAGGAGCCATCAAATGACGCCTGTTCCCAACCACGCTCAGGAAGGGAACAATGACATGGTACAAACAACTGCCAGAGGAATCCATTACGTCCTGGAGGTAGCTGGGGAGGATTTTCTCCCGTCACTTTACTGCATCGCGGCGCCATCCAAAGACCGAGGCGTCCCTCGGAGCGGTCGTACAAGGAAGAGATGAACCTCTTCGGGCCTACATTGAACGGTTCAACAAGAAGGCCGTCCAAGTGCCAACGACCAACGAGATGAAGAAATTCCTACTCGAGCAGGGATTACGTCCTGGCTCAGACTTCGCGAAAGCCATTGGCCTCGATCCACCGAGGAACCTTAACGCCCTCCTCCACCAAGCCCAGTCGCATATACAGTACGAGGAGAAGGTCGCTGCCCACTCTGTCCGGGCCTCTCGACACCAAGAAAGCGCCCGGTCATCCAGAGCTGAAGAACCCTCGACGTCCCGTCGAGGAGATAAGAGACACGACGATTGGCCCCGCGATGTACGCGAGCAGAAGGGACCTTATGGGCGGTTCCACGACTATATCCCCCTCACTGCCTCGAGGGAGAAGATCTTGTCCGAATGTGCCAACTCAGAATTCAAGCAGGCGGGTGTCCGTTTCCCCAAACAGCTGCCGGCCAGACCGGGCGTAGACAAATCCAAGTATTGCCGCTTCCACAAGAGTCACGGTCATACGACGGAAGAATGTATCCACCTCAGAGATGCCATAGAGATCCTTATTCGCGACGGCCACCTGAAGTAGTTTGCGAAAAAGAAAGATGCTCCCTAGCAAGAAACCCAGGAGAACAAAAAGGTTGCAGAAGAGACTCTGCCCCCCAATGACGCCAACGTACAGGTCGCCATGTCCGTAACTCGGCCAGAGGACTTCCGCATACCTAATGGTCTGCCGGCCTCCACGTACCTCGCTGCTCACAGCCCATGGGAGATCTTCCCGTCAGCCATGGTCATTTCTGGTGGTGGATTCAACAAAATCACGGTCGGCCCAGTCAAGAGGAGGTTCGATCAATTGATCAGCAAAAGCTCCGATGAAGTCACTATGCTGGACACCACTCACAAAGGATCCGTTCCTATTTCCTTCTACAAGGAGGAGCTCCTCGGTGGAGCGCCGAACTCAAGCATTCCGCTGCTCATCCGAGCAAGGATGGCAAACTTCGACGTTCGCAGAATACTCGTGGATCAGGGTAGCTCGGTTGATATAATGTACAACCACCTGTTCGAGACGCTGCAGCTGAATGACTCCCACCTTACCCCATACGATGGATCCGACCTGCAGGGATTCAACGGGGCGGTGACAAAGCCCCGGGGTTACGTAGATCTCATTGTAACCTTTGGTTCAGGAAAGACAACCCGAGCAATCAAAGCACAGTTTCTGGTAATCGAATGCCCGTCACTATACCAGTGCATTTTTGGAAGGCCAACCCTGGCAGAGTTGATTGCAGTACCTTCCACCGTACATCTCAAGATGAAGTACTACACTTCTGAAGTGATGGTCGCCACCCTCCACGGCGATATCAAAGCTGCCTGTCGATGCTTTGAAGCAGCATCAAAAGGTCTAAGCACCATCTCAGCAAGACCGAGGACTTCTGGTCGTTCCCCTCTGCCTAGCAGCTCCGAGCAACCAAAGCCGCTCCCCCAGGTCGAATCTATCGACCTGGACAGCCGTTTCAGTGAGGAGGACCACCCAACAACCTCGAGCAACCAGTCCAACAACAGCAGCCATCTCCCACGCCCTGTCCCAGATGGCAACTTCGAGATCGTCCCGTTCGGAGAAGACCCCCAACAGAGAGTAAAGATCGGAGCAGACCTCCCCGACCTGGCCAGGAGACAACTAAAAGCATGCCTTCGAGAGAACGCGGACTTGTTCGCATGGAGCGCCACTTAAATGCCAGTATTAGACCCATCCGTAGCTTGCCACCAACTTACAATTGATCCAGCCGTCAAAGCCGTTGCCCAGCGCAGAAGGAAACAGTCCCCGAAAAAGATGGAAGCCGCGGAGAAAGTTGTCAAAGACCTTCTAGAAGCTAGGTTTATTTCTGAGGCCAAATACACTACATGGCTCTCAAATGTTGTACTTGTAAGAAAAAATAATGGGAAATGAAGAATGTGTGTTGATTATACCGATGTTAATAAGGCCTGTCCAAAGGACGCCTACCCCCTCCCCAATATCGATAAGCTCGTAGATAACTCAGCAGGTTTTAAACTTTTATCGTTCCTCGACGCCTACTCGGGCTACAATCAAATCCCAATGGCCACGAGCGATAAAACTTACACGACCTTCATGATCGAATCGGGCAACTATTACTACAACGTATTGCCCTTCGGACTGAAGAACGCCGGCGCTACGTACCAACGAATGATGAACAAAGTCTTCAAAGGACAAATAGGCGATATGCTCGAAGTATATATGGATGACATGATCGTCAAGTCCCACGAGGAACTAGATCATGTCGACCATCTTCACAAAATCTTTGAGCAAGCAAGAAAGTATCAAATGCGTTTCAACCCAGAGAAGTGCACGTTCAGAGTACGGGCGGGCAAATTCCTCGGCTTCTACCTAACAGAACGAGGAATCGAAGCTAACCCCGACAAATGCCAGGCATTCTCTGAATTCCCAACGCCCACGGCTAAGAAAAACATCCAATCCCTCAACGGGGTGCTTACTTCGCTGTCCCGCTTCGTGGCAAAATCTGCCCAACACGCTCTTCCCTTCTTCAAACTCTTGAGAAAAGAGACGGCATTTGAATGGACCAAGGAATGTGAGACATCCCTCCTCCACTTGAAGCAAGCACTGTCAAAACCGCCCGTACTATCCCGACCAGATATTGGAGAAACCTTATACCTGTACCTCGCCGTCACTTCCGAGGCCGTCAGCGCCGTTCTCATTCGCGAGAATCCTGACGGACAGAAGCCAATATACTTCACGAGCAAAGCATTGCAGGGCCCGGAGTTACGATATCAACAAATAGAGAAAGTGGCACTAGCGCTCGTCAACGCAGCTAGGCGACTAAGGCACTATTTCTTGGCTCACACGATCATAGTAAGAACCGATCAACCTATAAAGCAATTACTGGCATGACCAGACATGGCAGGCAGAATGCTCAAATGGTCGTTGGAACTGTCCGAGTTTGACGTTCAATATGAAATCAGGAAAGCTCTTAAGGCCCAAGCCCTGGCCGATTTCGTAGCTGAGATGACGTTCCCGGACTCACCGGTCCACATAGCAAACAGATGGACCATCTACGTCGACGGAGCATCCAGCTCGACAGGCAGCGAGGCTGGGGTAATTTTGGAAAACGACGAAGGGACCATAGTCGAGGCTTCTCTCACATTGTCCTTTCCCACGTCGAACAACCAGGCCGAGTATGAAGCTTTCCTCGCCGGTTTGCGCATAGCCGAAGACCTAGGGGCCGAGGAAATCACCATCAACACAGACTCCCAGCTCGTCGCACTCCAGATATCAGGGGAATATCAGACCAAAAATGATAGTCTCTTTGAATACCCAACCCTTGTCAAGGAAAAGATGGCGAGGTTCAGAACTGTAGAAGTAAGACATGTTCCACGCGAACATAACGGGCGAGCAGACCTCTTATCCAAACTAGCAAGCACTAAGTAAAAAGGCGGAAACAGGTCGGTCATCCAAGAGATACTTCCCCAGTCCAACATCGATAAGGGACCCTCGGCCCTACACGTGCACGCGATTGGGGACAGCGATTGCTGGATGACGCCCGTGTACAACTACCTCACCAGAGACAAACTTCTGAACGACCCCAAGGAAGCCAGCACCATCAGACGAAGAGCTTGCTCATACGTCATCCTTGAAAACAAACTCTATCGACGAGGCTTCTCCATCCCCCTGCTCAAATGCATAGAGGGGGAAGTTGTCCCCCACGTATTACGAGAAATCCACGAAGGCATTAATGCCCAACACCTGGGAGGAAGATCCCTTGCCCGCAAGGCCCTCCGACCAGGGTATTGTTGGCCAACCATGCAGCACGATGCCAAGGAGCATATGAAGAAATGCGACAAATGCCAACGACACGGCGATATGCACCTAGCCCCACCTAACGAGCTGAAAAGCATGACCTCCCCGTGGCCATTCGCCTGGTGGGGCCTAGACATCCTAGGACCCTTCGTGACGGAGTCCAGTCAAAACAAATACCTAATAGTAGGCGTAGACTATTTCACAAAGTGGATAGAAGCAGAAGCCTTAGCAAAGATAACGGCACTTAACATTCTGTGCTTCTACAAGCAGAATATCCTTGCCCATTTTGGGATCCCCCAAGCAATTGTCACGGACAATGGAACGCAGTTCACGGACAAGAAGTTCCAAGACTTTGTCGCCCATCTCGGAACAAAGCAATATTTCACTTCTGTAGAACATCCCCAGACCAACGGCCAGGCAGAAGCGGCCAATCGTGTCATTCTTCGTGGCCTCAAACGAAGACTAAATGAGATGAAGAAATCCTGGGTCGAGGAGCTCCACAACATCCTGTAGGCATACCGCACCACTCCTCAATCTACCACCGGGGAAATGCCTTTCCGCTTAGCATACGGCATGGATGCTTTTATACCTATTGAAATTCACGTACCCTCCAGGAGGACCGGATCACCTCTGGACGAGGAAATGAACAACGAAGCAATAAGAGAGGAGCTCGGCCTTGTCGAGGAAATACGAACAGGAGCAGCCCTCCGCGAAGCATCTCTTAAGCAAAAAATAGAGATCAGGCACAACGCCAAAGTCTTACGACGAGAGTTCGAGGTGGGCAGCCTTGTCCTGCGAAGAAACCACAAGGACTCTCGCAAAGGCAAACTAGCAGCCAACTGGGAAGGGCCATACAGAGTCCGTGCCAAAACGGAGAATGGTGCATACTTCCTCGAGAACCTCGACGGGGATGAAATCCCTCGACCATGGAACGCTGAAAAACTTAAGCAATACTACAGCTAAAGTAAAGACAGACCTCCCCGCATCAAAGGAACGACTAACGGTCATTATGCTTGTTCAGGTACAAACGATGCATACATACAAAGTGAAATCCCGCTCAAGTAAATGAGCCGGAGCTCTGCTCGTCGGCGGTCCTCGATCAAGCATCGCCTTCACCCAAGTACCATGATTGGCAGAACCCCAGCTCGCGATGGGACGTTCACGCCGCGACCTCAGGCCTCGATCGCGACCTGAGATCCGCAACCTCGCCTGGACCTTCCCCGGCTATTCGACCAGTTCTTCGCACTGGAGAATTCACACACGACGAGCTTCCTTTCAAAAGGAAATTCTGTTAACAGACACACCCTCCGAAGGGCAGTCTGACATACATTCGCAGCGAGCATGCATACAACACTTAGCAAAAATAAACGCAAGTAAAATCATGCACGCGAAGAAGACAGAAACATAATTAACATAACAAATGACCACAAGGGTCACGATTGTGCGATATTACATAGAACGGGGCCATGCCCCAAAAATAAAGTTATAAATAATTAAACGGCGCGCAGGCCGGATTAGATACAACATCAAAATAACAAAATCCCTCATACATCCGCATGCTCGGTTGAGGCCGGCTCAGGCCTCTGCTCCTCCTCGGGCTGATCCTCAGACTGAACCTCAGGGGTATCTAGGACAAGACCTGCGAACAAGACGATGCGACCATCCTCCACACGAACAAGATAGTGAGTGCCCTCGGTCGAAATCTCAAGTCCAGAGTTCACCACCCGCAACTGAGCCACGACACTTTCGAAAGACTCCGCTGCCACGGCGATACCGTCAGCCTCGGCCTGCAGGATGCCGAAAACCAGCTCAGCCCTAGTCTTCAACGCTTTTATCTCATCCGGCTCGTCGGCAGCCGGGGCCCTGGCCGCCATCAACTCTTTGTTCAGATCCTCGGCAGCCTCTTCTCTGCCGCCAGCTTGGTAACATCCTCTTTCAGCTTGGCCACCTCCCCTTCGACCTTCTTCCGAACCTCACGGGCACTCTTAAGCTCCTCCTTTAGGGACGTCTCAAAGGCCCGGGCAGCAGTGAGTTCGGCCTCAAGCGCGGAGTCCCCTTCGGCATACACGGCCGCCATCTCCAGCATCCTCACAAGGGCAGAAGCATCCTGGGCTACCAGCGCCCTCTTGCTCGCCCGGTCCATGCCCTCCAAGCTGAGAGACTCTGCCCGAGGAACGACCAGGGTGTTGCCCACAAAAAATATCCTGTCAAGGATGCACGGGGGAAGCTCAAACTTCCCTTTCTCCGGCGCCCGGGTTAGGTCCACCGCATCTAACGTCCTCGGCCGCTTCCCCCGTCCGGTCAGAGGCAATAGAGAGTCCCATGGAGCAGGAGAGGGAGAAGAAGAGGTACCCACGGCAGCTTGGACAAGAGGAGGACCACGAGCACCGACAGGACGAGTCTTTGGGGGAGCCGCTCTAACTTTATTCCTCAACATGGCATTCCTCACCACGCGATCACGAGCTTGAGGCATCTCACCTGCACAAATGAAACAAACACGTTAGCGACGTGGAAAAAGAAATAACACAAACAAAGTCTAAGTAACTAAGACTACCGAGCAACTTCTCGGCATCCGCAGGAGTCTTGCACTCCAGCAGTGCCTTCACATTGATGAACCTACGCTCAACCCTCTAGCTCCCATCCTCCTCGAAGATAGGGTTACCCTTACTCGTCCAGCAGCTCGCAAAACCGAAGGAGTTGACCCAGTTCACCAACTTTTCGTAAGAAACGGCGTCCTGCCCGCGTAGCTCGCTCGGCTCGAAGACATAATCCCCGGGCTTCTTGGAGAAATGGTCAGGTGCCCAGCAGATCAGAAACTTATACACTCTCTCCCCGATATACTTCCCCTCCTCGTTGAGTAGCTCCTCTCCGTTCTCATCATACTCTACCTCCCAGGCGTACACGCTGTCCTGGGCAGCCTCAGACACTGGCTCGACGATGAAGTACCGTCCCTTGAACGTTCGGATGGACCCCGAGAACGGCTTGAATAACTTTCTAGGCTGCTTCAAGGAAACCCATCCATACCTTTTCCCTGCCAGCTGCCGTTGTAGATGGAAAACAACAAAGAATAGAGGGAGGGTAGTCCCCAGAGCGAGGTGCTCACACACCAACTCAAAAGCCCGTATAAAGGCCAGCGAATTGGGGTGGAGTTGAGAAGGCGCCAACTTCAGATGCTCGAATACCGACCGCTGGAAATCAGTAAAGGCAATCTCAGCCCCAGCTCTTTGAAGACGTACTCGTACATCGTAAAGTGGTTCCCGACGTTCGAGTAGACCCGCTCATCCAAAGTAGGAAAATGAACTTTCCATTCCCCCGCTGGTCCCACCTCGCTAAAGACATCTGCCGGAGACCTCGCAAACGTAGAAATATGCTCGGAGGGCTCGGCCACCTCCCACCTCTCCGGACAGAACCCTTCAACCTCTTCCTCTATGACGTCCAACTCTTCTCCCCCCTCGACTTCGTTCGCTTCCCCCTCGACTTCGCTCGAGGAGTTCGATGCCACCGAGCTCGAAGTCGCAGAACTCGAAGCCGTCAAACTACTATTCTCCTTGGAGACAGTTTCCTCCTCGGACATGACTGGAACAACTTCTCTCTCTGGCCCTGTCGCCATTACGATCACCTGAAAAAGCAGAGAAAGACAGTGAATTCGACAGGAAATCAAATCCACCCTTCCACTGCCAAGTCAAGTGAAAGGGCGCGCAAAAGGCTGAGGACAACGTCCCCGACCTAAGCCCTAACATCAAACGAAAAACCTCCCCGTGAGAAGATGCCCGAGACATACCATCTCCCTACGAAGAGCCTTCTCACACTCGTGCCCAGATTCCATTTAAAGCTCTACCGGAAACCGCAAAGCTCCACCGAAATCTGGAAACGTTCTACCAGAAAATTCGCCATTTCATCAGAAGATAATCAGACACGGTGGTCATGACCCACAACCACGACGTGGACCACCACGCTCACTGAACGCACTACCTACTCCGGCGAGGTGCTAGAAGCAGCGAAAGGGCAGGACCACCGTCCACCACCAACACACGCCAGAAATCTACCTATTTTGTCACCTAAAGCTAACCCTAGCCGCATGCAATCTACCACTAACAACGAAAGAAAGTAAAATAAGCTGGAAATCAAAAAACTTACTTGATTTTAAGTAGGAAAAAGGGACTGCTCGAAGCTTGGCACAGTGGTCGATACTCTAAAGACAGCGACGGGCAAGAACACAGAAGAAGCGAAGAGAAATCAGAAAGAAAAAATGCAAAATGGGACAATCTTCCCCCTTTTATACTGAGGGGTACGTGCTCACACGCGCCCGTAGGCAATAATGACTGCCCACTAGCCATCATTACCTATTAACTGCTACGCAGGGCTCGATGCACACGTGGCAACCCAACGTTTCCCATTCTGTCTGACGCTTTATCTCCCCGAATACCGGGCAATAGAGTCTCGGCCACGAATGTCACGGACACAAAGGGCCAAGAGCACTTCGAGACAACCGTCCTTGTCTCCAAACGGCGACTCCGCGCTAGTTCCCCGGAGCGACGAGCCATCCTTAAGTCACCACTCTCATGGTCGGGAGCAACGACTTGGGGGGCTCCTGTTCTGGACTGGACCAATGGCTAGAATTGGCCCAATCCGCTTCTGCTCCAGAGCGGCCCAAATTGCCTAAACCCATTCCACCGAGTGGTAAAAATGACGTTTATGCCCCTCCAACCGGGCAAGGAACACAACGTTCCTCCCCGGCTCTTATGCCCGTTACGTACGGCTTCCTCACTACCCGAACAGCAAAGGACAGGTGCCCGGAATTGCGTTATGCCCGACATAACGGCTAGTTTCTGGCACCCTGCCCGACATAACGGCTAGTTTAGGCACACTTTCGATTGAGAGGGTCAGGTATCATTTTTCCACCCTAAGAACACACTTTGTACTTGTCCCTTTTCTCTGACCCTTTCTTACTTGAGCGTCGGAGTGCCTTGCAGGTACACCCCCTCCTCTCCTTATCAACATTCCGAACACATTGCCCATCTGACGACCAGCGTACGTCCGAGCACCTTGTCATCTGACGACCAGCTTACGTGGACCTGTTCGAATACACCTGATCAAGAGGTTTCACCGGGAATTAGACCTCTTTGGGGAAATGAATTTCTTGTTCACACATTTCTAAGTTGTGACAGTCTTGAGAAAAGTTTCACCGGTAATAATGTATTTCTCTGTTCCATATTGTATAAGCCCAAGAGGAGGCAAAACTGTATCTGGAATTTCCTAAGGGGGAACTAGTTTTGACTGTGATAAAAGAGTAACCACTGGTTTGATCTAAAACTAGAACTAATTGGTGGGGAAAACTCTAAGCAAGTATATACATGCATACATATATAGATGAAATATATAAACCAGTATGTGTAGAAGAAAATAGTAGAACTTACAGTTGTGCAAGCTCCAGCATTGTAACCACAATTGTATGGTTAGTCATTCAAGAAATTGAAGAAAGTTTTGATAATAACTTTGAAGTTGAATTTGAATAAAAAAGAAAAGTTGTTAAAAAGAAATTTGGGGCTTAGACTAAAGGAGAGGCCCAGATGAATTCTTTTGAAAAGGGGACGATCGCGTCGTAGTTTTGAAAATCACAGAGGGACTAATACAATGACTGAGGCCCAAAGTATTGTATTTACAAAAAGTATGGGTCTTACACTCTATTAGAAGCCCAAAAGTTTATTTTTATACAAGAGTTGGGACTTATAGCTCAAGGAGAGGTCCAGATGAAAAACAACAATCACACCGTTATTTTGAAAATTGTACCGGGACTTATACAAATGACTGAGGCCAAAATTATTTATGTACAAATGAGGTTGGGTCTTACACTCTATTAGAGGCCCAAAAGTGTTTGAAAAGGAAGAAAAATGGGACTTACAACACAAGGGGAGGCCCAGATGAAAATAATTTTGAAAACGGCGATCGCGCCGAGATATTTTAAAACGTATCGGGACTTATACAATGACTGAGGTCCAAAATGGTTTATTTACAAAGGGATGGGACTTACACTCTACCAAGAGGCCAAAAAGTGTTTCAAATAAAGTTTGAAAAATTAAAATTGAGGGCAACCCTAATTTTAATTAATATAATATTATTTTCAAAGGAAATTAAATATAAAATATCAAATATATTTAAAAACAAGTGGTAAGCTTTGAAAAATATTTTGGAAAATCATGTCTAATCACATGAAGGCTTGCAATTTAATTGATTTTGAAAGATCAAGGTGGAAATTTCATTTTTTAAAATGTTTGAAAACAAATAAAAATGAAACTAATTACAAAAATTCAAACTATATTAAATAAATAATATAAAATCAATTTTTTTGTGGAATAAAATAATTCAACATTTTTGTGAATTTTCAAAAAAAAGAACCAATAAAAAATAATTAAAATTGAAAGAGAAATTAATTTTGAGATTAATTAATAAAATCATAAAAAATGAGAAAAATAGCAAAAAGGGAGAGGGAACCAAAAATGGTATGGGTGGGTGTTGAACCCACGCCCTCCAACCAAACACACATGCGCGTTACCACTGGGTGGTGATACATCCGTGTATCAAAACCACCCAATAAACATATATGGGTGGCCTAAATTTCAGGTCAGGCCAAGGTAAAAACCAAGTTTTGAGTGATTTGCAAGAAGGATCATATCTCCCTCATTTCTCCATGAAATTGGACAAAATTTAGATGGATCCTAGATAGAATTTCATGAGGAATCCAATGGTGGTCTTAGAATTTTCTAAAGATGCTTCTATTTTAAAACCCGATAGTGGTTTCAAAATAGGCCAAGATTTGTAAGTTCTATGCTATCTCATCATACAAGCAACAATAGCATGGTAAATTGGTTCAAACACAACACATATGATATATATGACATGTTCATGATCAATGGACATCAAAACAATGCATATTTTAAAGAGTTCAAGTTGTTATGCACTTACCTCTTGAAGTTCTTGTGCTAACTGTCAAGATGCTTGTGCCAGAAGTAATCCAATGCTTTAGACACTCTTGATTGATTCCTTAGAAGCTTTTAGGATGATCAAAATCAGCTGGAAACCTCAGGAACAAGAATTAGCTCTTTCTTGCAAAAGTGACCAAAATGGTAACTCTCTCAAATGGTGTTACAGTTGAGGGAAACCTATTGGGACAGTTTGAGGATGATATTTGGAGAGTATTTGAAGTGATTGGATCAAGACATGGCTTGAAAAATGCAGAAAAGTAAAAATTTGAGGTTTTGTAGGTTGACTTTCTGATTTTGATGTTGTACAATGAGGATGAAGGTTTGAACACCTCCAATGGATGATTTATGATGAGTTTGGATGGTTATTTAAGTGGTTTTTACTCTGGTTTTAAGAATTCCCAAATTGCTCCAATGTGACCTGCAATTGAAGTAAGAGAGGGAGAGTGAGAAAATAAGGCTTTGGTATTGTTTTGGTGTGGTTTGAAACATCAGAAATGACCTCTATTTATAGTAGATGAGTTTTGTTTTTGAAGGAATAGTGAATGGCAACTGGTTCACTCTATTATCCAATGGATATGCCCATGTATCACTTTCTTAAATGCCAAGGTACTAAGTCTTCACTTGGCCATTGACTTGAGCTGGTCTTGGTAGCTCTAGGTCTTCTAATGTTTGCAAGAACCTTGACTCAATTGGACTGATATGTTCAGGTTCATGACAACTCTAAGTTCCACATCAATGCCAAATGACAAAGTTGAAATTTTTGGAATTGAAACTTGAATGATCACATGCCAAAGGATAGGATCCTTGACTCAATGGTCCAAGCTTGAAAATATCAAGTGAGCCATCAAGATTCTCTCTGATCTTGGAAGAGGACAAAGCTTGCAAGATAACAAAATTTGAAATGGAAACCAGTTTGAGCAAGGCATGTTGTGAGATCCATAACTCCTTGATCAAGTTGAATTAATGGGAGTTCTTGTACTCTTTGAAAGCTCTCATGACATACTTTAACTTTGATGTCCACCAATGGACCTGGTTTAGCTTGGATCATGATGAAAAATGGTCCAAAAGTTGGTGAAAATCCTAGACAGATTCTGCCTAAAAAAATTTCTAAGTGTTGGAAAAAGTGGTCATTTTCATGTTTTTGTGATTTTGATCACTCCATAACTCAAAATCCATGAGGATTTGGAATCTCTTATAGTTGACACTTTTGAAGTATGTCATATGCAATTTCATTTGAGCTTTGAATGGAAGAAAAAGGCTTTAGGGTTTGGGAGTTATGACCTTGCAAAGTGGGTACCTAATCCATTTTGTTCCATAACTTAGAAAAATTTAAGTTTCCTATGGTTGCCCCTTTTGCAAGTAACCTCACTTTTCTTGATTTTTCTTGATGGATGATGATCAAAACCATACATTAACATTGTTTTTGACTTAGGGGAGCCACATTTGTGAAAAAATTCAAAAAGTCAAACTTGATTTTGGGCACAGTTGACTTTTTTGTTAGATGAATTCCAAACTGTGTGATCCTCTATGCAATCAAGTTCTTGACCTAATTCAAACCTAATGGATGAATTCCATAGGTGTTTTAGGGTGTCTTGAATCATGTCCCAAGGTTTGGGAGCATGTCTTGGTCCAAAGTCAAAGGTACAGTTGACTTTTTCTTCAAAACCCTAATCGTGGTCCAGATGAATTTGAAACTTGTGAATCAAGCTTCTTTGATCAATCCATTGTTACAAATGGATTAATGTGGTGTATTTAAGGCCCTCAAATCATGTCTTGAGGTCTTGGCTCATGTCTTGCCTCAAAAGTCAACTTAGGGGTGTGTCGTACCCCAAATTTTGACCACTCTTCTTTTCCATTTTCAAGTAACTTAGGATTTAGATCACTAACACACCCTAGAGTCCATATGAGTCATTTGGTCAAATACAATGACCTAAAAAGTCAAAGAGGGACCATTTTGACTCTTTAGGAGTTTTAATCTCATCGTAGTTTAGTTGCTTTTTTTTTTTTTTTAACTTTTCATGGTACAATTTTAATTTCAATTTAATATATACTTTCATTTAATTAACTAGTTAGGATAGTATATAATCATTTTAGAAAAATTTAGGACTAACCTATTAGAAGAATATTTAGAAGTCTTTTTTTAGTGGCTATTATTATTCGTTAGAAATTAATTAGGATTAATCAGTAAAAGTTAAATAATTCATTAGTGGCATTTCTTTTCAACTAAATACAATAGCCCATTTGGTAGGGACCTAATGATAAGGACATACAAGCATAAAGGCATCAGTTGAAATCCCACCTTCCTCACTTTTTGTGTTTGTTTCTATCTTATTTATTTCTAACTTTTCTACTTTTAAAAATCATTTTTTTTTATCATTTAAATTTAATTTTTGTATTTATTTTCTAGGCACTTTTAAAAAATATTATTTTTCACTTTTTTCCATATCATTCATAAAAATATCCAAAAAATCATAAAATAAAAAATACTGAAAAAAAGATTTTGTTCTTTTTAAAAAGAATCAATATGATTGATACAAAAAGTCACGAAATCAAAATCAATTAAAATTGATTTTTGGGCCTTTGATTATTTTTATTGATCAAATTGATTTCTTCCTTTTTAATTAACCCTAATTTTCCCTATAAATATAGTCTTTTCTTCTCATAATTTTCGGGGGGATTATGAAATTCACAAATACATAAAAAATTTCACACGCAGGATCCAAAACACAAACACTGAGTCTCAACTTTTTAAGAGTCCTATTTCTTCAGAGTTTTTATTTTGCTTTAATTTTTAAACCAAATGATGATTGTCTGATGGTTTCTTTTTAAAATTGTCCATTACTTTTTCCTTCGAAACTATTGTCTATTCATTATCAATTTACTCATTATTTATTTACTCCTAATATTTTCTCTATTCACTGGTTTTTTCAAAATTTATTCGTTATATGTTGTGACAATCTTCTCTTCCACTTGCATAACTTCCACCATGTAATTGTTTTAACAACTATTCTAATCTTCTGATTAACAATCATTTATCATCACTTTGAAATCTCATACAATTGGCACAACCGATTCAAAAAAGGTTTCAATATTAAAGTACCGAAAACTTTTGATTCTACAAAAAAAACGGATATCAATTTCTAGCTCATTTTAAATATCATATATCTAAATCCCACAACTTATTTAAAACAATAATCCATTCCATTACCTTTGTTGTTTTGTCAAAACTAAAAAACTCAAATATTAAACCAATATAAAATTTAGAGATTTCATACACCATAAAAAATTCAACTGCTCCCTCACAATTTTTATTTTATTTTTTCAGTAAGAGATCACCATCGCTCTACAGTTCTATCTTCACCGCGAATCAAAATCTATTACAGTTAGATCTAATTTGAATCGCCAAAATCATTGTCTTCACTGTAAATAACAATAAATCCAAATATCATAAACAAAACTTTCCCAACATGAACATTCAAAATTTTCAACAACACTAACTCAATCACCATTAGAACACAATCCAACAACAGAAAATTTTAGAACAAGATCGGATCCACGATGCCTCCTTCCGCCGCGACCATGCTATTACCAGAAATCTCCACCACGCATCATACCTGCATAGAAACACACACCGCAAAGAACGACTCCGGCGAATTCATTCTGCCCAACAGGCCACCGCGAGGACCACCACCCCGAACCACCGCAAGTTCATCCGCGAGGACCACCACCCCATCGCGATTTCGACCGGTAAGATTTTCACTCACTTTTTTTTATTCAATTTAAGATCAGTTTTGTTGATTTGTGGTTATGTGAATAATGAATTTGTTTATGTATTGGTGTGATTGAGATTTCTTTTGAGTTTGATTTGTTGGTGTTTAGTGGGGTTTCTCTTGAAGTATGATAACATAGATGGGATATAGTTTCTTTTACCACATGGTGTTATATGGGATTTTACTATTTTGTTTTTTCTCTATTAAGCATTCCATGTGTCGAGACATTATAGGTTGGTTTGAAAGGTTGGAAAAGTTAAAGTAGAAATATTTATTTATGTTAATGTTTGTTCAACACTAACCATGAACGCTTCCCCTCCCTGTGCATTTTTTTAAAATATAAAATATTAGGATTTGTTTATAATTGGTTCATGAGTCTGCTTTGACTCTCAATCGTGACCATCCCTTTGTCATACTTTAGGATCAGCGGACGATAGTAGTCTCAAGGAGATCCATACGATCTTCATCCAACGTCCAGGAGAGAGTCAAAGTCAGACTCTCTCCACCGTGGATTTTCTCTTCAGACTTGGGCTTGTGGCTATTGGGCCTTGCGCCCTAATACTTTTTCCACCCCTGGATTTTAAGCCCATTACTTTTATGTAGTAAAATGCACCCCTCTGGATTTTTATTTAATTAAATTATTGATATAATTTAATTAGTAATTGGAAGTTCAAATTCTAATTAAGATTTATAAATTATAGGGTTTTATTAGATTTTTTTTATCAATTAAATTAATTACTTAATTTAATTGGTTAATTGGAGTTTTATTAGTTTTTTTATCCATTAAATTAATTACTTAATTTAATTGGTTAATTAGGGTTTTATTAGATTTTTTTTTATCAATTAAATTAATTACTTAATTTAATTGGTTAATTGGGGTTTTATTAGTTTTTTTATCCATTAAATTAATTACTTAATTTAATTGGTTAATTAGGATTTTATTAGATTTTTTATCAATTAAATTAATCACTTAATTTAATTGTTTAGTTAGGGTTTTTAGGTTTTTTTTAACTTAATTGGTTAATTAGGTTGTTAGCAAGGTTGATGTATTGAAAACAATTTACTTTTTAAATGGGGATTTAACTTGGAGACCTTTATTAAGGAATTTTTGGGGTTGGGTTGAAATTCATATTTCACATATTCAATATATTTGGGTTTTTTGAAGGGAAATGGGAATTGATGTGGTTTTATTTGGAAATTTGGGTTTTGGGGGCGAAAAATAATTTTAGTTTAATTGAGGGTTCATATTGGTTTTAAGAATAATTTTTTGGGATAATTTGGGGAAATCGTTTTTGCTATATTTTAGCATAGAGGGTATTTTGGGGTCTTGTTGAATTTTATGGAGTTCAAGGATTTTTGTTCTTCCTTAAATAAGGGACATAAAGGGATTTTTCTAGGGATTTAAATTTGGGATAATGCTCTTGGTCCGAGAGCCTAAATAAAGGATGGGATAAGGGATACAACTCTTGATATCCGAGAGTATAAATAAATGGATTAGGGATAGAACTCTTGATATTCGAGAGTATAAATAAATGGATTAGGGATAGAACTCTTGATATCCGAGAGTATAAATAAATGGATTAGGGATAAAACTCTTGATATCCGAGAGTATAAATAAATAGATTAGGGATAGAACTCTTGATATCTGAGAGTATAAATAAATGGATTAGGGATAAAATTCTCCATCTGAGAGTATAAATAATGGATAAGGGATATAACTCTTCATCCGAGAGTATAAACAATGGATAAGGGATAGAACTCTCCATCCGAGAGTATAAATAATAGATAAGGGATAGAACTCCTTGTCTAGGAGTATAAATAAAAGATTAAGGGATAGAATTCTCCGTCCGAGAGTGTAAATAATGGATAAGGGATTAAACTCCTTATCTAGGAGTATAAATAATAGATAAAGGGACAAAACTCCTTATCTAGGAGTATAAATAAAAGATTAAGGGATAGAACTCTTTATCCAAGAGTATAAATAGTGGATTGGGTTTAGGATTAGGAATGGGTTTAGGATTAGAAATGGGAATAGGATTTAGGGGGTAGGAATAGGGAGGTGAACTACGGTTACTTTGATCCTTCAAAATTGGAGGTACGTAGGCATAGGGTTGTGAACCCTAGCGAGTATAATTAATAAAAAAAAACTTAGGTTTCTTTTGTAAATAAATCATTTAGACAAACAAACAAGCATACCCTAAAATCTAAGGAGGATCCCATTGAGTACAATGGAGGTGAGGGGTGCCTAACACCTTCCCCTCACTTAACCGACTCCCGAACCGTAGGAATCTCTACCCTTGGGATTAAGGATTTTTAGGTTTATCTTTATTTCCCTTAAAAAATATGATGACGACTCGATAAATTTTGCCGGCCGCGACAACTGGCGACTCTGCTGGGGATTTCTCCCTAAAGAGAGTCTCTCCTAACCTTAGGCTTTAGGGTTTTATTTGTTTGTCTTGGGTGTGTATTTGTTTTTTTATTATTCTCATTTTTTTATTTGTTTTATATTTGGTTTTTATTTTATTATATTTGTTATATTTTTATTTTTGTCATCATGCATTGGATCGGGGCAAATGATGTGTGAAGCTAAAGCCTAAGCTTGGAGTACAACTCTAGATTAGGACGTGGAACGAAAATGTTTTTTTTTGGGGGGGGGGGGATGCGGCATCCCCAACAATTCATTGATGCCACACTCAGAATAGATCCTTCCAAAGGTGTACTCATGAAAGGGCTAGCCCCTAACGTACAGGATGATTTGGATATGGTCTGAGACTCTGAGAACTTTTAGCCTACCCCTTACCAACTCATGGAGACCCTACGTATTTAACCCTCAAGGGCTGTTACTAGGGTCCTACCCAGATGAGACTTATCCCGAAGGATTACCGTAGGAAGGCTTGCTTCTTCTCATGGTAAAACAAGGGTATAGTCTGTACAGTATAGGGTCGTTATGCTGTCCAAACTTTTATGTCCTACATGTGAGGGGATTCGGTAGACAAGCTTTAGATCTAAACCTATTATAGGGAGCCTACCTAGTTAGGGTCATGCTTGCATTTTCACCTTACCCTAACCAACTAAAAAACAAAGTGTCCATGTCATCATGCATTTAAAAACATTTTTTGCATATATGCATTTTTGTGGGTGTTGTACCCCAAATTTTACCCTTAGATTCATTGTTTCATTTGCATATCGTCTTTTTTTAATTTGCCATCTTTGCATTTTTTTAAATTCTGCATCGATGCATTTTAGCCGATTTTTATTATTCCACAAGTATTTTGAATTTTCCTAAAAAAAAAAGAAAATATATAGATATCTCGAATCATTTAGAACTAAATTAGTTAGCTAATAGCTTAGTTTACATATTTGTTAAGTTTTAATTAAATTTACTTTAATTTAACTAGTTTAATTTTTATCAATTTTAGTTTACTTTTAATTTGAATTTTATTTAAGTTTACTTTTAAATTTAGGTTTTATTCTTACGTTATTTATTTAACCCTCACTTATTTTTCTCTTGCAAAAAGGTCATTTAAATATAGAGAGTTCATTTTCTTTCATTTAAGCCCAATGCCAATTATGTCTACTGTATTAGTTTCTTTTTTTAAAAAAAAATCATTTCCTTTTCCTTTTATCCTTTCCTTGCTTTTTACTTCCATGAGTGAATATTGGTTTCAATTTTACCGTTGCTTTTCACCTTGTTTGTCCTCTGATACTTGCCCATTTGAGCTCACACACTATGACACAACCAAAAGGAAATATGCAGTAAAACATGAATGAGGAAAGATGCCAAAGCTACCTCCTGCTTCTCTGAGATTCTTTCTTGAACGGCCAAGTTTGAAATATCCTTGCCAAACCCTAATTCCTTACCCAACAGTCCTTGCAAACCCTAATTTTTTCCCCAACGGATAATGCTTTTACCCACTGTGCTTGAACCACTTTGTTTGCCTATAAAAGGAGCTCATTTCCTCCTTGTTAAGGCACACCAGAAATTTCCAAGAATTTCTCTCTAACTCTCCCTTCCATAATCTTGCAAGTAACACTCCAAAACTTTCAAGAACTTCACTATTTTTCATTTCCTCTGTAACCCAGAAACATCACAACCAACACTCCGAGAAAACACCAAAAAAAGAACTCATCAAAACCTTTCCACTTTCCCATTTTGCTAAGTTCTGCAAGTCACCCTCAAGTCTTGCAAGAACTTACCTTTTTCTTCCCGTAAACACTTCACATCTCCCACACTTTAACCACCAAAAGTTCTTGTTTCGTGCTGAGAAGTTGGCTCTGTAGCAGTTGAAGGAGGAATGTATCCACCATCTCCAGAAACACTCGCCTGTGAAGAAGCAATGGACTTTCTCCACTAGGTATCACTCTACCTCATTTTGTTTTCGTTTCGTGTTTGCACCATGCTGTTAATATAGTCATCGTCTTGTTATTTTCCATGATCATTTTGTTCCATACTGTTATCATGCTTGTTGTTTCGTTATTGCTTAGTGTTGTAGTTATGCTACTCCATGTTGTTATCATAATGTGATCTTGTCATTATTGTTTGTTTCTGTGGAAAAAACCATTAACATGTCTTGTTTTATTTTATTCTGTTAACCGTAACTAGTTCGTATTCGCGAAAACTAAAAAATATAAATAAGAAGTTGTGGTGGCTCTCGCCACGTTGAATGTATGGCGTCCGCCATTTGGTTTTAAAAAGGAAATAAAATAAAAGAATACACCACGTATAAAAAAATACAAAATAAAAAATAAAAACACAGGTGGCGCAAGCCACCTTCACCCACACACACAAGGGGTGGCGCAAGCCACACCCTCACTCACACAACACACACCATTTAATAAAATAAAATAAAATAAAAAAAGAGAAAAGGAAATTACATGGCGCAAGCCATGGTACAACATGGCGCTGGCCACCCCCATGACCTTATGTGGCGCAAGCCACTTCCTTTCTAGGTGAAGGTGGCGCCAGCCACCCTTCCTGTGGCTCCCACTTCCTTTTTTATTTTGTTTTTTTTTCAACTTTATTTCCATTTCCTTGTTATGTCTTAATAATTTCAAACAAGACAATATAAATTCTGTAGACTCATTTCTTTTTAATCAACCGTATTCTTGAACATGTTAGAAATTCTTTTAAGCATGCTCTAATTTATGATGATGTTTGAACATTGCTTCCTGAAATTCATCATGAGAATTTTTGTCTGTACTTTTTGGCTTCTGTTTGCTATGCTATATGTTTCCAATGAGAACATCTTTGCTGCTATGCTTGACATAATCATGTGCTCACTGTTTCTAAAATGTGTTACTATTTTTTTTAACTATGTTGTGATTCACGAAACCCTTGCCATGAAAATGTGTTTGCTTTCTGTTTGAAATCACATGAGTAGATTCCTTTGTCTCTGTTTGCTTTCCATGGTATGATTGCCATGCTTGTGTAACTACTGTTAGTGAATTGATTCTTCTATGAATACATTTGGTTTGTGAAGTTGTGTCTCTGACTTTATCATAACTCTTGCCATGCAAGTTTGTGTTGCTTTGCTACCTGTTAATGAACAACATGTTTTCAAATGCCTTGTTTCCAATTGTGAATGCTTCTCTACCTTATATGTTCACTGCATGACCACTTGCACTCACTGTCTGATGTGTTTACACTTATGTTTAAATGCTCACTATTTGCTATGTTCATATTCACGCTACACTTTATGATCACTTGATTACCACTTTATGATCATATTTGCTATGATCACTCACTCACTGTTTGCTATGTTTATTTTTTTAGTACATTTCATGACTATTTGCTTATTATTTTATTGAACTCTTATATATTTCGTATACTTCAACTCTTCTATAACTCTTATTTATAAGATGTTATTTCCCCCTTCCTTCCAAAGGAAAAGTTTTTCTATTGATTTTAAGATCATAGAAAGCTCATTACCCTCCTTCAATCCCATAGCCATAGGTAACCATTCATTACTCTTTTAAAACTAGCTTTCCCAAGAGATAGCCATTAATCTCTTATAACCCTTAAACCCTCCTTTAACCTACACAAGAGATAGCCATTAATCTCCTCTCATTCACCAACTTTTAAACCTTCACAATTCTTTCACAAGAGATATCGATTAATCTCTTTCTCCTAATCAATCCTTATTAGCTTTGCTTTCAAGCTTCTCACCCTACTTTCCCTTGGAACCTTGACCACAGTCAAGTGTTCTTCACCCCGTATTGAGGTGAACTACGGTTGCTCTGATTCTTTAGTCAGATACGTAGGCACAAGATGCGACGTCTTGGCGAGCAAACTTAGTGTACATACTTAAGTCCTTACCTTTAGTTGATATCTTAGCAAGCGAATATAGAATAACACAAACATTAAACAAGAGGTTCCTGTAGAGTACTACATATACTTAGGGTGTTAATACCTTCCCTTTGTACAACCAACCCCCGAACCTTAGATCTCCCCCCCTTTAGGTTTTTTAACGATCTTGAACCTTTCCTTTGGATAAATCAAAGTCGGTTGTAAAAGAAAATGATGCAAATTAATTAATAATTTGTTATCCAATTTTCACCGCAACAGGAATGGCGACTTCACTGGGGATCAATTTTGAGGGTTAAGCCCACCTTGCTTTTGCTTATGTTATTCATGTTTGTTTGCTATATTTTTACATATCCCTTGTATATATGCTTTGTTTGAGATCTCTTGTGGGCATGGTACTATTGAGTGGTGAGATAAGTCCTAACTCGGACTTGAGAGCACATATATGATAGGATCGTGGTGTAATCAACAGTCGGTTGTTGGCAGTAGTACCAACAATCTATGGCATATGATGACCACACTCAGATGAGGCCCTGTGGGATTATTGATGTCTGATGTGAGCAGTCACATTGATATTACTTTTTCAAATGGGAGCCAGGGATTCTGAGGACCGTAGTTACCTTCACCCCACTTGGCCTTTATAGCGTAGTGTAGTGACTATAAGGGAGCCAGTCCCGAGTAGTTGTCACGCGATACTACACTCAGACGAGTTTATCTTGAGAATATTGTTAACCCGTGTTAGTAGTCACATGGGCCGATAATATCCGAAGGATTTACGTAGACTCTGGGAACTTTTAGAACCATGTTCTACAGTTGATAAACCCTAGTACACACCCTGTGGTTGGTGCTTTACCCAGACTCCATACTGTGATCTCAAACCCTTGATCCTGTTGCATGTGTTTTTACATCCTGTTTGCATCGCATTGCATATCCTTTGCATCTTTGTATGATTCATTGCATGCGTCTGTCTGTCCAGTTACTCATCTCCAGCTGTCTCTATATTCCAGAGTTGTCTGTGAGTCGTCAATCTGATTCCTCGACACTGATACCGGACTAGAGCTAACTATAGATGAAGGATGTCGGAGCAAGAGGTACACAATGTTGAGGTCCGAATAGAGATCGATGACCTCAAATCAAGTATGACTAAACTCACTGAGATGCTTCAAGTCTTGATTGCTAGGGGAGAGCAACCCCAAAGGACTGTCATCTAGGAAGTTTCAAACGCTGATCCTCCACCGGTTCAAGTGCCGTCTTCAACTTGGCCAGAGTTTGGTTTGCCACACAACTATTCCCCACCTCTTGCATCTACTGCTATGATAGGTCAGGCTGCCAGACCAGTGTTTCAAGCTCCTGTTTTTACCGAGCCTCAACCTATAGTTCAGACTACTCGAACTCCCTTTGAGAATCCCCTCTATGAGTACAATGCTGCCAGTACTCAAGGTGAAGACCGTGAAGACTTTGTTGAACCTGAAGTTGTTCGGGAGCAGTTTCAGAGCATAGAGAAGAGACTCAAAGCCGTTGAGGGCACTGATTTCTTCAATGTGGATGTAGACAACCTGTGCTTAGTATCAGACCTTGTTATACCCCTTAAGTTCACAACTCCAGATTTTGTGAAGTACAAAGGTCACTCTTGCCCAAGAGCTCATTTGGTCATGTATCTTCGCAGGATGACTGCTCATGCCAAAAATCAGAAGCTACTTATCCATTGTTTTCAGGATAGCTTGAGTGGGGCATCACTCAAATGGTACATGGGTCTTGAGCAAAACTCTATCCACGGCTTCCAAGACCTCACCAACGCCTTCATGAAGCAGTACAAGTATAACCTCGACATGGCTCCTGATCGCCGTCAACTGCAAAACATGTATCAGAATGATAAAGAGTCTTTCAAGGAGTATGCTCAGCGCTGGAGAGAGTTGGCTTCCCAGGTTGAACCTCCTTTGGCTGAGAAAGAGTTAACCAGAATGTTCATGGATACCCTGTCCCCATTCTATTGGGAGAAGATGGTTGGAAGTGTTTCCTCCAATTTCACTGATTTGGTTACTATCGGCCAAAGACTCGAGGAAGGTCTTAAGAAAGGAAAAGTGTCAAAGGTTGTTGAATCTTCTAATGCTGTGAAGAAATCCTATGGGAACTTTCGTAAAAAGAAGGAAGATCGGACTAATGCTATAATGGTTGAAGTGAGAAGGCCTCGTCCTCAACCTCAGTATGTTGTTCACCCTACTGTTGCTGCTGTTACTCCCGTGGTTGCTGCTCCACGGCCAGCTCAAGCTCCCCAACGTCCGGCTGCAGACAAAGCCAGTATCATAATAGGGGTCAATTTGATCTTATTCCCATGACTTACACTGAACTTTATCCTGGTTTAGTTGAACAAGGTTTGATTACCACAAGGCCTCTGCCTCCTCCTCCAAATCCTCTTCTAACCGGCTATAGGACTGATCTTCATTGTGAATACCATCGAGGTGGTGCAGGCCATAACTTGGAAAGTTGCTTTGCATTGAAGGCTAGAGTACAAGAGCTGATGAGGAACAAAATCCTCTCCTTTAAGGACAATCCCAATGTTCAGAACAACCCTCTGCCAGGACACGCCAAGTGAAGCTTCAGTCGACTTCAGCATGCTATCCTCCTAAAAGCCAGTGTTTCAGACAGGACAGCTTATCCTTGTATTGATTAGTCACTAGGCTTTTGTTTCTTGATGTTTGCACTTTCCTTATTTTGTAATAGCTGTTTGCTTTCAAATTATGTTTGTACCTTCAAGTTTAATGAAATGAGCATTACAATTTTTGATTCAATTCATTTGTGTTTGCTATTTACTTCTTATTGCTTCCTCTTTCATGAAAAATAAAATATAAATTTTTTTTCCACTTTCTGTTGATTATGCAAAGATTGGATGGAGGATGATGAAAACGTTATACCCATAATTGTTGTTGGTATGCTTTCAAATCAAAACTTTGCTGACGATGTAAGGCATTGTTTCAATTCCCCAAACACTGGAGAAATAAGGAAGTTAACCCTCTTTAACCCCTCCGTATCCTCTTTAACCCCTCTTTAACCCCTTCATGCGAGACACTTTTCAACAAAATGGTGCATTCACAATTTTTCCTTCGCATACAGCAAGCAAGTGTCGAAAATGTCTTTCAAGTCGAAAGCCGATGATGGTTCACCGTAATCATTAAGCCAGACAGTCACTTTCTTTCAAAAAAGATAAAAATCAAAAAAAGAAAAAGCCCGCTAAGTCGAAAACTATGAAGGAGACTTAGGCAAAATTGGGGCATCCCGCTGACTGTAAGATTCACATGACACAGTTCAAGCAAAAGTTAGGGATAATAAAAATCATTCAAGAAGTTACCAAAATCCTCAAAGATAAAACGAGTTAACTAAGGTCCTCACCAAAAACAACAAAATGTTGTGAGAAGCAGTGACTGCCATCTCAAACCCATTGAATTTTGAACCATCATCATCACCATCATCAGTGCAATTCCTAACCTATGGGAACCTGAGTGCGAAGTTTGAGTTAACTGAGCATAGGACTGGAGTTCATCACGTAGATTGGGTGGGTACAAATAAACTTTGAGCCTTTATCTGTTGTTTCTTAAACCGTGAACCAGGCCACGTTATAACCCTCAAAAGACCTAATTGAAGCAAGGTTATTTTGAAATCATACTACAGCAAGGTTGCGTAAACTGACTCCCAAAGATCGTTGTAGATCATCTGTTTTGGCATCACACCTTTTGTGTCTTGAACCGCCGTGTTCTGATTAATGACTCATATACTTTGCACCTGTTTCAAAATGATTTGGATTTCAAAAGTTGCATGAACTTTGCATTTACCATGTTTGTACAAATACTTTTGTTTACAAACTAGCTTTCTTCTTAAGGAATTTTTAAACATTTGAGAAACTTGGTCGGTGATCCAATCAGGGGCAAGTTTTTTCCATTTCCTGTTGAGAATCATTTCAAGATTTGTGGTTTAATGTCGACTTCTTAGAATTGGTTTATACAGAAGATTTTGCCAGACTCAGACTGGGGCAAGCTTTCCCAGTGTACAACAAAACAATCATCTTTCAAGACTCAGACCGGGGCAAGCTTTCTAAGAGCACCATGAAACGGTCATTTCCAGACTCACACAAACTGAAGCAATGATCAGTTCATCTACAACAGTCAGCTAATCTGGGGAAGTTTACTTGAAGAACCCCCAAACAGCTCTTCATAATTCCTACAAGGACCATCAATTGATACAGTTTACCAGTGTGGTAAATGGTGTGTTAAGCAGTAGCATCTCTAGTCCCCAAGCAGAATGGAAGTGATCTCCGTGTTGAGGAATCAGTCTTTCAATCTTGTCTTCTCCCCAAAGAGTTGAGTCGTGTCGTTGGCATCTACAATTTCATTTGTATTTGATCATATATCATCTGCATAATTTATACATATGCATATCATGAGTGTTTCATCCTCATTTGCATTTCTCCTGAGGTCATGTCATTATCCACGTCTTACCTTACCAAAATGTTACCTATCCTTTTCATTCAGTGCCATTCCTGAATGTTGTCATTCTCTTGCGCATCTAATCTTGTTGATAAATGTTGGTCTTCTCTCATTCCAGTGCTATTCCTGGATCCTTATATTCTCTCACTCCAGTGTCATTCCTGGATGCCTGTCTCTTATGATCTCCAGTGCCATTCCTGGATATCTTATTCCTCTTGTTTCTCCCAGTGCTATTCCTGGAAGTTTTGCCTACCTCTGTAACCACAATCAAATTTTCTTGGATATCTTTTAGTGCTATTCTTGGAAGTTTTATCTGTTCATTTAGTGCCATTCCTGGATGTCTTTCTCACTATCATTCGATACCATTCCTGAATATAGTGATTTACCTTTACTTTCAGTGCCATTCCTGAAGGTTCACTTTATCTAAAGCCATTATTAGATATTGTGATCTATACCTTTCATTCAAAGCCGTTATTGGATGTCTGGTTTCTTTACCACCTGATGCCTTTCCAGATGTGTCTCTCTTTCTGATGTTTTTTCAGACCGAGTCTCTGTTCACTTTATCTAAAGCCATTATTGGATATTGTGATTTATACCTTTCATTCAAAGCCATTATTGGATGATTAGTTTCCCTACCATCTGATGCCTATCTGGATGCGTCTCTCTTTCTGATGTTTTCAGATCGAGTCTCTGTTCACTTTATCTAAAGCCATTATTGGATATTGTGATTTATACCTTTCATTCAAAGCCATTATTGGGTGACTGGTTCCATTGCATTCAATGTCATTCTTGAATGTAATCTTTGTTCACATTCATCTAAAGCTATTATTAGACCTTGTGAGTCTTATCTTTCATTCAAAGCCATTATTGGGTGACTGGTTCCATTGCATTCAGTGTCATTCTTGAATTTAATCTTTGTTCACATTCATCTAAAGGTATTATTAGATATTGTGAGTCTTATCTTTCATTCAAAGCCATTATTGGATGACTGTTTTCTTTGCATTCAAAGCCATTCTTGAATGTAGTCTCTGTTCATACTCATCTAAAGCCATTATTAGATATCGTGATTTGTACCTTTTATTCAAAGCCATTAGTGGATGACTGGTTTCTTCAGCCATCTGATGATTTTCCGATGTGTCTTTCTCTGTCTTTTCTGGTTTTTTTCTTGAAGATCCCGTTTGAACTCTTCAGTATAGGAAATCCCCAGAAAATCTTTTAGCGAGTGTCTATCCTTTTGTTTCAAACTGATCCCCAGTGGAGATCATGCCTTCTTTCTGGTTTCATGCCCAGTAGGAATGTGTCTTTATTCCCTAGTGTTTCATCAAAGTCTCCCCAGTGAGTCTCCTTTGTAGGTTAGTCTGTGTCCCCAGTGAGTTTTACTCATGGATACTAACCTTCATGCTTCCCCAGTGATGCTCACCCGTGGTTGTTTGCTATCTATCCTTGGGGTCTTGTCCGTCTGCATTTTTGCACTATCTAGAGTTCATGGCATGTCAGCATTTGCATGTCTGTTGTTCGTCCCTAGCATCTGCATTTCATCTAAGGGCAAAATTTTCGGTTTTCTATATTTAAATACCTTTCACCTTGATGCCCCGAGGATTTCTATTCCTCGTGTCATCCGGTAAAGCTATTTAAATAGGGGCAACTGTTGTACCCCAAATTTTACCCTTAGATTCTTTGTTTCATTTGCATATCGTCTTTTTTTTATTTGCCATCTTTTCATTTTTTTAAATTCTGCATCGATGCATTTTAGCCAATTTTTATTTTTCCACAAGTATTTTGAATTTTCCTAAAAAAAAAAAGAAAATATATAGATATCTTGAATCATTTAGAACTAAATTAGTTAGTTAATAGCTTAGTTTACATATTTGTTAAGTTTTAATTAAATTTACTTTAATTTAACTAGTTTAATTTTTATCAATTTTAGTTTACTTTTAATTTGAATTTTATTTAAGTTTACTTTTAAATTTAGGTTTTATTCTTACGTTATTTATTTAACCCTCACTTATTTTTCTCTTGCAAAAAGGTCATTTAAATATAGAGAGTTCATTTTCTTTCATTTAAGCCCAATGCCAATTAATTCTACTGTATTAGTTTCTTTTTTTAAAAAAATTCATTTCCTTTTCCTTTTATCCTTTCCTTGCTTTTTACTGCCATGAGTGAATATTGGTTTCAATTTTCCCGTTGCTTTTCACCTTGCTTGTCCTCTGATACTTGCCCATTTGCGCTCACACGCTATGACACAACCAAAAGGAAATATGCAGTAAAACATGAATGAGGAAAGATGCCAAAGCTACCTCCTGCTTCTCTGAGATTATTTCTTGAATGGCCAAGTTTGAAATATCCTTGCCAAACCCTAATTCCTTACCCAACAGTCCTTACAAACCCTAATTTTTTCCCCAACGGATAATGCTTTTACCCACTGTGCTTGAACCACTTTGTTTGCCTATAAAAGGAGCTCATTTCCTCCTTGTTAAGGCACACCAGAAATTGCCAAGAATTTCTCTCTAACTCTCTCTTCCATAATCTTGCAAGTAACACTCCAAAACTTGCAAGAACTTCACTATTTTTCATTTCCTCTGTAACCCAGAAACATCATAACCAACACTCCGAGAAAACACCAAAAAAAGAACTCATCAAAACCTCTCCACTTTCCCATTTTGCTAAGTTCTGCAAGTCACCCTCAAGTCTTGCAAGAACTTACCTTTTTCTTCCCGTAAACACTTCACATCTCCCACACTTTAACCACCAAAAGTTCTTGTTTCGTGCTGAGAAGTTGGCTCTGTAGCAGTTGAAGGAGGAAAGTGATCCGGTGTATTCGAACAGGTCCACGTAAGCTGGTCGTCAGATGACAAGGTGCTCGGACGTACGCTGGTCGTCAGATGGGCAATGTGTTCGGAATGTTGATAAGGAGATGGGGGGTGTACCTGCAAGGCACTCCGACGCTCAACTAAGAAAGGGTCAGAGAAAATGGGCAAGTACAAAGTGTGTTCTTAGGGTGCAAAAATGATACCTGACCCTCTCAAGCGAGAGGGTTTATATAGAGCCCCCAGCGCATGGCCAACGGTTCTATTTTCGGGGCGAAATAACCGTTTTCCCCAAAGAATAGGTAACTGCCCAAACTAGCCGTTATGTCGGGCAAGGTGCCAAAAACTAGCCGTTATGTCGGGCAAAATGCAATTTCGGGCACCTGTCCTTTGCTGTTCGGGCAGTGAGGAAGTCGTGCGTAACGGGCATAAGAGCCGGGGAGGAACGTTGTATTCCTTGCCCGGTTGGAGGGGCAGAAACGTCATTTTTGTCCCTCGGTGGAATGGGTTTAGGAAATTTGGGCCGCTCTGGAGCAGAGGCGGATTGGGCCAATTCTAGCCATTGGTCCAGTCCAGAACAGGAGCCCCCCAAGTCGTTGCTCCCGAGCATAGGAGTGATGACTTAAGGACGGCTCGTCGCTCCGGGGAGCTAGCGCAGAGTCGCCGTTTGGAGACAAGGACGGTTGTCTCGAGGTGCTCGTGGCCCTTTGTGTCCGTGACATTCGTGGCCGAGACTCTATTGCCCGGTATTCGGGGAGATAAAGCGTCAGACAGAATGGGAAACGTTGGGTTGCCACGTGTGCATCGAGCCCTGCGTAGCAGTTAATAGGTAATGATGGCTAGTGGGCAGTCATTATTGCCTCTCACACGCGCCCCTCAGTATAAAAGGGGAAGATCGTCCCATTTTTCATTTTTTATTTCTGATTTCTCCTCGCTTCTTCTGCGTTCTTTCCTGTCGCCGTCTTCAGAGTATCCTACCACCCTGCCAAGCTTCGAGCAGTCCCTTTTTCCTACTTAAAATCAAGTAAGTTTTCTGATTTCCAGCTTGTTTTACTTTCTTTCGTTGTTAGTGGTAGATTGCATGCGGCTAGGGTTAGCTTTAGGTCACAAAATAGGTAGATTTCTGGCGTGTGTTGGTGGTGGACGGTGGTCCTGCCCTTTCGCTGCTTCTAGCACCTCGCCAGAGTATGTAGTACGTTCGGTGAGCGTGGTTGTCCACGTCGTGGTTGTGGGTCGTGACCACCGTGTCTGATTGTCTTCTGATGAAATGGCGAATTTTTCGGTAGAACGTTTCCAGATTCTGGTGGAGCTTTGTGGTTTCCGGTGGAGCTTCAAACGGAATCTGGGTACGAGTGTGAGGAGGCTCTTCGTAGGGAGATGGTATGTCTCGGGCATCTTTTCACGGGGAGGTTTTTCATTTGATGTTAGGGCTTAGGCCGGGGACGTTGTCCTCAGCCTTTTGCGCGCCCTTTCACTTGACTTGGCAGTGGAAGGGTGAATTTGATTTCCTGTCGAATTCACTGTCTTTCTCTGCTTTTTCAGGTGATCGTAATGGCGACGGGGCCAGAGAGAGAAGTTGTTCCAGTCACGTCCGAGGAGGAAACTGACTCCGAGGAGAATAGTAGTTCGACGGCTTCGAGTTCTGCGACTTCGAGATCGGCAGCATCGAACTCCTCGAGCGAAGTCGAGGGGGAAGCGAGCAAAGTCAAGGGGGAAGCGAGCGAAGTCAAGGGGAGAGAAGAGTTGGACGTCATGGAGGAAGACGTTGAAGGGTTCTGTCCGGAGGAGTGGGAGGTGGCCGAGCCCTCCGAGCATATTTCTACGTTCGCGAGGTCTCCGGCGGATGTCTTTAGCGAGGTGGGACCAGCAGGGGAATGGAAAGTGCATTTTCCTACTTTGGATGAGCGGGTCTGCTCGAACGTCGGGGACTACTTTACGATGTACGAGTATGCCTTCAAAGAGCTGGGGCTGAGATTGCCTCTTACTGATTTCCAGCGGTCAGTATTCGAGCATCTGAAGCTGGCGCCTTCTTAACTCCACCCTAATTCGCTGGCCTTTATACGGGCTTTTGAGTTGGTGTGTGAGCACCTCTCTCTGGGGACTACCCTCCCTCTATTCTTTGCTGTTTTCCATCTACAACGGCAGTTGGCGGGGAAAAGGTATGGATGGGTTTCCTTGAAGCAGCCTAGAAAGTTATTCAAGCCGTTCTCGGAGTCCATCCAAACGTTCAAGGGACGGTACTTCATCGTCGAGCCAGTGTCTGAGACTGCCCAGGACAGCATGTACGCCTGGGAGGTAGAGTATGATGAGAACGGAGAGGAGCTACTCAACGAGGAGGGGAAGTATATTGGGGAGAGAGTGTACAAGTTCCCGATCCACTGGGCACCTGACCATTTCTCCAAGAAGCCTGGGGCTTATGTCTTCGAGCCGAGCGAGCTACGCGGGCAGGATGCCGTTTCTTACAAAAATTTGGTGAACTGGGTCAACTCCTTCGGTCTTGCGAGTTGCTGGACGAGCAAGGGTAACCCTATCTTCGAGGAGGATGGGAGCCAGAGGGTTGAGCGTAGGTTCATCAATGTGAAGGCACTGCTGGAGTGCAAGACTCCTGCGGATGCCGAGAAGTTGCTCGGTAGTCTTAGTTACTTAGACTTTGTTTGTGTTATTTCTTTTTCCACGTCGCTAACGTGTTCGTTTCATTTGTGCAGGTGAGATGCCTCAAGCTCGTGATCGCGTGGTGAGGAATGCCATGTCGAGGAATAAAGTTGGAGCGGCTCCCCCTAAGACTCGTCCTGTCGGTGCTCGTGGTCCTCCTCTTGTCCAAGCTGCCGTGGGTACCTCTTCTTCTCCCTCTTCTGCTCCACGGGACTCTCCATTGCCTCTGACCGGACGGGGGAAGCGACCGAGGACGTTAGATACGGTGGACCTGACACGGGCGCCTGAGAAAGGGAAGTTTGAGCTTCCCCCGTGCATCCTTGACAGGAGATTTTTTGAGGGCAACACCCTGGTCGTTCCTCGAGCAGAGTCTCTCAGCTTGGAGGGCATGGACTGGGCGAGCAAGAGGGTGCTGGTAGCCCAGGATGCTTTTGCCCTTGTGAGGATGCTGGAGATGGCGGCCGTGTATGCCGAAGGGGACTCCGCGCTTGAGGCCGAAATCACTGCTTCCCGGGCCTCTGAGACGTCCCTAAAGGAGGAACTTAAGAGTGCTCGTGAGGCTCGGAAGAAGGCCGAAGGGGAGTGGCCAAGCTGAAAGAGGATGTTACCAAGCTGGCGGCGGAGAAGAAGGCTGCCGAGGAGCTGAACAAAGAGTTGATGGCGGCCAGTGCCCTGGCTGCTGACGAGCCGGATGAGATAAAAGCGTTGAAGACTAGGGCTGAGCTGGTTGCCGGCATCCTACAGGCCGAGGATGACGGTATCGCCGTGGCAGCAGAGTCTTTTGAAAGTGTCGTGGCTCAGTTGCGGGTGGTGAACTCTGGGCTTGAGATTTCGACCGAGGGCATTCACTATCTTGCTCGTGTGGAGGATGGTCACATCGTCTTGCCCGCAGGTCTTGTCCTAGATACCCCCGAGGTTCAGTCCGAGGATCAGCCCGAGGAGGAGCAGAGGCCTGAGCCGGCGTCAACCGAGCATGCGGATGTATGAGGGATTTTGTTATTTTGATGTTGTATCTAGTCCGGCCTGTGCGCCGTTTAATTATTTGTAACTTTATTTTTGGGGCATGGCCCCGTTCTATGTAATACTGCACAATCGTGACCCTTGTGGTCATTTGTTATGTTAATTATGTTTCTGTCTTCTTCGCGTGCATGATTTTACTTGCGTTTATTTTTGCTAAGTGTTGTATGCATGCTCGCTGCGAATGTATGTCTGACTGCCCGTCGGAGGGTGTGTCTATTAACAGAGTTTCCTTTTGAAAGGAAGCTCGTCGTGTGTGAATTCTCCAGTGCGGAGAACTGGTCGAATAGCCAGGGAAGGTCCAGGCGAGGTTGCGGATCTCAGGTCACGATCGAGGCCTGAGGTCGCGGCGTGAACGTCCCATTGCGAGCTGGGGTTCTGCCAATCATGGTACTTGGGTGAAGGCGATGCTCGATCGAGGACCGCCAACGAGTAGAGCTCCGGCTCATTTACTTGAGCGGGATTCCACTTTGTATGTATGCATCGTTTGTACATGAACGAGCATAATGACCGTTAGTCGGTCCTTTGATGCGGGGAGGTCTGTCTTTACTTTAGCTGTAGTATTGCTTAAGTTTTTCAGCGTTCCATGGTCGAGGGATTTCATCCCCGTCAAGGTTCTCGAGGAAGTAGGCACCATTCTCCGATTTGGCACGGACTCTGTATGGCCCTTCCCAGTTGGCTGCTAGTTTGCCTTCGCGAGAGTCCTTGTGGTTTCTTCGCAGGACAGGGCTGCCCACCTCGAACTCTCGTCGTAAGACTTTGGTGTTGTGCCTGATCGCTATTTTTTGCTTAAGAGATGCTTCGCGGAGGGCGGCTCCTGTTCGTATTTCCTCGACAAGGTCGAGCTCCTCTCTTATTGCTACGTTGTTCATTTCCTCGTCCATAGGTGATTCGGTCCTCCTGGAGGGTACGTGAATTTCAATAGGTATAACAGCCTCCATGCCGTATGCTAAGCGGAAAGGCGTTTCCCCGGTGGTAGATTGAGGAGTGGTGCGGTATGCCCACAGGACGCTGTGGAGCTCCTCGACCCAGGCTTTCTTCGTCTCATTTAGTCTTCGTTTAAGGCCACGAAGAATGACACGATTGGCCGCTTCTGCCTGCCCGTTGGTCTGGGGATGTTCTACAGAAGCGAAATGTTGCTTTGTTCCAAGATGGGCGACAAAGTCTTGGAACTTCTTGTCCGTGAACTGCGTTCCATTATCCGTGATAATTGCTTGGGGGATCCCAAAACGGGCGGGGATATTCCGCTTGTAGAAGCGCAGAATGTTAAGTGCGGTTATCTTTGCTAAGGCTTCTACTTCTATCCACTTTGTGAAATAGTCTACATCTACTTTTAGGTATTTGTTTTGACTGGACCCCATCACGAAGGGTCCTAGGATGTCTAGGCCCCACCAGGCGAATGGCCACGGGGAGGTCATGCTTTTCAGCTCGTTAGGTGGGGCTAGGTGCATATCCCCGTGTCGTTGGCATTTGTCGCATTTCTTCACATGCTCCTTGGCATCGTGCTGCATGGTTGGCCAATAATACCCTGCTCTGAGGGCCTTGCGGGCAAGGGATCTTCCTCCCAGGTGTTGGGCGTTAATGCCTTCGTGGATTTCTCGTAATACATGGGGGACAACTTCCTCCTCTATGCATTTGAGCAGGGGGGTGGAGAAGCCTCGTCGATAGAGTTTGTTTTCAAGGATGACGTACGAGAAAGCTCTTCGTCTGATGGTGCTGGCTTCCTTGGGGTCGTCCGGAAGTTCGTCTCTGGTGAGGTAGTTGTACACGGGTGTCATCCAGCAATTACTGTCCCCAATCGTGTGCACGTGTAGGGCCGAGGGTCCCTTATCGATGCTGGACCGGGGAAGTATCTCTTGGATGACCGAACTATTTCCGCCTTTTCACTTAGTGCTTGCTAGTTTGGACAGGAGGTCTGCTCGCCCGTTATGTTCGCGTGGAACATGTCTTACTTCTACAGTTCTGAACCTCGCCATCTTTTCCTTGACAAGGGTTAGGTATTCAGAGAGACTGTCATTTTTGGTCTGATATTCCCCTAATATCTGGAGTGCGACGAGCTGGGAGTCTGTGTTGATGGTGATTTCCTCGGCCCCTAGGTCTTCGGCTATGCGCAAACCGGCGAGGAAAGCTTCATACTCGGCCTGGTTGTTCGACGTGGGAAAGGACAATGTGAGAGAAGCCTCGACTATGGTCCCTTCGTCATTTTCCAAAATTACCCCAGCCCCGCTGCCTGTCGAGCTGGATGCTCCGTCGACGTAGATGGTCCATCTGTTTGCTATGTGGACCGGTGAGTCCGGGAACGTCATCTCCGCTACGAAATCGGCCAGGGCTTGAGCCTTAAGAGCTTTCCTGCTTTCGTATTGAACGTTAAACTCGGACAGTTCCAACGACCATTTGAGCATTCTGCCTGCCATGTCTGGTCGTGCCAGTAATTGCTTTATAGGTTGATCGGTTCTTACTATGATCGTGTGAGCCAAGAAATAGTTCCTTAGTCGCCTAGCTGCGTTGATGAGCGCTAGTGCCACTTTCTCTATTTGTTGATATCGTAACTCTGGGCCCTGCAATGCTTTGCTCGTGAAGTATATTGGCTTCTGTCCATCAGGATTCTCGGGAATGAGAACGGCGCTGACGGCCTCGGAAGTGACGGCGAGGTACAGGTATAAGGTTTCTCCAATATCTGGTTGGGATAGTACGGGAGGTTTTGACAGTGCTTGCTTCAAGTGGAGGAGGGATGTCTCACATTCCTTGGTCCATTCAAATGCCGCCTCTTTTCTCAAGAGTTTGAAGAAGGGAAGAGCGTGTTGGGCGGATTTTACCACGAAGCGGGACAGCAAAGTAAGCACCCCGTTGAGGGATTGGATGTTTTTCTTAGACGTGGGCGTTGGGAATTCAGAGAATGCCCGGCATTTGTCAGGGTTAGCTTCGATTCCTCGTTCTGTTAGGTAGAAGCTGAGGAATTTGCCCGCCCGTACTCCGAACGTGCACTTCTCTGGGTTGAAACGCATTTGATACTTTCTTGCTTGCTCGAAGATTTTGCAAAGATGGTCGACATGATCTAGTTCCTCGTGGGACTTAACGATCATGTCGTCCATATATACTTCGAGCATGTCGCCTATTTGTCCTTTAAAGACTTTGTTCATCATTCGTTGGTACGTAGCGCCGGCGTTCTTCAGTCCGAAGGGAATTACGTTGTAGTAATAGTTGCCTGATTCGGTCATGAAGGCCGTGTAAGTTTTATCGCTCGCGGCCATTGGGATTTGATTGTAGCCCGAGTAGGCGTCGAGGAACGATAAAAGTTTAAAACCTGCTGAGTTATCTACGAGCTTATCGATATTGGGGAGGGGGTAGGCGTCCTTTGGACAGGCCTTATTAACATCAGTATAATCAACACGCATTCTCCATTTGTCATTATTTTTTCTTACAAGTACAACATTTGAGAGCCATGTAGTGTATTTGGCCTCAGAAATAAACCTAGCTTCTAGAAGGTCTTTGACAGCTTTCTTCGCGGCTTCCATCTTTTCCGGGGACTTTTTCCTTCTGCGCTGGGCAACGACTTTGATGGCCGGATCAATTGTAAGTTGGTGGCAAGCGACGGATGGGTCCAATCCTGGCATTTCAGCGGCGCTCCATGCAAACAAGTCCGCGTTCTCCCGAAGGCATGCTTTTAGTTGTCTCCTGGCCAGGTCGGGGAGGTCTGCTCCGATCTTTACTCCCCGTTGGGGGTCTTCTCCGAACGGGATGATCTCGAAGTTGCCATCTAGGACAGGGCGTGGGAGATGGCTGATGTTGTTGGACTGGTTGCTCGAGGTTGTTGGGCAGTCCTCCTCGCTGAAACGACTGTCCAGGTCGATAGATTCGACCTGGGGGAGCGGCTTTGGTTGCTCGGAGCTGCTGGGCAGAGGGGAACGACCAGAAGTCCTCGGTCTTGCTGAGATGGTGCTTAGTCCTTTTGATGCTGCTTCAAAGCATCGACGGGCAGCTTCGATATCGCCGTGGAGGGTGGCAACCATCCCTTCAGAAGTGTAGTACTTCATCTTGAGATGTACGATGGAAGGTACTGCAATCAACTCTGCCAGGGTTGGCCTTCCAAAAATGCACTGGTATAGTGACGGGCATTCGATTACCAGAAACTGTGCTTTGATTGCTTGGGTTGTCTTTCCTGAACTGAAGGTTACGATGAGCTCTAAGTAACCCCGGGGCTTTGTCACCGCCCCGTTGAATCCCTGCAGGTCGGATCCAACGTATGGGGTAAGGTGGGAGTCATTCAGCTGCAGCGTCTCGAACAGGTGGTTGTACATTATATCAACCGAGCTTCCCTGATCCACGAGTATTCTGCGAACTTCGAAGTTCGCCATCCTTGCTCGGATGAGCAGCGGAATGCTTGAGTTCGGCGCTCCGCCGAGGAGCTCTTCCTTGTAGAAGGAAATAGGAACGGATCCTTTGTGAGTGGTGTCTAGCGTAGTGACTTCATCGGAGCTTTTGCTGATCAATTGATGGAACCTCCTCTTGACTGAGTCGACCGTGATTTTGTTGAATCCACCACCAGAAATGACCATGGCTGACGGGAAGATCTCCCACGGGCTGTGAGCAGCGAGGTACGTGGAGAAGGGCAGACCATCAGGTATGCGGAAGTCCTCTGGCCGAGTTACGGACATGGCGACCTGTACGTTGGCGTCATCGGGGGGCGGAGTCTCTTCTGCAACCTTTTTGTTCTCCTGGGTTTCTTGCCGGGGAGCATCTTTCTTTTTCGCAAACTACTTCAGGTGGCCGTCGCGAATAAGGATCTATATGGCATCTCTGAGGTGGATGCATTCTTCCGTCGTATGACCGTGACTCTTGTGGAAGCGGCAATACTTGGATTTGTCTATGCTCGGTCTGGCTGGCAGCTGTTTGGGGAAACAGACACCTGCCTACTTGAATTCTGAGTTGGTACATTAAGACAAGATCTTCTCCCTCGAGGCAGTGAGGGGGGGTATAGTCATGGAACTGCCCAGAAGGTCCTTTCTGCTCGCGTGCATCGCGGGCCGATCGTCGCGTCTCTTATCTCCTCGACGGGACGTCGAGGGTTCTTCAGCTCTGGACGACCGGGCGCCTTCTTGGTGTCGAGAGGCCCGGACAGAGTGGGCAACGACCTTCTCCTCGTACTGTATATGTGACTGGGCTTGGTGGAGGAGGGTGTTAAGGTTCCTCGGTGGATCGAGGCCGATGGCTTTCGCGAAGTCTGAGCCAGGACGTAATCCCTGCTCGAGCAGGAATTTCTTCATCTCATCGGTCGTTGGCACTTGGCCTCCTTGTTGAACCGTTCAATGTAGGCCAGAAAAGGTTCATCTCTTCCTTGTACGACCTCTCCGAGGGACGCCTCGGTCTTTGGATGGCGCCTCGGTCTTTGAAGGTGAACGTGGTCGGTCACAAGGTCTGACCGGTGGAGAATGTCTATCTTGCCTCGCTCTCTTGTGTCTTGGTGATGACCGATCTCGCTGGGAGATCTGTTCGCGCTTGCGAACGTGTTGCGCTCCAGGCTCCTGCCTCAACATGTGGTCTTCCCCACACCTAAGTGGCGGGCTTCTTGATTTTCGACGCTTGCTCTTCAGAGGAGAGGATCTTGGAAGAGATGCTTCCTCAAGAGCCCCTATCCTCTCTCCTTGCTGCAAGATAAGGAGGTTCGTGCGATTGACGACTTCCAATAGAGCTGCGACGGCCAGGTCGGCGCTGGGAGGGCCAGGGATTGGTCGTTCACCCGGCGGTGGCTGCTTGTCTCCTTGCTCGGCGGGAGGAGGAGTGGGAGACGCAGTAGCCCCGTCTCGAAGGAAACGGGGATCAGAAAGTAGCAAAGAACTGCCGTCAACGTCCATCTTGTTGACGGGAACGAGAACCGTAATGTCAGCACTTTTTACGGAGTTCTGAGTGGCCATATGTGGGTGGATCGAAGAAAGTATGTTTTGATCTTTTAGTTTCTGAGGGGGAAAGAAAGAAGGGGAGAACAAGTAGTTCCCACAGACGGTGCCAATGATCCGGTGTATTCGAACAGGTCCACGTAAGCTGGTCGTCAGATGACAAGGTGCTCGGACGTACACTGGTTGTCAGATGGGCAATGTGTTCGGAATGTTGATAATGAGAGGAGGGGGTGTACCTGCAAGGCACTCCGACGCTCAAGTAAGAAAGGGTCAGAGAAAAGGGGCAAGTACAAAGTGTGTTCTTAGGGTGGAAAAATGATACCTGACCCTCTCAAGCGAGGGGGTTTATATAGAGCCCCCAGCGCGTGGCCAACGGTCCTATTTTCGGGGCGAAATAACCGTTTTCCCCAAAGAATAGGTAACTGGCCAAACTAGCCGTTATGTCGGGCAGGGTGCCAGAAACTAGCCGTTATGTCGGGCAAAATGCAATTCCGGGCACCTGTCCTTTGCTGTTCGGGCAATGAGGAAGCCGTGCGTAACGGGCATAAGAGCCGGGGAGGAACGTTGTGTTCCTTTCCCGGTTGGAGGGGCAGAAACGCCATTTTTGCCCCTCGGTGGAATGGGTTTAGGCAATTTGGGCCGCTCTGGAGCAGAGACGGATTGGGCAAATTCTAGCAATTGGTCCAGTCCAGAACAGAAAGTATCCACCATCTCCAGAAACACTCACCTGTGAAGAAGCAGTGGACTTTCTCCACTAGGTATCACTCTACCTCATTTTGTTTTCGTTTCATGTTTGCACCATGCTGTTAATATAGTCATCGTCTTGTTATTTTCCATGATCATTTTGTTCCATACTGTTATCATGCTTGTTGTTTCGTTATTGCTTAGTGTTGTAGTTATGCTGCTCCATGTTGTTATCATAATGTGATCTTGTCATTATTGTTTGTTTCTGTGGAAAAAACCATTAACATGTCTTGTTTCATTTTATTCTGTTAACCGTAACTGGTTCGTATTCGCGAAAACTAAAAAATATAAATAAGAAGTTGTGGTGGCTCTCGCCACGTTGAATGTATGGCGTCAGCCATTTGATTTTAAAAAGGAAATAAAATAAAAGAATACACCACGTATAAAAAAAATACAAAATAAAAAATAAAAACACAGGTGGTGCAAGCCACCTTCACCCACACACACAAGGGGTAGCGCAAGCCACACCCTCACTCACACAACACACACCATTTAATAAAAAAAAAAAAAGAGAAAAGGAAATTACATGGCGCAAGCCATGGTACAACATGGCGCTGGCCATCCCCCATAACCTTATGTGGCGCAAGCCACTTCCTTTCTAGGTGAAGGTGGCGCCAACCACCCTTCCTATGGCTCCCACTTCCTTTTTTATTTTGTTTTCTTTTCAACTTTATTTCCATTTCCTTGTTATGTCTTAATAATTTCAAACAAGACAATATAAATTCTGTAGACTCATTTCTTTTTAATCAACCGTATTCTTGAACATGTTAGAAATTCTTTTAAGCATGCTCTAATTTATGATGATGTTTGAACATTGCTTCCTGAACTTCATCATGAGAATTTTTGTCTGTACTTTCTGGCTTCTGTTTGCTATGCTATATGTTTCCAATGAGAACATTTTTGCTGCTATGCTTGACATAATCATGTGCTCACTGTTTCTAAAATGTGTTACTGTTTTTTTTAACTATGTTGTGATTCACGAAACCCTTGCCATGAAAATGTGTTTGCTTTCTGTTTGAAATAACATGAGTAGATTCCTTTGTCTCTGTTTGCTTTCCATGCTATGATTGCCATGCTTGTGTAACTACTATTTGTGAATTGATTCTTCTATGAATGCATTTGGTTTGTGAAGTTGTGTCTCTGACTTTATCATACTCTTGCCATGCAAGTTTGTGTTGCTTTGCTACCTGTTAATGAACAACATGTTTTCAAATGCCTTGTTTCCAATTGTGAATGCTTCTCTGCCTTATATGTTCACTGCATGACCACTTGCACTCACTGTCTGATGTGTTTACACTTATGGTTAAATGCTCACTATTTGCTATGTTTATATTCACGCTACACTTTATGATCACTTGATTACCACTTTATGATCATATTTGCTATGATCACTCACTCACTGTTTGCTATGTTCATTTTTTTAGTACATTTCATGACTATTTGCTTACAGTTTTATTGAACTCTTATATATTTCGTATACTTCAAATCTTCTATAACTCTTATTTATAAGATGTTATTTCCCCCTTCCTTCCAAAGGAAAAGTTTTTCTATTGATTTTAAGATCATAGAAAGCTCATTACCCTCCTTCGATCCCATAGCCATAGGTAACCATTCATTACTCTTTTAAAACTAGCTTTCCCAAGAGATAGCCATTAATCTCTTATAACCCTTAAACCCTCCTTTAACCTACACAAGAGATAGCCATTAATCTCCTCTCATTCACCAACTTTTAAACCTTCACAATTCTTTCACAAGAGATATCTATTAATCTCTTTCTCCTAATCAATCCTTATTAGCTTTGCTTTCAAGCTTCTCACCCTACTTTCCCTTGGAACCTTAACCACAATCAAGTGTTCTTCACCCCGTATTGAGGTGAACTACGGTTGCTCTGATTCTTTAGTCAGATACGTAGGCACAAGATGCGACGTCTTGGCGAGCAAACTTAGTGTACATACTTAAGTCCTTACCTTTAGCTGATATCTTAGCAAGCGAATATAGAATAACACAAACATTAAACAAGAGGTTCCTGTAGAGTACTACAGATACTTAGGGTGCTAATACCTTCCCTTTGTATAACCAAGCCCCGAACCTTAGATCTCCCCCCCCTTTAGGTTTTTTAACGATCTTGAACATTTCCTTTGGATAAATCAAAGTCGGTTGTAAAAGAAAATTATGCAAATTAATTAATAATTTGTTATCCGATTTTCACCGCAACAGTGGGGAATTTCAAGATGTGTTGTAGGAGTATTGGAAAAATGGATTCAAACAAAAGGGCTACCCTACGCATTAGAAAGCTAAGTGTTGATTTATAAAGTCTCAAGACCTTCAAGACTTAATCTGCTCAAAGGATGTTATACACAAGTATGGAAGGATCCTCGATCTCTTAGGGATCCCTATGAAGGTAGATGCCATCATTGCCTTTGCACAACTTTATGATCCTTCTCTACGTGACTTCCTGTAGTACCCCAAAATTTGCTATCCCTTTTGTCATCATAGCATAGCATTATTATATATCATATCATATCCATCTCATTAGCATTTGCATTGCATATTTAACATAGAAAAATGAAGCATAGCATCCCTCTTACCATCAAGGCATGTGATCAAGGGAAAAGTGGACAATCAAGGAATCATTCAAGGCACAAAAGGTCAAACAAGTTCACTCAAGGCAAGCCAAGAGGTCTTTCATGTCTCATACTACCTCAATTGACCATCCAAAACATCAAGAAGGTGAGATTCAATAGGAGATTAAAGCACTACATCTTTCACTATGCAAGAGATCCAAAAAATGAAGGAAAACCCTCAAAAGAGATGGTTCATTGGTTCAAAATCACCCTCAAGTGGCATATCTCATCATCCTTTAATAGGATACACAACATACTCTGAGGAATTTGAAATTGAAACTACACATTTTTCTCCTAGGAGGTGGGTATCAAAATTAGGGTTTCTAATTAAATCAGGCCATCTTTGATTTTTTGGACAAAACTTGATGTCATGGTATTCTACATGTCCTTAAGTGTATGTATGTGGAAAATTGCCTCTCAATTGGTTTCAGAAGTGGTTCAATTGGAAAAAAGATCAAAAATCAGGAAAATTGGGGCTAAGTCAAATAATCAGAGAAAAAGTCAACTCTTGACTTTTTGAGGCCAAATTCATGTAATTCATGTTATATGTGACCAATGTACAAAATTTGATCAAGAATCTCCAAAGGGATCATGAAAAAATCAAAATTTGAAGAGTTGCCATTTTTGGAAGAAATAGGGTTTCCAAAAATAGTAATTTTTGGCCATTTTGCATCAGACTTTGAACCAAGGCCATTCAAAATTGGGACATCAAATGAAAATTCCACTCGACCACAACAAAAGATCTTGTTTTAAGCTTCAAATCCATGTGTAGAACATTTCCATTGGATAAGAATTGAGAGAGTTATGGATGATCAAAGTTAAGGAAAACTTGGGCAAAATGCAAGTCAGCTTGGGCAAATTTCAGGTCACGCGCCATCATTTCTACAAACATGTGGTGGGCCAAATTTTTTTATCAATTTTTCATGGTTAGAGGCCTCAAATGAAAAATATTTCAACATGAAAGTTGTTCCTCTATGTGAGATCTTCAAAATTGGTGTTCATGATTTTTTCATTTGATCAAAGGTTAAGAAGTTATGTTGAGTCCAATTTGCTATGATCATGCTAAAAACCTAGGTGCCATGTTGCCTTGTCAACCGACCATATGCCACGCCCTTATATCAGTTCCAAGCTTGTGTGTTCCAATCCATTTTTCAACCTATTCCAAGCCTCAATTCAATTCATTTCTCATACCAAAGTTGTTCTATTATGATTCTTCTTTCCAATGACCTCAAAAACTCACCAAACCATCCATTGAGTAGAGAGAAAAACATCATCAAATCACCCTATGTTTCACTGATGCATTGATGGCTTTGATACATAACTTGGTTCAGACATCCATCAAACAACTCTTTCCCTTATTTGAACACATCATGAACATCACATACACTACTATAGCACGTGCCTTGCATGAAAGTGGAAAGAACAAACTTGCTGAGCAAGTTTCTGATACAATAGCCATGTCATTCATTTCACTTTCACCTTCACCATAGCTTACCATAAGTCAGCTGCACCATATCATTGCTCTCCCTAACTAACTTGACTCAGTTAGTTAGGGATGCCTCACCTAAACCACCTCAACTCAGTTGACTCACTCAGGTTAACCATGGTTAGAGCTCACTATAAATCAAAACTTCACTCTCAAAGTTCATTTCTAACATCATTTTCTCCCTTTTCACTTCAGAAACTCTCTCATTCTCTCTGAGTTCGCTCATCTTCTTCTCCACGATTTCAACTCCATTATCCTTCCATTGATCATTGCTTGGTGTGGCTGAATCAAGATCAACAAATACAACCCAGCTTCTACAAGTTTACCATCATTGCAACCTTCAATTTCCTTCCTCAATACGTGAATCAGTAGCATTTATTTTGCTAAGGTTGGAGATCTAGAAGCTCAGCATATCAAGCTTTTCTCTAGTTTTCTCAACATCTCCAATTTCTCCACATTTTCAGGTTTCATCATTTAACTTTGCTTCAGTTGATTTTCAATAATTTTGACTGGTTTTTGTTAATAGAAGCTTGATAGAAGCTATAAATACTCCGGCTAGTTGATAGGCCTTGTAGAGGCTTAGATCCAAAACTTAGGGCATGGTTTGATCCTCTCTGTTCTTTATGTACGTGCTTGCTATGTGAAAAATAAGTGTGTATCCGTGCTCTCCATTACTTCCTCTTCATTTTGGTATAATATTTATGAAATTCTGGGAAACATGAAGTTGTAGACGGTGGTGAGTGACCGGAGAAGGTAACGGAGGTCCCTCTCCGGCCGGTGGCTGTAAATGCTAGGGTTTATCATGTTTTAATCGCGACCGTTGATTCATGCACATCGTGTGGTTAAGGACTTGCCAGCGCATTAAAACACACATGCATCTCACGTGCTCAATTCTGATTTCATTTTAAACTTTGTGTGGTGCAGTGCATGGTATGTAGTGTGCGCCTTCATGTGCGTGCATTGATTATGACTACTTTGACTTGCTTGTTGACTTGACTTGATCCAAGGGTGATCATTGATTGACTTTTGTTTGACTGAGTGTGCATGATTGCTAGTATGGATTGCGCTTGGAATTGGACAGGATCATTGATATTTGCACCCCATGTTTGAAAGCCCAAACCCTTTTGAACTGTTATTTGGCTATGCACGCACCCCTCCCTTATTTCCATTTCTTTTTATTTTCTTCATTTTATACACATTTTCTTTTTAATTTTTAAAAATACAAAACTACATCAGAAAATTCTAGAAAAATTTATGAATGTTATCAAGACATTTAGGAAATTTTTGGTATTTATATTTCATGATTTTATGACATTTTTGCCCCTGTTCCATAATTTTCTTTGAATTTTCATTTGTGTGCATTCCAAATGTGATACATGAATTTGTGGAATTTTGTTCTTGCACATTATAAATTGTTTTGACTTAATTCTTTTTGCATTGATTCACTAATACATTGAAGCATGTTAGATGATTTTTGTTTTATATTTTAGGTCATTTGATGACATGTTTTGATGCTTGTCTTTGCACTACTTTGCATGATGTTTCAACTTGACATAATTGCATTATTGTAAGTCTTTTTACTTTACATTTTGACATGCTATCTTGATGTATGATTCACTTATGATTTAGGCATTCCAATACCATGCTTGCATAATTTTCATAAGTCCATTTGATTTTTGTTTGATGCATTACATTTGAAACACAATAACATGTCATATCATTCTAATTTTAGTGCATGTTTACATGATTTCTTTTGTGCATATTTGTATGATCATTTGCATATTTTATGAGCCATTCCCATGATATTATAGGTCTTTGGTACACATTATAGGTCATCTTTACATGTTCATTTCAACTTGAACTTTGTGCATCCTTAACATGTATTGTTTGCATTTTCTTTTTGAACTTCCACTTCACTTCTTCTTCTATTACTTCTTTAATGTCTTGATGGTTGATTCATGGATACTTTGAGATGTTTATAAACCATTTTTCATTTAGTTTTCAATTCTGATCCTTAGATTACATGTTCCACTTATGCATGTTCCTTTCCTTTCTTTTCATCATTTCATCTTCCTTTCTTATGAAAACATGTTTGAATGCTATGGATGATGATTGTTGCTTATTCATTTGAACTTGTATGATGATATTCACTTGTTGTCCATATGATGCAAATTCTGGTTGTGATATTAGGATTTGATTTTCATCTTGTTATTTTGAAATTTAATGTGTGTTAAGTACTTTTTACTTCTTATGCATGTTTCTTTGTTTACTAACCATGTAGGGGCTTTGGTAAGTTGAAATTGAGTGTGGATAAGGAATCCACATTCAAACTTCTCTCCTTTCATCTTTTATAATTTGATATTGTATTTTGTTAAGCACTTATGTGCTTTCTTTGATTAACTCATTACTTTCCCTTTTGAGTTACAATTCATCTTCTACTTTAGAAGTGAATTGTTAATTCATTTCTTCTTTAGACTTTAGGTTTGCAACCTCACAAACCATTAGGATCACTCCCTTAACTAATCAATTAGGATTGAGTCTTAGTTCACATAGATTTTACCTTTCTCCTCTCTTGAGTCTTTCATCTTCTCATCTCAAAGAAAATTCAAAATATCTAATAAAGGTAGGCATTTATTGCATTTAGGCCTTTCATATAAAGAAAAGATTATAAAGGGGTCTTCTCTTATAATCTTAGAATGTATAGCATATAGCCCATCTTGGGTCAATGTGTTAAACATGTGATCTTGTATGAGGGACTTAAATGCAATACTTGTTGAAGGTATAAATAAAAAACACTTCTTCATTCCATAATCAACAAAAACACTTAATAAACACAAGTATGCTAGTGTGTTTGAACCTTGACAATTGGAACTAAGTGTGGGGGTCTTCTTCACCCTTAGTATGCTTTCTTACTCATTCCATCTTGGAATGTGAGAATGTACACATTCCAATGACTAAGATTTAGATACACTATCATATGCAAACAAATGAAAAAACTCTTAAAAGACAAAAACAAACAATAACGTCTTTCCTTCAGGAATTCTTTTCTCATCTCATTCACTCTTTCCTTAAGGATGCGTCATTTCCATTCTACCGCAAACAGGTAATGCCTAAGTCTCCCTACAGCGAGCCGCAACACCTAAACTGCTAGGACGCGAACGTTGACGTATTCCACTAAAAAACACAAACAAGTCATCCCTAGTGAGGGGAACTACGTCGCTCTGATTCTCATGTTCCCGATGAGATACGTAGGCAGTGGGGTAGGGCCCATTCGAGCACTTCTTTTATTTTCCCTACATTTGTTTCTCTTGCCATTCCTTTTCCACTTCTTTTTCCAGTATCCTTTCCTTACACCCTTTGATCGAGACAAGCAAGCGTGGATCCCATCGGGTACGATGGACGCGTGGGGGTGCTAATAACTTCCCTGCGCGTAACCGACTCCCGAACCCATTTCTCTTGGTCGTGAGACCATGCTCTTTCCTTCCTTTCGGGTTTATGCGGTGTTTCCTTTCCCTCTCTTGGGATAAATACACATTGCTGGCGACTCTGTTTCGGTGCCACTTTCGCGTTTGTACTTGGATGAAAATCCCGGGAGCGACAGCTGGCGACTCTGCTGGGGACAGGTTGACCTATTGCTTGTCCATCCTAAGCGAGTCAATCCTAGCGCTTGTTTGCTTTTCTTTCATTGGGTTTTTACTGTTATCTTGTATTTGCTGTTTACTGTATTTATTACTTGTACCATATTTACAGCATGTTAGCATTTACATTTCATATATTATATTATGTTGCACTGTTCTGTCTGTTTGGCGGGATGGGATTTCTGAGGGATGAGCTCAGTACACAGGCTCGAGTATACACTTAGATTTAGAGTGGAGAGTAGCGGGACCTACGTGCCATCTGTGTACGTTGGGTAATCACGAAATTCACAGCTAGACGAGGCTATCTTGGGACCCATCATGGCGTACGCATCTTGCGTATTCCAGGATGTCGATCTAGAGAGCTGTCGACTCTAGTGACCGATCATGAGGACCTTAGTGGAAACATCTCTCTTTAGTGGTGACAGTGGCAGACCACATTCAGTGGCAAACCCACTCGTGCCCGAGGGTCCACTTTGGAACTTGCATAGGATGACCTTTATTTTCTAAGGTAAGTCAGTGGACGACCTCTTTGATTGGCATAACATTGTATCCTACGGGCTGAATGTGCTATCGCTTCTCAAACCTCCGAAGCTGACAAGCCTTGCTTTCTAGGAACCACATGTGAGTATGGGTGGGATGTTTACAGGTTTGCAGGTAACCTAGCCTCCTACATACCTTACTTGTGATTCTATGATTGTTACAGACAGTGTATCCTATGACAGTGGTTTGAGTATTCATCTCAGATATATTGCCAGATTCAGTACAGAGACACAGTGCACACAGTTCAACACAGACATAGACACCTGGATACCTGATCACATGCCTTTTGCATTTGCATACTCATATCATAACAGGTTATGTTTGTCATTTTCAGGTACCTACCATATTGTCTGATTCCAATCATGAGTTCCCAAGAAGTTGAGATTAAGAAGAAGAACAATGTGTCATATAAATTCCCTGATCCTAAGCTGGATTTATTAAAGAAGATGATAAACATGGCTGGTTCTGGGGTTCTCAGCACTTTTCAGAAGGAATATGGAGAGCTGATTAAAATGGTATGTGCATTCACAAAGTATGAGAAGGATGGGTTGAACACTTTCTTATAGTTCTATGAACCATCAATGAGATGTTTCCTGTTCCCTGACTACATTTTGATGCCCACTTTGGAGGAATTCTCATTTATTTTGGGAATTCCAGTCACGTCTTCTATACCGTATTTTTTTGGAGATGCTCTTACCCCTGAAGTAATTGCTGCTGTTCTACATCTGGACCTGTTTGTTGTGAAAAGTGGCCTAAGCAGACTTAAAGAAGATGAAGGATTTCATTTGGAGTTTCTTTTTCAACAAGCTCAGGAAGCTGCCAAGGCTAAAAACTGGACTACTTACAATGCTGTGCTAGCTCTTTGTATCTATGGTTTGGTGCTGTTCCCCGGTCAACCTGACTTTGTTGATATGCAGGCAATGAAAGTGTTCGTTTCGAAGAATCCGATTCCTACCCTGTTAGGGGATTTTTATTACTCAGTACACTACAAAAATGAGAAGGGAAAAGGAAGTCTGGTCAGTTGCTGTACCCAATTGTTATGTCATTGGCTCTTCAAACATTTACCTAGAACTAGTGCTTTCGTAGAAACTATTGAGACAATGAAATGGTCCAAGAGATTGATAGGTTTGACTGCCAATAACATCATTTGGTTTGATCCCAAATTACTGACAATAGAGCTTACTGTTAAATATGGAAGTTTTCCGAATGTGCCTCTACTTGGAAGAAGAGGTGGGATTAATTACAACCCGGTGTTGGCTGTTAGAAAATTTGGTTATGCTTCGAGAAATCCTCCTGCTGTTGAAGAGCTTAGTGCTTCTCTATTTTTCGTGGGAACCAAGAATGAAAGAGTGCCAGAAGTAATAAATGCCTGGAAATTTAGGCAAAGAGAGGGAAAGTTAATTTTTGGCAAAGGAGACTGTAGATCATACCCTGACTACGATGCTTGGATCGAGATGAAGGTCAAAGAGCTATTGCTACCCTTTTCAAGAGAGATTCTCTTATGTCCAGATCAACACTCCATGGTACCGGCTGAAGAGTGTGAGAAATGGAAGAAAATGGTTAAAGAGTTGCAGATAGAGAGCTCTGGAATGAGCAGATGTCTCCAGAAAGCTTTGGCTGACAACAAAGATTTGGAGAAGAGAGCATTGAAAGCGGAGAAAATCTTGGCAGACAAAGAAGAAGATTTTGATGATAGAGCTCGGTACTTCCGAAAACTTACTTTGGGAGCAGATGATAATAGCCAGGCTCATAAGGCTACAAAGCAGGCATTAGCCCGAAGCAAGGATTCATTAGCTAAACTTCGTCAAGCTTGGGATGAAGTCAGAATTGAAAACTCTGAGTTGCTGACCCAGTTAAAGGATAAAGATGAAGAGCTGAAGAAAGCACATGTAGAAACAAGAAGGTATCGAGAGGATCTCGGCAAAAGTCAAGAACAGGCAAGGAATGCTGAAGACAAGCTGAAAATTGCCAACAAAGAGCTTGAAGATGTCACGGCATATCTCAAGCTGGTTAAAATTCAAGCTGGAATTAAGAGGCGCAAAGGAGCCAATAAAGATGAAGCCTTGCTGATGCACATGGGCTCATTATCTGATGCATTGGAAAAAAGGGACGTCGTAATCAAAGAGCTGATTCAGAAGCCACATCATCAGCGTACCCGCATCCTGTTCGAAGAGATTAAGTATTCCAGCCAGAAACTAAAGGACGTAGAGCTATCGGATTAATGATTTCTGTCTTTTCTTTGTATTTTGCAATGGTTACCATCAGAATTATTGATGGATCCATTCGAATAATTATTTTCTTATTCTGTTACTGAAACTATGACAAATGTGCTTGAAAATTTTTGGGAATTTATATGAAATGAGCTATTTCTGTTCACAATTTCTGGTCTTCAGATATATGTGACGTGATAAGATATTTGCACACTGGCACACTACAAAATCACTATTTCTGTTCATCAGATATTTGTGGTTGGCGTATATGAATATATCTTCAAGGCAAAACTCAATAATCATGATTTCTGGTCTTCAGGAATTTGTGGTTACGATTGGAGTCAGGATATGAAAAGTATCTTGAAATGACAAACATAACTGTGCATTTGCATTTGCATTGCATATCATTTTTGCATTGCAGGTTTTCTTTTTTGTAGGCGCCTGCTAACCTTTATTTGGTTTTCAGGCACGATAGCTGATACCCCAGTTCACCGATATTCTACCCGACGCAATCAAGCAAGAGTCATGGAGCAAGTTCAGACTGAATTAGCTGATTTGAGGGGAAGGATGGAACAGTTCATGAACCTTATGCAGGGGATTGCTCAAGATCAGCAAGAGCTGAGGGCCGGTCAGGAAACCATGAGGGTTGGTCAAGATGCTTTGAGAGTCACTATTCAGAGCCTGGAGACTGAAATCCCAAATCGCAATGTGCGCACTCCTCCTGTTGGCACCATCCCCGCTGGTGGGGTACATCTGGGATTTGATAATAATGAAGATGGTCAAGATGACCAGTTTACTGCATTCAACAATGACATGGGTTTCTACAATGACGACCGAAAGTACGAACGGCTAGATGAAAGACTTAAGGCTATTGAGAGCCAAAATCCTCTGGGAATTGATGTAGAAGACATGGGTCTCGTGCAGGGTGTGAGAATCCCTCCCAAGTTCAAGCTTCCTACATTGGATAAGTACAATGGCAGTACCTATCCCAAAACACATTTGCAAGCTTACAATCGCAAGATTGCCGCTTATACTAATGACCAGAAGCTCTGGATGTATTTTTTCCAGGATAGCCTGTCAGGCGCTTCCCTGGAATGGTACGTTAAGCTGGACAGGGTTCATATAAAGAGCAGGAAAGATTTGTGCGCTGCGTTTCTGAAGCAGTATCAATATAATTTGGATATGGCACCTAATCGTACTCAGCTGCAGAGTATGACTCAGGATCCTAAAGAGTGCTTTAAGCAGTATGCACAGAGATGGAGGGAATTGGCTGCTCGAGTTCACCACCTTTGGCTGATCGTGAGATGGCTGATATGTTCATGAGCACACTCCAAGGGCCGTATTTGGATAGATTGGCTGCGTGTCCTTCCACAGGGTTTGCTGACATTGTTGTTGCTGGGGAACAAATAGAGAGTCTGCTGAAGTTGGGTAAGATTCAAGACGTCAGTGGGACTGGTGCTTCGAGTTTGAGGAAACCCTTTGCTAACGGATCAAGGAAAGAGAAGGGGAGTCCAGCGCTGTGCATAGAGGAGGGGGCAGAGGTAGGACTCAATCCTATCATCAGGTGGATGATGTAACCATTCTGGTTCCAGCAAGACAGCAAGCTCCAGATCAACAAGGTAGACCCCGATTCCAGAATAATAGACCAAGGGACCGTAAGTTTGATCCCTTGCCTATGACATATGCTGCTTTGTTGCCACACTTGCTCAGAGAAAAGTTAGTTGAACTTTGGACTATGAGGCCTCTAGATGCTGGAAAATTGCCTCAAGGTTATGATGCTAATGCTCGATGTGAATTTCATTCTGGTGCGCAAGGTCACTCGATAGAAAAGTGTTGGGCCTTTCACCATAAGGTTCAAGACCTGATTGACGCAAAATCTATTAATTTCTCTAAGCCGCCGAATGTTCGTGATAATCCAATGCCCCATCATGGGGGTGCAAGCATGAATGTTGTTTCTGATGGTGAGAAATTGAATCTGATTACCGATGTTAATTTGGTAAAGACCCCGCTGTTGATTGTAAAAGAGCGTTTGTTAAAAGGAAAGGTATTTCCTGGATGTGGCTCTGATTATGAGGATTGTCCGAGACAGATTAATGGCTGCAGTAAGTTGAAAGTTGGACTGCAGGATCTTATGGACGAAGGAAGATTTCAGTTTGATAAAATAGAGAAGGAAAAAGATGTTTCTACCGTTACCATTTATTATAATCCAGTTGAGATACAGGTGCCTGTTGAAGCTCCTGTTGCTATCATCGTGCCCGAGAGGCCGAGACCAGTTACGATTATAGTTCCTGAATCTGCTTCTTATGTGTCTAATAGGGCAGTTTCGTGGCAATATGGAACTAATAATCACCAAGGAGGAAGTCAACAGAAAGCAGAGGAAGTTGGTACCAGTGTTGAGAATGTCAGTGGACCAAGTGGTTTCACCAGGAGTGGTCGACTGTTTGCTCCCCATACTCTAAGAAGTGATAAAGAGGCTGAAGCAGCTGCAAGAGCAAAAGGAAAACAGGTTGTTGATGACAAGGTGCCTGTTTAGGAAGAGGACCCTAAAGTTAATTTTGATAGTGATGTTGAGGAATTTATGAGGATTATCAAAAAGAGCGATTACAAGATCATTGATCAGCTCAATCAGACACCCTCTAAAATCTCAATATTATCCCTGTTAATGAGTTCAGATGCACACCGGGCTACTTTGTTGAAGGTTCTGAATATGGCATACGTTCCCCAAGAAATTACTGTGAATCAGTTGGAGGGAGTAATTTCTAATGTCAATGTGAGCCACAGGTTGGGATTTACGAATAGGGATTTGACTCCAGATGGATGTAATCACAACAAAGCGCTGCACATCACACTTGAATGCAAAGGAGCTGTTTTGTCGCATGTGCTGGTTGACACAGGTTCTTCCTTGAATGTGTTACCCAAAAAGGCCCTGATGAAAACCGAAGTAGATGGATTGATTCTTAGACCCAGCGATCTGATTGTGAGAGCTTTCGATGGATCCCAAAGGTCGGTGTTTGGAGAGGTAGAATTATCGATACAGGTTGGTCCACAGATATTCAAGACAATCTTTCACGTTATGGACATTCAGCCTGCTTATAGCTGTTTGTTGGGCCGACCATGGATCCACGCAGCAGGCGCAGTTACCTCCACACTGCATCAGAAGCTCAAATACGTGTTCGAGGGTCAAGTGGTTACTGTTTGCGGTGAGGAAGATATATTTGTGAGTCATCTATCCACTTTCAAATATGTGGAAATGGATGGAGAGATTCATGAGACCCTGTGCCAGTCTTTTGAAGCCCTGAATATCAACAAATCCCCAGAATCTGCTTCAGCATCAGTGGTGTCAAATGTGCCAGTTGGGCCGAGTGCATCAATTGCGTCCTACAAGCAGGCCAGAGAAGTGGTTGAAAGCGGGAATGCCCAAGGTTGGGGTAAAACTATCGACGTGTTCGTGAAAGAAGATAAGTTTGGCATTGGATACCAATCGGGCCGGACGCCAGTTCCCCGATTCCGTGGGCCAATCAATTTCAACAGCGGAGGAATTATCAACCCTAATCAGTCCTGCTCAGCAATAGAAGATGACGCTGAAAGCTCAGATTATCTGGACAGATGGGTGTATGCACTGGCTCCAAGAGAGGCATTGTAAAACTGGTCTAGTGAAGAAATCATTCATGTTGTACACCATTCAGAGTAATAATTTTTGTCTTTCATAATGCATAAAATCCCACAATCTGCCAAAGGTGTGAGGATCCATTTGTAGGGCCACCATATTTTCTCATATAATGTTCAAATATCAATAAAAAGGACGTTTTTGTTTACAAATTTGTGTTCCTTTATTCCTTCTTTATTTTTATTTTTGCACAAAGAAAATTAAAAATGATAATGCACTTTCTTTTCTTTTGTTTCCAAGAAAAAATAATCTAGAATAAAGCATCAATCCAATCATGCAGACTTGATTTTGTGAATTCCTCTGAAAATGATTCTGTTATGCCCACGTATGATTTCGACAATCCGATCTATCAAGCTGAGGAGGAAAGTGATGAAGACTATGAACTCCCGGAAGAATTGGCTAGATTGTTGAAACAGGAAGAAAAGACCATTCAGCCTCATCAGGAAGCTCTTGAGGTTATCAATATTGGGTCAGAAAAAAGCAAGAAAGAGATCAAGATCGGTGCAAGTCTGCGGGCTGATGTAAAGCAAGAGCTGATAGTCATGCTACGTGAATACGTTGATATCTTTGCTTGGTCATATCAAGATATGCCAGGTTTAGATACAGACATAGTTGTGCATAAACTACCATTGAAAGAGGATTGTCCACCGGTCAAGCAAAAGCTGCGCAGAACCAAACCAGAAATGGCTTTGAAGATCAAGGAAGAAGTACAGAAGCAGTTGGATGCAGGTTTTTCTGGCGGTAACCAACTATCCTCCCTGGGTAGCCAACATAGTACCGGTGCCGAAGAAAGATGGAAAAGTCAGAATGTGTGTGGATTACAGGGATCTCAACAGGGCGAGCCCTAAAGATGACTTTCCACTCCCTCATATTGATGTGCTGGTTGACAATACCGCTCAGTTTTCAATGTTCTCATTTATGGATGGATTCTCCGGGTACAAGCAGATAAAGATGGCGCCTGAAGACATGGAGAAGATGACATTCATTACCCCGTGGGGTACCTTCTGTTACAAAGTGATGCCTTTTGGGTTGAAAAATGCAGGGGCAACTTATCAAAGAGCAATGGTGACGTTATTCCACGATCTAATCCATAAAGAGATCGAGTGCTATGTGGATGACATGATTGCTAAATCAAAGACAGAAGAGGAACATCTGATCAACTTAAAGAAGTTGTTTGAGAGGTTGAGGAAATTCAGGTTGAGACTGAATCCTAATAAGTGTACTTTCGGCGTGCGGTCCAGAAAATTGCTTGGTTTCATTGTCAGTGAAAAAGGAATAGAGGTTGATCCTACTAAAGTAAAAGCTATACAAGATATGCCTGTACCGAGAACTGGGAAAGAAGTTCACGGCTTTCTGGGGAGATTGAACTACATTTCAAGGTTCATATCTCACCTAACTGCCACCTGCGAACCGATATTCAAAATGCTAAGAAAAGATCAAACGGTCAGGTGGAATGATGATTGTCAAAATGCATTCGATAAAATAAAAAGATATTTGCAGGAACCTCTGATTCTAATACCTCCAGTTCAAGGGAGACCACTGATTATGTACTTGACAGTGCTCGAAGGATCCATGGGTTGTGTCCTCGGTCAACACAACGAGACAGGTAGGAAAGAACATGCTATCTACTACCTGAGCAAGAAGTTTACAGATTGTGAATCACGTTATTCAATGCTTGAGAAGACATGTTATGCACTCGCATGGGCCGCCAAACGATTGAGATAATATATGCTCACACATACGACCCTGTTGATCTCAAAATTGGATCCGGTCAAGTATATTTTTGAGAAACCAGCACTTACAGGCAGAGTTGCAAGGTGGCAGATGGTACTGACAGAGTACGATATTCAATTTACTTCGCAAAAAGCAATCAAAGGAAGTATACTGTCAGAGTATCTTGCACAACAGCCTATTGATGATTACCAGCCCATGAGGTTTGATTTCCCTGATGAGGACATCATGTTTCTCAAAGCGAAAGACTGCGAGGAACCACTTCTGGAGGAGGGGCCTGACCTTGAATCCAAATGGAGTTTGATGTTTGATGGGGCAGTTAATATGAATGGGTGCAGAGTTGGTGCAGTTCTCATTACGCCAGAAGGCGTTCACATGCCCTTCACTGCCCGAGTAACTTTCGGGTGTACCAACAATGAAGCAGAGTACGAAGCTTGCATACTAGGGATTGAGGAAGCTATTGATTTACGAATCAAGACCCTCGATATCTTTGGTAATTCAGCACTGGTAATCAATCAAGTAAAGGGAACTTGGCACACACATCAGCAGAATTTGATTCCGTATAGAGATTATACGAGGAGATTGCTGACATTCCTTACAACTGTCAAGTTGTACCATGTTCCCAGAGATGAAAATAAGTTTGCAGACGCCTTGGCCACTATATCTTCGATGATCAAAGTGCATGGTTGGAACTTTGTGCCCAGGATTGATGTATCTCATCTGGATAGACCTGCTTTTGTGTTTGATGTTGACGCAGTGTCCGACGACAAGCCTTGGTACCACGACATTAAATGATTCTTGAAAAATCAAGAATACCCGCCTGGGGCATCTTCCAATGACAAGAAGACGTTAAGAAGGCTAGCCAGTAGTTTCTTCTTGAACAAAGATGGCGTGCTGTATAAAAGGAATTTTGACACGGTTCTGCTCAGATGCGTGGATAGACACGAAGCAGACCTGTTGATGATTGAAGTGCACGAAGGCTCTTTCGGTACCCATGCCGGAGGACATGCGATGGCTAAGAAATTGTTGAGATTGGGGTATTATTGGTTGACAATGGAGTCAGATTACTGCAAGTATGCTCGCAAGTTCCATAAATGTCAGATCTATGCAGACAAAGTACACGTTCCCCCCAATCCGTTGAGTATCATGTCCTCTCCGTGGCCCTTTGCAATGTGGGGCATTGATATGATAGGGAAAATTGAGCCTACTGCTTCAAACGGCCATCGTTTCATCTTGGTCGCCATTGATTACTTCACTAAATGGGTTGAAGCAGCATCTTACGCCAATGTCACTAAGCAAGTGGTAGCTCGTTTCTTGAAACGAGATATCATTTGTCGATATGGAGTTCCCGAAAGAATCATTACTGATAATGGTTCTAATTTGAATAATAAGATGATGGCTGAACTATGTCGAGACTTCAAAATCGAACATCACAATTCTTCCCCGTACCGCCCAAAGATGAATGGCGTGGTCGAAGCGGCCAACAAAAATATCAAGAAGATTGTACAGAAGATGGTTGTCATGTACAAAGATTGGCATGAGATGTTACCATTGGCTTTGGATGGGTATCGAACATCAGTCTGCACGTCCACTGGGGCAACACCATACTCACTTGTATATGGTATGGAGGCAGTTCTACCAATAGAAGTTGAGATTCCTTCTCTCCGAGTGTTGATGGACGTTAAGCTAGATGAAGCTGAATGGGTACGAGCCAGGTTTGATCAGCTGAGCCTTATTGAGGAGAAGCGACTAGCAGCGGTATGTCATGGCCAGCTATACCAGCGCAGAATGAAGAGGGCATTCGATCAAAAGGTTCGACTGCAAGTTTACAAGGTCGGAGATGTGGTAATCAAGAGAATATTTCCTCCGAGTACAGATCACAGGGGCAAATGGACTCCTAATTATGAAGGTCCATTCGTGGTTAAAAAGGTTTTCTCAGGTGGAGCCTTGTTGCTGACAACCATGGATGGTGAAGACTTTTCATCCCTTGTTAATTCAGATGCAGCTAAAAAATACTTCGTATAAAGAGACCCGCTGGATAGAAAAAAAAGAAAAAAATCCAGGCAAAAAAGTGCATCCCGACGAACCAAAAACAGAATAAAGGTTCGGGCAAAAATTAGGGATATAAGCAAAAAAAATTGTACACCCGGTAAGTTGAAAACCCGAAAGGGCAACTTAGGCAAAAATGGGTATCCCGGTGGAATGAAAACCTGAAAAGGCGATCCACGCAAAAGAGGGATTTAAGCGAATGACTGCAGTCTGAAATCTGTACGTTCTCTACTCTTCAGCAAACTAGCAAAGTTTTCGAAGGAGGAATTGTCCGACCAATAGCTTTCGAAGGCGAAGATGATCAAGAGAGTTGGAATACATACTGGTTATAACAGAATCAGAAATCAGTTGGAACCTAATTTCCGCATTATCATTAGGATAGATTTCTTTTCTCAATTTTATGGCAATCAACTTTTTCAGGGGTTTGCTTCCGATTGTAAATTCGCCGATTTTGGCATTTCATCAATAAAATTGAATATTCAGTCACAAGCTTCTATTTTCATTTTACTGTTTTGTTTGCAAAAACGTCCGATTTTTGATAATAAAACATTACTTTGAAAATATCATGGCCTGGCAAAAAACATGCACAAAAAAAGACAATTAAAATTACTTTGCTTGTTGGACAACCTTGGATGGTGGATTCAAAAGACCACGCAATATCCTGGGGCATGTGCATATTCTTTTTCTGTTGCAGGTAATGAGTACGATCGATCCAAGCAGCACGATCGTTATCTCTCAGCATAATCAACAGTTATTTGCTATGACTTGATACTGTTGTATCTTATTAAGTCGATTCTTCCATTCAAGATCTCCCACCGGGTTTCGTGACGATGACGGTTGCGGAAGATTGAATTCTTCTGTGTTGATAACGGTTATTAATGCAGTGAGCACTCCATGTCCATAACGAGTGCAAATCCTCCGGTACCTCGCAGACGATGTGAAGGATAGTTCAAGGCAGGGTGTTCGTCTAAGAGTTTGAAAACGCTTGGTTTTCTATAAAATCCTCTTAAGAGACGAAGCTTCTCGCAGCAATATTCCTTGTGGCGTTTATTCTCGGCAGGATGTACCAGCAAGTGGTAGTGTCGTATTTCCCGCAGGTTTCAGCATGTGAAATTTGTCAAAGAACAATCCCCAGCAGAGTTGTTGACCTTCCCGAGCCTGGGGCATTTTGAATTTCCCCAGCAAAAGATGTTCCCGATCTGTTGTCCCCAGTAGAGTTTGAGGACGTTTGGTCTTCTGTAAAATCCTCTCAAAAGGCATTCCCCAGCAAGGTCTAAATAGATCAATGGAATCTATTCTTCAGCAAAATGTCAGCATACGATATTACCCAGCCGGTGGTGTAATTTTCAGTATTGCTCATCTACAGTTCAAAGTCCAAATTATTTTTGGCATACAGACAGTTGTTCGTATTATTCCAGCAGGTGGGATAGTATTGCAGATGGTTGTTCCAGCAGGTGGGGTGATCATTATACAGTTTGTTCATATTATTCCAGCAGGTGGGATAGTATTGCAGGTGGTTGTTCCAGCAGGTGGAGTAATCGTTTGGCGAAGCTTCCAAAGCCGGTTTGGTAAGCACTAAAGTCCAACGACAGTTTGGCAGAAATCCAACACGAATTGGTAAAAGTCCAACGACAGTTTGGTAAAGCTGCGAAAGTCCATCTGAAGATGGAAAGTTTGAGATTCCAAAGCCGGTTTGGTAATCCTTGAAGTCCAACGACAGATTGGAAGAAATCCAGCACGAATTGGTAAAAGTCCAACGACAGATTGGCAGAAATCCAACACGAATTGGTAAAAGTCCAACGACAGATTGGCAGAGCAGCTCAAGTCCATCGACAGTATGGCAAGCCAGTAGTCGCCTGGCGTCGTTCAAAAAGACATTGTTGCAAGTCCATCGACAGTATGGCAAGCCAGTAGTCGCCTGACGTCGTTCAAAAAGACATTGTTGCAAGTCCATCGACGGTATGGCAAGCCAGTAGTTGCCTGGCGTCGTTCAAAAAGACATTGTTGAAAGTCCATCGACAGTATGGCAAGCCAGTAGTCGTCTGGCGTTGTTCAAAAGACAGATCTCTCCGACAACGTTTCATTGAAGTTTCAATCCAGCAGTCTCGTTGGGTTTATATCCCTTTTGTTCTTCATCATCCAGAGCAAATTTTTGGTTATATTTGGTATTCAATCGCTATATACCTTAAACGTCTGAAAGCAATCGCTTTCAGGCATTCAGGTTTACAGCGTTTGAATAGGGGCAGCTGTAGTACCCCAAAATTTGCTCTCCCTTTTGTCATCATAGCATAGCATTATCATATATCATATCATATCCATCTCATTAGCATTTGCATTGCATATTTAACATAGAAAAATGAAGCATAACATCCCTCTTACCATCAAGGCATGTGATCAAGGGAAAGGTGGACAATCAAGGAATCATTCAAGGCATAAAAGGTCAAACAAGTTCACTCAAGGCAAGCCAAGAGGTCTTTCATGTCTCATACTACCTCAATTGACCATCCAAAACATCAAGAAGGTGAGATTCAATAGGAGATTGAAGCACTACATCTTTCACTATGCAAGAGATCCAAAAAATGAAGGAAAACCCTCAAAAGAGATGGTTCATTGGTTCAAAATCACCCTTAAGTGGCATATCTCATCATCCTTTAATAGGATACACAACATACTCTGAGGAATTTGAAATTGAAGACTGCACATTTTTCTCCTAGGAGGTGGGTATCAAAATTAGGGTTTCCAATTAAATCAGGCCATCTTTGATTTTTTGGACAAAACTTGATGTCATGGTATTCTACATGTCCTTAAGTGTATGTATGTGGAAAATTTCCTCTCAATTGGTTTCAGAAGTGGTTCAATTGGAAAAAAGATCAAAAATCAGGAAAATTGGGGCTAAGTCAAATAATCAGAGAAAAAAGTCAACTCTTGACTTTTTGAGGCCAAACTCATGCAATTCATGTTATATGTGACCAATGTACAAAATTTGATCAAGAATCTCCAAAGGGATCATGAAAAAATCAAAATTTGAAGAGTTGCCATTTTTGTCCAAAAATAGTAATTTTTGGCCATTTTGCATCAGACTTTGAACCAAGGCCATTCAAAATTGGGACATCAAATGAAAATTCCACGCGGCCACAACAAAAGATCTTGTTTTAAGCTTCAAATCCATGTGTAGAACATTTCCATTGGATAAGAATTGAGAGAGTTATGGATGATCAAAGTTGAGGAAAACTTGGGCAAAATGCAAGTCAGCTTGGGCAAATTTCAGGTCACGCGCCATCATTTCTACAAACATGTGGTGGGCCAAATGTTTTGATCAATTACTCATGGTTAGAGGCCTCAAATGAAAAATCTTTCAACATGAAAGTTGTTGCTCTATGTGAGATCATCAAAATTGGTGTTCATGATTTTTTCATTTGATCAAAGGTTAAGAAGTTATGTTGAGTCCAATTTGCTATGATCATGCTAAAAACCTAGGTGCCATGTTGCCTTGTCAACCGACCATATGCCACGCCCTTATATCAGTTCCAAGCTTGTGTGTTCCAATCCATTTTTCAACCTATTCCAAGCCTTAATTCAATTCATTTCTCATACCAAAGTTGTTCTATTATGATTCTTCTTTCCAATGACCTCAAAAACTCACCAAACCATCCATTGAGTAGAGAGAAAAACATCATCAAATCACCCTATGTTTCACTGATGCATTGATGGCTTTGCTACATAACTTGGTTCAGACATCCATCAAACAACTCTTTCCCTTATTTGAACACACCATGAACATCACATACACTGCTATAGCACGTGCCTTGCATGAAAGTGGAAAGAACAAACTTACTGAGCAAGTTTCTGATACAACAGCCATGCCATTCATTTCACTTTCACCTTCACCATAGCTTACCATAAGTCAGCTGCACCATATCATTGCTCTCTCTAACTAACTTGACTCAGTTAGTTAGGGATGCCTCACCTAAACCACCTCAACTCAGTTGACTCACTCAGGTTAACCATGGTTAGAGCTCACTATAAATCAAAACTTCACTCTCAAAGTTCATTTCTAACATCATTTTCTCCTTTTTCACTTCAGAAACTCTCTCATTCTCTCTGAGTTCGCTCATCTTCTTCTCCACGATTTCAACTCCATTATCCTTCCATTGATCATTGCTTGGTGTGGCTGAATCAAGATCAACAAATACAACTCAGCTTCTACAAGTTTACTATCATTGCAACCTTCAATTCCCTTCCTCAATACGTGAATCAGTAGCATTTATTTTGCTAAGGTTGGAGATCTAGAAGCTCAGCATATCAAGCTTTTCTCTGGTTTTCTCAACATCTCCAATTTCTCCACATTTTCAGGTTTCATCATTTAACTTTGCTTCAGTTGATTTTCATTAATTTTGACTGGTTTTTGTTAATAGAAGCTTGATAGAAGCTATGCATACTCCGGCTAGTTGATAGGCCTTGTAGAGGCTTAGATCCAAAACTTAGGGCATGGTTTGATCCTCTCTGTTCTTTATGTACGTGCTTGCTATGTGAAAAATAAGTGTGTATCTGTGCTCTCCATTACTTCCTCTTCATTTTGGTATAATATTTGTGAAATTCTGGGAAACATGAAGTTGCAGACGGTGGTGAGTGACCGGAGAAGGTGACCGGAGGTCCCTCTCCGGCCGGTGGCTGTAAATGCTAGGGTTTATCATGTTTTAATCGCGACCGTTGATTCATGCACATCGTGTGGTTAAGGACTTGCCAGCGCATTAAAACACACATGCATCTCACGTGCTTAATTATGATTTCATTTTAAACTTTGTGTGGTGCAGTGCATGGTATGTAGTGTGCGCCTTCATGTGCGTGCATTGATTATGACTACTTTGACTTGCTTGTTGACTTGACTTGATCCAAGGGTGATCATTGATTGACTTTTGTTTGACTGAGTGTGTATGATTGCTAGTATGGATTGCGCTTGGAATTGGACGGGATCATTGAAATTGTCACCCCATGTTTGAAAGCCCAAACCCTTTTGAACTGTTATTTTGCTATGCACGCACCCCTCCCTTATTTCCATTTCTTTTTATTTTCTTCATTTTATACACGTTTTATTTTTAATTTTTAAAAATACAAAACTACATCAGAAAATTCTAGAAACATTCATGAATGTTATCAAGACATTTAGGAAATTTTTGGTATTTTTATTTCATGATTTTATGACATTTTTGCCCCTGTTCCATAATTTTCTTTGAATTTTTATTTGTGTGCATTCCAAATGTGATACATGAATTTGTGGAATTTTGTTCTTGCTCATTATAAATTGTTTTGACTTGATTCTTTTTGAATTGATTTACTAATACATTGAATCATGTTAGATGATTTTTGTTTGATTTTTTAGGTCATTTTATGACATGTTTTGATGCTTGTCTTTGCACTACTTTGCATGATGTTTCAACTTGACATAATTGTATTATTGTAAGTCTTTTTGCTTTGCATTTTGACATGCTATCTTGATGTATGATTCACTTCTGATTTAGACATTCCAATACCATGTTTGCATAATTTTCATAAGTCCATTTGATTTTTGTTTGATGCATTACATTTGAAACACAATAACATGTCATATCATTTTAATTTTAGTGCATGTTTACATGATTTCTTTTGTGCATATTTGTATGATCATTTGCATATTTTATGAGCCATTCCCATGATATTATAGGTCTTTGGTACACATTATAGGTCATCTTTACATGTTCATTTCAACTTGAACTTTGTGCATCCTTAACATGTATTGTTTGCATTTTCTTTTTGAACTTCCACTTCACTTCTTCTTCTATTACTTCTTTAATGTCTTGATGGTTGATTCATGGATACTTTGAGATGTTTATAAACCATTTTTCATTTAGTTTTAAATTCTAATCCTTATATTACATGTTCCACTTATGCATGTTCCTTTCCTTTCTTTTCATCATTTCATCTTCCTTTCTTATGAAAACATGTTTGAATGCTATGGATGATGATTGTTGCTTATTCATTTGAACTTGTATGATGATATTCACTTGTTGTCCATATGATGCACATTCTGGTTGTGATATTAGGATTTGATTTTCATCTTGTTCTTTTGAACTTTAATGTGTGTTAAGTACTTTTTACTTCTTATGCGTGTTTCTTTGTTTACTAACCATGTAGGGGCTTTGGTAAGTTGAAATTGAGTGTGGATAAGGAATCCACATTCAAACTTCTCTCCTTTCATCTTTTACAATTTGATATTGTATTTTGTTAAGAACTTATGTGCTTTCTTTGATTAACTCATTACTTTCCCTTTTGAGTTACAATTCATCTTCTACTTTAGAAGTGAATTGTTAATTCATTTCTTCTTTAGACTTTAGGTTTGCAACCTCACAAACCATTAGGATCACTCCCTTAACTAATCAATTAGGATTGAGTCTTAGTTCACATAGATTTTACCTTTCTCCTCTCTTGAGTCTTTCATCTTCTCATCTCAAAGAAAATTCAAAATATCTAATAAAGGTAGGCATTTATTGCATTTAGGCCTTTCATATAAAGAAAAGATTATAAAGGGGTCTTCTCTTATAATCTTAGAATGTATAGCATATAGCCCATCTTGGGTCAATGTGTTAAACATGTGATCTTGTATGAGGGACTTAAATGCAATACTTGTTGAAGGTATAAATAAAAAACACTTCTTCATTCCATAATCAACAAAAACACTTAATAAACACAAGTATGCTAGTGTGTTTGAACCTTGACAATTGGAACTAAGTGTGGGGGTCTTCTTCACCCTTAGTGTGCTTTCTTACTCATTCCATCTTGGAATGTGAGAATGTACACATTCCAATGACTAAGATTTAGATACACTATCATATGCAAACAAATGAAAAAACTCTTAAAAGACAAAAACAAACAATAACGTCTTTCCTTCGGGAATTCTTTTCTCATCTCATTCACTCCTTCCTTAAGGATGCGTCATTTTCGTTCTACCGCAAACAGGTAACGCCTAAGTCTCCCTATAGCGAGCCGCAACACCTAAACTGCTAGTACGCGAACGTTGACGTATTCCACTAAAAAACACAAACAAGTCATCCCTAGTGAGGGGAACTACGTCGCTCTGATTCTCATGTTCCCGATGAGATACGTAGGCAGTGGGGTAGGGCCCATTCGAGCACTTCTTTTATTTTCCCTACATTTGTTTCTCTTGCCATTCCTTTTCCACTTCTTTTTCCAGTATCCTTTCCTTACACCCTTTGATCGAGACAAGCAAGCGTGGATCCCATCGGGTACGATGGACGCGTGGGGGTGCTAATATTCCCTGCGCGTAACCGACTCCCGAACCCATTTCTCTTGGTCGTGAGACCATGCTCTTTCCTTCCTTTCGGGTTTATGCGGTGTTTCCTTTCCCTCTCATGGGATAAATACACATTACTGGCGACTCTGTTTTGGTGCCACTTTTGCGTTTGTACTTGGATGAAAATCCCGGGAGCGACACTTCCCCTTCAAGGATTTTCAACTAGCTCTTACGCTATACTTGGATTTAAAAGGAGAAGAAAAAAAAACTTACAAGGGGCATGGGGGCAAAAACAAAATACAAAAAAAAAAAGAAAAAGGGTCAAGCCTAAAAAAAACTCAACTTACCCGTTGAAGGTCCATCATCTTACTACAAGGAGGATAGGGAAGTGCAAGTGCTTAAGAAAGGGTACTTGGAGGAGTTTAAAACTCATTTGAAGAAGGCATTGCGGGCATCTAATTGGTTTACGCCTTCTTAGGTTCTGGAGTTTTCATTTTGGGATTGTTATGGGTTATTCCCGAGGAATTATTGTTATAAGTCTGGGAGTCGTTTTGGATTTGGAATTAGCTAATGGATTTGGGATCCTATGGGTTTCATCCTTTGAATATAGTTATCCCTAACTACAATGGATTTTGGAATTCCCCCCAAATAAATTTTTAAAATTATTTTGCATACCCCATGCATTTTCATGCATTTGCATACATACACGTACATTTGCATATCCTTTCAGCTTTCGCCCTTGTCCAATTACCAAGAGCTAAGAGGTTTCCCGATACTCATGAACGAACTTAAAGGATACCTCAAGAAGCTATGGAGGAAATCAAGAGGGGCAAGTACTATTGAGGAAATAAGGTAACTCTTCACCATGTCTGCCAGAGGAGTGCTTAGAGCCTCAAAGGCAATAACCTTGGATGATGCCTATACAACAAAGGAAGTTTGGAAGGAAACTAGATCCTACACTAATATCTCAAGACTGGTGGATCAACATGGGAGCTCACTTCTAGGATCACTAGGCCTTTATCATTCCCAGTTGTACTTTCCTTTTTGCTAAGTGTTGTTTGTAGTTAAAAGATGTACTTTCTGGGAAATAATTTTTATAAGATGAGCATGCATGTTTTTGGAATTCATCCATTCGTTTCACTCTTTCTTATGCCATCGCTAAGAAAACAAAAATCAATCCAACCTTTTCCATTTCACTTCTTCACTGTTAACAAACTTAGGAGGAGAATGAGGTAAATAAAAATGACTGATTTTTGCTGTGTATGCTTCAATAGTAAGACCTAGCTGACGATGTAAGGCATTGTTTCACTTCATAAACACTGGAGAAATAAGGAGTTAATCCGTAGTCAACCCCTTTGAGCTAGAAGTTGGTGTTCTTTCTATTTAAAAAAAAACCTTAATCTTAACCAGGGGCAGGGTAGATTTCAATTGACTCAATGATGCATTCTAATGTCAAGAGAATCAGTCAATCCAAGCAAAGGGTTTAAAGCACATCTTCTTCCTCACACCATTCAACATTGAGGAAGCAAAAGGGATAATAGCTCATAATATCTAATATGGCAGTCACACCCTTTCTAAGTCAAAAGCAAATCACTCAAGGATTGTTCCAAAAAGAGGAAAAAACCCGCTAAGTCAAGAAGGAAAGGAAAAACTGAAAGAAGTTGACTTTGACTTAGGCAAAAAGTAGGGTATCCCGATGGACCACAAACTCAAAAGAATTGGTCCATGCAAAAATAAGGGATTAAAAGCAAAGAAAAATGAAAATAGGGAACAATCTTATAAACAGGAGTGAGTGACTGCACCTCAAAAATCTCATCGAGTGCTTAAACCAGTATACCTTTTAATCACCGTGACTGAAAAGGTTCTCTTGCAGGATGAACGCATTTGTTGGGTTAATTGGATTTAGGAATGGAGAACATTAAGGAGAATGGGGTAGGTTAAATTTCAAATTTTGAGCCTTGTATCTTTGTTTTTTTAAACCGTGAACCAGACCACGTTATAACATATAAAAGTCCTAATTGAAGCTAGGGGTACTATAAAAGCATACTCGGCAAAGTCGTTGTTAAATTGACTCCGAATCCGAATGTTTATTGGAACATCGCTAATCGTATTCTCACACCTTCATTTGTGCCAACCTAATAGACAAATATCATCTGTATACGCCGTAAAAAAATTTCCTCGATTTCAAAACTTGCATGAGCATTGAGTTAGAATTACTTTTCAAAGGGAATAATTTTACTCGCAAATCAATACTTAGCACCAAGGAAATATCAATAATGGTTTAATCAGGGGCATATCATTTCAAGGAATTTCTTGCTAGGGGCAGGACACCTTAACGACATGGTGAAACTGGTCACTCCAAGGGTCAATCTAATCAGGGACATACCTTTGAAGATTCAAAATCTGGGGCACATTTTTCAAGGTTGAAATACTGGGGCAGTTCATCTCAAGGTCTTATCAAGGCATGGTGGAATATAAGGTCCTTTTCAGGCATAATCCTTCGAAACTCAATCAATCAAGGGCAAACCCTCTTCATACTTCCAAGAGGCACATACAAGCTCTATCGTACATCAGCAATCGTCGAGTTCAAAACGAGTATTGGGATATCAGGCTAGCTCAATGCGCCCTACCATATCAGTTAACAAATATCATGGCGACATCCAACACTGGGGCACTTATGGAAACATTCAAATCATTGTCATGTATTAATCATGTCGCTACGCTCTAGCAGCTAATCATGCATATATAACATAACATCACATACATATATGAACATACATACATGCACTCATGCATACATGCATAGGGTTCATAATTACGCTTAGGGGCTTAATCCCCAACTATATCACTGAAGCATTGCTTCGATAAAGGATTTTACAGGATTCTCATCCAGCTGTGAGTAGGTTTTCATCTCTCACGTCTCCAACTTGGCAACATGGCCTTCATAAGGGATATGTTTCATTAAATATCTAAGGGTTTCTTCAAGGGTTCTATTAGGGGTTTTACCAACAATTTATCAAAGGATTTCATCAAGGTTTGTATCAAGGGTTTCATAAGGGGTTTTATCAAGGGTTTGTCAAGGGATTATATCAAAGGAATGTTATCAAGGAATTTTTATCAAAGGAGTTTTATCGAGATAATTTTATCAATTGGGTTAATCAAGGGGTTCCATCAGAGGTTTTTCAGAAAACTTTTGTCAAGGGTTCTTGTTATCAGGGGTTCCACCAAAAGATGTCACAGGGGTTTTATCAAGTTTTGACTAAAGATTTTTATCAGGGGTTCTAACAGGGTTTACCAAAACAAAGTCAGAGGATCGTGAAAATCCTACCCGACTTCTGTAAATAGGGATATTACACAGGGATATTGGGATATTAACGGAGCATCAGGGATTGGTCCACACGGATTCTAAACCTATCAACTCCGCGGTCAAAATTAGGGTTCCTCTTTATATTTAATCATCTCCTCCTCGAGAAGATAATGACTCACCGCCATCATCATCTCAATTTGAAGCTGATTAAATAGGGGCAGCTGTCGTACCCCAAATTTTGACCACTCTTCTTTTCCATTTTCAAGTAACTTAGGATTTAGATCACTAACACACCCTAGAGTCCATATGAGTCATTTGGTCAAATACAATGACCTAAAAAGTCAAAGAGGGACCATTTTGACTCTTTAGGAGTTTTAATCTCATCGTAGTTTAGTTGTTTTTTTTTTTTAACTTTTCATGGTACAATTTTAATTTCAATTTAATATATATTTTCATTTAATTAACTAGTTAGGATAGTATAATCATTTTAGAAAAATTTAGGACTAACTTATTAGAAGAATATTTAGAAGTCTTTTTTTAGTGGCTATTATTATTCGTTAGAAATTAATTAGGATTAATCAATAAAAGTTAAATAATTCATTAGTGGCATTTCATTTCAACTAAATACAATAGACCATTTGGTAGGGACCTAATGATAAGGACATACAAGCATAAAGGCATCAGTTCAAATCTCACCTTCCTCACTTTTTGTGTTTGTTTCTATCTTATTTATTTCTAACTTTTCTACTTTTAAAAATCATTTTTTTTATCATTTAAATTTAATTTTCGTATTTATTTTCTAGGCATTTTAAAAAAATATTATTTTTCACTTTTTTCCATATCATTCATAAAAATATCCAAAAAATCATAAAATAAAAAATATTGAAAAAAAAGATTTTGTTCTTTTTAAAAAGAATCAATATGATTGATACAAAAAGTCACGAAATCAAAATCAATTAAAATTGATTTTTGGGCCTTTGATTATTTTTATTGATCAAATTGATTTCTTCTTTTTTAATTAACCCTAATTTTCCCTATAAATATAGTCTTTTCTTCGCATAATTTTCGGGGGATTCTAAAATTCACAAATACATAAAAAATTTCACACGCAGGGTCCAAAACACAAACACTGAGTCTCAAAACTTTTTAAGAGTCCTATTTCTTCAGACTTTTTATTTTGCTTTAATTTTTAAACCAAATGATAATTGTCTGATGGTTTCTTTTTAAAATTGTCCATTACTTTTTCCTTCGAAACTATTGTCTATTCATTATCAATTTACTCATTATTTATTTACTCCTAATATTTTCTCTATTCACTGGTTTTTTCAAAATTTATTCGTTATATGTTGTGACAATCTTCTCTTCCACTTGCATAACTTCCACCATGTAATTGTTTTAACAACTATTCTAATCTTCTGATTAACAATCATTTATCATCACTTTGAAATCTCATACAATTGGCACAACCGATTCAAAAAAGGTTTCAATATTAAAGTACCGAAAACTTTTGATTCTACAAAAAAAACAGATATCAATTTCTAGCTCATTTTAAATATCATATATCTAAATCCCACAACTTATTTAAAACAATAATCCATTCCATTACCTTTGTTGTTTTGTCAAAACTAAAAAACTCAAATATTAAACTAATATAAAATTTAGAGATTTCATACACCACAAAAAAATCCAACTGCTCCCTCACAATTTTTATTTTATTTTTTCAGTAAGAGATCACCATCGCTCTACAGTTCTATCTTCACCGCAAATCAAAATCTATTACAGTTAGATCTAATTTGAATCGCCAAAATCATTGTCTTCACTGTAAATAACAATAAATCCAAATATCATAAACAAAACTTTCCCAACATTAACATTCAAAATTTTCAACAACACTAACTCAATCACCATTAGAACACAATCCAACAACAGAAAATTTTAGAACAAGATCGGATCCACGATGCCTCCTTCCGCCGCGACCATGCTGTTACCAGAAATCTCCACCACGCATCGTACCTGCATAGAAACACACACCGCAAAGAACGACTCCGGCGAATTCATTCTGCCCAACAGGCCACCGCGAGGACCACCACCCCGAACCACCGCAAGTTCATCCGCGAGGACCACCACCCCATCGCGATTTCGACCGGTAAGATTTTCACTCACTTTTTTTTATTCAATTTAAGATCAGTTTTGTTGATTTGTGGTTATGTGAATAATGAATTTGTTTATGTATTGGTGTGATTGAGATTTCTTTTGAGTTTGATTTGTTGGTGTTTAGTGGGTTTTCTCTTGAAGTATGATAACATAGATGGGATATAGTTTCTTTTACCACATGGTGTTATATGGGATTTTACTATTTTGTTTTTTCTCTATTAAGCATTCCATGTGTCGAGACATTATAGGTTGGTTTGAAAGGTTGGAAAAGTCAAAGTAGAAATATTTATTTATGTTAATGTTTGTTCAACACTAACCATGAACGCTTCCCCTCCTTGTGCATTTTTTTAAAATATAAAATATTAGGATTTGTTTATAATTGGTTCATGAGTCTGCTTTGACTCTCAATCGTGACCGTCCCTTTGTCATACTTTAGGATCAGCGGACGATATTAGTCTCAAGGAGATCCATACGATCTTCATCCAACGTCCAGGAGAGAGTCAAAGTCAGACTCTCTCCACCGTGGATTTTCTCTTCAGACTTGGGCTTGTGGCTATTGGGCCTTGCGCCCTAATACTTTTTCCACCCCTGGATTTTAAGCCCATTACTTTTATGTAGTAAAACGCACCCCTCTGGATTTTAATTTAATTAAATTATTGACATAATTTAATTAGTAATTGAAAGTTCAAATTCTAATTAGGATTTATAAATTATAGGGTTTTATTAGATTTTTTTTATCAATTAAATTAATTACTTAATTTAATTGGTTAATTGGGGTTTTATTAGTTTTTTTATCCATTAAATTAATTACTTAATTTAATTGGTTAATTAAGGTTTTATTAGATTTTTTTATCAATTAAATTAATTACTTCATTTAATTGGTTAATTGGGGTTTTATTAGTTTTTTTATCCATTAAATTAATTCCTTAATTTAATTGGTTAATTAGGGTTTTATTAGATTTTTTATCAATTAAATTAATCACTTAATTTAATTGTTTAGTTAGGGTTTTTAGGGTTTTTTTTAACTTAATTGGTTAATTAGGTTGTTAGCAAGGTTGATGTATTGAAAACAATTTACTTTTTAAATGGGGATTTAACTTTGAGACCTTTATTAAGGAATTTTTGGGGTTTGGTTGAAATTCATATTTCACGTATTCAATATATTTGGGTTTTTTGAAGGGAAATGGGAATTGATGTGGTTTTATTTGGAAATTTGGATTTTGGGGGCGAAAAATAATTTTAGTTTAATTGAGGGTTCATATTGGTTTTAAGAATCATTTTTTGGGATAATTTAGGGAAATCGTTTTTACTATATTTTAGCATAGATGGTATTTTGGGGTCTTGTTGAATTTTATGGAATTCAAGGATTTTTGTTCTTCCTTAAATAAGGGACATAAAGGGATTTTTCTAGGAATTTAAATTTGGGATAATGCTCTTGGTCCGAGAGCCTAAATAAAGGATGGAATAAGGGATAAAACTCTTGATATCAGAGAGTATAAATAAATGGATTAGGGATAGAACTCTTGATATCCGAGAGTATAAATAAATGGATTAGGGATAGAACTCTTGATATCCGAGAGTATAAATAAATGGATTAGGGATAGAACTCTTGATATCTGAGAGTATAAATAAATGGATTAGGGATATAACTCTTGATATCCGAGAGTATAAATAAATGGATTAGGGATAAAACTCTCCATCTGAGAGTATAAACAATGGATAAGGGATATAACTCTTCATCCGAGAGTATAAACAATGGATAAGGGATAAAACTCTCCATCCGAGAGTATAAATAATGGATAAGGGATAGAACTCCTTGTCTAGGAGTATAAATAAAAGATTAAGGGATAAAACTCTCCGTCCGAGAGTGTAAATAATGGATAAGGGATAAAACTCCTTATCTAGGAGTATAAATAATAGATTAAGGGACAAAACTCCTTATCTAGGAGTATAAATAAAAGATCAAGGGATAGAACTCTTTATCCAAGAGTATAAATAGTGGATTGGGTTTAGGATTAGGAATGGGTTTAGGATTAGAAATGGGAATAGGATTTAGGGGGTAGGAATAGGGGAGGTGAACTACGGTTACTCTGATCCTTCAAAATTGAAGGTACGTAGGCATAGGGTTGTGAACCCTAGCGAGTATAATTAATAAAAAAAACTTAGGTTTCTTTTGTAAATAAATCATTTGGACAAACAAACAAGCATACCCTAAAATCTAAGGAGGATCCCATTGAGTAAATGGAGGTGAGGGGTGCCTAACACCTTCCCCTCACTTAACCGACTCCCGAACCGTAGGAATCTCTACCCTTGGGATTACGAATTTTTAGGTTTATCATTATTTCTCTTAAAAAATATGATGGCGACTCGATAAATTTTGCCGGCCGCGACAGGGTGAATTAGGTCAAGAAACCCTAATTCCTGATTTTTTATGAATGCATCCCCTGAGGCTACTTTGACTTAATGATTGGATCCATGAGGTCCCTTGGAGCATTTTGGATCATGTTTTGAAGTATTGGCTCATGCCCAGATGAAAATTACCATTTGGAGGCCTTGGTCGACCAAAACCCTAATTTGGTGACACTGGCGATCTTGGGGCTTGATCCACTTGGAATGTTGCAACCTTATGCTTGATTCTTGATGTGGGAAACCTCTTGATCCTTTATGGGTGTTTGAGAGTCTAGACAAGTTGAAGATTATGTCAATTCTTGATTGATCCTTTGTCTAAGTGCTCTGAGAGGGCTCAAAACCCTAATTCTTGGTTGTAGTGAATGCTCAACAATTCTTGAGAAGATTGATGAGGTATGATGGTACATCCATATTGTGGTGATGATTTGCGCAATGATGGTTAATCTTGTGGTCAAAATTTGGGGTATGGCACCGACGCTGATATATTCACACACGAGCTCGAACGCCCGCACGAAGGCCATCACGTTAGGGTGGAGCTGGGAGGGCGCCAGGCACAGCCAGTGGAACACCCCCCGTTAGAAATCACTAAAAGGGAGACGAATGTCGGCTTCCTTGAATTCAAACTCATACATAGGAAACCTCAATCCCTAGAAGCTCGAGCATATGCGATGGTGTTCTCTAGGTTTAAAGATCGTCCAGTTCGCTGGAGAACCCATGGCGACATCCTCGACAATCGGAAAGGCATCAGTGTCGTCGAGGGAAAACCACGTTCTGAGTCTTAGGGGCTCTTCCCCTGCCCAGTCCGCGGGCATACGAATCGGTTTCTCCCCGGGTTATTGTACGGGCTCTTCTAGATCGGGTTCGTCATCTATCTGAACTATGCACGCGAGCCTCACGGCCAGTTTACCTGAAAAGCAGAGGAGCACGGTGAATTCGACTTCCGAAATCAAATCCACCCTTCCACCACAAATCAAGTGAAAGGGCGTGGAGGGCGTCGAGCAACCCAGATGACTCTCCCCGCCATTAAGTTAGGAACTGCCCCGACCGACGAGATCTAACGGGCACAAGGGGCTCCCCGACAGAGACATGCAATGACTCACTCGCGCTAGGGGAGTCGGACTCCCCGGAGCCATCATCCCAGCTCCCCGTAGCATTCATCGGCTCCTCGGGACATTCATCGTAGGTCCCCGGGGCATTCATCGTAAAATTCAGTAAACCACTGGAATCCCCCTAAGGTTTTTGGCAAATACGCCGAAAACTTCGCGAATGTGGCCGGAAAACTCATATATTGGTCGGGAAACTCATGAAAGCTCCCGGAATATTCAAACGCCACCCTAAAAACTACGTCCCTCCCCGAAAAATCAACGATAAAATCAAACTGCAATAAAAGGGACTTAAGAACTTACTTGATGATTAGGAGTTAGGATGTCGGGAAGCGCTTGACAACGACGGCGATGGCGGCGGTGATGTCGATCAGAGATGGAGAGCTTGAAGGGCGTAGGAGACTGATCAATGAAACGAAAGCGTGCAAATGACACGGACTCGCGGTAACACCCCAATTTTAGCAATTAATTATTTATATTAATTAATTGAGTGATTTTATGAATTAATTGATTTATGTGATTTATTCAATTTATTTGAATTATGTGATTTAAATGAATTACTTGATTTAGTGAATTTATATGAATTGTTTGATTTATATAATTTATTGAGTTTATATAAATTAATTGGTTTATTTAATTTATGTGAATTAATTGATTTAATTTGTCAAATTGAAATGTGTAATTTAGTGAATTATTTGAAAATAATTGAATTGTTAGATTTATCTAATTATTTGATTTAATTAGATTATTAGAACTAAGTAACTTATTTAATTATTCTATTTGATAGAATTTTATAGAATTACTAGAGATTGGTTGGGCTTAAGGTGGTGTGTTAATATTAAGTGTAATGGGTTGAGTTAGGCCCACTTGGTTAAGACAAGTTAGGGTTTTAGAGAAAGTTAGTAAGAGCATGATTATCGCCGGGTTTTTTCAACGTTCTTACACGATATCCTAAGCCACTGTGTCAAAATGATGGATATTTGAACAAATAAGTGGTTACTACATTTGCAAGCGTGGTGTAAGAAAACAACGCTCCTACACTTTAATTTAATACTTTAAATCTTCAAAATTAATTATTTATATTTTTATAATAAAATGTTAATATTTCAAGTAACAAACCAACGGTAATAAAGTAACGGCTATACTTTGGCAATGTTTGAAAAATTAGGTAACGGTAATAATTTGAAATGCAATAAATAGACCACTTATTTAATTATAATTTTCATTTACAACTAGTCTAATTTGTTTTATCTCATTTGAATTTTTTCTTACACATTCATTTTTCAATGGATCCTAATCAACATAACTCTTGGTCTAATTTTATGAAAAATGGTGATATTCCTCCTTCTATTCCAAATCAACAAAGCAACTTATACTTTGGAAATGCACCTCTCATCTCAAGTTCGCACCATCACTCAAATTTTCAAAACTCTCCTTTTATCCCAAATCCACAAAATAATCATCCCTTTGGAAATCACTCATATTATACACCACCTTATCCATATCAATATCAACAATTTACATCTCAATCAACTAACCCCACTATGCCTCATGGAGCTCAAATAGGTAGTAGTGGTGTGAGATCAAATGATCAAGAACATGAAACACAACAATTTTGCACTCAAGGTAGCTTAGAAACTATTAACCTTGGTGAAGAAGTTGCATCTGCACCGGTTGTGAAAACGCCTAAACAAAGGTTTCAACAAAAGAGGATGAAGTTCTCATTCAATCATGGCTCAACGTTTCAAAGGATTCAATTGTTGGGGTTGATAAAAAAGGAGATAGTTTTTGGAACAGGATCGACGAAGCTTACAACAAGCATCGTGACACCAATTACAAAGAGAGGAAACCGATGGCACTAAAAGGTCGATGGCACAAAATCAATCCATCTGTTCAAAAGTTTGTTGGATGCTATAAACAAGCCGTGTCTACACAACAAAGTGGGAGCTCCGATAGAAATATCATGCAAGCTGCATATAAAATCTATTTCCAAGATGAAGGTGAAAAATTTATATTTGAGTCTGCATGGAGATTATTAAAAGATGGACCTAAATGGTTCGCAGGTTCATCAGAATCTTCTTCAAAAAGAATAAAGAATTCAGCTTCAGGAGCATATTCTTCATCTTCTAATCCACTGACACCAACAAGCAACAAATATAATCCGCCATCACCTACTTTGTTATGTCGTCCAATCGGTCAAAAAGCAGCCAAAAGTAAGGAGAAGGAAATGTCTACTACTCCCAATGTCAAATATGATTCTTTGAAAGATGACTTTAAAAAAAAATTGATTTAATGTCAATGTTTGCACGAGACTATGCACGTATTGAGGGTGAAAAAGTTGAGATAGAGAGAAAAAAGGTTGAGGTAAAGATTAAGAAGGCTGAGAATGTTGAGGAAAGATTGAAGATGAATGATCTGCAAATACTCTCAAAAGATACATCAAATATGGATACAAGACAACTACAAGCTCATGAAATGTTGTGCGACATGATTAGAGAAAAATATAGAATTAATTAGTATGATAATGTAATTTGAATTTAATTTGTATGATTATATATAATTTTTAAAATTTGATTATGTATTCAAACTAGCCATTATTCAAACTAGTCGTTATTCAAACTAGCCGTTATTCAAAGTCAAACTAGATGTTATTCAAATTCAAACTAGCCATTACAAACTAGTCTTATAAATAATATTAACATACATACAATGTTTCATAGTACTTCTTTTCATTCTCTACCTCTTTCCTTCTCTATAACTTGTTTTCATCTTCTACTCAATATCAAACTTCTTTTCACATGGATCCTTCAAATCCTTCCAACATTGCAAAAATGTTCATGGATTATATGAATGATGACATGGATGAAGAACTAGTGAGGCTGTTTATGGAAGAAGAAGCCTCGAGCTCTAAAAGGCCTAGACATCAAAGAAGGAATATAGAGAGGAATCGTGAAGAGGGACATGATCGATTGTTCAATGATTATTTTTCCGAAACTCTAGTATACACAAATGAGCAATTTCGTCGAAGGTACCGAATGAATAAACATATGTTCCTTCATATTGTGGAAGCTCTGGGTCAACACGATGAGTATTTTCGAATGATGGTTGATGCAACTGGTAGATCAAGTCTTTCACCATTACAGAAATGCGCTGTTGTTATTCGTATGTTGGCATATGGAACATCTGCTGATAGTGTGGATGACTATTTGAGAATTGGTGAAACCACGACACTAAAATATGTTGATAGGTTTACAAGAGGAGTGATCAGCATCTTTGGGGCACAATATTTGCGAAGGCCAAATGCTGAAGACATTGAACGCCTAATGCGAATGGGGGAGGCACGAGGATTTCCAGGTATGTTAGGGAGCATTGATTGTATGCATTAGGAATGGAAAAATTGTCCAGTTGCATTGAAAGGGCAGTACGTTCGAGGTGATCATGGGAAACCAACTATTATGCTTGAAGCAGTGGCTTCACAAGATTTATGGATTTGGCATGCATTCTTTGGAGTAGCGGGTTCAAACAACGATATTAATATGTTGAACCAATCCAAAGTCTTCAACGATGTTCTACAAGGACGAGCTCCCGAGGTTCATTATACAATCAATCGTACTGAATACAACAAAGGCTACTATCTATCAGATGGTATTTATCCTGAATGGGCCACGTTTGTAAAAAGTATCCCGATGCCACAAGGGGATAAAGGAAAATTGTTTGCCAAACATCAAGAAGGGGCAAGAAAGGAAATTGAACGAGCATTTGGAGTTCTTCAATCCCGATTTGCGATCATACGTAACCCAACACGATCTTGGCACTTAGACACACTCCAACACATAATGAATACATGCATCATATTACACAACATGATTGTTGAAGATGAACGTGCAACATATGGTGGAAATTTTGATTTTTCTTATTATCATTTGAGTAATGATGCGACAATATTGCCGAATGATTCTAATATTGATTTTCAAGAGTTCCTACGTAGAAGATTTGATGTTCGTGATAAACAAGTTCATCGACACCTTCAACAAGACTTGATAGAACATATATGGCAACGTTATGAACATGAGAATAACAACAATTGAAAAATGTTTTAAATATATTTTTTTATTCTATTTTATGCGAGTAATTTATTTTAATGTTTATGTTTTTTTAATGTATCTTTTAATTAATCATTTGTGTGATGTATGGTGTTTTTAAATATATATATATATATATATATATATATATATTTATTTATTTATTTATTTTTATTTATTTTAAATATATAATTTTTAATGTATTTTGATATATTTGAATTAAATTGTTTAATTGTTTTTTATATAATATAAATGTTGGGTATATTGTGAGATTTGGTGGATCCATTTTAAAGTTTTTGATGAGTTGTATGGATATTTGGAAAATGTAGTTGGGTTGTTTACAAAATGTAGAAGTGTAATATAATACTACATCCGTTCCTTTTTAAGTGTCACTTTTTGATTTTTTACACATACCAAGAAAGTTAATCAACATTATTACTTTTTATACAATAATTATCTTTTTACCTATAATACTCCTACTTATTTATTACATTTATTTTACTTTTTCTCTTTCTTCAATAAATATATAGGGGTAATTTTGATAAAAGTGCAATCAATACTTCCTTGAACTTAGCAAGTGACAATTAAAAAGAAACAAAAAATTATTCTAAAAGTGACACTTAAAAATAGGGATGGCAGACAGACCCATACCCGCGGCGCCCACCCGCACCCGCACCCGAGTCAACGGGCGAAACCCGAATTGACTGGGTTCGGGTTCGGGTTCGGGTGCCACCCGATTTTTCGGGTGCGGGTTTGGGTGGTATAAAACTCACACCCGAAACCCGAAACCACACCCGTTTAACCTTAAAATTACTTAACTGCCCCTGCATATATATAATTGTAAAACAAATTACATTAGGGTTTCATTCATTTGTTTCCTTCCGTTTCACTCTCCCTCTGTCACTACGGCTGCTGCAGATTTCCTTTGGTCCAAATCCAATCCTCCTCCCACCTATTTCCTTTCTTCCAAATCCAATCCAAGGTTTTCCCTTAATCCATTATTTTAATCTTCCTTTCAGTTTCTGCTTTTTCGACTCGCACCTTTCTTTTCGACTTGTCACTACGGCTGTTGATGTTCCGTTTTTCGACTCACACCCTTCTTTTCGACTTGTCACTAGTTGCTTTTGATTTGAACATGGCATGGCGTAATCGATGTAGTGTTGCCTCTGTTTTTGAGTTTGTTATTTGAACATTGATTTGAAAATTGTTGCTTTTGATTTGAACATGGTATGGTTGACATTATACTGAAAATTGTTGGTATTTTAAGTTTCGGTTTTGATCTGATTCTATCGCATTACTGTTGGCTACTGAGAGATATTAAATTTCGGTTTTGAATTCGCATTACTGTTTCGGTTTTTATCTGCTGCTGCTGTTGTTTGAATTTCTAACTGCTGCTATTGTTGTTTGAATTCGCATTACTGTTTCGGTTTCAGTTTTTATCTGCTGCTGTTGTTGCTGTTGGTTTTTCTGTTGAATGTTGGTTTATCTGTTACTGTTGGTTTTTATCTTCTAACTGCTGCTGCTGTTAGTTTTTCTGTTGAATTAAATAAATATAACTTTGTTAGAATTCTAACTGCTGCTGTTAGATTTCTTATCATTACGTAAACCTGTTTATCTTCTAATGATATTATTACGTAAACCTGTTTTTATTTGGTATTTAGTTTAGCATGATAAATATTTGATTTAAAGGTTGAGATTTGGGTTCAAAATTGATTCCTAATATCATTTAACTACACTTAACAATAGAACATTTAAGAATAGACTATGGGAAACGCCTCGGATTGAATGATTCATCCTTTAAACCAATGGCACTGCTCTGTATTTATAGACTAAAACTTTGTGTGAAATTCCTTTGAAATTCAACCGAAATTGCCTTGAAATGACAATATTAGTTGGGGGTTATTTAGGGAATTTTGATTGAATCAGTTATGGTTAGTTATTTGCCAGCTGGATTTTTGTTAGTTACAGTTAGTAGCTCTTAATTCAGTTAGTGTTTGTTAGTTATGTGCATGGATTGTTAGGAGAATAATTAACTATTTGAATGTTAAAGGTTATATTGTCAGTTGTGAATGGATTGTTAATTAGTTATTGATTAGTTATGAGTCAAAGTCAGTTTTGAAATTAGTAAAGTGTTAGTTATGTGTTAGTTTTATAATGTGTTAGTTATTGGTTAATAATTATCGTTTTGATGGTTAGTAATTATCGTTTTGATGGTTAGTAAAGTGTTAGTTTTATAGTTGAGCTAGTTATGAATTAGGTACTAAGACAATTGGTTGTATTGGTCTAAATGGTCTAAGTGTTAGTAAAGTGTTAGTTTTGATGGTTTTTTGGATCTGTGATGCGCAAAATCCACTTGGTCTTGAGGTTAATGTGTTATTAGTTTGGAAAATAATTGTTATACACTAACATGAAGTGAATTATGGTTAGTAGTTATGAATATTAATTTTTAGGTGGGTTTTAGATGCTACAAAATAATAAAGAATAATCAACTCTTATTAGGTTAGAAAGAATAATAAAGAATAATCAACTCTTATTTCCTAAAGTACATTATTTATTTTACCATTTTGAAGATTAGAAGTTGTATTTTCTATGCTATAACATGGTGAGTATATTTTCTGTTTTTTCCTGTCCCTTTTGCCTACTTCCCTCCTTATAAGCATATGCTTATTAATTGTCATGATTTCAATATGAACTCTTGTCTTAGAAACGAATCAATGCGGTTCTGAACATGTCGGGAATTTGTTTTGGAAAGATCTTAGCTGCTGCGAACATGTTTTTTCGATGATAGGGGCAAATGTTGTGGCTTTTGTTTTCATGGCTTGAAACTACATATCGAGTTTTTGCAGTTAATTATTGCTTGTAACTTGACATTGTAGCTTGCAACTCATGTTGCTTTGCAACTTGTAACTTGAAATTGTAGCTTGCATTTTGTATTGCAGCTTTCTTAGTTGTATTTGTCAAACTGCCTGTCGTTATCTTTGTGAGCAGCTCTTCTTTGCAAACTGTTTGATTCATTTTGTGAGGGTGTGTTAGAGATAGATTTAGATTAAGTGGAAAAACGGGAACTGATGTTGATGCATTATGCTGGTTTATTTGTTTTTTAACTGCTCACTAGGTTGAACGTCAATATGGATGTTATGTTGGCTTATTATGAAATCTGCTAGTACAAGTAAAGCAAAACTGTCATGAGGTTTTTTTTTTGAATTAGTGAATTTGGTTATTGTGTTTAAGGGGCAGGATTTGGAATGTGTGGTGACTGTGTTGTAAGCTTTTGATTGTGCTGCGAACATTGTTGATAGGGGCACAACATTGCTTTTGTGAATTAAGTGGGAGGGTACTTGTGCTTGTATTATGTATTAGGTTTGATATCTACTTCTTCTTATGTTAATTAATCGTATTGATTTTCTTCAAGGCTCTTTCACACGTTCCAACATTTCAGGGCAGCAACAAGTAATTGTATTTGACAACATCATTGCCTTCCCATCTTGTTGTTTCCTCATTGATGAATTATTAATTTGCCATGAATCCTCTTGATTTCTTCCCATATTTTTTTGATTCCAAACTGATAAATATTGATGTTCGAAATTAGTTTTGCTGCTGCCAATATTTTGCTATGAATATATTCCAATTCCTTGGTTCTCTATTTCTACATGGCACAGAAAAATACTGTATCGTCAAAAGCAATTTTATGTGCTGGTTTTATAGTGTTTTTATGTGCTGGTTTTATAGTGTTTTTATAGTTTATGTTGATGGCATTATAGTGTTTTGGTATAATTGTTTTTATAGTATGTGCTGGTTTTATGTTGATGGTTGTTTTTATAGTCTATGTTGGTTTTTATGTCAGACGGCAGTGACTCAAATGATGAGAACAAGTATAGGAACTTCTGAGCCATGTTGCTGTCTGTTGGAGAATGGAGAATTCGCTGTCTCTTTTGGAATGTTGATGTTGCTGTCTGTTTTGGAATTAACTTGCATGTTGCTGGAATTTGGAATTTGCTAGCATTACCATGTTGTTGGAATTTTCTTGGCAAACAGATAATATATGTTAATGTTGTATTTTAATTGTAATATTAACTTAAGATCTTGAAAGTTAAAACTTAATTCAAATATCAATTTAATGTTGTATTTTAATTTTATGTTTATTTGCAATTTATCTTATGCCAAGTTAATAAAAATCTTTTAGCTGATTCAAAAAAAAAACTTAAGATCTTGAAATTTAATTCAAATTTCAATTTAATGTTGTATTTTTGTGTTTTTGCTATGAGTTCGGGTGAAAAAATCCGAACCCAACGGGTGTGGGCGCGGGTGTCATTTTGCCACCCGAAAAGCATTTGGGTTTGAGTTCGGGTGCGGGTGGTAATTTCGGGTGTGGGTTTGGGTAGTGCAAAACCCACACCCGACCCTATCCGTTGCCATCCCTACTTAAAAAGAAACTGAGGGAGTATAAAAAATTGTGTGGACCCAATTTAAAGAATCAAAATGGGGATGATGAGTGTGTATACTCTAAGGAAATTGGAAAAGAGTTTAGAGACCCACTTAATATTTAGAGTATCCATTAGAATTGAAAAATTTGGAATATTTGTCTTGATGTAGTTCCTGTAGAGCAAAAAGTCAAGACCTACTGTTAGTGAAAAATTGGTGCTATGTTAATGGCAATATGAACTCGGCTTAAGCGGTTGGCAATGGAAATGTAGCAGACCGTTAGTTACCTTGCTTGTTGAATTGAATGGTGTGACTCTTAATATTGTGATGTTAATTGTAGTTAGAATTCGGATAAGGCTTCAATTAGTGGAATTGCTAACCTTCTCTTGAAATGTCAGTAGCAAACAATAAGAATTGCAACAAGTAGCTTGGTAAAGTGATATATTGGGAATGATAAGCATGTGGTACTTATTTTTCCTCGTTAACCCTGTAGCGCGACGACATGAGAAGAAAATAACAAATTGAAATTTTTTATCTCCTTTTCCAGTTACTGTAGAACCTTACCTCATCCCCATGTGGCCGCTACAAGATATTAAATAGGATTAGCATGTGATTATTTAATTGAATAGGTGATGGATAGAAACAAATTGGCACTTATGGTGTGTTTGTTTTAAGAGAAATTGTGAAGAGAGAGTTAGGAAAGAGAGAAATAGGACAGAAATGTTCAACTTCTCTTATTTGGTGTGCAGAGAAATAGAATAGAGAGATTAAATTTTAGTGGGACCCATACCTTTTTATAATCTTCTCTGATATGAAAAGAAATGAGATAGAAACAAGCTTTTTAATTTCATTTCCAATTATAACTCTGCTTAGCCTTATTAAAAATCAATTGCAAATTTTTTTTCACTAAAATTTAATATTTATTATAGTTGCATATACATTTATAAGATTAATATTTAAGAATAAAATGACTTCAAATTGTAACGTAACATTAACATTATCTTGATAAAATATTGATTTAAAAATCAAAACAACAATTGAAGCAATAATAACAATAATTTAAATTAAAATAATTAAATTATAAATAATTAAAATAAAATAAATATACAACAGTAAATATATATAAGTGTTGTGAGCTGTTGTAAAAAGCTGTATTTTTGGAAATTTGACAAGGGTAATCGATTACCCATATGTTGTTAATCGGTTACACCTGTTAGTTTTCCAAAAATAACAGATTTAACAGCTTTGCACTTTAGTTGATATTTTTGTTATTAGTTGTTGTATTCTCTCAAGTGTATAAATACTTTAATGTAATTCCAATTCCAAAGTTAATGCCAATTTTATAATTCATCATCAATATTACTCTCTACCCTAATTCTCTCTCTCTCAATTCATCTTCTTCCCCAGGTTTCTTTTCCACCATTGTTACTACCTTCCCAATTCTGTTTTGTGTTTTATGTTGTCCTAACATTTGGCATCAAGAGCTCTGGTTATTGATCCCAACCCGCTGCAACATCAATGGCTACCGTTTCCAATGATCGAATTCCCACCAATCTCCTAATTCTTGATTCGAAGAACTACGACAAATGGGCGAAACAAATGAAGGTGATGTTTGGTTATCAAGAGGTTCTTAAGATCGTCATCAATGGAGTTACACCGTTAGGAGCAGATGCTAACGATGCTCGTAAGGCTACATACAAGGAAGAAAAAAAGAAGGATTACAAAGCTCTATTCTTGATTCATTCGTGTGTTGATAACGACAATTTCGAGAAGGTTGGTGATTGTGAATCCGCGAAGCAAGCATGGGAAATCTTGGAGAAAGCGTATGTCGGTGCCGTCAAAGCGAAGGTGGTAAGGTTACAAACTTACAAACGTCAATTCGAGTTAACGCAAATGGAGGACAAAGAAACGATCAACGATTACATCACGCGCATTACCCAGTTAGTGAACCAAATCAAGTTATGTGTGTAACGCCCCGATTTTGATCATTCCATTATTCTTGAGTCTTTTATTTTAATTGGGTGATAAATTATTTTATTTGTTAAATTGGTGTGTTAAATGTTATTTTACCGTTTTTGAGAGTTTTCGGGGAAATTAGAATGGAGGGTATTTTAGACTTTTCTCAATTAATCATAAGTTAGAAATTTTGTGGAATTAAAATTTTGTGAGAAAAATGAATTAATTGATTTAGTGGAAAATGAGAGGAAGAAAATAGATAGAAAAGAGAAATAGAGAGAAAGAGAAAAAGAAGAGAAAGAAAAAGGGAGAAGAGAAAAGAAGAGGAGAAAGTTGGGAAAACTAGGAAAATCATCAAGATCGATCAATTATCGAGTTTGGAATCCGGGTAAGGGTGTGAAATCTCATTATCTTATCAATGTATATTATTATGTATGATTGTGTATGTGTGTATTGGATTGGTTGGGGGTTTTCATAGTTTTCCATTTTAGGTCGATAATGAGAAATCGATGTTTTCGCGGTTGGAAATCGACGAAAATGTGGTAGAATGCTTGTTGCCATGATTAGATTGAGTTCTGATGGATGTATGTTGTTTTGAAAATGTTTTGGGTTGAAAAATAGGGTTTTTGGGTTTTCAACAGCGCTGAAGGATTCTGAGTTTTCGCAGGTTCGCCTAGCGAACCAATCAGCGAAGGGTAGCGAAGGTTCGCTACGGGTATTCGCCTAGCGAAGGCATGAGCGAAGGTTCGCTAGAGTGTTCGCCTAGCGAACTTCGGGTGTTTTTGGCTCTGTTTGGTTCTGACTTGGTTCGCCAAGTGCTCGCCTAGCGAACTTTGTGTCTGTTTTTAGCTAACAGTTGGTTCGCTGGAACATTCGCCTAGCGAAGGAGCTAGCGAATGCTCGCGAGGGGTATTCGCCTAGCGAAGGAGCTAGCGAATGCTCGCGAGGGAGGTTCGCCCAGCGAACAGTGTTGTTCGTGTAATTTTGTTTTCTGCATAACTTTTGATCTGTGGTTCGGTTTGAGGCGTGGTTTGATGCATTAGAAAGCTAATGGAATGTTCTTTCTTATTATGATGACTTGGAAATTGTGAGTCGATTTAATTATGTTGGAAAGTCAGGAATAGTATCTTGTTGTGACTTTTTCCATTTCGAATGTGTGTTTTGAATGTGAATCATACAATAATGCATTGATGTGAATGTATATAGATTGTATGTGATTGTATGAGATGAATGCATGAATATATTGTGAATATGTATGCATTTCAAGAATGTCTTGTGTCATTTTGCATGTGAAGCATCATGAAATACATTCTTGTGTTGTGCGATTCTAATGAGAATCCGTTGTAACGTCGTGTGCCTATGTGAGGTGTGAGCGATGATTACAAATGATTGTGTGCCCATGTGGGGTGTGAGCAATCGGATCGTGTGCCCGTGTGGGGTGTGAGCGATCGGGTCGTGTGCCCAGGTGAGGTGTGAGCGATCCATAAACATTGTGTGCCCATGTGGGGTGTGAGCAATGGGTGAACATCGTAGGCCCGACGGGGAGTTACATTGGTAACTAGCGATGGTTCCAGCAGAGTTCCTGAGTGAACTTGAGATGATTGAGTCGGTACCGCATTGCATTTGCATAGAGTCGTGAGTCGGTCTCTATGATTTGCATTTATCATCTTTATAATGATGTGTTGGTGAATAAACGTAAATGTGTATGTTTATACGGAATGATTGAGAATTGTGAAAGTGTGCATGATGAATATGCTTGGTGGATATATATATATACATTGTGATGTATATGAATGAAAATGTGATGAATTGTGGTGAGAATGTGTAATATGTGCATTTTTATGCTTATATATATATAATTATATGCATTGTTATTATGATAATATTTCTCACCCTTCTGCTGTTTTATAATACTCTATGAGGCATTGCAGAGTAGGTATGCTGGAGGTCTTTTTGTGAAGCGTGTCTTCATTCTTTTGGTCGGTGGGCTCTGATATGTAGCACCGGGTAGCTAGGATGTATATTATTATTATTATTTTGTGATACATTTGTACATGTATTTTGTTGATGAATGTTTATGCAAACATGACTTATAATGATGGATGATACTTGGTGATGTATATATCTACGTATATGTATACTTGGATGTATTTCAATGTTTGGATTTTCCGCTTTTATTCTAAATATTGAGATGTGGGTGTAAGGACAAAGTTCCTCTGTGGCAAGTTACCCCACTGTTGCATATCAATATTTTGAGCAGGTGTTGTATGTATTAAATGCGTGTATGATGTGACATGCCTCTTTTATACTATGTTTTAATCGTACTCTGGCGAAATTTTTTTAATATGTGCCTAAATGATTTATGTTATTATTTGGGGGTATAGAAAGGGGGTGTTACATTAAGTGGTATCAGAGCCAGAGTTGAGTCAGTCGTGTCTGTCTTGTTGATTGTGTTGGTTGAACTGTTGTTTAACCTTGTTATTTTGGGAATGATCAGAATATGGCTGGTAGAAACGACAATGCGATGGTTGCTGCTTTGGAAGCAATGGCTAGGGCGGTGCAAGGTGCGCCGAACGTGAATGCTAATGACGAGTTCAGGAAGAATCAACCACCGGTCTTCAAAGGAAGATTTGATCCCGATGGTGCTCAACTTTGGTTGAAAGAGATTGAAAGAATCTTCAGAGTTATGGACTGTGCGGAGGAGAATAAGGTGAGGCTTGGATCTCATATGCTGAAGGAAGTAGCCGACGATTGGTGGGTCGGTATTCGGGAAGTTCTTGAGGTGGATGATGAAGAAGTAACTTGGGATTTATTCCGTACTGAATTCTTGAGAAAGTATTACCCTGAGAGTGTGAAGGGAAAGAAGGAGATGGAATTTCTTGAACTGAAACAAGGTAGTATGTCTGTGGTGGACTATACTGCTAAATTTGTGGAGTTGGTTCAATTCCATCCTCATTATGCTGCGATTACTGCTGAGTTCTCGAAGTGTATTAAATATGAGAATGGTTTACGTCCTGAGATTAAGCAAGCTGTGGGATATCAAAGGATAAGAAGGTTTTCCGATTTGACGGAATGTTGTAGAATCTTCGAGGAAGATAGTAAGGCTCGTTCTACACATTACAAAAGTGTGAATGAGAGGAAGGGAAAGCAACAAGCTAGAAGTGGACCTTATGTGACACCCGCTGATAAGGGCAAGCATAGGGGAAACTTTGATAGGAGGTCTGGAGGAGGAGGTTCCGGTGTTGTTAGGTGTTACAAATGTGGTGAACTGGGTCATAAATCATTTGATTGTGGGAAGCCAGTGGTGAAATGTTCTAATTGTGGAAGTACTGGGCATGCTACTACTGATTGTAGAAGGAATATGGTGAAGTGCTATAATTGTGGAGAAGTTGGTCACATTAGTACTAAGTGTACTAAGCCGAAACAAGCTCAAGCGGGCGGAAAGGTGTTTGCATTGGCGGGGACTCAAACTACTAGTGCAGACCGTTTGATTAAAGGTACATGCTTTATTAATAGTACGCCTTTAGTTGCTATTATTGATACGGGAGCGACTCATTCGTTTGTTTCGTCTGAGTGCGCGAAGCGTTTAAATCTTGTGTTGTCTCTGATGAATGGTAAGATGGTTATTGATACTCCAGCAATGGGGTCAGTAACTACTTCGTTGGTTTGTTTAAGTTGTCCTTTGACCATTTATGGTAAAGACTTCGAGATGGATCTAGTGTGTTTGCCGTTGGAAGGATTGGACGTGATCTTGGGTATGAACTGGTTGCAATATAATCGAGTTCATATAGATTGTTATCACAAGTTAGTAAGGTTTCCTTCTTTGGAAGATGATGATTTTGAGAGTTTCCTATCCACTAAAGAGTTGAAGAAACTTTTAGCGGACGAAGCTCAATTGTTCGGTTTATTCGCATCATTGTCGGTGGAGAGTAAAGTTGAGCTTGATGTGTTCCCAGTGGTGTGTGAATTTCCAGAAGTGTTTCCGGAGGATATTACGGATGTGCCGCCGGAAAGAGAAGTTGAATTTTCTATTGATCTAGTTCCAGGTACTAGACCGATTTCGATGGCACCGTATCGTATGTCGGCATCGGAGTTGGTAGAATTGAAAAAGCAATTGAATGACTTGTTGGACAAGAAATTTGTAAGACCAAGTGTTTCTCCTTGGGGTGCTCCGGTATTGTTGGTAAAGAAGAAGGACGGGAGTATGCGGTTATGCATTGATTATCGACAATTGAACAAAATGACAATTAAGAATAAGTATTCGCTTCCAAGGATCGATGATTTGATGGACCAATTGGTTGGTGCGAATGTTTTTAGCAAGATTGATTTGAGATCGGGATATCACCAGATTCGTGTGAAAGGAGAGGATATTCAAAAGACGGCCTTTAGGACACGGTATGGTCATTACGAATATTCTGTGATGCCATTCGGGGTTTCTAACGCGCCGGGTGTGTTTATGGAATACATGAATCGTATTTTTCATGAACAGTTGGATCGTTTTGTGGTTGTGTTCATCGATGATATTTTGATTTACTCTAAGTCTCAAGAGGAGCATGAAGAGCATTTGAGAATTGTGTTGCAAATTTTGAAAGAGAAACAATTGTATGCTAAGTTGTCGAAATGTGAATTTTGGTTGTCGGAAGTAAGCTTCCTTGGACATGTTATTTCCGGTAGTGGTATTAGTGTTGATCCATCCAAGATTGATGCGGTGATGCAATGGGAGGCTCCTAGGTCGGTTATGGAGATTCGAAGCTTTTTAGGCTTGGCGGGTTATTATCGGAGGTTTATTGAGGGATTTTCGAAGTTGGCACTTCCTTTAACGCAATTGACTTGTAAAGGAAAGGCTTTCATTTGGGATATTCATTGTGAAGAGAGTTTCAAGGAGCTTAAACGAAGGTTGACAACGGCTCCGATCTTGATTTTGCCTAATCCTCATGAACCATTTATTGTGTATTGTGATGCTTCATTGACAGGTTTAGGTGGTGTCTTGATGCAAGATGGAAAAGTGGTGGCGTATGCTTCTAGACAATTGAGAGTGCATGAAAAGAATTATCCTACACATGACTTGGAGTTAGCGGCCGTGGTGTTTGTTTTGAAAATATGGAGGCATTATCTTTATGGTGCGAGATTTGAAGTTTTTAGTGATCACAAAAGCTTGAAATATATATTTGATCAAAAAGAGTTGAACATGAGACAAAGAAGGTGGTTAGAGCTTCTAAAGGATTATGATTTTGGTTTGAATTACCATCCGGGTAAGGCAAACGTGGTGGCCGATGCCTTAAGTCGGAAGTCATTACATATGTCCGCATTGATGGTGAGAGAATGGGAACTTTTGGAGGATTTTAGGGACTTGAGTTTAGTTTGTGAAATGACGCCGAGAAGTGTGAAACTTGGTATGCTACATGTTACGAATGATTTTATTGCAACGGTAGGTGAAAAGCAAAAGTTGGACTTGAAATTCGTTGAATTGATGTTGAATGAGAATGAGGATTTCAAGGTTGATAATTTTGGAGTTTTGAGATTCCGTGGTCGTATTTGTATTCCCGATGACGTAGAGTTGAAAAAGATGATATTGGAAGAAGGGCACCGAAGTAACTTAAGTATTCATCCGGGAGCGAACAAAATGTATCAAGATTTGAAGAAAATCTTTTGGTGGTCCGGATTAAAGAGAGATGTTGCTCAATTTGTGTATGCATGCTTAACTTGTCAAAAGTCTAAGGTGGAACATCAAAAACCTAGTGGATTTTTGCAACCGTTGGATATTCCGGAATGGAAATGGGATAGTATATCGATGGATTTTGTTACAGGATTGCCGAATACGCAAAGAGGTCATAATGCTATTTGGGTAATTGTTGATAGGCTTACTAAATCTGCTCACTTTATTCCGATTGATATTAGTTATCCTTTGGAGAGGTTAGCCGAGATTTACATTCTTGTGGTGGTGAAGTTACATGGAGTTCCTAAGAGTATTGTATCGGATAGAGATCCTAGATTTACATCGAGGTTTTGGGAGAGTTTACAAAAGGATTTGGGGTCTAAGCTAAGATTGAGTTCGGCTTATCATCCGCAAACGGACGGTCAAACCGAGAGGACGATTCAATCGTTGGAGGATTTATTGCATGCTTGTGTGCTCGAGCAAAGTGGTGCTTGGGATGGTTATTTGGCGTTGATTGAATTCACTTACAATAACAGTTTTTATTCGAGTATAAGTATGGCACCATTTGAGGCTTTGTATGGTCGTAGATGTCGAACACCTTTGTGTTGGCATGAAACGGGTGAGAGAACAATAGTTGGACCGGAGATGGTACAACAAACGACGGAGAAAGTGAAGTTTATTCAGGAGAAGATGAGAGCTTCTCAAAGTAGGCAAAAGAGCTATCATGACAAGAGAAGGAAAGATCTTGAATTTCAAGAAGGCGACCATGTATTTTTAAGAGTTACACCGGTTACGGGTGTGGGTCGTGCTTTGAAGTCGAAGAAGTTGACTTCTCGTTTTATTGGTCCGTATCAGATTACTTCCCGAGTTGGGGTTGTGGCTTATCGTGTGGCGTTGCCTCCGAACCTTTCGAATTTGCATGACGTATTCCATGTTTCGCAACTTCGGAAGTATGTTCCGGATCCGTCACATGTTATTCCTATGGACGAGGTTGAAGTGAGAGATAACCTTACGGTGGAAGCTTTACCGGTTAGGATTTTGGACCGTGAAGTTAAGAAGCTAAGAGGCAAGGATATTGCGCTTGTGAAGGTAGCGTGGGGAGGCGCTGCGGAAGGCAATATGACTTGGGAACTAGAGAGTGGGATGCGAGCGTCGTATCCGGAGTTGTTTGAATCAGGTATTATTTTTCGAGGACGAAAATTTCTAAAGTGGGGGAGAGTTGTAACGCCCCGATTTTGATCATTCCATTATTCTTGAGTCTTTTATTTTAATTGGGTGATAAATTATTTTATTTGTTAAATTGGTGTGTTAAATGTTATTTTACCGTTTTTGAGAGTTTTCGGGGAAATTAGAATGAAGGGTATTTTAGACTTTTCTCAATTAATCATAAGTTAGAAATTTTGTGGAATTAGAATTTTGTGAGAAAAATGAATTAATTGATTTAGTGGAAAATGAGAGGAAGAAAATAGATAGAAAAGAGAAATAGAGAGAAAGAGAAAAAGAAGAGAAAGAAAAAGGGAGAAGAGAAAAGAAGAGGAGAAAGTTGGGAAAACTAGGAAAATCATCAAGATCGATCAATTAGCGAGTTTGGAATCCGGGTAAGGGTGTGAAATCTCATTATCTTATCAATGTATATTATTATGTATGATTGTGTATGTGTGTATTGGATTGGTTGGGGGTTTTCATAGTTTTCCATTTTAGGTCGATAATGAGAAATCGATGTTTTCGCGATTGGAAATCGACGAAAATGTGGTAGAATGCTTGTTGCCATGATTAGATTGAGTTCTGATGGATGTATGTTGTTTTGAAAATGTTTTGGGTTGAAAAATAGGGTTTTTGGGTTTTCAACAGCGCTGAAGGATCTGAGTTTTCGCAGGTTCGGCTAGCGAACCAATCAGCGAAGGGTAGCGAAGGTTCGCTACGGGTATTCGCCTAGCGAAGGCATGAGCGAAGGTTCGCTAGAGTGTTCGCCTAGCGAACTTTGGGTGTTTTTGGCTCTGTTTGGTTCTGACTTGGTTCGCCAAGTGCTCGCCTAGCGAACTTTGTGTCTGTTTTTAGCTAACAGTTGGTTCGCTGGAACATTCGCCTAGCGAAGGAGCTAGCGAATGCTCGCGAGGGGTATTCGCCTAGCGAAGGAGCTAGTGAATGCTCGCGAGGGAGGTTCGCCCAGCGAACAGTGCTGTTCGTGTAATTTTGTTTTCTGCATAACTTTTGATATGTGGTTCGGTTTGAGGCGTGGTTTGATGCATTAGAAAGCTAATGGAATGTTCTTTCTTATTATGATGACTTGGAAATTGTGAGTCGATTTAATTATGTTGGAAAGTCGGGAATAGTATCTTGTTGTGACTTTCTCCATTTCGAATGTGTGTTTTGAATGTGAATCATACAATAATGCATTGATGTGAATGTATATAGATTGTATGTGATTGTATGAGATGAATGCATGAATATATTGTGAATATGTATGCATTTCAAGAATGTCTTGTGTCATTTTGCATGTGAAGCATCATGAAATACATTCTTGTGTTGTGCGATTCTAATGAGAATCCGTTGTAACGTCGTGTGCCTATGTGAGGTGTGAGCGATGATTACAAATGATTGTGTGCCCATGTGGGGTGTGAGCAATCGGATCGTGTGCCCGTGTGGGGTGTGAGCGATCGGGTCGTGTGCCCAGGTGGGGTGTGAGCGATCCATAAACATTGTGTGCCCATGTGGGGTGTGAGCAATGGGTGAACATCGTAGGCCCGACGGGGAGTTACATTGGTAACGAGCGATGGTTCCAGCAGAGTTCCTGAGTGAACTTGAGATGATGGAGTCGGTACCGCATTGCATTTGCATAGAGTCGTGAGTCAGTCTCTATGATTTGCATTTATCATCTTTATAATGATGTGTTGGTGAATAAACGTAAATGTGTATGTTTATACGGAATGATTGAGAATTGTGAAAGTGTGCATGATGAATATGCTTGGTGGATATATATATATACATTGTGATGTATATGAATGAAAATGTGATGAATTGTGGTGAGAATGTGTAATATGTGCATTTTTATGCTTATATATATATAATTATATGCATTGTTATTATGATAATATTTCTCACCCTTCTGCTGTTTTATAATGCTCTATGAGGCATTGCAGAGTAGGTATGCTGGAGGTCTTTTTGTGAAGCGTGTCTTCATTCTTTTGGTCGGTGGGCTCTGATATGTAGCACCGGGTAGCTAGGATGTATATTATTATTATTATTTTGTGATACATTTGTACATGTATTTTGTTGATGAATGTTTATGCAAACATGACTTATAATGATGGATGATACTTGGTGATGTATATATCTACGTATATGTATACTTGGATGTATTTCAATGTTTGGATTTTCCGCTTTTATTCTAAATATTGAGATGTGGGTGTAAGGACAAAGTTCCTCTGTGGCAAGTTACCCCACTGTTGCATATCAATATTTTGAGCAGGTGTTGTATGTATTAAATGCGTGTATGATGTGACATGCCTCTTTTATACTATGTTTTAATCGTACTCTGGCGAATTTTTTTTAATATGTGCCTAAATGATTTATGTTATTATTTGGGGGTATAGAAAGGGGGTGTTACAATGTGGCGAAACGATCCTTGAGCAGAATGTTGTATCGAAAGTGTTACGTTCGTTAACATCACGTTTCGATAACATTGTTGTGGCAATTGAGGAGTCGAAGGATCTAACGACTTTGAGCAAAGATGAGTTGCAAAGTTCGTTAGAGGCGCATGAACAAAGGATGGATGAGAGAAGTGCCGACAAAGCCAAAGCGGAGATCGCTTTGCAAGCGCGTCTACATGAGAAGAACAAGAGATCGAAAGGGAAGTGGACTTCTAAAAGTAAGAAGAATTTTGGTGGAAAAGATCCACAAAATTCAAAGAGTGAAGGAAGCTCCAAAGAGGGTAATCAAAGCACCCACAAGCCGTTTGACAAAAGTTCTGTGAAGTGTTACAATTGTCAAAAGCTTGGGCATTTTGCGAAAGAATGTCGCTCAAAACGCAAGGAAAAGGATGCGGATGAGGCTAAGGTTGCTAGGGAAGAGGTAGACGATGAAGATACCCTTCTTGTGATGATTACGGAAGAGAATTATGGCATTGTTGATGCTACTGGCAGCAGCTACTGTGATGACAGTTTGCGGGACAGCAGCTGTACTGTGCCGGAAAGTGGCGGAAAAATGTGTTCGGATCAAAATGCATTACTTACCATGGGTGATGGAGTTCAAAGTAAAGACGAGTGGTACTTGGATTCTGGTTGTTCAACACATATGACGGGTCGAAAGGATTGGTTTGTGCAAATCAATCAAGCGGCAAAGAGTAAAGTCAAGTTTGCCGACGACACCACTTTAAGAGCCGAAGGGGTAGGAGATGTTTTGATCGGAAGAAAGAATGGTGGACATTCTAGGATCAAAGATGTCTTGTACATACCGGGAATTAAGTGTAATCTTTTAAGCATTGGCCAATTACTTGAAAGAGGTTACTTAATTCGGTTGGAGAACAAGATGTTACGCGTTTTAGATTCAAATGGTGTGTTGATTCTAAAAGCGCCGATGGCTGTCAACAGAACTTTTAAGGTTGAGTTAAAGGTTATGGAGCATTGTTGTTTAGCTACCGCGGCAAGTAGAGATGAGTGGTTATGGCATTACCGTCTTGGTCACCTTAATTTTAGGGATCTCAAAATGTTGCAACAACGTGAAATGGTAACGGGGCTGCCACACATTAGTGTTCCGACAGAATTGTGTGAGGAATGTGTGACGAGTAAGCAACACAAGAATGTGTTTAGCAAGGATGCGGGTCGAAGAACCAAAGGCTTACTTGAGGTGGTGTATTCCGAAGTTTATGGACCGATGCAAGTAGAGACTTATGGCGGCAATCGATATTTTGTTACGTTTATTGACGATTTTAGTAGGAAGCTTTGGACATATCTTATCAGGAGGAAGGATGAGGTATTTGGAGTGTTCAAGAGTTTCAAATCCATGGTGGAGCGTCAAAGCGGTCGGAAGCTCAAAATTCTCAAAACGGATGGTGGAGGTGAGTATACCTCTAGTGAGTTTGGGAAGTTTTGTGATCTTGAGGGTATTGTGCGTGAGGTGGTGCCTCCATATACGCCTCAACAAAACGAAGCTGCCGAGAGGAAAAATCGTACAATAATAAACATGGTGCGTAGTATGCTTTGTGGGAAGAAATTGCCTAAGGAATTGTGGGGTGAGGCCGTGTCTACAACCACCTACTTGTTGAATAGGTGTCCTACTAAGAAGCTGGAGAAGATTACACCAAAAGAGGTTTGGAGTGGTTTCAAACCGAGTGTGAATCATTTGCGCATTTTTTGATCGATTGCATATCGTCATGTACCGAATAAACTTAGGAAGAAGTTGGATGATAAAGGTGAGAAATTGATATTTGTTGGATATCACTCTACTGGAGGGTACAAGCTGTTTGATGAGAGGAATCGGAAAATCGTGATAACCCGGGACGTGTTGTTTGACGAAATAAAAACTGCTGAAACAGCAGGTGTAATCGATTACCCAGATGTTGCTAACCGATTACACCCTGCTGAACAGCAACAGTTTGTTGATTTGTTTGATGCAGAGAGTTCTGATGCCGCTGTACCTGCACCTACTGAAGCGGAAAATGGTGTTGTGAATAATGGTAGACCAGTGAGGCAAAGAGCCTTGCCTCATAGACTCCGAGATTGTGAGAGGTTCCAAGATAATGAAGTGAACAATGATGGTGATTTTGTTCATTTTGCACTTATGGCCGAATCTGAACCGGTAAATGAGGAGGAAGCCTTAAGTGATCCTAAATGGATATGTGCAATGAAAGAGGAGCTGGAATCTATTGAGAAAAATGGTACTTGGGAGTTGGTCGATTTACCACATGGAAAGAAACCGATTGGTGTGCGATGGGTCTATAAAGTCAAAGCAAATCCTAAAGGTGAAGTAATCAAGTACAAAGCTCGATTAGTTGCCAAAGGGTTCTTGCAACGTGAGGGGATAGACTACGAGGAGGTATTCGCACTGGTGGCTAGATTGGAGACTATTCGTTTGGTTGTTGGAATTGCGCATAGCAACAGTTGGGTGATTTACCAAATGGATGTGAAATCTGCGTTTTTGAATGGTCCTCTTGACGAGGAGGTTTATGTGGGACAGCCACCCGGTTTCGTGATTAAAAATCAAGAGAAGAAGTACTACAAGCTACACAAGGCGTTATATGGTTTGAAACATGCTCCGAGAGCTTGGAACAAACGTATAGACGGCTTTCTTATTGACATCGGTTTCAAACAGTGTGTATCCGAACATGGTGTTTATGTGAGATCGGATACTATTGATGGTGTTATTATACTTTGCTTGTATGTTGATGATCTCTTAATTACGGACAGCAATGACAAGAGTATTTCAAGGTTTAAAGTGGAGCTCATGAGTGAGTTTGAGATGACGGACTTTGGTGTGATGAGATACTTTCTTGGCATAGAGTTTCACAAGTCAAAAGTGGGGCTGCTTATGCATCAAAGAAGGTATGCTCTAGATATCTTGAAAAGGTGTGAAATGGAACATTGTAATGCTTCTAATACACCTTGTGAGGCTAGAGTTCAGCTGTCCAAAAGTGATGACGAGGATGATGTGGATCTAACACTTTACCGGAGTTTGATTGGATCGTTGCGGTATTTGTGCAATACTCGACCGAATTTGGCTTTTAGTGTCGGTATTGCGAGTAGATTCATGGAGAGACCTAAGTTGTGTCACTTGGCAGCGGTCAAGAGAATCCTTAGATATGTGAAGGGTACTCTTGGTTGTGGTATTTTGTTTCCCATATCGGATATGGGTCGCAAATGTACTTTACTTGGCTACACCGTTTCTAATTGGTGCGGAGATAACGATGATCGGAAATCTACGGCGGGTTACATCTTTATGTTCGGTAGTACACCAATATCATGGTGTTCGAAAAAGGAACCGGTTGTAGCACTCTCTTTTTGTGAGGCCGAGTACATTGCGGCATCATTGAGTGCTTGCCAAGCTATGTGGTTAGTGAATCTAATGAAGGAATTGGGATGTGGTGATGATGATGCCACCACACTGTTTGTGGATAATGTTTCCGCGATAAATCTTGCGAAGAATCCGATTGCACACGGAAGGAGCAAGCATATTGAGATGCGGTGTCATTACTTGAGAGAATTGGTCGGTGATGGAAAGCTTAGATTGAGCTATTGCCGAAGCGAGGACCAAGTTGCGGATTTGTTGACCAAGGGTGTGACAAATGAGGTGTTCAAGAGACTGTTGAAGAGCTTGAGCATGATGAACTTGGAGCAACTAAAGTGAGGTGGTGTGTTGTGAGCTGTTGTAAAAAGCTGTATTTTTGGAAATTTGACAAGGGTAATTGATTACCCATATGTTGTTAATCGGTTACACCTGTTAGTTTTCCAAAAATAACAGATTTAACAGTTTTGCACTTTAGTTGATATTTTTGTTATTAGTTGTTGTATTCTCTCAAGTGTATAAATACTTTGATGTAATTCCAATTCCAAAATTAATGCCAATTTTATAATTCATCATCAATATTACTCTCTCTACCCTAATTCTCTCTCTCTCAATTCATCTTCTTCCCCAAGTTTCTTTTCCACCATTGTTACTACCTTCCCAATTCTGTTTTGTGTTTTATGTTGTCCTAACAATAAGTGATATGTTTAAATGTAAAATAAAAGTTAAAAAATTAATTAGAATATTTTTTCATTTTTTTAATTAATATGAGATGTTTTAGATACGAGTATTTTTGTTATTACACAAAATCATTTTAAATCTCTCTTCTCTATTTTTCATTTCTTTCTCATATTTCAAATAATACATCAAATCTTCTATATTTCACACTTCTCTCTTCTCACACTCTCTCTCACCTCTTTCTCTCTTTTCAACTTCTTCTCTCAACCAAACACACCCTTAGGGTCTGATTGGAATGAGAGAATTAAAAAAGAGAGATTGATGAAAGAGAGAAGTTGGAAAGAGAGAGTAAATCCACCTTGATTGGCAAGAAGAGAAATAGAGAAGAGAGAGTAAAAAACACATGGGACCCACATAAAATTCTTTCTCTCCTCAATAGCGAAGAAAGCAGGAAAGAGAGAACATTGTTTTTGTTTTTTCTTTAATACCCCTTAATTCACATTTGTTGCATAATAAAAATGGCATTCATGTATGTCTCTACTTTTTCTTTATTACGTTGAGGATTTAAACAAATCATCTACGTTATAATTATAAGATTTAGGCAAGTTAAAGTGAAATATTGTAATATATTTTCTAAAATGAGGCTAACGTTCATATTTTACATTGAGAGTTTTTTTTTTCTTCAATTTTTACCATTCTTGTATGTGATGGGGAATTTGTATTATATCATTTTTTTTCTTTTTATTTATTAAAAGTAGATTTGTTTAAATTTTGGAATTAGGTTAATTATGATATAATAATAATCTTAATTAATTTAAAATTAACCTGATTCCATTAAATTACTAGAAAGTTTAATTTAATTATTTAATAAATGAATTTTTATTAAGAATTTTTAATTAAGGGTATTTTTGTACTTTTAAAAATAATTGACACTTCTTTCTTCTCTATTTCATATATATTTCTCTTATACCAATCAATACATCAAATCAACTCTATTTCTCATCTTTTTCTCTCTTCTTACACTCTCTCTTATCTATTTCTCTCTTCACAACCTCTCTTCCAATCCAAACACACCCTTAATGAATAGAATGATGAGGTAGCGGCCCCTTTTCTTCATTATATGCGCAGTAACTTCCATTGGGCAAATAAATGATGCGCTGGAAAGTAGTATTGGGTAGTAGTATAATTAAGTGGTCCTCTCTTTCCCTAATTATTCATGCGCACTATAATACATTGAGTATCAGGAGTAGTAGTATTTATAGGACATATATAATAATAATATATATATATAGCAGGAATCAATGCTATTTAGTAAAAATGATACTTGGAATGAGAAAATGATGGGTATATATTCATACAATGCAGCGCGCATCCCCTGTACTATATTTACTGAATTTGAAAGTAATACCTTAAACTTCTATTTAATTCCAAGCAATTTAATAATAACTCTATATTTAATTATTATATCATTATATTTTATTTCAGTGAAAAAACAAACATTGGGTTAATTATTGAGGATAATTAATTTCTCCATCTCTTTTATTGGATATCAAATTGATTATATATCAAGATATGGACTATTTAATTAAATATTGACTATTCATTTAATATTAGTTATTTATCTAAATATTAATTATCTATTTAAATATTGATTTCTTGTTTAAATATTGATTAATATTTATTTAATAGTGAAATATTATTTAATATTGAATTCAATTATTAGTGATTGATTAATTAGTCTATATTTAATCGGTAATTTGTGTTGTGAGTTGTGATTGGATCGAATTGGTCCTTGTGTATTATTTGTTGATTGTGGCGATGACGTTACAGTATGAATACCTTAATTATGAAATTGTGTTTGTGTGTGCAATTGTGTGATAATTCAAGTGTGATGAATTATTTGAGATATGCATGATATTAAGATTAGGGAATGGTCTTAATTACATATGGTTGTTGATTGCATACGCATCATTCGTGTCAAGATGCAATGTTTGCTAGTTCCGTGGGAGCTAGTGACTTGTCCCAAACCTAGAGTGGGATTTGAAAGCTTAGGGGACGGACTTTTGTTTGTTATTGGTCTAGGGGACGGACCCGGTTTAAGTGTAAAAATCAAAAAATAATAACAAGTATTGGTACCACATGGCATGAGTTGCATTGAGTCGTGCATCGAGTCACATTGCATATATAATTGTTATATGAAAGTATGTGAATGTACATGACTTGTTGAATTGGAAAGAATTGTGAATGACATGGTTACTTGAGTGATACTTGTTGATGAAACTTGGAAGTATGAGAATGATTATAATTATGTTGTATGCCTTTTAATTAATTATTATCTTATGATTTCAATATTGATGTGAATTCTCACCCATTCTGTTGAAATGATGTTTTGTACGACATCGCTCAGGTACCGAGGAGTAGAGTTGCTCGTAGCGCGAGGTAGCCGTTGGAGTAGCTGTTTAGTGTCTTTATTTATGTTGGGTCGATTCGTGCTCTGATCATGTAACACTGAAATCGTTTGGTTTATGTTTTAGAGATACACTATGTACTCTACCTTATGCTTTTATGATTATTTGAATAATATGCAGTTTTGCTTTTATGCCTAACCCAATGTCACGGTAAGCAGCCCATTAAGGCCCAATCCTCTCCCTCGTCGGCCACACTAAGATCCCATCGTCGTCGAGCATACACTACATGGCCCGGAGAGAGAACGAGCATCCTCCCCGCATACTCCACGTGCTCCTCCCGTTGGGACACGTCATCAGGTGACTACCCACCTCCGAAAGAGTTGGTCAACCTACTTTCCGGAGATCTCAAGGCAGTTACTTCAGGGTGAAGACCACGTGCTAGTCTTCCCTACGTCACGTAAGCCCTGACAGTTATCTGCATTGGGCCTAGTGACCCAACCTACTGCAGACGACCGTTGGCCCAGCGCTGGGGGCACAATATAAATACCCTCTTTCACTAGAGGGTCAGATATTCTAGTTCTCACTCTCACTACCTTTCTGTACTTGCTTGCTCCGTTCCCGACTTTAGCATCGGAGTACCTTGCAGGTACACCCCCCACAGTCTCACCACCATCAGAGTAGCGGAGCTCACGACGTGCAGTTGGCCACCGATCCAATTCTGATCAGGTACGATCAAGTCTCAACATTTTTTTACCCTCTATATTTAACTAGATTTAATAATAGTACTCCACTTTTAATTATATTATAAATATATTTTAAATACAATAAAGATTTAATAATAGCACTCCATTTTTAATTATATATATATATATATATATATAGAGAGAGAGAGAGAGGGAGGGGGGAGAACGTATCATATGAGAATGTCATTTTTAGGTGAGAATATGAGAATGAATCTGAGCTATTAGATTTTAAAATAAATGGTAGAGATTATGTGTCAGTTTTTTCTTCTCTCCTCCATCATTTATTTTAAGATGGAGGAGAGACAAAAACAAAAATCACACATAATTTCCACCATTTATTTTAAAATCTAATTATTCAGATTCATTCTCATGTTCTCATATAAAAATGATATTCTCATAGGATATATATATATATATATATATATATATATATATATATATATATATATATATATATATATATATATATATATATATATATATATATATATATATATATATATATATAATGAGAACTGATGTCTTTTGTGAGAAATGAGAACTATTAATATCAACCATCAGATTTAATTAACGTTTAAGATTTAATTTCTTCATATTAAGAACATTTCATTGAATCTTTTCTATTATGCTTAATATTTAAAATTTTCATAAAAATAAAATTTTACAAAAAATATTCTTTTATATGATATTTAATTTTACAATTAACATATCAATCTTAATTTTTCCATGATCTCTCGTACACTTTTTTTAAAAACTCTCTTGATCTCTTATATATATTGCAAAAAATAATCATATTTTTTTATTATTATGGAATTTTGATATTATTTATTTTACTAAAATATAGATGTCTAAAATATACAATTTTTTTGCTATTATTATTTATTGTATTGTTAGGGAGTTCCATATATTATTATTTTCTAAAAAAATCATATTCTATATTTTGTATTGTTAAAGATTTTTCGATATTATTATTTATTGTTTAGCATTTTGTGTTTTTGCATCTTCTACTATTGTGACATTTTAAATAAATATTTTTTAAGTTGTCACCTATATTTTCACTTGATAAAAAATATTGAAGTTTGTAAAATTATTATATATATTTTAATTTTGTTATTTATTTATTTGCGAGATATAATTTTTTTTTGTATTTGCAAGTTCTACTACTGTGACCATTTTGAATAAAAACACATTATAGATTTATGGCAAAATAATCTTTTTCGTCCCTTAACTTTACACCAGGGTCCAATTTGGTCTCTTAACTTTAAAAAGTGGTGATTTCGTCCTTTAACTTTTTAAAACGTGCCAAGTTAGTCCTGTCGTTAGTTTGGTCAAACGTCCGTTTATATTTTGTTACGTGGCAGGTGACATGGACTATGTTTATCGTCTTCTTCCTTCTTTGTGCATTCTGCAGACGCGTTTCTCCCAATTTTTGTTAGGGCAAACTCAAATCATCTTCAATCCTTACAATTTTTCTCCAAAGTAAAAGTTAGGGTTTAGGGAAAATGAAATCGGGTAGTTCTTCTTCTTCTTTGAGCAAGAGAAATGCAGAAAATGGGGATTCAACGGGCAGTGGAAATCGTTGGAGGAAGCCCATGTACTATTGTGGAGACATGACTATACTTCAAAGGGCAAAAACAGTGAAGAACATGGGAAAGTTATTTTGGGGCTGTCCCAATTTTAAGCAAGATGGATGCAATTACTTTAGTTGGTACCATGAGGATGCATTTGATGAGAAAGAATAGCTTTTAATGCATAGGATGTGGGTGGCTGTAAAGGGATTAGATGAAGCAAAAAAAGACATTGAAGAACTTGGGAAAAAGCTGATGAATATTGATGCTGAAATGAAGATGATCATGAAGTGGAAAAAAATATGGAATTTGTTGTTTCTAATTGTTATTGTTGTAATGATTTTTAGGTTGAATTAGGTCAGTTATGTTGTGTATGTGAAAGTATGTTTTGTTGTTTTTAAACGTTTTCTAGGTTGAATGTTGTTTTTAAGGTTGAATGTTGTTTTTAAATGTTTTATTAATGAAAAGATTTGTTGTTATATTGTATCAGTTGTAATATTTGGACATGACCTATAAGTATGGAACATGACCTATAATTTGGAGTTGTAATATTTGGACATGACCTGTAATATTCAGACTGTTATTGCCCTATAATTGGGACTTATATTGTATCATTTGCTGTGACAAAATTGACCTATAACAGATTCATAACAGGTTTAGAACAGAAACATAATTAAAAACTGGTTCATAAAAGGTTCAGAACCATAACAGTATTCTTGTTCATTACATAACAGACCAAAAACATAACTAAAAACAGGTTCATAACATGTTCAGAACCAAAACAACATTCTTGTTCATTACATCACAACCTTAAAAGTACAAAACAAAAAACAGGTTCACTTCATAACAAAAAGCACAAAACCATAGTGACTAAAACACTGCATCCTAAATATGTCTAGGGATTCTTCTATGCAGTTGTTCTCTTGGTGGGAGTAGATCTCCTAGTGACTGGACCAACAACATTCTTTGATGCAGACAGGCTGGTTGTAAGGCCTGGTGGAACAAATGGCCTTGGAGCCTTCCTCACTGGTAGCTTCTGAGTCTTCCCCTTTGCAGGACCATGAGTCTTCTGAGCAGTCTTCTCCTTAGTGGATTAAGTAGAATATGGTGCAGACTGGGTTGTTGCCTGAGATGCTTGACTGGGTTGCACAGCAGGCTGAGTAACAGTCTGAGATTGTTGAGCAGTTTGAGTAGATTCTTGGGCAGAGTGTTGAGTACTCTGTTGTGTAGCCTGACTTGTTGTGTCCTTACAAGTGGACTTGTAGTGCCCTGATTTCTTACACCTGCTGCACTTCACCAAGAAACCAGTTCTTCTCATCTTTTTATCAGATCCATCAATCTCTCCTTGTTCTAAATGTCTCCTCTTTTTGGGCCTACCAGGCATCTTCTTGAACTTGAGTGGTTACACATCAGGATATGGTGTCCTAACCCACAAGTTAGACCCATTAACAGGGTAGATGACGTGTTTATAAACTGCCTTGTATTTTGAAACTCTATAGTATTCAGGGATGTAACTTTCTATCCTGAAATTCCTACTCTTCATAGCAGACAATGCATGGACACATGGGAGTCCTGTACAGATGCCTAACACAAAACCTGTGCTCCACCCTAGGCAATAGCTCTTCCATAGTGGGTAACATCCCCTGCAATAGGAAAAAACATAAGAAAAAATATAAGGAAAAAGATAAGAAAAACATAAGGAAAAAGATAAGAAAAACATAAGAAACTTGCCTTTTGTTGGTCTGATATGAAGGTGTAATTCATGCATTGCTCTTTGCCTCCAAGGTCATCAATTAGGAGCTCTAAGAACCAAGTCCAGCTGTCCTTGTTTTCACCCTCCACAACTGCATATTCTATGGGGAGCATCTGATCATTAGGATCCCTCCCTATAGCAGCCAAAATCTGCCCTCCACACAACCCCTTGAGAAAACATCCATCTAGACCTATTACATGCCTGCACAACTTAAAGCTTTCTTTACATGCAGCATAGCATACATATAGCCTTCTAAAGCATGGTCTATGATCCTCAACACCTTCTGGTACAGGATCCACATTAAGCTTAACCGTTGATCCAGGATTGGCTCTTAACAATTCATGGCAGTAGTCATACACCCTTGTGTAATCTCCCAAAAATGATCCATCATCAAAATCCCTTGCAGCATACCTTGCTCTTATTGCCTTTGTTTTGTTCACCCCAACATTCCATTTTTTTGGGCCTTCTCTTTAATATCCTTTATCTTCAACTTTGGATTGTTTTTCAAACTATTTTGGATTCTTTTACTCAACCATTTTGTACTCATCAGTTTCACATTATATTCCCTACTGCAACTATGCTCATTAACCACTTTCCTAAGTTGCCAAGTGTCTTCATTGGGCAGCTTGCTACAGTATGCCTCCCACTTACAACCATCTTTACATTTAGCCCTTACCCTAACTTTGTCGTTCTTTACAAACCTAAGGTTTCTACCATTTTGCACAGCATAAGTTGTTATTGCCTCCTTAAAGTCACCCTTTGAACTAAAATAGACTCCCACATCCCACTTGTAATCAGCCATGTCTTTTGGCTGTCTAAAAATAGGATGTTTTTTTCTTGGAAGTCCAATACTTTCATCACTATCACAACCACTCTCCATGTCATCAGTATCATTGTCACTGCCTTTATCTTCACCAGACTTCCCATTGTGTTTATGAACTTTGCTACTACCTTCAATTTCATCATGAATTAGGGCATCAACTTCATCCTGCTCTACCTCATCAAACCCATCAGACTCATCATCAAAAGCCACATCTTGTGCACTATCATACTTGTAGTCCTCATCTTCACTATCATCAGTACTTAAACCGTCATCAACTCCAACTTCCACTTCTTTCTCAACATTCACTTGTTCCCCAACATTAACATTCTCCTCACCAGTCACATGTTCCTCAACATTCAGTGGTTCATCAACAGTCACATGTTCCTCAACATTCATAACTTGTTCCTCTGCATTAACTTATTCATCACCATTAAATTATTCATCACCATTATGGTGTTCCTCTACATTAACTTGTTCTTCTACATTAACCTGAACAGGAGTGGTATTTTCACCATGAACAACTTCATCAACCAGCTTACTAAGTAACTCCTCCACCTCATCCACAATTTCTTCAGGGCCCTCACCAACTATGTCATCCACATCAACTTTGTCACAGTAGTCAGGTTGAGACAACGTGTGTTGAATGTAAATATCAACACGTTTGTGAACCCTATACAGGTCTGCTATTTCTAATGCACCCTGGTCATTAATTAGTGCATTCATACCAAACTGTGGATCCTTGTAGTAGATTGTTTCAAACTCCCTATAACCCAAATCTTTTAACACACCCACTAGCTCAAAATAACTCCATCTGTCTACATCTACCCTCAAATCATCAACTACACCATTTGCATATACACTCAGACCCTCATCAGTAAATTTCCCACTGTGATGAATTTTGAGTTCAATAATTTCATCCATGATGCCTAACCAGACCAAAATATCTACAAAATTAGGGTTTACCCTATCAAAATTTCAAGAAGACTAAAACTGAATACGAACCCTAATTTTCGTAACTTTTAACCCTAACTAATATGAAAGACGAATTAACTAACCGTTTGATCAATGGCAAATGAAGATCTTCAATCCTTTTCGTATGGAACCGTCTCGTCTGGAAGAAATCCTTCATTTTGCACTTCGTCTCTCCAATTCGCTTGCCCTAGCAGAGTGCTACACCACTTTGAAAGAGTTTGAATGGACTATTCATTTTCTGCAGATTAATTTAAGCCTTCAACGCTTCCACGTCACAGGTAAATCTCCCACCTGGACAATGTTATCAAAAAGGGACTAACGGAAGCTAACAGAAGGATAAAGGTGGCACGTTTTAAAAAGTTAAAGGACGAAATCCCCACTTTTTAAAGTTAAGGGACCAAATTGGACCCTGGTATAAAGTTAAGGGACGAAAAAGGTTATTTGCCCTAGATTTATCACCTATATTTTCATTTGATTAAAAAAAATTTTTAAAAGAAAAAAATATTTTAATTTGATTTATCACCTTAAGAATATTGAAAAAATGTGAAAATATTACCTATATTTTCATTTGGTTGATTTATTTATGTATAATTTTTTTTATTTCTCACTATTTTAAATAAATGTTACTACTATTATAATATTTTAATAATTGTGACCCCTGTTGAATATTGACAAATTAGAAATTTTAATCATATTATGTATTTAATTTTTTCTAATGTGAAGTTATCATTCTTTCAAGTAGCATATAGAAAAATATTTTCATTCTTGCAAGAATGTTAATTTCACATTCAAATAAATAAATAAATAAATAATGAGATTAAATTTTTTTATTTTCCAATACTTGAGAGGGGCCACAATTATTAAAATATTATAACAATAGTATAATTTATAAAAATAGTCACAATGGTAAAATTTGAAAAAAATAAAGAAATTTCCAAACTTGCGAATAAATTAATCAACCAAATTAAAATATTGATAATACATTCACATTTTTTAAATATTTTTAATCAAATATGAGTGATAAATTAAATGAAAATATTTTTTTCTTATAAAAGAAATATTTTTAGTCAAATAAAAATATAAATGATAAATCAATAATGTGTTTTTATTTAGTTGAACTTGCTAAAATAATATTTTTCTAACTTGAAAACAAATAAATAAGCTAAATTTAAATATATGTAATAATTTAAAATTCTTCAATATATTTAATAAATGAAAATATAGGTGATAAATAAATAAAGTTCTACACTTTAAGACATGTATATTTTAGTAAAATAAATAATATAAAAACTCCCCAATGATAAAAAAAAACTATAGAATATGATTTTTTTCAATAAATATAAAGAATCAAGAGAGTTTGAAATTTTTTTTACGAGAGATCATGGAAAAATTAAAATTGATATGTTAAATGTAAAATTAAATAGCATATAGAATAATATTTTTGGTAAGATTTTATTTTTATGAAAGTTTTAATTATTAAGAATAATAGAAAAGATTCTATAAAGTGCTATTTATGTGGAATTATTAAATCTTAAACGTTAATTAAATCTGATGGTTGATATCGATAGTTTTCGTTTCTCACAAAAGATATCAGTTCTCACCGGATACACTCCATATATATATATATACACACACACACACACACACACACACATGTGTTCTAGTCTGGCCAAGGATTTAAATTGGCTAAGGTCCAAATCAAGTCTACATGTTGGGAATCATCACCACATGTTCGAGATTCCTCTTCTAACGATTACATTCATTTTTGGTTCTAGACTAGAACAGTAGCACCATTGTCAAAATTGACTTCTGATTCCTGTGTTTTCTACGGTTTCACGTTCGCTCCTCAATTCACCAATTGATAACTTTCTTGGGTCATGTGTGTAGCGGTGAAAAATTCGAGGTTAAGATAATGGTTAGCTTAACTCACAAAGTAAGAGTCGATATCGCTCTTTATTGTTCCCAAAGGAATGGGAAAAGAACAAATTAAACCTACAGAAGTTTTAAATCGAAACTAATAAAACAAAGAGACAAGGGTACGAGGTTGGTTATGCAAAGGGAAGGTGTTAGCACCCAAAACATCTATAGTACTCTATAGGAACCTCTTAAAAATCTGCGTTTGCCTTAAAAAAAGGTTGTTTGCAAAAGATTGGGGAGATGAGAAGAGAAATATTTTTTTAAAGATCTTTTTTGTTTGACAAGACTTCCTGAGCCTCATGCCTACGTACCCACAAAGTGCAATGGAGGATCAAAACCTCGTAGTTCGTGGTAAAAATAACGAAAGTATTTATTTTAATTGATTTTAAATGAATAGACATTTTGTCATATTCGAGTGGAAACTCAACTTACTACCCACAATTAATGAAAAATAAACATTTGCATCATCTTAAGATGGAGAACTTTTGCTTGGATTGAAATCAACAAGTCTATCACTTAACATCTAAGTGGAAAATGTCAACACTTCTCTACATTATTGTGGAAGTATAGGAGTTGCATCACTACAAGAACACAACTAATGACTATCCTTAACAAAAGATTTAAAAGGAAAAGGTGCACAAAGGCACAAAAGATTTGAATGAGTTTTGTGTTTTTTAAGTCTTTTGAAATTGTTTTGATATGCTTAAGATGTCTTAGCATTTATTTAAGAAAAGAATTGAAAATCACTTGACAAAGTCAATGTTTAATGAGAAAATGGTCCAGGTTTGAAAACAAGAAGGTTTTGAAAAAGGCAGAAGATTTTGAAAAGTTAAGAAGGGGAGGAGATGAAGAGACTATCCTAATGCATATAATAAATAGCAAGAAATAAAAGGTCTCATTGTAAGGTAGCCCAAGAGAAAGCCTTTGTGTGTGCATTTAGGGTGACACATTCATCATCAACAACAACGTTGCTTTAAGTTCATAGTTACAATGGTTCAACAACTTCAATATCTCATGGTGTTGCACTTTGTTAACTTTAAGTTCATAGTTTACAGAGACAACATCTTTTAGAATTTGTGTTGATGATGATTGTTGTAACACCCCCAATCTATACCCCCAAGCTATTAAAGCGATAAATAAAATTCAAAATTTCATCAGAGTATATTTAAAACATTCACGGCATAGACCGAAGGGTCACATCAATTTGAAACAAAATACACATAAACCTGCTCATAAAGATATGCAACAATCAGGTAGCAATTATCAGAGGAACTTGGTTCCTACTACCCACAATTCAGATACAGAATAAAAGCGGAAAAATCTGTACTGAAATCTCATATATATATTGAAATTCTGGTATCAGTGATGTTAAGGTGCGATGTCACAACAACACACTCTGCACAATGGACAGAATAAACAGCAAAATAACACCAAAAATTGTTGACCCAGTTCGGTTAAAACCAACCTACTCTGGGGGCTACCAAGCTAGGGATGGAATTCACTACTTGTAGATATAATTTACAGACTCAACAACCCGTTGACAATCTCCTAAACTTATACTCTACTAATGACTTCCTACCTAAGAAACCACTTAGGTATGAGAACACCACTCAATCCCTTACAAACTCTCAAAGAAACCACTTTGAGTACCCTTGATCTTGCTTACTAGCTTCGATCAAGTAAACACTCTCTATTGCTTCACAGCTTCTAGAGAGGACAGAAACACAACACCTATTCAAACCCTAGAATAGTGTAAATACAAGCACTCTAAACAAACTCTAGACACTAAGCCTCCAGCTCCTGATCTTCTGAATGTTTTCTGTCACTTTTTCCTTTGGTCTTGTGCGCTTTATATAGCTCTTTGAATTGGTCTTGGACTTGCTACAATATCTCCCATATTTGTTATTTAAAACTGAATATTAAAACAGATTTTCTCCTAAAATCTTTTTAAATCTTCAACCTTTTAAATCTCCTACAAATCTGCACCAGATCTCCTATGCAGCAGCAAATATCTATCCCAAGATATTCGTATCTAATGAGACAGCTTGCTCTCCACAATTCCAGCTAACACGCAACCCTAACAACATCACAGCCTGCTGTTGTTAATTCTGCAGATCTAATGTCACAACATCGCCTATGTGACATCAGACACCCAACTTCAGCAATTAATTACTTAACACAGCCCAGTGTTAAATCTCAATGTTGCAACATCAACCCTTGACATCAACATTGAATATACTTTATTTTGCCAAAATTCCAGCCAATCCAAGAACTAACAATCTCCCCCTTTGGCTAATTTTGGCTAAAACAATCTCTGCATTCTGCAATCAACCTCTGCACTCTGCACCTTCAGAGACTTTAGCAGTGGAAAAACTTTAATCAATACATCATTTTGAAGCTCTCATCAGCAGCAGTTTGACAATTTTCATAGTCTTCATCACTTGATCTGCTGCAGCACCATCTTCATTATTGACAACAGCCAATTGGTGCTCCCGCTCTAAAATATGAACCAGCATCATAGCTGTTCAGTAGCTCAGAATGTGCAGCACTTCTCTCCCCCTTGATGTCTGCTTGGCTGCACTCTTCAAATGTTATGATATCTTTACTAGTTCAGTCAAAACTCCCCCTTAATATCTGCATCTCATTAGCAGCATTTGGCAGTAACACTCTTTGAAGCTCTTGACTCTCTTGGCTACCATCTCCCCCTTTTTAGCCACAATTAGGCAAGCTTCAATTAGAAGCCCTATAAACTATAGTTAGTATAGCCTAGATCTCATTGTTAGCCTCACAGTTAGCAACCAGACAAAACAAATCATAGAAGGAAACTAAAAACATAACCAGTGCATAAAACAGCACAATATCCAAATTACATAACTAGCACATAAAGTGCTGAAACAAAGACAGAAAATAAATCTAACACTACTAGAAGCAAAAGAACATAAGCTAGTCTTCTTCTGAACTTGCTTCATCTGCACTATCTTGTCCTTCATCTTCAGAGTCAGCATGATCATCTTGTTCCAAAATTTGGATCATCTTCGCAATCTTTTCTTTTCTAGCCAGACTGGTATTAATCACAACATCCAAGTCTTTACGGGTTGCCTTCAGCTCTGCTAGCAACTCAGCCTTGGAGGTTTTCTTCTTGATACCTGCATTTGATGTTGAAACAACATCTGCAACATGGCTTCCCGTAAACAATTTCTGATGCAAGGATAAAGGAGACTCCCTTTTGCATGCTCTATCTGCACAAGTCAATATTCCTGGTTGTTGACTCAGAACGACTCCACTAATGAGAGAAGGAAATGTTATAGGCATTTTAACAGCATTTGTTGTTGCATGTTTTACAGTCTGATCAAATATGTATGTGCCATAGTCAAACTTTTTCTGTGTACCAACAGCATAGATAAGCCTTCCTAACCCAACCGCTATGTTGGTTTTATGATTCGTGGGCACCCAGTTTGCAGCTCCAATTCTGTGTAGTATAGCATACTTCACACTCAATTTGCTAGTTGGTAGCTTTCCTTTTAAAGGCCATACTCTAACCTATCCAGCAGTAATTTCCTTGCATACTTCATTATCTGTATCCACCAGTTTTGTATACACGGCATCCTCTCTTCCTAAGTAGCTGTTGACAATCTTAGGTGAGAACTCAACACATTTTCCTCTGACAAAGACCTTCATATAATCTGGACTGCTCTTGTCAGAGATATTTATAGGAAGATTTACTATGAATTCCTTTACCAAGCCATCATAGCACCTTGAAAATCCACACACAGTTTTCATTAACCCAACAGATTTAATTCCTTCCATCACCTTGTTAATCTCCATGGCTTCTTTGCCAATCTCTCTTTCAAGAGCAATTCTCCTTTGGCAAATGAACTTCCACATATAGGCATTGCTTGCATGGTGGAAGGAGATATTATCCACAGGTACATCTGGGACTTTGTCTGCAATCCTTTTTGCAATAGATTTTCTGACATGAGTGATGTTCTGAACATCATCCTCATCATCATGCTCAGACTCAGATTGTTCCACAATCTTCCTCTTTCTTGGAGTCACCTCGACCATGCTCCAAGCTTTTGTTGGCCCAACAACAGTCTTTTTCTTCTTCTCATCAGAGGCCTTCTTTGGATACAATCCACCCTGCTTTTCTTTCCTTGTCCTTAGTCTCTTAGCCAGACTAGGCACTGCTCTTCCAATGACTTCATCATCAGATAAGTCATCAACATTAATCACATCAGTACTCTTTTCTCCTCCAGGAGTAACCTCATCATCCCTACTAGGCGATGTTCTGACATCCCGTTCAACATGAGTATCATCTGCTTCAGCATTACCTTCAACTTCCTTCTCAGTATCTTCGATTACGGAGACAGCCAATCTGTGAAGATTTGAATCAGTAGATTGCCTGTCACCCTGATCAGCAACCATTTGTCTCAGGGGTCTAGAAATACCCTTAATAGGAAGTCCCTTCTCAAGAATTTTGTCAACAATCTGCCCCATGCACTTATCAGCATCTACCCTTTCCTCAACAGTTTGTGGACGAGGGTTGGCAGTTCTAGGTTTGTCTCCAAACAACACACTAGTAACAACTTTCTTTGTTTCAGGATTCTTAAAGATAGTACCAGGTCTCTTGGGAGTTAGTTTAGTGGGTCTCGTAGTACCTGATTTAGGAAGAATGGTTGAGAGGGGCTCAATGTCCATAGGATCGGATGCTGAACCTTCGTCAGTGGAAACCCTAGCTCTTCCTTTTGTGGAACTCTGACACTCAGATTTCTTGGATGGAGATGCCATGAATCCTTTTAGAGAAGGGTGATTCTTGAAGGCGAAGAGGTTAATTTGTTGCGAGAACAGGGCTTTGAAGAAGCGTGATGTTGCAGCACCGGGAAAAGGGGTTCTGAGGCTAGGAGCTTGATTTGGAGTGTCAATGACTTTTTCCCTCCATAAAGACTTTCCTTTAAACAAATTCACATCAGGACTCATTAACTCTGAGTGACTTTTCAGCATCCTGACATCATAATCTGATGTTATAACATCAACTAGAACATCACTAGTTGAATCTCCTTCAAGAGAAATCCACTGATAGCAGTTATCTTTGGTTCTGGCACCCTTCATAACAACCTGATTATGCTCGTCAGAAACCACACACTCATATTTGGTGTAGTTTACTATGTAACCTTCATCACACAATTGGCTTATGCTGATCAAATTTGCATTTAACCCATTGACAAACAGAACATTGTCAAGTTCAGGTCTACCATCACCTTTCATTTTCCCAACTCCTGCAACAACACCTTTTTCTCCATTGCCAAAAATAACTTCAAGATAGGGGCAAGGTCTAAGTTCAGTAAACATGGATCTACCTCCAGACATGTGTTTGGAACACCCACTGTCAAAATACCATGTTCCTTCTTTAGCCTCTTTGTCAGCCAAGTGAGCCAATAAGCACTTCACCTTCTCCTTAGGTACCCATTGTTTAACAACTTTGGGCCTGTACTCTCTCCATCTGCTTTGAGGCTGAGGGTATCCATGCAGCATGTAGCACGAGTACTGCATATGTCCAACCCTTCCACAATAATAACATCTCACCCTTTCATCTCTGAATCTTCTCCCAAGATGAGATTGCTTAGGCTGCCATCCATACTGTGGTCTTCTCCTACCATAACTGGCCTGCCTTCTATTGTGTTGGTATCTTCTCCCATAACCAAACTGAGAATGTTGTTTCCTGGATTGTCTCCCATGATGGTGTGGCTTTCTTCTTCCATAGTGAGAGGCACAACATTGTTGTATCCATACCCATAACTATACCAGTTGTCCTGATGTTGAGACACCTGATGTGACATGTCCTGTTTGAGCCTTGCAGCTTGCATGCTCTTGTGATATTGGGGAGGAATATACTGACTAGCTCCTTGAGGCTGCATCTTCCTCTGTTGGGGACCATCCTTTTTCTCAACATTCTGAGGCTGAACAACCTTCTTGGGGGTAGAATCCTGTCTCTTTGTTTGAGACATTGGTTGGGACACTTCCTCCTTTCCTCCTGAAGTGCTTGCCATATATCCTATACCAGACTTGTCACCTACAACTTTTTCTGTCTGAAGGATCTTATCAAGAGTGTATGTACCACAACTCAGCATCCTAACAGACTTGGTCATTTGATCAAGGTGAGCTCTAACTAGTACAACTTTATTTTCCAGATCAGTCTTTTCATTCTCTAGCTGAGCAATCTGTTGCTTGTGGCACTTGTTTTCTTGACAAATCTCAGCACTTTTTAAACACAACTCTTGATAAATAGATGCTAACTCCTCATAAGTTACTTCTCCATCACTAGAATCATCATCAGAAACAACAGCTCCTGTTAAAGCTCTCACATGCTTCGCTGACTCACTTTCACTTTCACTATCTGAGTCAGACCAGGAAACTGTCATGCCCTTCTTCTGCTTTTTCAAGAAGGTGGGACAATCTTTCTTGACATGCCCATATCCTTCACAATCAAAGCACTAAACTCCTCTATCTTGGGCAGTTTTCTCTTCATCCTTCTCTTTTGACTTGCTGATGTCAGAAGATATGTTCTTGACATTAGGCCTGGAGTTATTATTCATTCTCTTGAATACTTTGGTGAACTGTCTTCCCAACATCACTATGGCCTGAGATAGATCCTCCTGCGATTCAGAACTCTTTCCTTTTTCTTCTGCATCATTTGACACCAAGGCTATACTTTTTGGCTTCTTTTCTAGTTCTTCCTCATTCAACCCAAGCTCAAAAGTTTGAAGAGATCCAATGAGCTCATCAACTCTCATCTTGCTGATGTCTTGTGATTCTTCAATGGCAGTTACCTTCATCTTATACTTCTTAGGTAGGGACCTAAGGATCTTCCTAACAAGCTTCTCATCTGACATCTTCTCACCAAGAGCACTGGATGCATTAGCCAGCTCCAGAACATTCATGTGGAAGTCATGCATAGTCTTATCATCCTTCATCTTCAGGCTTTCAAACTTTGATGTTAAAATCTGAAGTCTTGACATCTTGACTCTAGATGTTCCTTCATGAGTAGTCTGCAAGATATCCCACGCTTCCTTAGCAACTTCACAGGTATTGATTAACCTGAAGATATTCTTATCCACTCCATTGAAGATGGCATTTAGAGCTTTGGAATTTCCAAGGGCGAGCTCATCTTCCTCCTTGGTCCATTCTTCTTCAGGCTTTGGCTTAGAGGTGCCTTCTTTATCTTTGCCAGCATCATCTTTCTCACACATGACAGGTGCTTTCCATTCTTTAATAACAGCCTTCCAAGCCCTGCTGTCCAAGGATTTTAAGAAGGTGGTCATCCTTGGCTTCCAAAAGTCATAATTGGATCCATCCAAAATAGGGGGTCTGTTGACGAATCCTCCAACTTCTTTGTCCATCTTTACACCAGAAAGTAACTTCCCTAGATCTCACCCAGAGACAGACAGGATGCCTGCTCTAATTGAAATTCTGGTATCAGACGTGTGATGTTAAGGTGCGATGTCACAACAACACACTCTGCACAATGGACAGAATAAACAGCAAAATAACACCAAGAATTGTTGACCCAGTTCGGTTACAACCAACCTACTCTGGGGGCTACCAAGCCAGGGATGGAATTCACTACTTGTAGATATAATTTACAGACTCAACAACCCGTTGACAATCTCCTAAACTTATACTCTACTAATGACTTCCTACCTAAGAAACCACTTAGGTATGAGAACACCACTCAATCCCTTACAAACTCTCAAAGAAACCACTTTGAGTACCCTTGATCTTGCTTCCTAGCTTCGATCAAGCAAACACTCTCTATTGCTTCACAGCTTCTAGAGAGGACAGAAACACAACACCTATTCAAACCCTAGAATAGTGTAAATACAAGCACTCTAAACAAACTCTAGACACTAAGCCTCCAGCTCCTGATCTTCTGAATGTTTTCTGTCACTTTTTCCTTTGGTCTTGTGCGCTTTATATAGCTCCTTGAATTAGTCTTGGACTTGCTAAAATATCTCCCTGATTTGTTATTTAAAACTGAATATTAAAACAGATTTTCTCCTAAAATCTTTTTAAATCTTCAACCTTTTAAATCTCCTACAAATCTGCACTAGATCTCCTATGCAACAACAAATATCTATCCCAAGATATTCGCATCCAATGAGACAGCTTGTTCTCCACAATTCCAGCTAACACGCAATCCTAACAACATCACAGCATGCTGTTGTTAATTCTGCAGATCTAATGTCACAACATCGCCTATGTGACATCAGACACCCAACTTCAGCAATTAATTACTTAACACAGCCCAGTGTTAAATCTCAATGTTGCAACATCAACCCTTGACATCAACATTGAATATATTTTATTTTACCAAAATTCCAGCCAATCCAAGAACTAACATATATATATATATATATATATATATATATATATATATATATATAATGAAAAGTTTGTCTGCCAAATACAATCATACATGTACAATCTCAAAAGAAACATATACATATACACACAAATCACCAACGGTCTCCCTAACTACCCGGTGCCACATATCAGAGCCGACCGACAAAAGAATGAAGACCTAAGCTTCACAAAAAGACCTCCAGCAATCTAATCTGCAATGCCTCATAGAGCATTATAAAACAGCAGAAGGGTGAGAAACACAATCATAATATAATTGCATATAATTATATAATTACACACGATTACACAAACATAATATTCTCACCACACTATACGCCATAAATCAAGTACAAACCAACACAATGAATTTTCTCACATATCGGTCACAAAAGCATATCAATCGTACACAATTCAATTATCACCAACACGTGTATTCATATATCAACTCATCACTTTCATCCACAATTCCACACATAATCAAACCATTCATGAATTATGCAAATGCACAGAGACCAACACAACGACTCTATGCAATGCATATGCGGTACCATCCATCCATCATCTCAACACTAGTTCACTCAGGAACTATTGGAATCATCGTTCGTTACTTAATGTAACTCCCCGTCAGGCATACGATGTTCCCCGTCGCTCACACCCCACACGGGCACACGACGTTTATGGATCGCTCACACCCAACACGGGCACACGACCCGATCGCTCACACCCCACACGGGCACACGATCGTCTATAATCATCGCTCACACCCCACACGGGCACACGACGTTATAGCGGATTCCCTCTGGAATTGATTCGTCGCTCACACCCACTAGGGCACACGACATCACAAGAATGCATATCATGATGCTTGGCATACAATGACTCATGACATTCAAATGCACACATATATGCAATCATCTCAATCAACAAAAATCATGCTTTGCAATTCAAGCCCAAAACAATGCATTTATTTGCCATACGGCCACAAACCATGATCACACCATCTAAACACATGCATTCACCTCATATAATCAGCACACAAGTCATCCAACATATATCACAAGCACATTACATGATAATCGATCAATTACGCACAATTAAACGGCAAAAGTCGACAAAACGACACATTCCAAATTTCTGACATAATTAAATCGGCCAACAATCCCCAAACCATGTTAATAAGAAAGAACAACTCACAAGCTTTCTAACGCACCCAACCGCACCCCAATCGGACTTACAGATCAAAAGTTAGGAAGAAAACAAAATTACACAAACAGCCATGTTCGCTAGGCGAACCCTCTAGCGAGCATTCGCTACCACATTCGCTAGGCGAATGTCCAGCGAACCCACTATCAGATAACGACAGACACAAAGTTCATTAGGCGAACCCCTTGGCGAACCAAGGCAGCAACAACCAGAACCAAAAAAATACAAAGTTCGCTAGGCGAACAACGTTAGCGAACACTCGCTGACCTTCGCTAACTGGTTCGCTAGGTGAACCCGCGAAAACTCATTTGCTACTGCTTCGCCCCAGGTTCGCTATTCGAACCAAGGAAAACCCAGAAATTCTGCAGCGCTGTTTGAATTTCAAAAACCGTATTTTTCACCCAAAAACTCTTCCAAACCAAAACAATGAAATCAGAACATAATATAATCATGGTAACAAGTATTCTACCGCATTTACACAGATTTCCAACCGCGAAAACATCGATTTCTATCGTTTATCACATTTCGACCTATATCTAAAAACCAATAAAACTTCCACACAAACATTCATAATCATACACAAGCATAGTATAATCGAGTTTTGCACCCTTACCCGATTAAATCGTGTTTGAAAAGTCGGTTGAATCGGTTCCTAGATTTCCAAGTTTTCTCTCTTTCTCCTTTTCTTTCTCTTTTCTTTCTTCCTCTTTTTCTTCTCTTCTTTTTCTTTCCTTTCTATTTTCTCTCTTTCTATTCCTATTATATGAAAAATATAATATCTACCCAAACAAAAGACCAAAATACCCCTACACTCAAATATCTCGCAAACGTTCCCAAAACGCGATAAAATATAATCTTGATGAAAAATAACATATTTTCAAATAAAAGTCAGAAATAAAATAATATAATAATAAAATAATCGAAACGACTCAATTAAATAAAATGGACAAAACTGGGTCGTTACAACTCTCCCCTACTTAGAAATTTTCGTTCTCGAAAATATTACCTGAGACGAACAACTCTGGATACGACTCCCACATCCGACTCTCCAACTCCCAAGTAAAATTGCCCTCAGCAGCGCCTCCCCACGCTACCTTCACAAGTGCAATATCCTTTCCCCTTAACCGCTTCACCTCGCGATCCAAAATCCTAATGGGTAATGCCTCAACCGTAAGGTTCTCCCTTACCTCAACTTCATCCATCGGAATCACATGTGACGGATCCGGAACATACCTCCGAAGCTGTGAAACATGGAACACATCGTGCAAATTCGACAGACTCGGCGGCAACGCCACCCTATAAGCCACAGCACCCACTCTCGCAGATATCTGGCAAGGACCAATAAACCGAGAAGTAAGTTTCTTCGACTTCAATGCACGACCCACACCCGTTACCGGCGTAACTCTAAAAAATACATGATCGCCCTCTTAAAACTCGAGATCTTTCCTTCTACGATCATGATAACTCTTTTGCCTACTTTGAGAAGCCTTCAATTTCTCACGAATAAGCTTCACCTTGTCTGTAGTCTGTTGAATCAATTCGGGCCCAACCACCGAACTCTCACCAGATTCGTGCCAACACAACGGTGTTCGACATCTTCGTCCATACAGTGATTCAAAAGGTGCCATTCCAATACTAGAATGGAAACTGTTATTATACGTGAATTCAATCAATGCAAGACAACTATCCCACGCACCACCTTGTTCAAGAACACAAGCCCGCAACAAATCTTCCAACGACTGAATCGTTCTCTCGGTCTGACCATCCGTTTGAGGATGATAAGCAGAACTCAATCTCAATTTAAAACCCAGCGCCTTCTGTAAAATTTCCCAAAATCTCGAGGTAAACCTCGGATCTCGATCTGAAACAATGCTCAACGGAACCCCATGCAACTTCACAATCACACTGATGTAAATCTCAGCCAACCTCTCCAAAGTAAAACTGATGTCAATCGGAATGAAATGAGCCGATTTAGTCAGCCTATCAACAACCACCCAAATGGCATTATGCCCTCGCTGAGTATTCAGCAACCCTGTTACAAAATCCATAGAAATGTTGTCCCATTTCCACTTAGGAATATCCAACGGTTGCAACAAACCACTAGGCCTCAGATGTTTTACCTTTGATTTCTGACAAGTCAAACATGCATAAACAAACTGAGCCACATCTCTTTTTAATCCAGACCACCAGAAAATCTTTTTCAAATCTTGGTACATTTTATTAGCTCCCGGATGTATACTCAAATTACTCCGGTGTCCTTCCTCCAAAATCATCCTTTTCAACTCCGCATCATCAGGAATACAAATTCAACCACGAAATCTCAAAACACCATTAATATCCACTTTAAAATCACTATTCGCATCTTTTTCTCCAACCAACATCAAATCCACAAATTTCACATCCAGCTTCTGTCTCTCACTAACAGTCATCAGAAAATCATTAGTAACCTTTAACATACCCAGCCTTACGCTGTCGGACGTCACCTCACACACCAAACTCAAGTCCCTAAAAGCTTCTAAAAGCTCCCACTCCTTAACCATTAAAGCGGACATATGTAACAATTTCCGACTCAACGCATCGGCTACCACATTCGCTTTACCAGGATGGTAATTCAAGCCAAAGTCGTAGTCCTTCAAAAATTCCAACCATCTCCGCTGCCTCATATTTAATTCTTTCTGATCAAACAAATATTTCAAACTTTTATGATCACTAAAGACTTCAAATCTAGCACCAAAGAGATAATACCTCCAAATCTTCAATACAAACACCACAACCGCTAATTCCAAATCATGAGTAGGATAATTTTTCTCATGTACTCTCAACTTCCTTGAAGCATAAGCCACGACCTTACCGTCTTGCATTAGCACCCCACCTAGACCAATCAAAGACGCATCACAATACACCACAAACGGTTCAGTAGGATTCGGCAAAATCAAAATTGGAGCTGTCGTCAATCTTCTCTTCAGCTCATTAAAACTTTCCTCGCACCGAATATCCCAAATGAATGCTTGCCCTTTACAAGTCAACTGGGTCAAAGGAAGTGCTAGCTTAGAAAAACCTTCAATAAACCTTCGATAATATCCGGCCAAACCCAAAAAGCTTCAAATTTCAGTAACGAATCTCAGAGCCTCCCATTATAGAACTGCTTCTACTTTAGATGGATCCACAGAAATACCATTACCCGAAATCACGTGCCCAAGAAAACTCACCTCCGATAACCAGAACTCACACTTGGACAATTTGGCAAAAAGCTTCCTTTCTTTCAAAACCTGCAAAATAATATGCAAATGCTCCGCGTGCTCCTCCTGAGACTTAGAATAAATTAAGATATCATCAATAAACACAACCACAAAACGAACCAAAAGCTCGTGGAAAATACGATTCATGTACTCCATAAACACACCTGGCGCATTAGAAACCCCGAACGGCATCACAGAATATTCATAATGACCGTAACGTGTCCTAAAAGCCGTCTTCTGAATATCTTCCTCTTTCACCCTAATCTGATGATACCCCGACCTCAAGTCAATCTTACTAAACACACAAGCACCAACCAACTGATCCATCAAATCATCAATTCTAGGAAGAGGATACTTATTCTTAATCGTTACCTTATTCAACTGGCGATAATCAATACACAACTGCATACTTCCATCTTTCTTTTTCACCAATAAAACTGGAGCACCCCAAGGAGAAACGGTTGGTCTCACAAACCTCTTTTCTAGTAATTCTTCAACTGCTTCTTTAATTCAACCAACTCAGATGCCGACATACGATAAGGTGTCATAGAAACAGGTCTAGTACCAGGAACTAGATCTATAGAAAACTCCACCTCTCTCTCTGGCGGCAAGTCTGAAATATCCTCAGGAAACACTTCCGGAAATTCACACACAACAGGAAACACATCAAGTGAAACTTGACTATCCACAGTCAATGATGCAAACAACCCAAACAACTGAGCTTCATCCGCCAAAAGTTTCTTCAACTCTTTGGTAGATAAGAAACTCGAGTCTTCGTCTTCCTCAAGAGAAGGAAATCTTACTAACTTATGATAACAATCAATATGAACCCGATTGAACTGCAACCAATTCATTCCCAAAACCACATCTAAACCCTCCAACGGTAAACACACCAAATCCATCTCAAAGTCTTTACCGTAAATGGTCAAAGGACAACTTAAACAAACTAAAGAAGTAGTTACTGACCCCATTGTTGGAGTATCAATAACCATTTCACCTTCCATCAAAGACAACACAAGATTCAAACGCTTAGCGCACTCTGTAACACCCCCAATCTATACACCCAATTAATTAAAGCAGTAAAAGAAAATTCAAAATTTCATCAGAGTATGTTTAAATTATCATGGCATAGACGGGGGAAATCACATTATATTGAAACAAATCATACAACACTTGCTCATAAAGATATGCAACAGTGGGGTAGCAATCAACAGAGGAACTCAGTTCCTTACACCCACATTTCAGATTTTAGAATAAAAGCGGAAAATCTAAAAACTGAATAACATATATATATATATATATATATATATATATATATATATATATATATATATCACAAGAAAGTTGGTCATACATCAAGTTATACATGCTCAAGCCAAAAGATATATATATATATATATATATATACATATACAAATAATCACAAACGGCCTCCCTAACTACCCGGTGTCACATATCAGAGCCGACCGACAAAAGAATGAAGACGCAAAGCTTCACAAAAATACCTCCAGCAACTCTAATCTGCAATGCCTTATAGAGCATTATAAAATAGCAGAAGGGTGAGAAAAAAAATCATAATACAATTGCATACAATTATATATAACACAAAAATACACATATATGCGGTTCTCACCACCAATCATACATCACCAAGGTATACTAACCACACACAATACAAGTATCACCAACACCTATCCGTATATCAATTTATCCACATTTCCACACATAAACAACCATTAATGATTTATGCAAATGCAAGAGACCGACACAACGACTCTATGCATATGCACATGCGGTACCGACTTCCAATGTTTCTCATCACTAGTTCACTCAGGAACTCTGCTGGAATCATCGCTCGTTACATCACTGTAACTCCCCGTCGGGCGTACGATGTCCCCCGTTGCTCACACCCTACACGGGCACACGACGTTTATGGATCGCTCACACCCCACACGGGCACACGACCCGATCGCTCACACCCCACATGGGCACACGATCATCTATAGCCATCTCTTTCGGTCCTCTTATTTTTAAGGCTATTCATACCTCTTATTTTTAAGGCTCACGATGTTATAGCAGATTCCCTCTAGAATCAAACCGTCACTCAGGACGTCACAACAATGCATATCATGATGCTTGGCATACAATGACTCATGGCATTCAAAATGCACACATTTACACATCCATAATCATGCATATATCACCAAATACAACACGTTGCAATTACTTGCCCTTAGGCTATAATTCATCATCACAACATGTATTTCATGCATTTTCATCTCACCACAGCACACAAATCATAGTATATCCAGACCAATAACATATTGCATGATATACATCAATTACACATGATTACTACGGCAAAAGTCGACAAAACGACACTATTTCAAATTCCCGACATAATTTAATCGGCCACAATCTCAAAACCATCATCATAAGCAAGAACGTTTCATAAGCTTTCCAATGATATAAAGAACATTCAAAACGGATAATCAGATCAAAAGTTATGAAATTAACAAGGAAAAAAAATTGGAAAAAACCTTGCAAACCGCCCGGCCTAACCCTAAAACCGCCCGGCGAAACACACTTCGCCGCTACTTCGCCCGGTGAAGCAGAGGCATCACCATTTCTATCAAAATGACTCAATAGAGTCAAGAACTTGTACCCTTTGCGCCTCTCCAAGACCGCCCGGCGAAATCACGAATCGCCCGGCGAAACAAGAAAATCGCCCGACGCTGTACACCAGATGCAGAAATTCTGCTACGTGTGACACTGTTCCATAACCCCAAAAACCCCATTTTCCCCAACCAAACCATTTCCAACAGCAACACAAACCTCAGCAATGGTTCATACATATCACATGATCATACTACGAGATTCGTATCAATTTCCGTCCGTGAAAACATCGATTTCTACTTGTTTATGCGTTTTCGACCTATAACCGAAAAACTATGGAAAAAGGCAAGACAACATGCAAACACACATACATAATCATACACAATGATAAGATAATCGAGTTTCGCACCCTTACCCGATTAAATCGTGTTTTAAAAAGTCGGTTGATCGATTCCAAGATTTCTCTCTTTTTCTCCTTTTTCCTCTTCTCTTCTCCTCTTTTCTTTTCTTCTTACTATTTTTCTCTCTCTCTATTTCTATTTATATGCTAACTCAACCAAAATAAATCAAAATGCCCAAAATACCCCTACACTCAAATATCTCGCAAATGTTCCCAAAACGCGATAAAATATAATCTCGACTAAAAATAACACATTATCACATAAAAGTCAGAAATAACATAATATAATAATAAAATAATCAAAAACGACTCAAATAGATAAAACGGAAAAACTGACAAAACTGACCGGGGCGTTACAACTCTCCCCCACTTAGAAATTTTCGTCCTCGAAAATATATCTAAGACGAACAACTCTGGATACGACTCCCGCATCCGACTCTCCAACTCCCAAGTCAAATTGCCCTCAGCAGCGCCTCCCCACGCCACTTTCACAAGTGCAATCTCCTTGCCTCTCAACCGCTTCACCTCGCGATCCAAAAGCCTAACTGGTAATGCCTCAACCGTAAGGTTCTCCCTTACCTCAACCTCATCCATCGGAATCACATGCGATGGATCCGAAACATACTTCCGAAGCTGCGAAACATGGAACACATCGTGCAAATTCGACAGATTTGGCGGCAACGCCACCCTATAAGCCACAACACCCACTCTCGCAGATATCTGGTAAGGACCAATAAACCGAGAAGTAAGTTTCTTCGATTTCAATGCACGACCCACACCCGTTACCGGCGTAACTCTCAGAAATACATGATCGCCCTCTTGAAACTCAAGATCCTTCTGTCTCCGATCATGATAACTCTTTTGTCTACTCTGAGAAGCCTTCATTTTCTCTCGAATAAGCTTCACTTTTTCCGTAGTCTGTTGCACCAACTCTGGGCCAACCACCGAACTCTCACCAGATTCATGCCAACACAACGGTGTTCGACATCTTCGTCCATACAGTGCTTCAAACGGTGCCATTCCAATACTAGAATGGAAACTATTATTATACGTGAACTCAATCAATGCAAGATAACTATCCCACGCACCACCTTGTTCAAGAACACATGCTCTCAACAAATCTTCCAACGACTGAATCGTCCTCTCCGTCTGACCATCCGTTTGCGGATGATAAGCCGAACTCAATCTCAATTTAGAACCCAAAGCCTTCTGTAAACTTTCCAAAAATCTCGAAGTAAACCTCGGATCTCGATCCGAAACAATACTTAACGGAACTCCATGCAACTTCACAATCACACGATGTAAATCTCCGCTAACCTCTCCAAAGAAAAACTGATATCAATCGAAATGAAATTAGCCGATTTAGTCAGTCTATCCACAATCACCCAAATAGCATTATGCCCTCGCTGAGTATTCGGCAATCCTGTCACAAAATCCATGGAAATGTTGTCCCACTTCCATTCTGGAATATCCAACGGTTGCAACAAACCACTAGGCCTCTGATGCTCTACCTTCGATTTCTGACAAGTCAAACATGCATAAACAAACTGAGCCACATCTCTTTTCAATCCAGACCACCAGAAAATCTTCTTCAAATCCTGATACATCTTATTCGCTCCCGGATGTATACTCAAATTACTCCGGTGTCCTTCCTCCAAAATCATCTTTTTCAACTCCGCATCATCTGGAATACAAATTCTACCTCGGAATCTAAAAACACCATTAACATCCACTTGAAAATCACTATTCACGTCTTTTCCTCCATCCAACATCAAATCCACAAATTTCACATCCAGCTTCTGCTTCTCACTAACAGTCATCAGAAATTCATTAGTAATCGTTAGCATTCCAAGCCTCACGCTATCCGATGTCACTTCACAAACCAAACTCAAGTCTCTAAACGATTCCAAAATTTCCCACTCCTTAACCATTAAAGCGGACATATGTAACGATTTCCGACTCAACGCATCAGCTACCACATTAGCTTTACCAGGATGGTAATTCAAGCCAAAGTCGTAGTCCTTCAAAAATTCCAACCATCTACGTTGCCTCATATTTAACTCTTTCTGATCAAACAAATATTTCAAACTTTTATGATCACTAAAGACTTCAAACCTTGCACCGTAGAGATAATGCCTCCAGATCTTCAACACAAACACCACAGTCGCTAATTCTAGATCATGAGTAGGATAATTTTTCTCATGAACTCTTAATTGCCTTGAAGCATAAGCCACTACCTTACCTTCTTGCATCAGAACACCACCTAGACCGATCAAAGAAGCATCACAATAAACCACAAATGGTTCATTAGGATTCGGCAAAACCAAAATTGGAGCTGTCGTCAATCTTCTCTTCAGCTCATTAAAACTTTCCTCGCACCGAATATCCCAAATGAATGCTTGCCCTTTACAAGTCAACTGGGTCAAAGGAAGTGCTAGCTTAGAAAAACCTTCAATAAACCTTCGATAATAACCAGCCAAACCCAAAAAGCTTCGAATTTCAGTAACGGATCTCGGAGCCTCCCTTTGTAGATCTGCTTCTACGTTAGATGGATCCACAGCAATACCATTACCTGAAATTACGTGCCCAAGGAAACTCACTTCTGATAGCCAGAACTCACACTTGGACAATTTGGCAAAAAGCTTCCTTTCTTTCAGAACCTGCAAAACAATACGCAAATGCTCTGCGTGCTCTTCCCGAGACTTAGAATAAATCAAAATGTCATCAATAAACACAACGACAAATCAATCCAAATGCTCGCGAAAAGTACGATTCATGTACTCCATAAACACACCTGGTGCATTAGAAACCCCGAATGGCATCACAAAATATTCATAATGACCGTAACGTGTCCTAAAAGCCGTCTTCTGAATATCTTTCTCCTTCACCCTAATCTGATGATACCCTGACCTCAAGTCAATCTTACTGAACACACAACCATCAACCAACTGATCCATCAGATCATCGATTCTTGGAAGAGGATACTTATTCTTAATCGTCACCTTATTCAACCGGCGATAATCAATACACAATCGCATACTTCCATCTTTCTTTTTCACCAAAAAAACTGGAGCACCCCAAGGCGACACACTTGGTCTCACAAACCTCTTCTCCAACAACTCATTCAACTGCTTCTTTAACTCAACCAACTCAAATGCCGACATACGATAAGGTGCCATAGAAATAGGTCTAGTACCAGGAACTAGATCTATAGAAAACTCCACCTCTCTCTCTGGCGGCAAATCTGAAATATCCTCAGGAAACACTTCAGGAAATTCACACACAACAGGAAACACATGGAGTGAAACTTGACTATCCACAGTCAAAGATGCAAACAACCCAAACAACTGAGCTTCGTCCGCCAAAAGTCTCTTCAACTCTTTGGTAGATAAGAAACTCGAGTCTTCGTCTTCCTCAAGAGAAGGAAACCTTACCAGCTTATGATAACAATCAATATGAACTCGATTGAATTACAACCAATTCATTCCCAAAACCACATCTAAACCCTCCAACGGCAAACACACCAAATCAATCTCAAAGTCTTTACCATAAATGGTCAAAGGATAACCTAGACAAACCAAAGAAGTAGTTACTGACCCCATTGCTGGAGTATCAATAACCATTTCACCATCCATTAAAGACAACACAAGATTCAAACGCTTCGCACACTCAGACGAAATAAACGAATGAGTCGCTCCAGTATCAATAATAGCAACTAAAGGCGTACTATTAATAAAACAAGTACCTCTGATCAGACGATCTACACTTGAAGTCTGAGTCCCTGCCAACGCAAACACCTTCCCACCAGATAGAGCCTGCTTCGGTTTCTGACACTTTGTACTAATATGACCAGGTTCCCCATAGTTGTAACATTTCACCACATTCTTCCTTGCACATTCAGCTGCAACATGTCCTACATCTCCACAATTAGTACACTTCCTCATATCTTTCCTGCACTCAAACGACGATGGCCAAATTCACCACATTTATAACACCTCAGAGGACCATACATTCCTCCTCCACTTGACCTTTTCTCAAAATTTCCCCTTTGTTTACCCTTATCAGCTGGTGTCACATACGGACCACCACGGAACTGTTGCTTCCCTTTTCTGTCACTCACACTCTTGTAGTGAGTAGAACGAGCCTTACTATCCTCTTCATAAATCCTACAACAATCCACTAAATCAGAAAACCTCTGAATCCTTTGATAACCAATCGCCTGCTTTATCTCAGGACGCAATCAGTTCTTAAACTTTACACACTTAGAAAATTCAGCAGCCGCTTCAGCATAATGAGGATAAAACTGCACAAGTTCCACAAACTTAGCCGTATAATCAACAACAGACATACTACCTTGTTTCAGTTCCAAGAACTCAATTTCCTTCTTTCCTCTTACATCTTCAGGAAAATACCTCCTCAGAAACTCCATGCTAAACACATCCCAAGTGATCTCTTCCTCTGCAGCTTCCAACACATGACGTGTACTGACCCACCAATCATCAGCTTCTTCCAGTAACATGTGAGTACCTAGTCTCACCTTCTGATCCTCAGCACAATCCATAACCCGGAAAATCCTTTCAATCTCTTTCAGCCAAATCTGAGCACCATCAGGATCATATCTTCCTTTGAAGACAGGTGGTTTGTTCTTCCTGAACTCATCATTACCTGCAACATGAGGTGCACCCTGCACAGCTCGAGCCATAGCTTGCATAGCAGCAGCCAAAGCAGCGTCATTCCTACCAGCCATATTCTGTTCATTTCCAATAACAGCAACTATGGTTAAACAAACAGCTCCTCCAAACACCAAGACCAACAAGGGCTGACACAACTGACACAGACTGGCACGGACTGACACGGACTGGCACAAACTGACATGGACTGGCTCTGATACCACTTAATGTAACACCCCCAATCTATACCCCCAATTAATTAAAGCAGTAAAAGAAAATTCAAAATTTCATCAGAGTATGTTTAAATTATCATGGCATAGACAGGGGAAATCACATTATATTGAAACAAATCATACAACACCTGCTCATAAAGATATGTAATAGTGGGGTAGCAATCAACAGAGGAACTCAGTTCCTTACACCCATATTTCAGATTTTAGAATAAAAGCGGAAAATCTAAAAACTGAATAACATATATATATATATATATATCACAAAAAAGTTGGTCATACATCAAGTTATACATGCTCAAGCCAAAAGATATATATATACCTATACAAATAATCACAAACGGCCTCCCTAACTACCCGGTGTTACATATCAGAGCCGACCGGCAAAAGAATGAAGATGCAAAGCTTCACAAAAATACCTCCAGCAACTCTAATCTACAATTCCTCATAGAGCATTATAAAATAGCAGAAGGGTGAGAAAAACAATCATAATACAATTGCATACAATTATATATAACACAAAAATACACATATATGCGGTTCTCACCACCAATCATACATCACCAAGGTATACTAACCACACACAATACAAGTATCACCAACACCTATCCGTATATCAATTTATCCACATTTCCACACATAAACAACCATTAATGATTTATGCAAATACAAGAGACCGACACAACGACTCTATGCATATGCACATGCGGTACCGACTTCCAATGTTTCTCATCACTAGTTCACTCAGGAACTCTGTTGGAATCATCGCTCGTTACATCACTGTAACTCCCCGTCGGGCATACGATGTCCCCCGTCGCTCACACCCCACACGGGCACACGACGTTTATGGATCGCTCACACCCCACACGGGCACACGACCCGATCGCTCACACCCCACATGGGAACACGATCGTCTATAACCATCGCTTTCGGTCCCCTTATTTTTAAGGCTATTCATACCTCTTATTTTTAAGGCTCACGATGTTATAGCAGATTCCCTCTGGAATCAAACCGTCACTCAGTACGTCACAATAATGCATATCATGATGCTTGGCATACAATGACTCATGGCATTCAAAATGCACACATTTACACATCCATAATCATGCATATATCACCAAATACAACACGTTGCAATTACTTGCCCTTAGGCCACAATTCATCATCACAACATGTATTTCATGCATTTTCATCTCACCACAGCACACAAATCATAGTATATCCAGACAAATAACATATTGCATGATATACATCAATTACACATGATTACTACGGCAAAAGTCGACAAAACGACACTATTTCAAATTCCCGACATAATTTAATCGGCCACAACCTCAAAACCATCATCATAAGCAAGAAAGTTTCATAAGCTTTCCAATGATATAAAGAACATTCAAAACGGATAATCAGATCAAAAGTTATGAAATTAACAAGGAAATAAAAATGTGAAAAAACCCTGCAAACCGCCCGGCCTAACCCTAAAACCGCCCGGCGAAACACCCTTCGCCGCTACTTCGCCCGGAGAAGCAGAGGCGTCACCATTTCTATCAAAATGACTCAATAGAGTCAGGAACTTGTACCCTCTGCGCCTCTCCAAGACTGCCCGGCGAAATCACGAATCGCCCGGCGAAACAAGAAAATCGCCCGGCGCTTTACACCAGATGCAGAAATTCTGCTACATGTGACACTGTTCCATAACCCCAAAAACCCCATTTTCCCCAACCAAACCATTTCCAACAGCAACACAAACCTCAACAATGGTTCATACATATGACATGATCATACTACGAGATTTGTATCAATTTCCGTCCGTGAAAACATCGATTTCTACTCGTTTACGCGTTTTCTACCTATAACCGAAAAACTATGGAAAAAGGCAAGACAACATGCAAACACACATACATAATCATACACAATGATAAGATAATCGAGTTTCGCACCCTTACCCGATTAAATCGTGTTTTAAAAAGTCGGTTGATCGATTCCAAGATTTCTCTCTTTTTCTCTTTTTTCCTCTTCTCTTTCTCTTCTCCTCTTTTCTTTTCTTCTTACTCTTTCTCTCTCTCTCTCTCTCTCTCTCTCTCTCTCTCTCTCTCTCTCTTTCTATTTATATTCTAACTCAACCAAAATAAATCAAAATGCCCAAAATACCCCTACACTCAAATATCTCGCAAATGTTCCCAAAACGCGATAAAATATAATCTCGACTAAAAATAACACATTATCACATAAAAGTCAGAAATAACATAATATAATAATAAAATAATAAAAAACGACTCAAATAAATAAAACGATAAAACTGACAAAACTGACCGGGGCGTTACACACTCAGACGAAATAAACGAATGAGTCGCTCCAGTATCAATAATAGCAACTAAAGGCGTAGTATTAATAAAACAAGTACCTCTAATCAGACGATCTGCACTTGAAGTCTGAGTTCCTGCCAATGCAAAAACCTTTCCACCAGCTGGAGCTTGCTTCGGTTTCGGGCACTTCGTACTAATATGAACAGGTTCACCACAGTTGAAACACTTCACCACAGTCTGCCTCTTACAATCAGCCGCTATGTGTCCTAAACCTCCACAATTGGAACACTTCCTCATATCTTTCCTGCATTCAAATTGACGATGTCCTAGGTCACCACACCTATAACATCTCGGAGGATTAGACATTCCTCCCCCACTTGGCCTTTTCTTAAAATCCCCCCTTTGCCTACCCTTATCTGCTGGTGTCACATACAGACCACTACGAAACGGTTGTTTCCCTTTCCTCTCATTCACACTCTTATAGTGAGTAGAACGAGCTTTGCTATCTTCTTCAAAAATCCTACAATAATCTACCAAATCAGAAAACCTCTTAATCCTTTGATAACCAATTGCCTGCTTTATCTCAGGACGCAATCCGTTCTCAAACTTCACGCACTTAGAAAATTCCGCAGTCGCTTCAGCATAATGTGGATATAACTGCACAAGTTCCACAAACTTAGCAGTATAATCAACAACAGACATATTACCTTGTTTCAATTCCAAGAACTCAATTTCCTTATTTCCTCTTACATCTTCGGGAAAATACTTCCTCAGAAACTCAATGTTAAACACATCCCAAGTGATCTCTTCCTCTGCAGCTTCCAACACATGACATGTACTAACCCACCAATCATTAGCTTCTTCCAGTAACATGTGAGTACCCAGTCTCACCTTCTGATCCTCAGCATAATCCATCACTCGGAAGATTCTTTCAATCTCTTTCAGCCATATCTGAGCACCATCAGGATCATATCTCCCTTTGAAGACAGGTGGTTTATTCTTCCTGAACTCATCATTACCAGCAACATTAGGTGCACCCTGCACAGCCTGAGCCATAGCTTGTATAGCAGCAGCCAAAGCAGTGTCATTCCTACCAGCCATATTCAGTTTATTTCCAATAACAGCAACTATGGTTAAACAAACAGCTCCTCCAAACACCAAGACCGACAAGGACTGACACAACTGACACAGACTGGCTCTGATACCACTTAATGTGACACCCCCAATCTATACCCCCAAGCTATTAAAGCGATAAATAAAATTCAAAATTTCATCAGAGTATATTTAAAACATTCACGGCATAGACCGAGGGGTCACATCAATTTGAAACAAAATACACATAAACCTGCTCATAAAGATATGCAACAATCAGGTAGCAATTATCAGAGGAACTTGGTTCCTACTACCCACAATTCAGATACAGAATAAAAGCGGAAAAATCTGTACCGAAATCTCATATATATATATATATATATATATATATATATATATATATCATGAAAAGTTTGTCTGCCAAATACAATCATACATGTACAATCTCAAAAGAAACATATACATATACACACAAATCACCAACGGTCTCCCTAACTATCCGGTGCCACATATCAGAGCCGACCGACAAAAGAATGAAGACCTAAGCTTCACAAAAAGACCTCCAGCAATCTAATCTGTAATGCCTCATAGAGCATTATAAAACAGCAGAAGGGTGAGAAACACAATCATAATATAATTGCATATAATTATATAATTACACACGATTACACAAACATAATATTCTCACCACACTATACGCCATAAATCAAGTATAAACCAACACAATGAATTTTCTCACATATCGGTCACAAAAGCATATAAATCGTACACAATTCAATTATCACCAACACGTGTATTCATATATCAACTCATCACTTTCATCCACAATTCCACACATAATCAAACCATTCATGAATTATGCAAATGCACAGAGACCGACACAACGAATCTATGCAATGCATATGCGGTACCATCCATCCATCATCTCAACACTAGTTCACTCAGGAACTATTAGAATCATCGCTCGTTACTTAATGTAACTCCCCGTCTGGCATACGATGTTCCCCATCGCTCACACCCCACACGGGCACACGACGTTTATGGATCGTTCACACCCCACACGGGCACACGACCCGATCGCTCACACCCCACATGGGCACACGATCGTCTATAATCATCGCTCACACCCCACACGAGCACACGACGTTATAGCGGATTCCCTCTGGAATCGAGTCGTCGCTCACACCCATTAGGGCACACGACATCACAAGAATGCATATCATGATGCTTGGCATACAATGACTCATGACATTCAAATGCACACATATATGCAATCATCTCAATCAACAAAAATCATGCTTTGCAATTCAAGCCCAAAACAATGCATTTATTTGCCATACGGCCACAAACCATCATCACACCATCTAAACACATGCATTCACCTCATATAATCAGCACACAAGTCATCCAACATATATCACAAGCACATTACATGATAACCCATCAATTACGCATAATTAAACGGCAAAAGTCGACAAAACAACACATTCCAAATTTCCGACATAATTAAATCAGCCAACAATCCCCAAACCATGTTAATAAGAAAGAACAACTCACAAGCTTTCTAACGCACCCAACCGCACCCCAATCGGACTTACAGATCAAAAGTTAGGAAGAAAACAAAATTACACAAACAGCCATGTTCGCTAGGCGAACCCTCTAGCGAGCATTCGCTACCACCTTCGCTAGGTGAATGTCCAGCGAACCCACTATCAGATAAAAATAGACACAAAGTTCGCTAGGCAAACCCCTTGGCGAACCAAGGCAGCAACAAGCAGAACCAAAAAGATACAAAGTTCACTAGGCGAACAACGTTAGCGAACACTCGCTGACCTTCGCTAACTGGTTCGCTAGGCGAACCCGCGAAAACTCATTCGCTACTGCTTCGCCCCAGGTTCGCTAGGCGAACCAAGGAAAACCCAGAAATTATGCAGCGCTGTTTGAAGTTCAAAAACCATATTTTTCACCCAAAAACTCTTCCAAACCAAAACAATGAAATCAGAACATAATCTAATCATGGTAACAAGTATTCTACCGCATTTACACAGATTTTCAACTGCGAAAACATCGATTTCTATCGTTTATCACATTTCGACCTATATCTAAAAACCAATAAAACTTCCACACAAACATTCATAATCATACACAAGCATAGTATAATCGAGTTTCGCACCCTTACCCGATTAAATCACGTTTGAAAAGTCGGTTGAATCGGTTCCTAGATTTCCAAGTTTTCTCTCTTTCTCCTTTTCTTTCTCTTTTCTTTCTTCCTCTTTTTCTTCTCTTCTTTTTCTTTCCTTTCTATTTTCTCTCTTTCTATTCCTATTATATGAAAAATATAATATCTACCCAAACAAAAGACCAAAATACCCCTACACTAAAATATCTCGCTAACGTTCCCAAAACGCGATAAAATATAATCTCGATGAAAAATAACATATTTTCAAATAAAAGTCAGAAATAAAATAATATAATAATAAAATAATCGGAACGACTCAATTAAATAAAACGGACAAAACTGGGTCGTTACAATTGTGATGACAAAATTACAATGAGAGAGAAAGACAAGGTTTCTTGTTGTTAGAATGTGTTGTTGTATTGGACATAAGCCAATGAGTACAAAGTTTCATTGCATTGGTGAAAGTTGTTTATACTAAATGGAAATAGGTTTTATTCAGGTCACACTATTTCACAAAAATTGAACCAAAGAGTAAGACAACAATAGTTGTGCAAATAACTTCTACCAAAGGGAGACATGCAAACAGTAACTAGCTGAAATGCATTCAGTCAGATCTCAGTTTCAGTTATGACGACTTCTATTGATGAGTTTTGGATTTGCGACATTTGTGAGAAGTAGTTCCATGGACAAATGCCTGTTATGTAGTAGTAACAGATGAGTGATTTCTTCTTATTGGGTATGCTTTTTGCTTATTTTCACACTTCACACTCATTGCATTATGTGCTTGCTTGCAAGAGTTTGGAATATATATTTTTGTAATCTGACAATGTTTTACTCACTCTGTCCCAAAATAAGAGTCTTTCTAGTCAAATAAATTTGTCCCAAAATAAGAATCTTTTTATGTTTTCAATGCAACAATAATTAATTTTTACCAATCTTACTCTTATTAAATATTGTCTACACAACTTTCAAGATATTATATCACTATACTTTTATGACAACAAATAGTAATTAAGGGCAGTTTTGTAAAATTATTCTATTTAATTATTCAATAATTACTTTTCTTAATCTATGGGCAACAACCTTAAAAGACTTTTATTTTGAGCAAAATAAGAGTACCTTTAAAGAATATTGTTGTTTATATAGCTCACACATGTTTAAAACAATGTCTTCTTCTTTATAGAAAATAGGCTTATTTGGGCCTAAGGCCCAAAATATTTCTTTTAAAGTTTGTATTAATTAATTTTTTAATAAGAGTAATTTAAAAAACCTTAATTTAAAATATAAATAATTAATTAGTTCTTAAAAAAGTAAATATCCTAATGATCAATATCACATCATTAAAATTAATGTTTTTTATTCCACTCGTCACTGCCAGGTCTGCAGAAGTGGAGGAGACCAATTAAATCCCAAGCAAAATAAAATTTAGAGACAAAAAATTAAGTTTTAAAATAGAACGCCAAACAGTTAAAAACTTCTAAATAAGAAGAAAAAAATGTATTTAAACCTTAATTTTTTATACTATTTGTAATTATTTTTATTGTAGTGTAGATGTCATTAATTATGTTAATAATTGATAGTAATATTCTAAATTTATAATTTCTCTTGAGACAGAGAGTATTATTCATCTTTAGATCCTACCAAATGCTTCGTCCTCAAACGATTAACTCACCATCAGTCCAACACCTTCATCTTTAGATCCTACCAAATGCTATCAATAATCAAAAATAGGTAACCCACGTTTTCAGTTCAACTCTATAATTTCTCTCATTTTATTTATATATTTTTATTGTGGAACTTTCATTTCATGATCTCATATGGTTAGTTATGTTAACTGAGTTATTATTCTCTTTCGGTTCATATTGCATGTGTTGATTCAAACATGGAACTGGTTTTAGTTTTATTTTTTTTGACATAAGGAACTAGTTTTAGTCGATTAAGTTAATTTGCAAAAGAAATTTCACTGGTAAGCCGGATGAGATGTCGGCGTTGTAAATAGAATTAGTGTGTAAATAGCTTATTTAAGTTCTTCTTCAATCAATACTTACCATATAATGATTTATGTATTAACTGTTTCTATAATTAAATATATTTGATCAAATGAAGTTGAATAATGCTTGAGACCCTATGCTTTGAGATTAAAGGTCATGCTTTGATGAATAGCCTTTGAAAATCAATGATTGACCACACTTTGACTTGAGGAACTCAAACCCTAGCTGAGGAGGCAATCACTTGATGTTATTGATTTCAAACCCTACATTGCAAAAGAGACAAAAGGGACAAGGTATATTTTTTTGTATTTTGATTAATGGATAGTGAATTATAAAGCATATAAATACAAAAATATAAAAGATATACAAAGAGGTGCATGATGATCTCTGCAAAGGCAAACTCAAAGATGAGAGGGTTATGAGACAACCAAGTTTGTGATCTTGATGCATTACAAAGATGTAGATGAGGTGGAATCTTAGGGGAAAATATTAGGGTATCACAGATGCGACAACTTTTTATGCTCATGTTAAGTGTGTTATGATAATGAAATGCTCATTTTATGTATGAGCAGTTGGGTATGTAATCATATTAATATTTAGATTAGTTGTTTCATGAAGAAAAAGTTCCAGGAGTAGGAAATCCACCCAAGGGTAAGCTCTAGGGTTAAAAAGGTTCATAGAGTCATATACCCTAACTGAAAATTTTACCGCCATAACGACTAATCATAAGACAATAACATCCTCGAGAGGATATACTCTAGGTGAGGTCTTCACATCAACCCAACGATTTTGATGTCTCGCAAGTCAATACTACACAACCATCGACTCCACGGTTCTAGACACGGTTTCCAAAGTCATGGATCCCCTTAAAATGATATATTCTGAGTGAGGTCTTCACATCAACCCAACGAGTCCTAAGTCTAATAGGTCGATACTACACAACCAACAGTCTTAAAAGCCATTGGTTCAAGGTTCTACAAAAGATCCTCTGAATCATAGATCGAGGTTGAAAATATCACCGCCAGAATGACTAATCGTAATACAGTAATACTTTCAAGGGATATCATCAGAGTGGGTTCTCGCATCAACCCAACGAGTCCGATGTCTCCCAGGTAAACACTACACAACCATCATCCTAACTTAGGTTTTTCTTATAGTTCGGTTATAGAGCTTTTCCTCACACAAATGCCAATAATCAGAGAGTTCCAACTGTACCATATCACAATATATAGCAATTGAAAATACAGATAATAAAGGCATATACAGATAAAGCAGATAAGAAATAAATAAACACATAAAAGCAAACACTTAAACACAAAACAAACTAAACTAGGGTGGACTCGCTTAGGTATAGGATCCCCAGCAGAATCGCCAGTAGTCGCGACGTGAAAAATACTCGGGGCATAAGGAACGCTCGAAATATAAATAAAATAGAGTCGCCACCGAACTTTATTTATTCCCAGAAAGAGAAATAAGAAATATCGATAAAACCCACGGAAAAAAATAAAAAAGACTAGTCATCACAACCAGATCGGGTTTGGGAGTCGGTTATGCAAGGGGAAGGTATTAACACCCTTCACATCCTTTGTACTCAACGGGGCCCATTTAGTTAGTTTCGTGTAAGAGTGTTAGCATGATATTAGTTTTCAATCTTCTAGTTATAAAGTGAGAAAAAAGAAAGAAAGAAAAGAAAGAATTAGGTTTTTTTTTAACATTAATGTGTCTGACAAGATTTTAAAATCCTGCTCCTACGTATCTCCAGGTGCTATGGAGAAATCAAGGCTACGTAGTTCTACTAAAAGATAACTACGAGCTTGATTGCTTTTAATAAGTAATAATTTAGACATATCAAGTGATTAAACCTTTACTTATTGCTCGCTCTTGGAGGCGGAAGTCTCTGTTTGTTTCACATCAATATGGATAAAGCATACTCGTTTATGAAAATGTTTTGGAAGTTGCACAAGGGCAGAAAACAAGTTTGATTAGTTAAGTTTATTTTAGGGAGACATGCATCCAAATAGGGAGCTCTACAACAGTATTCAAATGCCTGGGAGGAAAGAGGCTTAAGCCCAATTACTCTCTTTCAAGAGTTACTATGAAACTATTTGTGAAGGAGGTCAAAGTTCATTAACGAAAGACGGTTATTCATATAGGAAGCACTACAGTAGTATCCAAATAATCGAGAAGAAGAAGGTCGATACCCAATCAATATTTTTATTCTATAAGAGCATTGACCTAATTAAGTTGATTATTGTATTTTAAAAATGGAAAGCAAATGCTTGAACATAGAGATCTACAGTAGTATTCAAACATCTGAGAAAGGGGAAAGTCTAAACCTACGTCTCTTCTATTCATTTTTATTGCCAAAATTTTAAAAGGAACAATTTGACGTTGGATCAAGTGTTCCAAGTTTGATTTATAAAAGGAGTTTGAATGTGTCGGGGGAGATGATAGACGTTGCATTCAATTGAATTTGATTTGGAAAAAAGACTCAACGTTGGATCGAGTATTTTTTTTTGTTCTTTTCTGAAAGTTGTTGATTTTAATCTCGGAATTAACAAACAGCTAAGTGTAGCGAGCGAAACTGGACGTGTTTCTTAAGCACTGTCGCTCCTTGGGGGTTACTACAGGTCGATTCATTTTTTATCCTATTGTGAGCTGACTAAGGAAGGGAAATAGATGTCTCCAATTAACCCTGCTTGCATACTGAGTTTAAACAGCGGTCTGTTAGGTTACAGATGCTATCAATGCAGGGGGGGCCTCTTTCTTCTTACTTTGTTTAGAACGAAACACCGGGAATGTTCATGGGGGAATTTTGTTAGGATGCTAGGACTGATGCTTTTCGATTGATATGTGAAGGTACGGGATTTTGGGTTTTTGTTTAGTGTGCTCGCTAAGATTTTTCTTTCAATCTTATGCCTACGTATTCCCGTTTTTCCAAAACAGAGAAATTAGAGCAATCGTAGTTCCTCCTATTCTATGGGAGGAAATGGCGTTTTGGTGTCTTGTTCAAAGCCCAAGACGTGAAGCTGAAGGTAGTTTGTATCTTGTTCAAAGCCCAAGATGTGAAGCTAAAAGGGTTTGACTTTAGAGAGAATTTGCCATCTCTAAAGAGGGGTTTGTCTGTCACAACTATTTATAAAGGAGAATTACTTTAACCGGGATGTGTGAATCCGGCAATGCCATAATTTCCTTTATAGGGGATTTCCAACCTGAAGGAGAAGACTTTAACTCAGTGTAGAGCAATGCCATCTTTCCTTAAGAATTTCTCATGCTAAAAGAGGGACAGTGGCATGGATGTAGATGATCCAGAGGCTTGCCGCTTACAGCGATTAGATGAAGGGGAAGGAGTTGTTGATGTTTGTGTACTGTGAACGAGGCACAACTTTGATGCTAAAAGGTTGATTGGATCAACCAGTGGTTTTCTTATACAAAGCCTAAGAGAAGGCTATTGGCCCAACAAGAGGGTGTTTTTTATGTGTCTCGTACGAAGCCTGAGAGAGAGGCTAAAAGGTGTTTGACTCAACAAGGGAGTGATTTGTGTCTTGTACAAAGCCCAATACGGAGGCTAAAGTGTTGTTGACTTAACAAAAGAGTCTTTTTTCTTTTTGTATCTCGTATAAAGCCCGAGATGGAGGCTAAAGTGTTGATTCAATAAGAACCTTTTTGTATCTCGTACAAAGCCTGAGATGGAGGCGAAAGAGGGTGTTGTTTCAGTTGAGTGGCCAGTATATGGGTTCAAAGAGAAAATCAGTTTTTATATGAGTAACGTTGTACTCAGGGATTTTGATTCTAGGATCAGGGATATTTCCTTTTCTTTGAGGAAATGGGAAATCCAAAGGGTATTGAGACTGTCCGAGTCTACGGGGTTCCTTCCTATTCTTGAAGGGTGCTTGAGAATGTCTTTGAGACTCAAGGAAATTAGACTGTCCAAGTCTAGAGTTTCATCTTTTGTACTATGCTTTGAAAAACAGTAGTAGACTTTTGGAAAGATTGTTTTATTAAGATGACTGATTTCTGTTCCTATACCTTTAGGAGGTCGTCGGGACAATTTGTACGAAGCCCAAGAGGAGGCTGGAAACTTTTAAGAAGCCGAGGGACAATTTGTACGAAGCCCAAGAGGAGGCTATCATTCCCGGAGGAAGAAATCATTTATACGAAGCCTAAGAGGAGGCTGTGAATACTTTGTACAACGCCCAAGAGGAGGCGGGGATGCTTTTAGTAAGCCTGTGGGTCCCCAAACCCCGAGAAGTTCAAGACAGGCTATTAACAAAGAATAGATCAAGCCAGGAAAGTTCGAGAATTTGGAAGAAACTCAAGGGATACAATTCACGGAGAAGAGATCATCTCTGGGGAGTAGAGTTCCTTGACAATTCCTAAGGGTGCTTTTAAGAAGCCTGTGGGTCCCCAAACCCTGAGAAGTTCAAGACAGGCTATTCACAAAGAATAGATCAAGCCAGGAAAGTTCGAGAATTTGGAAGAAACTCATGGGATGCAATTCACGGAGAAGAGATTATCTCTGGGGAGTAGAGTTTCCTTAACAACTTCTACGAGTGACAGTCTGAGAAAGGGTTCAAAAAGAATATGCCTTTCACATCTCCATATTATTTAACCCCAAGAGGAGGGAAGACTGTGTCTGGTAATCCTATGGGGATCTAGTTTTGACTATTTAAGAGTGATCAACGGGCTTAATGCTAGACGTAGTTGCCGGGGAAACTCTAAATATCTATACTATTATTATACAGTTGATATAAGTTTATGAAAGAAGACTTACAGTGAAACAACCCCACAATACAGTTATATGTATATGAAAGCAGTAAATGAAAGCAATAACCACTTACTCGGTTGTAGAGCTTCCATTTTGTTTGGTTAGTTGTTCAACAAAGAAAGATTGAAAACAACAGTATAATTCAAAATCAAAAGAGAAAGTGCTTTGAAAAAGAAAGATTTGGGGCTTACAACTGAAGGAGAGGCCCAGGGTTTTATCAGTGATCGCACTGTTGAATTTGTACAGAGGGACTTATACGAGTGACTGAGGCCCAAAAATTGTTTGTTGTACAAAGAGATGGGTCTTACACTCTCTCAAGAGGCCCAAAAGGTTTAAAGAAAAAGAGTGGGGTTTATAACACGAGGGTAGGCCCGGATGATTTTTTGTTTGAAATGGCGATCACGCCGAGATTTTCTTTTAACGCAAAGGGGCTTATACAATATCTGAGGCCCAAAGTTGTTTTGGTTAAAAGGGGATTGGGTTTTACACTCTATTAGAGGCCCAAAATGTTTGAATGGGTCTTATAGCTCGAGGAGAGGCCCAGTTGATTTTTTTTTTAAAAGGCGACGATCGTGCCGTTTACTTGTACAGAGGGACTTATACAATAAGTGAGGCCCAAAATTGTTTGTACAAGGGGGTTTTGGGTCTTACACTTTCTCAAGAGGCCCAAAAAGGTTTAAAAAAGGGAATGGGTCTTACTACTCGAGGGTAGGCCCAAAGTTATTTTTTTTCAACGGACGATGATCGCGTCGAACTTTTTGAAATACAACGGGACTTATACAATAAGTGAGGCCCAAAAAGTTTTGTATTTACAAAGGGTTGGGTCTTACACTCTATTAGAGACCCAAAAGTGTTTTGAAAATGATTTATGAGGGTTGAATTAATCAAAAACCCTAATTTGTTTTCAAAATGTGTTTTAATTGAATAAAATATTCAATTAAAATGATCAAAATTGTTTAACATGTGGAAAACAAATTGTGATCTTGGATTAATGCTTCATAAATCAAGTTTTGACCTACAAAATGATTAGAAATCATTAAAATTTGCAAAATCAATAAGGAAAAAATATTGTAAATGTCAAAAATAATTAAAACATTAATTCTTTGTAAAAATATCAATTATATGAAATAAATAATATTTTTGGGATTTTTTGGGAAAATAAAATATTTTAACATTTTTGTGAATTATTAAAAAAAGAATCAACTCAAAATCATTAAAACTCAGAGAGAAATTAATTTTTGAATCAATTAAATAAAATCACAAAATTCAAATATTTGAATTTGAGAGAAATGGCGCCAAGAACAGCTGAAGAACACGCGCGTTTTTCAGTTTTGCCCAGATTTGTGTTTTCTATCCAATCTCACTGAATACTTGATTATATCATGCAATCCACATATCAATATGCTCGTTTTCACCTAACGATCATGTTTATGATAATTAATTGCATTTAAATTAAGCATAAAACAAGAAATCACAACAAATCCTCAAGAACCCTAAATTCTTCATGAAGGCTGATATTTTTGATACACGATTCAAACAAAGCAATTACTTGAGGGGAAACATTCCATGCATGATTATGAACATTTGGCAAAAGTATTATGTGAGGAAATATGCATAGATTGAGAGATGGCCAAGTTTAGGCTTACCTCTAGGTCGTGACAGCAAGAGCAAATTGATTTCTGAGTTGGAGGTGTTACATATGAGTTGTGATGATCTGAACAGCTTCCCTACACCCTATGGAGTGTGTTTGAATGCTTGGACTTGATGGAAATTGGCCGGATCACTTCATGGCATCTCAACTGCAACTTGGTTAAAACCTTGAGCAATTGACTGGTGATTCTAAGAAATCAGTGTTCCAGGTGTTGTTTAAGTGTTTGATCAGCTCACATATGATGTATGTGAGGTGTGTGTGTGATTAGTTTGAGTGGAATTGCCCTCTATTGAAAAACTCGATAGTGACTTGCTAAGAAAGGCATTTTTTAGAGTGAGAAGTGGATTTTGAGAAAGGCAAGTGTGGTAGGCCTTTGGTGTACTTAAACTGATCACAATTGATCTCTATTTATAGTAGAGCAAGTTTGTTTTGCAAGGAATAGTGAATGACAACTGCTGAGTAGGGTTGGCCAATGGTTTCAAATGAAAATCCAAGTCTCCTCTAGCCATTGACTAGAGGTTAGGGCACAGGCTGCTGGTCCCCTTGGTCTTGGATAAGTCTTGACTGAATTTAGTTGCTAACAGCTCAGTCCATGCCACCTTGGTGCTTCCATTGAATGCTCCAATCCAAAATTGGAGTCTTGTCCCTATTTTAGGAAATTCTAGGTTTGGCATGCTATTTCTTGTTCCAAGGACTTTGGAGGCTTAGCTCAGTGATTGTCCCCTTTAGATTCAATCCTCAGATGTGTCCAAAGTGATGACAAGGCTTGGAATTGGCTGATTTTGGCAAATCGACCAAAAGTGCAAAAATCTGCCTTGCCTTGGCAGATTTCAGCAAGGCATCTTGCCACTACCATATCTCAAAGCTCAAATTGAATTTGGTGATGTTCTTGGCCATTTTGGAAAGCCCTTATATGATACAACAACTGTCTGATCATATTTGGTTTTGATACCTTTTGGATCCAAGTGAAAAATCCCCCTACATTTGGAAAAAAGTAAGGCATATTTTGACTTAGTGAAAATTTCACTAAGTGTTGGAACAAAGTGACTTTTCTTGATTTTGATCACTCCATAACTCAAAATCCATGAGGAATTTAGACATAGGTCAGTATGAAGCTTTTGTAGAGGGTAATGAGATCTACCAATCAAGCTTTGGATGGGGAAAAATGGCTTTGTGGTTTAGGAGTTATGATCCTCCAAACTTGGTACCTTTGTCACTTTTTTTCATAACTTAGAAAATTTTCTAAGTTTTTATGGTTACCCCTTTTACAAGTTATCCCACTTTCTTTGATTTTTCTTGATGAATGATGATTCAAATCATACATTAACATCATTTTACGATTAAAAATCCATTTTTGTGAAAAATCTCAAAAAGTCAAAGTTGACTTTTGTGCATAGTTGATTTTTTATCAGATGAATTCCAAACTGTGTGATCCTTTATGAAATCATATCCTTGACCTAAATCAAACTTGATTGACATGTTCCATGGGTGTTATAGGGTGTATTGAATCATGTCCTAGGGTTTGGGAGCATGTCCTGGTCAAAAGTCAAAGCTACAGTTGACTTTTCTCGCAAAACCCTAACTGTGGTTCAGATGAAATTGAAACTTGTTGATCAAGCTTCTTGGATCAATCCATTGTTCCAAATGGATCAATATGGTATATTAGAGACCCTCAAATCATGTCTTGAGGTCTTGGTTTATGATTTGTCCCAAAAGTCAACTTAGGGGTGAATTAGGTCAAGAAACCCTAATTCCTGATTTTTGATGTATGCATCCCTTGAGGCCAAATTGACTTGATGCTTGGGTCCATGAGGTTCCATGGAGTATATTAAGATATGCTTTGAAGCATTGGCTCATGCCCAGTGGAAAATTTCCATCTGGAGGCCCCAGTCGACCAAAACCCTAATTTGGTGACACTGGCGATCTTGAGGCTTAATCCACTTAGAAGGGATCATCCTTGTGCTTAATCCTTGAAGTGGGAGTCCTTTTGATCCATTGTAGAGGTTTTAGAGATTTAGACAAGTTGAAGATCATGTCATTTCTTGATTGATCCTTTGTCCAAAGCTCAGAGAGGGCTTGAAACCCTAATTTTGATTGTGGTGAATGCTTAACAATTCCTTGAGGAGATTGATGAGGCACAAAGGTACATCCATTTGTGATGATGATTTGCACAATGATGGGAAATCTTAGTGGTCAAAATTTGGGGTATGACAGATGCCCCTATTTAATCTTCTTGGACACGAAGGTGTGAATGACGAAGGTATTCGGGCATTCGAGGTGCAAGAGGATTAAATATCGGAATATCCGAAATTTTGACGGCGTCTATGAATGGTAATTCACGCATTCATCTTCTTTCGCTAAGCAATGATACTTAGAAAATGTAAACTTCCCCTCGATCCTGGTCTTCAGCCAAGGAACTGATCTCAGTTTCTGATTTAAACTTCCCCTCGATCCTGGTTTCCTACCAAGGAACTGATCTAAGTTTTTGATTTAAACTTCCCCTCGATCCTAGTTTCCTACCAAGGAACTGGTCTTAGTTTCTGATTTAAACTTCCCCTCGATCCTGGTTTCCTACCAAGGAACTGGTCTTAGTTTCTTTTGTCAATAAACTTTATTGACAAGGGACGCTATTCGTAGCGGTTTTCCTCAAACTTCTCGCCGAATTTTCCTGGGGAGACGCCATTTGACGGAAAAATTTGACGTCAGACTTGCTGGGGAGCCCAATCATCTGAGTTGTAGAGGTCCACAAACTTCTCTGTTGGAGACGCCATTTGTTTCTACTGGGGAAGACGAGTCTCCAGAAAGACTGCTTTCGTTTGGGGTCTTACATCATACTTTTTTCGGGATCTTCCCGGAGAAATGCCATATGATGGGATCCAATTTGAGGTGCCGATGACCTTTTCATCAGTGGTTTTTTCGGAGAAAAACTGTTGTACCACCGAATCTCTGATTAGGAGGCTTTCTTTCGGGATTTTCGTTAATCCGGGAAAGCAAGGATATCATCTTCAATGGCGAAGAGTGATGTTGACTGAGGGCTCTCTGGTTTTTCAGAGGTTCAAGTTAGCAAAGTGGTGAGGAGCCAACTTTCATCCAGAAATAAACTGGAGGAGAGAGATCGCTTAGATGATTCATTTCCTGACGAGGAAAAAACTTGACAACTCGATTGAGATGACTTTTTATCACCAGGGGATAAGACCGACTAGAGTGATAGTGATGCAATATGAAATGTGAATGCAAATCAATAATTCATGATGTATGTATGTTTATGATGACAAAACCGACGCGACATACAAACTAATGGATGAACACAACTGGATACTCGGCCGTCGCGGGGCGAAGAAGTACCGTTGGTCCAAAAGTAGCAATTCTACCTTGCTTAGGAAAAGTAGTCCTCGCGGGGAACTATGTTGGTCGGGCTTAGGAGATAAGAACTCGGTCGAGGCGTGTCAGACGAAACAAGGTCTTTGACACAGTTGATCCCTTCATTCAGGCGTACTAGGTTAGAAGGAGTACTTTGATTCAGTACTTTGAAGTTCGCTTACTTCTGGAGAAGCGATTGATGTTATTTTGATGTTTAACAGTCAAAAGAAATTGCCATCTTTATTTTAAAGCAGAAAAAGTTTTACAAGTAAATTCATTTTTGTTTTATTCCAAGAATCGTTGATCATATTAAAATGCCGTTCTGTAAAGCTAAAACAAATGAGAATTACAAACAAAAGCACAAGGGCTCAAATTTTATTGATAAGATGGAGATCAGCCAAACGTGTGATTCCAAAGAGTATTTACAAAGTAAGAAAATGGTAATTTAAGGGAAAAGGGCTACGTTGAAACATAACGACCACTATCCTTCTACCAACTTTGAATTCGGGACATCCTGAGCTTCTGTCGAAGATGACCTTGACTGGAGTTTTCCTCTGATGGATGGTGTAACTGCTACTGAGGGATTTGCCCCTTTGTTGAACATAGTTACTTGCCATTATCCCTAATTTTTGCCTGGATTATACTGTGATGTTTCCAATCCACCGGGATGATTTTTAATCATGTCTCTAATTTTTGCCTGGACCACCCTTTCGGGTTTTCAATCCACCGAGATGTTTTTTTTTAGTTTAGGCGAAGTATTTCTTGACTACATCAACATTTATGGGGTAGGCAAATTATTCTCCATCCTTCGTTGCAAGTCTCAAGGCGCGGCCTGAGAAAGCTTTCTTGACCACATAGGGGCTGTCATAGTTTGGAGTCCATTTGCCCCGAGAATCAGTGAGAAATAATTGTATCTTCTTGAGCACAAGGTCTCCTTTCTTGAAGATGCGAGGTAGAACCTTTTTGTCAAAGGCTTTCTTCATTCTCTGTTGATACAATTGACCATGGCATAGTGCCGTTATTCATTTTTCTTCGATTAGATTCAGTCCGTCGTTTTGACTTTGACACCACTCAGCTTCGGTGAGCTTGGCTTCCATCAATACTCAAATTGACGGGATCTCTACTTCTATGGGGAGCACTGCTTCCATGCCATATACTAGAGACAAAAGGGTAGCCCATGTTGAAGTACGGACAGACGTGCGATAACCGTGAAGCGCAAAGGGCAGAATCTCGTGCCAATCTTTGTAGGTTACAACCATCTTCTGAACAATCCTCTTGATGTTCTTGTTAGCCGCTTCTACCGCTCCGTTCATCTTTGGCCGGTAGGGAGATGAGTTATGGTGTTCGATCTTGAACTCTGCGCATAACTCTTTCATCATATTATTGTTCAAGTTAGATCCATTATCAGTAATGATCTGGCTCGGAACACCATAACGGCAGATGATATTGTTTTTGATAAATCAGACCACCACTTGTCGGGTTACATTAGCGTATGACGCTGCTTTGACCCACTTGGTGAAATAGTCAATGGCTACCAGGATGAACCGATGTCCATTCGAAGCCTTGGGCTCAATCATGCCAATCATGTTGATTCCCCATATGGAAAAAGGCCATGGGGAAGAGAGAACTTTGAGATGCGTTGGCGGTACATGGATTTTGTCAGAGTATATCTGACACTTGTGACACCTCCTCATGTACTTGTAGCAGTCAGATTCCATTGTCAACCAATAGTACCCTGCTCTTAGAATTTTTCTCGCCATTGTGTGTCCGTTGGCATGAGTGCCAAAGGATCCCTCGTGAATTTCTTTCAACAGCCTGCCTGCCTCTGGTATGTCTACGCATCGGAGCAAGACCATGTCAAAATTTCTCTTATAGAGAGTGTCACCGCTCAGGAAGAAACTACCTGCTAGCCTTCTGAGGGTCTTTCTATCCTTTCTGAATGCCCCAGGAAGGTACTCTTGTTTTTGAAGGAAGCATTTGATATCGTGATACCAAGGTTTGTTGTCTATGACTGCTTCAATCGTGAAGATATAAGCGGGCCTTTCAAGGCGCATTATGTCGATCTTAGGTAGGTCAGTCCATTGACCTACACTAATCATAGAAGGGAGAGTGGCTAAGGCGTCAGCCATGTGACTCTCATCACGAGGGATGTGATGAAACTCGATTCTGTTGAAGAAAGGTAACAACCTTCTTGCATAATCTTTGTAAGGAATCAATCCTGATTGGTATGTGTTCCAATCTCCTTTATCTAATTGATAACCAGGGCTGAGTCGCCATATACGTCCAAGATTTTTATCCTTAAATCAATCGCTTCTTCGAGACCCATGATACAAGCTTCGTACTTGTCATACCCCAATTTTGTCCTACCTGTGTCTAACTGACCACTGTACATATTTTTTTTTCTTCCAAACCATTTTCAATCCAAACTTTTAATCCATATCCACTTCAAAGTCATTTATCTATATCCATAAAAATCTACTTCATTTTTAACATCTAAATTTATCCATTTTTCATCTTATTAACCGTTTTTCAATTTTATAAACCATTCATAAATATCCACCTTTCCAAATCTATTTCATTATCCTTTTTTTATTCAATTATCCACTCATAATCCATTTCAAGTTTATTCAAATTCATTTAATCATTTTTTCCATATCCATTGTCATGTTAATATCCACTATTTGAAAACCATTACACTTCATAAACCACCTTTGTCAAATTATAAGAAAAGTAACCAAAACCCATGATGCAAAGATTATTTGAGTTCCAAAAAATAAATAAAAAAAAGGCCCATTAACATTTTTCGACCCATCACCAATCGTACAAAAAAAAGAGAGAGAGTTAAAATCAACACTGCTACACTGCACAGTCTGCTCACAAAACATTTGACCAAGCTGCTGTACACCAGACCTGCATCAATGATGCAACCTGTTTATGAAAAAGACTCATCAACAATAACAAGACAATTTTGAAGCCTTAGCCAACAAGTTGGTGTTTTGATTTAAAGGGGAGAAGGAATCCCATCTTAAAAGAAAATTCCTCACGACATTCCCTCCTACACCTGTGACCTGCTTTTCTTCTACTTCAAAACCACACAAAACCATCATTCTCCAATCGACCTCCCTGTACCTCTCGATTTCTCTTCATCTTCAAGACCCTCCTCTTTCTTCCTAAAATCATTCCTTAATCTCTGTTCTTAAACCTCCATTAAATCCTCTTCATAAAAAACAACAGACAACCACCATTTTTCAATCGCCATAGCTTTTCACTTCAGCCATTCAACATCCATTTCTGCCGTGAACCCTTTGTCCTCACCACAACCACAACCGCTCGCACAACACGCGGACACAACCTTCATCGCACCAAAACTACCCCAATCGAATCAACCAACAAGCTTTTTTTCATCCTAACAATAAAACGAATACACCACAATAACCTTCGATTGAACAAACTATAGCCCAAACCCACAACAACATCACGATCAACAGCCCCAAACCGTTTGAACCAAACCCAAATCAACAAAACCAGAAAGGAAGAAGGAACCGAGATTGAAAAACAAACACAAACCTGGAACTGGATTGAAATCGTGTGAAATTTATAGAAGGTTGAGATTCAATTTTTCTTTTCGTTGCCGTGGATTCGTTGATGTTGTTCTTTTCACTGAGTTTTTTCACTTTTCTTATGTTGTTTCGCGCGATAACGAGGAAGTTGCTTCTCTAAGCGTGTTGTTTTTTTCCTCTTCCAATTTGCTGAAGCTATGCTCCTACCGCGTGTTTTGTTTCCCTTTTTTGTGAGATGACATAATGAGCTGTCCTTTTTTTTACATTTAATTTCTTTTCTAATGTTTGATTTGAATGAGTCAAACATAGATTATTAGTTTTAATTCCAAATTTTTTGAAAGAAATGAGGCGCCGCCCGGACTTTGGGCCTTGAGGCCATCCTAGTAATTTCTACACCCTCCTAAGCTTCAACGCCTCTCCTCTTTACCCTTTTGCTTTTTTTTGTTTTTTTTTTAATTAATTAATTACTCTTACTCACTTTAGAAGCTTTTTTTAGTTTTCATAAATAACAGTCCTCAAAATTTTATTAATTAATTTGATTCTCACTTTCATTTCTCCTTTGGTCAATGAAAAAGTCTAATATCATTATTGTCGATTTTATCGATAAAATTATGATTAAGACGAGACCACTATTTAATTTTTCTTATTACGATTTCATTTTCTATTCATTTTTGGGCCAATGATATCAAAAACATCTTGATATTGGGTGATTCTTTAAAATCGGTACCAAATCTTGATTTATATGAGGCCTACTATTTACTATTTATTTATTTCGATTTATTTTGTCATTATTTTATTTTTATTCATTTTTTAGGTCAATGAAAACCAAATATCTAAGATTTATCGATTTATCGATTTTAAATCTTGATAAAGGTGAGACCTTTATTCTTTTTCTTGTCATTTTCGATCTTATTTCATTTCTATCATCTTTGTTTCATTTTTATTCATTTCGGGTCAATGAAAATCGAATACTAAAGTTTATCGATTTTTCGATTTAAAATCTTAGTAAAGATGAGACCTTTCTTAGTTTTCCGATTTTTATTTCTATTTCGATTTATATTCTTTTATTTTCACTTTTGGTCAATGAAAGTCAAAAATTGTTGATTATCGATTTCTCGATTAAATTCCGATTAAGACGAGACCAATTTTATGTTATGTCAATGTTATATCTTGTCAATATTATCTTGATTATTATTATTCTTACTCACACTATTCATATTGTTCATATCCATATTCATATTTATCTAACCATTTTCTTTGTTCATATCTTAATAAGAAAAACACTAAAAATATCGAAACCATAAAACAATAAATTGATGGACTGTTGGTTATGATCCTCTGCTTGGAGATTTGGTTCAAGGCTTAGCATAGGACACCTTGCACACACACGGCTTTCTCTTGGGCTACCTTACAATGAGACTCTTTATTTCATGTCATCCCTTGTAATTTACATGTACCCCTCTCCCATTTCGATGTATGCATTTAGTTTTCTTTGATTGTGGTTTGTTTACTAGGAGCACCCCTAGAGACTAGCATAGGCAACCCATTTTCAAACTAATCCTCGATTCGTCGTCGAGCCATTTTCAAACAAACATCTTTTCAACCAAACTCTCGATTCATCGTCGAGCCCATTTTCAAAACAACTTCTAACCAAATCCTTTTTCAAACCAAACTCTTTTCATAACAAATAAACCCTTTATCCAACGTCAAGCGGATTTTCATAATCAAACTTCAAAAACAATTAACAACTATCGCAACTCTTTTAAGGCGAAAAATGGGGGTTCAAGTCTTTGATCTTCTTTCGATTGTTTGGGTGCGAGTTCTCTTACTCGTGTGTGAACAATTGACGCCTCTTCTCTTAACAAATCAAATCCTTTTCAAAATAACCAAGCGCATACAATAAACCCTTGATCCCACGTTAAGCGAACTTTCATAATAAAACCTCAAAATGACTAACAACTATCGAAACTCTTTCAAGGTGAAAAATGAGCGGTTCAAGTCTTTGATCTTCCTTCGATTGTTTGGGTGCGAGTTCTCTTACTCGTGTGTGAGAAATTGACGCCTCTAAAACACATCCAACTCGACAACTATCCATCCAACCATCCAAAACACTTTTCAAACCATCAAACCTTTTCAAATTCAACCACCTTAGATGAAAAAGAGAGAGAGCCAAATCTTTGACTCACTCTCCCAATTACTTGGGCCCGAGGAATCTTTCTTAAGTTCAAGTAATTGTCATCTAAATCAACCAACCCCCTCTTTGTTTCGTGGGTGTACCACGAACTACGACTGCTCTGATTCTTTATTCTCGTCCGAGTAAAGATACGTAGGCACAAGATTGCGATAATCTTGGCGAGCTACCTTCCCTCCATCTCCTGTCTTCCCTCTATCCCTTCTCGTAGTCGAACTACGATTGCTCTGATTCCTCATTCTCGTCCGAATGAGCATACGTAGGCCCGAGATCGCGATGATCTTGTGAGCACCCTATCCTTAAACCACCCATTTCCCCTTAGTATCATTTCCTTTTATCTTTACCTTTCCGCATTTATTTTAGAGAAAAAAATAAATAAACTTAGCTAACGAGCATCGCGATTTGAATCAAGAGGTTCCCGTTGAGTACAACGGACGTGAGGGGGTGCGCGTACCTTCCCCTCACGTAACTGACTCCCGAACCCAGAATGTGGTTGCGACGACCATGTTCTTATCCTCCCTTAAAGGTTTTCTCGATATTTTCTTTTCCCTCTTTTGGGATAAATAAAGTTTGGTGGCGACTCTGTCGAACCGTTTTCCGCGCCTTTTGCGCGAAGGGTCGTGTCTTCGATTAAGCGATTTTTTTGAGGTACGACAGGTGGCGACTCTGCTGGGGATATAATTTGCTCCATGCAAGAGAGAGTCAAGCCTATCTTGATTCGAATCGCGAGCTTTTTAGTTTTATTTATCTGTTTTCCTCTCGTCTTATGTATTTATTTTCCTATTTCCTTATTTGTGTTACCTTTTATGACATTGTTGGGTTGTTCTGATATTGGGAACTTTGTGAGACGGCTCTACACCCGAGTCTGAGAAAAACTCTAGGATTAGGATGATGGTTGTGTAGTGTAGGCTTGCGTGGTCTCTTCCACGTGAGTTGAAGCAAAAACCACCACTTGGAGTAGATTCCCTTGGAGATATTATTGTTGTGGTGAATCTTTGCCACGGTGGTAATACTTTCGAGGTGGGTCGTCGATCCCAAGGACCATTAACCCAATTTACCCATGGTGGTTGGTAGCGTTAATTCTATGTGAATTAATGGGAATGCCCCAATTAGATGAGATCCCTCAAACGTATTACTTCCTGACAGTAATATTTTCGACCTCGATCTAGGATTCTGAGAACCCTATTTAGAACCCGTGTGTCAATGGTTGTGTAGTGGGCGCCTCCGAGGAATCTTTCTCGTGGGGAAGAAACGAAGACCTCACCTAGACGAGATTATTTCGAGGATATTATAGTCGTATGTCTCTTCGTCTTGGTTATAATGTTTTCGAAATATATCCATAACTCTAGGCACCTACCCATCTTAGAAACCTACATGTGGGTTTTATTGATCCTAGCTGTGGTTCTTGACCCGTTCCTTCAGCCAACCTTAGAACTGTTTGAAGCTGTTTGATCCTGCGATCCTGGATCTTGCATCTTGCATTGCATCTCATGTCATTGCATTGCATCTGTTATGCATCTTGCATTGCATTTTTGACCTCAAAATCTCACTTCAACTTCCTTCCTTCTCCAGTAAATCAAGCTGATTCCTCGACACCAGTACGCAACTCGGGCCAACACAAGAAGAACGACGGAGCAGATTCAGCAAGAGCAAGCTGCCTTCAGAGAAGAATTGGACTCTATGAAGGGAAAGATTGATCAGATTCTTGAAGCCATCATGATGGCCAGAAGAGAAGAAGAATTGCGTGAAGCCGTTGCTGTCAACAACACTGTGCCTATGCAAGGGTCACCCTCAAGGCTCTCAGTTCCTGTCCCCAACCCTATCAATTATGGGATACCAATGAACTTCACTCATGCCGCTGAAGGAGCCACTACTCAACCACTTCCAACATCTGGAGTTGCTGTCGGAGCTATTCCGCAAGCCCAACCTGTTGTCACTCAGATTCCTATTCCTCATGCTGAAGAAAATCTGGTAGATCAGTATGATGAGGTCCAGAACTACCATGCTGCTATCCCAATTTTCAATCCTACTACTGTTCAGGATTCTGAAGCTATTAAGATGTGTCGTGATCTAGCTGAGAAACTCTGAGTCATGGAGGGACGCAACTCAACTTCTTTGAATGCCTTGGATATGTTCTTGGTGCCAGATGTTGTCATTCCTCCCAAGTTCAAAGTACAGGGATTCCCAAAGTACAAAGGTCTCAGCTGTCCCCACGTGCATCTAAGGATATACTGCCGCAAGATGGCTGCCCATGCCAAAGACGAAAAACTAATGATCCATTGCTTCCAAGACAGCTTGTCTGGGGCATCACTCGAATGGTATATGCAGCTGGAGCGTAGCAATGTGCGCACTTGGGATGATCTAGCTGATGCATTTGTCAAGCAATACAAGTACAACACTAGCCTTGCTCCGAATCGTACTCAACTTCAGAGTATGGCTCAAAAGGACAACGAATCCTTTAAGGAGTACTCGCAACGCTGGAGAGAGCTAGCTGCAAGGGTGTATCCACCTCTTGTTGATCATGAACTGATTGACATCTTCATGGGTACTTTACAAGGCCAATACTATGAGAAGTTGATTGGTAATGTTTCTGCCGGATTCTCTGATTTGGTAATTGTCGGTGAGAGAATTGAAGAAGGTCTGAAAAGTGGAAAGATGCAAGGAGGTTCTAGCAGCCAGTCTCAAGCCAAGAAGCCCTTCAATGGATACAAGAAAAAAGAGGGAGAAATAAATGTTGTCTCTGCTCAGAAAGGGCAAGCTCAACAAGCTCCCCCTCCAATGCCTTATCAAATGCCATACTTCCAGTATCCGTATGTTGCTGCTGCGCAATATGCTCCGATGCCTTATCAGCCAACTTTTCAAGCTGTTCAAGCTCCAATGCCTCAACAACAGGCTCCTCAGCAAAAGTCATACAACCAGCAAGGGTATCAGTATCCTCCTCAACATCAACAACAGAGAGCTGCTCAACAACATCAGCCTAATCAACAGAGGACAAGGAGGTCTGAAAGAGACTTTGATCGTCTGCCGACAAGGTATGCTCAGATTTTTGCTCAACTGATGGAGAAGAAGGCAATCGTTCCGAGAGACCTAGCTCCTCCAACTGTCATCCCTCCAGACTATGATGCTAATGCTCACTGCGAGTATCATAAGGGCGCTCCAGCGCATACGATCGAGAACTGCAGAGCTTTCAAACATAAGGTTCAAGACATGATCGACCCAAAGTTTCTCACATTCAATGGGAGGGCTCCTAATGTCATCAACAACCCTCTGCCGCTGCCAAACTAGTGCCAGCATCAAGCCAAGTCAAATCAAATCAAGTCAAGTTCAAGTTTCCCCGAAGAAGGCAGTCATGTTGCCATCCCATCATTTGCATTCTTGCTATTTTGCTTTTGTTGGTTTAAGTACTGTATGCTTTAAACATTGTCATTTGTATTTGGTTTTCTTAATGTAGTGATTATGCATGTTTTGAATCAGTTATGTCATATTCACTCATTTTTTCCATTTTACTGCAAAACACCGACACATTTATCCACTTCACTCTCTATATCAAACTGTCGTTTAGCAATGACTGGAGGGAGGATGATGACAACGAAATACCCATAATTGCAATATGTATGCTTTTGGATAGAATCTCGCCGATGATGTACAGGCATTGTTTCAATCCCCAAACATTGGAGAGACAGGGAGTTAATCCCTAGCAAACCACTTCGATCCTAGAAGTAGTAGTTTCCTTCGGATATTCAAACTCTTACACTCAACCTGGGGCAGGGTAGTGTTCAGTTAACTCAATTACGCACTCAAACCACAAAGCAAAATCCAAAAGACATAACGGTTGTTCATCAATACCCATGACTTGGCAGTTACAATCATCCAACAAAACCAAAAAACAAAAATCAAAAGCCTGCTAAGTCGAGCACCTTAAAGGAGACTTAGGCAAAAATCAAGGCAACCCTGATGGACTCGACAAGCGAAATCAGTCCATGCAAAAGATAGGGATAAAAAACAAAGTCAAAAGAGGCCCTCAAACCCTCAACAAAAAACAAAAATAAGTTTCAGTGACCACCCAAAACAAAATCATAGGGCCACTGACATCCATCAAAAACAAATAAGTGACTGCCATTTCAAGCAAACCTTGCATCACCACTCTTACACCGTCAACCCTTTTGGAAGACAAACATGTGCAGAATTAACTGAACGTAGGACTGGAGTTCATCACGAAGAAGGGGTGGGTACAAATCAAACTTTAAGCCTAATATCCTTTGTTTCACAACCATGAACCAGACCATGTAACAAACCTCGAAAGACCTAATTGAGGCGAGGTTTATTCCGAAAGCATACTATTGCAAGGTTGCGTAAAATGACTCCCCATATTTGGTGTCATTCTCCTTGCTATATCTTTCACACCATCAAAATCAGCACACGTTTGGGCTAACGATCCATTCGTCTCACTATCACGACACTCGAATAAATGACTCTTTTTCAAAACTTGCATGAGCATTGTATTAAGATTATCATTTGTGAATGAGCAATTTTAATTGTAAATCAGTGCCAGACATCAAAGACATTCCAACAAGGGGCAATCAAAGAGGAACTTGAACTTTCAGTGGTGCCGACCCGAAGCAAGACTCCCTCAAAACCCTCAGTCAGGGGCAAATCCTTTAGCATCTCAATCAGGGGCAAGCCATTTCAAATCCTCTCAGAGCACATCAAAGCTCAACATCCAAAGATCAAATCATGTCAGAACTGGTTAACCAGGGGCAGACCACTACCACGTTCAGACTAGGGCAAGATCCATTGTAGCAGGCAGATCCCTTTGTATCAACAAGCGGGCAAACTCAGAGCTCAAGAGCATCTTCGTCTACTTCAATCATGACATCTTCAACGAACTGAGTGTCGAGGAAATCAAATCCCTCCCACCACCCAAAAGTCCAATCCTCATTGGCAACTACCAAAAGTCCACCACGCTGGCACCTCTCCAAACATATCCAATCACCCGTCTGCATCATACGCATCATATGCATTACATTCGACATCATTTGCATCATATGCATACCAATATCAAATCATACTTCCCCAACACTTGCATCTCCACGCGTCAGCATTTGCATTGCACATCATTACAAAATCAAGCATTCGTACATACGCATAGTCAAGATCCAGGATCGATCTCAAGATTTCAAGACGACCTTCAGCCCAGCCAGGGGCATCTTCTTCAAGTTCATGGGCGTTCCTCATGAAGTCTTCAACCTTTTGTTGATGAAACTGTGATCTCCAAGTAAGTCAGTGGGCGTTCCTCATTGAGTTCTTTGCTTCAACCTTTATTGATGTCTCCAAATAAATCTCACTCATCATATCCCCAGCAAACTTGACCTTTTGTCAATTGCCCTACTGTCATCCTTTTGGTGGTAGTCAAACCCTGTCAACTAAATTCAACCTGCATCCTTTTGGTGTTGGTAACCCTCAATCTCAAAATTTTCCTATCATCCTTTTGGTGGTACCCGTTCATATTATCAACTTAACCTTCATCCTTTTGGTGTTGGTCCTCACAAGTGGGAAGTTCCTATCATCCTTTTGGTGGTAGTAGCTTGTTTTTGATCCGTCATCCTTTTGGTGTCGCCGATCCGTAAACCCTTGGTCTGTGTGTCATCCTTTTGGTGAGTGACAGCCTTTGTTATCATTTTGCTTGCTATTATCCTTTTGGTAGTAGTAAGTTGTGTTCACTATCATCGTTTTGGTGATAGGTCTGTCATCCTTTTGGTGTCAGATAGCTGTGTGCGTGCCCTATTATCCTTTTGGTAATAGCAGGCTTTGACCTCATTTTCATCCTTTAGGTGGAAGGGTCTGTGTGTGTGTGTGTGCCCTATTATCCTTTTGGTAATAGCAGGCTTTGACCTCATTTTCATCCTTTTGGTGGAAGGGTCTGTGTGTGTGTGTGTGCCCTATTATCCTTTTGGTAATAGCAGGTTGTGACCTCATTTCCATCCTTTTGGTGGAAGGGTCTGTGTGCATGTGTGCCCTATTATCCTTTTGGTAATAGCAGGTTGTGACCTCATTTCCATCCTTTTGGTGGAAGGGTCTGTGTGCTGTGTGCCCTATTATCCTTTTGGTAATAGCAGGCTTCGACCTCATTTCCATCCTTTTGGTGGAAGGGTCTGTGTGCGTGTGTGCCCTATTATCATTTTGGTAATAACAGGTTGTGACCTCATTTTCATCCTTTTTGGTGGAAGGGTCTGTGTGCGTGTGTTTACTATCATCCTTTTGGTGATAGGTCTGCCATCCTTTTGGAGTCAGATTCTCCTGTTATCATCCTTTTGGTGATAACGATCTTTTCTCAGTGTCTACTCGAGGGTCGACATTGATATGTTATTCCACCTCCCAAACACTTCTTCTCTCTTCGGACAAATGTGTGGTCTTCTTCATATCTAATTGTCTTCTACCCTAAAAATGAATGCCATGCAGCAGTTCATTCTCTCGGGTTCAAGACAATTAGATAGGGGCATCTGTCATACCCCAATTTTGTCCTACCTGTGTCTAACTGACCTCTGTACATATTTTTTTTTCTTCCAAACCATTTTCAGTCCAAACTTTTAATCCATATCCACTTCAAAGTCATTTATCTATATCCATAAAAATCCACTTCATTTTTAACATCTAAATTTATCCATTTTTCATCTTATTAACCGTTTTTCAATTTTATAAACCATTCATAAATATCCACCTTTCCAAATCTATTTCATTATCCTTTTTTTATTCAATTATCCACTCATAATCCATTTCAAGTTTATTCAAATTCATTTAATCATTTTTTCCATATCCATTGTCATGTTAATATCCACTATTTGAAAACCATTACACTTCATAAACCACCTTTGTCAAATTACAAGAAAAGTAACCAAAACCCATGATGCAAAGATTATTTGAGTTCCAAAAAAAAGGCCCATTAACATTTTTCGGCCCATCACCAATCGTACAAAAAAAAGAGAGAGAGTCAAAATCAACACTGCTACACTGCACAGTCTGCTCACAAAACATTTGACCAAGCTGCTGTACACCAGACCTGCATCAATGATGCAACCTGTTTATGAAAAAGACTCATCAACAATAACAAGACAATTTTGAAGCCTTAGCCAACAAGTTGGTGTTTTGATTTAAAGGGGAGAAGGAATCCCATCTTAAAACAAAATTCCTCACGACATTCCCTCCTACACCTGTGACCTGCTTTTCTTCTACTTCAAAACCACATAAAACCATCGTTCTTCAATCGACCTCCCTGTACCTCTCGATTTCTCTTCATCTTTAAGACCCTCCTCTTTCTTCCTAAAATCATTCCTTAATCTCTGTTCTTAAACCTCCATTTAATCCTCTTCATAAAAAACAACAGACAACCACCATTTTTCAATCGCCATAGCTTTTCACTTCAGCCATTCAACATCCATTTCCGCCGTGAACCCTTTATCCTCACCACAACCACAACCGCTCGCACAACACGCGGACACAACCTTCATCGCACCAGAACTACCCCAATCGAATCAACCAACAAGCTTTTTTTCATCCTAACAACAAAACAAATACACCACAATAACCTTCGATTGAACAAACCATAGCCCAAACCCACAACAACATCATGATCAACAGCCCCAAATGTAACAGCCCGCGGCCGCTCGCGCACGAGTCCCGACACTTACCAACTCAGACTTAATCACTAGCCCCCTTTTTTCAACTATACTAGCGTTTTTACCTCCCGTGGGAATCGAACCGCGTACCTGGGGATAAGTTCCACGTTCAATGCATTCCCACTACCAATTGAGCTACTAGCTCAATTGGTAGTGGGAATGCATTGAACGTGGTACTTATCCCCAGGTACGCGGTTCGATTCCCACGGGAGGCAAAAATGCTAGTATAGTTGAAAAAGGGGGCTAGTGATTAAGTCTGAGTTGGTAATAGTGTCGGGACTCGTGTGCGAGCGGCCGCGGGCTGTTACAATAAAAAGGCGCCTTTTTATTGTAACAGCCCGCGGCCAGCTCAATTGGTAGTGGGAATGCATTGAACGTGGTACTTATCCCCAGGTACACGGTTCGATTCCCACGGGAGGGAAAAACACTAGTATAGTTGAAAAATGGGGCTAGTGATTAAGTCTGAGTTGGTAATAGTGTCGGGACTCGTACGCGAGCAGCCGTGGGTTGTTACAATAAAATAACTCAATTGGTAGTGGGAATGGAATGAAGATGTACTTGAACCCCAGGGTACAGGGTTCGATTCCCACGGAAGGGAAAAACTCTACTAGTGAGGGGGGTAGAGAAGATCGTGAGGTGGCAGTGCCGGGATCGCCTTGCGAGGGGCCCAGGCTGTTACAATAAAAAGGCGCCTTTTTTTGTGACAGCCCGGGTCCCTCGCAAGGCGATCCCGGCACTGCCACCTCACGATCTTCTCTACCCCCTCTCTAGTAGAGTTTTTGCCTTCCGTGGGAATCGAACCATGTACCCTGGGGTTCAAGTACATGTTCAATCCATTCCCACTACCAATTGAGCTAAACCGGTTGTACCAAACCTAAATCAACAAAACCAGAAAGGAAGAAGGAACCGAGATTGAAAAACAAACGCAAACCTGGAATTGGATTGAAATCGTGTGAGATTTACAGAAGGTTGAGATTCAATTTTTCTTTTCGTCGTCGTGGATTCGTTGATGTTGTTCTTTTCACTGAGTTTTTTCACTTTTCTGATGTTGTTTCGCACGATGACGAGGAAGTTGCTTCTCTAAGCGTGTTGTTTTTTCCTCTTCTAATTTGCTGAAGCTATGCTCCTACCGCGTGTTTTGTTTCCCTTTTTTGTGAGATGACATAATGAGCTGTACTTTTTTTTACATTTAATTTCTTTTCTAATGTTTGATTTTAATGAGTCAAACATAGATTATTAGTTTTAATTCCAAATTTTTTGAAAGAAATGAGTCGCCGCCTGGACTTTGGGCCTTGAGGCCATCCTAGTAATTTCTACACCCTCCTAAGCTTCAACGCCTCTCCTCTTTACCCTTTTGTTTTTTTTTGTTTTTTTTAATTAATTAATTAATCTAACTCACTTTAGAAGCTTTTTTTAGTTTTCATAAATAACAGTCCTCAAAATTTTATTAATTAATTTGATTCTCACTTTCATTTCCCTTTTGGTCAATGAAAAAGTCTAATATCATTATTGTCGATTTTATCGATAAAATTATGATTAAGACGAGACCACTATTTAATTTTTCTTATTACGATTTCATTTTCTATTCATTTTTGGGCCAATGATATCAAAAACATCTTGATATTGAGTGATTCTTTAAAATCGGTACCAAATCTTGATTTATATGAGGCCTACTATTTACTATTTATTTATTTCGATTTATTTTGTCATTATTTTATTTTTATTCATTTTTTAGGTCAATGAAAACCAAATATCTAAGATTTATCAATTTATCGATTTTAAATCTTGATAAAGGTGAGACCTTTATTTTTTTTCTTGTCATTTTCGATCTTATTTCATTTCTATCATCTTTGTTTCATTTTTATTCATTTTCGGGTCAATGAAAATCGAATACTAAATTTTATCGATTTTTCGATTTAAAATCTTAGTAAAGATGAGACCTTTCTTACTTTTTTTATTTTTATTTCTATTTCGATTTATATTCTTTTATTTTCACTTTTGGTCAATGAAAGTAAAAAATTGTTGATTATCGATTTCTCATTTAAATTCCGATTAAGACGAGACCAATTTTATGTTATGTCAATATTATATCTTGTCAATATTATATTTATTATTATTATTCTTATTCACACTATTCATATTGTTCATATCTTTTCATATTTATCTAACCATTTTCTTTGTTCATATCTTAATAAGAAAAACACTAAAAATATCGAAACCCTAAAACAATAAATTGATGGACTGTTGGTTATGATCCTCTGCTTGAAGATTTGGTTCAAGGCTTAGCTTAGGACACCTTGCACACACACGGCTTTCTCTTGGGTTACCTTACAATGAGACCCTTTATTTCATGTCATCCCTTGTAATTTACATGTACCCCTCTCCCATTTCAATGTATGCATTTAGTTTTCTTTGATTGTGGTTTGTTTACTAGGAGCACCCCTAGGGACTAGCATAGGCAACCCATTTTCAAACTAATCCTCGATTCGTCGTCGAGCCATTTTCAAACAAACCTCTTTTCAACCAAACTCTCGATTCGTCGTCGAGCCCATTTTCAAAACAACTTCTAACCAAATCCTTTTTCAAACTAAACTCTTTTCATAACAAATAAACCTTTGATCCAACGTCAAGCGGATTTTCATAATCAAACTTCAAAAATAATTAACAACTATCGCAACTTTTTTAAGGCGAAAAATGGGGGTTCAAGTCTTTGATCTTCCTTCGATTGTTTGGGTGCGAGTTCTCTTACTCGTGTGTGAACAATTGATGCCTCTTCTCTTAACAAATCAAATCCTTTTCAAAATAACCAAGCGCATACAATAAACCCTTGATCCCACGTCAAGCGGACTTTCATAATCAAACCTCAAAACGACTAACAACTATCGAAACTCTTTCACGGTGAAAAATGGGGGTTCAAGTATTTGTTCTTCCTTCGATTGTTTGGGTGCGAGTTCTCTTACTCGTGTGTGAGCAATTGACGCCTCTAAAACACATCCAACTCGACAACCATCCGTCCGACCATCCAAAACACTTTTCAAACCATAAAACCTTTTCAAACTCAACCACCTTAGATGAAAAAGAGAGAGAGCCAAATCTTTGACTCACTCTCCCAATTACTTGGGCCCGAGGAATCTTTCTTAAGTTCAAGTAATTGTCATCTAAATCAACCAACCCCCTCTTTGTTTCGTGGGCGTACCACGAACTACGACTGCTCTGATTCTTTATTCTCGTCCGAGTAAAGATACGTAGGCACAAGATTGCGATAATCTTGGCGAGCTACCTTCCCTCCATCTCCCGTCTTCCCTCTATCCCTTCCCGTAGTTGAACTACGATTGCTCTGATTCCTCATTCTCGTCCGAATGAGCATACGTAGGCCCGAGGTCGCGATGATCTTGCCGAGCACCCTATCCTTAAACCACCCATTTCTCCTTAGTATCTTTTCCTTTTATCTTTACCTTTCCGCATTTATTTTAGAGAAGAAAACAAATAAACTTAGCTAACGAGCATCGCGATTCGAATCAAGAGGTTCCCGTTGAGTAAAACGGACGTGAGGGGGTGTGCGTACCTTCCCCTCGCGTAACCGACTCCCGAACCCAGAATGTGGTTGTGACGACCATGTTCTTATCCTCCCTTAAAGGTTTTCTCGATATTTTCCTTTCCCTCTTTTGGGATAAATAAAGTTCGGTGGCGACTCTGTCGAACCGTTTTTCGCGCATTTCGCGTGAAGGGCCGTGTCTTCGATTAAGCGATTTTTTTGAGGTTCGACAGTACTCGGCCTCGTTGTTTGTACATTTGAACGTAAGTCGAGCGGTGAAAGGAATGTGGGTACCCTGAGGGGTAACAATTATTACCCCAATTCTGTTTCCATAATGATTAACTGCTCCATCAAAAATAAGTCCCCATTGGGAACCTGGCTCTGGCCCTTCACTGGGTAGCGGTTCATCGCAGTCTTTCATCTTTATATACATGACATCTTCGTCTGGGAAGTCAAACCCGATTGATTCTTGATCGTCAATCGGTTGATGAGCCAAATGGTTGGCTAAAATACTCCCCTTAACGGCTTTCTGAGCGTGGTACTCTATGTCATATTCTGATAACAACATCTGCCAACGGGCGATTCTTCCCGTAAGAGCAAGTTTTTCAAAGACATACTTGATTGGGTCCATCTCGGAGACCAACCAAGTAGTGTGACGAATCATGTACTGGCGCAGACATTTGGCTGCCCAGGCCAAAGCGTAACAAATTTTCTCGAGCATCGTGTACCGAGTTTAACAGTCGGTGAACTTCTTGCTTAGATAGTAAATGGCAGACTCTTTCCATTTGGTTTCATCCTGTTGGCCAAGTACACGTCCCATTGAGTCCTCTAGGACTGTGAGGTAAATGATTAGTCGTCTTCCTTCCACTGGAGGTGATAGAATCGGAGGATTCAACAGATATTCCTTAATACTGTCGAAGGCGGTTTGGCAATCTTCTGTCCAAACGCAATCCTGGTTCTTTTTTAGTAACTTGAAAATCGGCTCGCATGTCGCGGTCATAAGGAATATAAATCTAGAGATGTAGTTCAAACGTCCCAGGAATCCTCTGACTTATTTTTCAGTTTTTGGAGAAGGCATTTCTTAAATGGCCTTAACCTTGTCAGGATCAACCTCAATTCCTTTCTGGCTGACGATGAACCCTAAGAGTTTCCCTGAGCGGACACCGAAGGTGCACTTGTTGGGATTCAAGCGGAGTTTGTATTTTCTCAGGCGCTCGAATAGTTTTGACAGGTGGGTCACATGCTCCTCCTCTGTCTTAGATTTGGCAATCATGTCATCGACATACACTTCGATTTCTTTGTGTTTCATGTCATGAAACAGAGTAGTCATGGCCCTTTGATAGGTTACCCCAGCGTTCTTCAAACCGAACGACATTACCTTGTAACAAAAGGTACCCCATGGGGTAATGAACGAAGTTTTTTCCATGTCTTTCGGCGCCATTTTTATTTGATTATAGCCCGAGAATCCATCCATGAAGGAGAAAACTTTGAACTTTGTTGTACTGTCAACCAGCATGTCAATGTGTGGTAAAGGAAATTCATCCTTTGGACTTGCCTTGTTCAGATCCCTGTAATCGACACACATTCTGACCTTTCCGTATTTTTTTGAAATGGGTACGATATTGGCTAACCATTGAGGATATTCTGATGTGGCGAGGAAACCTGCGTCAATATGTTTTTGTACCTCCTCTTTGATTTTGATGGCCATGTCCGGGTGAGTGCGTCCCAACCTCTGCTTTACTGGCGGACATTCCGATCTTAACGATAAGTGATGTTCCACGATGCTGGTATCCAACCCTGGCATGTCCTGATAGGACCAAGCGAATACATCGGGGAATTTTTTGAGAAGCTTTATCAAACTCTCTTTGGCAGTTGGACTGAGCAGTGCCCCAATCCTGAATTCTTTTCTCTCTTTTTCTGAACCCAAGTTTACCGTTTCCAACGGCTCTTTGTGAGGTTCCATGGACCTTTCCTCTTGTCTGAGTAATCAGGAGATCTCTTCTGGAATTTTGTTGTCAACTTCTTCTTCAGCCCCAAATACCGGGAACTCAAAGTTGGGAGAAGGCATCGGATCGTATGTTTCAACGGGGTTTAAAACAAGCAATCTGCATGACGTGATGATTCATGTTTAGAAGAGATAGAGAGAATTCAAAACTGTGTGCAGTGTATATTTTTTATTACTGCTTGTTTTTGAATTGTTTTTTAGGATTACCATTTTCTGAGAAAAGCAAAAAGAGAAAACAGCAATAAATGCGGAAATTACATAATGACGTTATTTTATTAATGAACAAGTCAATTCTTGAAACTACAACCCTATAAAACAAACTCAGTCGCTTTAGCCAAAGCGAAGAGGGAAATTTTACAGAAAGCGAGCCCTATCAAAACATCAGTTTCACCTGGGCAGGGTGAAAGGTTAAAGATGGCAATTACTTTGTCTGATGAACGATCTTCGGAACATCGACAACAACCCACTGGCGGCGAACTCCTCGGTGAATCACAAAGTCTGGCACTTTCCTCGATTTATCTTTAGAAATAACGATGATTTCTGGCGGAGCAGGATCATTGGAATCCGTCTTCCAGGCAGAGTTGTCGTTGGAGGATTCCTCAGTTGTATTTTGCATAACATTTGTGCTCTAAGCTGTATCTCCCCATCCAGTTGGCTGGATATCTTCGAGCCTGATACGAGAGCTTTCGAGAGCGATGTACTTGACCATATAGTCGTATTTTCCACTCGGTTGTCCCAAGGTGTCCCACACGTCTTTGGAATTGGAGGAGTCATCCCTCTCGATGACGTTGACCTCGGGAAAAGCATAGTTGATGAATTCTAGTCCTGCAAACGTTGCGAATTCATCGTCGTGTTGAGTAGTTTCTGAATGACCTGAGTGTTGATCCCATGACATGGTGGGGACACAGGTATTCTGTTCAATGATGCTCAGCTGAGTTTCATTACTCGGCTGACTTTCTGGCCCCAAGTCTCCTGGGTAAGGCTGCCACATTTGCAGGCCATCCATCGGGCCATAGTAATTGTGGTCAAAGTTGTCTTTCATCAGAGTGTCCTCCTCTAATGAATTTGGCAGAGCACGGCATCCTTCTGGATCACAACCTCCGTATATCATTTCGACATCTGACCGTGGTATAAATATCAGACTCTGTGCGGGATAGTAAAATGGCATAGGCACCTCTTCCTGAGACATATAACCGTCCTTGTTAAGATATGATTTCCATTCTTCATCTGTGTCAGAGGGATCCTCCTCATTGATAGCATGGATTGCCTGAGGCACTGGGTGAAGGAATCTTCCACTATGGAAGAAGTTCTGAATGGGATGAAGACTTTCATCGCTGGCAGCTGTCTGGGTGCAGGTTGCAGAAAAACCAAGACCCTTCTTTGTTTTATTGTCAGTAGGAATGACAAGTTGTCCCCATCCTGTTGTATCGGTACTCTCGACTGCTTTAATAGCATCTTTGTATGAGGAAATCAAAGTTCCTCCTCCGGATTGATCGTCCTTGTGTAGCGAAAGTGCTTGGAACTAGGTTCCGATTATCCCTTCTGGTTCCACATAAGTGGATGACGATAAATTGATGACGAGCAAGGCCTGTTCCCCACAGACTGTGATGAGTTGGCCGTTCTGGACGAACTTTAACTTTTGGTGAAGGGTTGAAGTGACCGCTCCAGCCTGATGTATCCAAGGTCTTCCTAATAAACAATTGTACGTTGCCCGAATGTCCATGACCTGGAAGGTGACTTGGAAAGTGTGAGGACCAATAGTTATGGGAAGATCGACTTCGCCGATAACCATTTTTTTGGATCTGTCAAACGCTTTGACAACGACCTCGCTGGTTCTCATCGGAGGGCCTTTGAATGATAATTGCATCAACGTGGACTTCGGCATAACATTCAGGGCTGACCCTATGTCTACCAGTACGCTGGCTAGAGCATCGTCCTGGCAGTTGACTGTGATATTGAGTGCCATGTTATGACGGCGACCCTCTTCCGGTAATTCCTCATCACTAAATCCCAAATTATTGCAAGAAGTGATATTAGAGACAATACTATCGAACTGTCTGATTGTTACATCCCGTTCTACAAAGGCTTGCTCCAAGACTTTCTGTAGAGCCTCCCTGTGCGCTTCTGAACTAAGTAAAAGTGATAATACAGAGATCTTCGAAGGAGTTTGTAACAGTTGATCAACAATGTTGTATTCACTCCTTTGGATGAGCTTCAGCATATCATCATCGTTTTTCGAAAGGTTGGGATTACTGGATTGACCGACTGATGGATCGGGAGCTTCTGTCTGAAGTTCCTTTTCTTTGTTGGACTCTCCAACTCATCTGTTGAAGATTCTACCACTTTGTGTTACTCGACTGACGTCTGCAATATTCACGACGGAGGGTAATGAAATTTCCTTTCCATTTTCAATTATTGTTGCACCGTATTTGTAAGGGATTACCTTAGCTGATTCATACGGTAGTGGTCCCGGTAGATAGATGACTATGGGAACCTTCTGGTTTTTTTGACCATCATAAGTAATCTCGATCCGTTCCCGATTGGGAATTCTTTATTCGTCAAGCAGAGGGGTAATGGAAAAAACATTCATGGTCCTCTGATGATCAGAGATGACGACAACGTCCTCAATTTGATTGGCAAGGTAGTTCGACGACCAATTGATGGGTCCAGAACCTGGATATGGACGAATCTCTCCACGATCCACCTTCCCCTGGAGAGCTGCTTGCACAAGGTAACACCCTTGGTTACTTTCCAAACAAACTCCATAACGTTCATAATTGTGTGGTGGCACCTGGCCACGCCCACTTTGAATACAATGTAACCTCACTAGGTTAGCTTCCACAAGTCAGACATCCTGACTTTGACGCCGAGTGGGGTTTCTGTTATTGATACTAATTTGTTGAGTATCTTCATCCATGTAGATTGGCATCCACCAATGATTTAACAAGTCCTGAAATGCTTCCTGGATAAGGGCACATCCCTGATCGTTTTTGCAACCCGCTTTACAGCTGTGATAATTATGTGATATCAGGAATCCGAGTCGGACCTGCTCAGCATGCAATTCTACCAAGTTGGTCTTCATCAAGCGAATGTCGAAGATCTGAACCATATTGATCTAATAGGGATTCCTATCATGGTAGTCTTGGATCCATCCAAGATCCATCTGACGCTGGAGGGCCTCCTGTATGAAAGAGCATCCTTGTTTGTTTACCGAGCAAGTCAGACAAGAACTGTAATCGTGCCACGACAGATTATGATACTGGCTTTGCCTTAAATGCATTGCCACCAGGTTGACATTCATCGCACAGATGTCGTGGTTTTGAATGACGTTGGAATTCGTATAGACCATGTTAACTCCACGAACTCGGTGCTCTTGGATCCATCCGAGATCCATCTGTTCCTGTAGAGCTGATTGCACTACATAACATCCTTGATTGCTTTTAGAGAAGATATCACACTGATGATAATTATGAGGTGGCACATGGCAATATCCACTCTGTCTACAATGCATCTTGACCAGATTGGTCCTTAACAAGAGTACATCATGAATTTGATAGACGTTGTTAAATTCTTTCTCAATCAGGTTGACTGCAGCTTTCTCATGTTGAGGCAGCGGGTTTGTGAGAACATTGGGATTCGTATCTTTGAAAGATAAAAGCCCGCTCCTAATAAGCTTTTCCACGTCAGATTTGAAATTGATACAGTTCTCTATGTTATGCCCTGGACCTCCTTGATGATAAGGGCAAGTATGATCCACCTTAAACCAAAAAGGCAGATTTTCCAGTACTGTAAGAGGAGACTTAGTCTGGATGTGCCCCTTAGCCAGTCGTAACGGAAATAGTTCTGCGTACAACATGGGTATAGGATCAAACCCTGGTGGCCGCGTTGTACGGTTGTTTCTATATGGAGGACGAGCCTGCTGAAGAGGTTGTTGTGTCATTTGCTGATTAGGTTGGCTCTGCGCAACCTGAGGTTGATACGTAGGAATAGGCGCAGGGCTGATAGCAGGAGTTACAGTTGCTACCGGCTGGTAGCGTCGCCTTTGCTTTCCGAGAGAGATATTCCCAATATCTTGCTCTTTTTTCTTAGGGAGAGCACTACCGTATCGTTTTGTACTACTCGATGATCCAGCGTCTTTTACCAAACGTCCTTCTCGGACGGCTTCCTCAAGACGAACTCCCATGCCCACCATCTTGGTGAAATCACTGGGCGCACTGGCAACCATTCTGTCATAGTAAAATGAGCTTAAGGTCTTTAAGAAGATCTTTGTCATCTCTTTTTCCTCAAGAGGTGGACAAATCTGATCGACAATTTCACGCCATCTTTGTGGGTACTCCTTAAAGGTTTCCTTGTCCTTTTGTGACATTGATTTGAGTTGATCTCTGTCTGGTGCCATGTCCAAATTGTATTTGTATTGTTAGACGAAGGCAGTACCAAGATCTCTGAATGTGCTAATCGTAGTACGGTTTAAACCCATGTACCATTTGAGTGCGGCACCGGTTAAACTATCCTGAAAGTAGTGAATCAGTAGGTCCTGATTCTCCATCTGAGCTGACATTCGCCAAGCGTACATCACCAGATGGCTCTGAGGGCAAGAGTTACCCTTGTATTTTTCAAAGTCGGGCAATTGAAATTTGTGCGGAACTTTCACATTGGGGACCAGACAAAGGTCTGCAGCGTCCTTTCCAAATAAATCCTGACCGCGGATGGCTTGCAGTTCCTTCTACATTTCCAGGAACTATTCCTGGAATTAATCCATTCTATCGAACATAGTTTCCTTCTTACCAGAAGGTATCGGTGGAATTTGTCCTTCTGGGACAGTGTGCACCACAGGGGGTGGTACCGTGACTATGGCAGTGAATCTTGACATTTCCCGAAGTTCGTAACCTTCAGGAATCTTCAGTATTCCCCTGGCATCTTCGCTTTCCCGAAGTTTGTAACCTTCATGCCCAGCGGCTTCTGTTATGATTCCCTGATCTTCAGTGATCGGCAGAACATATCCTTCTGGGATATAGTTAACAGGCATGCCCCAAGGACGATCTTTCGGCATTTGATACCTAGGATCATACTTCTCTATTATGGGCGTTGAGGTGATCTCTGAGATCACAGTCCTTTGTAGCTGAGCTTCTGCCATGGCTTGCATGTCGTTACAAAGCTTTCTCATATCCTCTCTCAGAGCGCGATCTCTTCTTTCAACTCTCTGTTCTCTTCCTCAAGATCATCCATCTTTTTCTGACGATTGGCCCGAGTATTGTACGAATGAGACAGTTTGACTCTAGAACCGAGACACAAACGTGAGATTCGTAGGTAAGAAGAATACGCGATGTGAGAATGATGAATGTAATGATTATATTAATTGTTTTTTGGTTTAATCAAAATAAACTTCGACAATTAGATTGCAAATATCAAACAGTGGGGAAACCCCTTTTTATTGAATTCAAAGGATTATAGAAATGAAAATACAGTAGATTACAAGGTGCGGAAACAGAAACCTAAGCTAATGGGTCCCGAGTCCTCTCTGAAGAGAAATCGGGTGCTGACTCTGGTATTTTCCTCTTCTTTGACCGGGGCTCTTGGTCCGTTGTTGGGTTGTCATTCCTTTGCCAGGTGAAAGGAGTGAGCAAATTCCTTTGGTCATCTTGATTCTCTACAACATGTTGCTCCAAAATTTCAATCAGAGCATCCTTATCTTTCAATAGTTGATGTATTTTGATGCACTCAACGTTGAGGGTGCGGTACTTGTTCTTCCATGACCTCCTCTCCCGTTGAACTTTGTTGAGAGTAACCTGAAGCTTTTCAGTCTCAGTCATGAAGTACATGACAGACTCCCTCAACAGAAGAACTCCGTGACGAGGATAAGGCATCTTTAGCTTGAGAGCTCTAGTTTGTACCCAGTGGAGATAAGGCTCCACCGAGACACAGTCCGGTTTTCCTAGAGACCCTCGTCCTTTCTTATGAACATGTTTCCAAGCGTGAACTATTTCTGTCTTTAGTGCTCTGTCATTTTCTCCTTCCTTGAAGAAAATACCTTCCAGATGAGCATTCCGTGGGACATGCCTCATCGGGTATCCAAATTGACGACGAACCAATACTGGATGGTAGTTGATTCCTCCTTTAGTTCCTATGAGGGGTACGTTGGGGAAGTTTCCACAACGGTCAATGATCCTGATCCCATCATAAATCCTATTACACCAATCAATGTCAGAGTTGGTGAGAGACATGATTTTCTGCGACCAACGTAAGGCACTCTTATGATCCCAAAAAGCGGCAGATTTAGGCAAATGGGAGATAAACCATTTATAAAGCAGAGGTACACAGCATGTGATCTCCCCTCCACTATACAAATTCCCTAAGTGTACAGAATGATACGCATCTGTGAGCAAAGTTGGCACAGGGTTTCCAATAAGAAAAACCTTAATGGAGTTGATATCGACGAAGTTATTAATGTTGGGCAACAAAAATAACCCGTAGGTGAATAAAACAAAGATGCTTTCAAAAGCAGTCACGTTCCCGATACTGGTGAAGTACAGGGATTTCTTTGTCAAGAAATAGGCTGACAAACCTTGTATACTACCCTTAGTGGTCATGTGAGTCCTGACCTCAGACTCGTCCAAATGAATGGCTCTTGCAATGGTCTGATTCTTTGGAATTTCTTCCAGTCCAGAAAATGGAGCTTGATCGGTAATATGTAGATCAATCAGATGAGAATATTCCTCCAGCGTTGGTGCTAGCTGGTAATCTGGGAATATGAAACAATGATAGATCGGATCGTAGAACTGAACGAGCGCATCCATGATTCCCTCAATCACATGGACTCTTAGCAGAGATAGCAAACCTCCGTATTTGGCTCTGAAAGCCTCTTGGTTTGTGATCATCCTCGCCAAACCTCTTAAATCCTCTAGTTTTGGAATCCTAAAGGTGTACTTATGAGTTCTCCTTCTACCGAAATCCATTAGCGCAATCCTTTTCTCTGATATTTGCAGTCACAGTCTCAGTTTATTTTGAAAAGACAGAGAGACTAGAAGAGAAATTTTTTGAATGTTTTAATGTTTTTTTAAATGAATGCATGAATGCAGCACACAAAAACATAGAAAAAACATGGGGTCAAAGGGTCGTTGTCATGGAGTCAAGGCTCTACCCATCCCCAAAGGTTTATACTAGGGTGATTTTTGTACCTGTACTCAAAATCATCAGCTCCTCCCAGGATAACAAACAGCAAGCGGATCGCCAGTGAGCTGTATGAAATATTAGAGTAAATGCCATTCACCGAGAATAGATCATCAGCCTCAAATGAGGGTAGTATCGCTTGACAACTATTTCCGATAGTTTCCGCACTATAAAAGGGTTAGCTCCTCAGCTTCTCAGACGTCACAATCGACCCATTGCCTGTGAGAGGGAATGGGTTGCATTGGGAAGCCTCCACTGAGGTTAATGGTCGACCTCGTCGCCATCACTTATCTTAAGTGTATACTCAATCTTTCCACATGCGGCATCACACGCATTCCCATTAGCAGAAAAATAAACATAGATATCAATTAGGAAAAGCAGTATATATATTTGTCCTAATGTCCTAGACTTTTTAAAAGCTATGAATCTTATGTTCCTGGCAGAAAATGGCTCCCCGGCGGAGTCGTCATTCTGTGGTTCCTTCCTAACTTAAAGGGTTTTGACCTAAGATCCTAGTGAAGTCAACAAAAAGTCCTATCCCAGAAAAGAAAGAAAGAAAGAAAGACCGGCCCCATGGTGGGCGCCATTTTTCTGTGGTGGCCACGTCCATGAAAAATATTGGTCAAAGGATTAAAGCTGTAAGAAAGAACGATTTAGCCCCACGGTGGGCGCCATTTTTCTGTAGCGAGCGAAACTGGACGTGTTTCTTAAGCACTGTCGCTCCTTGGGGGTTACTACAGGTCGATTCATTTTTTATCCTATTGTGAGCTGACTAAGGAAGGGAAATAGATGTCTCCAATTAACCCTGCTTGCATACTGAGTTTAAACAGCGGTCTGTTAGGTTACGGATGCTATCAATGTGGGGGGCCTCTTTCTTCTTACTTTGTTTAGAACGAAACACCGGGAATGTTCATGGGGAATTTTGTTAGGATGCTAGGACTGATGCTTTTCGATTGATATGTGAAGGTACGGGATTTTGGGTTTTTGTTTAGTGTGCTCGCTAAGATTTTTCTTTCAATCTTATGCCTACGTATTCCCGTTTTTCCAAAACAGGGAAATCAGAGCGATCGTAGTTCCTCCTATTCTACAGGAGGAAATGGCGTTTTGGTGTCTTGTTCAAAGCCCAAGACGTGAAGCTGAAGATAGTTTGTATGTTGTTCAAAGCCCAAGATGTGAAGCTAAAAGGGTTTGACTTTAGAGAGAATTTGTCATCTCTAAAGAGGGGTTTGTCTGTCACAACTGTTTATAAAGGAGAATTACTTTAACCGGGATGTGTGAATCCGGCAATGCCATAATTTCCTTTATAGGGGATTTCCAACCTGAAGGAGAAGACTTTAACTCAGTGTATAGAAATGCCATCTTTCCTTAGGAATCTCTCATGCTAAAAGAGGGACAGTGACATGGATGTAGATGATCCAGAGGCTCGCCGCTTACAACGATTAGATGAAGGGGAAGGAGCTGTTGATGTTTGTGTACTGTGAACGAGGCACAGCTTTGATGCTAAAAGGTTGATTGGATCAACCAGTGGTTTTCTTATACAAAGCCTAAGAGGAGGCTATTGGCCCAACAAGAGGGTGTTTTTTATGTTTCTCGCACGAAGCCCGAGAGAGAGGCTAAAAGGTGTTTGACTCAACAAGGGAGTGATTTGTGTCTTGTACAAAGCCCAAGACGGAGGCTAAAGTGTTGTTGACTCAACAAAAGAGTCTTTTTTTCTTTTTGTATCTCGTATAAAGCCCGAGGTGGAGGCTAAAGTGTTGATTCAATAATAACCTTTTTGTATCTCGTACAAAGCCCGAGATGGAGGCGAAAGAGGGTATTGTTTCAGTTGAGTGACCAGTATATGGGTTCAAAGAGAAAATCAGTTCTTATATGAGTAACGCTGTACTCAGGGATTTTGATTCGAGGATCAAGGATATTTCCTTTTCTTTGAGGAAATGGGAAATCCAAAGGGTATTGAGACTGTCCGAGTCTACGGGGTTCCTTCCTATTCTTGAAGGGTGCTTGAGAATGTCTTTGAGACTCAAGGAAATTAGACTGTCCAAGTCTAAAGTTTCATCTTTTGTACTATGCTTTGAAAAACAGTAGTAGACTCTTGGAAAGACTGTTATATTAAGATGACTGATTTCTGTTCCTATACCTTTAGGAGGTCGTCGGGACAATTTGTACGAAGCCCAAGAGGAGGCTGGAAACTTTTAAGAAGCCGAGGGACAATTTGTACGAAGCCCAAGAGGAGGTTATCATTCCCGGGGGAAGAAATCATTTATACGAAGCCTAAGAGGAGGCTGTGAATACTTATAAGAAGCCGACGGGTCCTTGTACAACGCCCAAGAGGAGGCGGGGATGCTTTTAGGAAGCCTGTGGGTCCCCAAACCCCGAGAAGTTCAAGACAGGCTATTCACAAAGAATAGATCAAGCCAGGAAAGTTCGAGAATTTGGAAGAAACTCAAGGGATGCAATTGACGGAGAAGAGATCATCTCTGGGGAGTAGAGTTCCTTGACAATTCCTAAGGGTGCTTTTAAGAAGCCTGTGGCTCCCCAAACCCCGAGAAGTTCAAGACAGGATATTCACAAAGAATAGATTAAGCCAGGAAAGTTCGAGAATTTGGAAGAAACTCAAGGGATGCAATTCACGGAGAAGAGATCATCTCTGGGGAGTAGAGTTTCTTTGACAACTTCTACGAGTGACAGTCTGAGAAAGGGTTCAAAAAGAATCTGCCTTTCACATCTCCATATTGTTTAACCCCAAGAGGAGGGAAGACTGTGTCTGGTAATCCTATGGGGATCTAGTTTTGACTATTTAAGAGTGATCAACGGGCTTAATGCTAGACGTAGTTACCGGGAAAACTCTAAATATCTATACTATTATTACACAGTTGATATGAGTTTATGAAAGAAGACTTACAGTGAAACAGCCCCACAATACAGTTATATGTATATGAAAGCGGTAAATGAAAGCAATAACCACTTACTCGGTTGTAGAGCTTCCATGCTGTTTGGTTAGTTGTTCAACAAAGAAAGATTGAAAACAACAGTATAATTCAAAATCAAAGGAGAAAGTGCTTTGAAAAAGAAAGATTTGGGGCTTACAGCTCAAGGAGAGGCCAGGGTTTTATCAGTGATCGCATTGTTGAATTTGTACAGAGGGACTTATACGAGTGACTGAGGCCCAAAAATTGTTTGATGTACAAAGAGATGGGTCTTACACTCTCTCAAGAGGCCCAAAAGGTTTAAAGAAAAAGAGTGGGGCTTATAACACGAGGGTAGGCCCGGATGATTTTTCGTTTGAAATGGCGATCGCGCCGATATTTTCTTTTAACGCAAAGGGGCTTATACAATATCTGAGGCCCAAAGTTGTTTTGGTTAAAAGGGGATTGGGTCTTACACTCTATTAGAGGCCCAAAAGGTTTGAATGGGTCTTATAGCTCGAGGAGAGGCCCAGTTGATTTTTTTTTAAAAGGCGACGATCGTGCCGTTTACTTGTACAGAGGGACTTATACAATAAGTGAGGCCCAAAATTGTTTGTACAAGGGGGTTTTGGGTCTTACACTCTCTCAAGAGGCCCAAAAAGGTTTAAAAAAGGGAATGGGTCTTACTACTCGAGGGTAGACCCAAAGTTATTTTTTTTCAACGGACGATGATCGCGTCGAACTTTTTGAAATACAACGGGACTTATACAATAAGTGAGGCCCAAAAAGTTTTGTATTTACAAAGGGTTGGGTCTTACACTCTATTAGAGGCCCAAAAGTGTTTTGAAAATGATTTATGAGGGTTGAATTAATCAAAAACCCTAATTTGTTTTCAAAATGTGTTTTAATTGAATAAAATATTCAATTAAAATGATCAAAATTGTTTAACATGTGGAAAACAAATTGTGATCTTGGATTAATGCTTCATAAATCAAGTTTTACCCTACAAAATGATTAGAAATCATTAAAATTTGCAAAATCAATAAGGAAAAAATATTTTAAATATAAAAAACAATTAAAACATTAATTCTTTGCAAAAATATCAATTATATGAAATAAATAATATTTTTGGGATTTTTTGGAAAAATAAAATATTTTAACATTTTTGTGAATTATTAAAAAAAGAATTAACTCAAAATCATTAAAACTCAGAGAGAAATTAATTTTTGAATCAATTAAATAAAATCACAAAATTCAAATATTTGAATTTGAGAGAAATGGCGCCAAGAACAGCTGAAGAACACGCGCATTTTTCAGTGTTGCCCAGATTACGTTTTCTATCCAATCTCACTGAATACTTGATTATATCATGCAATCCACATATCAATCTGCTCGTTTTCACCTCACGATCATGTTTATGACAATTAATTGCATTTAAATTAAGCATAAAACAAGAAATCACGACAAATCCTCAAGAACCCTAAATTCTGCATGAAGGCTGGGATTTTTTATACACGATTCAAACAAAGCAATTACTTGAGGGGAAACATTCCATGCATGATTATGAACATTTGGCAAAAGTATTGTGCGAGGAAATATGCATAGATTGAGAGATGACCAAGTTTAGGCTTACCTCTAGGTCGTGACAGCAAGAGCAAATTGATTTCTGAGTTGGGGGTGTTACAGATGAGTTGTGATGATCTGAACAGCTTCCCTACACCCTATGGAGTGTGTTTGAATGCTTGGACTTGATGGAAATTGACTGGATCACTTCATGGCGTCTCAACTGCAACTTGGTTAAAACCTTGAGTAATTGACTGGTGATTCTGAGAAATCAGTGTTCCAGGTGTTGTTTAAGTGTTTGATCAGCTCACATATGATGTATGTGAGGTGTGTGTGTGTGATTGGTTTGAGTGGAATTACCCTCTATTGAAAAACCCGATAGTGACTTGCTAAGAAAGGCATTTTTTAGAGTGAGAAGTGGATTTTGAGAAAGGCAAGTGTTGTAGGCCTTTGGTGTACTTAAACTGATCACAATTGAGCTCTATTTATAGTAGAGCAAGTTTGTTTTGCAAGGAATAGTGAATGGCAACTGCTGAGTAGGGTTGTCCAATGTTGGCAAATGAAAATCCAAGTCTCCTCTAGCCATTGAGTAGAGGTTAGGGCACAGGCTGCTGGTCCCCTTGGTCTTGGATAAGTCTTAACTGAATTCAGTTGCTAACAGCTCAGTCCATGCCACCTTGGTGCTTCCATTGAATGCTCCAATCCAAAATTGGAGTCTTGTCCCTATTTTAGGCAATTCTAGGTTTGGCATGCTATTTCTTATTCCAAGGACTTTGGAGGCTTGGCTCAGTGATTGTCCCCTTTAGATTCAATCCTCAGATGTGTCCAAAGTGATGACAAGGCTTGGAACAGGCTGATTTTGGCAAATCGACCAAAAGTGCAAAATCTGCCTTGCCTTGGCAGATTTCAGCAAGGCATCTTGCCACTACCATATCTCAAAGCTCAAATTGAATTTGGTGATGTTCTTGGCCATTTTGGAAAGCCCTTATATGATACAACAACTGTCTGGTCATATTTGGTTTTGATACCTTTTGGATCCAAGTGAAAAATCCCCCTACATTTGGAAAAAAGTAAGGCAAATTCTGACTTAGTGAAATTTTCACTAAGTGTTGGAACAAAGTGACTTTTCTTGATTTTGATCACTCCATAACTCAAAATCCATGAGGAATTTGGACATAGGTCAGTATGAAGCTTTTTTAGAGGGCAATGAGATCTACAAATCAAGCTTTGGATGGGGAAAAATGGCTTTGTGGTTTAGGAGTTATGGTTACCCCTTTTACAAGTTATCCCACTTTCTTTGATTTTTCTTGATGAATGATGATTCAAATCATACAATAACATCATTTTAGGGTTAAAAATCCATTTTTGTGAAAAATCTCAAAAAGTCAAAGTTGACTTTTGTGCACAGTTGACTTTTTATCAGATGAATTCCAAACTGTGCGATCCTCTATGAAATCATGTCCTTGACCTAAATCAAACTTGATTTACATGTTCCATGGGTGTTATAGGGTGTATTGAATCATGTCCTAGGGTTTGGGAGCATGTCCTGGTCAAAAGTCAAAGCTACAGTTGACTTTTCTCGCAAAACCCTAACTGTGGTTCAGATGAAATTGAAACTTGTTGCTCAAGCTTCTTGGATCAATCCATTGTTCCAAATGGATCAATATGGTATATTAGAGACCCTCAAATCATGTCTTGAGGTCTTGGTTCATGATTTGTCCCAAAAGTCATCTTAGGGGTGAATTAGGTCAAGAAACCCTAATTCCTGATTTTTGATGTATGCATCCCTTGAGGCCAAATTGACTTGATGCTTGGGTCCATGATGTTCCATGGAGTATATTAAGATATGCTTTTAAGCATTGGCTCATGCCCAGAGGAAAATTTCCATATGGAGGCCCCAGTCGACCAAAACCCTAATTTGGTGACACTGGCGATCTTGAGGCTTAATCCACTTAGAAGGGAGCATCCTTGTGCTTAATCCTTGAAGTGGGAGTCCTTTTGATCCATTGTAGAGGTTTGAGAGGTTTAGACAAGTTGAAGATCATGTCATTTCTTGATTGATCCTTTGTCCAAAGCTCAGAGAGGGCTTGAAACCCTAATTTTGATTGTGGTGAATGCTCAACAATTCCTTGAGGAGATTGATGAGGCACAAAGGTACATCCATATTGTGATGATGATTTGCACAATGATGGGAAATCTTAGTGGTCAAAATTTGGGGTATGACACTAAGATAGTAAACCAATAAAGGAAAGTGATAAAATTATTATATATTTATGGGAATAGGGGTACAATTTGTCAAATGGGGATATACAATATAGTAATTAATAACGCAAGCTTAAATAAACAACTTTAAACAACAAAACGTAAATAGTAATGAAATCAATTTGAAAATAAATCAGAGAAAGACAAGAGGTTGGAAACAAATCAGTGTTTTAAATTATTGAAATTTAGCGCTATGTTAAGAAATCGTAAAGCGATTCTTGTAGGAATCAACTCTATTTGTCAAATGGGAAATGGGGGTACAATTTGTCAAATGGGGATATATGTAACACCCCACTTTCCCATTTTAGAATATATATATATATATATATATATATATATATATATATATATATATATATATATATAATACGAAAATAATCGGAGTTTAAAACCAACAGTGGAATGTCACTTAATAAAAACCAACAATGAAGTCTCAGTTACTTTATTTGCCTATTTTCTCATAGATACGTCAAAATAGCGGAATTCAATATTTTAATCAAATTCATGGAAATTCGCCAACAAAATCAAAATCCACATAAACTCGTGGTCCATAATGTTTTTAAAATGAATAAGGATACGTAACAAAACAAATGAAAGAATAACAAATGGAAAAATCCCCAATATCCTGTGTTACGCATCAGAGCGACTCCTAAGACTCGATCAGGCAACACGCACTCCATGCACTACTCAAGTACCTGGATTATCTGTATTTCCAGAGAAGCACAGACACAACAAAACAACAAAGGGGTGAGAACTACATTCAATAATTAACGATGTATAATACATGTTAAGGAGTAGTAATCACACAATCACATATAAGCAACACATTATCACGACACACTTGTCACTTTCAGTTATAATTCACCAAACACGTAATAATACAATGCGACTCAATGACATGACACAATGCATGTGGTACCAACACACCATGGTTCACTCAATCGAACCTGATTCCTAATAGAATCCGGATAAATCACATACACTCCCACTGAGCAATGATTTATCTCCATCACAACTCCACATTAGAGTCCGGACAATACTAGGCACCCATCATGGATTCCTACCTAGCAGTCTCCACCAGACACATCATGAAATGCATGACACAGATTATGCACAAAACACATGTATAATAACCATTATACATCTTCACAATCCTCCTGATCACACGTGAGATACATACTCACCGTAATACACCATAGTATTACCATACCTGTCCAATTAATTCAACAACACACACACAATCAAGGAAAACACCTCACGTGGCCTTAATTAACTAATTGTATAATTAATCCACCTAAATTCAACTTTTAATTATTTCCACTACCATTCCTAGGTTCAACAAGTTCTGACACCTATCCCAACCTCTCAGACCAAAAGGAATTGCATCGAACGCGAAATCAGGAGTTCTGACCGTACGCGTATTGCCACCCCGTTATGCGTAATGCCCACGAAACAGCCTTTCCATACGCGTATCGCCTTGCCAATACACGTAATAGCCCTCTGGCACCCAATGCCATACGCGTAACGCCTCCTCTGTTACGCGTATGGGCAGAGACTGTGAAAAATCCCAACTTTTCATATCAGTCCAAATTCTCCCACTATGATCTCACTTCTAACATCCAGATCTGTCCTAAAAATTGTTTCTACATTGATTTTAAGACCCATAATCTCACATTACCTCATTGTCCTATTATGACTAGTCAATTTCATGTTTCCTAGATCTAGATTCGTCACCCCCAACCTGCAACAAAACCAGATCTGCAAACACAATCATACAACAACAGCACAACAAAGTTCAATCATCATAATCACACGAATTTCAGATCTGTATTCATATCATATCAACGATTTCATAGCAGTCATACACATACAGTCAAGCAAACATTCAGATTCAAACATAACACGAAAATTCTAAGAGGGGAAGGAACCCTCACTACCCTTTCATGGTATTAACACCTATTTTGAACTCATTCTCCCCCTTACCTCGAATTCTTGATCAAAAATCCTGCGATAATTGATGATGCAAAAGCCCTAGTTCTTCCTCTTGTTCTTCCTTCTCTAACTCTCTCTTGGTGAAAATGTGATTATGACCAAAACTGTCCCTAATCCTGATTAAGGTCCACTTTTCCTTATTTTCCTTCCACTAATCATATTACTAATTAAATTCTGATTTTATTTAATATTAATAATGTTAATAGTGATAAGAATAATAATAATAATTATAATACTACCCATAATAATAATAATAATAATAATAATAATAATGTTAATAATATTTGACATAATAATAATAATATATCTCATACTACTATTATCAAATATGCCCCCACATTATTCATCATTACTTCAATATTATCCCGACATATCTGTTTTACCGGTTCCCCTAAGGACACTACATCCTATGCTCTCAATCGCACACCCTCCACAATGCCACACAATTAAAATAACACATGACAGTTAAATAAATTAAAATGGGGTGTTACAACTCTCCCCTACTTAAAAATATTTTCGTCCTCAAAAATGTACCTGATGGAAATAGTTCTGGATACGACTCTCGCATCTTGCTTTCCAATTCCCAGGTCACACTGCCTCCGCAGCTCCTCCCGCAGCTACTCTCACCAGAGGAATATCCTTTCCTCTAAGTTTCTTCATCTTGCGATCCTCAATCCTTATCAGCATCGCTTTCACAGTAAGGTTATCTCGAATCTGCACCTCATCCCTCTGGATAACATGAGATGGATCAGGCACATACTTCCGAAGTTGCGACACATGAAACACGTCATGCAAGTTCAAAAGTTCAGGCGGCAACGCTACCCTATATGCAATTGTACCCACTCTCTACAAGATCTGATATGGTTCAATGAATTTAGGATCCAGCTTCCTTTATTTCAATACACGTCCAACACCGGTCACTGGGTTGACTTTCAGGAATACATGGTCACCTTCGCTAAATTCCAAGTCTTTCTTACGATTATCATGACAACTTTTCTGTCTACTCTGAGACGCTTTCATCTTCTCACGGATCATCTGAATTGTCTCAGTAGTCTGTTGCACAATCTCAGGCCTAAGCATAACATTCTCACCAGTTTCATACCAACACAAAGGCGTCCTACACCTCCTACTATACAAAGCTTCGAAAGGTGCCATTCCAATACTAGAATGGTAACTATTGTTATACGTGAACTCAATCAATGGCAAATGAGTATCCCACGCACCACCTTTCTCCAACACACATGTTCTCAACAAATCCTCTAACGACTGAATAGTCCTTTCTGACTAACCATCGGTCTGTGGATGATAGGCCGGACTCAACTTCAGTTTAGAACCTAAAGCCTCTTGCAAACTCTTCCAAAATTCAGAAGTAAATCTCGGATCTCTATCCGATACTATGCTTGACGGAACACCATGCAGCTTCAGAATTATTCTGATATAAATCTCCGCCAGCTTTGCCAACGGAAAACTGATATTAATTGGTATAAAATGTGCAGATTTTGTAAGCCGGTCCACAACTACTCAAATAGCATCAAAGCCTCTCACCGCATTTGGTAAACTAGTAACAAAGTCCATATTTATACTATCCCACTTCCATTCCGGAATCTCCAATGGTTGCATCAACCCCGAAGGTTTCTGATGCTCCACTTTTGACTTCTGACATGCCAAACAAGCATAAACAAACTGAGCTACATCTCTCTTCATACCGGACCACTAAAATAACTTCTTCAAGTCTTGATACATTTTCGTGGCTCCCAGATGAATACTCAAGCTACTCCGGTGACTCTCCTCTAAGATCGCTTTTCTCAATTCCACATTATCCGGCACACAAATCCTGCTCCGGAATCTCAATATACCAACTTTACCCACTCTAAAATAACTATCAGGATCGTCTCCTCCTGCAGGCATCAAGTCCACTAGCTTCACATCAAGTCTCTGATTTTCCTTAATTACATCCAAAAAGTCATTATCCACTTTAAGCATACCCAATCTAACACTCTCAGGTGTAATTTCACAAACCATACTCAAGTCTCTGAACTGTTCAATTAATTCCATTTCTCTTATCATTAATGTCGACATATGAATTGTCTTCCGACTTAGAACATCCGCTACAACATTAGCTTTTCCCGGATGGTAACTCAAATTAAAATCATAGTCTTTCAAGAACTCTAACCATCTTTTCTGCCTCATATTCAATTCCTTCTGATCGAACAAATACTTCAGACTCTTGTGATCACTGAACACTTCAAATCTCGATCCATACAAATAATGCCTCCAAATTTTCAATACAAAAACCACGCAGCTAATTCAAGATTATGAGTAGGATAATTCCTCTCTTGCACCCTCAATTATCGCGAATCATATACCACCACTTTGCCCTCTTACATTAACACTCAGCCTAATCCCATCTTAGACGCATCACAATACACCACAAAAGGTTCACTTGGACTTGGTAGAATTAACACTGGTGTTGTAGTCAATTTCTTTTTCAACTCTTCGAAACTTTCCTCACACGCCGCATCCCAAACAAAAAGCTTTACTCTTTCTAGTCAACTGAGTCAATGGCAACACCAAATTAGAAAACCCTTCGATAAATCTTCGGTAATAACCTGCCAAACCCAAGAAACTTGTAATTTCCGTTGCTGTATTTGGAGGTTCCCACTGAAGCACCACACTTACTTTAGAAGGATCCACTGCTATGTCATCACCAGAAATAACATGACCCAAGAAACTCACAGTCTTCAACCAGAATTCACATTTCGAGAACTTTGCAAATAATTTATTATCCTTCAACACCTGCAATGCAATTCTCAAGTGCTCTGCATGGTCCTCTTCAGACTTAGAATAAATCAATATATCATCAATGAATACCACAATAAACTGATCCAGATAGAATGAAAGATACGGTTCATATACTCCATAAACACACCTGTAACGCCCCGACTCCGATTTTTTCCATTTTGTTGAGTCTTTTATTTAAATTGAGTGATAAATTATTTTAGGCTTAAATAATGTTTTCGTCCCTGTAAGTTGGCGAGTTTTTGATTTTCGTCCCTGAATCTTTTTTTTTTCGATTTTAGTCCCTATATCTTACTTTTTGTTGGTGTTTAGTCCCTAAAGCCAAAATCTGCAGGAAAATTCGAAGGTTTTCTGCGGATTTTCCTGCGGATTTTCTTGAAAATCAAAATCCGCAGGAAAATTCGTAGGAAAATCCACAGAAAAATCCGCAGGAAACCTCTGTAGGGACTAAACACCAACAAAAAGTAAGATATAGGGACTAAAACCGAAAAAAAAAAAAGATTCAGGGACGAAAACCAAAAACTCGCCAACTTACGGGGACGAAATTACTATTTAAGCCATTATTTTATCTGTGAAATTGGTGTGTTAATATGCTATGTTGACGTATTATGTTATTTTACCGTTTTTTAGAGTTTTCGGGAAAATTAGAATGAAGGGTATTTTAGACATTTCTCAATTAATGATAATTTAGAAATTTAGTGGAAATAGAATTGTGTGAGAAAATGAATTAATTTAAGTTGTATAGAAAATAAGAAATAGAAAAGAAAAAGAGTTAAGAAGAGGAAATAGGAGAGAAAGAGATAGAAAAGAAAATAGAGAGAAAAAGGAGAGAAAGAAAGAGGAAGAGGAGAAAAGAGAAGGAAAAGAGGGAAAAGCTTGGAAATCAAGAAAACAACTTCTAGGAATCGATTAATCCGGGTAAAGGTGTGAAATATCAGTATCTTATCAATGTATGTCATTATGTATGATTGTGTTGTTGTTGTTGTTGATTTTTATGAATTTTGGTGTAAACCCATTTGTGTAGAAAATGGTAGAAATCGATTTAATCGTGTTGAAAATGATGTTTTCGTGTCCCTTGTTGTTATTACACGAATGATATATGTTGTTAGACATCAAATTGGTATTTTTCTGAGTTTAGATGATGAATTTGGGTGTGGTTTGGGTGGAAAACGCAGAACAGAATTCTGCAGGAAAATTCTGCATTCTACCTGGCCATACGCGTATTGGGGCAGGCCATACGCGTATTGACTTGGGCAATACGCGTATGGATGGCGCATTTCAGGGCCAATACGCGTATGGGATGCTATTTTTCCCGGCCATCTGGTGATTTGCGTAGTGTACGCGTAAGGGGATTTGGCCATACGCGTATGACATAGGTCCATACGCGTATGAGCAGGAGAAGTGTTAAAATGAGACTTTTCAAACTGTCGTTTTCGTTTTCGTTCGTAACTTTTGTTCCGTTTATCCGATTTTTACATTCTTGGTATCGTTGTGAAGCTATTGAGCTGTATTTTCCTATTATGATGATTTGGAAATCGTTAGCCGATTTAATTATGTCGGAAAGTTGGGAATAGTGCTATTTAGCGACTTTTACCATTTTGAATGTGTGTTTGGATGTGAATCATACAATAGTGCATTGATGTGAATGTATATAGATTGTATGTGATAGTATGAGATGAATGCATGAATATATTGTGAATATGTATGCATTTCAAGAATGTCTTGAGTCATTTTGCATGTGAAGCATAATGGTGTGCATTCTTGTGTTGTGTGATTCTAATGAGAATCCGTTGTAACGTCGTGTGCCCATGTGGGGTGTGAGTGACGGTTTGGTTCCAGAGGGAATCCACTATAACGTCGTGTGCCCATGTGGGGTGTGAGCGATGATTATAGACGACCGTGTGCCCGTGTGGGGTGTGAGCGATCGGGTCGTGTGCCCGTGTGGGGTGTGAGCGATCCATAAACATTGTGTGCCCATGTGGGGTGTGAGCAATGGGTGAACATCGTATGCCCGACGGGGAGTTACATTGGTAACGAGCGATGGTTCCAATAAGTTCCTGAGTGAACTTGAGATGATTGAGTCGGTACCGTATTGCATTTGCATAGAGTCGTGAGTCGGTCTCTATGATTTGCATTTATCATCTTTATATGGTGCATTGATGAATAAACATGAATATGTATATTTATGTGGAATGATAAGAATTGTGAAGATATACATGATGAAATGCTTGGATTTGTATATATATACATTGTAATGTATATGGGTGAATTGTGATGAATTGTGGTGAGAATGTGGAATATATGTATTTTTATGCTAAAATATATACTTATATGCATTATTATTATGATAATATTTCTCACCCTTCTGTTGTTTTATGATGCTCTATGAGGCATTGCAGAGTAGGTATGCTGGTGGTCTTTTATGAAGCGTGTCTTCATTCTTTTGGTCGGTCGGCTCTGATATGTAGCCCCGGGTAGCTAGGAAGTATATGATTCTTTTGTGATACATTGTACATGTATCTGTTAATGAATGTTTATGTAAACATGAATTATGTCGGTGGATAGTACTTGATGTTATATATATATATGTATATATATGTTATCTATTATTCAATGTTTAGATTTTCCGCTTTTATTCTAAATATTGAGATGTGGGTGTAAGGACTAAGTTCCTCTGTTGCAAAGTTACCCCACTGTTGCATATCAATTGTTGAGCAGGTGTTGAATGTTTTAATTTTATGTATAATGTGACATGCCTCTTTTATACCAGGTTTATAATTATACTCTGACGAAATTTTTAATATGTGCCTAAATGATTATGTGATTATTTTGGGGTATAGAAAGGGGGTGTTACATTAAGTGGTATCAGAGCCAGTGTTGAGTCAGTTGTGTCTGTCTTGTTGTTGTGGTGGTTGAACTGTTGTTTAACCTTGTTGTCATTTTTGGGAATGATCAGAATATGGCTGGTAGAAACGACAATGTGATGGCTGCTGCTTTGGAAGCAATGGCTAGGGCGGTGCAAGGTGCGCCAAATGTGAATGCTAATGACGAGTTCAGGAAGAATCAACCACCGGTCTTCAAAGGAAGATTTGATCCTGATGGAGCTCAAATATGGTTGAAAGAGATTGAGAGGATCTTCAGAGTCATGGGATGTGTGGAGGAGAATAAGGTGAGGCTTGGGTCTCACATGCTGAAGGAAGAAGCCGACGATTGGTGGGTCGGTATGCGTCAAGTTCTTGAGGTGGATGATGAAGAGATAACTTGGGATTTATTTCGTACCGAGTTCTTGAGGAAGTATTACCCTGAAAGTGTGAAAGGGAAGAAGGAGATGGAGTTCCTTGAACTGAAACAAGGTAGTATGTCCGTGGTGGACTATACTGCTAAGTTTGTGGAGTTGGTTCAATTCCATCCTCACTATGCTGCAATTACTGCTGAGTTCTCTAAGTGTATTAAGTATGAGAATGGTTTGCGTCCCGAGATTAAGCAAGCTGTGGGATATCAAAGGATAAGAAGGTTTACGGATTTGACGGAATGTTGTAGAATCTTCGAGGAAGATAGCAAGGCTCGTTCTACACATTACAAAAGTTTGAATGAGAGGAAGGGAAAGCAACAAGCTAGAGGTGGACCTTATGTGACACCCGTTTATAAGGGCAAGCATAGGGGAAACTTTGAGAGGAGATCTGGAGGAGGAAGTTCCGGTTCCGTTAAGTGTTACAAGTGTGGTGGAATGGGTCATAAGTCATTTGAGTGTGGGAAGACTGTGGTGAAATGTTCTAACTGTGGAGGTCTTGGGCATGCTACTACTGAGTGTAGAAGGAATATAGTGAAGTGCTATAATTGTGGAGAATTGGGTCACATTAGTACTAAGTGTACTAAGCCGAAACAAGCTCAAGCGGGCGGAAAGGTGTTTGCATTAGCGGGGACGGACACTACTAGTGCAGACCGTTTGATTAAAGGTACATGCTTTATTAATAGTACGCCTTTAGTTGCTATTATTGATACGGGAGCGACTCATTCATTCATTTCTCATGAGTGCGCTAAGCGTTTGAATTTGTTTATGACTTCTTGGAGTGGTGAGATGGTTATTGAGACTCCTGCTTCAGGGTTGGTAACTACGTCTTTGGTGTGTGTAAGTTGTCCTTTGACCATGTATGGTAAAGACTTCATTATGGATTTAGTGTGTTTGCCGTTGGAGGGATTGGACGTAATCTTGGGTATGAACTGGTTGCAATTTAATCGAGTTCATATAGATTGCTATCACAAGTTAGTAAGGTTTCCTTCTTTGGAAGATGATGAAGATGAGAGTTTCCTATCCACTAAAGAGTTGAAGAAACTTTTAGCGGACGAAGCTCAATTGTTCGGTTTATTTGCATCATTGTCGGTGGAGAGTAAAGTTGAGCTCGATGTGTTCCCAGTGGTGTGTGATTTTCCAGAAGTGTTTTCGGAGGATATTACGGATGTACCGCCGGAAAGAGAAGTTGAGTTTTCTATTGATCTAGTTCCGGGTACTAGACCGGTTTCGATGGCACCGTATCGTATGTCGGCATCAGAGTTGGTAGAATTGAAGAAGCAATTGAATGACTTGTTGGACAAGAGATTTGTAAGACCAAGTGTTTCTCCTTAGGGTGCTCCGGTATTGTTAGTAAAGAAGAAGGATGGAAGTATGCGGTTATGCATTGATTATCGACAATTGAACAAGGTGACAATTAAGAACAAGTATCCGCTTCCAAGGATCGATGATTTGATGGACCAATTGGTTGGTGCGCGTGTTTTTAGCAAGATTGATTTGAGATCGGGATATCACCAGATTCGTGTGAAAGAAGAGGATATTCAAAAGACGGCCTTTAGGACACGGTATGGTCATTACGAATATTCCGTGATGCCATTCGGGGTTTCTAATGCGCCGGGTGTGTTTATGGAATACATGAATCGTATTTTTCATGAACAGTTAGATCATTTTGTGGTTGTGTTCATCGATGATATTTTGATTTACTCTAAGTCTCAAGAGGAACATGAAGAGCATTTGAGGATTGTGTTACAAATTTTGAAAGAGAAGCAATTGTATGCTAAGTTGTCGAAATGTGAATTTTGGTTGTCAGAAGTAAGTTTTCTTTGACATGTTATTTCTAGTAGTGGTATTAGTGTTGATCCATCCAAGATTGATGCGGTGATGCAATGGGAGGCTCCTAGATCGGTTACGGAGATTCGAAGCTTTTTAGGCTTGGCGGGTTATTATCGGAGGTTTATTGAGGGATTTTCGAAGTTGGCACTTCCGTTAACGCAATTGACTTGTAAAGAAAAGGCTTTCATTTGGGATATTCATTGTGAAGAGAGTTTTAATGAGCTAAAAAGTAGGTTGACAACGGCTCCGATCTTGATTTTGCCAAATCTGACGGAACCATTTGTTGTGTATTGTGATGCTTCATTGGTTGGTTTAGGTGGTGTTTTGATGCAAGGTGGAAAAGTTGTGGCTTATGCTTCTAGACAATTGAGAGTGCATGAAAAGAATTATCCTACACATGACTTGGAGTTAGCGGCCGTGGTGTTTGTTTTGAAAATATGGAGGCACTATCTTTATGGTGCAAGATTTGAAGTTTTTAGTGATCACAAGAGCTTGAAATATTTATTTGATCAAAAAGAATTGAACATGAGACAAAGAAGGTGGTTAGAGCTTTTGAAGGATTATGATTTTGGTTTGAATTACCATCCGGGTAAGGCAAACGTGGTGGCCGATGCTTTGAGTCGGAAATCGTTACATATGTTCGCATTGATGATGAGAGAATGGGAACTTTTGGAGGATTTTAGAGACTTGAGTTTGGTTTGTGTAATGACGCCGAGAAGTGTGCGACTTGGTATGCTACATGTTACGAATGATTTTCTTGCAACCGTATGTGAAAAGCAAAAGTTGGATTTGAAGTTCGTTGATTTGATGATGAATGAGAATGAGGATTTCAAGGTTGATAATTTTGGAGTTTTGAGATTCCGTGGTCGTATTTGTATTCCCGATGATGCGGAGTTGAAAAAGATGATATTGGAAGAAGGACACCGAAGTAACTTAAGTATTCATCCGGGAGCGAATAAAATGTATCAAGATTTGAAGAAAATCTTTTGGTGGTCCGAATTAAAGAGGGATGTGGCTCAATTTGTGTATGCGTGCTTAACTTGTCAAAAGTCTAAGGTGGAACATCAAAAGCCTAGTGGATTGATGCAACCGTTGGACATTCCAGAATGGAAATGGGATAGTATAACGATAGATTTTGTTACGGGATTGCCGAATACGCAAAGAGGTCATAATGCTATTTGGGTAATCGTTGATAGGCTTACTAAATCTGCTCACTTCATTCCAATTGATATTAGTTATTCTTTGGAGAAGTTAGCCGAGATTTACATTCTTGTGGTTGTGAAGTTACATGGAGTTCCTAAGAGTATTGTATCGGATAGAGATCCTAGATTCACATCGAGGTTTTGGGAGATTTTACAAAAGGCTTTGGGTTCTAAGCTAAGATTGAGTTCGTCTTATCATCCGCAAACGGATGGTCAAACCCAGAGGACAATTCAATCGTTGGAGAATTTATTGCGTGCTTGTGTACTCGAGCAAGGTGGTGCTTAGGATTTATTGCGTGCTTGTTGTATAAGTATGGCACCATTTGAGGCTTTGTATGGTCGGAGTGTCGAACACCTTTGTGTTGGCATGAAACCGGTGAGAGGACGTTGGTTGGACCGGAGATGGTACAACAAACGACGGAGAAAGTGAAGTTTATTCGTGAGAAGATGAAAGCTTCTCAAAGTAGACAAAAGAGCTATCATGACAAGAGAAGGAAAGATCTTGAGTTTCAAGAAGGCGACCATGTGTTTTTGAGAGTTACGCCGGTTACAGGTGTGGGTCGTGCTTTGAAGTCGAAGAAGTTGACTTCTCGTTTTATTGGTCCGTATCAGATTTCTGCGCGAGTTGGTGTTGTGGCTTACCGTGTGGCGTTGCCTCCGAATCTTTCGAATTTGCATGATGTATTCCATGTTTCGCAACTTCGGAAGTATGTTTCGGATCCGTCATATGTTATTCCTATGGACGAGGTTGAAGTAAGAGATAACCTTACGGTTGAAGCTTTACCGATTAGGATTTTGGACCGTGAAGTTAAGAAGCTAAGAGGCAAGGATATTGCGCTTGTGAAAGTAGCGTGGGGAGGTGGTGCGGAAGGCAATATGACTTGGGAACTAGAGAGTAGGATGCGAGAGTCGTATCCGGAGTTGTTTGAATCAGGTAATATTTTCGAGGACGAAAATTTTTAAAGTAGGGGAAAGTTGTAACGCCCCGATTCCGATTTTTCCCATTTTGTTGAGTCTTTTATTTAAATTGAGTGATAAATTATTTTATCTGTGAAATTGGTGTGTTAATATGCTATGTTGACGTATTATGTTATTTTACCGTTTTTGAGAGTTTTCGGGAAAATTAGAATGAAGGGTATTTTAGACATTTCTCAATTAATGATAATTTAGAAATTTAGTGGAAATAGAATTGTGTGAGAAAATGAATTAATTTAAGTTGTATAGAAAATAAGAAATAGAAAAGAAAAAGAGTTAATAAGAGGAAATAGGAGAGAAAGAGATAGAAAAGAAAATAGAGAGAAAAAGGAGAGAAAGAAAGAGGAAGAGGAGAAAAGAGAAGGAAAAGAGGGAAAAGCTTAGAAATCAAGAAAACAACTTCTAGGAATCGATTAATCCGGGTAAGGGTGTGAAATATCATTATCTTATCAATGTATGTCATTATGTATGATTGTGTTGTTGTTGTTGTTGATTTTTATGAATTTTGGTGTAAACCCATTTGTGTAGAAAATGGTAGAAATCGATTTAATCGTGTTGAAAATGATGTTTTCGTGTCCCTTGTTGTTATTACACGAATGATATATGTTGTTAGACATCAAATTGGTATTTTTCTGAGTTTAGATGATGAATTTGGGTGTGGTTTGGGTGGAAAACGCAGAACAGAATTCTGCAGGAAAATTCTGCATTCTGCCTGGCCATACGCGTATTGGGGCAGGCCATACGCGTATTGACTTGGGCAATACGCGTATGGATGGCGCATTTCAGGGCCAATACGCGTATGGGATGCTATTTTTCCCGGCCATCTGGTGATTTGCGTAGTGTACGCGTAAGGGGATTTGGCCATACGCGTATGACATAGGTCCATACGCGTATGAGCAGGAGAAGTGTTAAAATGAGATTTTTCAAAATGTCGTTTTCGTTTTCGTTCGTAACTTTTGTTCCGTTTATCCGATTTTTACATTCTTGGTATCGTTGTGAAGCTATTGAGCTGTATTTTCCTATTATGATGATTTGGAAATCGTTAGCTGATTTAATTATGTCGGAAAGTCGGGAATAGTGCTATTTAGCGACTTTTACCGTTTTGAATGTGTGTTTGGATGTGAATCATACAATAGTGCATTGATGTGAATGTATATAGATTGTATGTGATAGTATGAGATGAATGCATGAATATATTGTGAATATGTATGCATTTCAAGAATGTCTTGAGTCATTTTGCATGTGAAGCATAATGGTGTGCATTCTTGTGTTGTGTGATTATAATGAGAATCCGTTGTAACATCGTGTGCCCATGTGGGGTGTGAGCGACGGTTTGGTTCCAGGGGGAATCCGCTATAACGTCGTGTGCCCATGTGGGGTGTGAGCGATGATTATAGACGATCGTGTGCCCGTGTGGGGTGTGAGCGATCGGGTCGTGTGCCCGTGTGGGGTGTGAGCGATCCATAAACATTGTGTGCCCATGTGGGGTGTGAGCAATGGGTAAACATCGTATACCCGACGGGGAGTTACATTGGTAAAGAGCGATGGTTCCAATAAGTTCCTGAGTGAACTTGAGATGATTGAGTCGGTACCGCATTGCATTTGCATAGAGTCGTGAGTCGGTCTCTATGATTTGCATTTATCATCTTTATATGGTGCATTGATGAATAAACATGAATATGTATGTTTATGTGGAATGATAAGAATTGTGAAGATATGCATGATGAAATGCTTGGATTTGTATATATATATACATTGTAATGTATATGGGTGAATTGTGATGAATTGTGGTGAGAATGTGGAATATGTGTATTTTTATGCTAAAATATATACTTATATGCATTGTTATTATGATAATATTTCTCACCCTTCTGCTATTTTATGATGCTCTATGAGGCATTGCAGAGTAGGTATGCTGGTGGTCTTTTGTGAAGCGTGTCTTCATTCTTTTGGTCGGTCGGCTCTGATATGTAGCCCCGGGTAGCTAGGAAGTATATGATTCTTTTGTGATACATTGTACATGTATCTGTTGATGAATGTTTATGTAAACATGAATTATGTCGGTGGATAGTACTTGATGTTATATATATGTATATATATGTTATCTATTATTCAATGTTTAGATTTTCCGCTTTTATTCTAAATATTGAGATGTGGGTGTAAGGACTAAGTTCCTCTGTTGCAAAGTTACCCCACTGTTGCATATCAATTGTTGAGCAGGTGTTGAATGTTTTAATTTTATGTATAATGTGACATGCCTCTTTTATACCAGGTTTATAATAATACTCTGACGAAATTTTTAATATGTGCCTAAATGATTATGTGATTATTTGGGGGTATATAAAGGGGATGTTACAACACCCGGCGCATTAGACACTCCGAAAGGCATCACTGCATATTCGTAATGTCCATAGCGAGTTCTGAACACTGTCTTCTGAATATCATCCTCCTTCACTCTAATCTGATGGTAACCCGACCTCAAATCAATTTTACTGAAAACACGAGCCCCCAAAAGCTGATCAATTAAGTCATCAATCCTCGGAAGTGGATACTTATTCTTAATGGTCACTTTATTCAACTGACGGTAATCAATGCACAGACACATACTACCATCCTTCTTTTCCACTAATAACACTGGAGCTCCCCACAGCGATACACTCGGCCTAATAAACTTCTTGTCAAGTAATTCCCCGACCTGAGATTTCAACTCTGCCAATTCTGATGCAGACATCCTGTATGGTGCCATAGATATAGGTCTAGTACCAGGAACAAGATCAATAGTAAATTCAACTTCTCTCATCGGAGGCAATTCTGTAATATCATTAGGAAACACTTCAGGGAATTCATTCACCATCGGTAACTCATTAACTGATGTCTTGCTTTAAACAGATAACGAGGCAAACACAGCAAACATCTTATCTTCATCCTCCAATAGGGTTCTCAGCTCCTTTGTAGACAAGGAATCAACCAACGCTTCTTCTTCAGGGTTAAGAAATAACAACGTCTTCCTAAAGCAATCAATATAAACTCGGTTGAATTCCAACCAGTTCATTCCCAAAATGACATCTAGATTACTGAGTGGCAAACAAATCAAGTCCACTCCGAATTCTCTACCAAAAATAGTCAACGGAGAATTTAAGCATGCAAGAGAAGTAACCACCGAACCAAAAGATGGAGTTTCAATTGTCATTCTTCGATTTAGAGTAGACGACACAATCCCTAATTTCTTCACACAATCAACAGAAATGAACAAGTGATTTGCACTCGTGTCAATGATAGCAATCAAAGGAATGTCATTAAAAAAAAGTACCTTTGATGGAACGCTCCTCATTGGTAGACCGGGCTCCCACCAATGCAAACACCTTTCCACTCATCTGAGATTTCTTCGGCTTCTGACAGTGAGTGCTGATATGACCCTATTCTCCACAGTTGTAATAGGTAGGTATATTAGTCCTACAATCCGCCACAACACGACCTGGTCATCCACACTTGAAGCACTTCTTCGCTTTATTCGAAGAATTATTAGCACGGTGACCCGTGCCACCACATCTAAAACACTTGGTAGTATCGGGAACCTTCTTCCCCCACTTGGCTTCTTTCCCACAGCGGCTTTCTGTTTTCCTTTGTCATCTGGAGGACTATAAGGCATACTCCCATACCTCTGCTTACCCTTCCAGTCACTCAAGGCCTTGTAATGAGCAATCCAGACCCTATTATCATTATCATAGATCCGGCTTCTGCTTACCAGTTCTCGATAATTCCTTATCTTCTGACAAGCAATGCCCTGTTTGATCTCGGGACGCAGCCCGTTCTCAAACTTCAAGAATTTCGAATTCATAGCCTCATCCGTATTATAGTGAGCATAATACTGCACCAACTCTTCAAACCGAGTAGCATATTCAGCAACAGTCATGCTACCCTGTTTCAGTTCCAGGAACTTAATCTCCCTCACACTGCGAATATCTTCCGGAAAATACTTTTCCAGAAACTCAGCCTGAAACACTGCCCACGTAATATCAGTACCTACAGCTTCCAACCTCTGACGACTATTATCCCACCAGGCTTCAGCTTCGCCTTCCAGCATATGAGTTCCAAACTGCACCTTCTGAGCCTCATTGCATCCCATGGTACTGAAGATCTTCTCAATGGCTTTCAGCCATTTCTGTGCAGCATCAGGATCAAGAATACCAACCTCATATGTAGGCGGCTTATTGCTCTGGAACCTCTCCAAGTTAGGAAACTGCGCATCCCCAGCAATCTGATTGTTGTTCTGCACTGACTATGCCATAGCCTGCAGCGCAGCAGCAAGAGCATCATCATTTCTCCCTGCCATACTATTCAATAATCACAACACGGTTAGAAGAACACACAAATCTACTCCTATTCTAAGGACATACTCTATTATAACATCTGGCCGGATGGATCAACCAGGCTCTGATACCAATTATAGCACCCCACTTCCCCATTTTATATATATATATATATATATATATATATATATATAAAATACGAAAATAATCAGAGTTTAAAACCAACAGTGGAATGTCACTTAATAAAAACCAACAATGAAGTCTTAATTACTTTATTTGCCTCTTTTCTCATAGATAAGGCAAAACAGCAGAATTCAATATTTTACTCAAATTCACGGCAATTCGCCAACAGAATCAAAATCCACATAAACTCGTGGTCCACAATGTTTTTAAAATGAATAAGGATACGTAACAAAACAAATGAAAGAATAACAAATGGAAAAATCCCCAATATCCCGTGTTACGCATCAGAGCGACTCCTAAGACTCGATTAGGCAACACGCACTCCATGCACTACTCAAGTACCTGGATTATCTGTACTTCCAGAGAAGCGCAGAAACAACAAAACAACAAAGGGGTGAGACCTACGTTCAATAATTAACGGTGTATAATACATGTTAAGGAGTAGTAATCACACAATCACACATAAGCAACACATCATCACGACACACTTGTCACTTTCAGTTATAATTCACCAAACACGTAATAATGCAATGCGACTCAATGACATGATACAATGCATGTGGTACCAACACACCATGGTTCATTCAATCGAACCCGATTCCTAATAGAATCCGAATAAATCACATACACTCCCACTGAGCAAAGATTTATCTCCATCACAACTCTACATTGGAGTCCGGACAATACTAGGCACCCATCATGGATTCCCACCTAACTGTCTCCACCAGACACATCATGAAATGCATGACACAGATTATGCATAAAACACATGTATAATAACCATTATACATTTTCACGATCTTCCCGATCACACGTGAGATACATACTCACCGTAATACACCATAGTATTACCATACATGTCCAATCAATTCAACAACACACACACAATCAAGGAAAACACCTCACATGGCCTTAATTAACTAATTGTCTAATTAATCCACCTAAATTCAACTTTTAATTATTTCCACTACCATTCCTAGGTTCAACAAGTTCTGACACCTATCCGAACCTCTCAGACCAAAAGGAATTGCATCGGACGCGAAATCGGGAAAGAAATCGCGAAACAGCAAAATTCTGCACTCTCGCTGGTCATATGCGTATTGGCCACACCCATACGCGTATTGCCCAGCTCGCTCGCCCATCCAATTGCGTATCAGACGCGTAAGGCCCCTCTGCTGCCCTGCCGTACGCGTATTGCCCTATGTGCTACGCGTATGAGCAGAGACTTGTTTCTCTCAAAAATTCCATTTCCAGATCTCCATACGCGTATTGCCACCCCGTTATGCGTAATGCCCACAAAACAGCCTTGCCATACGCGTATCGCCTTGCCAATACGCGTAATCGCCCTCTGGCACCCAATGCCATACGCATAACGCCTCCTCTGTTACGCGTATGGGCCGAGACTGTGAAAAATCCCAACTTTTCATATCAGTCAGAATTCTACCACTATGATCTCACTTATAACATCCAGATTTGTCCTAAAAATCGTTTCTACATTGATTTTAAGACCCATAATCTCACATTACCTCATTCTCTTATTATTACTAGTCAATTTCATGTTTCCTAGATCTAGATTCGTCAACCCCAACCTGCAACAAAACCAGATCTGCAAACACAATCATACAACAACAACACAACAGAGTTCAATCATCACAATCACACGAATTTTAGATCTGTATTCACATCATATCAACGATTTCTTAGCAGTCATACACATACAGTCAAGCAGACATTCAGATTCAAACATAACACGAAAATTCTAATAGTGGAAGGAACCCTTGCTACCTTTTCATGTTATTAACACCTATTTTGAACCCATTCTCCCCACTTACCTCGAATTCTTGATCAAAAATCCTGCGAAAATTGATGATGCAAAAGCCCTAGTTCTTCCTCTTGTTCTTCCTTCTCTAACTCTCTCTTGGTGAAAATGTGATTATGACCAAAACTGTCCCTAATCCTGATTATGGTTCACTTTTCCTTATTTTCCTCCCACTAATCATATTACTAATTAAATTATGATTTTATTTAATATTAATAATGTTAATAGTGATAATAATAATAATAATAATAATAATAATAATAATAATTATAATACTACCCATAATAATAATAATAATGTTAATAATATTTGACATAATAATAATAATATATCTCATACTACTATTATCAAATATGCCCCTCACATTATTCATCATTACTTCATTATTATCCCGACATATCTGTTTTACCGGTTCCCCTAAGGATACTACATCCTATGCTCTCAATCGTACACCCTCCACAATGCCACACAATTAAAATAACACACGACAGTTAAATAAATTAAAATGGGGTGTTAAAATATACAATATAGTAATTAATAACGCAAGCTTAAATAAACAACTGTAAACAGCAAAATGTAAACAATAATGAAATCAATGTGAAAATAACTCAGAGAAAGACAAGAGGTTGAAAATAAGTCAGTTTTTTAAATTATTGAAATTTAGTGCTATGTTAAGCAATCGTAAAGCGATTCATGTAGGAATCAACTCAACCTGAGGCCGATAAAAAAATTCTATGCGTTTGAGCAATTTCTGAAGTTAAAATGATTTTTAACTCCGAAATTACAACACATTTGTGAAAAATCGATGTTTTCAAAAGACATTTTTTAAAGCAAATAAATTAACAGACAAACTAAAGAATTTAGCGCTATGTTAAGCAATTATAGAGCGATTCATGTAGGAATCAGCTCTATCTGAGGCCGGTCAACAAAACTTTATGCGTTTGAGCAATTTTTGAAGTTAAATTGAACTTTAACTCTGAAACTGCAACACATCTGTTAAAAATCGATGGGATCAAAATCAAATTTTCTTTTTTTAACAATTTAGAATAAACATTGAATAAATAAATAAATATAACAATAATAACATACTATAATGATAATAATAATAATAGTAATAACAATAATGATCAATAATAATAATTAACAATAATAATCAACAAAAATAATGACAATAATAATAATAATAATAATGATAATAATATCATTAATAATAATAATTAACAATAATAATCAACATAAAATAATAATAATAATAATAATAATAATAATAACAATAATAATAATAATCATAATTAGTAACAATAATTAATAATAATAATCAATGATAATCACCAAAAATAATAAAAGTAGTAATAACAAACACACTAATAATAATAATAATAATAATAATAATAATAATAAATATGAAGCAAAAAATAAAAAGAAAAGAAAAACAAAACCAAGGTGGTGGCGGCGGACACCTCACAGTAGTGAGGGAGATTTTAAAATTTTTAACCAGCACCCATTCACAAGGTGACATGTGGTAGTGGGTTATGCCTTGTTTTCTTCTTCTTTTGTTTTCATATTTTGTATTAATTTTGAGTTGTCTTATGTTGTTGCTGTGTTGGTAATGTGAGCTTTGGAAAAGGTTATGTCTTGTTTATCATGGATCAATGTTGTAGTTTATGAGTTGTATGAGTTTGTGGAGAAGATGTGTTTGGTTAAAGTTGTTGTTATTTTTTGTAGTAGAATGGAGGCTTTGATAGGTGAGTTATATTGTGATTTGTAGTTAAAAAATGTTTGAAATTGGTGTAATGGATATTGAAGTTGTTGTCTTGTTAGAGATGATGATAAAAGTGTGATGATGATGAGTATGAGATGTTGGTTTATGAGGAGGTAGTATGTGTGTTTATGTTGTTTGGTTTGTTTGTGTTTATGGATATATAGTGGAAGGAGATGAAGGTCAGTATGGTGTAATGGTGAAGGAGATGATGAAGATAAGAGATGGAGGGTGGTGTGAGATTGTTGGGTGTTGCTATGGTTTTAAGAGAAAGAAAAGGTTAATGGTGTTGTTGTTGTTTATGGTAAAGAAAAGAGATATTTTTGAAGAAGGTTTTGACGATGTGTTTTTATGAGAGGAAAATGATGAGATAGATGAGAGTGAGTTTGTAGGAAGAGAGAAATAGAGTGTATCAATGTGGGGCGGTTTGTGGGAAAAGAAAAGAAAATATCCAAGAGAGAAAGGAGCATATGGGAGGGAAGAAAACAAAGAGAAAAGGAAAACCATCAAAACAAGGCTAAATGTCTCTTTCCCATTGGTCTAAATTTTAATCAATTTTAAAATAGGAAAATAACAAATGGCTTATGGTGATTGGTTAACATTTTAATTCAAAAACAAATAATCTTTTTAATTTTTACTAATTAAATTAAAATAGACAAACATAAATTAAAATTGAATTTAAAAACACCGAAAATTCTAAATAAATCTCCCGAGTATTTGGCGAACAACAAAAAATAATCGGATAAAAAACGGACACAAAAATGTCTAAAAAAATAAACTGAACGCATTAAAATGACCCGCGCGAAATAAACTTCTCGGAAACAAACGGGTTTCGGTCAAATTTTGAAATAAAAATCGATCGGTTAAAAGGCATAGATGGACAATAATGTGACCGAAAAAGTAGTCAAATAATTAAAATGACCATGTCAGGTTAAACTATACAAATCGTAGATTAAGAATACTAATGTCTGCAAGCTCAATTTTGAAAATTTTCGCCCGCTAATTCGACATACAATTGAGAAACGGTTCGACCGGTCTGTCATTAGATCCGAAAAATTATTTTGGTTGACATTTTAAACGTTACACGGAATAAAAATGCATGCTGTAATAAGTAAAAAATGCTGATGTCCTGTAAATGCGTTAAATTACTGATCAAATAATCGTGAATAGACAATCAGATACAAATAAATCGCTATTGGACCATTTACTTCTGATTCTCCATTACAAATAACCCTATGTAGATTCAGATAACGACAATACTCTTGATTGTCACCCCCCGAACCTCTGAAACATGATGAAAATGGAATGAACGACGCAATGAGATTGAGAAATCAAGCCTTTTGACTTCTTAATCAACAAATGACTGAATGAATGTCATCAAGACCAGATAAAATGTTAGAACTCCCGACTTTTCATCTAAACCCTGATGAATGCTTTTGACTGAAAGAAATGCATAATAAGATGAAATGATTATGCCATGCTAATGCAAGTGAAAAACTTAGGATAAAATTTAAGGTGAAATTTAGGGTAAAATTTAGAGAAATACAAGGTTTATTGTTGCTGGAATGTGTTGCTGTGTTGGACATAAGCCAATGAATACAAAGTTTCAGTACATTGGTGAAAGTTGTTTATACTAAATGGAAATAGATTCTATCTAGGTCACTCTATTTTACAAAAATTGAACCAAAGAGCAAGACAATAATAGTTGTGTAAACAACTTCTACCAAAGAGAGATGTGTAAACAATAACTAGTTGAAATGCATTCAGTCAGATCTCTGTTTCGGTTATGACAACTTTTACTGATGAGTTTTGGATTTGCAACATTTGGGAGAAGTGGTTCCATGGACAAATTCCAGATATGTAGTAGTACCAAATGAGTGCTTTCTTCTTATTGAGTATGCTTTTTGCTTACTTTCACACTTCACACTCATTGCATTATGTGCTTGCTTGCAAGAGTTTAGGAATATATATATATATATATATATATATATATATATATATATATATATATATATATATATATATATATATATATATATATATATATATAATTTGACAATGTTTTACTTTAAAAAATATCGGTGTTTATATAGCTCACACATGTTTAAAACAATGTCTTCTTCTTAATAGAAAATAGGCTTATTTGGGCCTAAGGCCCAAAATATTTCTTTTAAAGTTTGTATTAATTAATTTTTTAATAATAATAATTTAAGAAAACCTTAATTTAAAATTAATTCATAAAAAAATAAATATCTTAATTATCAATATTTTATTATTAAAATTAATGTTATTTTTATTCCACTCGTCACTTCTTGGTTTGCAGAAGTGGATGGGACCAATTAAATCCCAAATAAAATAAAATTTAGGAAAAAAAATTAAATTTTAAAATAGAACATCAAAAATAGAGAAAAAATATAGGGATGGCAACGGGTAGGGTCGGGTGCGGGTTTTGCACTACCCAAACCCACACCCGAAATTACCACCCGCACCCGAACCCGAACCCAAATGCTTTTCGGGTGGCAAAATGACACCCGCGCCCACACCCGTTGGGTTCGGGTTTTTTCACCCAAACCCGAACCCATAGCAAAAACACAAAAATACAACATTAAATTGAAATTTGAATTAAGTTTCAAGATCTTAAGGTTTTTTTTTTGAATCAGCTAAAAGATTTTTATTAACTTGGCATAAGATAAATTGCAAATAAACATAAAATTAAAATACAACATTAAATTGATATTTGAATTAAGTTTCAACTTTCAAGATCTTAAGTTAATATTACAATCAAAATACAACATTAACATAGATTATCTGTTTGCCAAAAAAATTCCAACAACATGGTAATGCTAGCAAATTCCAAATTCCAGCAACATGCAAGTTAATTCCAAAACAGACAGCAACATCAACATTCCAAAAGAGACAGCGAATTCTCCATTCTCCAACAGACAGCAACATGGCTCAGAAGTTCCTATACTTGTTCTCATCATTTGAGTCACTGCCATCTGACATAAAAACCAACATAGACTATAAAAACAACCATCAACATAAAACCAGCACAGACTATAAAAACAATTATACCAAAACACTATAATGCCATCAACATAGACTATAAAAACACTATAAAACCAGAACATAAAATTGCTTTTGACGATACAGTATTTTTCTGTGCCATGTAGAAATAGAGAACCAAGGAATTGGAATATATTCATAGCAAAATATTGGCAGCAGCAAAACTAATTTCGAACATCAATATTTATCAGTTTGGAATCAAAAAAATATGGGAAGAAATCAAGAGGATTCATGGCAAATTAATAATTCATCAATGAGGAAACAACAAGATGGGAAGGCAATGATGTTGTCAAATACAATTACTTGTTGCTGCCCTGAAATGTTGGAACGTGTGAAAGAGCCTTAAAGAAAATCAATACGATTAATTAACATAAGAAGAAGTAGATATCAAACCTAATACATAATACAAGCACAAGTACCCTCCCACTTAATTCACAAAAGCAATGTTGTGCCCCTATCAACAATGTTCGCAGCACAGTCAAAAGCTTACAACACAGTCACCACACATTCCAAATCCTGCCCCTTAAACACAACAACCAAATTCACTAATTCAAAAAAAAAACCTCATGACAGTTTTGCTTTACTTGTACTAGCAGATTTCATAATAAGCCAACATAACATCCATATTGACGTTCAACCTAGTGAGCAGTTTAAAAACAAATAAACCAGCATAATGCATCAACATCAGTTCCCGTTTTTCCACTTAATCTAAATCTATCTCTAACACACCCTCACAAAATGAATCAAACAGTTTGCAAAGAAGAGCTGCTCACAAAGATAACGACAGGCAGTTTGACAAATACAACTAAGAAAGCTGCAATACAAAATGCAAGCTACAATTTCAAGTTACAAGTTGCAAAGCAACATGAGTTGCAAGCTACAATGTCAAGTTACAAGCAATAATTAACTGCAAAAACTCGATATGTAGTTTCAAGCCATGAAAACAAAAGCCACAACATTTGCCCCTATCATCGGAAAAACATGTTCGCAGCAGCTAAGATCTTTCCAAAACAAATTCCCGACATGTTCAGAACCGCATTGATTCGTTTCTAAGACAAGAGTTCATATTGAAATCATGACAATTAATAAGCATATGCTTATAAGGAGGGAAGTAGGCAAAAGGGACAGGAAAAAACAGAAAATATACTCACCATGTTATAGCATAGAAACTACAACTTCTAATCTAGCTTCAAAATGGTAAAATAAATAATGTACTTTAGGAAATAAGAGTTTATTATTCTTTATTATTCTTTCTAACCTAATAAGAGTTGATTATTCTTTATTATTCTGTAGCATCTAAAACCCACCTAAAAATTAATATTCATAACTACTAACCATAATTCACTTCATGTTAGTGTATAACAATTATTTTCCAAACTAATAATACATTAACCTCAAGACCAAGTGGATTTTGCGCATCACAGATCCAAAAAACCATCAAAACTAACACTTTACTAACACTTAGACCATTTAGACCAATACAACCAACTGTCTTAGTACCTAATTCATAACTAGCTCAACTATAAAACTAACACTTTACTAACCATCAAAACGATAATTACTAACCATCAAAATGATAATTATTAACCAATAACTAACACATTATAAAACTAACACTTTACTAATTTCAAAACTGACTTTGACTCATAACTAATCAATAACTAATTAACAATCCATTCACAACTGACAATATAACCTTTAACATTCAAATAGTTAATTATTCTCCTAACAATCCATGCACATAACTAACAAACACTAACTGAATTAAGAGCTACTAACTGTAACTAACAAAAATCCAGCTGGCAAATAACTAACCATAACTGATTCAATCAAAATTCCCTAAATAACCCCCAACTAATATTGTCATTTCAAGGCAATTTCGGTTGAATTTCAAAGGAATTTCATACAAAGTTTTAGTCTATAAATACAGAGCAGTGCCATTGGTTTAAAGGATGAATCATTCAATCTGAGGCGTTTCCCATGGTCTATTCTTAAATGTTCTATTGTTAAGTGTAGTTAAATGATATTAGGAATCAATTTTGAACCCAAATCTCAACCTTTAAATCAAATATTTATCATGCTAAACTAAATACCAAATAAAAACAGGTTTACGTAATAACATCATTAGAAGATAAACATGTTTACGTAATGATAAGAAATCTAACAGCAGCAGTTAGAATTCTAACAAAGTTATATTTATTCAATTCAACAGAAAAACTAACAGCAACAGCAGTTAGAAGATAAAAACCAACAGCAACAGATAAACCAACATTCAACAGAAAAACCAACAGCAACAATAGCAGCAGATAAAAACCGAAACCGAAACAGTAATGTGAATTCAAACAACAACAGCAGCAGTTAGAAATTCAAACAACAGCAGCAGCAGATAAAAACCGAAACAGTAATGCGAATTCAAAACCGAAATTCAATATCTCTCAGTAGCCAACAGTAATGCGATAGAATCAGATCAAAACCGAAACTTAAAATACCAACAATTTTCAGTATAATGTAAACCATGTCATGCCATGCCATGCCATGTTCAAATCAAAAGCAACAATTTTCAAATCAATGTTCAAATAACAAACTCAAAAACAGAGGCAACACTACATCGATTACGCCATGCCATGTTCAAATCAAAAGCAACTAGTGACAAGTCAAAAAGAAGGGTGTGAGTCGATAAACGGAACATCAACAGCCGTAGTGACAAGTCGAAAAGAAGGGTGCGAGTCGAAAAAGCAGAAACTGAAAGGAAGATTAAAATAATGGATTAAGGGAAAACCTTGGATTGGATTTGGAAGAAAGGAAATCGGTGGGAGGAGGATTGGATTTGGACCAAAGGAAATCTGCAGCAGCCGTAGTGATGGAGGGAGAGTGAAACGGAAGGAAACAAATGAATGAAATCCTAATGTAATTTGTTTTACAATTATATATATGCAGGGGCAGTTAAGTAATTTTAAGGTTAAACGGGTGTGGTTTCGGGTTTCGGGTGTGGGTTTTACACCACCCAAACCCGCACCCGAAAAATCGGGTGGCACCCGAACCCGAACCCAGTCAATTCGGGTTTCACTCGTTGACTCGGGTGCGAGTGCGGATGGGCCCCGCGGGTATGGGTCTGTCTGCCATCCCTAAAAAAATACAATTAAATCTTAATTTTTTATACCATTTGTAATTATTTTTATTGTAGTGTTGATATCATTAATTATGTTAATAATTGATATTAATATTCAAAATTTATAATTTCTGTTGAGACAGTATTATTGAGACACTGCTTCGTCTTCAACCTATTAACTCACCATCAGTCCAACACCTTTCATCTTTAGATCCTACCAAATGCTATCAATCAATAATCAAAAACAGGTAACCCTAGTTTTCAATTCAACTCTATAATTTCTCTCATTTTGTTTATATATTGTTATTGCGGAACTTTCATTTCATCATCTCATATGGTTAGTTATGTCAACTGAGTTATTATTCTCTTTCGGTTCATATTGCACGTGTTGATTCAAACAAGGAAGTGCTTTTAGTTTTAATTTTTTTGACATAAGGAACTGCTTTTAGTTGATTAAGTTCATTTGCAAAAGAAATTTCACCGGTAAGCCGGATGAGATGTTCGCGTTGTGAACAGAATCATTGTGTAAATAGCTTATTTGAGTTCTTCTTCAATCAATACTTACCATATAATGACTTATGTATAAACTGTTTATACTATTGAATAGCTTAATCAAAGTTCTTTCCTGAAACAATATCATAGTTCCAGTTTATTAGCTTAATGGAAGCTCTTCAGTGAAGCAATGCTATATTGTTTAGAGTTTAATTTTCATGCACTGAAAGTGTAAATAGCACATCACAATCAATTACGTGTGTGACTTTAGAAGTGATTATGATCAAAGTGAAATGCTTCGAATCCTTTCACCGCTATGATCGAGTAACAATGTGAAATGTGTTTGTCAATGTTTTGTATATGGATATAAACCTTACATTTGTCAGCATCAAGACCAACATCATCGGATATAAACCCAATGTTGCGGCACGTGTCACGGACAATCTTCTCATAGTCTACATTAGCCTTAGTTGTTATCTCTCCAAAAACCATAACCATGTTAGTCTTGGTGCAAGTCTCACAAGCAACCTTGCTGTCAGGATCCTGTTCAAGACAGGCGTCAAGCACTGCATCGGAGATCTGGTCGCAGAGCTTGTCAGGGTGACCCTCGTTCACCGATTCAGATGTGAATAGAAAATTTTCTGCCATTTGTTCAAGCTATTACACAAAACAACAAACAAACTATATTCAAAAACGATAACTAAGAATTTTCTTTGCAATACTTATCACTACAAGATAACTAATATTCGAGCTTAAATTGCAAAAGGAATAGAATAAAGCCAATTATCCCAAAACAATTTGAAAGAGTATATGAGAAAACTTTATTCCATGAATTTTTATAATAATAATTCAAAAGTTTTTATCCTGATAAAAAATTGCAGCATATAAGATTCCCTAATCAGCAACGAAATATAGATCCAGTGAGAGAAAAAAACGGTTAGAACACGTTTTTTCATAACAATATTAGATCTATAACAGAAAACGCCAAATTCAACAAAAACCGAAATGAACTTTCGTAAGTTCATTACCAGTGTTTATGATAAAATCTTTACCAGTATTTAGACAATTCCTCTTTTATAAGTTCATCCACTGTATGTTTCAACTTTCAAAATTATAGATCATTTATGTGCTCTTTTGAGGATTTTCTTGCATATTTTTTCTCCACATTAATCGTGCATTTTTAGAGGAATATTTTTGTCATAAACCAATTATTTAGTCTGCTGCATAGCATCCATCGGTAATTTCTGCAGATTTTAAGCATGTAGAAAATGGTCTTCACCAACTCTTATACATCAATAACAAAACCCTTTTTCCACTGGGAAAGGTCATCTACATTGTCAAACAAGTCTATAATATCTTATTGTAAATCAAGTCTTGTGGAAAACTTGTTAAATCTAGATGATAATAGATCCCTATTAGTGATTGAGCTTTAATTACTGGCTTTTTTCTTTGGTTTCAAATATCTGTTTTGTATTACTCTAAAACAGATATGAGAGAATCCATATACCATAATTTATAATCCACTTGTTAGCTTGAAGTTCTTCTGCTAGCTATAAGAAAGTTTTGACTTTCCTTACAAGATTGTTAATGGATCAGTCTTGTATTTGAGGGGCTTTCCCCCCATTTCTTGAAGACTAGAGTGAGAAACATGTCCTTGATGGAATTGTGATGAGAGTGAGAAACAAGTCCTTGATTGGTTCCCCATTTGCAAACCATATTTTTATTAAATCGAAAATTCTTGAAGGTAGTAGGTCAATTGTCAACAAATTCGACTCTCTATGGTGGAGAGATTTGAGTCTACTAGGTGTTATGGAGGAGGAAGATTTCAATTGGTTCACAAACAGCATCTCTGGTCAAATTGGCAATGGACATTCTATTGATTTTTGGAGAAACAAGTGGCTCGGACCTTCTTCAATAAGCTCTATGTTCCCTCTCATTTTGGCATGTTCATCACATTTGAAGCTCAAAGTCGTAGACATGGGGGAATGGATGGAGAATAGGTGGGTTTGGAATGTGAAGTTAGTGGAGAATAGGTTGCTTCAGGAGGAAGAAGAAGCGGAGCTGGATTCTCTTCTGTTTATTTTGCAGGATTTGCAGTTAAAGCAGCATGTGGATGATTCATTCATTTGGTGGAGGAACAAGAACGGTTTCTCGGTAAAAAGCACCTATCAAACTTTAGAAGAATTTTCTGATGTCGATGTGCAGGTGGAGGAGAGTACCATTCATCTTTTGGATATGCTTTGGATCACGAACGCTCCTAGTAAAATTCCCATTTTCGGATGGAGACTATTGCTGAATCGGTTGCAAACTAGAGCAGCCTTGGCTAGCAGAGGAGTCAGTTGCAATTTAGTCCTTAATTTATTCAAATGTGGGCATTAATCTCTTAATTCTTAAAATTCATATTATGGTAGACTTTAAAAGAGACAGTAGGAGTATCATGACACAAATTTAAATAATCTAAGGACCAAACTATACACTAAATTATAATAAAAAACTAAACTTCAATGCGGTACAATTTGAAGGACAAACCAGCCATTTTACTCTTGTAATTTCTATCCATCATACAATTTTTCTAGCAAGCACCAAGGTTAGCAACCAATCCAAAGCAACTTTAAGGATGAAACAGAGTCTTCACCGACTCTTCTACATCAATAACAAAACCCTTTTTCCTCTGGGAAAGGTCATCTACATTGTTAAGCAAGACTGTAATATCTTATTGTAAATCAAGTCTTGTGGCAAACTTGTTAAATCTAGATGATAGATCCCTGTTAGAGGTTGAGCTATAATTACTGGCTTTTTTCTTTGGTTTCAAATATCTGTTTTGTATTAATAAAAATGAATTGAGAGAATCCATCGAACATAATTTATAATCCACTTGTTAGTTTGAAGTTCTTCTGCAAGCTATAAGAAAGTTTTGACTTTCCTTACATGATTGTTAATGATTCAGTCTGGTATTTGGGGGGCTTTCCCCCCATTTCTTGAAGACGAGAGTGAGAAACATTTCCTTGATTGGTTCCCCATTTGCAAACCAATATTTTAGACTGCCTAATACTTGACAATGGTCTCTTCAGATCTTTTTGCTCAACAGTTGGATTTTTGCTGATCATGCCCTGAAGAACCATATGATAAATTGCTAAAGGTGTCATAAAATTAACAGTGGTTACTGTCTATATAGCAATCAATACTTTGGATTTAAGATGTGTCCGGTGCCCAACACCAATATGACACTAACACGTATAACTATATTTCAATTAATGTAGTTTCTTAAAATATTATCACGGTCTACGTGTCGGTATTAGTGTTTCATAGATAATTGTAATGTTGTAAAAGACTTGAGAGGAGGGGCAGTTGTTTTTTTTATCAAGTAGTCTAATTTAATTGTTGATGTGTACTTTCTCCTCTCCTCCATAAACAGAAAAGTTGGTTCTCGTATTTTTAATTCTGATTGTTTAATTTTGAGGGGAATAGCAGGAAGGTAACAAGGAATTTACTGGATAATAGTGGTCTGATCTCTAGTATCAATCCTTTAAATTAAGAAATTCACAGCACATTTAATTTATCAGGAGATTATATTAAATTAGGATTTGATTTGTGAGCTTGTAATTATAAAATATGTGTTTTTCTTTTTGAAACAACTGCAAAATCAGAAGCATGGAAAATGATGGATTAAAATGTTGCTAGGAAAAAAAAAGAATCCGGTATCCTAATTGAAAAGGTTTATGTCTAAACCACTAAAAATGAAAGGGTGCATATATGAGAAGCTTGTTCTAGCTCACTCTTCATTCTCAGTCTCACTCTTGTCTATGCGCCTGACGTGGATTAGATGACTTTAACCCGTCAAAAGGTACATTTTATGGAACCACCGTCGCTATCCTCCTTCACGCCGCCCTAGTCCCTCCACACCGACGGCGTCTCTCACGTGTCTGCAATCTCGCTGTTTTTGTCTGTACTGTAACAATCAATTGCTGAGAAGATGATGACAACGGCGGCGACGACGGTGAACACAGTGAAAAACAGAATAATAAAGATTGGCGGACGGCGGCGATGCTGACGGAGACGACCTGCAAAGACGTGCGACTGTACTGTGGTTATATTTTCTTTTTTAAAAGAAATAAATAGTTAGACACATGGCGAGGTTTAGACCGTAAGATGAATCCAACAAACGTGATTGATCCTAAGGTTAGGTACCTTTACCGCTCTAACGGTAGCAAATCCTGATCCGCCGCTTTAGGGAATTAGGGTTTCAGAAATCAGAAGAGTGGGTCACATGTCCTAATTCAGTTTGAGCTTGCTTTAACACTCCACATTTTTTTCCTATTAATATAAACAGTATTTTTTATGTATTTATTTTTTATATTAATTTAAATTAATTATAAAATAAAATAATTTTAAAAAATAATAGAGTACAAAATATATGCAAACCACCTATAACGGTTACTAAAAAGAGAATTTGAAATTCAAAACAAAAATTGAAAATGGTATAATTGGAAAGAAAATAGGCTAAATCAAAGCCATGTTTTCCCTTTATATATGTTATAGATAAAATAATAAAAAAATAATAGATTAAAAGATATATGCAAACCACCTATAACGGTTAATAAAAAGAGAATTTGAAATTCAAAACAAAAATTGAAAAGGGTATAATTGGAAAGAAAATAGGCTACACCAAAGTCATGTTTTCCCTTTATATATGTTATAGATATATATGTTATAGATTCACAGATATTTGCTTATTTTGAATACAATTTTTTAACTAATGTTTTCAGGTCTTAGTTACTTACGGTAGTTGATTCGATCCAATGAAGAAAGTTAGAAACTTGAAGAAGAGATTGGAAAGACCCGTTGAGTTGGATAAAATCAACAATGAGACTAGGGTTCAAGATGTCGATTGGATTTGCTCCCTTTCAGAGTCTGAGATTGTAAGTTTATTTTCATATTTATTGTTGATTTTACTATAGTTGTAGTATTTGTCAGTTCTTTTAAAATCGAACTGGTAATCAAATCGGCGAGATCACCCTGTCATGATTCAAATGTTTTTAAAGCCGGACTTTGGGACTTGGACTAAAGTGTAATTGAACTGCTCAAATCGCATGTGTTCTGGTAATGTTTTAGAAGCAGCTACACTTTGGGATAAGTTTGTGAAATTCAACATTTGAAATCTTAGTGATTATTCATGTATGTTTGTGAAATTCAACATTTGAAATCTTGGCAGGATTTTATGATTAGCTTGAAATTGCTGATCACTAAGCGAGCAGAAAGGATAGGCTGTAAAAACTTGGCTGACAGATTTGACCTTAAGACGATTCGAGCTATTGGTATGTCATATGCTTTTCTTTAAGACCTATAATATGCACACCTTTTGCAAAAAAAAATTATGTGTACCCTTGATTTTGCAATATGTGTAATGTTCTTAGAATTTGAATTATTGAGATTTAGAGTTGTATTTAATTGAATATTGTTGTATTCATTTCAAATAATTGAAATTCTTAATGTCTCGTGCTTGAAAATCAATCTGCTTCTCGCATTAGTAGCTAATAGTTGAACTATTTAAGTTTATTGAATCTTTATTTGTGCAGCATTTGTTTTGATGGAAAATCTCAAAACAGACGTAAAAGAAACATCACTTGTACCAGACACGGTAAAATCTACTGCTTTCTTAGATGCGTGCAACATACTTAAATGTAGTAATGAGGTTTCTGCAACAATTGAAGAGCTTAGTAAAACTGTTGGTGCTGATATACAACCAATTCTAACAAGGTACCTATGCCAAACTCTAATGTTTCTGGGAATGGATTAAATATATGATTACTGTCTGATTTATTGTGCAAATTATTTTCCATGTTTAGAACTTGAGCTTTATTACAAATAGATCTATGGCATATGATCTATTTTCCCCAGGAGCACCTGTAAAAGATGTAGCAGTTAACCAACTAATTGAATTCAATAATCAATGAATACAAAAAATTTCCACTAGAACCATATAAACAAAAGAGGACAAACCTAATGAGTTTTTGATTTATCTGTCTTAAAATTTAGCTCAACCCTACAAAACTAGCTCGTAAGGCGAGGAAGTCAACTTTTGTAAGCACATTTTCAGGTCTTATAGTCAAATATGATATTATCAATACAACTCTCTCAAGTCCAAAGATTGAATATCTGAAGTGTGACTCGAGTGATCATGAGAGCTTCCAAGATGCGCTGCACCTCCCGCATTTGGATCAGACACCAAAAGTCTAGTATTGAGTGTCAGATGGATGTGCTGGCAGTACTACACTGGGTGATATGACCTGAAATTTTTATGAGTTACATCCCTCATCTTACAAGTCAATTGTGTAAAGTTAAGTTTGGCCCAACTTAGATTCTATGTAGCTATCAAGTTCTATCCTTGATTGGTTGGATCACACTTCGAATGTTCAGTCCTAAGTATTAGGGGTGCGTTTAGGGATGACAATGGGCAGGGTATGGGTAGGGTACTATAGTACCCGTCCCCATACCCGCAGTTGAAAAAAATCCCCGTACCCGAGCCCATACCCGCTTGGGTATCAAAATTGGCACCCGTCCCCGTACCCTATGGGTATATAAGTGTCCGTACCCGTTACCCGCATTTCTAATAAAAATAAATATATCAAGGATAAAATATCATAATATTTTAAGTTTTTAAAAACATTAAAAATTTTGTATTGTTGAATTATGAAGATCATTTATATTAAATATGTAGTAGTTTAAAATTGATTTTTTTTTTTATAAATTTTATAAACATTTATCTTTATATAATAATATAAATTAAAATATATAAATATATATTATGCGGATATGGGGCGGGCTAGGTACTAAGGTGCCCATCTCCGCTTATTTAAGTGGGTAATTACCCGAGCCCGTATCCGTACCCATTTTTGCGGGTTTTTACCCTACCCGTTGTGGGTAATTTTTTGGGTACCCACTGGGGATGGGCCAAATTGCCATCCCTAAGTGCGTTAACTCTCTATTTTAGATGAGATATGACCTGTAAATGTGTTTATAAATGGGAGGTATCCCTCACCTTATAAATTAATTTTTTTTATGAAATTTAATGATGCTGTCATCTGGACTTGAGCTGTTTTTAATATTTTTATTTACGTTTTGTATACAGTTCGCCGCCAACTTCCAAACGAAAGAAGCAGAAAGTTAGAAGCAAAGAATAAAAGATTTTGTCCTAGCAGGACCTGAAATTTATCCTCCTTTTTTAGTGTCTTTGCTTGTGCAGTGAAAATACTGATTTTGAGTGTCTCTATTGGCTAATTAGCTTATATACACACGCAGTAACTTTTTTATTTGCTTAGCATTAAAGATTTTGTGCAAGATTGTATAGATGCGAGAAAAAACCAGTGAGGAAAATGAAGATATGAAATTTTGTAATGTTTCAATGAGATTTTTTTCGAATAACCTTTTATTTTTACAACAATTTGTTTTTCTATTTGCACAATATAGAAATAGTTGGAGTAAATATGTTGATTGATTATTAGTCCCCTGAAACACAAAATCATAGCAAATTATAACAAGATAAATCAATAAAAATAGCAATTGTACATTTCAACTTGCCAAGTGTCTACAAAATTTCAAGACGGCTGAGTCAAGCTCGATCTAATATAAGTGCATCCAAACCTTACTGCTACAGCTAGCAGCTATCTTGTGAATAATCCATTTGTTTGAAAATGATAGATAATTCATCCACTATATGTTTCAACTTTCAAAATTATAGATCATTTATGTGCTCTTTTTTCTTGCATATTTTTTCTCCACATTACTCGTGCATTTTTAGAGGGATATTTTCGTCATAAACCAATTATTTAGTCTGCTGCATAGAATCCATCGGTAATTTCTGCAGATTTAAAGTATGCAGAAAATGGATTTTCCAAGGAGCTGTATTTGCTGGGGGCATAAATATGCAGGAGCTTTAAGTATTCATACATTTCCAATTGACAAGGATAAACATGATTAGAGGGTCCGGTATGGTCATAGGCTCGTTGCACCCAAGCTGACCCACATGTTATTGTAGATTGGATATTTATTGGGAGAGACCAAGCTCTCTAATTCTTGGAAGGGAGAGAGAAAACTCTCGAACATCTTCATGGGCAATTGCCGTCACTGTTTGTATCTTTCTACTCTCTATCTTTATCCCTTAATTTTCTTAATCATAGATATCAGTTTATATCATATACATAATCAGAAACAATTCCACCCCCTCCAATGTAATTTGCAGCCTTCTAGAGAGAAAAACGTTGAGATGTTTAAAAGCCCGTCAACAGCTCTTTGAAAATTTGATAACTATATAGGTTAAATACACAGGGATGTACACTTATTTGTACCTTTAGGCAGGTATATCTTCACAGTTTAGCAAGTAAAATTCTACGAACAAGAACCAAAATACTTAACTAGATCACAACTGTCAAACAATTGAGCAGTCTGAGGTACTGTGTGCTCGAGTGGTAACAAAATTAACACATGTTACAGTGAAAACATTCTAATTGCCAATACAATATTCAGATCTCCTTTCCCGTTGTATAATTATCATCATTTTTTCATACAATTATTTTGCTAATTGAGAAAAATAGTATATTGATTATAGAAAATATACTTCACTGACAATTTAGTGCTTAATTTATTCTAATATGTGCATTAATCTATTACAATTATAATCAAGAACTAAGCAACAATGAGGTACAATTTGAAGGACACACCAGCCATTTTACTCTTTTAGTTTCTATCCGTCACATAATTTTGCTAGCAAGCATTAATTGAGATTAGCAGCCAATCTAAAGCATCATTAAGAATGAAACATAGTCCATTGACTCTTCTACATTAATAACAAAACCCTTTTTCCACTAGCAAAGGCCATCTACATTAGCAAACAAGTCTATAATAATATCTGATTGTAAATCATGTCTTGTGGCAAAGTAGTTAAAATCTAAATGATGGATCCCTATTAATGGTTGATCTATAGCCTATGATTACTGGCTTTTTCTTTTTGGTTTCAAATATCTTTTTTGTATTAATAAAGAGGAATTGAGAGAATCCATATAACTTACTAATTTATAACCCACTTCTCAGTTTGAAGTTCTTCTTGAACTGGCTAGGGCTTGCTAGCATAGTGAGGAGATGTATAGAAAGGTACACGATGACGGGAAATCATTCTGCGCGGTCTCTTGAAAAGTAGAATGTTTTAAGTATAATGATATGTTAATTATCACTTTTAGCATCCAATATTTTAGACTGCTTTATGCTCTGAATATCTATATTTGCTAATGGTGTAATAAAACAAGAGTACTGTCTTACTGTAATGCCTCATATGTTTTACGAATATCACATTAATAGTGGTTATTGTCTATATAGCGATCGATACTTAAGATTGAAAGTGTGTCCGGTGTCCAACAGCAACACAACACTCACACATATTGTAGTTTCTTAAAGTATTATTGGTGTTTATGTGTCAGTATTAAGGTCATATATGTGGGGGCGCTTCATAAGTCATTGTAATATTGTAAAAGTCTTGGAGGAGGGACAATCGCTATTTTTTTTTTATCTTGTAGCCTGATTTAGTTGTTGACGTACCTTCTCCCATCTTTCCATAAACAGAAAAGTTGTTTCTCATATTTGCAATTTTGATTTTGCTTAAACTTTAGGTGAATAAAAGGAAGGAAAAGAGAGAATTTACTGGATAATGGTGATCTGGTCTCTAATACCAATCCTTCAAACTAGGAAATTCACAACACATTTAATTTATCAGTATATTATATTAAATTAGGGTTGGATTTATGAGCTTGTTATTATTCTATGATTTTCCCCCTTTTTGAATCAACTGCTGTTTGGGCTATAGAGCAACACTTGGTTCATTGTTTCCCTGGCTTGCGTAGATACCCATAACCTTCCATTGTGAATTGCTCAATTATATGCTCCAACCATAGAAAATGTAAAGAAAGGCGAAGTCCAATATCAGAAGCATGATGAACTTGCTGAGTCACTAAATGATCTCTTCAGTAGTGTCGCCACCATGATCAAATCGGAGCTTCAGGTGAAACCCCTCATTCTTTTTCCAACCCTCTCTTTAGATCCCACTTCTTATCAATTCTGCAGACACTTGGCGAGTTGAAATGTATAATTGTGATTTTTATTGATTTATCTTGTTATAATTTGTTTATGATATTGTGTGTCAGGGGACTAATAATCATCTAGAGCTAGTGGAGAAAATGAATGCAAAGGTTGCAGACGAGTATAAAGGGTTTGGTGATTTGGCTTCAGGGTTAAGGGTGTTTGTGGAGCAACTGAAATGCAAGAGTGGTAGCTTTAACGAGTATGTTGAGCAGATTGATGCAATAGAGAAGCAAGTGACTGAATTTGAAGCTGTGGTCTCTAATGCTCATTGCTTGAAACTGATTCTCCATGTCTTCTGCAAATTATAAACATAAGGAGCTGTCATATGCTAAACTCTGTACCTAAAATGATTATTAACAGCACCTGTCTTCGACACTTGATTCTCCATAGTATTAGTTATCTCACTGCGTTTCCAACAAACGGTTTACCCACTTCTTTGCGATCACTTCAGATTACGGATTGTGAGAATTTAACATTCCTACCTCTTGAAACATGGAGCAATTACACATCCCTTGTGACTCTTGAATTAGACAGTAGCTGCAGTGCACTTACCTCCTTCCCGTTGGATTGTTTTCCTATGCTCCATCATCTTTCCATTTATAAATGTAGGAGTTTGGAATCTATTTTTATTTCAGAAACTTCTTGTTGTAGCTCGTCAACCCTCCAATTTCTTCAGATTATGGATTGTGAGGCACTTAGATCACTACCTCAACGGATGGACACCCTCACCGCTCTTGAAGATATATATCTCTCCAATCTTCCAAATTTGAATTTATCATTATGTGAAGGAGCTTTCCTACCACCCAATTTACAATCAGTTCAGGTTGAATCTGTGAGGATAACAAAGCCAGTAACAAAGTGGGGTCTCCAAGGCCTTTCCGATTGTTCATCAATGGATATTGAAGGTGATGATATTCTGAACATGTTGCTCAAAGAGCAGTTGTTGCCCATTTCCCTTGTGTCTCTATATATCAATAATCTCTCTGAAATGAAATCCTTAGAAGGAAATGGACTTCGACACCTCTCCTCTCTAGACGACCTTGATATTTTGGATTGTCCGGGGCTTGTGTCATTGCCAGAAAAAGCCTTTCCCTCCTCGCTGAAAAAACTTTATTTCTGGAATTGTCCAAGACTAGAGTCTTTGCCAGAAGACAGCCTCCCTACCTTTCTTGAGGATCTGAGCATTAGAGGTTGTCCATTGTTAGAAGAAAGGTATAAACGGAACGAATATTGGTCCAAAATTGCTCACATCCCAGTCATAAAAATTAATGACCAACTCACAATATGAGCCATGACCATTGAGAAGCCAAGAGAATGAAGAATTCCCATCATGATTCAGGTATGAATGTTACTTTTTGTTTGTTTTATGTCACTGGACAGTACTATTATTTTGTTATGAGGTGTATACTTGTGCTCATTAATGTTGTCATGTTCCACAGGAATCAAATGAGATTTTTAATTTTTCATGCAATGGTTTTTAATCAAACAGACCCTTAGCAATTTCCAGAGTCCAGGTAATTCAGTAATTCAATTGGGCTGACATAGATTGCTAGAAGACTGAGATGAAAAAGAGAGCAGAATTTGGTTGCTTAAGAAGGTTTATTGTCTGTTCTCTTCTCCAACACTGATACCTATTGCACTTACATTTTCTGATGAGTGCAGTGCTTAGTTTTATCTTAATGTACCACATAAATATTTCTGCGTTCTCTTTCTATCTTAATCATGTGCAATAATAACCATGTGAAGACATTGGATGTATCTTTTGAACCATTACTACAGTGAGTGTTGTTCTTAACATGACTACAGAATTATATACAATTTAAGAAACAATACAAAAAACGATAGTTACAAACTGTTGGTAATTTTACATAAAGATGCCACCTTCTCATTGATTTGGAAATCAAGTGTTCCAACTAGAGAATTTTCAAACCCGCCAGCAATTTTTCTTAGTTCCATGTATGTCTTACAATCACCATATATCCAATACTCTTCATTTCCTTTACCAAAAATGGAGCTAAAACAGTCTGATGGTTGAATTGCTTTCAAATACATTTGAGCCAAAGAATGTGACTTTTCCTTTTCTACCAAAGTCAAATTCAAACCACGAGCTAGAGAAAGTGTAGTTTGGCCAAGATGAGAAAGAGAAGATGAAATGGAATTCAGAAGCTCCAACAAACTCATGGTATAGTTGAGATTCTCTTCAATGGAATCAACCTTCCATTGACTCATTGGATAATCACTGTCTGCTAAAAGTTTTGCAAAAGCATTGTTAATAAAGGGCAAGAGACTAAAACACCTTTGAAACCATGACAAGGACAAAGTTTCAGACTCAGGTTTGAATTTCAATGCTAATTGGGCAATGAGTTTGGAAACATGAGAGTGAAAAGCATGAAGTGATGAAGATGATAAGTCTACATTTGGTTGAGGATGACATTTGTGATTATTCTTCTTCTTGAAGGAGAGTTCTACAAATTTGTCTACTGCCATTGATAATTTGAGGTGAGAACAGAAAGATGTTATAGACTGTTTGTGTGGTTTGTTTGTATGAGTTGGTTGGAGATTAAGGTTTTGTTGTGTTGTTGGCTTATATTGGCATGTTGACGTATAGAACAACAAACAGCATAGAAAAATCACATTTAAAACATGATAGAAATAAGTGGGACAGTAACTTGGTTGTGGTCTAAGTTTAGACCAAAAACACCTAACGCAAAATTGGGTCGACTTGGACATTCCTTCAAGTACAAGATAATCTCAATGGACGTGTGTGAAACATTTTGGTTCATTTATGACACTACAAAATGAAGTTTAACCGTGTGTTTTTTTAATCATTTTTCTAGTCAATTAAAGGCCTGTTTGTTTTAACTTTAAAAAAATAGATTTTTTCTTTGTATTTTTAAAAATGAATTTTGTAAAACCGTTTTTAAAAATATTACAAGTTTTTCTATATTAATTTTTTCTAAGTTGCAAGACTAATTTTGATATCATACAACATAAACATACATTTTTGAAGATCAAAACATATTCGAAATCTTAATTTTTGAAAAAAGTTGTATCTCAAAAATGATTTTTATGAAAAGCTATTTGAAATAGCTTTAAAATTAAGTGATTTTTTGAAATTTTGATATCCAAAATTTTTTTCGATAAAATATTGATATATCTAAAATAACATTTTAAAAATAACTATTCAAACCAAATTTTCATTTGAAACTTTTATGAAAAGTTTCTTTATAATTTTTTTTTCCACATAATTTTGTTACACTATAAAAATTCTTTTTAAAAAAAGCCAAAACAAACAGATCCTATACATATAAAAATAAATTAAGGTTGAAGGTGAAGAAGGTAACAAGCTTCCTATTTTTTTTTTTAGTAAAATCATAATTTCTTTTTCAAAAAGTAAAGTTGAAAAAATAAATCGAAGAGTCAAATTACTTATAAAAATGACATGTGATAATTATTAAGATAAATAACCTCGAGCAAATTTGTGGTGATTATATAAATACATTTCTTTACAAAACCAATCAAATTGAAATTTAATTTAATAATTAAATATAATATAATTATTTATGGAGTATTAAAAATTGCTTACTTGAAAAATTCACATGAGTTGTTATATTATTAACATGTCACTTTTATGGGTAAAAAAGTACATCCATACATGTCAGCTTTATAAGGGCATGACATGGGTACTGAGGCCTTAGTAGATATATTGTATTGTATGGTAGTTAGGGTTAGTCCATAGCGGTGAGAAGTCATGTACGGTGATGCTTTGTGGTGATTTAGAGGACCTCCTCACGTGAGGTGAGAGGTTCTGTGTGTAGCGTGATACTTTAAGGTACAATACGTACACTATGATCCGTATGAGTTAAGATATGTCCCTTTTTTTTCCGTTCGAGGAGAAATATTTGTAGAGGCTTTAGACCTAAGGTTTTCTTGGGAACTCACGACGTCAATGGTGGACCGTTGGATCCTTATTTCGTAAGGAGACATGGGTTTGTTACTAACCCTGACGAGGGAGGCGTTTTCCATGATCGGGCGAGAGAATAGTATTGGGCGATGCAATACCTCCTCGAAGGTGACATATGATCATCTCCCTTCTTGGGGGCGGTACATCTCCCGCCCTCGTAAGGCCTTTTTTACAAATATAACACTGCACAATCCCTTAAGCACAAGATTTTTGATAGAGGACATAGTTTTTTTAGACCGTGGAACGAGGGAGTATCCTGGGCCCCTAAGTTTCTTGATAATATGTGTGATGTGTTATGTCGTCTAGGGTTTGGGCCTTTTAGGAGAGAAATCATTTTGTTTGACTGATGTGACTATCAGTCCCCTAGGTGAGATTATATGTAGTCTGGCTGATGAAACTATAAGTCCTTCGGACGAGACATCAACCCTCTTAAATGGGACTTCTATCAAACTCTCATACAAGACTTAAGACTAAGTCTCTTAGGAAAGACTTCGGTCGCGCCTCTTGGGCAACCCGAGGAAACTCTAAGTCCCTCAGGCGGAGAGTTTAAACAACCTGGAAATTCTAAGTCCCACAAGCGAAGTTATATAAAGCCTACCTAATTATATTGTAAGCCCTTCAGGCGATGCATCGACCCTCTTGGGAGAGACCTCTATCAAACCCTCAGATAAGACTTAAGACTAAGTTCTTAGTTAAGACTTCGATCGCACCTCTTGGGAAAGATTTATATACATTGGTCCCGATCAAGGAAACACTAAGTCCCTCAAACAGAGAGTTTAAATAGCTTGGAAATTCTAACTCCCTTATCCAAAATTATATGCAGCCTGCCTGATGGGACTGTAAGTCCTTCAGGTGAGGCACTAACTCTCTTGGGCGGGGTTTCTATCAAACCCTCACACAAGACTTAAAATTAAGTCTCTTAAGAAAGGCTTTGGTCGCACCTCTTAGGTACGATTTATATACTTTGGTTATGCTCGAGGAAACTCTAAGTTTCTTAGGCAGGAAATTTTAGATAATCTATTCGCATCGCCTTGAAGGGCGACATGGAGCTCCTCCAGTCTCTATAAAGAGATCTAAAACTCTTAAAGGCAGTTAGGAAGTTCAAAAAATAGTTACCAACATGACGAATGGTTTGCAACATTTCTCAACCAGTAAAGATGTGTGGAAGCAAATCAGGAATCTGAAGCACACGTAAAGGGATACGTATCGATTACTGAAGAAGTAATCGTTATCGACGGTTATTATTTAGAGTAGCATATGATGCAGGCCCATGCATGTAATCTTGGTCGTAAAAATATCATTTGTTCTCTATAGAACTAAAATACCCAAGTTACAATGCGAAATGTTTGTGAGAAATGTATGAGTCTGCGTCCTTTATTTTGCTTCTTTAAGTCTTATGTATTCAAAACATTTACATTAAATGTCACTTACTTTGTTTATTGTTTATTATCTTTATTCAAAGCTTATTGTTTACATCCCGTTGTTTATTGTTCCAATATCTAAATCCAAATCACACACACTTTTCGTTGTATTTTTTCTTTGCACAAATTGTCTTTGAGATTTTTCAAGTTACTCTCTTAAATGAACCAAACTCGTGATTGTTTACTAAAAACACCAGTAAACACTACCTTAATAGAAGTATCCACAGAAGATGTTAAACCAAGAAGCACACTTTCATCATATAATACTATAAATTAAGCCCAGGATATTGAATCTAAACCAGAGTTTTCTCCACCATTGTGAGAGGAGATGCGAAGTCTAGAGTCCATCGAGCAACTGCCAAATAATAGTCAAACAATATCTACATGCATTCTTACACAATTTTCTCCTTATCTGTGAGCAGCTCGCACTTGTCCACAAAGAAACCATTCAAAATCTCCTGTAAGTTTTCACATCGTCTTGAATCTATTCTTCATCAAATGATAGTTGAGAAATAAAAAAAAAAATACACATGATAGCTTTGAACACTCTTATCATTATCATCGAGTGAAAAATAGAAAAAAATTAAGAATATGTAGAAAAGCATATGGGTGATAATTCTGTTATATTATTATGAAGAAAATGGCTCCTTTTATAGGAGAGAAAATACAAAATTAACTCCTTTATTTTAGGAGTAATATAATGACACTTAAACAAGAAAATAAATAGTATTAAATAAGAAATATTTCAACACCCCCTCAAGTTGGTGCATAAATGTCAATCCTGCCCAACTTGCTGATCAAATATTCAAATGTTGATCTTCCCAAGCTTTTGGTCAATATATCAGCGGTCTGTTGATTGGAAGGGATACATGGTAAGCAGAGAGTACCAGAGTCTATCTTTTCTTTGATGAAATGACGATCAATCTCGATATGTTTAGTACGATCATGTTGAACCGGATTATGAGCTATGCTTATAGCAACTTTGTTTTCACAGTACAATTTCAATGGGAGTTCTACCTGTTAGTTCTTGGATTGGCTAGAATTTTGGGAAAACAAAGTATGTTCAATGTTGGTGTCAAGGTGGTGATGTTGCAACATTGAGTCTTAACACTGGGCTATGTTAAGTAGTGAAGTTGTTCAATGTTTGATGTCATATGGGTGATGTCACAATATTGAGTCTTAACACTGGCCTGTGTTAAGAGTTAAGTTGGATGTCTGATGTCACAAGTGATGTTGTGACATTAGATCTGCAGAATTAATAACATCAGGTTTAGTGATGTTGTTAGGGTTTGCGTGTTAGCTGGATATTGGAAGAGCTGTTAGTCTCATTGGTTGCGGATATCTTGGGATAGATATTTTCTGTTACAAACAGATTTGATGCAGATTTGTAGGAGTGTTTAAAGGCTGAAGATTTAAGAAGATTTTGATAGAGAAAATCTGTTTTGAAGATTCAGTTTTAATTAACAAATCAGGTCAGATATTGTAGCAGGTCCAAGTCCAATTCTGGTAGCTATATAAAGCGCAGTAATCCTGAAGAATAAGGATCGAAGAAAAAGTGCTAAAGACCGAGTGTCGTTTTTGTGTCTTCGTGTGCATTGTAAACCATTCAAGTGTGAATTGGTATTGTTGAATTGAGTTGTACTTGATCAAAGCTGTGAAGCAGAATCAAGGTGTGTCTTTCAAAGTGTGTGATCTTTGAAGAGTTTTAGGGATTGAGTGGTGTTCTCATATCTAAGTGGTCTCTTAGGTAGAAGATTCATTGGGTAGTGATTAGGTTTAGGAGATGTCAACTGGGCAGTTGAGTCTGTAAATTAATACTACTGATAGTGAAATTCATCCCTGGCTTGGTAGCCCCCAGACGTAGGTAGTTAGACCGAACTGGGTGAATAATTCTTTGTGTTATTTGCTGTTTCGTTATTGTCCATAACAGAGTGTGTTGTTGTGACATCGCACGTAACATCACACATCTGGTACCAGAATTTCAATTGGTATCAGAGCAGGCATCCTATCTGTCTCTGGGTGAGATCTAGGGAAGTTACTTTCTGGTGTAAAGATGGACAAAGAAGTTGGAGGATTTGTCAACAGACCCCCTATTTTGGATGGCTCGAATTATGATTATTGGAAGCCAAGGATGATCACCTTTTTGAAATCCTTGGACAACAGGGCTTGGAAGGCAATCATTAAAGAATGGAAAACACCTGTTGTGTTTGAAAAAGATGATGATGGGAAAGATAAAGAGGGGACCTCTAAGCCGAAGCCTGAAGAAGAATGGACCAAGGAAGAAGATGAGCTTGCCCTTGGTAACTCTAAAGCCCTAAATGCTATCTTTAATGGAGTTGATAAGAACATATTCAGGTTGATCAATACCTGTGAAGTTGCTAAGGAAGCATGGGATATTTTGAAGGCTACACATGAAGGAACATCTAGAGTTAAGATGTCAAGACTTCAGATTCTAACATCTAAGTTTGAAAGTCTGAAGATGAAGGAAGATGAGACTATCCATGACTTCCACATGAGTATCCTTGAGCTGTCCAATGCATCCAGTGCTCTTGGAGAAAAGATGTCAGAAGAAAAGCTTGTAAGGAAGATCCTTAGGTCCCTTTCTAGGAGGTACAAGATGAAGGTGACTGCTATTGAAGAAGCTCAAGACATCAGCAAGATGAGGGTTGATGAACTCATTGGATCTCTTCAAACTTTTGAGCTTGGGTTGAATGAGGAAGAACCAGAAAAGAAGCCTAAGAATACATCCTTGGTTACAAACGATCAAGAAGAGAAAGGGAAGAGTGCTGAATCCCAGGAGGATCTATCTCAGGCCATTGTTATGCTGGGAAGACAGTTTAACAAGGTTTTCAAGAGGATGAATCAGAACCACAAACCTAATGTCAAGCACATCTCCTCTGACATCAGCAAGTCAAAGGAGAAGGATGAAGAGAAGACTGCTCAAGACAAGGGTGTTCAGTGCTTTGAGTGTGAAGGATATGGACATGTTAAGAAAGAATGTCCTACATTCCTGAAGAAGCAGAAGAAAGGCATGACAGTATCTTGGTCAGACTCTGACAGTGAAAGTGAAGGAGAGTCAGCCAAACATGTCAAGGCTTTAACTGGAATAGTTGTTTCTGATGGTGACTCAAGTGATGAGGAACTGACGTTTGAGGAGCTAGCATCCACCTATCATGAGCTTTGTCTAAAGAGTGCTGAAATCTGTCAAGAAAGTGAAAAATAGAAGAAACAGATTGTTCAGCTTGAGACTGCTAAAGCTGAGTTGGAAAATGAAGTCTTGTTGGTCAGAGCTCATCTTGATCATATGACCAAAACTGTTAGGATGCTGAACAGTGGTACAGACACACTTGATAAGATCCTTCAGAAAGAAAGGGTAGCTGGAGACAAGACTGGATTAGGATTTGTGGTTGAGGAAAAGGTGTCTGCTGAAGCAAGCACTTTAGGAACCAAGAAAGAGATGTCTCAACCTATGTATCAACTTCACACTAAGAGACAGGATCCTGAACCTAAGCAGGTTGCTCATCCACAGCCTTAGAATGTTGAGAAGAAGAATGGTCCCCATCAGAGGAAGATGCAACCCCAAGGATCTAGTCAGTATATGCCTCCCCAATATCACAAGAGCATGCAAGCTGCCAGGTTTAAACAGAACATGACTCATCAGATGTCTCAACATCAGGGAAACTGGTATGAGTATGGATCTGGATACAACAATGTTGTGCCTGATTACTATGGAAGAAGGAAGCCTCATCACCATAGGAGACAGCATCCTTAGTACAGGAGAAGACAACCGCACCATAGAAGACATGCCAACTATGGTAGAAGGAGACATCAGTTTGGGTGGCAGCACCAACAGTATCATCATCAAAGTGGCAGAATAAATAACCACTTCAGAGATGATAGAGTCAAATGCTTCTATTGTGGCAGGTTTGGACATATGCAGTCTTCTTGCTTCAAGCTTCATGGTTATCCAAATTCTGCTCCTCAACCCAGACAGAAGGAGGTAAGGCCCAAGGTGGTGAAACAATGGGTTCCTAAAGCTCAGGACACATGTCTATTGGCTCATTCCTCGGATGGACATTTTGCCATGGATGCATGGTACTTTGACAGTGGAGGTTCAAAGCACATGAGTTGATCCAAAGAGCATTTGGTGGAGTTCAATCCTTGCCATGCAAATAAGGTTGTGTTTGGCAATGGAGAAAAAGGAGTAGTAGAAGGAGTTGGCAGAGTAAAGTGTGGTGGTGGACCTGAACTTGACAATGTTCTGTTTGTTAATGGGTTAAAGGCAAATTTGATCAGCATAAGCCAATTGTGTGATGAAGGTTTCAAAGTTAACTACACCAAAGATGAGTGTGTGGTATCTGATGAGCACAATCAGGTTGTGATGAAAGGATTAAGATCCAAAGATAATTTCTATCAATGGATACCAAAAGAGGTCAGCTTATATGGTAATGTTATGATTGATGTTGTAACATAGATGGTAACATCAAGTATGAAAGAATACTGAAAGGGCAATCAGAATTAATGAATTTTGATATAAATCCTTTTAAAAATTTAAAAGGAAAGTTTGTATGGAGGGAGAAAGTCATTGATTGGTCAATAACTGGTACTCAAAATCAAGCTCCTTGCCTTAGACCATCATTTCCTAGTGTTGCAACATCACGCTTCGTCAAAGCCCTGTTCTCACAACGGTTCATCTTCTTCGCCTTCAAGAATCAATTCTCACTAAATCTTACCTATCTCAAAGGATTCATGGCTTCTCCATCCAAGAAATCTGAGTGTCAAAGTTCTACAAAAGGGATGGCTAGGGTTTCCTCAAAAGAGGGGTTTGCAGAAGAAGCTTTGAATGTAGAACCCATCTCTATGATGCTCCCAGAATCAGGTAAATCTAGACCGTCTAAACTTGTTTCAAAGAGGGCTAGGACTATATTTAAAGATAATGAAACAAAGAAACTTGTCACTAGTGTTCTATTTAGTGATAAAACAGCACCTAGGTCATCCACCTCTCAAACCGTTAAAGAAAGGGTGGATGTTGACAAAAGCTTAAGTCAGATTGTCGATAAGGTCTTTGAGAAAGGGCTTCCTATAAAAGGTATATCTAGACCACTCAGGCAAATGCCTGCTGAAAGGGAAAAGGAGGACATGCAAAGTGCTGCAACGAATCTTCATAGACTTGCTATGTTTGTTATTGAAGATTCTGAAGTTAGTGAAGATGTTGATCAGAGAGAAGACATGCATGAGGAAACAAATGTTGAAGAAAATGTTAGAACATCACCTGAACTTGCTTCTGGTGGTAAAGATAATGCTGATGTAATCAATGTAGTTGATTTATCAGATGATGAGGTGATAGCTAGAGCTGTTCCTAGTATTGCAAAGAGGTTGAAAACAAGGAAGGGAAAGAAGGCTGAACCCTCTCCTAAGAAGTCGTCTGATGATAAGAAGAAGAACATTGCTGTTGGACCAGCAAAATCTTGGAGTAAAGTGGAGATAAATCCAAGAAAGAGGAAGGTTGTGGAGCATTCAGAGTCAGACTATGATGTCGAAGATGATGTTCAGGACATCACGCCTGTCAGGAAAACTATTCTAAAGAGAATATCTGATAAGGTTCCTGAAGTTCCAATTGATAACATTTCTTTCCATTATGCCAGTAGTGCATCTATGTGGAAGTTTGTTTGTCAGAGAAGACTAGCCCTGGAAAGGGAACTAGGTAAAGAAGCTTTGGAAATGGAGGAAATTATGGAATTAATTAATACTGTTGGACTGGAGAAGACTGTGACAAAACTTCCTAAATGTTACGAAGGGCTTGTCAAAGAGTTTATTGTAAACATCCCTGTCAACACTACTGACAAGAGAAGCACAGACTTCATGAAAGTCTTTGTTAGAGGGAAGGGTATTAATTTTTCTCCTAGTATTATCAACAAATATCTAGGTAGAGATGATGGAGAGTGTAGTGATCTTGAGTCTACTGATAATGATATCTGCAAGGAGATTACTGCTGGACAAGTGAAGGTTTGGCCCTTGAAAGGGAAGCTGAAGGCTAGCAAACTCAGCATCAAGTATGCCATTCTACATAGGATTGGTGCAGCTAACTGGGTGCCTACCAACCATAAAACAACAATTGCTGTTGGTCTTGGAAAGTTTATCTATGTTGTGGGAAAGAAGATGAAATTTGACTTTGGAAGCTACATTTTTAACCAGGTGGTAAAACATGTTGAAACCAATGCTGTCAAGTTACCTATAGCATTCCCCTATTTGGTTTGTGGAATCATTTTGGAACAACAACCTGAGACTTTAACAAGCTCAGATATAGCTTGCAAAAGGGAGTCGGTTTTGTCATTACATCGTAAGCTATTTACTGGACATCATGTTCCAGATATTGTTGTGACATCAGAGGCTGGTGGTAACAGGAAGAGTACAAAGGCTGATCTGCTTGAAGAATTGAAGACCATGTGCAAAGACCTTGATGCAGTCATCAGTACCAGTCTGATCAGAAAAGAAAAACTTGAGAAGCTGATCCAGCAGTTAGAACAACACAATAGTGATGATGTTCCTGTTGAAAATGCCAATGAAGAAAATGATGAATCTGATAAGGACAATGCTGATTGCTCAGAAGAAGATGATGAGGATGTTGATCATAGAGATGGATCAAGTGAAGACTAGTTTATTTGCTTTTGCTTCTAGGTAGTTTTAGTTTAATTTCTGCTGTTTTTGATTCTGCGCTGTGTGCTTGGTTTGTAATTTGAATATTGTGCTGTATACGCACTCTTTATGTTTTTTTTGTTCTATGATTTGTTATGTCTGGTTGCTAACTGTGAGACTAACAATGAGTGCTAGGGTAGTACTAACTGAAGTTAGTAGGGCTTCCGGTTGAAGGTTGTCAAATTGTGGCTAAAAAGGGGGAGAAGTAGCCAAGGAGTTGGAATTGTCAAATGTTCTGATATGCCAAGGATATGCCAAGGAGCTGAAATGCTGCTGAGGATGTAGCTGATTGCAGATGTGCAGATATTGAGGGGGAGTAAGTGCTGGTCAGTTGAACAGCTGGTGTGTTGGTTCATGTTTGAGGGGGAGCACCTTTGTTGCTTATTGAAAATTGTAGCTGTTGAAGATGGTGCTGCAGCAGAGTTTTGTGAAGTGAAGTCTTTATGTATTGAAGATGCTGCTGCTTGATGTTTCAAAGAAAAAAAATATTGAAGTTTTTCCGCTGCTGAAGTTTCTGAAGGTGCAGAGATTGTTTTAGCCAAAATTAGCCAAAGGGGGAGATTGTTAGTTCTTGGATTGGCTAGAATTTTGGTAAAACAAAGTATGTTCAATGTTGGTGTCAAGGTGGTGATGTTGCAACATTGAGTCTTAACACTGGGCTGTGTTAAGTAGTGAAGCTGTTCAATGTTTGATGTCACATGGGTGATGTCACAACATTGAGTCTTAACACTGGGCTGTGTTAAGTGTTAAGTTGGATGTCTGATGTCACAAGCGATGTTGTGACATTAGATCTGCAGAATTAATAACATCAGGTTTAGTGATGTTGTTAGGGTTTGCGTGTTAGCTGGATATTGGAAGAGCTGTTAGTCTCATTGGTTGCGGATATCTTGGGATAGATATTTTCTGTTACAAACAGATTTGATGCAGATTTGTAGGAGTGTTTAAAGGCTGAAGATTTAAGAAGATTTTGATAGAGAAAATCTGTTTTGAAGATTCAGTTTTAATTAACAAATCAGGTCAGATATTTTAGCAGGTCCAAGTCCAATTCTGGTAGCTATATAAAGCGCAGCAATCCTGAAGGATAAGGATCGAAGAAAAAGAGCTAAAGACCGAGTGTCGTTTTTGTGTCTTCGTGTGCATTGTAAAACATTCAAGTGTGAATTGGTATTGTTGAATTGAGTTGTACTTGATCAAAGCTGTGAAGCAGAATCAAGGCGTGTCTTTCAAAGTGTGTGATCTTTGAAGAGTTTTAGGGATTGAGTGGTGTTCTCATATCTAAGTGGTCTCTTAGGTAGAAGATTCATTGGGTAGTGATTAAGTTTAGGAGATGTCAACTGGGCAGTTGAGTCTGTAAATTAATACTACTAATAGTGAAATTCATCCCTGGCTTGGTAGCCCCCAGACGTAGGTAGTTAGACCGAACTGGGTGAATAATTCTTTGTGTTATTTGCTGTTTCGTTATTGTCCATAGCAGAGTGTGTTGTTGTGACATCGCACGTAACATCACACATCTGGTACCAGAATTTCACTACCTCTATCTTCAGTTCTTTTAGGACTCCGAGAATCCACATACCTTCACAAATTCCTTGGGCCATTGCTCTAAACTAAGCTTCAACACTACTTCTTGCAACTACTCCTTGTTTTTTGCTTCTCCAAGTCACTAGGTTCCCCCACACATATGTGCAATAACCTGAAGTTCATTTTCTATCAATAATGGACCCTGCCCAATCTGCATCAGTGAGTATTTCCACATTTTTATCATTGGTCTTCTTGAATAATAACCCTTTTCCAGGAGTTTCTTTTAAGTATCTCAAGATTCTGTTCACAGCTTCAAGGTGTTCTTCATATGGTGCATGCATGAATTGACTCACAACACTAACAGAGAAAGCAATGTCAGGACGAGTATGAGCCAAATATATTAATTTTCCAACCAACCTCTGATATCTTCCAGTGTCAACTAGTGTGTCCCCTTTCTCCCAAAGTTTGGCACTTTGGTCCATCGGTGTGTCAGCAGGCTTACAACCACTCATACCTGTCTCTTGTAGGAGACCAAGAACATATTTTCTCTGAGAAACAAAAATTCCTTTCTTTGACCTTGATACTTCCATGCCAAGGAAATACTTGAGGGGACCCAAGTCTTTGATTTCAAAATCTGCTGTTAAGTTTCTTTTTAATCTCTCCACTTCTATCTCATCATTACCTGTAAGAATAATATCATCAACATAGACTATCAAAACAGTTATCGTTCCATTTTGAACTGACTTTGTGAATAAAGTATGATCTGCTTGTCCTTGAGTATATTCCCGTTTCTTCACAGACTGAGTAAACTTTTCAAACCAAGCTCTCGGAGATTGTTTCAACCCGTACAAGGACTTCTTTAGTTTAGACACCTGTGACCCAAAGGTTTCTTCAAAACCTAGAGGACAATCCATATATACTTCCTCTTCTAAATCACCATTGAGAAAGGCATTTTTTACATCTAGCTGATGGAGAGGCTAGTCTAAGTTAGCAACAAGGGATAAGAGTATTCTAATTGTGTTCAACTTTGCAACAGGAGCAAAGGTCTCTAAGTAATCTATGCCATAGGTCTGAGTGAATCCTTTTGCAACCAATCGAGCTTTGTACCTTCCGATTGATCCATCAGAATTGTACTTTATTGTGAACACCCACTTACATCCCACAGTTCTTTTACCTGCCGGTAGAGTTGTGGCACTCCAAGTTTTATTCTTTTTAAGAGCTTTAATCTCCTCAAAAACAGCTTCCTTCCACTTTGGAATTTCTAGAGCCTCCTGTACATTCTTAGGAATTTTGATACTAGATAGATTAGAAGTAAATGCCACAAAAGAGGAAGACAAGTTTGAATATGATACAAAGTTAGACAAGGGGTGCCTAGTACATGGCCTACCTGACTTCCTAAAGGCTATGAGAACATTAAGATCAGTATATTGTTTCCTAAGTTCTATAGGGACATCAAGGTCGGTATATAGAGAATTAGGATCAAGGAGATATTTACCTGTCTGAGTCGGTTGACTTTCACTCGGCTCAGATTCTTGGCTGAGCTGAGGAATAAGGTCTTCTATTACTTGATCATTGTTTCTTCTAGCATAAATTTTTCCTTTCCAAATTGGATTTCCTTCCTCAAATCTTGTTTTTGTTTCATTATAAGGATCTTTATCTGGTGCATTTTGATTAATTTCAGAAAAAATATTTGTTTGATCTTTGTTTTGGTTTGTTGCCTCGGATTCTGATTGATCCTTACTCATGGAAGGAGTAAGTTCATCTAATTTTTTCAAGGCATTTTCTTTAGGTGCAGATGTACATGGAACAAAATTATGTGATATATAAACATCTTCTGAGATAATTAATTTTTCAAACAATTCAGGAGAATCTTCATTTGTTTTCCCCTGAAGATGATCATTACCAAAAAAAGGTTTGTTTTAAAAAAAAGTAACATCCGTTGTTACAAATATTTTCTTTGTATTAGGACCAAAACATTTATAACCTTTTTGAGAAGATGAATACCCAATAAAAACACATTTGATTGCACGGGGTTCAAGTTTACCAAGACGCTTGTGCTCGTGAACAAAAGTTGTGCATCCAAATATTTTAAGTGGTAAATCAGATAGAACGGAATCAATTGGAAAATATTTCAAGAAACTTTGCAAAGGAGTTTGAAATTTCAAAACACGGGATGACATACGGTTTATTAAATGTGCAGCTATCAGGACAACTTCACCCCATAAATATTTAGGGACATTGGTAGAGAAGAGTAGTGCTCGTGCAACTTCAAGAAGGTGCCGGTTTTTCCTCTCTGCAATCCCATTTTGTTGGGGTGAGTTAACACATGAACTTTGATTCACAATTCCATTTTCAAGAAAAAAATTTCCAACAATTTTATTAAAAAATTCAGTACCATTGTAAGTTCTAAACACTTGTATTTGGGTGTTAAACTGTGTCTGCACCAATTTACAAAAGTTTTGAATTATTTGACCTACCTCAGATTTTTCTTTCAACAAGTATACCCAACAAAGTCTAGTATGATCATCTGTGAAAGTGATAAACCATTTTTTGTTGGATAAAGTACTTGTTCGATTAGGCACTCAAACATCACTATGAATCATTGAAAAAGGTTTTGAAGGTTTATAAGATTGAATTTGAAAAAAACTTCGATGGTGTTTAGCAAACTCACAAACCTCGCATTGAAGTGAAGAAATGTCTTGTTCAACAAAAAGTTTAGGAAACAATGAACTTAAATACTTAAAACTAGGGTGGCCTAACCTTAAATGCCACAACATAATGTCATCCTTATTATTTGAAACAAAAAAAGATTTAACAGAAGAAAAACTTATTGGTCCAAATTGATGTCTGGTTTTTGGTTCATCTTCCAAGTAGTAGAGTCCACCACTTTCCTCAGCAGTGCCAATCACCCTTCCCGAGATCAAATCCTGAAATACTGATAAGTACAAATTGTACCTATTTTTGTATATATGTTTTGTTGCACTTATCGATTCTTTTTGGTAAATATCGTGCGAATAAAACCCAATTTGTTTGTAAATACGTTTACTTTACGTTTTCGGTGTATAGTGCGTTATCGTGTAAATATCATTGAGTTTAATCGATTTTCATTTATTTTTGTAGGTGTTCCAGCAATGGGATTTTTCCATATTCATAAAGAGCATTGAATAAGCTTTCCAACGCTTCAAACCGTGCGTCAATCGGAGTTACGGTTCAAGAGTTATGATGAAAACAAGTTCTGGTTTTCTGTCATGCTCGCTAGGCGAGCCCCCGTAGCGAACACTCGCTAGCTTGTTCGCTAGGCGAACCGGGGCGAACGAAAAGTTCCAGAATTGTGAAAAAACTCAACAGAAAGGTGGTTTACGTTCGCCTAGCGAACGGGGACTCGCTAGGCGAACCTGGAAAAGCAGAATTGCCCATTTAAGCCATTTTTCATCATTTTTTAGTTATGGGTTTGATATTTTTAGTTCCAAATCCATCCAATAGCATTTTTTGACCAGAATTAGGCTAGAAAACACATTGGAGCATGAATTAGGATGATCCGGAGTTGAATCCTTCATGAATCGGAGCCGACAACTTTTGAGATGTTTGGTTTTTCTCCATTTCTTCTCTATGTATTTCCCTATTTTGTGGGTTATGTTTGTATTGTTACTCTAAACCTATGTACATGTATTGATCATGGTTGTATAATATATATGCTTTACAAATCATTATCGATGTCTTCCTTGATATTTTTGCATTTATGTTTGGATTTGTGTTGTGTTAGAGATAAGCATCATGAATCTTGATTAAGGATGGATATCTATTGTCTAGACTCTAGAGATAGATTTAGATAATAATCTTTATGGTGTCGGAACTTAATGTCTTCCGTGTTTCGAGGCGTCGTGCGCGAGAGCGTCGACGAGAGTAATACGGTTGCTCTCTCAACTGTGCGTTAGACATAACCTTTGTTGTGAGCGATACGTGATGATTTTGATGAGTATTGTATGTTGAATGCGACTGATTGATAGGTTTACGTTTGTTCTGAGTAGTGTATATTCATGCTTGATAGGTTTCTTCTCTTCAAAGAATGTACTCTTTTTATGTTCATCTTTACTTTTCTGTTTGTTTTTACTTGTAAACCATTTTAATCTAAACTCATAAACGCGAGAGATTGTCGAACGACATTCTTTCCCTCGAACCGATCTCTGTGGACACGATATAAATCCCGGAGGGAATTCTTCCGAAAATAAATATTTTTGCTGCTTGCCCTATTCTGCACTCAACAAAATGGCGCCGTTGTCGGGGATTGGTTTTGATATTGAATCGCATTGCGATAGTTTCTTTGTTTTTGAGATTTGTAAATATCGTACATTTTGTATATTTTCACTTGTTTATTATGATACTTGTACATTGTTGACGTTTGTTCAAGTGTTTGGTTAGGACACTTGCTTTTGGTTGCGCGGTGAGACATCACCATGGCATGAATGAAGGAAGTTTCTAATTAAGCACCGTAAAGGCGTCGAGCTTACGACGTAAAACAAGCATGTTTTATAGTTTTTCTTTTCTAAAGTTTTGTTTGTTGTTTGGTTGCAAGTTTTGATTGACTTATTTGAGGATGCTTTTGTGATTTTCCAAGTTGGTTCGTTTCAACTTGCGAATGCGTGGTAATGATCTTGTTAAGTTTTGTACACGTCCGAGGTATGTATTTATCGCTTTCTATACTTTAGCATATTCATGATACTTAGGCTTTTTACAAACTTTCATGCCATCCATTCTTTTGTATACTTGTTCTATTGTGAATCACTTTAGTTCCTACCCTTTTTGTGAGGAAGCTTTCCATTGTTCATATATGCTCGGAGTACCGACATTCTTGTTTTACTGGATTTTATTATGTTGAATCTGTTGTTTGTGTTGTTTATATGAATGCATGAAAGTGATCAAGGCAATTGTTTCATTTTGAGCACAACTACCTTAGCCAAATAGTCAATTCACCTTGTGAGTGTGTGAGAATTCGTAACCCCTTTGAGCTTTTTGATCCATGTTTTTATTTGAACTTAATGCTTGTCTATGAGTATTTAGTTCACTTATTTTTGAATGGATTTTGTTTTTTCTTGGACCTCAATTTTGTGTTGTTATATGGATTTTTTCCTTGCCTTAGAAAGTAGGGAGTATTCACATGATGGTGCGGTTGAATTCAAGTTGGGGAGAGGATGATTGTATACTCATTGGTTGGATTCTATGAGGATTGAAAAAGAAAAGAAAAAAAGAGAAAAATATGACAAAGAAAAGAAAAGAAAAAAGTGAAAAAGAAAGAAAAAAGAAAAATCCTTGAAAAAGGAAACAAAAAGAGTTGCAATAATTGTGCTAAATAAGTATTGTGTGTTGTGTAGCACTTGGGATTTTGGAAGAAGTTGGTTGAAATTTTGTGTGTGAATCTTTGTGAGTTTTCACTCCCTTAGGTTTAGGCAAGTTTTTGTTTCAATTACCTTTAGAAATTGGCTCTTGTTTGTTTACCCGACCACGTTACAACCTTGAAAGTCCTTGTGATTCTTGTCTTTGTATGTTCAATATGAATTTTTGGATGTATGCATAATTTAGTCTTTTGTTTGCATGAGTGTTGTGTGAGTGTAAAGTACCTTATTGTGTGTTTTTCATCTACCGATGATTATTTTTGCTAGGTGTGATTCACTTTGGAACTAGTGTTGTTTTAGAATGTTTGACATGATTTTTGTATTTTGCTTTTGTTTCGTGACTATGTTATCGTTGCAGTTTAGTGGTAAGTATTTACTTTTTGTGTGTACCTTTTTCATTTGAACCATTCATTCGTTTCCGTTTTTCAAAACCTGTTGATTCGTCATTCTTTGGTTATTTCTTGCGCATTTTCAAGTTTGTTTGATTTTTGTTTGTGGACAAACAAGTAGGTAAGTTGGGGAGAGTTTGATAAGTACAAATTGTACCTATTTTTGTATATATGTTTTGTTGCACTTATCGATTCTTTTTGGTAAATATCGTGCGAATAAAACCCAATTTGTTTGTAAATACGTTTACTTTACGTTTTCGGTGTATAGTGCGTTATCGTGTAAATATCATTGAGTTTAATCGATTTTCATTTATTTTTGTAGGTGTTCCAGCAATGGGATTTTTCCATATTCATAAAGAGCATTGAATAAGCTTTCCAACGCTTCAAACCGTGCGTCAATCGGAGTTACGGTTCAAGAGTTATGATGAAAACAAGTTCTGGTTTTCTGTCATGCTCGCTAGGCGAGCCCCCGTAGCGAACACTCGCTAGCTTGTTCGCTAGGCGAACCGGGGCGAACGAAAAGTTCCAGAATTGTGAAAAAACTCAACAGAAAGGCGGTTTACGTTCGCCTAGCGAACGGGGACTCGCTAGGCGAACCTGGAAAAGCAGAATTGCCCATTTAAGCCATTTTTCATCATTTTTTAGTTATGGGTTTGATATTTTTAGTTCCAAATCCATCCAATAGCATTTTTTGACCAGAATTAGGCTAGAAAACACATTGGAGCATGAATTAGGATGATCCGGAGTTGAATCCTTCATGAATCGGAGCCGACAACTTTTGAGATGTTTGGTTTTTCTCCATTTCTTCTCTATGTATTTCTCTATTTTGTGGGTTATGTTTGTATTGTTACTCTAAACCTATGTACATGTATTGATCATGGTTGTATAATATATATGCTTTACAAATCATTATCGATGTCTTCCTTGATCTTTTTGCATTTATGTTTGGATTTGTGTTGTGTTAGAGATAAGCATCATGAATCTTGATTAAGGATGGATATCTATTGTCTAGACTCTAGAGATAGATTTAGATAATAATCTTTATGGTGTCGGAACTTAATGTCTTCCGTGTTTCGAGGCGTCGTGCGCGAGAGCGTCGACGAGAGTAATACGGTTGCTCTCTCAACTGTGCGTTAGACATAACCTTTGTTGTGAGCGATACGTGATGATTTTGATGAGTATTGTATGTTGAATGCGACTGATTGATAGGTTTACGTTTGTTCTGAGTAGTGTATATTCATGCTTGATAGGTTTCTTCTCTTCAAAGAATGTACTCTTTTTATGTTCATCTTTACTTTTCTGTTTGTTTTTACTTGTAAACCATTTTAATCCAAACTCATAAACGCGAGAGATTGTCGAACGACATTCTTTCCCTCGAACCGATCTCTGTGGACACGATATAAATCCCGGAGGGAATTCTTCCGAAAATAAATATTTTTGCTGCTTGCCCTATTCTGCACTCAACAAATACACAATGAGTATCAAAGAAATGAGCTTGACAGTTTTTATTTGTGGTTAGCTTACTGACAGATAATAAGTTGCAAGACAAATTTGGGACATGTAACACATCTTGGATGGTAGTAAGGGAGACAAAACAATAGAACCTTTTCCTGCCACGGCTGAAAGAGAGCCATCAGCTATTTTAATTTTGGAATTTCCTACACATGGTTTATATGAAGAAAATAAACTGGATTCACCGGTCATATGATCGGTGGCTCTAGAATCAACGATCCATGTACGATTAGGAATGACACTAAGATAGGTTGATTTTGGGAAGTTACCTTTCTGGGCTATGGAGCACGAAGGTGTTTGAGACTCGAGGAGTTTGTACATTTGGTCTAGCTGTTCCTTAGTGAATGGAAATGCATTTGGGGAGGACTGTGGCTTTTGATCAGAAGTTGCTTGAAGTGCACGACCCTCCCCCTTCTTTTTCCAATTAGAAGGTCTTCCATGAATTTTCCAACAAGTCTAACGTGTGTGATAATAACGTTCGCAGTGATCACACCAGGGTTTACCATCTTTCTTACCATATATCTTGTTATCTTTATTGAAGTTGTTTGTGACAAGGGAAGAACCATCAGTTGCTGAGTTTGACTTTCCCATCATCACTCTTTGTCTAGCCTTCTCCCTTCTGATTTCTGAAAAGGTTTCGCGGATAGTTGGCAGTGGATTATTTCCAAGAATTCTACCTCTTACTTCATCGAGTTCCTTGTTGAGACCAGCAAGAAAAATAAAGACACGGTCGTTCTCTTGCGTCTTAATAAACTGAACACTGTCTTCAGTACACCTCCAGTTATAATCATAACACTGATCCAACTCTTGCCAAAGGGCCATCAATTCATTATAGTAGGTAGTGACATCCATGTCATTCTGCTTTAAATTCCATAACTTTGATTTTAGATCATAAATTTGAGAGAAACTTTTAATATCAGAGTAAGACAGTTTTACAACATCCCAAACATCTTTTGCTGTAGGCAAATACATTTCTCATACCTACTTCCATAGTATTGATAAGCCAGACAATAATAGAAGAGTTTTCAGATTTCCAGAACCTGTAATTAGGATGTGTTGTTGCAGGCACCAGAACATCACCTGTAAGAAAACCCAACTTCCCTTTGCCTTCTAGAATAAGTCGAACAGTTTGGGACCATTCAGCGTAGTTTGAGCCATCTAGTTTCTGAACATTAACCTGAAGAAAGTTATTTTGACCTCCACCTCCTGAGTTACTGTAACCACCACCAAATGGGTAGCTATAACCGGACCCAAAAAAGTTGTTGTTGGGATCACCTCTGCCATAACCGAACCCACCGTTAAAATTGTTGTTTGTCACGAACCTGGGCATTTCTGGCATGGTAAATCCACTTCCTCCGCCGGAATTATTGTTGGTGCCGCCGGAATTGACGTTGGCGCCGCCGCCGGAATTGTTGTTTGCGCCGCCGCCGCCTCCACGGCCTCCTCCGGGAGGAGGTGGTGTTTGGGTAGGGTCCACCATAGTTTGGATCGGTCGTGTTGGATAAAAGAACGGGTCGGATAAAAGAACGGGTCGTCAGAATTTTTTTTTTTGTGGCGATGCCCCGAACCCCACTAATTAGGGAAAACTTTACCGTTTGAAGAAAAACATGTAGAAAAGCATATGAGTGATAATTCTGTTATATTATTATGAAGAAAAATGTCTCCTTTTATAGGAGAGAAAATACAAAATTAACTCATTTATTTTAGGAGTAATATAATGACACTTAAACAAGAAAATAAATAGTATTAAATAAGAAATATTTCAATTGAATATATTTTAACTAAAAATGTTTTCTAAACAAATAAAAATAGAATAAAAAGGTTGATAGAATGCGTTTAAGTTCAGTTATAGAGAGATTGAGTTCAAAGCATGCATTTGGAACTAGTGGTCCAAACCTAGAAACAATCCGTAGGAATATTGCAAACAATGTGTGGCGGATTTTCAATAGTGCTTTTCAGTTCAACTGTTTACTGATAGAATATGAAGATAATGGAGATGGCAATGCTAATTTTTGGACTATAAAACTTTCAAATTCTAGCTGTTTCTGCATTGGCTTCTATGGTCTGACAAGCTTTCCAAGTTGGTTGTTAGTTTTCAAATGTTGTGTAACACTGCCTTCTCTCAAAGACCTGCACATAAATGGTAAAAATAGTCTGGCAAGGAAGTGATTCTCCATTTTACATTTAAATATTATATTTTTACTTCCATTTTTTTCTGTGTTAACTAATTCTCCATTCCAACTATATCCAGTCCTTGAGATCAATCAACAAAGTAAACAATGTTTATTATTCATATATTTGGGGTTGAAAGCTTAACAATTAGTTAACATGTTGTTGAAGGAGAGGTTGCTTCAAATCTCTCTAGTGTCTTTTGAAATCGACATAAAATGAATTCCTGAGAAGGAAATGATTCGCATCTGTGAGTAGCTCGCACTTGTCCACAAAGAAACCATTCAAAATCTCCTGCAAGTTTCCACATCGTTTTGAATCTATCCTTCATCAAATGATAGTTGAGAAACAAAAATAAAAAAATACACATGATAGCTATGAACACTCTTATCATTATCATCGAGTGAAAAATAGAAAAAAAAATTAAGACTATATTTTAACTAAAAATGTTTTCTAAACAAATAAAAATAGAATAAATATATTGATAGAATGCGTTTAAGTTCAGTTATAGAGAGATTGAGTTCAAAGCATGCATTTGGAACTAGTGGCCCAAACCTAGAAACAATTGAGAGGAATATTGCAAACAATGTGTGGCGAGTTTTCAATACTGCTTTTCAGTTCAAATGTTTACTGATAGAATATGAAGATAATGGAGATGTCTATGCATATTGTTGGACTATAAAACTTTCAAATTCTAGCTGTTTCTGCATTGGCTTCTATGGTCTGACAAGCTTTCCAAGTTGGTTGTTAGTTTTCAAATGTTGTGTAACACTGCCTTCTCTCAAAGACCTGCACATAAATGGTAAAAATAGTCTGGCTCATCTCGGTGTTCTATGTCATAACAGATGCATATACTAATTCTCCATTCCAACTATATCCAGTCCTTGAGATCAATCAACAAAGTAAACAATGTTTATTATTCATATATTTGGGGTTGAAAGCTTAACAATTAGTTAACATGTTGTTGAAGGAGAGGTTGCTTCAAATCTCTCTAGTGTCTTTTGAAATCGACATAAAATGAATTCCTGAGAAGGAAATGATATTCAACAATGGTCACATCCCTATGATGATTAGTACACGGAAAGTGATTTCTTATTCATGATACTTTAGTAGGTAATGATGGTTACAAGCATTATTTTTTCTTCTAAGTTTTTGAATATAGGTAAATACAATCTCCTTTCACTCTGCCACAAGAAAGAACACAATATTTCATTTAGTTTATTCTGGTGGTTGATCTGTGAACGAGTACTCCCATCAGATTTTAAGCAAGCAAGTTGCAAAAGCAGTATGCAAACTTTACGAAATAGTCAAAAGTAAGAACATAGTGATTTCAGTATAGCTTTAGGTACACCATTCATTTGCTTTTAATGTTCTTTTGTCACAATCACCTTTCACGACATTGTTGCATGGATCAGGGACGGAGCTACATGGATGAATATGGGGGCATGTGCTCCCACCTGTGAAGCACGAGTATTCCATTTTGAGTAAATTACCGGTACCCGGTACATGCTGGGTACTGGTATGCGTACGGTACACACCGAAACTGTACCAATTTTTTTTTTTTTAAATTGGTACTCCAACCGATACATATATGGTACATGTACCCAATTTTTTTAATTTCTTTTTTAAAAATATAATGTGGGCTTTTTATTAAATAAAAATTAGGTTAATTTTACTATTTATAAATAAAAAAGTAAAAATAAAAACAAATCTTAACCCTATTCTTCTTTCCTGCCTTTTTGCCGATACGTTTTTCGTTGATCGTTTGGAAACTTAGCGTTCAAATTTCAACCTAAAAGAAAGGTATTATACTACTTCACTAGTTTACTTTTTCTTTTTATAGTGTCACTGCTGTTTGTTTTACTACTTTTTCTTTTAAAGACCACCGGTACACATCTCGTAAATTAGCTTTCTCTCTGTAGCATGGTTTGATACATGATTCCTTTGATTTATAATGAAAGAGCAACAAAAATGTGGGAGCTTTCTCTCTGTAGCATGGTTTGATACATGATTCCTTTGATTTATAATAAAAGAGCAACAAAAATGTGGGATATTGATGAAGATGAATGAGATCTATTTGATGGAGCTGGTATTCTTGAAGTTGCTAGTCTTTTTCTCGATGAACCTGAGCTAGAAGCCGCTATTTTTAATGATATTGAAGAGGAAAATATTGATATTTGATTTCAAGATTTATTGATACTTTTTAAGTGTGATTTATTTATGTTAAGTAAATTGTTTTTTAATTTTAATGTTTTGTTGTTATTTAAACAATATAATTTCTTAGTTATTTTTATAATTCTATTTTTAAATAATATATATAATAACGTATCCGTATCTTAGTTTTTTTAAAAATGTCGTACTCCGTACCAGTATCCGTATCGGGTACTGGGTACGTATCCGTACTTATGCAACGCAGGCCCCCCACTATGTTTTGAAAAAAAAATTGAAAATCTTCTTTATATATTTATATAACAATTAATAAAAAAATATATTTATTTAAAATGGTATAATTTGCTAATTAATTGAATGGATATTCTATGGATGTATTCTTGTTTAAGTTCTCTTCAAGATATTTGTGAGTTTTTTAATTTGAAAAGTCTATTTGTTTTTTATTTTTATCATAATTATTCGGTCCACTGAATATATTATTCCAGTTTAGATTAGTTCCAACTAGGACTGTTCAAAAAAACTATGAACCAAACTGAACCGTCAAACCGAACTGAACTGAAGTTAAACTAACTGAACCATTATATTTGGTTAGTAAACCGAACTGTTATTTTATTAACGGTTCTAGAACTGAACCAAATTAAAATTAACTAAACATTAACCAAAAGTGAACCATTAAGCTATTAACACTACGCTGAACTTGCAAGTTCTAAAGATGAAAATCCATTGAAGCTCTAAAGATGAAAAACCCTAAATTCTCAAATCGTTGAAGTTTTCAAAATCAAAATCTGTGTTGGGTTTATGCATTACGTGTATTGTTATATTGTGTTGTTTTTGATTTTGATGAATTTTAGTTAATGGGAGATTTTGGAATCATGGATTGTGTGGGAAATAATCCAAAATAAGTACTTTGAGAGAGAATCTTACTCAAACAATTGCAGCAATGAACCCAAGAGCCATCATATGTTTATCTTACAATTACAACAATCATTTTTATGCTAAATTCCAATTTAAAAGGTTATTGGTGGTGAATGGTGTGATCTTACTGTATGATTGAAGAGATATTTATGAAATTTGAGATTGATTTAAGTTTTATATGTATATCTTATTTGGTTAATTTGTTAATGTTTTTCTTCCATGTTTATAGATGGGTGGTTTGTCAAAATTACTGCCTAGAAACTCAAATGTAGTTTTGCAAAATTATGATGATGATTCCGTCAAATCCTTGCGAGTTAAAACATGACACTAAATCAATGAGTTATTTATTTCTATGCTTTACCAAAATGCATTTGGATTTTATTGATGAATTTTAAAGATCCAATTCCATACACTTCAACATTGATTCGGTTCAGTTGTTTAATCTTTTGAGTTCTAGAAAGAGATTAAATTAGAGTGCTTGCATTTGTTCTGACACTTTTCTGTGAAAAATAAGAAATGTTTTTTTTAAATAATTTTATTTATGTAAATTATTATATTAAAAAAGTCTTAAAAAGTTTAAAATGTTTTTTATTAAACAAAAAAAAAAAAAAAAAGTAAGTATAACGGTTCGGTTCTTTAACAAATGGTTCGGTTTGAAAAATTTTGTCTTTTAATGGTTTGGTACAGTTTGGAGTTCCGAACCATTATGCCACACCAAAATTTTTATTCAGTTCAGTTCTGATAAAAATGGAAACGGTTCGGTTCGGATGACTTTATAAAATGGTTCGGTTAGGTTCAGTTTAGTTTTTATACAATGAAAGTTGGACCGGATGGTCAGATTGATCGTTTCAAAGCTCGTTTGGTAGCCAAGGGATACACACAGATATTTGGTCTTGATTATGGTGACACTTTTTCTCCAGTGGCCAAGATTAGTTCAGTCCGTCTCTTCCTTGCAATGGCTGCTATTAATAATTGGTCGCTTCATCAGTTGGACATTAAAAATGCCTTTTTACACGGAGAATTGGAGGAGGAAGTGTATATGGATCAACCTCCAGGTTTTACAATTCCCGGCAACTCAAGACTTGTTTGTCGGCTTCATTGTTCTCTTTATGGGCTGAAACAATCTCCACGTGCTTGGTTTGGCCGCTTCAGTTCTGCCTTGATACAGTTTGGTATGACTAGATGTGAAGCAGATCACTCTGTTTTCTTCCTTCATTCCTCCACCGGTCAGCGTTTCTTTCTTGTGGTCTATGTTGATGACATTGTTATTACTGGAGACGATACGGAAGGTATCCAACGACTCAAAATTCATCTTTTAAAAAACTTCCAAACAAAAGAGTTGGGTCCACTCAGATACTTCTTAGGTATTGAAGTTGCTTAGTTCTCATCAGGCATTGCAATTAATCAACGTAAATATGCATTAGACATCCTAACTGAAACGGGTATGCTTGATTGTCGTCCGATTGATACCCCTATGGATCCCAACGTCAAACTTCTTCCGCGTCAGGGGGAGTTGTTGAAAGACCCGGGAAGATATCGACGTTTAGTGGGTAGACTCAATTATCTTACCGTCACCAGACCGGATATTACTTTTGCAGTGAGCATTGTGAGTCAGTTCCTGAATGCTTCGTGTGATACTCATTGGAATGCAGTCATTCGGATTCTCAGATATATAAAGAATGCACCAGAAAGAGGTCTATTATATGAAGATAATGGTGATGCTAAAATCAAGTGTTATTCAGATGCAGATTGGGCAGGATCACCGTCGGATAGGAGATCCACTTCTGGATATTGTGTTTTTATTGGAGGAAATATGATCTCATGAAGGAGTAAGAAACAAAACACAGTTGCACTATCGAGTGCTGAAGCTGAATATCGTGCTATGGCAGCAGCATCGAAAGAACTTGCATGACTGAAGAATTTGCTCTCAGAACTTAGGTTGGGAGACTTTCAGGCCACAAAACTCATATGCGACAATCAAGCAGCACTTTATATTGCATCCAATCCGGTTTTTCACGAACGGACCAAACACATAGAAATAGATTGTCACTATGTAAGAGACAAGGTACTGTCAGGAGAAATAACCACAGAATTTGTCAAATCTAAAGATCAATTGGCTGATATGTTTACCAAGTCTCTTAAGGGTTCTCAAGTGAATTATATTTGTAACAAGCTCGGATCATACAATATATACGATCCGGCTTGAGGGGGAGTGTTGAGAATCTGTATATAATCAATTAGTATTGATTATTAATCAATTAATCATAAGTGTAAATTATAACATTACCTATTGTGTATATCTCTTTTATCTATAAATATATATCAAGTGTGATCATATAAATATAATCAAATTGGTTGTGTTTAATTTTTAAAAAAAATTTCACTAAATTTAAAAAATTATTTTATATCTTTTAATTTTAACACTCAAATGTCATCCCTACTCAATGCTCCTACTATTATTAGCTATATAGATAAATAAGTATTTTTGTTGAAGATAAAATTGAAAAAAATACACAAATAAAAATAGAGAAAGGTCTTAAACATTTCTTCAAAATATATCTGTTAAAAAAATAAATACGATATATATATTTACTTTAAAAAAATAAATGATAGATATATTACTATACAGTTATAAATTAATATAATGCTCCCACAACTTAAAATTTCTGGCTCCGTCCCAGTCATGGATAGTGCACCACTAATATCAATTATAGAATGGAATCAGCATTCCATCATGGAATTTTATATTGCTTGCCAGCTCTATACTTTTGATTTTTTGTCAGACAACGATCAAATATTATTACTATTTTTCACATGTGAATCTCTCTTTTACTATACCCACTTTCAACCATTAAAAAAAAAAGAAGTTCTATCCATTCACATACAAGCCTTTGCTATCCATTCTCAAACGAGTCATTGCTCATTTCCTTCAAACTTTTGCTAATACAACATGGCTGCTGCAACCATGATAGGAAGTGCTTTTCTCTCTGCAACTGTTCAGACCTTAGTTGAGAAACTTGCTTCCAAAGAGTTTCTTGATTACATCACAAACACCAAGCTCGATCTCTCACTCTTGAAACAGATTAGACTAACACTACTCACTCTTCAACCTCTCCTAGATGCTGCAGAGGAGAAGCAGATCCACACTCCTTCGGTCAAAGACTGGCTTGATGGCTTGAAAGATGCTGTCTACGATGCTGAAGATTTGCTCAACCAAGTTAGCTATGATTCCCTTCGATTCAAGATGGAGAACACGCAAGCTGCAAGCAAAACTAAACAGGTCTGGAACTTAATTTCTTCTCCTTTTAAAAATATCTATGGTGAGGTCAATTCCCAAATGAAAGATATGTGCGAAACCCTGAAACATTTTGCTGAACATAAAGATATACTTGGTTTGCAAACTAAAAGTGTCATAGTTTCTCATAGACCACCTTCAAGTCCTATGTTCAATGAATCTGTCATGGTTGGTAGGGAAGATGACAAACAGAAAGTAATGAACATGCTGCTGTTAGATAATGGCACTAGCAAGAAAAATATTGAGGTAGTTGCAATTGTTGGCATGGGAGGTGTCGGAAAAACAACACTTGCACAACTTGCTTACAATGATGAAAAAGTTGAACATCACTTTGATCTCAAAGCATGGGCTTGTGTATCGGAGGATTTTGATGTTTTTAGAGTAATCAAAACTCTCCTTGAATCTGTCACTTCAAAAACATGGGAAACCAGTAATCTTGATTTTCTTCGAGTTGAGTTAAAGAAAAATTTGAGGAACAAAAGATTTTTCATTGTGTTGGATGACTTGTGGAATGACAATTATTCTGATTGGGATGAACTTGTATCTCCGTTGATTTATGGAAAAAATGGAAGCAGAGTGATCATCACAACACGCCACGAAAAAGTGGCAGATGCTGCACGCACATTTCCTATTTTTAAATTAGATCCTCTATCACATGACGACAGCTGGTCTTTACTCTCCAAACATGCATTTGGAAGTGGAAACTTTTCTGAAACTCAACGACGTAACCTAGAAGCGATTGGCAGGAAGATTGCAAGAAAGAGTGGTGGATTGCCAATTGCTGCGAAAACACTTGGAGGACTATTGCGTTCGAAAGTAGATACTAAAGAGTGGATTGAAGTTCTGAACAGCGACATATGGAACTTACAGAATGATAATATTCTTCCTGCATTGCGCCTGAGTTATCAGTATCTTTCCTCTCAATTAAAACGGTGTTTTTCCTATTGTTCTATTTTTCCCAAGGACTATTCACTTGATAGGGAGCAATTGGTTTTGTTGTGGATGGCTGAAGGTTTCCTTGATCATTCTCAAGACGGAAAAACCATGGAAGAAGTAGGTGATGAGTGTTTTACTGAATTGTTATCCAGATCATTGATTCAACAATTGCATGATGATATTCGTGGCCAAATTTTTGTCTTGCATGACCTTGTTAATGATTTAGCTACTGCTGTATCTGGAAAATCTTGTTACAGACTTGAATTTGGAGCTAAGAGCTATGAAAATGTTCGCCACTTGTCATATAATCAAGAAAGATGTGACATTTTCAAGAAGTTTAAGACTTTCCACAAATTCAAATGCTTGAGAAGCTTCCTACCCATTAAACCAGAATGGTCATCGGGATATTATTTATCAAGAAAGGTGGTCGAAGATTTGCTACCCACATTTGGAAGGTTGCGTGTGTTATTGTTATCAAAATATATAAACATCACCACACTACCCAATACAATTGGAAATTTAGTGCAGTTGCGCTATCTAGATCTCTCTCATACTGAAATCACAAGCTTGCCTGACATCATTTGCAGCCTCTACTACTTGCAAACCTTGATTTTATCTTACTGCTCAAAACTCACAGAATTGCCAGAACATGTTGGAAAATTAATTAATTTGCGTCATCTTTATATTGATGGGACAAGCATAATAAAGATGCCGAAGCAAATTGCTGAACTAAAAAACCTTCAAACTCTAACAGTTTTTGTAGTAGGCCAGCAAAATATTGGTTTAAGTGTCAAAGAGCTTGGAATGTTTCCTAAACTACGGGGAAAATTATTCATCAAGAACCTCCAAAATGTCATTGATGTCATGGAGGCAAGTGATACAAACTTGAAGAACAAAGAACATATTGAGGAGTTAACACTACAGTGGGGTGAGGAAGTTGATGACTCGCTTAAAGGAAAAGAAGTGCTTAATAAGTTACAACCATCACCAAACCTGAAGAAGCTGAGCATTGACTTATATGGTGGGACAAGTTTTCCAAGTTGGTTGGGAGATCCCACATTTTCTAACATGGTGTCCCTCCGCATTGATAATTGCATGAATAGCCCGACACTTCCACCTCTAGGGCAACTAGCTTCTCTCAAGGACTTGCACATTAGTAGAATGACACTCGTTGATACAATTGGGAAGGAGTTCTATGGCATGGCAGCCGGACGTTCCAGTTCTCCATTCCAACCATTTTCTTCCCTTGAGAATCTTGTAATTGAGAAAATGTCAAATTGGAAGGAATGGCTTCCTTTTCAAGACAACATATTTCCTTTTCCTCTTCTGAAAACTCTGAAGTTATCTGACTGCCCCGAACTGAGGGGACATCTACCTAGTCATCTTCCTTCCTTAGAAAAGGTTGAAATATCTGGTTGTGATCATCTCTTGGCAACACCACCTTCTCATCACTGGCTCTCCTCAATAAACGAGATTTGTGTTAAAGGAGATTTGAATTCAGAAAGCAATGCTGAAAGAACCCAATGCTCATTGCTTGAGAGTGATTCTCCATGTCTTCTGCAAATTATAAACCTAAGGAGCTGTCATATGCTAAAATCTGTACCTAAAATGATTATTAACAGCACCTGTCTTTGACACTTGACTCTCTATCGTATTAGTTCTCTCACTGCATTTCCAACAAATGGTTTACCCACTTCTTTGCAATCACTTTGTATTGAAAAATGTGAGAATTTAACATTCCTACCTCTTGAAATATGGAGCAATTACACATCACTTGTGTCTCTTTATTTAGAGAGTAGCTGCAGTGCACTTACCTCCTTCCCGTTGGATTGTTTTACTATGCTCCAGCATCTTTCCATTGTTAAATGTAGGAGTTTGGAATCTATTTTTATTTCAGAAACTTCTTGTTGTAGCTCGTCAACCCTCCAATTTCTTCGGATTGTGGATTGTGAGGCACTTAGATCACTACCTCACCGGATGGACACCCTCACTGCTCTTGAATATATAATTCTTCATGATCTTCCAAATTTGAATTTATCATTATGTGAAGGAGCTTTCCTCCCTCCCAATTTACAAATAATTGATTTTGATTCTGGGAGAATAACAAAGCCGGTAACAGAGTGGGGTCTCCAAGGCCTTACTTGTGTCCGTTCAATGTTAATCGGACGTGATGATATTGTTAACATGTTGCTCAAGGAGCCGTTGTGGCCCATTTCCCTTGTGTCTCTAGGAATCAACAATCTCTCTGAAATGAAATCCTTAGAAGGAAATGGACTTCGACACCTCTCCTCTCTAGAAGACTTTTGGCTTTATAATTGTTCAGAGCTAGTGTCCCTGTCAGAAAAAACCTTTCCCTCCTCGCTGAAAACACTTTCTTTATGGAAATGTCCAAGACTAGAGTCATTGCTAGAAGACAACCTCCCTATCTCTTTAGAGCGACTGTACATTGAAGATTGCCCGTTGTTAGAAGAAAGGTATAAAAGGGAGGAACATTGGTCCAAAATTGCTCATATCCCAGTCATAGAAATAAATGGTCAGGTCACAATATGATACATGGCCATTGAGAAAACAAGGGAATCAAGAATTCCAATCCTGTGTTTCAGGTATGAATATTACTTCTTTTTTGTTTTTGGTTTTATTCTTTTAGAATTCTCAAAGCGTGGTTGTTCTTGTTACAGGTTGACATAGATTGGTAGAAGATTGAGATGAAAAGGGAGGAACATTGAGAAGACAAGGGAATGAAGAATTCCAATCCTGTTTCAGGTATGAATATTACATCTATTTTTTCTTTTTTGGTTTTATCTGACAGGCCAATAAAATTATTATTACTTAGTTATAATTGGTGTATACTTGTGTTAATTATTATTGTCAAGTTCCACAGTAATCCAATGGGAATTTTAATTATTATTGTCAACTTTCAGAACTCTCGAAATAAGGGTTTTTCTGTCTTTTAAATTCCTGCTAATTAAATGCACAAGAGTTGTTAATTCTTATGATTCTTTGTCTGTTAAGTGACATGTAGTTATATTATTATATTAACCCTTCATTTTTTATCTTTCAGCAGAAATAACTCATGGACCAACTCGAACCTCCTGCCTCTTTTAGGATGTTGGCAAGATGCAAAATGACTATTTTTACCATATTTTCTTCTAATGGATATTTATTTTCTATTGTAATTAATTACCTTTTTTGCATTGGCCTAATATTGAAAAGTGTGAACTCAATGGTGAATGATTCTTTTAATTATAAAGTTCTCACTCTCTTTGCAATTCTAGAGTTTGACATCTATCCCTCATAAGATGATCTCTTTTATTTCTATTTCGCATATGCAAGTCTTTTCTCTATGAGACTTTATTGTCTATTCAAAGTTTTGCAAAGCTTTGTTGATGAAAGCCAAGAGACAAAAACGTATTTAAAAAATCATCTCCTTTCATTATTCTTTCTCCTTTTATACAAAATAAATGTAAGATAAGAGAGAAAATAATAAAAAAATTATAAAATAAAATAGAGAAATAAAATATAAGAAAGAGATATAGATAAATTAGTGAAAGAGAAAGCTCGAGCGAAAATAAAATATTAAAGAAACATAATTAAATTCATAAATTACTTAGTATCTTCTTTGTCTCCTCATACTCTTGAAAATGTATAACCCTTTAAAATTAGAGCATTTCTTAATACACCACCCAAGTTTCTTAAGCATCACGTAAAATTATTTTTTTATCCCCTGATTTCGGATGTGCACATCCGAACGCACCAAATTTTTAAAAAACGCTGAAGTGTTCCGGATATGCATATCCGGAAACAATTCTGATGTGCACTTCCGGAAGAATTTCTTATTAATTCGCGACAGACTTTCTTCCTCCCCCTCATTCTTCACTTTTTCTCCAAACTCCTTCAAACTCTCTCAAACTTTCAAATTTTCAATCACCTCAAATCTCGATTTTTTCCTCTCGAGTTCGACACAAAGCAACATCTACAACGATCAAGAGACTCCAAATCCTCCGTATCTCATTTTAATCAGTAAGTTTTCAAATTTTAGAGTTTCGGAGTAATTTTCGAGTAATCGATTTAGAGTAGATATTTAGGTGTAGAAATTGTTAGGTTGTATGAATAACATAGGTTAGAGACAATGTATGTCTTTTTTACTGCTTCAAACGGACGATCAGGGCATTAAAATGCCCTTTTGCATGTTACAGTGGTCATGACTGCCATTTTTAAACTTCAAAAAACGTACCAGATGTGCAGATCCGGAAAGATTTTAACGTTTAGTATTCTGAGTATTTCCGGATGTGCACATCCAGAGATACCCAACGCTAAAAATTTCGTGTCCTTTTGGATGTGTACATCCGGAAGACTATTTTTTTTTATTTTGTTTGTTTGTTTTTGTTTAATTATTTTAAAAAAAAATCTAATTTATTTATTATGCTTTGCAGATTAGATGGCTGGCAGAGACGATCGTATCATACATGGACGGACAGTTCAACACGCATCTGTCCGACGTGAGCGGATGCAGTATACAGCCGAGGCTTGCGGCGCAGAGGGAGTTGGGGTAGACCCTACAGCTGAGGGACATCCTACACCACTGCCATCCACATCACAGGTTCAGACAACTTCCACATCTCAGGTACATGCCACTCCCCCTTCAACCGCCGATTCTACATCTCGTAGGCGTCGCGTTTCTACCGGTAGTTCATCAGGGTCCCTGCCCGCATGCAGACGTCGTCAGGAGACTCCAGCTCCATCAGCTGCTCCTCCTCGTTCCCCTGTTCCCGTTTCTGTTCCAGAGGGTGATCACCCAGCACATAATGGTGTTGACGCTGATGACGATTTTGATGAGCTGGCCGTTTCCCCGGGGGACCGTCTGATATGTCCCTACTTGTGGGATACTCTGAGCATACTGTCGGATATGTCTGACTAGGACAGGTAACCTTTTTCGGTTTATTTATAGAATTGTTTACGTTGAAAATATGTTCATTTGTAACAATGTTTTATTTGGAAATTTTCAGGCGAAGGATCCCCAGAAGTTCTATAACCATGGGGGCAAGGTTATAGACATGCTTGAGATGCTACCAGAGGCTGAGTGGTTCACGTCTGCACTTGCTGCCTCTGGTCTTGGAGGCCTGTCTAGGATTGGGTATTCCCAGATCCAGTACGGTATGCTGATGGCCTTTGTTGAGAGATGGCACCCTGAGACATCCTCATTCCATCTACCGTACGGTGAGATCACGATCACACTCGACGACATCTCGTGCCTTTTACATCTACCGATCACGGGTACCCTTCTCCGTCACGGTAGGATGTCGAAGGCGGACAACATGGAGTTGCTGATTACAGAGCTTGGGGCTAGCGCAGAGGAGGCAGTTGCGGAGGTAACCTAGTTGAGGGGCGCACACGTCCGGTTCTCCTTTTTGATACACAGTTTTGGTGAGGAGCTTGACAAGGCACGACAGGCAGAAGGGGATGCAGCTGAGGTGGAGCTCCACAGGCAGCGTGCCCTGAGATGCTATTACTTGTTTTTGCTCGGCACGCAGGTGTTTGTGGACACCAGCGCCTATTATGTTGATATCGTCTACCTCAGGTACCTTTCAGATCAGACAGAGATCCACGGGTACAACTGGGGGGCGGCTGCGCTGGCATACACCTATTCCAGGCTCTCTGATGGTTGTCGCTGGACAGCCAAGACTATGGTAAGCAGCTGTACGTTATACGTGGTAACAATCTAATATTCTAAGTGATTTTTTCATTTCTTTTCTTTCTATATTCATTATAATGTTTGACACCCATGTTATGTTTTCCATTTCAGACATGGATTTTACAGCACTTTCCCAACATTACTGGTTGGGGGAGTGTCGCCGAGTACACTGAGGATATGCCACGTGCTGCTGCATTTATCCTGCTTAGAGGGAACCAGGTGCCGGACCCCTTCAGAATGTATCTTGATCGGATGGCTGCTGAGGACGTTTTGTATAGCCCCTATGCCGATCACCGTGTGACGCGCCCATTCGATGATGTTTGTTTGTTCTCAGGATGGTTGTCATGCAATTCGACCGTTACTGCCCGATACCTGTGTGAGGGATATTCTTCTATTTACCTTGTTTTAATGATGTCAACAAACATGTAAGAAATTAGATTGTAATTTGAGCGGTATCACTTCACGTGTCGGGCATGTTGCGTCTAACCATTATCGTTCATGTGTCTAGATGCATAGGATCTTGTCTTTCCCAAAAATAAATGTCCACTATCATTTTAGCTGTGTCTAGTATGTGTTTCTGATATTGGTTTGGTGAAAATGCTCAAAAAATTGAATTTCCTAAAAAAATGCACTTCATGCGCTGACCCTCCCAGTTCATGCGCTAACCTCCAAATTCATGCGCTAACCTCCAAAACCTGCGGGAAAGCGCACAATTAAATGGACACAAAAATATTCTTTTATGCGTCGACGCATGGAGTTAGGAGGTCGACACATGACTTCAAAATTCTGCATTTTTCACTTAATTTCTTTTCTGTTATTTCTGTTATTATTTTTGTGGGTCATTTTATTTTCCTATAAATAGTTTTGGTCATCCTTTCATTAAAGTAACAAGAAACGTGAAAGATATATGTCATTTCCCTCTTCATCTTCATCTTCTTCATTGAGTAAACAAACAATCACACATAATCATCTTTGTTTGTGTCACCCATTGATCGAAGTGATAACGTTCAAAATTTAGGAAGTGTGATCTTCATCTTCTGGGTTGAGAGTTTGGCAGGTGTTTCTTGAATCAAACCAGTTGGTTTTGTCCTCCAAAAATTGGATAGATTTTGGGGTTTTTTGCACAAACTGTTCTTTCTACAGGGATTCGGCTAGGCGAAGGTAACCAGAAATTGGCGCAATTGTTCGGTTTAGTAGCTGTAATCAGAGGATCGTAGAAGGGACGTTTGGGTTCGAATTCTTGGTAGATTGCAATTGACCGAGTGAAGGTAACCGAAGAACGGTGGATTCTTTCGGTTTAGTAGTGGGGGACGGTAATTGAATCAACCATATTCGAAGCACTTGATTCATCTCGAATCAAAGGAAGAGAAAACTCTGCATCAACGATCGAAGACGTTCGAGGGTTTGGATGTTCATAGTTTTCTCTTGTAACAAACAATTTGCAACAACTTTATATATACATATCTCAATTCCATTTGTGGAGTTGGGGGCAGACGTACCCAAAGCGAGGACGATTGGGGAACTGCCTAATCAAATCGTGTTTGTTCTCTCTCTCCTTAACTCTTTTACAATTCAGTTCGTTCGAATTTGTGAAGTCGCAAGTTATTGAAATTTCTGTCGTAGAGCAATTGTAAGCTGATAAACTGTTTTGTTAAACTGATACAATTCCTTGAATTGTGTCTTGGAGCAGCTGCACATTACCCTCCATAGAAATTCTGCACTTAGTGTGTTTACGCACACTAGGTGTTTGATAATTTGTTTCAAAGCAAAATTCGAACACGTTGCTTTAAATTGCTTATCACTTTACCTCATTGGATTGGAATAAACATCAAGCAAGTGATATTTTGTTGACTGCGTTTTTAAGTGTAGCATTCAAAACTGAATTTTTTCTCTTCCATACTCATCCGTGATATATTCGCGCATATCCGATCCTTTTGGTAGAAGGTTCATTGTAGACGTTCTATCCAGTGGTAGCTTCCGTTAAACAATTTTTTAAAACAGATTTTTGTAAACCATTTGCGTGTAAAACTCAAGGGATCTATTCAACCCCCCTTCTAGATCCATAGCCATCGTCTAACAAGTGGTATCACGAGCTCCGGTTAATTCTGGTGCTTCGGTAAAACTTCTTGGATCATGGCGAATGAACCTAAGGGGGCTTATAATAGAGCTCCAGTTTTTACAGGTGAAAACTACAGCTACTGGAAGGATTGTATGCGCGTCCATATTAATTCCATAGATCGGAAGGTTTGGAACGTTATTTTAAACGGTCCCATGGAAATTACTATGACTAACGCGGAAGGCGTTGTCGTTCCTAAACCCGAAGCTCAATGGACTGAGGAGGACGAGAAAAAGTACAACTATGATTGGAAGGCTCGTAATATGATCATCTCCTCCTTGGGAGTTGATGAGTATTATCGAGTCTCCCATTGTGAAATGGCCAAAGCCATGTGGGATGCTTTACAAGTAGCCCACGAAGGCACTAATGATGTAAAGATGGCTCGTATTAATACACTAACGCAAGAGTTTGATTTGTTTTACATGAAGCAAGGGGAAACCACTGCGGATATGCAAAAACGATTTACTCACATTATCAATAAATTGCATGTTCTTGGTAAACCAATTCCAAATGAGGTTTCTACTAACAAAATTCTGAGGTGTCTTAACAGGGAATGGCAACCGAAGGTCACCGCTATCAAGGAGGCCAATGATCTTGCTACACTAGACCTCACAACACTCTTTGGTAAACTCGATGAGCATGAGCAAGTGCTCATTAGCTTGGATAAACATGAAAAGAGTATCAAGAAAGAGAAGGTAAAAGATACGGAGAAGAAGTCGATAGCTCTTAAGCTTTGTTCAATGGATAATGCACCTTTTTCTTAAAGTTGGTGGAAGGTACAACATAGCCCTTGCTTTTGGTACAACTCCTAAGTTGACATTCTGAGCAATCACCCTTGATTGAATAAACTACCTTTGATGTTCAGATGAGCTGTATAACTTGTGGAAAAGGTTTTGATAAAAAAGAAAACTTTATGGGATGCACTACATGTAATTCAATATGGACCATGTTGTACCCTAAATTTTCACCCCTTAGATGTCATCTAGCTTGTGTGCATTTTAGAATCATCTGTGCATTTGTGTGAACTAACCTATATCTTGTAGTTTGTTTCATTGTGTTAAAATTAGGTTTGCTCATCATTATGAGGCTCCAAAAGTTGCTTGAACCAAGTCAAGTCAACAAAGATCTCCATTACAAGAACTTTGGAATTAGGGTTGTGCCCTGAGAAATCACTAAGAATTTGGCTCTATCAAGCCAAGATTTGTGTGGTTCACTTACCTTATGAAGTCATCCACAGTCAAGGGACATCATTCAACAAGAATCCAAGGGCTTTGGGTCCTCAACAAGAGAAGTTTAGGCCTCAGCCTCACTGTACCTCAAAATTAGGGTCTGTGACACTTGGCAGTTTTTGGTCCTGATTCTCATCAAGATGGACTCCCAAACCCTAATTCTTGGTTCTATTGGTTCATCCACATCTTCAAGGGTCTCCTAAGACCTTTAGATGAGAAAGAAGAAGCAAGATTACAAGATCTAACCTCAGTGCATTCACAGTCAAAATTAGGGTTTGACTGAAACCCTAATCCTTTGGAATTTTTGGATCAAGTGAAGTATTAATGGTTTTAATCATCATATTTTGTCTCATGAAGTATTCAAGGTATCCACATCAAGTTTCATGAGGTTTCTTGCAAGAGAAGTAGGGTTTTGACCAAGAAAAGTATCATTTGTGAGATTTTTCCCCTAATAGCATAATTTGGAATGACCATAACTCCTAAACCACACATCCAAATGGGGTGGCTCAAAGCTCGTTAGAAAGCTCTCTTCAGGATCTTCAATTGTTTCAATATGACTTTTCTTCAGGAAATGCTTAATTTTTTTGGGTTATGGAGCTTATAAGCCAAATTGACCAAAGGACTTAGTAAAATTCTGCATGTTTTCCCTTCATGAACAGCCAACTTCAACCCTATTTTTCACCAAGCTACATTAAGATTCAGAACTCGAATCCCACAGGAATATTGTAGAGGGCATTAAGGGCTTTCTAAAGAGTACAAGAACTCCCCAATCCATTGAGTAAGTTGAGAGTTCCGAAGGATCAAAGTTAGGGCTCTCATAACTTGTCACACAAGAAACCACTTTTGTGAAACTTCCCAAATCAGTTTCTAATCAATTCTTTTCATCAAATATGAGTTCTAATGACTCATTTCACTTTAATCCAATTAATCCCACGAATTTGAACTGAAGATAGCATTAAAATAGTGAGGAAAGGTTTGGTTGTGCAAGTGGGAAGGAAAGAGAAACTTTCCAAAAGAGGAAAGTATTTGTTTATTCATAGAGCCTCTCAAACATCAGCTCAACAGTCTCTTGCTCAGTTGCTCAGAGATTTTGGGAGATTTTTCTTCAGCAATTTGAATTTCCATCTGCAAATGGATTGTTTCACACGGTTTGTAAAGGGCATACTTGGCATTTGTGGTAAAAAGGACCATACCTCATTGCTACCACTCTGCCTATAAATAGCAGCTTGTTTTCTCTCATTTGTCATCAACAACATCTGTTTACACAATAAAAACACTCTAAAGAATTCTGAGTTTCCATTTGGCAAGTGAAAAAGTGGCTGCAGCTGTGCTAGCTTGAGTAGAAGGGAGAAGAAGCAAGAACCTGTTCAAGACCTTGCTGATAGCTTGGAAGAGAGGTATGTAGCTTCACCCCACCCACATTCAGTATATCAACATCATATGCATCTTTACATTGTTTCTATGTTATCTTTGTCGTTCATAATATGAATCTGATATATGAGGGTTTGTGTTTTGGATCTATCATGTTTAAATTCAGTTCTGTTTTGGTTAAATGCATAACCTTTGATTTACTCTATGTTAGTTTATGATAACTTGCTAAACTTATTAGTATTGTTAAACTCATCATTATGGTAGATGTGTGCTTCTCATTGTCTCAATATATGTTTAATACTACTGATATGCCTCTCTTTCATTTGTTCATACTGTTGTCATAATCATACTTGAGCTATTGTGTTTTCTTCAAGTCTAAGAAAACTGTTAAGCCTTGAGACTATGCAGGCAGCTTTGTTGTTTTGAACTTATTACAATGTTGATCTATACACATCCACCTTTCTGGTACGACTATATTGTTGATATGCTTGAAATATGTTTTTGAATCAAGTTTATCCTATGTGCTTAAACTGATATTCTGCTGAGCTATATGCTTTGTATGTATAAGGTTCATAATCTGTTTAACATGGTAAGACTGTTAAATTGAGTTATTGCATTTTGTAGCTCATGATAGTTGATCACTTATATGCTTGTTGGTTTATGTTTTAAATGAGTTTTGTTCTGTAAATCAATTAGCACTATCATAGCTATCTTATTTTGCTTTGTGCAAAGAGTTTGATTTGCTAGTATATTGCCATCAGTTATGTGTTTTTACTTTGAAATAGTAAATCTGTTTTGATATGCCATTTACTTATCACTTGAATCATGTTCATAAGTTCTGCAGCATTACATCTACCATATCATGCTTGTTTTCTATGTGTCACTTTGATTGACATTTGGTAAGCCTGAACTTGTTGTATGTGAGTTTGGCCTTAGCTTAATCTATTTATGTGTCTGCTAGGTTCTGGTTTCTAACATGTGAATTAGTTCTTCAAAATGTGAAGTTGATCATGCCTCATTATGTACTAATGCCATGTTTAAACATCAATCCATGTTAATGCTTATGAGATATCAATATGCTTGTATACCATGCCATACTTGTTTTACTTGTCATCTTGATTGATGTTTAGGTCTGAAATCTCAATATATGATTTTGCTATGATCATTGTACCCTCTGCACTTATTCAGATCACCATGCTATTTGACTTGTTTTCCATATTTACACATGTATGATTACCTCATATGCACACTGATTTATTTGACAATATGAACTAGTGTGAGGATCCCTGCCTGCTATGTAGATTTTCTGATTGGTTAAGTTTGAACTTTTAATATGATGAGCCTGTTGATCATGTTATCTGAAATTTGCTTGTCATCTTGCCTCACACATGAACTGTACCTGAATGCATATAATCTGCTTATATTTATACTTGCCTTGACATGCTTTTTAGAACAACTGACCTTTTGAAATTTCACATATCTTTTTGTGACTAACATGCCTTGATGAATATGTCACATTCTCTGTTTTGTCAAACTTTGCCTTATTGTCTTTTATTTGTTCTACAAGCTATTACTGTCATCCTAGGATATATGTGCTAACCCTTGCCAACATGTTTGAGATATAATCCTACTTATGTTTAACTTTTAATGTGAATCATGAGCTGATTGTGATGCCATAGTATGCCTGCCTGCAATCACTATCTAAATGTATAAGCATCTATTTTCCAAGTTGTATGCCTTTTTTTTACTTGTGACTGTTATCCAAGATCATGACATGTTACCTGTTTAGAATAGAGGGGTTTTAATACAGGAGTTTGGTATGTAAGGTTAAAGGTCCTTGAGAATCCTTCTTGGTTGGTTATCAGTTTGTTGCATTGATAGTGGTGGTCCCCTTTTTATACATTAAGCAAAGCTATTGTTGATATTTGTTGTATTCTTAATCTAACCATCCTTGATAGTCTTGTTGCTGCCTGTTTGCCTTCATGAGTCTGTTACCATTCTCTCTATGTCATGATCTTTTGAAGCTAATTCAATATTGTGTGGATTAGCCTTCCATTTATATAAGAAGTTTGGATTGAAGCTGATGTTGTGAGTCCACTCTTGTTTTAGCCGTGCATACAAGTTATACCCTATATCATTACTTGAGAAACATAAATGCACCTTCACTTGGCATACTTGAATTATGAATACCAATATGTTTGTTTTTAGCATTTGGCAGTATGTCTGTTAGGATTATGTATGCCCTGCATCAATGCCAACTGAGGATCAATCTTTGAATTATTTCTGGTGTTATGTCCATCTTGTCCTTGCCATTTGCTACATCTTACCATACCTACTAATATCATGATCTTCTTTTGCTATGCCTGCTATGTTTTTGTTCTAAACCAAGTTGATTTGTATGCTTGATGACTGCTTTCTGATCTTAATGAATGCACACACCTATTCCACCCTTGTTATGCCTCGAGATGTTTGTGACACACTATATGCCTCTTGGATTGCTTTCATACTTCACAACTGATTCATGATTTGCATGCTTAGAATTAGGACACATGATCACCACCATCTTGTTCTATGATCTTTCATGTCCAGTTTTGATTTTTGTTTCATTAAGTTTGGTTGAGAACTGTGTATGTTATACCCGTGTGAATCTGCTTGAGCAAAATGAGAATTTGGTTGGAGATTGGTTTGGGCATGGTGCACGCGCATTTGGTTGGTTTGGGATCTGCAGCATTGCTTGCTTTATACATTTATTGAGTCGTATAATGTTTGGATGAAACGCATCATCCCAACGGTCACACACACTAATCACGCCTTGCCTTTCACACGCAGTACCTGGGTTCGATCCTGCGGATCAACCCTTTTGCTTTTTGGTGTTTTTCCATTTTCGCCTTGACATATTATCTTTCGCTTGCAATCTGTTTTCACATACGCGCACCTAGCTCAGATGGGGGAGGTTTTGGCTGATCGAATCCAAGGACATGGGTTCAAACCCTCCATGAGACACTTTCTTTTTTTAGTTATTTATCTCTTTTTATCTCAAGCTTATTTAAAATCAATAACGTTTTAATTTTTTAAATTCCTATTATGTTGTTTATTTTTATTTCTTACTTCTTAAATTGTTTATTTAAGTAAAATAATTAATATGGTGAATTAATATCTTAAAATGTTTATGTTTTTATTCCTAACCCTTCCTTGATAAATTCTAATCATTTAATATTTGATTTTAGTTTGTCTTGTTATTTGATCATTAATTTGTGATTATCATCAAATCTTGAATTTTGTTCTTGATTAACTTTTTGTCTAATTATGCTTAGACTTTGTAATTTGCTTGTGTGATTTTTCTTACCAAGATTTATTGGTATTTGTTTGATATCTTCATAATGTTCATCTCATGCTTATTTATCATCTACTGTGAAGTATCTCTTGCCATACTTATGTTTTTATTGCTATCAATATCTTTTATCTTTCATATTTCACAACTGTTTCTATCCCCCCATTCCAAAGGAAGGTAATCATTGTTGACTCATAAGTCATGACCTCCCACCTTTAACCTAAGTAACCTCTTAGGAGAAACCCTATTTCTTGGCCTCATCAGAGCCATAGAAATTACAACTAGCTTTAGGAGAGAGTTCTTAAACTCTTAGTGGTATTCATCATAATGAATCATCACTTTCCCCTCCTAACTAAAACATAATCATAGGTCTATTACAACTAGATTTAGAGAGTTCCTGAACTCTACAATGAGCTTGTACTCATTTCCCCTCTGAATATTGACCATAGTCAATAGTTCAGTAGAAGTAGAACTACGCGTACTCTGATTCTATTCTCGAGGATACGTAGGCGTAAGGTGTGATGCCTTATCGAGTATACTTAGATACTAACCACTAGGGTTTCAGCCTTTAGCATAGAACCTTTAGCAAACATTAGATAACATTAAAACAAGAGGTTCCCGTAGAGTACTACGGATGTTTAGGGTGTTAATACCTTCCCTAGGCGTAACCAACCCCCGAACCTTAGATCTTCCCCTTTAGGTTTTTCTAACGATCTTGAACCTTTCCTTTGGATAAATCAAAGTCGGTTGTAAAAGAAAAATGATGCAAGTTAATTAATAGCTTGTTATCCGATTTTCACCGCAACAGAAATGGCGACTTCACTGGGGATGAAAAGACCTATTGCTGGTCCTTTCCTATGAGGGTTAAGCCTATCTTGTTTTATGTTATTCATGTTTGCTTATCTACTTGTATGATTGCCTATATGTCATATCTGCTTGTATATCTGTTATATGTTTTGATTATCCTGTTTGATTTGGGTTGATATTTATGAGTGAGATAAATCCTATACCCGGATTTGAGCGTACACTTATTATAGGACGATGGTATATTCAAGGAGGCTTTGAGGGAGTTGATTCCTGAAAAAGTTGAATTGAGAACACCATCACTCAGTTGAGGCCCTCTCGAGAGTCTAGTTATGTTGAACGATCCTATTCGTGAAAGCGTGCTACTCTCGGCCTAGGGGCCCATGATATTGAGAACCGTAGTTACCAAACCCCACTTGGCCTTTTAGGATGTAGTGCGGTGACCATGATGGAGTCTATTTCTGAATTGGTTGTCACGCGATACTACACTCAGACGAGATTCTCTTGAGAATTTTATTGATTACCAAGTTATCTGGGAAGTCGATAAAATCCGAAAGATGGATTGTAGACTCTGGGAACTCTTTAGACACTTGTTCGGCAGGTGAAAACTATAGTACATACCAAAAGGGGGGTAAACCGTGACTCCATGCTTTCATCCCCAAACCCTTTATTTGTTTGTGATGTGTGTATATGTGTTTGTCTTGCATCCATACATCATAAACATTCATGGCATATCTGTTTCATGGAACTCAGACTCTTTTTTGTAAAATGTCAGAAAAATATCATGGACGAATCAAGAAGGAAAACAATAAAATACACTTTCAGGAGTCCTAGATTGGTTGACCTAAAGGGATTAGGAGATTTGCTTACAGACCCTAAAGGATTCGAGGACAGATACGGAAATTTATGGACATTATTGAGGAAAGGTGTTGATGAAGGACTCCTCTCAACTTTACTCCAATTTTATGACCCGAAGTATCATTGCTTCACTTTTCCCGACTATCAGCTCTTACCTACACTTGAAGAATACTCTCACATAATTGGTTTGCCTGTTAAGGATGATTCGCCGTTTCCCATTTTCAACAGAGATCCTAAAGAAGAAGAGATAGCCAAGGAAACCCACTTGGAGTTAGTTGACATAAAAAACAACTTAATCTCTAAGGGAGGGATTTTTGGGTTGACTGTTAAGTTCTTGTTTGGAAAGGCCCACTACTTTGCCAAACACTCAAACAGAGACGCCTTTGAAGCCGTTTTTGCTCTGCTTATTTATGGACTCTTCCTATTCCCGAACATCGACAACTTCGTGGACTTACATGCAATCAAGATTTTCCTAAAGCAAAACCCTGTACCTACCTTACTTGCTGAAGCCTACCATTCAGTCCATACAAGAAATGCCCATGGTAACGGACAGATCATTTGCTGTGCCCCTGTTTTATACAGATGGTTTGTTTCATATTTGCCTAAGAAGGGTGCATTTTGGGATCCTAAGAAGGGATGGTGGTCTAAGAAGGTTATGGCCCTTTCTCACACAGATATTGACTGGTACAATCGGGTATATGACAAGATTTCAATAACAGATAGTTGTGGCCAATACAACAATGTGCCTCTTCTTGGCATCAAAGGTGGAATCAGTTACAATCCGGTGTTGGCACGCCGTCAATTGGGATACCCTCTGAAGGATAAACCTCTAAACATCCATGTGGAGGGAATTTATTTTGAGGAGTACAAAGAAAGTGAAGAACAAAGGGATTTAATTTTGAAGGCTTGGGGTAGTAGGTGTAAGAGAGGAAGCAGCTCTTTGGGGAAACCAAACTGTGTTTCATTGGAGCCATATCTTCAGTGGGTCCCCAAGCGAGCCATTGAATTGAAGATGCCATACAAAAGGGAGGAACCAATTCCCATGAAAGAAGAGCCCATTCTGTACTTCATGTCAAAGGAAGAGGAATTGGAGATATCATTGAAACAGACCCAGCGATCAGAGGAAGCATGGAGACTCAAGTATCAGGTGGTTGTTGAGGAGAACTTTGAACTCCGAAAACAACTACGTGCTAAGGATGAAGAGTTGACCTCTTATAAGAAAAGGAAGGTTCAAGAATGCCCAAGTTCTTCTACTGCTCAGCCTACAGCTTGGAAGACGATCGTCGACAACCTTGTCGCAGAAAGAGATCAGATGGAGGAAGAAAACAGAAGACTCAAGCTACGACTCCTAGGAGAATCCCCTTAGGACTTTCTAGGCTTTTATTTGGCTTCTTTTTCTATGACTCTCAGCAGTGTATTAATTATTGTAATCTGTTTTCAATGAAAATGAGTTTTTGATATTTCACAATGTTCTGCAAAAATGTCTGAATTCCATGAAACTTTGCATTGCATCTTGCATCTTCGCTAAACCATCAAGACACTAAACTTTGTTTTGTAGATTTTGTAGAGAATGGAGGCTACAAAGAAGATAGACTGGCCCTTTACCTTCCTGATCCCTAACATGGAGCAGCTGATAGAGATTGGAGGAAGAATAGAAGACCCGCCAAGCTTCATCGACAGGTATGGGGACCTTCTATCCCTAATGAAACTACAAGTGAAGGAAGGATTACTGGAAACCCTGGTGCAATTGTATCATCCCGCGTACCATTGTTTCATATTCCCTAATTTCCAGTTGGTTCCGACTATAGAGGAGTTTTCAGCTATGATGGGTTTACCAATTCAGCATCACCCTCCGTTTTCTGGTAGGGAAGGGGAGTTCCTTAACCAAGAGATTGCTGCAGGATTGAGGATCCGAAAAAGGCACATACGAGAGAACATGACTACTAGAGAAGGGTACCGTGGTTTACTAGCTCAGTTTTTGATTGAAAGAGCTCTTCACTTCCAAGAAAGGGGAAACTCTGAAATGTTCGAATCCATGTTTGCTCTGCTAGTATATGGGTTGTTCCTATTTCCTAATATCGAAGACTTCGCTGATGTTCAGGCTATCCGAATCTTTATGAGTCAGAACCCTGTCCCTACTCTACTAGCTGATATGTACTTCTCAGTCACCACACGATTCATGGAAGGAGAAGGTGTGATCGTCTGTTGTGCTCCACTGCTCTATAAGTGGTTTATTTCGTATTTACCTACAACTCCAACATTCTGGGAGGTAAGAGACAGCGCCCTTTGGGCTAAGAAACTGATGGAGCTAGAGCGTTCTGCTATCAAGTGGTATGATTCGGACCCGAGAGGGACTCTTATGATTGTAAGCTGTGGGGACTATCCCAACGTACCACTCATGGGACGGTTTGGTTGTATCAACTACAATCCGGTGCTCGCCCATTGCCAACTTGGTCATCCCGTTGAGGAACAACCAGATCCCAGGGAGCTGAAGATGATCTATTATGGGTATGGAGAGGGATTTGAAGACAAACTTAAAATGGGGCATGCCTGGTCCCACATCAATCAGCAGAGGTGGACCACCATCGGTCCCGTCACAGAGGCTCATTTGAAATGGGCACAAGGGATTTCGCTCAATATGAAGAAGCCTTTTCCATACTACGAGACACCCACGAGTGCCAAGCAGAAGAGGATGGAATTATTGGGGGAGCTGACTGTTGAGAAGGCCAGGACCAAGCAGCGCATCAAGGAGATCATGAAGGAGATCAAGGAAGGCGAAGGGCCCTCCTATTTAGAGTTTTAGCTTTTAAGTTTCCTGTTTTATGATCAGTTGTTGTAATCCTGTTTTAAGTTGTATTTCTCTAATGTAATTCGAACAATGGTTGTAATATTTCCCTTTTGTAAGCACTTGTTTATCTTTCAATGGAAAGAAGTTTATGTTGTTGGTAATCCTATTGTTTACACTGCTTCCGAATAATTTTTAGTTCTTGATGGTTTGGCCTGCATTTGCATCTCATTTGCATTGTTGCATGTGCATATGCATTCTTCCATGTCTCATCGTCGTTTTTATCTTCTCCAGAACTGTCACCCTGAATTCTCTACATCGTTATAACACCCGGGCACAGGCTCGAAGAAGAAGAATGTCTGAGGATTGCGAGAATTTGGATCAGGTTAACAACGAACTCAATGAATTGAGAGGAGGAATGGGGCAGATCATGGAGGTTTTGAATGTTATACGAGCAAAGATGGATGCGCAGGTTACCGTAGTCTCGGAGGTCATTGCTACAACTGTAGAGCCACCAGTTATACCTCTTGTAAACCCTACTCTAGGGATGCCACTTGATTTTACACGAGCCGCAGCTCCTCAATCTACACAACAAGCAGTACCGTTGTTTAGTGAGAATCAGCAAACTATTCCGACTTATGCTCCGCCTGTGGTGCAAACTCAGTTCCAACCTGTTTTTCAGAATCAACATCATTTTGATTGTGACAACATATCTGTGGAAGAGGATGATCGTAATGAGAAGTTGAAAGCAAGTTTGGAGGTTATACAGAGAAAGTTGAAGGCTATGGAGGGAAGTAACGTCTTCAGTACTGATCTCAAGGACATGTGTTTGGTTACAGATCTGGTAATTCCACCGAAGTTCAGGCTGCCAGGTTTCGAATTGTATTCCGGTGCTACTTGCCCTAAAGCGCATTTAGTCATGTACCTCCGGAGAATGGCTGCGTACATGGACAACGATAAGCTATTGATACACTGTTTCCAAGATAGCCTGAAGGGCGCCGCTGCAAAATGGTATCTGGGAATGGATCAATCTCAGGTCAAATGTTTTCAAGATGTAATGGACGCCTTTGTAAGACATTATAAGTATAATCTGGACTTAGCTCCGGACCGTAGACAACTGTTGACTATGACCCAAAAGAACACCGAATCGTTCAAAGAATACTCTCAAAGATGGAGGGAGACGGCCTCGCAGGTTGAACCACCGTTGACAGAAAAAGAATTAGCTGATTGGTTCGTGGACACCGTAAAGCCTGAATTTTATGAGAAGATGATCAGTAATATTGGTGCCAGTTTTTCTGATATCATTGCCATTGGTGTGAAAGTAGAAGCGGGTTTGAAAAGTGGAAAAGTAGCCGGTTCACCCAGTTCCGCTGGCAACAGTGTCAAGAGGTCTCCGGGCAATTTCCATAAGAAGAAAGAAGGGGAGACTAATGCGGTTATGTCAAAAAGTCCGAATCCCAGATGGAAACGATCTCTCTTTCAACAACAACCAGGTCTCGATTTTCCTCAACAACCGATTTACCCAGTGCAGTTCGCACAACAACTTTATGTAGCGGCTGTTGCGCCCGCTTTTAACCATCAGATGATGCAACAAGTTCCTACTCCCCAACCACCAAATCAACAACAGTGGCCGAGAAATCAAAATCAGAATTACCAGCAGCAGAGGCGGCCAGTGCCACAGCAAAATACCCCTCAAAGAAGACAGGCGGTAAATTTTCCACCCATACCGATGTCTTACACAGCATTGCATCCTTCTCTAGTGGAGCAAGGATTAGTTGTTACTAGGCCGTTGGGGCCACCATCTGAGAAGTCGCTGCAATTCTTCAACCCCAATGCAACATGTGCTTTCCATCAAGGAGGGGTGGGTCATGATTTAGAAAGTTGTTTGGCATTAAAGAATCTGGTAAAAAGCCTGATGGAGAAAAACATTCTGTCTTTCGCTAATAACCAGCCAAACGTGAAGAGTAACCCCTTGCCAACGCATGGGTCAACTAACGCTATCGAAGACGAGAATGATGAAGTGTTGGTATCAGATGCAACGCAGATTAAAACTCCCATGAGAACATTTCATGCCAAGTTGTTTAGCGCCGGTTTGGTCCAGGTTTGCCATGAGGGTTGTGAAGAGTGTGACGGTAGTAGTAAAGGGTGTCAGTCAGTTCAAGATGATATTCAGCAGTTAATTGATGAAGGTTTCCTACAAGTTTTTAGAAAAGAAAACAGAGTAGCAGTGATTGAACCAGTGTTTAATTTGCCGAAGCAAGTACCAGTGTTTGACGAAGAAGAATACATATCAGTAGTTCCGGTGTTCAACAGTCCAGGGGCAAGTACCGTGAGTGCCGGGTTTAAACAAACTGTTCCAAGATTCAACAAACCTGAAGTTGTTTCTCCTGTTAATCATGTCAGGCGAAATAATCCTCCAAGACCAGTCCCATTTAGGTTTAGGGGAACCAAAGCATTACCATGGATCTACGAAGACATTACAGGTGGTAGGAAGAGGTAGGAGATGATCCCAAGGAAAGAGGTGGGGGTCGTTATAGAAGAGCCAGTCCCAAGGAAAGAGGTGGGGACTGATGAGAAGAATGTATCAATATAGTAGGAACAGGGAAAATGACGAGGAGTGGAAGGATTTATACTCCTGTGAATAAAGAAGTGTCTAGTAAAGAAAGTGATGTTCATGTACCCGTCAGTGACAAAGGTAAAGAAGTGGTCTCCAAAGAGGATGACGAAGAATTTCCCAGGATAATAAAAAGAAGTGACTACAAGGTTGTGGATCAGCTCCACCAGACTCCATCAAAGATTTCCATTTTATCTCTGCTGATTAATTCACCAGTCCACCGATCAGTACTGCAGAAAGTATTGGCCCAGGCTCATGTAGTTCAAGATATTACCGCCAGACAGTTTGACCATGTTATCGCTAACATTACTGCATGCAATACACTCAGCTTCAGTGACAAAGAATTGACCCAAGCGGGTCGGAAACACAATCTTGCGCTACACATATCCATGAAATGTCAGGAAGACACGTTGGCTAGAGTTCTTGTAGATACAGGATCTTCTCTGAATGTTTTACCAAAGAGAACTCTCGATAAGTTGGCATACCAAGGAGGGATAATGAGGCCCACGTCATTAGTTGTCAAAGCCTTTGATGGTTCACGTAGATCTGTGATGGGAGAAATTGAGATACCTATTTTGATTGGCCCTCAGGAATTCAATGTTCTGTTTCAAGTCTTGGATATTAATCCAGCCTATAGCTGTCTGCTAGGAAGGTCCTGGATCTATGAGGCTGGCGCTGTCACCTCAACCCTACATCAGAAATTGAAGTTTGTGATTGATGATAAGTTGGTCATTGTGCACGGGGAAGGAGATTTGATGGTTAGTAATCTGTCGTCCTTCCGTTACATCGAGGCTGATGAAGATGCGTTGGAAACTTCTTTCCAGGCTCTGGAAATAGCTAATGCAGTTATGATTGACAATGAGAAGCCGGTAATACCGGAGTGTCCATCTTTTGCTTCGTATAAAAGTATCCAATCTGCCCTTCAAGAAGGCGTGCCCGCAGGATGGGGATAAGTTATTGAGGTTGAGAAGAGGAACCGACACCAGGGGTTGGGTTACAGACCAACTCCAGAGGATGAGGCTGCTTCAGGTATAAGACGAAGAGGGATGAAGATAAAAACTGTGCAGGAAACATTTGTCAGAGGTGGACATCAGGTCCACGCAATCATTGGAAGTGCAGACGAAGAGAAAGATATTGATCTTTTGGTTTTACACCAGGCAGGCGCGTTAAGCAATTGGGAGTCTGTTGAGATCCCAACTTTATACCCAGAACCAGAGTAACGTGTTTTGATTTGTTGTTTTCATTTCCCTAGTTTTTCCCAGAACTAGTGGATTATTTTGTACGGGCCTTCGTTTTCAATATCTTAATCAATGAAATGACATTTTGTTAAAATTTTCGTTGTCTTTACTTTATTGCATTCCATTTCTAAAAATGGCAATCTTTTCAAATATTAAAAAACATCTTCACCCCGCATGTTCTTGAATTGTTGTGCATTTTAATAAGACAAATCATTCTATCATGCAGAATGGATCATAAACCCATTGTATTCAATGACCTTGATCTTACCATTGACTTCGGCGCTCCTATCTATCAAACTGAGGAGGAGGAAGATTATGAGGTGCCCGAGGATCTAGCAGATATGTGTGATTACCAGTATACGGATCTCTAGCCTCATAAAGAGCAGGTGGATGTCATCAATCTTGGCACTGAGGAAGAGAGGAAAGAGGTTAAGATTGGGGCATCGCTGAGGCCAGAAATTAGACAGCGTTTGATTTCACTCCTTGAAGAGTATGTGGACGTGTTTGCTTGGTCCTACCAAGATATGCCTGGCTTAGATACAGATATTGTGGTCCATAAGTTACCACTCAAACCGGAGTGCCCGCCCGTAAAACAAAAGCTTCGCAGAAGTCATCCTGACATGGCCCTCAAAATTCGAGATGAAGTTAGAAGACAGTTGGATGCCGGATTTTTAGCAGTATCCAAATACCCAGAGTGGGTGGCAAATATTGTTCCAGTTATGAAGAAGAATGAAAAGGTACGAATGTGTGTGGATTACAGGGATCTTAACAAAGCTAGTCCCAAGGATGATTTTCCTCTACCGCATATCGACACATTGGTAGACAATACGGCTCGTTTCGCCATGTTCTCATTTATGGATGGTTTTTCAGGCTACAATCAGATTAGAATGAATCCAGCTGATATGGACAAGACTAATTTCATCACCCCATGGGGTACTTACTGTTACAAGGTTATGCCTTTTGGATTGAAAAATGCCGGGGCAACTTACCAGAGAGCTATGGTGACACTGATCCATGATATGATCCACAAGGAGATTGAAGTGTATGTGGACAACATGATAGCCAAATCACAGAGTGAGGAGGAGCATGTAGACCATTTGTTGAAATTATTTAAGAGACTTCGAAAGTATCAGTTGAGGTTAAACCCTGCGAAGTGTACCTTTGGAGTCAGATCAGGGAAGTTATTGGGTTTCATTGTTAGCCAGAAGGGCATTGAAGTGGATCCAGATAAAGTGCGAGCAATTCAAGAAATGCCAGCTCCGCAAACCGAGTCTCAAGTCAGAGGATTTTTGGGCCGTTTGAATTACATCTCCAGGTTCATCTCCAACATGACTCCGATATGTGCGCCAATTTTTAAATTACTCTGTAAGAATCAGCCGGTAGAATGGAATGCTGGCTGTCAACAAGCATTCGAGAAACTCAAAAGTTATCTCCAAGAACCTCCTATTCTGGTTTCGCCGGTTTCTGGAAGACCTCTCTTTATGTATTTGACTGTTTTGGAAGAATCTATGGGCTGTGTTTTGGGACAGCATGACGGGACTGGCCGAAAAGAACATGCAATTTATTATCTGAGTAAGAAGTTTGCAGACAGTGAAAGCCGTTACTCACTACTTGAAAACTTGTTGCGCTCTAGCTTGGGCCGCCAAACGCCTAAGACAGTACCTGATTTGTCATACTACTTTGTTAATTTCCAAGATGGATCCGATAAAGTAAATTTTTGAGAAACCTGCTCAAACGGGTAGACTTGCTCGCTGGCACATGCTATTATCTGAATATGACATTCAGTATGTCACTCAAAAGGCCATTAAAGGAAGTGTTCTTTCAGAATATCTTGCCGATCAACCAGTTGAAGACTACGAGCCACTCAAGTTTGATTTCCTTGATGAGGATATTATGGCAGTAAAAGATTGTGAAGAGTCAAGCTCGGAGGAAGATCCCAGGGCTGAGTATAGGTGGAAGATGATGTTCGACGGTTCGTCCAATTACAAGGGGCATGGAGTAGGTGTTGTTATAATTAATCCAGAAGGTGGCTACACCCCTTTTACAGCTAGATTGGATTTTGGGTGTACGAACAATATTGCTGAATATGAGGCGTGTATTCTAGGTCTGGAAGCTGCAATCGATCTTGGAATCTGTTTTCTCGAAGTGATGGGTGACTCTGCTCTAGTCATTTATCAAATCAGAGGAGAGTGGGAGACAAAAGATGAGAAGCTTATCCCTTATCAGGCGTATGCTTTGGAGTTGATTAAGTGCTTTGACGAGGTAACTTTTCGCCATGTGCCACGTACTGAGAATTATGTGGCTGATGCTTTGGCAACACTGGCTTCGATGTGGCAAGTTAGATTTATCAACAAAGATATAATAATCAGTATTGAAAGGAGGATTGAGCCTGCATACTGCCAATCCATTGAAGAAGAAACAGACGGTAAACCTTGGTTCCATGACATTTTGAATTTCCTAAAGAATCAAGAATATCCGGCCAACGCCTCCGTTCTTGATAGGAAGACTCTGCGAAGATTGTCAGCCAAATTATTTATCAGCAACGGTGTACTGTACAAAATGAATCATGATATGGTTTTGTTGAGATGTGTTGATAAGAGGGAAGCAGATTTACTGATCCATGATATCCATGAAGGAGCTTTTGGCACCCATGCCAATGGGCATGCCATGGTTTGGAAGATTTTGCGGGCTGGATACTATTGGTTGACTATGGAGACTGATTGCATCCAGTATGCTAGAAAATGCCATAAATGTCAGATTTATGCGAACAAAACGCATGTTCCTCCTACTCTGTTGAATGTGCTATCATCGCCCTGACCATTCTCTATGTGGGGCATCGATATGATTGGGGCAATTGAGCCTAAAGCGTCTAATGGACATCGCTTTATTTTGGTGGCTATAGATTACTTTACCAAGTGGGTGGAAGCCGCCTCTTATGCGAACGTGACTAAGCAAGTAGTTGCTCGCTTCATTAAGAACAACATCATTTGTCGTTATGGGATTCCGAGCAGAATCATAACTGACAACGGAACCAATTTGAATAACAAAACCATGAAGGAATTATGTGATAACTTCAAGATTGAACACCATAACTCTTCACCATATCGTCCGAAGATGAACGGAGCGGTTGAAGCTGCAAACAAGAATATCAAGAAAATTCTTCAGAAAATGGTCAAAACATACAAGGACTGGCATGAGATGTTGCCGTATGCACTACATGGATATAGAACGTCAGTCAGAACATCAACCGGGGTAACCCCTTTTTCGTTGGTATATGGAATGGATGATGTCCTCCCTATAGAAGTTGAGATACCTTCTCTGAGGATATTGATGGAAGCAAAGCTTGATGAAGCTGAATGGGTTCAAGAAAGATACGATCAGCTGAACCTAATTGATGAGAAGCGCCTGACAGCCATGTGTCATGGTCATATGTACCAGAAGAAGATGAAGAGAGCATTTGATAAAAAGGTCCGCATTCGGGAATTCCGAGTAGGCGAGTTGGTACTTAAAAAGATTCTGCCATCGTAGAGAGACGCCCTTGGGAAATGGGCACCCAATTATGAAGGTCCATTCGTAGTCAAGACTGTGTTTTCAGGAGGGTCTCTTTTTCTTACAACCATGGACGGTGAACAGCTTGCGCATCCTGTGAATGCTGATTCAGTGCGGAAGTATTATGCTTGAGGCAAGGACACCTCACCGGTATCTGGGAATCCCCAAGGAAGCTCAAGTTTCGCTACAACTGGAGTCCTTAGTCATTAGGGTTATTGGTAATTGAATATAATGTAACCTCTGCCAAAATTACCATTTCGTTGCATTTGTAATATTTCATGGGACTTTGCTATTCAGCAAGTCACCATATTTCATGAATATCAGCTATTGAACCATCTTCTTGTTTAATATGCTATCATCTTTATTTTTGCAAAACTTTGTCATTTTCATTTGATTTTTGAAAACGGAAATGTTGCAATTTCTGAGAAAACACAAAGATAAACTAATTTTTACTCTGGATTAAGACATTTTGGAATCAAGTTTGTACAGGAAGAGTTAGCAGTACTGTATTTTTGGCATGGATCTGCCATCTCCAGCTAAAAGAAGATTGCCCCGGTTATCCTTGTTTGTTTGGACTTCAGGGTGCTGGCTTGTGTTATCCTTTCTTCTTTTTTCCTGTTTTGCGTCGTTCGTGTCGTTTCTAGCATATATCTAAGCATATGCATCATACCCTAGCATCTTTGCATCCTTATGCTTTGTTTTGCTCGTGGTCTTTTGTTTGTGCATGTCTTTATTTCCCCTATGAAGTAAGGACACCCCTGGCTTTTCTTTGTTTGTGTTGTGCTTGTTCGGTCTTCACCTTTGCGCGCCAGATGGGAATCTTTACACCTTTTCTGTTCCCTAAGAAGCTTGACCTCTTGTTTTTTTAACATTTGTTCTTGTTTGAATCCAGTCAAACCTGAACCGTGCTTTGTTTGAATCGAGTCAAGCATTGCCTCTTATTTTTTTAACATTGTTCTTGTTTGAATCGAGTCAAACCTGAACCGAGCTTTGTTTGAATCAAGTCAAGCATTGCCTCTTGTTTTTTAACATTGTTCTTGTTTGAATCGAGTCAAACCTGAACCGAGCTTTGTTTGAATCGAGTCAAGCATTGCCTCTTGTTTTTTTAACTTTGTTCTTGTTTGAATCGAGTCAAACCTGAACCGAGCTTTGTTTGAATCGAGTTAAGCATTGCCTCTTGTTTTTTAACTTTGTTCTTGTTTGAATCGAGTCAAACCTGAACCTAGACCTCGAGCTATCGTGAGCTCGTTGTTTATCCCTTACCTCAGCTTTCTTTTGTTCTTGTTTGAATCGAGTTGAACATGAACCTTTACCCTTTTTTTGGAAGCTTGTTTTAGGCCAAACTTCTTTGAACAATTTGCTTTATTAAGACTCATATCTGGCACACAGAGTTTGTCTCTGTTTTTCTGGTTTTTCTTGAAGATCCCACTTTAAACTCTTCAGTCTAGGAATTCCCGGAAAGCCTTTGCTTGGTCGTCTGTCTTCTTTAACTGATCCCTAGTGATCGGGTCCTTCTTTTTGGTTTCGTGCCTAGAAGAGTGTGAGTTTGTCTTGTCCCCAGTAGTCTATCTCCTTGGATCTGTCCCCTGTGGAGATTGTCTTTTTGTTTTTCCCCAGTGTTTCTTTGGAGTCTTCCCGGTGGGTCTCTTTCGGTGGATGGCCTGTATCCCCAGTGAGTTTGTTTCTCTTGGATACTAGCCTTCGTCTTTCCCCAGGAAGCCTTTCTGTTGTTTTCTTTTCGTGTGTGCCCTGGTGTCTGGTTTGTCTGCATCTTTGCATCCTGGCATCATATCATTAGGATTAGAGTTCATGACATGTCAGCATTTGCATGTCTTTCGCTTGTCCTTAGCATTTGCATTCCATCTAAGGGCAAAATTTTCGGTTTGCTATATTTAGATATCTTTCACCTAGATGTCCCTGGAATCTCCGTTCCTTGTGCCATCGGGTGAAGCTATCTAAATAGGGGCAACTGTTGTACCCTAAATTTTCACCCCTTAGATGTCATCTAGCTTGTGTGCATTTTAGAATCATCTGTGCATTTGTGTGAACTAACCTATATCTTGTAGTTTGTTTCATTGTGTTAAAATTAGGTTTGCTCATCATTATGAGGCTCCAAAAGTTGCTTGAACCAAGTCAAGTCAACAAAGATCTCCATTACAAGAACTTTGGAATTAGGGTTGTGCCCTGAGAAATCACTAAGAATTTAGCTCTATCAAGCCAAGATTTGTGTGGTTCACTTACCTTATGAAGTCATCCACAATCAAGGGACATCATTCAACAAGAATCCAAGGGCTTTGGGTCCTCAACAAGAGAAGTTTAGGCCTCAGCCTCACTGTACCTCAAAATTAGGGTCTGTGACACTTGGCAGTTTTTGGTCCTGATTCTCATCAAGATGGACTCCCAAACCCTAATTCTTGGTTCTATTGGTTCATCCACATCTTCAAGGGTCTCCTAAGACCTTTAGATGAGAAAGAAGAAGCAAAATTACATGATCTAACCTCAATGCATTCACAGTCAAAATTAGGGTTTGACTGAAACCCTAATCCTTTGGAATTTTTGGATCAAGTGAAGTATTAATGGTTTTAATCATCATATTTTGTCTCATGAAGTATTCAAGGTATCCACATCAAGTTTCATGAGGTTTCTTGCAAGAGAAGTAGGGTTTTGACCAAGAAAAGTATCATTTGTGAGATTTTTCCCCTAATAGCATAATTTGGAATGACCATAACTCCTAAACCACACATCCAAATGGGGTGGCTCAAAGCTCGTTAGAAAGCTCTCTTCAGGATCTTCAATTGTTTCAATATGACTTTTCTTCAGGAAATGCTTAATTTTTGGGTTATGGAGCTTATAAGCCAAATTGACCAAAGGACTTAGTAAAATTCTGCATGTTTTCCCTTCATGAACAGCCAACTTCAACCCTATTTTTCACCAAGCTACATTAAGATTCAGAACTCGAGTCCCACATGAATATTGTAGAGGGCATTAAGGGCTTTCTAAAGAGTACAAGAACTCCCCAATCCATTGAGTAAGTTGAGAGTTTCGAAGGATCAAAGTTAGGGCTCTCATAACTTGTCACACAAGAAACCACTTTTGTGAAACTTCCCAAATCAGTTTCTAATCAATTCTTTTCATCAAATCTGAGTTCTAATGACTCATTTCACTTTAATCCAATTAATCCCACGAATTTGAACTGAAGATAGCATTAAAATAGTGAGGAAAGGTTTGGTTGTGCAAGTGGGAAGGAAAGAGAAACTTTCCAAAAGAGGAAAGTATTTGTTTATTCATAGAGCCTCTCAAACATCAGCTCAACAGTCTCTTGCTCAGTTGCTCAGAGATTTTGGGATATTTTTCTTCAGCAATTTAAATTTCCATCTGCAAATGGATTGTTTCACACGGTTTGTAAAGGGCATACTTGGCATTTGTGGTAAAAAGGACCATACCTCATTGCTACCACTCTGCCTATAAATAGCAGCTTGTTTTCTCTCATTTGTCATCAACAACATCTGTTTACACAATAAAAACACTCTAAAGAATTCTGAGTTTCCATTTGGCAAGTGAAAAAGTGGTTGCAGCTGTGCTAGCTTGAGTAGAAGGGAGAAGAAGCAAGAACCTGCTCAAGACCTTGCTGATAGCTTGGAAGAGAGGTATGTAGCTTCACCCCACCCACATTCAGTATATCAACATCATATGCATCTTTACATTGTTTCTATGTTATCTTTGTCGTTCATAATATGAATCTGATATATGAGGGTTTGTGTTTTGGATCTATCATGTTTAAATTCAGTTCTGTTTTGGTTAAATGCATAACCTTTGATTTACTCTATGTTAGTTTTTGATAACTTGCTAAACTTATTAGTATTGTTAAACTCATCATTATGGTAGATGTGTGCTTCTCATTGTCTCAATATATGTTTAATACTACTGATATGCCTCTCTTTCATTTGTTCATACTGTTGTCATAATCATACTTGAGCTATTGTGTTTTCTTCAAGTCTAAGAAAACTGTTAAGCCTTGAGACTATGCAGGAAGCTTTGTTGTTTTGAACTTATTACAATGTTGATCTATACACATCCACCTTTCTGGTACGACTATATTGTTGATATGCTTGAAATATGTTTTGAATCAAGTTTATCCTATGTGCTTAAACTGATATTCTGCTGAGCTATATGCTTTGTATGTATAAGGTTCATAATCTGTTTAACATGGTAAGACTGTTAAATTGAGTTATTGCATTTTGTAGCTCATGATAGTTGATCACTTATATGCTTGTTGGTTATGTTTTAAATGAGTTTTGTTCTGTAAATCAATTAGCACTATCATAGCTATCTTATTTTGCTTTGTGCAAAGAGTTTGATTTGCTAGTATATTGCCATCAGTTATGTGTTTTTACTTTGAAATAGTAAATCTGTTTTAATATGCCATTTACTTATCACTTGAATCATGTTCATAAGTTCTGCAGCATTACATCTACCATATCATGCTTGTTTTCTATGTGTCACTTTGATTGACATTTGGTAAGCCTGAACTTGTTGTATGTGAGTTTGGCCTTAGCTTAATCTATTTATGTGTCTGCTAGGTTCTGGTTTCTAACATGTGAATTAGTTCTTCAAAATGTGAAGTTGATCATGCCTCATTATGTACTAATGCCATGTTTAAACAACAATCCATGTTAATGCTTATGAGATATCAATATGCTTGTATACCATGCCATACTTGTTTTACTTGTCATCTTGATTGATGTTTAGGTCTGAAATCTCAGTATATGATTTTGCTATGATCATTGTACCCTCTGCACTTATTCAGATCACCATGCTATTTGACTTGTTTTCCATATTTACACATGTATGATTACCTCATATGCACACTGATTTATTTGACAATATGAACTAGTGTGAGGATCCCTGCCTGCTATGTAGATTTTCTGATTGGTTAAGTTTGAACTTTTAATATGATGAGCCTGTTGATCATGTTATCTGAAATTTACTTGTCATCTTGCCTCACACATGAACTGTACCTGAATGCATATAATCTGCTTATATTTATACTTGCCTTGACATGCTTTTTAGAACAGCTGACCTTTTGAAATTTCACATATCTTTTTGTGACTAACATGCCTTGATGAATATGTCACATTCTCTGTTTTGTCAAACTTTGCCTTATTGTCTTTTATTTGTTCTACAAGCTATTACTGTCATCCTAGGATATATGTGCTAACCCTTGCCAACATGTTTGAGATATAATCCTACTTATGTTTAACTTTTAATGTGAATCATGAGCTGATTGTGATGCCATAGTATGCCTGCCTGCAATCACTATCTAAATGTATAAGCATCTATTTTCCAAGTTGTATGCCTTTTTTTTTACTTGTGACTGTTATCCAAGATCATGACATGTTACCTGTTTAGAATAGAGGGGTTTTAATACAGGAGTTTGGTATGTAAGGTTAAAGGTCCTTGAGAATCCTTCTTGGTTGGTTATCAGTTTGTTGCATTGATAGTGGTGGTCCCCTTTTTATACATTAAGCAAAGCTATTGTTGATATTTGTTGTATTCTTAATCTAACCATCCTTGATAGTCTTGTTGCTGCCTGTTTGCCTTCATGAGTCTGTTACCATTCTCTCTATGTCATGATCTTTTGAAGCTAATTCAATATTGTGTGGATTAGCCTGCCATTTATATAAGAAGTTTGGATTGAAGCTGATGTTGTGAGTCCACTCTTGTTTTAGCCGTGCATACAAGTTATACCCTATATCATTACTTGAGAAACATAAATGCACCTTCACTTGGCATACTTGAATTATGAATACCAATATGTTTGTTTTTAGCATTTGGCAGTATGTCTGTTAGGATTATGTATGCCCTGCATCAATGCCAACTGAGGATCAATCTTTGAATTATTTCTAGTGTTATGTCCATCTTGTCCTTGCCATTTGCTACATCTTGCCATACCTACTAATATCATGATCTTCTTTTGCTATGCCTGCTATGTTTTTGTTCTAAACCAAGTTGATTTGTATGCTTGATGACTGCTTTCTGATCTTAATGAATGCACACACCTATTCCACCCTTGTTATGCCTCGAGATGTTTGTGACACACTATATGCCTCTTGGATTGCTTTCATACTTCACAACTGATTCATGATTTGCATGCTTAGAATTAGGACACATGATCACCACCATCTTGTTCTATGATCTTTCATGTCCAGTTTTGATTTTTGTTTCATTAAGTTTGGTTGAGAACTGTGTATGTTATACCCGTGTGAATCTGCTTGAGCAAAATGAGAATTTGGTTGGAGATTGGTTTGGGCATGGTGCACGCGCATTTGGTTGGTTTGGGATCTGCAGCATTGCTTGCTTTATACATTTATTGAGTCGTATAATGTTTGGATGAGACGCACCGTCCCAACGGTCACACACACTAATCACGCCTTGCCTTTCACACGCAGTACCTGGGTTCGATCCTGCGGATCAACCCTTTTGCTTTTTTGTGTTTTTCCATTTTCGCCTTGACATATTAACTTTCGCTTGCAATCTGTTTTCACATACGCGCACCTAGCTCAGATGGGGGAGGTTTTGGCTGATCGAATCCAAGGACATGGGTTCAAACCCTCCATGAGACACTTTCTTTTTTTAGTTATTTATCTCTTTTTATCTCAAGCTTATTTAAAATCAATAACGTTTTAATTTTTTAAATTCCTATTATGTTGTTTATTTTTATTTCTTACTTCTTAAATTGTTTATTTAAGTAAAATAATTAATATGGTGAATTAATATCTTAAAATGTTTATGTTTTTATTCCTAACCCTTCCTTGATAAATTCTAATCATTTAATATTTGATTTTAGTTTGTCTTGTTATTTGATCATTAAGTTGTGATTATCATCAAATCTTGAATTTTGTTCTTGATTAACTTTTTGTCTAATTATGCTTAGACTTTGTAATTTACTTGTGTGATTTTTCTTACCAAGATTTATTGGTATTTATTTGATATCTTCATAATGTTCATCTCATGCTTATTTATCATCTACTGTGAAGTATCTCTTGCCATACTTATGTTTTTGTTGCTATCAATATCTTTTATCTTTCATATTTCACAACGGTTTCTATCCCCCCATTCCAAAGGAAGGTAATCATTGTTGACTCATAAGTCATGACCTCCCACCTTTAACCTAAGTAACCTCTTAGGAGAAACCCTATTTCTTGGCCTCATCAGAGCCATAGAAATTACAACTAGCTTTAGGAGAAACCTTAGTGATATTCATCATAATGAATCATCACTTTCCCCTCCTAACTAAAACATAATCATAGGTCTATTACAACTAGATTTAGAGAGTTCCTGAACTCTACAATGAGCTTGTACTCATTTCCCCTCTGAATATTGACCATAGTCAATAGTTCAGTAGAAGTAGAACTACGCGTACTCTGAATATCGAGTATACTTAGATACTAACCACTAGGGTTTCAGCCTTTAGCATAGAACCTTTAGCAAACATTAGATAACATTAAAACAAGAGGTTCCCGTAGAGTACTACGGATGTTTAGGGTGCTAATACCTTCCCTAGGCGTAACCAACCCCCGAACCTTAGATCTTCCCCTTTAGGTTTTTCTAACGATCTTGAACCTTTCCTTTGGATAAATCAAAGTCGGTTGTAAAAGAAAAATGATGCAAGTTAATTAATAGCTCGTTATCCGATTTTCACCGCAACAGACCATTGGAGTGAGCTTTTACACTTTGTATTGAGATCAATCTCCAACAAATTTGGTACCAATTTGAAGATCTTATGGGATACCACAAGTTTCATGTTGATCATATGTCTTGGAGATGCTTGGAAAGTGTCCAAAAAGTGTCTCAAATTTGTGCTAACCAAACTGATTCATAACTTGGTGAAATTCTGGTTCATTTGGACTATGTTGGTCATGATGAAATCTCAACTTTGGATAATCATATCTTCCAATTGGTAAGGGTTTTGGATCCATTCTTTCACCAAAATAAAGTATGACATATGATCTTTAATTGCAGCTATCAAGCATCAAAAGAGGTGGCTTGAATTGTTCACAAAGAATCCACAAAGTCTTGCACTTGACAAGGTAAAAAACTTAAAAAAATTTCTAAGTGTTTTGGATTTTCATACAACTTGAAAACCCAACTTTGGACATCAATATCTTCCACTTCAAGAAAGCTTTTGCCTTGTAATTTTCATCAACTTGTAGTATCAAATGCCATCTTTAAGTTAAGCTCTCAAGTGTCTCCATTGGATGCTTAAGGAAGAAGTTACAACCTTGGAAAATAGGTCACTTAATCATGAATATTTGTACTAAGAAAAATTCAAGAACCCTAATTTTGGCAATTCTTGATATTTTCTTGATTCCTTTGATTAATCATGATCAAATTCAATCATTTCCATATTTTTATGATCCTTGACTTGTGAAGTCCATAATTGACCAAAAATTCCAAAAGTCAAACTTTGACTATGATCAACAATTGACTTTTCATCAGTTGAACCAAAATCTTTCAATTGTCAACAAATCGAACTTTTTGAGCTAATTCAAACACCTGAATGGACTAAAATGATGTACTTTGAGACCTTTGAATCATGTTTTGAGATATGAGATCATGTCTTGATCAAAAAGTCAACCTGAAGCTGATTTTGACCAAAAATCCTAATTTGGTGCACCTGATGAATTGGAGCTTGGTGAAATTGCATTGATGTAATCTTACACTTGATTGTGGATGAAGGGAAAGTCTTGATCATGTTGAATGAATTGGGAGCTTGAGAAGTTGAGAATCACACAAATTCTTGATTGATCATTTGCTTGAACTTCTTGAAGTAAAACCCTAGTTTGTAAGCAAAGCAAGCAAAGTATATATTTTTTGTATTTTCAATGGGGTTAATAATGCATAAAAGACACACACATGAGATGCTTGATGTCATGCAAAATGATGAAAATAAGGTGAAATCTTAGGGTATGACAGATGCCCCTATTTAAGTTTCTTCTATCCGGAGATATGGAGATTGAAATCTTCATCCCGACGTGATAGGAGAGACTTAAATACAAACGTGCATAATTTTTGGCCCTAAGATATGATATGATATGAATGCAAGACAAGGATTCCTGTGAGGAATATGGGACCACAAGAAATTAATATATTGTGGAAAAGGTTGCAATTCCACTGGGGAAAGATTGACAACTCTGACAATTGAACAATAACAAATTCCTATATATGGAATATGATTCAGTTTCAAATAATCAAATAATATGTTTGAAAGGATAATAAACTTCCCCACGTCTCGGGTCATAAGCCACGAACAGGTCTAAACTTTTCCTTTAATAAAGTCTTCCACTTGAAAAGGATAACAATAAACCTCCCCATGCCTCGGGTCACAAGTCACGAACGGGTCTCAGTTTCTTCTTTAATAAAGTCTTCCACTTGAAAATGATAAAATGTAAACCTCCCCACGCTTCAAGTTACAAGCCACGAACGAATATCAGTTTCTTTTTTAATCAAGTCTTTCACTTGAAAAAGATAAAAATAAACCTCATAATTTTAAGTGAAGTCGCCAATTCAATTGGTGCCACCAATATATTTTTAAGTGAAGTTGTCAATTCGCTGGACATCACCTCTGCGTTCCAACTTTTTTTATTTGAAAGTGAGTAAGTTTGAAAAATATGTGAAAAAGATGGTTATTATAGAAATTTATTTGAAAAAGATGATTATTTGAATATTTTTTTTTAGAAACATACCAAAATAAAAAAGGCTTAAATAGTATTTTCGTCCCTGTAAGTTAGCGTGTTTTTGGTTTTCGTCCCTGAATCTTTTTTTTTTGGTATGCATCCCCATATGTTCATTTCTCTTTGACGTTAGTCCCTGCTGTTAGTGAGACGTTAAAAAAAAGATGAGATGGCAGACAGTGATGACTTGGCATATTCCTCATCATTCTTATTTATATTTGCTGTGTACACGTGGATATGATGTTTTCCCCCCAAAAATAAGGCAACCAAAAGACATATCCCTCTTTTATGTTTAGTCCCTGTAAATTAGGATTACAATTTTAGAAAGGAAATCAGCTCAGGGAAGGTGAAGCGACTGGTATGAAAACTTGTCTGGGCAAGGCGACAGAGGGTGACGAAGCTACATTGAAGATTGAGGGACCTATTCGAATCTACCAGGTATGATCTTTATGGTGAACATTTATTACGGGGGGAAGTTTGTTAAGGATAATGTCGTGTACTACTTAGGTAAGGATAAAGTTGAAGTAGATATTGATCCTGATAGGTGGAGCTTCTTTGAAGCAGCTGGTATTGTGAAAGATCTTTGCAACCTTGAGACCACTGATTATTGGTTATGGTGGTATAACAGTGTGTCGGGTAAGCATGCAAAGATAGTTAGTGATATTGATACTGCTGCTGTTTATGAAACCAGTTGTAGTGTGGATTTATTTGTTGAGCATAGGGTAATAATAGCTGATAATGTTGTTAATGATGCTGAAAAAATCGTTAATGATGCTGATAGTTTTATTGAGGATGATGGTATTGAGTATAATGCTGGTGATAGTAATGTTATTGAGGATGGGGTTATTGAGGATAATGCTGGTGATGGTAATGTTGTTGAGGATGATGTTATTGAGGATAATGCTGGTGATGGTATTGAGGATAATGTTCATGAGGATGAAGTTAATGATAATGCAGGAAATGTTGAAGTTGATGAACCTCTCAATGTTGATGAGAATTTAGATGGAGTTGAAGGAGGTGATATTGATGATACCGATGACAGTGATGATAGTGATTATAATGGTTTATCATTTAAGGACAGTGAGGATGAAAGGGCCCTTGGCATGGATGATGGATTTGATGCTGTAGACAAACCAACTGGAAGGGTTAAGCAGATAGCAAGGAAACACAGGAATACTCCAACAAAGATAAGAAATGTTGATGCTAACCTGGGTTCCTCAAGTGGAGGCAGTGTTGGTAATGAAGGGATAGAAACTAGTTATTTAAGTGATGATTTAGGCAGTAGTGATCCATATGCATCAGATGGAGAGAAGGGACCAAAATATCCTAGGTTTAAGATGAAAGAGTTAGATAAGGACTACAAGTTCAGAGTTGGTTTAGAGTTTGTGTCTCTTACTGAATTTAAGGAGGCAATAACTGAATGGTCGGTGCTAAATGGAAGAGAGATAAAGTATGTGAAAAACGACAAGGTTAGAGTAAGAGTAGTTTGCAAGGGCAATTGTGGGTTTTTGGCTCTTGTTAGTAAAGTGGGGAATAAGCACACGTATAGAATGAAGAAATGGGTTGGTGCACACACATGTGGTAGGGTTTCGAATAACACCACTGCTAACTCCAAGTGGGTTGCCAAGACTGTGGCGGCTAGGATGGCTTCATCTGATGGAATCAAGCTTCGTGACATTGTGTCTGAGATTAGGGGTACTTACTTTGTAGGTATAACTATGAACAGGGCATGGAAGGCTAAGCAAATTGCAAAAGCTTTGGTTGAAGGTGATGCAACAAAGCAGTATACACTGCTGTGGAGGCATGCTGCAGAATTAAAGAGGGTCAATGTAGGGAATACCTGCAAAATTAATGTCTCTAGGATTGCTCCAACAATTCAACTCAAATTTGGATGCTTTTATTTTTGCTTTAATGGGACAAAGAAGGGATTCACTACTACTTGCAGGCCATTCATTGGTGTTGATGGATGTCACCTAAAGACAAAATACGGTGGCTTCTACACAAACAACACAACCTGAGGCTTCTACAAAAATAACACAACCTCAAGCTTCTACTGAAGAACCACAACATCAAACTAAACCTCCCACTGAAGAACAGTCAGAAACACAATGTGATGTGGACCCAGAGTTTGAAATGCTTGCAGCAGATCTTTGTGCAGCTTTTGAAAGAACACAACCTCAACCCAATGTCAATGATGTCACTTCCCAAATTCCACCTCCAACTAATGTTGCTATTGTCCATGCTACAAGTAATGATGATGTTGCAGAGGTTGGTGACTCACAAGGAGTTGGTGACTCACAAGCAAACTACATTCTGCCTGCACCTGTTACAGAGGTTGAGCCTACACCTAATGTACCTGTTCATGCACCTTCTCCTAAGGAAACTGCTTTTGCCCCTCCTAAACCAGTTGAGTATTGCTACTGATTAATTTACATAATGTGTATGTTTCTCAGTTTTAATTGAATTAATGAACCTGCACAACCAGTCGAGTATTGATCCATTGTGTCTTTGTAGGCAAAACAACCCAAACAAAAGGTCGCAAGAAAGTTGGCTTTGAGGAAAAGTGACAGACCTAGGGTGCTCAGAAGCAACAAGCACAAAGGAGGAGAAGGGAGTACCCCTGCTAAAAGGAGGAGAAAGAAGTAACCCTGCACAAGTTGGCTTTGTGTCTTTGTAGTTTTCTGTTTTGAACAATGTTTTGTTGAACAACTTTACTACAATGGTGTACTTAAGCCTTGTATTTTTCTATTTTGTATTTTGATGCCAATGTGTTTTTTGGCTTACGAATTAATGTTTATGCTACAATGTGTGTATTGGCTTAAGCCTTTATGTGTCTGATACAATGTGATTATGATACATTATCAAGTTTGTCTAATGAAGTTTATCATGTGTGTTTAATTACACATTACCAAGTTTGTTTACTGCAGTATACTACGTTTATTTAATGCAGTGATTTATGTACACATTTATACCAAGTTTGGCTCAAGTTACTTTTTTTAACACTTGATATGGCCAATTACCAACTTGAATTTTATGCAAATTAAAAAGTCTGGCTTATACACAATTCAAAACAGGATGAGCAATACAATTGCATACATAAACTGTCCAAAACAATAACATCTTTTTCATTCATCATATTGTACAGGGACCAATCGCAAAATACATCATTGTTACAAGGACTAACCACAAAAAAAGAAACAGACATAACCAAATGGGATTCACCACCATTTTTGATAAGCAAAGAAAAACCCCCAGAACACAACCAACAATGTCTTCAACACAGACATTTTCCTCTTCTCCTTCTCCAACTTCATCTTCATCTTGGCCTTTTTCCCAATCTCAATCTCTTTAAGAATGACCCCTAAATCCTTCAACATTTCTGAGCAGTTGCAACCACATTCACTTCTGAGATCACTAACTAGATTTCGTTGAAGCTCATCGTCCCAAATGAACAACTTGCAACCAGACATTAACCCTGTATTTTGACACTTCCAAAATCTTCTTTTAGGGTTTTCAACGGAATTAGACATAAACATTTTCATGCTTCTATTGCAACCACAAACCGGTGCTTGAAATTGAAGAGAGTTCGCGGACGAAGAAGACACCATGGATGTAGATGGTGCAGAAGAGACCTAGAGAGGGATGAAGAAGAAGTTTGGTGGTTCAACGAGGAAGATAGGAGAATCAGACCTAAATGTTTTTTTTTGCATTTGATCCCACATTAAAAACAATATCCACGTGGGTTCTCTAAAAAATAAAACATTGGCCATGTCATCACCGTCTGCCATCTCATCTTTTTTTTAACGTCCCATTGACAGCAGGGACTTAACCCACATAGAAATGAACATATGGAGAGGCATACTAAAAAAAAAAGATTCAGGAACCAAAGCCAAAAACACGCTAACTTACAGGGACGAAAACACTATTTAAGCTATAAAACAAATGAAGGAGAACATATTTAAACTAAAAATGTTTTTTTTTTTACTAAAACAAATAATAATTGAATAAAAATGTTGATTCACTACCTATTACATAACAGTGTTTGAGATGACGCTATTAAGTCTTGACTAGTGGTGGAAGTTTGGGTCTTGAGGGGCTAGTCTATATGGAGCTTTGCTCTGGCTTTAAACGGGGCTTCCATTAGTGGATGGTGGGATTGGTCCTTCTTGGCAAGGCCGGATACCAAAATTTAAAAAAAAAAAAAAAAAGTCTTGACTTGGTTCTTGATGATCTTTGAACTGAAGGAGTTTCCACTCTTTAAACATTGGAAAAATTGAAGAAGAAGACTATTTGTTCGATTACAGTTCTGAGAAAAAAGCAAATTGGAATTGAAGATGGTTTATGAAAGACTTCAACGTTTAGGTCAACAGATAGACATTCTTGGTTTCAAAACTGTAAGCGGTAGAATGCGTTCAAGTTCATTAATAAATTACTGATACATATTGGAAAGCTAATTAATTTACTGTTCATTTTCATTCTTTTGTTGTTAAGAGGCACTTACTGTTAAGGCCTGTTTGACCGAAGCCAGAAACATCCACTAAAGGGTCTGTTTATGTTCAAAACTGTAAGTGGTAGGGTTTATAGTAGCTATCAAGATAATGGAGATGCCAATGCATATTGTTGGACTATAAAACTTTCAAATTCCAGCTGTCTTTGAGCATTGGCTTTCCATGTTGGTTGGGAGATTCTTCGTTTTCAAACATTACTTTCATTTCGATGCGGATAAATGGTAAAAATAGAGTGGAAACAATTTGGCTCATCTCAGAGTTCTATGTCATAACAGATGCAGATACTAATTCTTCATTCCAACTATATCCATTCTTCTTTGGGAGTATATCGAATTGGAAGGAATGGCTTTCCTTTTGAGTTGGAAAACCTACTCAGTAAATGCATTGCTAGGAAGTGATTCCCCATGTATCAAGGAAACCATAGCTCATCATGAAGAAGATGAAAAACGGTTAGAAGCATTCAAGAATCAAGATAGAGAATGATAGTGAAAGAACTGTTTCATTGATATTTCTGATAAATGATTACACAGATATATATACAAGGGGAAAAGTTATGTATGGTAAACTAAGTGTATGATATATACATGTCAATATGCTATCTCTAATATGATGTCAATATGCTATCTCTAATACCATGCCTTGTGCAGTATGTGGCCACTCTACATTTAAACATTATATTTTTATTAAAGAAACTTTTGTTGTCCGTGATTGCAAGGCACTTAATCGCTACCTCAACGGATGGATGCCCTCACCGTTCTTGATAGGATATATCTTTACGAACTTCCGAATTTGAAATTATCATTCTATGAAGGAGCTTTCCTACCTCCCAATTTACGATCAATTCATGTTGACTATGTGAGAATTACAAAGCCTGTAATAGTGTGGGGTCTCGAAGTCCTTACTGCTGTTTCAATAATGAATATCGGAGGAGATGATGTTGTTAACATGTTTCTCTAAGAACCGTTGCTGCCTATTTCCCTTGCGCGTCTTGCAATCAGTAATCTCTATGAAATGAAGTCCATAGATGGAAATGGGAGTGCCTTCTTCTCTTAACCTCATGAGCATTTGCCGATGCCCTCTGTTAGAAGTAAGGTATGAAAGTAAGGAACATTGGTCGGTCCAACATTGCTCACATCCCTGCTATCAAAATAAATGACCAAATCACAATATGAGCCATGGCCAATGAGAAGCAAAGGAAATGAAGAATTGCAATCCCATTTTAAGTATGAATATGTCTTTTTAAGGCCACTGGCCATATTATTTAATTATAAGGTGTGTGGTTGGTTGTGTGCACAATCTAAGAGACCCTTAATATCATCAAGTTCCACAGTGATCTATGAGATTTTTAATTTTCATGCAATGCTTATCGTACTGAGAAAAAATTGACTCGAACTAATACTATTTCACTTGAGGGATCTTACTCCTTTTGAGTCACTGGTATGAAAACATATACTCACAATATAAGATACTGATTCTTGAACCTTACATGTACATATGGATCCAGTTAACAAGGTGATAGGTTTACAATGTTGATGGAATAATAATATTAACAAACTGAGTAATTAACAGCATTCATGATACTTTAGTAGGTAATGATGGTTACAACATACAACTTACAAGCATTCTTTTTTCTTCTTCCTTTACTGTTATTATTGAAAAACTAATTATGCATTCCATGGATAATCACGAAATCTTATACAAATTTTTTGAATATAGGTAAATACAATCTCCTTTCACTCCGCCACAAGAAAGAACACAATATTTTATTTAGTTTATTCTGGTGGTTGATCTGTGAACGAGCACTCCCATCAGATTTGAAGCAAGCAAGTTGCAAAAGCAGTATGCAAACTTTACGAAATAGTCAAAAGTAAGAACATAGTGATTTCAGTATAGCTTTAGTTACACCATTCTTTGCTTTTAATGTTCTTTTGTCACAATCACCTTTCACGACATTGTTACATGGATAGTGCACCACTAATGTCAATTATTGAATGGAATCAGCATTTCATCATGAAGGCTTATATTTCTTGCCAGCTATATACTTTTGATTTTTTTGTTAGACAACGATCAAATATTATTACTATTTATTCACATGTGAATCTCATTGCGTTACGATAAAGAACGACATTCTGGTTTCAACTATATCAAGTTATATACTTTACTCCAATAAACTCGTTCATCTCAACAATGTCAGATAATTGATCAAGCTAAACATGAAGCTGAAGATGTAGATTCAGATGAAGCTGAAGCAGATGTCGACATCGTAAATGATGAAAAAGAAGAAAGTGAGACATGAGTCGATTATTTTTTGAACACCAACACTGAAGATAACTATTATCAAGCGTTATTGCCTCAATGTCATGTATATTGTCCACCTCAACATATGACAAACTTGAACTTGAATAACGATGAGTATTTCTCTAATATTTTTTACAACCCATATATGTGGTCAGAGGGTGAGTTAAAAGTGGGAGACAGGTTTCACACTAAAGAGGACTGTGTGCGAGCCATCAAAAAATTTTACATGGAAAACTATGTCGATTATACCGTAGATCGCACTAATGCGAGAAGGTATGTTATTCTTTATCGTAACATAATTTGTATGTTTCAACTTGCAGCGTGTTACAGGAAGAGAAGTGATTCATGAGAGATAAGTTTTATACATCCACTTCATAGTTGCACCGCCACTCAAATTGCATAGGATCACCGTAAATTAAAGTTTGAAATGATATGTCAAGACATTTTGCCTCTTGTTAACAAGGACGCGTCAGTGAAGGTAAGTATAATAGTCTCTCATATCGTTACACGATATAGTTATACTCCTTCAAACAAGAAAGCGTGGATTGCAAGAATAAAGGTTGTTGAACAAATATACAGAAATTAGGAGAATTTGTACAAAGAACTTCCACAATATTTAGTGGCACTTAAGACATATACTCAGGGAAATTTTGCAATTATGGAGACACTGTCAGCATATACGCCAGACAAAACTTGTGTAAGTGGAAATAGAATATTCCATCGACTCTTTTGGGTGTTTCAACCATGCATCAAAGGATTTGCATTCTGCAAACCTATTATTCAAATTGATGGAACATGATTGTATGGAAAATACAAGGGCACATTATTTATGGTGGTGGCACAAGACAGCAACCATATTTTTTTTGCTATTGCATTCATTCTGGTTGAAGGTGAGACTTTATGTGGTGGGAGTTTCTTTCTCAAGAATATTAGAATACACGTTGCTCCACAATTCAACCTCTATTTGATTTTAGACAGATATGCATCTATTGAGAGTGCATACAACAGTCCTAATAACGGATGGCAAAATCCTCCTTCTACCCACGTATACTGCATAATACATATTGTGCAAAAATTCATGGGGGGAAATCAAAGAAAAAAACCTTAAAAAAAATTATGAATGTAGGGTATGCTTTAAATCAACCATCATTCAGACACTACCACGAGGAAATTAGATTGTCAAAGGTTGATGCACTAAGGTGGGTCGATAATATTCCATTGGAGAAGTGGACTAAGGCATTTGACGAAGGACGCCGATGGGGCCACATGACAACAAACCTTGTGGAATCCATGAAAGACGTATTTGAAGGCATTAGAAACCTACCAATAACCGCATTGGTGAGAGCAACCTATTTTAGGTTGAGATCACTTTTTGCAATTAGAGGCAAAACATGGAGTTCAGCGTTACGATTGGGGCAATTATTCAAAGAAAAGTTGCATGAAAGCGATGAAGGAGGAAACTATCAAAACTAGCACACGTGCATTTACATGCTTTGACTGTCATAGACACACTTTCAGTGTAGAGGAAACAATGGACCACAATGAGGGGAGACTATCTGGTCGAACAAAATAGAGGTTGGTGCGGCTATGGCAAGTTTCAAGCGCTCCGTATGCCTTGTTCCCATGTCACCACTGTAAGTTCTTATGCTCGCCAAGAAGCTTCCAATCATCTATCCTTTATTTACAAAGTCATAAATGTATTCAATGTCAACAATAATAACTTCCAAATGGTAGCAAAGGAGGATTATTGACCTACTTTTCAAAGTGACATAATTTGGCACAACGAAAATATGCGAAGGATGAAAAAGAGTCGCCCCAATAGCACGCGTATTAGAACATAAATGGATACGGGTGATAAAACGATAAGATTATGTGGTATATCTCGTCAGCCCAAACACAATTAGAATCATTGCCCCAATGTTAGAGGAAGCTTTGCATCATAATATATTTTTTTCTTTCAATTTTTGCAACCTTGATATTTAATATATATATATATATGATCGTACCTGGATCAGACAGAGGTAGTGGCCAACGGCGTCTGGAATGGCAGTTCCGGTGATGGTGAGAGACGGCCGGGGGGGGGGGGGTGTACCTGCAGGGTACTCCGACGCTCAAGTGAGAGAGTGTACAGAATATCAGCAAATACAAAAGGTGAGAATGGTAGGAAGAAAAATGTCTAACCTGACCCTCTCAAATGAGAGGGTATTTATAGAGAGCCCCCAGCGCGGGGCCAACGGTTACCTACAGTGGGCTGGATCAACTAGGCCCACTCCAAGCAACTGCTAGGGCTTACGTGTAGTAGTGAAGACCAGCACATGGTCTTCGCCCTAGAGTAACTGCTCCTAAATTTCCGGAGGTAGGGCAGACCAAATCCTTCGGACGTGGGAGGTTACTTGGAACGTGTCCACGTGGTATGGATCGTTGGGTACTCCTCGCGGGGGAGGAGTCTCGTGTGGTCGAGGAGATGTGAATCCTGCATACTCCTCGCGGGGAGGAGCCTTATGCGTCGAGGAGGGACGGTGCATCGTGGAGCGGACATGGCCTCGCGGGGAGGAGCCATGGTAGTCGATGTAATACCCCATATTATTTAAATGATCATTTTGATATCAGATGAGTATTTATGTGCTCTATTTTTGGGTAATTGGATTAATGAAATCCTCTAAGTACTTTAAGTATTGACATTTGGGATCAATAGAGTAACTAATGAACTCTGAAGAGATCAATCATTTTATTAAAGAGACAGAATAATAATTATTAGTTTGAAAGAGAATTTTAAGGTAACTCTAATAATTGATCAATTGGTTGAGACGACAAAATATCGATTGGAGATATTTTACCCTGTTGGATTATATTATATAATATAGTATTATATATATATATATATATATATATATATATATATATATATATATATATATATATGTTAAGAAGAAGAAGAACTATAGTAATAAGAAGAAGAAGAAGAAGAAGAAGAAAAGAAAGGAAGAGAAGAGGGAAAGAGGAAGAAGAGAAAATAAGTTCATGGATCATCACCATCTTCTCCAAACTTCTCTTCGGTTATCAGGTGGGTTCTAGATAGAGACTTTAGAGTAAATTTCTGGAGGTTTTAGAGTTAGGTTAGATTTTGATAAAACGAGTAATTTTGCTAAATCAATGAAATCTAACGGATAGATTGATGAAATGCATGTCTAAATATGTTCTAACATGTTGTTTTGGGTATTTGGATGCATTAATATCATGTGGGTTAAAGGTTTGGATCATTTTTGGGTCCCAAACCCATTTTGGAGAAATTCTGGTCCGTCCAGATTTGCCAGGCGAGTAGGTGGCGAGTTGGTTTCGCCAGGGATTCGCCAGGCGAATTTGTCTGGGAGAGCAAAAACATTGTTTTCGTATTTTCGTCGTAACTTGCGATCCGTAACTCGGATTGACGCACGGTCGGAAGCGTTGGAAAGCTAATTTCATGCTCTATGAGATGGTGAGGTAGAAACATGGTTATATGCCATGGATTGATAAGAGGAATATAGAAATGTAATGTTTGAAAATGTTTAAAAACATAAATTGTGAACAATGTTTAGACATTGATATCTTTTGGATTACAAGTCCGAGAGAGGCATAGTAATAGCCGTTAGAAAGCTGTGGAAATATCCTACGGGATAAAAGTGATAAATATTGATTTGATACCCGATTAAATGAATCGGAGGAACCTACGAATTGTGTTAACTATGTAAATGTGGAAATGATGTTTTATGTGATTGAATCATTATGTGTGATTCCATTATACAAATGTAATATGCTTTTGTATGACTTGTGATTGAATTATTATATGTGATTCAAATGTGCAATTGTTATATGCTTTGCCTAATACTGATGTTAACTTGATTGAAAGGATATGTATGTTAAAATATGAGATAGTAAGAGTGAGGAAATTTACCCCACAACGACATGATATCGGAACCTAGTAATGAGCTAGGAAATTGTTGAATAACTTAATGACAACGCTCGTGCAAGAGAGGCCGAGGCATGTGTCTGACGACGCTCGTGCAAGAGAGGCCGAGGCGTGTGTCCATTACCGATTGGTATAGAAATGAGTGAAACACTAGTATGGAACATGTGTAATTGTTATGTTTATTGTTAAAGGCATGAGAGGCCAAAAGGCTAATGTGGCCTGGTGATTGTCAAATACAATCACGTTTATGTATATGATCACGTAATCGTAACCATTTTCTTTTGAGTTTCCCTTGAGAGGCCTTCATGAGTCTCGAGCTCCTCTGAAGTGCAGACATTACTACTTGGCAGGTTTGATTCCCAATGTTATAGTACGATGGAACCTACGGGTAGAGACTTGTGATGGCATCAGAGGCCATGTGAAGTGACGAATTAAGGAGATAATGCGTCCCTTAATTCTGAATCCATTCGTATGCCAAGTATCTACAAGGATCCTGGACTCGTGTCGACTTCTAGACGTAGAAGCGGACGGGCAAGAGGGATACCTTGGTACGGTTATCGATTAGTGATATTTGTGAGTTAACTGAACTCATGACATGTTTCCATATAGTGTGAGATTGTGAGATTGTGAACTCAAGGTCATTTTCCATTCCCCTTGACTTGAGTTAGGATTTGATAGAACCTTGTACAGCCGAGAGGATCTATAGGATAGGGAACTCACTGAGATTTGATGTATCTCACCCCACTATAGTTGCTATATTTCAGGTAATTGCAGGTTGATTTACAAGTGGAGCGATGCTGGGATGTTTCAAGAGAAGCTTAGTTAAGCTTATTCCGCTGTGTATTTTATTGTTCTTGTACAATGAGGAATATTGTATAATGTTCTTAGTTTTTATTATTTTTGGCTAGTTTCCAAGACTTGTGCCAAGTGTTGTATTAGGTTTTAGAAATGGTCAAGTCTGTGAATTACGCCATTAGGCACTTATGATGGTGTCAGTACCAAATAAAATGCTTGTATTGTATTATTCTAGGTATATATTATACAGGGCATTACAGTTGGTATCAGAGGAGGTCATATTCTCGACCTAGCCTTGAAACATCATAAGTAAATCTATTCCTGCCTCTTAAGTGTGTCTTGCCATCATGAAACTTAATATCATACTATGTAGTGTTGGGCCTGATCAATCTAATACTATGTATGTGATAGGTAGAATCATGGTTGAGCGACCACGAGGACTCCGTAGTGTTGTCGGAACTTGTGCTGTGAGGGAACGCTCGAGCCAAGAGCTAGTAGTGAGGAGTTTTGGTCAGCTCAGTAAGGTTTTGGTAGAAGTTGTGCCTTGGGTAGCATGGGATTAAAGTGTAATGTGTGGTTTAAGTAATCCTTTGGAATGGATGTAGTCCGAAAGTTAAGGATCTCTATTGGACGGTTGGTTAAGGTATTGATGAATATGTGAAATCGCTAAGTAGCGCTGGATTGGCCACTAGTATGGATAATAATTTCAAGTAATCTCATTCCGTGGAAAAGAAAAGTTGTTTAATGGAACGCGTGGCGTAAGGTCCGGAAGTGAGATAAGTTTTGGTGCTTTAGTTTCTAAGGTTGTTATGGTATCTTGAATGGACGAGAGTACTTTAAGGAGGGTTTTTGGAACAATATCTTCCGACTGGTTAAAAAGTTGAGAGTTCTAGAAGTTCGGCTTTTATGGGAACCTAAAGTAGTAGAGAAGTGTGTGAAGGAGCACAAGGATGTGTTACATGCTTCAAGTGAAATAAGTATACGTAGGACGAAGAGTGGGTGATGAATTGCGTATATTCAGTTATGTTGAGAGATTAAGTTTGAGATATTACATCGGAATTTTTCTGTATTCGATGAGAGACCAAGTTGGAATTTGGAAATGTTTTGGTTTGGAAAAGTTGGATTTTGAAGTGTGAAACCATGAAAAACGCAGCAGAAAATTCTGCTTCTGGTGTGATTCGCCAGGAGAATCAGGAAATCGCCAGGCGAATGGGGTCTCGCCGCTGGTTCGCTAGGCGAAGAGCTGGTGAAGAGGAATTCGCCAGGCGAATTACTTAGTCGCCAGGCGAAAATGAAGAAATAGAACATGTGTAGCTACTGGAACTTTTGAGGTTTTATGAAATGAGGATTCGCCGCATGTTCGCCGGGCGAAGTGCTGGCGAAGGGAGACTCGCCAGGCGAAATTCTTAACCGCCAGGCGAATCTGGCAGTTTTTGAATAATTTTTACTTTCTTCAGAAATTCATATCTTGTGACTTGGGTGTCCGATTTAAGCGTTCTTTGTATCGATATGAAGCTATGGAAGTGGTTTATGCTGTGGAAAGTGAAAATATTATTTATGAGGTGGATTTTATTCGATTATGTGGAATAAATGGTATTAACAATATGTTATGAGAAGGTTACTCCTTGGTATTAAGAACAAGCGTAGTAGTGGCATCGTGGTTGCAATTGTACATAATGGATTTTCATTCTTGAGACAAGGGTGATGAGATGTACTCTGTGGAACAGTGAATGTTGTATTTTATGAAGCAAGTTTATGGTAAAACAACGAGAAACAAATCAGGACTTGTTATGGACTGAGTGTAAATCATGGACGATTTATACCGGAAGGGTTTTGTAGATAGTGGGTGAGAATTATTGGTTGAGAATCTTGCGTTAAGTAATTTGGTGCCAGTGGGATGTTCAATGGATAGTGAAGGAAAAGAAACCCCGGTTAATGTGTACATAGTGATGGAAAGGTTCTTCAAGAGGATGCATTACCCCGATTTACTTTCAAGTATAGAGAAATTTCTGTAATTGTGAATAGTCGGAACATTCGGGATCTACCTTTTGTTGGACTAAGAATGTTGTTGTCTTATGTCCCACCAAGAAGTTCAGGTGAGAGAACAAGTTTGTATGTTGGGTTTTGGTTGTGGACAAATCCGACATGAATTGTGATTAAAAAAAAAACCCCCAGAATGTCGTCATTATTGGTTCCCCGCAAGTGAAATTGTTGAGTAGAAAAGTGAACTACCCCGCCAAAGAGTTGTCGTGTGACCGCGGCAGAATTTAGAATTTCTACCTTGTCACTTGGTTGGAGTGGGTCATCTGTATGTGTTGACTTTGTCGGTTTTACCTGAGTGGATCATGGTTGGTGAATGTTATACCAGTTAAGGAACCGCGAGTCGGAAAATGATATTTCAAGTTAGAACAAACCAGATTGATGGTTAAGTATGGATGGCTTTAAATTGAGAAGAAAACTGATTTGTAGATTCTGCAGCAGTGTTAACTGATTAACCAAGGTGGCTAACCGATTAACATGTGCATTGAAGGTGTTACGGGGGATTTGGAGAAGTTAACCGATTAGCTCAGATGGTTAATCGACAAACGTATGGGTAAGTTATGGAATCTCTTGAGAACCATCATCTGTGTTTTATTACCTTATGTTGTTACAAGTTGAGAGTATGGTGCGAATGGAAAACGGGATTTCAAGTAAATGAAAGACGGAATTGTGTCTTGAAATCGTAACTTCTGGAAAGGTGTTGCATAGTTGACCACTCGTTCAGACGACGAGGGAGTTTAATTTTTGGAGAAATAATATTGTGAATTGGGTTGAGTAGGAGAAAGTCTTAAGTATATTGTTATCCCTACTGATGAGAGTCTTAAGGACGAAGTTGGGAAATATTCTCGAAGTGTTGATCTTGTAAAGATCGTTTCGGTAATCTAATTTATGGTGTTATTAAGGAACGACCGGTTGGCCGGAGTTAGTAATTGTTATCTTCCGTGAGTTCTTGGTTTTGATTTTAGACCCCGTGAAGGTGGTACCAGTTGGGTGCAGTTATGTTCTAACCACAAAAGGAATTGTAGGTTATCTTTCCAAGTACTAGTAAGAATTAGACGTTCCGAAGTTAAGCATGTAACTTGGAATCGTTTATGAAATGGAACGAATGAAAAGAGTTGATTCAACTGAGAAGTGTGTGTGTATGTGGAGTGTTATACGTGAATTGGTGAGTAATATGGAGACTCACAATTGTGCTTTGGACAATTTCAGTTGATAAGTGGTGACTTGTGTATGATTGAAGTATCGTGATGGTGTTATGTAATATTGGTTGAGATCTCGTGTCAACAAGGAATTTTTGAGTAAGTCGGAAAAATCCATCAGAGGAATAGATTGGGAATGTGGTAACCTGAACCGAAGGTTGTTAAACTACTATTGGATGAATTATTTCGAACTTAGAATTGATTGAGAAGTGTATATGTTGTGGTTATAACAGTGTAACTCCTGCATCTTTATCGTCTGGAGAGTGTTGGACAGATGTTAAGATATTGTGTGTTGGTAAATAAATTGTTCTACTATAGGACGTCAGTAAGTCTTGTACCGTGGATTTTTAAGGATCCCCGTGGATAAGTGTGTTCTCCGTGGACTATTAGCTACTTGGTAATGCGAAAGAATTGGTGGTATCCCATTGTTAGTATTGGAGTTGCGTAGTGGAAGGTGACAAATGAAAGGGGCCAGTCGGATTTATAAGAACCAGAGGAGAAATTGATGGTAAGATTGGAAATAAGAAGATTGTTGTTCTAAGTATGTTACCATTTTGGTGTGATACGAAAGAGATGAAATATCAGATTGAATGAGTATAGTGTACAACATCAGGCTAGATGGAATTGGTAATCGAGTTGTTTGACAATCTATGAAGTGGTTTGAACAATAAGGAATTTATGAAAGGATAGTTGTCGATGACTGCATGAAGTTAAGGAATCACTGAGTTACATCGCAAAGATTTGATGAGTGTTTGTTATCCTGAATCAAGATAAGATATTACGGTTTGGTTGTGACTCAGTAGAGGAATGTAGAATGGTACATTCTTTCCGAAGTAAGATGCGACCAAGTGTTTTGGATGGATCAACAGATAAATTATGGAAAGAGCAAGTTAGAATTGGAATACGTCAGAAATTGGACGGACGTAAAGTTAAGTAGGGATCTAAGACAAGGATATAAGTTGCAATTGCTGTTGAGTAGAGGAAATTCGGGAGCGAATTTCAATTTAAGGGGGGGGGGGAGAGTGTAATACCCCATATTATTTAAATGATCATTTTGATATCAGATGAGTATTTATGTGCTCTATTTTTGGGTAATTGGATTAATGGAATCCTCTAAGTACTTTAAGTATTGACATTTGGGATCAATAGAGCAACTAATGAACTCTGAAGAGATCAATCATTTTATTAAAGAGACAGAATAATAATTATTAGTTTGAAAGAGAATTTTAAGGTAACTCTAATAATTGATCAATTGGTTGAGACGACAAAATATCGATTGAAGATATTTTACCCTGTTGGATTATATATATATATATATATATATATATATATGTTAAGAAGAAGAAGAAGAAGAAGAAGAAAAGAAAGGAAGAGAAGAGGGAAAGAGGAAGAAGAGAAAATAAGTTCATGGATCATCATCATCTTCTCCAAACTCCTCTTCGGTTATCAGGTGGGTTCTAGATAGAGACTTTAGAGTAAATTTCTGGAGGTTTTAGAGTTAGGTTAGATTTTGATAAAATGAGTAATTTTGCTAAATCAATGAAATCTAACGGATAGATTGATGAAATGCATGTCTAAATATGTTCTAACATGTTGTTTTGGGTATTTGGATGCATTAATATCATGTGGGTTAAAGGTTTGGATCATTTTTGGGTCCCAAACCCATTTTGGAGAAATTCTGGTCCGTCCAGATTCGCCAGGCGAGTAGGTGGCGAGTTGGTTTCGCCAGGGATTCGCCAGGCGAATTTGTCTGAGAGAGCAAAAACATTGTTTTCGTATTTTCGTCGTAACTTGAGATCCGTAACTCGGATTGACGCACGGTCGGAAGCGTTGGAAAGCTAATTTCATGCTCTATGAGATGGTGAGGTAGAAACATGGTTATATGCCATGGATTGATAAGAGGAATATAGAAATGTAATGTTTGAAAATGTTTAAAAACATAAATTGTGAACAATGTTTAGAAATTGATATCTTTTGGATTACAAGTCCGAAAGAGGCATAGTAATAGCCGTTAGAAAGCTGTGGAAATATCCTACGGGATAAAAGTGATAAATATTGATTTGATACCCGATTAAATGAATCGGAGGAACCTACGAATTGTGTTAACTATGTAAATGTGGAAATGATGTTTTATGTGATTGAATCATTATGTGTGATTCCATTATACAAATGTAATATGCTTTTGTATGACTTGTGATTGAATTATTATATGTGATTCAAATGTGCAATTGTTATATGCTTTGCCTAATATGATGTTAACTTGATTGAAAGGATATGTATGTTAAAATATGAGATAGTAAGAGTGAGGAAATTTACCCCACAACGACATGATATCGGAACCTAGTAATGAGCTAGGAAATTGTTGAATAACTTAATGACAACGCTCGTGCAAGAGAGGCCGAGGTGTGTGTCTGACGACGCTCGTGCAAGAGAGGCCGAGGCGTGTGTCCATTACCGATTGGTATAGAAATGAGTGAAACACTAGTATGGAACATGTGTAATTGTTATGTTTATTGTTAAAGGCATGAGAGGCCTAAAGGCTAATGTGGCCTGGTGATTGTCAAATACGATCACGTTTATGTATATGATCACGTAATCGTAACCATTTTCTTTTGAGTTGCCCTTGAGAGGCCTTCATGAGTCTCGAGCTCCTCTGAAGTACATGCATTACTACTTGGCAGGTTTGATTCCCAATGTTATAGTACGATGGAACCTACGGGTAGAGACTTGTGATGGCATCAGAGGCCATGTGAAGTGACGAATTAAGGAGATAATGCGTCCCTTAATTCCGAATCCATTCGTATGTCAAGTATCTACAAGGATCCAGGACTCGTGTCGACTTCTAGACGTAGAAGCGGACGTGCAAGAGGGATACCTTGGTACGGTTATCGATTAGTGATATTTGTGAGTTAACTGAACTCATGACATGTTTCCATATAGTGTGAGATTGTGAGATTGTGAACTCAAGGTCATTTTCCCTTCCCCTTGACTTGAGTTAGGATTTGATAGAACCTTGTACAGCCGAGAGGATCTATAGGATAGAGAACTCACTGAGATTTGATGTATCTCACCTCACTATAGTTGCTATATTTCAGGTAATTGCAGGTTGATTTACAAGTGGAGTGATGCTGGGATGTTTCAAGAGAAGCTTAGTTAAGCTTATTCCGCTGTGTATTTTATTGTTCTTGTACAATGAGGAATATTGTATAATGTTCTTAGTTTTTATTATTTTTGGCTAGTTTCCAAGACTTGTGCCAGGTGTTGTATTAGGTTTTAGAAATGGTCAAGTCTGTGAATTACGCCATTAGGCACTTATGATGGTGTCAGTACCAAATAAAATGCTTGTATTGTATTATTCTAGGTATATATTATACAGGGCATTACAGTCGAGGAGCGTTGCATAGCATTCTCGTGGGGAGAAGCTAAACACCAAGTGCCCGACACACCTTAAGTGCCCGGCGAACTGTGGCTTGCACGTGGCAGTTACGTGTCTTGCAGAAGGGCCTTATTGGGCCTCCCCATGCAGTATGGGTTGGGCCTGCTCGACTGTAGGGCAGCCTCGGCCCAGTCCAGAACAGGAGCCCCCCAAGGCGTTGCTCTGAGGTGTCAGAGCAATGACTTAAGGGTTATTGGCATGTCGGGGATACGCCGAAAGGGGAACTGAGGAGGCCATTCTCTGCTCGACATTCATGCGGTCGCACATAAGTCGGGCATCGGACAGCTGTGTCTGATCGTAACGTCGGGGAGATGAGAGGTTTCTGATTCGAAACGTTGGGGAAAATTGAAATGACACGCGTGGGTATATTACCACGTGTCGCCTGCCATTATTACCTAGGGGCTAGGGCGGTTGGCTAGGGTAGCGCACTTGAGTGCCCTATGTCCCTCGAGTTCTGCGAGAATCGCTTATAAAAAGCTCCCCCCTCGCTCATTTCCCACTTTTCTGTTTCTCTCTCAACAATTTCGCTCCTTCTCTCTCTACCTTCCACCGTAGCCGTTCGCCGCCGTCAACCGCTGTCAGCCACCGGAAACGCCGTGCCGGAACCCTAAACTGCTACTTATAAGGTACTTGCTCCAAAACTGATATTTTTCTTACATTTCCTTTTAATTCCAACTAGTGTATAGCATTTCCTTGGTGAACTGATGACGTTCCCACGAGAAATGAAAGGATTCCTGGCGAATACGGCGGGAATCTTTAGTTGTTGAGAGAGGGGGTGCTAAAAATTTCATCCGCTCTTGTTGAATATTTCGGGGACCAGGGATGAACATGCCGGGGACACGTTGAATGTCTCGGGGTCCCCAATAATTGCTCTTTTCGTTAGCGTCATGGGAACACGGGGGCAGAATTTTCCGGGGAGGCGACGAGCTCCCGGCGAGCATGTTGATCCTCGGCCGGTTATGTCGGGGAACCGAGAGAGCCTTTCCCCTTCCTCGCCCGTTCGGTTGAACAGCGGTGGAGGGGTGAATTTGATATTACCCATCGAATTCACCGTTTCCTTCTGCTTTTCAGGTAAATGGACGATTTGGCTGCGAAAGTGGCCGTGGGATCATTCGAAGAAGACGACGACCAACCCGAATCTCCCATGGCTCACATGGCTTTTGCGCAGGAGCGTCCTCTCGAGGAGTGGGTGTGTGAGGAAGCACTGGAGATGTCGTCTCTCTTCGTCTATAAAGACGTGGACGACGCGTTCTGTACCGTCGAGCACCGACTCATCGGGTCTGACAAATCCTGGAAGGTTTTCCGCCCAGAGGAGGACCATCAGATATGTTCGCCTTACTGGGGAATGCATATCCCCTTATACGAATTTATGTTCGACAAGGCGGGGTGGAGGCTGCCCTTCACAGACTTACAAGAGGGAATCTTCGCCTGGTTGAAGCTGGCCCCCTCGCAAATTCATCCGAACTCCCTGGCCTTCATCCGGGCCTTCGAGCTCGTCTGTAAGTATTTAAAAATCGTTCCGACAATGTCCCTCTTTTTTTGGGTATTCCATCTTCAGAGGTCGTCGGCCGGTGGACGACATTGATGGGTGTCCTTCAAGCAGAGCAAGGCTTTGTTCCATACATATTTAGATTCCATCCGAGACTTCAAGTTCCGCTACTATTTCGTGAAGCCGGTCACCCACGGGGCCGTATACTCGTTGTACCGGAAAGTCACTCGTGACATCGACGGTGGCTCCGAGGAGGTCCAGGAGCCGAAGTTCCCTCTGTACTGGACGGAGGAACACTTCAAGAAGGGAGTCGACAAGTACAAGGTGAAACATAATCAGTTGGACGTCTATGAGCGGGAAGCTTACGATAAAATCGTCGCTTTCGTTGAAAGCTTTAATGAAGCCCAGCACGAAACGCTGGACGGCCAGCCTATAATGGGAGCAGACGGGTAGGTGAAGAAACAACGTCGTCTGATCAATACCCGCGTTCTGCTCGAGACCTTCTCCGACGAAGAAGCACTCGAGTTGTTAGGTGGTGAAAACGCCCACAATCTAAGCCTTCCTCGCATCTGTATTCTTTTCATTCTTTGCCTTACTAACGTTTGCTTTCTTTTTGCAGGAAAAATGGCCGGAGCTGAGGAGAGATTCAAGAAATTGAAGGCGAAGAGGGCTCGGGAAGAGCAGGCCCGGGGAGAGGCATCTCGTTCAAAGGGCCAAGATGTTGCTCCTTCTGGGGCCATGCCCGAGGGTGCTTCCTCAGCCGCTATGCTCGACGGTTCTAGTCAGTCTTAGCCTGCTGCCACTGTGTCGGGGATTTTAGAGAGACAGACACCTCCTACTGGGAGCCAGTCTCCGGGTACTCAAGGGACGCCGAAACGACAATGGGTTTCGAGCGTGGAGGTCGTCGACCTGGGCCACGACGACAGTCCCCCGCCTCCTTCTAGCTTTGATCTTCCACCATGCCATCAAAAGCCTCGCTTCTTCTCCGAAGTCATATATCCTCGTGTCCCTCCCTCCGAAGTCCAAGCTGTGCTGGGGACAGCCGCGGAAGCGAGGAGGAAGACGATCTTCAAGGACCTGTCTGCGGTCATGCGGCTTTGCTCGACTGCCATTGTCTTGAACGATGAGACTCGCCCCGCTGCTGAGCTTTCTCGACTGCAAGACAAGCTCGAGAAATTGGATGCTGAGATGCTCAACATGTGCAAGGAGTTAAAGGAATGCAGGGACCTGAACAAAGAACAAAGCGAGCAGCAGCAGCGGGCTGAGGCCAAGCTGAAGGAAATCGAGAAAAAGGAGAGAGGTCACCTTGCCCGAATCGCCGAGCTGGAGGCAGAGGAGAAGCAGCTCAATTAAAGGATCGCCGAGTTAGAGGATGCTGTGCGGCTGGCCGAAGGTGAAACCGAGGAGGACAGGCTCCTAACCACTCAAGCAGCGCTGGTGGCTCAACTCAGGAAACTCTAGCAGGATCTCCGGCTAGCCGAGGATGATGCTCTTGAAACTGCGGGCATAGGGTTCCGGAATGCGGTGGTGCAGCTTCGGGTCCTAAAGCCCGACCTGGTGACCGATGGGGCAGATGCTGACTTTGAGGTGGTCGACGGCCGGATAGTTCTGCCTGGGCAAGGAGGAGACGCCAACGAGGGAGGTGGGCCGGACACCACTGAGACTGCCGCAGAGTAGGGATATAGTTTGCTTGGCCTGCGTGCCATTTTGTTTTTGCCTGGCTTGTGGGCTTATTTGATGTACTATTAGCACAATGGTTATTTTTGCCCGGCTTGTGGGCTTGTATCCGTAACATTTTTGTACTAAGGGTTTTGCCCGATTTTCACACTTCGTTATGCCTCTTTATTAATTTTGCTTGTGCGTGATATTCTATGCATTACTTATTTTTGTCTAAGTAGTTGAGATCACTGGCGCCTTGGGCATTTGCTCGACTCTGATTATGCTGGACTGCGAAGAGAGCTTAGCCGAGTGGTCAGGGGTTGTACTCCGACCTTCGACGAGGCTAAGAAAGCGGTCGATGTCTTAGCTTCGTGGTGCGAACTTCCCATCGCGAGCTGGGTGTTCCGCCTATTTGGTACGTCAACGACGAAGCTCGGTTGAGGTCTCCTCGCTGGGCCAAAAGGTCTCACGCACACACTTCATGGTTTTTTGGCCGTCGTGTGTCATATAGAGGTGTCGCGCATGTACCGTTGCACACCCCCGTGTTCGCGACGTTGTATTGTCCCGGGCAGTGTCTAACTGTAGTATTGCTTGAGCTTCTCAGCATTCCATGGTCGAGCAAGTTGTTCACCGTGGAGGTTCTCGAGGTAATAGGCACCCGTCCCCGTCTTCGTGGTGACACGGTATGGGCCCTCCCAGTTTGCGGCCAGCTTTCCTACGCGTGAATCTTTTTGATTTCTTCGTAGGACAAGACTGCCTACTTGGAAGTCTCGTTTGATAACTTTGTCATTATAACGCAGAGTTATTTTTTGTTTTAAAGAGGCTTCTTGGAGGGAACCACCGGTCCTTATCTCTTCGACAAGGTCGAGCTCCTCTCGCAGGGCTTCGATGTTCGTTTCGTCGTCGAGGGGAGCCTCTGTCCTCCTCGAGGGTTCCCTGATCTCGATGGGGATAACCGCTTCGGTTCCGTACGTTAGGCGAAACAGGGTCTCCCTGGTCGTTGAGTGTGGGGTTGTTCGATACGCCCAGAGGACGCTGTGCAACTCCTCGACCCATCGTTGTTTGGCCTCGCCGAGTCGTCGCCTCAGTCCTTGGAGTATCACTCTGTTTGCTGCTTCGGCCTGCCCGTTGGTTTGAGGGTGTTCGACAGACGTGAAGTGCTGTTTTGTGCCTAGTTTGGCGACAAAGTCTTGGAAGTTCCTGTTGGTGAACTGTGTCTCGTTGTCTGTGACAATGGCTTGGGGCACCCCGAATCGGGCGAGGATGTTTCTCTTGTAGAAACGGAGTATGTTGAAAGCAGTGATTTTGGCCAGCGCCTCAGCCTCAATCCACTTCGTGAAGTAATCCACCCCGACTATGAGGTACTTGTTTTGGTACGACCCCATGACGAAAGGTCCGAGGATATCCATTCCCCACCATGCAAACGGCCACGGGGACAACAATGACTTAAGCTCGTTTGGGGGAGCGAGGTGCATGTCTCCGTGTCTTTGGCAGCGGTCACATTTCTTAACGTGCTCCTTTGCATCATGTTGCATAGTGGGCCAATAATACCCTGCTCGGAGTGCCTTTCGGGCTAAGGACCTTTCGCCGAGGTACTGGGCGTTGATTCCTTCGTGGATTTCTTGGAGGATCCCCGACACTTTGCTTTCTTCGACACACCGGAGTAACGGAATGGAGAATCCTCGACGGTATAGCTTACCTTCGACGATGGTATACGCACATGCCCGCCTCTTGACTATCCCTGCTTCTTTAGGATCGTCGGGAAGTTTGCCCGTCGTCAAATATTCGTAAACCGGGGTCATCCAACAGTTTGCGTCCCCGATGGCATTGACCTCGGTTGTCGGTGCGGTCTTGTTAATGCTCGACTGGGTCAGTATCTCCTGGACAATCAATTTGTTCCCTCCTTTTTTCTTGGTGCTCGCAAGCTTGGAGAGCACGTCTGCTCGAGTGTTGTGCTCGCGTGGTATGTGAACCACCTCCACGGATACAAATTTCTTCAACCTTTCTTGCACCAAGGTTAGGTACTCGATGAGACTATCGTTTTTGGCCTGGAATTCTCCCCGCACCTGCGATGGCACGAGCTGGGAGTCTGTAAAGATTTTGACTTCTTTTGCGCCAAGGTCTTCTGCGAGTCGAAGTCCCGCGAGGAGGGCCTTGTATTCGGCTTGGTTATTCGATGTCTTGAAGGACAGTTCGAGGGAGACCTCTATCAGGATGCCCTGTTCGTTTTCGAGGATAATGCCCGCTCCGCTTCCTTTTGTGCTGGAGGCCCCGTCGACGTAAATCGTCCATTTCTGGGAGCCGTTGGTCGAGGATTCCGGTACGGTCATTTCTGCTACGAAGTCGGCCAGTACTTGGGCTTTTAAGGCTTTTCTTCCTTCGTATCGAAGGTCGAACTCGGATAGCTCGAGAGACCACCGGAGCATTCTCCCCGCCATATCTGGCCGGCTGAGGAGCTGTCGGATAGGCTGCTCTGTCCTTACCATGATTGTGTGGGCCAAGAAGTAATGACGTAATCTTCTGGCTGCGGATACGAGGGCCAAGGCGACCTTTTCGATCTGTTGGTATCTGAGCTCGGGGCCCTGAAGAGCTCTGCTCGTGAAGTAAATCGGTTTTTGTCCGTAGGGGGCCTCCCGTATAAGGACAGCACTCACCGCTTCGCCGCTGACGGCCAAGTACAAGAAAAGTGTTTCCCCGGTATCTGGTCGGGATAAGACCGGGGGTTGAGACAAGACTTGCTTTAGATGGAGGAGCGCTTGTTCGCATTCCTCACTCCATTCAAAGGTCGCCTTCTGCCGGAGAAGCTTGAAGAAGGGGAGTGCGTACTGAGCAGATTTGGCTACGAAACGGGAGAGAGCCGTCAGCATTCCGTTAAGCGATTGGATCGACTTCTTCGAGTTCGGGGTGGGGATTTCGGAGAATGCCCTACATTTGTCGGGGTTCGCCTCGATGCCCCTCTCCGTGAGGTAGAAGCCGAGGAATTTCCCTGCGCGAACACCGAAGGTGCATTTGTCGGGGTTGAACCTCATGCGACATTTCCTCGCCGTGTCGAACACTTTCTGGAGATGAGCGGCATAGTCGGTTTCCTCTGCGGTTTTGACGATCATGTCGTCCATGTAAACCTCGAGCACGTCGCCGATATCTGCCCGGAAGACCTTGTTCATCATCCGTTGGTAGGTGGCGCCAGTATTTTTTCAAGCCGAAGGGCATTACGTTATAGTAGTAATTGCCCGACTCAGTCATGAAGGCGGTATGCCGGTTGTCGGCCTCGTCCATGGGGATTTGGTTGTACCCCGAATAAGCGTCCATAAAGGATAGTAATTTAAATCCTGCAGAATTATCGACTAGTTGGTCAATGTTAGGTAAGGGATAAGAGTCCTTCGGGCATGCCCGGTTAAGATCCGTGTAGTCAACGCACATCCTCCATTTTCCATTATTTTTCTTAACGAGTACAACATTTGAGAGCCAAGTTGTGTACTTGGCCTCGGAAATAAAATTTGCCTCTAGGAGGTCTTTTACAGCTTTTTCAGCAGCCTCCATTTTTTCCGGAGACTGCCTACGCCTACGTTGAGCTACGACCCTAGCGGCCGGATCTATGGTCAGCTGATGACAAGCTACTTCAGGGTCCAGTCCGGGCATCTCTGCGGCACTCCAGGTGAACAAATCTGCATTTTCTTGGAGACATGCCTTCAATTGCCTCTTCGCTAGGTCGGGGAGTCCAGAGCCAATCTTCACGCTTCGGTCTGGGCTGTCGCCGAGAGGAACCAGCTCGAAATCTCCATCTGGAACGGGGCGCGTTGGGTTGAGAGGCTGCCCGTTGACTTCAAGTGGGAGGTTCTCGCCAGCAGTTTCTTCCTGCTCCCCGGGAAATCGGCTGTCAAGGTCGACCGCGCTGACCGGCAGGACTGGAGCCTGCACGACGTCTGAAGGTGTCTCGGCCTGTGTCTTAGATTTGATGCCGCCGACGATGCTCAGACCCCTGATTGCTGCGTCGAAACATCTTCTGGCCGCGTTGATGTCTCCGTGGAGAGTGACCACACGTCCGCGCTTCGTGTAGTATTTCATCTTCAGGTGGACCATTGATGGTACGGCCGTTAGTTCCGCCAACGTGGTCCTCCCCATTATATAGTTGTAGAGGGACGGGCAGTCCACAACCAAGAAACGTGTCTTCACCTGTCGAGCAGTTTCCTCGATCCCGAAGGTGACCATTAACTCCACCAAACCCCATGGTCTGGTGGTTGCGCCGTTGAAGCCTTGTAGGTCTGACCCTACGTACGGGGACAAGTGTTGCTTGATCAACTGGAGGGTCTCAAAGAGGTGGACGTACATGATGTCCACCGAGCTCCCCTGGTCGACCAATATTCTATGGACATCAAAATTGGCCATCTGTGCTCGGATCAAGAGGGGGATGTTGGCGTTCGGTGCCCCACCGGGAAGTTCCTCGAGGTAGAAGGTAATCGGATTTGATCTTTCTTTGACCCGCTCGAGTGTAGGCGCTCGAGGAGTTGTTGCCTTCAGTTCGTCGAACTTCCTCTTTATCGACCCCACGGTCAAACGGTCAGGGGCACCGCCAGATATGACCAGTGCCTGGGGAAAAGACTCCCAGGAACTGCGGGCACTTATCGAGTCCTCCACTGGGAAGTTGTTCCACATGTTTCGGACAGCTTCGGGGCTGTCGAGCTCTCCAGGAAAACCGAAGTCTTCTGGCCGCGTGATGCTCAACGCGACCTTCAGCGATCCGTTGTTGGGAGAGGGAGTTGACTCTTCGACATTCTAGGCCTCCTGGCCGCTGGGGCGGGGGGCCTCTTGCTGCTTGGCGTACTTCTTCAGGTACCCTTCTTTAATCAGCGTCTCGATGGCGTCTTTGAGGTGGACGCAATCTTCAGTAACGTGCCCGTGACTGCGATGGAACTGGCAATACTTGGACTTGTCAGCGTTTGGTTTGGAAGCCGTCGGTTTTGGGAAGCGGATTCCCCCTTTGACGAACTCCGAGTTGGCACAGTCGTTGAAAATGCGCGAGCGGGACACGGTCAGTGGTGTGTAATCTTTGAAGAGGCCAGATGGTCCCCGTGATTCGCGGGGCTCTTTGGTCCGGGCCTCTTTCTTTCTTTCCCCGCCTCGCCTGGGTGGAGGGGAGTCTTCTCTTCTCTTGTCTCCACCTCGCCTGGGTGGAGGGGAGTCTTCCTTGTTGCCGTGGGGGCCTTCTCTGCGCCTCGAATCGAGGGCAATTTGCGCGGCTTCAGCTTCCTCGAACTCAATATGCAATTGAGCCCTCTCGAGGAGGCCTTCAAAGCTGCGGGGACGGTGTAGTCCGACGGATTCTGCGAACTTGGACCCTATCCGCAAACCCTTGATGATGAGATACATTTTGATGTGGTCGGTCACGTGGATCTCGACTGCTTATTTGTTGAACCTCTCTATGTAGCTCCGGAGAGGTTCATCCTTCCCCTGAAAGATGGCTTCCAGGGAGGCTATCGTCTTCGGATGTCGACGAGAGGCCGTAAAGTGTTTCCTGAAGCGCTCCCTCAGGACCCTCCACGACGTAATTGATTCTGAAGCTAGGTTTTTATACCAAGCCATGGCCCCCTTCCGAAGAGTCGTAGGGAATAGTCGACATTTGATGGCGCCGGAGACGTTCCTGAAATCGAGCAAAGCTTCAAAACTCTCGACATGGTCATCAAGATCGGATGTCCCGTCATAAGTTCCTAAGGATGGGGGCCTCTCCAGGCCCTTAGGGATAGGGGCGTCCATTATGTGTCTGGCCAGAGGGGTCCGGTAGTAGTCGTCCTCGCTGGCTCCCGGAGACACAGAGGGGGAGTGTCGTCCATGAACATAGTGACGTCTCGGGGAGTGGTCCCGTGGGCGTCCTCTCGGCTCCTCGGTTTCCGTCTTGCTCCTTTTACTTTTCGAGGACCGAACTGGTCCCTTCGGTGGCGGGGAGCGGTGGCGTTTCTGAGGCTGCTCCGGCTGGGTACGCTCTAAGCGTGGCCTGCGACCTCTGGGAACCGGGGAAGGACTGCGCGATGCCTCTGGGGACTGCGAACGTCTTGGAAGTGGAGGTGGTCGGTGCCTTCGCGGGGAAGACCGACCACGACTTTTCTCCAGCGCCTCGATCCAGATGTTCTGGTTGAAGATCATCTGGTTGGTCTGATTGACCAGCGCAAACAGGGCGGCGGTGCTCGGATCCGCATTTGGCGGTGGGTCCACGGGCTGGAAGACGGGCCGGAGGACTGTTTCCTGTCCGTCTTGGTGAGCTGTCTCGTACTCTACTTCGTCGGAAGACGGGGAGGCGGTGAGTCCGTCTCTGGTGTCGTTCTCCACGAAGGGTTGGGCAGAGTTGTTGTCGACGTGGTTGCCAGTGCTGAGCTGTGCATAATGTTGTCTAGAGCTTGATTCGCCGACGGGTTGGCCATGATGGTTGTTGAACGGAGAAAGCTTTGGTCTATCGAACAGAAAAACGGGGAAGCTTATGAGTCCCCACAGTCGGCGCCACTGATCGTACCTGGATCAGACAGAGGTAGTGGCCAACGGCGTCTGGAATGGCAGCTCCGGTGATGGTGAGAGACGGCCGGGGGGGTGTACCTGCAGGGTACTCTGACGCTCAAGTGAGAGAGTGTACAGAATATCAGCAAATACAAAAGGTGAGAATGGTAGGAAGAAAAGTGTCTAACCTGACCCTCTCAAATGAGAGGGTATTTATAGAGAGCCCCCAGCGCGGGGCCAACGGTTACCTGCAGTGGGCTGGATCAACTAGGCCTACTCCAAGCAACTGCTAGGGCTTACGTGTAGTAGTGAAGACCAGCACGTGGTCTTCGCCCTAGAGTAACTGCTCCTAAATTTCCGGAGGTAGGGCAGACCAAATCCTTCGGACGTGGGAGGTTACTTGGAACGTGTCCACGTGGTATGGATCGTTAGGTACTCCTCGCGGGGGAGGAGTCTCGTGTGGTCGAGGAGATGTGAATCCTGCATACTCCTCGCGGGGAGGAGCCTTATGCGTCGAGGAGGGATGGTGCATCGTGGAGCGGACATGGCCTCGCGGGGAGGAGCCATGGTAGTCGAGGAGCGTTGCATAGCATTCTCGTGGGGAGAAGCTAAACACCAAGTGCCCGACACACCTTAAGTGCCCTGCGAACTGTGGCTTGCACGTGGCAGTTACGTGTCTTGCAGAAGGGCCTTATTGGGCCTCCCCATGAAGTATGGGTTGGGCCTGCTCGACTGTAGGGCAGCCTCGGCCCAGTCCAAAACAATATATATATATATATAACAATTTTTGGTTACAACAAAATTAACATAAACTTCCCAAAAACAAACAACACACAGACATAAAGACACTTAAAAACAACAACCCAAACAACAAATAAAAGACGTAAGACTTCACACCACAACATGTTTAAGAGATTACAACAATCAAAATAATACCATCTGATGTAGACATTATATCCCTAACATCATTGTCATCTTTAACTCGCACCCACATACGCTGCATATCATTATTATCATTATTGTCATCGGAGGCTTCATTGGCGAATAACATACATGCCCATCTCTTTTAAAAATCATGATAGAGCTAGTGAAGAATAGAAAATAAGACAATGAAAAGAGGTAGGGAGTAAATTGTAGAAGGTGCCTCTATTTATATTTAAAAAAAAACAATACACACTAGCGCCAAATGAACTGGCGCTACCATTTAATGTTTGCATACAGGCGCCAATTGGATGGACAACACCACAGACAGTCGTCAATTCAATTGGCGCCACCATTATAATTCTAAGTGAAGTCGCAAATTTTCCTGACACCAGCTGTAGGTTCCAATTTTTTTTGTTTGAAAGTGGATTAGTTTGAGAAATATATGGGTAAAATGGTTATTATCGAAATTTATTTGAAAATGTGGTCATTTGAGTAAAAAAGTTGAGGAATATACCAAAATAAAAAATTAAGGAGACTATAATTTTAATCACAAACATTTTTTAAAAACAAATAATACTCATTTCGTTCCTTTTTAAATGTCATTTTCTTGAAAAATTTATGTTCCTTTTTAACTGTCACGTGTAAAGTTAAAGGTAATATTAATTGTACTTTTGTCAAAATTACCCCTTAAATATTTATGACAGAAAGAAAAATAAATGAATGAATGTAATAAATAATTAAGAGTGTTATAGGTAAAAGAATAATTATTGTTTATAAATTAATAATATTAATTAACTTTATTAGTATTTATTGGTATGAATAAAAAAAGGACATTTAAAAAGTAACTGATGGAGTAATAGAATAAAAATGTTGATTCACCTATTACATAACAGTGTTTGATTTGAGATGACCCTATTAAGTCTTGACTCGGTTCTTGATGATCTATGAACTAAAGGAGTTTTAAATCCCAAAGTCAAACATTGGAATTGAAGAAGAAGACGACTATTTTTTCTATTACAGTTGTGAGAAATGCAAATTGGAATTGAAGATGGATTATTAAAGGCTTCAACGTTTTGTTACCAGATAAACATATTGCATAAAACTTCATGTAGGAAAACAAAGACTTCGAAAAAAGTTGTGAATACACGGTATGCTTTAAATCAGCTATCATTCAGACACTACCACGAGGAAATTAGATTGTCAAATGGTGATGCACTAAGGTGGGTCGATAATATTCCATTGGAAAAATGGACTAGGGCATTTGACGAAGGACGCCGATGAGGCCACATGACAACAAATCTTGTGGAATCTATGAACGACGTCTTTAAAGGCATTAGAAACTTACCAATAATCGTGTTGGTGAGAGTAACCTATTGTAGGCTGAGATGACTTTTTGCAATCAGAAGCAAAAAATGAAGTTTGGTGTTATGGTCGGGGAAATTATTCAGTGAAAGTTGCATGAAAGTGATGTAGGAGGAAATTATCAAAGCTAGCACACATGTGGTTACATGCTTTGACTATCATAAACACACATTCAGTTCAGTGTAGATGAAACAATGGACCACAAGGAGGGGAGGTTGAAGGGAGACTATCTAGTCAAACTAAATAAATGTTGGTGTGATTGTGGCATGTTTTAAGTGTTCCGTATGCCTAGCTCCCATATCACTGTAGCATGTTCATATGCTCGCCAGGATGCTTCCAATTATCTATCTGCCGTTTACGAAGTCATAAATGTATTCAATGTCTACAATAATAACTTTTCGGTGGTAGTAAAAGAGGATTATTGGTCTACTTATCAAAGAGACATAATTTGGCACAACGGAAATATGCGAAGGAAGAAAAAAGGTCACCCCAACAACACACATATTAGAACAAAAATAGATAGAACTGATAAAATGATAAGACTATGTGGTATATGCCATCAGCCCAAACATAATCAGAATCATTGTCCCAATGTTGGAGCAAGCTCTGCATCATAATTTATTTTTTCTTTAAATTTTTGTAACCTTGGTATTTAATATATATAATAACTTTTGGTTACAACAAAATTAACATAGACACCCATAAAACAAACAACAAACGAATATAAACACGCTTAAAAACAACACCACAAATAACAAATAAAAGACTTAAGACTTAACACCACAACATGTCTAAGAGATTATAACAATCAAAACAATATCAACTGATGCAGACATATCATCTTTAACTCCCACCCAGATACGTTGCATAACATTATTGTCCTCTGCAATCAAGATGTGCGAAACAAGCCTCTTGATAATTCTATATCTTTCCCCATCATTAATCTCTCAATCTAACCAACTTTTTCAAACTCCTTTCAAGATGCTCGAAACTTTGGATGCTCCAAAAACACATTTTCATAGAAGACTTTGTTGGCAAATAAATTACATGCCCATCTCTTTTAACAATCATGATATAACTAGTGAAGAAAAGAAAAGAAGAATATGAAAAGAGATGTGGAATAAATGGTAGAAGACACCTCTATTTATACTTAAAAAGCATAATACACACTAGCGCTTGATGAATTGGCGCCACCATTTAAGGCTTACATGCAAGCGCCAATTGGATTGACAACACCACATGCAGTCGCCATTTCAATTGGCGTCACCACTATAATTTTAAGTGAAGTAGTCAATTCACCTGACATCAACTCTGCGTTCCAATTTTTTTTATTTGAAAGTGAGTAAGTTTGAAAAATATGTGAGAAAGATGGTTATTATAAAAATTTATTTGAAAAATGTGGTTATTTGAATAAAAAATTCGAGAAATATACCAAAATAAAAAACAACAATGTTATTCCTACACTCACACTTACACCTATATCGTATGCACTGTTTATAAATACGGTGAACAGTGAAATCGTACACGAACAGTTGCGTGAACAGTGTCATGTGAATAGTAACATGTGCATGAACAATACTCGTTAACTGTGGCCGTGCACAGTTCATGAACAATGATCTGTTATAGTAAAACAGTGTTGGTTAGTGAAATGTAAAAAATTGGTTAATGAAGTGTTGACGTTCTCCTGCCGTCGACTAGGTCTTGAATTTCCTCCTTTCCTTTTCCCTTAGTCGAAATCTCCTTGCCAACAGTTTCCTTCTAATCATTTATCTGTGAATGATTTAATAAATTTAACGGACAAGAACAAAATATATATGAAATGAAGTCCATAGATGAAAATGGATTCTAGAATCCCTTTCTGTTTATAATTGTTAACAGCTTGAGTCATTGCCAGAAAACATGATGCCTTCTGCTCTGAAATCACTCAAATTTAACGAGTGTTCAACGCTTAAGTCATTGTCAAAAGAAACACTTTTCCTTCTTCAATTAACCTCTTGAGCATTTGCTGATGCCCTCTGTTAGAAGCAAGGTATGAAAGTAAGGAACATTGGTCCAACATTGCATCTGTTTTTTTTTTATTGTACTCTCTGTTGATGATACATGTTGACTCTCAGAAGTTATGATTCATTCTGGCTTCACCTTTTTATTCATATGATATGTTGAATATAGTTTCCATACATCTTACAAACTTACAAATATATTTTCCTAAGCTTGAGTTGTCACTATGTGAAGAATCTTTCCTAACTCCAAAATTACAATCAATTTATTTTAGATCAGTGAAAATAATGATGCAGCCTATAACTGAATGGCTCACTGCTCTTTCAAGCTTAACAATTAGTTAACATGTTGTTGAAGGAGAGGTTGCTTGACATCTCCCTAGTGTCTTTTGAAATCAACATAAAATGAAGTCCCGAGAAGGAAATGAGATTCAACAATGTTCACATCCCTATGATGATTAGTAGGTAATGATGGTTACAAGCATTCTTTTTTCTTTTTCCTTTACTGTTATTAAAAACTAATTATGCATTCCATGGATAATCACAAAATCTTATATAAATTTTTTGAATATAGGTAAATACAATCTCCTTTCTCTCCGCCACAAGAAAGAACATAATATTTCATTTAGTTTATTCTGGTGGTTGATCTGTGAACGAGTACTCCCATCAGATTTGAAGCAAGCAAGTTGCAAAAGCAGTATCTGTGCAAACTTTACGAAATAGTCAAACGTAAGAACATATTGATTTCAATATAGCTTTAGTTACACCATTCTTTGCTTTTAATGTTCTTTTGTCACAATCACCTTTCACGACATTGTTACATGGATACTGCACCACTAATATCAATTATAGAATGGAATCAGCATTTCATCATGGAATTTTATATTGCTTGCCAGCTCTATACTTTTGATTTTTTGTTAGACAGCGATCAAATATTATTACTATTTTTCACATGTGAATCTCTCTTTTACTATATCCACTTTCAACCATTAAAAAAAAGAAGTTCTATCCATTCACATACAAGCCTTTGCTATCCATTCTCAAACGAGTCATTGCTCATTTCCTTCAAACTTTTGCTAATACAACATGGCTGCTGCAACCATGATAGGAAGTGCTTTTCTCTCTGCAACTGTTCAGACCTTAGTTGAGAAACTTGCTTCCAAAGAGTTTCTTGATTACATCACAAACACCAAGCTCGATCTCTCACTCTTGAAACAGATTAGACTAACACTACTCACTCTTCAACCTCTCCTAGATGCTGCAGAGGAGAAGCAGATCCACACTCCTTCGGTCAAAGACTGGCTTGATGGCTTGAAAGATGCTGTCTACGATGCTGAAGATTTGCTCAACCAAGTTAGCTATGATTCCCTTCGATTCAAGATGGAGAACACGCAAGCTGCAAGCAAAACTAAACAGGTCTGGAACTTAATTTCTTCTCCTTTTAAAAATATCTATGGTGAGGTCAATTCCCAAATGAAAGATATGTGCGAAACCCTGAAACATTTTGCTGAACATAAAGATATACTTGGTTTGCAAACTAAAAGTGTCATAGTTTCTCATAGACCACCTTCAAGTCCTATGTTCAATGAATCTGTCATGGTTGGTAGGGAAGATGACAAACAGAAAGTAATGAACATGCTGCTGTTAGATAATGGCACTAGCAAGAAAAATATTGAGGTAGTTGCAATTGTTGGCATGGGAGGTGTCGGAAAAACAACACTTGCACAACTTGCTTACAATGATGAAAAAGTTGAACATCACTTTGATCTCAAAGCATGGGCTTGTGTATCGGAGGATTTTGATGTTTTTAGAGTAATCAAAACTCTCCTTGAATCTGTCACTTCAAAAACATGGGAAACCAGTAATCTTGATTTTCTTCGAGTTGAGTTAAAGAAAAATTTGAGGAACAAAAGATTTTTCATTGTGTTGGATGACTTGTGGAATGACAATTATTCTGATTGGGATGAACTTGTATCTCCGTTGATTTATGGAAAAAATGGAAGCAGAGTGATCATCACAACACGCCACGAAAAAGTGGCAGATGCTGCACGCACATTTCCTATTTTTAAATTAGATCCTCTATCACATGACGACAGCTGGTCTTTACTCTCCAAACATGCATTTGGAAGTGGAAACTTTTCTGAAACTCAACGACGTAACCTAGAAGCGATTGGCAGGAAGATTGCAAGAAAGAGTGGTGGATTGCCAATTGCTGCGAAAACACTTGGAGGACTATTGCGTTCGAAAGTAGATACTAAAGAGTGGATTGAAGTTCTGAACAGCGACATATGGAACTTACAGAATGATAATATTCTTCCTGCATTGCGCCTGAGTTATCAGTATCTTTCCTCTCAATTAAAACGGTGTTTTTCCTATTGTTCTATTTTTCCCAAGGACTATTCACTTGATAGGGAGCAATTGGTTTTGTTGTGGATGGCTGAAGGTTTCCTTGATCATTCTCAAGACGGAAAAACCATGGAAGAAGTAGGTGATGAGTGTTTTACTGAATTGTTATCCAGATCATTGATTCAACAATTGCATGATGATATTCGTGGCCAAATTTTTGTCTTGCATGACCTTGTTAATGATTTAGCTACTGCTGTATCTGGAAAATCTTGTTACAGACTTGAATTTGGAGCTAAGAGCTATGAAAATGTTCGTCACTTGTCATATAATCAAGAAAGATGTGACATTTTCAAGAAGTTTAAGACTTTCCACAAATTCAAATGCTTGAGAAGCTTCCTACCCATTAAACCAGAATGGTCATCGGGATATTATTTATCAAGAAAGGTGGTCGAAGATTTGCTACCCACATTTGGAAGGTTGCGTGTGTTATCGTTGTCAAGATATATGAACATTACCACGTTACATGATACAATTGGCAATTTAGTTCAGTTGCGCTATCTTAATCTCTCTTACACTCAAATCACAAGCTTGCCTAACACCATATGCAACCTCTACTACTTGCAAACCTTGAATTTATCTCGGTGCTCAAAACTCACAGAATTGCCAGAACATGTTGGAAAATTAATTAATTTACGTCATCTTTATATTGATATGACAAGCATAGTAGAAATGCCAAAGCAAATTGTTGAACTAGAAAACCTTCAAACTTTAACAGTTTTTGTAGTAGGCCAGCAAAATATTGGTTCAAGTGTTAGAGAGCTTGGAATGTTTCCTAAACTACTGGGAAAATTATTCATCAAGAACCTCCAAAATGTCATTGATGTCATGGAGGCAAGTGATACCAACTTGAAGAACAAAGAACATATTGAGGAGTTAACACTACAGTGGGGCGAGGAAGTTGATGACTCACTTAAAGGAAAAGAAGTGCTTAATAAGTTACAGCCATCACCAAACCTGAAGAAACTGAGCATTGACTTATATGGTGGGACAAGTTTTCCATGTTGGTTGGGAGATCCCTCGTTTTCTAACATGGTGTCCCTCTGCATTGATAATTGCATGAATAGCCCGACACTTCCACCTCTAGGGCAACTAGCTTCTCTCAAGGACTTGCACATTAGTAGAATGACACTCGTGGATACAATTGGGCAGGAGTTCTATGGCATGGTAGCTGGAAGTTCCAGTTCTCAATTCCAACCATTTTGTTCCCTTGAGAATCTTGTAATTGAGAAAATGTCAAATTGGAAGGAATGGCTTCCTTTTCAAGACAACATATTTCCTTTTCCTCTTCTGAAAACTCTGAAGTTATCTGACTGCCCCGAACTGAGGGGACATCTGCCTAGTCAACTTCCTTCCATAGAAAAGGTTGAAATATATGGTTGTGATCATCTCTTGGCAACACCACCTACTCAGCATTGGCTCTCCTCAATAAAAAGTATTTATATTGAAGGAGATTCGAATTCAGAAAGCAATACTGAAAGGACCCAATGCTCATTGCTAGAGAGTGATTCTCCATGTCTTCTGCAAAAAATAAATATAAGGAGATGTCATATGATAAAATCTGTACCTAAAATGATTATTAACAGCACCTGTCTTCGACACTTGACTCTCCATGGTATTAGTTCTCGCACTGCATTTCCAACAAACGGTTTAGCTACTTCTTTGCAATCACTTCGTATTGAAGAATGTGAGAATTTAACATTTCTACCTCCTGAAACGTGGAGCAATTACACATCACTTGTGACTCTTGAATTAGAGAGTAGCTGCAGTGCACTTACCTCTTTCCCGTTGAATTGTTTTCCTGTGCTCCAACATCTTACCATTGAAAAATGTAGGAGTTTGGAATCTATTTTTATTTCAAAAACTTCTTCTTGTAGCTCGTCAACCCTCCAATATCTTCAGATTGAGGATTGCGAGGCACTTAGATCACTACCTCACCGGATGGACACCCTCACCGCTCTTGAAACGATAATTCTACAGAATCTTCCAAATTTGAATTTATCATTATGTGAAGGATTTTTCCTACATCCCAATTTACAAGTCATTAGTGTTTACTCTGTGAGGATGACAAAGCCAGTAACAGAGTGGGGTCTCCAAGGCCTTACTTGTGTCCGTTTAATGGAGATCGGAGGTGATGATATGGTGAACATGTTGCTCAAAGAGCCGTTGTTGCCAATTTCTCTTGTGTCTCTATTTATCTTATATCTCTCGGAAATGAAATCCTTAGAAGGAAATGGACTTCGGCACCTCTCCTCTCTAGAAGACCTTTGCCTTTATAATTGTTCAGAGCTTGTGTCACTGTCAGCAAAAACCTTTCCCTCCTCGCTGAAAACACTTTTTTTATGGAAATGTCCAAGACTAGAGTCATTGCTAGAAGACAACCTCCCTACCTCTTTAGAGCGACTGTACATTGAAGATTGCCCGTTGTTAGAAGAAAGGTATAAAAGGGAGGAACATTGGTCCAAAATTGCTCATATCCCAGTCATAGAAATAAATGGTCAGGTCACAATATAAAAGGTATGAATATTTCTTCTTTTTTTTTTTTTGGTTTTATCTGACAGGTCAATAAAACTATTATTACTTAGTTATTATTGTGTTAATAATTATTGTCAAGTTTCAGAACTCTCAAAGTAAGGGAAATTATTAACAAGATTTTTGTGTCTTTTAAATTCCTGATAATTACATGCACAACAAGACTTGCTAATTCTTTGTCTGTTAACCCTTTATATTTGATCTTTCAGCAGAAATAACTCATGGACCAACTGGAACCTCCTGCCTCTTTTAGGATGTTTGGCAAGATGCAAAATGAATATTTATTTTCTATTGTAGTCAGTTGTTACGTTTTCTTTTAGTTGGTTTATGATTCTGTATCACTTAGAACTGAATTGTCCAATGATACTTGGAATTGTGGTTTATCAAAAACAAACTATCAGTATCCAATGATGCTTGGAATTGTCCAAAAATGATAATTGTTTTCAAGTAGTACATTGTAGCTAGCCGAAGAATGTGACTTTTCATTTTCCATCAAAGTTAAATTCAAACTATGAGCTGAGAAACATGAGAGTGAAAAGCGTCAAGTGATGAGATGATAACTCTTCGTTTGGTTGAGGGTCACTTATCCTTTGTGTTCATGTTTATTTATGGTGTTTTTGAACCCGATTGTTACAATTATTTTACTTAAGGAATTGCTTTTTTTTTTAAAACATTAATTAATTTTTAAAGTTTTTAATTGTTTTATGTATATTTAATAAAAAGTGAAAATTTCAAATAATTTCAAATAAAAGTTATTTCAATTACCTTTGTTAAATAATATTTTTTAAAATTTATAATTTTATTAAAAAAAATTAAATGAACTTTTAGTTCTTTTATTTTAATTAAAATAAAGTTTTATACATACATTTTAAAATCCAATTTTTTAAGTCCCATATTTAATAAGTCTCAACATTTTTTACCCTCTATATTTAACTAGATTTAATAATAGTACTCCACTTTTAATTATATTATTATAAATATATTTTAAATACAATATAGTTTTCTAATAACAATTATATAGACACGTGTTCTAAAGTTTAAATCAACTCTATATTATCCAACAGGGAAGGCAATTAGACTTTTCTCCAGTGGGTACCTGTAAAAATTATCCACATCGGATAGGGTTGGGTACAGACACGAACACGGACAATTACCCATTAAAATAAGTGGGTATGGGTGAGGGTACGAGTACCTTAGTACCCAACCCGTCCCATACCTGCACAATATATATTTATATAGTTTTATTTTCATTATCATGTACACATGTACCTATCACTTTTATTAAATACATCACTACTAAATTTCTAAACATTTTAATATAAATGTTTATTTATTTCTTAACTCAATAATAAGATTCTCATTTTTTTTAAATGTTGTAAAAAAATTATAATGACATGATAAATATAATTAATTGATCATTTTTTACTATAAATGCGGGTAAGCGGGTATGGGTATGGGTATGGGTACTTGGGTACCCATAGGGTATGGGCACATGTGCAAACTTTTGTGACCGCATGAATATGGGCTCTGGTACGAAAATTTTTTCAAACTGCAGGTTTGGGGACAGGTACTATAGTACCCATCCCAAATCTTGCTCATTGCCATCCCTATGACCCAAGGTATAAAAGTCAGGTCACAAAGTACCTTATCTGATCTCTACTTTCACTACACTCATTTTGAATCTTGAACTTACTATGGTGTTGGCGTGCTAACCTTGCAGTTCCACCTCACGCCACTGTATTGGGGATCAGCACCACATGTTCGAGATTCCTCTTCAAGCGATTACATCCATTTTTGGTTTTAGAACGGAACAATAGCATCATTGTCAGAATTGACTTCTAATTCATGCGTTTTCCACAATTTCGTGATCGATCTTCAATTCACCAGTTGAAAACCTTCTCAGGTCACTAGATCAAGAGCATTCATAATTGACGCGAAGATTCACTGTGTTCAATCCGATTAAGCATCGTTTCAACCTCATTTCTTCAAATTTCTGGATCTCAAATTCCAGCGAAAGATCCACGAAGAGATGCGAACAAATGATCTTAGATCCAAATTTAGATTTGTATCAAAGTTGCCGAAGTGTTTAGGTAACTACATCAGATATCTTATCAAAGGTTCCTGATCAACCTCCTAATTGCGCTTCACTCCAATTATCTATCTTCGACACGATCGTTATCGTAGCGACGTCTATCATAGATCTATGACGAAAGTTCCTTCTCCAAGACGTAAAAAACCTATGAGCAATGAATGAAGATCGTATCACATCGGAGTCACGAGATTTTGATGGAGTAAATTGAACTCCAAGCACGAAATTAGCGGCGTTCTAAGAAATTGTCATCATGAAACAGACGGTACACTGTTACAACATGGAACAATGAATGCTTCGATTACATTTTATCATGCCTCATTGTTATAAAAGAGAACCATAGTGCTTGTGTGTTTGATGGTGATCCATCGGGTAAAATCCTCATTCTCCTAGCACGTCGATACTGTACCAAAATTGGAAATTCATGAGCACGAAGACGTTGAAGAATGAGGAACCTCCACAGATCACAAATATATATTGGTCCATGGTTGCAATAGTCTCAAGTGTCGACAGAAGTCCCTACGAGATTCCTCGTAAGAGATAGAGGCCTAACAATAATTTCCAATTCGGGGCCATGGAGAAACCATATTTTTGGCGACTAGAACCAGATGCATAGGATAGTAGAAGTCCTTGGATCTTCGATAATCCTTTGAACAGCAAGAGGGAAAGATATCCCTAGCTCCGTCATGTCGGGTTAAAATATCATAGAGGGAATATTCGTTCAGCATTCTCATTCAATTTATCGTCCGAGCATGCCAATGTGTAAGAAGGCGGCCAGGTGGAAGGAAGAAATTAAGCTCAATCCTTAAAAGCCAAAGAGAAACATTCCAGAAGTTCCCTTTAATAAATCTCATATTCGTTCGATTATACGCCTGTTAAGAGTAAAATCCAAAAGGTAGGCACTGAAGGTGTGAAAAGTACACAAGAACGGGGAGTTGAATTGTGTTTCACGTTTTCTTTGATTTAACTTTTGATCAGAGTTTCAGAATCAGAATTGGTGTTCAGATTCTGTCTTAATTCATTGGCAGCGGATATAACAGAAATAAATAAATAACAGCAGAAGACACAAAAGATTTATCATGGTTCCTCCTTTAACTGAGAATACTCCAGTCCCCTTTCCTTACAAGAGATTTTCATTATAACCACTTCATGATTACAATTTCTTATGCTTCTGCATAAGTCTTTTACACTTGCTCAGACCAACTGTCTGAGACTTTCATGCTTAGAGCACATGTCTAAGACTTCCCTTGCTCACACCTTCTAACCGAGCCTCCTGCTTCAAAGGTCTTCTGGTTGAGACTTCCCCTTGCTTAGAGCACATGTCTAAGACTTCTTGCTCACGCCCTTTGACTGAGCCACCTGCTCTTCTGGCCATCCAGACTGAGACTTCCTTGGTAGAGCAGCACTTGAGACTTCTTGCTCACGCCCCTCTGACAGAAACTTCCCTTGCTCAATCAGACTAGCTGAATAAGACTTTCATAGCTCAAGCACTTAAGCAATGAGACTTATGTGGCTTAAGCATCTTGGCTCAAGACTTGTTGCTTGAATCCCAATGAGACAAGACTTCTACTCAAGCATATAGCAAGAGACTTTGATCTAAACTGCTGAAAGCTCAGCAGAATATAGAACAAGGTGTACATGATAAAAGTATCAGAGGTACGGGAAATCACCATAACAAAGACCTAAAGCTCTTAAGATTTCTAAGATATTCAATGGTAATAAATCTTAAGGCTTTTACAATTATAACTTACAACAGAAAATCTGCATATTACAGTAGAGATGATAATTGCTTGATCTTGCTACTCCTTCGTTTGGAGAATCCTTGTTAAGATTCAAACTTGAATCTTCAGCCATATTTATAGCCTTTGCAGAAACTAACCGTTGAGGAAGTAACTTGATCAAGTATCTTTGCCTTTGCCCCATAGTACAAGAGACGTTGAAGATGGATGCACAGCAGATTCTGAATCCAGTGTGTAACACATTTAACCTTTGAGTCTTCAAGAGGTTATGTATTGATAGAGCCGTTGAGAGCAGATATCTGTCGAGCATGTCAACTTTTCTTGAGCCTTGCAATCTTGTAGAATCTAGCTGATAAGCTGATAAGACAATACAACTTTCTTTCTGCAGTACGGACAACCACAACTTTATCACCAACTCTGAATGGTACCAGATGCTGATATACAACTATAAAGTGTAGTAACTCGTCTGAATGCTGAGGCATTCAGCTTATAGTCTTCGCCAATCCGCACTAGCAATTGTTCTTCAGACGCTGCCACCAGAAGCTAGCAATGAAGCAACTCCCAAGTGTGCCTAAGTAAAATAGATTCTGATTACTTATGTATAAGAACAAGAACCTGCATAAATAAAACACATATCAAATAAACCATTGTTCTTTCAATACTTTTGTTATCATCAAAACTAAAAGAGAATATGTCATGAATAAATCTTGTTCTAACAATCACCTCCTTTTTTATGATGACAAACACAAGTATTTAAAGGACAATGTTGGGCATTTAATTTTCTCTGCAACAATAAGGTATGAGGTTTCTAAGCTCCCCCTGAGTCTGATAGTCCACAGCTAAGTCAAATAAATCAGTCTTCTTAGTAACATCAGGGTCTGAGGGTTGCAAGCTCCCCCTGAGTCAAATAGTTCCAAGGTTGAGGTTATAAGCTCCCCCTTAGTCGCATATTTAAGAAAACCAAAATAACAACATTTTAACTTCCTTTGGCAACATCAGAATACGAGGTTTGTAAGCTCCTTCTGACTCTAAATAGGATAAGTCAGAGGTTTGTAAGCTCTTACTTAAAACTATGTACAAGAGAGTTAAAATATGTTGCCTTTTTAAATTTATTTGGCAACACCAGAATACGAGGTTTGTAAGCTCCTTCTGGGTCTGATAGGGTAAGTCTGAGGTTTGTAAGCTTTTCCTTAGACCTATGTACAAGAAAGTTAAAATACGCCCTGAGCAAAGTAACCATAAAAACAGAAAATAAATGACCAATATGCACAACTGAATAGGTACTCAATGGGTTCAGTTTCCACTTAAATACTTACTATTATTTCTCCCTCTTTTGTCACATAAAAAAGAATAAAATAAGAGAAGGAAAAAAGAAGAAAAGGAGAAAAAATTTCCACTAATTAATGCAATTTAGATCATCATTACTTGATCAGTTTCCAAGAGGAAAAGTAATCAAGTAGTAAGAATCATTAAGGTTTAAGTGTGAAAAGCAAAAAAGAAATATTTTTTAAGTATTTTGGACTTCGACATGAGTATTGTTGAAGACTCCAGTCGAAGTGGTCCTTTATGAAGGATACGCTTGGTTGAAACAATACTTAGAAATATTTCTAAGTTTGGATGACAATTTCGACGGAGGCAATATGGAGCTTGCGTTCGACAGAGAGTTTGAATTTCAAATAAGGATAATAACTGTCTTTGTCCTTATCCGTTTCTTAGAAATGACGCATGTAAAGTTGTGGCGAATTGAAGACATGTAGAGTAAAACGTGTCATTTTCTGGAGAAGAGACTGTTGATGACAGTTATTTTCGACATATTATAAATAGGAGTCTTAGTGCATAGGATTTATGTGTGTTCAATTGTTGTACAAATACTCACAAATCACTCAAAGTATCTAAGTTAATTGAGAAAAGAGTTTTTGTTTAGAATGTACGTCTGAAACACCATTATTTCATTTTAATTGAAGTTTATTTTCAGTTTTATCAATTACTTCTTTTATTGCAATTTTACTTTGAAGTTTCTTCATTGCAATTTTTTTATCAATTTCTGCAAATTTACCTTTTTAAACTTTAAATAATCTTTTACAAATATGAGCATTCTCGAAATGTTCTTGAGATTTTCAGAAATAGTTTAAACAATAGCTATGTTCTAGGATTCACTGGTTGATCCTACAAGTAAACCAGATTTTGGAGACCAGGGGTTGTTTACCAATTTTCACGGTATACAACGATCAAAACTTGGAGGGAATTCTTCCAAATCTTTTGCTTCTTGCCGCAATGCTGCAGTTCGAACAAAATGGCACCGTTGTCGGGGATTAGTGTTGATATTGAAGGCATTGCGATAGTTTCTATATTTCTAAGCTTTGTACATAAATGTATATATTGTATATATGCTTGTATAGATACTTGTTTTGCTTGTGTTTTCCATTATGTTTGTTCAAGTGTTGTGTATATTTTGTTCCCGTAACGTTTGTTCAAGTGTTTGGTTAAGACACTTTCTTTAGGATTACGCTTTGAAGAAAAGCACCAGGATGTATGTGAGGAAGTTACTTGCCAAGCACAATAAAAGCGTCGAGCTAACGATGTGAAACAAGAGCTTTTTGGGAGGCAACCCAACGTTTTTGAGTTTGTATAGCTTTATGTTTAGTTAGTTTAATTTGTTTTTGTCAGGTTGTTAGAAAATTTTTGTGTTTTTTCTCAAGCTTTGTTTTTGATTAGCTTGGGGAGACATGTTGTGATTGTTCAAGTTTGATTGTTTCAACAAGGAAATGTTATGGTAGTGTGAAAATTTTAAAGAGAGTTGCATTGCTAAGGTTTGTGTTTATTGCTTTTCTAGAACATAACATGTTTATGAACCTTAGGCTTTGTACAACTTACATGACATTTATTCTTTTGCAATTTTTGTTCTATTTTGAATCACTTTAGTTCATAGCCCAATGTGAGAAACCTTTCCATTTTTTACTAAATTGCATGGAGACCAACTTTCTTATTTAACTCGTTTTAATTATGTTTAATCTTGTATTTGTGTTGATTTGTATGATAACACTAAAATGATCAAGGCGTTTTGTTTGATTTTGAGCACAACCACTTGACCAAATAGTCAATCTACCTAGCGAGTGAGTGAGAATTTTCTTACCCCTTTTGAGCCTTTGTTAGAATCCATGTTAGTGTTGAGTTCATTTTTGTATGGATTCTGAATTTTTTTCTTGAACCCTAAACAATTAATTATGGTTTGAATTTTTATCCTTGCCTAAATACGTTTGGGAGCATTCACATCGCATTGCATGGTTGTATTCAAGTAAGGGAGAAAATGTTGGTTGCTATGCGGTTGAGAAATAAAAAGATTGAAAAAGAAAGAAAAAAGTGAAAAAGCAAAGAAAAAGAAAAGAAAGAGAAAAAGCATTGAAAAAAGAAGAAAAAAAATAGTAAATAAATTGTGCCAATAAGTTATGTGAAATGGTGTAACAATTAGGAAAATAGAAAAAGGTGAAGGAAATTTGTGAATGCTTGAGGTTATGAGAAATGATCACTCTCATTTGATTAGGCAAGTTTTTGTTTCATTGACCTTTAGAAATTGACCCTTCCTTATTAGCCAAGCCACATTACAACCCTTGAAAGCCCTTGTGATTCTTGCTTTTATACTTTCAATATGAGTTTTTTTGTAGATGAATGCATAATTTGAATTGATGTTTGCAAGATTATTGGGTGTGACTTCAACCCCTCATGTTTGTTTTTCATCCCTTGATGAAGTTGTGCGTTATGTGTGATTCATTCTTGAACATATGTATTGCTTTAGAATGTTTGACATGTGTTTTGTGCTTAGACTTTGTTTCATATTTGTTGCATCATTGTAGTATAGTGGTAAACATTGCTTTGCGTGTACTTTTGATATTTGTACCATACATTTGTTTCCGTTTGTAAAAACTTGTTGAGCATGATTTCTCGGCAGTTGCTTTTGTTTCCTTAGGTTGATTGATTCTTGTTTGAGGAAAAACAAGTCTAAGTTGGAGAGAGTTTGATAAGTGCTAAATTGTGGTGAATTTGAATGTAAATAATTAGCACTCATCATCTTAGTTCATTCATTTTATACCAATAAACCTCAACTTTTGTGTATATTTTGTATAGTTTATGTTATAGTGTATATATTGCGTTACCGTGTAAATGTCATTGATTTTAATTATTTTTATCTCATTTTTGTAGGTATTCAAGCAATGATATTTAGTGTTTGTCTTATATAGCATTGAATAAAATTTCCAACGCTTCCGACCGTGCGTAAAATGGAGTTACGGCTCTCAAGTTATCGTCGAAACAAGAGCTGATTTTTCTATCATGGTCGCTAGGAGAACTGAAGGCGAGCTCGCTGTGCGAGCTTAGGCAAGCGGAAAGTGACCCAGAGGCATGGAAAAGCACTGTAGAGGAAGAAACTAAGTCTGGTATGCTCGCCTTGCGAGCTAGAGCTCGCACAACGACCGCGAGAATTCATTTTTGTCTATAAAGTCCCTTTTTTTGAGCATTTTTTAGGTTATGTTTTTGGGATCTTTTAACCCCAAGTTCATCACCAATATATTTTTGAGTAGAGAGGCTTAGAAACAACATTAGAGTGTATATCTTTATGATCCGGAGTTGGATTTGCTTCAATCAGTGTTGACAAATCGAGAGATTCTTGTTCATCTTCTTTCTCCTCTTTGTACCCTCTGTTGTTGGGCTTTTGTATGTAATTTTATCTTGATTGTATGTATATTTATTGATTATTGTATAAAATATCTTTTACAAATATTTATCGATGGTTATCTTTGATTTCAATATCTATCTTAATGGGTTTGGATTGCTATAGACATATACGGTTCGAACTCGATCTAAGATGATTATCTGTTAGATTCTAAACTCTAGACAGAGATTTAGGTCTAATATTCGTGTGGGTATCGGTTCTTAATGATCTGTCTTGTTGAGTTGCGTGAGACATCACCGATGAGACGATACGGTTGTTCTCTCAAGTTTGCGTTAGACATAACCTCTGTTGTGAGTGATACGTGATGATATTGACGAGTGATTTAGGTTGCGTACAGTTGATTGATAGATTTTTTAGTATTTGATGGGTAGATGAAATAAAATTCCCGACGAGTTTTCTCCTCTCTAAAGAATGCATTATTTACTTGTTCATATGTTTTACTTTCCGCATTTTACTCATTCAAATCATTTAAACCCAAGCTTAGAGAGATAGAGACTGTCAAACGACATTCTTTCCCTCACACCGATCCCTGTGGACACGATAAAAATCTGGAGGAAATTCTTCCAAATCTTTTGCTTCTTGCCGCTATACTGCAGTTCGAACAATAGTTTAGGGTATACATCCCTCACACGCGCGCGCCAAGTGTTATTTAATATTAGCTTGGTCAAAGTGTGCAATACTATAATTTGTGTTCGAGTTGTGTGTTACTTGTTTTTACTGGGATGGTAGAATTAGCTGGAATTACATTTATCGGTTCAGGTTCAGGTTCTGCAGTGTGTGTTTCTCACTATATTTTTTAAAGTTTTGTAACCTCAACAGTTTCAGAGCAACATGATTTTTAATTCGATTTGTGGATGTATAACTGAGTTGCATGATGTGAATGGCGCGCATCAGATGTATGCTAAAATGAAGGAACTGAAATGCTTGCCTAATACGCTGACTTATAATATACTGATAAGAATGTTTGTTAACTCGAAATCTATTGATATGGTTTTCAAGTTGAAAAAGGAAATGGATGAGAATCAAGTTGAACCTAATGCAAATACTTATAGGATTTTGATTATGATGTTTTGTGGAAAGGGAGCACTGGAATAATCCATACAAGTTCATGAAGGAAATGGTTGAAGAAAAAATCCTAAAGTCAAATATGTCGATTTATGAAATGGTTTTGGAGCAGCTGAGGAAGGTTGGACGACTAAAAAAACATGGAGAGTTGGTCGAAAATATGGTTTCCCAGGGATTTGTCGCTCCTCGTCCTTTGTAAAAGTCGCTTAGTCCTTAACATCATTGAGCTGAACAAGTGAGTTTTAATGTTGGTTTAACAGGTTATAGTGTTAATAAAGGTTATCTACTCCGGCCCTCTCAAAGTAGATGTTAAAGGTCTCCACCAAATCATCCTTCAAAGCAAAGACCTCGCTCTCCAACCTCTTTATAGTGTTGATGGATTTTTCCAAGGATTCCTGTAGCTCCCACTCTTTTGTAGCGAACTCTTAAGATTTGGAATCCGCCTCCTGAAGTTTTCCTAACGAGATCACCTTCTCTGCTTGCAAAACCTCAATTAGAGTATGCTCATTGGTCACATCTCGATGTTACTTGGAGAGCTCTGCCGTTTGCTCCTTATCTTCCTTTTCACGTTCCTCCCTATTAATTCGCTATATGAGGAGGACCATCAACAGATGAATCTCCTTAAGGTTAGACCCTAGACCCTAAACCCTGAACACTAAACTCTAAGCCTTTAAACCACCTAGAATTCATACCACTTCAACCTCATAATTGGTAAGGAAATCATAGTCGAATCCATTGATCGCCGCAGGGTTATTCGTCAAGGTGAAAGGAAACCTGGGGGATGTCATCCGCCCTAGTAGTGACTAAGGAAGATCCATCCTCCCCCTCAGTTACACAAGTTTCCCCCTCAAATATTCAAATAGGTAAGAATGAGGTTTAAACAAAGCTCTCCCAATAAGACATGCTAGGGTTACCCAACCCCGAAGGGTAGACTTCTTGGTACAATAAAATGAGAATAATATCCCGATGGTTAGGTCAACCCCCAGGCGCTAGCATATAATCTCAAAGGCCCGAATCATGCTCCAACCATTAGGCGTGATATGGCAGGGAGCCATGTTGAGCGCCATGAAAACCTCTGCAGCAAAAGAAGAAAAAAGGAGGCGAACCCCAATCTCATTGATAGTAGGCTTATAAAAATAAAAGGAAGAAGTCGAAAAGTCGTTAGAAGCAGCCATATGGGCCATTTCCTCCACATAGCACGCCTAAAAAACAACCTCGTCTTCATCGCCAAAAGAAGAAAAAAAAATAAGTTTCTAGCAAAGGGAGGTTATATGGTTGTTGGTGATATAAGCGGACCTGACTTCCCTCACATCTTTGGCCGCGGGGCTGAAAATAGTTATGATCGTCCTGATTATTGGAAAACTACGAGGAAAAGAGGAGTCACTATCACCTCCACTACTCTATTGTTCTATGAATTAAGAGAGCTCTAAAAAAATTAAGGAAATTCGTAAAAGAAAGATGAAAAAAAGTAGGTTCTCATCTCATTAAATAGAAAGGAAAACTAGAAGTTATCAGAGTTCTCTAATTTCCAAATCAGATGTGAAAGGTTTTGCACAATTTAACATATGTCTAAGAAGAAAACCAATTGAGCGTCCAAAGAGTAAACCACCATTGTTGGCATTAAATATCTTGTACGCTTTTATTAGTGGACATTTAGAGTCTTTCAAACTAACATGCGTCATACAGAAGAACATCTTTAAAAACGTCTTATAGACTCAACTAAGTCTCGTTTTAAAAACTCAATTTTTTTTAGAGTTTATTTAAATTAATATATTTTATAATGAGACAGAGCCTAATCTCTTAACGTGATTAAAAAATAAGATATTTCAAATATTAATTTTAAATTATGGTATTTATTCTTATAAGGCTAAATTACAGTTTTGATCCCCCTATTATACTCTACTCACGAAATCAATCCCCCTATTTTGTTTTTAAGCAGTTTTGGTCCTAAAAATTTTGAGGTGTAAATTATTTTTAATATGTGGCACCTTTTTGATGATGTGGCATGACACTTAATGGTTTTTTTATTATCCATGTCGTTTTTTATAATTTTTTTTATAGAATAAATTAATAATTAATAATTTAAAATTTTTATTTTATTTAAATTTTTTTAAGAAATTTATTCGTATATTAATTAATACAAAATTAACTATTTAAACTTTAGGACCACCTCTAAAACCTACAAAGTAAGGTTAACGAATGTTTCTATGTGCTATATAAACACTCAAAGAAAGTATGACCAAAACGATGTGGGACCTTATTATCAGGTAACATTTCACTCTATCTTCAACTCTTTTTATTTCTCAGTTTCATCTTCCTTGGTTATACTGTACCCCCAAGCGAATAACCACCTGCATATCTGTATTTATAAGTACAAGAATGATTCAGTTTCATCTTCCTTGTTTAAGAGGGTAACTTTTTTTCTTAATTAGAAAAAAAGTGTGAAATGGCTTGTGAGGTTGAAGCTTCCAGCATGCCTACGTTAAACCGACGGGAAAGATCATACATGTAGATGCATAACGGAATTTCGTCGGCACACGGAGGAGCTACAACAACCGCCCATGATTGATAAGAAGATCAAATTTCTAGTGTTCCGATCAAAATTGAGCATGGAATGAAGATTAACAACACTGTGATAAAAGAAATGAGAACTTTTTCAAACATTTTTAATGGTTTTGTGGCAATGAAGAAGTTGAATGAAAAAATGAGATGAATCTTGAGGTGATTACTCATTATAAGTTTTAATGGTTTGAGTGGTTTTAATGAATCTGTAAGTTGAATGAAAAACAGAATTTTAATGGTTTTAATGGTTTTCCAAATATTGCTTGATTGTACTTCTCTCATTTATTCTTAATATATTATTTATTTTATATCTTTTGGGATGCCTGTTAAATGTCTATTTGTGTATGAAAAATGGGTTTCAGAGTTCTGCAAGATGAAATGGTGGACTCATAGTTAATAAGGCAATAATCAACATGGGAGAGTAAATAAGAGGGCATTTATACTTGTAATTGTTGCAGGCGCATTCGTTCAAACAGATGCAACATTCTCCTCTTTAATATATAGTAACATTATGCACTCTTCTCAATATTTTGTGTTGGGACTGGATTTGCAATAGAGATTCCTGATTTCAGAGGTTATTGGGTGATAAGTGTAGTTTGTTCAGTTTTTGATTTAGGGTGATACTAATACTAGTCTTTAGTAAGTGTTTAGTCAAGACAACATTCCATAGAATTATTCCATCATTGAGGCAGATTGTGCAGAAAACCTTTGTAGTTTGATTTTGTTTTCTCACCAATTTATTAATTTTACAAAAACAAATGTATCATAATTGCAGTTTGTGTTTTATGGCATATTGATAAGTTGTTTCACCACCGAGTATAGATTTATGAACATAACTTTCATGGTTTCTGGTGATGATACTAGCAAGGCTTTAACAACATGTACGAAAATAAGCTCACCTGAAAAAGTCAGTTGAAGAGAATCATAACTTTGCAAGTCCCACATTGATTTTGTTAAACTTAATTTGATTCTTTATATAGCATAGCATACACACACAATAGTAACTATTGTGGGTTGGAGAGTGGGGTGAAGAAATGGGCCTTCAGCCCAAATAAACTCTTTAAAAACTTGTATTAATTAAAATTATAAATTTATTATGTATAATATATAAGTTAATAAATTATCATAGTTGCCACATCATTAATAATAAAATTTAAAAAATGTCATGCCACATCATAATAATGCCACCGATTAAAACAAATATACACCTCAATATATTTTAGACAAAAATTAAGGACGTGGGACTACAATTGTTTAAAAACAAAATAGAGGGATTGATTTCGTGAATATATTTTAGACAAAAATTAAGGACGTGGGACTACAATTGTTTAAAAACAAAATAGAGGGATTGATTTCGTGAATATAGCATAATAGGAGACAAAAATTAAGGACGTGGGACTACAATTGTTTAAAAACAAAATAGAGAGATTGATTTCGTAAATATAGCATAATAGGGGGATCAAAATTGTACTTTAGTCTTTTTATAAAATAGAAACAACCTTAATACGACGTCGGTTTTTGGTAAAGAAAAAGAAAAGGAGAAACAGGCGACAAAACGAATTTCATGAGGTCGAGAGGATTTAGCCACTGCATCATCTTCATTTGATTAATATATCTGTTCTAGACTGGACCAATGGATAGAATTGGCCCAATAAGCCTCTGCTACAGAGCGGCCCAAATCGCCTAAGTCCAATCCACAGAAGGGGCAAAAGTTACCTTTCTGCCCCTCCTACCGGGCAAGGAACATAATGTTCCTCCCCGGACATTCTGCCCGACACACACAACTTCAGTGCTCCCAGAACAGCCATGGGAAGATGCCCGAAACTAAGCATATGCCCGACATAACGGCTAGTTTTGGACACCCTGCCCGTCGTAACGGCTAGTTTGGGCAGCGACCGATTCTTTAGGGAAAACGGTTATTTCGCCCCGAAAATAGGACCGTTAGCCACGCACTTAGAGCCCTATATAAACCCTCTCACTTGAGAGGGTCAGGTATCAAATATTCACCCTACGAACTAATACTTTGTACTTGCCCCTTTTCTCTGACCCTTTCTTACTTGAGCGTCGGAGTGCCTTGCAGGTACACCACCACTTCTCCTCAATCACGTACCGGACAGCGAGTACGACCAGCACCCATCCGGACACCTCCATAACGACCAGCCCGCGTGGACCAGTTCGTGTACATCGGATCAGTGGCGCCGTCTGTGGGAACTTCTTGTTCTCCCCTTCTTTCATTCCTCCTCGGAAACCGAAAGATCAAAACATATTCTCTTTGATCCGCCCACGTATGGCTGCCCAGAATTCCGCGATAGGTGCTGACACCATTCTTCGTTACTTTCTGACCCCCGTTTCCGTCGGGACGGGGCTACTGCATCTCCAACTCCTCCTCCCACCGGGCAAGGAGACGTGCAGATCCCATCGGAAGACCGGCCAGTTCCCGGTCCGCCCAACGCCGACTTGGCCGTGGCAGCCCTTCTGGAAGCTGTTAACCACACCAACCTCCTCATCCTACAACAAGGAGAAAGGATAGGAGCTCTTGAGGAGGCATCTTTCCCAAGATCCTCTCCTCCCCGGAATAAAGCCCGAAGATCCAAAAGCCCGCCACCTAGGCACGGAGAAGACCGTGCGGTTAGGCACGAGCCTGAGATACGACCCACTCGCAAGCGCGACCAGATCTCCCCGCGAGATCGATCCCCGTCGAGACGCAAAAGAACGAGGCAAGATAGGCCCTCCCCGCCGGGTAGACCTCGTGACCGGACCCGTTCACCCTCACCTCGCAGAAACCGTCGCCGCGAGCGCAGACGACGGTCACCATCAGAGCCAAGTTCAGATAGCGACGACGAACCTCGCGGCCCGTTGTCCCGGGAGATCCTAGCAACCCACCTTCCTAAGGGGCTGGAGAAGCCTCCGTCGCTGGGGACGTACGATGGAACCGCCGACCCGGACGAGCATATAGAGAACATCGACGCTCTCTTGGATTACAGAGGGGTACGGGGAGCCATCAAGTGCCGCATGTTCCCGACCACGCTCCGTAAAGGAGCAATGACGTGGTACAAGTAGTTGCCCGAGGAATCCATCACGTCATGGAGACAGTTGGGGAGGATCTTCTCCCGTCACTTCACTGCTTCACGATGCCACCCCAAGACCGAGGCGTCCCTGGGAGCCGTCGTACAAGGCAAAGATGAGCCTCTCCGGGCTTATATCGAGCGCTTCAACAAGGAGGCTGTCCAAATACCAACGACCGACGCCATGAAGAAATTCTTGCTCGAGCAAGGGTTACGTCCTGGTTCCGATTTCGTGAAAGCCATCGGCCTCGACCCACCGAGGAATCTCAATGCACTTCTCCACCAGGCCCAGTCACATATACAGTACGAGGAGAAGGTCGCTGCCCACTCGGTCCGGATATCTCGCAACCAAGAAGGTGCCTGGACGTCCAGAGTTGAAGAACCCTCGACATCCCGTCGAGGAGACAAGAGACGCGACGATCGACCTCGCGATACACGCGAGCAGAGAGCACCCTCCGGGCGATTCCACGATTATACCCTCCTCACTGCCTCGAGGGAGAAAATACTGTCCGAGTGCGCCAACTCGGAGTTCAAACAGGCGGGAGTCCGTTTCCCCAAGCAGTTGCCGGTCAGGCCAGGGATGGACAAGTCCAAGTACTGCCGTTTCCACAAGAGTCATGACCATACAACGGAAGAGTGCATCCACCTCAGAGATGCCATAGAGATCCTCATTCGCGACGGCCATCTGAAGCAGTTCGCAAAAAAGAAGGACGCTCCCCAGCAAGAGGCCCAGGAAAGCAAAAAGGTCGCAGAGGAAATTCCGCCCTCCGACGACGCCAACGTCCAGGTCGCTATGTCCGTGACCCGACCAGAAGACTTTCGCATCCCGGACGATCTGCTTGCCTCCACATACCTCGCTGCCAGCAGCCCATGGGAGGCCTTCCCGTCGGCCATGGTGATCTCCGGGGGTGGATTCAACAAAGTCACAGTTGGCTCGGTCAAAAGGAGATTCGACCAACTGATCAGCAAAAGCTCCAACGAGGTCACCACGCTGGACACCACGCACAAAGGGTCCGCTCCCATTTCCTTCTACAAGGAAGAACTCCTCGGCGGGGCACCGAATTCGAACATCCCACTGCTTATCCGGGCAAGGATGGCAAATTTCGATGTCCGAAGGATACTCGTGGACCAGGGCAGTTCGGTTGACATAATGTACAACCACCTGTTCGAGACATTGCAGCTGAACGACTCTCACCTCACTCCATACGTCGGATCCGACCTGCAAGGGTTCAACGGAGCGGTGACAAAGCCCCGAGGTTACGTAGAGCTCATCGTAACCTTCGGTTCAGGAAAGACAACCCGAGCAATCAAGGCACAGTTTCTGGTAATCGATTGCCCGTCACTATACCAGTGCATCTTCGGAAGGCCAACCCTGGCAGAGTTGATTGCAGTACCTTCCACCGTACATCTCAAAATAAAGTACTACACTTCTGAAGGGATGGTCGCCACCCTCCACGGCGACATCGAGGCTGCACGCCGCTGCTTTGAAGCAGCGTCAAAGGGACTTAACACCATCTCGGCGAAGCCAAGAGCATCTGGTCGTCCCCCCTGCCCAGCAGCTCCGAGCAGCCAAGACCACTTCCCCAGGTCGAATCAATCGATCTAGACAGCCGGTTCAGCGAAGAAGATCGCGCCAAGGTTCCAACGCCGTCGGGCAGTAAGTCCGACAACAGCGGCCATCTCCTACGACCTGTCCCAGATGGCAACTTCGAGATCGTTCCGTTCGGAGAAGACCCCCAACGGGGAGTGAAGATCGGAGCAGATCTGCCCGACCTGGCCAGAAGACAACTGAAAGCGTGCCTCCGCGAAAACGCAGACCTGTTCGCGTGGAGCGCTGCTGAGATGCCTGGATTGGACCCCTCCGTCGCCTGCCACCAGCTCACGATCGACCCGACCGTCAAAGCCGTTACCCAGCGCAGAAGGAAGCAATCCCCGGAGAAGACAGAAGCCGCGGAGAAAGCTGTCAAAGACCTTCTAGAAGCTAGGTTTATTTCCGAGGCCAAATATACTACATGGCTCTCTAATGTTGTACTTGTACGAAAAAATAATGGCAAATGGAGGATGTGCGTTGATTATACTGATGTTAATAAGGCCTGTCCGAAGGATGCCTACCCCCTCCCCAATATAGACAAACTCGTAGATAATTCGGCCGGTTTTAAACTTTTATCGTTCCTCGACGCCTACTCGGGCTATAACCAAATACCAATGGCCGCGAGCGATAAAACTTACACATCCTTCATGACCGAATCGGGCAACTATTACTACAACGTAATGCCCTTCGGACTGAAGAACGCCGGCGCTACATACCAACGAATGATGAACAAAGTCTTCCATAAACAGATAGGCGATATGCTCGAGGTATACATGGACGACATGATCGTCAAATCCCACGAGGAACTAGACCATGTCGCCCACCTCCGCAAAATTTTCGAGCAGGCAAGGAAATACCAAATGCGTTTCAACCCGGAGAAGTGCACGTTCGGGGTACGGGCAGGTAAGTTCCTCGGTTTCTACCTAACAGAACGAGGAATAGAGGTTAACCCCGACAAATGCCGGGCATTCTCCAAGTTCCCAACGCCCACGTCTAAAAAGAACATTCAATCCCTCAACAGAGTACTGACCTCGCTATCCCGCTTCGTCGCAAAGTCCGCCCAACACGCCCTTCCTTTCTTCAAGCTCTTGCGGAAAGAAGTAGCGTTTGAATGGACCGAAGAATGCGAGGCGTCCCTCCTCCACTTGAAGCAAGCTCTATCGGAACCGCCCGTGTTGTCACGACCAGATACCGGGGAGGTCTTGTTCCTGTACCTCGCCGTCTCCGCCGAGGCCGTTAGCGCCGTTCTCATCCGCGAAAATCCTAGCGGGCAAAAGCCGGTATATTTCACGAGAAAGGCATTGCAGGACACAGAATTGAGATATCAGCAGATAGAGAAGGTAGCGTTGGCCCTCGTCAACGCTGCCAGACGGCTAAGACACTACTTCTTGGCCCACACGATCGTAGTAAGGACCAATCAGCCCATCAAGCAGCTACTGGGACGACCAGACATGGCCGGGCGAATGCTCAGATGGTCATTAGAATTGTCCGAATTCGACATCCAGTACGAAAGTATGAAAGCTCTTAAGGTTCAGGCCCTGGCCGATTTCGTAGCAGTGGTAACTTTCTCAAACCCCTCGCCCCACCTAGCAAACAGATGGACCATCTATGTGGACGGAGCATCCAGCTCTAGTGGCAGCGGGGCAGGCGTAATTCTGGAAAACGACGAAGGAACCATAGTCGAGGCTTCCCTCACCTTGTCTTTTCCCACGTCGAACAACCAGGCCGAGTACGAAGCCTTCCTCGCCGGACTACGCCTAGCCGAAGACCTGGGGGCCGAGGAAGTCATCATCTGCACGGACTCGCAGCTCGTAGCCAACCAGGTATCCGGGGAGTATCAAGCCAAAAACGACAGTCTTTCAGAATACCTCACCATCGTCAGGGAAAAGATGTCAAAATTCAGAACAGTGGAAGTAAGACACGTTCCACGCGAACACAACGTACGAGCAGACGTATTGTCAAAACTGGCAAGCACCAAGAGGAAAGGCGGAAACAGGTCAGTCATCCAAGAGATACTTCCCCGGTCCAGCATCACTAAGGGATCTTCGACCCTACACGTACACGCGATCGGGGATAGCGATTGCTGGATGACGCCCGTTTACAACTACCTCACCAGGGACGAACTTCCAGAGGATCCCAAGGAGGCCAGCACCATCAAACGAAGGGCCTGCTCGTACGTTATCCTCGAAAACAAACTCTACCGGCGGGGCTTCTCCATCCCACTTCTTAAATGCATAGAAGAGGAGGTCGTCCCCCACGTATTGCGAGAAATCCATGAAGGCATCAACGCCCAACACCTCGGAGGAAAGTCCTTTGCCCGTAAGGCCCTCCGAGCAGGGTACTATTGGCCGACCATGCAACAAGACGCCAAGGAGCATGTGAAGAAATGCGACAAATGCCAATGGCACGGGGATATGCACCTAGCTCCGCCAAACGAACTAAAAAGCATGACCTCCCCGTGGCCATTCGCCTGGTGAGGCCTGGACATCCTAGGACCCTTCGTGACGGGGTCCAGCCAAAACAAATACCTGACAGTGGGCGTAGATTACTTCACAAAGTGGATAGAAGCAGAAGCTTTAGCCAAGATAACGCTCAACATTCTACAAGCGGAATATCCTTGCCCGGTTTGGGATCCCCCAAGCAATTGTCACGGACAATGGAACACAATTCACAGACAAAAAATTCCAAGACTTTGTCGCACACCTCGGATCGAGGCAACACTTCGCTTCCGTAGAGCATCCCCAAACCAACGGGCAGCCAGAAGCGGCCAATCGTGTCATACTGCGCGGCCTCAAGCGAAGACTGGACGAAACAAAGAAAGTCTGGGTCGAGGAGCTTCACAGTGTCCTGTGGGCATACCGCACCACTCCCCAGTCCACCACCGGGGAAACACCTTTCCGTTTGGCATATGGCACCGAGGCAGTCATACCCATTGAAATCCACGTACCGTCCAGGAGGACGGAATCACCCCTGGACGAGGAAATGAACGACGAAGCGATAAGAGAGGAGCTCGACCTCGTCGAGGAAATCCGAACGGGAGCAGCCCTCCGCGAGGCATCTCTTAAGCAAAAAATAGCGATCAGGCACAACGCCAAAGTCTTGCGACGGGAGTTCGACGTGGGCAACCTTGTCCTGCGAAGAAACCATAAGGACTCCCGCGAAGGTAAACTGGCGGCCAACTGGGAAGGACCATACCGAGTCCGCGCCCAAACGGGGAACGGCGCATACTTCCTCGAAAACCTCAACGGGGAAACGCTCCCTCGACCATGGAACGCTGAAAAACTTAAGCAATACTACAGCTAAAAGGCACAAGAAGCTTCCTCGCGTCACTAGGCCGTCTAACGGCCATCATGCTCGTTCAGGTACAAACGACGCATACGTACAAAGTGGAATCCCGCTCAAATAAATGACCCGGAGCTCCGCTCGTCGGCGGTCCTCGATCGAGCACCGCCTTCGCCCAAGTACCATGATTGGCAGAACCCCAGCTCGCGATGGGATGTTCACGCCGCGACCTCAGGCCTCAATCGAGACCTGAGATCCGCAACCTCGCCAGGATCTTCCCCGACTGTTAGACCAGTTCCCCGCACTGGCGAATTCATAACGCAACGAGCAATCTGTAAAAAATAAGCCTTGTTGACAAACACACCCTCCGACGGGCAGTCACACATGCACAACTAAAACAAAGTACAACAGTATAAACAGAAGTTGTATAAATTAACCGGGCATTAAATTAAAAGGCCACAAGGGCCAAAGATTGTGCTTGTTACACTAAAAAGGGGGCCACGCCCCCTGAACAAAAATAAGATTACAACGAGTTCAACGGCACGCAGGCCGGACAAGATACAGCTAAGCAACAAAAACTCTTCAGTCTTCCACACGCTCGGTAGACGCAGCTTCAGGCCTCGGCTCCTCCACGGGCTGATCCTCGATATGTTCCCCGGGAGTATCGAGAACAAGACCCTCGGGCAGGAAAATGCGGCCACCCTCCACACGAGCTAGGTAGTGAGTACCCCCAGTCGAAATCTCGAGCCCAGGGTTCACCAGTCGCAACTGGGCCACCGCACTGTCAAAAGACTCCGCGGCCACAGCAATACCATCATCCTCGGCCTGCAGAATGCCAGCGACCAGCTCTGCCCGAGTCTTCAACACTCTTATATCCTCTGGTTCGTCATCACCCGGGGCATTGGCCGCCATCAACTCCGTGTTCAACTCCTCGGACGCCTTCTTCTCCGACGTTAGCTTGGTGACTTCCTCCCTCAGCGTTGTCGCCTCTTCCTCGGCTTTCTTCTTCGCCTCACGGGCACGCCGGACCTCCTCCTTCAGCGTCGCTTCGGAGGCCCGAGCAGCAGTAAGCTCAACCTCGAGCACGTGGTCCCCCTCAGCGTACACAGTTGCCATCTCGAGCATCCTCACGAGGGCAGAAGCATCCCTGGCCACCATCGCCCTTTTGCCCGCGCGATCCATGTTCCCCAGGCTAAGAGATTCAGCCCGAGGAACAACCAAGGCATTACCCTCGAAGAACCTCATATCGTTGATGCACAGAGGAAGTTCAAACTTCCCCTTCTCAACTGCCCCCCTCAGATTCACCGTATCTGTGGTCCGGAGACGCTTCTATCGCCCGACCAAAGGCAGCGGAGAATCCCGTGGACAGGGAGTGGGAGAACAGGATGTCCCCGGGGTGGTTTGAACAGCAGGAGGCGCACGAGCACCAGCAGCAGCCCGGGTCTTGGAGGGAGTCGGCCCAGCTTTGCCCCTCGCCATGGCGTTCCTCACCACATGGTCACGGGCCTGAGGCATCTCACCTGCACAAACGAAACGAACACATCAGTCATCAGGAAAGGAAATAACACAAACAAGATATAAACAACTATGACTACCGAGTGTCGCGGTGAGAATTGGATACCAAGCTATTATATTAACTTGAATCACAATTTTTGAAATTCACCACCGGTCTTTATTTTATCCAAAGGAAATGGTTAAAGATCGAAAAACCTAATAAGAGATCTAAGGTTCGGGGGTTGGTTACGTCTAGGGAAGGTATTAGCATCCTAAACGTCTGTAGTACTCTACAGGAACCTCTTGTTAGTATTTATGTTATTTATTACTTGCTTGCTAAAGGTACTGTGCTAAGGGAAAAACCTAGGGGTTGATGGCGATGCTAAAAGAGCAATTGACTTACAAGGGAAAAAAAAGGGATCGATGTGAATCGAGAGTTTATTTTGAAAAAAAAAAGGTTTGAATAAGAATCGAAATAAAAGTAAAAAAAAAATTTATTTTTAACTAATCAAAAGATAACTAAATATTTTTTTTAGATTTTTTAAATATAAAAAATATAAACAAAATATCAAGAGAGAAAAGTAAATATTTTTTGACATTTTTTTCTTCAAATTTTTTTAACAAATAAACTAAAATTTAATTAAAACTAAATTAACTAATTCTAAGAAAGAACTAATTAACTAATTATAAAAAAAACTAATTAAAACTAAATAAATTCTAACTAAATTAAATTCAAAACAAAACTAATTAAAATCCAGAAAATTACTTAAATTTAATTCTAATAAATCTAATTAGATTAAAACCTAAAAAAAAACTAGCTAAATCAAATCCTAATAACTAATTAAGTTAAAAGGGCTTAATATCTAAATCAACCCAACCATTTAATAAAAAATTATTATAAAAAAAACTGAATCAAATTAACCAAAGGGGTACCAAATAGAATTAAAGGGCGTGGATAAAAACAGGCTTTTGTTTGCAAGCCCAAAGGCATTCTAACAAAAAATGACAATGCCAAAAAAAACATCAGGTTTTGGGGCTTGGGCCCACGGCCCAACCGTGTTCCATACATACACTAAGAGATTGCCAACACTCAGAATAAACTCTCAGCTTCTAGACATTTCCTTCTTCTCATACTGTTCAATGCCGTCACCCTCTCTTTTCGCTCACGATTCGCCGCGGCTCACTCACATTCTCTCGGTGGCGTTTCGACCTCTCCCGCGCGAACTCTCACTCTCTCTGCGCATCCCCTCTTCGCGTCTCAGCCGGTCGTCTCTCATTCTCGCACGCGGACAACTACAACAACTCGCTCCCTCACAGTTCGTTCTCTCGCTCGAATCTCTCGAACACAAATGGAAACAGAGGAGACCAATATCCATTTTTTATCAACAGCATGCCTCGATTTAACGAAATTACAAAACGGAAACAAGAAAGAGATGTTATTCTACCTCAAGTACAGATGAACCGGGTGGGTTGCCTTCTGGCTCTGAATCACGTGACTGCAATTCCGAAGGTGGATCGCTTTCGCCCTTTTCATTTTCTACCTCATCTGCTTATCTCTCTTTGGCGTGTGAACTTCTGATGATTGCTACACTGAACACACTCAAGTGTAGAGAAGTCGCAGTGGCGATGCGTGACGGTCGTTACGTGCACGGGTGGTCGGAGGGAGACTTCGTGATAGAGGTTGCGTTGGTTGCCGTTTCTGTATTATTCCCGGTAATTACTCCTTCAAGGTGATCTTTCTTTTTTCTGCAAGTATGTGTGTATGAGTGTGATGTGAATTTAGATTGGTGTATTGATTTTTCTGGGTGTGAAAGTGTGGTTTTGGATGGGAATTTTTCTCGGGTGTATTTTCTACTCTCTCCTGTAATCGCCCCCTTTGATGCACTTCTGTAAATCTCTTTTATAGGCCATAAGAAACATTGAAACATTTATTTTGAAATTGAATGTGTCCGATTATGTTGTGGAACTGTGATGAATTTCTTTCCAAATTTTCTTAGACATGTTTGTGTGTTTTGGAAAGAAATATTCTTGTTATGAACTGTGATTAATGGTGATGATGTTACTTCCATTTTTTGTGGATTTGGCTTTGAACATGCTTATTGAAACCTGATTATGCCTCCGTGAACTTACGATTCTGCATTGATTCTTTCCTTGAAGCTTGCCTGATTGTGTCTTTGGAAAAGAACTGAATTGATTTTGATGGTCCATGACTTAATGAACTTTCCCTTTTGGTTTGTCAGGTTTGTAAAGAATTCATTGAAAAAGGCGGCTTTGCTGATGACAGTGGTTGATGTCCCGTTAACTTACTAAGTGAGTTGTTGCTATCTTAAATGCAAGAAATATACATGGAAGCTGGAATTCACGGCATGAGAATTTTTCCTTTTAACCTCCTTTTTTTTTTTTATAGCAAAAAAGGACAATGGGCCTTGTAAACCCGTGAATAGAATGGACTTTGTATTATTTTTGCACCCTTGAAATTATTTGGACTATGCTTCATATGCTTGACTATGGTAATTTTGAACTTGGTTCTTGATTAAAATACCATGACAATTGCACCCGAATTTTCCAATTAGATCCAAAAATCTCATAAACCAAAATTCCACCCCTTTCGAATTCTTTCTCTTGAAACGAACACAGTTTGAATTAACCTTGAGAAATAACATCGACCACAAACCAGTCTTGAACTTTGAATGGATTAAAACTTTGAATCGCGGATAAATCTTGAATTCATTTTGAACTTATAATTTCGAATGAATTTAACCATTGCTTGAATTTGAATTTGAAAAGAAGAATTTTTGTAAAGAATTATGAATCTTGAACATTCACTTTTAGAACTTCTAAAACTTGATTCAACATCCTTATTCAAACTCATAACTTCAAACCAACAATAGGAAAATCCAAACTTCATTCTCTTTGGTTTAAAAAAAAAAGGCATAAATAATGAACTGTGTTGCCCTCACAATCGAAGATGAATTTGGTACAAGAGTCATGCAACTTGAAATTCACCACAAAACCTTAATTCTTTGGGACATACACTGAAGAAATCTTGGGACCACTTTGGATTAGAATCCATTGGTCACATCTTGAAACACTCGACTGAGAGAACGACCACCATCTCCACTTGAAAACAAAAGTTCCTACACAAACCTGTTAGTAATAAAGCATGCAGATATGCAAGATGATGGACAAAAGAGATGAAATCCTATGGTCAAAAATTAGGGTATGACAGATGCCCCTATTTAAGTTTCTTGTATCCGCAGATATGGAGATTGAAATCTTTGCCTCGGCGAGATATGAGAGACTTAAATATAAACATGCACAATTTTTGGCCCTAAGATGCCACACATGCATATGATAAGACATGAAATGATATGATATGAAATGAGCGCAAGACAGAGAAGCCTATGGGGAATGGTACCACAGGAGAAAAGGTGTTACAGTTGTGTCAGAAACGAATTGAAACAAAGAAAAGTATCTGGAAAACATCACCCAAGAATGGCATTGGATGAAAAAAGCACCAAACATCCAATAACGGCTTTGGATGAAAGGTAAACTAAGAAGGCAACAAATGAGAATGAGACAAAATGATGTAATCCGAGAAGGCATCGGACACAAAGAAACCAGTCATCCAATAATGGCTTTGAACGAAAAGTATAAACACAATATCTAATAATAGCTTTAGATGAATGTGCGATAAAGTAACCAGTCATCCAATAATGGCTTTGAATGAAATGTATAATCACAATATCTAATAATGGCTTTAGATAATTGTGAGGAAAGACTCGATCTGGAAAAACATTAGAAAGAGGGATACATCCGAAAAAATAACAGATGGTAACGAAACCAGACATCCAATAATGGCTTTGAATGAAAGGTAAAATCACAATATCTAATAATGGCTTTAGATAAGTGAACAAAGACTCGATCTGGAAGAACATCAGAAAGAGGGTCACATCCAGAAAAGCATCAGATGGTAAAGAAACCAGACATCCAATAATGGCTTTGAATGAAAGGTACAATCACAACATCTAATAATGGCTTTAGATGATTGTGAACAAAGTAGAGATCCAAGAAAGCATTGGACACGGAAACCAGTCATCCAATAATGGCTTTGAATGAAAGGTATAATCACAATATCTAATAATGGCTTTAGATGAAAGTGAAAAAGGTAAAGAAACCAGTCATCCAATAATGGCTTTGAATGAGAGGTATAATCACAGTATCTAATAATGGCTTTAGATGAAGTGAACAAGGTAAAGAAACCAGTCATCCAATAATGGCTTTGAATGAAGGTACAATCACAATATCTAATAATGGCTTTAGATGAATGTGACACAAAGAAACCAGTCATCCAATAATGGCTTTGAATGAAAGGTACAATCACAATATCTAATAATGGCTTTAGATGAATGTGACACAAAGAAACCAGTCATCCAATAATGGCTTTGAATGAAAGGTACAATCACAATATCTAATAATGGCTTTAGATGAAGTGAAAAAGGTAAAGAAACCTATCATCCAATAATGGCTTTGAATGAAGGGTACGACTCAAAATCTGAGAAGGCATCAGACGCAAATGAGACAAAAACGCAATCCAAGAAGGCATTGGATGTAAAGAAATCATAACGTCCAAGAAAGCATTGAAAGAATATGAACAAGGAGATACCCACGAAAGTATTAGATAGAAGCAACAATATCTGTTTGGTAGGTGCCAAGTAAGTTGAACTTTGACCACAAGGTAAGACGTGAATAACAACACGAACTATGGAGAAATGCAAATGAGTGCAAATGAGGATGACACTCTTGCTATGTATATGTATATGAATTATGCAGATGATATATGATCAAATGCAAATGTAAATGCAATGTAGACGTCGACGACACGGTTCGACTCTTGGGGAGAAGACATGACTGGAAGACTGATTTCTTAACACAGAGATCACTGCCATTCTGCTTGGGACTAAAGATGCTGCTGAGCACAACTTTGCCACACTGGTAAACTGTATCAAAATTCATGATCCTTGTAGGGAGGATGGAAAACTGTCTGGGGATTCTTCAAGTAAACTGCCCCAGATTAGCCGACTACTGTACATGAGCTGATAATTGCTTCAGCCGGATTAATTATGTAAATGACCGTTTCACTGTGCGCTTGGAAAGCTTGCCCCAGTCTGAGTCATGAAAAATCTTCTGGATAAACCAATTCTGAGAGGGACTTGCACTGTAACACAAATCTTGAACGGATTCTTCAACAAGATATGGAAGGAATTTGCCCCTGATTAGACCACCGACTAAGTTTCTCAACTGTTTGAAAATTTCTTGAGAAGAAAGCCAGTTTACAAACAAAAGTGTTCATACAAACATAGTAAATGCAAAGTTCATGCAACTTTTGAAATCAAAATCATTTTTGGAAAGAGGTAAAATAATAGGGTCACTGGTCAGAACGCGCTGGTTCAAGACGTTTAAAAGTGAAAGATAAAGCAAAAAGGCGTGATGCCAAAAAATGATCTGCAAAGATCTTTAGGGGTCAGTTTACGCAACCTCACTGTAGTATGCTTTCAAAATAACCTTGCTTCAATTAGGTCTTTTGAGGGTTATAACGTGGCCTGGTTCACGGTTTAAGAAACAAAGGATAAAGGCTCAAAGTTTATTTGTACCCACCCCATCTTCGTGATGATCTCCAGTCCTACACTCAGTTAACTCAGACTTTGCACTCAGGTTCCCATAGGTTAGGGATTGCATTGATGATAGTGATGATGGTTCAGGAGTTAAGGGACTTTTGAGGTGACAGTCACTACTTCCTTATAACTGTTGGGTTTTTTTTTTTGAGGATTTCATGGTAAGGATTTAAAAATTTCTCCTTTTTATTATCCATAACTTTTGCCTGAACTGTTTCTCGTGAATCTTACAGTCAGCGGGATGCCCCAGTTTTTTTTTGTCTAAGTCTCCTTCATAGGTTTCGACTTAGCGGGCTTTTTCCTTTTTTGATTTTTATCTTTTTTTTTTTTTTTTAATTTTTTTTTTAAGAAAGTGACTGTCTGGCTTAATGATTACGACGAACCATCATCGGCTTTTAACTTGAAGGACATCTTCGACACTTGCTTGTTGCGTGCGAAGGAAAAATTGAGAATGCAACCTTTATGTTGAAAGATGTCTTACATGAAACTCTTGTATTTGAATGCACAATCCAGTTAACTGAGAACTACTCTGCTCCAGGTTAAGATTTGCTGGTTTTTATTTGTAAAGAAAAGAAACTCCTACTTCAAGGCTCAATGGGTTTGACGAGGGTTTATCTTCCTTATTTCTCCAGTGTTTAGGAATTGAAACAATGCCTTACATCCTCAGCAAACTTTTGATTTGAAAGCATACCGACAACAATTATGAGTATTACTTTTTCATCATCCTCCCTCCAATCTTTGCATAATCAAAAAAGAAAGTGGAAAAGAGGTAAATTTTTTGTTTTTGTTTTTTTTTTTTTTTTTTTGAAATATAAAGCGTAAAATAGCAAACACAAATGAATTGAATCCAAAAGTTGCAATGCTCATTTTATTAATTATGAAAGTACAAACATGATTTGAAAGCAAACAGCTAATACAAGATAAGGAAAATGCAAACAAAAAGAAACAAAAGTCTAGTGACTAGTCAGAAACAAGAGTGAGCTGTCCTGTCTGAAACACTGAAGCCTGCTGAAGCCTCACTTAGCGTGCTCTGGCAAAGGATTGTTCTTGACATTCGGATTGGTGTCACGAAAGGAGAGAATACCAATTCTGATCAGCTCTTGTACTCTAGCCTTCAATGCAAAGCAATGTTCCAAGTCGTGGCCTGCGGCACCTTCATGGAATGCACAATGGAGATCAGATCTGAATCCACGTGGAAGTGGGTCTGGAGGAGGAGGCAAAGACCTTGTAGTAATCAAACCTTTCTGAACTAGCCCAGGATAAAGTTCAGTGTATGTCATTGGAATAGGATCAAAATTATTCCTATTACGGTACTGACTCTGTCCAACAGCTGGACGTTGAGGAGCTTGAGCTGGTCATGGAGCAGTAACCACAGGAGTAACAGCAGCAATATCAGGGTGGTCAACATACCGTGGTCGATGACGAGGCCTCCTGGTTTCAAACATAACAGCATTGGTCTGATCTTCTCTCTTCTTCTAGAAATTCCCATAGAATTTCTTAGCACCATTAGAAGATTCAGCAGCCTTGGATACTTTACCATTCTTAAGTCATTCCTCGAGTCTCTGACCAATAGTAACCAAATCGGTGAAGCCGGAGGAAACGCTACCAATCATCTTCTCCCAGTAGAATGGAGACAAGGTGTCCATAAACAATCCAGTTAATTCTTTCTCTGCCAAAGGAGGTTCAACTTGAGAAGCCAACTCTCTCCAGCGCTGAGCATATTCCTTGAAAGACTCTTTATCCTTCTGAGACATGTTTTGCAGCTGACGGCGGTCAGGAGCCATGTCGAGGTTGTACTTGTATTGCTTCATGAAGGCATTAATAAGATCCTGGAAACAGTGAATGCTGTTCTGTTCAAGATTCATATACCATTTGAGAGAAGCTCCACTCAGACTATCTTGAAAACAGTGGATAAGCAGCTTCTGATTCTTGGCATGGGCAGCCATCTTTCGGGTATACATGACCAAATGAGCTCTTGGACAAGAATCGCCTTTGTACTTCACAAAATCGATAGTCTTGAATTTAGCAGGCATAACAAGGTCAGAAACCAAACCCATGTTTTCTGCATCAATGTTGAAGAAATCAGTACCCTCTATGGCTTTAAGTCTCTTGTCTATAGTCTGAAACTGTTCACGGACAATCGCGGGTTCGACAAAATCTTCATGGTCCTCACCATGAGCAATGTCAGCATTGTACTCATAAAGGGGGTTCTCAAATGGAGGTCGAGTAGTCTGGGCAATAGCATGAACCACAGGTCTAGGCTCAGAGAAAACTGAAGCTTGAAAAACTGGTCTGGAAGTCTGGCCAATCATAGCAGTAGATGCAAGAGGTGGTGAGTAGTTGGGAGGCAAACCAAACTCTGGCCAAGTTGAAGGTGGCACCTGAACATGTTGAGGATCAGCAGTTGAAACTTCTTGGATGACAGTCCTTTGGGGTTGCTCTCCTCTAGCAATCAAGACTTGGAGCATTTCAGTGAGCTTTGCCATGCTTGACTTAAGGTCGTCGATCTCCAATCGCATCTCAGCATTGTGTGCTTCTTGCTCTGCCATTATACGTCTGTAGTTAGCTCTAGTCTGGTATCAATGTCGAGGAATCAGCTTGACGACTCACAGATGACACTGGAAGATAGAGGCAGCTGGAAATGAGTAGCTAGACAACGGATGTATGCAATGAATCATGCAAAGATGCAAATGATATGCAATGCAATGCAAGATAGGATGCAAATCACACATAGTAGGATTAAAGGTTCGAGATCACAGCATGGGGTCTGGGTGACAAACCAACCACAGGGTATGTACTAGGGATTTATTTGTACATGCCGAACGGGTTCTACAAAGTTCCCGGAGTCTACAATCCATCTTTCGGATATTATCGACTTCCCAAATTACTCGGTTAGTCAATAATATTCTCAAGAGAATCTCGTCCGAGTGTAGTATCGCATGACAACTATTTGGAAATAGACTCCCGCATAGTCACCGCACTACATTCTAAAAGGCCAAGTGGGGTTAAAGGTACTACGGTCCTCAGTCTCACTGGTTCTTGGTCGAAATTAATATCGTTTTCACAAATGTACTCGTTCAAACAACATTAATTTCAAAAGAACCTAAACTGAGCGATGATTTTCTCAATTCAACTTTTCAGGAATCGACTCCGTCAAAGTATCCTTGACCATATCATCTCCTATCATAATTGCACTCAAGTCCGGGTGTAGGACTCCTCACCACTCGAGAACCCCTGCACACAGCAAAACCAGGCACAACAGATATAAACAGATATAGAGATATATAGGCAAACAAGCAAATAAATAACATAGATATAAACAAGTTAGGGGAAACCCTCAAACCTCCCCAGTGAAGTCGCCATTTCTGTCGCGGTGAGAATTGGATACCAAGCTATTATATTAACTTGAATCACAATTTTTGAAATTCACCACCGGTCTTTATTTTATCCAAAGGAAAGGGTTAAAGATCGAAAAACCTAATAAGAGATCTAAGGTTCGGGGGTTGGTTACGTCTAGGGAAGGTATTAGCATCCTAAACGTCTGTAGTACTCTACAGGAACCTCTTGTTAGTATTTATGTTATTTATTACTTGCTTGCTAAAGGTACTGTGCTAAGGGAAAAACCTAGGGGTTGATGGCGATGCTAAAAAAGCAATTGACTTACAAGGGAAAAAAAAGGGCTCGATGTGAATCGAGAGTTTATTTTGAAAAAAAAAAGGTTTGAATAAGAATCGAAATAAAAGTAAAAAAAAAATTTATTTTTAACTAATCAAAAGATAACTAAATATTTTTTTTAGATTTTTTAGATATAAAAAATATAAACAAAATATCAAGAGAGAAAAGTAAATATTTTTTGACATTTTTTTCTTCAAATTTTTTTAACAAATAAACTAAAATTTAATTAAAACTAAATTAACTAATTCTAAGAAAGAACTAATTAACTAATTATAAAAAAAACTAATTAAAACTAAATAAATTCTAACTAAATTAAATTCAAAATAAAACTAATTAAAATCCAGAAAATTACTTAAATTTAATTCTAATAAATCTAATTAGATTAAAACCTAAAAAAAAAACTAGCTAAATCAAATCCTAATAACTAATTAAGTTAAAAGAGCTTAATATCTAAATCAACCCAACCATTTAATAAAAAATTATTATAAAAAAAACTGAATCAAATTAACCAAAGGGGTTCCAAATAGAATTAAAGGGCGTGGATAAAAACAGGCTTTTGTTTGCAAGCCCAAAGGCATTCTAACAAAAAATGACAACGCCAAAAAAAACATCAGGTTTTGGGGCTTGGGCCCACGGCCCAACCGTGTTCCATACATACACTAAGAGATTGCCAACACTCAGAATAAACTCTCAGCTTCTAGACATTTCCTTCTTCTCATATTGTTCAATGCCGTCACCCTCTCTTTTCGCTCACGATTCGCCGCGACTCACTCACATTCTCTCGGTGGCGTTTCGACCTCTCCCGCGCGAACTCTCACTCTCTCTGCGCATCCCCTCTTCGCGTCTCAGCCGGTCGTCTCTCATTCTCGCACGCGGACAACTACAACAACTCGCTCCCTCACAGTTCGTTCTCTCGCTCGAATCTCTCGGCGACGGTTTAGAATACAAGTCCAAGAAACACAAATGGAAACAGAGGAGACCAATATCCATTTTTTATCAACAGCATGCCTCGATTTAACGAAATTACGAAACGGAAACAAGAAAGAGATGTTATTTTACCTCAAGTACAGATGAACCGGGTGGGTTGCCTTCTGGCTCTGAATCACGTGACTGCAATTCCGAAGGTGGATCGCTTTCGCCCTTTTCATTTTCTACCTCATCTGCTTATCTCTCTTTGGCGTGTGAACTTCTGATGATTGCTACACTGAACACACTCAAGTGTAGCGAAGTCGTAGTGGCGATGCGTGACGGTCGTTACGTGCACGGGTGGTCGGAGGGAGACTTCGCGATAGAGGTTGCGTTGGTTGCCGTTTCTGTATTATTCCCGGTAATTACTCCTTCACGGTGATCTTTCTTTTTTCTGCAAGTATGTGTGTATGAGTGTGATGTGAATTTAGAACTGGTGTATTGATTTTTCTGGGTGTGAAAGTGTGGTTTTGGATGGGAATTTTTCTCGGGTGTATTTTCTGCTCTCTCCTGTAATCGCCCCCTTTGATGCACTTCTGTGAATCTCTTTTATAGGCCATAAGAAACATTGAAACATTTATTTTGAAATTGAATGTGTCCGATTATGTTGTGGAACTGTGATGAATTTCTTTCCAAATTTTCTTAGACATGTTTGTGTGTTTTGGAAAGAAATATTCTTGTTATGAACTGTGATTAATGGTGATGATGTTACTTCCATTTTTTGTGGATTTGGCTTTGAACATGCTTATTGAAACCTGATTATGCCGCCGTGAATTTACCATTCTGCATTGATTCTTTCCTTGAAGCTTGCCTGATTGTGTCTTTGGAAAAGAACTGAATTGATTTTGATGGTCCATGACTTAATGAACTTTCCCTTTTGGTTTGTCAGGTTAGTAAAGAATTCATTGAAAAAGGCGGCTTTGCTGATGACAGTGGTTGATGTCCCGTTAACTTACTAAGTGAGTTGTTGCTGTCTTAAATGCAAGAAATATACATGGAAGCTGGAATTCACGACATGATAATTTTTCCTTTTAACCTCCTCTTTTTTTTTATAACAAAAAAGGACAATGGGCCTTGTAAACCCGTGAATAGAATGGACTTTGTATTATTTTTGCACCCTTGAAATTATTTGGACTATGCTTCATATGCTTGACTATGGTAATTTTGAACTTGGTTCTTTATTAAAATACCATGACAATTGCACCCGAATTTTCCAATTAGATCCAAAAATCTCATAAACCAAAATTCCACCCCTTTCGAATTCTTTCTCTTGAAACGAACACAGTTTGAATTAACCTTGAGAAATAACATCGACCACAAACCAGTCTTGAACTTTGAATGGATTTAAAACTTTGAATCGCGGATAAATCTTGAATTCATTTTGAACTTATAATTTCGAATGAATTTAACCATAGCTTGAATTTGAATTTGAAAAGAAGAATTTTTGTAAAGAATTATAAATCTTGAACATTCACTTTTAGAACTTCTAAAACTTGATTCAACATCCTTATTCAAACTCATAACTTCAAACCAACAATAGGAAAATCCAAACTTCATTCTCTTAGGTTTAAAAAAAAAGGCATAAATAATGAACTGTGTTGCCCTCACAATCGAAGATGGATTTGGTACAAGAGTTATGCAACTTGAAATTCACCACAAAACCTTAATTCTTTGGGACATACACTGAAGAAATCTTGGGACCACTTTGGATTAGAATCCATTGGTCACATCTTGAAACACTCGACTGAGAGAACGACCACCATCTCCACTTGAAAACAAAAGTTCCTACACAAACCTGTTAGTAATAAAGCATGCAGATATGCAAGATGATGGACAAAAGAGCTGAAATCCTATGGTCAAAAATTAGGGTATGACACCGAGCAGCTTCGTTACGTCCGCAGAAGTCTTGCACTCCAGCAGTGCCTTCACGTTGATAAACCTCCTCTCAACCCTCTGACTCCCATCCTCCTCGAGGATAAGATCATTCTTGCTCGTCCAACAGGTCGCGAGCTGAAAGGAGTTGACCCACTTCACCAGGGCCTCGTAAGACGCGGCATCTTGCCCGCGTAAATCGCTCGGTTCAAAGACGTAGGCGCCGGGCTTCTTTGAGAAGTGGTCGGGCGTCCAGCGGATTGGGAACTTGTACACTCTCTCCCCAATGTACTTCCCTTCCTCGTTAATCAACTCATCCCCGTTCTCATCACATTCCACCTCCCAGCAGTACGTGCTGTCCTTAGTAGCCTCGGACAACGGTTCAACAATGAAGTACCGCGCCTTGAAGTGCCGGATGGACTCCGAGAACGGCTTGAACAGTTTCTTGGGCTGCTTCAGAGAGACCCATCCATACCTCTTCCTCGTCAGCTGCCGCTGAAGGTGGAAAACAACAAAGAACAAAGGGATGGTGGTCCCCAAAGCAAGGTGCTCGCACACCAACTCAAAAGCCCGTATGAAGGCCAGCGAATTAGGGTGGAGCTGGGAAGGCGCCAACTTCAGATGGTCGAACACCGACCGCTGGAAGTCGGTGAAAGGCAACCTCAGCCTCAATTCCTTGAACGCATACTCGTACATGGAAAAGCAGTCCCCGAAGTCCGAGCAGACCCGCTCTTCCGTATTTGGCAGAAGCACTCTCCACTCCCCAACTGGCCCTACCTCGGTGAAGACATCCCCCGCGTACCTGGAAAACGAGGACATATGCTCGGAAGGTTCCGCCACCTCCCATTCCTCCGGGAAAAAGCCATCAGTGTCCTCCTCCATCACGTCTCCCTCAGCGACGTCTAAGTCCTCCTCCTCCTCGGCTCCATCAGCTCCCCCCTCGACTTCGCTTGCGGAACTCGAGGCCGTCGAACTCGAGGATGCGGAGCTCGAGGCTGTTGCACTACTACTTCCCTCGGAGACAGTTTCCTCCTCGGACGTAACGGGTATAACCTCCCTCTCGGGCTCCATCGCCACTATGATCACCTGAAAAAGCAGAGAAAGACAGTGAATTCGACAGGAAATCAAATCCACCCTTCCACCGCTAAGACAAGTGAAAGGGCGCGCGAGAGGCTAGGAACTACGTCCCCGGCCTAAGCCCTAACATCAAACAAAGAAGGACAAAATATCCCCGCGAGCAACCTCCCCGCGCCTGTACCCAGATTCCGTCGAAACTCTACTGGAATCTGGAAACGTCCTAGCGGGAAACTCACCAAATCCATCAACGGATGATAGGACAAGATGGTCATGACTCGCAACCACCACGTGGGCTACCACGACCACCAAACGTGCTACCTAATCCGGCGAGACATTTGGTACAGAAAAAAGGCAGAACCTCCGCCCACCACCAACACTCGCCGGAAATCTACCTATTTTGCCATCTAGAACTAACCCTAGCCGCATGAAATCTACCACTAACAACAAAAGGAAGCAAAACAAGCAAAAAATCAGGATACTTACTTGATTTTACTAGAAGAAAGTGGAAGAAAATGGCTGCTCGAAACTTGTCACGGTGGTCGGCACGGCGGTCGGCTGCTTGAAGAAGGTGACGGGCAAACGTACTGGTGACGAGGAAGAATCAGAAGAAGGAAAAGTGGAAAATGGGACGGTTTCCCCCATTTTATACCAAGGGGCACGTGCACACACGTGTCCGTAGGCAATAATGACGGCCCACTAGCCATAATTGCCTAGGTAACTGCTACATAGGTCTCGATGCACACGTGGCGACCCAACGTTTCCCATTCCATCTGACGCGTCACCTCCCCGAATACCGGGCAATATGGAGTCGACCACGAATATCGCGGACACGGAGAACCACGAGCACCTTGAGGCAGTCGTCCTCGTATCCAACGACGACTTCATGATAGTTCCCCGGGACAACGAGGAGTCCTTAAGTCATCACTCCCATGCTCGGGAGCAACGACTTGGGGGGCTCCTGTTCTAGACTGGACCAATGGATAGAATTGGCCCAATAAGCCTCTGTAACACCCCCTTTCTATACCCCCAAATAATCACATATATCATTTAGGCACATATACAAAAATATAAAAATTCGCCAGAGTACGATTAAAACATAGTATAAAAGAGGCATGTCACATCATACACGCAATTAATACATACAACACCTGCTCATTCTATTGATATGCAACAGTGGGGTAACTTGCCACAGAGGAACTTTGTCCTTACACCCACATCTCAATATTTAGAATAAAAGCGGAAACATCTAAAATATTGAAGAACAACCACATATATATACATCATCCAGTATGAATCACTAGCATCATCATGTTTATACACAAATTCATCAGCAAGATACATATGCAAATGTATCACAAAAGAATAATATACATCCTAGCTACCCGGTGCTACATATCAGAGCCAACCGACCAAAAGAATGAAGACACGCTTCACAAAAAGACTTCCAGCATACCTACTCTGCAATGCCTCATAGAGCATCATAAAACAGCAGAAGGGTGAGAAATATTATCATAATAACAATGTATACAATTATATATATCTTAACATAAAAATACACATATTACACATTCTCACCACAATTCATCACGTTTTCATCTATATACATCACAATGTATATGTATATATATACCAAGTATATTCCTCATGCACACTTTCACATTTCTCAATCATTCCGTATAAACATACACAATTATGTTCATTCAACAACACATCATTATAAAGATGATAAATGCAAATCATAGAGACCGACTCACGACTCTATGCAAATGCAATGCGGTACCGACTCAATCATCACTAGTTCACTCAGGAACTCTGCTGGAACCATCGCTCGTTACCGAAGTAACTCCCCGTCGGGCCTACGATGTTCACCCATTGCTCACACCCCACATGGGCACACAATGTTTATGGATCGCTCACACCCCACATGGGCACACGACCCGATCGCTCACACCCCACACGGGCACACGATCCGATTGCTCACACCCCATATGGGCACACAATCATTCGTAATCATCGCTCACACCCCACATGGGCACACGACGTTACGACGGATTCTCATTAGAATCGCACAACACAAGAATGCACATCATGATGCTTCACATGCAAAATGACTCAAAAGACATTCTTGAAATGCATACATATTCATAATATATTCATGCATTCATCTCTTACAATCACATACAATCTATATACATTCACATCAATGCACTATTGTATGATTCACATTCAAACACACAGTCAAAACGGTAAAAGTCGCTAAATAGCACTATTCCCGACTTTCCGACATAATTAAATCGGCTAACGATTTTCAAAACATCATAATAAGAAAGTACAGCTCAATACCTTTCCAACGACACCAAGAATGTAAAAATCGGATACTCGGAACAAAAGTTACGGACGAAACCGAAAACGACATTTTGAAAAATCCCATTTTTACATTCCTCCTGTCCATACGCGTATCACCCATGTCCATACGCGTACGGACAGAACCCATTTCCTTCACAAATTCCTCGTTCCAAATCCCATACGCGTATTGGCCCATGGCTCGCCCCTGTTACGCGTAATGCCAATATTCATACGCGTATTGGCCCAAAAATAAGCCAATGATACGCGTATTGCCTTGGCTCATACGCGTATGGACAGGCCCCTTACGCGTATGGCCAGAGCATACCCAGAAAAATTCTGCAGAACGAAGTTCTGCGTTTTCCACTCCTCAATCATCCAAGTCTTCACCTAATACTCAGAAAAATGCCAATTTGATGTATAACTATACATACCAATCATGTATAAACAACTATGAACACAATCAACATAAGTTTTAATACATTTGGATCAATTTCCAATCAATTTCTCAAAAAATGGGTTATACCCTAAAACTCACAAAATTCATCAACAACAACAACAATTCATACATAATCATATACATTGATAAGATAACAATGTTTCACACCCTTACCCGGATTCCAAGCTTGCTAATTGATTGATCTTGATGAATTTCTAAGTTTTTCCTCCTTTCCTCTTCTTTTCTCTTCCTCTTCTTTCCTTCTCTCCTTTTTCTTTCTATCTTTCTCTATTTCTCTCTAATTCTCTTTTCTCCCTCTTTTCTTTCTATTTTCTTTCTATTCTATTTCTTTTCTCTCCTTTTTCCACACAAACACTTAATTCATTTTAATCACACAATTCTAATTCCACAAAATTTCTAACTTATAATTAATTGAGAAAAGACTAAAATACCCTCCATTCTAATTTCCCCGAAAACTCTCGAAAATGGTAAAATAACATTTAACACACCAATTTAACAAATAAAATAATTTATCACCCAATTAAATTAAAAGACTCAAGAATAATGGAATAATCAAAATCGGGGCGTTACAACTCTCCCCCACTTAGAAATTTTCGTCCTCGAAAATAATACCTGATTCAAATAACTCCGGATACGACTCTCGCATCCCACTCTCTAGTTCCCACGTCATATTGCCTTCCGCAGCGCCTCCCCACGCTACTTTCACAAGCGCAATATCCTTGCCCCTTAGTTTCTTAACTTCGCGGTCCAAAATCCTAACCGGTAAAGCTTCCACCGTAAGGTTATCTCTCACTTCAACCTCGTCCATAGGAATAACATGTGACGGATCCGGAACATATTTCCGAAGTTGCGAAACATGGAATACGTCATGCAAATTCGAAAGGTTCGGAGGCAACGCCACACGGTAAGCCACAACACCAACTCGTGAAGTAATCTGATACGGACCAATAAAACGAGAAGTCAACTTCTTCGACTTCAAAGCACGACCCACACCAGTAACTGGTGTAACTCTCAAAAACACATGGTCACCTTCTTGAAACTCAAGATCCTTCCTTCTCTTGTCATGATAGCTCTTTTGTCTACTTTGAGAAGCTTTCATCTTCTCCCGAATAAACTTCACTTTCTCCGTTGTTTGTTGTACCATTTCCGGTCCAACTATCGTCCTCTCGCCGGTTTCATGCCAACACAAAGGTGTTCGACATCTCCGGCCATACAAAGCCTCAAATGGTGCCTTACCTATACTCGAATGAAAACTGTTATTGTAAGTGAATTCAATCAACGCCAAATAACCATCCCAAGCACCACCTTGCTCGAGTACACAAGCACGCAATAAATCCTCCAACGATTGAATCGTCCTCTCGGTTTGACCGTCCGTTTGCGGATGGTAAGCCGAACTCAATCTTAGCTTAGAACCCAAAGCCTTTTGTAAACTCTCCCAAAACCTCGATGTAAACCTTGGATCTCTATCCGATACAATACTCTTAGGAACTCCATGTAACTTCACAACCACAAGAACATAAATCTCGGCTAACTTCTCCAAAGGATAACTAATATCAATTGGAATAAAGTGAGCAGATTTAGTAAGCCTATCTACAATTACCCAGATAGCATTATGACCTCTTTGCGTATTTGGCAATCCCGTAACAAAATCCATCGATATACTATCCCATTTCCATTCCGGAATATCCAACGGTTGCATAAATCCACTTGGTTTTTGATGTTCCACCTTAGACTTTTGACAAGTTAAGCATGCATACACAAATCGAGCCACATCCCTCTTTAAACCGGACCACCAAAAGATCTTCTTCAAATCTTGATACATCTTATTCGCACCCGGATGAATACTCAAATTACTTCGGTGTCCTTCCTCTAGAATCATCTTTTTCAACTCCGCGTCGTCGGGAATACAAATACGACCACGGAATCTCAAAACTCCATAATTATCAACCTTGAAATCCTCATTCTCATTCAACATCAAATCAACGAATTTCAAGTCCAACTTTTGCTTTTCACTAACCGTTGCAAGAAAATCATTCGTAACATGTAACATACCAAGTCGCACACTCCTCGGCGTCATTTCACAAACCAAACTCAAATCTCTGAAATCTTCCAAAAGTTCCCATTCTTCCATCATCAATGCGGACATATGTAACAACCTCCGACTTAAGGCATCGGCCACCACGTTTGCCTTACCCGGATGGTAATTCAAACCAAAATCATAATCCTTCAAAAGTTCTAGCCACCTCCTTTGTCTCATGTTCAATTCTTTCTGATCAAATAAATATCTTAAGCTTTTATGATCACTAAAAACTTCAAATCTCGCACCATAAAGATAATGCCTCCATATTTTCAAAACAAACACCACCGCCGCTAACTCCAAGTCATGTGTAGGATAATTCTTTTCATGCACTCTCAATTGTCTAGAAGCATATGCCACCACTTTTCTATCTTGCATCAAAACACCACCTAAACCTGTCAATGAAGCATCACAATACACAACAAATGGTTCATTAGGATTAGGCAAAATCAAGATCGGAGTCGTTGTCAACCTTCTCTTTAACTCATTGAAACTCTCTTCACAATGAATATCCCAAATGAAAGCCTTTCCTTTACAAGTCAATTGCGTTAAAGGAAGTGCCAATTTCGAAAATCCCTCAATAAACCTCCGATAATAACCCGCCAAGCCTAAAAAGCTTCGAATCTCTGTAACCGACCTAGGAGCCTCCCATTGCATCACCGCATCTATCTTGGATGGATCAACACTAATACCACTACCGGAAATAACATGTCCAAGGAAACTTACTTCCGACAACCAAAATTCACACTTCGACAACTTAGCATACAATTGTTTCTCTTTCAAAATTTGCAACACAATTCTCAAATGCTCTTCATGCTCCTCTTGAGACTTAGAGTAAATCAAAATATCATCGATGAACACAACCACAAAATGATCCAACTGTTCATGAAAAATACGATTCATGTATTCCATAAACACACCTGGCGCGTTAGAAACCCCGAATGGCATCACGGAGTATTCGTAATGACCATACCGTGTCCTAAATGCCGTCTTTTGAATATCCTCTCCTCTCACACGAATCTGGTGGTATCCTGATCTCAAATCAATCTTGCTAAAAACATTCGCACCAACCAATTGGTCCATCAAATCATCGATCCTTGGAAGCGGATACTTGTTCTTAATTGTCACCTTGTTCAACTGTCGATAATCAATGCATAACCGCATACTCCCGTCCTTCTTCTTTACCAACAATACCGGAGCACCCCAAGGAGAAACACTTGGCCTTACAAATTTCTTGTCCAACAAGTCATTCAATTGCTTTTTCAATTCTACCAATTCCGATGCCGACATACGATACGGTGCCATCGAAATCGGTCTAGTACCCGGAACTAGATCAATAGAAAATTTAACTTCTCTTTCCGGCGGTACATCCGTAATATCTTCCGGAAACACTTCTGGAAATTCGCACACCACTGGGAACACATCAAGCTCAACTTTACTCTCCACCGACAATGATGCAAACAAACCAAACAATTGAGCTTCGTCCGCTAAAAGTTTCTTCAACTCTTTAGTGGATAGGAAACTCTCAAATTCATCATCTTCCAAAGAAGGAAACCTTACTAACTTGTGATAGCAATCTATATGAACTCGGTTAAATTGCAACCAGTTCATACCCAAGATTACGTCCAATCCCTCCAACGGCAAACATACTAAATCCATAACAAAGTCTTTACCATACATGGTCAAAGGACAACTCATACACACCAAAGATGTATTTACCGACCCTGAAGCAGGAGTCTCAATAACCATTTCAGCACCCATCACAGTTAACGCAAGATTCAAACGCTTCGCGCACTCAGACGAAATAAACGAATGAGTCGCTCCCGTATCAATAACAGCAACTAAAGGTGTACTATTAATAAAGCATGTACCTTTAATCAAACGGTCCGCATTCGTAGTTTGAGTCCCCGCCAATGCAAACACCTTTCCGCCCGCTTGAGCTTGTTTCGGCTTAGTACACTTAGTACTAATGTGACCCACTTCTCCACAATTATAGCACTTCACCATATTTCTTCTACAATCTGTAGCAGCATGCCCAAGACCACCACAATTGGAACATTTCGCTACAGGCTTCCCACACTCAAAAGATTTATGACCTATATCACCACATTTGTAACACCTAACAACACCGGAACCTCCTCCTCCAGACCTCCTATCAAAGCTTCCCCTATGCTTACCCTTATCAACGGGTGTCACATAAGGTCCACTTCTAGCTTGTTGCTTCCCCTTCCTCTCATTCAAACTTTTGTAATGTGTAGAACGAGCCTTACTATCTTCTTCGAAGATTCTACAACATTCCGTCAAATCCGCAAACCTCCTTATCCTTTGATATCCCACAGCTTGTTTGATCTCAGGACGTAAACCATTCTCATATTTAATACACTTTGAGAACTCAGCAGTAATCGCAGCATAATGAGGATGGAATTGAACCAACTCCACAAATTTAGCAGTATAGTCCACCACAGACATACTACCTTGTTTCAGTTCAAGAAACTCCATCTCCTTCTTTCCCTTCACACTCTCAGGGTAATACTTCCTCAAAAATTCAGTACGAAATAAATTCCAAGTTACCTCTTCATCATCCACCTCAAGAACTTCACGCATACCGACCCACCAATCGTCGGCTTCTTCCTTCAGCATGTGAGACCCAAGCCTCACCTTATTCTCCTCCGCACAGCCCATCACTCTGAAGATTCTTTCAATCTCCTTCAACCACAATTGAGCTCCATCGGGATCAAATCTCCCTTTGAAAACCGGTGGTTGATTCTTCCTGAACTCGTCATTAGCATTCACGTTAGGTGCACCTTGCACCGCCCTAGCCATTGCTTCCAAAGCAGCAGCCATCGCATTGTCGTTTCTACCAGCCATCTTCTGATTATTCCCAAAAATGACAACAAGGTTAAACAACAGTTCAACCAACACAACAACAAGACAGACACAACTGACTCAACTCTGGCTCTGATACCACTTAATGTAACACCCCCTTTCTATACCCCCAAATAATCACATATATCATTTAGGCACATATACAAAAATATAAAAATTCGCCAGAGTACGATTAAAACATAGTATAAAAGAGGCATGTCACATCATACACACAATTAATACATACAACACCTGCTCATTCTATTGATATGCAACAGTGGGGTAACTTGCCACAGAGGAACTTTGTCCTTACACCCACATCTCAATATTTAGAATAAAAGCGGAAACATCTAAAATATTGAAGAACAACCACATATATATACATCATCCAGTATGAATCACTAGCATCATCATGTTTATACACAAATTCATCAGCAAGATACATATGCAAATGTATCACAAAAGAATAATATACATCCTAGCTACCCGGTGCTACATATCAGAGCCAACCGACCAAAAGAATGAAGACACGCTTCACAAAAAGACTTCCAGCATACCTACTCTGCAATGCCTCATAGAGCATCATAAAACAGCAGAAGGGTGAGAAATATTATCATAATAACAATGTATACAATTATATATATCTTAACATAAAAATACACATATTACACATTCTCACCACAATTCATCACGTTTTCATCTATATACATCACAATGTATATGTATATATATACCAAGTATATTCCTCATGCACACTTTCACATTTCTCAATCATTCCGTATAAACATACACAATTATGTTCATTCAACAACACATCATTATAAAGATGATAAATGCAAATCATAGAGACCGACTCACGACTCTATGCAAATGCAATGCGGTACCGACTCAATCATCACTAGTTCACTCAGGAACTCTGCTGGAACCATCGCTCGTTACCGAAGTAACTCCCCGTCGGGCCTACGATGTTCACCCATTGCTCACACCCCACATGGGCACACAATGTTTATGGATCGCTCACACCCCACATGGGCACACGACCCGATCGCTCACACCCCACACGGGCACACGATCCGATTGCTCACACCCCACATGGGCACACAATCATTCGTAATCATCGCTCACACCCCACATGGGCACACGACGTTACGACGGATTCTCATTAGAATCGCACAACACAAGAATGCACATCATGATGCTTCACATGCAAAATGACTCAAAAGACATTCTTGAAATGCATACATATTCATAATATATTCATGCATTCATCTCTTACAATCACATACAATCTATATACATTCACATCAATGCACTATTGTATGATTCACATTCAAACACACAGTCAAAACGGTAAAAGTCGCTAAATAGCACTATTCCCGACTTTTCGACATAATTAAATCGGCTAACGATTTTCAAAACATCATAATAAGAAAGTACAGCTCAATACCTTTCCAACGACACCAAGAATGTAAAAATCGGATACTCGGAACAAAAGTTACGGACGAAACCGAAAACGACATTTTGAAAAATCCCATTTTTACATTCCTCCTGTCCATACGCGTATCACCCATGTCCATACGCGTACGGACAGAACCCATTTCCTTCACAAATTCCTCGTTCCAAATCCCATACGCGTATTGGCCCATGGCTCGCCCCTGTTACGCGTAATGCCAATATTCATACGCGTATTGGCCCAAAAATAAGCCAATGATACGCGTATTGCCTTGGCTCATACGCGTATGGACAGGCCCCTTACGCGTATGGCCAGAGCATACCCAGAAAAATTCTGCAGAACGAAGTTCTGCGTTTTCCACTCCTCAATCATCCAAATCTTCACCTAATACTCAGAAAAATGCCAATTTGATGTATAACTATACATACCAATCATGTATAAACAACTATGAACACAATCAACATAAGTTTTAATACATTTGGATCAATTTCCAATCAATTTCTCAAAAATGGGTTATACCCTAAAACTCACAAAATTCATCAACAACAACAACAATTCATACATAATCATATACATTGATAAGATAACAATGTTTCACACCCTTACCCGGATTCCAAGCTTGCTAATTGATTGATCTTGATGAATTTCTAAGTTTTTCCTCCTTTCCTCTTCTTTTCTCTTCCTCTTCTTTCCTTCTCTCCTTTTTCTTTCTATCTTTCTCTATTTCTCTCTAATTCTCTTTTCTCCCTCTTTTCTTTCTATTTTCTTTCTATTCTATTTCTTTTCTCTCCTTTTTCCACACAAACACTTAATTCATTTTAATCACACAATTCTAATTCCACAAAATTTCTAACTTATAATTAATTGAGAAAAGACTAAAATACCCTCCATTCTAATTTCCCCGAAAACTCTCGAAAATGGTAAAATAACATTTAACACACCAATTTAACAAATAAAATAATTTATCACCCAATTAAATTAAAAGACTCAAGAATAATGGAATAATCAAAATCGGGGCGTTACAGCCTCTGCTACAGAGCGGCCCAAATCGCCTAAGTCCAATCCACAGAAGGGGCAAAAGTTACCTTTCTGCCCCTCCTACCGGGCAAGGAACATAACGTTCCTCCCCGGACATTCTGCCCGACACACACAACTTCAGTGCTCCCCGAACAGCCATGGGCAGATGCCCGAAACTAAGCATATGCCCGACATAACGGCTAATTTTGGACACCCTGCCCGTCGTAACGGCTAGTTTGGGCAGCGACCGATTCTTTAGGGAAAACGGTTATTTCGCCCCGAAAATAGGACCGTTAGCCACGCACTTAGAGCCCTATATAAACCCTCTCACTTGAGAGGGTCAGGTATAAAATATTCACCCTACGAACTAATACTTTGTACTTGCCCCTTTTCTCTGACCCTTTCTTACTTGAGCGTCGGAGTGCCTTGCAGGTACACCACCACCTCTCCTCAATCACGTACCGGACAGTGAGTACGACCAGCACTCATCCGGGCACCTCCATAACGACCAGCCCGCGTGGACCAGTTCGTGTACATCGGATCAATATCAAGTAAATGTCTTACACGATTTTTCTAGTCGACACTTTGAGTCTTTCTAATTAACATGCGTCATATAAAAATAAACCTTTAAAAGCGCCTTAAAGACTCAATTAAATTTCGTCATAAAGACTTTCAATTTATTCTAGAATATATTTAAATAAGATATTTTAAGTATTAAATTTTAAATTAAGGTATTTTTTAAATAAAAAAGAAACTACCTCCGACGTCGTTGTTTTGGAAAAAAGTAAGGAAAAAGAAAAGAAGAAATATTCCATGAGGCCCAGAGGATTCATCCACTGCTTCATCTTGATCTGATTAACAGGTAAAGTAGTTTTCATCTCTAAATCCCTTTCTAACCGTCCTGCTATCAATAATCAAAAACAGAAAACCCTAGTTTTCAATTCAATTCTATAATTTCATGATCTCAGAACAACTTGCTATATTATATTGTTTAGAGTTTAATTTTCATGCAGTGAATGTGTAAATAGAACATCACAGCCAATTATGTGTGTGACTTTAGAAGTGATTATGATCAAAGTGAAATGCTTCGAATACTTTAACCGCTATGATCGAGTGACACTGTGAAAACTCTTTATACTGATGATATATATGAATTAAGTCCTATCTTTAACGGTATGTGTTTGTCAATGTTTGTATATAGATATGCTTGGATAAAATCTTTACCAGTGTTTATGCCATTCCTCTTTCATAAGTTTAGTATTGTTTCTTTTGAAAATGATTGAACTCTTTGTGGTTCCTTCATTAAATGGCATGCCATATATATGATTCTATTATTTGTGTACATTGGTAGAATACTGGACCGACGAGCTACTTCAGAAATTGAATACTAAATGACAGAGTAATGCAAGGACAACTTGTCTATTTATTTTCCTCATTTCTTCAAGACTGTGAGTCAAGCTCGATCTAATATAAGTGCATCCAAACCTTACTGCTACAGCTAGCAGCTATCATGTGAGTAATCCATTTGTTTGAAAATTATAGATAATTCATCCACTGTATGTTTCAACTTTCAAAATTATAGATCATTTATGTGCTCTTTTGAGAATTTTCTTGCATATTTTTTCTCCACATTAATCGTGCATTTTTAGAGGGATATTTTCGTCATAAACCAATTATTTAGTCTGCTGCATAGAATCCATCGGTATTTTCTGCAGATTTTAAGTATCCAGAAAATGGATTTTCCAAGGAGCTGTATTTGCTGGGGACATAAATATGCAGGAGTTTTAAGTATTCATACATTTCCAATTGACAAGGATAAACATGATTAGAGGGTCCAGTAGGGTCATACGCTCGTTGCACCCAAGCTGACCCACCTGTTATTGGAGATTGGATATTTATCGGGAGAGACCAAGCTCTCTAATTCTTGCAAGGGACTCTCAAACATCTTCATGGGCAATTGCTGTCACTGTTTTTATCTTTATACTCCTTGTCTTTATCCCTTAATTTTCTTAATCATAGATATCAGTTTATTATACATAATCAGAAACAACTCCACCTCCTCCAATGTAATTTGCAGCCTTCCAGCGAGAAAAACGTTGAGATGTTTAGAAGTCCGTGAACCGCTCTTTGAAAATTTGATAACTGTATAGGTTAAATTCACAGGCAAGTACACTTATTTGTACCTTTTGGTAGATATATCTTCAGAGTTTAGCCAGTAAAATTCTACGATCAAGAACCAAAATACTGGACTAGATCAAAACTGTCAAACAATTGAGCAGTTTGAGGTACTGTGTGTTCGAGTGGTAACATAATTAAAACATGTTACAGTGAAAACATTCTAAGAAAGTTTTGACAATCCTTACGAGTTTGTTAATGATTCAATTTGGTATTTGAGGGTTGTCCTCCATTTCTTGAAGACAAAAGTTAGTCACATCATTGATGTATTGTGATGAGAGTGAGAAACACATCCTTGACGAATTACCCATTTGATAACCATGTTTTAATTATTTGTTTTGGGGAATTAGAAGAACCAATGAGGACGTTGTTTGAGATTTTCTTTGGATTGGTTCTTGAATCCGGTAGAGCTTGCTAGCATAGTGGAGAGATGTATAGAAAGGTACACAATGATGGGAAATCATTCCGCATGGTCTTTTGGAAAATAGAATGTTTGCAGTATAATGATCCTGTTAATTATCACTTTTAACACCCAGTATCTTAGACTGCTTAATGCCTGACAATTGTCTCTTTAGATCTTTTTGCTTAGTAGTTGGATTTTTGCTGGTTATGCTTTGAATATCTATATTTTCTATTGGTGTAACAAAACAAAGCCTACTATCTTACTGAATTTAACCAATGCCATTATCACAATTACTTAGTGTAAAAGCTCATATGTTTTACGAATATCACATTAGTGATGGATACTTAAGATTGAAAATGTGTCCGGTTTCCCACAACACGAGACTACCACAATGTAGTTCTTAAATTATTGTATTGTCAGTATTGTATTGATGTCTTTTCTCCCCTCCTCCCATAAAACAGGTTTAATTGTTTCTCCATAAACTAGGAATTCATAGCACATTTAATTTATCAGAAGATTATATTTAATTAGGGTTTGATTTGTGAGCTTATAATTATAAATTGATTGTTTTCTTTTTGAAACAACTGCAGCTTGGACCATAAAACAACACTTGTTGATTGTCGCCTTGGCTTGCATAGTACTCCAAACCTTCCATTGTGAACTGGTCAATTATATGCTCCAACCATGGAAAATATAAAGAAAGATGAAGCCCAAGATCAGAAGCATGATGAACTTGCTGAATCACTAAATGATCTCTTCCGTAGTGTCGCCACCATGATCAAATCGGAGCTTCAGGTGAAATCCGTCATTTTTTCTCCAACCCTCTCTTAAGATGCTACCTCATAAATTTTGCAGACACTTGACGATTTGAAATGTACTATCATTTTGAAAATCAATTGTGATTTTTATCGATTTATTATGTTATAATTTGCAATGGTTATTGTTTTAGGGGACTAATAGTCATCTAGAGCTAGTGGAGAAAATGAATGCAAAGGTTGCATAAGAGTATAAAGGATTTGGTGATTTGGCTTCAGGGTTAAGGGTGTTTGTGGAGCAATTGAAATGCAAGAGTGGTAGCTTTAACGAGTATGTTGAGCAGATTGATGCCATAGAAAATCAAGTGACCGAATTTGAAGTAGTGGTCTCTATACTTGATAAATATGTGGTTTTGTTGGAATCAAAAGTCCAATCTCATTACCAAACCAAAAATCCACCTGCCTAAAAAACAACCTCGTCTTCATCGCCAAAAGAAGAAAAAAAATAAGTTTCTAGCAAAGGGAGGTTATATGGTCGTCGGTGATATAAGCGGACCTGACTTCCCTCACATCTTTGGCCTCGGGGCCGAAAATAGTCATGATCGTCCTGTTTATTAAAAAACACGAGGAAAAGATGAGTCACTATCACCTCCACTGCTCGATTGTTCTATGAATGAATAGAGCTCTCAAAAAATTAAGGAAGTTCGTAAAAGAAAGAGAAAAAAAAGTAAGTTCTCATCTCATTAAATAAAAAGGAAAACTATAAGTTATCAGAGTTCTCTAATTTCCAAATCAGATGTGAAAGGTTTTGCACAATTTAACATATGTCTAATAAAAAGACCAATTGAACGTCCCAAGAGTAAACCACCATTGTTGACATTAAATGTCTTGCATGCTTTTCTTAGTGGACATTTCGTCTTTCAAACTAACATGCGTCATACAGGAGAACATCTTTAAAAACGTCTTAGAGACTCAACTATGTCTCGTCTTAAAAACTCAACTTAGTCTAAACTTTTTTTTTTGAGTTTATTTAAATTAATATATTTTATAATGAGACAGAGCCTAATCTTTTAACGTGATTAAAAAATAAGATATTTCAAATATTAAATTTTAAATTACGGTATTTATTTTTATAAATTAAAAACCACCTTAATACGACGTCGGTTTTTGAAAAAAAAAGTAAAGAAATAGAAAAGGAGAAACAGATGACAAAACGAATTCCATGAGGTCACTGCTTCATCTTCATCTTCTAATTAACAGGTAAAGTAGTTTTCATCCTTAAATCCCTTTCTAACCGTTGTGCTATCAATAATAAAAATTAGAAAACCCTAGTTTTCAATTCAACTCTATAATTTCATGATCTCATATGCTTATTTATGTCAATTGAGTTATTATTCTCATCTCATTGTGAAATTCACACTGTTTCGGTTCACATCGCATGTGTTGATACATACATAGAAGTGTTTTTAGTCTTATTATTTATGTATAAACTGTTTGTACAATTAAATAGCTTAATGGAAGTTCTTCAGTGAAGCAATGTCGCGTAGTTCAAGTTTATTAGCTGGGACAAATAACAACTTGCTATATTATATTGTTTAGAGTTTAATTTTCATGCAGTAAAAGTGTAAATAGCACACCACAATCAATTATGTGTGTGACTTTAGAAGTGATTATGATCAAAGTGAAATGCTTCGAATGCTTTGACCGCCATGATCGAGTGACAATGTGAAATCTGTTTGTCAAAGTTTTGTATATAGATATGCTTGGATAAAATCTTTACCAGTGTTTAGACAATTCCTCTTTCCTAAGTTTAGTATTGGTTTTTTTGAAAATGTTCGTAGTCTTTGTGGTTCCTTCGTTAAATGGCATGCTGTAACGGCCCGATTCCGATTTTTCCCATTTTGTTGAGTCTTTTATTTAAATTAAGTGATAAATTATTTTATCTGTGAAATTGGTGTGTTAATATGTTATGTTGACATGTTATGATATTTTACCGTTTTTGAGAGTTTTCGGGGAAAATTAGAATGGAGGGTATTTTAGACATTTCTCAATTAATGACAAGTTAGAAATTTAGTAGAAATAGAATTGTGTGAGAAAATGAATTAATTTAAGTTGTGTGGAAAAATAAGAAATAGAAAAGAAAAGATATAAGAAGTGGAAATAGGAGAGAAAGAGATAGAAAGGAAAAATAGAGAGAAAAAGAAGAGAAAGAAAGAGGAAGAAGAGAAAAGAGAAGGAAAAGAGGAAAAGATTGGGAAATCTTCAAATCAACTTCTAGGAATCGATTTAATCGGGTAAGGGTGTGAAATCTTATTATCTTACTAATGTGTATCATTATGTATGGGTTTGCTTGGACGTTTTCTTGTTTCCATAGCTTTTGAGTTTTAGGTCGAAAATGATAAAATGATTGGGAATCGATGTTTTTACGGTCGGAAATCGATATAATTTGTGTTGTATGATTACCATGTGTTTATGAATCATTGCCGATAATTGTTTTGTTGTTGGAATTGATTTGGGATGAAAAATGAGGTTTTTGGGGGTTTTGGGTCGTGTAACCCGTAACAACATTTTTCTGGTTCTGGTGTGATTCGCCAGGCGAATTTGGGATTCGCCAGGCGAATTGAGTATGGCCACTAGCTCGCCAGGCGAAGTGCTGGCGAAGGCAGATTCGCCAGGCGAATTCGCCAGTCGCCAGGCGAATTTGGAATTACAGAAAGGGGGTAGCTTCTGTAACTCTTGGAGTTTTTCTATATTGGTGATTCGCCACTGGCTCGCCAGGCGAAGTGCTGGCGAATGGGATTCGCCAGGCGAATTCTCAAGTTGCCAGGCGAATTTGGCTGTTTCTCAATAAATTCTTAACTTTTGAAAATTCATAACTTTTGATCCGTAACTCGGATCGGGACGTTCTTTATATCGTTGGAAAGCTTATGAAATGTTCTTTCTTATTATGATGATTTGGAAATGGTTAGCCGATTTAATTAAGTCGGAAAAGTCGGGAATAGTGTTATGTAGCGACTTTGACCGTTTTGAATGTGTGTTTAGATGTGAATCATACAATAGTGCGTTGATGTGAATGTATATAGATTGTATGTGATTGAATGAGATGAATGCATGATTATATTGTGAATATATATATGCATTTCAAGAATGTCTTGAGTCATTTGCATGTGAAGCATAATGATGTGCATTCTTGTGTTGAGGGATTTTAATGAAAATCCGCTATAACGTCGCGTGCCTTAAAAATAAGAGGTGTGAGCGATCGGATGGATCGTGTGCCTTAAACATAAGAGGTGTGAGCGATGGTTATAGACGATCGTGAGCCTTATACAAAGAGGACCGAAAGCGATCGGATTGTGAGCCATATACAAAGAGGACTGAAAGCAATCCATAAACGTCGTGAGCCTTATACAAAGAGGACCGAAAGCGACGGGGAACATCGTATGCCCGACGGGGAGTTACATTGGCAACGAGCGATGGTTCCAATAAGTTCTTCAATTGAACTTGAGATAAAATGAGTCGGTACCGCATTGCATTTGCATAGAGTCGTGAGTCGGTCTCTATGATTTGCATTTATCATCTTTATATGGTGCATTGATGTATAAACATGAATATGTATGTTTATGTGGAATGATATGAATTGTGAAAGTGTGCATGATGAATATGCTTGGAGTTGTATATATATATATACATATACATTGTGATGTATATGGGTGAATTGTGATGAGTTGTGGTGAGAATATGGAATATGTGTATTTTTATGCTAAGATATATAATTATATGCATTGTTATTATGATAATATTTCTCACCCTTCTGCTGTTTTATGATGCTCTACGAGGCATTGCAGAGTAGGTATGCTGGTGGTCTTTTGTGAAGCGTGTCTTCATTCTTTTGGTCGGTTGGCTCTGATATGTAGCACCGGGTAGCTAGGAAGTATATGATTCTTTTGCGATACATTGTACATGTATCTTGTTGATGAATATTTACGTAAACATGAATTATGTTGGTGGATATTACTTGATGTATATATGTTAGATATTATCCAATGTTTAGATTTTCCGCTTTTATTCTAAATATTGAGATGTGGGTGTAAGGACTAAGTTCCTCTGTTGCAAAGTTACCCCACTGTTGCATATCAATTGTTGAGCAGGTGTTGAATATTTTAATTTCACGTATAATGTGACATGCCTCCTTTATACCATGTTTATAATTATACTCTGATGAAATTTTTAATATGTGCCTAAATGATTATTTTATTATTTGGGGGTATAGAATGGGGGTGTTACATTAAGTGGTATCAGAGCCAGTGTTGAGTCAGTTGTGTCTGTCTTGTTGTTCTGATGGTTGAACTGTTGTTTAACCTTGTTGTCATTTTTGGGGATGATCAGAATATGGCTGGTAGAAATGACAATGCGATGGCTGCTGCTTTGGAAGCAATGGCTAGGGCGGTGCAAGGTGCGCCGAACGTGAATGCTAATGACGAGTTCAGGAAGAATCAACCACCGGTCTTCAAAGGAAGATTTGATCCCGATGGAGCTCAATTGTGGTTGAAAGAGATTGAAAGGATCTTCAGAGTCATGGACTGTGCGGAGGAGAACAAGGTGAGGCTTGGGTCTCACATGCTGAAGGAAGAAGCCGACGATTGGTGGGTCGGTATGCGTCAAATTCTTGAGGTGGATGATGAAGAGGTAACTTGGGATTTATTTCGTACCGAGTTCTTGAGGAAGTATTACCCTGAAAGTGTGAAAGGGAAGAAGGAGATGGAGTTCCTTGAACTGAAACAAGGTAGTATGTCCGTGGTGGACTTTACTGCTAAGTTTGTGGAGTTGGTTCAATTCCATCCTCACTATGCCGCAATTATTGCTGAGTTCTCGAAGTGTATTAAGTATGAGAATGGTTTGCGTCCCGAGATTAAACAGGCTGTGGGATATCAAAGGATAAGAAGGTTTTCGGATTTGACGGAATGTTGTAGAATCTTCGAGGAAGATAGCAAGGCTCGTTCTACACATTATAAAAGTTTGAATGAGAGGAAGGGAAAACAACAAGCTAGAAGTGGACCTTATGTGACACCCGCTGATAGGGGCAAGCATAGGGGAAGCTTTGAGAAGAGATCTGGAGGAGGAGGTTCCGGTCCCCTTAAGTGTTACAAGTGTGGTGAAATGGGTCATAAATCATTTGAGTGTGGGAAGATAGTGGCGAGATGTTCTAACTGTGGAGGCCTTGGGCATGCTACTACTGATTGTAGAAGGAATGTGGTGAAATGTTTTAATTGTGGGGAACCTGGTCACATTAGCACGAAGTGTCCGAATCTGAAGAAAGCTCCAACTGGTGGGAAAGTATTTTCTTTGGCGGGAACTCAAACTTCCAGTGCAGACCGTCTGATAAAAGGTACTTGCTTTATTAATAGTACACCTCTAGTTGCTATTATTGATACGGGAGTGACTCATTCGTTTATTTCGTCTGAGTGCGCGAATCGTTTGAATCTTGTGTTGTCCCTGATGGATGGTAAGATGGTTATTGATACTCCAGCAATGGGGTCAGTAACTACTTCTTTGGTTTGTTTGAGTTGTCCTTTAACCATTTATGGTAAAGACTTTGAGATGGACTTGGTGTGTTTGCCGTTGGAAGGGTTGGATGTGGTCTTGGGTATGAATTGGTTGCAATTTAATAGAGTTCATATAGATTGCTATCATAAGTTAGTGAGGTTTCCTTCTTTGGAAGAGGATGAAGATGAGAGTTTCTTATCCACTAAAGAGTTGAAGAAACTTTTAGCGGACGAAGCTTAATTGTTCGGTTTGTTTGCATCTTTAACTGTGGATAGTCAAGTGTCCCTTGATGTGTTTCCTGTTGTTTGTGATTTTCCTTAGGTGTTTCCTGAGGATATTAAGGATGTACCGCCGGAAAGAGAAGTTGAGTTTTCTATTGATCTAGTTCCGGGTACTAGACCGATTTCGATGGCACCGTATCGTATGTCGGCATCGGAGTTGGTAGAATTGAAGAAGCAATTGAATGACTTGTTGGACAAGAGATTTGTAAGACCAAGTGTTTCTCCTTGGGGTGCTCCGGTATTGTTGGTAAAGAAGAAGGATGGGAGTATGCGGTTATGCATTGATTATCGACAATTGAACAAGGTGACAATTAAGAACAAGTATCCGCTTCCAAGGATCGATGATTTGTTGGACCAATTGGTTGGTGCGCGTGTTTTTAGCAAGATTGATTTGAGATCGGGATATCACCAGATTCGTGTGAAAGAAGAGGATATACAAAAGACGGCCTTTAGGACACGGTATGGCCATTACGAATATTCCGTGATGCCATTCGGGGTTTCTAATGCGCCGGGTGTGTTTATGGAATACCTGAATCGCATTTTTCATTAACAGTTGGATCGTTTTGTGGTTGTGTTTATTGACGATATTTTGATTTACTCTAATTCTCAAGAGGAGCATGAAGAGCATTTGAAGATTGTGCTACAAATTTTGAAAGAGAAACAATTGTATGCTAAGTTGTCGAAATGTGAATTTTGGTTGTCGGAAGTAAGTTTTCTTGGACATGTTATTTCCGGGAGTGGTATTAGTGTTGATCCATCCAAGATTGATGCGGTGATGCTATGGGAGGCTCCTAGATCGGTTACGGAGATTCGAAGCTTTTTAGGCTTGGCGGGTTATTATCGGAGGTTTATTGAGGGATTTTCGAAGTTGGCACTTCCGTTAACGCAATTGACTTGTAAAGAAAAGGCTTTCATTTGGGATATTCATTGTGAAGAGAGTTTTAATGAGCTAAAAAGAAGGTTGACAACGGCTCCGATCTTGAATTTGCCAAATCCGACGGAACCATTTGTAGTGTATTGTGATGTTTCATTGGTGGGTTTAGGTGGTGTTTTGATGCAAGAAGGAAAAGTTGTGGCTTATGCTTCAAGACAATTGAGAGTGCATGAAAATAATTATCCTACACATGACTTGGAGTTAGCGGCCGTGGTGTTTGTTTTGAAAATTTGGAGGCACTATCTTTATGGTGCAAGATTTGAAGTTTTTAGTGATCACAAGAGCTTGAAATATTTATTTGATCAAAAAGAATTGAACATGAGACAAACAAGGTGGTTAGAGCTTTTGAAGGATTATGATTTTGGTTTGAATTACCATCCGGGTAAGGCAAACGTGGTGGCCGATGCTTTGAGTCGGAAATCGTTACATATGTCCGCATTGATGATGAGAGAATGGGAACTTTTGGAGAATTTTAGAGACTTGAGTTTGGTTTGTGAAATGACGCCGAGAAGTGCGAGACTTGGTATGCTACATGTTACGAATGATTTTCTTGCAACCGTATGTGAAAAGCAAAAGTTGGATTTGAAGTTCGTTGATTTGATGATGAATGAGAACGAGGATTTTAAGGTTGATAATTTTGGAGTCTTGAGATTCCGTGGTCGTATTTGTATTCCCGATGATGCGGAGTTGAAAAAGATGATATTGGAAGAAGGACACCGAAGTAACTTAAGTATTCATCCGGGAGCGAATAAAATGTATCAAGATTTGAAGAAAATCTTTTGGTGGTCCGGATTAAAGAGGGATGTGGCTCAATTTGTGTATGCGTGCTTAACTTGTCAAAAGTCTAAGGTGGAACATCAAAAGCCTAGTGGATTGATGCAACCGTTGGACATTCCGGAGTGGAAATGGGATAGTATATCGATGGATTTTGTTACAGGATTGCCGAATACGCAAAGAGGTCATAATGCTATTTGGGTAATCGTTGACAGGCTTACTAAATCTGCCCACTTCATTCCAATTGATATTAGTTATCCTTTGGAGAAGTTAGCCGAGATTTATATTCTTGTGGTTGTGAAGTTACATGGAGTTCCTAAGAGTATTGTATCGGATAGAGATCCTAGATTTACATCGAGGTTTTGGGAGAGTTTACAGAAGGCTTTGGGTTCTAAGCTAAGATTGAGTTCGGCTTATCATCCGCAAACGGATGGTCAAACCGAGAGGACAATTCAATCGTTGGAGGATTTGTTGCGTGCTTGTGTGCTCGAGCAAGGTGGTGCTTGGGATAGTTATTTGTCGTTGATTGAGTTCACCTACAATAACAGTTTTCATTCAAGTATAAGTATGGCACCATTTGAGGCTTTGTATGGTCGAAGATGTCGAACACCATTGTGTTTGCATGAAACCGGTGAGAGGACGTTAGTTGGACCGGAAATGGTACAACAAACGACGGAGAAAGTGAAGTTTATTCGTGAGAAGATGAAAGCTTCTCAAAGTAGACAAAAGAGCTATCATGACAAGAGAAGGAAAGATATTGAGTTTCAAGAAGGCGACCATGTGTTTTTGAGAGTTACGCCGGTTACGGGTGTGGGTCGTGCTTTGAAGTCGAAGAAGTTGACTTCTCGTTTTATTGGTCCGTATCAGATTACTTCACGAGTTGGTGTTGTGGCTTACCGTGTGGCGTTGCCTCCGAACCTTTCGAATTTGCATGACGTATTCCATGTTTCGCAACTTCGGAAATATGTTCCGGATCCGTCACATGTTATTCCTATGGACGAGGTTGAAGTGAGAGATAACCTTACGGTTGAAGCTTTACCGATTAGAATTTTGGACCGTGAAGTTAAGAAGCTAAGAGGCAAGGATATTGCTCTTGTGAAAGTAGCGTGGGAAGGCGCTGCGGAAGGCAATATGACTTGGGAACTAGAGAGTGGGATGCGAGAGTCGTATCCGGAGTTGTTCGAATCAGGTAATATTTTCGAGGACGAAAATTTCTAAAGTGGGGGAGAGTTGTAACGGTCCGATTCCGATTTTTCCCATTTTGTTGAGTCTTTTATTTAAATTAAGTGATAAATTATTTTATCTGTGAAATTGGTGTGTTAAAATGTTATGTTGACATGTTATGATATTTTACCGTTTTTGAGAGTTTTCGGAGAAAATTAGAATGGAGGGTATTTTAGACATTTCTCAATTAATGACAAGTTAGAAATTTAGTAGAAATAGAATTGTGTAAGAAAATGAATTAATTTAAGTTGTGTGGAAAAATAAGAAATAGAAAAGAAAAGATATAAGAAGTGGAAATAGGAGATAAAGAGATAGAAAGGAAAAATAGAGAGAAAAAGAAGAGAAAGAAAGAGGAAGAAGAGAAAAGAGAAGGAAAAGAGGAAAAGATTAGGAAATATTTAAATCAACTTCTAGGAATCGATTTAATCGGGTAAGGGTGTGAAATCTTATTATCTTACCAATGTGTATCATTATGTATGGGTTTGCTTGGACGTTTTCTTGTTTCCATAGCTTTTGAGTTTTAGGTCAAAAATGATAAAATGATTGGGAATCGATGTTTTTACGGTCGGAAATCGATATAATTTGTGTTGTATGATTACCATGTGTTTATGAATCATTGCCGATAATTGTTTTGTTGTTGGAATTGATTTGGGATGAAAAATGAGGTTTTTGGGGGTTTTGGGTCGTGTAACCCGTAACAGCATTTTTCTGGTTCTGGTGTGATTCGCCAGGCGAATTGAGTATGGCCACTAGCTCGCCAGGCGAAGTGCTGGCGAAGGCAGATTTGCCAGGAGAATTTGTAACACCCCCTTTCTATACCCCCAAATAATCATTTAGGCACATATTAATTTATTTCGTCAGAGTATAATTACAAACATGGTATAAAAGAGGCATGTCACATCAATTTAGAAATTAAAACATACAACACCTGCTCAACAATTGATATGCAACAGTGGGGTAACTTTGCAACAGAGGAACTTTGTCCTTACACCCACATTTCAATATTTAGAATAAAAGCGGAAAATCTAAACATTGAACCACATTCAAGCATACATACAGAGATATATACTTCACCAAGTATTATCCACCAACATAATTCATGTTTACTTCAACATTTATCAACCAGATACATATACAAATGTATCACAAAAGGATAATATACATCCTAGCTACCCGGTGCTACATATCAGAGCCAACCGACCAAAAGAATGAAGACACGCTTCACAAAAAGACCTCAAGCATACCTACTCTGCAATGCCTCATAGAGCATCATAAAACAGCAGAAGGGTGAGAAATATTATCATAATAACAATGCATAAAATTATGTATACTATCATAAAAACGCACATCTCACACATTCTCACCACAATTCATCGCAACTCACTCATATACATCACAATGTATATATATATATTCACAACCAAGCATATCCATCATGTATACTTTCACCATTCTTATCATTCCACATAAACATACACATATATGTTTATTCATCAGCACATCATTATAAAGATGATAAATGCAAATCATAGAGACCGACTCACGACTCTATGCAAATGCAATGCGGTACCGACTCAATCATCTCAAGTTCACTCAGGAACTTCTGCTGGAACCATCGCTCGTTACCAAAGTAACTCCCCGTCGGGCCTACGATGTTCACCCACCGCTCACACCTCCACCAAGAGAGGCTCACGATGTTTATGGATCGCTCACACCTCCACCGAGAGAGGCTCACGACCCGATCGCTCACACCTCCACCACGAGAGGCTCACGGTCGTCCATAACCGTCGCTCACACCTCCACCAAGAGAGGCTCACGATGTTATAGCGGATTCTCATTGGAATCCCTCAACACAAGAATGCACATCATTATGCTACACATGATAATGACTCAAGACATTCTTGAAATGCATACATATTCACAATATATACATGCATTCATCTCATACAATCACATACAATCTATATACATTCACATCAATGCACTATTGTATGATTCACATTCAAACACAAAGTCAAAACGGTAGAAGTCGCTAAATAGCACTATTCCCGACTTTCCGACATAATTAAATCGGCTAACGATTTTCAAATCATCATAATCACTAAGTACAGCTCAATAGCTTTCCAACGACACCAAGAATGTAAAAATCGGATACTCGGAACAAAAGTTACGGACGAAACCGAAAACGACATTTAAAAAAAAATCCCATTTTTACATTCCTCCTGTCCATACGCGTACCACTACTCTCATACGCGTACTGGACTGATTTCTCGCCATTCCCATACGCGTATCGCCAATGCCCATACGCGTATGGGCAGAACCATTTTCCTTCACAAATTTCCCATTTCAGACCCCATACGCGTATGCCCAACTTCCATACGCGTATCACTAGAGGGCCGGGAAAAGCCACATTCCATACGCGTATTGACCCCTCCACAGGCCATTGTTACGCGTATCACCTTGGCTCATACGCGTATTGGCATGTCCCTTACGCGTATGGCCAGGGGAAACTCAGAAAATTTCTGCAGAACAATGTTCTGCGTTTTCCACTCCCTATTCCACCAATTCATCATCTAAATTCAGAAAAATACCAGTTTGAAGTATAACAATACATATTAAACATGTATAGACCAACAAGAGCACAATCAACACAAGTTTGAACACATTTGAATCAATTTTTCCAATCAATTTCTCAAAAAGGGTTTATACCTAAAACTCATAAAATCAACCAACAACAACAACAACTCATACATAATCACATACATTGATAAGATGACAATGTTTCACACCCTTACCCGGATTCCAAACTTGCTATTGATTGTTCTTGGTGATTTCCTAGTTTTCCCAAATTTTCTCCTCTTTTCTCTTCTTCCTTTTTCTTTCTCCTCTTTTTCTTTCTATCTTTCTCTATTTCTCTCTATTTTCCTTTTCTATCTATTTTCTTTCTTTTCTATTTCTTTTCTTTCTTTTTCCACTAAATTCAATTAATTCATTTTTCTCACAAAATTCTATTTCCTCTAAATTATAACTTATCTTAAATTGTGAAAAGTCTAAAATACCCTCTATTCTAACTTCCCCGAAAACTCTCAAAACGGTAAAATAACATTTAACACACCAAATTCACAATTAAAATAATTTATCACTCAATTTAAATAAAAAAACTCAACAAAAATGGGAATGATTGGAATCGGGGCGTTACAGAATTCGCCAGTCGCCAGGCGAATTTGGAATTACAGAAAGGGGGTAGCTTCTGTAACCCTTGGATTTTTTCTATATTGGTGATTCGCCACTGGCTCGCCAGGCGAAGTGCTGGCGAATGGGATTCGCCAGGCGAATTCTCAAGTTGCCAGGCGAATTTGGCTGTTTCTCAATAAATTCTTAACTTTTGAAAATTCATAACTTTTGATCCGTAACTCGGATCGGGACGTTCTTTATATCGTTGGAAAGCTTATGAAATGTTCTTTCTTATTATGATGATTTGGAAATGGTTAGCCGATTTAATTAAGTCGGAAAAGTCGGGAATAGTGTTATGTAGCGACTTTGACCGTTTTGAATGTGTGTTTAGATGTGAATCATACAATAGTGCGTTGATGTGAATGTATATAGATTGTATGTGATTGAATGAGATGAATGCATGATTATATTGTGAATATATATATGCATTTCAAGAATGTCTTGAGTCATTTGCATGTGAAGCATAATGATGTGCATTCTTGTGTTGAGGGATTTTAATGAAAATCCGCTATAACGTCCCGTGCCTTAAAAATAAGAGGTGTGAGCGATCGGATGGATCGTGTGCCTTAAACATAAGAGGTGTGAGCGATAGTTATAGACGATCGTGAGCCTTATACAAAGAGGACCGAAAACGATCGGATTGTGAGCATTATACAAAGAGGACTGAAAGCAATCCATAAATGTCGTGAGCCTTATACAAAGAGGACCGAAAGCGAAGGGGAACATCGTATGCCCGACGGGGAGTTACATTGGCAACGAGCGATGGTTCCAATAAGTTCTTCAATTGAACTTGAGATAAAATGAGTCGGTACCCGCATTGCATTTGCATAGAGTCGTGAGTCGGTCTCTATGATTTGCATTTATCATCTTTATATGGTGCATTGATGTATAAACATGAATATCTATGTTTATGTGGAATGATATGAATTGTGAAAGTGTGCATGATGAATATGCTTGGAGTTGTATATATATATACATATACATTGTGATGTATATGGGTGAATTGTGATGAGTTGTGGTGAGAATATGGAATATGTGTATTTTTATGCTAAGATATATAATTATATGCATTGTTATTATGATAATATTTCTCACCCTTCTGCTGTTTTATGATGCTCTACGAGGCATTGCAGAGTAGGTATACTGGTGGTCTTTTGTGAAGCGTGTCTTCATTCTTTTGGTCGGTTGGCTCTGATATGTAGCACCGGGTAGCTAGGAAGTATATGATTCTTTTGCGATACATTGTACATGTATCTTGTTGATGAATATTTACGTAAACATGAATTATGTTGGTGGATATTACTTGATGTATATATGTTATATATTATCCAATGTTTAGATTTTCCGCTTTTATTCTAAATATTGAGATGTGGGTGTAAGGACTAAGTTCCTCTGTTGCAAAGTTACCCCACTGTTGCATATCAATTGTTGAGCAGGTGTTGAATGTTTTAATTTCACGTATAATGTGACATGCCTCCTGTAACACCCCCTTTCTATACCCCCAAATAATCATTTAAATCATTTAGGCACATATTCAAAAGTTCGCCAGAGTACAATTAAAGCATGGCATAAAAAGGCATGTCACATTATGCTTGAAATTAAAACATACAACACCTGCTCAAAACATTGATATGCAACAGTGGGGTAACTTGCTACAGAGGAACTTTGTCCTTACACCCACATCTCAATATTTAGAATTAAAGCGGAAAATCCAAACATTGAAATACATCAAAATATATATACATACATATACATATGTATGCTTCATCAACACACTTCATGTTTACATAAACATTTATCCACAAGATACATATACAAATGTATCACAAAAGAATAATATACATCCTAGCTACCCGGTGCTACATATCAGAGCCAACCGACCAAAAGAATGAAGACACGCTTCACAAAAAGACCTCCAGCATACCTACTCTGCAATGCCTCATAGAGCATCATAAAACAGCAGAAGGGTGAGAAATATTATCATAATAACGTTGCATATAATTATATATCTCAACACAAAAGTATACACACAACACATCCTCACCATTCTACCATTCCACATAACATACATATTATCTTCATTCTTCAATGCATCATTACAACGATACAATTCTTACCACAATTCATCACATCTCATTCAATATACATCGCAAGGCATATATATATATATACAAAACCAAGCATAGTCATCACAATGCTTGTCATTCAACATAAAGACATATATTCATGTTTATTCACCAATGTACATATACGAAGATGACCAATGCAAATCATAGAGACCGACTCACGACTCTATGCAAATGCAATGCGATACCGACTCATTTCATCTCAAGTTCAATTGAAGAACTTATTGGAACCATCGCTTGTTACTTAACGTAACTCCCCGTCGGGCATACGATGTTCACCCATTGCTACCACCTCTCAAAAGGCTTACAATGTTTATGGATTGCTTTCGGTCCTCTTTGTATAAGGCTCACAATCCGATCGCTTTTGGTCCTCTTTGTCTAAGGCTCACGATCGTTTGTAATCATCGCTCCCACCTCTCAAAAGGCTTACGACGTTACAACGGGTTCATCTTAGAACCCCACAATGCAAGAATGCACATCATGATGCTTCACATACAACATGACTCATGACACTTTTGACATGCATACATATTCACAATATATTCATGCATTCATCACACACAATCCACATACATTCACATCAATTGTGCCAAACGGCAACCGAACGTTTTCACAAATAACCAAACAATTCGATTTACGGTTTACCGGAAAAGTTGGTGAAAAGTCGGCTAAAAATATAATTTCTTATCACCATTAATTAGTACATATCAATACCTTCAATTCGATATAAAGAACTCTCAAATCCGATAAACAACGAACAAGTTATGAATATTTCAATCTAACGCAAAAACATAAACCGGACACCCGACACTACGAAACGATTCGTAAAAACTGTACCGATTGGACCAAGTTCAGACCCCAAAACTATTTTTCCTAGAAAGAACATCTCGTTAGCTTCCCAACGCTTCGAACGGGGATCAAAACCGACTTACGGTTCAAGAGATATGAATTTCCGAAGTTTCCCCGTCAAACCAGAATTTCTGTTTCAGCACAGTAGGTATCGATACATAGGCTTTATGTATCGATACATAAAGACCTCATGTATCGATCCCTAACTCGCATGTATCGATCCCTACTGTAGTAAAAATTCCATTTTTCCCAATTTTCACAGTAGGGATCGATCCCTGGGATTATGTATCGATCCCTAACCCTGTTTTTCACAAAAAACCAGATTTTTCAAATTGCAACTTTGCTGTCCTTTTCCCGAATCCCCGAAAACTCGACTAAATCGAACATTTTCACCGAAACAAACATATACGCGCAACCACCAAATACATAAGAGCAATTTAGAACACATAAACGAAATTTCTACGACGTTCGATTTTTCGATTAAATTTCAACCTTTCAAAAACCAGAATTTTTAAACTTCACCAAATCGAATAAAAAGCACGACATACGACGACCTAACCTTCCTCGATACAACTACGTAATTTATTTCGAATTCTAACCGTGAAAACATCGTTTTCTATCAATTTCCTATAATTCGACCTAAACGGAAACAACAACGGAAACATACCGAAAACTAACCGAAACATAACCAAACTTAATGAAACTTCAAACAGCAACTCACATACATATAACCAACCAACACATGTATTTATACGACTTTCCGACCGTAGAAACATCGGTTTCTATCGATTTCGTCCAATACGGCATAAACGGAAACATATAAAAACCAACCAAAACATTCATACAAAACTCATACATAATCATACACAAAGTTATAATAACAATGTTTCACACCCTTACCCGATTTCTCGATTCTTGGAAGCTTGATCTTGATGATTTGTAGCTTTCCTTCTTTTTCTCTTCTCTTTTTCACTCTTGCTCTCAAAATTCTGTTTTTCTCTCTTTCTCACCTCTAACTTTCTATTTCTATTCTTTTTCTTTCTTTCTTATACTTTTCTTAAAATATCTCCTCTATAATAATTAACCAAAATATCTCACAAATATCTAATAATACATTATCTCACTTAAAAATATATAATTTAACAATAATTATGAAATGTCTAAAATACCCTCCAATCTAATTTCCCCCGAAAACTCTCAAAAACGGTAAAATAATATAACACGCCAACATATCGGATTAAAACACCAATTTCACAATAACATAATTATTGCCCAAATTAAATAAAAGACTCAACCAAATAGAATCAATCAACACGAAAATGGAAATATCAAAATCGGGCTGTTACAACTCTCCCCCATTTTAGAAATTTTCGTCCTCGAAAATATTACCTGATTCAAACAACTCCGGATACGACTCGCGCATCCCACTTTCCAATTCCCAAGTCATATTGCCTTCTGAAGCGCCTCCCCACGCCACTTTCACAAGCGCAATATCTTTACCTCTTAACTTCTTAAATTCGCGATCCAAAATCTTAATCGGTAAAACTTCAACCGTAAGATTATCTCTCACTTCCACCTCGTCCATAGGAATAACATGTGACGGATCCGGAACATACTTTCGAAGTTGCGAAACATGGAAAACGTCATGCAAATTCGAAAGATTCGGAGGCAACGCCACCCGATAAGCCACATCGCCAACACGTGCAATAATCTGATACGGACCAATAAAACGAGAAGTCAACTTCTTCGACTTCAAGGCACGACCCACACCCGTAACCGGTGTAACTCTCAAAAACACATGGTCGCCTTCTTGAAACTCAAGATCTTTCCTTCTCTTGTCATGATAGCTCTTTTGTCTACTTTGAGAAGCTTTCATCTTCTCCCGAATAAACTTCACTTTCTCCATCGTTTGTTGTACCATTTCCGGTCCAACTATCGTCCTCTTGCCGGTTTCATGCCAACACAAAGGTGTTCGACATCTCCGACCATACAAAGCCTCAAATGGTGCCATACCAATACTCGAATGAAAACTGTTATTATAGGTGAACTCAATCAACGCTAAATAACTATCCCAAGCACCACCTTGCTCTAGCACACAAGCACGTAACAAATCCTCTAACGATTGAATCGTCCTCTCGGTTTGACCATCTGTTTGCGGATGGTAAGCCGAACTCAATCTTAGCTTAGAACCCAAAGCCTTTTGTAAACTCTCCCAAAACCTCGATGTAAATCTAGGATCTCTATCTGATACAATACTCTTAGGAACTCCATGTAACTTCACCACCACAAGAACATAAATCTCGGCTAACTTCTCCAAAGGATAACTAATATCAATTGGAATAAAGTGAGCAGATTTAGTAAGCCTATCAACAATCACCCAAATAGCATTATGACCTCTTTGCGTATTCGGCAATCCCGTAACAAAATCCATCGATATACTATCCCATTTCCATTCCGGAATATCCAACGGTTGCAACAAACCACTAGGCTTCTGATGTTCCACCTTCGACTTTTGACAAGTCAAACATGCATATACAAATTGAGCAACATCCCTCTTTAATCCGGACCACCAAAAGATTTTCCTCAAATCTTGATACATTTTGTTCGCTCCCGGATGAATACTTAAGTTACTTCGGTGCCCTTCTTCCAATATCATCTTTTTCAACTCCGCATCATCGGGAATACAAATACGACCACGAAATCTCAAAACTCCAAAATTATCAACCTTGAAATCCTCATTCTCATTCAACATTAAATCAACAAACTTCAACTCCAACTTTTGCTTTTCACTAACCGTTGCAAGAAAATCATTCGTAACACGCAACATACCAAGCCTCACACTTCGCGGCGTCATTTCACAAACCAAACTCAAATCTCTGAAATCCTCCAGAAGTTCCCATTCTTTCATCATTAATGCGGACATATGTAACAACTTTCGACTTAAGGCATCGGCCACCACATTCGCCTTACCCGGATGGTAATTCAAACTAAAATCTAAATCCTTCAAAAGCTCTAACCATCTTCGTTGTCTCATGTTCAACTCTTTTTGATCAAATAAATATTTCAAGCTCTTGTGATCACTAAAAACTTCAAATCTCGCACCATAAAGATAATGCCTCCATATTTTCAAAACAAACACCACGGCCGCTAACTCCAAGTCATGCGTAGGATAATTCTTTTCATGCACTCTCAATTGTCGTGAAGCATATGCCACAACTTTTCCATCTTGCATCAAAACACCACCTAAACCTGTCAATGAAGCATCACAATACACAACAAATGGTTCATTAGGATTAGGCAAAATCAAGATCGGAGTCGTTGTCAACCTTCTCTTTAGCTCATTGAAACTCTCTTCACAATGAATATCCCAAATGAAAGCCTTTCCTTTACAAGTCAATTGCGTTAAAGGAAGTGCCAACTTCGAAAATCCTTCTATAAACCTCCGATAATAACCCGCCAAGCCTAAAAAGCTTCGAATCTCCGTAACCGACCTAGGAGCCTCCCATTGCATCACCGCATCTATCTTGGATGGATCAACACTAATACCACTACCGGAAATAACATGTCCAAGGAAACTTACTTCCGACAACCAAAATTCACATTTTGACAACTTAGCATACAATTGTTTCTCTTTCAAAATTTGCAACACAATTCTCAAATGCTCTTCATGCTCCTCTTGAGACTTAGAGTAAATCAAAATATCATCGATGAACACAACCACAAAACGATCCAACTGTTCATGAAAAATACGATTCATGTATTCCATAAACACACCCGGCGCATTAGAAACCCCGAATGGCATCACGGAATATTCGTAATGACCATACCGTGTCCTAAATGCCGTCTTTTGAATATCCTCTCCTTTCACACGAATCTGGTGATATCCCGATCTCAAATCAATCTTACTAAAAACATTCGCACCAACCAATTGGTCCATCAAATCATCGATCCTTGGAAGCGGATACTTGTTCTTAATCGTCACTTTGTTCAATTGTCGATAATCAATGCATAATCGCATACTCCCGTCCTTCTTCTTTACCAACAATACCGGAGCACCCCAAGGAGAAACACTTGGTCTTACAAATTTCTTATCCAACAAGTCATTCAATTACTTTTTCAATTCTACCAACTCCGATGCCGACATACGATACGGTGCCATCGAAATCGGTCTAGTACCCGGAACTAGATCAATAGAAAATTCAACTTCTCTTTCCGGCGGTACATCCGTAATGTCTTCCGGAAACACTTCTGGAAATTCACACACCACTGGGAACACATCAAGTGAAACTTTACTTTCCACCGACAATGATGCAAACAAACCAAACAATTGAGCTTCATCCGCTAAAAGTTTCTTCAACTCTTTAGTGGATAGTAAACTCTCAAATTCATCATCTTCCAAAGAAGGAAACCTTACTAACTTGTGATAGCAATCTATATGAACTCGATTAAATTGCAACCAGTTCATACCCAAGATTACGTCCAAACCCACCAACGGCAAACACACTAAATCCATAACAAAGTCTTTACCATACATGGTTAAAGGACAACTCATACACACCAAAGATGTAGTTACCGACCCTGAAGCAGGAGTCTCAATAACCATCTCACCACCCATCAAAGACAACGCAAGATTTAAACGCATCGCGCACTCCGAAGAAATAAACGAATGAGTCTCTCCCGTATCAATAACAGCAACTAAAGGTGTACTATTAACAAAGCATGTACCTTTAATCAAACGGTCTGCACTAGTGGTCTGAGTCCCCGCCAATGCAAACACCTTACCGCCCGCTTGAGCTTGTTTCGGCTTAGTACACTTAGTACTAATGTGACCCACTTCTCCACAATTAGAACACTTCACCATATTCCTCCTACACTCAGCAGTAGAATGCCCAATTCCTCCACAGTTAGAACATTTTCCAACGGGCTTCCTACACTCAGTTGCTTTATGACCCATTCCACCACAATTGAAACATTTAATGAACCCCGAACTTCCTCCTCCAGATCTCTTATTAAAGTTTCCCTTATATTTACCCTTATCAGCGGGTGTCACATAAGGTCCACTTCTAGCTTGTTGTTTTCCCTTCCTCTCGTTCAAACTCTTGTAATGTGTAGAACGAGCTTTGCTATCTTCCTCGAAGATTCTACAACATTCAGTCAAATCCGAAAACCTCCTTATTCTTTGATATCCCACAGCTTGCTTAATCTCAGGACGCAAACCATTCTCATATTTAATACACTTTGAGAACTCAGCAGTAATCGCGGCATAATGAGAATGAAATTGAACCAATTCCACAAACTTAGCAGTATAGTCCACCACTGACATACCACCTTGTTTCAATTCCAGGAATTCCATCTCCTTCTTCCCTTTCACACTTTCAGGGTAATACTTCAGCAAAAACTCGGTACGAAACAATTCCCAAGTTACCTCTTCATTATCCACCTCAAGAATTTCGCGCATACCGACCCACCAATCATCGGCTTCTTCCCTCAGCATGTGAGATCCAAGCCTCACCTTATTCTCTTCCGCACAGTCCATAACTCTGAAGATTCTTTCAATCTCTTTCAACCAATTTTGAGCTCCATCGGGATCAAATCTTCCTTTGAAGACCGGTGGTTGATTCTTCCTGAACTCTTCATTAGCATTTACATTCGGCGCACCCTGCACCGCCCTAGCCAATGCTTCCATAGCAGCAGCCATCGCATTATCGTTTCTACCAGCCATATTCTGATCATTCCCAAAAATAATAACAAAGGTTAAACAACAGTTCAACCAACACAACTACAAGACAGACACAACTGACTCAACTCTGGCTCTGATACCACTTAATGTAACACCCCCTTTCTATACCCCCAAATAATCATTTAAATCATTTAGGCACATATTCAAAAGTTCGCCAGAGTACAATTAAAGCATGGCATAAAAAGGCATGTCACATTATGCTTGAAATTAAAACATACAACACCTGCTCAAAACATTGATATGCAACAGTGGGGTAACTTGCTACAGAGGAACTTTGTCCTTACACCCACATCTCAATATTTAGAATTAAAGCGGAAAATCCAAACATTGAAATACATCAAAATATATATACATACATATACATATGTATGCTTCATCAACACACTTCATGTTTACATAAACATTTATCCACAAGATACATATACAAATGTATCACAAAAGAATAATATACATCCTAGCTACCCGGTGCTACATATCAGAGCCAACCGACCAAAAGAATGAAGACACGCTTCACAAAAAGACCTCCAGCATACCTACTCTGCAATGCCTCATAGAGCATCATAAAACAGCAGAAGGGTGAGAAATATTATCATAATAACGTTGCATATAATTATATATCTCAACACAAAAGTATACACACAACACATCCTCACCATTCTACCATTCCACATAACATACATATTATCTTCATTCTTCAATGCATCATTACAACGATACAATTCTTACCACAATTCATCACATCTCATTCAATATACATCGCAAGGCATATATATATATATACAAAACCAAGCATAGTCATCACAATGCTTGTCATTCAACATAAAGACATATATTCATGTTTATTCACCAATGTACATATACGAAGATGACCAATGCAAATCATAGAGACCGTCTCACGACTCTATGCAAATGCAATGCGATACCGACTCATTTCATCTCAAGTTCAATTGAAGAACTTATTGGAACCATCGCTTGTTACTTAACGTAACTCCCCGTCGGGCATACGATGTTCACCCATTGCTACCACCTCTCAAAAGGCTTACAATGTTTATGGATTGCTTTCGGTCCTCTTTGTATAAGGCTCACAATCCGATCGCTTTCGGTCCTCTTTGTCTAAGGCTCACGATCGTTTGTAATCATCGCTCCCACCTCTCAAAAGGCTTACGACGTTACAACGGGTTCATCTTAGAACCCCACAATGCAAGAATGCACATCATGATGCTTCACATACAACATGACTCATGACACTTTTGACATGCATACATATTCACAATATATTCATGCATTCATCACACACAATCCACATACATTCACATCAATTGTGCCAAACGGCAACCGAACGTTTTCACAAATAACCAAACAATTCGATTTACGGTTTACCGGAAAAGTTGGTGAAAAGTCGGCTAAAAATATAATTTCTTATCACCATCAATTAGTACATATCAATACCTTCAATTCGATATAAAGAACTCTCAAATCCGATAAACAACGAACAAGTTATGAATATTTCAATCTAACGCAAAAACATAAACCGGACACCCGACACTACGAAACGATTCGTAAAAACTGTACCGATTGGACCAAGTTCAGACCCCAAAACTATTTTTCCTAGAAAGAACATCTCGTTAGCTTCCCAACGCTTCGAACGGGGATCAAAACCGACTTACGGTTCAAGAGATATGAATTTCCGAAGTTTCCCCGACAAACCAGAATTTCTGTTTCAGCACAGTAGGTATCGATACATAGGCTTTATGTATCGATACATAAAGACCTCATGTATCGATCCCTAACTCGCATGTATCGATCCCTGCTGTAGTAAAAATTCCATTTTTCCCAATTTTCACAGTAGGGATCGATCCCTGGGATTATGTATCGATCCCTAACCCTGTTTTTCACAAAAAACCAGATTTTTCAAATTGCAACTTTGCTGTCCTTTTCCCGAATCCCCGAAAACTCGACTAAATCGAACATTTTCACCGAAACAAACATATACGCGCAACCACCAAATACATAAGAGCAATTTAGAACACATAAACGAAATTTCTACGACGTTCGATTTTTCGATTAAATTTCAACCTTTCAAAAACCAGAATTTTTAAACTTCACCAAATCGAATAAAAAGCACGACATACGACGACCTAACCTTCCTCGATACAACTACGTAATTTATTTCGAATTCTAACCGTGAAAACATCGTTTTCTATCAATTTCCTATAATTCGACCTAAACGGAAACAACAACGGAAACATACCGAAAACTAACCGAAACATAACCAAACTTAATGAAACTTCAAACAGCAACTCACATACATATAACCAACCAACACATGTATTTATACGACTTTCCGACCGTAGAAACATCGGTTTCTATCGATTTCGTCCAATACGGCATAAACGGAAACATATAAAAACCAACCAAAACATTCATACAAAACTCATACATAATCATACACAAAGTTATAATAACAATGTTTCACACCCTTACCCGATTTCTCGATTCTTGGAAGCTTGATCTTGATGATTTGTAGCTTTCCTTCTTTTTCTCTTCTCTTTTTCACTCTTGCTCTCAAAATTCTGTTTTTCTCTCTTTCTCACCTCTAACTTTCTATTTCTATTCTTTTTCTTTCTTTCTTATACTTTTCTTAAAATATCTCCTCTATAATAATTAACCAAAATATCTCACAAATATCTAATAATACATTATCTCACTTAAAAATATATAATTTAACAATAATTATGAAATGTCTAAAATACCCTCCAATCTAATTTCCCCCGAAAACTCTCAATAACGGTAAAATAATATAACACGCCAACATATCGGATTAAAACACCAATTTCACAATAACATAATTATTGCCCAAATTAAATAAAAGACTCAACCAAATAGAATCAATCAACACGAAAATGGAAATATCAAAATCGGGCTGTTACAACTCCTTTATACCATGTTTATAATTATACTCTGATGAAATTTTTAATATGTGCCTAAATGATTATTTTATTATTTGGGGGTATAGAATGGGGGTCTTACACATGCCATATATATGATTCTATTATTTGTGTTTAGATAAACATGATTCGAGGGTCCAGTAGGGTCATAGACTCGTTGCACCCAAGCTGACCTACCTGTTATTGGAGATTGGATATTTATTGGGAGTGAGCAAACTCTCGATCATCTTCATGGGCAATTGCTGTCACTGTTTTTATCTATCTACTCTCTGTCTTTATCCCTTAATTTTCTTAATCATAGATATCAATTCCTACCTTATACATTATCAGAAACAACTCCACTTCCTCCAATGTAATTTGCAGCCTTCCAGAGAGAAAAACGTTGAGATGTTTAAAAGCCTGTGACCAACTCTTTGAAAATTTGATAACTATATAGGTTAAATTCACAGGGATGTACACTTATTTGTGCCTTTTGGCAGATATATCTTCACAGTTTAGCCAGTAAAATTCTACGAACAAGAACCAAAATACTTGACTAGATCACAACTGTCAAACAATTGAGCAGTTTGAGGTACTGTGTGCTCGAGTGGTAACAAAATTAACACATGTTACACTTAAAACATTCTAAAACAGATATGAGAGAATCCATGTACCATAATTTATAAAACACTTGTTAGCTTGAAGTTCTTCTGCTAGCTATAAGAAAGTTTTGACTTTCCTTACAAGATTGTTAATGGATCAGTCTTGTATTTGGGGCGCTTTCCCCCGATTTCTTGAAGACGAGAGTGAGAAACATGTCCTTGATGGAATTGTGATGAGAGTGAGAAACATATCCTTGATTGGTTCCCCATTTACAAACCATATTTTTATTATTTGCTTTGGAGAGTTAGAAGTACCAACAATGACATTGTTTTAGATTTGCTTTGGATTGGTTTTTGAATCAGGTAGTGCTTGCTACCATATTGAGAAGATATATAGAAAGCTATTATACACAATGATGGAAATCGTTCTGCACGGTCCTTTGGAGAGTAGAATGTTTTCAATATAATGAAATGTAATTACCAGTTTTAGCAACAGATATTTTAGACTGCTTAATACTTGTCAATTGTCTCTTCAGATCTTTTTGCTCAGTATTTGGATTTTCGTTGGTTATGCCCTGAAGATCCATGTGCTAAATTGCTAAAGGTTTCATAAAAAGTGTACTATCTTGCTGAATTTAACCAATGCCATTATCACAATTATAGTGTAAAATTAATAGTGGTTACTGTCTATATTGCAATCAATACTTTGGATTTAAAATGTGTCCGGTGTCCAACACCAATATGACACTAACACATATAACTATATTTGAATTAAGGTAGTTTCTTAAAATATTATCACGGTCTACGTGTCGGTATTAGTGTTTCATAGATAATTGTAATGTTGTAAAAGACTTGATGGTCCATGACTTAATGAACTTTCCCTTTTGGTTTGTCAGGTTAGTAAAGAATTCATTGAAAAAGGCGGCTTTGCTGATGACAGTGGTTGATGTCCCGTTAACTTACTAAGTGAGTTGTTGCTGTCTTAAATGCAAGAAATATACATGGAAGCTGGAATTCACGGCATGAGAATTTTTCCTTTTAACCTCCTCTTTTTTTTTTTATAGCAAAAAAGGACAATGGGCCTTGTAAACCCGTGAATAGAATGGACTTTGTATTATTTTTGCACCCTTGAAATTATTTGGACTATGCTTCATATGCTTGACTATGGTAATTTTGAACTTGGTTCTTTATTAAAATACCATGACAATTGCACCCGAATTTTCCAATTAGATCCAAAAATCTCATAAACCAAAATTCCACCCCTTTCGAATTCTTTCTCTTGAAACGAACACAGTTTGAATTAACCTTGAGAAATAACATCGACCACAAACCAGTCTTGAACTTTGAATGGATTTAAAACTTTGAATCGCGGATAAATCTTGAATTCATTTTGAACTTATAATTTCGAATGAATTTAACCATAGCTTGAATTTGAATTTGAAAAGAAGAATTTTTGTAAAGAATTATAAATCTTGAACATTCACTTTTAGAACTTCTAAAACTTGATTCAACATCCTTATTCAAACTCATAACTTCAAACCAACAATAGGAAAATCCAAACTTCATTCTCTTAGGTTTAAAAAAAAAGGCATAAATAATGAACTGTGTTGCCCTCACAATCGAAGATGGATTTGGTACAAGAGTTATGCAACTTGAAATTCACCACAAAACCTTAATTCTTTGGGACATACACTGAAGAAATCTTGGGACCACTTTGGATTAGAATCCATTGGTCACATCTTGAAACACTCGACTGAGAGAACGACCACCATCTCCACTTGAAAACAAAAGTTCCTACACAAACCTGTTAGTAATAAAGCATGCAGATATGCAAGATGATGGACAAAAGAGCTGAAATCCTATGGTCAAAAATTAGGGTATGACACCGAGCAGCTTCGTTACGTCCGCAGAAGTCTTGCACTCCAGCAGTGCCTTCACGTTGATAAACCTCCTCTCAACCCTCTGACTCCCATCCTCCTCGAGGATAGGATCATTCTTGCTCGTCCAACAGGTCGCGAGCTGAAAGGAGTTGACCCACTTCACCAGGGCCTCGTAAGACGCGGCATCTTGCCCGCGTAAATCGCTCGGTTCAAAGACGTAGGCGCCGGGCTTCTTTGAGAAGTGGTCGGGCGTCCAGCGGATTGGGAACTTGTACACTCTCTCCCCAATGTACTTCCCTTCCTCGTTAATCAACTCATCCCCGTTCTCATCACATTCCACCTCCCAGCAGTACGTGCTGTCCTTAGTAGCCTCGGACAACGGTTCAACAATGAAGTACCGCGCCTTGAAGTGCCGGATGGACTCCGAGAACGGCTTGAACAGTTTCTTGGGCTGCTTCAGAGAGACCCATCCGTACCTCTTCCTCGTCAGCTGCCGCTGAAGGTGGAAAACAGCAAAGAACAAAGGGATGGTGGTCCCCAAAGCAAGGTGCTCGCACACCAACTCAAAAGCCCGTATGAAGGCCAGCGAATTAGGGTGGAGCTGGGAAGGCGCCAACTTCAGATGGTCGAACACCGACCGCTGGAAGTCGGTGAAAGGCAACCTCAGCCTCAATTCCTTGAACGCATACTCGTACATGGAAAAGCAGTCCCCGAAGTCCGAGCAGACCCGCTCTTCCGTATTTGGCAGAAGCACTCTCCACTCCCCAACTGGCCCTACCTCGGTGAAGACATCCCCCGCGTACCTGGAAAACGAGGACATATGCTCGGAAGGTTCCGCCACCTCCCATTCCTCCGGGAAAAAGCCATCAGTGTCCTCCTCCATCACGTCTCCCTCAGCGACGTCTAAGTCCTCCTCCTCCTCGGCTCCATCAGCTCCCTCCTCGACTTCGCTTGCGGAACTCGAGGCCGTCGAACTCGAGGATGCGGAGCTCGAGGCTGTTGCACTACTACTTCCCTCGGAGACAGTTTCCTCCTCGGACGTAACGGGTATAACCTCCCTCTCGGGCTCCATCGCCACTATGATCACCTGAAAAAGCAGAGAAAGACAGTGAATTCGACAGGAAATCAAATCCACCCTTCCACCGCTAAGACAAGTGAAAGGGCGCGCGAGAGGCTAGGAACTACGTCCCCGGCCTAAGCCCTAACATCAAACAAAGAAGGACAAAATATCCCCGCGAGCAACCTCCCCGCGCCTGTACCCAGATTCCGTCGAAACTCTACCGGAATCTGGAAACGTCCTAGCGGGAAACTCACCAAATCCATCAACGGATGATAGGACACGATGGTCACGACTCGCAACCACCACGTGGGCTACCACGACCACCAAACGTGCTACCTAATCCGGCGAGACATTTGGTACAGAAAAAAGGCAGAACCTCCGCCCACCACCAACACTCGCCGGAAATCTACCTATTTTGCCATCTAGAACTAACCCTAGCCGCATGAAATCTACCACTAACAACAAAAGGAAGCAAAACAAGCAAAAAATCAGGATACTTACTTGATTTTACTAGAAGAAAGTGGAAGAAAATGGCTGCTCGAAACTTGTCACGGTGGTCGGCACGGCGGTCGGCTGCTTGAAGAAGGTGACGGGCAAACGTACTGGTGACGAGGAAGAATCAGAAGAAGGAAAAGTGGAAAATGGGACGGTTTCCCCCATTTTATACCAAGGGGCACGTGCACACACGTGTCCGTAGGCATTAATGACGGCCCACTAGCCATAATTGCCTAGGTAACTGCTACATAGGTCTCGATGCACACGTGGCGACCCAACGTTTCCCATTCCATCTGACGCGTCACCTCCCCGAATACCGGGCAATATGGAGTCGACCACGAATATCGCGGACACGGAGAACCACGAGCACCTTGAGGCAGTCGTCCTCGTATCCAACGACGACTTCATGATAGTTCCCCGGGACAACGAGGAGTCCTTAAGTCATCACTCCCATGCTCGGGAGCAACGACTTGGGGGGCTCCTGTTCTAGACTGGACCAATGGATAGAATTGGCCCAATAAGCCTCTGCTACAGAGCGGCCCAAATCGCCTAAGTCCAATCCACAGAAGGGGCAAAAGTTACCTTTCTGCCCCTCCTACCGGGCAAGGAACATAACGTTCCTCCCCGGACATTCTGCCCGACACACACAGCTTCAGTGCTCCCCGAACAGCCATGGGCAGATGCCCGAAACTAAGCATATGCCCGACATAACGGCTAGTTTTGGACACCCTGCCCGTCGTAACGGCTAGTTTGGGCAGCGACCGATTCTTTAGGGAAAACGGTTATTTCGCCCCGAAAATAGGACCGTTAGCCACGCACTTAGAGCCCTATATAAACCCTCTCACTTGAGAGGGTCAGGTATCAAATATTCACCCTACGAACTAATACTTTGTACTTGCCCCTTTTCTCTGACCCTTTCTTACTTGAGCGTCGGAGTGCCTTGCAGGTACACCATCACCTCTCCTCAATCACGTACCGGACAGTGAGTACGACCAGCACCCATCCGGGCACCTCCATAACGACCAGCCCGCGTGGACCAGTTCGTGTACATCGGATCAATATCAAGTAAATGTCTTACACGATTTTTCTAGTCGACACTTTGAGTCTTTCTAATTAACATGCGTCATATAAAAATAAACCTTTAAAAGCGCCTTAAAGACTCAATTAAATTTCGTCATAAAGACTTTCAATTTATTCTAGAATATATTTAAATAAGATATTTTAAGTATTAAATTTTAAATTAAGGTATTTTTTAAATAAAAAAGAAACTACCTCCGACGTCGTTGTTTTGGAAAAAAGTAAGGAAAAAGAAAAGAAGAAATATTCCATGAGGCCCAGAGGATTCATCCACTGCTTCATCTTGATCTGATTAACAGGTAAAGTAGTTTTCATCTCTAAATCCCTTTCTAACCGTCCTGCTATCAATAATCAAAAACAGAAAACCCTAGTTTTCAATTCAACTCTATAATTTCATGATCTCAGAACAACTTGCTATATTATATTGTTTAGAGTTTAATTTTCATGCAGTGAATGTGTAAATAGAACATCACAGCCAATTATGTGTGTGACTTTAGAAGTGATTATGATCAAAGTGAAATGCTTCGAATACTTTAACCGCTATGATCGAGTGACACTGTGAAAACTCTTTATACTGATGATATATATGAATTAAGTCCTATCTTTAACGGTATGTGTTTGTCAATGTTTGTATATAGATATGCTTGGATAAAATCTTTACCAGTGTTTATGCCATTCCTCTTTCATAAGTTTAGTATTGTTTCTTTTGAAAATGATTGAACTCTTTGTGGTTCCTTCATTAAATGGCATGCCATATATATGATTCTATTATTTGTGTACATTGGTAGAATACTGGACCGACGAGCTACTTCAGAAATTGAATACTAAATGACAGAGTAATGCAAGGACAACTTGTCTATTTATTTTCCTCATTTCTTCAAGACTGTGAGTCAAGCTCGATCTAATATAAGTGCATCCAAACCTTACTGCTACAGCTAGCAGCTATCATGTGAGTAATCCATTTGTTTGAAAATTATAGATAATTCATCCACTGTATGTTTCAACTTTCAAAATTATAGATCATTTATGTGCTCTTTTGAGGATTTTCTTGCATATTTTTTCTCCACATTAATCGTGCATTTTTAGAGGGATATTTTCGTCATAAACCAATTATTTAGTCTGCTGCATAGAATCCATCGGTATTTTCTGCAGATTTTAAGTATCCAGAAAATGGATTTTCCAAGGAGCTGTATTTGCTGGGGACATAAATATGCAGGAGTTTTAAGTATTCATACATTTCCAATTGACAAGGATAAACATGATTAGAGGGTCCAGTAGGGTCATAGGCTCGTTGCACCCAAGCTGACCCACCTGTTATTGGAGATTGGATATTTATCGGGAGAGACCAAGCTCTCTAATTCTTGCAAGGGACTCTCAAACATCTTCATGGGCAATTGCTGTCACTGTTTTTATCTTTATACTCCTTGTCTTTATCCCTTAATTTTCTTAATCATAGATATCAGTTTATTATACATAATCAGAAACAACTCCACCTCCTCCAATGTAATTTGCAGCCTTCCAGCGAGAAAAACGTTGAGATGTTTAGAAGCCCGTGAACCGCTCTTTGAAAATTTGATAACTGTATAGGTTAAATTCACAGGCAAGTACACTTATTTGTACCTTTTGGTAGATATATCTTCAGAGTTTAGCCAGTAAAATTCTACGATCAAGAACCAAAATACTGGACTAGATCAAAACTGTCAAACAATTGAGCAGTTTGAGGTACTGTGTGTTCGAGTGGTAACATAATTAAAACATGTTACAGTGAAAACATTCTAAGAAAGTTTTGACAATCCTTACGAGTTTGTTAATGATTCAATTTGGTATTTGAGGGTTGTCCTCCATTTCTTGAAGACAAAAGTTAGTCACATCATTGATGTATTGTGATGAGAGTGAGAAACACATCCTTGACGAATTACCCATTTGATAACCATGTTTTAATTATTTGTTTTGGGGAATTAGAAGAACCAATGAGGACGTTGTTTGAGATTTTCTTTGGATTGGTTCTTGAATCCGGTAGAGCTTGCTAGCATAGTGGAGAGATGTATAGAAAGGTACACAATGATGGGAAATCATTCCGCATGGTCTTTTGGAAAATAGAATGTTTGCAGTATAATGATCTGTTAATTATCACTTTTAACACCCAGTATCTTAGACTGCTTAATGCCTGACAATTGTCTCTTTAGATCTTTTTGCTTAGTAGTTGGATTTTTGCTGGTTATGCTTTGAATATCTATATTTTCTATTGGTGTAACAAAACAAAGCCTACTATCTTACTGAATTTAACCAATGCCATTATCACAATTACTTAGTGTAAAAGCTCATATGTTTTACGAATATCACATTAGTGATGGATACTTAAGATTGAAAATGTGTCCGGTTTCCCACAACACGAGACTAACACAATGTAGTTCTTAAATTATTGTATTGTCAGTATTGTATTGATGTCTTTTCTCCCCTCCTCCCATAAAACAGGTTTAATTGTTTCTCCATAAACTAGGAATTCATAGCACATTTAATTTATCAGAAGATTATATTTAATTAGGGTTTGATTTGTGAGCTTATAATTATAAATTGATTGTTTTCTTTTTGAAACAACTGCAGCTTGGACCATAAAACAACACTTGTTGATTGTCGCCTTGGCTTGCATAGTACTCCAAACCTTCCATTGTGAACTGGTCAATTATATGCTCCAACCATGGAAAATATAAAGAAAGATGAAGCCCAAGATCAGAAGCATGATGAACTTGCTGAATCACTAAATGATCTCTTCCGTAGTGTCGCCACCATGATCAAATCGGAGCTTCAGGTGAAATCCGTCATTTTTTCTCCAACCCTCTCTTAAGATGCTACCTCATAAATTTTGCAGACACTTGACGATTTGAAATGTACTATCATTTTGAAAATCAATTGTGATTTTTATCGATTTATTATGTTATAATTTGCAATGGTTATTGTTTTAGGGGACTAATAGTCATCTAGAGCTAGTGGAGAAAATGAATGCAAAGGTTGCATAAGAGTATAAAGGATTTGGTGATTTGGCTTCAGGGTTAAGGGTGTTTGTGGAGCAATTGAAATGCAAGAGTGGTAGCTTTAACGAGTATGTTGAGCAGATTGATGCCATAGAAAATCAAGTGACCGAATTTGAAGTAGTGGTCTCTATACTTGATAAATATGTGGCTTTGTTGGAATCAAAAGTCCAATCTCATTACCAAACCAAAAATCCACCTGCCTAAAAAACAACCTCGTCTTCATCGCCAAAAGAAGAAAAAAAATAAGTTTCTAGCAAAGGGAGGTTATATGGTCGTCGGTGATATAAGCGGACCTGACTTCCCTCACATCTTTGGCCTCGGGGCCGAAAATAGTCATGATCGTCCTGTTTATTAAAAAACACGAGGAAAAGATGAGTCACTATCACCTCCACTGCTCGATTGTTCTATGAATGAATAGAGCTCTCAAAAAATTAAGGAAGTTCGTAAAAGAAAGAGAAAAAAAAGTAAGTTCTCATCTCATTAAATAAAAAGGAAAACTATAAGTTATCAGAGTTCTCTAATTTCCAAATCAGATGTGAAAGGTTTTGCACAATTTAACATATGTCTAATAAAAAGACCAATTGAACGTCCCAAGAGTAAACCACCATTGTTGACATTAAATGTCTTGCATGCTTTTCTTAGTGGACATTTCGTCTTTCAAACTAACATGCGTCATACAGGAGAACATCTTTAAAAACGTCTTAGAGACTCAACTATGTCTCGTCTTAAAAACTCAACTTAGTCTAAACTTTTTTTTTTGAGTTTATTTAAATTAATATATTTTATAATGAGACAGAGCCTAATCTTTTAACGTGATTAAAAAATAAGATATTTCAAATATTAAATTTTAAATTACGGTATTTATTTTTATAAATTAAAAACCACCTTAATACGACGTCGGTTTTTGAAAAAAAAAGTAAAGAAATAGAAAAGGAGAAACAGATGACAAAACGAATTCCATGAGGTCACTGCTTCATCTTCATCTTCTAATTAACAGGTAAAGTAGTTTTCATCCTTAAATCCCTTTCTAACCGTTGTGCTATCAATAATAAAAATTAGAAAACCCTAGTTTTCAATTCAACTCTATAATTTCATGATCTCATATGCTTATTTATGTCAATTGAGTTATTATTCTCATCTCATTGTGAAATTCACACTGTTTCGGTTCACATCGCATGTGTTGATACATACATAGAAGTGTTTTTAGTCTTATTATTTATGTATAAACTGTTTGTACAATTAAATAGCTTAATGGAAGTTCTTCAGTGAAGCAATGTCGCGTAGTTCAAGTTTATTAGCTGGGACAAATAACAACTTGCTATATTGTATTGTTTAGAGTTTAATTTTCATGCAGTAAAAGTGTAAATAGCACACCACAATCAATTATGTGTGTGACTTTAGAAGTGATTATGATCAAAGTGAAATGCTTCGAATGCTTTGACCGCCATGATCGAGTGACAATGTGAAATCTGTTTGTCAAAGTTTTGTATATAGATATGCTTGGATAAAATCTTTACCAGTGTTTAGACAATTCCTCTTTCCTAAGTTTAGTATTGGTTTTTTTGAAAATGTTCGTAGTCTTTGTGGTTCCTTCGTTAAATGGCATGCTGTAACGGCCCGATTCCGATTTTTCCCATTTTGTTGAGTCTTTTATTTAAATTAAGTGATAAATTATTTTATCTGTGAAATTGGTGTGTTAATATGTTATGTTGACATGTTATGATATTTTACCGTTTTTGAGAGTTTTCGGGGAAAATTAGAATGGAGGGTATTTTAGACATTTCTCAATTAATGACAAGTTAGAAATTTAGTAGAAATAGAATTGTGTGAGAAAATGAATTAATTTAAGTTGTGTGGAAAAATAAGAAATAGAAAAGAAAAGATATAAGAAGTGGAAATAGGAGAGAAAGAGATAGAAAGGAAAAATAGAGAGAAAAAGAAGAGAAAGAAAGAGGAAGAAGAGAAAAGAGAAGGAATTGTGATGAGAGTGAGAAACATATCCTTGATTGGTTCCCCATTTACAAACCATATTTTTATTATTTGCTTTGGAGAGTTAGAAGTACCAACAATGACATTGTTTTAGATTTGCTTTGGATTGGTTTTTGAATCAGGTAGTGCTTGCTACCATATTGAGAAGATATATAGAAAGCTATTATACACAATGATGGAAATCGTTCTGCACGGTCCTTTGGAGAGTAGAATGTTTTCAATATAATGAAATGTAATTACCAGTTTTAGCAACAGATATTTTAGACTGCTTAATACTTGTCAATTGTCTCTTCAGATCTTTTTGCTCAGTATTTGGATTTTCGTTGGTTATGCCCTGAAGATCCATGTGCTAAATTGCTAAAGGTTTCATAAAAAGTGTACTATCTTGCTGAATTTAACCAATGCCATTATCACAATTATAGTGTAAAATTAATAGTGGTTACTGTCTATATTGCAATCAATACTTTGGATTTAAAATGTGTCCGGTGTCCAACACCAATATGACACTAACACATATAACTATATTTGAATTAAGGTAGTTTCTTAAAATATTATCACGGTCTACGTGTCGGTATTAGTGTTTCATAGATAATTGTAATGTTGTAAAAGACTTGATGGTCCATGACTTAATGAACTTTCCCTTTTGGTTTGTCAGGTTAGCAAAGAATTCATTGAAAAAGGCGGCTTTGCTGATGACAGTGGTTGATGTCCCGTTAACTTACTAAGTGAGTTGTTGCTGTCTTAAATGCAAGAAATATACATGGAAGCTGGAATTCACGGCATGAGAATTTTTCCTTTTAACCTCCTCTTTTTTTTTTTATAGCAAAAAAGGACAATGGGCCTTGTAAACCCGTGAATAGAATGGACTTTGTATTATTTTTGCACCCTTGAAATTATTTGGACTATGCTTCATATGCTTGACTATGGTAATTTTGAACTTGGTTCTTTATTAAAATACCATGACAATTGCACCCGAATTTTCCAATTAGATCCAAAAATCTCATAAACCAAAATTCCACCCCTTTCGAATTCTTTCTCTTGAAACGAACACAGTTTGAATTAACCTTGAGAAATAACATCGACCACAAACCAGTCTTGAACTTTGAATGGATTTAAAACTTTGAATCGCGGATAAATCTTGAATTCATTTTGAACTTATAATTTCGAATGAATTTAACCATAGCTTGAATTTGAATTTGAAAAGAAGAATTTTTGTAAAGAATTATAAATCTTGAACATTCACTTTTAGAACTTCTAAAACTTGATTCAACATCCTTATTCAAACTCATAACTTCAAACCAACAATAGGAAAATCCAAACTTCATTCTCTTAGGTTTAAAAAAAAAGGCATAAATAATGAACTGTGTTGCCCTCACAATCGAAGATGGATTTGGTACAAGAGTTATGCAACTTGAAATTCACCACAAAACCTTAATTCTTTGGGACATACACTGAAGAAATCTTGGGACCACTTTGGATTAGAATCCATTGGTCACATCTTGAAACACTCGACTGAGAGAACGACCACCATCTCCACTTGAAAACAAAAGTTCCTACACAAACCTGTTAGTAATAAAGCATGCAGATATGCAAGATGATGGACAAAAGAGCTGAAATCCTATGGTCAAAAATTAGGGTATGACACCGAGCAGCTTCGTTACGTCCGCAGAAGTCTTGCACTCCAGCAGTGCCTTCACGTTGTTAAACCTCCTCTCAACCCTCTGACTCCCATCCTCCTCGAGGATAGGATCATTCTTGCTCGTCCAACAGGTCGCGAGCTGAAAGGAGTTGACCCACTTCACCAGGGCCTCGTAAGACGCGGCATCTTGCCCGCGTAAATCGCTCGGTTCAAAGACGTAGGCGCCGGGCTTCTTTGAGAAGTGGTCGGGCGTCCAGCGGATTGGGAACTTGTACACTCTCTCCCCAATGTACTTCCCTTCCTCGTTAATCAACTCATCCCCGTTCTCATCACATTCCACCTCCCAGCAGTACGTGCTGCCCTTAGTAGCCTCGGACAACGGTTCAACAATGAAGTACCGCGCCTTGAAGTGCCGGATGGACTCCGAGAACGACTTGAACAGTTTCTTGGGCTGCTTCAGAGAGACCCATCCGTACCTCTTCCTCGTCAGCTGCCGCTGAAGGTGGAAAACAGCAAAGAACAAAGGGATGGTGGTCCCCAAAGCAAGGTGCTCGCACACCAACTCAAAAGCCCGTATGAAGGCCAGCGAATTAGGGTGGAGCTGGGAAGGCGCCAACTTCAGATGGTCGAACACCGACCGCTGGAAGTCGGTGAAAGGCAACCTCAGCCTCAATTCCTTGAACGCATACTCGTACATGGAAAAGCAGTCCCCGAAGTCCGAGCAGACCCGCTCTTCCGTATTTGGCAGAAGCACTCTCCACTCCCCAACTGGCCCTACCTCGGTGAAGACATCCCCCGCGTACCTGGAAAACGAGGACATATGCTCGGAAGGTTCCGCCACCTCCCATTCCTCAGGGAAAAAGCCATCAGTGTCCTCCTCCATCACGTCTCCCTCAGCGACGTCTAAGTCCTCCTCCTCCTCGGCTCCATCAGCTCCCCCCTCGACTTCGCTTGCGGAACTAGAGGCCGTCGAACTCGAGGATGCGGAGCTCGAGGCTGTTGCACTACTACTTCCCTCGGAGACAGTTTCCTCCTCGGACGTAACGGGTATAACCTCCCTCTCGGGCTCCATCGCCACTATGATCACCTGAAAAAGCAGAGAAAGACAGTGAATTCGACAGGAAATCAAATCCACCCTTCCACCGCTAAGACAAGTGAAAGGGCGCGCGAGAGGCTAGGAACTACGTCCCCGGCCTAAGCCCTAACATCAAACAAAGAAGGACAAAATATCCCCGCGAGCAACCTCCCTGCGCCTGTACCCAGATTCCGTCGAAACTCTACCGGAATCTGGAAACGTCTTAGCGGGAAACTCACCAAATCCATCAACGGATGATAGGACACGATGGTCACGACTCGCAACCACCACGTGGGCTACCACGACCACCAAACGTGCTACCTAATCCGGCGAGACATTTGGTACAGAAAAAAGGCAGAACCTCCGCCCACCACCAACACTCGCCGGAAATCTACCTATTTTGCCATCTAGAACTAACCCTAGCCGCATGAAATCTACCACTAACAACAAAAGGAAGCAAAACAAGCAAAAAATCAGGATACTTACTTGATTTTACTAGAAGAAAGTGGAAGAAAATGGCTGCTCGAAACTTGTCACGGTGGTCGGCACGGCGGTCGGCTGCTTGAAGAAGGTGACGGGCAAACGTACTGGTGACGAGGAAGAATCAGAAGAAGGAAAAGTGGAAAATGGGACGGTTTCCCCCATTTTATACCAAGGGGCACGTGCACACACGTGTCCGTAGGCAATAATGACGGCCCACTAGCCATAATTGCCTAGGTAACTGCTACATAGGTCTCGATGCACACGTGGCGACCCAACGTTTCCCATTCCATCTGACGCGTCACCTCCCCGAATACCGGGCAATATGGAGTCGACCACGAATATCGCGGACACGGAGAACCACGAGCACCTTGAGGCAGTCGTCCTCGTATCCAACGACGACTTCATGATAGTTCCCCGGGACAACGAGGAGTCCTTAAGTCATCACTCCCATGCTCGAGAGCAACGACTTGGGGGGCTCCTGTTCTAGACTGGACCAATGGATAGAATTGGCCCAATAAGCCTCTGCTACAGAGCGGCCCAAATCGCCTAAGTCCAATCCACAGAAGGGGCAAAAGTTACCTTTCTGCCCCTCCTACCGGGCAAGGAACATAACGTTCCTCCCCGGACATTCTGCCCGACACACACAGCTTCAGTGCTCCCCGAACAGCCATGGGCAGATGCCCGAAACTAAGCATATGCCCGACATAACGGCTAGTTTTGGACACCCTGCCCGTCGTAACGGCTAGTTTGGGCAGCGACCGATTCTTTAGGGAAAACGGTTATTTCGCCCCGAAAATAGGACCGTTAGCCACGCACTTAGAGCCCTATATAAACCCTCTCACTTGAGAGGGTCAGGTATCAAATATTCACCCTACGAACTAATACTTTGTACTTGCCCCTTTTCTCTGCCCCTTTCTTACTTGAGCGTCGGAGTGCCTTGCAGGTACACCATCACCTCTCCTCAATCACGTACCGGACAGTGAGTACGACCAGCACCCATCCGGGCACCTCCATAACGACCAGCCCGCGTGGACCAGTTCGTGTACATCGGATCAATATCAAGTAAATGTCTTACACGATTTTTCTAGTTGACACTTTGAGTCTTTCTAATTAACATGCGTCATATAAAAATAAACCTTTAAAAGCGCCTTAAAGACTCAATTAAATTTCGTCATAAAGACTTTCAATTTATTCTAGAATATATTTAAATAAGATATTTTAAGTATTAAATTTTAAATTAAGGTATTTTTTAAATAAAAAAGAAACTACCTCCGACGTCGTTGTTTTGGAAAAAAGTAAGGAAAAAGAAAAGAAGAAATATTCCATGAGGCCCAGAGGATTCATCCACTGCTTCATCTTGATCTGATTAACAGGTAAAGAAGTTTTCATCTCTAAATCCCTTTCTAACCGTCCTGCTATCAATAATCAAAAACAGAAAACCCTAGTTTTCAATTCAACTCTATAATTTCATGATCTCAGAACAACTTGCTATATTATATTGTTTAGAGTTTAATTTTCATGCAGTGAATGTGTAAATAGAACATCACAGCCAATTATGTGTGTGACTTTAGAAGTGATTATGATCAAAGTGAAATGCTTCGAATACTTTAACCGCTATGATCGAGTGACACTGTGAAAACTCTTTATACTGATGATATATATGAATTAAGTCCTATCTTTAACGGTATGTGTTTGTCAATGTTTGTATATAGATATGCTTGGATAAAATCTTTACCAGTGTTTATGCCATTCCTCTTTCATAAGTTTAGTATTGTTTCTTTTGAAAATGATTGAACTCTTTGTGGTTCCTTCATTAAATGGCATGCCATATATATGATTCTATTATTTGTGTACATTGGTAGAATACTGGACCGACGAGCTACTTCAGAAATTGAATACTAAATGACAGAGTAATGCAAGGACAACTTGTCTATTTATTTTCCTCATTTCTTCAAGACTGTGAGTCAAGCTCGATCTAATATAAGTGCATCCAAACCTTACTGCTACAGCTAGCAGCTATCATGTGAGTAATCCATTTGTTTGAAAATTATAGATAATTCATCCACTGTATGTTTCAACTTTCAAAATTATAGATCATTTATGTGCTCTTTTGAGGATTTTCTTGCATATTTTTTCTCCACATTAATCGTGCATTTTTAGAGGGATATTTTCGTCATAAACCAATTATTTAGTCTGCTGCATAGAATCCATCGGTATTTTCTGCAGATTTTAAGTATCCAGAAAATGGATTTTCCAAGGAGCTGTATTTGCTGGGGACATAAATATGCAGGAGTTTTAAGTATTCATACATTTCCAATTGACAAGGATAAACATGATTAGAGGGTCCAGTAGGGTCATAGGCTCGTTGCACCCAAGCTGACCCACCTGTTATTGGAGATTGGATATTTATCGGGAGAGACCAAGCTCTCTAATTCTTGCAAGGGACTCTCAAACATCTTCATGGGCAATTGCTGTCACTGTTTTTATCTTTATACTCCTTGTCTTTATCCCTTAATTTTCTTAATCATAGATATCAGTTTATTATACATAATCAGAAACAACTCCACCTCCTCCAATGTAATTTGCAGCCTTCCAGCGAGAAAAACGTTGAGATGTTTAGAAGCCCGTGAACCGCTCTTTGAAAATTTGATAACTGTATAGGTTAAATTCACAGGCAAGTACACTTATTTGTACCTTTTGGTAGATATATCTTCAGAGTTTAGCCAGTAAAATTCTACGATCAAGAACCAAAATACTGGACTAGATCAAAACTGTCAAACAATTGAGCAGTTTGAGGTACTGTGTGTTCGAGTGGTAACATAATTAAAACATGTTACAGTGAAAACATTCTAAGAAAGTTTTGACAATCCTTACGAGTTTGTTAATGATTCAATTTGGTATTTGAGGGTTGTCCTCCATTTCTTGAAGACAAAAGTTAGTCACATCATTGATGTATTGTGATGAGAGTGAGAAACACATCCTTGACGAATTACCCATTTGATAACCATGTTTTAATTATTTGTTTTGGGGAATTAGAAGAACCAATGAGGACGTTGTTTGAGATTTTCTTTGGATTGGTTCTTGAATCCGGTAGAGCTTGCTAGCATAGTGGAGAGATGTATAGAAAGGTACACAATGATGGGAAATCATTCCGCATGGTCTTTTGGAAAATAGAATGTTTGCAGTATAATGATCTGTTAATTATCACTTTTAACACCCAGTATCTTAGACTGCTTAATGCCTGACAATTGTCTCTTTAGATCTTTTTGCTTAGTAGTTGGATTTTTGCTGGTTATGCTTTGAATATCTATATTTTCTATTGGTGTAACAAAACAAAGCCTACTATCTTACTGAATTTAACCAATGCCATTATCACAATTACTTAGTGTAAAAGCTCATATGTTTTACGAATATCACATTAGTGATGGATACTTAAGATTGAAAATGTGTCCGGTTTCCCACAACACGAGACTAACACAATGTAGTTCTTAAATTATTGTATTGTCAGTATTGTATTGATGTCTTTTCTCCCCTCCTCCCATAAAACAGGTTTAATTGTTTCTCCATAAACTAGGAATTCATAGCACATTTAATTTATCAGAAGATTATATTTAATTAGGGTTTGATTTGTGAGCTTATAATTATAAATTGATTGTTTTCTTTTTGAAACAACTGCAGCTTGGACCATAAAACAACACTTGTTGATTGTCGCCTTGGCTTGCATAGTACTCCAAACCTTCCATTGTGAACTGGTCAATTATATGCTCCAACCATGGAAAATATAAAGAAAGATGAAGCCCAAGATCAGAAGCATGATGAACTTGCTGAATCACTAAATGATCTCTTCCGTAGTGTCGCCACCATGATCAAATCGGAGCTTCAGGTGAAATCCGTCATTTTTTCTCCAACCCTCTCTTAAGATGCTACCTCATAAATTTTGCAGACACTTGACGATTTGAAATGTACTATCATTTTGAAAATCAATTGTGATTTTTATCGATTTATTATGTTATAATTTGCAATGGTTATTGTTTTAGGGGACTAATAGTCATCTAGAGCTAGTGGAGAAAATGAATGCAAAGGTTGCATAAGAGTATAAAGGATTTGGTGATTTGGCTTCAGGGTTAAGGGTGTTTGTGGAGCAATTGAAATGCAAGAGTGGTAGCTTTAACGAGTATGTTGAGCAGATTGATGCCATAGAAAATCAAGTGACCGAATTTGAAGTAGTGGTCTCTATACTTGATAAATATGTGGCTTTGTTGGAATCAAAAGTCCAATCTCATTACCAAACCAAAAATCCACCTGCCTAAAAAACAACCTCGTCTTCATCGCCAAAAGAAGAAAAAAAATAAGTTTCTAGCAAAGGGAGGTTATATGGTCGTCGGTGATATAAGCGGACCTGACTTCCCTCACATCTTTGGCCTCGGGGCCGAAAATAGTCATGATCGTCCTGTTTATTAAAAAACACGAGGAAAAGATGAGTCACTATCACCTCCACTGCTCGATTGTTCTATGAATGAATAGAGCTCTCAAAAAATTAAGGAAGTTCGTAAAAGAAAGAGAAAAAAAAGTAAGTTCTCATCTCATTAAATAAAAAGGAAAACTATAAGTTATCAGAGTTCTCTAATTTCCAAATCAGATGTGAAAGGTTTTGCACAATTTAACATATGTCTAATAAAAAGACCAATTGAACGTCCCAAGAGTAAACCACCATTGTTGACATTAAATGTCTTGCATGCTTTTCTTAGTGGACATTTCGTCTTTCAAACTAACATGCGTCATACAGGAGAACATCTTTAAAAACGTCTTAGAGACTCAACTATGTCTCGTCTTAAAAACTCAACTTAGTCTAAACTTTTTTTTTTGAGTTTATTTAAATTAATATATTTTATAATGAGACAGAGCCTAATCTTTTAACGTGATTAAAAAATAAGATATTTCAAATATTAAATTTTAAATTACGGTATTTATTTTTATAAATTAAAAACCACCTTAATACGACGTCGGTTTTTGAAAAAAAAAGTAAAGAAATAGAAAAGGAGAAACAGATGACAAAACGAATTCCATGAGGTCACTGCTTCATCTTCATCTTCTAATTAACAGGTAAAGTAGTTTTCATCCTTAAATCCCTTTCTAACCGTTGTGCTATCAATAATAAAAATTAGAAAACCCTAGTTTTCAATTCAACTCTATAATTTCATGATCTCATATGCTTATTTATGTCAATTGAGTTATTATTCTCATCTCATTGTGAAATTCACACTGTTTCGGTTCACATCGCATGTGTTGATACATACATAGAAGTGTTTTTAGTCTTATTATTTATGTATAAACTGTTTGTACAATTAAATAGCTTAATGGAAGTTCTTCAGTGAAGCAATGTCGCGTAGTTCAAGTTTATTAGCTGGGACAAATAACAACTTGCTATATTATATTGTTTAGAGTTTAATTTTCATGCAGTAAAAGTGTAAATAGCACACCACAATCAATTATGTGTGTGACTTTAGAAGTGATTATGATCAAAGTGAAATGCTTCGAATGCTTTGACCGCCATGATCGAGTGACAATGTGAAATCTGTTTGTCAAAGTTTTGTATATAGATATGCTTGGATAAAATCTTTACCAGTGTTTAGACAATTCCTCTTTCCTAAGTTTAGTATTGGTTTTTTTGAAAATGTTCGTAGTCTTTGTGGTTCCTTCGTTAAATGGCATGCTGTAACGGCCCGATTCCGATTTTTCCCATTTTGTTGAGTCTTTTATTTAAATTAAGTGATAAATTATTTTATCTGTGAAATTGGTGTGTTAATATGTTATGTTGACATGTTATGATATTTTACCGTTTTTGAGAGTTTTCGGGGAAAATTAGAATGGAGGGTATTTTAGACATTTCTCAATTAATGACAAGTTAGAAATTTAGTAGAAATAGAATTGTGTGAGAAAATGAATTAATTTAAGTTGTGTGGAAAAATAAGAAATAGAAAAGAAAAGATATAAGAAGTGGAAATAGGAGAGAAAGAGATAGAAAGGAAAAATAGAGAGAAAAAGAAGAGAAAGAAAGAGGAAGAAGAGAAAAGAGAAGGAATTGTGATGAGAGTGAGAAACATATCCTTGATTGGTTCCCCATTTACAAACCATATTTTTATTATTTGCTTTGGAGAGTTAGAAGTACCAACAATGACATTGTTTTAGATTTGCTTTGGATTGGTTTTTGAATCAGGTAGTGCTTGCTACCATATTGAGAAGATATATAGAAAGCTATTATACACAATGATGGAAATCGTTCTGCACGGTCCTTTGGAGAGTAGAATGTTTTCAATATAATGAAATGTAATTACCAGTTTTAGCAACAGATATTTTAGACTGCTTAATACTTGTCAATTGTCTCTTCAGATCTTTTTGCTCAGTATTTGGATTTTCGTTGGTTATGCCCTGAAGATCCATGTGCTAAATTGCTAAAGGTTTCATAAAAAGTGTACTATCTTGCTGAATTTAACCAATGCCATTATCACAATTATAGTGTAAAATTAATAGTGGTTACTGTCTATATTGCAATCAATACTTTGGATTTAAAATGTGTCCGGTGTCCAACACCAATATGACACTAACACATATAACTATATTTGAATTAAGGTAGTTTCTTAAAATATTATCACGGTCTACGTGTCGGTATTAGTGTTTCATAGATAATTGTAATGTTGTAAAAGACTTGATGGTCCATGACTTAATGAACTTTCCCTTTTGGTTTGTCAGGTTAGCAAAGAATTCATTGAAAAAGGCGGCTTTGCTGATGACAGTGGTTGATGTCCCGTTAACTTACTAAGTGAGTTGTTGCTGTCTTAAATGCAAGAAATATACATGGAAGCTGGAATTCACGGCATGAGAATTTTTCCTTTTAACCTCCTCTTTTTTTTTTTATAGCAAAAAAGGACAATGGGCCTTGTAAACCCGTGAATAGAATGGACTTTGTATTATTTTTGCACCCTTGAAATTATTTGGACTATGCTTCATATGCTTGACTATGGTAATTTTGAACTTGGTTCTTTATTAAAATACCATGACAATTGCACCCGAATTTTCCAATTAGATCCAAAAATCTCATAAACCAAAATTCCACCCCTTTCGAATTCTTTCTCTTGAAACGAACACAGTTTGAATTAACCTTGAGAAATAACATCGACCACAAACCAGTCTTGAACTTTGAATGGATTTAAAACTTTGAATCGCGGATAAATCTTGAATTCATTTTGAACTTATAATTTCGAATGAATTTAACCATAGCTTGAATTTGAATTTGAAAAGAAGAATTTTTGTAAAGAATTATAAATCTTGAACATTCACTTTTAGAACTTCTAAAACTTGATTCAACATCCTTATTCAAACTCATAACTTCAAACCAACAATAGGAAAATCCAAACTTCATTCTCTTAGGTTTAAAAAAAAAGGCATAAATAATGAACTGTGTTGCCCTCACAATCGAAGATGGATTTGGTACAAGAGTTATGCAACTTGAAATTCACCACAAAACCTTAATTCTTTGGGACATACACTGAAGAAATCTTGGGACCACTTTGGATTAGAATCCATTGGTCACATCTTGAAACACTCGACTGAGAGAACGACCACCATCTCCACTTGAAAACAAAAGTTCCTACACAAACCTGTTAGTAATAAAGCATGCAGATATGCAAGATGATGGACAAAAGAGCTGAAATCCTATGGTCAAAAATTAGGGTATGACACCGAGCAGCTTCGTTACGTCCGCAGAAGTCTTGCACTCCAGCAGTGCCTTCACGTTGATAAACCTCCTCTCAACCCTCTGACTCCCATCCTCCTCGAGGATAGGATCATTCTTGCTCGTCCAACAGGTCGCGAGCTGAAAGGAGTTGACCCACTTTACCAGGGCCTCGTAAGACGCGGCATCTTGCCCGCGTAAATCGCTCGGTTCAAAGACGTAGGCGCCGGGCTTCTTTGAGAAGTGGTCGGGCGTCCAGCGGATTGGGAACTTGTACACTCTCTCCCCAATGTACTTCCCTTCCTCGTTAATCAACTCATCCCCGTTCTCATCACATTCCACCTCCCAGCAGTACGTGCTGTCCTTAGTAGCCTCGGACAACGGTTCAACAATGAAGTACCGCGCCTTGAAGTGCCGGATGGACTCCGAGAACGGCTTGAACAGTTTCTTGGGCTGCTTCAGAGAGACCCATCCGTACCTCTTCCTCGTCAGCTGCCGCTGAAGGTGGAAAACAGCAAAGAACAAAGGGATGGTGGTCCCCAAAGCAAGGTGCTCGCACACCAACTCAAAAGCCCGTATGAAGGCCAGCGAATTAGGGTGGAGCTGGGAAGGCGCCAACTTCAGATGGTCGAACACCGACCGCTGGAAGTCGGTGAAAGGCAACCTCAGCCTCAATTCCTTGAACGCATACTCGTACATGGAAAAGCAGTCCCCGAAGTCCGAGCAGACCCGCTCTTCCGTATTTGGCAGAAGCACTCTCCACTCCCCAACTGGCCCTACCTCGGTGAAGACATCCCCCGCGTACCTGGAAAACGAGGACATATGCTCGGAAGGTTCCGCCACCTCCCATTCCTCAGGGAAAAAGCCATCAGTGTCCTCCTCCATCACGTCTCCCTCAGCGACGTCTAAGTCCTCCTCCTCCTCGGCTCCATCAGCTCCCCCCTCGACTTCGCTTGCGGAACTAGAGGCCGTCGAACTCGAGGATGCGGAGCTCGAGGCTGTTGCACTACTACTTCCCTCGGAGACAGTTTCCTCCTCGGACGTAACGGGTATAACCTCCCTCTCGGGCTCCATCGCCACTATGATCACCTGAAAAAGCAGAGAAAGACAGTGAATTCGACAGGAAATCAAATCCACCCTTCCACCGCTAAGACAAGTGAAAGGGCGCGCGAGAGGCTAGGAACTACGTCCCCGGCCTAAGCCCTAACATCAAACAAAGAAGGACAAAATATCCCCGCGAGCAACCTCCCCGCGCCTGTACCCAGATTCCGTCGAAACTCTACCGGAATCTGGAAACGTCCTAGCGGGAAACTCACCAAATCCATCAACGGATGATAGGACACGATGGTCACGACTCGCAACCACCACGTGGGCTACCACGACCACCAAACGTGCTACCTAATCCGGCGAGACATTTGGTACAGAAAAAAGGCAGAACCTCCGCCCACCACCAACACTCGCCGGAAATCTACCTATTTTGCCATCTAGAACTAACCCTAGCCGCATGAAATCTACCACTAACAACAAAAGGAAGCAAAACAAGCAAAAAATCAGGATACTTACTTGATTTTACTAGAAGAAAGTGGAAGAAAATGGCTGCTCGAAACTTGTCACGGTGGTCGGCACGGCGGTCGGCTGCTTGAAGAAGGTGACGGGCAAACGTACTGGTGACGAGGAAGAATCAGAAGAAGGAAAAGTGGAAAATGGGACGGTTTCCCCCATTTTATACCAAGGGGCACGTGCACACACGTGTCCGTAGGCAATAATGACGGCCCACTAGCCATAATTGCCTAGGTAACTGCTACATAGGTCTCGATGCACACGTGGCGACCCAACGTTTCCCATTCCATCTGACGCGTCACCTCCCCGAATACCGGGCAATATGGAGTCGACCACGAATATCGCGGACACGGAGAACCACGAGCACCTTGAGGCAGTCGTCCTCGTATCCAACGACGACTTCATGATAGTTCCCCGGGACAACGAGGAGTCCTTAAGTCATCACTCCCATGCTCGAGAGCAACGACTTGGGGGGCTCCTGTTCTAGACTGGACCAATGGATAGAATTGGCCCAATAAGCCTCTGCTACAGAGCGGCCCAAATCGCCTAAGTCCAATCCACAGAAGGGGCAAAAGTTACCTTTCTGCCCCTCCTACCGGGCAAGGAACATAACGTTCCTCCCCGGACATTCTGCCCGACACACACAGCTTCAGTGCTCCCCGAACAGCCATGGGCAGATGCCCGAAACTAAGCATATGCCCGACATAACGGCTAGTTTTGGACACCCTGCCCGTCGTAACGGCTAGTTTGGGCAGCGACCGATTCTTTAGGGAAAACGGTTATTTCGCCCCGAAAATAGGACCGTTAGCCACGCACTTAGAGCCCTATATAAACCCTCTCACTTGAGAGGGTCAGGTATCAAATATTCACCCTACGAACTAATACTTTGTACTTGCCCCTTTTCTCTGCCCCTTTCTTACTTGAGCGTCGGAGTGCCTTGCAGGTACACCATCACCTCTCCTCAATCACGTACCGGACAGTGAGTACGACCAGCACCCATCCGGGCACCTCCATAACGACCAGCCCGCGTGGACCAGTTCGTGTACATCGGATCAATATCAAGTAAATGTCTTACACGATTTTTCTAGTCGACACTTTGAGTCTTTCTAATTAACATGCGTCATATAAAAATAAACCTTTAAAAGCGCCTTAAAGACTCAATTAAATTTCGTCATAAAGACTTTCAATTTATTCTAGAATATATTTAAATAAGATATTTTAAGTATTAAATTTTAAATTAAGGTATTTTTTAAATAAAAAAGAAACTACCTCCGACGTCGTTGTTTTGGAAAAAAGTAAGGAAAAAGAAAAGAAGAAATATTCCATGAGGCCCAGAGGATTCATCCACTGCTTCATCTTGATCTGATTAACAGGTAAAGTAGTTTTCATCTCTAAATCCCTTTCTAACCGTCCTGCTATCAATAATCAAAAACAGAAAACCCTAGTTTTCAATTCAACTCTATAATTTCATGATCTCAGAACAACTTGCTATATTATATTGTTTAGAGTTTAATTTTCATGCAGTGAATGTGTAAATAGAACATCACAGCCAATTATGTGTGTGACTTTAGAAGTGATTATGATCAAAGTGAAATGCTTCGAATACTTTAACCGCTATGATCGAGTGACACTGTGAAAACTCTTTATACTGATGATATATATGAATTAAGTCCTATCTTTAACGGTATGTGTTTGTCAATGTTTGTATATAGATATGCTTGGATAAAATCTTTACCAGTGTTTATGCCATTCCTCTTTCATAAGTTTAGTATTGTTTCTTTTGAAAATGATTGAACTCTTTGTGGTTCCTTCATTAAATGGCATGCCATATATATGATTCTATTATTTGTGTACATTGGTAGAATACTGGACCGACGAGCTACTTCAGAAATTGAATACTAAATGACAGAGTAATGCAAGGACAACTTGTCTATTTATTTTCCTCATTTCTTCAAGACTGTGAGTCAAGCTCGATCTAATATAAGTGCATCCAAACCTTACTGCTACAGCTAGCAGCTATCATGTGAGTAATCCATTTGTTTGAAAATTATAGATAATTCATCCACTGTATGTTTCAACTTTCAAAATTATAGATCATTTATGTGCTCTTTTGAGGATTTTCTTGCATATTTTTTCTCCACATTAATCGTGCATTTTTAGAGGGATATTTTCGTCATAAACCAATTATTTAGTCTGCTGCATAGAATCCATCGGTATTTTCTGCAGATTTTAAGTATCCAGAAAATGGATTTTCCAAGGAGCTGTATTTGCTGGGGACATAAATATGCAGGAGTTTTAAGTATTCATACATTTCCAATTGACAAGGATAAACATGATTAGAGGGTCCAGTAGGGTCATAGGCTCGTTGCACCCAAGCTGACCCACCTGTTATTGGAGATTGGATATTTATCGGGAGAGACCAAGCTCTCTAATTCTTGCAAGGGACTCTCAAACATCTTCATGGGCAATTGCTGTCACTGTTTTTATCTTTATACTCCTTGTCTTTATCCCTTAATTTTCTTAATCATAGATATCAGTTTATTATACATAATCAGAAACAACTCCACCTCCTCCAATGTAATTTGCAGCCTTCCAGCGAGAAAAACGTTGAGATGTTTAGAAGCCCGTGAACCGCTCTTTGAAAATTTGATAACTGTATAGGTTAAATTCACAGGCAAGTACACTTATTTGTACCTTTTGGTAGATATATCTTCAGAGTTTAGCCAGTAAAATTCTACGATCAAGAACCAAAATACTGGACTAGATCAAAACTGTCAAACAATTGAGCAGTTTGAGGTACTGTGTGTTCGAGTGGTAACATAATTAAAACATGTTACAGTGAAAACATTCTAAGAAAGTTTTGACAATCCTTACGAGTTTGTTAATGATTCAATTTGGTATTTGAGGGTTGTCCTCCATTTCTTGAAGACAAAAGTTAGTCACATCATTGATGTATTGTGATGAGAGTGAGAAACACATCCTTGACGAATTACCCATTTGATAACCATGTTTTAATTATTTGTTTTGGGGAATTAGAAGAACCAATGAGGACGTTGTTTGAGATTTTCTTTGGATTGGTTCTTGAATCCGGTAGAGCTTGCTAGCATAGTGGAGAGATGTATAGAAAGGTACACAATGATGGGAAATCATTCCGCATGGTCTTTTGGAAAATAGAATGTTTGCAGTATAATGATCTGTTAATTATCACTTTTAACACCCAGTATCTTAGACTGCTTAATGCCTGACAATTGTCTCTTTAGATCTTTTTGCTTAGTAGTTGGATTTTTGCTGGTTATGCTTTGAATATCTATATTTTCTATTGGTGTAACAAAACAAAGCCTACTATCTTACTGAATTTAACCAATGCCATTATCACAATTACTTAGTGTAAAAGCTCATATGTTTTACGAATATCACATTAGTGATGGATACTTAAGATTGAAAATGTGTCCGGTTTCCCACAACACGAGACTAACACAATGTAGTTCTTAAATTATTGTATTGTCAGTATTGTATTGATGTCTTTTCTCCCCTCCTCCCATAAAACAGGTTTAATTGTTTCTCCATAAACTAGGAATTCATAGCACATTTAATTTATCAGAAGATTATATTTAATTAGGGTTTGATTTGTGAGCTTATAATTATAAATTGATTGTTTTCTTTTTGAAACAACTGCAGCTTGGACCATAAAACAACACTTGTTGATTGTCGCCTTGGCTTGCATAGTACTCCAAACCTTCCATTGTGAACTGGTCAATTATATGCTCCAACCATGGAAAATATAAAGAAAGATGAAGCCCAAGATCAGAAGCATGATGAACTTGCTGAATCACTAAATGATCTCTTCCGTAGTGTCGCCACCATGATCAAATCGGAGCTTCAGGTGAAATCCGTCATTTTTTCTCCAACCCTCTCTTAAGATGCTACCTCATAAATTTTGCAGACACTTGACGATTTGAAATGTACTATCATTTTGAAAATCAATTGTGATTTTTATCGATTTATTATGTTATAATTTGCAATGGTTATTGTTTTAGGGGACTAATAGTCATCTAGAGCTAGTGGAGAAAATGAATGCAAAGGTTGCATAAGAGTATAAAGGATTTGGTGATTTGGCTTCAGGGTTAAGGGTGTTTGTGGAGCAATTGAAATGCAAGAGTGGTAGCTTTAACGAGTATGTTGAGCAGATTGATGCCATAGAAAATCAAGTGACCGAATTTGAAGTAGTGGTCTCTATACTTGATAAATATGTGGCTTTGTTGGAATCAAAAGTCCAATCTCATTACCAAACCAAAAATCCACCTGCCTAAAAAACAACCTCGTCTTCATCGCCAAAAGAAGAAAAAAAATAAGTTTCTAGCAAAGGGAGGTTATATGGTCGTCGGTGATATAAGCGGACCTGACTTCCCTCACATCTTTGGCCTCGGGGCCGAAAATAGTCATGATCGTCCTGTTTATTAAAAAACACGAGGAAAAGATGAGTCACTATCACCTCCACTGCTCGATTGTTCTATGAATGAATAGAGCTCTCAAAAAATTAAGGAAGTTCGTAAAAGAAAGAGAAAAAAAAGTAAGTTCTCATCTCATTAAATAAAAAGAAAAACTATAAGTTATCAGAGTTCTCTAATTTCCAAATCAGATGTGAAAGGTTTTGCACAATTTAACATATGTCTAATAAAAAGACCAATTGAACGTCCCAAGAGTAAACCACCATTGTTGACATTAAATGTCTTGCATGCTTTTCTTAGTGGACATTTCGTCTTTCAAACTAACATGCGTCATACAGGAGAACATCTTTAAAAACGTCTTAGAGACTCAACTATGTCTCGTCTTAAAAACTCAACTTAGTCTAAACTTTTTTTTTTGAGTTTATTTAAATTAATATATTTTATAATGAGACAGAGCCTAATCTTTTAACGTGATTAAAAAATAAGATATTTCAAATATTAAATTTTAAATTACGGTATTTATTTTTATAAATTAAAAACCACCTTAATACGACGTCGGTTTTTGAAAAAAAAAGTAAAGAAATAGAAAAGGAGAAACAGATGACAAAACGAATTCCATGAGGTCACTGCTTCATCTTCATCTTCTAATTAACAGGTAAAGTAGTTTTCATCCTTAAATCCCTTTCTAACCGTTGTGCTATCAATAATAAAAATTAGAAAACCCTAGTTTTCAATTCAACTCTATAATTTCATGATCTCATATGCTTATTTATGTCAATTGAGTTATTATTCTCATCTCATTGTGAAATTCACACTGTTTCGGTTCACATCGCATGTGTTGATACATACATAGAAGTGTTTTTAGTCTTATTATTTATGTATAAACTGTTTGTACAATTAAATAGCTTAATGGAAGTTCTTCAGTGAAGCAATGTCGCGTAGTTCAAGTTTATTAGCTGGGACAAATAACAACTTGCTATATTATATTGTTTAGAGTTTAATTTTCATGCAGTGAAAGTGTAAATAGCACACCACAATCAATTATGTGTGTGACTTTAGAAGTGATTATGATCAAAGTGAAATGCTTCGAATGCTTTGACCGCCATGATCGAGTGACAATGTGAAATCTGTTTGTCAAAGTTTTGTATATAGATATGCTTGGATAAAATCTTTACCAGTGTTTAGACAATTCCTCTTTCCTAAGTTTAGTATTGGTTTTTTTGAAAATGTTCGTAGTCTTTGTGGTTCCTTCGTTAAATGGCATGCTGTAACGGCCCGATTCCGATTTTTCCCATTTTGTTGAGTCTTTTATTTAAATTAAGTGATAAATTATTTTATCTGTGAAATTGGTGTGTTAATATGTTATGTTGACATGTTATGATATTTTACCGTTTTTGAGAGTTTTCGGGGAAAATTAGAATGGGGGGTATTTTAGACATTTCTCAATTAATGACAAGTTAGAAATTTAGTAGAAATAGAATTGTGTGAGAAAATGAATTAATTTAAGTTGTGTGGAAAAATAAGAAATAGAAAAGAAAAGATATAAGAAGTGGAAATAGGAGAGAAAGAGATAGAAAGGAAAAATAGAGAGAAAAAGAAGAGAAAGAAAGAGGAAGAAGAGAAAAGAGAAGGAATTGTGATGAGAGTGAGAAACATATCCTTGATTGGTTCCCCATTTACAAACCATATTTTTATTATTTGCTTTGGAGAGTTAGAAGTACCAACAATGACATTGTTTTAGATTTGCTTTGGATTGGTTTTTGAATCAGGTAGTGCTTGCTACCATATTGAGAAGATATATAGAAAGCTATTATACACAATGATGGAAATCGTTCTGCACGGTCCTTTGGAGAGTAGAATGTTTTCAATATAATGAAATGTAATTACCAGTTTTAGCAACAGATATTTTAGACTGCTTAATACTTGTCAATTGTCTCTTCAGATCTTTTTGCTCAGTATTTGGATTTTCGTTGGTTATGCCCTGAAGATCCATGTGCTAAATTGCTAAAGGTTTCATAAAAAGTGTACTATCTTGCTGAATTTAACCAATGCCATTATCACAATTATAGTGTAAAATTAATAGTGGTTACTGTCTATATTGCAATCAATACTTTGGATTTAAAATGTGTCCGGTGTCCAACACCAATATGACACTAACACATATAACTATATTTGAATTAAGGTAGTTTCTTAAAATATTATCACGGTCTACGTGTCGGTATTAGTGTTTCATAGATAATTGTAATGTTGTAAAAGACTTGATGGTCCATGACTTAATGAACTTTCCCTTTTGGTTTGTCAGGTTAGCAAAGAATTCATTGAAAAAGGCGGCTTTGCTGATGACAGTGGTTGATGTCCCGTTAACTTACTAAGTGAGTTGTTGCTGTCTTAAATGCAAGAAATATACATGGAAGCTGGAATTCACGGCATGAGAATTTTTCCTTTTAACCTCCTCTTTTTTTTTTTATAGCAAAAAAGGACAATGGGCCTTGTAAACCCGTGAATAGAATGGACTTTGTATTATTTTTGCACCCTTGAAATTATTTGGACTATGCTTCATATGCTTGACTATGGTAATTTTGAACTTGGTTCTTTATTAAAATACCATGACAATTGCACCCGAATTTTCCAATTAGATCCAAAAATCTCATAAACCAAAATTCCACCCCTTTCGAATTCTTTCTCTTGAAACGAACACAGTTTGAATTAACCTTGAGAAATAACATCGACCACAAACCAGTCTTGAACTTTGAATGGATTTAAAACTTTGAATCGCGGATAAATCTTGAATTCATTTTGAACTTATAATTTCGAATGAATTTAACCATAGCTTGAATTTGAATTTGAAAAGAAGAATTTTTGTAAAGAATTATAAATCTTGAACATTCACTTTTAGAACTTCTAAAACTTGATTCAACATCCTTATTCAAACTCATAACTTCAAACCAACAATAGGAAAATCCAAACTTCATTCTCTTAGGTTTAAAAAAAAAGGCATAAATAATGAACTGTGTTGCCCTCACAATCGAAGATGGATTTGGTACAAGAGTTATGCAACTTGAAATTCACCACAAAACCTTAATTCTTTGGGACATACACTGAAGAAATCTTGGGACCACTTTGGATTAGAATCCATTGGTCACATCTTGAAACACTCGACTGAGAGAACGACCACCATCTCCACTTGAAAACAAAAGTTCCTACACAAACCTGTTAGTAATAAAGCATGCAGATATGCAAGATGATGGACAAAAGAGCTGAAATCCTATGGTCAAAAATTAGGGTATGACACCGAGCAGCTTCGTTACGTCCGCAGAAGTCTTGCACTCCAGCAGTGCCTTCACGTTGATAAACCTCCTCTCAACCCTCTGACTCCCATCCTCCTCGAGGATAGGATCATTCTTGCTCGTCCAACAGGTCGCGAGCTGAAAGGAGTTGACCCACTTCACCAGGGCCTCGTAAGACGCGGCATCTTGCCCGCGTAAATCGCTCGGTTCAAAGACGTAGGCGCCGGGCTTCTTTGAGAAGTGGTCGGGCGTCCAGCGGATTGGGAACTTGTACACTCTCTCCCCAATGTACTTCCCTTCCTCGTTAATCAACTCATCCCCGTTCTCATCACATTCCACCTCCCAGCAGTACGTGCTGTCCTTAGTAGCCTCGGACAACGGTTCAACAATGAAGTACCGCGCCTTGAAGTGCCGGATGGACTCCGAGAACGGCTTGAACAGTTTCTTGGGCTGCTTCAGAGAGACCCATCCATACCTCTTCCTCGTCAGCTGCCGCTGAAGGTGGAAAACAGCAAAGAACAAAGGGATGGTGGTCCCCAAAGCAAGGTGCTCGCACACCAACTCAAAAGCCCGTATGAAGGCCAGCGAATTAGGGTGGAGCTGGGAAGGCGCCAACTTCAGATGGTCGAACACCGACCGCTGGAAGTCGGTGAAAGGCAACCTCAGCCTCAATTCCTTGAACGCATACTCGTACATGGAAAAGCAGTCCCCGAAGTCCGAGCAGACCCGCTCTTCCGTATTTGGCAGAAGCACTCTCCACTCCCCAACTAGCCCTACCTCGGTGAAGACATCCCCCGCGTACCTGGAAAACGAGGACATATGCTCGGAAGGTTCCGCCACCTCCCATTCCTCCGGGAAAAAGCCATCAGTGTCCTCCTCCATCACGTCTCCCTCAGCGACGTCTAAGTCCTCCTCCTCCTCGGCTCCATCACCTCCCCCCTCGACTTCGCTTGCGGAACTCGAGGCCGTCGAACTCGAGGATGCGGAGCTCGAGGCTGTTGCACTACTACTTCCCTCGGAGACAGTTTCCTCCTCGGACGTAACGGGTATAACCTCCCTCTCGGGCTCCATCGCCACTATGATCACCTGAAAAAGCAGAGAAAGACAGTGAATTCGACAGGAAATCAAATCCACCCTTCCACCGCTAAGACAAGTGAAAGGGCGCGCGAGAGGCTAGGAACTACGTCCCCGGCCTAAGCCCTAACATCAAACAAAGATGGAAAAAATATCCCCGCGAGCAACCTCCCCGCGCCTGTACCCAGATTCCGTCGAAACTCTACCGGAATCTGGAAACGTCCTAGCGGGAAACTCACCAAATCCATCAACGGATGATAGGACACGATGGTCACGACTCGCAACCACCACGTGGGCTACCACGACCACCAAACGTGCTACCTAATCCGGCGAGACATTTGGTACAGAAAAAAGGCAGAACCTCCGCCCACCACCAACACTCGCCGGAAATCTACCTATTTTGCCATCTAGAACTAACCCTAGCCGCATGAAATCTACCACTAACAACAAAAGGAAGCAAAACAAGCAAAAAATCAGGATACTTACTTGATTTTACTAGAAGAAAGTGGAAGAAAATGGCTGCTCGAAACTTGTCACGGTGGTCGGCACGGCGGTCGGCTGCTTGAAGAAGGTGACGGGCAAACGTACTGGTGACGAGGAAGAATCAGAAGAAGGAAAAGTGGAAAATGGGACGGTTTCCCCCATTTTATACCAAGGGGCACGTGCACACACGTGTCCGTAGGCATTAATGACGGCCCACTAGCCATAATTGCCTAGGTAACTGCTACATAGGTCTCGATGCACACGTGGGGACCCAACGTTTCCCATTCCATCTGACGCGTCACCTCCCCGAATACCGGGCAATATGGAGTCGACCACGAATATCGCGGACACGGAGAACCACGAGCACCTTGAGGCAGTCGTCCTCGTATCCAACGACGAATTCATGATAGTTCCCCGGGACAACGAGGAGTCCTTAAGTCATCACTCCCATGCTCGGGAGCAACGACTTGGGGGGCTCCTGTTCTAGACTGGACCAATGGATAGAATTGACCCAATAAGCCTCTGCTACAGAGCGGCCCAAATCGCCTAAGTCCAATCCACAGAAGGGGCAAAAGTTACCTTTCTGCCCCTCCTACCGGGCAAGGAACATAACGTTCCTCCCCGGACATTCTGCCCGACACACACAGCTTCAGTGCTCCCCGAACAGCCATGGGCAGATGCCCGAAACTAAGCATATGCCCGACATAACGGCTAGTTTTGGACACCCTGCCCGTCGTAACGGCTAGTTTGGGCAGCGACCGATTCTTTAGGGAAAACGGTTATTTCGCCCCGAAAATAGGACCGTTAGCCACGCACTTAGAGCCCTATATAAACCCTCTCACTTGAGAGGGTCAGGTATCAAATATTCACCCTACGAACTAATACTTTGTACTTGCCCCTTTTCTCTGACCCTTTCTTACTTGAGCGTCGGAGTGCCTTGCAGGTACACCATCACCTCTCCTCAATCACGTACCGGACAGTGAGTACGACCAGCACCCATCCGGGCACCTCCATAACGACCAGCCCGCGTGGACCAGTTCGTGTACATCGGATCAATATCAAGTAAATGTCTTACACGATTTTTCTAGTCGACACTTTGAGTCTTTCTAATTAACATGCGTCATATAAAAATAAACCTTTAAAAGCGCCTTAAAGACTCAATTAAATTTCGTCATAAAGACTTTCAATTTATTCTAGAATATATTTAAATAAGATATTTTAAGTATTAAATTTTAAATTAAGGTATTTTTTAAATAAAAAAGAAACTACCTCCGACGTCGTTGTTTTGGAAAAAAGTAAGGAAAAAGAAAAGAAGAAATATTCCATGAGGCCCAGAGGATTCATCCACTGCTTCATCTTGATCTGATTAACAGGTAAAGTAGTTTTCATCTCTAAATCCCTTTCTAACCGTCCTGCTATCAATAATCAAAAACAGAAAACCCTAGTTTTCAATTCAACTCTATAATTTCATGATCTCAGAACAACTTGCTATATTATATTGTTTAGAGTTTAATTTTCATGCAGTGAATGTGTAAATAGAACATCACAGCCAATTATGTGTGTGACTTTAGAAGTGATTATGATCAAAGTGAAATGCTTCGAATACTTTAACCGCTATGATCGAGTGACACTGTGAAAACTCTTTATACTGATGATATATATGAATTAAGTCCTATCTTTAACGGTATGTGTTTGTCAATGTTTGTATATAGATATGCTTGGATAAAATCTTTACCAGTGTTTATGCCATTCCTCTTTCATAAGTTTAGTATTGTTTCTTTTGAAAATGATTGAACTCTTTGTGGTTCCTTCATTAAATGGCATGCCATATATATGATTCTATTATTTGTGTACATTGGTAGAATACTGGACCGACGAGCTACTTCAGAAATTGAATACTAAATGACAGAGTAATGCAAGGACAACTTGTCTATTTATTTTCCTCATTTCTTCAAGACTGTGAGTCAAGCTCGATCTAATATAAGTGCATCCAAACCTTACTGCTACAGCTAGCAGCTATCATGTGAGTAATCCATTTGTTTGAAAATTATAGATAATTCATCCACTGTATGTTTCAACTTTCAAAATTATAGATCATTTATGTGCTCTTTTGAGGATTTTCTTGCATATTTTTTCTCCACATTAATCGTGCATTTTTAGAGGGATATTTTCGTCATAAACCAATTATTTAGTCTGCTGCATAGAATCCATCGGTATTTTCTGCAGATTTTAAGTATCCAGAAAATGGATTTTCCAAGGAGCTGTATTTGCTGGGGACATAAATATGCAGGAGTTTTAAGTATTCATACATTTCCAATTGACAAGGATAAACATGATTAGAGGGTCCAGTAGGGTCATAGGCTCGTTGCACCCAAGCTGACCCACCTGTTATTGGAGATTGGATATTTATCGGGAGAGACCAAGCTCTCTAATTCTTGCAAGGGACTCTCAAACATCTTCATGGGCAATTGCTGTCACTGTTTTTATCTTTATACTCCTTGTCTTTATCCCTTAATTTTCTTAATCATAGATATCAGTTTATTATACATAATCAGAAACAACTCCACCTCCTCCAATGTAATTTGCAGCCTTCCAGCGAGAAAAACGTTGAGATGTTTAGAAGCCCGTGAACCGCTCTTTGAAAATTTGATAACTGTATAGGTTAAATTCACAGGCAAGTACACTTATTTGTACCTTTTGGTAGATATATCTTCAGAGTTTAGCCAGTAAAATTCTACGATCAAGAACCAAAATACTGGACTAGATCAAAACTGTCAAACAATTGAGCAGTTTGAGGTACTGTGTGTTCGAGTGGTAACATAATTAAAACATGTTACAGTGAAAACATTCTAAGAAAGTTTTGACAATCCTTACGAGTTTGTTAATGATTCAATTTGGTATTTGAGGGTTGTCCTCCATTTCTTGAAGACAAAAGTTAGTCACATCATTGATGTATTGTGATGAGAGTGAGAAACACATCCTTGACGAATTACCCATTTGATAACCATGTTTTAATTATTTGTTTTGGGGAATTAGAAGAACCAATGAGGACGTTGTTTGAGATTTTCTTTGGATTGGTTCTTGAATCCGGTAGAGCTTGCTAGCATAGTGGAGAGATGTATAGAAAGGTACACAATGATGGGAAATCATTCCGCATGGTCTTTTGGAAAATAGAATGTTTGCAGTATAATGATCTGTTAATTATCACTTTTAACACCCAGTATCTTAGACTGCTTAATGCCTGACAATTGTCTCTTTAGATCTTTTTGCTTAGTAGTTGGATTTTTGCTGGTTATGCTTTGAATATCTATATTTTCTATTGGTGTAACAAAACAAAGCCTACTATCTTACTGAATTTAACCAATGCCATTATCACAATTACTTAGTGTAAAAGCTCATATGTTTTACGAATATCACATTAGTGATGGATACTTAAGATTGAAAATGTGTCCGGTTTCCCACAACACGAGACTAACACAATGTAGTTCTTAAATTATTGTATTGTCAGTATTGTATTGATGTCTTTTCTCCCCTCCTCCCATAAAACAGGTTTAATTGTTTCTCCATAAACTAGGAATTCATAGCACATTTAATTTATCAGAAGATTATATTTAATTAGGGTTTGATTTGTGAGCTTATAATTATAAATTGATTGTTTTCTTTTTGAAACAACTGCAGCTTGGACCATAAAACAACACTTGTTGATTGTCGCCTTGGCTTGCATAGTACTCCAAACCTTCCATTGTGAACTGGTCAATTATATGCTCCAACCATGGAAAATATAAAGAAAGATGAAGCCCAAGATCAGAAGCATGATGAACTTGCTGAATCACTAAATGATCTCTTCCGTAGTGTCGCCACCATGATCAAATCGGAGCTTCAGGTGAAATCCGTCATTTTTTCTCCAACCCTCTCTTAAGATGCTACCTCATAAATTTTGCAGACACTTGACGATTTGAAATGTACTATCATTTTGAAAATCAATTGTGATTTTTATCGATTTATTATGTTATAATTTGCAATGGTTATTGTTTTAGGGGACTAATAGTCATCTAGAGCTAGTGGAGAAAATGAATGCAAAGGTTGCATAAGAGTATAAAGGATTTGGTGATTTGGCTTCAGGGTTAAGGGTGTTTGTGGAGCAATTGAAATGCAAGAGTGGTAGCTTTAACGAGTATGTTGAGCAGATTGATGCCATAGAAAATCAAGTGACCGAATTTGAAGTAGTGGTCTCTATACTTGATAAATATGTGGCTTTGTTGGAATCAAAAGTCCAATCTCATTACCAAACCAAAAATCCACCTGCCTAAAAAACAACCTCGTCTTCATCGCCAAAAGAAGAAAAAAAATAAGTTTCTAGCAAAGGGAGGTTATATGGTCGTCGGTGATATAAGCGGACCTGACTTCCCTCACATCTTTGGCCTCGGGGCCGAAAATAGTCATGATCGTCCTGTTTATTAAAAAACACGAGGAAAAGATGAGTCACTATCACCTCCACTGCTCGATTGTTCTATGAATGAATAGAGCTCTCAAAAAATTAAGGAAGTTCGTAAAAGAAAGAGAAAAAAAAGTAAGTTCTCATCTCATTAAATAAAAAGGAAAACTATAAGTTATCAGAGTTCTCTAATTTCCAAATCAGATGTGAAAGGTTTTGCACAATTTAACATATGTCTAATAAAAAGACCAATTGAACGTCCCAAGAGTAAACCACCATTGTTGACATTAAATGTCTTGCATGCTTTTCTTAGTGGACATTTCGTCTTTCAAACTAACATGCGTCATACAGGAGAACATCTTTAAAAACGTCTTAGAGACTCAACTATGTCTCGTCTTAAAAACTCAACTTAGTCTAAACTTTTTTTTTTTGAGTTTATTTAAATTAATATATTTTATAATGAGACAGAGCCTAATCTTTTAACGTGATTAAAAAATAAGATATTTCAAATATTAAATTTTAAATTACGGTATTTATTTTTATAAATTAAAAACCACCTTAATACGACGTCGGTTTTTGAAAAAAAAAGTAAAGAAATAGAAAAGGAGAAACAGATGACAAAACGAATTCCATGAGGTCACTGCTTCATCTTCATCTTCTAATTAACAGGTAAAGTAGTTTTCATCCTTAAATCCCTTTCTAACCGTTGTGCTATCAATAATAAAAATTAGAAAACCCTAGTTTTCAATTCAACTCTATAATTTCATGATCTCATATGCTTATTTATGTCAATTGAGTTATTATTCTCATCTCATTGTGAAATTCACACTGTTTCGGTTCACATCGCATGTGTTGATACATACATAGAAGTGTTTTTAGTCTTATTATTTATGTATAAACTGTTTGTACAATTAAATAGCTTAATGGAAGTTCTTCAGTGAAGCAATGTCGCGTAGTTCAAGTTTATTAGCTGGGACAAATAACAACTTGCTATATTATATTGTTTAGAGTTTAATTTTCATGCAGTAAAAGTGTAAATAGCACACCACAATCAATTATGTGTGTGACTTTAGAAGTGATTATGATCAAAGTGAAATGCTTCGAATGCTTTGACCGCCATGATCGAGTGACAATGTGAAATCTGTTTGTCAAAGTTTTGTATATAGATATGCTTGGATAAAATCTTTACCAGTGTTTAGACAATTCCTCTTTCCTAAGTTTAGTATTGGTTTTTTTGAAAATGTTCGTAGTCTTTGTGGTTCCTTCGTTAAATGGCATGCTGTAACGGCCCGATTCCGATTTTTCCCATTTTGTTGAGTCTTTTATTTAAATTAAGTGATAAATTATTTTATCTGTGAAATTGGTGTGTTAATATGTTATGTTGACATGTTATGATATTTTACCGTTTTTGAGAGTTTTCGGGGAAAATTAGAATGGAGGGTATTTTAGACATTTCTCAATTAATGACAAGTTAGAAATTTAGTAGAAATAGAATTGTGTGAGAAAATGAATTAATTTAAGTTGTGTGGAAAAATAAGAAATAGAAAAGAAAAGATATAAGAAGTGGAAATAGGAGAGAAAGAGATAGAAAGGAAAAATAGAGAGAAAAAGAAGAGAAAGAAAGAGGAAGAAGAGAAAAGAGAACGAATTGTGATGAGAGTGAGAAACATATCCTTGATTGGTTCCCCATTTACAAACCATATTTTTATTATTTGCTTTGGAGAGTTAGAAGTACCAACAATGACATTGTTTTAGATTTGCTTTGGATTGGTTTTTGAATCAGGTAGTGCTTGCTACCATATTGAGAAGATATATAGAAAGCTATTATACACAATGATGGAAATCGTTCTGCACGGTCCTTTGGAGAGTAGAATGTTTTCAATATAATGAAATGTAATTACCAGTTTTAGCAACAGATATTTTAGACTGCTTAATACTTGTCAATTGTCTCTTCAGATCTTTTTGCTCAGTATTTGGATTTTCGTTGGTTATGCCCTGAAGATCCATGTGCTAAATTGCTAAAGGTTTCATAAAAAGTGTACTATCTTGCTGAATTTAACCAATGCCATTATCACAATTATAGTGTAAAATTAATAGTGGTTACTGTCTATATTGCAATCAATACTTTGGATTTAAAATGTGTCCGGTGTCCAACACCAATATGACACTAACACATATAACTATATTTGAATTAAGGTAGTTTCTTAAAATATTATCACGGTCTACGTGTCGGTATTAGTGTTTCATAGATAATTGTAATGTTGTAAAAGACTTGATGGTCCATGACTTAATGAACTTTCCCTTTTGGTTTGTCAGGTTAGTAAAGAATTCATTGAAAAAGGCGGCTTTGCTGATGACAGTGGTTGATGTCCCGTTAACTTACTAAGTGAGTTGTTGCTGTCTTAAATGCAAGAAATATACATGGAAGCTGGAATTCACGGCATGAGAATTTTTCCTTTTAACCTCCTCTTTTTTTTTTTATAGCAAAAAAGGACAATGGGCCTTGTAAACCCGTGAATAGAATGGACTTTGTATTATTTTTGCACCCTTGAAATTATTTGGACTATGCTTCATATGCTTGACTATGGTAATTTTGAACTTGGTTCTTTATTAAAATACCATGACAATTGCACCCGAATTTTCCAATTAGATCCAAAAATCTCATAAACCAAAATTCCACCCCTTTCGAATTCTTTCTCTTGAAACGAACACAGTTTGAATTAACCTTGAGAAATAACATCGACCACAAACCAGTCTTGAACTTTGAATGGATTTAAAACTTTGAATCGCGGATAAATCTTGAATTCATTTTGAACTTATAATTTCGAATGAATTTAACCATAGCTTGAATTTGAATTTGAAAAGAAGAATTTTTGTAAAGAATTATAAATCTTGAACATTCACTTTTAGAACTTCTAAAACTTGATTCAACATCCTTATTCAAACTCATAACTTCAAACCAACAATAGGAAAATCCAAACTTCATTCTCTTAGGTTTAAAAAAAAAGGCATAAATAATGAACTGTGTTGCCCTCACAATCGAAGATGGATTTGGTACAAGAGTTATGCAACTTGAAATTCACCACAAAACCTTAATTCTTTGGGACATACACTGAAGAAATCTTGGGACCACTTTGGATTAGAATCCATTGGTCACATCTTGAAACACTCGACTGAGAGAACGACCACCATCTCCACTTGAAAACAAAAGTTCCTACACAAACCTGTTAGTAATAAAGCATGCAGATATGCAAGATGATGGACAAAAGAGCTGAAATCCTATGGTCAAAAATTAGGGTATGACACCGAGCAGCTTCGTTACGTCCGCAGAAGTCTTGCACTCCAGCAGTGCCTTCACGTTGATAAACCTCCTCTCAACCCTCTGACTCCCATCCTCCTCGAGGATAGGATCATTCTTGCTCGTCCAACAGGTCGCGAGCTGAAAGGAGTTGACCCACTTCACCAGGGCCTCGTAAGACGCGGCATCTTGCCCGCGTAAATCGCTCGGTTCAAAGACGTAGGCGCCGGGCTTCTTTGAGAAGTGGTCGGGCGTCCAGCGGATTGGGAACTTGTACACTCTCTCCCCAATGTACTTCCCTTCCTCGTTAATCAACTCATCCCCGTTCCCATCACATTCCACCTCCCAGCAGTACGTGCTGTCCTTAGTAGCCTCGGACAACGGTTCAACAATGAAGTACCGCGCCTTGAAGTGCCGGATGGACTCCGAGAACGGCTTGAACAGTTTCTTGGGCTGCTTCAGAGAGACCCATCCGTACCTCTTCCTCGTCAGCTGCCGCTGAAGGTGGAAAACAGCAAAGAACAAAGGGATGGTGGTCCCCAAAGCAAGGTGCTCGCACACCAACTCAAAAGCCCGTATGAAGGCCAGCGAATTAGGGTGGAGCTGGGAAGGCGCCAACTTCAGATGGTCGAACACCGACCGCTGGAAGTCGGTGAAAGGCAACCTCAGCCTCAATTCCTTGAACGCATACTCGTACATGGAAAAGCAGTCCCCGAAGTCCGAGCAGACCCGCTCTTCCGTATTTGGCAGAAGCACTCTCCACTCCCCAACTGGCCCTACCTCGGTGAAGACATCCCCCGCGTACCTGGAAAACGAGGACATATGCTCGGAAGGTTCCGCCACCTCCCATTCCTCAGGGAAAAAGCCATCAGTGTCCTCCTCCATCACGTCTCCCTCAGCGACGTCTAAGTCCTCCTCCTCCTCGGCTCCATCAGCTCCCCCCTCGACTTCGCTTGCGGAACTAGAGGCCGTCGAACTCGAGGATGCGGAGCTCGAGGCTGTTGCACTACTACTTCCCTCGGAGACAGTTTCCTCCTCGGACGTAACGGGTATAACCTCCCTCTCGGGCTCCATCGCCACTATGATCACCTGAAAAAGCAGAGAAAGACAGTGAATTCGACAGGAAATCAAATCCACCCTTCCACCGCTAAGACAAGTGAAAGGGCGCGCGAGAGGCTAGGAACTACGTCCCCGGCCTAAGCCCTAACATCAAACAAAGAAGGACAAAATATCCCCGCGAGCAACCTCCCTGCGCCTGTACCCAGATTCCGTCGAAACTCTACCGGAATCTGGAAACGTCCTAGCGGGAAACTCACCAAATCCATCAACGGATGATAGGACACGATGGTCACGACTCGCAACCACCACGTGGGCTACCACGACCACCAAACGTGCTACCTAATCCGGCGAGACATTTGGTACAGAAAAAAGGCAGAACCTCCGCCCACCACCAACACTCGCCGGAAATCTACCTATTTTGCCATCTAGAACTAACCCTAGCCGCATGAAATCTACCACTAACAACAAAAGGAAGCAAAACAAGCAAAAAATCAGGATACTTACTTGATTTTACTAGAAGAAAGTGGAAGAAAATGGCTGCTCGAAACTTGTCACGGTGGTCGGCACGGCGGTCGGCTGCTTGAAGAAGGTGACGGGCAAACGTACTGGTGATGAGGAAGAATCAGAAGAAGGAAAAGTGGAAAATGGGACGGTTTCCCCCATTTTATACCAAGGGGCACGTGCACACACGTGTCCGTAGGCAATAATGACGGCCCACTAGCCATAATTGCCTAGGTAACTGCTACATAGGTCTCGATGCACACGTGGCGACCCAACGTTTCCCATTCCATCTGACGCGTCACCTCCCCGAATACCGGGCAATATGGAGTCGACCACGAATATCGCGGACACGGAGAACCACGAGCACCTTGAGGCAGTCGTCCTCGTATCCAACGACGACTTCATGATAGTTCCCCGGGACAACGAGGAGTCCTTAAGTCATCACTCCCATGCTCGAGAGCAACGACTTGGGGGGCTCCTGTTCTAGACTGGACCAATGGATAGAATTGGCCCAATAAGCCTCTGCTACAGAGCGGCCCAAATCGCCTAAGTCCAATCCACAGAAGGGGCAAAAGTTACCTTTCTGCCCCTCCTACCGGGCAAGGAACATAACGTTCCTCCCCGGACATTCTGCCCGACACACACAGCTTCAGTGCTCCCCGAACAGCCATGGGCAGATGCCCGAAACTAAGCATATGCCCGACATAACGGCTAGTTTTGGACACCCTGCCCGTCGTAACGGCTAGTTTGGGCAGCGACCGATTCTTTAGGGAAAACGGTTATTTCGCCCCGAAAATAGGACCGTTAGCCACGCACTTAGAGCCCTATATAAACCCTCTCACTTGAGAGGGTCAGGTATCAAATATTCACCCTACGAACTAATACTTTGTACTTGCCCCTTTTCTCTGCCCCTTTCTTACTTGAGCGTCGGAGTGCCTTGCAGGTACACCATCACCTCTCCTCAATCACGTACCGGACAGTGAGTACGACCAGCACCCATCCGGGCACCTCCATAACGACCAGCCCGCGTGGACCAGTTCGTGTACATCGGATCAATATCAAGTAAATGTCTTACACGATTTTTCTAGTTGACACTTTGAGTCTTTCTAATTAACATGCGTCATATAAAAATAAACCTTTAAAAGCGCCTTAAAGACTCAATTAAATTTCGTCATAAAGACTTTCAATTTATTCTAGAATATATTTAAATAAGATATTTTAAGTATTAAATTTTAAATTAAGGTATTTTTTAAATAAAAAAGAAACTACCTCCGACGTCGTTGTTTTGGAAAAAAGTAAGGAAAAAGAAAAGAAGAAATATTCCATGAGGCCCAGAGGATTCATCCACTGCTTCATCTTGATCTGATTAACAGGTAAAGTAGTTTTCATCTCTAAATCCCTTTCTAACCGTCCTGCTATCAATAATCAAAAACAGAAAACCCTAGTTTTCAATTCAACTCTATAATTTCATGATCTCAGAACAACTTGCTATATTATATTGTTTAGAGTTTAATTTTCATGCAGTGAATGTGTAAATAGAACATCACAGCCAATTATGTGTGTGACTTTAGAAGTGATTATGATCAAAGTGAAATGCTTCGAATACTTTAACCGCTATGATCGAGTGACACTGTGAAAACTCTTTATACTGATGATATATATGAATTAAGTCCTATCTTTAACGGTATGTGTTTGTCAATGTTTGTATATAGATATGCTTGGATAAAATCTTTACCAGTGTTTATGCCATTCCTCTTTCATAAGTTTAGTATTGTTTCTTTTGAAAATGATTGAACTCTTTGTGGTTCCTTCATTAAATGGCATGCCATATATATGATTCTATTATTTGTGTACATTGGTAGAATACTGGACCGACGAGCTACTTCAGAAATTGAATACTAAATGACAGAGTAATGCAAGGACAACTTGTCTATTTATTTTCCTCATTTCTTCAAGACTGTGAGTCAAGCTCGATCTAATATAAGTGCATCCAAACCTTACTGCTACAGCTAGCAGCTATCATGTGAGTAATCCATTTGTTTGAAAATTATAGATAATTCATCCACTGTATGTTTCAACTTTCAAAATTATAGATCATTTATGTGCTCTTTTGAGGATTTTCTTGCATATTTTTTCTCCACATTAATCGTGCATTTTTAGAGGGATATTTTCGTCATAAACCAATTATTTAGTCTGCTGCATAGAATCCATCGGTATTTTCTGCAGATTTTAAGTATCCAGAAAATGGATTTTCCAAGGAGCTGTATTTGCTGGGGACATAAATATGCAGGAGTTTTAAGTATTCATACATTTCCAATTGACAAGGATAAACATGATTAGAGGGTCCAGTAGGGTCATAGGCTCGTTGCACCCAAGCTGACCCACCTGTTATTGGAGATTGGATATTTATCGGGAGAGACCAAGCTCTCTAATTCTTGCAAGGGACTCTCAAACATCTTCATGGGCAATTGCTGTCACTGTTTTTATCTTTATACTCCTTGTCTTTATCCCTTAATTTTCTTAATCATAGATATCAGTTTATTATACATAATCAGAAACAACTCCACCTCCTCCAATGTAATTTGCAGCCTTCCAGCGAGAAAAACGTTGAGATGTTTAGAAGCCCGTGAACCGCTCTTTGAAAATTTGATAACTGTATAGGTTAAATTCACAGGCAAGTACACTTATTTGTACCTTTTGGTAGATATATCTTCAGAGTTTAGCCAGTAAAATTCTACGATCAAGAACCAAAATACTGGACTAGATCAAAACTGTCAAACAATTGAGCAGTTTGAGGTACTGTGTGTTCGAGTGGTAACATAATTAAAACATGTTACAGTGAAAACATTCTAAGAAAGTTTTGACAATCCTTACGAGTTTGTTAATGATTCAATTTGGTATTTGAGGGTTGTCCTCCATTTCTTGAAGACAAAAGTTAGTCACATCATTGATGTATTGTGATGAGAGTGAGAAACACATCCTTGACGAATTACCCATTTGATAACCATGTTTTAATTATTTGTTTTGGGGAATTAGAAGAACCAATGAGGACGTTGTTTGAGATTTTCTTTGGATTGGTTCTTGAATCCGGTAGAGCTTGCTAGCATAGTGGAGAGATGTATAGAAAGGTACACAATGATGGGAAATCATTCCGCATGGTCTTTTGGAAAATAGAATGTTTGCAGTATAATGATCTGTTAATTATCACTTTTAACACCCAGTATCTTAGACTGCTTAATGCCTGACAATTGTCTCTTTAGATCTTTTTGCTTAGTAGTTGGATTTTTGCTGGTTATGCTTTGAATATCTATATTTTCTATTGGTGTAACAAAACAAAGCCTACTATCTTACTGAATTTAACCAATGCCATTATCACAATTACTTAGTGTAAAAGCTCATATGTTTTACGAATATCACATTAGTGATGGATACTTAAGATTGAAAATGTGTCCGGTTTCCCACAACACGAGACTAACACAATGTAGTTCTTAAATTATTGTATTGTCAGTATTGTATTGATGTCTTTTCTCCCCTCCTCCCATAAAACAGGTTTAATTGTTTCTCCATAAACTAGGAATTCATAGCACATTTAATTTATCAGAAGATTATATTTAATTAGGGTTTGATTTGTGAGCTTATAATTATAAATTGATTGTTTTCTTTTTGAAACAACTGCAGCTTGGACCATAAAACAACACTTGTTGATTGTCGCCTTGGCTTGCATAGTACTCCAAACCTTCCATTGTGAACTGGTCAATTATATGCTCCAACCATGGAAAATATAAAGAAAGATGAAGCCCAAGATCAGAAGCATGATGAACTTGCTGAATCACTAAATGATCTCTTCCGTAGTGTCGCCACCATGATCAAATCGGAGCTTCAGGTGAAATCCGTCATTTTTTCTCCAACCCTCTCTTAAGATGCTACCTCATAAATTTTGCAGACACTTGACGATTTGAAATGTACTATCATTTTGAAAATCAATTGTGATTTTTATCGATTTATTATGTTATAATTTGCAATGGTTATTGTTTTAGGGGACTAATAGTCATCTAGAGCTAGTGGAGAAAATGAATGCAAAGGTTGCATAAGAGTATAAAGGATTTGGTGATTTGGCTTCAGGGTTAAGGGTGTTTGTGGAGCAATTGAAATGCAAGAGTGGTAGCTTTAACGAGTATGTTGAGCAGATTGATGCCATAGAAAATCAAGTGACCGAATTTGAAGTAGTGGTCTCTATACTTGATAAATATGTGGCTTTGTTGGAATCAAAAGTCCAATCTCATTACCAAACCAAAAATCCACCTGCCTAAAAAACAACCTCGTCTTCATCGCCAAAAGAAGAAAAAAAATAAGTTTCTAGCAAAGGGAGGTTATATGGTCGTCGGTGATATAAGCGGACCTGACTTCCCTCACATCTTTGGCCTCGGGGCCGAAAATAGTCATGATCGTCCTGTTTATTAAAAAACACGAGGAAAAGATGAGTCACTATCACCTCCACTGCTCGATTGTTCTATGAATGAATAGAGCTCTCAAAAAATTAAGGAAGTTCGTAAAAGAAAGAGAAAAAAAAGTAAGTTCTCATCTCATTAAATAAAAAGGAAAACTATAAGTTATCAGAGTTCTCTAATTTCCAAATCAGATGTGAAAGGTTTTGCACAATTTAACATATGTCTAATAAAAAGACCAATTGAACGTCCCAAGAGTAAACCACCATTGTTGACATTAAATGTCTTGCATGCTTTTCTTAGTGGACATTTCGTCTTTCAAACTAACATGCGTCATACAGGAGAACATCTTTAAAAACGTCTTAGAGACTCAACTATGTCTCGTCTTAAAAACTCAACTTAGTCTAAACTTTTTTTTTTGAGTTTATTTAAATTAATATATTTTATAATGAGACAGAGCCTAATCTTTTAACGTGATTAAAAAATAAGATATTTCAAATATTAAATTTTAAATTACGGTATTTATTTTTATAAATTAAAAACCACCTTAATACGACGTCGGTTTTTGAAAAAAAAAGTAAAGAAATAGAAAAGGAGAAACAGATGACAAAACGAATTCCATGAGGTCACTGCTTCATCTTCATCTTCTAATTAACAGGTAAAGTAGTTTTCATCCTTAAATCCCTTTCTAACCGTTGTGCTATCAATAATAAAAATTAGAAAACCCTAGTTTTCAATTCAACTCTATAATTTCATGATCTCATATGCTTATTTATGTCAATTGAGTTATTATTCTCATCTCATTGTGAAATTCACACTGTTTCGGTTCACATCGCATGTGTTGATACATACATAGAAGTGTTTTTAGTCTTATTATTTATGTATAAACTGTTTGTACAATTAAATAGCTTAATGGAAGTTCTTCAGTGAAGCAATGTCGCGTAGTTCAAGTTTATTAGCTGGGACAAATAACAACTTGCTATATTATATTGTTTAGAGTTTAATTTTCATGCAGTAAAAGTGTAAATAGCACACCACAATCAATTATGTGTGTGACTTTAGAAGTGATTATGATCAAAGTGAAATGCTTCGAATGCTTTGACCGCCATGATCGAGTGACAATGTGAAATCTGTTTGTCAAAGTTTTGTATATAGATATGCTTGGATAAAATCTTTACCAGTGTTTAGACAATTCCTCTTTCCTAAGTTTAGTATTGGTTTTTTTGAAAATGTTCGTAGTCTTTGTGGTTCCTTCGTTAAATGGCATGCTGTAACGGCCCGATTCCGATTTTTCCCATTTTGTTGAGTCTTTTATTTAAATTAAGTGATAAATTATTTTATCTGTGAAATTGGTGTGTTAATATGTTATGTTGACATGTTATGATATTTTACCGTTTTTGAGAGTTTTCGGGGAAAATTAGAATGGAGGGTATTTTAGACATTTCTCAATTAATGACAAGTTAGAAATTTAGTAGAAATAGAATTGTGTGAGAAAATGAATTAATTTAAGTTGTGTGGAAAAATAAGAAATAGAAAAGAAAAGATATAAGAAGTGGAAATAGGAGAGAAAGAGATAGAAAGGAAAAATAGAGAGAAAAAGAAGAGAAAGAAAGAGGAAGAAGAGAAAAGAGAAGGAATTGTGATGAGAGTGAGAAACATATCCTTGATTGGTTCCCCATTTACAAACCATATTTTTATTATTTGCTTTGGAGAGTTAGAAGTACCAACAATGACATTGTTTTAGATTTGCTTTGGATTGGTTTTTGAATCAGGTAGTGCTTGCTACCATATTGAGAAGATATATAGAAAGCTATTATACACAATGATGGAAATCGTTCTGCACGGTCCTTTGGAGAGTAGAATGTTTTCAATATAATGAAATGTAATTACCAGTTTTAGCAACAGATATTTTAGACTGCTTAATACTTGTCAATTGTCTCTTCAGATCTTTTTGCTCAGTATTTGGATTTTCGTTGGTTATGCCCTGAAGATCCATGTGCTAAATTGCTAAAGGTTTCATAAAAAGTGTACTATCTTGCTGAATTTAACCAATGCCATTATCACAATTATAGTGTAAAATTAATAGTGGTTACTGTCTATATTGCAATCATTACTTTGGATTTAAAATGTGTCCGGTGTCCAACACCAATATGACACTAACACATATAACTATATTTGAATTAAGGTAGTTTCTTAAAATATTATCACGGTCTACGTGTCGGTATTAGTGTTTCATAGATAATTGTAATGTTGTAAAAGACTTGATGGTCCATGACTTAATGAACTTTCCCTTTTGGTTTGTCAGGTTAGCAAAGAATTCATTGAAAAAGGCGGCTTTGCTGATGACAGTGGTTGATGTCCCGTTAACTTACTAAGTGAGTTGTTGCTGTCTTAAATGCAAGAAATATACATGGAAGCTGGAATTCACGGCATGAGAATTTTTCCTTTTAACCTCCTCTTTTTTTTTTTATAGCAAAAAAGGACAATGGGCCTTGTAAACCCGTGAATAGAATGGACTTTGTATTATTTTTGCACCCTTGAAATTATTTGGACTATGCTTCATATGCTTGACTATGGTAATTTTGAACTTGGTTCTTTATTAAAATACCATGACAATTGCACCCGAATTTTCCAATTAGATCCAAAAATCTCATAAACCAAAATTCCACCCCTTTCGAATTCTTTCTCTTGAAACGAACACAGTTTGAATTAACCTTGAGAAATAACATCGACCACAAACCAGTCTTGAACTTTGAATGGATTTAAAACTTTGAATCGCGGATAAATCTTGAATTCATTTTGAACTTATAATTTCGAATGAATTTAACCATAGCTTGAATTTGAATTTGAAAAGAAGAATTTTTGTAAAGAATTATAAATCTTGAACATTCACTTTTAGAACTTCTAAAACTTGATTCAACATCCTTATTCAAACTCATAACTTCAAACCAACAATAGGAAAATCCAAACTTCATTCTCTTAGGTTTAAAAAAAAAGGCATAAATAATGAACTGTGTTGCCCTCACAATCGAAGATGGATTTGGTACAAGAGTTATGCAACTTGAAATTCACCACAAAACCTTAATTCTTTGGGACATACACTGAAGAAATCTTGGGACCACTTTGGATTAGAATCCATTGGTCACATCTTGAAACACTCGACTGAGAGAACGACCACCATCTCCACTTGAAAACAAAAGTTCCTACACAAACCTGTTAGTAATAAAGCATGCAGATATGCAAGATGATGGACAAAAGAGCTGAAATCCTATGGTCAAAAATTAGGGTATGACACCGAGCAGCTTCGTTACGTCCGCAGAAGTCTTGCACTCCAGCAGTGCCTTCACGTTGATAAACCTCCTCTCAACCCTCTGACTCCCATCCTCCTCGAGGATAGGATCATTCTTGCTCGTCCAACAGGTCGCGAGCTGAAAGGAGTTGACCCACTTTACCAGGGCCTCGTAAGACGCGGCATCTTGCCCGCGTAAATCGCTCGGTTCAAAGACGTAGGCGCCGGGCTTCTTTGAGAAGTGGTCGGGCGTCCAGCGGATTGGGAACTTGTACACTCTCTCCCCAATGTACTTCCCTTCCTCGTTAATCAACTCATCCCCGTTCTCATCACATTCCACCTCCCAGCAGTACGTGCTGTCCTTAGTAGCCTCGGACAACGGTTCAACAATGAAGTACCGCGCCTTGAAGTGCCGGATGGACTCCGAGAACGGCTTGAACAGTTTCTTGGGCTGCTTCAGAGAGACCCATCCGTACCTCTTCCTCGTCAGCTGCCGCTGAAGGTGGAAAACAGCAAAGAACAAAGGGATGGTGGTCCCCAAAGCAAGGTGCTCGCACACCAACTCAAAAGCCCGTATGAAGGCCAGCGAATTAGGGTGGAGCTGGGAAGGCGCCAACTTCAGATGGTCGAACACCGACCGCTGGAAGTCGGTGAAAGGCAACCTCAGCCTCAATTCCTTGAACGCATACTCGTACATGGAAAAGCAGTCCCCGAAGTCCGAGCAGACCCGCTCTTCCGTATTTGGCAGAAGCACTCTCCACTCCCCAACTGGCCCTACCTCGGTGAAGACATCCCCCGCGTACCTGGAAAACGAGGACATATGCTCGGAAGGTTCCGCCACCTCCCATTCCTCAGGGAAAAAGCCATCAGTGTCCTCCTCCATCACGTCTCCCTCAGCGACGTCTAAGTCCTCCTCCTCCTCGGCTCCATCAGCTCCCCCCTCGACTTCGCTTGCGGAACTAGAGGCCGTCGAACTCGAGGATGCGGAGCTCGAGGCTGTTGCACTACTACTTCCCTCGGAGACAGTTTCCTCCTCGGACGTAACGGGTATAACCTCCCTCTCGGGCTCCATCGCCACTATGATCACCTGAAAAAGCAGAGAAAGACAGTGAATTCGACAGGAAATCAAATCCACCCTTCCACCTCTAAGACAAGTGAAAGGGCGCGCGAGAGGCTAGGAACTACGTCCCCGGCCTAAGCCCTAACATCAAACAAAGAAGGACAAAATATCCCCGCGAGCAACCTCCCCGCGCCTGTACCCAGATTCCGTCGAAACTCTACCGGAATCTGGAAACGTCCTAGCGGGAAACTCACCAAATCCATCAACGGATGATAGGACACGATGGTCACGACTCGCAACCACCACGTGGGCTACCACGACCACCAAACGTGCTACCTAATCCGGCGAGACATTTGGTACAGAAAAAAGGCAGAACCTCCGCCCACCACCAACACTCGCCGGAAATCTACCTATTTTGCCATCTAGAACTAACCCTAGCCGCATGAAATCTACCACTAACAACAAAAGGAAGCAAAACAAGCAAAAAATCAGGATACTTACTTGATTTTACTAGAAGAAAGTGGAAGAAAATGGCTGCTCGAAACTTGTCACGGTGGTCGGCACGGCGGTCGGCTGCTTGAAGAAGGTGACGGGCAAACGTACTGGTGACGAGGAAGAATCAGAAGAAGGAAAAGTGGAAAATGGGACGGTTTCCCCCATTTTATACCAAGGGGCACGTGCACACACGTGTCCGTAGGCAATAATGACGGCCCACTAGCCATAATTGCCTAGGTAACTGCTACATAGGTCTCGATGCACACGTGGCGACCCAACGTTTCCCATTCCATCTGACGCGTCACCTCCCCGAATACCGGGCAATATGGAGTCGACCACGAATATCGCGGACACGGAGAACCACGAGCACCTTGAGGCAGTCGTCCTCGTATCCAACGACGACTTCATGATAGTTCCCCGGGACAACGAGGAGTCCTTAAGTCATCACTCCCATGCTCGAGAGCAACGACTTGGGGGGCTCCTGTTCTAGACTGGACCAATGGATAGAATTGGCCCAATAAGCCTCTGCTACAGAGCGGCCCAAATCGCCTAAGTCCAATCCACAGAAGGGGCAAAAGTTACCTTTCTGCCCCTCCTACCGGGCAAGGAACATAACGTTCCTCCCCGGACATTCTGCCCGACACACACAGCTTCAGTGCTCCCCGAACAGCCATGGGCAGATGCCCGAAACTAAGCATATGCCCGACATAACGGCTAGTTTTGGACACCCTGCCCGTCGTAACGGCTAGTTTGGGCAGCGACCGATTCTTTAGGGAAAACGGTTATTTCGCCCCGAAAATAGGACCGTTAGCCACGCACTTAGAGCCCTATATAAACCCTCTCACTTGAGAGGGTCAGGTATCAAATATTCACCCTACGAACTAATACTTTGTACTTGCCCCTTTTCTCTGCCCCTTTCTTACTTGAGCGTCGGAGTGCCTTGCAGGTACACCATCACCTCTCCTCAATCACGTACCGGACAGTGAGTACGACCAGCACCCATCCGGGCACCTCCATAACGACCAGCCCGCGTGGACCAGTTCGTGTACATCGGATCAATATCAAGTAAATGTCTTACACGATTTTTCTAGTCGACACTTTGAGTCTTTCTAATTAACATGCGTCATATAAAAATAAACCTTTAAAAGCGCCTTAAAGACTCAATTAAATTTCGTCATAAAGACTTTCAATTTATTCTAGAATATATTTAAATAAGATATTTTAAGTATTAAATTTTAAATTAAGGTATTTTTTAAATAAAAAAGAAACTACCTCCGACGTCGTTGTTTTGGAAAAAAGTAAGGAAAAAGAAAAGAAGAAATATTCCATGAGGCCCAGAGGATTCATCCACTGCTTCATCTTGATCTGATTAACAGGTAAAGTAGTTTTCATCTCTAAATCCCTTTCTAACCGTCCTGCTATCAATAATCAAAAACAGAAAACCCTAGTTTTCAATTCAACTCTATAATTTCATGATCTCAGAACAACTTGCTATATTATATTGTTTAGAGTTTAATTTTCATGCAGTGAATGTGTAAATAGAACATCACAGCCAATTATGTGTGTGACTTTAGAAGTGATTATGATCAAAGTGAAATGCTTCGAATACTTTAACCGCTATGATCGAGTGACACTGTGAAAACTCTTTATACTGATGATATATATGAATTAAGTCCTATCTTTAACGGTATGTGTTTGTCAATGTTTGTATATAGATATGCTTGGATAAAATCTTTACCAGTGTTTATGCCATTCCTCTTTCATAAGTTTAGTATTGTTTCTTTTGAAAATGATTGAACTCTTTGTGGTTCCTTCATTAAATGGCATGCCATATATATGATTCTATTATTTGTGTACATTGGTAGAATACTGGACCGACGAGCTACTTCAGAAATTGAATACTAAATGACAGAGTAATGCAAGGACAACTTGTCTATTTATTTTCCTCATTTCTTCAAGACTGTGAGTCAAGCTCGATCTAATATAAGTGCATCCAAACCTTACTGCTACAGCTAGCAGCTATCATGTGAGTAATCCATTTGTTTGAAAATTATAGATAATTCATCCACTGTATGTTTCAACTTTCAAAATTATAGATCATTTATGTGCTCTTTTGAGGATTTTCTTGCATATTTTTTCTCCACATTAATCGTGCATTTTTAGAGGGATATTTTCGTCATAAACCAATTATTTAGTCTGCTGCATAGAATCCATCGGTATTTTCTGCAGATTTTAAGTATCCAGAAAATGGATTTTCCAAGGAGCTGTATTTGCTGGGGACATAAATATGCAGGAGTTTTAAGTATTCATACATTTCCAATTGACAAGGATAAACATGATTAGAGGGTCCAGTAGGGTCATAGGCTCGTTGCACCCAAGCTGACCCACCTGTTATTGGAGATTGGATATTTATCGGGAGAGACCAAGCTCTCTAATTCTTGCAAGGGACTCTCAAACATCTTCATGGGCAATTGCTGTCACTGTTTTTATCTTTATACTCCTTGTCTTTATCCCTTAATTTTCTTAATCATAGATATCAGTTTATTATACATAATCAGAAACAACTCCACCTCCTCCAATGTAATTTGCAGCCTTCCAGCGAGAAAAACGTTGAGATGTTTAGAAGCCCGTGAACCGCTCTTTGAAAATTTGATAACTGTATAGGTTAAATTCACAGGCAAGTACACTTATTTGTACCTTTTGGTAGATATATCTTCAGAGTTTAGCCAGTAAAATTCTACGATCAAGAACCAAAATACTGGACTAGATCAAAACTGTCAAACAATTGAGCAGTTTGAGGTACTGTGTGTTCGAGTGGTAACATAATTAAAACATGTTACAGTGAAAACATTCTAAGAAAGTTTTGACAATCCTTACGAGTTTGTTAATGATTCAATTTGGTATTTGAGGGTTGTCCTCCATTTCTTGAAGACAAAAGTTAGTCACATCATTGATGTATTGTGATGAGAGTGAGAAACACATCCTTGACGAATTACCCATTTGATAACCATGTTTTAATTATTTGTTTTGGGGAATTAGAAGAACCAATGAGGACGTTGTTTGAGATTTTCTTTGGATTGGTTCTTGAATCCGGTAGAGCTTGCTAGCATAGTGGAGAGATGTATAGAAAGGTACACAATGATGGGAAATCATTCCGCATGGTCTTTTGGAAAATAGAATGTTTGCAGTATAATGATCTGTTAATTATCACTTTTAACACCCAGTATCTTAGACTGCTTAATGCCTGACAATTGTCTCTTTAGATCTTTTTGCTTAGTAGTTGGATTTTTGCTGGTTATGCTTTGAATATCTATATTTTCTATTGGTGTAACAAAACAAAGCCTACTATCTTACTGAATTTAACCAATGCCATTATCACAATTACTTAGTGTAAAAGCTCATATGTTTTACGAATATCACATTAGTGATGGATACTTAAGATTGAAAATGTGTCCGGTTTCCCACAACACGAGACTAACACAATGTAGTTCTTAAATTATTGTATTGTCAGTATTGTATTGATGTCTTTTCTCCCCTCCTCCCATAAAACAGGTTTAATTGTTTCTCCATAAACTAGGAATTCATAGCACATTTAATTTATCAGAAGATTATATTTAATTAGGGTTTGATTTGTGAGCTTATAATTATAAATTGATTGTTTTCTTTTTGAAACAACTGCAGCTTGGACCATAAAACAACACTTGTTGATTGTCGCCTTGGCTTGCATAGTACTCCAAACCTTCCATTGTGAACTGGTCAATTATATGCTCCAACCATGGAAAATATAAAGAAAGATGAAGCCCAAGATCAGAAGCATGATGAACTTGCTGAATCACTAAATGATCTCTTCCGTAGTGTCGCCACCATGATCAAATCGGAGCTTCAGGTGAAATCCGTCATTTTTTCTCCAACCCTCTCTTAAGATGCTACCTCATAAATTTTGCAGACACTTGACGATTTGAAATGTACTATCATTTTGAAAATCAATTGTGATTTTTATCGATTTATTATGTTATAATTTGCAATGGTTATTGTTTTAGGGGACTAATAGTCATCTAGAGCTAGTGGAGAAAATGAATGCAAAGGTTGCATAAGAGTATAAAGGATTTGGTGATTTGGCTTCAGGGTTAAGGGTGTTTGTGGAGCAATTGAAATGCAAGAGTGGTAGCTTTAACGAGTATGTTGAGCAGATTGATGCCATAGAAAATCAAGTGACCGAATTTGAAGTAGTGGTCTCTATACTTGATAAATATGTGGCTTTGTTGGAATCAAAAGTCCAATCTCATTACCAAACCAAAAATCCACCTGCCTAAAAAACAACCTCGTCTTCATCGCCAAAAGAAGAAAAAAAATAAGTTTCTAGCAAAGGGAGGTTATATGGTCGTCGGTGATATAAGCGGACCTGACTTCCCTCACATCTTTGGCCTCGGGGCCGAAAATAGTCATGATCGTCCTGTTTATTAAAAAACACGAGGAAAAGATGAGTCACTATCACCTCCACTGCTCGATTGTTCTATGAATGAATAGAGCTCTCAAAAAATTAAGGAAGTTCGTAAAAGAAAGAGAAAAAAAAGTAAGTTCTCATCTCATTAAATAAAAAGGAAAACTATAAGTTATCAGAGTTCTCTAATTTCCAAATCAGATGTGAAAGGTTTTGCACAATTTAACATATGTCTAATAAAAAGACCAATTGAACGTCCCAAGAGTAAACCACCATTGTTGACATTAAATGTCTTGCATGCTTTTCTTAGTGGACATTTCGTCTTTCAAACTAACATGCGTCATACAGGAGAACATCTTTAAAAACGTCTTAGAGACTCAACTATGTCTCGTCTTAAAAACTCAACTTAGTCTAAACTTTTTTTTTTGAGTTTATTTAAATTAATATATTTTATAATGAGACAGAGCCTAATCTTTTAACGTGATTAAAAAATAAGATATTTCAAATATTAAATTTTAAATTACGGTATTTATTTTTATAAATTAAAAACCACCTTAATACGACGTCGGTTTTTGAAAAAAAAAGTAAAGAAATAGAAAAGGAGAAACAGATGACAAAACGAATTCCATGAGGTCACTGCTTCATCTTCATCTTCTAATTAACAGGTAAAGTAGTTTTCATCCTTAAATCCCTTTCTAACCGTTGTGCTATCAATAATAAAAATTAGAAAACCCTAGTTTTCAATTCAACTCTATAATTTCATGATCTCATATGCTTATTTATGTCAATTGAGTTATTATTCTCATCTCATTGTGAAATTCACACTGTTTCGGTTCACATCGCATGTGTTGATACATACATAGAAGTGTTTTTAGTCTTATTATTTATGTATAAACTGTTTGTACAATTAAATAGCTTAATGGAAGTTCTTCAGTGAAGCAATGTCGCGTAGTTCAAGTTTATTAGCTGGGACAAATAACAACTTGCTATATTATATTGTTTAGAGTTTAATTTTCATGCAGTAAAAGTGTAAATAGCACACCACAATCAATTATGTGTGTGACTTTAGAAGTGATTATGATCAAAGTGAAATGCTTCGAATGCTTTGACCGCCATGATCGAGTGACAATGTGAAATCTGTTTGTCAAAGTTTTGTATATAGATATGCTTGGATAAAATCTTTACCAGTGTTTAGACAATTCCTCTTTCCTAAGTTTAGTATTGGTTTTTTTGAAAATGTTCGTAGTCTTTGTGGTTCCTTCGTTAAATGGCATGCTGTAACGGCCCGATTCCGATTTTTCCCATTTTGTTGAGTCTTTTATTTAAATTAAGTGATAAATTATTTTATCTGTGAAATTGGTGTGTTAATATGTTATGTTGACATGTTATGATATTTTACCGTTTTTGAGAGTTTTCGGGGAAAATTAGAATGGAGGGTATTTTAGACATTTCTCAATTAATGACAAGTTAGAAATTTAGTAGAAATAGAATTGTGTGAGAAAATGAATTAATTTAAGTTGTGTGGAAAAATAAGAAATAGAAAAGAAAAGATATAAGAAGTGGAAATAGGAGAGAAAGAGATAGAAAGGAAAAATAGAGAGAAAAAGAAGAGAAAGAAAGAGGAAGAAGAGAAAAGAGAAGGAATTGTGATGAGAGTGAGAAACATATCCTTGATTGGTTCCCCATTTACAAACCATATTTTTATTATTTGCTTTGGAGAGTTAGAAGTACCAACAATGACATTGTTTTAGATTTGCTTTGGATTGGTTTTTGAATCAGGTAGTGCTTGCTACCATATTGAGAAGATATATAGAAAGCTATTATACACAATGATGGAAATCGTTCTGCACGGTCCTTTGGAGAGTAGAATGTTTTCAATATAATGAAATGTAATTACCAGTTTTAGCAACAGATATTTTAGACTGCTTAATACTTGTCAATTGTCTCTTCAGATCTTTTTGCTCAGTATTTGGATTTTCGTTGGTTATGCCCTGAAGATCCATGTGCTAAATTGCTAAAGGTTTCATAAAAAGTGTACTATCTTGCTGAATTTAACCAATGCCATTATCACAATTATAGTGTAAAATTAATAGTGGTTACTGTCTATATTGCAATCAATACTTTGGATTTAAAATGTGTCCGGTGTCCAACACCAATATGACACTAACACATATAACTATATTTGAATTAAGGTAGTTTCTTAAAATATTATCACGGTCTACGTGTCGGTATTAGTGTTTCATAGATAATTGTAATGTTGTAAAAGACTTGATGGTCCATGACTTAATGAACTTTCCCTTTTGGTTTGTCAGGTTAGCAAAGAATTCATTGAAAAAGGCGGCTTTGCTGATGACAGTGGTTGATGTCCCGTTAACTTACTAAGTGAGTTGTTGCTGTCTTAAATGCAAGAAATATACATGGAAGCTGGAATTCACGGCATGAGAATTTTTCCTTTTAACCTCCTCTTTTTTTTTTTATAGCAAAAAAGGACAATGGGCCTTGTAAACCCGTGAATAGAATGGACTTTGTATTATTTTTGCACCCTTGAAATTATTTGGACTATGCTTCATATGCTTGACTATGGTAATTTTGAACTTGGTTCTTTATTAAAATACCATGACAATTGCACCCGAATTTTCCAATTAGATCCAAAAATCTCATAAACCAAAATTCCACCCCTTTCGAATTCTTTCTCTTGAAACGAACACAGTTTGAATTAACCTTGAGAAATAACATCGACCACAAACCAGTCTTGAACTTTGAATGGATTTAAAACTTTGAATCGCGGATAAATCTTGAATTCATTTTGAACTTATAATTTCGAATGAATTTAACCATAGCTTGAATTTGAATTTGAAAAGAAGAATTTTTGTAAAGAATTATAAATCTTGAACATTCACTTTTAGAACTTCTAAAACTTGATTCAACATCCTTATTCAAACTCATAACTTCAAACCAACAATAGGAAAATCCAAACTTCATTCTCTTAGGTTTAAAAAAAAAGGCATAAATAATGAACTGTGTTGCCCTCACAATCGAAGATGGATTTGGTACAAGAGTTATGCAACTTGAAATTCACCACAAAACCTTAATTCTTTGGGACATACACTGAAGAAATCTTGGGACCACTTTGGATTAGAATCCATTGGTCACATCTTGAAACACTCGACTGAGAGAACGACCACCATCTCCACTTGAAAACAAAAGTTCCTACACAAACCTGTTAGTAATAAAGCATGCAGATATGCAAGATGATGGACAAAAGAGCTGAAATCCTATGGTCAAAAATTAGGGTATGACACCGAGCAGCTTCGTTACGTCCGCAGAAGTCTTGCACTCCAGCAGTGCCTTCACGTTGATAAACCTCCTCTCAACCCTCTGACTCCCATCCTCCTCGAGGATAGGATCATTCTTGCTCGTCCAACAGGTCGCGAGCTGAAAGGAGTTGACCCACTTCACCAGGGCCTCGTAAGACGCGGCATCTTGCCCGCGTAAATCGCTCGGTTCAAAGACGTAGGCGCCGGGCTTCTTTGAGAAGTGGTCGGGCGTCCAGCGGATTGGGAACTTGTACACTCTCTCCCCAATGTACTTCCCTTCCTCGTTAATCAACTCATCCCCGTTCTCATCACATTCCACCTCCCAGCAGTACGTGCTGTCCTTAGTAGCCTCGGACAACGGTTCAACAATGAAGTACCGCGCCTTGAAGTGCCGGATGGACTCCGAGAACGGCTTGAACAGTTTCTTGGGCTGCTTCAGAGAGACCCATCCATACCTCTTCCTCGTCAGCTGCCGCTGAAGGTGGAAAACAGCAAAGAACAAAGGGATGGTGGTCCCCAAAGCAAGGTGCTCGCACACCAACTCAAAAGCCCGTATGAAGGCCAGCGAATTAGGGTGGAGCTGGGAAGGCGCCAACTTCAGATGGTCGAACACCGACCGCTGGAAGTCGGTGAAAGGCAACCTCAGCCTCAATTCCTTGAACGCATACTCGTACATGGAAAAGCAGTCCCCGAAGTCCGAGCAGACCCGCTCTTCCGTATTTGGCAGAAGCACTCTCCACTCCCCAACTAGCCCTACCTCGGTGAAGACATCCCCCGCGTACCTGGAAAACGAGGACATATGCTCGGAAGGTTCCGCCACCTCCCATTCCTCCGGGAAAAAGCCATCAGTGTCCTCCTACATCACGTCTCCCTCAGCGACGTCTAAGTCCTCCTCCTCCTCGGCTCCATCACCTCCCCCCTCGACTTCGCTTGCGGAACTCGAGGCCGTCGAACTCGAGGATGCGGAGCTCGAGGCTGTTGCACTACTACTTCCCTCGGAGACAGTTTCCTCCTCGGACGTAACGGGTATAACCTCCCTCTCGGGCTCCATCGCCACTATGATCACCTGAAAAAGCAGAGAAAGACAGTGAATTCGACAGGAAATCAAATCCACCCTTCCACCGCTAAGACAAGTGAAAGGGTGCGCGAGAGGCTAGGAACTACGTCCCCGGCCTAAGCCCTAACATCAAACAAAGATGGAAAAAATATCCCCGCGAGCAACCTCCCCGCGCCTGTACCCAGATTCCGTCGAAACTCTACCGGAATCTGGAAACGTCCTAGCGGGAAACTCACCAAATCCATCAACGGATGATAGGACACGATGGTCACGACTCGCAACCACCACGTGGGCTACCACGACCACCAAACGTGCTACCTAATCCGGCGAGACATTTGGTACAGAAAAAAGGCAGAACCTCCGCCCACCACCAACACTCGCCGGAAATCTACCTATTTTGCCATCTAGAACTAACCCTAGCCGCATGAAATCTACCACTAACAACAAAAGGAAGCAAAACAAGCAAAAAATCAGGATACTTACTTGATTTTACTAGAAGAAAGTGGAAGAAAATGGCTGCTCGAAACTTGTCACGGTGGTCGGCACGGCGGTCGGCTGCTTGAAGAAGGTGACGGGCAAACGTACTGGTGACGAGGAAGAATCAGAAGAAGGAAAAGTGGAAAATGGGACGGTTTCCCCCATTTTATACCAAGGGGCACGTGCACACACGTGTCCGTAGGCAATAATGACGGCCCACTAGCCATAATTGCCTAGGTAACTGCTACATAGGTCTCGATGCACACGTGGCGACCCAACGTTTCCCATTCCATCTGACGCGTCACCTCCCCGAATACCGGGCAATATGGAGTCGACCACGAATATCGCGGACACGGAGAACCACGAGCACCTTGAGGCAGTCGTCCTCGTATCCAACGACGACTTCATGATAGTTCCCCGGGACAACGAGGAGTCCTTAAGTCATCACTCCCATGCTCGGGAGCAACGACTTGGGGGGCTCCTGTTCTAGACTGGACCAATGGATAGAATTGGCCCAATAAGCCTCTGCTACAGAGCGGCCCAAATCGCCTAAGTCCAATCCACAGAAGGGGCAAAAGTTACCTTTCTGCCCCTCCTACCGGGCAAGGAACATAACGTTCCTCCCCGGACATTCTGCCCGACACACACAGCTTCAGTGCTCCCCGAACAGCCATGGGCAGATGCCCGAAACTAAGCATATGCCCGACATAACGGCTAGTTTTGGACACCCTGCCCGTCGTAACGGCTAGTTTGGGCAGCGACCGATTCTTTAGGGAAAACGGTTATTTCGCCCCGAAAATAGGACCGTTAGCCACGCACTTAGAGCCCTATATAAACCCTCTCACTTGAGAGGGTCAGGTATCAAATATTCACCCTACGAACTAATACTTTGTACTTGCCCCTTTTCTCTGACCCTTTCTTACTTGAGCGTCGGAGTGCCTTGCAGGTACACCATCACCTCTCCTCAATCACGTACCGGACAGTGAGTACGACCAGCACCCATCCGGGCACCTCCATAACGACCAGCCCGCGTGGACCAGTTCGTGTACATCGGATCAATATCAAGTAAATGTCTTACACGATTTTTCTAGTCGACACTTTGAGTCTTTCTAATTAACATGCGTCATATAAAAATAAACCTTTAAAAGCGCCTTAAAGACTCAATTAAATTTCGTCATAAAGACTTTCAATTTATTCTAGAATATATTTAAATAAGATATTTTAAGTATTAAATTTTAAATTAAGGTATTTTTTAAATAAAAAAGAAACTACCTCCGACGTCGTTGTTTTGGAAAAAAGTAAGGAAAAAGAAAAGAAGAAATATTCCATGAGGCCCAGAGGATTCATCCACTGCTTCATCTTGATCTGATTAACAGGTAAAGTAGTTTTCATCTCTAAATCCCTTTCTAACCGTCCTGCTATCAATAATCAAAAACAGAAAACCCTAGTTTTCAATTCAACTCTATAATTTCATGATCTCAGAACAACTTGCTATATTATATTGTTTAGAGTTTAATTTTCATGCAGTGAATGTGTAAATAGAACATCACAGCCAATTATGTGTGTGACTTTAGAAGTGATTATGATCAAAGTGAAATGCTTCGAATACTTTAACCGCTATGATCGAGTGACACTGTGAAAACTCTTTATACTGATGATATATATGAATTAAGTCCTATCTTTAACGGTATGTGTTTGTCAATGTTTGTATATAGATATGCTTGGATAAAATCTTTACCAGTGTTTATGCCATTCCTCTTTCATAAGTTTAGTATTGTTTCTTTTGAAAATGATTGAACTCTTTGTGGTTCCTTCATTAAATGGCATGCCATATATATGATTCTATTATTTGTGTACATTGGTAGAATACTGGACCGACGAGCTACTTCAGAAATTGAATACTAAATGACAGAGTAATGCAAGGACAACTTGTCTATTTATTTTCCTCATTTCTTCAAGACTGTGAGTCAAGCTCGATCTAATATAAGTGCATCCAAACCTTACTGCTACAGCTAGCAGCTATCATGTGAGTAATCCATTTGTTTGAAAATTATAGATAATTCATCCACTGTATGTTTCAACTTTCAAAATTATAGATCATTTATGTGCTCTTTTGAGGATTTTCTTGCATATTTTTTCTCCACATTAATCGTGCATTTTTAGAGGGATATTTTCGTCATAAACCAATTATTTAGTCTGCTGCATAGAATCCATCGGTATTTTCTGCAGATTTTAAGTATCCAGAAAATGGATTTTCCAAGGAGCTGTATTTGCTGGGGACATAAATATGCAGGAGTTTTAAGTATTCATACATTTCCAATTGACAAGGATAAACATGATTAGAGGGTCCAGTAGGGTCATAGGCTCGTTGCACCCAAGCTGACCCACCTGTTATTGGAGATTGGATATTTATCGGGAGAGACCAAGCTCTCTAATTCTTGCAAGGGACTCTCAAACATCTTCATGGGCAATTGCTGTCACTGTTTTTATCTTTATACTCCTTGTCTTTATCCCTTAATTTTCTTAATCATAGATATCAGTTTATTATACATAATCAGAAACAACTCCACCTCCTCCAATGTAATTTGCAGCCTTCCAGCGAGAAAAACGTTGAGATGTTTAGAAGCCCGTGAACCGCTCTTTGAAAATTTGATAACTGTATAGGTTAAATTCACAGGCAAGTACACTTATTTGTACCTTTTGGTAGATATATCTTCAGAGTTTAGCCAGTAAAATTCTACGATCAAGAACCAAAATACTGGACTAGATCAAAACTGTCAAACAATTGAGCAGTTTGAGGTACTGTGTGTTCGAGTGGTAACATAATTAAAACATGTTACAGTGAAAACATTCTAAGAAAGTTTTGACAATCCTTACGAGTTTGTTAATGATTCAATTTGGTATTTGAGGGTTGTCCTCCATTTCTTGAAGACAAAAGTTAGTCACATCATTGATGTATTGTGATGAGAGTGAGAAACACATCCTTGACGAATTACCCATTTGATAACCATGTTTTAATTATTTGTTTTGGGGAATTAGAAGAACCAATGAGGACGTTGTTTGAGATTTTCTTTGGATTGGTTCTTGAATCCGGTAGAGCTTGCTAGCATAGTGGAGAGATGTATAGAAAGGTACACAATGATGGGAAATCATTCCGCATGGTCTTTTGGAAAATAGAATGTTTGCAGTATAATGATCTGTTAATTATCACTTTTAACACCCAGTATCTTAGACTGCTTAATGCCTGACAATTGTCTCTTTAGATCTTTTTGCTTAGTAGTTGGATTTTTGCTGGTTATGCTTTGAATATCTATATTTTCTATTGGTGTAACAAAACAAAGCCTACTATCTTACTGAATTTAACCAATGCCATTATCACAATTACTTAGTGTAAAAGCTCATATGTTTTACGAATATCACATTAGTGATGGATACTTAAGATTGAAAATGTGTCCGGTTTCCCACAACACGAGACTAACACAATGTAGTTCTTAAATTATTGTATTGTCAGTATTGTATTGATGTCTTTTCTCCCCTCCTCCCATAAAACAGGTTTAATTGTTTCTCCATAAACTAGGAATTCATAGCACATTTAATTTATCAGAAGATTATATTTAATTAGGGTTTGATTTGTGAGCTTATAATTATAAATTGATTGTTTTCTTTTTGAAACAACTGCAGCTTGGACCATAAAACAACACTTGTTGATTGTCGCCTTGGCTTGCATAGTACTCCAAACCTTCCATTGTGAACTGGTCAATTATATGCTCCAACCATGGAAAATATAAAGAAAGATGAAGCCCAAGATCAGAAGCATGATGAACTTGCTGAATCACTAAATGATCTCTTCCGTAGTGTCGCCACCATGATCAAATCGGAGCTTCAGGTGAAATCCGTCATTTTTTCTCCAACCCTCTCTTAAGATGCTACCTCATAAATTTTGCAGACACTTGACGATTTGAAATGTACTATCATTTTGAAAATCAATTGTGATTTTTATCGATTTATTATGTTATAATTTGCAATGGTTATTGTTTTAGGGGACTAATAGTCATCTAGAGCTAGTGGAGAAAATGAATGCAAAGGTTGCATAAGAGTATAAAGGATTTGGTGATTTGGCTTCAGGGTTAAGGGTGTTTGTGGAGCAATTGAAATGCAAGAGTGGTAGCTTTAACGAGTATGTTGAGCAGATTGATGCCATAGAAAATCAAGTGACCGAATTTGAAGTAGTGGTCTCTATACTTGATAAATATGTGGCTTTGTTGGAATCAAAAGTCCAATCTCATTACCAAACCAAAAATCCACCTGCCTAAAAAACAACCTCGTCTTCATCGCCAAAAGAAGAAAAAAAATAAGTTTCTAGCAAAGGGAGGTTATATGGTCGTCGGTGATATAAGCGGACCTGACTTCCCTCACATCTTTGGCCTCGGGGCCGAAAATAGTCATGATCGTCCTGTTTATTAAAAAACACGAGGAAAAGATGAGTCACTATCACCTCCACTGCTCGATTGTTCTATGAATGAATAGAGCTCTCAAAAAATTAAGGAAGTTCGTAAAAGAAAGAGAAAAAAAAGTAAGTTCTCATCTCATTAAATAAAAAGAAAAACTATAAGTTATCAGAGTTCTCTAATTTCCAAATCAGATGTGAAAGGTTTTGCACAATTTAACATATGTCTAATAAAAAGACCAATTGAACGTCCCAAGAGTAAACCACCATTGTTGACATTAAATGTCTTGCATGCTTTTCTTAGTGGACATTTCGTCTTTCAAACTAACATGCGTCATACAGGAGAACATCTTTAAAAACGTCTTAGAGACTCAACTATGTCTCGTCTTAAAAACTCAACTTAGTCTAAACTTTTTTTTTTGAGTTTATTTAAATTAATATATTTTATAATGAGACAGAGCCTAATCTTTTAACGTGATTAAAAAATAAGATATTTCAAATATTAAATTTTAAATTACGGTATTTATTTTTATAAATTAAAAACCACCTTAATACGACGTCGGTTTTTGAAAAAAAAAGTAAAGAAATAGAAAAGGAGAAACAGATGACAAAACGAATTCCATGAGGTCACTGCTTCATCTTCATCTTCTAATTAACAGGTAAAGTAGTTTTCATCCTTAAATCCCTTTCTAACCGTTGTGCTATCAATAATAAAAATTAGAAAACCCTAGTTTTCAATTCAACTCTATAATTTCATGATCTCATATGCTTATTTATGTCAATTGAGTTATTATTCTCATCTCATTGTGAAATTCACACTGTTTCGGTTCACATCGCATGTGTTGATACATACATAGAAGTGTTTTTAGTCTTATTATTTATGTATAAACTGTTTGTACAATTAAATAGCTTAATGGAAGTTCTTCAGTGAAGCAATGTCGCGTAGTTCAAGTTTATTAGCTGGGACAAATAACAACTTGCTATATTATATTGTTTAGAGTTTAATTTTCATGCAGTAAAAGTGTAAATAGCACACCACAATCAATTATGTGTGTGACTTTAGAAGTGATTATGATCAAAGTGAAATGCTTCGAATGCTTTGACCGCCATGATCGAGTGACAATGTGAAATCTGTTTGTCAAAGTTTTGTATATAGATATGCTTGGATAAAATCTTTACCAGTGTTTAGACAATTCCTCTTTCCTAAGTTTAGTATTGGTTTTTTTGAAAATGTTCGTAGTCTTTGTGGTTCCTTCGTTAAATGGCATGCTGTAACGGCCCGATTCCGATTTTTCCCATTTTGTTGAGTCTTTTATTTAAATTAAGTGATAAATTATTTTATCTGTGAAATTGGTGTGTTAATATGTTATGTTGACATGTTATGATATTTTACCGTTTTTGAGAGTTTTCGGGGAAAATTAGAATGGAGGGTATTTTAGACATTTCTCAATTAATGACAAGTTAGAAATTTAGTAGAAATAGAATTGTGTGAGAAAATGAATTAATTTAAGTTGTGTGGAAAAATAAGAAATAGAAAAGAAAAGATATAAGAAGTGGAAATAGGAGAGAAAGAGATAGAAAGGAAAAATAGAGAGAAAAAGAAGAGAAAGAAAGAGGAAGAAGAGAAAAGAGAAGGAATTGTGATGAGAGTGAGAAACATATCCTTGATTGGTTCCCCATTTACAAACCATATTTTTATTATTTGCTTTGGAGAGTTAGAAGTACCAACAATGACATTGTTTTAGATTTGCTTTGGATTGGTTTTTGAATCAGGTAGTGCTTGCTACCATATTGAGAAGATATATAGAAAGCTATTATACACAATGATGGAAATCGTTCTGCACGGTCCTTTGGAGAGTAGAATGTTTTCAATATAATGAAATGTAATTACCAGTTTTAGCAACAGATATTTTAGACTGCTTAATACTTGTCAATTGTCTCTTCAGATCTTTTTGCTCAGTATTTGGATTTTCGTTGGTTATGCCCTGAAGATCCATGTGCTAAATTGCTAAAGGTTTCATAAAAAGTGTACTATCTTGCTGAATTTAACCAATGCCATTATCACAATTATAGTGTAAAATTAATAGTGGTTACTGTCTATATTGCAATCAATACTTTGGATTTAAAATGTGTCCGGTGTCCAACACCAATATGACACTAACACATATAACTATATTTGAATTAAGGTAGTTTCTTAAAATATTATCACGGTCTACGTGTCGGTATTAGTGTTTCATAGATAATTGTAATGTTGTAAAAGACTTGATGGTCCATGACTTAATGAACTTTCCCTTTTGGTTTGTCAGGTTAGCAAAGAATTCATTGAAAAAGGCGGCTTTGCTGATGACAGTGGTTGATGTCCCGTTAACTTACTAAGTGAGTTGTTGCTGTCTTAAATGCAAGAAATATACATGGAAGCTGGAATTCACGGCATGAGAATTTTTCCTTTTAACCTCCTCTTTTTTTTTTTATAGCAAAAAAGGACAATTGGCCTTGTAAACCCGTGAATAGAATGGACTTTGTATTATTTTTGCACCCTTGAAATTATTTGGACTATGCTTCATATGCTTGACTATGGTAATTTTGAACTTGGTTCTTTATTAAAATACCATGACAATTGCACCCGAATTTTCCAATTAGATCCAAAAATCTCATAAACCAAAATTCCACCCCTTTCGAATTCTTTCTCTTGAAACGAAAACAGTTTGAATTAACCTTGAGAAATAACATCGACCACAAACCAGTCTTGAACTTTGAATGGATTTAAAACTTTGAATCGCGGATAAATCTTGAATTCATTTTGAACTTATAATTTCGAATGAATTTAACCATAGCTTGAATTTGAATTTGAAAAGAAGAATTTTTGTAAAGAATTATAAATCTTGAACATTCACTTTTAGAACTTCTAAAACTTGATTCAACATCCTTATTCAAACTCATAACTTCAAACCAACAATAGGAAAATCCAAACTTCATTCTCTTAGGTTTAAAAAAAAAGGCATAAATAATGAACTGTGTTGCCCTCACAATCGAAGATGGATTTGGTACAAGAGTTATGCAACTTGAAATTCACCACAAAACCTTAATTCTTTGGGACATACACTGAAGAAATCTTGGGACCACTTTGGATTAGAATCCATTGGTCACATCTTGAAACACTCGACTGAGAGAACGACCACCATCTCCACTTGAAAACAAAAGTTCCTACACAAACCTGTTAGTAATAAAGCATGCAGATATGCAAGATGATGGACAAAAGAGCTGAAATCCTATGGTCAAAAATTAGGGTATGACACCGAGCAGCTTCGTTACGTCCGCAGAAGTCTTGCACTCCAGCAGTGCCTTGACGTTGATAAACCTCCTCTCAACCCTCTGACTCCCATCCTCCTCGAGGATAGGATCATTCTTGCTCGTCCAACAGGTCGCGAGCTGAAAGGAGTTGACCCACTTCACCAGGGCCTCGTAAGACGCGGCATCTTGCCCGCGTAAATCGCTCGGTTCAAAGACGTAGGCGCCGGGCTTCTTTGAGAAGTGGTCGGGCGTCCAGCGGATTGGGAACTTGTACACTCTCTCCCCAATGTACTTCCCTTCCTCGTTAATCAACTCATCCCCGTTCTCATCACATTCCACCTCCCAGCAGTACGTGCTGTCCTTAGTAGCCTCGGACAACGGTTCAACAATGAAGTACCGCGCCTTGAAGTGCCGGATGGACTCCGAGAACGGCTTGAACAGTTTCTTGGGCTGCTTCAGAGAGACCCATCCATACCTCTTCCTCGTCAGCTGCCGCTGAAGGTGGAAAACAGCAAAGAACAAAGGGATGGTGGTCCCCAAAGCAAGGTGCTCGCACACCAACTCAAAAGCCCGTATGAAGGCCAGCGAATTAGGGTGGAGCTGGGAAGGCGCCAACTTCAGATGGTCGAACACCGACCGCTGGAAGTCGGTGAAAGGCAACCTCAGCCTCAATTCCTTGAACGCATACTCGTACATGGAAAAGCAGTCCCCGAAGTCCGAGCAGACCCGCTCTTCCGTATTTGGCAGAAGCACTCTCCACTCCCCAACTAGCCCTACCTCGGTGAAGACATCCCCCGCGTACCTGGAAAACGAGGACATATGCTCGGAAGGTTCCGCCACCTCCCATTCCTCCGGGAAAAAGCCATCAGTGTCCTCCTCCATCACGTCTCCCTCAGCGACGTCTAAGTCCTCCTCCTCCTCGGCTCCATCACCTCCCCCCTCGACTTCGCTTGCGGAACTCGAGGCCGTCGAACTCGAGGATGCGGAGCTCGAGGCTGTTGCACTACTACTTCCCTCGGAGACAGTTTCCTCCTCGGACGTAACGGGTATAACCTCCCTCTCGGGCTCCATCGCCACTATGATCACCTGAAAAAGCAGAGAAAGACAGTGAATTCGACAGGAAATCAAATCCACCCTTCCACCGCTAAGACAAGTGAAAGGGCGCGCGAGAGGCTAGGAACTACGTCCCCGGCCTAAGCCCTAACATCAAACAAAGATGGAAAAAATATCCCCGCGAGCAACCTCCCCGCGCCTGTACCCAGATTCCGTCGAAACTCTACCGGAATCTGGAAACGTCCTAGCGGGAAACTCACCAAATCCATCAACGGATGATAGGACACGATGGTCACGACTCGCAACCACCACGTGGGCTACCACGACCACCAAACGTGCTACCTAATCCGGCGAGACATTTGGTACAGAAAAAAGGCAGAACCTCCGCCCACCACCAACACTCGCCGGAAATCTACCTATTTTGCCATCTAGAACTAACCCTAGCCGCATGAAATCTACCACTAACAACAAAAGGAAGCAAAACAAGCAAAAAATCAGGATACTTACTTGATTTTACTAGAAGAAAGTGGAAGAAAATGGCTGCTCGAAACTTGTCACGGTGGTCGGCACGGCGGTCGGCTGCTTGAAGAAGGTGACGGGCAAACGTACTGGTGACGAGGAAGAATCAGAAGAAGGAAAAGTGGAAAATGGGACGGTTTCCCCCATTTTATACCAAGGGGCACGTGCACACACGTGTCCGTAGGCAATAATGACGGCCCACTAGCCATAATTGCCTAGGTAACTGCTACATAGGTCTCGATGCACACGTGGCGACCCAACGTTTCCCATTCCATCTGACGCGTCACCTCCCCGAATACCGGGCAATATGGAGTCGACCACGAATATCGCGGACACGGAGAACCACGAGCACCTTGAGGCAGTCGTCCTCGTATCCAACGACGACTTCATGATAGTTCCCCGGGACAACGAGGAGTCCTTAAGTCATCACTCCCATGCTCGGGAGCAACGACTTGGGGGGCTCCTGTTCTAGACTGGACCAATGGATAGAATTGGCCCAATAAGCCTCTGCTACAGAGCGGCCCAAATCGCCTAAGTCCAATCCACAGAAGGGGCAAAAGTTACCTTTCTGCCCCTCCTACCGGGCAAGGAACATAACGTTCCTCCTCGGACATTCTGCCCGACACACACAGCTTCAGTGCTCCCCGAACAGCCATGGGCAGATGCCCGAAACTAAGCATATGCCCGACATAACGGCTAGTTTTGGACACCCTGCCCGTCGTAACGGCTAGTTTGGGCAGCGACCGATTCTTTAGGGAAAACGGTTATTTCGCCCCGAAAATAGGACCGTTAGCCACGCACTTAGAGCCCTATATAAACCCTCTCACTTGAGAGGGTCAGGTATCAAATATTCACCCTACGAACTAATACTTTGTACTTGCCCCTTTTCTCTGACCCTTTCTTACTTGAGCGTCGGAGTGCCTTGCAGGTACACCATCACCTCTCCTCAATCACGTACCGGACAGTGAGTACGACCAGCACCCATCCGGGCACCTCCATAACGACCAGCCCGCGTGGACCAGTTCGTGTACATCGGATCAATATCAAGTAAATGTCTTACACGATTTTTCTAGTCGACACTTTGAGTCTTTCTAATTAACATGCGTCATATAAAAATAAACCTTTAAAAGCGCCTTAAAGACTCAATTAAATTTCGTCATAAAGACTTTCAATTTATTCTAGAATATATTTAAATAAGATATTTTAAGTATTAAATTTTAAATTAAGGTATTTTTTAAATAAAAAAGAAACTACCTCCGACGTCGTTGTTTTGGAAAAAAGTAAGGAAAAAGAAAAGAAGAAATATTCCATGAGGCCCAGAGGATTCATCCACTGCTTCATCTTGATCTGATTAACAGGTAAAGTAGTTTTCATCTCTAAATCCCTTTCTAACCGTCCTGCTATCAATAATCAAAAACAGAAAACCCTAGTTTTCAATTCAACTCTATAATTTCATGATCTCAGAACAACTTGCTATATTATATTGTTTAGAGTTTAATTTTCATGCAGTGAATGTGTAAATAGAACATCACAGCCAATTATGTGTGTGACTTTAGAAGTGATTATGATCAAAGTGAAATGCTTCGAATACTTTAACCGCTATGATCGAGTGACACTGTGAAAACTCTTTATACTGATGATATATATGAATTAAGTCCTATCTTTAACGGTATGTGTTTGTCAATGTTTGTATATAGATATGCTTGGATAAAATCTTTACCAGTGTTTATGCCATTCCTCTTTCATAAGTTTAGTATTGTTTCTTTTGAAAATGATTGAACTCTTTGTGGTTCCTTCATTAAATGGCATGCCATATATATGATTCTATTATTTGTGTACATTGGTAGAATACTGGACCGACGAGCTACTTCAGAAATTGAATACTAAATGACAGAGTAATGCAAGGACAACTTGTCTATTTATTTTCCTCATTTCTTCAAGACTGTGAGTCAAGCTCGATCTAATATAAGTGCATCCAAACCTTACTGCTACAGCTAGCAGCTATCATGTGAGTAATCCATTTGTTTGAAAATTATAGATAATTCATCCACTGTATGTTTCAACTTTCAAAATTATAGATCATTTATGTGCTCTTTTGAGGATTTTCTTGCATATTTTTTCTCCACATTAATCGTGCATTTTTAGAGGGATATTTTCGTCATAAACCAATTATTTAGTCTGCTGCATAGAATCCATCGGTATTTTCTGCAGATTTTAAGTATCCAGAAAATGGATTTTCCAAGGAGCTGTATTTGCTGGGGACATAAATATGCAGGAGTTTTAAGTATTCATACATTTCCAATTGACAAGGATAAACATGATTAGAGGGTCCAGTAGGGTCATAGGCTCGTTGCACCCAAGCTGACCCACCTGTTATTGGAGATTGGATATTTATCGGGAGAGACCAAGCTCTCTAATTCTTGCAAGGGACTCTCAAACATCTTCATGGGCAATTGCTGTCACTGTTTTTATCTTTATACTCCTTGTCTTTATCCCTTAATTTTCTTAATCATAGATATCAGTTTATTATACATAATCAGAAACAACTCCACCTCCTCCAATGTAATTTGCAGCCTTCCAGCGAGAAAAACGTTGAGATGTTTAGAAGCCCGTGAACCGCTCTTTGAAAATTTGATAACTGTATAGGTTAAATTCACAGGCAAGTACACTTATTTGTACCTTTTGGTAGATATATCTTCAGAGTTTAGCCAGTAAAATTCTACGATCAAGAACCAAAATACTGGACTAGATCAAAACTGTCAAACAATTGAGCAGTTTGAGGTACTGTGTGTTCGAGTGGTAACATAATTAAAACATGTTACAGTGAAAACATTCTAAGAAAGTTTTGACAATCCTTACGAGTTTGTTAATGATTCAATTTGGTATTTGAGGGTTGTCCTCCATTTCTTGAAGACAAAAGTTAGTCACATCATTGATGTATTGTGATGAGAGTGAGAAACACATCCTTGACGAATTACCCATTTGATAACCATGTTTTAATTATTTGTTTTGGGGAATTAGAAGAACCAATGAGGACGTTGTTTGAGATTTTCTTTGGATTGGTTCTTGAATCCGGTAGAGCTTGCTAGCATAGTGGAGAGATGTATAGAAAGGTACACAATGATGGGAAATCATTCCGCATGGTCTTTTGGAAAATAGAATGTTTGCAGTATAATGATCTGTTAATTATCACTTTTAACACCCAGTATCTTAGACTGCTTAATGCCTGACAATTGTCTCTTTAGATCTTTTTGCTTAGTAGTTGGATTTTTGCTGGTTATGCTTTGAATATCTATATTTTCTATTGGTGTAACAAAACAAAGCCTACTATCTTACTGAATTTAACCAATGCCATTATCACAATTACTTAGTGTAAAAGCTCATATGTTTTACGAATATCACATTAGTGATGGATACTTAAGATTGAAAATGTGTCCGGTTTCCCACAACACGAGACTAACACAATGTAGTTCTTAAATTATTGTATTGTCAGTATTGTATTGATGTCTTTTCTCCCCTCCTCCCATAAAACAGGTTTAATTGTTTCTCCATAAACTAGGAATTCATAGCACATTTAATTTATCAGAAGATTATATTTAATTAGGGTTTGATTTGTGAGCTTATAATTATAAATTGATTGTTTTCTTTTTGAAACAACTGCAGCTTGGACCATAAAACAACACTTGTTGATTGTCGCCTTGGCTTGCATAGTACTCCAAACCTTCCATTGTGAACTGGTCAATTATATGCTCCAACCATGGAAAATATAAAGAAAGATGAAGCCCAAGATCTGAAGCATGATGAACTTGCTGAATCACTAAATGATCTCTTCCGTAGTGTCGCCACCATGATCAAATCGGAGCTTCAGGTGAAATCCGTCATTTTTTCTCCAACCCTCTCTTAAGATGCTACCTCATAAATTTTGCAGACACTTGACGATTTGAAATGTACTATCATTTTGAAAATCAATTGTGATTTTTATCGATTTATTATGTTATAATTTGCAATGGTTATTGTTTTAGGGGACTAATAGTCATCTAGAGCTAGTGGAGAAAATGAATGCAAAGGTTGCATAAGAGTATAAAGGATTTGGTGATTTGGCTTCAGGGTTAAGGGTGTTTGTGGAGCAATTGAAATGCAAGAGTGGTAGCTTTAACGAGTATGTTGAGCAGATTGATGCCATAGAAAATCAAGTGACCGAATTTGAAGTAGTGGTCTCTATACTTGATAAATATGTGGCTTTGTTGGAATCAAAAGTCCAATCTCATTACCAAACCAAAAATCCACCTGCCTAAAAAACAACCTCGTCTTCATCGCCAAAAGAAGAAAAAAAATAAGTTTCTAGCAAAGGGAGGTTATATGGTCGTCGGTGATATAAGCGGACCTGACTTCCCTCACATCTTTGGCCTCGGGGCCGAAAATAGTCATGATCGTCCTGTTTATTAAAAAACACGAGGAAAAGATGAGTCACTATCACCTCCACTGCTCGATTGTTCTATGAATGAATAGAGCTCTCAAAAAATTAAGGAAGTTCGTAAAAGAAAGAGAAAAAAAAGTAAGTTCTCATCTCATTAAATAAAAAGGAAAACTATAAGTTATCAGAGTTCTCTAATTTCCAAATCAGATGTGAAAGGTTTTGCACAATTTAACATATGTCTAATAAAAAGACCAATTGAACGTCCCAAGAGTAAACCACCATTGTTGACATTAAATGTCTTGCATGCTTTTCTTAGTGGACATTTCGTCTTTCAAACTAACATGCGTCATACAGGAGAACATCTTTAAAAACGTCTTAGAGACTCAACTATGTCTCGTCTTAAAAACTCAACTTAGTCTAAACTTTTTTTTTTGAGTTTATTTAAATTAATATATTTTATAATGAGACAGAGCCTAATCTTTTAACGTGATTAAAAAATAAGATATTTCAAATATTAAATTTTAAATTACGGTATTTATTTTTATAAATTAAAAACCACCTTAATACGACGTCGGTTTTTGAAAAAAAAAGTAAAGAAATAGAAAAGGAGAAACAGATGACAAAACGAATTCCATGAGGTCACTGCTTCATCTTCATCTTCTAATTAACAGGTAAAGTAGTTTTCATCCTTAAATCCCTTTTTAACCGTTGTGCTATCAATAATAAAAATTAGAAAACCCTAGTTTTCAATTCAACTCTATAATTTCATGATCTCATATGCTTATTTATGTCAATTGAGTTATTATTCTCATCTCATTGTGAAATTCACACTGTTTCGGTTCACATCGCATGTGTTGATACATACATAGAAGTGTTTTTAGTCTTATTATTTATGTATAAACTGTTTGTACAATTAAATAGCTTAATGGAAGTTCTTCAGTGAAGCAATGTCGCGTAGTTCAAGTTTATTAGCTGGGACAAATAACAACTTGCTATATTATATTGTTTAGAGTTTAATTTTCATGCAGTAAAAGTGTAAATAGCACACCACAATCAATTATGTGTGTGACTTTAGAAGTGATTATGATCAAAGTGAAATGCTTCGAATGCTTTGACCGCCATGATCGAGTGACAATGTGAAATCTGTTTGTCAAAGTTTTGTATATAGATATGCTTGGATAAAATCTTTACCATTGTTTAGACAATTCCTCTTTCCTAAGTTTAGTATTGGTTTTTTTGAAAATGTTCGTAGTCTTTGTGGTTCCTTCGTTAAATGGCATGCTGTAACGGCCCGATTCCGATTTTTCCCATTTTGTTGAGTCTTTTATTTAAATTAAGTGATAAATTATTTTATCTGTGAAATTGGTGTGTTAATATGTTATGTTGACATGTTATGATATTTTACCGTTTTTGAGAGTTTTCGGGGAAAATTAGAATGGAGGGTATTTTAGACATTTCTCAATTAATGACAAGTTAGAAATTTAGTAGAAATAGAATTGTGTGAGAAAATGAATTAATTTAAGTTGTGTGGAAAAATAAGAAATAGAAAAGAAAAGATATAAGAAGTGGAAATAGGAGAGAAAGAGATAGAAAGGAAAAATAGAGAGAAAAAGAAGAGAAAGAAAGAGGAAGAAGAGAAAAGAGAAGGAAAAGAGGAAAAGATTGGGAAATCTTCAAATCAACTTCTAGGAATCGATTTAATCGGGTAAGGGTGTGAAATCTTATTATCTTACTAATGTGTATCATTATGTATGGGTTTGCTTGGACGTTTTCTTGTTTCCATAGCTTTTGAGTTTTAGGTCGAAAATGATAAAATGATTGGGAATCGATGTTTTTACTGTCGGAAATCGATATAATTTGTGTTGTATGATTACCATGTGTTTATGAATCATTGCCGATAATTGTTTTGTTGTTGGAATTGATTTGGGATGAAAAATGAGGTTTTTGGGGGTTTTGGGTCGTGTAACCCGTAACAACATTTTTCTGGTTCTGGTGTGATTCGCCAGGCGAATTTGGGATTCGCCAGGCGAATTGAGTATGGCCACTAGCTCGCCAGGCGAAGTGCTGGCGAAGGCAGATTCGCCAGGCGAATTCGCCAGTCGCCAGGCGAATTTGGAATTACAGAAAGGGGGTAGCTTCTGTAACTCTTGGAGTTTTTCTATATTGGTGATTCGCCACTGGCTCGCCAGGCGAAGTGTTGGCGAATGGGATTCGCCAGACGAATTCTCAAGTTGTCAGGCGAATTTGGCTGTTTCTCAATAAATTCTTAACTTTTGAAAATTCATAACTTTTGATCCGTAACTCGGATCGGGACGTTCTTTATATCGTTGGAAAGCTTATGAAATGTTCTTTCTTATTATGATGATTTGGAAATGGTTAGCCGATTTAATTAAGTCGGAAAAGTCGGGAATAGTGTTATGTAGCGACTTTGACCGTTTTGAATGTGTGTTTAGATGTGAATCATACAATAGTGCGTTGATGTGAATGTATATAGATTGTATGTGATTGAATGAGATGAATGCATGATTATATTGTGAATATATATATGCATTTCAAGAATGTCTTGAGTCATTTGCATGTGAAGCATAATGATGTGCATTCTTGTGTTGAGGGATTTTAATGAAAATCCGCTATAACGTCGCGTGCCTTAAAAATAAGAGGTGTGAGCGATCGGATGGATCGTGTGCCTTAAACATAAGAGGTGTGAGCGATGGTTATAGACGATCGTGAGCCTTATACAAAGAGGACCGAAAGCGATCGGATTGTGAGCCATATACAAAGAGGACTGAAAGCAATCCATAAACGTCGTGAGCCTTATACAAAGAGGACCGAAAGCGACGGGGAACATCGTATGCCCGACGGGGAGTTACATTGGCAACGAGCGATGGTTCCAATAAGTTCTTCAATTGAACTTGAGATAAAATGAGTCGGTACCGCATTGCATTTGCATAGAGTCGTGAGTCGGTCTCTATGATTTGCATTTATCATCTTTATATGGTGCATTGATGTATAAACATGAATATGTATGTTTATGTGGAATGATATGAATTGGGAAAGTGTGCATGATGAATATGCTTGGAGTTGTATATATATATATACATATACATTGTGATGTATATGGGTGAATTGTGATGAGTTGTGGTGAGAATATGGAATATGTGTATTTTTATGCTAAGATATATAATTATATGCATTGTTATTATGATAATATTTCTCACCCTTCTGCTGTTTTATGATGCTCTACGAGGCATTGCAGAGTAGGTATGCTGGTGGTCTTTTGTGAAGCGTGTCTTCATTCTTTTGGTCGGTTGGCTCTGATATGTAGCACCGGGTAGCTAGGAAGTATATGATTCTTTTGCGATACATTGTACATGTATCTTGTTGATGAATATTTACGTAAACATGAATTATGTTGGTGGATATTACTTGATGTATATATGTTATATATTATCCAATGTTTAGATTTTCCGCTTTTATTCTAAATATTGAGATGTGGGTGTAAGGACTAAGTTCCTCTGTTGCAAAGTTACCCCACTGTTGCATATCAATTGTTGAGCAGGTGTTGAATGTTTTAATTTCACGTATAATGTGACATGCCTCCTTTATACCATGTTTATAATTATACTCTGATGAAATTTTTAATATGTGCCTAAATGATTATTTTATTATTTGGGGGTATAGAATGGGGGTGTTACATTAAGTGGTATCAGAGCCAGTGTTGAGTCAGTTGTGTCTGTCTTGTTGTTCTGATGGTTGAACTGTTGTTTAGCCTTGTTGTCATTTTTGGGGATGATCAGAATATGGCTGGTAGAAATGACAATGCGATGGCTGCTGCTTTGGAAGCAATGGCTAGGGCGGTGCAAGGTGCGCCGAACGTGAATGCTAATGACGAGTTCAGGAAGAATCAACCACCGGTCTTCAAAGGAAGATTTGATCCCGATGGAGCTCAATTGTGGTTGAAAGAGATTGAAAGGATCTTCAGAGTCATGGACTGTGCGGAGGAGAACAAGGTGAGGCTTGGGTCTCACATGCTGAAGGAAGAAGCCGACGATTGGTGGGTCGCTATGCGTCAAATTCTTGAGGTGGATGCTGAAGAGGTAACTTGGGATTTATTTCGTACCGAGTTCTTGAGGAAGTATTACCCTGAAAGTGTGAAAGGGAAGAAGGAGATGGAGTTCCTTGAACTGAAACAAGGTAGTATGTCTGTGGTGGACTTTACTGCTAAGTTTGTGGAGTTGGTTCAATTCCATCCTCACTATGCCGCAATTATTGCTGAGTTCTCGAAGTGTATTAAGTATGAGAATGGTTTGCGTCCCGAGATTAAACAGGCTGTGGGATATCAAAGGATAAGAAGGTTTTCGGATTTGACGGAATGTTGTAGAATCTTCGAGGAAGATAGCAAGGCTCGTTCTACACATTATAAAAGTTTGAATGAGAGGAAGGGAAAACAACAAGCTAGAAGTGGACCTTATGTGACACCCGCTGATAGGGGCAAGCATAGGGGAAGCTTTGAGAAGAGATCTGGAGGAGGAGGTTCCGGTCCCCTTAAGTGTTACAAGTGTGGTGAAATGGGTCATAAATCATTTGAGTGTGGGAAGATAGTGGCGAGTTGTTCTAACTGTGGAGGCCTTGGGCATGCTACTACTGATTGTAGAAGGAATGTGGTGAAATGTTTTAATTGTGGGGAACCTGGTCACATTAGCACGAAGTGTCCGAATCTGAAGAAAGCTCCAACTGGTGGGAAAGTATTTTCTTTGGCGGGAACTCAAACTTCCAGTGCAGACCGTCTGATAAAAGGTACTTGCTTTATTAATAGTACACCTCTAGTTGCTATTATTGATACGGGAGTGACTCATTCGTTTATTTCGTCTGAGTGCGCGAATCGTTTGAATCTTGTGTTGTCCCTGATGGATGGTAAGATGGTTATTGATACTCCAGCAATGGGGTCAGTAACTACTTCTTTGGTTTGTTTGAGTTATCCTTTAACCATTTATGGTAAAGACTTTGAGATGGACTTGGTGTGTTTGCCGTTGGAAGGGTTGGATGTGGTCTTGGGTATGAATTGGTTGCAATTTAATAGAGTTCATATAGATTGCTATCATAAGTTAGTGAGGTTTCCTTCTTTGGAAGAGGATGAAGATGAGAGTTTCTTATCCACTAAAGAGTTGAAGAAACTTTTAGCGGACGAAGCTTAATTGTTCGGTTTGTTTGCATCTTTAACTGTGGATAGTCAAGTGTCCCTTGATGTGTTTCCTGTTGTTTGTGATTTTCCTTAGGTGTTTCCTGAGGATATTAAGGATGTACCGCCGGAAAGAGAAGTTGAGTTTTCTATTGATCTAGTTCCGGGTACTAGACCGATTTCGATGGCACCGTATCGTATGTCGGCATCGGAGTTGGTAGAATTGAAGAAGCAATTGAATGACTTGTTGGACAAGAGATTTGTAAGACCAAGTGTTTCTCCTTGGGGTGCTCCGGTATTGTTGGTAAAGAAGAAGGATGGGAGTATGCGGTTATGCATTGATTATCGACAATTGAACAAGGTGACAATTAAGAACAAGTATCCGCTTCCAAGGATCGATGATTTGTTGGACCAATTGGTTGGTGCGCGTGTTTTTAGCAAGATTGATTTGAGATCGGGATATCACCAGATTCGTGTGAAAGAAGAGGATATACAAAAGACGGCCTTTAGGACACGGTATGGCCATTACGAATATTCCGTGATGCCATTCGGGGTTTCTAATGCGCCGGGTGTGTTTATGGAATACCTGAATGGCATTTTTCATTAACAGTTGGATCGTTTTGTGGTTGTGTTTATTGACGATATTTTGATTTACTCTAATTCTCAAGAGGAGCATGAAGAGCATTTGAAGATTGTGCTACAAATTTTGAAAGAGAAACAATTGTATGCTAAGTTGTCGAAATGTGAATTTTGGTTGTCGGAAGTAAGTTTTCTTGGACATGTTATTTCCGGGAGTGGTATTAGTGTTGATCCATCCAAGATTGATGCGGTGATGCTATGGGAGGCTCCTAGATCGGTTACGGAGATTCGAAGCTTTTTAGGCTTGGCGGGTTATTATCGGAGGTTTATTGAGGGATTTTCGAAGTTGGCACTTCCGTTAACGCAATTGACTTGTAAAGAAAAGGCTTTCATTTGGGATATTCATTGTGAAGAGAGTTTTAATGAGCTAAAAAGAAGGTTGACAACGGCTCCGATCTTGAATTTGCCAAATCCGACGGAACCATTTGTAGTGTATTGTGATGTTTCATTGGTGGGTTTAGGTGGTGTTTTGATGCAAGAAGGAAAAGTTGTGGCTTATGCTTCAAGACAATTGAGAGTGCATGAAAATAATTATCCTACACATGACTTGGAGTTAGCGGCCGTGGTGTTTGTTTTGAAAATTTGGAGGCACTATCTTTATGGTGCAAGATTTGAAGTTTTTAGTGATCACAAGAGCTTGAAATATTTATTTGATCAAAAAGAATTGAACATGAGACAAACAAGGTGGTTAGAGCTTTTGAAGGATTATGATTTTGGTTTGAATTACCATCCGGGTAAGGCAAACGTGGTGGCCGATGCTTTGAGTCGGAAATCGTTACATATGTCCGCATTGATGATGAGAGAATGGGAACTTTTGGAGAATTTTAGAGACTTGAGTTTGGTTTGTGAAATGACGCCGAGAAGTGCGAGACTTGGTATGCTACATGTTACGAATGATTTTCTTGCAACCGTATGTGAAAAGCAAAAGTTGGATTTGAAGTTCGTTGATTTGATGATGAATGAGAACGAGGATTTTAAGGTTGATAATTTTGGAGTCTTGAGATTCCGTGGTCGTATTTGTATTCCCGATGATGCGGAGTTGAAAAAGATGATATTGGAAGAAGGACACCGAAGTAACTTAAGTATTCATCCGGGAGCGAATAAAATGTATCAAGATTTGAAGAAAATCTTTTGGTGGTCCGGATTAAAGAGGGATGTGGCTCAATTTGTGTATGCGTGCTTAACTTGTCAAAAGTCTAAGGTGGAACATCAAAAGCCTAGTGGATTGATGCAACCGTTGGACATTCCGGAGTGGAAATGGGATAGTATATCGATGGATTTTGTTACAGGATTGCCGAATACGCAAAGAGGTCATAATGCTATTTGGGTAATCGTTGACAGGCTTACTAAATCTGCCCACTTCATTCCAATTGATATTAGTTATCCTTTGGAGAAGTTAGCCGAGATTTATATTCTTGTGGTTGTGAAGTTACATGGAGTTCCTAAGAGTATTGTATCGGATAGAGATCCTAGATTTACATCGAGGTTTTGGGAGAGTTTACAGAAGGCTTTGGGTTCTAAGCTAAGATTGAGTTCGACTTATCATCCGCAAACGGATGGTCAAACCGAGAGGACAATTCAATCGTTGGAGGATTTGTTGCGTGCTTGTGTGCTCGAGCAAGGTGGTGCTTGGGATAGTTATTTGTCGTTGATTGAGTTCACCTACAATAACAGTTTTCATTCAAGTATAAGTATGGCACCATTTGAGGCTTTGTATGGTCGAAGATGTCGAACACCATTGTGTTTGCATGAAACCGGTGAGAGGACGTTAGTTGGACCGAAAATGGTACAACAAACGACGGAGAAAGTGAAGTTTATTCGTGAGAAGATGAAAGCTTCTCAAAGTAGACAAAAGAGCTATCATGACAAGAGAAGGAAAGATCTTGAGTTTCAAGAAGGCGACCATGTGTTTTTGAGAGTTACGCCGGTTACGGGTGTGGGTCGTGCTTTGAAGTCGAAGAAGTTGACTTCTCGTTTTATTGGTCCGTATCAGATTACTTCACGAGTTGGTGTTGTGGCTTACCGTGTGGCGTTGCCTCCGAACCTTTCGAATTTGCATGACGTATTCCATGTTTCGCAACTTCGGAAATATGTTCCGGATCCGTCACATGTTATTCCTATGGACGAGGTTGAAGTGAGAGATAACCTTACGGTTGAAGCTTTACCGATTAGAATTTTGGACCGTGAAGTTAAGAAGCTAAGAGGCAAGGATATTGCTCTTGTGAAAGTAGCGTGGGAAGGCGCTGCGGAAGGCAATATGACTTGGGAACTAGAGAGTGGGATGCGAGAGTCGTATCCGGAGTTGTTCGAATCAGGTAATATTTTCGAGGACGAAAATTTCTAAAGTGGGGGAGAGTTGTAACGGTCCGATTCCGATTTTTCCCATTTTGTTGAGTCTTTTATTTAAATTAAGTGATAAATTATTTTATCTGTGAAATTGGTGTGTTAAAATGTTATGTTGACATGTTATGATATTTTACCGTTTTTGAGAGTTTTCGGAGAAAATTAGAATGGAGGGTATTTTAGACATTTCTCAATTAATGACAAGTTAGAAATTTAGTAGAAATAGAATTGTGTAAGAAAATGAATTAATTTAAGTTGTGTGGAAAAATAAGAAATAGAAAAGAAAAGATATAAGAAGTGGAAATAGGAGATAAAGAGATAGAAAGGAAAAATAGAGAGAAAAAGAAGAGAAAGAAAGAGGAAGAAGAGAAAAGAGAAGGAAAAGAGGAAAAGATTAGGAAATATTTAAATCAACTTCTAGGAATCGATTTAATCGGGTAAGGGTGTGAAATCTTATTATCTTACCAATGTGTATCATTATGTATGGGTTTGCTTGGACGTTTTCTTGTTTCCATAGCTTTTGAGTTTTAGGTCGAAAATGATAAAATGATTGGGAATCGATGTTTTTACGGTCGGAAATCGATATAATTTGTGTTGTATGATTACCATGTGTTTATGAATCATTGCCGATAATTGTTTTGTTGTTGGAATTGATTTGGGATGAAAAATGAGGTTTTTGGGGGTTTTGGGTCGTGTAACCCGTAACAGCATTTTTCTGGTTCTGGTGTGATTCGCCAGGCGAATTTGGGATTCGCCAGGCGAATTGAGTATGGCCACTAGCTCGCCAGGCGAAGTGCTGGCGAAGGCAGATTTGCCAGGAGAATTTGTAACACCCCCTTTCTATACCCCCAAATAATCATTTAGGCACATATTAATTTATTTCGTCAGAGTATAATTACAAACATGGTATAAAAGAGGCATGTCACATCAATTTAGAAATTAAAACATACAACACCTGCTCAACAATTGATATGCAACAGTGGGGTAACTTTGCAACAGAGGAACTTTGTCCTTACACCCACATTTCAATATTTAGAATAAAAGCGGAAAATCTAAACATTGAACCACATTCAAGCATACATACAGAGATATATACTTCACCAAGTATTATCCACCAACATAATTCATGTTTACTTCAACATTTATCAACCAGATACATATACAAATGTATCACAAAAGGATAATATACATCCTAGCTACCCGGTGCTACATATCAGAGCCAACCGACCAAAAGAATGAAGACACGCTTCACAAAAAGACCTCCAGCATACCTACTCTGCAATGCCTCATAGAGCATCATAAAACAGCAGAAGGGTGAGAAATATTATCATAATAACAATGCATAAAATTATGTATACTATCATAAAAACGCACATCTCACACATTCTCACCACAATTCATCGCAACTCACTCATATACATCACAATGTATATATATATATTCACAACCAAGCATATCCATCATGTATACTTTCACCATTCTTATCATTCCACATAAACATACACATATATGTTTATTCATCAGCACATCATTATAAAGATGATAAATGCAAATCATAGAGACCGACTCACGACTCTATGCAAATGCAATGCGGGTACCGACTCAATCATCTCAAGTTCACTCAGGAACTTCTGCTGGAACCATCGCTCGTTACCAAAGTAACTCCCCGTCGGGCCTACGATGTTCACCCACCGCTCACACCTCCACCAAGAGAGGCTCACGATGTTTATGGATCGCTCACACCTCCACCGAGAGAGGCTCACGGCCCGATCGCTCACACCTCCACCACGAGAGGCTCACGGTCGTCCATAACCGTCGCTCACACCTCCACCAAGAGAGGCTCACGATGTTATAGCGGATTCTCATTGGAATCCCTCAACACAAGAATGCACATCATTATGCTACACATGATAATGACTCAAGACATTCTTGAAATGCATACATATTCACAATATATACATGCATTCATCTCATACAATCACATACAATCTATATACATTCACATCAATGCACTATTGTATGATTCACATTCAAACACAAAGTCAAAACGGTAGAAGTCGCTAAATAGCACTATTCCCGACTTTCCGACATAATTAAATCGGCTAACAATTTTCAAATCATCATAATCACTAAGTACAGCTCAATAGCTTTCCAACGACACCAAGAATGTAAAAATCGGATACTCGGAACAAAAGTTACGGACGAAACCGAAAACGACATTTAAAAAAAAAATCCCATTTTTACATTCCTCCTGTCCATACGCGTACCACTACTCTCATACACGTACTGGACTGATTTCTCGCCATTCCCATACGCGTATCGCCAATGCCCATACACGTATGGGCAGAACCATTTTCCTTCACAAATTTCCCATTTCAGACCCCATACGCGTATGCCCAACTTCCATACGCGTATCACTAGAGGGCCGGGAAAAGCCACATTGCATACGCGTATTGACCCCTCCACAGGCCATTGTTACGCGTATCACCTTGGCTCATACGCGTATTGGCATGTCACTTACGCGTATGGCCAGGGGAAACTCAGAAAAATTCTGCAGAACAATGTTCTGCGTTTTCCACTCCCTATTCCACCAATTCATCATCTAAATTTAGAAAAATACCAGTTTGAAGTATAACAATACATATTAAACATGTATAGACCAACAACAGCACAATCAACACAAGTTTGAACACATTTGAATCAATTTTTCCAATCAATTTCTCAAAAAGGGTTTATACCCAAAACTCATAAAATCAACCAACAACAACAACAACTCATACATAATCACATACATTGATAAGATGACAATGTTTCACACCCTTACCCGGATTTCAAACTTGCTATTGATTGTTCTTGGTGATTTCCTAGTTCTCCCAAATTTTCTCCTCTTTTCTCTTCTTCCTTTTTCTTTCTCCTCTTTTTCTTTCTATCTTTCTCTATTTCTCTCTATTTTCCTTTTCTATCTATTTTCTTTCTTTTCTATTTCTTTTCTTTCTTTTTCCACTAAATTCAATTAATTCATTTTTCTCACAAAATTCTATTTCCTCTAAATTATAACTTATCTTAAATTGTGAAAAGTCTAAAATACCCTCTATTCTAACTTCCCCGAAAACTCTCAAAACGGTAAAATAACATTTAACACACCAAATTCACAATTAAAATAATTTATCACTCAATTTAAATAAAAAAACTCAACAAAAATGGGAATGATTGGAATCGGGGCGTTACAGAATTCGCCAGTCGCCAGGCGAATTTGGAATTACAGAAAGGGGGTAGCTTCTGTAACCCTTGGAGTTTTTCTATATTGGTGATTCGCCACTGGCTCGCCAGGCGAAGTGCTGGCGAATGGGATTCGCCAGGCGAATTCTCAAGTTGCCAGGCGAATTTGGCTGTTTCTCAATAAATTCTTAACTTTTGAAAATTCATAACTTTTGATCCGTAACTCGGATCGGGACGTTCTTTATATCGTTGGAAAGCTTATGAAATGTTCTTTCTTATTATGATGATTTGGAAATGGTTAGCCAATTTAATTAAGTCGGAAAAGTCGGGAATAGTGTTATGTAGCGACTTTGACCGTTTTGAATGTGTGTTTAGATGTGAATCATACAATAGTGCGTTGATGTGAATGTATATAGATTGTATGTGATTGAATGAGATGAATGCATGATTATATTGTGAATATATATATGCATTTCAAGAATGTCTTGAGTCATTTGCATGTGAAGCATAATGATGTGCATTCTTGTGTTGAGGGATTTTAATGAAAATCCGCTATAACGTCCCGTGCCTTAAAAATAAGAGGTGTGAGCGATCGGATGGATCGTGTGCCTTAAACATAAGAGGTGTGAGCGATGGTTATAGACGATCGTGAGCCTTATACAAAGAGGACCGAAAGCGATCGGATTGTGAGCCTTATACAAAGAGGACTGAAAGCAATCCATAAATGTCGTGAGCCTTATACAAAGAGGACCGAAAGCGAAGGGGAACATCGTATGCCCGACGGGGAGTTACATTGGCAACGAGCGATGGTTCCAATAAGTTCTTCAATTGAACTTGAGATAAAATGAGTCGGTACCGCATTGCATTTGCATAGAGTCGTGAGTCGGTCTCTATGATTTGCATTTATCATCTTTATATGGTGCATTGATGTATAAACATGAATATGTATGTTTATGTGGAATGATATGAATTGTGAAAGTGTGCATGATGAATATGCTTGGAGTTGTATATATATATACATATACATTGTGATGTATATGGGTGAATTGTGATGAGTTGTGGTTAGAATATGGAATATGTGTATTTTTATGCTAAGATATATAATTATATGCATTGTTATTATGATAATATTTCTCACCCTTCTGCTGTTTTATGATGCTCTACGAGGCATTGCAGAGTAGGTATGCTGGTGGTCTTTTGTGAAGCGTGTCTTCATTCTTTTGGTCGGTTGGCTCTGATATGTAGCACCGGGTAGCTAGGAAGTATATGATTCTTTTGCGATACATTGTACATGTATCTTGTTGATGAATATTTACGTAAACATGAATTATGTTGGTGGATATTACTTGATGTATATATGTTATATATTATCCAATGTTTAGATTTTCCGCTTTTATTCTAAATATTGAGATGTGGGTGTAAGGACTAAGTTCCTCTGTTGCAAAGTTACCCCACTGTTGCATATCAATTGTTGAGCAGGTGTTGAATGTTTTAATTTCACGTATAATGTGACATGCCTCCTTTATACCATGTTTATAATTATACTCTGATGAAATTTTTAATATGTGCCTAAATGATTATTTTATTATTTGGGGGTATAGAATGGGGGTCTTACACATGCCATATATATGATTCTATTATTTGTGTTTAGATAAACATGATTCGAGGGTCCAGTAGGGTCATAGACTCGTTGCACCCAAGCTGACCTACCTGTTATTGGAGATTGGATATTTATTGGGAGTGAGCAAACTCTCGATCATCTTCATGGGCAATTGCTGTCACTGTTTTTATCTATCTACTCTCTGTCTTTATCCCTTAATTTTCTTAATCATAGATATCAATTCCTACCTTATACATTATCAGAAACAACTCCACTTCCTCCAATGTAATTTGCAGCCTTCCAGAGAGAAAAACGTTGAGATGTTTAAAAGCCTGTGACCAACTCTTTGAAAATTTGATAACTATATAGGTTAAATTCACAGGGATGTACACTTATTTGTGCCTTTTGGCAGATATATCTTCACAGTTTAGCCAGTAAAATTCTACGAACAAGAACCAAAATACTTGACTAGATCACAACTGTCAAACAATTGAGCAGTTTGAGGTACTGTGTGCTCGAGTGGTAACAAAATTAACACATGTTACACTTAAAACATTCTAAAACAGATATGAGAGAATCCATGTACCATAATTTATAAACCACTTGTTAGCTTGAAGTTCTTCTGCTAGCTATAAGAAAGTTTTGACTTTCCTTACAAGATTGTTAATGGATCAGTCTTGTATTTGGGGCGCTTTCCCCCGATTTCTTGAAGACGAGAGTGAGAAACATGTCCTTGATGGAATTGTGATGAGAGTGAGAAACATATCCTTGATTGGTTCCCCATTTACAAACCATATTTTTATTATTTGCTTTGGAGAGTTAGAAGTACCAACAATGACATTGTTTTAGATTTGCTTTGGATTGGTTTTTGAATCAGGTAGTGCTTGCTACCATATTGAGAAGATATATAGAAAGCTATTATACACAATGATGGAAATCGTTCTGCACGGTCCTTTGGAGAGTAGAATGTTTTCAATATAATGAAATGTAATTACCAGTTTTAGCAACAGATATTTTAGACTGCTTAATACTTGTCAATTGTCTCTTCAGATCTTTTTGCTCAGTATTTGGATTTTCGTTGGTTATGCCCTGAAGATCCATGTGCTAAATTGCTAAAGGTTTCATAAAAAGTGTACTATCTTGCTGAATTTAACCAATGCCATTATCACAATTATAGTGTAAAATTAATAGTGGTTACTGTCTATATTGCAATCAATACTTTGGATTTAAAATGTGTCCGGTGTCCAACACCAATATGACACTAACACATATAACTATATTTGAATTAAGGTAGTTTCTTAAAATATTATCACGGTCTACGTGTCGGTATTAGTGTTTCATAGATAATTGTAATGTTGTAAAAGACTTGAGAGGAGGGGCAGTTGTTTTTTTTATCAAGTAACCTAATTTAATTGTTGATGTGTACTTTCCCCTCTCCTCCATAAACAGAAAAGTTGGTTCTCGTATTTTCAATTCTGATTGCTTAAATTTTAGGAGTTTGTTTTGACTTTTTTTAAAAATGATTTTTGTAGTGTAACATAATTTTGTGGAAAAAATTTTTACAAAGAAATTTTTCATAAAAACTTCAAATGAAAATTTGGTTTGAATAGTTATTCTTAAAATGTTATTTTAGGTATTTCATCATTTTATCAAAACTTTTTTTGGATATCAAAATTTCAAAAAATCACTTAATTTTGAAGCTATTTCAAATAGCTTTACATAAAAATCATTTTTGAAATACAACTTTTTAAAAAAATTGTGATTTTGACTATTTTGATCTTCAATAATGTATATTTATGTTATAGAATATTAAAACTAGTCTTTTAATTTATAAAAAACAAATTTAAGAAAACTTATAATATTTTGAAAAACATTTTTGTAGAATCCATTTTCAAAAATACAAAAAAAAAATTTATTTTTTTAAAACTAAAACAAACTGGTCCTTAATTTATCAGAAGATTATATTAAATATGGATTTGATTTGTGAGCTTGTAATTATTAAATGCTTGTTTTTCTTTTTGAAACAACTGCAGCTTGGACCATAAAACAACACTTGGTTGATTGTCGCCTTGGCTTGCATAGTTACTCCCAACCTTCCACTGTGAACTTGTCAATTATATGCTCCAACCATGGAAAATGTAAAGAAAGATGGAGCCCAAGATCAGAAGCATGATGAACTTGCTGAATCACTAAATGATCTCTTCAGCAGTGTCACCACCATGATCAAATCGGAGCTTCAGGTGCAACCCCTCATTCTTTCTCAAACCCTCCCTTAAGATCCTACTTCTCATAAATTCTGCTGACACTTGGCGAATTGAAATGTACAATTGTGATTTTTATTGATTTATCTTGTTATAATTTGCAATGCTTTTGTGTGTCAGGGGACTAATAATCATCTAGAGCTAGTGGAGAAAATGAATGCAAAGGTTGCAGACGAGTATAAAGGGTTTGGTGATTTAGCTTCAGGGTTAAGAGTGTTTGTGGAGAAATTGAAATTCAAGAGTGGTAGCTTTAATGTGTATGTCGAGCAGATTGATGCCATTGAAAAGCAAGTGACTGAATTTGAAGCAATGGTCTCTATGCTTGATAAATATGTGGCTTTGTTGGAATCAAAAGTCCAATCTCATTACCAAACCAAAAGTCCATTGTCCTAAATAACAAATAATGTACAGATTCAGGAAATGGGTAGGACAAATGTGAATAGTCTGCCCCAACATTCTAATTTACTTATTTTACTCTCAAATTGTATCATTTTGCCATAGTCTATATACAGTTTATTTGGATCCTCGAATTCCCTGTACCAGGTTTTAAAATAAAGGAATGCGACTGCGATCTTGACTGCAACAAAAGGGCTTTTGTTCTAGCTAAAACCAGAACTTGATCTCAATTGAGGCTGCAATTGACCAGGTTTTTTGCACTATCAAGATTTGTGATGCAACTGCAACTATTATTGCAATAGCTACTAAAACCCTGCTCAGTGCTCGCTATGTCTCCGCATTGTCGGATTCTCTCTCCCTAATAGAATACTTTATACAAATTGATATTTCCTACTAGAAAATTGATTCTGCATTGTCATTTAAATCTGAAAAGTTCAATTATCCTCTTGCACATCTTCTGAAGTAACCATGCATTTCTGTGAACTCTATTCACATGGCATAACATGATTGGTGGTCAAGAAAGTACAATATAGATTATCATTCGATTTGGTCCACTTCCTGTCATATTATTTTTTTCCATCCAATCTTGCCCCTTAATCAATGTTTAAAATAAAAATGAATCGGTTTATACATTGGTTGATTTGATTCATGTTGTATTGTAGTATAGAGGTGAATCAATTAGACATGGAGCAATTACACATCGCTTGTGAATCTTTATTTACAGAGCAGCTGCAACGCACTTACCTCCTTCCCATCGAATTATTTCCCTATGCTCCAAAAACATTCCACCTGTCAATGTAGGAGTTTGGAATCGATTTTTATTAAAAAAACTTCTTGCTGTAGCTTGTCAACCCTCCAATCTTTTGTTGTCCGCGATTGTAAGGCACTTACATCGCTACCTCTACAGATGGACACCCTCACCGTTCTAGTATAATCTTTACAGTCTTCCAAAATTGAAATTATCATTCTATGAAGGAACTTTCCTACCTCCCAATTTATGATCAATTCATGTTGAATCTGTGAGAATTACAAAGCCGGTAAGAGAGTGGGGTCTCCAAGGCTCTACTGCTGTTTCAACAATGAATATTGGAGGTGATGATGTTGTTAACATGTTTCTCAAAGATCCGTTGCTGCCTATTTCCCTTGCGCATCTTGCAATCAGTAATCTGACTAATCTCTATGAAGTGAAGTCCATAGATGGAAATGGACTTGGACACCTCTCCTCTCTAGAAACCCTTTCTTTTTATTATTGTAAAGAGCTCGAGTCATTGCCAGAAAACATGATGCCTTCTGCTCTGAAATCACTCAAGTTTAACGAGTGTTCAACGCTTAAGTCATTGTCAAAAAACACTTTACCTTCTTCTCTTAACCTCTTGAGCATTTGCCGATGCCCTCTGTTAGAAGCAAGGTATGAAAGTAAGGAACATTGGTCCAACATTGCATCTGTTTTTTTTTTATTGTACTCTCTGTTGATGATACATGTTGACTCTCAGAAGTTATGATTCATTCTGGCTTCACCTTTTTATTCATATGATATGTTGAATATAGTTTCCATACATCTTACAAACTTACAAATATATTTTCCTAAGCTTGAGTTGTCACTATGTGAAGAATCTTTCCTAACTCCAAAATTACGATCAATTTATTGAGCATTTCTTAATGCACCACCCAAGTTTCTTAGGCACCACGTAAAATTATTTTTTTGCCCCCTGTTTCTTAGGCACGCACCGTATCCTTAAAAAATAAAAAGTTGTTCCGGATGTGCATATCCGGAAGACCTCCGGATCTGTATATCCGGACAAAAAAATGTGATATATTTGAAGCTGCATGATCACTCCCCCTTCCCATTCTCAACATTTCTCCTACTACACTCACTCTCACCAACTCAAAAAACCCTACTTCATCAATCCCATTTCTCACTCAAAAAGTTCAAGTTTTTGGTGCAACAAATCAAAGAGAGCAAGGAAAGACTGAATTTCAGGTAAACATTCAACTTCATCCACTACAAGATGAGACCGGTACTAGAAGTTGTGAGTGTCCTTTTAAGATTGGTGGTTACATGTTAGTTTTCAAGAAATGGAGATTTAAGATTCGTTGTGGTATACATAACCACGAAATGTGCTCAAAGCTTCAAGGCCATCCAAATGTATGTCGGCTCAAGGCGGAAGAGGTGACATGTATAGCCGACATGACCTTGAACCTTGTCCAACCGAAGAATATACTTGCGACGTTGAAACGGAAAGAACCCGAAAATGTTGCAAACATAAAGCAAGTGTATAACATTCGATATCAAACGAACAAGGCAATTAGGGGAGATAGGAGTGAGATGCAACAATTGTTGAAAGTGTTGGAGGACAACGATTACGTCTCTCGGTACAGATATCGCGATGATGGAATTACGGTCCAAGATATTTTTTGGACTCATCCGGATTCCATCAAGTTGTTCAACACGTTCTCGACAGTGCTCATTCTCGATAGCACCTACAAGACAAACAAGTATTGTCTTCCATTGTTTGAGATGGTTGGCGTTACGTCTACGGATAAGACATATGCCGTCGGCTTTGCCTTTTTGGAGTGTGAGAAAGAGGACAATTTCACGTGGGCGTTGGAGACGTGTCGGTCACTTTTGAAGAAACATGTTCAAATTCCAAAAGCAATTGTTGCGGACCGCGACAACGCCTTGATGAATGTGGTTGCAAAGGTCTTTTCTTCTTCCAATGCACTACTTTGTCGATTTCACATAACAAAGAATGTGCGAAGTCGGGTTAAGACCGCGGTGGGTGCGAAACAAGTGGAGTCGGAAGACGGAAAAGTGGTCAAGTCGGGTGTCATTGTAGAGAAAATTATGGATGCATGGACTCATATTCTAAATTCTTCCACAACGGAATTATATGCCGATTTGGTCATTAAATTCCGGAAAGTGTGTGAACGGTACCCCGCATTGTTGAAATATATTGAATCCACCATTCTTGATCATGTCTCGGGCGGGGTTGGGCTATATTTTTCACGACGCCAACCGAGCCGAAACGGTAGGTTCCGATAGTGCAAAGTGTGGTTGCACTATTGTGAAAACCTACGGTCTTCCTTGTGCTTGTGTCATTGCTAAAAAGTTGAAACTAGGTGTGAAAACCTACGGTCTTCCTTGTGCTTGTGCCTAACTTTTCTAAAAATTAGGGGTTTCATTTGATATTATTCACACAAACACTAAATGTCTCAATTGTATGATATCAAGATCCATTGGTATGTCGCAACTGTCTCTTATACCGACGACATAACAATCGGTCGCAAGTATAAGTTAACGAGGGACATCTCAATCGGCGAGATCATTGACGACATCGAACATCTTCTACCTTACGGAGATAAACGGAAGGTTGCGAAGCTTCAGTATCGTTCACCTTCCGTTGATAACGAAGGGAACGTCGCTTACAGCCTTGTTGAGCTCAAGAATCAAGAGGATGTTAGAGCGATGTGGCGAACATTTTTCGCCTACGAAGACGATTCCCGCTCGAGTTCGAGGCGACCGTCAAAATCCGAACACTAGCGCAAAAACGGTTTTAGACAGCGCTTTTTTAGCCTTTAGACAGCGCTTTAAAGCGCTGTATAAACCAGCGACGCTATAGGTTTAGACAGCGCTTTTGGTATTACCAAAAGCGTTGTCTAAAGGGGCGTGTATTTAATGAAAAGCGCTGTCTATGGTACCTTTAGACAGCGCTTTTTCACATTATATGGATTACTTTAGACAGCGCTTTCGTCAAAAGCGCTGTCTAAGCCCTACCTTTTTTTGACTTTTTTGGTACACCTTAGACAGCGCTTTCTCCAAAAGCGCTGTCTAAGACCTTCCTTTTTTGACTTTTTTAGTACACCTTAGACAGCGCTTTCACCATAAGCGCTGTCTAAGACCTTCCATTTTTGACTTTTTTAGTACACCTTAGACAGCGCTTTCACCATAAGCGCTGTCTAAAGTGGACCTTAGACAGCGCTTTCACCAAAAGCGCTGTCTAAGGTGTACGAAAAATTTTATATAATTTTTTTTTAACCACAATTTTACCAGGTTTTTTCAACCAGAATTTGACCTGTAATTTTCAACCAGCAATTTTTTTCAGAATTGGCAATTCAAACCATTGGCCTTTCTACACCAAAATTATATATCCAAAATTGGCATTTCATACCAATATATATATTTAAAATTACAAACCAAAATTGTATATACACCTATTTATAATTACAAATCATTACATTTTTCTACAAATGCACATTTTACTTATTCACCAAAATTGCATCCAACCAAAGCATTGCTTCCAACCAAAGTTATTGCTTCCAACCAAAGCATTTTTTCTACAATGCACATATTACTTATACACCAAAATTGTATATACACCAAAATTGCATCCAACCAAAACATTGCTTCAATCTACATTATAGGTCCTGAAAACACAAAGATTGTAATTCAAAGTATTAAAATTCAAAGTATATACACCAAAAATTGTAATTCAAAGTATATACACCAAAATTGTAATTCAAAGTTTGTAATTCAAAGTATATACACCAAAATTGCAATTCAAAGTATATACACCAAAATTGTAATTCAAAGTATATACACCAAAATTGCATCCAAAATTGTAATTCAAAGTTTGTAATTCAAAGTATATACACCAAAATTGCAATTCAAAGTATATACACCAAAATTGCATCCAACCAAAACATTACTCCAACCAAAGTTACACATATTAAAATTCTCATCAATTAAAGTAAGAGTATAATATTATACCTTAAGTTTGTAAAATTCCGAGCTCCATAATGTATTGACACCACTCCTCTTTGATTTCATCCAATAGAGCCTTTGTGTAAGTAGCACTCCTGAATTCTTCAAAATACTACATAATAATATAACATATAGTTTGATTTAGTTTTAACTATTTCATTAGACAATATGAGAGATATGTGTTAAAATAACTCATAAGTTAGAAATACATACATCGGGTGGAATCTCCATTCGATCCAACGAAATAGTGTCTCTCATAAATCTCAACATGAAATAGCCGCAATCTATTTGATTGCGTTGCCGAGGACACTACAAATGAAAATAAAATATGGATAAATTCTAAGTTTTATCAAGTAAGCATCACTAATATAATAAAACATGTGATAATTAATATACCTTCACATAATTCCATGTAATGGTGTGGTCGATTCCCCGATGTTCTAGGAATGCTTGTATAGTGCTAATAAAATATAAATGAATATTTAGAACAATTCACATAAATAAATAAATATACACATTTCTATTTAGAACAATTTCACTTACGTGTCAATACAGTCCTTCATATCCGGGTATGTGGTCCAATCATTTCCTAAGGAATCCAGATAATACACTACTCCGCGGATAGGATTGATTGCAACCAACAACCAATGTCCACTGTAAGATTAAACAAGTGTTAGATAGAAACTTTCTACACGAAGTCAAAATACAAAAAAAAATATAATAGATGAATTTAGAATGAAAATCTAACCCAGTATTAAACGGTAAAAAGTACAACTTTTCCGTTTCTTGGTTGTCCATAAAGACGTTGCGTATATACGCATGGACCTCATTTGGTTTCGTCAATATTTCGGTTAAGTTGACAGCGCTGGGGCATAAGAATGCAAATCTTTGCTCCAATCCCCGGGGGCGCATAAAACTGTCATACAGAAACCTGAAATAAAAACATCATTAACATTAGAATATTCATTTGAAAAATAAAGTAAATAAGTTGTTCAATTACCAAAGTAGATCGGATATACCTCAAGTATATATTGACAACAGTGACGCCCAATTCTGTATGTTGGAAAACTTGCTCGAAGTCTTCATTACCAACATTCTGGTCAAATTCAAAGCCATACAAATCTTTCTCCATAGTTATATTTCTGTCGATGACATCTTAGAGATGTGCAAGCGTCCACCGGGCTATTGATCTTGTAATATTTATATTTCTGTCGATGTCATGGCGATTTTCTCAATGTAATCCCGATTTTATTTTATGAATGTGAGAAACATTGTTGGATTTTTGGTGTTCAGCATCAGGTTTTATTCCGGATTTGCAAATACGAACGTTTACCGGATGTGCACATCCGGTAAAAACTGAAAATTTTGAAAACCACGGTGCGTCCGGATGTGCACATCCGGAAAGGAGGGGTATTTTCGTCAGCGCGCCAGGTGTCTAAGAAGGCTGGGTGCTGTGTTAAGAAATTCTCAATTTATTTTAGATCAGTGAAAATAATGATGCAGCCTATAACTAATTGGCTCAGTGCTCTTTCAAGCTTAACAATTAGTTAACATGTTGTTGAAGGAGAGGTTGCTATACATCTCCCTAGTGTCTTTTGAAATCAACATAAAATGAAGTCCTGAGAAGGAAATGAGGTTCAACAATGGTCACATGACATCCCTGTGATGATTAGTACCTGGAAAGTGGAAATATGGCATAAAATGATTTGAGGGATCTTACTCCTTTTGAGTCACTGTTATGAAAACATAAACTCACAATTTAAGATATTTGATTCTTGAACCTTACATGTACATATCAAATGTTTACTGATAGAATATGTGACCTTTACTATTTGCTAACCTTGATTTTGTGCGAGTGCGGGAATCTCATTGAATTAATTAACATCACCTTGATAACAACTATGAAGATAATGGAGATGCCAATGCTAATTTTTGGACTATAAAACTTTCAAATTTTAGCTGTTTCTGTACTGGCTTCTATGGTGGGATATATAACACCCCAATTCCCATCGCGAATAAATAATACATAAATAAAATCAGAGTAACTAAAAATTTATTTTTCCGACATGAACAGGAATGCCACATTTAAAGAAAGAAAACATCATCCCTGCTCATAAATTTGATACATAGCATAAAATAGATTACCCTCAATTGGGAAACTTTTCCATATAAAAGTAATACCAAATATATTCAACAATTATATACATAAATAACATAATCATTTCCCCGACTCCCGTGCTACGTATCAGAGCAGACACCAAGACCGACAACAGAACGGAGGGCTAGTCTCCACAAAAGACCTCCAGCAACTCTAATCTGCAATGCCTCATAGAGCATCATAAAACAGCAGAAGGGTGAGAAATAACAACTAAAATCAAGATTGCATAATAATATGCCAACACACATTCAAACACATGCATAAATCATCTCACCCATACCATCACATACTAACACATATAGCATGCCACTAATACAAAACATATCACACATAATAAATTAAATCATGATTTTCCACACATAACGCATCCATTCACAATTCTCACCACAATTCATCACAACTCACTCATATACATCACAATGTATATATATATATATATATATAAAGCCAAGCATATTCATCATGCACACTCTCACAATTCTTACCATTCCACATAAACATACATATTAATGTTTATTCATCGATGCACCATATAAAGATGATAAATGCAAATCATAGAGACCGACTCACGACTCTATGCAAATGCAATGCGGTACCGACTCAATCATCTCAAGTTCACTCAGGAACTCTGCTGGAACCATCGCTCGTTACTTAGTGTAACTCCCCGTCGGGCATACGATGTTCCCCGTCGCTCACACCCCACACGGGCACACGACGTTTATGGATCGCTCACACCCCACACGGGCACACGACCCGATCGCTCACACCCCACATGGGCACACGATCGTCTATAATCATCGCTCACACCCCACATGGGCACACGACGTTATAGCGGATTCCCTCTGGAACCAATCCGTCGCTCACACCCCACATGGGCACACGACGTTTCTGGATCGCTCACACCCCACATGGGCACACGATCCGATCGCTCACACCCCACATGGGCACACGATCACAAGATGCATATCATGATGCTTGACACATAAGAACTCATGACAACCAATGCATCTTCCACATATATGCAACCATAAACATGCATACATAACCAAATACAACACATTGCATTTATTTGCCTTTCGGCCATAATTCATCACCACAACATGTCATCACATGCATTATCATCACACAATAGCATACAAGTCATACGACATCCATATCCACAGCACATTGCATAATACACATCATCATATTCATGCATTGAAAACAATTCAAACAATGCATTTCATCACATACCACAACAATCATACAATCACAATTACTTCCACAAGGGATTCACACCACAAAGGCTACCCACGACACATCATAACAACATACATTGATATTCAATCAAACAATGTATTTTACTACACAACAACATCATTAATCACGCATCGAAGTCTAATCCAAAACAATGCACATATTTGCCATAGGGCCACAACCCATCATCACAACATTTCATCATGTATATTCATATCATATAACGGCCTACAAGCTACACGTTACATATCACAAGCATATATCATGCTAACACATCAATCGCACACATTGTACGCGGTAAAAACCCGACAACCCAACACTTTTCCAAAACCACGACCTAAATAAATCATCTACTTCCCTCCAAACCATTTTTAATAGAAAGAGCTTTTTATTAGCTTTCCAACGCTTCGAACGGCGACCAAAACAGACTTACGGTTTGAAATTTATGAAGAAAACAAAATAGGAAAATATTATGTTCGCTCCATCATTCGCTAGGCGAACCCTAGCGAACCAAGGCAGTGGAAAACAAACATAAAGTTTGCTAGGCGAACCTCTAGGCGAACATTCGCCCGTTCCTTCGCTGGGGTTCGCTAGGCGAACCCGCGAAACCCAGAATTCCCAGCAGCGTCAATATAGGTCATATGGGACCAAAATACATCATTTTTACCACCCAAACCCTTCCAATTCATACCAGAACAACCAAAACATGTTTAGACATAATCAACGAGTATTATACGCGGTTTATATCGAATTTCATCCGTGAAAACATCGATTTCTATCAATTGCTCCTAATTTGAATCGATTAGAAAAGTCGCGAAACAACCAAAACAATTACAACAAACAACACATATACATACACAAGCAAGATATAATTGAAACTTCTCACCCTTACCCGATTATTCGCGCTCGAAACGGAGAATCTTCGATTTTCCTCTTTTCTCCTCTTTTCTCTCCTCTTCCTTTCCTTCCCTTCTCTTTCTTTCCTTCTATTTTCTTTTCTCTCTCCACTTTCTATTTATATAAAATATCTAAACCCCTAAAAGACTATTTTACCCCTCAAACCCAAATATCTCGCAAACGCTCTCAAAACGCGATAAAACATAAACAACGATGAAAATAATATATTGTCAAATAAAAGTCAAGAATAAAATAATATAAAAAACGAAACTAATTAAATCGACTCGATTAAATAAATAAGACAAAATGGGGCGTTACAATTCTCCCCCACTTAGACATTTTCGTCCTCGAAAATCTAACCGATACGAACAACTCAGGATACGACTCTCGCATCCGAGTAACAAACCAACATGCCAACAAAAGGCACACCACGAATAACACAACTGACAAACCACCTTGCTAACTACCACAACGACACGACAACGACGACAACTACAACGACAAGACGTAAAGCCCATACAATGCACTTGACGACAAACTCAAGACTCAAAGAAAAGCCAAGATACCAACACACAGGTTCACTCTAGAACCAAAACACCACAAGATCGTTACCCTATCCTAGGTAACACTCCCCTAATTCCCCACACAGGAATTAGCTACACACACTCGAACCATCACCATGGAAACGAGGCAGCAACACAAACAAGAACATAAAGTTCCACGACACCACAAGGTCTCAACAACATCAACAAAACCAGAACACCAACAACAATGCTACGATTCACCAATCGAACATGCAACCAAACATCCATCTACATAATAGCCCATGAATAATATTTAAACCTTTCACATATCACTTACATCCTGAAACGTCCAATGGTCTCAACACTCCTACATATTCCCAATGTTCAACCTATGAACTCTTACCAGTCCCACACGCATATACGAATCATGCCACTTCACACTTCCGTTGCACACTCTGATTACTCGTAACCATCAAAATTACCAATTTCACGTCCAAAGTCTAACTCTTTCTCATTTTCACCAAAAATCACTGTTCACTGTTAATATACCCAACCGCACACTATCAGACGTCAATTCACACACCAACCCAAATCTCTAAATTCTCCCAAAAGTTCCCACTCTTTAACCATCAAAGCAGACATAAGTAAAACTTTCGACTTAACTCATCACGCACGACATAAACTTTACCAATAGGATAATTCGAGCCAAAGTCATAACTAATCAGGAATTCCAACCATCCGACCGTGCCTCAATCCGAGTCACCAACCAAAAGTTATGAAGGAAACAAAACTGCACAAACTGCCATGTTCGCTAGGCGAACCTTCTAGTGAACCCTCGCCTTGCCATTCGCTCCGCGAATCCCTTGGCGAACCAAGGCAGCAACCACCAACATCAAAAACACCCAAACTTCGCTAGGCGAACAACTCAGCGAACCTTCGCTGACCTTCGCTAACTGGTTCGCTAGGCGAACCCGCGAAAACTCAGAATTACAACAGTCTTGTTACACATCCAAAATCGTCAATTCCTCCATCCAAACACCTTGAACCTAAAACCCTTAAAATAATACCTCCAGATTCTCCAACACAATACAATCACGTCCAATTCCAAATCCTAAATAGTATCGTTCCTTTTATGAATCCTCAATCGTCGTAAAGCATGAGCCACGACTTTACCCTCTTGTATTAACACACTGACTAAACTCATCAAAGACGCACCCCAATATCCTCACAAACGGTTCATCAGGATCACACAGAATCAAAATTGAAGCCGCAGACAAATCCTACTTCAGCTCTCTCAAACTTCCCCCACAATGAACATCCAAAGCAAACGACTTACCCTTTGCAAGTCAACCTAAGTAACGAAAATGCTATCTTGGAAAAACCTTCCATAACCTCCGGTAATAACCAACTGAGCCCAAAAGTTTCTAATCTCCTTAATCGACTTAGGAGTCTCTCGTTGTAAAACTGCATCTACTTCTGATGGATCCATAACCATACCATTACCTGAAATAACATATCCAAGAAAACTAACCTTTTTCAACCCAAATTCTCACTCGAATAACTTAGCATAAAACTTCGTCTCTTTTCCAACACTTGTAATTCAAATCCCAAACACTCTACCTGTTCTTCCTCGGAGTTTATAACAGATCTGAATATCCTCAATCAAAGCCATTACGAACTTATCTAAATAAATATAGAAGATATGATTCATCTATTCCATAAACATTACAGACGCATTACTTACACCAAATAACATCACTGTCCGTTGTAATGCCTAACCAAGTTCCAAAAGATATAAATTCTTAAAGCTTTTGCAAAATTTTTCACAGGGTAACTGGTTACTCACATACAAACTTAACCGAGTAAATAACAGCCTATCCCGACGATAACAAACATAACCAGTCACATTAAATCGATCAAAGCCTCAACTCACACCATTCACCACTTTTATCAAACATTCCAACCAATTGCGATTTCACTCAAACTCAACCAAACCAATCCCAGTTATCTATTCATGAGAGTGGACACTTATCCTTAATCGTTACCTTAATCAACTGTTAGTAATCCATACACAATTTCTTCTCTTAACAGTCCAAATTCCATAAATCCCCACGTATAGCAACAACCATCCCAAAAGAACTCTCAAATAGTACATCCATACTTAAGGTTTTCTCAAAATTTCCATTAACGCTCTATAATTCCAAAGACTCCAAACCTCTCCAGAACTTTAAGTTTCGCTTTCCATAGTCTCAATACCAATACCATCATAATGCTTGTTATTCTATTCAATCATCCCTCTTTTTTGTTACTAACCATACTGGAGCTCTCCAAGACGACACACTTGGCCTCACAATTCTCCTTTCCAGTAAATCTTCCAACTGTTCTATCAGTCCGGGTACTTCTAATACTAACACCCAATATTCCATCCGGGAATACATCTGAAAATCACGCACAACCGGTAGCTCATCACTGTGTCTTTTCTGCCAATTTCTAGAAAACTATCGTCACAAACATAACAACATCTTAGTTTCACGTCCTAAAAGTTCTTCTACTTACTCAGCAGATCCAAACCTCAAATCCTTACCTTCGTCCAATTTGAGTTCACACTCTACTCTCTGAGAACAAACTTTAACAATACCCAATCGTTCTCTCCCAATGACTTCCCAACTTGACCCACATACCAAAAACCTTTAATCCGTCTCATCTTCCAGTATAAGGGTCTTTATCAACTCATCGAAGCAATCCGTAATCATTTTCTCAATTCCAAACAATTCATGGCACACACTATCTAAGCCGGAAAGACCCGTCTATTCCATCCAACATAATTCCCGTCTACTATCAATAAGAGATTAAGGGTGATCAGTTCCTCAATTTGTCAATAGACAGCCGATAATCATGATGGGGCATAAACCGTCTTTACCAAACTATAATAGCCGTTCTTCCATCCAATACACAAGGCTACCTAAGGCACAAATCCTTAGTTGACATAATCCTTACCTCCGCATTCCCTCCGGAATCAGGAACAACATTGTCCAAACAACACTTACACTCTTGCAACCAACGGCACACTGAGCCAATGCTCCACAACCGAAGCAACTTGGAGAAGTTACAGCTTCTCCCCCACATATCTCATTCTCAATCCTGAAGACAAAGGATTAGAAAAACCAGAAAGTACTGACAGTGTTTCACACACATATCACGTACTAAGGGACAAACAACAACGACAGTATTCAACTGTCACACCAACTGACTCAACAACTTGGCCGGACGGACCGACCTGCTCTGATACCACTAATGTAACACCCCAATTCCCATCGCGAATAAATAATACATAAATAAAATCAGAGTAACTAAAAATTTATTTTTCCGACAGGAACATGAATGCCACATTTAAAGAAAGAAAACATCATCCCTGCTCATAAATTTGATACATAGCATAAAATAGATTACCCTCAATTGGGAAACTTTTCCATATAAAAGTAATACCAAATATATTCAACAATTATATACATAAATAACATAATCGTTTCCCCGACTCCCGTGCTACGTATCAGAGCAGACACCAAGACCGACAACAGAACGGAGGGCTAGTCTCCACAAAAGACCTCCAGCAACTCTAATCTGCAATGCCTCATAGAGCATCATAAAACAGCAGAAGGGTGAGAAATAACAACTAAAATCAAGATTGCATAATAATATGCCAACACACATTCAAACACATGCATAAATCATCTCACCCATACCATCACATACTAACACATATAGCATGCCACTAATACAAAACATATCACACATAATAAATTAAATCATGATTTTCTACACATAACGCATCCATTCATAAATCTCACCACAATTCATCACAACTCACTCATATACATCACAATATATATATATATAAAGCCAAGCATATTCATCATGCACACTGTCACAATTCTTACCATTCCACATAAACATACATATTCATGTTTATTCATCGATGCACCATATAAAGATGATACATGCAAATCATAGAGACCGACTCATGACTCTATGCAAATGCAATGCGGGTACCGACTCAATCATCTCAAGTTCACTCAGGAACTCTGCTGGAACCATCGCTCGTTACTTAGTGTAACTCCCCGTCGGGCATACGATGTTCCCCGTCGCTCACACCCCACACGGGCACACGACGTTTATGGATCGCTCACACCCCACACGGGCACACGACCCGATCATTCACACCCCACATGGGCACACGATAGTCTATAATCATCGCTCACACCCCACATGGGCACACGACGTTATAGCGGATTCCCTCTAGAACCAATCAGTCGCTCACACCCCACATGGGCACACGACGTTTCTAGATCGCTCACACCCCACATGGGCACACGATCCGATCGCTCACACCCCACATGGGCACACGATCACAAGATGCATATCATGATGCTTGACACACAAGAACTCATGACAACCAATGCATCTTCCACATATATGCAACCATAAACATGCATACATAACCAAATACAACACATTGCATTTATTTGCCTTTCGGCCATAATTCATCACCACAACATGTCATCACATGCATTATCATCACACAATAGCATACAAGTCATACGACATCCATATCCACAGCACATTGCATAATACACATCATCATATTCATGCATTGAAAACAATTCAAACAATGCATTTCATCACATACCACAACAATCATACAATCACAATTACTTCCATAAGGGATTCACACCACAAAGGCTACCCACGACACATCATAACAACATACATTGATATTCAATCAAACAATGTATTTTACTACACAACAACATCATTAATCACGCATCGAAGTCTAATCCAAAACAATGCACATATTTGCCATAGGGCCACAACCCATCATCACAACATTTCATCATGTATATTCATATCATATAACGGCCTACAAGCTACACGTTACATATCACAAGCATATATCATGCTAACACATCAATCGCACACATTGTACGCGGTAAAAACCCGACAACCCAACACTTTTCCAAAACCACGACCTAAATAAATCATCTACTGCCCTCCAAACCATTTTTAATAGAAATAGCTTTTTATTAGCTTTCCAACGCTTCGAACGGCGACCAAAACGGACTTACGGTTTGAAATTTATGAAGAAAACAAAATAGGAAAGTATTACGTTCGCTCCAGCATTCGCTAGGCGAACCCTAGCGAACCAAGGCAGTGGAAAACAGACATAAAGTTTGCTAGGCAAACCTCTAGGCGAACATTCGCCCGTTCCTTCGCTGGGGTTCGCTAGGCGAACCCGCGAAACCCAGAATTCCCAACAGCGTCAATATAGGTCATATGGGACCAAAATACATCATTTTTACCACCCAAACCCTTCCAATTCGTACCAGAACAACCAAAACATGTTTAGACATAATCAACGAGTATTCTATGCGGTTTATATCGAATTTCATCCGTGAAAACATCGATTTCTATCAATTGCTCCTAATTTGAATCGATTAGAAAAGTCGCGAAACAACCAAAACAATTACAACAAACAACACATATACATACACAAGCAAGATATAATTGAAACTTCTCACCCTTACCCGATTATTCGCGCTCGAAACGGAGAATCTTTGATTTTCCTCTTTTCTCCTATTTTCTCTCCTCTTCCTTTCCTTCCCTTCTCTTTCTTTCCTTCTATTGTCTTTTCTCTCTCCACTTTCTATTTATATAAAATATCTAAACCCCTAAAAGACTATTTTACCCCTCAAACCCAAATATCTCGCAAACGCTCTCAAAATGCGATAAAACATAAACAACGATGAAAATAATATATTGTCAAATAAAAGTCAAGAATAAAATAATATAAAAAATGAAACTAATTAAATCGACTCGATTAAATAAATAAGACAAAATGGGGCGTTACAGGATAAGCTTTCCAAGTTGGTTGCTAGCTATGTAGCACCGACACCTCTGAAAAATGGCGTGTCCGTGTCCGTGTCGGATATCGACACCTACACCGACATTTGTAATTACCTTTAATTTATTAATTTTTCAAATTATTACCAAAATTGTCGTGTCAGTGTCAGTGTCGTATTTGGGGTGTCTGTGCTTCATAGGTTGCTAGTTTTCAAATGTTGTGTAACACTACCTTCTCTCAAAGACCAGGAGATAAATGGTAAAAATAGTGGCAACAATTTGGCTCATCTCAGTGTTCTATGTCATAACAGATGCATATACTAATTCTCTATTCCAACTATATCCAGTCTTTGAGAAGCTACGATTTTGGAATATATCGAATCGGAAGGAAGGGCTTTCCTTTAGAGGTGAAACTTTGATGTTAGATACATGTCTTGATCACGTGCTAAAAATAACACTTACTCTTTATTTTATTTTTTTATAATCAAGAAACTTTAATAGATGGGAGTACAAGGGGTACTCCAACCCATTTACAAATTAAAAGCTCCTATAAAAAATCACACAGAGATTTAAACCACTCGTAATAGTTGCATTTGATAGTGTCTCGAGATCCAATCGCTAACTACCACCAAGACCAATATATAATTCTATGAAAAATAACATCCGGATCGAAAAACTCTTCGTTAAATAATATTTGATTCCTCGAGTGCCAAATACTCCAACAAATGCATAGTCATATGAGATTGACGTTTTGCAAATGACACTTGCTTCTAATCCCGTAATACCAAGCCAACAAAAAATCGCAGCAAGCTTCCTCCCACAACAAAGGGGCTTCTAACCAATCCAACACTTTCTTTCACACCAGCCGAGATTTAAGACATGAGCATAAAATATGGTTTGCGTCTTCCACAACTAAAAAGCAGAAAACACACACCAGTTCATGTTGGTTATGAATGATACCTCTTGATTACAAATTACTCCTAGTCGGCAACCTATCCGATAACACCCTCCAACCAAATACTTTCACCTTCAAAGGAATATTAGATTTCCACACCAAGTTAATCGCAGCTTTAAGATCAAAAGGCAGCTCCAAAACAGAGGAATGGTCATGCATTCTAGAATAAAAAGACACGACGGAAAATGCCTTATGTGCATTCCAAGGCTAAGTAACTGTATCGTTCATTCCAGCCAAAGGCTGGACGTCCTGAAGCAATGAGCCAAGTTCCATAAATGCCTCTTGGTCCAGCAACTGATAATCAAAATTCAGACTTGATAAATCCCATAACCATGTATCATTTATCCAAAAACACACCTCCGACACTGCTACTTGTTTCCTACCAGCCACTGAAAAGTGAAAACAGCTGCGGGAATAAAACTTCCAGCGACACCGGTCCAAACCACCTATCTTTACAAAAAGAAATGGAATTACCGCGTCCTAATTTCAAAGAAATAGATTCGTGAAAAGAGATTTCCGTTCTCTTGTCTGCTAAAACCAATAAATCTCTCCACCACAGTGATTCCCTACCGCTAACCAACTCCTCGTCCTTGAACAAGATTCTTCTATGTAGATCACCATATTTGTGTTGTAAAATCTCAACCCAAGCTGCGTCTTTGTCCGTCAACACCCTCCACAACCACTTAGCAATAAGTGCTTTATTAAAGAGACGAATATCTCTTATGCCAAGACCTCCATCTTCTTTTGCACTACAAATAATGTCCCAAGACACCCAAGAAATACAATTCGTATCCGCCTTCCCTGCCCACAAGAATTTACATTGAATAGATATGATTTCATTTAATACAGTTATAGGAGATTGGAATAAAGAAAAGTAATGGATGAGTAAGTTCGTGAGTACCGAATTTATAATAGTAACCCTACCGCCAATTGACAAAAGCCTCCCTCTCCAAGTTGCAAGCTTTGCCTTAAAAGAATTGATGACAGACCTCCAGAAAGAGCATCTTCTATGATTCCCGCCTATTGTTACGCCCAAGAATTTGAACGGTACAAACCCTATTTTGCATGCCAAGAATTGAGAAGCCGTTTTCAAGAATACATCTTCGACACCGACGACCAACAGACAGCTTTTCCACGCGTTAATTCTCAAACTTGACACCATTTCAAAACCTCTTAATATTGCCTTAATTCCCCAAAGGCTGTGTCACTCTGCATCACACATCAACATTGTATCATCCGCGAATTGCAAAAGATTGTAAGTAACCGAATCATTCAAAGCCACACCAGTTAAAATTCCTTTGTTGTCAGCCTTACGAACAACTGACGCCAAGCCTTGAACAGTTAGAGCGAAAAGAAAAGGTGATAATGGATCACCTTGGCGCAAACCCCTCGAAGCTTTAAACCTTGGCGCAAACCCCTCGAAGCTTTAAAGTCTCTCGTGGTATTGCCATTGACCAAAACTGAAATATGACTCGAGAAAACACCACCCTTCATCCAAGCCAACCACTTCTCACCGAAGCCCATGTTAGTCATAATGCTAAGGAGGAAATCTTAGTCGAGACAATCATATGTTTGATCGAAATCCAATTTGAATAACAAATAACTCCCTCTTTGTCTTTTAATCAAGTCTATTAGCTCATTTAATACTACAATTCCATCATGAATAATTCTGCCAGGAATGAAAGCATTCTAAGATTTTGAGACCAGCTTTCCCATTACCTTGCCTAGCCGTTTGGCTAAAATCTTAGAGATAAGCTTGTACACGCAACTGATAAGGCAAATAGGCCGATAATCCTTTAATTCTTGAGGATTGTCCATCTTCAGAATAAGCACAATGAACGAAGATGTCATCTCTTTAGGAAGATAAGCCGAAGAATAAAATTCTTTGATACAGTTGCTAACATCAGTTCCAATTGTTTCCCAATGATTCTTCAAAAACTCAAAATTAAATCCGTCGAGACCGGGACTTTTGTTCCCGTCGCAATCGTTAAGAGCCTCGACGATTTCTTCAGTAGTAAACAAAGTCTCGAGGTTTCCAATGTCCTCCTCATTCAACTTGCCTAAATCACGCCTCTTCAAGAATAGTCTAATGATCTCTTCTTTTTTAATTTGTTTTCAAAGAATCCAGAAATTACCCTTTTAATCTGATTGACTTCTTCCAAGTACACATTGCCCAGTTTCACTCTGAATATAAAATTTCTTCTGTTTCTGCAATTCAGCATTGTGTGATAGTACCTAGTGTTCAAATCTCCATCCAAAACCCAACTCATTCTAGCCTTTTGTTTTAGGATGCTTTCTTGTGTATACAGTTTATTCCACAACTCCTCTTGACAACAACTTCTATCCAATACAACTGACTGTAATTCAGACCCACTCAAGTCATCCAAACCACCTTCCAGCACATTTAATTTGTCCACTTTCTCTTTGATGTTCAAATCAATAATTCCAAATTTTTCTTTATTCCACCAACACAATCTTGTCCTCATTTTCATGAATTTCTCTTTCAATGTTGTTGTTGCATTACCACTGCATTTGAAGGCCTTCCCTTTATTACTCACAAAATCAACAAATTGAGGATGATTCAACCATCCATTGAAGACCTTAAATGGCTTAGGTCCCCAATTCCTGTCATTTGCTTTAATCCAAATAGGTATGTGATCTGAAACATCTCTATCTCCGACAATTTGTTCCACCAATTTTCATTTAAGAATTAAACCTTCTGAAATCAAGAACCTGTCTATCCTGCTTCTACAACCACCATTGTCTCTAAACCACGTAAATTTATTCCTAACCAAAGGCAAATCAACAAGGTCCATAGAATCTATGAACGTAGCAAATTCGTCCACTACTGACCAAACTGTGTTACCTCTACCCCTCCTTTCTTCGGCCGATTTTACCGCATTAAAATCTCCACCCACAAACCACTCCCTATTAGGACTCTTTCTCTTCCATTCAATTAGATTTAGCCACAATTTTCTCTTACCGGCCAAATCACACGGAGAATAAACAGTAACGAAATAACACTTAACCTCTTTCCACATAGCATTGATGCCCAAAAAACTTTGCCTCTAAATGAATAAATAGGTGTTATGAAATTTACCTTCCACACCGTTAGGATGCCTCCGGAGCAACCAATTGCGTCAACGGATGACCAACCACACTCAACATACCCCTAAATTGATTTCACAATGTCCTCCTTCATTCATTTAATTTTAGTTTCTTGAACGAAGCATAAGTCAACATTCCTTTCCGAAAGAGTTTTCCTCAACCTTCTTCTTTTGATCGAGCTACCACACCTCCGAATATTGTAAGTCACCACATTCATGGTGCAACCCCAACTTCCTCTTGCTTATCATGAAAAACTCTTATGTCTCTATCTTCCATGTTCCTAATAATACTTTCAAACAATTCATCATCTTCTTCCCCTTAATACCTAATTCCTTAATTGTGTGCCAAACTTTCCCAGGAATTCCCCCAAGAACTTTTTTCACCCTCGAATTACCTTGATTGATGTCGGAATCTTTCAAAGAATCGCAACAGAGGATGGAGTCTCCCGAAAATCTTGAATTGGAATCTCCCTCTTCCAAACTACTTTTTCTGTCAACAATGTTGGGTAAAGAAACAGACGCCTTAGGGGCTTCTTTATTTATAGAATGAATGAGGGTGGAAAAATACGAAGGAGAGAATGAGATCTTCAAATTATCGTATATGTCATTAAGCAATTTCTTTTTTCTAGCTTTGGGCCTCCCACTATGAGCACAAGTTAAGCCCAAAACTAATTGAGATTCTGATATTGGGTCAGGTTCCACAACTTCCAAGCCCACTACTGATTTTTTTCCTCTGGTAAACCAAGAGGAATCTACCTGCCACCCCCCACTCATACTGGCACCCCCATTTGTAGCGAAATACCATATTTACCCTTTTGAAAATTATGAATTTTGGGGGGGGGGGGGGGAGGTGTATCAGAGATTTTGAAAAATAACGTAAATTTCGAAATTACCGGGGATTTCGAAATTACCGCTAAAAAATACTAGGAAATTTCAAATTCCCCGAAATTTCACTCAATACCGGAAATTTGAAAATTCCCAATAGACATAATTTTTTCACTTTCCCCCCAAATTTTTCAGAGGCAATGTTGGAATTTTGATAGTTTGGAGGTGTCAGGTATGAGTGGGGGGGTGGCAGGTAGATTCCTCGTAAACCAAGTAACCTGAACCCATAACTCCATCCAAATTAGCCTTTGACGTGTTCTCCAATTCCCCCTTGTCGATCTGTCCCATTTTTCTGACAAAAAGAGGAGTTACTTTCAGTATTTTTGTACATCTTAAATGGTCATTCTCACTTTTGTCACTTTTCTCCATTCCAATGAAAGACTTTTCCCCAGGAAATAAGGAATCTTTCGGCACTTCTCTCCTCAGTTCTGCCCTACCACACGTGACAATGACATCGCTGACTTTTTCTGATTTTTCTCTCGACGTCCTACCTCTGACTTCTCCCTCTTAGAGAGTTTCACACAGCTCAATACTCCCTATCTCCGTACCCATGTCATCTTCTTTCTCGGAACTGCTCCTCTCAACATCTTCGTCTGACTCCGGCACAACAAAAACCGATCCGTCGCATTGAACAACCAAATTCTTTGGGCCATGATGATCTTCTACTAACTTAATATCATAAACACTATTGTTAATGTCCACTTTGAAAGTTTCATTAAGATTCAAACAATACTTGGTCTTCACCAGGAATCTAGCTATGTCGAGCTTTTTCAGCATTTCAGTTTCCTTATCACAACAGACAAATTCCCCGAATGTGCGAGATAAAAACTTGAAGAAGTCCTCCTTCCATGCATGAGGTGGAAGGCCATAGCACCTTACCCATGTGAGCCTTTCGTTATCAATGTCTTCGGGTTTCCACGGATTAATCTCTGAAAACCATCTTAAGAACCAGTCTTTGTCTTCCTCGATAATGTTCTTCAGATCACCGTCCTTAGTTTCTTCTAACATACACAAATTTGCCCCCATAGGGGTAGCCTGAATGTGAAAGTACCCTTCCATGTTCAAAGCATTCTGAATTTTATAAGTAGCACCTGGTTCCTCTACGACCCCCACGAATGCTTTCTCAAACCTAAGCATCTCTTTCTTTTCAATATTGAATTGTAGGTGAAAAAACTTAGGTTTAATGACTCCCCCTCCTCTAGTCTGCTTATCGCGAAAAGTTCGTTGAGGTTTAGGTATAAACCCTTTTTCTAGGGCCTGAGCATAAGTCTTCCTCAATGGAACAGTCCCCCTTTGGTTGAAGGTTCTAGTTGCTTCCCATTTCACTTTTGCATCGGCATCTTGTTGTTTTTGATTAACCTCCAATGTTGTCCTTCTCTGAAATCTTAGAACATTTGCATGAATTTTCTTCCCCTTGATAGTGATGCTGTCCAACCGCGCCGCCATAATCCTTGCATTCTCTACCTTTCTGAGACGAACGAAACCATATCTTCTTCTGTATTTGTCACGTCAGTTTGGTATGTATACCTCAGAAACCAAACCAAAATCGATGAAAATGTTGAACATGTCCTTTGCATCATATGATTCTGGAAATTCTGAGAAAAAAAGTGAAGGGATAATACCCATTTTCACCCCTGCCATATAGGCGATATTTGAAAAACCCCCCTAGGAAAAAAAACTTGCATAAAATACCCTGACTTATCAAAATTATTTCATGGTAGACCTTTTGCACGCCACATCACCAAAATTGCTTATGTGTCATTTTTTTCATATTTTCTTTTAAATTTAAATGCCACATGGGTTAATGGTGAGTTGCAATGTCCAAAATACCCCTAAGTCCAAAAACATTTCATAGTTGAAAATCAAGACATTTCATCTGTCTCGTTTCCAACCCTAACAATTAGGTTTATAACCAGTTCGTCTTCTTCCATTGACAGTTCATCACTTTCACTCCGCCTTGTTCGTTCGAAATCAGTCTGTCTTCTTCCATTGACTCTAGGAATAGCGTCTGTTGATACGAAAAAGGTATGATATTTACCTATTTTGTTGATGTTTTCCTGCATTTAGATTTTCGGTGTTGTTCATTGCTGGTTTGATTTGTATTTGCATAAATGGGTGTGTTTGGAGTCATTTTCCATCACGGTGGAAACTTTGCCCATCAAGGTCACATCTTTTACCGTGGAGGGAGTGAAACAATCGTTGAAGGTCAAGACTCTGATAAGTGGAGTTTCTTTGAAGCTGTTAGTTTGGTTAGAGAGTGGGGTTACGAAGGATTCAGGTTATGGAGGAACATTCTACAGGTGGACGAAGGGTTTACTCATGTTGTCGATGATGTTCAAGCTGGAGACATTACATCTCACAGTATGTCTTGTAATGTGGTTGGTCATATTTGGGTAGAACACGGTATTAAAGACATGATGACTAAGGTGTCGAACCCGGATGTTGATGTTTTTAGTGAGTGCAGTGAAGAAGATAGTAGTGATGAAGACATAACATTTGATGACAGTGAAGAAGAGAGAGCACGTGATGAAGTGGATGAACAAAATGATGATGTGGTACTTGAGGAAGTGGTCATACCAGAAAAGGGAAATTGGGTTCAGGTTAAAGGTAAGTCATTGAGATTCAAGGTTAGGGCATCAAAGGATCCAAAGAAGATGACACCCATTAAGAAGGGGGCCAAAGTCATTGTCGAAGTACCTAAACATGTGTTGGGATCTTGTTCACAAAGGAATCCAAGTAACTCTAGAAGTAAAGAGGTGGAGTATGAAAGTGAGGAATTGGATAGCTCTGACCCTGATGAAAGTGACATAGAGGAGAAGCATTCCAAGCCAAAGTTTGAGAAGTTTAGAGGTGAGCTGCTCAACAAAGACTTTCAATTCAAATTAGGTATGGAATTTAATTCTCTTTCTGAATTTAAAGATGCTATTAGGGAGTGGTCAGTGTTAAATGGTAGAGAGATAAAGTTTGTTAAGAATGAGAGTTATAGGGTTAGGGTAGAGTGCAAGGGTAAATGTGGTTTTTTAGCTTTGTGTAGTAAAGTGGGGGATAGGCACACTTACCAAATAAAGACTTGGGTCAGGACACACACATGTGCAAGGGTATTAAATAACAAGTCTGCCAATTCCAAGTGGGTATCTAAACTTATTGTTGAAAAAAGGAAGTCACAAGGTAAAGTTAAAGTTGGAGAAATAATGTCTGAGCTAAGGGAGAAATATTCAATTGGCATAACCAAAGGGAAGACTTGGAGAGCTAGATCTATGGCTGAGGAAATTATTGAAGGAGATGCAACGGAGCAATTTAACATGCTATGGAGATATGCAGCTGAGTTGAAGAAGCACTGTGCAGGAAATACAATCAAGATTAACACTGAGAGGCCAATACCAACCCTACCACCAAGGTTTGGAAGATTTTATTTTTGCCTTGATGGTTGCAAGAGAGGGTTCACTAAGGCATGTAGGCCATTTATTGGAGTGGATGGTTGTCACCTTAAGACTCAATATGGTGGTCAGTTACTAGTTGCTGTGGCAAGGGATCCAAATGACCAATACTACCCTTTGGCTTTTGGTGTTGTAGAAACTGAAACTAAGGATAGCTGGAAATGGTTTATGGAGTTGCTCATGGAAGACATTGGGTGTGAAAGGAAATATGTTTTTATCTCAGATCAACAGAAGGTAATAATTATCTATGTGTCCATATGTCTTTTATTCTTTGTGTATTTGTATTGATCTCTTTATTAGCTTTGTGTATATTTGTTTCAGGGTCTTGTAAGTGTGTTTGAAGACATGTTTGAACATATTGAGCATAGAATATGCCTCAGATATCTCTACGCAAATTTCAAGAAGAAATTTGGTGGTGGAGCTGCAATTAGAGATCTATTGATGGGGGCTGCCAAGGCTACATACTTTCAAGCCTGGGAGAAAAAGATGAATGAGCTGAGGACACTAGACAAGAAAGCATGGGAGTGGTTGATGGGAGTGCCTACCAAGTTATGGTGTAAGCATTCATTTAGTTTCTATCCTAAGTGTGATGTGTTAATGAATAATTTGAGTGAATCTTTTAATAGTACTATCTTACAAGCTAGGGATAAACCTATTCTCACAATGGTAGAATGGATTAGGAATTATTTGATGAATATGATTGCCAATAACTTAGTGAAACTTGAAAAATGGACACATAAGGTTATGCCTAATCCTAGGAAAAGACTAGACAAGGAAACTATGATGAGTGGAGAATGGATACCCACATGGAGTATGGCTGACCTATGGCAGGTGCATCATCCATACAATGGGTTGTAATTTGTTGTTGACATCGGAAAACAAAGATGTTCATGTGGATTTTGGAAGCTTGTTGGTATACCATGTAGGCATGCTGTGTCTACAATGCATTATCAGAATTTGGACCCTGAGACATTTGTTGACCCTTGTTACATGAGGGATGCTTACAAAACTTGCTATCAAAACAATGTTAGTCCAATCAATGGTATGGACATGTGGCCTGCAGTGGATGTTGAGAACATGTTGCCACCTCAGTATAAGAAGGGTCCAGGAAGGCCTAAGATGTTAAGGATTAGAGAGCATGATGAAAGTGGGGCAAGGCTGAGGAGATTTGGAGTAGCATATAGATGCATAAAGTGTGACAAATTTGGCCATAACTCAAGAAAGTGTCAAAGCAATGTGCAGGATCCTAATGCATTGAAGAGAAAGGTATAACAACAATGCTTGATATTTCCTTTTCATTATGATGTTATGTTAATCTTCTTACATTCTGCTGTTGTATTAATGTTCTTGCAGAGAAAAACACCAAGGACTAAGCCATCCACATCTGCTCCACCAACTGACAATGAGAATGCCCCACCAACTGATAATGAGCATGCACCAAATACTGACCAAGGAAATGATGATGCACAAAATAATGTTGTTGAAACAGTTGTCCAAGAAATGAATGAAGCAGACATAGATGCTATGCTGGATGACATGATGAATGCATTTGAAGAGCAACAATCACAGGTAGTAAATCCAACACCTGCCAACAATGCACCAACTGTGTAACACCCCAATTCCCATCGCGAATAAATAATACATAAATAAAATCAGAGTAACTAAAAATTTATTTTTCCGACAGAAACAAGGATGTCACATTTAAATAAACAAAACATCATCCCTGCTCATAAATTTGATACATAGCATAAAATAGATTACCCTCAATTGGGAAACTTTTCCGTATAAAGGTAATACCAAATATATTCAACAATTATATGCATAAATAACATAATCGTTTCCCCGACTCCCGTGCTACGTATCAGAGGAGACACGAAGACCTAAGCAAAGAAGATCTAACTCTTCCACTTGCCTCCACGCCTCTAAAGCTGACAATCTGCACTATGCCATAAAAAGCATATTCCAGCAGAAGGGTGAGAAATAACAACTATAACAAGATTGCATAATAATATGCCACAACACAAATAATTTCCAATATATAATATTTCTCACCACATACATCACATACTAACACATATAGCATGCCACCGATACATAACATATTCCTAACAATCCAACCACATAGCATATAACGATTATACCAATATAATCACATTTCACACATAATCACACCACAATTATGACCTATGAAAACACACCACCACATCACATATCATATGTTTATACACAAAACATATCACTCACAACCAATGCATTTATCACCTATGCATAATAATTCACCAAAGCTATCACAAGCTCACACATAATCAATCCATTCATAATTTATGCAAATGCACAGAGACCGACACAACGACTCTATGCAATGCATATCCGGTACCGACTCCAATGTTTCTCATCACTAGTTCACTCAGGAACTCTGCTGGAACCATCACTCGTTACTTAGTGTAACTCCCCATCGGGCATACGATGTTTCCCGTCGCTCACACCCCACATGGGCACACGACGTTTATGGATCACTCACACCCCACACGGGCACACGACCCAATCGCTCACACCCCACATGGGCACACGATCGTCTATAATCATCGCTCACACCCCACACGGGCACACAACGTTATAGCGGATTCCCTCTGGAACCAATCTGTCGCTCACACCCCACATGGGCACACGACGTTTCTGGATCGCTCACACCCTACATGGCACACGATCCGATCGCTCACACCCCACATGGGCACACGATCACAAGATGCATATCATGATGCTTGACACACAAGAACTCATGACAACCAATGCATCTTCCACATATATGCAACCATAAACATGCATACATAACCAAATACAACACATTGAATTTATTTTCCTTTTGGCCATAATTCATCACCACAACATGTCATCACATGCATTATCATCGCACAACAGCATACAAGTCATACGACATCCATATCCACAACACATTGCATAATACACATCATCATATTCATGCATTGAAAACAATTCAAACAATGCATTTCATTACATACCACAACAATCATACAATCACAATTACTTCCACAAGGGGTTCACACCACAAAGGCTACCCACAACACATCATAACAATATACATTGATATTCAATCAAACAATGTATTTTACTACACAACAACATCATTAATCATGCATCGAAGTCTAATACAAAACAATGCACATAATTGCCATAGGGCCACAACCCATCATCACAACATTTCATCATGTATATTCACATCATATAACGGCCTACAAGCTACACTTTACATATCACAAGCATATATCATGCTAACACATCAATCGCACACATTGTACGCGGTAAAAACCCGACAACCCAACACTTTTCCAAAACCACTACCTAAATAAATCATCTACTGCCCTCCAAACCATTTTTAATAGAAAGAGCTTTTCATTAGCTTTCCAACGCTTCGAACGGCGACCAAAACGGACTTACGGTTTGAAAATTATGAAGAAAACAAAATAGAAAAATATTACGTTCGCTCCAGTATTCGCTAGGCGAACCCTAGCGAACCAAGGCAGTGGAAAACAGACATAAAGTTCGCTAGGCGAACCTCTACGCGAACATTCGCCCGTTCCTTCGCTGGGGCTCGCTAGGCGAACCCGCGAAACCCAGAATTTGCAGCAGCGTCAATATAGGGCATATGGGACCAAAATACATCATTTTTACCACCCAAACCTTTCTAATTCATACCGGAACAACCAAAACATGTTCAGACATAATCAACGAGTATTCTACGCGGTTTATATTGAATTTCATCCGTGAAAACATCGATTTCTATCAATTACTCATAATTTTAATCGATAAGAAAAGGTCGAGAAACAACCAAAACAATCACAACAAACAACACATATACATTCACAAGCAAGATATAATTGAAACTTCTCACCCTTACCCGATTATTCGCGCTCGAAACGGAGTTCTCGTGATTTTCCTCTTTCTCCTCTTTTCTTTCCTCTTCCTTTCTATCTTCTCTTTTCTTTCTCTCTATTTCCTTTTCTCTCTTTTTCTTCCCACTTTCTAGTTATATAAAATATCTAAACCCCTTAAAAGACTATTTTACCCCTCAACTCAAATATCTCGCAAACGCTCTCAAAATGCGATAAAACATAAACAACGATGAAAAATAATATATATCCAAATAAAAGTAAAAAATAACATAATATAATAATAAAATAATCACATAGACTCGATTAAATAAAACTGACAAAAACTGGGGCGTTACAATTCTCCCCCACTTAGACATTTTCGTCCTCAAAAATCTAACCGATACGAACAACTCCGGATACGACTCTCGCATCCGACTAAAAAACCAACATGCCAGCACTAGGCACACCACGAGTAACACAAACTTACCAACCACCTCGCTAACAACGACTACAACAACGCCACGACAACGGCAACAACCACAACGACCAAATGCAATGCCCATACAATGCACTTGACCACCAACTCACAACTCAAAGAAAACCAAGATACCAACACACAGGTTCACTCTAGAACCGAAACACAACAAGATCGTTACCCTACCCTAGGTAACACTCCCCTAATTCCCCACACAGGAATTAGTTACACACACTCGAACCATCACCATGGAAACGAGGCAACAACACAAACAAGAACATAAAGTTCCACGACACCACAAGGTCTCAACAACATCAACAAAACCAGAACACCAACATCCTTGTCACACAACCATACTACAACAATGTTATAATTCACCAATCGAACATATAACCAAGACATCCATCTACACAGTAGCCCATGAATAATAGTTAAACCTCTCACATATCACTTCCATCCTGAAACATCCAATGGTCTCAACACTCCTACATGTTCCCAATGTTCAACCTATGAACTCTTACCAGTCCCACACGCATATACGAATCATGCCACTTCACGCTTCCGTTGCACACTCTGATTACTCGTAACCATCAAAACTACCAATTTCACGTCCAAAGTCTAACTCTTTCTCATATTCACCAAAAGTCATTGTTCCCTGTTAATATTCTTAACCGCACACTATCAGACATCAATTCACACACCAACCCAAATCTCTAAATTCTCCCAAAAGTTCCCACTCTTTAACCATCAAAGCAGACATAAGTAAAACTTTCGACTTAACTCCTCACGCACGACATAAACTTTACCAATAGGATAATTCGAGCCAAAGTCATAACTAATCAGGAATTCCAACCATCCGGCCGTGTCTCAATCCGATTTACAAATTAAAAGTTATGAAGGAAACAAAACGGGATAACCTGCCATGTTCGCTAGGCGAACCTTCTAGCGAGCATTCGCTAACACCTTCGCTAGGCGAACCCCTAGGCGAACCAAGGCAGTAACCACCAGACCCAAAAACACCCAAAGTTCGCTAGGCGAACAACTCAGCGAACCTTCGCTGACCTTCGTTAACTGGATCGCTAGGCGAACCCGCGAAAACATCACTCGCTACTGCTTCGCCCCAGGTTCGCTAGGCGAACCATGGAAAACTCAGAATTCTAGCAGTCTTGTTACACATCCAAAACCATCATTTTCTCCATCCATACACCTTGAACCTAAAACCCTTAAAACAATACCTCCAGATTCTCCAACACAATACAATCGCGTCCAATTCGAAATCCTGAATAGTATCGATCCTTTTATGAATCCTCAATTGTCGTAAAGCATAAGCCACGACTTTACCCTCTTGCATTAACACACTGTCTAAACTCCTCAAAGACACATCTCACAAACGGTTTATTAGGATCATCCAGAATCAAAACTGAAGCCGTAGCCAACTTCTACTTCAGCTCACCAGAACTCACTCACAACGAACATCCCAAAACAAATGACTCGCCCTTTGAAAGTCAACTGAAATACCAGAAGTACGAACTTAACAAAGTCTTCCATAACCTGCAATAACGACCAACTGAGCCCAAAAGTTTCTAATCTCCTTAACCAACTTCGGAGCCTCTCAATGTAGAACTGTATCTACTTCCGATGGATCCATAACCATACTCTTATCTGAAATAACGTATCCAAGGAAACTAACCTTTTTCAACCCAATTTCTCACTCGAATAACTCAGCATAAAACTTCGTCTCTTTTTGACACTTGTAATTCAAATCCCAAACACTCTACCTGTTCTTCCTCTGAGTTTATAACAGATCTGAATATCCTCAATCAAAGCCATTACGAACTTATCCAAATAAATATAGAAGATACGATTCATCTATTCCATAAACATTACAGACGCATTACTAACACCAAATAACATCACTGTACGTTGTAATGCCCAACCAAATTCCAAAAGATATAACTTCTTAAAGCTTTTGCACACTTTCCACTGGGTAACTGGTTACTCACATACAAGCTCAACCGAGTAATTAACAGCATATTCCGATGATAACAACATAACCAGTCACATTAAATCGATCAAAGCCTCAACTCACATAATTCACCACTCTTATCACACATTTCATACACGTGCAACTCCACTCAAACTCAACCAAACCATTCCGGTCATCTGTTCATGAAAGTGGACACTTATTCTCAATCATTACCTTATTCAACTGTTAGCAATCCATACACAATTTCTTCTCTTTGAAATCCAAATTCCATAAATCCCCACTTGTAGCAACAACCATCCCAAAAGAACTCTAAAATATTACATCCACACTTAAGGTTTTCTCAAAATTTCCATTAATGGTCTAAAATTCCAAAGACTCCAAACCTCCCAAGAACTCTAAGTTTCGCTTTCCATAGCCCTAATGCCAACACCATCATAATGCTTGTTATTCCATTCAATCATCATTCCCTTTTGTTACTAACAAAGCTGGAGCTCTCTAAGACAACACCTTAATGTTCCATCCAAAAACACATCCGAAAACCGTACACAACTGACAGCCCATCACTGTGACTTCCTGCCAATTTCCAGAACACTATCATCACAGACAAAACAAACCTCTTAGTCCCATCTACCAAGAGTCTTCTACTTACTTAGCAGATCCAAACCTCAAATCTTCACCTTCGTCCAATTTGAGTTCACACTCTACTCTATGACAACAACCTTTAACAATACCCAATCGTTCTCTCCCAATGACTTCCCAACTTGACCAACATACCAAAAACCTCTAATCCGTCTCATCTTCTAGTATAAGAGTCTTCATCAACTCAACAAAACAATCTGTAACCATTTTCTTAAATTCCAAACAATTCATTGCACCCACTATCAAAGCCGGAAAGACACGCCTATTCCATCCAACATAATTCCCGTCTGCTATCAACAAGAGATTAAGGGTGATCAGTTCCTCAATTTGTCAATAGACAACCGACAATCATGATGGGGCATAAACCGTCTTCACCAAACTATAATAGCATTTCTTACATTCTGTGCACAAAACTACCTAAGGCACAAATCCTTAGTTGACATAAACCTTACCTCCGCATTCCCTCCGGAACCGGGAACCACACTGTCCAAACAACACTTACAATCTTGTAATTCATAACACACTGAGCCAACGCTCCACCTGCAGCAACTTGGAGAAGTACCAACTTCTCCCCCACTTATCTCATTCTAACACCTGAAGACAAAAGATTAGGAAACCAGAAAGTACCGACAGTGCTCCTCACACATGTCACGTACTAAGGGACAAACAACGACGACAGTATTCAACTGTCATACCAACTGACTCAACAACTTGGCCGGACGGACCGACCTGCTCTGATACCACTAATGTAACACCCCAATTCCCATCTCGAATAAATAATACATAAATAAAATCAGAGTAACTAAAACTTTATTTTTCCGACAGAAATAAGGATGTCACATTTAAATAAACAAAACATCATCCCTGCTCATAAATTTGATACATAGCATAAAATAGATTACCCTCAATTGGGAAACTTTTTCGTATAAAGGTAATACCAAATATATTCAACAATTATATGCATAAATAACATAATCGTTTCCCCGACTCCCGTGCTACGTATCAGAGCAGACACCAAGACCTAAGCAAAGAAGATCTAACTCTTCCACTTGCCTCCACGCCTCTAAAGCTGACAATCTGCACTATGCCATAAAAAGCATATTCCAGCAGAAGGGTGAGAAATAACAACTATAACAAGATTGCATAATAATATGCCACAACACAAATAATTTCCAATATATAATATTTCTCACCACATACATCACATACTAACACATATAGCATGCCACCGATACATAACATATTCCTAACAATCCAACCACATAGCATATAACGATTATACCAATATAATCACATTTCACACATAATCACACCACAGTTATGACCTATAAAAACACACCACCACATCACATATCATATGTTTATACACAAAACATATCACTCACAACCAATGCATTTATCACCTATGCATAATAATTCACCAAAGCTATCACAAGCTCACACATAATCAATCCATTCATGATTTATGCAAATGCACAGAGACCGACACAACGACTCTATGCAATGCATATGTGGTACCGACTCCAATGTTTCTCATCACTAGTTCACTCAGGAACTCTGGTGGAACCATCGCTCGTTACTTAGTGTAACTCCCCGTCGGGCATACGATGTTCCCCGTCGCTCACACCCCACATGGGCACACGATGTTTATGGATCGCTCACACCCCACACGGGCACACGACCCGATCGTTCACACCCCACATGGGCACACGATCGTCTATAATCATCGCTCACACCCCACATGGGCACACGATGTTATAGCAGATTCCCTCTGGAACCAATCCGTCGCTCACACCCCACATGGGCACACGATCCGATCGCTCACACCCCACATGGGCACACGATCACAAGATGCATATCATGATGCTTGACACACAAGAACTCATGACAACCAATGCATCTTCCACATATATGCAACCATAAACATGCATACATAACCAAATACAACACATTGCATTTATTTTCCTTTCGGCCATAATTCATCACCACAACATGTCATCACATGCATTATCATCACACAACAGCATACAAGTCATACGACATCCATATCCATAACACATTGCATAATACACATCATCATATTCATGCATTAAAAACAATTCAAACAATGCATTTCATTACATACCACAATAATCATACAATCACAATTACTTCCACAAGGGATTCACACCACAAAGGCTACCCACAACACATCATAACAATATACATTGATATTTGTATATGCATATTTTCGACGCCATGAGTTCAACACGTAAAAAGTTGTTTTCGACAAATAGAGGAACATGCCAGAAGAAGTACAACTGAAAGAGTATATCTGCTTGGGAGATATTCTTCAACACCCTTCGACATTTCGACAAGACAACGTTTCGACATTTCGTCGAGTAAAGGTTTCTGCAAAATAGTTTGGATAAGTATGAAGAAGGTTGCAATAGTTCGACAATTCGACAAGTCTGAAAAGACGCGTTTGTTCGACATAACTTGAAGATTCAAATTCAGGAGAATTATAACGTTTGGCAGAAGACGCGTGGAAGCACCTGGCGAAAGGAAGACATGCAGAATGCCAGATGTCGAAGTTTTAGGGTTTAGTCGTTAATAGCAGTTATTTTGCTTATCTATAAATAGGATAGTTGTTATTAGAATTGTGTGTGGAAAAACTTGTACAAAACTTCCTGAAATTACTCAAAGTACCCGTGTGAGAGAAAAGAGTTATTTGGAAAAATGTACGTGTAAACACCATCTTTTAATTTCTTTATCAATCAAAGTCTTTTTTATCAATATCTTTACATTTACCAGCATCTTTATGTTTTCTTCGTCATTTTACTTTAAAGTTCTTTCTTCGCCATTTTACTTTAAAAGTTCTTTTCAAACTCATTTTCTTTTATCTCAGACTTTCATTTAGAGTTAGTTGAAATCTTTTGTTCCAAAAGACTTAAATACATAAAACCAAGATATCACCCTTAATTTAAAATTTATCACGTTGATCTAAGTTTTCGCACGACGTCCTAGGATTTGTTTGGTTAATCCTGCAAGTAACCCAGATTTCACCATTCTGGTAAACCAGAGGTTGTTCGCCAAGATCAACAGCGAACAAATTGGCACGCCCAGTGGGACTAGTGCAATATAAAACTTGAAAAAAAAAATTTTTTTATTAAGGTTTTGTCTTCGTTGTATGAGACTAAGAAGCGGTAAATTAGCCATATCTGACGTAGAGAGACCCAAAAGAACTAGAGTAAGGAAAATGGAGAATCAGTCAAATAATCCTAATCCCAATCCAAATTCAAATGAAAATATTCCAGTTTCCAACCCTATACCTTCGACAGGGGGAAATGTAGATTCAAACCCTGTTCTGGAGGAGGTTATGCCTTCGTCAACAGGATCTATACCAGCGGTTTCGCTCTCCCAAAGTATGCCTAGTTCCTCCACAATGGGTCATTCAAGGCCCTTGGGGACGCCTCCTCCGGGAGGACAAAATTTTAGGCCATTCCAGACAAATTTTTCCATGCCTATGTTCGGAAGAGAACAACCATATGGAATGCCAACGTCAGTAATGGCGAACTTGCAAAGTGCACCACCCTTGTATTCTGACGCCATGGTCCACATGTCTTCACCATTGCAAGGATCAGGATATGGTGGAAATATGAGTAGATTAAACCAATCCCTACCAAATTTCCAAATGCCAGCAATTACCAATAATTCTGCGCAAGTAATTCGACAACAAATGGACGAAAGTAATCATGATATGGTCCAAATGTTGACTCAACAAATGGGAGCAGTGTTTAACCCTTTAATACAAAACACTACCCAAACCAACCAATTGTTGGCTGCGCAAATGACGCGCATCGCTGATATTTTTGGTGTTCCTCAAGCACGGCAAAGAGAACAAGTGATTCAAAACCAAGTAGTAAATGTCGAAGAGGAACCCACGATAAATCAAAGGCCTTTAGAGAATCCTCAGGCAAATCCTAGAAACCAAGAGGCAGTGGTCGAACATCCTCGTGTCGAAATCCCCATTCAACAAGAACCTAGGAGGGTAATAGTCCAGAGAGGCCAAGATGTTGATGATGTGTTGCAACAGCGAATACGATATAATAACTTTCCTGTCGAAAATAACATAACAGCCATGGTCGAAAGGATAATGGCCCAAAACGGTGTAAATATAGGTTTGCAAAGGCCTACTTATACTTCCCCATTGTCAGAACACATTCTGCAAGAGGAACTACCCCCAAGATGGAAAGTTCCTAAGTTTACTAAGTTTTCAGGAGATACTAGTGAATCTACTATAGAGCACGTAGCGCGTTATCTAATAGAAGCAGGAGAAATAGTCAATAATGAAAATTTGAAAATGAAGTACTTCCCAAGTTCCTTGACAAAAAATGCATTCACCTGGTTTACATCCTTGCCTGCGAACTCTATATTCACATGGACCCAATTAGAAAGATTGTTCCATGAACAATTCTATATGGGTCAGACTAAGATAAGTTTGAAGGAATTAGCTAGTGTTAAGAGGAAATTTTCAGAGCCTATAGATGATTACCTAAATAGGTTCAGGTTGCTTAAGGCAAGATGTTTCACACAAGTGCCAGAACGAGAGTTAGTCGAAATGGCTGCAGGGGGTCTAGATTATTCTATAAGGAAGAAATTAGACACCCAATATTTAAGAGATATGGCACAATTAGCAGATAAGGTAAGACAGATTGAAAGGCTAAAAGCTGAGAAATTCAGATCAAACAAAAATAAAAAGGAAAGAGTGGCCTATGTAGGAGTATGCCAGGTAATGATGGTGACGAAAATGAACTAATTTTGTTCGACGAACAAGAAATTGATCTGGCAGAACTAAAGTCAGGCCCACCATACGCCTGTAAAGTACTAGCTCCGTCGAATGGAAAAAATCCAGTCGAAAATGAAAGAAATGATAAGTTTCCTAAACGAACTTATACGTTCGACGTCACCAAGTGTGACGAAATTTTTGATTTATTGGTCAAAGATGGCCAGTTAATAAAGCCACCAGGCGCTAAAGAACCGCCTGTCGAACAGCAGAAAAAGAGGGGTTTTTGTAAGTACCATAACTTTTTGGGTCATAAAACATCTCAATGTTTTCTTTTCAGGGATCTAGTTCAGAAGCTATCCGTGATGGAAGGCTGAAGTTTGGCGAGAAGCCAAAACAACAAATGGGGATCGATTCGAATCCTATGCAGGTTGTCGAAGCACACTATGCTGAACCATCCACTGTGAATATGGTGGAGATTGAAGTTGCTTCTGATGGCAGTTTCGAGATGGTGGAGGCTATGGAAGGTTTCAACACCAGTGTCAACATGGTCGAGATTACTGAAGATCTTACAGGCCAGAACGAAGTCGAAGGTACTGAAGCGTTCGACAACAATAATGTGGTCAAAGTCACTGAGGATCTTGACAACAAAAACACAGTTGAAGTCGCTGAGGACTTCGACGATGAAGGTAAGGTCAAAGTTACTGAAAGCTTTGACAATCAGAAATTGAAGAAAACTACAGAGGATTTCGACGAAAAGAACGATGACAGTGTTGCTGAAGACGTGGTGGTTCAACCAGGAGAAATCTGGGATTGTTTGGGACAGCCAAGTGGAAAATTTGACTACCTAGTGAAGTACACTATTCCTGCAACATATCACACCGACATCAGTGAAATCCAACCAACTGGTTGGGGAAGTGATTTTGATGACGATGGTGATTCCCCTATCGCCAAGGAAGAAGTTACTGAGGACTTCGTTGCTGAAAACAAGGCTACTGAAGGCCTTGATCTTGACAACACGAAGGAGGCTGATGTTGCAAATTACTGCATCAACATCATGGGACCTTTCGACAAGGAAGTCACAGAAATGAAAGGAAAAGCTGTACATGGCCGTGGGAAATCTGGGACTTATGGGATCCTACGAAGAATAGAGGAGGACCCTAAAGAAAGGTCAAACAATTGTTGCTGCAAGCATGCTCCTAGGAACATATCCTGGTGTTGTTGCCCAGAAGGGAAGTTCGACCTGACGAAAAAGAAGGACAGAGTCGAAGAGGAAAGGCTCATTGAAAAGATGAACAGACTAACCATTGCTGACAAGCAAGATGTGGGGATCAATATGGTAGAAGTTTCGCAGAAAACTCAGGCAGCAGTAGATGAAGATCAACGTCGAGAGGAGTACCAAAAGCTGGCGTACCCCAAAGAAGATGAGAGTTTGGTCGAATTCATCAAAAGGTGCCAGAGAAGGAAGAGTGATGTGATGTTTTGCCCTCGTTCCAGTTCCATTTTCGACAGAAAGGCTGCCACCAACTTGGAGGCAACAGATCAAGCAAGAAGGAAGGCGAATGGGGGAGTGACAAGATATGACCCAAGAAGGAGTGAGCACCACCAATGGAAGAGCGGAAACAGACACTATGGCACTTACAAGCCGTCAAGCAAAGTGATAGATGACAAGTGGGTTCAACCCATCAGAGATGCCCAAGGCCAGAAGAAGTGGAAAAATTTCAATGTGCAGAGAGGCACTTCAATGGAAAACAAGAAGGAGTTGGAGAAATACAAACCTAGGCCATATCCTTCAGAGAATTATAAAGGGAAGAACCCCATGTCGAGATCCCAGTGGAGGAGGTTCCAAAGGCAAAAGAGGTTTGAGAAAGAAGTTGCTGAAAAAGGTATGATGAGAAAAATAGCTGGAGACAAGGACGAAGCAAAATGTAGCAGCAACACTCAAATGGAAAACAATAAGAAGCCTCTCCAGCAAATCAAACCAAACAGCGTGGCAGCGCAAAATGTGCCCAAAGAGAAGAAGTTGGAGGATGACGAGATGACAGATGATTTCAAGTCGGATTCGGAGGCGTCCTTCGACGTTGTCTGTAATGTGGTTTCGGTCCTTCCCAGAGACTATGATAGGGTCATGGAAGTCGAAGACGAAGAGGATGGGATGGAAGAGGAAACGATGGTGCACAAGCCCGTGTGCTACTACGTAATGAATAATGGTTGTGTCGAAGAGCAAAATGCTTTCTTCGAAAGACCAGACGATTCCATGAAGGCGCACTTGAAGCCTTTGTTTATCAAAGGAAAGATTGAGAGTGTTGGTGTGAACAAAATCCTAGTGGATGGTGGTGCCGCTGTGAATTTAATGCCCTATTTCATGCTGAAAAAGATTGGCAAAGATGACTCGGATGCAAAGCCCCACAACATGGTTCTGTCGAATTACGAGGGAAAGGTAAGAACAACCATGGGAGTTATTCAAGTGGATCTAACAGTTGGTACTATAACGAGGCCAACAATGTTTATAGTCATTGCTTCTAGGGCGAACTACAACTTGCTGTTGGGAAGAGAATGGATTCATGGTATAGGTGATGTTCCTTCGTCGATGCACCAGAGAATAGTTATTTGGAGGCCAGATGGAATCGTCGAGAACATAGAAGCAGACCAAAGTTACTTCATGTCCGAAGTAAACAATGTAAGTGATCGAAGTTTCGACAAAAACTTAGCCCACATACCTCCTTGCAGTCCGGCGAAATTCGACTTGAAGGCAACGGACAACGCGTACTGTTCCATGTATCTCCATCCTACACATGGTTTTCAGTGGGATAAGGAAGTCATTGGTGACTCCAACTACATGTGGGGGACTACCAACGTAGCACCAACAGGATGGGGGAATGAGTTCGACCATGATGATGAGTGAACAAGCAGTGCTCGACAAAATTACGGCTTACATAGCCGAAAACAAATTCAAAGTGGCTCTTGAGGCCGAAGTAAAATACATGGCTGTTGAAGCCAATCATGAAGGTTCGAATGAACAATGTCTCAAAAAAGACGTTGAGGAAAATAGTGATAACAACCAAATAGACGAATGGCAACACCAGAAACTTGACGCCATTTATGACGACGAACCTTTGGGGTTCGAAAAAGATCCAGTGTCGAACAATTTGAAGATGGTGGCGCAGGATCCTTTAGAAGAAATCAACTTGGGACTGGGGGCAGAAAAAAGACCAACCTACATAAGTGCAAGGATGGATCCTCAGTTCAGAGTCGAAATAATCCAGTTGTTGAAGGAGTTCAAAGACTGCTTTGCATGGGATTATGACGAAATGCCTGGTTTGGACAGAAGTTTGGTCGAATTAAAGCTGCCAATCATAGAAGGGAAGAAGCCAGTCAAGCAAACTCCAAGGCGCTTTGCACCAGAAGTTCTGTCGAAAATAAAAGAAGAGGTCGAAAGACTTCTAAAATGCAACTTCATCCGCACTACCAGGTATGTTGATTGGATTTCAAATATAGTTCCGGTTATTAAGAAAAATGGCAAACTTAGGGTATGCATTGATTTTAGAGATTTAAATTCTGCTACCCCAAAGGATGAATATCCTATGCCAGTAGCAGAAATGCTTATAGATTCTGCAGCAGGTCACGAGTATCTAAGTATGTTGGATGGGTACTCTGGCTATAACCAAATTTTTATTGCTGAAGAGGATGTTTCTAAGACAGCGTTTCGTTGTCCTGGAGCAATTGGAACTTATGAATGGGTAGTGATGCCTTTTGGCTTAAAGAATGCTGGAGCCACTTACCAAAGGGCTATGAATTCAATTTTCCATGATTTTATTGAGACGTTTATGCAAATTTACATTGATGATATTGTAATCAAGTCTGTTTCAGGAAAAGATCATATTGACCATCTTCGACAATCCTTTGAGAGGATGAGAAAGTTTGGTCTAAAGATGAATCCCCTTAAATGTGCTTTTGGTGTGCAGGCGGGTGATTTTTTAGGTTTTGTGGTCCACAAGAAAGGGATAGAAATAAATGAAAACAAAGCCAAAGCTATAATGGAAGCGAAAGCGCCATCAACGAAAAAGGGATTGCAATCTCTACTAGGGAAGATCAATTTTCTAAGAAGATTAATCTCCAACCTCAGTGGAAAGACGCAACCCTTTTCTCCTCTACTTCGACTAAAGAAAGAAGAATTCACATGGGGGCAAGAGCAACAAGTGGCTTTCGACAAAATAAAAGAGTACTTGGCTAGTCCTCCAATCTTGATGTCCCCTTGTAGGAAAAGAAGCATGAGGTTGTATATCTCTGCATCAGACAAGACATTAGGAAGTATGTTGTGTCAAGAGGATGAGAATGGCGTCGAAAGGGCCATCTATTATCTCAGCAGAGTCTTAAATGATGCTGAAACTAGATATAGTGCTATAGAAAAACTATGTTTATGTGTATATTTCTCTTGTATGAAATTGAAGCATTATATAAAGCCTGTTGATGTATATGTATCTTCTCATTTCGACGTAATAAAACATATGTTGTCTAAATCTATTTTGCATAGTCGAATTGGAAAGTGGGCTTTGGCTCTAACAGAATACTCCTTAAAATATTTGCCTTTAAAGGCTATGAAAGGACAGGTGGTGGCTGATTTTATAGCTGACCACTCTATAGTCGAAACTATGGAGTACGTCGAATTGGCACCATGGAAACTGTATTTCGATGGTTCCAGGCATAAGAATGGACTTGGTATTGGGATGGTGATTATTTCTCCTGACAAAATTCCAACAAAGTTCAAGTACAAAGTCGAAGGGCTATGTTCGAACAATGAAGTCGAATATGAAGCTTTGATTGCTGGACTTGAAATCTTGTTGGAATTGGGGGCAACAAGAGTCGAAATAATGGGTGACTCTGAGTTGGTAATAAAGCAGTTGACTAAGGAGTACAAATGTGTGAAAGAGAATCTAATAATGTACTTCGTGATAGCAAATAGACTTCTCAAGAAGTTCGACAATGTGGTTATTAGGCACATTCCCAGGATGGAGAATCAAGAGGCGAATGATCTTGCTCAACTGGCATCAGGATACAAAGTGTTGGAGGAGAAGTTAGGAAAAGCCATTGAAGTCAGAGGAAGAATCATATCTGTAGGTTTGTCCCCATCAGATTTAGAAACAATAAAATTGGGATATGGTGACAAGGAGAATTATGAGATCTGCAACATAGATGATGCAGGAGTCGAAGACTGGAGGAAACCCATCAAAGAATATTTGCAAGATCCAAATCAAAAAGTCGAACGAAAGGTAAAATATAGAGCTTTAAGTTATGTACTTTTTGGCAATGAATTGTTCAAGAAGACTGCGGAAGGAGTCTTGTTGAAATGCTTAGGCGAAAACGAAGCATACATAGCATTGTCGAATGTGCATAGTGGAGCGTGTGGCGCGCACCAAGCAGGCCACAAAATGAAGTGGTTATTGTTTCGACAAGGAATGTATTGGCCAACAATGCTAAAGGATTGTGTCGAGTTTGCAAAAGGGTGTCAAGAATGCCAAGTACATGCAGGTATACCACATGTTCCTGCAAGTGAGTTACATTCGATTGTAAAGCCTTGGCCGTTCAGAGGTTGGGCGTTAGATTTAATTGGTGAAATTCGACCAGCTTCTTCAAAAGGGCAAAGGTACATTTTAGTTGGAGTAGATTATTTCACTAAGTGGATTGAAGCCATACCATTGGTGAATGTAGATCAAGAAGCAGTTATGGATTTTATCCAAAAGCATATAATCTACAGATTTGGGATACCGGAAACAATAACTGCGGATCAAGGATTTGTATTTACTGGTCGAAAGATGCAGAGGTTTGCACAAGATACAGGTTTTAAGCTCCTTACTTCGACACCTTATTATGCTCAGGCTAATGGACAAGTCAAAGCAGCTAACAAGGTGGTGATAAATTTGATCAAAAAGCATGTAGGTGGAAAGCCAAAAAATTGGCATAATACCTTAGATCAAATTTTATGGGCTTGTCGAACATCTCCTAAAGAAGCAACCAATTCGACTCCATTTAAATTAACTTATGGGCATGATGCAGTTTTGCCAGTCGAATTGTATTTGCAATCGGTTAGGGTTCAAAGGCATCATCAGATCCCATCGGAGACATACTGGAGTATGATGATGGATGAATTGGTTGATTTAGACGAAGAAAGGCTTCGTGCCTTAGATCTCATAAAGAGACAAAAAGAGAGAGTCGAAAAGTTCTACAATAGAAAAGTAAAATTTAAGACTTTTTCAATTGGTGATTATGTGTGGAAGGTAATTCTTCCTATGGATCGAAAAGACAGAGTTATGGGAAAATGGTCTCCCAAATGGGAAGAACCTTTCAGAGTTTTGAAAATATTTTCTAATGGCGCATATGAGGTCGAAGAAATAGGGAAAGACGAAAGGATATTAAAAATAAATGGCAAATATTTGAAAAGGTATAAACCAATACTACAGGAAATAAAGATAGCAGTCGAATAAAATGGAAATTGAAAGTAAGTATTGTGCTGCCAAATAGATGGCGTTAAAATCATTACAAATAAAGCCTCAAAGGGCTAGAAATTGACAGAAAAATTCGACCAAAGCTGAAGGTTTGCAAACTGTGCCTTCAAAGCGGTAAATTTGTCTTTCTGAAATTGAAGTCGACGATCACAGAGGTTCCTGTGAATATGGGCAACTTCAATCTCTTGGTTGATCTTTTGAGCGGTCTCTGCGTGTTGAATACCAACCTTCAATTCTTCATCAATCTCGCTTTGCCTAGGCTGCTGGATAGAAGCTATGAGTTCCTCCTCTTTGGAAATTTTCTCTTGGAGAACTGCTATTTGTTTCTTCCACGTTTGAATGTGGTTATGGCAGGTAGCAATCTTCTTGACAGAGGCTTCAGAAAGCTCTTGTAGTTTTGAAACCTTATCTGTCGAAACAGAAACAGAGTTCCATTCAGCAGCTTGTTGATCCATTTTTTTAGAGATTTGTTGACATAAGTCTCTTCGACGGTGAAGATCTGCGCTGGATAAGTCAATCACAGTTGTCAGCTCTATCACAAAATTGCAGACTTCGACAGAAGCATCCAAGACGTTAACTTGCTTCAACAGTTTCTTCAACTCCATTGGAGCAGTGGCATTCTCCTCTAGAACTTGGAACAAGTCAACATCAAGGATCTTCGCCTTGATCTGAGTCATGATATTGGGTAGAGACTGCACTTCAGAAGTGGCTCCAGAAGTAGTCGAACTGCTGTAGGAAGAGTCTTTAAAGTTGAATCTGGTGCTAAGTATGGCTTTCAGGTAGTCCAGGGGTTTCTGCACTTTGAGACTTTCAAGCTCTTCATGAGAAAGATTAGTCGAACCAGTTGTTTGGGAACTCCTTTGAGTTTGGTCAGGAGTAGGCTGGTTGCTATGCTCTGAAGTTCGCCTAGCTTCCTGTTGCTTCGACAGATCTTCTTCGTCAGCAGTCTTCTCTTTAGGATCTCCTTTGACAGCAGTGTCTGTTTCAACATCATCATCTTTTTGCTGCTCGGCGTGTAATCCAGGATGAGAAGGAGAGTTGTTATCAGAATCAGCTCCCGCAGTAGTGTCGAATGCTTCGACCGTTTGTCTCTCAAGTTCTTTGATGGGAGTGTCCTCCTCTCGAGCTGCCTCCTCATGGATTGTCTCGGGTTTCTTTTCGACGACCTTTGGCTTCTATCAAAATAAAAATTTCTAAGTTAAAAATGAAATAAAATAAACAAGAAGGGTCGAGATTAAAATTTACCTTAGAAGTCTCAGTTTTGGAGATAGACTTTCCACTCCCCGTATCCTTCATCTGGCGTTTTGTAGCAGGACTGCTAGAAGATTCCCTTTTAGAGGATTTGACAATGGATTTTTGTGAGGCAATTTTCTGCAGTCTTTTCTTCTTTGGAGGAGGAGGATTTGGAGATGGAGACTCATCACTGGACTCTTCGACAGGGATTATCTCTGGTATTTTCTTTCTTTTTTGGAATGTAGAGGGTTTTTGACTTACCTGATCATATAAATAAAAAATAGTGAGTGTCTTAAAGAAATAAAAGAATAGATCAAAAGAGGAAGAGATTTATACCTTAGTCGAAGGTGTCTGGGCGGCACTTTGTGGAGTTTCGACGGAAGCTTTCTTGGCAGGCACTTTCACAGCTAAAAAGAAAAAAAGAAAAAGGGGAAAGTTAGGCAGTGAGAAATATTTGATGATAAAATGACAAAATTCGTATTGTTGTTAACACCTTCAAGAATGGGATCTTCCACGCGAACGTGTTCTATTCCAATATGAAGGTGCCCTGGGTAGTTATCCAGATGATACTTAGTCGCAACCACGCGTTTAGCAGGTTTTTTATAACTTTCACGAAGAATTTTCATATGATTCCCACATGTGAACCAATCTGGAAATGGAGGACTTAAAGCCACACCAAATTCAGCAGATGGTAAAGGTGGAAATTTAGGAGGGTAATAGCTGAAAGCCAAGTTGTAACGCACTTCTGGTCGAATGTGTGGAGGCAGTGTCAACTTCTCCAACTTCTCCGTGAATTTTTCTTTTAAAGTAACCGCTGCTTCGCGTATGGTTCGACTAAGATCATCAGGTCTGTAAAAGGTTTCAAAATATTTTTGAAATTTTTGTATTTCTTGGATATGTCTTTGTGTACCTTTTTTAGTCCGTTCCTGCACAAGAGCAAAGGCATTCGTCAGATGGGTGGTGAAAGCTTTTACGTCAAAAAACTTGGTAGCATAGTATTCCCTCCACCATGTGTCGAACTTAGGAGTGCAAAGGAATGATGGTTGAAAAACCACCGGTCGAATATCCAAAGATTCGTCAGTCAGCTTGTTTGACAATTCTCTGCTGGTGGCTTCATCATGGAAGGAGTTGTAGAAGATGATGGCCCCTTTTTTAGGGAAAAGAGGTCGAGGCATGATTTGTATTAGCCCAAATTGCATGGCAACCAAGTTAGGTTGATAAACTATTAAGGCAATCTGGGGTTTCGTAGTATTGCGGTGGGAGGACAGGAGCCTAGGGGTCAAAAAGGATTCCCAGACATTTAGGAAGATGTTTTCATCTTTTTTGGTTTGTAGGGGGAATTGTCGTGTAAACCATTCAGGTCCAATTGTTCTGTCAGCAAACGGAGCCATAGTTGAAGTAAAATGATGTCTCTCAGCAAACATCATTACGTAGCTAGTGAAGGCCCGTCGAAGGCTAATTGCTTCATCAGTTGGTGTCAATTGCACCAATCTAGGCCATTCGACACTCCTGCTTTTGAATTCCTCTTCATTTATGTCATGCTTCGCAGGAATAAAGGCTTCAAAAGTGGCATTCAGCCATAATTGCAAGAGCCAAAAGGGGCCTGCCAAATTAAGCTTCCCTTTGTCCTTCAATGTCTTCAAAGAACGCACGCTTTCACTCAAGGACTCATATAGGTTCGCCAAGATTACCTCACTCAAGCATAATTTGATCCCAGCATGGAGTTGGTTCGCCATAGTGATGAACCTCTTAGCCACTTGAAGTGAGCGGGAGCAAAAGAGGAATTTGGTCAGCCACAAGGTTAGGAAAGCTATGTGCTCTTTGTCTGAAACTTCTTGGTCATCTTCGCCATGGTAGTGAGACATAAAAAGGGAGTATGGGGCGAAACTAGTGTCGAAATCGATGGAGTCCTCGTTCAGGTGAGTGGGGTCGAAGTCAATGCCAACTGGACTAAGGCCAACTATGGCAGCTATGTCGAATAGCATAGGGGTAACCATCCCGCAGGGGAGGTGGAAGGTGTTATACGTACTATCCCAAAAGTAAAGGGAGGCTAGCAGCATGTTAGGGCAAACATTAGGTCCTACTCTTGATAATTGTATCAAGTCAAAAATTCCTGTTTCTTTCCAAAATTTTTCTTTAACGTTTTCAACTCTGTTCAACCAAGACAAGTAGTCTGAAAGGTCTTTCGACCAAGGGCAAGTTCTAAAAATCCTAGTATAATTCAGATAAGTTAAATTTATTGCTTCCTCGTCTTTTTCACTTGAACCTTGAGGTTCAGTTTGTTCTACTGGTTTCTCTAGAGTGGGGGGTTTCACCCCAGCACCTATGGGTTTTGTGTGAGAATAAGTAGGAAAGAACTCTCGTAAACGCTCAGGTTTAATGTCTGGGTTAGGGAGTGGTCCTAACATAGCATAGTGATTACCATAAATAATAACAGGGATAAGTACCTGGGATTTAAAAATGCAATCTTTTTCCCTCGCATTTGGAGGCTCAGGAATGTATTGTTGATCCCCAATCAGTGTCGGTTCATCCAACCTATGCGCAGGAGGGATGATGGAAGGTTGCTCACTCTTGGAAGATTTGCTGCTTGATGATTTTTGAAAAGCCATTGTTGAATCAGAAAGTTTTAGAAAGAAGATGAAGATTTTGAATGATGGTGAAGAAGAAAGGTTCAAAAGTGTAAAAAAAGAAAGAGAAATAGAGGTTTATGTATTTATAAGAGGAAATGATTTTTTGAGTTTAGTGGTGATCATGGAGGGCACGTGGCATCATCTTGACGGTGATGAAGAAAAGGGGAAGTTAAAAAGGAGATGGCCATGACGTTAGGTTAAGTAATAATGGGCTAGAAGCTAGAACGTGGGCTAGAATTGACGTTTTGAGAAAGTAAAATGATGATTTATGTTGGAATTTGAAATTGTGTAATTTAAAATTAGGATGACATGGCGTCAGAATATTGGTTGAACACCAAAGGGTTATTTCTCCAGGATAGTCGAAATACCTTTGCTGGGGGGCAATTTGTATATGCATATTTTCGACGCCATGAGTTCAACACGTAAAAAGTTGTTTTCGACAAATAGAGGAACATGCCAGAAGAAGTACAACTGAAAGAGTATATCTGCTTGGGAGATATTCTTCAACACCCTTCGACATTTCGACAAGACAACGTTTCGACATTTCGTCGAGTAAAGGTTTCTGCAAAATAGTTTGGATAAGTATGAAGAAGGTTGCAATAGTTCGACAATTCGACAAGTCTGAAAGGACGCGTTTGTTCGACATAACTTGAAGATTCAAATTCAGGAGAATTATAACGTTTGGCAGAAGACGCGTGGAAGCACCTGGCGAAAGGAAGACATGCAGAATGCCAGATGTCGAAGTTTTAGGGTTTAGTCGTTAATAGCAGTTATTTTGCTTATCTATAAATAGGATAGTTGTTATTAGAATTGTGTGTGGAAAAACTTGTACAAAACTTCCTGAAATTACTCAAAGTACCCGTGTGAGAGAAAAGAGTTATTTGGAAAAATGTACGTGTAAACACCATCTTTTAATTTCTTTATCAATCAAAGTCTTTTTTATCAATTCCTTTACATTTACCAGCATCTTTATGTTTTCTTCGTCATTTTACTTTAAAGTTCTTTCTTCGCCATTTTACTTTAAAAGTTCTTTTCAAACTCATTTTCTTTTATCTCAGACTTTCATTTAGAGTTAGTTGAAATCTTTTGTTCCAAAAGACTTAAATACATAAAACCAAGATATCACCCTTAATTTAAAATTTATCACGTTGATCTAAGTTTTCGCACGACGTCCTAGGATTTGTTTGGTTAATCCTGCAAGTAACCCAGATTTCACCATTCTGGTAAACCAGAGGTTGTTCGCCAAGATCAACAGCGAAATCAAACAATGTATTTTACTACACAACAACATCATTAATCACGCATCGAAGTCTAATACAAAACAATGCACATAATTGCCATAGGGCCACAACCCATCATCACAACATTTCATCATGTAAATTCACATCATATAATGGCCTACAAGCTACACGTTACATATCACAAGCATATATCATGCTAACACATCAATCGCACACATTGTACGCGGTAAAAACCCGACAACCCAACACTTTTCCAAAACCACGACCTAAATAAATCATCTACTGCCCTCCAAACCATTTTTAATAGAAAGAGCTTTTCATTAGCTTTCCAACGCTTCGAACGGCGACCAAAGCGGACTTACGGTTTGAAAATTATGAAGAAAACAAAATAGAAAAATATTACGTTCGCTCCAGTATTCGCTAGGCGAACCCTAGCGAACCAAGGCAGTGGAAAATAGACATAAAGTTCGCTAGGCGAACCTCTAGGCGAACATTTGCCCGTTCTTTCGCTGGGGCTCGCTAGGCGAACCCGCGAAACCCAGAATTCGCAGCAGCGTCAATATAGGGCATATGGGACCAAAATACATTATTTTTACCACCCAAACCCTTCTAATTCATACCGGAACAACCAAAACATGTTCAGACATAATCAACGAGTATTCTACGCGGTTTATATCGAATTTCATCCGTGAAAACATCGATTTCTACCAATTGCTCCTAATTTTAATCGATAAGAAAAAGTCGAGAAACAACCAAAACAATCACAACAAACAACACATATACATACACAATCAAGATATAATTGAAACTTCTCACCCTTACCCGATTATTCGCGCTCGAAACGGAGTTCTCGCGATTTTCCTCTTTCTCCTCTTTTCTTTCCTCTTCCTTTCTATCTTCTCTTTTCTTTCTCTCTATTTCCTTTTCTCTCTTTTTCTTTCCACTTTCTATTTATATAAAATATCTAAACCCCTTAAAAGACTATTTTACCCCTCAACTCAAATATCTCGCAAACGCTCTCAAAACGCGATAAAACATAAACAACGATGAAAAATAATATATATCCAAGTAAAAGTAAAAAATAACATAATATAATAATAAAATAATCACATAGACTCGATTAAATAAAACTGACAAAAACTGGGGCGTTACAAACTGCACCTACAACAAGCAGAGTTGATGTGCCTACAACTGAGCCTGCTACTCACCCTGTTGCTAAGAAAAAAAAGGCTGCAAAGAAGAAGAGTGCTACTCAATCTGTTGTGAAGAAAAACAGGTGCAGTGAGAGATTGAAGGAGGTGAGGAATGCAAGACAAATTGGTGGAGTTGGTTCAACACCTGAAGCACCTTTGATGTTAGATGAAGGGGCACATGTGCAGAAAAAAAACAAGTGGGAGGATATTGAGAGGAGAATGACTCAGTAATTAGGAACATTATGACTATTTTGTGTAATACTTAGGGAGGATATTGAACAACCATGTTTTTTTGTGTAATACTTTGACATTCTGTATTACTTTGTTCTGTTTTGTTAAAACTATGCTTTGTTCTGTAATACTTTGTTCTGCTTATGCCACATGGAGTATTTGAGACATCTAGTTATTATGTTAATCTTCTTGTGTTCTGTTATTGAGACATCTAGTAATTAGGAACATTACTGATATCAGTCTTGTGTTTTGCTGTCAAAACAATGTATACTAGTAAACACAAGACATCTAGTTACAACAAGCTATACAATAACATTACCAAGAGTTTTAACACTCAAGACATCAAATACAACAATGTATACAATAACTTGGCAATAGTACAAAGATGTCAAAACAATGTATACTAGTAAACACAAGACATCTAGTTACAACAAGCTATACAATAACATTACCAAGAGTTTTAACACTCAAGACATCAAATACAACAATGTATACAATAACTTGGCAATAGTACAAAGCTGTAACAAATTTGATTCATAACCAAAAATAACAATTACAGTGCAATAAGCTTCATTACAGTGCAATAAATTTCATTACATTACATTGATCCTAATTTGTTACACGACCCAAAAAGAAAAAAAATACATAAGGCAACAAGCACAACTATTATAAAGTTGATCCTAATCCTTAAGGTAGACACATTCCTCTTCAATTCTTCAATCTCCTTGGTAAAAGCTATCTCCATTTTGCTCATTAGATCTACAATCTCTCCTTCCATGAAAGTTGTTTCTTCTCCACCAAAAAACTCGTCATCCCAATGGAATAAGTTGCAGTCATCTTCTTTTCCCCAAAACCTGCACTTCCAATACTTTCTGCCAGGATTTGTCATCGATTTTGAAACAAACATCTTCATCTTCATATTATGGCCGCATCTTGGAATTTTTCTTCCATTAGAAGACGTGCTAGAGTTTGAGCATGCTTGTTTGCTCATGATTTCGGTTGAGGAAGAAGACGAGATGAGATGAAGATGGTATGAAGAAGATACAAAGGGTTGTGATGAAGAAGAAGACTGGATGCGATGTAGACGTGCTTGTGGAGATGAAGATAGTATTTTAGGGCACAAAACCTGGACAACTTGTGGAAGGAAGAAGATTAAGTTAATGTTTTTGGACTTAGGGGTATTTTGGACATTGCAACTCACCATTATCCCATGTGGCATTTAAATTTAAAAGAAAATATGAAAAAAAAAATGACACATAAACAATTTTGGTGATGTGGCGTGCAAAAGGTCTACCATGAAATAATTTTGATAAGTCAGGGTATTTTATGCAAGTTTTTTTTTCCTAGGGGGGTTTTTCAAATCTCGCCTATATGACAGGGGGGAAAATGGTTATTAACCCAAAAATGAAATCACCTCATTGTCTTCGTCCTGTGCCTTTCCTTTTCTTGCAGTCCAAACCGAGAACTTTGTCTTCTGTTGATTATGATTTTTCTTCGTAGTAACTTCGATCCACCTCTCTGCCATTACTGTCTTGAAATGATGAAATTATGTAACCCTTGTAACAAGGAAACTTTTCACCTTGATTTTATTGTTTAAAATGTGATACCAAGTGACGAATTTTCTTGCATATGCTCCTTACCGTTATTTTCTTTTGCACATGTGAGGCTCGTGTGAAAGTATAATGATAAATACAATTTAAGAATACTCGTAAGCCATTGTTAAATTTCTGTCGAAATCATCTCTAAATACTTATTTACCTAGTGCATGAGAGTAAGTAATTAAAAGACCTTTATTCAGTAAAATATTATAATGCTTGATGTAACCATGTAATTCATATCAAAGTTTTGAAAGTATCTTAAAAGAATTGTCACACTTACTCTTTATTGGTGTTGCTAGGAACTGATTCTCCATATCTTGTGCAGTATGTGGCCACTCTACGTTTAAATATTATATTTTTACTTCCATTTTTATGTGCTTTTAGTAATGGACGACTTCTGAGCTAGTAGATTCTGTTATAGATTTGGAACTAGTGGCCCAAACCTGGAAGCATTTATCTGTTAATGATCTAATAAATTTAATGGACAAGAACAATAAATCTTGCGTTACCAGATTTTTCATATGCAGTTACCTTGTTTTGCATAAGCATATTGCTGAGGTACTTAATCAGATCTGTGCATATCAATCAGAAAAAGTAAACAATGTTACAATTATCATCCTTCAAGAAACATTATCAATATTACATTTACATGTCTGTTTTGTAGCTCATCCTTGAGAAGCTATGATTTGGGAGTATATCGAATTCGCAGGAATGGCTTTCTTTTGGAGGTGGAAACTCTGAAGTTGATCGATGTCCTGATCATCTGCACACAACAACTCTTCATTTAAGTATTATATTTTTACTTCCATTTTTTCATTGTTTTAGTAATGGATTTCTGAGCTAGTATGACCTTGTTTTGCATAAGCATATTGCTGAGGTACTTAATCAGATCAATCAGCAAAAGTAAACAATGTGAGAATTAACCTTCCTTCAATGAAACATTATCAGTTGAGGTACTTAAACTTTTAGTTTGCTTCAATTACAGTTGCTTCTCAACAAAAACTATCCTGCAATGAAACATTATCAGTATTACAATCTCATTTTTGCATGATTTTAAACTAGCTTTTTCTATCACCATTACTGCAAACCACTTAGTATTATTTTGTTTAGATTTCTTTACTTCTTGAGTAATAACTGATTAACCGTTGCTTATTTTGTTGGGAAAAAGCACTTGGGATCACAATTCTTATCGAAGACATAACAGTGTTTGAGATAATGCTATTAACTCTTGACTTGGTTGGTTCTTGATGATCTTTGAACTGAAGGAGTTTAAATCCCAAAGTCAAACATTGGAAAAATTGAAGAAGAAGGCTATTTGTTCGATTACAGTTCTGAGAAAAGCAAGATGGAGAAGACTATTTCGAGTTCAAATTGGAATTGAAGATGGTTTATCAACGTTTTGTTCAACAGATACACATTCTTGGTTTCAAAACTGTAAGTGGTAGTAGAGTTTGTGATAGAATGCGTTCAAGTTCAGCTTTAGAGAGATTGAGTTCAAAGCATGCATTTGGAACTAGTGGCTCAAATGTTTACTGATACAATATGTGACCTTAAATATTTGCAAACCTTGATTTTATGAGATCAATCAACAAAAGTAAACGTTCATATTTTGTTGGTATGCTTATCTTTTTTTTAATGGTACTGGCCAGAAAATTATCATAATTATTATTATAATTATTTAATTATAAGGTTTGTGGTGGTTGTATGCACAATCTAAGAGACCCTTAATATCATCAAATCCCACAGTGATCTATTGAAATTTGTAATTTTCATGCAATGATTATTTTACTGAGAAAAACTTGACTCAAACTAATACTATTTCACTTGGATCTGATTTTTAATTCTATTCTTTGTTGATGATACATGTTGACTCTCAGAAGTTATGAATCATTCTGGTGTTACCTTTTTATTCATATACTATGTTGAATATTTTCAATACATGTTACAAACTTACAAATATATTTTTGACATCAACTAACTTTTATCTGAAGTCATCAGTAGAATATAGTTTACTGTTTCCGTTCAAAACAACTTGTCAATCCTATTGGCAAGATGCAAAATGACCATTGTTACCATATTTTGATCAATTGAATCTTGAAAGCTCTATAACCTATGAACCTTTTTTTCTTCTAATGAATGCAGTGTTTGATTTGTGTCACACACAAATTCTCTCTTGAATATCTTCCTAAGCTTGAGTTGTCACTATGTGAAGAATCTTTCCCTGCTCCAAAATTACAATCAATTTTTTTTGATCGGTGAAAATTATGATGCATCCTATAACTGAATCTCAAAAGTCGAAATACTTTGTTTTTACCATTGTCGAGCGCTCGAGTCCTTGGACGAGGCGACGTTACCTTCTCGTTAAAAATTGAGTCACTGGTATATAAACATAAACTCACAGCAGTGACACAGGCTACAGATATGTACTATCAGCATCTAACAATTTAGGACAAAAACTCGTGATTTTTACAGAAAAAGATATTGATTCTTGAACCTTACATGTACATATCAAACATCAAAGGTAGATTCTCTAGTTACTAAACATCTAGTCACTTTTTTTGTGTAAGATTTCTTATAGGGATGTCAATGATAAGGCCCTCACGGAGCATGCACAGATTTAATTTCTCTTAAGCAAGTCACAGAGAGAGAGTGTTATCTCTGACTGCAACAATTAGAAGCTAGAAGGTGCCTTTCACTACCAATTAGTTTGCAGTGCTGTTTTATAAAACAAAGAAAAATATAAAAAAACATTGGATACCTCACAAGAACAGCAATATTATCCAATTCTGATTACAATATGAGATAGTTGTGAAGAAACGAAAAAACACAAGAAGAGGGGGGGGGGGGGGGGGGGGGGTTGAATTGGAGTTTTAAAAATTTAAAGCAAGGGACACGTTGGTTATCCTGGTTCGATTGAACTCAATCTACTCCAGTCCACCCGCCAAGGTGATTTCGCCTCTCTCTCTTGAGGACTTAATCCACTAATCAATTAAGATTACACAGACACAGGGACAACCGTCACTGTCTTCTTGAGTTTTAACCACAACTCGGTTTTCTCAAGGAATTTCAACTGAAAAAGAATTGCTTCTAATAAGCTTTATCACAAACGTGAGTTTTTACAATATTTTTATCAAATAATGAAAACAGATGAGAAACTTGATGATTTGTGAAAAGTATGCGCGCAAGTGTGTTGCTGGTCATCTGTAGGTGCTCCTTTAAATAGGTGAAGATGATTAATCCGTTGGAGACATGAGAACTATTTTTGGAGGTTGATAATAATGCCTTTGAATGCTTCTTTCTAAAAATACAGATTCTGTCTGGTTCGATCCGTTGCTTTGTGATTTCCATAAATGTGGAGGATAGCGTATCAGAGTCAATGTTGTTGATACATTATCAGAGTTTCTGGCTTGACGCAACTTTGGTGCTGAAGCGTGAGACTTTTCTTGATTAGAACTTAGCTAGATCTTGCTGATTTGATCTTCTGATACTTCAGAATCAGAGCTTCTTTACATAAGAACTTCCCTACATATCACAACGAATGAATTAAGGTAGCATCAAGTTCTAAATGATATAGTGTTTGTTATCATCAAAACTATTAGGAATGTAGAATCAATTCTTGTTCTAACAATCTCCCCCTTTTTGATGATGACAAAAACTTATATTTTGATGAAAAAATAATAGAGTATGGAGTAGAGAATACTCCCCCTGAGTTGAAGATTTCCTTAAAGATGTTTGGGAATTAAAACTTCCAAGAAGTTCTGATTGCCATTTTCCTGCTTTCTTAACAAAAATATGGAAGCAGAGGTTAAAATGTTCGAGACATATTCATGGTGCACTGTTATATTTCAAAATATCTTACGTTCTCCCCCTTTCTCATTAATCAAAAATCGAAAAGATACATGAGAACATAATCAAAAAGAGCAAGAAAAAACACAATGCAAGCAAGTCAAAGTCAAAGAAAAATCTAAGGTTGAGGAGCAGGTGGAAGTCTTGTGAACAATGCTTCCAGAAGGCCTTTGATCTGATTAGCGGATTCTTCTTGCTTGCCAAGCATCCCTTTAATTTCAGCGTTTGTTTCATCCTGCTTGTCCAATCTCTTTCTTACTGCCTCATTCTCTTTCTTCAACTCATCCAGAGTTTTCAGCACTAGAGCAGATGAAGTTGACTCTACAGAAGGTACCAGAACCTCAGAGCTTTTAACAGAATCTTCCTTTGGAGAGGCTTCAGGTAAATTTTCTTCGACTTCAGTAATAACCAGAGTTTGATGCTCAGAGATTTCTTCCAGAGGTTCTAAAACCGCAGGAGCTTTCCAGCCTAGAGGAAGAATGGGTTTCTTTTCCCAGAATCTTAGAACCTGCTCATTGAAGATCTTCATATGATCACAGAAGTTCTGTTGAGCTATATCATAACTGAGATCCTTCATCTTCCTAGATTCAGAATTAAACCATTTTCTGAATTTGGTCCAAAGATAGTCAGAAGCAGCTGGATTCAGATTCTCCATACAACCCTGCTTCAGTAGGTTAATCCATTCCTGCATTTCTGCCTCGAATGCCAATAAAGAGTTACCAACATCTGATTTGGAGATTTTTGGTTTTGGTTTGGGAATGGCTACTTTGTGAGAGGTTGAGGTAAGCTTGTCAAGAGCTTCTAAGTCAATTATTGTTCTGAGGGAATCATCTGGGAGATTTGTTGGAGGAGAGTCAGAAATGAGAATAGGAGAGGTAGGTGAAGTAATATCTGAAGAGATTTGTGGGGGATTGGTGAAATAAGGTGAGGGTTGAAAGACGTTGAGTGGACAGTTGATACCAGGAATGGAGGAGTCAGAGTTTTGAATTGGTTGTTCTGGTTGGGAGGAAGTGAAGAGAGGTTCAAGGTCAATGTCAGATAGAACTTGTGTAAGTTCTGGTTGAGGTTCAATAAAATCAGAAGGAGTGGGGTCAATGTCAATGTCAAAATCTTCAAGAGTTTGTGGTGAAGGTGATGGATTTTCAGAAGGTTTAGGAGAAGATGGAGAAGATGGGGTTTCAGATGTTGATACCAGTATGGATTCGACGATAGAAATGAAAGAAGAGTTACCTTTCTTTTTAGCAGCTTTAGCAGCCTTGGGAGTTTTCTGAGGAGTTCCTTCAGAGGTTTTTCTTTTCCTTGAAGTCCTGGGGGCAACTTCTAGAGGTGCTTGCTTGAGCTGTTGCAGAGAAACTTCTGGAAGGGTACCATCAGCTTTACATGCATCCAGATATTTGAGAACAATTTCTGGATGAGTATCTGATGAGAATAAAGGAAAATCTTGCAGAGGTATTTTCCTGGTGGTGATGACTTCCTTAGATATTAGGGTTGGATCCTTCTTGATGGTCTCAATGATTTTCATCTTCTTGAGATTTTTTGCATTGAGGGGTCTTCCAGCAATAGTTTCTAGTTCAGAGATTTCCCGAGCTTCAGTTAGGTGATCTATCAGCTTATTCTCTGTTAGAATATCTGAGATAAGTCTACCTAGAGGAATCCAATCTCTTTTGGTTCTTTCGTCTTCTCTTGTTTCTTTGACACTGTTCTTCAGATGATTAAATAAACAGTAGGGAAGATTCACTTTGGTAAAGGTGGAGATGAGGTACAGAAGATACTGTTGATCGTTGTTGATGTAGTCAGATGAGCTTGAAGGTTTCCTGTGATAGATACACCCAAGAATGATTCTGGCCTAAATTCTGTGACGATCCTTTAGGTCTTTGATTTTGTTGGAGTGTTGACTGGAGGTGAAGATTTCCTTTGAGATAGTATTTAGATCAGTGCCCTTTTCCATCTCACTGCATCTAATCCCTGATCCATCATGATCAATCAGCTTACCAATAAAATCTTCAGTGATGATAACCTTCTTTCCCATTACATACGAAGTTACTTGATGTTTTGAGACTGATGCAAAAATCCAGAATTCCTTAACGAGTTGGGGAAAAACTGGACCCATTAAGCGATTAAAGAATTTGCCCCATCCTTGAAACTCAACCTCAGGAGTAAGATCATACCCATTATCTTTCATGCTCTCAAAATCAACGATGAGTTCACAGAGAACTTCGAGAGAGGCAAAGGGAGTGAGAAGAATTCTTGAGGGCTCAACGTACCTTTCTTCAATGACTTTGTCAGCTGATTCTTGAGACATTGCTTGTTGAGAGCTTTGTTGAGAGCAGGAGGCCATTGTTCACAGACTTAGGGTTTTGGGAACACAGAGAAACAAGAAATGAAAGCAGCAAAACAAGAATTGCAAATAATACAGAGAAGGCGATAGAGAGCTAAGTGAGTGATAGTGAGAGTGTGATGGTGTTAGAAGTGACATTTATAAGAGTGACCAAGAAATAAATAGCAATTAAAAACAATAAACATAATGATTAATAGCTGTAATGATTTCTGACAAGGGAGATAGCGTGAGAAATTTTTGGAACAGTTACCGATGTGACTTGGCGCCTCGATATGTCAACACAGACGTTTCAGTTTTCCAGAGTTTGACACGCGTTCATCATCTGAGAAAATCTGGAGCGTACGTTGACAAGTGTTTGTTAGAGTGAACTTAATGAACTATCCTTGAAATGAAAGGTTCAGATCTTTTGAATAGATTCTGAGGCAATCTTACTTCTCACTTCTGAAGAATTATTGGTCAGATGTTCACAAAAAGAAATTCTGAGAGTTAACAATATAGAAATTACATTTCATTCTGGACATAATTCCATACTGAGATTTTTCAGAATGAAATTAAACCTATCTTCAGCAAGGGGTTTGGTGAACACATCAGCCCATTGATGGTCTGTGTCTATAAATTTTAAACAAAGAACTCCCTTCTGAGTATAGTCCCTAATGAAGTGATGTTTAATTTCTATATGTTTAGCCCTAGAATGCAGAATAGGATTTTTAGAAAGACAGATGGCAGAAGTATTGTCACAGAGGATAGGGATGTTACTCTCGTAAATGTGAAAATCCTCAAGCTGATTCTTCATCCAGAGCATCTGAGTACTACCTCCAGCTGCTGCTATGTATTCAACTTCAGCCGTTGATAGTGCAATGGTGGATTGTCTTTTGCTGGACCAAGAGATTAAGTTGTCTCCCAGAAACTGGCAGCTTCCAGAGGTACTTTTTCTTTCTATTCTGTCTCCAGCAAAGTCAGCGTCACAGTATCCTACCAATTTATATTCTCTGGACTTTCTATAGCAAAGACCAAGATTAGTAGTACCTTTCAGATATCTGAAAATTCGCTTAACAGCTGTTAAGTGAGATTCTCTAGGATCTGATTGGAATCTAGCACAAAGGCAAACGCTATAGAGAATATCAGGTCTTGAAGCAGTTAAATAAAGGAGAGAACCAATCATACCTCTGTAGAGCTTCTGTTCTACTTTCTTACTTACCTCATCTTTTTCCAGAATGCATGTGGGATGCATAGGAGTTTTGGAAGGCTTACTTTCTGACATTTCAAATTTCTTTAGAAGATCTCTGACATACTAGCTTTGATGTATGTAAGTTCCTTCTGGAGTTTGATTGATTTGAATTCCCAAGAAAAACTTGAGTTCTCCCATTAAGCTCATTTCAAACTCTGCCTGCATAGTCTTAGCAAATTCCTTGCCCAAGGAGCTTTTAGTGGATCCAAAAATTATATCATCTACGTATATTTGACAGATCAGAATGTGATTTTTAAATGACTTACAAAATAAAGTTGTGTCCACCTTCCCTCTAGTAAAATCATTTTCTAAGAGAAAGTTACTTAGTCTCTCATACCAAGCTCTGGGAGCTTGTTTTAGACCATATAACGATTTCTTAAGTTTATAAACATATTCTGGATGTTTTGTGTTTTCAAAACCAGGGGGTTGATGCACATAAACTTCTTCATCAATGTAACCATTTAAAAACACACTTTTGACATCCATCTGATAAAGAGTGATGTCATTATTTACAACATATGAAATTAAAAGTCTGATAGACTCTAACCTGGCGACTGGAGCAAAGGTTTCTGTATAGTCTATCCCTTCTTGCTGACTATAACCTTGTGCAACCAGTCGTGCTTTGTTTCTGACCACTTCTCCTTGTTCATTCAGTTTGTTTCTGAAAACCCATTTGGTTCCAATGATGTTGAATCCTTTGGGTTGGGGACCAGATCCCAAACGTCGTTTCTGGTAAACTGATTTAATTCTTCCTGCATTGCTAGTATCCAATCGTTGTCTGAGAGTGCTTCGTCAATAGTAGTGGGTTCGACCAGAGAGACTAATCCCACTAGAGATTCTTCAGTCTTTTTGAATGAGGATCTTGTTCTGATTGGATCATCCTTCTTTCCCAGAATTTTGTCTTCGGGATGTATTAGAGAACTTCTGGATTGTCTTTTCTGGATGAGTTCTTCAGAATTAGAGTTTCCTTCTGCTGTGTTTGCCTGTTTTTCTGATGATTTGGTTTCAGTGCCTGTTATTTGAACTTCTATTTCTGCAAGAGATTCATCATGCTTTGGCTTTTAAAGGCCAAGCTTATCATCAAATCTGACACAAATGGATTCTACCACACTTCGTGTTTCTGTGTTATATACTCTGTATCCTTTTGAACGTTCAGAGTATCCTAACATGAAACATTTTTATGCCTTAGAATCAAACTTGTTCAGAGGATCATTAGTGTTTAAGATAAAACATGTACATCCAAAAGGATGAAAGTAAGAAATGTTGGGCTTTCTGTTCTTCCACAATTCATATGGAGTCTTTTCCAGAATAGGTCTTATAGAGATTCTATTCTGAATGTAACACGGTGTATTAACTGCTTCTGCCCAAAAGTGTTTAGCCATGTTAGTCTCATTGATCATGGTTCTGGCCATTTCTTGTAGAGTTCTATTCTTGCGCTCTACAACTCCATTTTGTTGTGGAGTTCTAGGACAAGAGAAATCATGAGAAATGCCATTTTCATTAAAAAAAGTTTCTAGCTTTTTGTTTTCAAATTCTCCACCATGATCACTTCTGACTTTTACAATTCTAAACTCTTTTTCATTCTGAATTTGGTTACAGAAAGTAGAGAATACAGAGAGTGACTCGTCCTTGTGTTTTAAGAACTTTACCCATATCCATCTGCTATAGTCATCTACGATCACTAATCCATACTTCTTGCCACTGATGGATGCAGTTTTCACTGGTCCAAACAGATCTATATGAAGAAGTTCTAATGGTCTGGAGGTAGAAACAACATTTTTTGGTTTAAAAGAGGGTTTGGAAAACTTGCCCTTTTGACATGCTTCACACAGAACATCTGAGCTGAACTTCAGATTAGGAAGTCCTCTGACCAGATTGAGTTTGTTAATCTGAGATATTCTTCTCATACTAACATGCCCCAATCTTCTGTGCCAGACCCATTGCTCGTCGTCAGCAGACAAAAGACATTTTACATTCTGACTTTTTAGTTCAGAGAGTTTTATTTTGTAAATGTTGTTCTTTCTCTTTCCATTAAAGAGGATTGTTCCATCTTTCTGACTAACTGCCTTGCAGGACTTTTGATTGAAGATTATATCATAACCGTTATCGCTTAATTGACTTATGGACAACAAGTTATGCATCAATCCTTCTACTAATAAAACATTAGATATAGAGGGTAGAGTACCGTTACCTATGGTTCCCGAGCCAATAATTTTACCTTTCTGATTGCCTCCGAAACCAACATATCCTCCAGCTTTAAGTTCCAGACTTTGGAACATATGCTTTCTTCCCGTCATGTGTCGCGAGCATCCAGAGTCCAGGTACTATGATTGGTGTTTCAATCTTGCTGTTAAAGACATCTGCAACATATATGATTTTATCCTTAGGTACCCACATTTCTTTGGGTCCTTGTTTGTTAGTGTTCACAGAATTCTGATTGAGTTTTGGTTTCTCAATAGAATTTGAAGAGTAAGATTCACTGGTATATTTTAAGTCATGTTTGTGTCCATATGTGAAGTGAGAGTTTAAAGGAGTGTATTTTATGATCATATCATCAACTTGTTTTGGTTTATATGGAGCTTCACCTTTAGGATTAACATAACCTATGTCTTTTCTCCCATTTCTACTAACTCCATAAATCATTGAAGCCATTTTGCTTCTGTCTATGTTTTTAGCTAGAAATTTTTGAAAACTATAGTCGTAATTTTTTAAGACGTTATCAGAACTAGTGGAAACTACTGAATCAGATTGTTTCAGAGTTTTTTGAGATTCAAAAGAGTTGAGTTTTGAAATGGTTTCTTTTAACTCATAATTTTCTGCTTTTAGCTTTCTGTTCTCTTCAGACTCAGATACCAGATCGTGTTTCAGATTCTTATATTTGAGCTGAAGTTTCTGATAGTTTTCAAGAATTTCTGACAGACTTTCTTCTAATTGAGATCTAGAAAAGTTAGAGAATACCTCTTTAGTTTCTGAATCAGAGTCTGATTCTGATGAGTTTGAATCATTTGATATGTTGGCCATTAGGGCAATGTTGGCGTGTTCATTTTCTGATTCGGATTCTGCTTCAGAAGATTCCGAGTCATCCCAGGTAGCCATAAGACTTTTCTTTCTTTCCTTGTTAAAATTTTTATTTGGCTTTTCTTTCTGCAGCTTAGGACAATCACTTTTGTAGTGTCCAGGTTCCTTGCATTCGTAACACACCACCTCTTTGTTTCTTGACTTTTTGTGTCCAGAGGATGGTTCAGAATGACTGCTTGATCTTCTAGAGTTTCTGAATTTTCGTTGCCTATTTTTCCATAGTTGTTGGACTCTTCTGGAAAGGAGTGATAGTTCATCTTCTTCTGAGGAGCCACCAGAGCTTTCTTCTTCTGCCTGAAAAGCTTTAGTTTCAGATTTATATTTAGATTTAAGAGCAACAGACTTACCTTTCTTCTGGGGTTCATCTTCTTCTAGTTCTATCTCATGACTTCTTAGAGAGCTGATCAGTTCTTCAAGAGATATTTCGTTGAGGTTCTTGGAGAGCTTTAGTGCTGTGACCATGGGTCTCCACACTTTTGGTAAGCTTCTGATGATCTTCTTGACATGATCTGATGTTGAGTACCCTTTATTCAAAACTTTTAATCCAGCAACTAGAATTTGAAACCTTGAGAACATTTTCTCAATTGTTTCATCTTCTTCCATTTTGAAAGCTTCATACTTCTGGATGAGTGCCAGAGCTTTAGTCTCTTTGACTTGAGAGTTGCCTTCATGTGTCATTCTCATAGAATCAAATATGTGTTTGGCTGATTCTCTGTTAGTGATCTTCTCATATTCTGTGTGGGAGATTGCGCTGAGGAGAATCGTTTTGGCCTTGTGATGATTTCTGAAATCTTTCTTCTGTTGATCCGTCATGTTTTTCCTTTCAATCTTCTGACCGTCTTTCCCAACAGGGTGAGTGTAACCATCAGTTACCATATCCCAGAGATCACCGTCATGAGCCAGAAAGAAACTTTCGATTAGATCTTTCCAGTAATCAAAGTTTTCGCCGTCAAACACCGGTGGTTTGCCACTGATTTTGTCGTTGTAGTTCTGAATGGATTCCGCCATAGTGTTTTTTTCGTGAAGGATCTTTTATCTGACACGGTTAAGTGTTAGCACCCAGAACCAGGCGCTCTGATGCCAATTGAAGAAATGAAAAAACACAAGAAGGGGGGGTTGAATTGGAGTTTTAAAAATTTAAAGCAAGGGACACGTTGGTTATCCTGGTTCGATTGAACTCAATCTACTCCAGTCCACCCGCCAAGGTGATTTCGCCTCTCTCTCTTGAGGACTTAATCCACTAATCAATTAAGATTACACAGACACAGGGACAACCGTCACTGTCTTCTTGAGTTTTAACCACCACTCGGTTTTCTCAAGGAATTTCAACTGAAAAAGAATTGCTTCTAATAAGCTTTATCACAAACGTGAGTTTTTACAATATTTTTATCAAATAATGAAAACAGATGAGAAACTTGATGATTTGTGAAAAGTATGCGCGCAAGTGTGTTGCTGGTCATCTGTAGGTGCTCCTTTAAATAGGTGAAGATGATTAATCCGTTGGAGACATGAGAACTATTTTTGGAGGTTGATAATAATGCCTTTGAATGCTTCTTTCCAAAAATACAGATTCTGTCTGGTTCGATCCGTTGCTTTGTGATTTCCATAAATGTGGAGGATAGCGTATCAGAGTCAATGTTGTTGATACATTATCAGAGTTTCTGGCTTGACGCAACTTTGGTGCTGAAGCGTGAGACTTTTCTTGATCAGAACTTAGCTAGATCTTGCTGATTTGATCTTCTGATACTTCAGAATCAGAGCTTCTTTACATAAGAACTTCCCTACATATCACAACGAATGAATTAAGGTAGCATCAAGTTCTAAATGATATAGTGTTTGTTATCATCAAAACTATTAGGAATGTAGAATCAATTCTTGTTCTAACAAGTTGGTGATTAATTGTATGAAATCAATGTTATCTTCTATATTGCTGGCCTAACTCCACATTAAAAAAATATGAATTTCCTGAAATCAACTACTAAATTGGCCTGCATTTGGTCTTCTTGATTCATCCGAGGAGTTTAGTCAACAAAAGTGGCCTTCATGCCATGTTGTGAGTTATTATAATAATCTGAATTATTGCTGCAACTTGTTTTCATGCTATTCCAACTATCTCATTATAAATGTTTTTTCATTTGTCCAGCTCATTTCCCATATTATTTTTATAATCACACTAATATCAATTATTGAATCAGTATTCCATCAATGCCTCTTAAACTCTCTTTTGCAAATACATCTTCATTTCCTTCAAACTTTTGCTAATACAACATGGCTGCAACTATGATAGGAAGTGCTTTCCTCTCTGCAACTCTTCAGACCTTAGTTGAGAAACTTGCTTCCAAAGAGTTTCTTAATTACATCACAAACACCAAGCTCGATCTCTCACTCTTGAAACAGTTAAGACTAACACTACTCTCACTTCAACCTCTCCTAGATGCTGCAGAGGAGAAGCAGATCCACACTCCTTTGGTCAAAGATTGGCTTGATGGCTTGAAAGATGCTGTCTACTATGCTGAAGATCTGCTCAACCAAATTAGCTATGATTCCCTTCGATGCAAGATGGATAACACGCAAGCTGCAAGCAAAACTAAACAGGTCTGGAACATCCTTTCTTCTCCTTTTAAAAATATCTATGGTGAGATTAATTCCCAAATGAAAGATATGTGTGAAACCCTGAAACTTTTTGCTGAACATAAAGATATACTTGGTTTGCAAACTAAAAGTGTCAGAGTTTCTCATAGAACACCTTCAAGTCCTATGTTCAATGAATCTGTCATGGTTGGAAGGAAAGATGACCAAGAGAAAGTAATAAACATGTTGCTCTCAGAAAGCAATACTTGCATGGGCGTAGTTGCAATTGTAGGCATGGGAGGTCTCGGAAAAACAACACTTGCACAACTGGCTTACAATGATGAAAAAGTTAAAAAACACTTTGATCTCACAGCATGGGCTTGTGTATCAGAAGATTTTGATGTTTTTAGAGTAACCAAAACTCTCCTTGAATCTGTCACTAAAAAACCATGGGAAACCAATAATCTTGATTTACTTCGAGTTGAGTTAAAGAAAAATTTAAGGGATAGGAGATTTTTCATTGTGTTAGATGACTTGTGGAATGACAGTTGTTCTGATTGGGATGAACTTGTATCTCCGTTGATTTATGGAAAAAATGGAAGCAGAGTGATTCACAACACGCCACGAAAAAGTGGCAGATGCTGCACGCACATTTCCTATTTTTAAATTAGATCCTCTATCACATGAAGACAGCTGGTCTTTACTCTCCAAACATGCATTTGGAAGTGGAAACTTTTCTGAAACTCAACGACGTGACCTAGAAGCGATTGGCAGGAAGATTGCAAGAAAGAGTGGTGGATTGCCAATTGCTGCGAAAACACTTGGAGGACTATTGCGTTCAAAAGTAGATACTAAAGAGTGGATTGAAGTTCTGAACAGCGACATATGGAACTTACAGAATGATAAAATTCTGCCTGCATTGCGCCTGAGTTATCAGTATCTTTCCTCTCAATTAAAACGGTGTTTTTCCTATTGTTCTATTTTTCCGAAGGACTATTCACTTGATAGGGAGCAATTGGTTTTGTTGTGGATGGCTGAAGGTTTCCTTGATCATTCTCAAGACGGAAAAACCATGGAAGAAGTAGGTGATGAGTGTTTTACTGAATTGTTATCCAGATCATTGATTCAACAATTGCATGATGATATTAGTGGCCAAATTTTTGTCTTGCATGACCTTGTTAATGATTTAGCTACTGCTGTATCTGGAAAAACTTGTTACAGACTTGAATTTGGCACTAAGAGCTATGAAAATGTTCGCCACTTGTCATATAATCAAGAATATTATGACATTTTCAAGAAGTTTAAGACTTTCCACAAATTCAAATGCTTGAGAAGCTTCTTAGCCATTAACTCTACTGGGGGACAATATTCTTTATCAAGAAAGGTGGTCGATGATTTGCTACCTACATTTGGAAGGTTGCGTGTGTTATCGTTGTCAAGATATATAAACATTACCACATTACCCGATACAATTGGCAATTTAGTGCAGTTGCGCTATCTAAATTACTGTTACACTCAAATCACAAGCTTGCCTAACAACATATGCAACCTCTACTACTTGCAAACCTTGATTTTATCTTGGTGCACAAAACTCACAGAATTGCCAGAACATGTTGGAAAATTAATTAATTTACATCATCTTTATATTGATATGACAAGCATAATAGAGATGCCGAAACAAATTGCTGAACTAGAAAACCTTCAAACTCTAACAGTTTTTGTAGTAGGCCAGCAAAATATTGGTTTAAGTGTCAGAGAGCTTGGAATGTTTCCTAAACTACGGGGAAAATTATTCATCAAGAACCTCCAAAATGTCATTGCTGTCATGGAGGCAAGTGATACCAACTTGAAGAACAAAGAACATATTGAGGAGTTAACACTACAGTGGGGCGAGGAAGTTGATGACTCGCTTAAAGGAAAAGAAGTGCTTAATAAGTTACAGCCATCACCAAACCTGAAGAAACTGAGCATTGACTTATATGGCGGGACAAGTTTTCCAAGTTGGTTGGGAGATCCCTCATTTTCTAACATGGTGTCCCTCAGCATTGATAATTGCATGAATAGCCCGACACTTCCACCTCTAGGGCAACTAGCTTCTCTCAAGGACTTGCACATTAGTAGAATGACACTCGTGGATACAATTGGGAAGGAGTTCTATGGCATGGCAGCAGGAAGTTCCAGTTCTCCATTCCAACCATTTTCTTCCCTTGAGAAGCTTGTAATTGAGAAAATGTCAAATTGGAAGGAATGGATTCCTTTTCAAGACAACATATTTCCTTTTCCTCTTCTGAAAACTCTGAAGTTATTTGACTGCCCCGAACTGAGGGGACATCTACCTAGTCATCTTCCTTCCTTAGAAAAGGTTGAAATATCTGGTTGTGATCATCTCTTGGCAACACCACCTACTCAACATTGGCTCTCCTCAATAAAAAGTATTTATATTGAGGGAGATTCGAATTCAGAAAGCAATACTGAAAGGAATAGAGATAAATGGCTGTCATATGATAAAATCTGTACCTAAAATGATTATTAACAGCACCTGTCTTCGACACTTGACTCTCCATGGTATTAGTTCTCTCACTGCATTTCCAACAAACGGTTTACCCACTTCTTTGCAATCACTTTGTATTATAGATTGTGAGAATGTAACATTCCTACCTCTTGAAACATGGAGCAATTACACATCACTTGTGTCTCTTGAATTAAAGAGTAGCTGCAGTGCACTTACGTCCTTCCCGTTGAATTGTTTTCCTATGCTCCAGCATCTTTCCATCAATGAATGTAGCAGTTTGGAATCTATTTTTATTTCAGAAACTTCTTGTTGTAGCTCGTCAATCCTCCAACATCTTGAGATTGAGGATTGCGAGGCACTCAGATCATTACCTCACCGGATGGACACCCTCACTGCTCTTGAAATAATATCTCTCTGCAATCTTCCAAATTTGAATTTATCATTATGTGAAGGAGCTTTCCTATCTCCCAATTTACAAAGAATTGTTGTTAAATCTGTGAGGATAACAAAGCCAGTAACAGAGTGGGGTTTCCAAGGCCTTACTGCTTGTTCATCAATGTTTATCAAAGGTGATGATATTGTGAACATGTTGCTCAAAGAGCAGTTGTTGCCCATTTCCCTTGTGTCTCTATCTATCAATAATGTGTCTGAAATGAAATCCTTAGAAGGAAATGGACTTCGACACCTCTCCTCTCTAGAACACCTTTGCCTTTATAATTGTTCAGAGCTTGTGTCCCTGTCAGAAAAAACCTTTCCCTCCTCGCTGAAAACACTTTATTTAAGTCAATGTCCAAGACTAGAGTCATTGCTAGAAGACAACCTCCCTACCTCTTTAAAGCGACTGAGCATTTATTGCATTTATAATTGCCCATTGTTAGAAGAAAGGTATAAAAGGGAGGAACATTGGTCCAAAATTGCTCATATCCCAGTCATAAAAATAAATGGCCAGATCACAATATGAGACACGGCCATTGAGAAGACAAGGGAATGAAGAATTTCAATCCTGTTTCAGGTATGAATATTACTTCTTTTTTTTTTGGTTTTATCTGACAGGCCAATAAAGTTATTATTACTCAGTCATAAGGTGTATACTTGTGTTAATTATTATTGTCAAGTTCCACAGTAATCCAATGAGATATTTGATTTTTCATGCAATGATTTTGAATCAGATCGATCTTTTAAATTCCTGATAATTACATGCACAAGACTTGTTAATTCTTTGTCTGTTAAGTGACATGTAGTTATATATTATTCTATTAACCCTTTATATTTGATCTTTCAGCAGAAATTACTCATGGAGAAACTGGAACCTCCTGCCTCTTTTAGGATATTGGCAAGGTGCAAAATGAATATTCATTTTCTATTGTAGTCAGTTAGCTTTTCTTTTAGTTCGTTTATGATTCTGTATCACTTAGAACTTAATTGTCCAATGATGCTTGGAATTATCCATTGACTTGAGATTTACAAAAATGATAATTGCTTTCAAACTATGAGAGTGAAAAGCATCAAGTGATGAAGAATCTTTGATGACTTATCCTTGGTGTTCAAGTTTATTTATGGTGTCTTTGAATTATCTAACGTCAAGATTTTATTTGAGACACTACATTAAAGAGGTCACTATTGAAATTTAAGAATCAAATTTCTCTATAACAAATATAAATACCAGATTATTACAACTATTTTATTTAAGGAATTATATTTTTTTAAAAACATTAATTAACATTGGATGTTTTTATTGTTTTATGTAGATTTAATAAGAAATGGAAATTTAAAATAATTTCAAATAAAAAGTTGTTTCAATTACCTTTGTTAAATAAATATTTTTTAACATTTATAATTTTATTAAAAAAGAATTAAATGCATTTTTAGTTCTTTTATTTTACATAAAATAAAGTTTTATATATACATTTTAAAATTCAAATTTTTAAGTCCCATATTTAATAAGTCTTTAACATTTTTTTACCCTCTATATTTAACTAGATTTAGATTTAATATGTAACTAAATATTGATCATTAATGGACTGACATATTTATAAAACTCTTGACTATTGTCATCAAGAAGGATCTGAACATGGTCTATGTTGAAGAATAATGCTTGTATCTGGTCAGAGTATCAAAGTCTGACATTGCTCAGAAGTAGCTCCAAATAGAGGCTAGGAAACTGCATCTGATAAAAAGTGGCTTCTGATAAATTATCAGATTCTGAAACTCTGGAGGTGGATTATTTTCTTTAGAATGCATTCAGATGTTTGATAATTATCTCACATAGTATCTGTTGGGTAAAGACTGTTGGGCAGTGATGTGAAACTTCTTATTTTATGTGAATATGCCTCACTCTCATAACCTCACGTTTGTTTACTTGTTTATTTGTTTTTATTGTTTGTTTTCTAAAGATAAAATTTGAGGGGTTCTAAAGCAAAGACTGCTGTCTTGAATATTTCTGAAAAATCGTTTTCTTTAGAAATATATGTCTGTTTGTTTTGTTTTGTGTTCTATCTCTGCAGCTCATTTGTTCATTTTAATAAAATGTCTCTTTTGTGCACCTTTTATCTTGCTTCGTTTATCTCACTGATTGATTCATGAGCATAACCATAATTGAAGGAGTTAAAAGGCAGTTAATGATTACAGAAGAAAAAAAAGAAACTTTATTCATAAGAGAGATTACAAGATCATACCTAAACGCTTTCACATGTGTCTTCAGTCTAGATATTCCTGATTTCTGTGTAAGTCTCCAAAAAAAGTCATGTAATCTTCATCCCATTCTTCATCTTCAGTTGGAAGGTTGCTCTTCTCAGCAACTCCACTAGATGTACATTCCTTTCTTCAGTCCAGATATTCCTGATCTTCTGTGTAAGTCTCAAAAAAAGTCATGTAATCATCATCCCATTCTTCATCTTCAGTTGGAAGCTTGCTCTTCTCAACAACTCCACTAGATGTACATTCCTCTGTGGTTTTCCGAACTTTTGCAAGTTCTTCAGCCACCTTCTTCTATTTCTTTCTCTCCTCTCTTGCATCTTTTCTCATTGAGTTGCGAATTTCTTTTGCAAAATCCTTCTTATCTGCTTTGAATGTTCTTTTCTCTCTGCCCATTCTTGTGAGTTTTTTTTTAGCTGAATGTTTTGTTGTTATACTCTACATCTGCTTTTATAGAGTCGGGATAGAATCTCCTCTATCTTGAAGACTGTGTTCTTTGAGTCCTGTGCCTATGAACACATTGTTTCTTGGAATCTATGTAGTCAGAATCTATCTTTGACCATCTTGAAAGTTGTGGTTCGTATGCATATTTGTCATTGGTATCTGCATTTATTATCTTTTTTGTTAATGACAAAAGGGGGAGAAATACATGGAAATATTTAAGAAGGTTAAAAGTATTTTTAATACTCTTAATTTACCTGAACCCTAATTATTCATTTTTTGGTAAATGCTTTCTTCTGAACATATTATTATTTGAAATGAGAAATTTAATTAACATAGATAAGAAGTTAAGGGGAGCTTACAAACCTCGTCTTAATGGACTATCAACCTTTGGGGGAGCTTACAAACCTTGCTTTAATGGACTGTCTAACTTAATGTTAGAATCTGTTAATTAAATTAAAAGATAAAATTAACATAGCAATGGACTAAGGTGGAGCTTACAAACCTCAACCTAAAGACTGGCGGATTCAGGGGGAGCTTACAAACCTCATACCCTGATATCAGACTCTATTAAGATTATCATCAACCATTGTTCTTAAATACATTTGTTTGTCATCATCAAAAGGGAGAGATTGTTGGAACAAGATTTATTTATACCCTTAAAAGGTTTTGATGATAAGAAAGTATTTAAAGAATAATAGGGTTGACTAATAATTGTTCAAGTGTGCAGGATCACAAGTTGAGAATTCATCATGAGTTAATCTTGTTGAAAGCATAAGTGAAGAAACAATACTACTCAGATTCTGGCTTATCAGAATCTGAACATGTTCATCAGCATCTGAAGGTTCAGACTCTGATATGTTGTTCATCCTCTGGTGAGGTGACATCTCAGACTCTTAAGGCTTAAGGAGCATCTAATTTGTACTCAGCACTAAAGATGACTAGTCTTGTCAAAGTGACAGATTTTTGGACAGAGTCAATTAGGATTTAGTTTTGCAAGGCTCAAGGATGGTGATGTGACCTCTTTAGTATGTAGTACCTTTTGGTAGATACCTAGTTACTCAAAAGGTGTTGTGGATATTTCTTTTTTTCGATGGACAAAGCTTTTGACTAGATACAACTCTTCGACGTCTCTCTTGGTCTACTTGTTCACTAAGTTTGTTGTTGTTCAAACCTCCAACGACTATTTTTCCATCTCTATAAAAGGAAGCTGAAGACTCAAAGGAAGGTTACAACATCACACAATACATTGTAAGATCGTAGCATAACTCTGAGATGTTATTGTAACTGTTATAGCATAAGATCTTAAGATTTCTTAGCTTAGATTTATCTTAGAAATCTTAGAAAGGTTGAAAACCTTTGTGATTGTTGCACAACTGTTATACTTTTGATTGTGTATCAAAGTATAGTGGTTATCTTATCTACTAAACTATTTGTTTAAAGTAGAGGAAGTCTCTTGCCTGCGTGCTTGAGCAAGTAAGTCTCTTGTCTCTGTACTTGAGCAGGAAGTCTTGAACCTAGGGTTTAAGCAAAAAGTCTCATTCAAGGTTGATTAAGCAGGAAGTATTGAGCAGTTGCTTAAGCAAGGAAGTCTCATTCTTGGTTGATTGAGTAGGAAGTCTTAAGAAGTTGCTTAAGAATTTGTAATCAGTTTGGTTATAGTGAAAAGCTCTTGTTGAGGCAAAGAGATTGTACTGCTCTCAGTTGAGGAGATGAACCAGGATAATCTTTGTGTGTTTCTTGCATTTACATTTGAGCTTTATTATTCCGCTTATATTACACATTCTGATATTAGATTCTGAAGTTCTGAGTTCAAAAGTGGAACGAATTTGGCATACACAATTCAACCTCGCCTTCTTGTGTATTTTTCTCACCTTCAGTTAGCATCAGAGATCGAGTTGTGATAAACACTTAACTATGGTACAGTGAATCGATACTGAGAATTTTACTTACAATATCATGTCTAGTCCTGCTGTTTCTTATGACTATAGTGCTATTGAGAAAAGTCATTATTCTGCTAAACCACACTCATTCAGTGGTGATTCCACACAGTTTGAGTGGTGGAAGAGCAAAATGTATACTTACATCATTGGCCTTGATGATGAGTTATGGGACATACTTAAGGATGAAATTGACTTGACTATTGATGGTGTTAGGATGGTGAAAGACAAAAAAAACTCTTACAGCAGCCCAAAAGAAATTTACAAAAAACACCACAGAGTAAGGGGTATTCTAATTAAGGCTCAAACTCACTCTAAATATATTAAAATCATTTATAAGTCTACAACTAAGACTATCTTTGAACCGTTGACTTCCACTTATGAAGGGAATCAACAAGTGAAATAAGCGAAGGCTAATCTTCTTGTTTAACATTATGCGTTGTTCAGGATGAAGGATGATGAGGATATTGAAATCATGTTTTCTGGGTTTCAAACTCTTGTATCAGGCCTTCAGATCCCGAGTAAAAGTTACACTATTGTTGACCATATAAAAAAGATCTTGAGGAGTCTTCCAGCTAAGTACAGACCCAAAGTCATGGCTATTCAGGAGGCTAAAGACCTGAACAATATTAGCCTTGAAAGTATGATTAGCAACCTTCAGAGCCATGAAATGAAACTAAATGTGTATGGGCCAATGATTAAATCCAAAACACAGGCATTAAAATCTGTTGCTGGAAGATCTGGTGGTAAAACCGTTAAATCCTCCAAAGTCTGGAAATCTGAAGAAGCTTCTGATGAAGAAGTTTTTAATGGTGACTCTAATGAGGAGGAGGTGGCCTTTATTACCAGAAGATTCAAGCAACTAGAAAGAAGGAACAAAAATTTCCTAGGTAAAAGCAATAGCTTCAGAGGGTCTAGTTCCAAAGATGATGCAGATGATTAGAAGAGTTGCTTTAATTGTAAGAAGCCTGGTCATTTTAGGGTTGATTCTCCTGATATGTAAAAATAAAGATCGAAGAAAGGAAGCTTTCAAAAGGAAAGTTTGAGAAACAAATTCAAGAAAAGTCTCATGGGAATATGGGATGAACTTGATAATGAAGGCGATTCAGACAAAGATGAAGGAGAGGCATATATAGCTCTTATGGACATCACACTCTCAGATATAGAAAATGAATCAACCTCTGATTCAAACTCAAATGGAGAAGATGAGGTATTTCCTAACCTATCTCGTTCTAATTTAATTTCTTTTGTTCAAGAACACGTGTGTCATTGTCAAGATAAAACAAGATATATGAAAACCTTGAAAAAGGAATGTGATCTTCTAAAGGAAGAACTTGAAATCTCTTAAAAACAGTTGAATCCTTGGAGAAAGATCATATTAATCAAGTTAATAAAATTTATGATAAAACCTTGAGTAAGTAGAAAGTTGCTCTTCAAGACTGTACTATGACAGGTCTTGAAAGAACAAAGCTTGCGTCCATGATATATGGGGTGGGTAAGAGGAAAGAAAAAGGTATGAGCAATAATGAGAAATGTGTTATTTCTAAAGCTCAACTCTTGAAGAAATCAAATGCTTCTTCTTCAAGCAGTGCTCAGACAGTGCTGAAAACGTGTCTTATGTCTGGCTCTGATAAAGGTAAGAGTCTGAACAAATCAGAACCAAGGATTATTGAATCAAAGGTTCTGAACAAAACAATACCTAAGATATCAAAATCAAAGGTAGTGAAGTGATCAGAATCTAAAATTCAAAAGCCAAAGTTTATGAAGAATCATGAACCCAAAAATCCAAAGTCAAAGGTTCTGAAGAGAATAGAACCCAAGACCTATGTACTAAAATTTCAGAAAGGTTCAGATGTAAAAACCCACCCTCGACAAAACTTTTTTAAACAAAAATTTTGGAATGAGTATATACCCTACTATAAAAAAAGGCTCAAAACAAAAAGAAGCCTTTGAGAACTAACCTTAGAGGACCCATAAGAGTATGGGTACCTCAATCCTAAATTGTTTTTGCTGTAGATTTGCTTAAGAGAGGAAAAAATAACACGCTTAATACCTGGACAGTGGTTGCTCACGTCATATGAAGGGAGAAAAGTTTATGTTTCAAACCTAGACTCTGAAGGAGGAAGGCAATGTAGGGTTTGGAGGAGGACAAAAAGGGAAGATTATTGATACGGGAACTATTGGTAACTCTCTAATCTTTATCAATAATGTTTGGTTAGGAAGTGGACTTATGCATAACCTACGAAGCATAAGTCAATATTCTGCCACATCTTGATTATCACTCAGATGCTCTGTGTGGAGCATGTAAAGTTGGAAAGATCAGCAAAACCTCTTTCAAATCGAAAAACATTGTCTCAACCTCTAGACCCTTAGAACTACTTCACATTGACTTGTTTGGTCTTGTTGGGGCTGCTTCAATCAATGGGAAGAAGTATGGTTTAGTCATTGTTGATGATTACAGCAGAGGTGTTCAAATATAATACAACACACTTTATCACTAAGGATTCTTAACCTATACAAGAATAAGAACTCCTAACAGATTAGCTTCCCTTTTGCTGTTACAAGTTGTGTGAAGTGCGTGTATATTTCAGTTGTAGTTGCAGTGTTATTCTCTTGGTTGATCTTTAATTCTTCTGCTCCTTTTATAGCTGAAGAAATAGAGTTGTTGAAGCAACTCAACGGCTATATTCAGATCAATTCTTCTTATACATATTCTTTTCCAATAAAGCAAGTGTCAAAACTCGTAGCCAAAGAGTTATCTGCTGAACAAGGCCTTTGTCTAGAGAACTCGTCTGTGAAACAAGTACAACACGATCTTTTGAAGATAATGTCAACTATTCTTGAGTCCCGTGATTTCTGAGCATGAGTTGACATTACTCAGTTTTAGAGGCAGTTATAGCATGCCTCTGATTCTGAAATGTACTACTGATAAATTTTTGGTCAGGCTCTCTCACGAGTACTCAATCAGAGCCGAACCTAGCTTCTTTCGTGACAGAACCAGTTTCATCAAGTAAATATAATTCTGTACACAAAAATCAGCTAGTTAGAAATCCTAATTGTTCTTCAAATACTTTGGTATCATCAAAACCTTGGAGGATACATGGTATGAACCAAATTTGTCTCAACAAGATGGACTTGTGTTAAATTCCTTAGATCTAAGGATGAGTCATATAAAGTATTTAGCCACTTCGGTACACAGATTCAATCTGACAAAGAACTAAAAATTCTAAAAGTCAGAAGTGATCATGGTGGTAAATTTGAAAACACGCCCTTTGAAGTCTTTTGTAATGAACATGGAATCATTCATGAGTTCACTTCTCCTAGAACTCCATAGCAAAATGAAGTTGTATAAAGATAGATAGATCATTATGAGAGATGGATAGGACCATGATCCATGAAAATAATCTTCCTAAATATTTGTGGGCAGAAGCTGTTAATACTTCGCGTTAGGTTCAGAATAGGATCTATATCAAACCTATTTTAAACAAAACATCATATGAGCTATTCAAAGGAAGAAATCCAAGTATATCCTAATTTCATCAGTTTGGATGTACTTGCTACATTCTGAACAACAAGGTCTACCTAAAGAAATTTGATGCTAAGGCTCAAAATGATATCTTTTTAGATACCCTGGTCGCTCTAAAGCATACATAGTGTATAACTATAAAAACAAAATCTTTGAAGAGTCTATACATATTAAATTCGACGACAAAAGGTATGACCATGATACGTCAATTCCTGTTGAAAGTATTGCAGATACGCAGGGTTATAAAGAGCATTCACAAGTTGGATCCTCAGAAGTAAGAATTTTATAAGATAGTGGTTCAGAAGTAGTTGAACCAGAAGCTGATAATGAGTCTGAATCTCTTCCAGAAGTGGAGCATTCAGAAGATACCCAAGATGGTTCAAATATGTATGCTCGACCCTAGAATTCTTTCAGATATAAAGATTCTCATTCAGAAGACCTAATCATTGGAAACAAGGATGATCCTTTGAGAACTAGATCAGCTTTTAGAGATGATAACTGCATGCTAGGTTTCATTTCCTTGATTGAGCCAACTTTTGTGAATGAGGCTTTATCAGATGATGGATGGATTATGGCCATGCATGAAGAACTAAACCAGTTCCAAAGGAATGATGTGTGGGATCTGGTTCCAATACCAAGTCAGAGGAACATCATTGGAACAAAGTGGGTGTTGCGAAACAAGCTGAATGAACAAGGAGAAGTGGTAAGAAATAAGGCTCGACTGGTAGCTTGAGGACTCAGTCCACCCAGATTTTGTGTTTAAACTCAAAAAAATCATTGTATGGAGTCAAACAAGCTCCTAGAGATTGATATGAGAGATTGAGCAATTTCCTGTTGGAAAAAGGCTTTGAAAAGGGCTAGGTTGACACTACATTATTTAGGAAGACTCTGAACAAAGAAATATTAATTGTTCAGATTTATGTTGATGACATTATATTTGATTCCAATAATGTATCTATGTGCAAAGAATTTTCTAAGACCATACAGGCTAAGTTTGAAATGAGCATGATGGGAGAATTGAAATTCTTCCTAGGAATCCAAATCAATCAAGGCAAGGGTGGAACTTATGTTCATCAATCCAAATATACAAAGGAGCTTCTGAAAAAGTTTAATTTTGAAGATTGCAAGATTATGGCAACTCCTATGCATCCTACATGTAGCCTGAACAAAGACGAAAGCTGTTTAAAGGTTGATGAAATTCTGGCACGCATATACCAGATGTCGAGACAGATGTCACAACAATGGAATCAAAACAGCTTGACTACACAAACAAAGATGTAGGAATTTAAATGAAAGAAAAATAAAATTAACACCAGGAAGGAAATTCACTATGATAGTATTAGTTCAAAGCTAAACTCCCCCGTTTACAACTTCTCTCCTAATCCCTACCTTGTGCAACTTCTACCTAGACACCTTCTAGATATGAGATCCCCATCTCACTTCCTAATCAGTCACAATTCCAGTGACAATTCAACAATAACCAACAAATAGAAGTAGCACACTTCCAAGACAATACTCGGTTTTGCTTAAAAGCTTCAACCAAGAACAATACACTTTTGCTTAAAAGCTTTAGAGTGGACAATTAACAATGAACAATCAGTCAACCTCAATGCATCAGAAGATACATGAGTGACATATAATTAACACACACTAAGCCCTAAAGACCAACCAAAGCACGATTAATCCTTATTCTCCAAATTCTTCACGAGTTTTTCTCTACTTCAATAGGGTTTAGTCTTCACTTTAAATAGCCCTCAAACTAATGGACTTAGGCTTCTTGAGGCGCACAAATAGCAACAATCAATTTTTTCTTACTGCAAATCATCCTGCACAATAAAAGGAACAGAATACAAACTTTCCTAAAAAGGCTCAATGAACCTTTTTATGAAAACTAACCGAATATGTCATAACAGAAATTCTCACAATATATTCCTATGAATATCGCCCACATGTGCATCAAAACACACTAAAAAATCACACAAAAAATACCAAAATAGTCATGCCCTAACTTTCTGGTATAACATGTCTTGGAACATGTCACAACATCATGCAGAACATGATGTCTGACTGTTATGGCAGAACATCTGGTTTAACATCTTGCTAACAACATGTTGTTTTACCAAAATGTAGCCATTTCAAAAAACACAGAACTTACAATTTCCCCCTTTGGCAAACTTTGGCTAAAACAACCTTAGCACACATCAGAGGCATACACAGTGGAATCAAAACAGAAACAAGGAAACCCAAGCACATTATTTTCAAACCAATAGAGCACACCTGACAGCACACTATCAAGACATTAGGTTTGACATCACAAAACATTACAAGCTACATGAGAACATGTAAGCTTTGTACAAACTGTAATTCTGCAGCAACAAATCAGACATGTACACAACTCTCCCTGTCATACATAATCAGTACTCCCCCTGAAGGGAAAAACAAAAATCACAAGCAAACCAAAGAACACATGAACTATTTCAAGTTCAAACAAAAGAACCACACTTCAAACCCCTCAAACACAAACACACTCCCCCTTAACACCATAACCCACTGCAGAGAATGATGCATTCTCCCAGACACAGCAATGAAATGACATCCCAAAAAAATCCTAACCCCACCAACACAAGCACAAGAATCAAGCATTATATTATTGCACACAAACAGTAGTGGAGTAGAACTTCAGTACAAACACACAGCAGATTATCATGCTCCCCCTAAATAGTTTCATGCACCCCAGCAACAACAAAGAAAAACTACTCTTCCTAAGCAGTAGTAAAACACATGACATTAAATTATGACATCTGATCCAACATTAGAAACACACTAACACTTTACTCCTCCTTTTTAGCCAAAACTTGACAAAAAAAAAACAGAGTAAATGTAAACAAATAAAAAGATGGAATCACACATGCATAAAGCAAACACACAAATGGTAACAAACATTCAGATGGAAACACAAAATAACAGATGGTAGCACAAATATCTGAAAATGGAAGCACAAATATATATCATTTTTAGATGATCTTCCATCCCTTGCCCCTATCAAAGTCCCTTCTACACTCTTTGTTGATGTCACATATTTTCTTCAAATCATCCTTTTAATATGGCACAGATCTTTTGCTCCATCCTTTAACAATAGTAACTTGCTTAGGCTTACCAAGCATCAGTACAAAGAGGAAGGATACATTATCTATTGCATTCCTCCATATCTGTAATTGCTATAACTCCTTAATAGTGCAAGTTCCTACATTATAACTTTTGTCCTCAATTTGATTTGCGTATGAGGCATTAGTAAATTTGACAGACAGCTGTTCCTCAATGGCCACGTGCTCAAAAGTAACAATTTTATCCTAAAACAAGATCCTTAATAAAATGATGATGAATGTCAATATGCTTTGTCCTGCTATGTTGGATGGGATTCTTGGATATACTGATTGCACTCAGAATATCACAATATAATGTCATGACATCTTGTTCGAAATTATATTCCTTTAGCATTTGTTTCATCCAAATCAATTGAGAGCAATTGCTTCCTGCAGCAATATATTCAGACAAAGACACATGAAAGCTCCTGTGGTTTGAAGAAATTTTGGTAAAACATGAATATGATAAAGATGAAGAAATTTGCTTAAGATTAAAGATGTTGAAAAAGATATCGTAACATCTTACAAATATAGCAGGTTTAAATTATTCAACAAATCTGTCAAAGATTTGGTGCGAATTTGTAGAGTGGATAAAGGAGAAAAGATTGAAAGCCCAAAACAATAGAAGACTATATAAGGGGACTAAGACCTAGGGTTTAAACAACTGTAACTTTGTATCACTTATCACTTTGTAACCTAGTTCTTTTATGTTGAATAAGGGTTTAGAGTTTGAGAGTCGTTGGCTCTCTTAGGAGTTGTAAGTCTCCACTCTGTAATATGGGATGCAGAGTGGAAGGCATAGGTACAGGGACATAACCAGAAGCCTGTAGGTAATGGTTGTTGTATTGTTCTTGGACGAAGCTTTGAAGCAAGTCCAAGATAACTTGTAGGTCAAGAAACCGCTACATGTTATGTATTGGCAGAAGACAGAGATATCACAGGTTGTGATTAGGATGTGAGTGGGGTATCTCATATCAGGGTTGTAAACGTTTGAGTTTATCCTTGGTAAAGATGTTCATTGGGTAGATGTTAGGATAAAGTTGTAAACGGGGGAGTTTAGCTTTGTAACAGTTCTACAGATAGTGAAGTCTTCATCCTGGATTGGTATCCCCCAGATGTAGGTGAGTTGTACCGAACTGGGTTAACACATACTGTCTTATTTAACATTCTACAATTTACAGTTTTGTTATTGTTCTTGACTGACTTGTTGGATCAGATGTCGTGACATCTGTAAGTGTGCAGTTCTGATATTCAATGTATCAGTCTTCTGTTGCGCCTCTGTGTTTAAATGATTATGTAGCACAATGTCTTGACATGTGTTAGGACATCTGCTGTCTGCATAGGCCAAAATTTCAATTGGTATCAGAGCAGGCATCCTGTCTGGTTCTGGATGAGATCTTTGGGAGATACTTTCTGGCGTTTAAACAAGGAGGAGTTTTGAAGATCAGATCAATCAACTCAGATATACTCAAGGGTATTAATGGATAAGATGAATGTTCTGGATCGAAGGGAGCAACCCGGAGGTTGTTCATGTTGCTGAGGAGATTGTAGTGACGATTTTTGTCGGTGACGCGACCACCTTATCGCAGAAATTGGATTTTCTCCTCAATGAAGAGGAGGGGGGGTGCTACTTTCTGATTTCTTATTTATCCCGTGAAGCTGGAAGGGAAAGGGAAGATATCTAAAACTAATCTTGCATACGAATGTTTAACTGAACAAACGCTTAAAGAGATTGGTGGGTTCAGGGTCAGGTTATACAATGGGTAGTTGTCAGTTACCCATCCTATATGTGGTTATCCACAGGTTGTTAGCTTTAGGTCTCGCTTTGTACTTGATGGTGTTTATCCGTTAATGGGTTGGGAAAGTTTCTTGGGGAAATATGACCGGGAGAGTGAGTTTTTGTTGATGTTTGGTTTTTTTCGATGTTTTTGGTAAGGTACTGGACCTAAGTTTTAATTGATATGAAGGTGTGAAGGTACTGGACCTAGAATTTTTGAATAGTATGGTCGCTAAGATTTCGCAATCTTATGCCTACGTATTCCCGTTTAAACGAAACAGGGAAATCAGAGCAATCGTAGTTCCTCCTATTCTAAGGGAGGAAAAAGATGTTTTAGTGTCTTGTTCGAAGCCCAAGATTGAAGCTAAATGGAGTATTTGTGTCTTGTTCAAAGCCCAAGATTGAAGCTAAAAGGTTTGACTGAGAGAGAATTTGTCATCTCTAAAGGGAGATATCTCGTCTGTTTATCACAACTGTTGGGTGACTGATTATAAAGGAGGATTACTTTAACTGGGATATAAGAATCTAGCAATTCCATAATTTCCTTTATAGGGGATTTATCCTGAAGGAGAAAACTTTAACTCAATGTTGAGCAATGCCATTTTTCCTTAGGAATCTTTCATGCTAAGAGAGGGATTGTGGCGTGGATGTAAATAATCCAGAGGCTTGCCACTTACAGCAATTAGATGAAAGAAAGGATTTACCAGGATAAAAGATGGACGGCAGCTTGGATATTTGAATCAACAAGTGTGCCACTTAAAGTAGTTATATGGGATTGGGGTTTGTTTTGCTTTTCTGTTTTGATAAGTGATAAACAGAGAAATGACTTCCTACAGAGGGATTTTGATTTCCTCTGAGGGTATGTTGATTTTTGTGTACCTTGATCAAAGTCCAAGGTTGAAGCTAAAAGGTTGATTGACTCCACTGGGGAAGTCCTTATACAAAGCTTAAGAGAAGGCTAGGAATGAATGACTCAACGAGAGAGTTTTTATCTGTCTTGTACAAAGCCCAAGATTGAGGCTAAAAGAGACTGACTCTTTTTGGGGATATCATTATACAAAGCCTAAGGGGAGGCTAAAAGTTTGACTTTTTCGGGGAAAATGTTCTGTCTGTCTTGTACAAATCCCAAGATTAAGGCTAAAAAAAGGATTTTTAACTCCGCCAGGGTGGGTTTGTATGTGTCTCGTACAAGGCCCAAGATTGAGGCTGAAAAGAAGACTGACTCGGTGGGAAAGAAATCTTTATCTGTCTTGTACGAAGCCCAAGATTGAGGCTAAAATGAGACTCTACTGACTCGGCTGAGGATATTTTAGGTATCTCGTACAAAGCCCAAGATAGAGGCTGAAATAAGTTTGACTCTGCTTGGGAAATTATTTCTCAAAGCCTAAAAGAAGGCTGGGAGGAATTGACTCCTCTGGGGAGGATATTGGTCCCAAGTTTGAGAGAAGGTTATGACAATTTATGTCTTGTACAAAGCCCAAGATTGAGGCAAAAAGGGTTTGACTCAACAAGAGAGTGCTTTTATCTGTCCTGTACAAAGCCCAGGATTGTGGCTGAATAAGTTGGAGAAATCATTATACAAAGCCTAAGAGGAGGCTGACTGTTGCTAGGGGAAATATTTATATCAAACCTAAGAGGAGGCTGAAAAAGATTGACTCAACAAGAGAGTGTTTTTATTTGTCTTTTACAAAGCCCATGATTGAGGCTAAAAGGGGTTGACTCAACAAGAGAGTGCTGAAAGGTGATTGACTCAACAAGAGAGTCTAAAAATTGATTGACTCAACAAGAGAGTCTGAAGAGGTGATTGATTTAACAAGAGAGTCTGAAAAGTAATTGACTCAACAAGAGAGTCTGAAAAGGTTAGCTCCGCTGGGGAGAATCATTGTACAAAGCCCAAGAGGAGGCTGACTGTGCTGAGAAAAGGAAGGATCATTATACAAAGCCAAAGAGGAGGCTATCTTATGTCGGGGATTATTGAGATCCCAAGGCAGGTCCAAATGGGGAATCAACTCTTGCTGAAGGTTACATAAGAGTTGAGGTATCAGAGACCTTGAGGTTCTGATTTGGGATAGTGTTACCTGATGATAAAATGACCCTGGTTGAGGGATTTTTAGGAGAGAGAATGGGTTTTAGAACCTATGGGTTTTAACTCTGCTGGAGATTGATCCAGACTGTCCGGGGTTTCTCCTATGTTGGTAAGGTGACTTGAGAATGTCTTTGAGACTTAAGGGTGTTTAGATTGTCCAAGCTATTGGTATGGAATAATTTATCTTTGCATAACGCCCAAGAGGAGGCTGACTCTTTTAAGGGATGAATATCAACCCTAAAATTAGTCTGAGGTTTTGATTCCTTTTTAGAAAGACAGATCTAACGAAGGATGACTAAGTTCTGTCCTATACCTTTAAGAGGTCTTCAGGGTCCTTGTATTAAGCCCAAGAGAAGGCATGAGAACTTATAAGAAGCCGTAGGGTCCTTGTACAAAGCCCAAGAGGAGGCGGGGATGCTTTTAGGAAGCCTGTGGGTCCAAACCAAGAAAAGTTTAAGAGATGTCATTCACCGAGAATGAATCATTTCGAAACAGTTCTGGAGTTTGAAGAAATTCAAGAGATGTCATTCACTGAGAATGAATCATTTATGGGGAATAGAATTTCTTTGACAATCTCTAATAGTGACAGTCTGAGAAAAAGTTCACCGAGAATACTGCCTTTCTCTTTGTTCCATATTGTATAAGCCCAAGAGAAGGCAATACTGTATCTGGAAATCCTATGGGGATCTAGTTTTGACTGTATTAAAGAGTGACCAAACTAGCTTTATCTAGTTCTAGACCTAGTTGTCGGGGAAAACTCTAAACAACTATACTAGTATATATACAGTTGATATATGACAAGTATGTAAAAGGGTATGAAAGATGACTTACAGTGGAGCAGCTTCCCACAATACAGTTTATATATATATATATATATATATGAAAGCAAGTAAATGAAAGTTGTTAAAACTTACAGGTGAGCAAGCTTTCATGCTGTATTGTTAGTTGTTAAAAGAAATTAAAGAAAGTTTTGATAACAACATGTATATTTGAATCTAAATCAAAAGGGAAGTTATTTTTGAAAAGATTGTTGGGGCTTATACTCAAGGAGATGCCCAAAATTTTAACAGTGATCGCACTGTTGTTTGATAAACTGTATTGGGGCTTATACAATGACTGAGGCCCAAAGAGGTTTTCTGTACAGAGGGATGGGTCTTACAACTCAAGGAGAGACCCAAAAAAGATTTAAAAGAAAAGAAATGGGACTTATAACACAAGGATAGGCCCAGATGATTTTGTTTTAAAAGGCGACGACCGCACAGTGATTTTGAAAATACAGTGGGACTTATACAACATCTGAGGCCCAAAGCAATGGTTTGTATTTACAAAGGATTGGGTCTTACACTCTATTAGAGGCCCAAAGGTGTTTTTAAGAAGAGGAATGGGACTTATAGCTCAAGGAGAGGCCCAAGTTATTTGATTCTGAACTGGCGATCGTGCCGAGATTCTTGAAATTGTGTTGGGACTTATACAATGTCTGAGGCCCAAAAAGGTTTTGGTTAAGAAAAGTATTGGGTCTTACACTCTAGTAGAGGCCCAAAGATTTATTTTTGTACAAGTGATGGGGCTTACAACTCAAGGAGAGGCCCAAAAAAAGATTAACGATCGTACCGTTATTTTAAGAATCATATCAGGACTTATACAATGACTGAGGCCCAAAATTATTTATGTACAAAAGAGGGTTGGGTCTTACACTCTATTAGAGGCCCATGAGTGTTTGAAAAAGGTTTGTTAGGGTGAAAATCAAATAAACCCTAATTTCATCATTTTTTAAAGTAATTATCCAAATAAAATTAATTAAAATGATAAAAACACCAAATAAGTTGGAATAAATAACTTGTGATTTTTGGTTGAGGTTGGAAAAATGATGTTTTAATCACAAGATGAATTAAAACTCATTTGGTTTTGATTTTCAAGATGAATACTCATTTTTTGAAATGTTTAAAAACAATAAAAATGAATTTATTTACAAAAATATCAACTATATTAAATAAATAATATAAATTTGATTTTTTGTGAAATAAAATATTTTAACATTTTTGTGATTTTTTACAAAAAGAACCAATAAAAAATAATTAAAATTGAGAGAGAAATTAATTTTTCAAATCATTTTAGAAAATAATATGAAAAAAAAAAAAAGTGGAAAAAGTGGTAAAAAAAAAGGGTATGGGGCGAGGGGGATTCGAACCCCAGACCTCCTAGCCAAACACTTGAGCGCGCAACCACTGGGGTGGTGATACATCCGTGTATCAAAACCACCCCAGAAATATATGAGGGGTGCCTTGTTTTAGGCCTGGCCAAGGCAAGGCATGGCAAGTTCTTGGGTAAAAAACGTAAAGGTTGTGACTTTCTCATTTCTCCATGGATTGGGACACAATTTAGGTCTATCATGCCTAGAATTTCACAAGGAATCCAATGGTGGTCTTGGTTTTTTCAGATGAGGTCCCTATTTTAAAACCCGATAGTGGTTTTGAAATAGGCATCCATTTGCATTTTCTATGCTACCTTATGTTACAGGCAAGAATTACATGATGAATTGGTTCAAACACAACATATACAACATGTATGAGATGTTTATGATCAGTGGACCTCAAAGCAATGCATAATTTAGAAAGTTCAAGTTGTGATGCTTACCTCTTTGGGAGTTCCTTGTGCTAACTGCCAAGTTCCTTATGCCAGAAGTAATTTGATGCTTTGGACACTCTCAATTGATCCTTTAGAAGCTTTTAGAATGATCACCACCACCTGGAATCCTCAGGAACAAGTTTTGGCACTTTCTTGCAAAAGGGGCAAAAGTGACCAAAATGGCAACTCTCTCAAATGGTGTTCCAGATGAGGGGAACCATTTGGGACAGTTCAAGGATGATATTTGAAGTGTGTTTGAGGTTTTATCTGGTTTTGAAAGTGACTGAATCAATACATGGCTTGAAAAATACAAAAAAGTCCAATTTTGAGGTTTTGGAAGTGGACTTTGAGATTTTGGTGTTACAGGTCACATGTTAGTGTTTGAACAACTTAGATACAACATATTAGAGGTTTTTGGATCATGAGTTGTGGTGGAATTTCTCTCTAACTCAAAAACTCAGAGGTACCTTGCAAAAGAAGGCATTTTGGCCTAGAGAAAGGGATTTTGAGGAAAACAAGTGTTGTAGTGCTTTGGTGTACTCAAACTGAGCACAATTGAACTCTATTTATAGTAGAGAAAGTTTTTTTTGCAAGCAATAGTGAATGGCAACTGCAGCAGGCCTTTGGCCAATGTTATGCAAAAGGAATCTCAAGTCTCCTCTAGCCATTGATTTGAGATTAAGGCACAGGCTTTGTAGCTTTAGTTCAGAGATAAGTCTTGACTGAATTCAGTTGAAATAGGCTCAGTTCATGCCACCTCGATGCATTCATTAATGGCTTGAAAACAAAATTGGAGTCTTGGCATCTTTGTAGCCTTTTGGGTTTGGCATGGCTACTTGTGAAATCTTGGACTTTGGAGGCTTGGGGATCAGATCATCCCCCTTGGATTTGATCCTCTGATGTGTCCAAATTGATGACAAGGCTTGGATTTATCAGATTTGGATAAATCAAGCAAAATGTAAAAATTATGCCTTGTAAAAACCAATTCATGATGCCATGTTCCAAGGGTTGTATCTCCTTGCTCAAATGGAATTTGGAGATGATCTGGTACTTATTGGAAAGCCCTCATGGCATACTTCAACTTTGATGTCCACCCCTAGACCTGGTTTGACTTGGATCAAGGTGAAAAATGTCCCTATATTTTGGAAAAAGTCAGGTAAATTCTGACTTAGTGAAAATTCCACTAAGTGTTGGAAAAATGTCATTTTCATGTTTTCAGCCATTTTGATCACTCCATAACTTAAAATCCATGAGGAATTGGAGTTTGATGTAGTTGAAGCTTTTGTAGAGTGTAGCAAGACCTACAAATCTAGCTTTGGATCACCCAAAATGGTTGCTTGGATCTCAAGTTATGGTCCTTGGAAGTTGGTACCCTAGCCACTTTGTTCCATAACTTAGAAAAATTCTAAGTTTTTTCATGGTTACCCCTTTTACAAGTTAACTCTTTTTCTTTGATTTTTCTTGATGAATGATGATTCAAATCACATATTAACATTGTTTTAGGGTTAAGGAACCTTGGTTGACCAAAAAATCAAAAAGTCAAACTTTGACTTTTTGTACAGTTGACTTTTTATTAGATGAAATCCAAACTGTGCGATCCTTTGTGGAATCAAATCCTTGACCTAAATCAAACCTAATGTATGGACTCCATAGGTGATATAAGGTGTATTGAATCATGTCCCAAGGTTTGGGAGCATGTCTTGGTTAAAAGTCAAAGGTACAGTTGACTTTTTCCTCAAAACCCTAATTGTGGTCCAGATGAAATTGAAACTTGTGAATCAAGCTTCTTGGATCAATCCATTATTGAAAATGGATTAATGTGGTGTATTGGATGCCCTCAAATCATGTCATGAGGTCTTGGCTCATGTTTTGTCCCAAAAGTCAACTTAGGGGTGAATTAGGTCAAGAAACCCTAATTCCTGAATTTTGGTAAATGCATCCCCTGAGGTTAAATTAACTTGATGATTGGGTTCATGAGGTCCCTTGGAATCCCTTGGGTCATGTCTTGAAGTATTGGCTCATGCCCAGATGGAAACTTTCATCTAGAGGCCTCAGTCGACCAAAACCTTAATTTGGTGACACTGGCGATCTCGAGGCTTGATCCACTTGGAATGTTGCAACCTTGTGCTTAATTCTTGATGTGGGAGTCCTCTTGATCCTTTGTAGGTGTTTGAGATGTTAGACAAGTTGAAGATCATGTCATTTCTTGATTGATCCTTTGCCTAAGTGCTCTGAGAGGGCTCAAAACCCTAATTCTTGGTTGTAGTGACTGTCCACCCATCTTTGGGGAGACTAATGAGGTATGATGGTTCATACATATTGTGATAATGATTTTCACAATGATGGGAAATCTTAGTGGTAAAAATTTGGGGTATGACAAATGCCCCTATTTAATCTTCTTGGACCCGAAGGTGTGAATGGCGAAGGTATTCGGGCATTCGGGGTGCAAGAGGATTAAATATCGGAATACCCGAAATTTTGATGGAGGTTATGAATGGCAGTTTGCTCTTCCATCTTCTTTTTGCTAAGCAATGATGCTTAGAAAAGGGTGAAACTTCCCCTTGATCCTAGTCTTCAGCCAAGGAACTGGTCTTAGTTTCCGATATAAACTTCCCCTCGATCCTGGTTTTTATCCACGGAATTGGTCTCAGTTTCTGAAATAAACTTCCCCTCGATCCGGGTCTTTAGTCAAGGAACTAGTCTTAGTTTCCGAAATAAACTTCCCCTCGATCCTGGTCTTCAGCCAAGGAACTGGTCTTAGTTTCTTTTGTCAATAAACTTTCTTGACAATGGATGCTATTTGTTAGCGATTTTCCCCAAACTTCTCACCGAATTTTCCTGGGGAGATGCCATTTGATGGGAAAAAGTTTTGATGGCAGACTTGCTGGGGAACCCATTTATCTGAGCTTTAGAGGTGTACAAACTTCTCTTTTGGAGACGCCATTTGTTGACTCTACTGGAGAAAACGAGTCTCTTGAGAGACTGCTTTCTGCTTGGAGATATTACATCATACTTTTCCTCAAGATCTTCTCGGAGAAATGCCGTGTGATGCAATCCAATTTGGAGGTGCTGATGACCCTCTTTTTTTTTTCTTTTTTTTATTTTTTGTTTTTTTTTGTCAGCGAATCTTTCAGATAAAAACCGTTGTATTGCCGAAATTTGATTAAGAGGCTTTCTCTGGGGATTTTCCTTAATCCGGGAAAGCGAAGATATCATCTTCAATGGTGAAGAGTGACGTTTTTCGAGTGCCTTCTGGTCTTTCAGAGGTTCAAGTTATCAAAGTTGTCGAGGACCAATTTCATCCCAGAAATAAACCGGGGAGAGATCGCTTAGGTGAATCGCTTCCTGACAAGGAAAGAACTGACAACTTGATTGACAAGAGGACTTTACCACTTAGGGTCACGACTGACTAGAGTGATAGTGATGCAATATGATTATGAATGCAAATTAATAATGCATGATGTATGTATGTTTATGCTGACAAAACTGACACGACATACAGACTAGTGGATGAACACGACTGGATACTCGGCCACTGCTGGGGTTGAAGAAGTACCATTTGGTCCAAAATAGCAATTCTGCCTTGCTTAGGAGGGATAGTTCCTGTGGGAAAAAACGTTGGTCGGGCTTAGAAGGTAAGAACTCTGTCGGGGATGTCAGACGAAAGATTTGCATCTGACACAGTTGATCCTTTAGTCAGGTGTACTGGTTTAGAAGGAGTACTTTGATTCTGCAATTTGAGGTTCAATCACCTTCAGAGAAGCGATCGATGTTCTTTCGATGTTCAGCAGTCAAAAGAAATTGCCATTTTATTTTAAAAGCAGAAAATTTTTGACAAGTAAATTCATTTTTGTTTTATTTCAAGAATAGTTGATCGTATTGAAAACATCATTCTTTAAAGCTAAAACAAATAAGAATTGCAAATAAAAGCACAAGGGCTAAAATTTTATTGATAGGATGGAAATCAGCTAAGCGCGTGTTCCCATAGAGTATTTACAAAGCTTAGAAAATGGCAATTTAAGGGAAAAGGGGTACATTGAAACATAACAACTGTTATCCTTCTACCAACTTTGAATTCTGGACATCCTGAGCTTTCGTCGAAGATGACCTTGACTGGAGTTTTCCTGATGGATGGCATTACTGCAGGGGATTTAACCCGTGTCAAACGTAGTTACTTGCCATTAATCCCTAATTTTTTCCTGGATTGTACTTTGAGATTTCCAATCCACTGGGATGATTTGCTTATGTCACTAATTTTTTCCTGGACTGCCCTTTCGGGTTTTAAATCCACCGAGATGTTTTTTTTAAATATTTATTTAGGCGAAGTATTTCTTGACTACATCAACATTTGTGGGGTAGGCAAATTCTTCTCCATCCATGGTTGCGAGTCTCAATGCGCCGCCTGAGAAGGCTTTCTTGACCACATAGGGGCCGTCATAATTTGGAGTCCATTTTCCTCGGGAATCAGTGAGGAATGATTGTATCTTTTTGAGCACGAGGTATCCTTTTCTGAAGACACGGGGTCGGACCTTTTTGTCAAATGCTTTCTTCATTCTTTGCTGATACAACTGACCATGGCATAGAGTCGTTATTCGCTTTTCTTCGATCAGGTTTAATTCTTCATGTCTGCTTTGACACCACTCAGCTTCTGCTAGCTTAGCTTCCATCAATACCCAGATTGATGGGATCTTTACTTCTATGGGGAGCATTGCCTCTATGCCATATACTAGAGAGAAAGGGGTTGCCCCTATTGAAGTGCGAACAGATGTGCGATAACCATGGAGAGCAAAGGGTAGCATTTCATGCCAGTCTTTGTAGGTTACAACCATCTTTTGAACAATCTTCTTGATGTTCTTGTTAGCTGCTTCTACCGCTCCGTTCATCTTAGGTCGGTAAGGAGATGAGTTATGGTGTTCGATCTTGAACTCAGCGCACAACTCTTTCATCATCTTTTTGTTCAAGTTAGATCCATTATCAGTAATGATCTGGCTTGGAACACCATAATGGTAGATGAGATTGTTTTTGATAAAGCAGACCACGACTTGTCGGGTTACATTGGCGTATAACGCTGCTTCGACCCACTTGGTGAAGTAATCAATGGCTACCAGGATGAATCGATGTCCGTTTGAAGCTTTGGGTTCAATCATGCCAATCATGTCGATTCCCCATAATGAAAAAGGCCACAGGGAAGAGAGAACTTTGAGATGCGTTGGCGGTATATGGATTTTGTCTGAGTATATCTGACACTTGTGGCATCCCCTCATGTACTTGTAGCAATCAAATTCCATGGTCAACCAATAGTACCCGGCTCTTAGAATTTTTCTCGCCATCGTGTGTCCGTTGGCATGAGTGCCAAAGGATCCTTCATTAATTTCTTTCATTAGCATGTTTGCTTCTGGTCTGTCTACGCATTGGAGCAAGACCATGTCAAAGTTTCTCTTTTAGAGGGTATCACCACTTAGGAAGAAACTGCCTGCCAATCTTCTAAGGGTCTTCCTGTCTTTTCTGGATGCCCCAGGCGGGTATTCTTATTTCTGAAGGAAGCATTTGATATCGTGGTACCAAGGTTTGTCATCTATGACTGCTTCGATCGTGAAGATGTAAGCGGGCCGCTCAAGGAGCATTATGTCAATCTTAGGTATGCCATTCCATTGACCTACACTAATCATGGAGGAGAGAGTGGCTAATGCATCAGCCATGTGATTCTCTTCACGAGGGATATGATGAAACTCGATTTTATTAAAGAATGGTAACAACCTTCTCGCATAGTCTTTGTAAGGAATCAGTCCTGATTGGTATGTTTTCCAATCGCCTTTGATCTGATTGATAACCAGGGCTAAGTCTCCGTATATATCTAAGTTCTTGATCCTTAAGTCGATCGCTTCTTTGAGACCCATGATACAAGCTTCGTATTCGGCCTCGTTGTTTGTGCACTTGAATGTCAGTCGGGCAGTGAAAGGAATGTGGGTATCCTGAGGTGTTACGATGATTTCCCCAATTCTGTTTCCATAATTGTTGATAGCTCCGTCAAAGATTAGTCCCCAATGGGAACCTGGTTCTGGCCCCTCACTGGGTAGTGGTTCATCGCAATCTTTCATTTTTAAGTACATGACATCTTCGTCTGGGAGGTCAAATCCGACTGATTCTTGATTGTCAATCGGTTGATGAGCCAAATGATTGGCTAAAATACTTCCCTTTACGGATTTCTGAGCATGGTACTCGATGTCGTATTCTGATAACGTCTGCCAATGGGCGATCCTTCCCGTGAGAGCGGGCTTTTCAAAGACATACTTGATCGGATCCATTTTGGAGATTAACCAAGTAGTGTGACGAATCATATACTGGCGAAGACGTTTGGCTGCCCAAGCCAGAGCACAACAAGTTTTCTCAAGCATAGTGTACCGAGTCTCACAGTCGGTAAATTTCTTGCTCAAATAGTAGATGGCAGACTCTTTTCTTTTTGTTTCGTCTTGTTGGCCAAGCACACAACCCATGGAGTCTTCCAAGACTGTTAGGTATATGATCAGCGGTCTTCCCTCTACTGGAGGTGATATGATAGGTGGATTTAATAGATACTCCTTGATACTGTCGAAGGCGGTTTGGAAGTCTTCTGTCCATACACAATCCTGATTTTTTTTTAGTAATTTGAAGATCGGCGCACATGTCGCGGTCATGAGGAATATAAATCTGGAAGTGTAATTCAAACGTCCCAGGAATCCCCTGACTTGTTTCTTAGTCTTTGGAGAAGGCATTTCTTGAATGGCCTTGACCTTGTCAGGATCAACCTCAATTCCTTTCTGGCTGATGATGAACCCTAACAGTTTCCCCGAACGGACACCAAACGTGTACTTGTTGGGATTCAAGCGGAGTTTGTACTTCCTCAGACGCTCGAATAGCTTTGACAGGTGGATCACATACTCCTCCTCTATTTTAGATTTAGCAATCATATCATCGACATATACCTCGATTTCTTTGTGTATCATGTCATGAAACAGAGTAGTCATGGCCCTTTGATAGGTTGCCCCGGCGTTCTTCAAACCGAACGACATTACCTTGTAACAAAAAGTGCCCCATGGGGTGATGAATGAAGTTTTCTCCATGTCTTTCGGCGCCAATTTTATCTGATTATAGCCCGAGAATCCATCCATGAAGGAGAATACTTTGAATTTTGTTGTACTGTCTACCAGCATGTCTATGTGTGGTAAGGGAAAATCATCCTTTGGACTGGCTTTGTTCAGATCCCTGTAGTCTACACATATTCTGACTTTTCCTTCCTTTTTCGGAACTGGTACTATGTTGGCTAGCCATTGAGGATATTCTGATGTGGTGAGGAAACCCGCGTCAATCTGTTTCTGTACTTCCTCTTTGATTTTGATGGCCATGTCTGGATGAGTCCGTCTTAGTCTTTGCTTTACCGGCGGACATTCTGATCTTAACGGTAGGTGATGTTCCACGATGCTGGTATCTAACCTTGGCATGTCCTGATAGGACCAAGCGAACATATCGGGAAATTCTTTGAGAAGGTTTATCAAACCTTCTTTGACAGTCGGACTGAGCAGTGCCCCAATCTTGACTTCTTTTCTCTCTTCTTCTGAACCCAAGTTGACCGTTTCCAACGGCTCTTTGTGAGGTTCAATGGAACTTTCCTCTTGTCTGAGTAATCGGGATATCTCTTCTGGAATTTCTTCGTCATTTTCTTCTTCAGCCTCAAATACCGGGAATTCAAAGTTGGGAGAAGGCATTGGATCAGATGTTTCAATGGGGTTTAGAACAAGCAATCTGCATGATGTGATGATTTATTTTTAGAAGAGATAGAGAGAATGCAAGAGTGTGTGCAGTGTGTTTCTGAAAAAATGCTTGTTTTTATTATTTGAGTTGTTTTTTAGGATTACCATTTTCTGAAAAAGTGAAAAGAGAAAACAACAATAAAAATGCGGAAATTACAGAACGACATTATTTTATTTATGATTTGGTCGATTCTTGAAACTACAACCCTATAAAACAAAAATCTGTCGCTTTAGGCCAAGCGAAAAGGAACATTTACAGAAAGTGAGCCCTATCAAAACATCCGTTTCACCTGGGCAGGGTGAAAGGTTAAGATAAAGACGGCAATTACTTAGACTTATGAACAACTTTCGGAACATCGACAGCAACCCATTAGCGACGAACTCCTCGGTGAATCGCAAAGTCTGGTACCTTCTTTCTTGACTTGTCTTCAGAAATAACGCTGATTTCTAGTGGAGCAGGATCGTTGGAGTCTGTCTCCCAGGCAGAGTTGTCGTAGACGAACTCTTCCATTGTATCTTGCACAGTATTTTCATTCTCAGGTGGATCTCCCCATCCAGTGGGCTGGGTGTCTTCGAGCCTGATGCGAGAACTTTTAGGAGCGGTGTACTTGACCAAGTAGTCGTACTTGCCACTCGATTGTCCTAAGGTGTTCCACACTTCTGTGGAACTGGAGGAATCATCCCTTTCGATGACGTTGACCTCAGGGAAAGCATAGTTAATGAATTCTAACCCTGCAATCTTTGCAAATTCGTCGTCGTGCTGGGTATTTTCTGAATGCCCTAAGTGTTTATCCCATGACATGGTGGAGACGCAAGTATTCTTTTCAATAATGCTCAGCTGATATGCATCGTTGTGCTGACTTTCTTGTCCCAAGTCTCCTGGGTACGGCTTCCAGATAGGCAGGCCATCCATTGGGCCATAATAGTCGTGGTCAAAGTTGTCTTTCATCAGAGTGTCCTCCTCTAATGAGTTTGGCGGAGCACGACATCTTTCCGGATCACAATCTCCGTATATCATTTTGACATCTGATCTTGGTATAAATCTCGGACTCTGTGCAGGATAACAAAATGGCGTAGGCACCTCTTCCTGAGACATATAACCGTGTTTGTTAAGGTAGGACTTCCACTCTTCATCTGTATCGGAGGAATCTCCCTCGTTGATAGTATGTACTTCTTGAGACACTGGGTGAAGGAAACCTCCACTGTGGAAGAAGTCCTGAATGGGATGAAAACTTTCATCATTAGTAGCAGTCTGGGTACAGGTTGAGGAAAATCCAAGACCTTTCTTTGTCTTGTTATCCTTAGGAATGACAAGTTGTCCCCATCCTTTTGCATTATTACTTTTGATCACTTCGAGAGCATCTTTGTATGAGGAAATCGACGTTCCCTTTTCTGATTAGTTGTCATTGTTCACTGAAAGTGCTTGGAACTGGGTTCCAACAACCTCTTCTAGTTCTACACAAGTGGACAACGATAAGTTGCTCACGATCAAGGCTTGCTCTCCACAGACTGTGACTAGTTGGTCATTCTTGACGAACTTCAGCTTCTGGTGAAGTGTCGAAGTGACTGCCCTAGCCTCGTGTATCCAAGGTCTTCCTAACAAACAGCTGTATGCTGCCCGGATGTCCAGGACCTAGAAAGTGACTTGGAATGTGTGAGGACCGATAGTTATGGGAAGGTTGACTTCGCCAATAACTGTTTTTTGGGATCCGTCAAATGCTTTGACGATGATCTCACTGCCTCTCGTCGGAGATCCTTTAAACGGTAGTCGCATTAAAGTAGACTTTGGCATAACATTCAAAGCTGATCCAGTGTCTACCAGTACACTGGCTAAAGCATCGTCCTGGCAGTTGACTGTAATGTTGAGAGCCATGTTATGACTTTTGCCTTCTTCTAGCATTTCCTCATCACTAAACCCCAAGTTGTTGCAGGAAGTGATGTTGGAGATAATGTTGTCGAATTGTCTTATTGTTACGTCTTGTTCCACAAAGGCTTGCTCTAAGACCTTCTATAGAGCCTCCCTATGAGCTTCGGAACTGAGTAATAGAGATAACACTGAGATTTTTGAAGGAGTTTGCAACAGCTGATCTACTATGTTGTACTCACTCTTTTGGATGAGTTTCAGCATCTCATCATTGTTCTTTGAAAGTTCGGGATCACTGGATTGACCGACTGGTTGAACTGGACCTTCTGTTTGAGGTTCTTTTTCTTTGGTAGGTTCTCCAACTTCTCGGTTGAAGATTCGACCGCTCCGTGTTACTCGACTGATGTCTGCGATATTCACGACGGAGGGTAATGGAGTTTCCTTTCCATTCTCAATTGTTGTTGCACCATATTTGTAAGGGATAACTTTATCGGATTTGTACGGTACTGGTCCCGGAAGATAGATAACTACAGGAGCCTTTTGATTTTTCTGACCATCGTATCATTAAGAGGAACTCTTATTTCATGGAGTAAAGGGATTATGGCGCATACATCTTTGGCCATTTCTTGTTTAGGGATCAAGACAACATCTTTGCCTCGATCAGGAAGATAGTCTGACATCATGTTGACTGGACCAGAGCTTGAACATGGTTGAATCTCTTTGTGGTCCAACTGACTTTGAAGGGCTGCTCGCACGAGGTAGCATCCTTGGTTATCCTTTGAGCACACTCTACAACGCTCATAGTTGTGTGGTGGCACCCAGCCACGTCCGCTTTGTATGTAGTGTAACCTCACTAGATCTGTTTCCATTGATCAAACATCCTGATTTTGATGCCTAGTAGGGTTCCCATCAATCATACTGACTTGTTGTGTGTCTTTATCTAAATAGATCGGAAGCCACCAGTGGTTCAACAAATGTTGCAGTGTTCTTTGAACGAGAGCACATCCTTGGTCACTCTCACGACATATTTTACAGTTCTGATAATCATGTGAAGTAAGAAAACTGAGTTGGACTTGCTTCGCGTGTAATTCCACCAAGCTGGTATTCATCAAGCGAATATCGAAGATTTGAATCATATTGACTTGATAATGACTTATATCACAGTAATCCTGGATCCATCTAAGATCCATCTGACGCTGGAGGGCCTCTTGTACAAAAGAGCATCCCTGATTATTTACCGAGCAAATCAGACAGGAATCGTAATCGTACCATGGCAGATCATGATGTTGGCTTTGCCTTGAGTGCATTGCCACCAAGTTGACATTCATTGTACGGATGTCGTGGTTTTGAATGATGTTGGAATTTGTATAAGTCATGTTGACTTCACGGATTCGGTGATCTTGGATCCATCAGAGATCCATCTGTTCCTACAGAGCTGATTGCACCACAGAACATCCTTGATTGTTTTTAGAGCAGATATCACACTGGTGATAATTGTGAGACAGTACATGACCGTATTCGCTCTGTCTGCAATGCATCTTGACCAGATTGGTTCCCAAAAAGAGTACATCGTGAATTTGATAGCTATGATTTGACTCTTCCTCTATCAAATTTACCGCAGCTTTCTCGTGTTGAGGCAACGGGTTCGTCTGAACATTTGGATTTGTATCCTTGAAGGATAAGACCCCGCTCCTGACAAGTTTCTGCACATCGGATTTGAAGCTGACATAGTTTTCTATGTTATGCCCTGGTCCTCCTTGATGGTAAGGGCAAGTCTGATCCACTTTGAACCAAAAAGAGGATTCTCTGGTATTGTAAGAGGAGACCTGGTTTGGACGTGCCCCTTAACCAGTAGCAGTGGAAACAGTTATGCGTACAACATTGGTATAGAGTCAAACCCTAGTGGTCGTGTCGTACGGTTGTTGTTGTACTGAGGACGAGCCTGCTGAAGAGGTTGTTGTGCCCTTTGCTGATTTTGTTATTGATTTGGTTGGCTATGAGCAACCTGAGGTTGATACGTTGGAATGGGCACAAGGTTGATAGCAGGAGTTACAGTTGCTACTGGTTGGTACCGTCGCCTTTGCTTTCCGAGGGAGATATTACCAATATCCTGCTATTTTTTCTTAGGGAAAGCATTACAGTATCTTTTGGTACTGCTTGATGGTCCTGTATCTTTGACCAGACGTCCTTCTCGGACTGCTTCCTCAAGACGTACCACCATATTTACCATTTCAGTAAAGTCGCTAGGCGCACTTACAACCATTCGGTCGTAGTAAAATGAACTCAAGGTTTTCAAAAAGCTTTTTGTCATCTCTTTTTCCTCAAGAGGTGGACAAATCTGGGCGGTAAAGTCACGCCATCTCTGAGCGTATTCCTTAAAGGTTTCCTTGTCCTTCTGCGACATGGCTCTGAGTTGATCTCTGTCTTATATTGTTGAACGAATGCAGCGCCAAGATCTCTGAAAGTGACGATCTTAGTGTGGTTTAAACCCATGTACCATTTGAGTGCGGCACCGGTTAAACTATCTTGGAAGTAGTGGATCAGTAGCTGTTGGTTCTCTGTCTGAGTTGACATCTTCTGAGCGTACATCACCAAATGACTCTGAGGGCCCTTGTATTTCTCAAATTCTGGCACCTTGAATTTGTGCGGAATTTTCACATTAGGGACCAAATAATGGTTTGCGGCGTCCTTTCCAAATAAATCCTGACCGTGAATGGCATGCAGTTCCTTCTGTATTTCCAGGAACTGTTTCTGGAACTCATTCATTCTGTCGTACATACCTTCATTTCCACCAGAAGGTATCTGTGGAATCTGTCCTTCCGGGACAGTGTGTACCACGGGTGGTGGTATAGTCATTACGGCAGTGACTCTTGGTGCTTCCCTATCCCGAAGTTTGTAACCTTCAGGAGTTGCTGTTATGCCCCTTGCATCTTCGCTTTCCCGAAGTTTGTAACCTTCAGGCCCAGCGGTTCTTGCTGCAGTTTCCGGATCTTCTGTGATTGGCGGAATATATCCTTCCGGGATATAGTTGAGTGGCAATGCCCCAGGGACGATCTTTAGGCATGTTGTACCGCAGATCATACGTCTCTACTATGGGCGTAGATGTGATCTCTGAGATCACAGTCCTTTGTTGTTGTCTCTGAGATGTTGCCAGAGATTTCATGTCATTGTGAAGTTTTCTCAGATCTTCTTTCAGAGTGTCGATTTCTTCTCTCAACTCTCTGTTCTTTTCCTCGAGATCATCCATTTTATTTTGTCGATTGGCCTGAGTATTGTACGAATAAGACAGTTTGACTCTAGAATCGAGACACAAACGTGAGATTCGTAGGTGAGAAGAATGCGTTAAGTGAGAATGATGAATGAGATGCAAGAATTATATATAATAATTTTTTTTGTTATTTTCAAAAGAAACTTCAACAATTGGATTGTAAATATTATACAGTGGGGAAACCCCATTTTATTGAATTCAAAGATTACAGAAATGGAAATACAGTAATTTACTAAGTGCTGTAAAAGGAAATGTCTAAGCTTAAGGATCTTGAGTCCTCTCTGAGGAGAGCTCAGGTGCTGGTTCTGGTATTTTCCTTTTCTTTGATCGGGGCTCTTGAGTCGTTGTTGGGTTGTCAGTCCTTTGCCAAGTGAAAGGAGCGAGCAAATTCCTTCGGTCTTCTTGATTTTCTACAACATGTTGCTCTAAAATCTCGATCAGAGCATCTTTTTCTTTTAACAGTTGTTGTATTTTGGTACACTCCACATTGAGAATGCGGTATTTGTTCTTCCAAGATTTCTTTTCCCGTTGAACTTTGTTGAGAGTGACCTGGAGTTTTTCCGTATCCGACATAAAATAAAGGACATATTCCTTTAACGGAAGAACTTCTTGAAAAGGTCATCGAAGAAAGCCTCTTAATCGGAGATTCGGCAGTACGGCAGTTTTTCTCCGAAAAAACCACTAATGAAAAGGTCATCGACACCTCAAAATTGGATCCCATCATATGGTATTTCTCTGGTAAAATCCCGAGAAAAGTATGATGTATGCCCCAAGCGAAAACGGTCTCTCAAGAGAATTGTTTTCCCCAGTAGAAGCAAATGGCGTCTCCAACAGAGAAGTTTGTGCACCTCTACAACTCAGACGATTGGGTTCCCCAGCAAGTCTGACATCAAAACTTTTTCGTCAAATGGCATCTCCCCATGAAAATTCTGCGAGAAGTTTGAGGAAAACCGCTACGAGTAGCGTCCCTTGTCAGTAAATTTTATTGACAAAAGAAACTTAGACCAGTTCCTTGGTAGGAAACCAAGATCGAGGGGAAGTTTAAATCAGAAACTAAGACCAGTTCCTTGGTAGGAAACCAGGATCGAGGGGAAGTTTTATTTCAGAAACTGAAACCAGTTCCTTGGCTGAAAACCAGGATCGAGGGGAAGTTTACCTTTTCTAAGCATCATTGCTTAGCAAAAGAAGATGAATGCGTAAGCTGCCATTCATAGCCATCATCAAAATTTCGGATATTCCAATATTTAATCCTCTTGCACCCCGAATGCCCGAATACCTTCGTCATTTACACCCTCGGGTCCAAGAAGATTAAATAGGGGCATCTGCCATACCCCAAATTTTGACCACTAAGATTCCCAGCATTGTGCAAATCATCTTCACAATATGGATGTACCTTTTTGCTTCATCAATCTCCTCAAAGATGGATGAGCATTCACTACAATCAAAATTAGGGTTTCAAGCCCTCTCAAAGCTTTTAGACAAAGGATCAATCAAGGAATGCCATGATCTTCAACTTGTCTACACTCTCAAATATCCACAATGGATCAAAAGGACTCCCACTTCAAGGATTAAGCACAAAGCTGCTCCCTTCTAGGTGGATCAAGCCTCAAGATCACTAGTGTCACCAAATTAGGGTTTTGTTCGACCAGGGCCTCCAGTTGGAAAATTTCATCTGGGCATGAGCCAAATATCTAAAACATAACCTAATATGCTCCATGGAACCACATGGACCTAACCATAAAGTCAATTTTGCCTTGGGGGATGCATTCATTAAAAATCAGGAATTAGGGTTTCTTGACCTAATTCACCCCTAAGTTGACTTTTGGGACAAATCATGAACCAAAACCTCAAGACATGGTTTGAGGGTCTCTAATATACCACATTGATCCATTTACAACAATGGATTGATCCAAGACGCTTGAGCAACAAATCTCAATTTTCATCTGGACCACAGTTAGGGTTTTGAGGGAAAAGTCAACTGTAACTTTGACTTTTGACCAGGACATGCTCCCAAGCCCTAGGACATGATTCAATACACCCTATAACACCCATGGAACATATCCATTAAGTTTGATTTAGGTCAAGGACATGATTTCCTAAAGGATTGCACAGTTTGGAATTCATCTGCTAAAAAGTCAACTGTGCACAAAAGTCAACTTTGACTTTTTGAGATTTTTCACAAAAATGGATTTTTAACCCTAAAATGATGTTAATGTATGATTTGAATCATCATTCATCAAGAAAAATCAAAGAAAGTGGGATAACTTGTAAAAGGGGTAACCATAAAAACTTAGAAAATTTTCTAAGTTATGAAATAAAGTGGCAAGGATACCAACTTTGGAGGATCATAACTCCTAAACCACAAAGTCATTCTTCCCCATACAAAGCTTGATTTGTAGATCTCACTACCCCCTACAAAAGCTTCATACTGATCTATGTCTAAATTCCTCATGGATTTTGAGTTATAGAGTGATCAAAATCAAGAAAAGTCACTTTGTTCCAACACTTAGTGAAAATTTCACTAAGTCAGAATCTGCCTTTCCTTTTTTCCAAACGTAGTGGGATTTTTCACTTGGATCCAAAAAGTATCAAAACCAAATATGATCAAACAGTTGTTCTATCATATAAGGGCTTTCCAAAATGGCCAAGAACATCACCAAATTCAATTTGAGCTAAGAGATATGGTAGTGGCAAGATGCCTTGCTGAAATCTGCCAAGGCAAGGCAAATTTTTGTACTTTTGGTCGATTTACCAAAATCAGCCAATTCCAAGCCTTGTCATCATCTTGGACACATCTGAGGATCAAATCTAAAGGGGACAATCACTGAGCCAAGCCTCCAAAGTCCTTGGAACAAGAAATAGCATGCCAAACCTAGAATTGCCTAAAATAGGGACAAGACTCCAATTTTGGATTGGAGCATTCAATGGAAGCACCAAGGTGTCATGGACTGAGCTATTAGCAACTGAATTCAGTCAAGACTTATCCAAGACCAAGGGAACCAGCAGCATGTGCCCTAACCTCTAGTCAATGGCTAGAGGAGACTTGGATTTTCATTTGCCAACATTGGCCAAACCTACTCAGCAGTTGCCATTCAATATTCCTTGCAAAACAAACTTGCTCTACTATAAATAGAGCTTAATTGTGATAAGTTTGAGTACACCAAAGCCATCAAACAGTTGCTTTCCTCAAAATCTCTTCTTTCACTCCAATTTTGCCTTCTAAGGCAAGTCACCATCGAATTTTGAGTTAGAGAGCAATTCCACTCAAACCAATCACACACACACACCTCACATACATCATATGTGAGCTGATCAAACACTTAAACAACATCTGGAATAGTGATTTCTCAGAATCACCAGCCAATTGCTCAAGGTTTTAACCAAGTTGCAGTTGAGATGCCATGAAGTGATCCAACCATTTTCAGTCAAGTCCAAGCATTCAAACACACTCCATAGGGTGTAGGGAAGTTGTTCAGATCATCACAACTCATCTGTAACACCTCCAACTCAGAAATCATTTTGAACTTGCTGTCACGACCTAGAGGTAAGCCTAAACTTGGTCATCTCTCAATCTATGCATATTTCCTCGCACAATACTTTTGACAAATGTTCATAATCATGCATGGAATGTTTCCCCTCAATTAATTTCCTTGTTTGAATCGTGTATCAAAAATCTCAGCCTTCATGCAGAAATTAGGCTTCTTGAGGTTTTTTCTTGAATTTTCATTCCATGTTTAAAATAAATGAAATTAAAGACCATAGACATGATCGTGAGGTTCAGGCGAGCAGATTGATATGTGGATTGCATGATATAATCAAGTATTCAGTGAGATTGAAGAGAAAATGCAAATCTGGGCAAAACCCAGAACACGCGCGTGTTCTTGGGTGTTCTTGGCACCCTTTTTGAAAATTCAAACATTTGAATTTTGTGATTTTATATAATTAATTCAAAAATTAATTTCTCTCTGAGTTTTAATGATTTTGAGTTGATTATTTTTTTAATAATTCACAAAAATGTTAAAATATTTTATTTTCCCAAAAAATCCCAAAAATATTATTTATTTCATATAATTGATATTTTTGCAAAGAATTAATATTTTAATTGTTTTTTACATTTAAAATATTTTTTCCTTCTTGATTTTGCAAGTTTTAATGATTTCTAATCATTTTGTATGGCAAAACTTGATTTATGAAGCATTAACCCAAGATCACAATTTGTTTTCCACATGTTAAACAATTTTGATCATTTTAATTGAATTTTTTATTCAATTAAAATACATTTTGAAAACAAATTAGGGTTTTTGATTAATTCAACCCTCATAAATCATTTTCAAAACTTTTTGGGCCTCTTGAGAGAGTGTAAGACCCAAACCCCCTTGTACATAGAACAATTTTGGGCCTCACTTATTGTATAAGTCCCTCTGTACAAGTCAACAGCCGACCATCGTCCGTTTAAAACATCTGTGCCTCTCCTTGAGCTATAAGACCCATTCAAAACTTTTTGGGCCTCTATTAGAGCGTAAGACCCAATCCCCTTTTAACCAAAACAATTTTGGGCCTCAGATATTGTATAAGTCCTTATGCATTAAAAGAAAACCTCGGCCCGATCGCCATTTCAAACGAAAAGTCATCTGGGCATACCCTCGTGTTATAAGCCCCACTCTTTTTCTTTAAAACTTTTTGGGCCTCTTGAGAGAGTGTAAGACCCATCCCTTTGTGCATAAAACCTTTCTTAGGCCTCAGTCACTTGTATAAGTCCCTCTGTACAAATTTAAACAGTACAATCACTGGTAAAACCCTAGGCCTCTCCTTGAGTTGTAAGCCCCAAATCTTTCTTTTTCAAAGCACTTTCTCCTTTGATTTTGAATATACTGTTGTTTTCAATCTTTCTTTGTTGAACAACTAACCAAACAGCATGGAAGCTCTACAACCGAGTAAGTGTTTATACGCTTTCATTTACCGCTTTCATATACATATAACTGTATTGTGGGGCTGTTTCGTTGTAAGTCTTCTTTCATAAACTCATATCAACTATGTAATAATAGTATAGATATTTAGAGTTTCCCCGACAACTACGTCTAGAACTAAGTAAAGCCGTTTCGATTACTCCTAGAAATAGAGAAGCTAGATCCCCAATAGGAGCACCAGATACAGTCTTCTCTTCGGCTATCCTCCTTAGGAATTGTCAAGAGACTCTACCTCCCCAGAGATGAATGTATTCTCTGTGAATAGCATCTCTTGAGTTTCTTCCAAATTCTCGAACTTTCCTGGCTTGATCTATTCCTTGTGAATAGCCTGTCTTGAATTTCTCGGGGTTTGGGGACCCACAGGCTTCTTAAAAGCATCGACCTCCTCTTGGGCATTGTACAAGGACCCGCAGGCTTCTTAAAAGCAACCCCGCCTCCTCTTGGGCTTAGTACAAGGACCCGTTGGCTTCTTAGAAGTATTCACAACCTCCTCTTAGGCTTCGTATAATGATTTCTTCCTCCAGGAATGATAGCCTCCTCTTGGGCTTCGTACAAGGACCTCTCGGCTTCTTAAAAGTTTCCAGCCTCCTCTTGGGCTTCGTACAAATTGTCCCGACAACCTCCTAGAGGTATAGGAACAGAAATTAGTCATCTTCATAGAACAGTCTTTCAAAGAGTCTAGGCCATACTACTGTTTCTCAAAGCATAGTACAAAAGATGAAACTCTAGACTTGGACAGTCTAATCTCCTTGAGTCTCAAAGATGTTCTCAAGTCCCTTTCCAAAATAGGGAGATAACCCGTAGACTCGGACATCCTCAATACCCTTTGGATTTCCCAGTTCCTTAAAGAACAGGAAATAACCCTGATCCTCGAATCAAACCCCTGAGTGCAACATCACTCATATAAGAACTGATTTTCTCTTTAAATCAGCATATTGGATCTGTCACTCAACTGAAACAGTTACAATTAGCCTCCTCTTGGGCTTTGTACAATGATTCTCCCCAGCGGAGCTAGCCTTTTCAGCCTCCATCTCGGGCTTTGTACGAGATACAAAAAAGATTCTCTTGTTGAGTCAAAAACTTTCAGCCTCCATCTCGGGCTTTGTGCGAGATATAAAAAGACTCTCCTGTTGAGTCAAACTTTTAGCCTCCACCTCGGGCTTCGTACAAGATACCAAAAACACTCTCTCATTGAGTATAAAAAATTCTCTTGTTGAGTCAATCTCCCTTTTAACCTCTCTCTCGGGCTTTGTACGAGACACATACAAAAGACTCCCTCGTTGAGTCAACCCTTTTAGCCTCTCTCTCGGGCTTCGTACGAGACACGTAAAAACCCTCTTGTTGGGCCATTAGCCTCCTCTTAGGCTTTGTATAAGGAAACCCCAGTTGAGCCAATCAACCTTTTAGCATCATAGTTGTTCCTCGTTCACAGTATACAAACATCAACAACTCCTTTCCCTTTATCTAATCACTGTAAGTGGCAAGCCTCTGGATCATCTATATCCATGCCACTGTCCCTCTTTTAGCATGAGAAATTCCTAAGGAAAGATGGCATTGCTCTACACTGAGTTAAAGTCTTCTCCTTCAGGTTGGAACTCCCCTATAAAGGAAATTATAGCATTTCCAGATTCACACATCTCGGTTAAAGTAATCTTCCTTTATAACCAGTCACCCAACAGTCGTAACAAACGAACCCCTCTTTAGAGATGACAAATTCTCTCTAAAGTCGAGGTCCTTCAGCTTCACGCTTGGGCTTTGAACAAGACACATATCACCTTTCGCTTCACGTCTTGGGCTTTGAACATGACACAAATCACCTTTCGCTTCACGTCTTGGGCTTTGAACAAGACACCAAAACCCAATTTCCTCCCATAGAATAGGAGGAACTACGAACGCTCTGATTTCCCTGTTTCGGAAAACGGGAATACGTAGGCATAAGATTGAAAGAAAAATCTTAGCGAGCATACTAAATAACAACCCAAAATCCCATAATTTCATAAAAACATCAGTCCTAACATCCTACCAATAGCACAGTTCCTTCACTTCAGTCTTAACAAAATAAGCAGAGAGAGGCCCACAATCTAAACCACATCTGTAAACCAACAGTCATCTGTTTAAACTCAGTATACAAGTAGGGTTAATTGGAGACATCTATTTCCCTTCCTTCATCAGCTTCAATAGGATAAAAAATGAATCGACCTGTAGTACCCCAGAGCAATAGTGCTTAAGAACCACGTCCAAAATCACTCGCTACAGAAAAATGGCGCCCACCGTGGGGCCACATCAGGGTGTCTTGTCCCTCTTATCTCTCTGGTTGAAACCTTAAAACGCCACAGAAAAAATGGCAACGCTGCTGGGGAGACATCATCTGCCCTGTTAGATGTCCTATCTCTTAGGTAGAAAATCCAGATTTCATATAAATGACAGCTCGGCTGGGGAGTCATTGTCTGTTTAAAATTTTAAGGCTAGAGGTCTAGGATGATTAAGACAAATATATATACTGCTTTTCCTAATTAATATATGTGTTTATTTTTCTGCTAATGGGAATGCGTGTGATGCCGCATGTGGAAAGATTGAGTATACACCTAGGAAAAACCCCTTTAGTGGCGCATAGGCTATTGGAAATAGTTGTCATGCGATGCCACCCTCTTCTAAGGACTCTTCAAAAAACACCACCTAGCACGCTTCCCGGCCCGCTGGTGTTTTCTTGACAAGAGTTGATGATGATGAGAGACAGGTACAAAAATCATTAGTAAACCTTTGGGATGGGTAGAGCCTTGACTTCATGACAACGACCCCTTGACCCCATGTTTTTTCTATGTTTTTGTGTGCTGCATTCATGCATTCATTTAAAAAACATTAAAACAAAAAGAAAATTTCTCTTATAATCTCTCTTTTTCAAACTAAACTGAGACTATGATTGCAAATATCAGAGAAAAAGATTGCACTAATGGACTTCGGTAGAAGGAGAACTCATAAGTACACCTTCAGGGTTCCGAGGCTAGAAGATTTGAGAGGTTTGGCGAGAATTATCACAAACCAAGAGGCTTTCAGAGCCAAATACGGAGGTCTCCCATCTCTATTAAGGGTTCATGTGATTGAGGGAATCATGGAGACGCTCATTCAGTTCTACGATCTGGTTTATCATTGCTTTACATTTCTGGATTACCAGCTAGCACCAATGCTGGAGGAGTATTCTCATCTGATCGATTTACATATCACTGATCGAGCTCCATTTTCTGGACTGGAAGGAATTCCAAAGGATCAGACCATTGCAAGAGCAATTTATTTGGATGAGTCAGAGGTTAGGGCTCACATGACCACCAAGGGTGGCATACAAGGTTTGCCAGCCCAGTTCTTGACAAAGAAAGCCCTTTACTTTGCTAGTATAGGGAACGAGACTGCTTTTGAAAACATCTTTGTCTTACTCACTTACGGGTTACTTCTGTTACCCAACATTAATAATTTCGTCGATATCAATGCCATTAAGGTTTTTCTCATTAGAAACCCTATGCCGACCTTGCTCGCCAACGCATATAATTCTGTACACTTAGGGAATTTATACAATGGAGGGGAGATCACATGTTGTATACCTCTGCTATACAAATGGTTTATCTCCCACTTGCCTAAGTCTGCTTCTTTTTGGGATCACAAGAGTGCCTTACGTTGGTCGCAGAAAATCATGTCTCTCACCAACTCTGACATAGATTGGTGTAATAGGATTTATGATGGGATCAGGATCATTGACCGTTGTGAAAACTTGCCCAACGTACCCCTTATAGGAACTAAGGGAGGAATTAACTACCATCCAGTTCTTGTTCGTCGTCAATTTGGATACCCGATGAGGCATGTTCCGCACAACGCTCATCTGGAAGGTCTTTTCTTCAAGGAAGGAGAAAATGACAGAGCACTAAATGTAATACCCTAATTTTTGCCCTAAGATCCTGTCATACCCCAAATTTTGACCACTAAGATTTCCCATCATTGTGCAAATCATCATCACAATATGGATGAACCATCATGCCTCATCAGTCTCCTTAAGGAATTATTGAGCATCCACTACAATCAAAATTAGGGTTTCAAGCCCTCTCTGAGTGCTTAGACAAAGGATCAATCAAGGAATGACATGATATTCAACTTTTCTAACCTCTCAAACATCCACAATGGATCAAAAGGACTCCCACTTTAAGGATTAAGCACAAGGATGCTCCCTTCCAGGTGGATTAAGTCTCAAGATCGACAGTGTCACCAAATTAGGGTTTTGGTCGACCAGGGGCCCCAGATGGAAATTTTCCTCTGGGCATGAGCCAAGGATCCAAGACATAACCTAATATACTCCATGGAACCTCATGGACCCAATCATCAAGTCAATTTGGCCTCAGGGGATGCATACATCAAAAATTAGGAATTAGGGTTTCTTGACCTAATTCACCCCTAAGTTGACTTTTAGGGCAAATCATGAACCAAGACCTCAAGAGAGGGTTTGAGGGTCTCTAATGAACTATATTGATCCATTTGGAACAATGGATTAATCCAAGAAGCCTGAGCAACAAGTCTCAATTTCATCTGCACCACAATTAGGGTTTCGCGAGGAAAGTCAACAGTAACTTTGACTTTTGACCAAGACATGCTCCTAAACCCTAGGACATGCGTCGATATACCCTATGACACCCATGGAACATGTCCATCAAGTTTGATTTAGGTCAAGGACATGATTTCCTGAAGAATTGCACAGTTTGGAATTCATCTGATAAAAAGTCAACTGTGCACAAAAGTCAACTTTGACTTTTTGAGATTTTTCACCAAAATGGTTTTTTAACCCTAAAATGATGTTTATGTATGATTTAAATCATCATTCATCAAGAAAAATCAAGAAAAGTTGGATAACTTGTAAAAGGGGTAACCATAAAAACTTAGAAAATTTTCTAAGTTAAAAATAAAGTGACAAGGGTACCAACTTTGGAGGATCATAACTCCTAAACCACAAGGCCATTTTTTCTCATCCAAAGATGGATTTGTAGCCCTCATTACCCTCTACAAAAAATTCAACTTGACCTAACTCCAATTCATTAAGGATTTTGAGTTATGGAGTGATCAAAATGGCTGAAAAATGAAAATATCACTTTTTCCAACACTTAGTGAAATTTTCACTAAGTCCAAATCTGTCTTCACTTTTTGCCAAATGTAGGGGGATTTTTCACTTGGATTCAAAAGAGATCAAAACCAAACATGTTCAAACAGTTGTTGTATGATGTAAGGGCTTTTCAAAATGACCAAGAACATTGCCAAATTCCATTTGAGTTATGAGATATGACATTGGAAAGTTGCCTTGCTGAAATCTGTCAAGGCAAGGAAGAATTTGCAACTTTGCTCGATTTGCCAAAATCAGCCAAATCCAAATGCTCCTATCCACTTGGACACCTCAGAGGATTGAATCTAAAGGGGACAATCACTGAGCCAAGCCTCCAAAGTCCATGGAACAAGAAATAGCATGTTGAACCTAGAATGGCCAAAATAGGGACAAGACTTCAAATTTGGATTGGAGCATTCAATGGAAGCATCAAGGTGGAATGGACTGAGCCATTCTCATCTGAAATCAGTCAAGACTTATCCAAGACCAAGGGAACCAAAGCTCTGTGCCCTAACCTCTAGTCAATGGCTAGAGGAGACTTGAAATTCCATTGGCCAACATTGAACAAACACCTGCTGCAGTTGCCATTCACTGTGGATCCCAAAACAAACTTGCTCTACTATAAATAGAGCTCAATTGTGATCAGTTTGAGTACACCAAAGCCATCTAACAGATGCTTTCCTCAAAATCTCTTTCTCTTGGTAAAAATGCCTTTCTTAGCAAGGTAGCTATCGGGTTTTGAGTTTGAGAGCTTTTCCAATCAAATCAATCACTCACACACCTCACATACATCACATATGAGCTGATCAAACACTTAAACAACAACTGGAACACTGATTTCTCAGAATCCATAGGGTGTAGGGAAGCTGTTCAGATCAACATCACTCATCTGTAACACCTCCAAATCAAAAATCACATTGGACTTGCTATCACGGCCTAGAGGTAAGCACATACTTGGTCATCTCTCAATCCATGCATATTTCCTCGCACAATAATTTGGCCATATGTTCATAATCATGCATGGAATGTTTCCCCTAAATTAATTGCATTGTTTGAATCGTGTATCAAAAATCCTAGCCTTCATGCAGAAATTAGGGTTCTTGAGGATTTTTCATGATTTCTTGTTATATGTTTAATTTAAATGAAATTAATGGACATAGACATGATCGTGAGGTTGAGGCGAACATAATGATATGTAGATTGCATGTTATAATCAAGTATTCAGTGAGATTGAGGAGAAAATGCAAATCAGCCAAACCCAGAACACGCGCGTGTTCTTGGTGTGTTCTTGGCGCCATTTTTGAATAATTTGAATATTTGAATTTTGTGTTTTTATTTAATTGATTCAAAAATTAATTTCTCTCTAAGTTTTAATGATTTTGAGTTGATTCTTTTTTTAATAATTCACAAAATTGTTAAAATATTTTATTTTCCCAAAAAATCCCAAAAATAATATTTATTTCATATAATTGATATTTTTTCAAAGAATTAATATTTTAATTATTTTTGACATTTTAAATATTTTTTCTACATTGAGTTTGCAACTTTTAATGCTTTCTAATTATTTTGTAGGTCTATACTTAGTTTTTGAAGCATTAATCCAAGATCACAATTTGTTTTTCATATGTTAAACAATTTTGATCATTTTAATTGAATTTTTATTCAATTAAATACATTTTTGAAAACAAATTAGGGTTTTTGGATTAATTCAACCCTCATAAATCATTTTCAAAACTTTTTGGGCCTCTTGAGAGAGTGTAAGACCCAATCCTTTTTTGACCAAATCATTTTTGGGCCTCAGTGTATTGTATAAGTCCCGATACCGTAAAAAATAAACGGCGCGATCGTCGCCTTTTCAAAATAACCTTGGGCCTCTCCTTGAGCTATAAGACCCATTTAAAACTCTTTGGGCCTCTATTAGAGTGTAAGACCCAACCCCCTTTTAACCAAAACATTTTGGGCCTCACTTATTGTATAAGTCCCTCTGCGTTAAAAGAAAACCTCGGCGCGATTTCCATTTTAAAGGAAAAATCATCTGGGCCTACCCTCGTGTTATAAGCCCCACTCTTTTTCTTTAAACCTTTTGGGCCTCTTGAGAGAGTGTAAGACCCATCCCTTTGTACAGAAAACCTTTTTTGGGCCTCAGTCACTTGTATAAGTCCCTCTGTACAAATTCAAACAGTGCGCTCACTGATAAAACCCTGGGCCTCTCTTTGAGCTGTAAGCCCCAAATCTTTATTTTTCAAAGCACTTTCTCCTTTGATTTTGAATATACTATTGTTTCCAATCTTTCTTTGTTGAACAACTAACCAAACAGCATGGAAGCTCTACAACCGAGTAAGTGGTTATTGCTTTCATTTACCGCTTTCATATACATATAACTGTATTGTGGGGCTGTTTCACTGTAAGTCTTCTTTCATAAACTCATATCAACTGTGTAATAATAGTATAGATATTTCGAGTTTCCTCGGCAACTACATCTAGAACTAGGTGACGCCGTTTCGTTCATTCGTAGAAATAGACAGCTAGATCCCCAATAAGATCACCAGATACAGTCTTCTCTTCGGCTGTCCTCATTAGGAATTGTCAAGAAACTCTACTCCCCAAGATGAATGTATTCTCCGTTAATGACATCTTTGAGTTTCTTCCAAATTCTCGAACTTTCCTGACTTGACCTATTCCTTGTGAATAGCTTGCCTTGAATTTCTTGGGGTTTGGGGACCCATCGGCTTCTTAAAAGCATCAGCCTCCTCTTGGGCATCGTACAAGGACCCACAGGCTTCCTAAAAGCAACCCCGCCTCCTCTTGGGCTTCGTACAAGGACCTCTCGGCTTCTTAAAAGATTCCAGCCTCCTCTTGGGCTTCGTACAAATTGTCCCGACGACCTCCTAGAGGTATAGGAACAGAACTTAATCATCTGCATAGAACAGTCCTTTCAAAGAGTCTACTACTGTTTCTCAAAGCATAGTACAAAAGATGAAACTCTAGACTTGGTCAGTCTAATCTCCTTGAGTCTCAAAGACATTCTCAAGTGGCCCCTTCGTTAAATAGGAAGGAAACCCGTAGACTCGGACAGTCTCAATACCCTTCAAATTTCCCGCTTCCTTAAAGAACAGGAATAACCCGGATCCTTGAATCAAATACTTGAGTACAGTGTTACTCATATAAGAACTGATTTTCTCTTTCAAAATCAATATATTGGACCTGTCACTCAACTGAAACAGTCACCATAGCCTCCTCTTGGTCTTTGTACAATGATTCTCCCCAGCGGAGTCAAACAACGTTTAGCCTTTCTCTCGGGCCTTGTACGAGACACATAAGAGACTCCCTCGTTGAGTCAATCACCTTAACGCCTTCATCTCGGGCTTTATACGAGATACCAAAGGACTCCATCATCGAGTCAAAACCTTTTAGCCTCTCTCTCGGGCTTTGTACGAGACACAGATCAGCCTCCTCTTAGGCTTTATACAAGAAAACCACTGGTTGATCCAATCAACCTTTTTGCATCAAAGTTGTGCCTCGTTCACGGTACACAAACATCAACAACTCCTTCCCCTTCATCTAATCGCTGTAAGCGGCAAGCCTCTGGATCATCTACATCCATGCCGCTGTCCCTCTTTTAGCATGAGAAATTCCTAAGGAAAGATAGCATTGCTCTACACTGAGTTAAAGTCTTCTCCTTCAGGTTAAAATCCCCTATAAAGGAAATTATGGCATTGCTAGGATCCGCGTATCCCGGTTAAAGTAATTCTCCTTTATAAACAGTTGTGACATATAACCCCCTCTTTAGAGATGACAAATTCTCTCTAAAGTCGAGGTCCTTCAGCTTCACGTCTTGGGCTTTGAACAAGACACAAATCACCTTTCGCTTCACGTCTTGGGCTTTGAACAAGACACAAATCACCTTTCGCTTCACGTCTTGGGCTTTGAACAAGACACCAAAACCCAATTTCCTCCCATAGAATAGGAGGAACTACGAACGCTCTGATTTCCCTGTTTCGGTAAACGGGAATACGTAGGCATAAGATTGAAAGAAAAATCTTAGCCACCACAATCAACAAAAAACCCAAATCCCATACTATCATGTATCTATCAAAAAGCATCAGTCCTAACATCCTAATCCTTGTTCCCCGCCAGAAAACTTCTGCCTAGATAAAAACCAGTATTGGCAAAAATACAAATAACCAGTACAAAGGCCCCCCCCACATTGATAGCATTCATAACCTAACAGACCGCTGTTTAAACTCAGTATGCAAGCAGGGTTAATTGGAGACATCTATTTCCCTTCCTTATTCAGCTCACAATAGGATAAAAAATGAATCAACCTATAGTTTAAAGCCCAACCGCAGAGAGCGACCAACGCTTAAGAACCGCGTCCAAAATCGCTCGCTACAGAAAAATGGCGCCCACCGTGGGGCGGTTCAAAGTTAGATCTAGGCACGGTCTTCCTTTTCTTCACTTATGTGAAATACCACAGATTGGGGCTTCCGCCGGGGAACCCATTTCTGTCAGGAACTTAGGATTCATAGCTTCAAAGGTCTAGGATGTTTAAGACAAATATATATACTGCTTTTCCTAATTGATATACATGTTTATTTTTCTGCTAATGGGAATGCGGGTGATGCCGTATGTGGAAAGATTGAGTATACACTTAAGATAAGTGATGGCGACGGGGTCGACCATCAACCTCAGTGGAGGCTGACCAACGCAACCCATTCTCTCACCCAGACAATGGGCCGGTTGTTAAGTCTGAGAAGCTGAGGAGCCAAACCCTTTCGTAGTGCGGAAACTATCGGAAATAGTTGTTACGCGATACTACCCTCATTTGAGGCTGGTGATCTATTCTCGGTGAATGGCACTTACTCTAAGATTGCTCTATAACTCGCTGGCGATCCGCTTGTTGTTTTGCTTTCCTGGGAGGAGCTGATGATAATGAGTACAGGTACAAAAATCACCCTAGTATAAACCTTTGGGGATGGGTAGAGCCTTGACTTCATGACAACGACCCTTTGACCCCATGTTTTTTCTATGTTTTTGTGTGCTGCATTCATGCATTCATCTAAAAAACATTAAAACATTCAAAAAACTTATCTTCTGGTCTCTCTGTTTTTCAAATTAAACTAAGACTGTGATTGCAAATATCAGAGAAGAAGATTGCACTAATGGATTTCGGTAGAAGGAGAACCCATAGGTATACCTTCAAGGTTCCAAAGCTAGAGGATTTGAGAAGGTTAGCAAGGATGGTCACTAACCTTGAGGTTTTCAGAGCCAAACACGGAGGTTTGATACCACTGCTAAGAGTCCATGTGATTGAGGGAATCATGGATGCACTCATTCAGTTTTACGATCCGGTTTATCACTGTTTCACATTCCCGGATTACCAGCTCGCACCAACGCTGGAGGAGTATTCTCATATAACTGATTTACATATCACTGATCGAGCTCCATTTTCTGGACTGGAAGAAATTCCAAAGAATTAGACCATTGCAAGAGCAATTCATTTAGACGAGTCTGAGGTCAGGACTCACCTAATTACCAAGGGTGGCATCCAAGGTTTGCCAGCCCAGTTCTTGACGAAGAAAGCCCTGTATTTTGCCAGTATAGGAAACATGACTGCTTTTGAAAGCATCTTTGTCTTGCTCACCTACGGGTTATTTTTGTTTCCCAACATCAATAACTTCGTCGATATTAACTCCATTAAGGTTTTTCTCATTGGAAACCCTGTGCCGACTTTGCTCGCAGATGCGTATCATTCTGTACACTTAGGAAATTTGTACAGTGGAGGGGAAATCACATGCTGTGTACCTCTGCTTTATAAATGGTTTATCTCCCACTTGCCCGAATCTGCTGCTTTTTGGGATTGTAAGAGTGCCTTACGTTGGTCACAGAAGATCATGTCTCTTACCAACTCTGATATAGATTAGTGTAATAAGATTTATGAGGGAATCAGAATCATTGACCGTTGTGGAAACTTCCCCAACGTACCCCTTATAGGCACTAAAGGAGGAATCAACTACCACCTGGTATTGGTTCGCCGTCAATTTGGATACCCGATGAGACACGTCCCACTGGGTGTTCATCTGGAAGGTCTTTTCTTTAAAGAAGGAGAAAACGACAGAGCACTAAAGATGGAAATAGTGCAAGCTTGGAAACATGTTCATAAGAAAGGACGAGAGTCTCTGGGAAAACCGGATTGTGTCTCGGTGGAGCCTTATCTCCACTGGGTACAAACTAGAGCTCTCAAGCTAAAGATGCCTTATCCTCGTTACGGAATTCTTCCGCCGAGGGAATCTATCGTGTACTTCATGACGGAAACTGAAAAGCTTCAAGTTACTCTCAACAAAGTTCAAAAGGAGAGGAGGTCTTGGAAGAACAAGTATCGCACCCTCGATATAGAGTGCATCAAAATATAGCAATTACTGAAAGAGAAAGATGCTCTGATTGAAATTTTGGAGCAACATGCTTTAGAGAATCAAGATGACCAAAGGAATTTGCTCACTCCTTTCACCTGGCAAAGGAATGACAACCCGACAACGGCCCAAGAGCCCCGATCAAAGAAAAGGAAGATACCAGAATCAGCACCCGATTTCTCTTCAGAGAGGACTCGGGACCCATTAGCTTAGGTTTCTGTTTCTGCACCTTGTAATCAACTGTATTTCCATTTATGTAATCCTTTGAATTTCAATAAAAAGGGGTTTCCCCACTGTTTGATATTTGCAATCTAATTGTCGAAGTTTATTTTGATTAAGCCAAAAAGAACAATTAATATAATCATTGCATTCATCATTCTCACGTAACGTATTCTTCTTCCCTACGAATCTCACGTTTGTGTCTCGATTCTAGAGTTAAACTGTCTCATTCGTACAATACTCGGGCCAATCGTCAGAAAAAGATGGATGATCTTGAGGAAGAAAACAGAGAGTTGAAAGAAGAGATCGATGCTCTGAGAGAGGATATGAGAAAGCTTTGTAACGACATGCAAGCCATGGCAGAAGCTCAGCTACAAAGAACTGTGATCTCGGAGATCACCTCAACGCCCATCGTGGAGAAATATGATCCTAGGTATCAAATGTCGAAAGATCGTCCTTGGGGCATGACTGTTAACTATATCCCGGAAGGATATGTTCTGCCGATCGCTGAAGATCAGGGAATCACAACAGAAGCCGCTGGGCCTGAAGGTTACAAACTTCGGGAAAGCGAAGATGCCAGGGGCATACTGAAGACTCCTGAAGGTTACAAACTTCGGGAAACGCCAAGATTTACTGCCGTAGTCACGGTACCACCCCATGTGGTGCACACTATCCCAGAAGGACAGATTCCACCAACACCTTCTGGTAAGAAGGAAACTATGTTCGATAGAATGGATGAATTCTAGGAACAATTCCTGGAAATGCAGAAGGAACTGCAATCCATTCGTGGTCAGGATCTATTTGGAAAGGACGCCGAAGATCTCTGCTTGGTCCCCAATGTGAAAGTCCCGCACAAGTTCCAAGTGCCCGACTTTGAAAAGTACAAGGGTAACTCTTGCCCTCAGAGCCATCTGGTGATGTACGCTCAACGGATGTCAACTCAGAAGGAGAATCAGGACCTACTGATTCACTACTTTCAGGATAGTTTAACCGGTGCCGCACTCAAATGGTACATGGGTCTAAACCGTACTACGATCAGTACATTCAGAGATCTTGGTACTGCCTTCGTCCAACAATACAAATACAATTTGGACATGGCACCCGACAGAGATCAACTCAGATCAATGTCACAAAAGGACAAGGAAACCTTTAAGGAGTATGCTCAATGGTGGCATGAGATTGCCGCTCAAATTTGTCTGCCTCTTGAGGAAAAAGAGATGACAAAGATATTCTTAAAGACCTTAAGCTCATTTTACTATGACCGAATGGTTGCCAGTGCGCCCAGTGACTTCACCGAGATGGTAGGCATGGGTGTACGTCTTGAGGAAGCCGTCCAAGAAGGACGTTTGATAAAAGACACTGGATCGACGAGCAGTACTAAAAAATATGGTAGCGCTCTCCCTAAGAAAAAAGAGCAAGATATTAGGAATATCTCTCTCGGAAATCAAATGCGTCGATATCAACCCGTAGCGGCTGTAACTCCTGCTATTAGCCCTGCGCCTATTCCTACGTATCAACCTCAGGTTGCGCAGAGCCAACTTGATCAGCAAAGGACACAACAACCTCTTCAGCAGGCTCGTCCTTCATATAACAACAACCGTACAACACGGCCACCAGGATTTGATCCTATACCCATAACGTACGCAGAGCTGTTTCCCTTACTGCTAGCCAAGGGGCACATTCAGACTAAGTCCCCTCTTGCAGTACCAGAAAATCCGCCTTTTTGGTTTAAGGTGGATTAGACGTGCCCTTATCATCAAGGAGGTTTAGGGCATAACATAGAGAATTGTCTCAATTTCAAGTCCGACGTGCAAAAACTTGTTAGGAGCGGGGTCCTATCTTTCAAAGATACGAATCCCAATGTTCTCACGAACCCGCTGCCTTAACACTAGAAAGCTGCAGTCAATCTGATTGAGAAAGAGACTAACAACGTCTATCAAATTCATGAAGTACTCTTGTTGAAGACCAATCTGGTCAAGATGCATTGTAGACAGAGTAGATATGGCCATGTGCCACCACATAACTATCACTAGTGTGATATCTGCTCTAAAGACAACCAGGGATGTTCTGTAGTGCAAGCGGCTCTACAGGAACAAATGGATCTCGGATGGATCCAAGAGCACTGAGTTCGTGGAGTTAACATGGTATATACGAATTCTAATGTCATTCAAAACCACGACATCCGTGCGATGAATGCCAACTTGGTGGCAATGCACTCAAGGCAAAGCCAGTATCATAATCTGCTGAGGCACGATTACAGTTCTTGTCTGACGTGCTCGGTAAACAAACAGGGATGCTCTTTCATACAGGAGGCCCTCCAGCGTCAGATGGATCTTGGATGGATCCAAGACTACCATGATAGGAACCCTTATCAGATCAACATGGTTCAGATCTTTGATATTCACGTGTTGAATACCAACTTGGTAGAGTTACATGCTGAGCAGGTCTGACTCGGATTCTTAATGTCACATGACTATCAAAGCTGTAAAGCGAGTTGCAAAAACGATCGAGGTTGTACCCTTGTCCAGGAAGCACTCCAACACTTGTTAAATCACTAGTGGATGCCAATTTACATGGATGAAGATACTCAGCAAATTAGTATCAATAACAGGAATCCTACTCGACGTCAAAGTCAGGATGTCCGATCAATGGAAGGTAACCTAGTGAGGTTACATTGTATTCAAAGTGGGCGTGGCCAGGTGCCACTACACAATTACGACCGTTGTACCGTCTGTTCGGAAAGTAACCAAGGGTGTTACCTTGTGCGAGCGGCTCTTCAGGGTCAGGTGGATCGTGGAGAAATTCGTCCATATCCAGGTTCTGAACCTATCGACTGGACGCCGAACTACCTCGTCGGTCAGGTTGAGGATGTTGTCACAATTTCTAGTCATCACAGGACCAGAGATGTTTTTGCCATCATCCCTCTACTTGACGAATCTAAAGTTCCCAACCGGGAACAGATCGAGATTACTTACGATGGTCAGAAAAATTAGAAAGTTCCCATAGTCATCTATTTGCCGGGACCATTACCGTATGAATCAACTAAGGCTATCCCTTACAAATACGGTGCAACGACAGTTGAAAATGGAAAGGAAATTCCATTACCCTCCGTCGTGAACATTGCAGACATCAGTCGAGTAACACGGAGTGGTAGAATCTTCAACCGAGGGGTTGGGGAAGTTAACAAAGAAAAGGAACTTCAGACGGAAGCTCCCGATCCACCAGTCGGTCAATCCAGTAATCCCGACCTTTCGAAAAACAACGATGAGATGCTGAAGCTCGTCCAAAGGAGTGAATACAACATTGTTGATCAGCTGTTACAAACTCCTTCGAAGATCTCGGTATTATCACTGTTACTCAGTTCAGAAGCGCACAGGGAGGCTCTGCAGAAAGTCTTGGAGCAAGCCTTTGTGGAACAGGATGTAACAATCAGACAGTTTAATAGTATTGTCTCTAACATCACTTCCTGCAATAATTTGGGATTTAGTGATGACGAATTACCTGAAGAAGGTCGCCGTCATAACATGGCGCTCAATATCACAGTTAACTGCCAGGACGATGCTTTAGCCAGCGTACTGGTAGACACAGGGTCAGCCCTGAATGTTATGCCGAAGTCTACTTTGATGTAATTATCATTCAAAGGCCCTCCGATGAGAGTCAGCGAGGTCGTCGTCAAAGCATTCGACGGATCTAGAAAAACAGTTATCGGCGAAATTGATCTTCCCATAACTATCGGTCCTCACACTTTCCAGGTCACTTTCCAGGTCATGGACATCCGGGCAACATACAGTTGTTTATTAGGAAGACCTTGGATACATCAGGCTGGAGCGGTTACTTCGACCCTCCACCAAAAGTTAAAGTTCATTAAGAACGATCAACTTGTCACAATTTGTGGAGAACAAGCCTTGCTTGTGAGTAACTTGTCATCATCTACTTGTGTAGAACCCGAGGAGGTTATTGGAATGCAGTTCCAAGCACTGTCAGTGAGCAAGGACAATCAATTCAAAGAAGGAACCTCGATTTCCTCATACAATGATGCTATCAAAGCGGTCGAGAGTATCGATACAATTGGATGGGGACAACTTGTCATTCCTATTGACAATAAAACAAAGAAGGGTTTTGGTTTTTCTGCAACCTGTACCCAGACAGCTGCCAACAATGAAAGTCTTCACCCCCTTCAAAACTTCTTCCACAGTGGAGGTTTCCTTCACCCAGTGTCTCAAGCGGTACATGCTATCAACGAGGAAGATCCCTCTGCCACGGATGAAGAATGGAAGTCCTATCTTAACGAGGACGGTTATATGTCTCAGGAAGAGGTGTCTATGCCTTTTTGCTTTCCTACAGAAAGTCCGAGATTTATACCAAGATCAGATGTCGAAATGATATATGGAGATTGTGATCCGGAAGGATGCCGTGCTCCGCCAAATTCATTAGAGGAAGACACTCCGATGAAAGACAATTTTGACTACAACTACTATGGCCCAATGGATGGTCTGCCAATGTGGCAACCTTATCCAGGAGATTTGGGGCAAGAGAGTCAGCCGAACAATGAAAATCAGCTGACCGTCATTGAACAGAATACCTGTGTCCCCACCATGTCATGGGATCAACACTCAGGTCATTCAGAAACTACTCAACATGAAGATGAATTTGCAACGTTCGCAGGACTTGAATTCATCAACTATGCTTTTCCCGAGGTCAACGTCATCGAGAAGGATGACTCCTCCAGTTCCAAAGAAGTTTGGGACACTTTGGGACAACCAAGTGGAAAATACGACTTTATGGTCAAGTACACTGCGCCCGAAAGCTCTCGTACCAGGTTCGAAGACATCCAGCCTACTGGATGGGGAGATGCAGCTGAGAGCACCAATATTATGTAAAATACAACTGAGGAATTCTCCTACGACAATTCTGCCTGGGAAACAGATTCCAACGATCCTGCTCCACCAGAAATCAGCGTTGTTTCTGAAGACAAATCAAGAAAGGTGCCAGACTTTGTGATTCACCGAGGAGTTCGCCGCCAATGGGTTGCCGTCGAGGTTCCGAAGATTGTTCACCAGTCAAAGTAATTGCCGTCTTTTAACCTTTCACCCTGCCCAGGTGGAAGGGATGTTTTGATAGGGCTCGCTTTCTGTAAAATTTCCCTCTTCGCTTCGTCCAAAGCGACAGAGTTTTGTTTTATAGGGTTGGAGTTTCAAGGATCGACTTGTTCATTAATAAAATAATGTCGTTCTGTAATTTCCGCATTAATTGCTGTTTTCTCTTTTCGCTTTTCTCGGAAAATGGTAATCCTAAAAAATAATTCAATAATAAAAACAAGCAGTAATAAAAAAATACACTGCACACACTTGCATTCTCTCTATTTCTTCTAAACACGAATCATCACGTCATGCAGATTGCTTGTTTTAAACCCATTTGAAACATACAATCCGATGCCTTCTCCCAACTTTGAGTTCCCGGTATTCGAGGCTGAAGAAGAAAATGACAACGAAATTCCAGAAGAGATCTCCCGACTACTCAGACAAGAGGAAAGGCCCATTGAACCTCACAAAGAACCGTTGGAAATGGTAAACTTGGGTTCAGAGCAAGAGAGAAAAGAAATCAGGATTGGAGCACTGCTCAGTCCAACTGCCAGAGAGGGTTTGATAAAGCTTCTCAAAGAATTCCCCGATGTGTTCGCCTGGTCCTATCAGGATATGCCAGGGTTAGATACCAGCATCGTGGAACATCACTTACCATTAAGATCAGAATGTCCGCCAGTAAAGCAAAGGTTGAGACGGACTCACCCGGACATGGCCATCGAAATCAAAGAGGAGGTACAGAAACAGATTGACGCAGGTTTCCTCGCTACATCCGAATATCCTCAATGGTTAGCCAACATTGTACCCGTTCCCAAAAAGGACGGAAAGGTCAGAATGTGTGTTGATTACAGAGATCTGAACAAGGCAAGTCCAAAGGACGACTTTCCTTTACCACACATTGACATGCTGGTAGACAGTACAGCAAAGTTCAAAGTCTTATCCTTCATGGATGGATTCTCGGGCTATAACCAGATCAAAATGGCGTCGAAAGACATGGAGAAAACTTCGTTCATTACCCCTTGGGGTACCTTTTGTTACAAGGTAATGCCGTTCGGTTTGAAGAACGCCGGGGCAACCTATCAAAGGGCCATGACTACTCTGTTTCATGACATGATACATAAGGAAATAGAGGTATATGTCGATGATATGATTGCAAAATCAAAAACAGAGAATGAGCACGTTGAACATCTGTCAAAATTGTTTGAACATTTAAGAAAGTTCAAGCTCCTCTTGAATCCCAACAAGTGCACCTTCGGTGTCCGTTCAGGGAAACTACTAGGGTTCATCGTCAGTCAGAAAGGAATTGAAGTTGATCCTGACAAGGTCAAGGCCATTCAAGAAATGCCTTCTCCGAAAACTGAAAAACAAGTCAGAGGATTCTTGGGACGTTTGAACTACATCTCCAGATTCATATTCCTCATGACCGCCACTTGTGCGCCGATCTTCAAATTAGTGAAAAAGAACCAGGATTGCGTTTGGTCAGAAGATTGCCAGACCGCCTTCGACAGTATTAAGGAATATCAGTTGAATCCTCCAAGTTTATCACCTCCAGTGGAAGGAAGATCACTGATCATTTACCTCACAGTCCTAGAGGACTCAATGGGATGTGTACTTGGCCAACAAGACGAAACCAAAAGGAAAGAGTCTGCCATTTACTATCTAAGCAAGAAATTCACCGATTGTGAAACTCGGTACACGATGCTTGAGAAAACTTGTTACGCTTTGGCTTGGGTAGCCAAACGTCTTCGCCAATACATGATTCGTCATACTACTTGGTTGGTCTCCGAAATGGATCCAATCAAATACGTTTTCGAAAAACCTGCTCTCACGGGAAGAATTGCCCGTTGGCAGATGTTGTTATCAGAATATGACATAGAGTACCACGCTCAAAAATCCGTTAAAGGAAGTATTTTAGCCGATCATTTGGCTCATCAACCGATTGACGATCAAGAATCAATCGGGTTTGACTTCCCAGACGAAGATGTCATGTATCTAAAAATGAAAGATTGCGATGAACCGCTACCCAGTGAAGGGCCAGAACCAGGTTCCCAGTGGGGACTTATCTTTGACGGAGCAGTTAATCATTATGGAAACAGAATTGGGGCAATCATTGTTACCCCTCAGGGTACCCACATTCCTTTCACCGCCAGACTTACGTTCAAATGTACGAACAACAAGGCCGAATACGAAGCTTGTATCATGGGTCTCGAGGAAGCAATTGATTTAAGCATAAAAAACCTGGACGTATATGGCAACTCAACCCTGGTTATCAATCAGATTAAAGGAGATTGGAACACATACCAATCAGGGCTGATTCCTTACAAAGACTACGCAAGAAGGTTGCTACCTTTCTTCGACAAAATTCATGTACCGCCAACGCATCTCAAGGTTCTTTCTTCCCCATGGCCTTTTTCCATATGGGGAATCGACATGATTGGCATGATTGAGCCCAAGGCTTCAAACGGACATCGGTTCATCCTTGTAGCCATTGACTACTTCACCAAGTAGGTCGAAGCAGCGTCGTACGCCAATGTAACCCGACAAGTGGTGGTCCGATTTATCAAAAACAATATCATCTGCCGTTATGGTGTTCCGAGCCAGATCATTACTGATAATGGATCTAACTTGAACAATAAGATGATGAAAGAGTTGTGCGCTGAGTTCAAGATCGAACACCATAACTCATCTCCCTACCGACCCAAGATGAACGGAGCGGTAGAAGCGGCCAACAAGAACATCAAGAAGATCGTTCAAAAGATGGTTGTAACCTACAAATACTGGCACGAAATGTTACCCTTTGCTCTTCACGGTTATCGTACATCTGTCCGCACTTCAACAGGGGTTACCCCTTTCTCTCTAGTGTATGGCATGGAAGCAATGCTCCCCATAGAAGTAGAGATCCCATCAATCTGGGTATTGATGGAAGCTAAGCTCACCGAAGCTGAATGGTGTCAAAGTCGACACGATGAACTGAATCTGATCGAAGAAAAGTGAATCACGACACTATGCCACGGTCAGTTGTATCAACAGAGAATAAAGAGGGCATTTGACAAAAAGGTCCGACCTCGTGTCTTCAGAAAAGGAGACCTCGTGCTCAAGAAGATACAATCGTTTCTCACTGACTCTCGGGGCAAGTGGACCCCGAATTATGATGGCCCCTACGTGGTCACGAAAGCGTTCTCAGGCGGCACCTTGAGACTTGCAACCATGGACGGAGAGGAATTTGCCTACCCCACGAATGTTGATGTAGTCAAGAAATACTTCGCCTAAACTAAAAAAAAAAAAAAAAAAAAAAAACGTCTCGGTGGATTGAAAACCCGAAAGGGCGGTCCAGGCAAAAATTAGAGACATGAAAAAATCATCCCGGTGGATTGGAAACATCATAGTACAATCCAGGCAAAAATTAGTGATAATGGCAAGTAACTATGTTCAACAGAGGCAAGTCCCTCAGCAACAGTTACATCATCCATCGGAGGAAAACTCCAGTCAAGGTCATCTTCGACAGAAGCTCAGGATGCCCAGAATTCAAAGTTGGTAGAAGGATAGTGGTCGTTATGTTTCAACGTAGCCCTTTTCCCTGTAAATTACCATTTTCAAACTTTGTATATACTCAATGGAATCACGCGCTTAGCTGATCTCCATCTTATCAATAAAATTTGAGCCCTTGTGCTTTTGTTTGTAATTCTTATTTGTTTTAGCTATACAGAACGACGTTGTTAAGATGATTAGCGATTCTTGAAATAAAACAAAAATGAATTTACTTGTTAAAACTTTTTCTGCTTTTTAATAAGAGATGGCAATTTCTTTTGACTGTTAAACATCGAAAGAACATCAATCGCGTCTCCAAAGGTGTTCGAACCTCAAAGTGCAGAATCAAAGTACTCCTTCTAGGCCCAATACGCCTGAACGAAGGGATCAAACTGTGTCAGAGACCTTATTTCGTCTGACACACCTCGGCCGAGTTCTCATCTCCTAAGCCCGACCAGCGTCGCCCCAACAGGGACTATTTCTCCTAAGCAAGGCAGAATTGCTATCTTGAACCAGCGATATTTCTACACGCCCCGCGATGGCCGAGTATCTAGTCATGTTCACCCGTCAGTTTGTATGTCGCATCAGTTTTGTCCGCATAAACATACGTACATCATGCATTTTTGATTTGCATTCACATTTCATATTGCATCACTATCACTCTAGTCGGTCTTGTCCCCTAGTGATAAACAGTTCTCTCAATCGAGTTGTCAGTTCTTGCCTCGTCAAGAAACACTGTGTTTGAACAACCTCGCTTCCAGTTGATTTCTGGAAAGAAGTTGGTCCTTGACCACTTTGATAACTTGAACCTCTGAAAAGCCAGAGAAAACTTTCAACAAATGTCGCTCTTCGCCATCGAAGACGATATCCTTGCTTTCCTGGATTAAGGAAAATCCCCAGGGAAAGCCTCGTAATCAGAAATTCGGCAGCATGCCAGTCTCGCTCAGAAAAAATCACTGATGAAAAGGTTATCGGCACCTCGAAATTGGATCCCATCATATGGCATTTCTCCGGGAAGATCCCGAGAAAAGTATGATGTAAGCTCCCAAACAAGAAACAGTCTCTCAAAGAGGCTCGTTTTCCCCAGTAGAATCGACAAATGGCGTCTCCAACAGAGAAGTTTGTGTAACTCTACAACTCAGACGACTGGGTTCCCCAGCAAGTCTGACATCAAAACTTTTTCCGTCAAATGGCGTCTCCCCAGGAAAATTCGGCGAGAAGTTTGAAGGAAAACCGCTACTAATAGCGTTCCTTGTCAAGAAAGCTTATTGACAAAAGAAACTGAGACCAGATCCTTGGTCGGAAACCAGGATCGAGGGGAAGTTTACTAAAGAAACTAAGACCAGTTCCTTGGTAGGAAACCAGCTACGATCTGGTTTATCATTGCTTTACATTTCTGGATTACCAGCTAGCACCAATGCTGGAGGAGTATTCTCATCTGATCGATTTACATATCACTGATCGAGCTCCATTTTCTGGACTGGAAGGAATTCCAAAGGATCAGACCATTGCAAGAGCAATTTATTTGGATGAGTCAGAGGTTAGGGCTCACATGACCACCAAGGGTGGCATACAAGGTTTGCCAGCCCAGTTCTTGACAAAGAAAGCCCTTTACTTTGCTAGTATAGGGAACCGGACTGCTTTTGAAAACATCTTTGTCTTACTCACTTACGGGTTACTTATGTTGCCCAACATTAATAATTTCGTCGATATCAATGCCATTAAGGTTTTTCTCATTGGAAACCCTATGCCGACCTTGCTCGCCAACGCATATAATTCTGTACACTTAGGGAATTTGTACAGCGGAGGGGAGATCACATGTTGTATACCTCTGCTATACAAATGGTTTATCTCCCACTTGCCTAAGTATGCTTCTTTTTGGGATCACAAGAGTGCCTTACGTTGGTCGCAGAAAATCATGTCTCTCACCAACTCTGACATAGATTGGTGTAATAGGATTTATGATGGGATCAGGATCATTGACCGTTGTGAAAACTTCCCCAACGTACCCCTTATAGGAACTAAGGGAGGAATTAACTACCATCCAGTTCTTGTTCGTCATCAATTTGGATACCCGATGAGGCATGTTCCGCACAACGCTCATCTGGAAGGTCTTTTCTTCAAGGAAGGAGAAAATGAAAGAGCACTAAATGTAATACCCTAATTTTTGCCCTAAGATCCTGTCATACCCCAAATTTTGACCACTAATATTTCCCATCATTGTGCAAATCATCATCACAATATGGATGAACCATCATGCCTCATCAGTCTCCTCAAGGAATTGTTGAGCATCCACTACAATCAAAATTAGGGTTTCAAGCCCTCTCTGAGTGCTTAGACAAAGGATCAATCAAGGAATGACATGATATTCAACTTTTCTAACCTCTCAAACATCCACAATGGATCAAAAGGACTCCCACTTTAAGGATTAAGCACAAGGATGCTCCCTTCCAGGTGGATTAAGTCTCAAGATCGACAGTGTCACCAAATTAGGGTTTTGGTCGACCAGGGGCCCCAGATGGAAATTTTCCTCTGGGCATGAGCCAAGGATCCAAGACATAACCTAATATACTCCATGGAACCTCATGGACCCAATCATCAAGTCAATTTGGCCTCAGGGGATGCATACATCAAAAATTAGGAATTAGGGTTTCTTGACCTAATTCACCCCTAAGTTGACTTTTAGGGCAAATCATGAACCAAGACCTCAAGAGAGGGTTTGAGGGTCTCTAATGAACTATATTGATCCATTTGGAACAATGGATTAATCCAAGAAGCCTGAGCAACAAGTCTCAATTTGATCTGCACCACAATTAGGGTTTCGCGAGGAAAGTCAACAGTAACTTTGACTTTTGACCAAGACATGCTCCTAAACCCTAGGACATGCCTCAATATACCCTATGACACCCATGGAACATGTCCATCAAGTTTGATTTAGGTCAAGGACATGATTTCCTGAAGAATTGCACAGTTTGGAATTCATCTGATAAAAAGTCAACTGTGCACAAAAGTCAACTTTGACTTTTTGAGATTTTTCACCAAAATGGTTTTTTAACCCTAAAATGATGTTTATGTATGATTTGAATCATCATTCATCAAGAAAAATCAAGAAAAGTTGGATAACTTGTAAAAGGGGTAACCATAAAAACTTAGAAAATTTTCTAAGTTAAAAATAAAGTGACAAGGGTACCAACTTTGGAAGATCATAACTCCTAAACCACAAGGCCATTTTTTCTCATCCAAAGATGGATTTGTAGCCCTCATTACCCTCTACAAAAACTTCAACTAGACCTAACTCCAATTCATTAAGGATTTTGAGTTATGGAGTGATCAAAATGGCTGAAAAATGAAAATATCACTTTTTCCAACACTTAGTGAAATTTTCACTAAGTCCAAATCTGTCTTCACTTTTTGCCAAATGTAGGGGGATTTTTCACTTGGATTCAAAAGAGATCAAAACCAAACATGTTCAAACAGTTGTTGTATGATGTAAGGGCTTTTAAAAATGACCAAGAACATTGCTAAATTCCATTTGAGTCATGAGATATGACATTGGAAAGTTGCCTTGCTGAAATCTGTCAAGGCAAGGAAGAATTTACAACTTTGCTCGATTTGCCAAAATCAGCCAAATCCAAATGCTCCTATCCACTTGGACACCTCAGAGGATTGAATCTAAAGGGGACAATCACTGAGCCAAGCCTCCAAAGTCCATGGAACAAGAAATAGCATGTTGAACCTAGAATGGCCAAAATAGGGACAAGACTTCAAATTTGGATTGGAGCATTCAATGGAAGCATCAAGGTGGAATGGACTGAGCCATTCTCATCTGAAATCAGTCAAGACTTATCCAAGACCAAGGGAACCAAAGCTCTGTGCCCTAACCTCTAGTCAATGGCTAGAGGAAACTTGAAATTCCATTGGCCAACATTGAACAAACACCTGCTGCAGTTGCCATTCACTGTGGATCCCAAAACAAACTTGATCTACTATAAATAGAGCTCAATTGTGATCAGTTTGAGTACACCAAAGCCATCTAACAGATGCTTTCCTCAAAATCTCTTTCTCTTGGCAAAAATGCCTTTCTTAGCAAGGTAGCTATCGGGTTTTGAGTTTGAGAGCTTTTCCAATCAAACCAATCACTCACACACCTCACATACATCACATATGAGCTGATCAAACACTTAAACAACAACTGGAACCCTGATTTCTCAGAATCACCAGTCAATTGCTCAAGGTTTTAACCAAAGTGCAGTTGAGATGCCATGAAGTGATCCAGCCAATTTCAATCAAGTCCAAGCATTCAAACACAATCCATAGGGTGTAGGGAAGCTGTTCAGATCAACATCACTCATCTGTAACACCTCTAAATCAAAAATCACATTGCACTTGCTGTCACGGTCTAGAGGTAAGCACATACTTGGTCATCTCTCAATCCATGCATATTTCCTCGCACAATAATTTGGCCATATGTTAATAATTATGCATGGAATGTTTCCCCTCAATTAATTGCATTGTTTGAATCGTGTATCAAAAATCCTAGCCTTCATGCAGAAATTAGGGTTCTTGAGGATTTTTCATGATTTCTTGTTATATGTTTAATTTAAATGAAATTAATGGACATAGACATGATCGTGAGGTTGAGGCGAGCATAATGATATATGGATTGCATGTTATAATCAAGAATTCAGTGAGATTGAGGAGAAAATGCAAATCAGCCAAACCCAGAACACGCGCGTGTTCTTGGTGTGTTCTTGGCGCCATTTTTGAATAATTTGAATATTTGAATTTTGTGTTTTTATTTAATTGATTCAAAAATTAATTTCTCTCTGAGTTTTAATGATTTTGAGTTGATTCTTTTTTAATAATTCACAAAAATGTTAAAATTAATTTCTACATTGATTTTGCAACTTTTAATGCTTTCTAATTATTTTGTAGGTCAATACTTAATTTTTGAAGCATTAATCCAAGATCACAATTTGTTTTTCATATGTTAAACAATTTTGATCATTTTAATTGAATTTTTATTCAATTAAATACATTTTTGAAAACAAATTAGGGTTTTTGGATTAATTCAACCCTCATAAATCATTTTCAAAACTCTTTGGGCCTCTTGATAGAGTGTAAGACCCAATCCTTTTTTGACGAAATCATTTTTGGACCTCAGTGTATTGTATAAGTCCCGATACCGTCAAAAACAAACGGCGTGATCGTCGCCTTTTCAAAATAACCTTGGGCCTCTCCTTGAGCTATAAGACCCATTTAAAACTCTTTGGGCCTCTATTAGAGTGTAAGACCCAACCCCCTTTTAACCAAAACATTTTGGGCCTCACTTATTGTATAAGTCCCTCTGCGTTAAAAGAAAACCTCGGCGCGATCGCCATTTTAAACGAAAAATCATCTGGGCCTACCCTCGTGTTATAAGCCCCACTCTTTTTCTTTAAACCTTTTGGGCCTCTTGAGAGAGTGTAAGACCCATCCCTTTCTACAGAAAACCTTTTTTGGGCCTCAGTCACTTGTATAAGTCCCTCTGTACAAATTCAAACAGTGCGCTCACTGATAAAACCCTGGGCCTCTCTTTGAGCTGTAAGCCCCAAATCTTTATTTTTCAAAGCACTTTCTCCTTTGATTTTGAATATACTGTTGTTTCCAATCTTTCTTTGTTGAACAACTAACCAAACAGCATGGAAGCTCTACAACCGAGTAAGTGGTTATTGCTTTCATTTACCGCTTTCATATACATATAACTGTATTGTGGGGCTGTTTCACTGTAAGTCTTCTTTCATAAACTCATATCAACTGTGTAATAATAGTATAGATATTTCGAGTTTCCCCGGCAACTACGTCTAGAACTAGGTGACGCTGTTTCGTTCATTCGTAGAAATAGACAGCTAGATCCCCAATAGGATCACCAGATACAGTCTTCTCTTCGGCTGTCCTCATTAGGAATTGTCAAGAAACTCTACTCCCCAAGATGAATGTATTCTCCGTGAATGACATCTTTGATTTTCTTCCAAATTCTCGAACTTTCCTGACTTGACCTATTCCTTGTGAATAGCTTGCCTTGAATTTCTCGGGGTTTGGGGACCCATCGACTTCTTAAAAGCACCGGCCTCCTCTTGGGCATCTTACAAGGACCCACAGGCTTCCTAAAAGCAACCTCGCCTCCTTTTGGGCTTCGTACAAGGACCTCTCGGCTTCTTAAAAGATTCCAGCCTCCTCTTGGGCTTCGTACAAATTGTCCCGACAACCTCCTAGAGGTATAGGAACAGAACTTAATCATCTGCATAGAACAGTCCTTTCAAAGAGTCTACTACTGTTTCTCAAAGCATAGTACAAAAGATGAAACTCTAGACTTGGACAATCTAATCTCCTTGAGTCTTAAAGACATTCTCAAGTGACCCCTTCGTTAAATAGGAAGGAAACCCGTAGACTCGGACAGTCTCAATACCCTTCGGATTTCCCGCTTCCTTAAAGAACAGGAATAACCCGGATCCTTGAATCAAATCCTTGAGTACAGTGTTGCTCATATCAGAACTGATTTTCTCTTTCAAAATCAATATATTGGACCTGTCACTCAACTGAAACAGTCACCATAGCCTCCTCAGTCTTTGTACAATGATTCTCCCCAGCGGAGTCAAACAACGTTTAGCCTTTCTCTCGGGCCTTGTACGAGACACATAAGAGACTCCCTCATTGAGTCAATCACCTTAACGCCTTCATCTCGGGCTTTATACGAGATACCAAAAGACTCCATCGTCGAGTCAAAACCTTTTAGCCTCTCTCTCGGGCTTTGTACGAGACACAGATCAGCCTCCTCTTAGGCTTTATACAAGAAAACCACTGGTTGATCCAATCAACCTTTTTGCATCAAAATTGTGCCTCGTTCACAGTACACAAACATCAACAACTCCTTCCCCTTCATATAATCGCTGTAAGCGGCAAGCCTCTGGATCATCTACATCCATGCCACTGTCCCTCTTTTAGCATGAGAAATTCCTAAGGAAAGATAGCATTGCTCTACACTGAGTTAAAGTCTTCTCCTTCAGGTTAAAATCCCCTATAAAGGAAATTATGGCATTGCTAGGATCCGCGTATCCCGGTTAAAGTAATTCTCCTTTATAAACAGTTGTGACATACAACCCCCTCTTTAGAGATGACAAATTCTCTCCAAAGTCGAGGTCCTTCAGCTTCACGTCTTGGGCTTTAAACAAGACACAAATCACCTTTCGCTTCACGTCTTGGGCTTTGAACAAGACACAAATCACCTTTCGCTTCACGTCTTGGGCTTTGAACAAGACACCAAAACCCCATTTCCTCCCATAGAATAGGAGGAACTACGAACGCTCTGGTTTCCCTGTTTCGGTAAACGGGAATACGTAGGCATAAGATTGAAAGAAAAATTTTAGCGAGCACAATCAACAAAAAACCTAAATCTCATACTATCATGTATCTATCAAAAAGCATCAGTCCTAACATCCTAATCCTTGTTCCCTGCCAGAAAACTTTTGCCTAGATAAAAACCAGTATTGGCGAAAATACAAATAACCAGTACAAAGGCCCCCCCCCCCCCACATTGATAGCATTCGTAACCTAACAGACCGCTGTTTAAACTCAGTATGCAAGCAGGGTTAATTGGAGACATCTATTTCCCTTCCTTATTCAGCTCAAAATAGGATAAAAAATGAATCGACCTGTAGTTTAAAGCCCAACCGCAGAGAGCGACCAACGCTTAAGAACCGCGTCCAAAATCGCTCGCTACAGATCCCACATTTCATTTTGCATCTCATACCACAAACAAGATCACCAGTATCCCTGTGTTTTTCTTGCTTGTTTTATATTTGTTTATGTTTACTAACATCTAATCAAAATACCAAAAATATTTTGCAATTTGCTTCTCTGTGTGTTTTAGGTTTTGCAGGGAAATGGACGGCAAAGGTATGGCTTGGAAGAAAGTGTGGTTATTCAGTTGTGATTGAGATCATATGGAAGTTGGACCTAATCTTGGTCAAACTATCAAGAGATTGCTTCAAGTGCAAGTTACCTGTTTCAGTGGGCTATTTCTCAGGCAACATGTATTCAAGGATAAGTTGTTTTGTGTTGGAATTCATCAAGCTTGCAAGCAGTGTTCTATGAGAAGTTTGGTCCAGATTATCATGGTCATGATTTATCAGTCCAGAGATTTAGAGGATGATTAATCCAGATGGCCGTTGTTCAGTTATGGCTTGTTCAGTGGTAGCTGTGTTTTATCAAAGGCTTGTGAAAAAATTCAAGATTGGTTTTGGGCTAAAAATAAGGGCTTGTTATCCATGATCCATTTTATAGACCATTTTTCATTCCAAACACTATTCACATTTTTAACCATTTTTTCACATATTCCACTTTTTGCTATTCAAACCATTTTTTTTATATATAACCCATTTTCTAAACCAAATTTTCCATATCCACTTCATAAACCAATTTTCTTACTAAACCATTATTCATTCAATACCAATTTCTCAAATCCATTTCTTTTCATAAATATCCATTTTCTAAAATCCAATTCTTTCCATTAGTCAACATCCAATTATCCAATTGTTCATGTCCATTTTTTTTAGAAATCCATATCCATTACCATTTTTTAAAATCATTAATCTACAAAAAGGCCATTCATTATATTCATGACACAAAGCCCATTTTCCATTTTTCTACCCACACCTCCTATTACTACATCAAGGCCCATTACAATTTTTCAAACCCACTTCCATTATCCATTTTTTTTTCTAATGTCCAATTCAATTCTCAAATAACCATTTTTAATCCAATTCATAAAACTTGCTATCCATATCCATTTTTTTAAAACCAATTATCCACTTTTTAATCCATTCTCTATTTCATCTCATTACCCATTACATAAACCTTTCTTAAACCATTCCTCAATATCCATATTTTACTATCCACATAAACCATTTACCCAATTCATTTTTTTTCTAATCCATTATCTAAATCCATTCTCCAAAATTCAATATCCATTCTTAATCCAAAATCATTTTTTTCCTTTTTTACCTACATATATTTTGAATATATTTTTTTTTATATTTCATAAGCCCATTAACCAAAAAAAATGAAAAAATTATTGAAAAAAAGAGCTGCAAACCAAGCCCAGCAGTTCCAAGCCCCTACATCACACCAGCTCTAACATCTCAGCTAAGCCATTTCCATCCTCACGCCATCAGCTTCATCACACCGAGCTCATCTTCACACGCCATCACAAACAACACGCGAATTGCACATGCCAAAACGCGAGAAAAATAGCAAAACGGCAGCAACAATTCTCACAATTTCATCTATAAATACACACTCATTTCATTCAATTTTTTTCAAGCTTTCACAGCCCCAAAAACTCTGCCAAAATCAAACCAAGCTTTGACAGCCCCAAAAACTCTGCCAAAATCAAACCAAGCTTAGAAAACAACTTCAAAGAAAAAACTCCATTGAAGCTCCAATTCCAAAAGCTTCAAATATCACTCCAATCTTCATCAAAAATCGTTTCTAAGAGTGAAATTCTTCATACAACAACAAGAGGAAGATAGTAGAAGTTGAAGAGGAGTCTTGCTTCCATTTCTCAAGGTAGTTCGAATTTTCCGTCGAAACTTTGAAACTCCGATTCATCCAATTCTTGCATCGACGATTCATTGTGATCACATATTTGAAATCCTCTCCGTCTCACGATCACAACGGTATATGGTTTGAGCTCCGTCGCTCCGATTTGACGGATCTCAAAAATTGAAGATTGGTGTTGTTATGGTGAATAGTACGCGGCCAAAGGAAGAAGAAGAAGATCCACTTGCTTTTTTTTTCTTTCTGATTTTTTTCTACTTTGTAGTTTTTTTTATTTTTTAAAACAAAACCATGTAATGATCGGGCCTAAAGCCCATACGCATTGTTGCTTGCCACCACCATATTTCTAATAGACCTCCCTCATCTCTTTTTCTTTAACTTTTTCTAACTATTTCTTTTTTTTATTGTTCTTAGTTTCTTTTCTAATTCATATTTGTAGTTTTTTATTTGATTTTGTTTTACTATTTTGGTTGATTTTTGATACTTTGAATTTTATTCTAAAAGAAAAATCTCTTGAAATTGATTTGAGTATTTTAGCCTTGTTTTTTATTGTCCTTTTGATTTTGGATTTGGATCACATTTTAAGGCATTATTTCTCTTTAAATTCATTGGACTTAGGGTGTAGATGAAGTTGGATAAATGTTCACTAATTCAAATCTACCTTTAAAGTGAATTATTTAATTCACTTTAGGTGCTTTGAGTTAATGATATATTTAGCACTTTAATCCACCAAAATGAGTGAATGAACTTAAAGATGGAATTGTCTTGAATTTGTAATTCAAATTTGGTTTCCTCTTTCTTCTATTTCTTTTTATTTTGATCTATGAAAGTCAAAGATATTGGAATTCTTTTATTGAATTTCGATCGAGACGAGATCATTACCACTTTTTCTTTTCGTGTGGCATCGCTTTAGGATGACGATCCATATATCGTTTATCTCGCGTGCATTAACATATATATCTCATGGCCGGCCTCATTCGTAGGGTAATTGCTCGAACAAATTACTCGGCGTGCGCTTAACATGGACCAAAATTTGTCCCGCCTCGAAAAACTATCAAGAACAGTTGATTATTTGTCTTATGGTTCACAACTCATGAAACTTGTTGTTAGGAGGCTTTGGTCTTATCAATCCTCTAATGAGTTTCATCAACCTTGACCTAAGTGCAATTATTCAATTGTTATTGATCACTAACACTAACAATTAACCACTAACTTACTAACAATTTTATTATATTAATTTTGTTTACATTTCCTTCTCGCTCCTTATCTCTCCTTTACTTTTATGCAATTTTTCCTTTGTCCGTTGGGCACATGTTTATGCTTCTGCACATTTTTCCTTTGTCCGTTGGACATATGTTTATGCTTTCGCAATTTTTCCTTTGTCCGTTGGACATATGTTTATGTTCCACAATTTTTCCTTTGTCCGTTGGACATATGTTTATGCTTATGCCTTTTTTCATTTTGTCCACTTGGACCTAAAACACTAATAAAGGCCAAAACCTCTAAAAAAACTTGTAATTCTAATATTGGACTATTGGTTACTATCCTATGCTTTGGAGTAATATCTTTATGGACCTCTTTTGAAGTGATATCGGACTTATGGACCTAGAATTAGGACTTCTCATCCCTTTGCTTGGAGTATTGATTGAAGACTTGCCCTTATTCGGCCAATTTGCTTAAGGATGGAATCCTTTTAATATTACTTTGAAGTGGCTCCATTTTGGTTAGATCTTTCCTTTCCCTAGCTTTTACTTTATGCACTAGGATAATCACTTCTTCTCCTCCCCATTCTTAAATTTTCAAAATCTTCTTCCTTTTTCACAAACCTTCTTCTTTTCAAACTTAAAACCACTTTCATAATAAAACCTCGACTTTTGTCGAGTGGCCTTTTTAAACTTTGTTTTCTTAATAAATGTCAATCCATTTAACTATATTTTGACTATTTCATAAAAACCTAAAAAATATAAAACTCATCCAAATTCTTTTGTGCTTTTATGCACCTTTTTCTTTTAAATTTTTCAAAAAGAATTAGACATGAGTCATTTTTGTGATGAGATGTAAAACTCCTAACCATGGTATTTTGTTGAAAGTATGGTCGTTTTCCACTTAGATGTTGAAGTGATTAGTCTTGTTGATGTTAATCCAAGCAAATCCTCCATCTTAATGTGATGCAAATGCCACTTTCCCATACCGTCGGGTAATTAGTTGAGTATTCTCTCTTGAGAATGACAGGTTGTCTTTTTCAAGATAAAATAAACCATAACCAATAATTTTTGTTTTTTGTACCACGAACTACGGGGTTTTGATCCTACATTGCACATCGTGGGTACGTAGGCATGAGGCGATAAGTCTCTCCAAACACAAAAATCTTAAAAAATATTTCTCCTCTCATCTCCTCAATCTCTTTTTCAAGCATACCCTTTTTTTTAGACCAAAAAGCGTGAATACATCAAAGGGCTCCTATAGGGTACTATAGACGTTTTGGGTGCTAACACCTTCCCATTGCGTAACCAACCCCCTTTACCCATTCTCTGTTTGTTCTTGTTTTTTAGAACTCTTTAGGTTTTGTTCGCTCTTTTTCCTTTCCCTTTGTGGATAAAATAAAAGTGCGGTGGCGACTCTTGTTTATTTTTGAGTTAAGTTAATAAATAGCTTACACTCACAAATTTCCCCGCTACAGAAAAGTGGCGATTCCGCTGGGGATCTCTGGTTCCCTCGAGGGGTTTAGCCTACTTTGATTTTATTTACTGCTTTTTGTTTGATTTGCTTGTTACTTGTTTGTTCTGTTTGGGAGTTCCTCTGTGTGTGAGATAGGTCCTATACCCGGACCAGAGTGCACTTTGAGATAGGGGATAGTATAGTCAAGGGAACTTTGAAGGAGTCGAATCTTGAAAAAGAAGAACTTGCGAATCTATCCACTCGGTGGTTGCCTCTTTGGAATTACTGATGCCGATCGAGCGATCGAGAAGGCATTACTTTTTCCATAGAAGCCTATAACACTGAGGACCGTAGTAACCCTTAACCCATCCTAGCCTTTTTAGGATCGTAGCGCGGAAGCTATGAAGATGCAAATCTGACTTAGCTGTCACGCGATGCTACACTCAGGATAGATTCTCTTGAGGATAACTACCAACCTCCGAGCAAATCGGTGTTCTGGTGTATCTGATAGTGGATTGTGGACCCTGGGCACTTTGTTAGAACCGTTGTTTTCTGCAGGTACAATGAAGACAAAACCTTAGTACATACCTTTTGTGGGATTGGTTCTTACCCTTGGCTTCATGCTCGTGACTTGAACCTTAACCCGTGTGCTTTGTGTGAACTTGTTTGTGGGTGTTGCATTCATGCACTCATGCATTCATGAGCATTCTTTTGGAAGGTTTCAAGGAACTTAAAGGTGTTATTGCAAACATTGAAGGTACTTTTGTTATGGATTTTGGAAGGAGAAGTACCAAGAAGTACACTTTCAAGAGTCCTAAGTTAGAGGGTTTGAGAAAGCTAGGATCTTTGGTTGTTGATACCAAGAAGTTTGAGTCCAGATATGGAAGGCTTTTATCTCTCTTGAAGGTTGATATGGCTGAAGGATTGCTTGCTACTTTGGTTCAGTTCTATGACCCTTTGCTTCATTGTTTCACCTTTCCTGATTATCAGTTGGTACCTACGCTAGAGGAGTATTCTCTCCTGCTTGGTTTGCCTGTTTATGGTCGGATTTTCTCTGGTTTGGATCCCGCTCCCAAGCATGATGTTATTGCGAAGGCTACCCACTTGAAGGTTTCCGAAATTAAGGCTCGCACGGATACCAAAGGAAAGATTCTTGGGTTACCTGCTAAGTTCTTGATGGATAAAGCTCATCATTTTGCTAGTGTGAAGAACACAGTTGCTTTTGAGGCTATTCTTGCATTGCTTATTTATGGACTGTTTCTCTTCCCGAATGTTGAGAACTTTATCGACATCAACGCTATTCAGATCTTCTTGATTGGGAATCCAATTCCCACTTTGCTTGTCGATGCTTACAATTCTATTCACCTCAGGAATTTCCATGGTGAAGGGATGATTATCTGTTGTGAACCTTTGCTTTATAAGTGGTTTATTTCTCACTTGCCGAAGTCTGCAGCTTTCTGGAATCTCAAGGATGGTTTATATTGGTCGCAGAAGATCATGTCTCTCACTCATTCTGATATTGATTGGTGTAGCCGTATTCCTTCTGGAGCGATGATTATTGATAGTTGTGGTGATTTTCCCAATGTACCCCTGCTTGGTACAAAAGGAGGAATCAACTACAATCCGGTGTTAGCTCGTCGTCAGTTGGGATATACTTTGCGAAAGGTACCGAAGAACATTCATTTGGCCGGTCTCTTTTTCAAGGATGAAGAATCTCAGGTTGCTCTCAAGAGAGAAATTGTGGAAGCTTGGTCCAACATTCGTAGAAAAGGAAAGGAAAGTTTGGGAAATCCGAATTGTGTCACTTCAGAACTTTATCTCCAGTGGATTAAAAATAGAGCTATTACTTTGAAGATGCCCTATAAGCATCATGAGCCTTTATCTCTAACTGATAAGAAGCCTATTCTTTACTTTATGGAAGACACAGAGAAGCTTCAGATCGCTTTGGCCGAGATGCAACAAGAGAGAGATGCTTGGAAGAACAAGTATCAGATTGTTGAGTTAGAGAATGCAAGACTTCAAGAGCACTTCAAGAAGAAGAATGAAGAGGAAGTTGCCAACAAGAAGAGAAAGGCGCAAGAGGATTTATTTTCCTTTCGCATTCAGCCAGTTTCCAATATTCCAAAGAGTTCAGAATCTCCTTGGAAGTTGATCGTTGATAAGTTGCTGATTGAGAAGACTCAGATGCAGGCCCACATCAAGAAGCTGGAAGATAGAGCTGGGACTTCTTCTCATAGGATTCTTTAGGGATCTAGTTTTCTTTATTCTCTTTTGTTTTAGGATTCTTGAATTTGTACTTCCGAGATGTAATCTTTTCCATCATTAATGAATGAGATTTTGGTATTTTAGATAACAATGTTTGCAATATACCTTATATTTCCTTGAAACTCTGCATTTGCATCTTGCATATGAAGCATCATTCTTCTGCATTGTTTCTTGCCTTTTCCAGGTGTCTTATCGTTTCTCTTGGTCTTCGTTCAGACAAGTTGTCTCACCGGTATAATACTCGGGCTAATAAGAGAAAGAAGATGATCTAGCTGATTGAATTCAAAGCAGTTATTGAAGGAAAATGGAGAGGGCATAGAATGTTGATCCCATGTCAGGCTTTACAGTGATGACTAATTAGATGTACGGTTTTCCTTCGGACGACGGTGCTCCACAAGTGGATGTTCCTACTCGATCCCTACCTGTGCAAAATGATCTGGTTGGTCAAGTTGTCAAAAAGATTCTCGATTTTCGAGGTAGGTGCCAAATCCTTAGAATGTCCACCTGGTGACAGAAATGGTCGACGATGAGGTGTTCACCTTCAAGGGAGGAAGCCCATTTGTGGATGGAACACCTTTATAATGATGAAGATAAAAATCCAAGGAGGTTCCTATTGCCAATGTTAGTAGAGTGACCCTCAACGGTCGTGCATTTGCCTCTGTGTCTCCCAAGAGAGTTGAAGGTGTTTTTTCAAGCTCAGTTTGAGACAATCTCTTCAGATCTCAAGTTTATTACCGCAATTTTCTTTGTAATCTTTTATGATTGTTAATGCTTTGTTTGTATGTAGAAACTTGTTTGATTTTGAATATTAATCATAATGCAATGAGTATGTTTGTCTTGAAGTAATCCATTCGCATTCGCTCGTAATTTGTTTTCTGCATTTGCAATACCAACCTCTTGTTAAAATCTTGGAGGGAGGATGATGAAGTGAAAACACAAAATTTCTGGTTGTGTGCTTTTGAATAAGATCCTGCTGATGATGTACAGGCATTGTTTCAAATTCCCAAACACCGGAGATATAAGGAAGATAAACCCTTGTCAACCCCCTTGAGCCTTGAAGAAGGAGTTTCTTTTCTAAATGAAAAAACCCTTACATTTAACCTGGGGCAGGGTAGTCTTCAGTTAATTTGACCAAGTGTCCAAATTTTAAAAGGAGTGTGCATCTAAGGAAACCACAATGGTTATCCCTCATTTCAAAGGGAAGAGGCAGTCACAACCCTTTCAAATAAGCCAATGTCACATGATTTATTCAAAAAAGAAAAAATGAGAAAGAAAAAAGCCCGCTAAGTCGAAAAATTGAAAACAAGTGACTTAGGCAAAAATTGGGGCATCCCGCTGGACATCAAAAATTCAAAAAAATCAGTCCAGGCAAAAGTTAGGGAAAATAAAAGAATGAAAAGCGCGAAAAGCGAAAAGAAAGGATTACAAAGAAAAATCTTGAACAAATCTGTGTGACTACAAAGTCAAAAGACAAAAGGGTGATTGTTATTCCCCAAATAACCTCATTGAAACCATCAGTTTTATCCTTTTGAGAGATGAACATTCATGTCAAATTAACTGAATGTAGGACTGAAGAACATCACGGAGAATGGGTGGGTACAGATAAATTTTGAGCCTAAAAATCCTTTTTTCTGAAAACTGTGAACCAGGCCAAGTTATAACCCTCAAAAGACCTAATTGAAGCAGGGTTTATTTTGAGAGCATACTCCAAACGAGATAGCGTTCCTGACTCCCATGAGTTGCGCTACAAGATCTTTGTTGGTATTGAATGTGCATTCAAAAATCAATGTCGTATCTAAACTAGTGATTTGTTCACAGAGTTTGGTGACATCTTTTCAGTAAAAAACTTCAAGACTAACATGTGTCTGTTGCATTAGAATTATCATTCTCAGAATTGACATTTTCTGCTTGCATACATTTGTTGACATCATTGAAGCTTACATTTGAGCATCAGTCATGAGCTTAATCTTTTGAGGCCTGAAGCTCTGATGAGTAATTGGCCAATCACTTCAAGGAATGATCATGACCAGGGGCATGTTGCCTGAAGATTTTGTTGAGCATGAGCAAGTTTGTTTTCCTAGTTGATGTTTTCACAGGGGAAAAGCTTGAATTCTCCATTGATCAAAGAACGTGCCAAGTTCAGTTAATCTAGGGCAGTTACGTCGAGATTTGACGAATCTCCCAAAGTTTTAAGACACTGGGGCAGATTATTTCAAGTCCTTATGGTACAAAGTTTTTGGAGGAAAATTTCTTATATATCATGCAATTTGGGGCTGATCAAACACAACAGAACTCGGCATGCTCTCAAGCAGAGTTTGTTCATATTGACAGATCCCCAGTAGAGCTTGTTGATATTTCCTCAGCAGGGTTCGTTCTCGCTTCTTTGGCACAATTTATTGACAGATCCCCAGTAGAGTTTGTTGATATTTCCTCAGCAAAGTTTGGTCCTATGAATGTGATCAGTTGTTGATAGGTTTGTTGTGATGTGTTGAATTCATAAGGTCCGATGCTGTTTGGTTTTCTCCCCAGCTAGGTCTTTGATCTGAATCCTCTCCAGCTGATTATATTATGGTCAAGCAGTTGAGTAGTTCTGAGGTCCATTTCTCCTTAATGGTGGTCCCCATGCAGAGATTCATTTTTGCTGTCCCCAACTGAAACCATATGAGGAATCTAAACTTAGAGTTTCATCCTCTAGACATATTTCTATTACTTTGGATATCCCCAAACAGAGAGCCATGTTTTCTCCTTTGAGAAGCATGGACTTGGTGGTTGTTTGTTGGATTCTTATCTGTGGTTGTATTTCTCGCCAGGATGATTTATCCTAGTTGATTCCCCCAGCGGAGACAGAGCATTACTGTTTCGTTTGCTCTCCAATCATAAAGCAGTGAGGTTAACTTTTCATTTCCCTTGGCAGGTCCAAGATGTACTTCTCTCCGAATTGTTATTCCAAAGGTTTATCCTCCTAGTGAAGATTGTGCATCTCTAATGCGGCTATTCTCAAGTGAAGTCGCTGTTGATATCTCTTTTAGTCGCCTGTTGGGTTTTCTCTCACTCATGATGAGTATTGATCTAAAATCCCCACGACTTGACCTTTTGCTATTTTCCTAGCAAGTCCAAGATGTTTTGCTCAGAATTGGTTTATCCTCTGAGAGTGTTCTCGTATCTCCAGCAGATCTGCCTTGTTTTCCCAGTGGATTTTTGTGTAGATGTTTATATGTCTACAATCCCCAGCGGATTCATTCTTTATTTCTCCACAGCAGATCTCTTCACCCTTTTGAAATGGAAGTTCCTATGAATTTCTATGATCTCCAAGAAGATTCAGAAAGATTTGGGGTTGTATAATTCCCTGACAGCTTTCCTGCCATCCTCAAAGTAGAGTTTATGTTATTATCCTCTTTGTGGATCATCTATGTTAGAAGATTGATATTTGGGTCTTTCCCCAAGGAGTATCTTTCTTTCCTCCAGCAAGATTTGAGCCTTGTAGTAGGATTTATTTTCCTTTGATGGTTTTTCTTTATCTCTTGCAGGATTTCTTCAGCTAAATGCCTAGCAGGGTTGTTAATGATATCTCCCTCTTGTTGAGATTAGCCGAGTGTTCAGTATTTCACCCTCTGCTTATCTTTTATGTCTGTTTTGTCAGCATATTCATATTCATACGCATTGCATACGCATTCATTTATTGCGCATAGCATATTGTTGTTGCATTTCTCATTTTGTATTTGTGTTGGTGCTTCGTTGCTCTCTGGTGTTGTTATCTCTGTAGAGCGTGCGTATCCTCTCTCCACTTAGAATGTCGACCCGTAAGCAGAGAAATGTCTATCCTTGGTAATTCCCCACTGAGTTTATTCCTCGTGGAAGATTATTGATTCAGTTTCCTCTCCAGTTCATTATCTGGATGGAATTAGTCCCCAGTTGAGATATTTCCTCCTCGGGATGAGTCTTGTTTGACCGTTTCTTTCCAGGTTGTTCCTGGATTGAACTTTGGTCCCTTGCAATATTTGTTTGGATCTCTAGGCTGTGAAACCTAGATTGAGAAGTGCATTTATTTTGTACCTTTGAGGATTCTGCACCCTTCAGCTGAGATCTACGTATGACTCCCCTTTTGGAAGGTTCAATACTGTTTCGTGGCATTCCTTTATTTGAGAAGCCTGAGGCGATGCAGTTATTACCTTTTGTGACTCCGATGAATGGTAAGTCTCTTTGCGTTTGATGGGACAGTTCGTTGTTGATATTTTGTGATTTCGATGAATGGTAAGTCTCTTCGGTTTGATGGGACAGTTCGTTGTTGAGACTTTGTGACTTCGATGAATGGTAAGTCTCTTCGGTTTGATGGGACAGATCGTTGTTGAGAATTTTGTGACTCCAATGAATGGTAAGTCTCTTCGGTTTGATGGGACAGTTCGTTGTTGAGATTTTGTGGCTCCGATGAATGGTAAGTCTCTTCGGTTTGACGGGGCAGTTCGTTGTTGAGATTTTGTGACTCCAATGAATGGTAAGTCTCTTCGGTTTGATGGGACAGTTCGTTGTTGAGATTTTGTAACTCCGATGAATGGTAAGTCTCTTCGGTTAGACGAGACAGTTCGTTGTTGAGGTTTTGTGACTCCGATGAATGGTAAGTCTCTTCGGTTTGATGGGACAGTTCGTTGTTGAGATTTTTTTACTCTGATGAATGGTAAGTCTCCTCGGTCAGACGAGACAGTTCGTTGTTGAGAATTTTGTAACTCCGATGGATGGTTAGTCTCTTCCGTATACTAGAGATAGTTCATTATTGAGGTATTGATTTTCCCCAGTGGAGCCTTGTTGTGCTAAGTATTCCCTGTTGAGTTATATCCTTGTTGTGTTGTGGTTTATTTCCATATACGGTTATCCCCAGTTTGAATCTTTTCCTCAGCTGAGTCCCAGTGGTTGTGCGGTGTGTTCCCCGGCTAGTTGGTGGTCTCCTGTGGTGTGTTTCCCCGGTAGAGTTTCTTTCTCCCGTTCTTCTTTTTGTTGATCTCCTGTGGCATATCCTTCCTACAGTGGTCTTGTGTCTGTATACCATTTTCATAATCATATTATTTTGTGGTCTCTTAGGGCCAAAAATTGGGTTTATTGTTATATTTAAGTCTCTTCTATCTCGTCGAGACAAAGATGTCAATCTTCTTATCTCCGGATAGAAGAAACTTAAATAGGGGCAGCTGTAATACCCTAATTTTTGCCCTAAGATCCCACATTTCATTTTGCATCTCATACCACAAACAAGATCACCAGTATCCCTGTGTTTTTCTTGCTTGTTTTATATTTGTTTATGTTTACTAACATCTAATCAAAATACCAAAAATATTTTGCAATTTCCTTCTCTGTGTGTTTTAGGTTTTGCAGGGAGATGGACGGCAAAGGTATGGCTTGGAAGAAAGTGTGGTTATTCAGTTGTGATTGAGATCATATGGAAGTTGGACCTAATCTTGGTCAAACTATCAAGAGATTGCTTCAAGTTCAAGTTATCTGTTTCAGTGGGCTATTTCTCAAGCAATATGCATTCAAGGATAAGTTGTTTTGTGTTGGAATTCATCAAGCTTGCAAGCAGTGTTCTATGAGAAGTTTGGTCCAGATTATCATGGTCATGATTTATCAGTCCAGAGATTTAGAGGATGATTAATCCAGATGGCCGTTGTTCAGTTATGGCTTGTTCAGTGGTAGCTGTGTTTTATCAAAGGCTTGTGAAAAAATTCAAGATTGGGTTTGGGCTAAAAATAAGGGCTTGTTATCCATGATCCATTTCATAGACCATTTTTCATTCCAAACACTATTCACATTTTTAACCATTTTTTCACATATTCCACTTTTTGCTATTCAAACCATTTTTTTTTATATATAACCCATTTTCTAAACCAAATTTTCCATATCCACTTCATAAACCATTTTTCTTACTAAACCATTATTCATTCAATACCAATTTCTCAAATCCATTTCTTTTCATAAATATCCATTTTCTAAAATCCAATTCTTTCCATTAGTCAACATCCAATTATCCAATTGTTCATGTCCATTTATTTTAGAAATCCATATCCATTACCATTTTTTAAAATCATTAATCTACAAAAAGGCCATTCATTATATTCATGACGCAAAGCCCATTTTCCATTTTTCTACCCACACCTCCTATTACTACATCAAGGCCCATTACAATTTTTCAAACCCACTTCCATTATCCATTTTTTTCTAATGTCCAATTCAATTCTCAAATAACCATTTTTAATCCAATTCATAAAACTTGCTATCCATATCCATTTTTTTAAAACCAATTATCCACTTTTTAATCCATTCTCTATTTCATCTCATTACCCATTACATAAACCTTTCTTAAACCATTCCTCAATATCCATATTTTACTATCCACATAAACCATTTACCCAATTCATTTTTTTTTCTAATCCATTATCTAAATCTTTTCTCCAAAATTCAATATCCATTCTTAATCCAAAATCCTTTTTTTCCTTTTTTACCTACATATATTTTGAATCTATTTTTTTTATATTTCATAAGCCCATTAACCAAAAAAAATGAAAAAATGATTGAAAAAAAGAGCTGCAAACCAAGCCCAGCAGCTCCAAGCCCCTACATCACGCTAGCTCCAACATCTCAGCCAAGCCGTTTCCATCCTCACGCCATCAGCTTCATCACACCGAGCTCATCTTCACACGCCATCACAAACAACACGCGGATTGCACATTCCAAAACGCGAGAAAAATAGCAAAACGGCAGCAACAATTCTCACAATTTCATCTATAAATACACACTCATTTCATTCAATTTTTTCAAGCTTTCACAGCCCCAAAAACTCTGCCAAAATCAAACCAAGCTTTGACAGCCCCAAAAACTCTGCCAAAATCAAACCAAGCTTAGAAAACAACTTCAAAGAAAAAACTCCATTGAAGCTCCAATTCCAAAAGCTTCAAATATCACTCCAATCTTCATCAAAAATCGTTTCTAAGAGTGAAATTCTTCATACAACAACAAGAGGAAGATAGTAGAAGTTGAAGAGGAGTCTTGCTTCCATTTTTCAAGGTAGTTCGAATTTTCTGTCGAAACTTTGAAACTCCGATTCGTCCAATTCTTGGATCGACGATTAATTGTGATCACATATTTGAAATCCTCTCCGTCTCACGATCACAACGGTATATGGTTTGAGCTCCGTCGCTCCGATTTGACGGAGCTCAAAAATTGAAGATTGGTGTTGTTATGGTGAACAGTGCGCGGCCAAAGGAAGAAGAAGAAGATCCACTTGTTTTTTTTTTCTTTCTGATTTTTTTCTACTTTGAAGTTTTTTTTTAATTTTTTAAAACAAAACCATGTAATGATCGGGCCTAAAGCCCATACGCATTGTTGCTTGCCACCACCATATTTCTAATAGACCTCCCTCGTCTCTTTTTCTTTAACTTTTTCTAACTATTTCTTTTTTTTATTGTTCTTAGTTTCTTTTCTAATTCATATTTGTAGTTTTTTATTTGATTTTAATTTACTATTTTGGTTGATTTTAGATACTTTGAATTTTATTCTAAAAGAAAAATCTCTTGAAATTGATTTGAGTATTTTAGCCTTGTTTTTTATTGTCCTTTTGATTTTGGATTTGGATCACATTTTAAGGCATTATTTCTCTTTAAATTCATTGGACTTAGGGTGTAGATGAAGTTGGATAAATGTTCACTAATTCAAATCTACCTTTAAAGTGAATTATTTAATTCACTTTAGGTGCTTTGAGTTAATGATATATTTAACACTTTAATCCACCAAAATGAGTGAATGAACTTAAAGATGGAATTGTCTTGAATTTGTAATTCAAATTTGGTTTCCTCTTTCTTCTATTTCTTTTTATTTTGATCTATGAAAGTCAAAGATATTGGAATTCTTTTATTGAATTTCGATCGAGACGAGATCATTACCACTTTTTCTTTTCGTGTGGCATCGCTTTAGGATGACGATCCATATATCATTTATCTCGCGTGCATTAACACATATATCTCATGGCCGGCCTCATTCGTAGGGTAATTGCTCGAACAAATTACTCGGCGTGCGCTTAACATAGACCAAAATTTGTCCCGCCTCGAAAAACTATCAAGAACAGTTGATTATTTGTCTTATGGTTCACAACTCATGAAACTTGTTGTTAGGAGGCTTTGGTCTTATCAATCCTCTAATGAGTTTCATCAACCTTGACCTAAGTGCAATTATTCAATTGTTATTAATCACTAACACTAACAATTAACCACTAACTTACTAACAATTTTATTATATTAATTTTGTTTACATTTCCTTCTCGCTCCTTATCTCTCCTTTAATTTTATGCAATTTTTCCTTTGTCTGTTGGGCACATGTTTATACTTCCGCACATTTTTCCTTTGTCTGTTGGACATATGTTTATGCTTCCGCAATTTTTCCTTTGTCCGTTGGACATATGTTTATGTTTCCGCAATTTTTCCTTTGTCCGTTGGACATATGTTTATGCTTATGCCTTTTTTCATTTTGTCCGCTTGGACCTAAAACACTAATAAAGGCCAAAACCTCTAAAAAAAACTTGTAATTCTAATATTGGACTATTGGTTACTATCCTATGCTTTGGATTAATATCTTTATGGACCTCTTTTGAAGTGATATCGGACTTATGGACCTAGAATTAGGACTTCTCATCCCTTTGCTTGGAGTATTGATTGAAGACTTGCCCTTATTCGGCCAATTTGCTTAAGGATGGAATCCTTTTAATATTACTTTGAAGTGGCTCCATTTTGGTTAGATCTTTCCTTTCCCTAGCTTTTACTTTATGCACTAGGATAGTCACTTCTTCTCCTCCCCATTCTTAAATTTTCAAAATCTTCTTCCTTTTTCAAAAACCTTCTTCTTTTCAAACTTAAAACCACTTTCATAATAAAACCTCGACTTTTGTCGAGTGGCCTTTTTAAACTTTGTTTTCTTAATAAATGTCAATCCATTTAACTATATTTTGACTATTTCATAAAAACCTAAAAAATATAAAACTCATCCAAATTCTTTTGTGCATTTATGCACCTTTTTCTTTTAAACTTTTCAAAAAGAATTAGACATGAGTCATTTTTGTGATGAAATGTAAAACTCCTAACCATGGTATTTTGTTGAAAGTATGGTCGTTTTCCACTTAGATGTTGAAGTGATTAGTCTTGTTGATGTTAATCCAAGCAAATCCTCCATCTTAATGTGATGCAAATGCCACTTTCCCATACCGTCGGGTAATTAGTTGAGTATTCTCTCTTGAGAATGACAGGTTGTCTTTTTCAAGATAAAATAAACCATAACCAATAATTTTTGTTTTTTATACCACGAACTACGGGGTTTTGATCCTACATTGCACATCATGGGTACGTAGGCATGAGGCGATAAGTCTCTCCAAACACAAAAATCTTAAAAAATATTTCTCCTCTCATCTCCTCAATCTCTTTTTCAAGCATACCCTTTTTTTTTAGACCAAAAAGCGTGAATACATCAAAGGGCTCCTATAGGGTACTATAGACGTTTTGGGTGCTAACACCTTCCCATTGCATAACCAACCCCCTTACCCATTCTCTGTTTGTTCTTGTTTTTTATAACTCTTTAGGTTTTGTTCGCTCTTTTTCCTTTCCCTTTGTGGATAAAATAAAAGTGCGGTGGCGACTCTTGTTTATTTTTGAGTTAAGTTAATCAATAGCTTACACTCACAAATTTCCCCGCTACACTAAAGACAGAAATAGTGCATGCTTGGAAACACGTTCATAAAAAAGGACGGATGTCTCTAGGAAAACCAGACTGTGTCTCGGTGGAGCCTTATCTCCACTGGGTACAAACTCAAGCTCTCAAGTTAAAGATGCCTTATCCTCGTCACGGAGTTCTTCCGTCGAGGGACTCTGTCATGTACTTCATGACTGAGACGGAAAAACTTCAGGTTACTCTCAACAAAGTTAAACGGGAAAGGAGAGCTTGGAAGAACAAGTACCGCACTCTCAACGTAGAGTGTATCAAAATACAACAATTACTGAAAGATAAGGATGCTCTGATTGAGATTTTGGAGTAGCATGCTGTAGAGAGTCAAGATAACCAAAGGAATGTGCTCACTCCTTTCACCTGGAAAAGGAATGACAACCCGACAACGGCCCAAGAGACCCGGTCCAAGAAGAGGAAAGTATCAGAATCAGCACCAGAGTTCTCCTTAGAGAGGACTCCGGGCCCATTGGCTTAGGTTTCTGTTTCTGCATCTTGTAATCTACTGTATTTTCGTTTCTGCAATCTCTTTGAATTCAATAAAACGGGGTTTCCCCACTGTTTGATATTTGCAATCTAATTGTCGAAGTTTACTTTGAATAAACAAAAATAATTAATATAATCATTGCATTCATCATTCTCACATCGCGTATTCTTCTTACCTACGAATCTCACGTTTGTGTCTCGATTCTAGTGTCAAACTGTCTCATTCGTACAATACTCGGGCCAATCGTCAGAAAAAGATGAATGATCTTGAGGAAGAGAACAGAGAGTTGAAAGAAGAGTTCGACGCTCTGAGAGAGGATATGAGAAAGCTTTGTAACGACATGCAAGCCATGGCAGAAGCTCAGCTACAAAGAACTGCGATCTCAGAGATCACCTCAGCACCCATAGTGGAGAAGAATGATCTTAGGTATCAAATGCCGAAAGATCGTCCCTGGGGCATGTCATTTAACTATATCCTGGAAGGATATGTTCCGCCGATCGCTGAAGATCAGGGAACCACAGCAGAAGCCGCTGGTCCTGAAGGTTACAAACTTCGGGAAAGCGAAGATGCCAGAGGCATATTGAGGACTCCTGAAGGTTACAAACTTCGGGAGGCGCCAAGATTCACTGCCGTAGTCATGGTAACACCCCCTGTGATGCACACTGTCCCGGAAGGTACCTTCGGGTAAAAAGGAAACTATGTTCGATAGAATAGACGAATTCTAGGAACAGTTCTTGGAAATGCAGAAGGAACTGCAAGCCATTCGCGGTCAGGATTTATTTGGAAAGGACGCCGCAGACCTTTGTCTGGTCCCCAATGTGAAAGTTCCGCATAAGTTCCAAGTACCCGACTTTGAAAAATACAAGGGTAACTCTTGCCCTCAAAGTCACTTGGTGATGTACGCTCGGCGAATGTCAGCTCAGACAGAAAATCAGGACCTACTGATTCACTACTTTCAAGATAGTTTAACCGGTGCCGCCTTAAAATGGTACATGGGTTTAAACCGTGCTACGATTAGCACATTCAGAGATCTTGGCACTGCCTTCATCCAACAATACAAATACAATCTGGACATGGCACCGGACAGAGATTAGCTTAGATCGATGTCACAAAAGGACAAGGAAACCTTTAAGGAGTACGCTCAGAGATGGCGTGAAATTGCCGCTCAAATTTGTCCACCTCTTGAGGAAAAAGAGATGACAAAGATCTTCTTAAAGACCTTGAGCTCATTTTACTATGACAGAATGGTTGCCAGTGCGCCCAGTGATTTCACCGAAATGGTCAGTATGGGAGTTCGTCTTGAGGAAGCCGTCCGAGAAGGACGTTTAGTAAAAGACGCTGGATCATCAAGTAGTACAAAACGATACGGTAGTGCTCTCCCTAAGAAAAAATAGCAAGATATTAGGAATATCTCTCTTGGAAAGCAAAGGCGACATTATCAACCAGTAGCAGTTGTGACTCCTGCTATCAACCCTGCGCCTATTCCCACGTATCAGCCTCAGGTTGCGCAGAGCCAACCTAATCAGCAAAAGACACAACAGCCTCCTCAACAAGCTCGTCCTCTATACAACAACAACCGTACAACGCGGCCACAAGGATTTGATCCTATACCCATATCGTACGCATAACTATTTCCGTTACTACTCGCCAAGGGGCACATCCAGACTAAGTCCCCTCTTACAGTATCAGAAAATCTGCCTTTTTGGTTTAAGGTGGATCAGACTTGCCCTTATCATCAAGGAGGATCGGGGCATAACATAGAGAGTTGTCTCAACTTCAAACCTGACGTGCAAAAGCTTGTTAGGAGCGGGCTCTTATCTTTCAAAGATACGAATCCGAATCTTCTCACGAACCCGCTGCCTCAACACGAGAAAGCTGCAGTCAACCTGATAGAAGGAGAGTCTAGAAATGTCTATCAAATTCACAATGTACTCTTGTTGAGGACCAATCTGGTCAAGATGCATTGTAGACAAAGTGGATATGGCCATGCGCCATCTCATAATTATCATCAATGTGATGTTTGCTCTAAGAGTAATCGAGGGTGTTCTGTAGTGCAATCAACTCTACAGGAACAGATGGATCTCGGATGGATCCAAGAGTACAGAGTTCATGGAGTTAACATGGTCAATACGAATTCCAACATCGTTCAGAACCACGATATCCGTGCGATGAATGTTAACTTGGTGGCGATGCACTCAAGGTAAAACCAGTATCATAATCTACCACTGCATGATTACGGTTCTTATTTGACTTGCTCGGTAAACAAACAGGGATGCTCTTTCATACAAGAGGCCCTCCAGTGTCAGATGGATCTTGGATGGATCCAAAACTACCATGATAGGAATCCCTATCAGATCAACATGGTTCAGATCTTCGATATTCGTGTAATGAATACCAACCTGGTAGAGTTACATGCTGAGCAGGTCCGACTCGGGTTCCTGATCTCACATAATTACCAAAGCTGTAAGGCGGGTTACGAAAACAATCGAGGTTGTACCCTTGTCCAGGAGGCACTTCAGCACTTGTTAAATCACTGGTGGATGCCAATCTATATGGATGAAGATACTCAGCAGATTAGTATCAATAATAGGAATCCCACTCGGCGTCAGAGTCAGGATGTCTGATCCGTGGAAACTAACCTAGTAAGGTTACATTGCATTCAAAGCGGGCGTGGCCAGGTGCCACCACACAACTATGAATGTTGTAGAGTCTGTTCAGAAAGTAACCAAGGATGCTACTTTGTGAGAGCAGCTCTTCAGGGTCTGGTGGATCGAGGAGAGATTCGTCCATTTCCGGGCTCTAGATCCATCAACTGGTCGTCGAATCACCTTGCGGATCGAATTAAGGATGCTGTCGTTATCCCTGATCATCAGAGAACTAGGAATGTTTTCGCCATCATTCCTCTACTTGACGAATCCAAAGTTCCCAACCGGGAACAGATCGAGATTACTTACGATGGTCAGAAAAACCAGAAGGTTCCCATAGTCATCTATCTGCCGGGACCACTACCGTATGAATCAACTAAGGTTATCCCTTACAAATAAGGTACAACAACAATTGAAAATGGAAAGGAAATTCCATTACCCTCCATCGTAAATATTACAGACATCAGTCGTGTAACGAGGAGTGGTAGAATCTTCAACAGAGGAGTTCGAGAATCCAACAAAGAAAAGGAACTTCAGACAGAACTTCCCGATCCACCAGTCAGTCGATCCAGTAATCCCGACCTTTCAAAAAACAATGATGAGATGCTGAAACTCATCCAAATGAGTGAATAAAACATTGTCGATCAGCTGTTATAGACTCCTTCGAAGATCTCGGTGTTATCACTGTTACTCAGTTCAGAAGCGCACAGGGAGGCTTTGCAGAAAGTCTTGGAGCAAGCCTTTGTGGATCAGGATGTAACAATCATACAGTTCGATAGCATTGTCTCTAACATCACTTCCTGCAACAATTTGGGATTTAGTGATGAGGAATTACCTGAAGAAGGTTGCCGTTATAACATGGCGCTCAATATTACAGTCAACTGCCAGGACGATGCTTTAGCCAGCGTACTGGTAGACACAGGGACAGCCCTGAATGTTATGCCGAAGTCCACTTTGACACAATTATCATTCAAAGGCCCTCCGATGAGAATCAGCGAGGTTGTCGTCAAAGCATTTGACGGATCCAGAAAAATGGTTATCGACGAAGTCGACCTTCCCATAACTATCGGTCCTCATACGTTCCAAGTCACTTTCCAAGTCATGGACATCCGGGAAACATACAGTTGCTTATTAGGAAGACCTTGGATACATCAGGCTGGGGCGGTCACCTCGACCCTCCACCAGAAGCTAAAGTTCGTCCAGAACGGCCAACTTATCACAGTCTGTGGGGAACAGGCCTTGCTCGTCAGCAATTTATCGTCATCCACTTATGTGGAGCCAGAAGGGATAATCGGAACCCAATTCCAAATGCTTTCACTACACAGTGGCGATCAACCAGAAGGAGGAACTTCGATTTCCTCATACAAAGATGCTATCAAAGCGGTCGGAAGTACCAATACAACAGGATGGGGACAGCTTGTCATTCCTACAGACAATAAAACAAAGAAGGGTCTTGGTTTCTCTGCAACCTCTACCCAGACAGCTGCCAGCAATAAAAGTCTTCATCCCATTCAGAACTTCTTCCACAGTGGAGGTTTCCTTCATCCAGTGACGCAAGAAGTACACACTATCAATGAGGAAGATCCTTCTGACACAGACGAGGAATGGGAGTCCTACCTCAACAAGGACGGTTATATGTCTCAGGACGAAACGTAAATTCCCTTTTGCTTTCTCGCACAGAGCCCGAGATTTATACCCAGGTCAGATGTCGAAATGATCTATGGGGATTGTGATCCGGAAGGATGCCGTGCTTCACCAAATTCATTAGAGGAAGACACTCCGATGAAGGATAGTTTTGGCTACACCTACTACGGCCCGACGGATGGTCTGCCGATGTGGCAACCTTACCCAAGAGACTTGGGCCAAGAGAGTCAGCCGAACAATGAAACTCAACTGAGTCTCATTGAAAATAATACCTGTGTCCCCACCATCTCATGGGATCAACACTCAGGGTATAACATGATGATGAATTCGCAACATTTGCAGGATTAGAATTCATTAACTATGCTTTTCCCGAGGTCAATGTCATCGAGAGAGATGGCTCCTCCAGTTCCAAAGAAGTGTGGGACACCTTGGGACAACAGAGTGGAAAATTTGACTATATGGTCAAGTACACTGCTCCTGAAAGCTCTCGTATCAGGCTCGAAGATATCCAGCCAACTGGATGGGGAGATACAGCTGAGAGCACCAATACTCTGCAGAATGCAACAGAGGAATTCTCCTACGATAACTCTGCCCGGGAGACAGATTCCAATTATCCCGCTCCACCAGAAATCAGCGTTATTTCTGAAGACCAATCAAGGAAGGTGCCAGACTTTGTGATTCACCGAGGAGTTCGCCGCCAGTGGGTTGCTGTCGAGGTTGCTAAGATCGTTCATAAGTCAAAGTAATTGCCGTCTTTAACCAAAGAGACAGAGTTTTGTTTTATAGGGCTGTAGTTTCAAGAATCGACTTGTTCATTAATAAAATAACGTCGTTCTGTAATTTCCGCAGTATTTGCTGTTTTCTCTTTTCTTTTTTTCAGAAAATGGTAATCCTAAAAAACATTTCAAATAATAAAAACAAGCAGTAAGAAAAATACACTGCACACACTTGCATTCTCTCTATCTCTTATAAACACGAATCATCACGTCATGCAGATTGCTTGTTTTAAACCCAGTTGAAACATACGATCCGATGCCTTCTCCCAACTTTGAGTTCCCGGTATTTGGGGCTGAAGAAGAAGTTGACGACGAAATCCCAGAAGAGATCTCCCGAATACTCAGACAAGAGGAAAGGTCCATTGAACCTCACAAAGAGCCGTTAGAAACGGTGAACGTAGGTTCAGAAGAAGAGAGAAAAGAAATCAGGATTGGGGCACTGCTCAGTCCAACTGCCAAAAAAAGTTTGATAAAGCTTCTCAGAAAATTTCCCGATGTGTTTGCTTGGTCCTATCAGGACATGCCAGGGTTGGATACCAGCATCGTAGAACATTATCTACCCTTGAAATTGGAATGTCCGCCAGTAAAACAAAGGTTAAGAAGGACTCACTCGGGCATGGCCATCAAATCAAGGAAGGGGTACAAAAACAGATTGGCGCGGGCTTCCTCGCTACATCAGAATATCCTCAATGGTTAGCCAACATCGTACCCATTCCCAAAAAGGACGGAAAGGTCAGGATGTGTGTCGAATACAGGGATCTAAACAAGGCTAGTCCAAAGGACGACTTTCCTTTACCACACATAGACATGCTGGTAGACAGTACAGCAAAGTTCAAAGTTTTCTCCTTCATGGATGGATTCTCGGGCTATAACCAGATAAAAATGGCGCCGAAAGACATGGAGAAAACTTCATTTATCATCCCATGGGGTACCTTTTGCTACAAGGTAATGCCGTTCGGTTTGAAGAACGCCGAGGCAACCTATCAAAGGGCCATGACTACTCTGTTTCATGACATGATACACAAGGAAATCGAGGTATATGTCGATGATATGATTGCAAAATCTAAGACAAAAGAGGAGCATGTGACCCACCTGTCAAAACTATTCGAGCGGTTGAGAAAATACAAACTCCACTTGAATCCCAACAAGTGCACCTTCGGTTTCCGTTCAGGGAAACTGCTAGGGTTCATCGTCAGCCAGAAAGGAATTGAGGTTGATCCTGACAAGGTCAAGGCCGTTCAAGAAATGCCTTCTCCAAAAACTGAAAAACAAGTCAGAGGATTCCTGGGACATTTGAACTACATCTCCAGATTCATATTCCTCATGACCGCGACGTGTGCGCCGATTTTCAGGTTACTGAAAAAGAACCAGGATTGTGTTTGGACAGAAGACTGTCAAACTGCCTTCAACAGTATTAAGGAATACTTGTTGAATCCGCCGATTCTATCACCTCCAGTGGAAGGAAGACCACTAATAATTTACCTCACAATCCTAGAGGACTCGATGGGATGTGTACTTGGCCAACAAGACGAAACCAAAAGGAAAGAGTCTGCCATTTACTATCTAAGCAAGAAGTTTACTGAATGTGAGACTCGGTACACGATGCTCGAGAAAACTTGTTGCGCTTTGGCTTGGGGAGCTAAACATCTTCTCCAGTACATGATTCATCACACTACTTGGTTGATCTCAGAAATGGATCCAATCAAGTATGTCTTTGAAAAGCCTGCTCTCACGGGAAGAATTGCCCGTTGGCAGATGTTGCTATCAGAATATGACATAGAGTACCATGCTCAGAAAGCCGTTAAGGGAAGTGTTTTAGCCGATCATTTGGCTCATCAACCGATTGACGATCAAGAATCAATTGGGTTTGACTTCCCAGACGAAGATGTCATGTATCTCAAAATGAAAGACTGTGATGAACCGCTACCCAGTGAAGGGCCAGAACCAGGTTCCCAATGGGGACTTATCTTTGATGGAGCAGTTAATCATTATGGAAACGGAATTGGGGCAATCATTATTACCCCTCAGGGTACCCACATTCCTTTCACTTCCAGACTTACGTTCAAGTGCACAAACAACGAGGCTGAATACGAAGCTTGTATTATGGGTCTCGAAGAAGCGATTGATTTAAGAATCAAGAACTTGGACGTATATGGCGATTCAACCTTAGTTATCAATTAGATCAAAGGAGATTGGAACACATACCAATCAGGATTGATTCCTTACAAAGATTATTTAAGAAGGTTGTTGCCTTTCTTCAACAGTATCGCGTTTCATCATATCCCTCATGAGGAGAATCACATGGCTGACGCATTAGCCACCATCTCTTCCATGATTAGTGTCGGTCGATGGAACGACTTACCTAAGATTGACTTAATGTGCCTTGAAAGGCCCGCTTACATCTTTACGATCGAAGCAGTCATAGACGACAAACCTTGGTATCACGATATCAAATGCTTCCTTCAGAAACAAGAGTACCCACCTGGGGCACTAAGAAGGCTAGCAGGAAGTTTCCTCTTGAGCGGCGATACACTCTATAAGAGAAACTTTGACATGGTCTTGCTTCGATGTGTAGACAGACTAGAAGCAAACATGCTGATAAAAGAAATTCACGAAGAATCCTTTGGCACTCATGCCAATGGTAACACAATGGCGAGAAAAATTCTAAGAGCAGGGTACTATTGGTTGACAATGGAATCTGACTGATACAAGTACATGAGGAAGTGTCACAAGTGTTAGATATACTCTGACAAAATCCATGTACCGCCACCACATCTCAAAGTTCTTTCTTCCCCATGGCCTTTTTCCATATGGGGAATCGACATGATTGGTATGATTGAACCTAAGGCTTCAAACGGACATCGGTTCAGTCTGGTAGCCATTGACTATTTCACCAAGTGGGTCGAAGCAGCGTCGTATGCTAATGTAACCCGACAAGTGGTGGTCCAATTTATCAAAAACAATATCATCTGCCGTTATGGTGTTCCGAGCCAGATCATTACTGATAATGGGTCTAACTTGAATAATAAGATGATGAAAGAGTTGTGCACTGAGTTCAACATTGAACACCATAACTCATCTCCCTACCGACCCAAGATGAATGGAGCGGTAGAAGCGGCTAACAAGAACATTAAGAAGATTGTTCAAAAGATGGTTGTAACTTACAAAGATTGACATGAGATACTTCCCTTGCTCTTCACGATTATCGTACGTTTGTCCGCACTTCAACAGGGGCAACCCCTTTCTCTCTAGTATATGGCATGGAAGCAGTGCTCCCCATAGAAGTAGAGATCCCATCAATCAGGGTATTGATGGAAGCTAAGCTTACAGAAGCTGAATGGTGTCAAAGTCGACACGATGATCTGAACCTGATCGAAGAAAAACGAATCACGACACTATGCCATGGTCAGTTGTATCAGCAAAGAATGAAGAGGGCGTTTGACAAAAAGGTCCGACCTCGCGTCTTCAGGAAAGGAGACCTCGTGCTCAAGAAGATACAATCATTTCTCACTGATTCACGAGGCAAATGGACTCCGAATTATGACGGCCCCTATATGGTCACAAAAGCTTTCTCAAGCGGTACCTTGAGACTTGCAACCATGGACAGAGAAGAATTTTCCTACCCCACGAATGTTGATGTAGTCAAGAAATACTTCGCCTAAAAAAAACGTCTCGGTGGATTGAAAACCCGAAAGGGCGGTCCAGGCAAAAATTAGAGACATGATAAAAAATCATCCTGGTGGATTGGAAACATCACAGTACAATCCAGGCAAAAATTAGGGATAATGGCAAGTAACTATGTTCAACCGAGGCGAATCCCTCAGCAGCAGTTACGTCGTCCATCAGAAATCTCCAGTCAAGGTCGTCTTCGACAGAAGCTCAGGATGCCCCGAATTCAAAGTTGGTAGAAGGATAGTGGTTGTTATGTTTCAACGCAGCCCTTTTCCCTGTAAATTACCATTTTCTAACTTTGTATATACTCTTTGGAATCACGCGCTTGGCTGATTTCCATCCTATCAATAAAATTTAAGCCCTTGTACTTTTGTTTGCAATTCTTATTTGTTTTAGCTTTACAGAATGACATTTTAATATGATTAACGATTCTTGAAATAAAACAAAAATGAATTTACTTGTTAAAACTTTTTCTGCCTTTAAAATAAATATGGCAAATTCTTTTGACTGTTGATCATCGAAAGAACGTCGCTCGCTTCTCCAAAGGGGTTCGAGCCTCAAAGTGCAGAATCAAAGTATCCCTTCTAAACCAGTACACCTGAATGAAGGATCAACAATGACAGATGTGATTACTCCATCTGACATCCTCGGCCGAGTTCTTATCTCCTAAGCCCGACAAACGATATTCACCGCAGGGACTATCTCTCCTAAGCAAGGTAGAATTGCTACGTTTGAACCAACAGTACTTCTTCGCCCTGCGATGACCAAGTGTTCAGTCGTGTTCACCAGTTAGTCTGTATGTCGCGTCAGTTTTGTCAGCATAAACATACATACATCATGCATTATTGATTTGCATTCATATTCATATTGCATCACTATCAATATAGTCGGTCTCGTCCCCTAGTGATAACAGTTCTCTCAATCGAGTTGTCAGTTCTTGCCTCGTCAGGAAGTGTTGCGTCTGAACAATCTCTCCTCCAGTTTATTTCTGGATTGAAGTTGGCTCCTTGACCACTTTGATAACTTGAACCTTTGAAAAGCCAGAGAAACTTTCGGCAAATATCATTCTTCGCCATTGAAGATGATATCCTTGCTTTCTCATATTAAGAAAAATCCCCAAAGAAAGCCTCTTAATCGAAGATTCGGCAGTACGGCAGTTTTTCTCTAAAAAAACCACTGATGAAAAGGTCATCGGCACCTCAAAATTGGATCCCATCATATGGCATTTCTCCGAGAAAATCCAGAGAAAAGTATGATGTATGCCCCAAGCGAAAGCGGTCTCTATAGAGACTTGTTTTCCCCAGTAGAAGCAAATGGCGTCTCTAACAGAGAAGTTTGTGCACCTCTATAACTCAGACGATTGGGTTCCCCAGTAAGTCTGACATCAAAACTTTTTCCGTCAAATGGCATCTCCCCAGGAAAATTCTGCGAGAAGTTTAAGGAAAACCGCTACGAGTAGCGTCCCTTGTCAGTAAAGTTTATTGACAAAAGAAACTTAGACCAGTTCCTTGGTAGGAAACCAGGATCGAGGGGAAGTTTAAATCAGAAACTAAGACCGGTTCCTTGGTAGGAAACCAGGATCGAGGGGAAGTTTTATTTCAGAAACTGAGACCAGTTCCTTGGCTGAAAACCAGGATCGAGGGGAAGTTTACCTTTTTTAAGCATCATTGCTTAGCAAAAGAAGATGGATGCGTAAGTTGCCATTCATAGCCATCATCAAAATTTTGGATATTCCGATATTTAATCCTCTTGCACCCCGAATGCCCGAATACCTTCGTCATTCACACCCTCGGGTCCAAGAAGATTAAATAGGGGCATCTGTCATACCCCAAATTTTGACCACTAAGATTCCCAGTATTGTACAAATCATCATCACAATATGGATGTACCTTTTTGCCTCATTAATCTCCTCAAAGATGGATGAGCATTCACTACAATCAAAATTAGGGTTTCAAGCCCTCTCAAAGCTTTTAGACAAAGGATAAATCAAGGAATGACATGATCTTCAACTTGTCTACACTCTCAAATATCCACAATGGATCAAAAGGACTCCCACTTCAAGGATTAAGCATAAAGCTGCTCCCTTCTAGGTGGATCAAGCCTCAAGATCGCAAGTGTCACCAAATTCGGGTTTTGGTCGACCAGGGCCTCCAGTTGGAAAATTTCATCTGGGCATGAGCCAAAGATCCAAAACATAACCTAATATGCTCCATGGAACCTCATGGACCCAACCATCAAGTCAATTTTTCCTTGGGGGATGCATTCATCAAAAATCAGGAATTAGGGTTTCTTGACCTAATTCACCCCTAAGTTGACTTTTGGGACAAATCATGAACCAATACCTCAAGACATGGTTTGAGGGTCTCTAATATACCACATTGATCCATTTTCAACAATGGATTGATCCAAGAAGCTTGAGCAACAAATCTCAATTTCATCTGGACCACAGTTAGGGTTTTGAGGGAAAAGTCAACTGTAACTTTGACTTTTGACCAGGACATGCTCCCAAGCCCTAGGACATGATTCAATACACCCTATAACACCCATGTAACATGTCCATCAAGTTTGATTTAGGTCAAGGACATGATTTCCTAAAGGATTGCACAGTTTGGAATTCATCTGCTAAAAAGTCAACTGTGCACAAAAGTCAACTTTGACTTTTTGAGATTTTTCACAAAAATGGATTTTTAACCCTAAAATGATGTTAATGTATGATTAGAATCATCATTCATCAAGAAAAATCAAAGAAAGTGGGATAACTTGTAAAAGGGGTAACCATAAAAACTTAGAAAATTTTCTAAGTTATGAAATAAAGTGGCAAGGGTACCAACTTTGAAGGATCATAACTCCTAAACCACAAAGCCATTCTTCCCCATCCAAAGCTTTATTTGTAGATCTCATTGCCCTCTACAAAAGCTTCATACTTATCTATGTCCAAATTCCTCATGGATTTTGAGTTATGGAGTGATCAAAATCAAGAAAAGTCAATTTGTTCCAACACTTGGTGAAAATTTCACTAAGTCAGAATCTGCCTTTACTTTTTTCCAAATGTAGGGGGATTTTTCACTTGGATCCAAAAAGTATCAAAACCAAATATGATTAAACAGTTGTTGTATCATATAAGGGCTTTCCAAAATGGCCAAGAACATCACCAAATTCAATTTGAGATAAGAGATATGGTAGTGGCAAGATGCCTTGCTGAAATCTGCCAAGGCAAGGCAGATTTTTGCACTTTTGGCCGATTTGCCAAAATCAGCCAATTCCAAGCCTTGTCATCATCTTGGACACATCTGAGGATCAAATCTAAAGGGGACAATCACTGAGCCAAGCCTCCAAAGTCCTTGGAACAAGAAATAGCATGTCAAACCTAGAATTGCCTAAAATGGGACAAGACTCCAATTTTGGACTAGAGCATTTAATGGAAGCGCCAAGGTGGCATGAATTGAGCTATTAGCAACTGAATTTAGTCAAGACTTATCCAAGACCAAGGGAACCAACAGCTTGTGCCCTAATCTCTAGTCAATGGCTAGAGGAGACTTGGATTTTCATTTGCCAACATTGGCCAAACCTACTCAGCAGTTGCCATTCACTATTCCTTGCAAAATAAACTTGCTCTACTATAAATAGAGCTCAATTGTGATCAGTTTGAGTATACCAAAGCCATCAACCAGATGCTTTCCTCAAATCTCTTCTTTCACTCCAATTTTTCCTTCTAAGGCAAGTCACCATCAAATTTTGAGTTAGAGAGCAATTCCACTCAAACCAATCACACACACACCTCACATACATCATATGTGAGCTGATCAAACACTTAAACAACATCTGGAACACTGATTTCTCAGAATCACCAGCCAATTGCTCAAGGTTTTAACCAAGTTGCAGTTGAGATGCCATGAAGTGATCCAACCATTTTCAGTCAAGTCCAAGCATTCAAACACACTCCATAGGGTGTAGGGAAGCTGTTCAGATCATCACAACCCATCTGTAACACCTCCAACTCAAAAATCACTTTGAACTTGCTGTCACGACCTAAAGGTAAGCCTAAACTTGGTCATCTCTCAATCTATGCATATTTCCTCGCACAATACTTTTGCCAAATGTTCATAATCATGCATGGAATGTTTCCCCTCAATTATTTGCCTTGTTTGAATCGTGTATCAAAAATCTCAGCCTTCATGCAGAAATTAGGGTTCTTGAGGTTTTTTCTTGATTTTTCATTCCATGTTTAAAATAAATGAAATTAAAGACCATAGACATGATCATGAGGTTGAGGCGAGCAGATTGATGTGTGGATTGCATGATATAATCAAGTATTCAGTGAGATTGAAGAGAAAATGCAAATCTGGGCAAAACCCAGAACACGCGCGTGTTCTTGGGTGTTCTTGGCACCCTTTTTGAAAATTCAAATATTTGAATTTTGTGATTTTATTTAATTGATTCAAAAATTAATTTCTCTCTGAGTTTTAATGATTTTGAGTTGATTCTTTTTTTAATAATTCACAAAAATGTTAAAATATTTTATTTTTACAAAAAATCCCAAAAATATTATTTATTTCATATAATTGATATTTTTGCAAATAATTAATATTTTAATTGTTTTTGACATTTAAAATATTTTTTCCTTCTTGATTTTGCAAGTTTTAATGATTTCTAATCATTTTGTAGGGCAAAACTTGATTTATGAAGCATTAACCCAAGATCACAATTTTTTTTCCACATGTTAAACAATTTTGATCATTTTAATTGAATTTTTTATTCAATTAAAATACATCTTGAAAACAAATTAGGGTTTTTGATTAATTCAACCCTCATAAATCATTTTCAAAACTTTTTGGGCCTCTTGAGAGAGTGTAAGACCCAAACCCCCTTGTACATAGAACAATTTTGGGTCTCACATATTGTATAAGTCCCTCTGTACAAGTCAACGGCGCGACCATCGTCCGTTTAAAACATCTGGGCCTCTCCTTGAGCTATAAGACCCATTCAAAACTATTTGGGCCTCTATTAGAGTGTAAGACCCAATCCGCTTTTAACCAAAAAAATTTTAGGCCTCAGATATTGTATAAGTCCCTCTGTGTTAAAAGAAAACCTCGGCGCGATCGCCATTTCAAACAAAAAGTTATCTGGGCCTACCCTCGTGTTATAAGCCCCACTCTTTTTCTTTAAAAAAATTTGGGCCTCTTGAGAGAGTGTAAGACCCATCCCTTTGTACATAAAACCTTTCTTGGGCCTCAGTCACTTGTATAAGTCCCTCTGTACAAATTTAAACAGTACAATCACTAGTAAAACCCTGGGCCTCTCCTTGAGCTGTAAGCCCCAAATCTTTCTTTTTCAAAGAACTTTCTCCTTTGATTTTGAATATACTGTTGTTTTCAATCTTTCTTTGTTGAACAACTAACCAAACAGCAAGGAAGCTCTACAACCGAGTAAGTGTTTATACGCTTTCATTTACCGCTTTCATATACATATAACTGTATTGTGGGGCTGTTTCGCTGTAAGTCTTCTTTCATAAACTCATATCAACTATGTAATAATAGTATAGATGTTTAGAGTTTCCCTGGCAACTACGTCTAGAACTAAATAAAGCCGTTTCGATTACTCGTAGAAATAGACAAGCTAGATCCCCAATAGGAGCACCAGATACAGTCTTCTCTTTGGCTGTCCTCCTTAGGAATTGTCAAGAGACTTTACCTCCTCAGAGATGAATGTATTCTCCATGAATAGGATCTCTTGAGTTTCTTCCAAATTCTCGAACTTTCCTGGCTTGATCTATTCCTTGTGAATAGCTTGTCTTGAATTTCTCGGGGTTTGGGGACCCACAGGCTTCTTAAAAGCATCGACCTCCTCTTGGGAATTGTACAAGGACCCACATGCTTCTTAAAAGCAACCCCGCCTCCTCTTGGGCTTAGTACAAGGACCCGTCGGCTTCTTAGAAGTATTCACAGCCTCCTCTTAGGCTTCGTATAATGATTTCTTCCTCCGGGAATGATAGCCTCCTCTTGGGCTTCGTACATGGATCTCTCGGCTTCTTAAAAGTTTCCAGCCTCCTCTTGGGCTTCGTACAAATTGTCCCGATGACCTCCTAGAAGTATAGGAATAGAAATTAGTCATCTTCATAGAACCGTCTTTCAAAGAGTCTAGGCCATACTACTGTTTCTCAAAGCATAGTACAAAAGATGAAACTCTAGACTTGGACAGTCTAATCTCCTTGAGTCTCAAAGACGTCCTCAAGTCCCTTTCCAAAATAGGGAGAAAACCCGTAGACTCGGACATCCTCAATACCCTTTGGATTTCCCATTTCCTTAAAGAATAGGAAATAACCCTGATCCTCGAATCAAACCCCTGAGTGCAACATCACTCATATAAGAACTGATTTTCTCTTTAAATCAGCATATTGGATCTGTCACTCAACTGAAACAGTTACAATTAGCCTCCTCTTGGGCTTTGCACAATGATTCTCCCCAGCGGAGCTAGCCTTTTCAGCCTCCATCTCGGGCTTTGTAAGAGATACAAAAAAGATTCTCTTGTTGAGTCAAAAACTTTCAGCCTCCATCTTGGGCTTTGTACGAGATATAAAAAGTCTCTCCAGTTGAGTCAAACTTTTAGCCTCCACCTCGGGCTTCGTACGAGATACCAAAAACACTCTCTCATTAAGTATAAAAAACTCTCTTGTTGAGTCAATCTCCCTTTTATCCTCTCTCTCGGGCTTTGTACGAGACACATACAAAAGACTCCCTCGTTGAGTCAACCCTTTTAGCCTCTCTCTCGGGCTTCGTACGAGACACGTAAAAACCCTCTTGTTGGGCCATTAGCCTCCTCTTAGGCTTTGTATAAGGAAACCCCGGTTGAGCCAATCAACCTTTTAGCATCAAAGTTGTGCCTCGTTCATAGTATACAAACATTAACAACTGCTTTCCCTTCATCTAATCGCTGTAAGCGGCAAGCCTCTGGATCATCTATATCCATGCCACTGTCCCTCTTTTAGCATGAGAAATTCCTAAGGAAAGATGGCATTGCTCTACACTGAGTTAAAGTCTTCTCCTTCAGGTTGGAACTCCCTTATAAAGGAAATTATAGCATTGCCGGATTCACACATCCCAGTTAAAGTAATCTTCCTTTATAACCAGTCACCCAACAGTCGTGACAAACGAACCCCTCTTTAGAGATGACAAATTCTCTCTAAAGTCGAGACCTTCAGCTTCACATCTTGGGCTTTGAACAAGATATAAACAACCTTTCAGCTTCACATCTTGGGCTTTGAACAAGATATAAATCACCTTTAGCTTCATGTCTTGGGCTTTGAACAAGACACCAAAACAACCATTTCCTCCCATAGAATAGGAGGAACTACGAACGCTCTAATTTCCCTGTTTCGGAAAACGGGAATACGTAGGCATAAGATTGAAAGAAAAATCTTAGCGAGCATACTAAATAACAACCCAAAATCCCATCATTTCATAAAAACATTAGTCCTAACATGCTACCAATAGCACAGTCCCTTCACTTCATTCTTAACAAAATAAGCAGAGAGAGGCCCACAATCTAAACCGCATCTGTAAACCAACAGTCATCTGTTTAAACTCAGTATCCAAGCAGGGTTAATTGGAGACATCTATTTCCCTTCCTTCATCAGCTTCAATAGGATAAAAAATGAATCGACCTGTAGTACCCCAGAGCAATAGTGCTTAAGAACCACGTCCAAAATCGCTCGCTGCAGTAGTATCGCGTGACAACTATTTCCAATAGCTTCCGGACTACAAAATAGTCACATGGTCTCAGTCTACTAAATCCTCAGTTTCATGGATACCACAATCGAACAAACTACTTTCGCAACCGAAGTCACTAGACATTGAATCCGCAAAGGGAATCTCCACTGATTTGATGGTCTACCGGGACAGCTTATTCGGGATTCACTCCCTGTAAGACCGCCCGTCTCTGCCATCACTTATATTAGGTATCACTCAAACTTTCCAGATGCGGCATCACCCGCAGTCCCATTTGATTGATATGAAGGTGTGAAGGTACTGGACCTAGAGTTTTTGATTAGTATGCTCGCTAAGATTTCATAATCTTATGCCTACGTATTCCCGTTTAAACGAAACAGGGATATCAGAGCAATCGTAGTTCCTCCTATTCTAAGGGAGGAAAAAGATGTTTTGGTGTCTTGTTCGAAGCCCAAGATTGAAGCTAAATAGAGTATCTGTGTCTTGTTCAAAGCCCAAGATTGAAGCTAAAAGGTTTGACTGAGAGAGAATTTGTCATCTCTAAAGGGAGACATCTTGTCTGTTTATCATAACTATTGGGTGACTGATTATAAAGGAGGATTACTTTAACTGGGATATAATAATCCAGCAATGCCATAATTTCCTTTATAGGGGATTTATCCTGAAGGAGAAAACTTTAACTCAATGTTGAGCAATGCCATTTTTCCTTAGGAATCTTTCATGCTAAGAGAGGGACAGTGGCATGGATGTAAATAATCCAGAGGCTTGCCACTTACAGCAATTAGATGAAAGAAAGGATTTACCAGGATAAAATATGGACGACAGCTTGGATATTTAAATCAACAAGTATGCCACTTACAGCAGTTATCTGGGATTAGGGTTTGTTTTGCTTTTCCGTTTTGATAAGTGATAAACAGAGAAATGACTTCCTACGGAGGGATTTTGATTTCCTCTGAGGGTATGTTGATTTTTGTGTGCCTTGATCAAAGCCCAAGGTTGAAGCTAAAAGGTTGATTGACTCCACTGGGGAAGTCCTTATACAAAGCTTAAGAGAAGGCTAGGAATTACTTACTCAATGAGAGAGTTTTTATCTGTCTTGTACAAAGCCCAAGATTGAGGCTAAAAGAGACTGACTCTTTTTGGGGATATCATTATACAAAGCCTAAGAGGAGGCTAAAAGTTTGACTTTTCTGGGGAAAATGTTCTGTCTGTCTTGTACGAAGCCCAAGATTGAGGCTAAAAAAAGGATTTTTGACTCCGTCGGGGTGGGTTTGTATGTGGCTCGTACAAGGCCCAAGATTGAGGCTGAAAAGAAGACTGACTCGGTGGGAAAGAAATATTTATTTGTCTTGTACAAAGCCCAAGATTGAGGTTAAAATGAGACTCTACTGACTCGACTGAGGATATTTTAGGTATCTCGTACAAAGCCCAAGATAGAGGCTGAAATAAGTTTGACTCTGCTTGGGAAATTATTTCTCAAAGCCTAAAAGAAGGCTGGGAGGAATTGACTCCTCTGGGGAGGATATTGGTCCCAAGTTTGAGAGAAGGTTATGACAATTTATGTCTTGTACAAAGCCCAAGATTGAGGCTAAAAGAGTTTGACTCAACAAGAGAGTGCTTTTATCTGTCCTATACAAAGCCCAGGATTGTGGCTGAACAAGCTGGAGAAATCATTATACAAAGCCTAAGAGGAGGCTAACTGTTGCTAGGGGAAATCTTTATATCAAACCTAAGAGGAGGCTGAAAAAGATTGACTCAACAAGAGAGTGTTTTTATCTGTCTTGTACAAAGCCCAAGATTGAGGCTAAAAGGGGTTGACTCAACAAGAGAGTGTTGAAAGGTGATTGACTCAACAAGAGAGTCTAAAAATTGATTGACTCAACAAGAGAGTCTGAAGAGGTGATTGACTCAACAAGAGAGTCTGAAAAGTAATTGACTCAACAAGAGAGTCTGAAAAGGTTAGCTCCGCTGGGGAGAATCATTGTACAAAGCCCAAGAGGAGGCTGACTGTGCTGAGGAAAGGAAGGATCATTATACAAAGCCTAAGAGGAGACTATCTTATGTCGGGGATTATTGAGATCTTGAGGTTCTGATTTGGGATAGTGTTACTTGATGATAAAATGACCCTGGTTGGGGGATTTTTAGGAGAGAAACTGGGTTTTAGAACCTATGGGTTTTAACTCTGCTGGATATTGATCCAGGTTGTCCGGGGTTTCTCCTATGTTGGTAAGGTGACTTGAGAATGTCTTTGAGACTCAAGGGTATTTAGACTGTCCAAGTCTATTGGTATGGAATAGTTTATCTTTGTATAACGCCCAAGAGGAGGCTGGCTCTTTTAAGGGATGAATATCAACCCTAAAATTAGTACGAGGTTTTGACTCCTTTTTAGAAAGACAGCTCTAACGAAGGATGACTAAGTTTTGTCCTATACCTTTAAGAGGTCTTCAAGGTCCTTGTATTAAGCCCAAGAGAAGGCATGAGAACTTCTAAGAAGCCGTAGGGTCCTTGTACAAAGACCAAGAGGAGGCGGGGATGCTTTTAGGAAGCCTGTAGGTCCAAACCAAGAAAAGTTCAAGAGATGTCATTCACCGAGAATGAATCATTTCTAAACAGTTATGGGGTTTGAAGAAATTCAAGAGATGTCATTCACCGAGAATGAATCATTTTTGGGGAATAGAATTTCTTTAACAATCTCTAATAGTGACAGTCTGAGAAAAGGTTCACCGAGAATACTTCCTTTCTCTTTGTTCCATATTGTATAAGCCCAAGAGAAGGCAAGACTGTATCTGGAAATCCTATGGGTATCTAGTTTTGACTGTATTAAAGAGTAACCAAACTGGCTTTACCTAGTTCTAGACCTAGTTGTCGGGGAAAACTCTAAACAACTATACTAGTATATATACAGTTGATATATGACAAGTATGTAAAAGGGTATGAAAGATGACTTACAGTGGAGCAGCTTCCCACAATACTATATATATATATATATATATATATATATATATATATATATATATATATATATATATGAAAGCAAGTAAATGAAAGTTGTTAAAACTTACAGGTGAGCAAGCTTCCATGTTGTATTATTAGTTGTTCAAAGAAATTAAAGAAAGTTTTGATAACAACATGTATATTTGAATCTAAATCAAAAGGGAAGTTGTTTTTGAAAAGATTATTGGGGCTTATACTCAAGGAGATGCCCAAAGTTTTAACAGTGATCGCACTGTTGTTTGATAAACTGTACTGGGGCTTATACAATGACTGAGGCCCAAAGAGGTTTTCTGTATAGAGGGATGGGTCTTACAACTCAAGGAGAGGCCCAAAAAAGATTTAAATGAAAAGAAATGAGACTTATAACACAAGGGTAGGCCCAGATGATTTTGTTTTAAAAGGCGACGACCGCACCGTGATTTTGAAAATACAGTGGGACTTATACAACATCTGAGGCCCAAAGAAATGGTTTGTATTTACAAAGGATTGGGTCTTACACTCTAATAGAGGCCCTAAGGTGTTTTTAAGAAGAGGAATGGGACTTATAGCTCAAGGAGAGGCCCAAGTTATTTGATTCTGAACTGGCGATCGTGCCGAGATTCTTGAAACTGTGTTGGGACTTATACAATGTTTGACGCCCAAAAAGGTTTTGGTTAAGAAAAGTATTGGGTCTTACACTCTAGTAGAGGCCCAAAGATTTATTTTTGTACAAGTGATGGGGCTTACAACTAAAGGAGAGGCCCAAAAAAAGATTAACGATCGTACCGTTATTTTAAGAATCGTATCGGGACTTATACAATGACTGAGGCCCAAAATTATTTATGTACAAAAGAGGGTTGGGTCTTACACTTTATTAGAGGCCCATGAGTGTTTGAAAAAGGTTTGTTAGGGTGAAAATCAAAGAAATCCTAATTTCATCATTTTTTTAAAGTAATTTTCCAAAGAAAATTAATTAAAATGATAAAAACACCAAATAAGTAGGAATAAACAACTTGTGATTTTTGGTTGAGGTTGGAAAAATGATGTTTTAATCACAAGATGAATTAAAACTCATTTAGTTTTGATTTTCAAGATGAATATTCATTTTTTGAAATGTTTAAAAACAATAAAAATGAATTTATTTACAAAAATATCAACTATACTAAATAAATAATATAAATTTGATTTTTTTGTGAAATAAAATATTTTAACATTTTTGTGATTTTTTGCAAAATGAACCAATAAAAAATAATTAAAATTGAGAGAGAAATTAATTTTTCAAATCATTTAAGAAAATAATATGAAAAATATTATAAAAAAAAGTATAAAAAGTGGTATAAAAGGGTCTGGGGCGAGGGGGATTCGAACCCCAGACCTCCTAGCCAAACATATGAGCGCGCAACCACTGAGGTGGTGATACATCCGTGTATCAAAACCACCCCAGAAATATATGAGGGGTGCCTTGTTTTAGACCTGGCCAAGGCAAGTTCTTGGGTCAAAAACGCAAAGGCTGTAACTTTCTCATTTCTTCATGGATTGGGACACAATTTAGGTCTATCCTGCCTAGAATTTCACAAGGAATCCAATGATGGTCTTGGTTTTTTCAGATGAGGTCCCTATTTTAAAACCCGATAATGGTTTTGAAATAGGCCTCCATTTGCATTTTCTATGCTACCTTATGTCACAGGCAAGAATTACATGATGAATTGGTTCAAACACAACATATATAACATGTATGAGATGTTTATGATCAGTGGACCTCAAAGCAATGCATAATTTAGAAAGTTCAAGTTGTGATGCTTACCTCTTTGGGAGCTTCTTGTGCTCACTGCCAAGTTCCTTGTGCCAGAAGTAATTTGATGCCTTGGACACTCTCAATTGATCCTTTAGAGGCTTTTAGAATGATCACCACCAGCTGGAATCCTCAGGAACAAGTTTTGGCACTTTCTTGCAAAAGGGACAAAAGTGACCAATATAGAAACTCTCTCAAATGGTGTTCCAGATAAGGGGAACCATTTGGGACAGTTCAAGGATGATATTTGAAGTGTGTTTGAGGTTTTATCTGGTTTTGAAAGTGACTGAATTAAGACATAGCTTGAAAAATGCAAAAAAAGTCCAATTTTGAGGTTTTGGAAGTGGACTTTGAGATTTTGGTGTTACAGGTCACATGTTAGTGTTTGAACAGCTTAGATACAACATATTAGAGGTGTTTGGATCATGAGCTGTGGTGGAATTGCTTTCTAACTCAAAAACTCAGAGGTACCTTGCAAAAGAAGGTATTTTGGCCTAGAGAAAAGGATTTTGAGGAAAGAAAGTGTTGTAGTGCTTTGGTGTACTCAAACTGAGCACAATTGAGCTCTATTTATAGTAGAGCAAGTTTGTTTTGCAAGCAATAGTGAATGGCAACTGCAGCAGGCCTTTGGCCAATATTATGTAAAAGGAATCTCAAGTCTCCTCTAGCCATTGACTTGAGATTAGGGCACAAGCTTTGTAGCTTTGGTTCAGAGATAAGTCTTGACTGAATTCAGTTGAAATAGGCTCAGTTCATGCCACCTTGATGCATTCATTAATGGCTTGAAAACAAAATTGGAGTCTTGGCATCTTTGTAGCCTTTTAGGTTTAGCATGCCCACTTGTGGAATCTTGGACTTTGAAGGCTTGGGGATCAGATCATCCCCCTTGGATTTGATCCTCTTATGTGTCCAAATTGATGACAAGGCTTGGATTTATCAGATTTGGACAAATCGAGCAAAATGCACAAATTATGCCTTGTAAAAACCAATTCATGATGCCATGTTCCAAGGGTTGTATCTCCTTGCTCAAATGGAATTTGGAGATGATCTGGTACTTGTTGGAAAGCCCTCATGGCATACTTCAACTTTGATGTCCACCCCTAGACCTGGTTTGACTTGGATCAAGGTGAAAAATGTCCCTATATTTTGGAAAAAGTCAGGCAGATTCTGACTTAGTGAAAATTTCACTAAGTGTTGGAAAAATGTCATTTTCATGTTTTCAGCCATTTTGATCACTCCATAACTTAAAATCCATGAGGAATTGGAGTTTGATGTAGTTGAAGCTTTTGTAGAGTGTAGCAAGACCTACAAATCTAGCTTTAGATCACCCAAAATGGTTGCTTGGGTCTCAAGTTATGGTCCTTGGAAGTTGGTACCCTAGCCACTTTGTTCCATAACTTAGAAAAATTCTAAGTTTTTTCATGGTTACCCCTTTTACAAGTTAACTCACTTTCTTTGATTTTTCTTGATGAATGATGATTCAAATCCCATATTAACATTTTTTTAGGGTTAAGGAACCTTGGTTGACCAAAAAATCAAAAAGTCAAACTTTGACTTTTTGTATAGTTGACTTTTTATTCGATGAAATCCAAATTGTGTGATCCTTTGTGGAATCAAATCCTTGACCTAAATCAAACCTAATGGATGGACTCCATAGAAGATATAAGGTGTATTGAATCATGTCCCAAGGTTTGGGAGCATGTCTTGGTCAAAAGTCAAAGGTACAGTTGACTTTTTCCTCAAAACCCTTATTGTGGTCCAGATGAAATTGAAACTTGTGAATCAAGCTTCTTGGATCAATCCATTGTTGCAAATGGATTAATGTGGTGTATTGGAGGCCCTCAAATCATGTCTTGAGGTCTTGGCTCATGTTTTGTCCCAAAAGTCAACTTAGGGGTGAATTAGGTCAAGAAACCCTAATTCCTGAATTTTGGTAAATGCATCCCATGAGGTTAAGTTAACTTGATGATTGGGTTCATGAGGTCCCTTGGAGTACCTTGGGTCATGTCTTGAAGTATTGGCTCATGCCCAGATGGAAACTTTCATCTGGAGGCCTCAGTCGACCAAAACCCTAATTTGGTGACACTGGCGATCTCGAGGCTTGATCCACTTGGAATGTTGCAACCTTGTGCTTAATTCTTGATGTGAGAGTCCTCTTGATCCTTTGTAGTTGTTTGAGATGTTAGACAAGTTAAAGATCATGTCATTTCTTGATTGATGTTTTGCCTTAGTGCTCTGAGAGGGCACAAAACCCTAATTCTTGGTTGTAGTGACTGTCCACCCATCTTTGGGGAGACTGATGAGGTATGATGGTTCATCCATATTGTGATAATGATTTGAACAATGATGGGAAATCTTAGTGGTAAAAATTTGGGGTATGACAGAGATTCTACAACAACTACAGGAGAAGTGGCTAGTTCTCTTGTTGGTGTGTCTTATAGGATGTTGTGACATCTTATTAGGGCAAGAAGGATCAGTTCCTTGGTGGTTCCGCTGCATGTGTTTCTGATGGAAGAGCTCTAGAATTATGGGATTCTGGAGTTGTTACTGAAGACAGTTGGTGGAAGGTCTCAATCATTGGCCTCTATATTTGTAGATATCTGCATTCTTTTATTCCAAAGTCGGGAGCGATTGAGTGAAGGGAGTTGTGGCTAGATATCTGGTATGGTGACTTGGTACTTGGAAGCTTGGTTTCTTAGTACAGTTGAAGTCAGTTGAAGAGGAGAAGAGTTGAGTTAAGTTTATCAGGTTCTTGCTCTAGGAGTTTGATAAATTATTGGTCGGCTAGGTTGTCAAAGATACTTGAGAATTCTCTCAAGTCCACTCATAAAGGCATCTATGTCGTGTATATGGAGTCTTATAGTTACTCTTCTGACTAAAAGGTGTTTCTTTGAAACATAATCTGAAGAAAGTGGCGGTGACTTATTTTCACCATCCAAAAACAGCAAGGAAGGATTCATCTCTCTTGACCCTAAGAGTGGATCCAATCTGATTGAAGAATTATTGAGGTAAATAAGATTTGTTCAGAGAAAGTCTTAGTTACTTGAGTCAAGAGTGGCAGCCTTGGTATCTCAACATTGTCCTTTGAAGAAGATACTTGCAAAAAGATTGAATACTTTATAAGTGTTCATGACTTGATCTGGTGGAGCTCAGCTACAGCAGTGAAGAAGGGTTTTTGGACAAGGATTTAAGATCAATTGCTATTTGTGGAATCCACAAGTATTTAATTGATAATCCTTAAAATTCAAGATTGCTTATGTTCAACAGGATGTTGGAACATCTCATCATTAGAGTTTGTGCAGAATCATGGGAGGGGTACTGCATATGCTTTAGCATCTGTTTTAGTCTTAGGTGGTGACCTAAGAAGTGGCTTCAGTCGGGTGTGACAGAAGCATGTGTTCTCTGAAGAGTTTCCTGGCAAGAAACTAGTCTGGACTTTGATGCTGATGAAGATGAAGATGAAGACATCATAATCTTGATGGTTACAACTTGGATTAGTTTATTTCTGATATAGGTGCTTTGGAGCATGGTTTTTGCTCTGTTTGTGAAGGTCGAGGATAAGTGGCAATTATCTCTGGCTTTCTACTAACGGATCTACTGAGGAAAGTGGCATTCTTTGGTATAGCTATGGGGTAGTCTTGGACTACTTATTTTCTGAAGATTCAGACGTGGCAGGTTTGAAGTCTTTGGACTTTCAAAGCAGGATGGAGGTTGTCTACTCAAACTTGGTTGCTGAATCAAGTCTATGAGAGCATGGAACTCTTGTTCTGCGAAGGGAGGAGGTTCTTCTAAGTGGCAGAAGGAGGAGCTGAATTCAACAGTTGGATGTCATATCAGAATGTTCTGACATCTAGCTTAACATCAGAGGTCTCAGCTGGTGATGTGGCACATCAGCTTAAGATAAGGTGATATACAGGAGAATGGAAGTTATAGATTCTTTAAAAAGTCTATCTCATGCAGTTTGCGGGAGCTGTGGATGGGAAGATGTTACATGTCTAAGAGGCTTGGTGGATCCAAGATGTCTTGCTATGGGGCAAGTAGTTCATGTGACTTGAAGATCTGATTTCATTAGTGGATCAGTGTATCTTGTGGGAGTTCTGAAGATGAGTGAGGTCAATCAAAAGGCTGCATTTGGTTGATTTCACAATGTGCATTCAAGCAGGATGCTTGAAACTGATTGCTCTTGTACAGAAGAGTAGTTGGTTGAAATTGTAAGGAGGTTTTGGTTCTCAGGGAGTTTGTGGTAGAAGTTCTGGGTTGAGAATGGAAGCATACCTTCTTTTGGTGGATGAGAATTTATTTCTCTCTGGGTTTCTGAAGTTCTCTTTGTTCAAGCTGGTGGTGCAGTGTTGTGTGAAGATCTTCAGTGTGGATTATTATGCTGATAGTAAGTCCAGTGGTGGAACATATCAAGAACCATGGTGTGTGGTGTCTGTGATGTGTGGAAGATGTCATAACTGATGTCAGAACATCTTTGGGTTAGTTATCCTTGGTGAAGGATTTCAGGTTCTGTGAGGAACTGGGTACTTGCATCGTGTCTAAGAAGTATCTATATTGTCATATGGGAGAATGATGAAGTAGAAGAACTGTCTTGGAGGTCTGATGTAAGGTTTTTGGAAGACTAAAGTGGATCATATGTTGATTGCATGAAGGTTTGGTTTCTGATGCGTTCAGAAGTGGATATTCACCAGAAAATCAGAAGTATTCCAAGTTATCATATGGGAGAATGATAAGGAATGACTGTCTTGGATTGTGGGGTGTCTATCTCTGTTGCTGGAAGGGTGAGGTCAGTGGAAAATCTTGCGAAAGGGATGTTTCCCTAGCTGCAAGTCATGCTAGTAGTGGATCCGTTTAGCAGCTGTGAAGTTCTGGAGCATGCATACGATAGCTGACATCGTTATAACAAACTAAGGGGCCTTGTGTGTCTCTTTGAGGAATGTGAAGCATTCTGATTCAATTGGTTTGTGCCTCAAGTAGCTGGAGGTCTATACATGAGAATTCAAGAGGAGTTCGTGTGGTGTGTAGATGGTTGTAGGATGGGGGGGATCAATGGGACTTTGATATCAAGCCAAGAGTTTGTTATGGTTGGTATACATTTCCTCACGGGTAGCATGATGGTGATCATGTGTGAGTGATTATTGTTTCTTGTCAGAGGGAGCAATAAGAGAGTTGATGATTGTGTTCAGCTGGTAAGTTGAATTGAGGGTGCGCTCTTGAAGACATGAAGATGCGTCTTATGTTTTCCATTCATTAGCTTAGGTGTTTTGTGGAGGAGTACTGGTTACCTTAGATAGGGGGAGATGCCTCTTGATTTGAGATGATTTACTGTGAGGATGCAGTTGAAGTTCCAGTTTGCATTTGTGCGTCAAGCAAGCTGAGATGTCAAGGAGGATGTCTTGACATTGTTGTATTGTTGCAAGTTGGGGGAGACTTGGCAGTGCATGTGAAATGGTTCTTATTGGATGCTTAAGAATCATTGATTAAGTCTGGGGGAATTTATTTTTCTCTGCAGACTGGGATCATAAATTTGTGAAGAAATCTCTATAAGTCCAAAAGCAGAAAAGTTTCTATAGACAATGTCTGACACTGTGTCAGGACATTGCTGTTAAACATGTTGGATGTAATGGGTTTGTTGGTCGGTGTTCTTAAAATAAGAAACAATCAACAGTCTTGGCCGGTGGGCATTTAGTGGAGTGATTCTCTTTGGTTAATGAATCTTTGAATTGACCAGAGTTATTTTATGTGGTTCGTTAATTTCTAAGGGAATTGCTTGGCTATAAATAAGACTGTATCGATTCTTCTTAGTCTCATCATTCATTTAGTGATCGTTGGCATTTCTTTTAAATTCTGGGTGAGTTACACCTGGGTTTGGAGTTGTCTTGGTCATTTTTGCCAAGTTTTGGCTAAAAAGGGGGAGAAGGAGTCTGTTTTTCTGTTGCTTCCTGGGTGCATTCCTCCAGTTGTTCTACAAGAATGCTGGATAAGATGCTCTTACATCTTAACTTTTCTTTTTCCTTTGTGTCTTGTGATCTGAGTTGAAAAACAGGTTGTGACTTGTGATCTGAGTTACATATTTTATGAACTCCATGTCACGACTGTTTAAGCTCTTTCTGAAATTTAGGAAGAAGATATCAGAAGGGAAACTCTCAAGATGAAGGGACTCAGGGACCTTTATCAATCTCACTCATCCAGCACAGAAGGGAATGTTTTAGCCAAAATTTGTCAAAAGGGGGAGATTGAAAGCTCCTGTGGTTTGACGAAATTTTGGTAAAACATGAATATGATAAAGATGAAGAAATCTGCTCAAGATTAAAGATGTTGAAGAAGATGTCATAACATCTTACAAATATAGCAGGTTTAAATTATTCAACAAATCTGTCAAAGATTTGGTGCGAATTTGCAGAGTGAATAAAGGAGAAAAGATTGAAAGCCCAAAACAACAGAAGACTATATAAGGAGACTTAGACCTAGGGTTTAAACAACTGTAACTTTGTATCACTTATAACTTTGTAATCTAGTTCTCTTGTGTTGAATAAGGGTTTAGGGTTTGAGAGCCGTTGGCTCTCTTAGGAGTTGTAAGTCTCCACTCTGTAATATGGGATGCAGAGTGGAAGGCATAGGTACAGGGACACAACCAGAAGCTTGTAGGTAATGGTTGTTGCATTGTTCTTGGACGAAGCTTTGAAGCAAGTCCAAGATAACTTGTAGGTCAAGAAACCGCTACAGGTTCTGTATTTGCAGAAGACAGAGATATCACAGGTTGTGATTAGGATGTGAGTGGGGTATCTCATATCAGGGTTGTAAATGTTTGAGTTTAACCTTGGTAAAGATGTTCATTGGGTAGATGTTAGGATAAAGTTATAAACGGGGGAGTTTAGCTTTGTAACAGTTCCACAGATAGTGAAGTCTTCATCCTGGATTGGTATCCCCCAGATGTAGGTGAGTTGCACCGAACTGGGTTAACACATATTGTATTATTTAACATTCTGTAATTTACAGTTTTGTTATTGTTCTTGACTGACATGTTGGATCAGATGTCGTGACATCTGTAAGTGTGCAGTTTTGATATTTAATGTATCAGTCTGCTGTTGCGCCTCTGTGTTTATATGATTATGTAGCACAATGTCTTGACATGTGTTAGGACATCTGTTGTCTGCATAAGCCAAAATTTCAACACACAATTTTGCTTTTTCCTGAACCAAGATAAAATATTGTTTCCCATGAAGAAACATCCTTCAGGAGTACTTTTTCTATCATTAGCACTACCTGCCCCGTCTGCATCACAATACCCTACAAGCATGGAATTTGGACTATGAGAATACAAGATTCCATAATCACTAGTACCATTGATATATTTCAAGACCCTCTTCACTTGAGTAATGTGGCTCATTTTAGGCTCATTCTGATATCTAGCCCAAATGATTTCTGATCTAGCTGTAAGATACAGTAGACTACCAATCATATTCCCGTATAAACTTTGATCCACATCAACACCTTTTTTCTTAGCAGAAGACATAATGTCTGGAACATCTTGTTCGACATCATACTTAGAGTCACTTAAGGTCACTTCCTTTCTTGTCAATGACTTTTTCTTGGTAGCAGGGGTCATACCTTTACTCCATTCTTTGTCAGATCCAACCTTAGTACTTTTCTTGGATGCCTTAGAAGGCTTGCTTGTAGACACAACAACCTTCCCATTTTTGTTCCTTAATCTTTTAACAATACCAGGAGCCAATTTCTTTCCTATAGGCTCATCATCAGAATCTAGACCATCTCCATTGACAGTGTCAGTAGACTGGTCCTTCTTCACACCAGGACTTTCTTTTTTATCTTCAGCAGACATACTATTATAACTAGAATCATCTCTTTTACCACCAATAGAACCATCTTCAGCCACATTCTCATGAGATTTTTCAGGAGACTTACTCTGAAAGTTTTCTTGTGTTAGACTCACAGTTTCAGAGGTAACAACATTTGAAACATTTAAAACAACAATATTCAAACCAGAAGTATCAATAACACCCACAAAGGCATACCTCTTTACACCCAGGCTTTCTGCCTACATTGGTCCCATTAAATCCATATGCAAAAGTTCTATAACTTTGGAAGCATTCTGATGTTGTGACTCGGTATGTGACATCTTGATTTCCCTCCCAATTTAGCACTTATCACAAACTCTTTTCTCTTCAATCTTGAGCTTTGGCAAACCTCCTATAGCTTGTTCATATATGATTTCCTTCATTATATTATACTTATTACATTTTCTGTCAGGGTACCAATCTTCTTTAATAGAAGTCTTGAGAAAACCATGAGCCATGAGATATAGCTTTATATCATTGACTTTCCACTTGCCCTTTGCCTTCTTTACTTGATTGCTACAAGGTTTAGGATAACCATACAGCCTATAATAGACGGCTCCTATATGACACTGCTTTCCACAATGGGGACATATCTTGGGTTGGAACTTAGGTACTGTGAAAGCTTCCTGATGTTGTGTATGATGTTGGAACTTCCTCTTTGTAACCAAGGTGTCATTTCTCTTTCCAGGATATATATGTCTAGACATAGAAGATTTTTCCTTTTTGTTATATCCAAATTCCTGTTGGACTTCCAACATCTCTTCCAACTTTGAGTATATCATCCAACACATATGTTCCATTGTTTAACATTCTAACAGGCTTGGTCATTTGTTCTAGCTTAGAGGTCACTAGGGATACTTCACTCTAGAAATCAGACACTTTAGTAAGCAATTCCTTCTTCTCAACCTGCAAGTGTCTTATGACAAGCTTTTGTTTTTCACCCTCTTTGCACACTTCTTCAATTTTGACACATAAGTCTTTGTACACGGCAGCTAGGTCTTCATACGACATCTTCCTTCCTCCTACAGAGTCACATTTCCCAGAGAAGGCTTAACAAGCTTGATATCTTCATTATCCTTTCCACCTCCAGAGTCATATTTAGTCCAAGAAACAGTCATTCTTTTTTTTGTTTCTCGAGATATGTTGGGCATTCTACACTAAACTGTCATATTGCTTGACACTCATAACATTGAACACTTTTTTCTTTTTCTTGAGAATCACAGTTCTTGTTGGTGTTAAGAGAGATGTTCTTGACATTTAGTCTTGTTCTTCTTTCCATCTTCTTCGATACTTGATTTCCAATAGTATTTGACATTCCTTCCTTAATGTCAAGATCATACCGAGTCTCTATATCTTCAATAGTGGATAGAAAATCTAAGCTCTTGTTTTTCTCCTCTAACTTGTCACAGGTGGCCTGTTCAAAGTTTTGAAAAGATCTAATAAGTTCATCAACCCTCATGTCACTGATGTCTTTAGCTTCTTTAATAGTTGTCACCTTCATATCAGATCTCTTAGGTAGAGCTCTGAGAATCTGAGAATTTTTCTAACCAACTTTTCTTCAGACATCCTTTCTTTAGTTGTGAATTCATGAGTTGTCCTGAGGATTTCCCAAGCCTCTTTAGCCACATTACAGGTACTAATCAACCGAAAAGTATTCTTGTCTACTCCATTGAATAGGGCATTCAAGGCTTTGGAGTTTCCAAGATCTAATTCATCTTCCTATTCTTTTGGCTTCAAGGACTCATTGCCATTCTTGTCCTTCACAATGGGGTGATCCCAACCTTCCAAGACAGCTTTCCATGATCTGTTATCCACAGATTTTAGGAAGGCTATCATACGATCCCTCCACCAGTCATAATTGTGAAAGTACCTATGGTTTGACAGAATTTTAGTAAAACATTTTTAATGATAAAGATGAAGAAATCTGGCCATGAACAAAGAAGTCGAAGAAGATGTCCTAACCTAAAGACATGACATCCTGAAGTACTGCGCTGATTTAGCAGGTTTTAAATCTGTAACAAATCTGCCCACGATTTGATGCGCTTTCTAGGAATGGATCAAAGACCAGAGATATGAAGCCCAACTGAAGACTATAAATAGAAGACTTAGGTATAAGGTTTTGTATGTACCTTGAATGCCTTTTTGTAACCTAGTTCTCTTGTGTAAAAATAAGGGTTTAGGGTTTTGAGAGTCGTTGGCTCTCTAGGTTGTAAGTCTCACTTTGTATCGTTTGATGCATTGTGGCAGACATAGGTGTCACACAGATCCATAAGCCTTGAGGTATTGGATTGTGTAGTGTTCTTCGATGAAGATTTTAAGCAAGGTTATGAAAATCGGACCGGACCGGCCGGTTCAACCAGTTAGACCGGGAACCGGGCTTATGTCTAGTCAATTAAACCCTTTAAATCGGACTGTCAAGGAACTGGGGCAAAAATCGAAAAACTGGTCAAAACTGGGGGTTCGTCCAATTACATGGGTTGAACCGGATTTTAACTTTTTCAACTTTTTTTTTTAATTTATTTAAAATAAAAATATAATAAAAGATGGAAAAAAAACCAATTTAATACTTTTGAACCAAATAGGTCTTATAATCGAAGACCTCACTCTAACCCATTCAGAATTTGGATTTTCTTGATAATAAGACCTAGGATTCTTTTTATAAATAATATTCTCCGATTTATTTTCTAAAATTTTGAGTGTAGAACATAATTCATTAATAGTGTTATGATCACCCTTTCACAAAGTTGACAACGCTAAAAAAAGGATACATGTTTCTTCTTAAATTTTAATATTCTTTGGCTTAAATCAAACACCATCTAATATATTTTACATAAAATACAAAATTCTAGTATTTTTAACTCTCTCAAACTGATTCTAGTTAAGAAATTATAGGAAATAAAAATCATTAATCTATATGATAAAGAACTGGTACTAAATCATATAACATATATACAATAACGGTCCGACCCTCGGTCCGACCCAGTCAGACCTTTAAACCTTAAACCCTAGCCTATACCGGTTCAATATCCGGTATGGTTTTCATTACCTTGCTTTTAAGCAAATCCAAGTTAGCGTGTTTGTCAAGTATGCTTGACAGAATTCTGTATTGACAGGGATGATGTAGAAATCACAGTTGGAGATTAAGGGAAGTAAGTGGGGTATCTCGTATCAAAGAGGATGTTCTTTGATAAAGTCTTAATTGGGTAGAGATTAGGATATAAAGTTGTAAACGGGGGAGTTTAGCTTTGTAATAATTCTACAGATAGCGAAGTCTTCTTCCTGGATTGGTATCCCCCAGATGTAGGTGAATTGCATCGAACTGGGTTAACAATTGTTGTGTTCTTTATCATTCTGCCGATTTACTTTTTTGTTAGGGTTCATGATAAACATGTTGGATCAAATGTCATAACATCTGTGATTCTGCAATTCTGATATTCAAGGTATCAGTCTGCTATTATGTTCGTTGTTTAAATGTTTATGCAGAACAATGTCTTGACATGTGTTAGGACATCTGCTGTCTGCAATGCCAGAATTTCAATTGGTATCAGAGCAGGCATCCTGTCTGTTTCTGGATGAGATCCTTGGGAGATACTTTCTGGCATTTAAACAAGGAGGAGTGTTGAAGATCAGATCATTCAACTCAGACATACTCAAGGGTATTAATGGATGGGATGGATGTTCTGGATCGAAGGTAATAACCCGGTGGTTGTTCATGTTGCTGAAGAGGTTCTACAATAACTGCAGAAGAAGTGGCTAGTTCTCTTGTTGGGGTGTCTTATAAGATGTTCTGACATCTTATTAGGGCAAGCAGAATTTGTTCCTTCGTGGTTCTGTTGCATATGTTTCAGATGGAAGAGCTCTAGAATTATGGGATTCTAGAGTTGTTACTGAAGACAGATGGTGGAAGATCTCAATCGTCGGCCTCTATAGTTGAAGATATCTACATTTTTTTATTCCAAAGTTGGGAGCGATGGAATGGAAAGAGTTATTGGAAGATGTCTGTTATATTGACTTGGTACTTGGAAGCTTGGTTCCATGGTGCAGTTTGAAGTCAGTTGAAGAGGAGAGGAGTTAAGTTTAGGTTTATCAAGTTCTTGCTCTGGGAGATTGATAAATTATGGATCGGATAGGTTGTCAAAGATACTTGAGAATTCTCTCTAGTCCACTCATAAAGGCGTCTCAGTCGTGCATCTGGAGTCTTCTAGTTATTCTTCTGACTAGAAGGTGTTTCTATGAAACACAATCTGAAGAAAGTAGAGGTGATTTATTTTCACCATCCAAAACAACAATGAGGGATTCATCTCTCTTAACTCTAAGGGTGGATCCAATCTGATTGGAGTTCTCAGAATTATTGAGGTAAATAAGGTTCGTTTAGAGAGAATCTTAGTTACTTGAGTCAAGGGTGGCAGCCTTGGTATCTCAACACTGTTTGTCAAAGAAGATACTTGCAAAAGATTGAATACTTGATAAGTGTCCATGAAGTGATCTGGTGGAGCTTAGCTACAACAGTGAAGAAGGGTTATTGGACAAGGATTTAAGATCAATTGATATTTGTGGAATTCACAAGTATTTAATTGATTATCCTTGAAAGTAAAGATTGCGGATGTTCAACAAGATGTTGGAACATCTCATCATCAGAGTTTGTGCAGAATCATGGGAGGGATACTGCATACACTTTAGCATCTATTTTGGTCTTGGGTGTTCACCTAAGAATCAGCTTCAGTCTGGTGTGACAAAAGCATGTGATCTCTGGAAAGTTTCCTGGCAAGAAACTGGTTTGGACTTTGGTGTTGTTGAAGATGAAGATGAAGAAATCACAATCTTGATGGTTATTTCTTGGATCAGTTTATTTCTGATCTAGGAAGAATGGAGTACTGATAACACAGCTTGGATCCATTTATTTTTTATCTGGGTACTGAGGAGCATGTGATCTTGCTCATTTTGAAAGTCAAGGTTAAGTGACAGTTATCTCTGACTTTCTACAGACTGATCTACTAAGGATAGTGGCATTTTTTGGTATGGCTATGGTGTAGTCTAGGACTACTTTATCTTCTGAAGATTCAGACGTGGCAGGTGTGAAGTCTTTGGAGTTTCAGAGCAGTTATTCATCAAGGTGTGAGCTTGAAGGGAATATCTGTGATAAGCAGGATGGAGGTTGTCTACTCAAACTTGGTTGTTGAATCAAGTATATTAGAGCATGGAACTCTTATTATTTTAAAGGGAGGAGGTTCTTCAAAGTGGCAGAAGGAGGAACTGAATTCAGCAGTTGGATGTCATATCAGAATGTTCTGACATCTAGCTTAACATCAGAATCTCAGCTGGTGATGTGGCACATCAGCTTAAGATAAGGTGATCTACAGGAGAATGGAAGTTATGGATACTTCAAAAAGGTCTATCTCATGCAGTTTGCGGGAGTTGTGCTTTGAGAATATGTTACATGTCTAGAGGCTTAGTGGATCCAAGATGTCTTACTATGGAGCAAGTAGTTCATGTGACTTGAAGATCAGATTTCATTGGTGGATCAGTGTATCTTGTGGGAGTCCTAAAGAAGAGTGAGATCAATCAAAAGGTGGCATTTGGTTGGTTTCATAGTGTGCATTCAACCAGGGTGCTTGGAACTAATTACTCTTTGGCAGAAGGGTAGTTGGTTGAAAATGTAAGGAGGTTTTGGTTCTCTTGGAGCTTATGGTAGAAGTTCTAAGTTGAGGATGGAAGTATGCCTTCTTTTGGTGGATGAGATTTTAATTCTCTCTTTGGTTACTGGAGTTCTTATTGATCAAGCTGGTGGCGCAGTGTTGTTTGAAGATCTTTAGTTGGATTACTATGCAGATAGTAAGTCTAGTGGTGGAGCATATCAAGAACCATGGTGTGTGGTGTCTGTGATGTGTGAAGAATGTCCTAACAGATGTTAGAACATTTTCTGGGTTGGTTATCCTTGGAGCAGAATACTAAGTTCTGAGTGTAGAACTTGACACTCACATCTTGTCTAAGAAGTATCTACCTTGTCGTACGGGAGAGTGATGGAGTAGAAGAGCTATCTTAGAAGTCTGGTGTGAGGGTTTTGGTTAGACTGTAGTGGATCACGGGTTGATTTCATGAAGATCTGGATTCTGATGTGTTCAGAATATGGATGTGGATACTCACCAGGAGAATCAGAAGTATTCCAAGTTATCATACGGGAGAATGATGAAGGAATGACTGTCTTGGATTATGGGGTGCCTATCCAATTTGTTGGCCTTGCTAAGGTCAGTGGAAAAGCTTGAGAATGGGATATTGCCCCTTTCTACAAGTTATGCTAGAGAGAAGCGGATCAGTTTGGCAAGCTGAGAAGTTCTGGAGCATGTTTACGATATCTGACATCGTTGAGAAGACAACAAACTAAGAGGCTTGGTATCTCTTTGAGGAATGTGGATCATTCCAGATCAATTGGATTTTATCTCAAGGAACATGGAGGTCTATACATGAGAATTTAAGAGGAATTCGTGTGGTGTATAGATGGGTTCAAGAAGAGGGTGGTCAATGGAGCTTTGATCTTAATCCAAGAGTTTGTTAATTTAGGATGGTGATCCTAATGTGACCTCACAGGAAGCATGATGGTGTTCATGTGTGAGTGATTATTGGTTCTTGTCAGAAGAAGAAATAAGTAAAATTGATGATTGTGTTCAGCAGGTAGGTTGGACAGAGGGTGCGCTCTTAAAGACATGAAGATGCATCTTATGTTTTCCATTCATCTACAAAGTGTTCATTGGAGGAGCACTGGTTATCTTAGATAGGGGGAGTTGCTCCTTGATATAAGATGTATTACTGCGGGGGTGTAGTTCAGAATTTAGGCTGTTTGAAGGACAAGCAACCTATGATTATTTTGAAGATGAGATGTCAAGAAGGATGCTTGACATTGCTCTACTGCTGCAGACTGTGGGGGTATTGATCAATACAGAAGTTTCTGGTAGACAATGTCTAACATGATGTCAGGACATGTGATAAAAGTAACTGGTCTTGTGGTCGGTGGAGAACATGCGCGTTCATTGTAACTTGCATTACCTTTGGACGGTTTTCTTCTAAGAAGAAACAGTCAAAGCCTTTTGGTAAGTGCGCATTGGTTTCTGGTGAAGTTACAATCTTGGATTAATGACCTCATTAAATTGACCACTGTTATTTTCAATGATTCGTTACATTCGAAGAAAATTTCTTGGGTATTTAAGGGAGTCCTTGGATCAGTTTGTCTCAGACTGTGTTTTCTTGGTGGTGTATTTAAAATGTCTTTCGTTCAAGTCTGGATCAGTATTGGTTGGGTATGGGAATGTCTTGGCTACCTTTGCCAATTTTAGGCTAAAAAGGAGGAGTGTGAGTCTCGGGTACAAGGGATGTGTGTGTTGTTCTGGCAGTTGTTTTGCAAGAACATTGAACAAGGTTTTGGCTTTATCATCTTGTCTATGTTTCTCTTGTGTCTTGTGACTTGAGTCAAAGATCAAGTTGTGTCTTATGACCTGAGTTACATGCTTTATGTACTCAAATTCACAAAGTCTACAAGTGATCTCTAGAGGGGGAGTGTGTTTGAAAGAAGTGTCCAGTGTTCTGGTGTTTCAGACTTTCGTCTTGTCTCTTTAGGAGTCTCACCTTCTGGAACTTTCTCAACTTCACTCACCCTGGGAAGAGGAAGGTTGTGTTATCTTCCTCCTCATGTACATTAACATGAATCCGGTGTGCTCAGTATTCCAATCATAACCGCCACTCAGACTAAAAGGAGTTTTAGCCAAAATTTGTCAAAAAGGGGAGATTGAAAGTACCTATGGCTTGACAGAATTTTGGTAAAACATTTTTAATGATAAAGATGAAGAAATCTGGCCATGAACAAAGATGTCGAAGAAGATGTCCTAACCTGAAGACATGATATCCTGAAGTACTGCACTGATTTAGCAGGTTTTAAATCTGTAACAAATCTGCCCAAGATTTGATGCGCTCTCTAGGAATAGATCAAAGACTAGAGATATGAAGCCCAACTAAAGACTATAAATAGAAGACTTAGGTCTAGGTTTTTGTATGTACCTTGAATGCCTTTTTGTAACCTAGTTCTCTTGTGTAAAAACAAGGGTTTAGGGTTTTGAGAGTCGTTGGCTCTCTAGGTTGTAAGTCTCACTTTGTATCGTTTGATGCATTGTGGTAGACATAGGTGTCGCACATATCCATAAGCCTTGAGGTATTGGATTGTGTAGTGTTTTTGGATGAAGCTTTTAAGCAAATCCAAGTTAGCGTGTTTGTCAAGTATGCTTGACAGAATTCTGCATTGACATGGATGATGTAGAAATCACGGTTGGTGATTAAGGGAAGTGAGTGGGGTATCTCGTATCAAAGAGGATGTTCTTTGATAAAGTCTTCATTGGGTAGAGATTAGGATATAAAATTCTAAACGGGGGAGTTTAGCTTTGTAACAATTCTACAGATAGTGGAGTCTTCTTCCTGGATTGGTATCCCCAAGATGTAGGTGAATTGCACCGAACTGGGTTAACCATTGTTGTGTTTTTTATCATTCTGCAGATTTACTTTTCTGTTAGGGTTCATGATAAACATGTTGGATCAGATGCCGTAACATCTGTGATTCTGCAGTTATGATATTCAAGGTATCAGTCTGATGTTCTGTTCCTTGTTTAAATGTTTATGCAGAATAATGTCTTGACATGAATTAGGATATCTGCTCTCTGCAATGCCATAATTTCAAATTGGATCCATCCAAAAGAGGTGGTATGTTGTTGTATCCTTTTTCCTTGTCCATGGTAACAGAAAATACTCCCTGGAGCTCACCCAAAAATAGAACAGGGTGACCTGCTCTGATGCCAATTGAACTTTTGGCACGCAGATACCAGGTGTCGAGACAAATGTCACAACACTGGGATCAAAATAGCTTGACCACACAAACATAGATGCAGGAATTTAAATGACAGAAGAATAAAATTAACACAAGAATTGTTAACCCAGTTCGGTGCAACTCACCTACATCTTGTGTAACTTCTACCTAGACACCCTCTAGATATGAGATCCCCCTCTCACTTCCTAATCATACACAATCCCAGTGACAATTCAATAATAACCAACAAATAGAAGTAGAACACTTCCAAGACAATACTCGATTTTTCTTAAAAGCTTCAACCAAGAACAATACACTCTTGCTTAAAAGCTTTAGAGTGGACAATTAACAATGAACAACCTCAATGCATCAGAAGATATATGAGTGACATACAATGAACACACAATAAACCCTAAATACCAACCAAAGCATGGTTAATCCTTATTCTCCAAATTCTTCACGTGTTGTTCTCTACTTCAATAAGGTTTAGTCTTCACTTTAAATAGCCTTCAGATCTAGTGGACTTAGGCTTCTTGAGGCGCACAAATAGTAGCAATCAGTTTTTTCTTACTGCAAATCATCCTACACAATAAAAGGAACAAAATACAAACTTTTCTAAAAAGGCTCAAGGAACCTTTTTATGAAAACTAATAGAATCTGTCATAACAGAAATTCCCATAATATACTCCCACGAATATCGCCCACGTGTGCATCTGAACACACTAAAAAAATCACACCAAAAATACTAAAATAGTTATGGCCTAACTTTCTGGTATAACATGTTCTGGAACATGTCACAACATCATGCAGAACATGATGTCTGACTGTCATGGCAGAACATCTGGTTTAACATCTTGTTAACAACACATTGTTTTACCAAAATGTAGCCAATCCAAAAAAACATAACTTACAGTTGATCAAAAGTTGTTCAGAGGTATGATTAGTTCTTTGCTTTATCTTACAGCATCTAGGCCCGATATTCTATTCAGTGTGTGCTGGTGTGCAATGTTTCAATTAGATCCTAGAGAAACTCATTTAACTGCTGTTAAAAGGATCTTTAGGTAATTGAAAGGAATAGCAAATATGAGAGTTATTTATAAGAAATCTCTTGACTATAAGTTGACTGGATTCTGTGATGTTGACTATGCTGGTGATAAAATTGAGAGAAAGTCCACTAGTGGTAACTGATACTTCATAGGTAAAAACCTAATATCCTGGGCTAGCAAGAGACATGCAACTACTGATCTCTTTACAACAGAAGCTGAATACATCTCTGTTGTTAAGTGTTTCACACATCTACTCTGGATGAAGTTTCAGTTAGAGGATTATTAGATTTCTGGTAATAATATCCCTATCTTCTGTGATAATATTGATGTTATCTGTCTAACAAAGAATCCAGTTTAACACTCCAGAAACAAGCATATTGAGATTAAACATCACTTTATAAGAGACTATGTTCAGAAGGGTATTATAGATATTAAGTTCATTGATACTGATCATTATTGAGCTGTCATATTTACAAAACCCTTGGTTATTGAAAGATTTGATTTCATCAAGAAGAATCTGAACATGGCCTATGTTGAAGAATAATGCTTATATCTAGTCAGAGCATCAAAGTTTGAAATTACTCAGAAGTAACTCCAAACAGAGGCTAGGAAATAGCCTCTGATAAAAAGTGGCTTCTGATAAATTATAAGACTTTGAAACTCTGGAGGTGGAATATTTGCTTCAAATTGCATTCACATGTTTGATAATTATCTCACATAGTATATGTTGTGTAAAGACCATTGGATAGTGATATGAAACTTCTTATTTTTTGTGAATCTGCCCCTCTGTCATCACCTCATGTTTGTTTACTTGTTTATCTATTTTTGTTGTTTATTTTCTAAAGATAAAATTTGAATGGTTCTAAAGCAAAGACTGTTGTCTTGAATCTTTTTGACAAATCGTTTTCTTTAGAAACATCTGTCTATTTGTTTGGTTTTGTGTTTTATCTCTACAACTCATTTGTTCATTTTAATAAAATGTCTCTTTTATGTATCGTTTACCTTACTTCGTTTATTTCACTGATTGATTAATAAGCATAACCATAATTGAAGGAGTTAAAAGGCAGTTAATTATTATTGAAAAGAAAAAGAAACTTTATTCATAAGAGAGATTACAAGATCATTTCTAAACACTTTTACATGGGTATTAAGTCCTGATATCCCCGATGTTCTATGTAATTCTCCAAAAATGTCCTGTAATCTTCATCCCATTCTTCATCTTCTGCTCGAAGCTTGCTCTTCTCAGCAAATCCACCAGATGTACCTTCCTATGTGGTTTTCTGAGCTTTTTCAAGTTCTTCAGCCTCCTTCTTCTATTTCTTTCTCTCCTCTCTTGCGTCTTTTCTCATTGAGTGGCATTTCTTTTGCGAAATCCTTCTTATCTCCTTTGAATGTTCTTTTCTTTTTGTCCATTCTTGTGAGTCTTTTTAGCTGAGTGTTTTGTTGTTGTGTTCTACATCTACTTTTGTAGAGTCTAGATAGAATCTCCTCTATCTTGAAGTTTGTGTTCTTTGAGTCTTGTGTCTATGAACTTACTGTTTCTTGGAATCTATGCAGTCAGAATCTATCTTTGACTACCTTGAAAATTGTGGTTGGTATGAATATCTGTCATCGGTATCTGCATTTATTATCTTTTTGTTGATGACAAAATGGGGGAGAAAATACATGGAAATATTTAAGAAGGTTAAAAGTATTTTTAATGCATTTAATTTACCTGAACCCTAATTATTAATTTTTTTTGGTAAATGCTTTCTTCTGAACATATTATTATTTTAAATGAGAAATTTAATGAACATAGATAAGAATTTAAAGAGAGCTTACAAACCTCTTCTTAATGGACTATTAGACTTAGGGGGAGCTTACAAAGGTCTCCTTAATGGACTGTCTAACTTAAGGGGAGCTTATAAACCTCAGACCCTGATGTTAGAATATGTTAATTAAATTAAAAGATAAAATTAACATAGAAATGGACTAAGGTGGAGCTTACAAACCTCAACCTAAGGAATGGCAAATTCAGGGGGAGCTTACAAACCTCATAGCATGATATAAAACTCTATTAAGATTATCATCAACCATCGTCCTTAAACACATTTATTTGTCATCATAACAAAAGGGGAGATTGTTGGAACAAGATTTGTTTATGCCCTTAAAAGGTTTTGATAATAACGAAATATTTAAAGAACAATAGGGTTTGCTAATAATTATTCAAGTGTGCAGGATCATAAGCTGAGAATTTATCATGAATTAATCTTGTTGAAAGTCTAAGTAAAGAAGCAATACAACTCAGATTCTGGCTTATTAGAACCTGAACATGTTCATCAGTATCTGAAGGTTCAGACTCTGATATGTTGTTCAGCCTTTAGTGACAACTCAGACTTTGAATGCTTAAGGAGAGTCTGATCCGTACTCTACACTAAAGAAGACCAGTCCTGTCAAAGTGACAAATTTCTGAACACAGTCAAATTGGGTTTGGTTTTGCAAGGCTCAAGGATGGTGACGTGACCTCTTTAGCCTTTACTACCTTTTGGTAGATACCTAGTTACTCAAAAGGTGCTTTGGACATTACTTTTATTCAATGGACAAAGCTTCTGACCAGATACAACTCTTCAACGTCTCTCTTGGTCTACTTGTTCACTAAGTTTATTATAGTTTAAACCTCCAATGACTCTTTTTCCATCTCCATAAAAGTAAGCTGAAGACTCAAAGGAAGGTTACAACATCACAACACATTGAAAGATCTTAGCATAACTCCGAGTTGTTATTGTAATTGTTATAGCATAAGATCTTAAGATTTCTTATCTTAGATTTATCTTAGAAATATTAGAAAGGTTGAAAACCTTTGCGATTGTTGCACAATTTTTATACTTCTGATTGTGTATCAAAGTATAATAGTTATATTGTCTATTAAACTATTTGTTTAAAGTAGAGGAAGTCTCTTTCTTGAGTGCTTGAGCAAGGAAGTCTCTTGTCTGTGTACTTGAGCAGGAAGTCTTGAACCTAGGGTTTAAGCAGGAAGTCTTATTCAAGGTTGATTGAGCAGGAAGTCTTGAGTAGTTGCTTAAAAAAGGAAGTCTCATTCTTTGTTGATTAGGCAGGAAGTCTTGAGTTGTGGCTTAAGCATTTATAATCAGTTTGGTTATAGTGAAAAGCTCTTGTTAAGGCAAGGGGATTGGACTACTCTCAGTTGAGGAGAGGAACCAGGATAATCTTTGTGTGTTACTTGCGTTTACTTCTAAGCTTTATTATTATACTGATATTACACATTCTTATATCAGACTCTGAACGTAGTTCAACTTATGAAGTTCTAAGTTCAGAAGTGGAACGAATTTTGGGATACACAATTCAACCCCCTTCTTGTGTATTTTTCTCACTTTCAAATTTGAAATATCTTATTAAAATGCCGAGTCGGGGGTTTAGGGTGTTACGTAGTGGTATTAGAGCAGGTCGGTCAGTCCGACCAGGTTTTTATGATTTTATCTGTTTCCTAGTGCACGAAAAATATGTGAATGTTGTCGATACAATTTTTCTTGTAATAGTTTTTTTCTATTGTAACAGAGAAGTGACTAGAAGAAATGATCGCGCTATTGCTGATGCCTTGGCAACTCTGGCTCAAGTTTTTCAAGCTCAGCAAAATCCACAGGTTAAAAATATGAATCCTGTGGACTGGATAGGTTTCTGAGAAACAAGCCACCAACCTTCAAAGGAAGGTATGATCCAGAAGGCGCACATTTGGTTATAGGAGATCGAGAACATCTTTTGAGTGATGGCTTGTGCAAATGCTCAGAAGGTTCTTTATGGTGCTTGCTTGTTTTCTGAAGAAGCATAATACTGGTGAGATAATGCTAGATAGAGATTTAAAGCTAATGGTACATTGATTACTGGGTTGTTTTCAGGGGAGCATTCTTGGAAAAATATTTTTCCAACTGATGTGCATAGCAAGAAAGAGGTGGAATTCCTTGAACTTAAGCAATGGAATATGACTAATGTGAAATATACCGCCAAGTTTGAGGAATTGTCTAGGTTCATCCCTCACTATAATGGGGTAGAAGTTGAAATGTCCAAATTCTTTAAGTTTGAGAATGGACTTTGCCCAGAGATTAAGTAGTTTATTGGGTATCAGAAAATCCGTCAGTTCTTTGTATTGGTCAACAAGTGTCGTATTTACGATGAAGACAATTGTGCTTGATCCTCTCATTACAAGAGTGTCAATGATAAGAGAAATGGTATTCATAATCATGGGAAGCCATATGTTATTCCTGATGGTAATGGTAAATAGAGGTTTCAGCAAAAGAATAACGGTGGGAAGTTTCAAAATGGGGGAGGTGCTCATGTTCCTCTCAAATGTTTCAAATGTAGGGTTAATGGTCATCGTGCTTCAGAGTGTACTACCTTGATATGCTTCAAATGTGGGAAGGCATGGCATAGAGCTACTGAATGCAAGAGTGTTGTGGTAATGTGTTTCAACTGTGGAGAGAATGGTCAAATTAGCACACAGTGTCAGAAGCCTAAGAAGACTCAAGATGTGAAAGCTGGAGGAAAAGTATTTGCTCTCATTGGTGCATAGGCCTCTAAAACTGATAATATGGTTCGAGGTACTTGTTTCATTAATGACATTCCTTTAATTACTATTATTGATACTGGTGCAACACATTCCTTTATATCTACTAATTGTGTGAAGAGATTGGGTCTTGTAGTGTCTGCTATGAACGATAACATGCTTATCAATACTCCAGTGAATGAGTTAGTAACTATTTATTTAGTTTGTTTGAATTGTCCATTAACAATATATGGTATGGACTTTTGTATTGACTTAATTTTCTTACCGTTGAGTCAACTTGATGTTATCTTGGGTATGAACTAGTTAGAGTTCAACTATATCTATATCAATTGCTATAACAAGAGAATATTGTTTCGTGAGTTTGTAAAAGAGAAAGGTCCGCAGTTTATTTCTACTAGACCAGTTGAATAATTCGTCAAAGATGAAGCTTAAGTGTTTGTGTGTTTGCTTCCTTGCAAATTGAGGGTAAAGTGATGTTGGATGATCTTCCTGTAGTAAGTGAATTTGTAGATGTGTTCCTCGATGATATTACTGATTTACTGCCAGAGAGAGATGTTGATTTCGCCATAGATTTAGTACTTGGTACTGGACCTATGTTGATGGCACCTTATAAAATCTCTCTAGCAGAATTGAGTGAGTTGAAGAGTCAACTGGAAGATATGCTTGATAAGAATTTTGTCAGACCAAGTGTGTCACCTTGGGGAGCTCTAGTGTTATTAATGAAGAAGAAAGACGTCAATATGAGATTGTGTGTTGATTACTGTTAGCTGAATAAGGTCACCATCAAGAATAAGTATCATTTTCCCAGGATCAATGACCTTATGGATCAATTAGATGGTGCCTGTGTTTTTAGTAAGAATAACTTGAGGCCAGGTTATCATCATATTCGAGTAAAGGATGAAGATATCCTGAAGGCTGCATTCAGGACATGATACGGTCACTATAAGTACCTGGTGATGTCGTTCGGTGTCACTAATTCTCTTGGTGTATTTATGGAGTATATGAATAGGATCTTTCATCCCTATTTGAATCAGTTTGTAGTGGTGTTTATCGATGATATTCTAGTGTACTTTAAATCAAATGAAGACCATGTTGGACATCTTTGTAATGTACTACAAGTTCTGAAAGAGAAGAAGTTGTATGCCAAGTTATCCAAATTTGAGTTCTGGTTGTAAGAAGTGAGTTTTCTCGGTCATGTTATTTCCAATGGCGGCGTAGCGGTGGACCCTTTTAAGGTATATGCAGTGCTACAATGGGAGGCTCCAAAATCAGTTATAGAGATCAAAAGTTTATTAGGGTTGGTTGGTTACTACCAAAGATTTATCGAAGGCTTTTCGAAATGGCTAATCTTTTGTGTGGGATATACAGTGTGAGGAGAATTTCTAGGAATTGAAAAAGAAGTTGACAACAGTGCCATTGTTCATATTGCTAGATCTAAAGGAACCTTTTTTTATTTTAACATTGGTATCCAGCCATTTCGACCGACTAATCCAATAGGACCCCCACCATCCACCAGTGAGGGTAGCCCTGTTTACTCCAGAGCAAGCTCTGTGTGGACTGGCCCAATCACGGATTGTTTGCACCACAGCGGGTTCGAACTGAGGACCTAAGGGGAAGCAAGCCCCGAAGACCCCAGCTTTCTGCCGCTAGGCCACCCCGTGTGGGTTTTTAATTTCGATCTGAAGGAACCTTTTGTAGTGTACTCTAATGCATCCAAGATGGGATTAGGCGGCGTGCTTATGCAAAATGGGCAAGTTGTAGCTTATGCTTTGCGACAGCGGAAGGTTCATGAGAGGAACTACCGTAATCACAATTTAGAGTTGGCAATTGTGGTATTCGTACTGAAGTTATGAAGACACTATTTGTATGGTTCTATATTCGAAGTATTCAACGATAACAAGAGTTTGAAGTATCTGTTCGATCAGAAGGAACTAAATATGAGGCAGAGGAGATGGTTGGAATTTTTGAAGGACTACAACATTGGTTTGAACTACCATCTCGGTAAAGATAATGTTGTAGCTAATGCTTTGAGTCGGAAGTCCTTGCACATGGAAACATTGTTGGTTAGAGAGTTAGACTTGATTAAACAATTCATAGATTTTAGCTTGGTGTGCGAGGTGACTGTGGATAGTGTGAAATTGAGCATGCTAAAGCTGACTAGTGGTTTTCTTGATGAGATCAGAGAGAGTCGAAAGATGGGTGTAGCCTTGGTTGATTGTCTGTCATCAGTTAATGAAGAAGAAGATTTTAGAGTCGATGAGAATGGGATTCTAAAGTTTCAGAATACAGTTTGTGTACCTGATGTGCCGTAACTTAAAAAGACTATTTTGGAAGAGAGTCACCGAAGCGGTCTGAGTATTCATCTTGGGGTTACTAAAATGTACCAAGACCTCAAGAAAATATTTTGGTGGCAAGGAATAAAGAGGGATGTTGCACAGTTTGTATATTCATGCCTGACTTGTCAAAAGTCGAAGATTGGGAATCACAAGTCGTCTAGACTGATGCAGTCATTGGATATTACCAAATGGAAGTGTGACTGTATATCGATGGATTTTGTGACTAGGTTTCCAAATACTCCTAGTGGTTTTGATGCGATTTGGGTGATCATTGATAGGCTAACTAAATCGTCTCACTTCATTCCGATTAAGATCAGTTTTCCATTGCAGAATCTGGCAGAGATTTACATTGTTGTTATTGTGAAGCTTCATGGTATTCCATCAAGTATTATTTCAGATAGAGATCCAAGATTCACCTCCAAGTTTTGGGAGAGCTTACAGGAGGCTTTGTGTACTAAACTGAAGTTGAGTTCTACTTATTATCCACAAACCAATGGTCAGACTGAGAGGACTATTCAGTCTTTGGAGGATCTTTTGAGAGCTTGCGTCTTAGAGCAAGGAGGTGCTTGGGACAGTTTTCTGCCATTGATTGAGTTTACATATAATAACACATATCATTCGAGCATTGGAATGACACTGTTTGAAGCGTTGTATGGGAGGAGGAGTAGGACTCCTTTATGTTGGTATAACTCTGGAGATAGTGTTGTAATTGGACCAGAGATTATGCAATAGACTACAGAGAAAGTGAAGATGATCCAAGAGAAAACGGAGGCATCTCAGAGTAGACAAAAGAGCCATCACGATAAGCAGAGGAAGGCTCTTGAATTCTGAGAGCAAGATCATGTATTTGTGAGCGTCACACTTGTGAGCGGTGTTGGAAGGGATTTGAAGTCTAAGAAGCTTATTCCTTGTTTTATTGGTCCATATCAGATTTCCCAAAAGATTAGAATTGTTGCCTACATGGTGGCCTTACTGTGACACCCCCAATCTATACCCCCAAATAAAGAAAGCGGTAAAAATAAAATTCAAAATTTCATCAGAGTATAATTGAAATTCACAGCATAGACCGAGGGGGTCACATCAATTTGAAACAACATACATACAACACCTGCTCATAAAGATATGCAACAGTGGGGTAGCAATCAACAGAGGAACTTAGTTCCTTACACCCACATATTCAAGTACAAAATAAAAGCGGAAAATCTGTACTGAATCTCATATATATATATATATATATATATATATATATCACATAAAAAGTTTGTCATACATTAAGTTATACATGTACAAGCCAAAAGATATATATATATATACATAATACAAAATAATCATAAACGGCCACCCTAACTACCCGGTGTCACATATCAGAGCCGACCGACAAAAGAATGAAGACGCAACGCTTCAGAAAAAGACCTCCAGCAACTCTAATCTACAATGCCTCATAGAGCAATATAAAACAGCAGAAGGGTGAGAAAAACAATCATAATACAATTGCATATAATTATATATTAACACAGAAATGCACAAGTAAAATATTCTCACCACAATTGCACCAAAATCAAATACAACGCAACACAGTACAATTCTCAAGTATCCACTACCAATACACATCAATCATATACAATACACTCACCATCAATTCAATTATACATATTCTGTAACGCCCTGATTCCGATTATTTCCCATTTTGTTGAGTCTTTTATTTAAATTGAGTGATAAATTATTTTATCTGTGAAATTGGTGTGTTAATATGCTATGTTGACATGTTATGATATTTTGCCGTTTTTGAGAGTTTTCGGGAAATTAGAATGGAGGGTATTTTAGACATTTCTCAATTAATGATAAGTTAGAAATTTAGTGGAAATAGAATTATGGGAGAAAATGAATTAATTTAATTTGAGTAGAAAATAAGAAATAAGAAAAGAAAAAGAGATAAGAAAAGGAAATAGGAGAGAAAGAGAAAGAAAAGAAAAATAGAGAGAAAAAGGAGAGAAAGAAAGAGGAAGAGGAGAAAAGAGAAGGAAAAGAGGGAAAGCTTGGGAAATCTTCAAAACAACTTCTAGGAATCGATTAATCCGGGTAAGGGTGTGAAATCTTATTATCTTATCAATGTGTATCATTATGTATGATTGTTTTGTTGTTGTTGTGGATTTTTATGAGTTTTTGTATAAACCCATATTTTGTAAAATTGCTTGGAAATCGATTAAATTTGGTTGAAATCATGATTTTAGTGTCCATAATTGTTGGTATATGATAGATACTTGTCATTGGACATTGTATTGGTAATTTTCTGGTGTGTAGATGAGATTTGGGGTGTTTTGGATTGTAACCCGTAGAACAAAATTATGCAGAAGAATTTTTCTGGTTTTTCCAGGTCATACGCGTATGGGGCATGTTCATATGCGTATGAACCTTGCAATACGCGTATGGTGGGCGAGCCATGGGCCAATACGCATATGGGTTGCTTGTTTTCTCTGCCATCTGCCCATTTGCGTATGATACGCGTAGCATTTCAGGTCAATACGCGTACGAGGTTGGGCATTACGCGTACGGACTTTTACACGTGAACTTTGGGAAAAATGAGTCTCTGCTCATACGCGTATGGCTCAGGGCAATACGCGTATGGACAGGACAAATGGTAAAATGAGATTTTTCAAAAATGTGTTTTCGTTTTCGTCCGTAACTTTTGTTCCGTTTATCCGATTTTTACATTCTTGGTATCGTTGTGAAGCTATTCAGCTGTATTTTCCTATTATGATGATTTAGAAATGGTTAGCCAATTTAATTACTTCGAAAAGTCAGGAATAGTGTTATTTAGCGACTTTTACCGTTTTGAATGTGTAGTTTGAATGTGAATCATACAATAGTGCATTGGTGTGAATGTATATAGATTGTATGTGATAGTATGAGATGAATGCATGAATATATTGTGAATATGTATGCATTTCAAGAATGTCTTGAGTCATTTTGTATGTGAAGCATAATGATGTGCATTCTTGTGTTGTGTGATTCTAATGAGAATCCGTTGTAACGTCGTGTGCCTATGTGAGGTGTGAGCAATGATTACAAACGATCGTGTGCCCATGTGGGGTGTGAGCGATCGGGTCGTGTGCCCGTGTGGGGTGTGAGCGATCCATAAACATTGTGTGCCTATGTGAGGTGTGAGCAATGGGTGAACATCGTAGGCCCGACGGGGAGTTACATTGGTAACGAGCGATGGTTCTAAATAGTTCCTGAGTGAACTTGAGATGATTGAGTTGGTACCGCATTGCATTTGCATAGAGTCGTGAGTCAGTCTCTATGATTTGCATTTATCATCTTTATAATTGTGAATCGATGAATAAACATGAATATGTATGTTTATGAGGAATGATAAAAATTATGAAAGTGTGCATGATGAATATGCTTGGTTTTGTATATATATACATTGTGATGTATATGAGTGAGTGGTGATGAATTGTGGTGAGAATGTGGAATATGTGTATTTTTATGCTAAGATATATAATTATATGCATTGTTATTATGATAATATTTCTCACCCTTCTGATGTTTTATGATGCTCTATGAGGCATTGCAGAGTAGGTATGCTGGTGGTCTTTTTATGAAGCGTGTCTTCATTCTTTTGGTCGGTCGGCTCTGATATGTAGCACCGGGTAGCTAGGATGTATATGATTCTTTTGTGATACATTGTACATGTATCTTGTTGATGAATGTTTATGTAAACATGAATTATGTTGGTGGATAATACTTGATGATGTATATACATGTGTATATGTCTGATGTTTTTCAATGTTTAAATTTTCCGCTTTTATTCTAAATATTGCGATGTGGGTGTAAGGACTAAGTTCCTCTGTTGCAAAGTTACCCCACTGTTGCATATCAATTGTTGAGCAGGTGTTGAATGTTTTAATTTCATGTATAATGTGACATACCTCTTTTATACTATGTTTATAATTATACTCTGACGAAATTTTAAATATGTTCCTAAATGATTATGTGATTATTTGGGGGTATAGAAAGGGGGTGTTAGATTAAGTGGTATCAGAGCCAGTGTTGAGTCAGTTGTGGCTGTCTTGTTGTTGTGATGGTTGAACTGTTGTTTAACCTTGTTGTCATTTTTGGGAATGATCAGAATAATGCTGGTAGAAACGACAATGCGATGGCTGCTGCTTTGGAAGCAATGGCTAGGGCGGTGCAAGGTGCGCCGAACGTGAATGCTAATGACGAGTTCAGGAAGAATCAACCACCGGTCTTCAAAGGAAGATTTGATCCCGATGGAAGATCTTCAGAGTCATGGGCTGTGCGGAGGAGAATAAGGTGAGGTTTGGGTCTCACATGCTGAAGGAAGAAGCCGACGATTGGTGGGTCGGTATGCGTCAAGTTCTTGAGGTGGATGATGAAGAGATAACTTGGAATTTATTTCGTACCGAGTTCTTGAGGAAGTATTATCCTAAAAGTGTGAAAGGGAAGAAGGAGATGGAGTTCCTTGAACTGAAACAAGGTAGTATGTCCGTGGTGGACTATACTGCTAAGTTTGTGGAGTTGGTTCAATTCCATCCTCACTATGCTGCAATTACTGCTGAGTTCTCAAAGTGTATTAAGTATGAGAATGGTTTGCATCCCGAGATTAAACAAGCTGTGGGATATCAAAGGATAAGAAGGTTTACGGATTTGACAGAATGTTGTAGAATTTTCGAGGAAGATAGCAAGGCTCGTTCTACACATTACAAAAGTTTGAATGAGAGGAAGGGAAAGCAACAAGCTAGAGGTGGGCCTTATGTGACACCCGTTGATAAGGGCAGGCATAGGGGAAACTTTGATAAGAGATCTGGAGGAGGAGGTTTCGGTTCCGTCAAGTGTTACAAGTATGGTGAAATGGGTCATAAATCATTTGAGTGTGGGAAGACAGTGGTGAAATGTTCTAACTGTCGAGGTCTTGGGCATGCTACTACTGATTGTAGAAGGAATGTAGTGAAGTGCTATAATTGTGGAGAAGTGGGTCACATTAGTACTAAGTGTACTAAGCCGAAACAAGATCAAGCGGGCGGAAAGGTGTTTGCATTAGCGGGGACGGACACTACTAGTGCAGACCTGTAATACCCCAAATTTTGACCACTAGATTTTCCCATCATTGTGCAAATCATCATCACAATATGGATGAATCATCATGCCTCATTAGTCTCCCCAAAGATGGGTGAGCATCCACTACAATCAAAATTAGGGTTTCAAGCCCTCTCTGAGCTTTAGACAAAGGCTCAATCAAGAAATGACTTGATTTTCAACTTGTCTAATCTCTCAAACATCCTCAAAGGATCAAAAGGACTCCCACTTCAAGGATTAAGCACAAGGTTGCTCCCTTTTAGGTGGATCAAGCCTCAAGATCGCCAGTGTCACCAAATTAGGGTTTTGATCACCCAGGGCCTCCAGATGAAAAGTTTCATCTGGGCACAAGGCAATGATCCAAAACATAACCTAATATACTTCATGGAACCTCATGAACCCATGCATCAAGTCAATTTTGCCTCAGGGGATGCATTCATCAAAAATCAGGAATTAGGGTTTCTTGACTTAATTCACCCCTAAGTTGACTTTTGGGACAAATCATGAGCCAAGACCTCAAGAGATGATTTGAGGGTCTCTAATATACCATATTGATCCATTTGGGACAATAGATTAATCCAAGAAGTTTGAGCAACAAGTCTCAATTCCATCTGCACCACAATTAGGGTTTTAAGGGAAAAGTCAACTGTAACTTTGACTTTTGACCTAGACATGCTCCCAAACCCTAATACATGATTGAATATACCCTATGACACCCATGGAACATGTCCATCAAGTTTGATTTAGGTCAAGGACATGATTTCCTGAAGAATTGCACAGTTTGGAATTCATCTGATAAAAAGTCAACTGTGCACAAAAGTCAACTTTGACTTTTTGAGATTTTTCACCAAAATGGATTTTTAACCCTAAAATGATGTTAATGTATGATTTGAATCATCATTCATCAAGAAAAATCAAGAAAAGTGAGATAACTTGTAAAAGGGGTAACCATAAAACTTAGAAATTTTTCTAAGTTAAAAATAAAGTGGCAAGGGTACCAACTTTGAAGGACCATAACTCCTAAACCACAAGGCCATTTTTTCTCATCCAAATATGGATTTGTAGCCCTCATTATCACCTACAAAAACTTCAACTACAAGTCATTCCAATTCATTAAGGATTTTGAGTTATGGAGTGATCAAAGTGGCTGAAAAGTGAAAATGTCACTTTTTCCAACACTTAGTGAAATTTTCACGAAGTCAGATTCTGCCTCACTTTTTGCCAAATGTAGGGGGATTTTTCACTTGGAATCAAAAGAGATCAAAACCAAACTTGTTCAAACAGTTGTTGTATCATGTAAGAGCTTTCCAAAATGGCCAAGAACATTGCCAAATTCAACTTACACCATGAGATATGACATTGGCAAGTTGCCTTGCTGAAATCTGTCAAGGCAAGGCAGAATTTGCAACTTTGGTCGATTTTCCAAAATCAGCCAAATTCAATTGCTCCTATCCACTTGGACACCTCAGAGGATTGAATCTAAAGGGGACAATCACTGAGCCAAGCCTCTAAAGTCCATGGAACAAGAAATAGCATGTTGAACCTAGAATGGCCAAAATAGGGACAAGACTTCAAATTTGGAATGAGGCATTCAATGGAACCATCAAGGTGGCATGGACTGAGTCATTCTCATCTAAAATTTGTCAAGACTTATCCAAGACCAAGGGAACCAAAGTTCTGTGCCCTAACCTCTAGTCAATGGCTAGAGAAGACTTGGATTTTCATTTGCCAACATTGGCCAAACCTACTTACCAGCTGCCATGCACTATTCCTTGCAAAACAAACTTGATCTACTATAAATAGAGCTCAATTGTGGTCAGTTTGAGTACACCAAAGCCATCTAATAGATGCTTTCCTCAAAATCTCTTCTTTCACTCCAATTTTGCCTTCTAAGGCAAGTCACTATCGGGTTTTGAGTTTGAGAGCAATTCCAATCAAACCAATCACTCACACACCTCACATACATCACATATGAGCTGATCAAACACTTAGATTACTTCTGAAACATCAATTTCACAAAATCACCAGCTGGTTGCTCAAGGTTTTAACCAAAGTGCAGCTGAGGTACCACAAAATGATCCAGCCAATTTCAATCAAGTCCAACCATCCAAACACAATCCATAGGGTGTAGGGAAGCTGTTCAGATCATCACAACTCATCTGTAACACCTCCAAATCAAAAATCACTTTGAACTTGCTGTCACGGCTTGGAGGTAAGCACATGCTTGGTCATCTCTCAATCTATGCATATTTCCTCGCACAATAATTTGGCCATATGTTCATAATCATGCATGGAATGTTTTCCCTCAATTAATTGCATTGTTTGAATCGTGTATAAAAAATCCTAGCCTTCATGCAGAAATTAGGGTTCTTGAGGTCTCTTCGTGATTTCTTGTTGTATGTTTAATTTAAATGAAATTAAAGTACATAGACATGATCGTGAGGTTGAGACGAGCACAATGATATGTGGATTGCATGATATGATTACGTATTCATGGAGATTGGATAGAAAATGCAAATCTGAGAAACCAAGAACACGCGCGTGTTCTTCAGCTTGTTCTTGGCGCCATTTTTAGAAATTCAAATATTTGAATTTTGTGATTTTGTTTAATTGATTCAAAAATTAATTTCTCTCTGAGTTTTAATGATTTTGAGTTGATTCTTTTTTTAATAATTCACAAAAATGTTAAAATATTTTATTTTCCCAAAAAATCCCAAAAATATTATTTATTTCATATAATTGATATTTTTGCAAAGAATTAATGTTTTAATTGTTTTTGACATTTAAAATATTTTTTCCATTTTGATTTTGCAACTTTTAATGTTTTCTAATTATTTTGTAGGTCAATACTTAATTTTTGAAGCATTAATCCAAGATCACAATTTGTTTTCCATGTGTTAAACAATTTTTTATCATTTTAATTGAATTTTTATTCAATTAAATACATTTTGAAAACATATTAGGGTTTTGGATTAATTCAACCCTCATAAATCATTTTCAAAACACTCATGGGCCTCTATTAGAGTGTAAGACCCAATCCTTTTTTTGACCAAATCATTTTTGAGCCTCACTTATTGTATAAGTCCCGATACCGTCAAAAAACAAACGGCGCGATCGTCGCCTTTTCAAAAATCATCTGGGCCTACCCTCGTGTAGTAAGACACATTTCTTTTCTTTAAAAACTTTTTGGGCCTCTTGAGAGAGTGTAAGACCCATCCCCCCTTGTACAAAAACTTTTTTGGGCCTCACTCATTGTATAAGTCCCTCTGTACAAGTAAACGACGCGATCGTCACCCGTTTAAAATAAAAGAATCATCTGGGCCTCTCCTTGAGCTATAAGACCCATTCAAAACACTTTGGGCCTCTATTAGAGTGTAAGACCCAATCCCCCTTTTAACCAAGACATCTTGGGCCTCACGTATTGTATAAGTCCCTCTGCGTTAAAAGAAAATCTCGGCGTGATCGCCATTTTTAAACGAAAAATCATTTGGGCCTACCCTCGTGTTATAAGCCCCACTCTTTTCTTTAAACCTTTTTGGGCCTCTTGAGAGAGTGTAAGACCCATCCCTTTGTACAGAAAACCATTTTTTGGGCCCCAGTCACTTGTATAAGTCCCTCTGTACAAAGTCAAACAGTGCGCTCACTGATAAAACTCTGGGCCTCTCCTTGAGCTGTAAGCCCCAAATCTTTCTTTGTCAAAGCACTTTCTCCTTTGATTTTGAATATACTGTTGTTTTCAATCTTTCTTTGTTGAACAACTAACCAAACAGCATGGAAGCACTCCAACCGAGTAAGTGGTTATCGCTTTCGTTTACTGCTTTCATATTATAAAATGTATTGTGGGGCTGCTCACTGTAAGTCTCCTTTCATAAACTCATATCTACTGTGTAATAATAGTATAGATATCTCGAGTTTCCCCGGCTACTACTTCTAGAACTAGGTGACACCATTTCGTTTATTCGTAGAATTAGACGCCTAGATCCCTAATAGGAGTACCAGATACAGTCTTCTCTTCGGTTGTCCTCCTTAGGAATCGTCAAGAAGCTCTACTCCCCAAGATGAATGTATTCTCCGTGAATGGCATCTTTGAGTTTCTTCCAAATTCTCAAACTTTCCTGACTTGATCTATTCCTTGTGGATAGCTTGCCTTGAATGTCTCGGGGTTTGGGTACCCACTACGGTCATAATCTTGGACCTTAACTAAGGAACCCTCTTTAAAAGCTAAAAGTCGCTAGATAGTAAACCTCGCACGTTTACCAGTGGTTTTTATCTTTAAAAGAGTTATCTCTCCTAATGGAAAGGAGATGATAGACCCACGGGCTTCTTAAAAGCATCGGCCTCCTCTTGGGCATCGTACAAGGACCCTACGGCTTCTTAGAAGTATTCACAGCCTCCTCTTAGGCTTCGTATAATGATCTCTTCCTTCGGGAATGATAGCCTCCTCTTGGGCTTCGTACAAGGACCCGTTGGCTTCTTAAAAGTTTCCAGCCTCCTCTTGGGCTTCGTACAAATTATCCCGACGACCTCCTAGAGGTATAGGAACAGAACCTATTCATCTTTATAGAACAGTTCTTTCATAGAGTCTACTACTGTTTCTCAAAGCATAGTACAAAAGATGAAACTCTAGACACGGACAGTCTAACTTCCTTGAGTATCAAAGACATTCTCAAGTGACACCTTCGTTAAATAGGAAGGAAACCCGCAGACTCGGACAGTCTCAATACCCTTTGAATTTCCAGTTTCCCCAAAGAAAAGGAAACAACCCCGATCCTCAGATCTAACCCATGAGTACAGTGATGCTCATATAAGAACTGATTTTCTCTTTCAAAATCAGTATACTGGACCTGTCACTTAACTGACATAGCCTCCTCTTGGGCTTTGTACAATGACTCTCCCTAGCGGAGTCAAACAACGTTTTAGCCTCTCTCTCGGGCTTTGTACGAGACACACAAAGACTCCCTCGTTGAGTCAAAAAAACAACAGCCTCCATCTTGGGCTTCGTACGAGACACAAAGACTCTATCGTCGGGTCAAAAACTTTTAGCCTCTCTCTCGGGCTTTGTACGGGACACAAAATAGCCTCCTCTTAGGCTTTGTATAATGATTTTCCTAGCGGAAACTAGCTTCCTCTTAGGCTTTGTATAAGAAAACCACTGGTTGATCCAATCAACCTTTTAGCATCAAAGTTGTGCCTCGTTCACAGTACACAAACATCAACAACTCCTTTCCCTTCATCTAATCGCTGTAAGCGGCAAGCCTCTGGATCATCTATATCCACGCCACTGTCCCTCTTTTAGCATGAGAAATTCCTAAGGAAAGATGGCATTGCTCTACACTGAGTTAAAGTCTTCTCCTTCAGGTTAAAACCCTTTCTTCGGAAATTATGGCATTGCTCGGATCCGCGTATCCCAGTTAAAGTAATTCTCCTTCTCCCCTCTTTAGAGATGACAAATTCTCTCTAAACCCGAGGTCTTTCAGCTTCACATCTTGGGCTTTGAACAAGACACAAATAGACATTTCAGCTTCACGTCTTGGGCTTTGAACAAGACACAAATAGACCTTTCAGCTTCACATCTTGGGCTTTGAACAAGATACAAACCACCTTTCTCTTCACGTCTTGGGCTTTGAACAAGACACCAAAACACCCATTTCCTCCCATAGAATAGGAGGAACTACGAACGCTCTGATTTCCCTGTTTCGGTAAACGGGAATACGTAGGCATAAGATCGAAAGAAAAGATCTTAGCGAGCGCAATCAACAAAAAACCCAAATCCCATATCTCCATCAATCAAAAAGCAGTAATTCAAAAGCATCAGTCCTAACGCCCTAATCCTTGTTCCCCACCAGAGAAGAAAAAAGAAAGAAACCAGTATTGGCGAAAATACAAATAACCAGTACAAAGGCCCCCCACATTGATAGCATTCGTAACCTAACAGACCGCTATTTAAACTCAGTATGCAAAGCAGGGTTAATTGGAGACATCTATTTCCCTTCCTTATTCAGCTCACAATAGGATAAAAAATGAATCGACCTGTAGTCAAAGCTCAAACCGCAGAGAGCGACCAGCGCTTAAGAACCGCGTCCAGAATCGCTCGCTACAGAAAAGTGGCGCCCACCGTGGGGCCGATCAAAGTTAGATCTAGGCACGGTCTTCCTTTTCTTCACTTATGTGATACTACAGAGTGGTAACTCAGTCGGGGAGCCATTTCTGTCAGGAACTTAGGAATCATAGCTTTATAAGTCTAGGATGATTAGGACAAATATATATACTGCTTTTCCTAATTGCTATACGTGTTTATTTTTCTGCTACTGGGAATGCGTGTGATGTCACATGTGGTGAGAATGAGTATACACTTAAGATAAGTGATGGCGACGGGGTCGACCATCAACCTCAGTGGAGGCTGACCAACGCAACCCATTCACTCTTTTAGCCAATGGGCCGGTTGTTAAGTCTGAGAAGCTGAGGAGCCAAACCCTTTCGTAGTGCGGAAACTATCGGAAATAGTTGTTACGCGATACTACCCTCATTTGAGGCTGGTGATCTATTCTCGGTGAATGGCACTTACTCTAAGATTGCTTTACAACTCGCTGGCAATCCGCTTGTTGTCTTGCTTTCCTGGGAGGAGCTGATGATAATGAGTACAGGTATAAAAATCACCCTAGTATAAAACCTTTGGGGATGGGTAGAGCCTTGACTTCATGACAATGACCCTTTGACCCCATGTTTTTTCTATGTTTTTGTGTGCTGCATTCATGCATCCATTTAATAAAACATTAAAACATTCAACAAAAAAAAACTTCTCTTCTAGTCTCTCTGTTTTTCAAATTAAACTAAGACTGTGATTGCAAATATCAGAGAAAAAGATTGCATTAATGGATTTCGGTAGAAGGAGAACTCGCCAGTATACCTTCAAGGTTCCAAAGCTAGAGGATTTGAGAAAGTTAGCAAGGATGATCGTTAACCCAGAGGCTTTCAGAGCCAAGCACGGTGGTTTGCTACCACTGTTAAGAGTCCATGTGATTAAGGGGATCATGGACGCGCTCATTCAGTTCTACGATCCGGTTTATCATTGTTTCACGTTCCCAAATTACCAGCTATCACCAACGCTGGAGGAGTATTCTCATCTGACTGATTTACATATCACTGATCGAGCTCCATTTTCTGGACTGGAAGAAATTCCAAAGAATCAGACTATTGCAATAGAAATTCATTTGGACGAGTCTGAGGTCAGGACTCACATGACCACTAAGGGTGGCATCCAAGGTTTGCCAGCCCAGTTCTTGACAAAAAAGGCTCTATACTTCGCTAGTATAGGGAACGGGACTGCTTTTGAAAGCATCTTTGTCTTGCTCACCTACGGGTTATTTTTGTTTCCCAACATCAATAACTTCGTCGATATCAACGCTATTAAGGTTTTTCTCATTGGAAACCCTGTGCCGACTTTGCTCGCAGATGCGTATCATTCTGTACACTTGGGAAATTTGTACAGTGGAGGGGAGATCACGTGCTGTGTACCTTTGCTCTACAAATGGTTTATCTCTCACTTGCCCAAGTCTGCTGCTTTTTGGGATTGCAAGAGTGTCTTACGTTGGTCGCAGAAGATCATGTCTCTCACCAATTCCGATATAGATTGGTGTAATAGGATTTATGAGGGAATCAGAATCATTGACCGTTGTGGAAACTTCCCCAGCGTACCCCTCATAGGAACTAAAGGAGGAATCAACTATCATCCGATATTGGTTCTCCGTCAATTTGGATACCCGATGAGACACTTCCCACTGGGTGTTCATCTGGAAGGTATTTTCTTCAAAGAAGGAAAAAATGACAGAGCACTAAAGATGGAAATAGTGCAAGCTTGGAAACATGTTCATAAGAAAGGACGAGAGTCTCTGGGAAAACCGGATTGTGTCTCGGGGGATCCTTATCTCCATTGGGTACAAACTAGAGCTCTCAAGCTAAAGATGCCTTATCCTCGTTACGGAATTCTTCCACCGAGGGAAACTGTCATGTACTTCATGACGGAAATTGAAAAGCTTCAGGTTACTCTCAACAAAGTTCAAAAGGAGAGGAGGTCTTGGAAGAACAAGTACCGCACCCTCGACGTAGAGTGTATCCAAATACAGCAACTACTAAAAGAGAAAGATGCTCTGATTGAAATTTTGGAGCAACATGTTGTAGAGAATCAAGATGACCAAAGGAATTTGCTCACTCCTTTCACTTGGCAAAGGAATGACAACCCGACAACGGCCCAAGCGCCCCGGTCAAAGAAGAGGACTCGGGACCGATTAGTTTAGGCTTCTGTTTCTGCACTTTGTAATCTACTGTATTTCCATTTCTGTAATCCTTTGGAATTCAATAAAAAGGGGTTTCCCCACTGTTTGATATTTGCAATCTAATTGTCGAAGTTTATTTTGATTAAACCAAAAAAACAACAATTAATATAATCATTGCATTCATCATTCTCACATCGCGTATTCTTCTTACCTACGAATCTCACGTTTGTGTCTCGATTCTAGAGTCAAACTGTCTCATTCATATAATACTCGGGCCAATCGTCAGAAAAAGATGGTTGATCTTGAGGAAGAAAACAGAGAGTTGAAAGAAGAAATCGACGCTCTAAGAGAGGATATGAGAAAGCTTCGTAACGACATGCAAGCCATGGCAGAAGCTCAGCTACAAAGAACTGTGATCTCAGAGATCACCTCAACGCCCATAGTAGAGAAGTATGATCCTAGGTATCAGATGCCGAAAGATCGTCCTTGGGGCATGCCTGTTAACTATATCCCAGAAGGATATATTCCGCCGATCACTGAAGATCAGGGAATCACAACAGAATCCGCTGGGCCTGAAAGTTACAAACTTCGGGAAAGCGAAGATGCCAGGGGCATACTCAAGACTCCTGAAGGTTACAAACTTCGGGAGGCGTTAAGACTTGCTGCCGTAGTCATGGTACCACCCCCTGTGGTGCACACTGTCCCGGAAGGACAGATTCCACAGACACCTTCTAGTAAGAAGGAAACTATGTTCGATAGAATGGATGAATTCCAGGAGCAGTTCTTGGAAATGCAGAAAAAACTGCAGGTCATTCGCGGTCAGGATCTATTTGGAAAGGACGCCGCAGACCTCTGCTTAGTCCCAAATGTGAAAGTCCCGCACAAGTTCCAAGTGCCCGACTTTGAAAAATACAAGGGTAACTCTTGCCCTCAGAGCCATCTGGTGATGTACGCTCGGCGGATGTCAGCTCAGACGGAGAATCAGGACCTGCTGATTCACTACTTTCAGGATAGTTTAACCGGTGCCGCACTCAAATGGTACATGGGTTTAAATCGTACTACGATCAGTACATTCAGAGATCTTGGTACTGCCTTCGTCCAATAATACAAGTACAATTTGGACATGGCACCCGACAGAGATCAACTCAGATCAATGTCACAAAAGGACAAGGAAACCTTTAAGGAGTATGCTCAAAGGTGGCGTGAAATTTCCGCTCAAATTTGTCCACCTCTTGAGGAAAAAGAGATGACAAAGATCTTCTTAAAGACCTTAAGCTCATTTTACTATGACCGAATGGTTGCCAGTGCGCCCAGTGATTTCACCGAGATGGTCGGCATGGGCGTACGTCTTGAGGAAGCCGTCCGAGAAGGACGTTTGGTAAAAGACACTGGATCGATGAGCGGTACTAAAAAATACGGTAGTGCTCTCCCTAAGAAAAAAGATCAGGATATTGGGAATATCTCTCTCGGAAAGCAAAGGCGATGTTATCAGCCAGTAGCAGCTGTTACTCCTGCTATCGGCCCCGCGCCTGTTCCTATGTATCAACCTCAGGTTGCACAGAGCCAACCTGACCAACAAAGGACACAACAGCCTCTTCAGCAGGCTCATCCTCCATATAACAACAACCGTACAACACGGCCACCAGGATTTGATCCTATACCCGTAACGTACGCAGAGCTGTTTCCGTTACTGCTAGCTAAGGGGCACATTCAGACTAAGTCTCCCCTTTCAGTTCCGGAAAATCCGCCTTTTTGGTTTAAAGCGGATCAAACATGCCCTTATCATCAAGGAGGTTCAGGGCATAACATTGAGACTTGTCTCAATTTCAAGTCTGACGTGCAAAAGCTTGTTAGGAGCGGGCTCTTATCTTTCAAAGATACGAATCCCAATGTTCTCACGAACCCGCTGCCTCAACATGAGAAAACTGCAGTCAATCTGATTGAGAAAGAGACTAACAATGTCTATCAAATTCACGATGTACTCTTATTGGGGACCATTCTGGTCAAGATGCATTGTAGACAGAGTGGATATGGCCATGTGCCACCTCATAATTATCACCAGTGTGATATCTTCTCTAAAGACAATCAAGGATGTTCTGTGGTGCAAGCAGCTCTACAGGAGCAAATGGATCTTGGATGGATCCAAGAGCACCGAGTTCGTGGAGTTAACATGGTTTACACGAATTCTAACATCATTCAAAACCACGATATCCGTGCGATGAATGTCAGCTTGGTGGCGATGCACTCAAGGCAAAGCCAGTATCATAATCTGCCATGGCACGATTACAGTTCCTGTCTGATTTGCTCAGTAAACAAACAGGGATGCTCTTTCATACAAGAGGCCCTCCAGCGTCAGATGGATCTTGGATGGATCCAAGACTACCATGATAGGAACTCCTATCAAATCAACATGGTTCAGATCTTTGATATCCGCGTAATGAATACCAACCTGGTAGAGTTACATGCTGAGCAGGTCCGACTTGGATTCTTAATATCACATGACTATCAAAGCTGTAAAGCGGGTTGCAAAAACGATCGAGGTTGTACCCTTATCCAGGAGGCACTTTAGCACTTGTTAAATCACTGGTGGATGCCAATCTATATGGACGAAGATACTCAGCAGATTAGTATCAATAACAGGAATCCTACTCGTCGTCAAAGTCAGGATGTCCGATCAATGGAAGGTAACCTAGTGAGGTCACATTGTATTCAAAGTAGGCGTGGCCAGGTGCCACCACACAACTATGACAGTTGTAGCGTCTGTTCGGAAAGTAACCAAGGGTGTTACCTTGTGAGAGCAGCTCTTCAGGGTCAGGTCGATCATGGAGAAATTCGTCCATATCCAAGTTCAGGACCCATCATTTGGTCGCCGAACTACCTTGCCGAGCAAGTTGAGGATGTTGTCACGATCTCTGGTCATCACAGGACCAGGGATGTTTTTGCCATCATCCCTCTACTTAATGAATCTAAAGTTCCCAACCGGGAACGGATCAAGATTACTTATGATGGTCAGAAAAATCATAAGGTTCCCGTAGTCATCTATCTGCCGGGGCCACTACCGTATGAATCAGCTAAGGCAATCCCTTACAAATACGGTGCAACAATAATCGAGAATGGAAAGGAAATTCCATTACCCTCCGTCGTGAATATTGCAGACATCAGTCGTGTAACACGGAGCGGTCGAATCTTCAACCGAGGGGTTGGAGAACTTAACAAAGAAAAGGAACTTCAGACAGAAGCTCCCGATCCACCAGTCGGTCAATCTAGTAATCCCGACTTTTCAAAAGACGAAGATGAGATGCTAAAGCTCATCCAAAGGAGTGAATATAACATTGTTGATCAACTGTTACAGACTCCTTCAAAGATCTCGGTATTATCACTGTTACTCAGTTCAGAAGCACACAGGGAGGCTCTACAGAAAGTCTTGGAGCAAGCCTTTGTGGAACAGGATGTAACAATCAGACAATTCGATAGCATTGTCTCTAACATCACTTCCTGCAACAATTTGGGATTTAGTGATGAGGAATTACCCGAAAAGGGTCGCCGTCATAACATGGCGCTCAACATTACAGTTAACTGCCAGGGCGATGCTTTAGCCAACGTACTGGTAGACACAGGGTCAGCCCTGAATGTTATGCCGAAGTCCACTTTGATGCAATTATCATTTAAGGGCCCTCCGATGAGAGTCAGCGAGGTCGTCGTCAAAGCATTCGACGGATCCAGAAAAACAGTTATCGACGAAGTTGATCTTCCCATAACTATTGGTCCTCACACTTTCCAAATCACTTTCCAGGTCATGGACATCCGGGCAACATACAGTTGTTTATTAGGAAGACCTTGGATACATCAGGCTGGAGCGGTTACTTCGACCCTCCACCAAAAGCTAAAGTTCGTCAAGAACGATCAACTTGTCACGGTTTGTGGGGAACAAGCCTTGCTTGTGAGCAACTTATCATCATCTACTTGTGTGGAACCCGAGGAGGTTATTGGAACGCAGTTCCAAGCACTATCGGTGAGCAAGGACAATCATTTCAAAGGAGGAACCTCGATTTCCTCATACAATGATGCTATCAAAGCGGTCGAGAGTACCAATACAACAGGATGGGGACAGCTTGTCATTCCCATTGACAATAAAACAAAGAAGGGTCTTGGTTTTTCTGCAACCTGTACCCAGACAGTTGCCAACGATGAAAGTCTTCATCCCCTTCAAAACTTCTTCCACAGTGGAGGTTTTCTTCACCCAGTGCCTCAGACAGTTCATGTTATCAATGAGGAAGATCCCTCTGACACGGATGAAGAATGGAAGTCCTATCTTAACAAGGACGGCTATATGTCTCAGGAAGAGGTGCCTATGCCTTTTTGCTTTCCTACAGAAAGTCCGAGATTTATACCAAGATCAGATGTCGAAATGATCTACAGATATTGTGATCCGGAAGGATGTCGTGCTCCGCCAAATTCATTAGAGGAGGACACTCTAATGAAAGACAACTTTGACCACAATTACTATGGCCCGATGGATGGCCTGCCAATGTGGCAGCCTTACCCAGGAAACTTGGGGCAAGAAAGTCAGCCGAACAATGAAACTCAGCTGAGCGTCATTGAACAGAATACCTATGTCCCCGCCATGTCATGGGATCAACACTCAGGTCATTCGGAAATTACTCAACATGACGATGAATTCGCAACGTTTGCAGGACTTGAATTCATCAACTATGCTTTCCCCGAGGTCAACGTCATCGAGAGAGATGACTCCTCCAGTTCCAAAAAAGTTTGGGACACTCTGGGACAACCAAGTGGAAAATACGACTTTATGGTCAAGTACACTGCTCCCGAAAGCTCTCGTATCAGGCTTGAAGATATCCAGCCATCTAGATGGGGAGATACAGCTGAGAGCACCAATGCTATGCAAAATGCAACAGAGGAATCCTCCTACGACAATTCTTCCTGGGAAACAGATTCCAATGATCCTGCTCCACCAGAAATCAGTGTCATTTCTGAAGAGAAATCAAGGAAGGTGCCAGACTTTGTGATTCACCGAGGAGTTCGCCGCCAATAGGTTGCTGTCGAGGTTTCGAAGGTCATTCGCCAGTCAAAGTAATTGCCATCTTTAACCTTTCACCCTGCCCAGGTGAAACGGATATTTTGATAGGGCTCGTTTTCTGTAAATTTCCCTCTTCGCTTTGCCCAAAGCGACAGAGTTTTGTTTTATAGGGCTGTAGTTTCAAGATTCGACTTGTTCATTAATAAAATAATGTCGTTCTGTAATTTTCGCATTAATTGTTGTTTTCTCTTTTTGCTTTTTCAGAAAATGGTAATCCTAAAAAACATTCAATGATAAAAACAAGCAGTAAAATAAATACACTGCACACACTTGCATTTCTCTCTATCTCTTCTAAACACGAATCATCACGTCATGCAGATTGCTTATTTTAAACCCCGTTGAAACATACGATCCGATGCCTTCTTCCGACTTTGAGTTCCCGGTATTCGAGGCTGAAGAAGAAAATAACAACGAAATTCCAGAAGAGATCTCTCGACTACTCAGACAAGAGGAAAGGTCCATTGAACCTCACAAAGAATCGTTTAAAACGGTAAACCTGGGTTCAGAGCAAGAGAGAAAAGAAATCAGGATTGGGGCACTGCTCAGTCCAACTACCAGAGAGGGTTTGATAAAGCTTCTCAAAGAATTCCCCGATGTATTCGCTTGGTCCTATCAGGATATGCCAGGGTTGGATACCAGCATCGTGGAACATCACTTACCGTTAAGATCGGAATGTCCGCCAGTAAAGCAAAGGTTGAGACGGACTCACCCGGACATGGCCATCAAAATCAAAGAGGAGGTACAGAAACAGATCGACGCGGGTTTCCTCGCTACATCTGAATATCCTCAATGGTTAGCCAACATCGTACCCGTTCCCAAAAAGGACGGAAAGGTTAGAATGTGTGTCGATTACAGAGATCTGAACAGGGCAAGTCCAAAGGACGACTTTCCTTTACCACACATTGACATGCTGGTAGACAGCACAGCAAAGTTCAAAGTTTTCTCCTTCATGGATGGATTCTCGGGCTATAACCAGATCAAAATGCCGCCGAAAGACATGGAGAAAACTTCGTTCATTACCCCATGGGGTACCTTTTGTTACAAGGTAATGCCGTTCGGTTTGAAGAATGCCGGGACAACCTATTAAAGGGCCATGACTACTCTGTTTCATGACATGATACACAAAGAAATCGAGGTATATGTCGATGATTTGATTGCAAAATCAAGAACAGAGGATGAGCACGTTGAACATCTGTCAAAATTGTTCGAACGTCTAAGAAAATTCAAGCTCCGCTTGAATCCCAACAAGTGCACCTTCGGTGTCCGTTCAGGGAAACTACTAGGGTTCATCGTCAGCCAGAAAGGAATTGAAGTTGATCCTAACAAGGTCAAGGCCATTCAAGAAATGCCTTCTCCGAAAACTGAAAAACAAGTCAGAGGATTCCTGGGACGTTTGAACTACATCTCCAGATTCATATTCCTTATGACCGCGACGTGTGCGCCGATCTTCAAGTTACTCAAAAAGAACCAGGATTGCGTTTGGTCAGAAGATTGCCAAATCGCCTTCGACAGTATCAAGGAATATCTGTTGAATCCTCCAATTCTATCACCTCCAGTGGAAGAAAGACCACTGATCATTTACCTCACAGTCCTAGAGGACTCAATGGGATGTGTACTTGGCCAACAAGACGAAACCAAAAGGAAAGAGTCTGCCATTTACTATCTAAGCAAGAAATTCACCGACTGCGAAACTCGATACACGATGCTTGAGAAAACTTGTTGGGCTTTGGCTTGGGCAGCCAAACGTCTTCGCCAGTACATGATTCGTCATACTACTTGGTTGGTCTCCGAAATGGATCCAATCAAGTACGTTTTCAAAAAACCTGCTCTCACGGGAAGGATTGCCCGTTGGCAGATGTTACTATCAGAATATGACATAGAGTACCATGCTCAGAAAGCCGTTAAAGGAAGTATTTTAGCCGATCATTTGGGTCATCAACCGATTGACGATCAAGAATCAATCGGGTTTGACTTCCCAGACGAAGATGTCATGTATCTAAAGATGAAAGATTGCGATGAACCGCTACCCAGTGAAGGGCCAGAACCAGGTTCCTAGTGGGGACTTATCTTTGACGGAGCAGTCAATCATTATGGAAACGGAATTGGGGCAATCATTGTTACCCCTCAGGGTTCCCATATTCCTTTCACCGCTCGACTTACGTTCAAATGTACGAACAACGAGGCCGAATACGAAGCTTGTATTATGGGTCTCGAAGAAGCGATTGATTTAAGGATCAAAAACTTGGACGTATACGGCGACTCAGCCCTGGTTATCAATCAGATAAAAGGAGATTGGAACACATACCAATCAGGATTGATTCCTTACAAAGACTATGCAAGAAGGTTGTTACCCTTCTTCAACAGAGTCGACTTTCATCACATCCCTCGTGATGAGAATCACATGGCTGATGCATTAGCCACTCTCTCTTTCATGATTAGTGTAGGTCGATGGAATGACATACCTAAGATCGACATCATGCGCCTTGAACGGCCCGCTTACATCTTCACGATTGAAGTAGTCATAGACGACAGACCTTGGTATCACGATATCAAATGCTTCCTTCAGAAACAAGAGTACCCACCTGGGGCACTAAGAAAGGACAGAAAAACCCTCAGAAGATTGGCTGGAAACTTCTTCCTGAGCGGTGACACTCTTTATAAGAGAAATTTTGACATGGTCTTGCTTCGATGCGTCGACAGACCAGAAGCAGACATGCTCATGAAAGAAATTCACGAAGGATCCTTTGGCACTCATGCCAACAGACACACGACGGCGAGAAAAATTCTCAGGGCCGGGTATTATTGGTTGACCATGGAATCCAACTGCTACAAGTACATGAGGAGGTGTCATAAGTGTCAGATATACTCCGACAAAATTCATGTACCGCCATCACATCTCAAAGTTCTTTCTTCCCCGTGGCCATTTTCCATATGGGGAATCGATATGATTGGTATGATTGAGCCCAAGGCTTCAAACGGACATCGGTTCATCCTGGTAGCCATTGACTATTTCACCAAGTGGGCCGAAGCAGCGTCATTCGCCAATGTAACCCGACAAGTGGTGGTCCGATTTATCAAAAACAATATCATCTGCCGTTATGGTGTTCCAAGCGAGATCATTACTGATAATGGATCTAACTTGAACAATAAGATGATGAAAGAGTTGTGTGCTGAGTTCAAAATCGAACACCATAACTCATCTCCCTACCGACCCAAGATGAACGGAGCCGTAGAAGCGGCTAACAAGAACATCAAGAGGATTGTTCAGAAGATGGTTGTAACCTATAAAGATTAGCACGAAATGCTACCCTTTGCTCTTCATGGTTATCGAACATCTGTCCGCACTTCAACAGGGGCAACCCCTTTCTCTCTAGTATATGGCATGGAAGCAGTACTCCCCATAGAAGTAGAGATCCCATCAATTCGGGTATTGATGGAAGCTAAGCTCACCGAAGCTGAATGGTGTCAAAGTCGACACGACGAATTGAATCTGATCAAAGAAAAATGAATCACGGCACTATGCCACGGTCAATTGTATCAACAGAGAATGAAAAGGGCGTTCGACAAAAAGGTCTGACCTCGTATCTTCAGAAAAGGAGACCTTGTGCTCAAGAAGATACAATTATTTCTCACTGATTCTCGTGGCAAATGGACCCCAAATTATGATGGCCCCTATGTGGTCACGAAAGCTTTCTCAGGCGGCGCCTTGAGACTTGCAACCATGGACGGAGAGGAATTTGCCTACCCCACGAATGTTGATGTATTTTCCTATTATGATGATTTGGAAATGGTTAGCTGATTTAATTACTTCGGAAAGTCGGGAATAGTGTTATTTAGCAACTTTTACCGTTTTGAATGTGTAGTTTGAATGTGAATCATACAATAGTGCATTGGTGTCAATGTATATAGATTGTATGTGATAGTATGAGATGAATGCATGAATATATTGTGAATATGTATGCATTTCAAGAATGTCTTGAGTCATTTTGTATGTGAAGCATAATGATGTGCATTCTTGTGTTGTGTGATTCTAATGAGAATCCGTTGTAACGTCGTGTGCCTATGTGAGGTGTGAGCAATGATTACAAACGATCGTGTGCCCATGTGGGGTGTGAGCGATCGGGTCGTGTGCCCGTGTGGGGTGTGAGCGATCCATAAACATTGTGTGCATATGTGAGGTGTGAGCAATGGGTGAACATCGTAGGCCCGACGGGGAGTTACATTGGTAACGAGCGATGGTTCCAAATAGTTCCTGAGTGAACTTGAGATGATTGAGTCGGTACCGCATTGCATTTGCATAGAGTCGTGAGTCGGTCTCTATGATTTGCATTTATCATCTTTATAATTGTGAATCGATGAATAAACATGAATATGTATGTTTATGAGGAATGATAAAAATTATGAAAGTGTGCATGATGAATATGCTTGGTTTTTTATATATATACATTGTGATGTATATGAGTGAGTGGTGATGAATTGTGGTGAGAATGTGGAATATGTGTATTTTTATGCTAAGATATATAATTATATGCATTGTTATTATGATAATATTTCTCACCCTTCTGATGTTTTATGATGCTCTATGAGGCATTGCAGAGTAGGTATGCTGGTGGTCTTTTTGTGAAGCGTGTCTTCATTCTTTTGGTTGGTCGGCTCTGATATGTAGCACCGGGTAGCTAGGATGTATATGATTCTTTTGTGATACATTGTACATGTATCTTGTTGATGAATGTTTATGTAAACATGAATTATGTTGGTGGATAATACTTGATGATGTATATACATGTTTATATGTCTGATGTTTTTCAATGTTTAAATTTTCCGCTTTTATTCTAAATATTGCGATGTGGGTGTAAGGACTAAGTTCCTCTGTTGCAAAGTTACCCCACTGTTGCATATCAATTGTTGAGCAGGTGTTGAATGTTTTAATTTCATGTATAATGTGACATACCTCTTTTATACTATGTTTATAATTATACTCTGACGAAATTTTAAATATGTTCCTAAATGATTATGTGATTATTTGGGGGTATAGAAAGGGGGTGTTAGATTAAGTGGTATCAGAGCCAGTGTTGAGTCAGTTGTGGCTGTCTTGTTGTTGTGATGGTTGAACTGTTGTTTAACCTTGTTGTCATTTTTGGGAATGATCAGAATAATGCTGGTAGAAACGACAATGCGATGGCTGCAGCTTTGGAAGCAATGGCTAGGGCGGTGCAAGGTGCGCCGAACGTGAATGCTAATGACGAGTTCAGGAAGAATCAACCACCGGTCTTCAAAGGAAGATTTGATCCCGATGGAGCTCAAATTTGGTTGAAAGAGATTGAAAAGATCTTCAGAGTCATGGGCTTTGCGGAGGAGAATAAGGTGAGGTTTGGGTCTCACATGCTAAAGGAAGAAGCCGACGATTGGTGGGCCGGTATGCGTCAAGTTCTTGAGGTGGATGATGAAGAGATAACTTGGAATTTATTTCGTACCGAGTTCTTGAGGAAGTATTATCCTAAAAGTGTGAAAGGGAAGAAGGAGATGGAGTTCCTTGAACTGAAACAAGGTAGTATGTCCGTGGTGGACTATACTGCTAAGTTTGTGGAGTTGGTTCAATTCCATCCTCACTATGCTGCAATTACTGCTGAGTTCTCAAAGTGTATTAAGTATGAGAATGGTTTGCATCCCGAGATTAAACAAGCTGTGGGATATCAAAGGATAAGAAGGTTTACGGATTTGACAGAATGTTGTAGAATTTTCGAGGAAGATAGCAAGGCTCGTTCTACACATTACAAAAGTTTGAATGAGAGGAAGGGAAAGCAACAAGCTAGAGGTGGACCTTATGTGACACCCGTTGATAAGGGCAGGCATAGGGGAAACTTTGATAAGAGATCTGGAGGAGGAGGTTTCGGTTCCGTCAAGTGTTACAAGTGTGGTGAAATGGGTCATAAATCATTTGAGTGTGGGAAGACAGTGGTGAAATGTTTTTACTGTGGAGGTCTTGGGCATGCTACTACTGATTGTAGAAGGAATGTAGTGAAGTGCTATAATTGTGGAGAAGTGGGTCACATTAGTACTAAGTGTACTAAGCCGAAACAAGATCAAGCGGGCGGAAAGGTGTTTGCATTGGCGGGGACGGACACTACTAGTGCAGACCTGTAATACCCCAAATTTTGACCACTAGAGTTTCCCATCATTGTACAAATCATCATCACAATATGGATGAATCATCATGCCTCATTAGTCTCCCCAAAGATGGGTGAGCATCCACTACAATCAAAATTAGGGTTTCAAGCCCTCTCTGAGCTTTAGACAAAGGCTCAATCAAGAAATGACTTGATTTTCAACTTGTCTAATCTCTCAAACATCCTCAAAGGATCAAAAGGACTCCCACTTCAAGGATTAAGCACAAGGTTGCTCCCTTTTAGGTGGATCAAGCCTCAAGATCGCCAGTGTCACCAAATTAGGGTTTTGATCACCCAGGGCCTCCAGATGAAAAGTTTCATCTGGGCACAAGGCAATGATCCAAAACATAACCTAATATACTTCATGGAACCTCATGAACCCATGCATCAAGTCAATTTTGCCTCAGGGGATGCATTCATCAAAAATCAGGAATTAGGGTTTCTTGACCTAATTCACCCCTAAGTTGACTTTTGGGACAAATCATGAGCCAAGACCTCAAGAGATGATTTGAGGGTCTCTAATATACCATATTGATTCATTTGGGACAATGGATTAATCCAAGAAGTTTGAGCAACAAGTCTCAATTTCATCTGCACCACAATTAGGGTTTTAAGGGAAAAGTCAACTGTAACTTTGACTTTTGACCTAGACATGCTCCCAAACCCTAATACATGATTGAATATACCCTATGACACCCATGGAACATGTCCATCAAGTTTGATTTAGGTCAAGGACATGATTTCCTGAAGAATTGCACAGTTTGGAATTCATCTGATAAAAAGTCAACTGTGCACAAAAGTCAACTTTGACTTTTTAAGATTTTTCACCAAAATGGATTTTTAACCCTAAAATGATGTTAATGTATGATTTGAATCATCATTCATCAAGAAAAATCAAGAAAAGTGAGATAACTTGTAAAAGGGGTAACCATAAAACTTAGAAATTTTTCTAAGTTAAAAATAAAGTGGCAAGGGTACCAACTTTGAAGGACCATAACTCCTAATCCACAAGGCCATTTTTTCTCATCCAAAGATGGATTTGTATCCCTCATTATCACCTACAAAAACTTCAACTACAAGTCATTCCAATTCATTAAGGATTTTGAGTTATGGAGTGATCAAAGTGGCTGAAAAGTGAAAATGTCACTTTTTCCAACACTTAGTGAAATTTTCACTAAGTCAGATTCTGCCTCACTTTTTGCCAAATGTAGGGGGATTTTTCACTTGGAATAAAAAGAGATCAAAACCAAACTTGTTCAAACAGTTGTTGTATCATGTAAGAGCTTTCCAAAATGGCCAAGAACATTGCCAAATTCAACTTACACCATGAGATATGACATTGGCAAGTTGCCTTGCTGAAATCTGTCAAGGCAAGGCAGAGTTTGCAACTTTGGTCGATTTTCCAAAATCAGCCAAATTCAATTGCTCCTATCCACTTGGACACCTCAGAGGATTGAATCTAAAGGGGACAATCACTGAGCCAAGCCTCCAAAGTCCATGGAACAAGAAATAGTATGTTGAACCTAGAATGGCCAAAATAGGGACAAGACTTCAAATTTGGAATGAGGCATTCAATGGAACCATCAAGGTGGCATGGACTGAGCCATTCTCATCTGAAATCAGTCAAGACTTATCCAAGACCAAGGGAACCAAAGATCTGTGCCCTAACCTCTAGTCAATGGCTAGAGAAGACTTGGATTTTCATTTGCCAACATTGGCCAAACCTACTTACCAGCTGCCATGCACTATTCCTTGCAAAACAAACTTGCTCTACTATAAATAGAGCTCAATTGTGGTCAGTTTGAGTACACCAAAGCCATCTAACAGATGCTTTCCTCAAAATCTCTTCTTTCACTCCAATTTTGCCTTCTAAGGCAAGTCACTATCGGGTTTTGAGTTTGAGAGCAATTCCAATCAAACCAATCACTCACACACCTCACATACATCACATATGAGCTGATTAAACACTTCGATTACTTCTGAAACATCAATTTCACAAAATCACCAGCTGGTTGCTCAAGGTTTTAACCAAAGTGCAGCTGAGGTACCACAAAATGATCCAGCCAATTTCAATCAAGTCCAACCATCCAAACACAATCCATAGGGTGTAGGGAAGCTGTTCAGATCATCACAACTCATCTGTAACACCTCCAAATCAAAAATCACTTTGAACTTGCTGTCACGGCTTGGAGGTAAGCACGTGCTTGGTCATCTCTCAATCTATGCATATTTCCTCGCACAATAATTTGGCCATATGTTCATAATCATGCATGGAATGTTTTCCCTCAATTAATTGCATTGTTTGAATCGTGTATCAAAAATCCTAGCCTTCATGCAGAAATTAGGGTTCTTGAGGTCTCTTCGTGATTTCTTGTTGTATGTTTAATTTAAATGAAATTAAAGTACATAGACATGATCGTGAGGTTGAGACGAGCATAATGATATGTGGATTGCATGATATGATTACGTATTCATGGAGATTGGATAGAAAATGCAAATCTGAGAAACCAAGAACACGCGCGTGTTCTTCAGCTTGTTCTTGGCGCCATTTTTAGAAATTCAAATATTTGAATTTTGTGATTTTGTTTAATTGACTCAAAAATTAATTTCCCTCTGAGTTTTAATGATTTTGAGTTGATTCTTTTTTTAATAATTCACAAAAATGTTAAAATATTTTATTTTCCCAAAAAATCCCAAAAATATTATTTATTTCATATAATTGATATTTTTGCAAAGAATTAATGTTTTAATTGTTTTTGACATTTAAAATATTTTTTCCATTTTGATTTTGCAACTTTTAATGCTTTCTAATTATTTTGTAGGTCAATACTTAATTTTTGAAGCATTAATCCAAGATCACAATTTGTTTTCCATGTGTTAAACAATTTTTTATCATTTTAATTGAATTTTTATTCAATTAAATACATTTTGAAAACAAATTAGGGTTTTGGATTAATTCAACCCTCATAAATCATTTTCAAAACACTCATGGGCCTCTATTAGAGTGTAAGACCCAATCCTTTTTTTGACCAAATCATTTTTGGGCCTCACTTATTGTATAAGTCCCGATACCGTCAAAAAATAAACGGCGCGATCGTCGCCTTTTCAAAAATCATCTGGGCCTACCCTCGAGTAGTAAGACCCATTTCTTTTCTTTAAAAACTTTTTGGGCCTCTTGAGAGAGTGTAAGACCCATCCCCCCTTGTACAAAAACTTTTTTGGGCCTCACTCATTGTATAAGTCCCTCTGTACAAGTAAACGGCGCGATCGTCGCCCGTTTAAAATAAAAGAATCATCTGGGTCTCTCCTTGAGCTATAAGACCCATTCAAAACACTTTGGGCCTCTATTAGAGTGTAAGACCCAATCCCCCTTTTAACTAAGACATCTTGGGCCTCACGTATTGTATAAGTCCCTCTGCGTTAAAAGAAAATCTCGGCGCGATCGCCATTTTTAAACGAAAAATCATTTGGGCCTACCCTCGTGTTATAAGCCCCACTCTTTTCTTTAAACCTTTTTGGGCCTCTTGAGAGAGTGTAAGACCCATCCCTTTGTACAGAAAACCATTTTTTGGGCCCCAGTCACTTGTATAAGTCCCTCTGTACAAAGTCAAACAGTGCGCTCACTGATAAAACCCTGGGCCTCTCCTTGAGCTGTAAGCCCCAAATCTTTCTTGTCAAAGCACTTTCTCCTTTGATTTTGAATATACTATTGTTTTCAATCTTTCTTTGTTGAACAACTAACCAAACAGCATGGAAGCACTCCAACCGAGTAAGTGGTTATCGCTTTCGTTTACTGTTTTCATATTATAAACTGTATTGTGGGGCTGCTCACTGTAAGTCTCCTTTCATAAACTCATATCTACTGTGTAATAATAGTATAGATATCTCGAGTTTCCCTGGCTACTACGTCTAGAGCTAGGTGACGCCGTTTCATTTATTCGTAGAATTAGACGCCTAGATCCCCAATAGGAGAACCAGATACAGTCTTCTCTTCGGCTGTCCTCCTTAGGAATCGTCAAGAAGCTCTACTCCCCAAGATGAATGTATTCTTCGTGAATGGCATCTTTGAGTTTCTTCCAAATTCTCTAACTTTCCTGACTTGATCTATTCCTTGTGGATAGCTTGCCTTGAATGTCTCGGGGTTTGGGTACCCACTACGGTCATAATCTTGGACCTTAACTAAGGAACCCTCTTTAAAAGCTAAAAGTCGCTGGATAGTAAACCTCGCACGTTTACCAGTGGTTTTTATCTTTAAAAGAGTTATCTCTCCTAATGGAAAGGAGATGATAGACCCACGGGCTTCTTAAAAGCATCGGCCTCCTCTTGGGCATCGTACAAGGACCCTACGGCTTCTTAGAAGTATTCACAGCCTCCTCTTAGGCTTCGTATAATGATCTCTTCCTTCGGGAATGATAGCCTCCTCTTGGGCTTCGTACAAGGACCCGTCGGCTTCTTAAAAGTTTCCAGCCTCCTCTTGGGCTTCGTACAAATTATCCCGACCACCTCCTAGAGGTATAGGAACATAACATATTCATCTTTATAGAACAGTCCTTTCATAGAGTCTACTACTGTTTCTCAAAGCATAGTACAAAAGATGAAACTCTAGACACGGACAGTCTAACTTCCTTGAGTATCAAAGACATTCTCAAGTGACCCCTTCGTTAAATAGGAAGAAAACCCGCAGACTCGGATAGTCTCAATACCCTTTGGATTTCCAGTTTCCCCAAAGAAAAGGAAACAACCCCGATCCTCAGATCTAACCCATGAGTACAGTGATGCTCATATAAGAACTGATTTTCTCTTTCAAAATCAGTATACTGGGCCTGTCACTTAACTGACATAGCCTCCTCTTGGGCTTTGTACAATGACTCTCCCTAGCGGAGTCAAACAACGTTTTAGCCTCTCTCTCGGGCTTTGTACGAGACACACAAAGACTCCCTCGTTAAGTAAAAAAAAACAGCCTCCATCTCGGGCTTCGTACGAGACACAAAGACTCTATCGTCGGGTCAAAAACTTTTAGCCTCTCTCTCGGGCTTTGTACGGGACACAAAATAGCCTCCTCTTAGGCTTTGTATAATGATTTTCCTAGCGGAAACTAGCCTCCTCTTAGGCTTTGTATAAGAAAACCACTGGTTAATCCAATCAACTTTTTAGCATCAAAGTTGTGCCTCGTTCACAGTACACAAACATCAACAACTCCTTTCCCTTCATCTAATCGCTGTAAGCGGCAAGCCTCTGGATCATCTATATCCACGCCACTGTCCCTCTTTTAGCATGAGAAATTCCTAAGGAAAGATGGCATTGCTCTACACTGAGTTAAAGTCTTCTCCTTCAGGTTAAAACCCTTTCTTCGGAAATTATGGCATTGCTCGGATCCGCGTATCCCAGTTAAAGTAATTCTCCTTCTCCCCTCTTTAGAGATGACAAATTCTCTCTAAAGCCGAGGTCTTTCAGCTTCACGTCTTGGGCTTTGAACAAGACACAAATAGACCTTTCAGCTTCACGTCTTGGGCTTTGAACAAGACACAAATAGACCTTTCAGCTTCACATCTTGGGCTTTGAACAAGATACAAACCACTTTTCGCTTCACGTCTTGGGCTTTGAACAAGACACCAAAACACCCATTTCCTCCCATAGAATAGGAGGAACTACGAATGCTCTGATTTCCCTGTTTCGGTAAACGGGAATACGTAGGCATAAGATCGAAAGAAAAGATCTTAGCGAGCGCAATCAACAAAAAACCCAAATCCCATATCTCCATCAATCAAAAAGCAGTAATTCAAAAGCATCAGTCCTAACGCCCTAATCCTTGTTCCCCACCAGAGAAGAAAAAAGAAAGAAACCAGTATTGGCGAAAATACAAATAACCAGTACAAAGGCCCCCCACATTGATAGCATTCGTAACCTAACAGACCGCTGTTTAAACTCAGTATGCAAAGCAGGGTTAATTGGAGACATCTATTTCCCTTCCTTATTCAGCTCACAATAGGATAAAAAATGAATCGACCTGTAGTCAAAGCTCAAACCGCAGAGAGCGACCAGCGCTTAAGAACCGCGTCCAGAATCGCTCGCTATAAGACCGTTTGATTAAAGGTACATCCTTTATTAATAGTACGCCTTTAGTTGCTATTATTGATACGGGAGCGACTCATTCATTCATTTCTCATGAGTGCGCTAAGCATTTGAATTTGTTTATGACTTCATGGGGTGGTGAGATGGTTATTGAGACTCCTGCTTCAGGGTCGGTAACTACGTCTTTGGTGTGTGTAAGTTGTCCTTTGACCATGTATGGTAAAGACTTCATTATGGATTTAGTGTGTTTGCCGTTGGAGGGATTGGACGTAATCTTGGGTATGAACTGGTTGCAATTTAATCGAGTTCATATAGATTGCTATCACAAGTTAGTGAGGTTTCCTTCTTTGGAAGATAATGAAGATGAGAGTTTCCTATCCACTAAAGAGTTGAAGAAACTTTTAGCGGACGAAGCTCAATTGTTCGGTTTGTTTGCATCATTTTCGGTGGAGAGTAAAGTTGAGCTCAATGTGTTCCCAGTGGTGTGTAATTTTCCAGAAGTGTTTCCGGAGGATATTACGGATGTACCGCCGGAAAGAGAAGTTGAGTTTTCTATTGATCTAGTTCTGGGTACTAGACCGGTTTCGATGGCACCATATCGTATGTCGGCATCGGAGTTGGTAGAATTGAAGAAGCAATTGAATGACTTGTTGGATAAGAGATTTGTAAGACCAAGTGTTTCTCCTAGGGGTGCTCCGGTATTGTTGGTAAAGAAGAAGGATGGGAGTATACGGTTATGCATTGATTATCGACAATTGAACAAGGTGACAATTAAGAACAAGTATCCGCTTCCAAGGATCGATGATTTGATGGACCAATTGGTTGATGCACGTGTTTTTAGCAAGATTGATTTGAGATCGGGATATCACCAGATTCATGTGAAAGAAGAGGATATTCAAAAGACGGCCTTTAGGACACGGTATGGTCATTACGAATATTCCGTGATGCCATTCGGGGTTTCTAATGTGTCGGGTGTGTTTATGGAATACATGAATCGTATTTTTCATGAACAGTTAGATCGTTGTGTGGTTGTGTTCATCGACGATATTTTGATTTACTCTAAGTCTCAAGAGGAGCATGAAGAGCATTTGAGGATTGTGTTACAAATTTTGAAAGAGAAACAATTGTATGCCAAGTTGTCGAAATGTGAATTTTGGTTGTCGGAAGTAAGTTTTCTTGGACATGTTATTTCCGGTAGTGGTATTAGTGTTGATCCATCCAATATTGATGCGGTGATGCAATGGGAGGCTCCTAGATCGGTTACGGAGATTCGAAACTTTTTAGGCTTGGAGGGTTATTATCGGAGGTTTATTGAGGGATTTTCGAAGTTGGCACTTCCGTTAACGCAATTGATTTGTAAAGAAAAGGCTTTCATTTGGGATATTCATTGTGAAGAGAGTTTCAATGAGCTAAAAAGAAGGTTGACAATGGCTCCGATCTTGATTTTGCCAAATCCGACGGAACCATTTGTTGTGTATTGTGATGCTTCATTGGTTGGTTTAGGTGGTGTTTTGATGCAAGATGGAAAAGTTGTGGCTTATGCCTCAAGACAATTGAGAGTGCATGAAAAGAATTATCATACACATGACTTGGAGTTAGCGGTCGTGGTATTTGTTTTGAAAATTTGGAGGCACTATCTTTATGGTGCAAGGTTTGAAGTTTTTAGTGATCACAAGAGCTTGAAATATTTATTTGATCAAAAAGAATTGAACATGAGACAAAGAAGGTGGTTAGAGCTTTTGAAGGATTATGATTTTGGTTTGAGTTACCATCCGGGTAAGGCAAACGTGGTGGTCGATGCTTTGAGTTGGAAGTCGTTACATATGTCCGCATTGATGATGAGAGAATGGGAACTTTTGGAGAATTTTAGAGACTTGAGTTTGGTTTGTGAAATAACGCCGAGAAGTGTGGGACTTGGTATGCTACATGTTACGAATGATTTTCTTGCAACCGTATGTGAAAAGCAAAAGTTGGATTTGAAGTTCGTTGATTTGATGATGAATGAGAATGAGGATTTCAAGGTAGATAATTTTGGAGTTTTGAGATTTCGTGGTCGTATTTGTATTCCCGATGATGCGGAGTTGAAAAAGATGATATTGGAAGAAGGGCACCGAAGTAACTTAAGTATTCATCCGGGAGCGAATAAAATGTATCAAGATTTGAAGAAAATCTTTTGGTGGTCCGAATTAAAGAGGGATGTGGCTCAATTTGTGTATGCGTGCTTAACTTGTCAAAAGTCTAAGGTGGAACATCAAAAGCCTAGTGGATTGATGCAACCATTGGACATTCCGGAGTGGAAATGGGATAGTATATCGATGGATTTTGTTACGGGATTGCTGAATACACAAAGAGGTCATAATGCTATTTGGGTAATCGTTGATAGGCTTACTAAATCTGCTCACTTCATTCCAATTGATATTAGTTATCCTTTGGAGAAGTTAGCCGAGATTTATGTTCTTGTGGTTGTGAAGTTACATGGAGTTCCTAAGAGTATTGTATCGGATAGAGATCCTAGATTCACATCGAGGTTTTGGGAGAGTTTACAAAAGGCTTTGGGTTCTAAGCTAAGATTGAGTTTGGCTTATCATCCGTAAACGGATGGTCAAACCGAGAGGACAATTCAATCATTGGAGGATTTATTGCGTGCTTGTGTGCTCGAGCAAGGTGGTGCTTGGGATAGTTATTTGGCGTTGATTGAGTTCACCTACAATAACAGTTTTCATTCAAGTATAAGTATGGCACCATTTGAGGCTTTGTATGGTCGGAGATGTTGAACACCTTTGTGTTGGCATGAAACCGGTGAGAGGACGATAGTTGGACCGGAGATGGTACAACAAACGACGGAGAAAGTGAAGTTTATTCATGAGAAGATGAAAGCTTCTCAAAGTAGACAAAAGAGCTATCATGACAAGAGAAAGAAAGGTCTTGAGTTTCAAGAAGGCGACCATGTGTTTTTGAGAGTTACGCCGGTTACGGGTGTGGGTCGTGCTTTGAAGTCGAAGAAGTTGACTTCTCGTTTTATTGGTCCGTATCAGATTTCTGCACGAGTTGGTGTTGTGGCTTACCGTGTGGCATTGCCTCTGAATCTTTCGAATTTGCATGATGTATTCCATGTTTCGCAACTTCGAAAGTATGTTCCAGATCCGTCACATGTTATTCCTATGGATGAGGTTGAAGTGAGAGATAACCTTACGGTTAAAGCTTTACCGATTAGGATTTTGGACAGTGAAGTTAAGAATCTAAGAGGCAAGGATATTGCGCTTGTGAAAGTAGTGTGGGGAGGCGCTGCGGAAGGCAATATGACTTGGGAACTAGAGAGTAGGATGCGAGAGTCGTATCTGGTGTTGTTTGAATCAGGTAATATTTTCGAGGACGAAAATTTCTAAAGTGGGGGAGAGTTGTAACGCCCCAATTCCGATTATTTCCCATTTTGTTGAGTCTTTTATTTAAATTGAGTGATAAATTATTTTATCTGTGAAATTGGTGTGTTAATATGCTATGTTGACATGTTAGATATTTTGCCGTTTTTGAGAGTTTTCGGGAAATTAGAATGGAGGGTATTTTAGACATTTCTCAATTAATGATAAGTTAGAAATTTAGTGGAAATAGAATTATGGGAGAAAATGAATTAATTTAATTTGAGTAGAAAATAAGAAATAAGAAAAGAAAAGAAAAAGAGATAAGAAGAGGAAATAGGAGAGAAAGAGAAAGAAAAGAAAAATAGAGAGAAAAAGGAGAGAAAGAAAGAGGAAGAGGAGAAAAGAGAAGGAAAAGAGGGAAAACTTGGGAAATCTTCAAAACAACTTCTAGGAATCGATTAATCCGGGTAAGGGTGTGAAATCTTATTATCTTATCAATGTGTACCATTATGTATGATTGTTTTGTTGTTGTTGTGGATTTTTATGAGTTTTTGTATAAACCCATATTTTGTAAAATTGCTTGGAAATCGATTAAATGTGGTTGAAATCATGCTTTTAGTGTCCATAATTGTTGGTATATGATAGATACTTGTCATTGGACATTGTATTGGTAATTTTCTGGTGTGTAGATGAGATTTGGGGTGTTTTGGATTGTAACCCGTAGAACAAAATTATGCAGAAGAATTTTTCTGGTTTTTCCAGGTCATACGCATATGGGGCATGTTCATACGCGTATGAACCTTGGCAATACGCGTATGGTGGGTGCGCCATGGGCCAATACACGTATGGGTTGCTTGTTTTCTCGACCATCTGCCCATTTGCGTATGATACGCGTAGCATTTCAGGTCAATACGCGTACGAGGTTGGGCATTACGCGTACGGACTTTTACACGTGAACTTTGGGAAAAATGAGTCTCTGATCATACGCGTATGGCTCAGGGCAATACGCGTATGGACAGGACAAATGGTAAAATGAGATTTTTCAAAAATGTGTTTTCGTTTTCGTCCGTAACTTTTGTTCCGTTTATCCGATTTTTACATTCTTGGTATCGTTGTGAAGCTATTGAGCTATATTTTCCTATTATGATGATTTGGAAATGGTTAGCCGATTTAATTACGTCGAAAATACAGGAATAGTGTTATTTAGCGACTTTTACCGTTTTGAATGTGAATCATACAATAGTGCATTGGTGTGAATGTATATAGATTGTATGTGATAGTATGAGAAGAATGCATGAATATATTGTGAATATGTATGCATTTCAAGAATGTCTTGAGTCATTTTGTATGTGAAGCATAATGATGTGTATTCTTGTGTTGTGTGATTCTAATGAGAATCCGTTGTAACGTCGTGTGCCTATGTGAAGTGTGAACGATGATTACAAACGATCGTGTGCCCATGTGGGGTGTGAGTGATCGGGTCGTGTACCCGTGTGGGGTGTGAGCGATCCATAAACATTGTGTGCCTATGTGAGGTGTGAGCAATGGGTGAACATCGTAGGCCCGACGGGGAGTTACATTGGTAACGAGCGATGGTTCCAAATAGTTCCTGAGTGAACTTGAGATGATTGAGTCGGTACCGCATTGCATTTGCATAAAGTCGTGAGCCAGTCTCTATGATTTGCATTTATCATCTTTATAATTGTGAATCGATGAATAAACATGAATATGTATGTTTAAGCGGAATGATAAGAATTGTGAAAGTGTGCATGATGAATATTCTTGGTTTTGTATATATATACATTGTGATGTATATGAGTGAGTGGTGATGAATTGTGGTGAGAATGTGGAATATGTGTATTTTTATGCTAAGATATATAATTATATGCATTGTTATTATGATAATATTTCTCACCCTTCTGCTGTTTTATGATGCTCTATGAGGCATTGCAGAGTAGGTATGCTGGTGGTCTTTTTGTGAAGCGTGTCTTCATTCTTTTGGTCGGTCGGCTCTGATATGTAGCACCGGGTAGCTAGGATGTATATGATTCTTTTGTGATACATTGTACATGTATCTTGTTGATGAATGTTTATGTAAACATGAATTATGTTGGTGGATAATACTTGATGATGTATATACATGTGTATATGTCTGATGTTTTCCAATGTTTATATTTTCCGCTTTTATTCTAAATATTGAGATGTGGGTGTAAGGACTAAGTTCCTCTGTTGCAAAGTTACCCCACTGTTGCATATCAATTGTTGAGCAGGTGTTGAATGTTTTAATTTCATGTATAATGTGACATACCTCTTTTATACTATGTTTATAATTATACTCTGACGTAATTTTAAATATGTGCCTAAATGATTATGTGATTATTTGGGGGTATAGAAAGGGGGTGTTACATATTTCACCTCATCACTCACAATCACAATTCCATGAACAATTAATTCATGATTTATGCAAATGCACAGAGACCGACACAACGACTCTATGCACATGCCATGTGGTACCGACTTCCAATATTTTTCATCACTAGTTCACTCAGGAACTCTGCTGGAATCATCGTTCGTTACTGAGGATCACTCAAGTAACACCCCGTCGGGCAAACGATGTCCCCCGTCGCTTTAGGTCCTCTTGGTATAAGGCGCACGACGTTTATGGATTGCTTTAGGTCCTCTCGGTATAAGGCGCACAATCCGATCGCTCACACCCCATATGGGCACACGATCGTCTATAACCATCGCTTTAAGTCCTCTTATTTTTAAGGCGCACGATATATCAAATCGCTTTAGGTCCTCTTATTTTTAAGGCGCACGATGTTATAGCAGATTCCCTCTGGAATCAATCCGTCACTCAGGACGTCACAACAATGCATATCATGATGCTTGGCATACAATGACTCATGACATTTAATATGCACACATATACACATTCATAATCATGCATATACCAACATTTACCATACATCGCATTCTCTCGCCGTAAGGCCACCAATCATCATCACAATATGTATTTCATACAATTTCATCACTCAACAGTACACAAGTCATACAATATCCATGCCAACAGCATATTGCACATACACATCAAGTTCACACAATTAAACGGCACAAGTCGACAACAAAATAACACATTTTCTAATTCCCGACATAATTTAATCGTCCAACATCATCAAAACCATCATCATAAGAAAGTACATGCTACAAGCTTTCTAACGCACCCAACCACGCCTCAAACCGACTCACGAATCAAAAGTTACAAAGAAAACAAATTGGAATAAACTGTCATGTTCGCAGTGCGAAGCTCCTAGCGAGTCCTTCGCTCCCTCATTCGCAGTGCGAATGTCCTAGCGAACAGTGGCAGAAGCAAAATAACCTAGAAAATTCCCAACATTCGCAGTGCGAACCATCCAGCGAATGCTCGCTACCCCATTCGCAGTGCGAATCCTCCAGCGAACCGTGGCAGAATGAAAAATAATACAACGTTCGTAGTGCGAACTCACGCGAACGTTCGCCACCCATTCGCTGGCCATTTGCAGTGCGAACCTGCGATTTCATCAAAACCCAGCAGTGCACCAGATCACCCAAAAAATGATATTTCTCCCACAAAACATTTCCAAACCAGCATATAGCAATCAAAACATGACTCAATCATGATAACAAGTATTCTACTACGTTTACACCGATTTTCGACCGTGAAACCATCGATTTCTCATTATATTTCTCATTTCAACCTAGAATAGAAACTATGAAAACACAACAAACAATCCAATACACACATACATAATCATACACAAGCATAAGATAATCGAGTTTCGCACCCTTACCCGATTAAATAGCATGTAGAAAAGTCGGGAGATTGATTTCTTCTTCCTCAAGTTTTTCTCTCTTTTCTTCTTTCTCTTCTCTTTTTTTTCTTTTCTTTCTTCCTTACTATTTTTCTCTCTTTCTATTTTCTATTATATTCTAACTTAACAAAAAATATTGTGAAATGACCAAAATACCCCCACACTCAAATATCTCGCAACCGTTCCCAAAACGCGATAAAATATCACAACATTGAAAAATAACATATTTCCAAATAAAAGTCGAAAATAAAATAAAATAATAATAAAATAATCAAAATGACTCAAGTAAATAAAACTCACATAAACTGGGGTGTTACAACTCTCCCCCACTTAGAAATTTTCGTCCTCGAAAATATTACCTGAGACGAATAACTCCGGATATGACTCCCGCATCTGACTCTCCAACTCCCAAGTCAAATTGCCCTCAGCAGCGCCTCCCCACGCTACTTTCACAAGCGTAATATCCTTTCCTCTTAACCGCTTCACTTCGCGATCCAAAATCCTAACCGGTAATGCTTCAACCGTAAGGTTCTCCCTTACCTCAACTTCATCCGTCAAAATCACATGTGACGGATCCGGAACATACTTCCGAAGCTGTGAAACATGGAACACATCATGCAAATTCGGAAGACTCGGCGGCAACGCCACCCTATAAGCCACAGCACCCACTCTCGCAGATATCTGGTAAGGACCAATAAATCGAGAAGTAAGTTTCTTCGATTTTAATGCACGACCAACACCCGTCACCGGTGTAACTCTCAAAAATACATGATCGCCCTCTTGAAACTCAAGATCTTTCCTCCTTCGATCATGATAACTCTTTTGCCTACTCTGAGAAGCCTTCATTTTCTTACGAATAAGTTTCACCTTTTCCGTCGTCTGTTGCACCATCTCCGGTCCAACCACCGAACTCTCACTAGATTCGTGCCAACACAACGGTGTTTGACACCTTCGTCCATACAACGCTTCAAACGGTGCCATTCCAATACTCGAATGGAAACTGTTATTATACGTGAATTCAATCAATGCAAGATAACTATCCCACGCACCACCTTGCTCAAGAACACAAGCTCTCAACAAATCTTCCAATGATTGAATCGTTCTCTCGGTCTGTCCATCCGTTTAAGGATGATAAGCAGAACTCAACCTCAACTTAGACCCCAAAGCCTTTTGCAAACTTTCCCAAAATCTGGAAGTAAACCTAGGATCTCGATCTGAAACAATACTCAACGGAACACCATGTAACTTCACAATCACACTGATATAAATCTCAGCTAATCTCTCCAAAGAAAAACTGATGTCAATCGGAATGAAATGCGCCGATTTAGTCAGCCTATCCACAATCACCCAAATGGCATTATGTCCCCTCTGAGTATTTGGCAACCCTGTCACAAAGTCCATAGAAATGCTGTCCCATTTCCACTCAGGAATATCCAACGGTTGCAACAAACCACTAAGCCTCTGATGTTCCACTTTCGATTTCTGACAAGTCAAACACGCATAAACAAACTGAGCCACATCTCTCTTCAATCCAGACCACCAAAAGATCTTCTTCAAATCTTGGTACATCTTATTCGCTCCCGGATGTATGCTCAAACTACTCCGGTGTCCTTCCTCCAAAATCTTCTTTTTCAACTCCGCATCATCAGGAATACAAATTCAACCACGAAATCTCTAAACACCATTAACATCCACTTTAAAGTCCTCATTCACACTTTTCTCTCCAACCGTCATCAAGTCCATAAATCTCACATCCAACTTCTGTTTCTCGCTAACGGTCAACAGAAAATCATTAGTAACCTTCAACATACCAAACCTTACACTATCCGACGTCACTTCACATACCAAACTCAAATCTCTAAACGATTCCAAAAGTTCCCACTCTTTAACCATTAAAGCGGACATATGCAAAAAATTTCGGCTCAATGCATCGGCTACCACATTAGCTTTACCAGGATGGTAATTCAAGCCAAAGTCGTAGTCCTTCAAGAATTCCAACCATCTCCGTTGCCTCATATTCAACTCTTTCTGATCAAACAAGTATTTCAAACTTTTATGATCACTAAAGACTTCGAATCTTGCACCATAGAGATAATGCCTCCAAATCTTTAACAGAAAAACCACAGCCGCTAACTCAAGATCATGAGTAGGATAATTTTTCTCATGAACTCTTAACTTCCTTGAAGCATAAGCTACAACCTTGCCTTCTTGCATCAAAACACCACCTAGACCAATTAAAGACGCATCACAATACACCACAAACAGTTCATTAGAATTCAGTAAAATCAAGATCGGAGCTGACGTCAATCTTCTCTTCAACTCATTAAAACTTTCCTCACACTGAATATCCCAAATGAACGCTTTGCCTTTACAAGTCAACTGGGTCAAAGGAAGTGCTAGTTTAGAAAAACCTTCAATAAACCTTCGATAATAACCAGCCAAACCCAAAAAGCTTCTAATTTCAGTAACAGATCTAGGAGCCTCCCATTGTAGAACTGCTTCTACTTTAGATGGATCCACAACAATACCATTACCTGAAATTACGTGCCCGAGAAAACTCACTTCTGACAACCAGAACTCACACTTGGACAATTTGGCAAAAAGCTTCCTTTCCTTCAAAACCTGCAAAACAATATGCAAATGTTCCGCATGCTCCTCCCGAGACTTAGAATAAATTAAGATATCATCAATAAACACCACCACAAAACGATCCAACTTCTCGTGGAAAATACGATTCATGTACTCCATAAACACACCTGGCGCATTAGAAACCCCGAACGGCATCACAGAATATTCATAATGACCGTATCGTGTCCTAAAAGCCGTCTTTTGAATATCTTCCTCTTTCACCCTAATCTGATGATACCCGGATCTCAAATCAATCTTACTAAACACACAAGCACCAACCAACTGATCCATCAGATCATCAATTCTTGGAAGAGGATACTTATTCTTAATCGTCACCTTATTCAACTGGCGATAATCGATACACAATCGCATACTTCCATCTTTCTTTTTCACCAATAAAACTGGAGCACCCCAAGGAGAAACACTTGGCCTTACAAACCTCTTTTCTAACAATTCATTCAACTGCTTCTTTAACTCAACCAACTCAGATGCCGACATACGATAAGGTGCCATAGATATAGGTCTAGTACCAGGAACTAGATCTATAGAAAACTCCATCTCTCTCTCTGGCGGCAAGTCTAAAATATCCTCAGGAAACACTTCAGGAAAATCACACACAATCGAAAACACATCAAGTGAAACTTGACTATCCACAGTCAATGATGCAAACAACCCAAACAACTGAGCTTCGTCCGCCAAAAGTTTCTTCAACTCTTTGGTAGATAAGAAACTCGAATCTTCATCTTCTTCAAGAGAAGGAAACCTTACCAGCTTATGATAACAATCAATATGAACCCGATTGAATTGCAACTAATTCATTCCCAAAACCACATCTAAGCCTTCCAACGGTAAACACACCAAATCCATCACAAAATCTTTACCATAAATGGTCAAAGGACAACTCAAACAAACCAAAGAAGTAGTTACTGACCCCATTGCTGGAGTATCAATAACCATCTCACCAACCATCAAAGACAACACAAGATTCAAATGCTTCGCGCACTCAGACGAAATAAACGAATGAGTCGCTCCAGTATCAATAATAGCAACTAAAGGCGTACTATTAATAAAACAAGTACCTCTGATCAGACGGTCTGCACTTGAAGTCTGAGTTCCTGCCAAAGAAAATACCTTCCCACTAGCTGGAGCTTGCTTCGGTTTCTGACACTTTGTGCTAACATGTCCAGGTTCACCACAATTAAAGCACTTAACCACATTCTTTCTCTTGAACTCAGCTGCTACATGTCCTAAACCTCCATAATTAGAACACTTACTCATATCTTTCTTACACTTGAACTGACGATGTCCTACTTCACCACATTTGAAACATCTCGGAGAATTAGACATACCTCCTCCACCTGAACTTCGATCAAAAGTATCCCTTTGTTTACCTTTATCAGCTGGTGTCACATACGGACCACCACGGAACTGTTGCTTCCCTTTCATGTCACTTACACGTTTGTAATGAGTAGAACGAGCCTTACTATCCTCTTCATAAATCCTACAACATTCCACCAAATCAGCAAACCTCTTTATCCTCTGATAACCGATTGCCTGCTTAATCTCAGGACGCAATCCGGTTTTCAAACTTCACACACTTAGAAAATTCTGCGGTCGCTTCAGCATAATGAGGATAAAACTGCACAAGTTCCACAAACTTAGCAGTATAATCAATGATAGACATATTACCTTGTTTCAGTTCCAAGAACTCAATTTCCTTCTTTCCCCTCACATCCTCAGGAAAATACTTCCTCAGAAATTCCTGGCTAAAAAATTCCCAAGTTACCTCTTCATCACCAGCTTCTAACACAGGACGTGTACTAAGCCACCAGTCATCCGCTTCTTCCTGTAACATGTGAGTTCCCAGTCTCACCTTACTGTCCTCAGCACAATCCATAACTCTGAAAATCCTCTCAATCTCTTTCAGCCAAATCTATGCACCATCAGGATTATGTCTCCCTTTGAAGACAGGCGGTCTATTCTTCCTAAACTCATCATTCTCTCCAGCATTAGGTGCACCCTGCACAGCCCGAGCCATAGCTTGCATAGCAGCAGCCAAAGCAGCATCATTCCTTCCAGCCATATTCTGTTCATTTCCAATAACAGCACTTATGGTTAAACAAACAGCTCACCCAAACACAACGACCAACACGGACTGACACAACTGACACGGATTGGTCAAACTGACACGGACTGGCTCTGATACCACTTAATGTGACGCCCCCAATCTATACCCCCAAATAAAGAAAGCGGTAAAAATAAAATTCAAAATTTCATCAGAGTATAATTGAAATTCACAGCATAGACCGAAGGGGTCACATCAATTTGAAACAACATACATACAACACCTGCTCATAAAGATATGCAACAGTGGGGTAGCAATCAACAGAGGAACTTAGTTCCTTACACCCACATATTTAAGTACAAAATAAAAGCGGAAAATCTATACTGAATCTCATATATATATATCACATAAAAAGTTTGTCATACATCAAGTTATACATGTACAAGCCAAAATATATATATATATATATATATATATATATATATATATATATACATAATACAAAATAATCACAAACGGCCACCCTAACTACCCGGTGTCACATATCAGAGCCGACCGACAAAAGAAAGAAGACGCAAAGTTTCACAAAAAGACCTCCAGCAACTCTAATCTGCAATGCCTCATAGAGCATTATAAAACAGCAGAAGGGTGAGAAAAACAATCATAATACAATTGCATATAATTATATATTAACACAGAAATGCACAAGTAAAATATTCTCACCACAATTGCACCACAATCAAATACAACGCAACACAGTACAATTCTCAAGTATCCACTACCAATACACGTCAATCATATACAATACACTCACCATCAATTCAATTATACATATTCCACCTCATCGCTCACAATCACAATTCCATGCACAATTAATTCATGATTTATGCAAATGCACAGAGACCGACACAACGACTCTATGCACATGCCATGCGGTACCGACTTCCAATATTTCTCATCACTAGTTCACTCAGGAACTCTGCTGGAATCATCGCTCGTTACTGAGGATCACTCAAGTAACACCCCGTCGGGCAAATGATGTCCCCCATCGCTTTAGGTCCTCTTGGTATAAGGCACACGACGTTTATGGATTGCTTTAGGTCCTCTCGGTATAAGGCGCACAATCCGATCGCTCACACCCCACATGGGCACACGATCGTCTATAACCATCGCTTTAGGTCCTCTTATTTTTAAGGCGCACGATATATCAAATCGCTTTAGGTCCTCTTATTTTTAAGGCGCACGATGTTATAGCAGATTCCCTCTGGAATCAATCTGTCACTCAGGACATCACAACAATGCATATCATGATGCTTGGCATACAATGACTCATGACATTTAATATGCACACATATACACATTCATATTCATGCATATACCAACATTTACCATACATCGCATTCTCTCACCGTAAGGCCACAAATCATCATCACAATATATATTTCATACTATTTCATCACTCAACAGTACACAAGTCATACAATATCCACGCCAACAGCATATTGCAGATACACATCAAGTTCACACAATTAAACGACACAAGTCAACAACAAAACAACACATTTTCTAATTCCCGACATAATTTAATTAGCCAACATCATCAAAACCATCATCATAAGAAAGTACGTGCTACAAGCTTTCTAACGCACCCAACCACGCCTCAAACCGACTCACGAATCAAAAGTTACAAAGAAAACAAATTGGAATAAACTGTCATGTTCGCAGTGCGAAGCTCCTAGCGAGTCCTTCGCTCCCTCATTCGTAGTGGAATGTCCTAGCGAACAGTGGCAGAAGCAAAATAACCTAGAAAATTCCCAACGTTCGCAGTGCAAACCATCCAGCGAATGCTCACTACCCCATTCTCAGTGTGAATCCTCCAGCGAACCGTGGCAGAATGAAAAATAATACAACGTTCGCAGTGCGAACTCACGCGAACGCTCGCCACCCATTCGCTGGCCATTCGCAGTGCGAACCTGTGATTTCATCAAAACCCAGCAGCGCACCAGATCACCCAAAAAATGATATTTCTCCCCCAAAACATTTCCAAACCAGCATATAGCAATCAAAACATGACTCAATCATGATAACAAGTATTCTACTACGTTTACACCGATTTTCGATCGTGAAACCATCGATTTCTCATTATATTTCTCATTTTAACCTAGAATAGAAACTATGAAAACACAACAAACAATCCAATACACACATACATAATCATACACAAGCATAATATAATCGAGTTTCGCACCCTTACCCGATTAAATAGCGTGTAGAAAAGTCGGGAGATTGATTTCTTCTTCCTCAAGTTTTTCTCTCTTTTCTTCTTTCTCTTCTCTTTTCTTTCTTTTCTTTCTTCCTTACTATTTTTCTCTCTTTCTATTTTCTATTATATTCTAACTTAACAAAAAATATTGTGAAATGACCAAAATACCCCCACACTCAAATATCTCGCAACCGTTCCCAAAACGCGATAAAATATCACAACATTAAAAAATAACATATTTCCAAATAAAAGTCGAAAATAAAATAAAATAATAATAAAATAATCAAAACGACTCAAGTAAATAAAACTCACACAAACTGGGGCGTTACACTTGCCACCGTCTCTTTCGAACCTTCATGATGTTTTCCATGTCTCTCAGCTTTGGAAGTACATTCTCAATCCATCACATATAATCCAGATGGACGATGTGCAAGTGAGAGAGAATCTGATCGTTGAAGCATTGCCCACACGCCATAAGGATCGAGGATCGAGAAGTGAAGCAACTCAGAGGGAAGGTTATTGCTTTAGTGAAGGGGGTCTGGGGAGGACCTGCTGGAGGGAGCTTGGCTTGGGAGTTGGAGAGCTGGATGAAGGAATCTTATCCGGATTTGTTTTTGCCAGGTGATTTTCGAGGGCGAAAATCCTTTTAAGTGGGGGAGAGTTGTAACCCCCCAAATTTTAAATAGAATATTTTATTTAATTGTTAGTGTGATTTATTCATCCTATTTGAACTTTTGGCGTTTTTTGGAGTGTTGTGGTATTTTGGTAAATTACTAATTACTGGGTTATGAGATTTGAAAGCAGATAAATAAAATATTATGATTGAGATTATTATAGATAATTAGAAATATTTAATTTTTTCGTAATAAGTTGAAATAGTAGAAAATATAGAAATCCTGATTAAATTATTATTTGAATTAAATATTTATTTATTTTAAATATTTATTTAAATAAATTAATAGGAGAATTGAGCCATTTGTGTAAATGGAGAAAAGTATGAGGTGAGAGGAGAGAAGTTGGGAATAAGTTGGGCAAAAACTGTAATTTGAGAAATACTTAAAGCCATATAAATTTTAAAAGTTGGGAGAACCTAGGTTTTAGAAAACTTTTATAGTACGTGAAAGAAGAGGCACAAGAACAAAGGGATTTTGGGAAGTAGAGCTGGGTTTGAGAAGAGGAATTTATAGAAGTTATTGGGATCATCGTTGTTGGAAAAATCTAAGGTAAGAGGAAATTTCCTGGTTATGGGTGAATTATGCTTGCAGGATAGTGAAAGTTTCTTACCCTCTTATCAGTGCCTTGGGATAATATGCTTTCTCCTTAATTTTCCCTTTTCTTACAATTTGTATGAATGGACCGAATAAGGTTTGGGCAAAACCTTATTGGTGCAATTGTTGTAAATGTTTTGTATATTATTGCTCTAAAACCTTAAAAGGGGATTTTAGATAAATCATATACGGTCTCGATAAGTGATGTTGTTTGTAAGCTTATAATCTAGTGTTGATGATGATCTGATCGTATGGATTATTTTGCTTGTATGGTTGTTTGCTACAATAGAGTTGGGATTTTCCCCGGGAATTCAAATGACTCTGTTTGGGTCGTTTGATTTCCTAAATTCGTGATGTTGATAATCATGTTCTGTTTTTTCCTAAATTTTCCCTGAATCGATTATTTCTGAAAATTTTCCCAAATGCAATAAAAACAACTTTTTTCAAAATTCATACACTTTTCATTAAAAATCAGAAATTGGAAGAAAATACATAAATCCGGATTTTTCAGGGAGGGATAGCCACGTGCGAGGCGGCGTTCATAAGCGGAAAAAAATCGGGGCACGGTGGTCGACGAAAGAAAAACATCAGGCCGCACGGCGGGCGGTGACGGTTGGTGGCTTCCCGGCGGTGATTTTCAGAAATTTATGGCTTTTTTTTGGAAATTTTTTGAGTTTCAGACTTTTTCGGTGATTTTTGAGCAAATTTTGATATTAGAGCCCTTTTGGTGACCTTAGGGTCACTTTTGAGTAAATTGAGGAAAACTGTTTTGCTATGTCCTTAGTAGAGCTATCACTTGTAAACTTGTACCCTTAGAGAATTTGGGTAATTTATAGTACCTTTAGGGTACTCGATGGTTATTTTTTAGAATTATAAATTTTGAAACATTTTGAGTTCCCTGAGTATTTTGATGAGTTGAGAGTTTGGGGTAATAACATAACTTTGCCCTTTTCGATGAATAATGATTAAAACTATTTTTAAAAACCATATTTTGAGTATAGTAATTTGGAGGGATTACAGTGATGACCTTAATTGGCGATTTGGATATAGTAATCTGGAGGGATTATAGTGTTGATCTTAATTGGCGATTTGAGTATAGTAATCTAGATGGATTACTGTCATACCCCAAATTTTACCCCTAGATTTCATCATTGTTAGTTGCATCATTTGCATATCATCAATAAGACAAGTGGTTGATCAGTCAATGGTTTGGTATGTTCATCAACATCTCAACTACCTCAATCATGGATCAATATTTTTCTCTCCATCAACAATCAAGCTTGAGATTTCATCAAATCAAGATCATCAAGTCTCAATTCCTCAAGTGCACCAAATTATATTGACTTTTCAACCAAGACATGATCCCATTAGGAACATGATTCAAGAGCCTCAAATGCATTTTTAAAGTCCACTCACATGATCTAACTAGCTCAAGAAGTTTGATTTATCGATAAGTGCAAGATTTGAATTCATTTAATACTAAGTCAAAGTTTGACTTTTGACTTTTTTTGGTCAACCAAGACTTCCTCAAGTCAATAATCATGGAAATATGAAGAATGATTGAATTGGGTCATGATCAATCAAGAAATCAAGAAAAAGAATCAAAGTTGCAAAATTAGGGTTTTGAAATTTTTCTAAGTTATGGAAATTCATGAACAAGTGATAAACTTTCCAATGTTATAACTTCTTCCTCAAGCATCCAATTGAAGCACTTGAGGATTGTGTTTAAAGAAGGCATTTAATACTATAAGTTAATGAAAATTGTAAGCCAAAAGGCTTTCTTGAAGTGGAAATTATGGATGATCAAATTAGAGATTTCTAGTTGTGTGAAAATCCAAAACACTTAGAAAATTTTCTAAGTTTTTCACTTTAACAAGTGCATAGGGCTGGCAATGAACCGAACCAACTCGAAAATAGTTTGGAACTTGGTTAGACAATTAAATCGTTGAACTAGGTTCATGAACCAAATGAGCTGAATATGAGCGGAAAACTATGTTCGTTAACTAAATGAGTTGAACTTGAACTATACATAGCTTGACTCGTTAAGTTCATGAGTCAACTCGGTTATATATGAGAATGATTATATTATTTTTAAGAGTAGGTTTAAAGATTTACTCCAAAATTTAACACTATATTGTCCCTTATGTACTAGTTATGGCAATAAAGCCGACGATTGCATTTACAGTCACTCTTGTTTTTTACATTATGACATTTGCTAAAATAATATATGTAATGAATGTTGAAAGTGGTGTAATTATTCTGTGATGAAAATGTATCAATTTTATGTAATTTTTTGTGTACTTTTTTATTAAATTTGTAATTTTCCTAAATATTTGATGAAGTTATGGATTTTTGAGATAAATTTAAACTTCAATTGAGTATTTTTTAAATTAGACTTTCAAATGTGTCTCTTGAAAGTTGTGTAGTTTTTGAATTAGTAGATTTTTGAAACAAAGTTAAATTCCATACTCGTAAATTTTACTTTATTTCAATATTTTTTTTTAAAAAAAATATTAATTTAAAATGTCAAATATATAAAAATAAAATAAAATTTAAAAAATGGCTTTTAAGTCCGTGAAGCAAGTGAGTTGAACCTAACGAGACGAACCAAATAGTTCGTGAACTTTTAACGAGTCGAGTTTAAGCTTAAAAAAAGTTTGTGTCGAACTCGAACCGATATTTGAACTGAGCCAATTCTTAATGAGTCGAGTCGAACTAAGGCGAGTTCGACTCGACTGGACTTATTTTCAGCCCTACAAGTGCATGACTTTATAACCACTTTGTGATCAATTCATGCAACTATCTTTCATGCCCAAGAGATGTACTTAAATATGACATTACATACTTCAATCTTGTGGAAGAATTGGATCAAAAGCTCATGAGGATTGGAAGTTTTGAATTGCCAAAGTTGAGATTTCCAAATTGTTGAAATTGCCAAATACTTAGAATTTTTTCTAAGTGTCAAACTGTTGAAAAATCTAATTTTGATTATCAGTTTTCTCTATGATGCAAGTTGAGTTTCTTCTAGTGATCAACATGAAAGTTGTAGTATATCATGTCCTCTTTCCAATGGTACCAAGAGCATGAATTTCTTTTGCTTGAGCATGAAGTTTAAAAAATGGGAAGTGGCCATGGTAGAACTATTTTGTTCAAGCCAGAATTGCATCAGGTTATGGATCAGATTGTTGTGCACAATTTTGATCCACTTGTTGGCCACTTTTCAAGCACCTTTTCAGCATATGATCAACTAGGAACTTGTTCCATGCCATGAGATCTTCAAGTTGGTGGCAAACTCAGCAAGAATTGATCTTCATTCATGGTGTAAAACTTTGGTCCAACATGCCAACATGGATTTATTTTTGGGCAATGCTTGAAAGTAGCTTTAATTATGTTGACTTGTTTGCAAAGGCAAGAACATGATCTGAATGCCAGCCATAGTTGGTACAAGTTGAGAAACTTTGTGAAGTAAAGTCAACTAGGAGCTATAAAGCAAAATCCACATTTTGTACTTTTAACCATCTTTATGGGTTTCCTCCAAGATCCACAACACAATGTCATTGTCCATTGACCCTTCTTCAGATCATCTCCGCTATAAATAGAGGTCACATTTCATCTACAAAACACACATAAAAAACCTTAAGAATACCAGAATCACCATTGCTCCATTTACTTGAATTTTCAAGTTGTCCAAAAAAACCAAAACGTGTGAATTCACAATCCCCATAACAAACATCCATTCCAACTTCACAAACACCTTCCATAAGCATCATAGAAGTGTTACAAACCATTAGAACACTTCTGTAACAGCCCAAACACCATATCCATTTCTCACTTTTCTTCACTTGCAAGTTAATTTGGATAGAGAGTTTCAGAGGGTTTCCAAGCAAGCTGAGCACATCAACACATTCTTTGAGGTCTAAGGTAGTTGTAGGAATCATCACATTTCTTCTGGGAGGGCTCTAAGGCAAAACACGATTTCACACTTTGGAGGTAAGTTGTCACTTCTGAAACTCCATATTTTGAGCATCATTTTCAACATTTCTTGATACCATTCTACTTGCCATGTTGTGAGGAGTGAAACCCATATGCTAATTGTCATTGATTCGTGTTGTGCATCATTTTATTTTGATTTTAAATTTTAGGGTTCTTCTGATTTTTCATTGATTTCTTGAATAATACTAAATATAAATGAAATTAAATGGCATATTCATGTTCCTTGCAAAATTCTGAGTGAAATAGCATTTTAGTTTGTTTGATTTGGTACCCAAATTAGAAAATGGCATGTTGAGGAATGTTGGTGATGATGAACATGTCGTGAGGAAGAAGAAGATGGTGGTGGCGCCATTTTTCAGATTTTAAATGTATGTATAATAGATTATTTTATGGGGGTAACTCCTTAACGAGCGCGCCCCATGTGGCTTGGTGGTTGAGTGTTTGGTTCTTGTGTGTGGAGAGAGAGGGCGTGGGTTCAAGTCCCAGCCACCCCTTTTTTCTCACTTTCTTTCTTTTTTCACTATTTTCCTCCCTCTTTCTCATTTTCTCTCATTTTTTATTTTATTCTTTTCATTTTCCTTATTTTCTTTTTCCTTTGTTATAAATATTTAAAAAGCCAAATAATTATTTATTCCTTCCAATATTTTTTTAAAATCCAAATTATTTTTATGTTTTGTTTATTTATTCATTTTATTTTATAATTAACTTTTAAAAGTCAAAAATATTAATTTTAGTTAACTAATTATATTATTAAATAAAACTTTAAAAAACAATTACTTTTCTTCTTTTTTTTTCTTCTAAAATATTTAAGATGTATTATTTATTTATCAAGATTTTATTTCTTTATCTTTTGATTTTATTTCTTTAATTTTCTTTGATTAATTTGTATATTTTGTTTAATCATACAATTATTTGTAAATGCCTTTGATTTATTCATAATTGTAAATGCCTTTGATTAATTTGTTGATGTATATTTTTTATTAACTTATGAGTTTTGTTTAATCCATACTTGAGATGAATACTTTGAATGTTGGATCATTTTTGTTTAGGCTAAAATGTTATTCATTGATGAACGGTGTACATGTTGATTAATATCCTTTGACCTATTTTGATTAAGAAGCATGTTTGATTCTCTTTTTTCTCACTTTCTCTCTTTTTTCACTATTTTCCTCCCTCTTTCTCATTTTCTCTCATTTTTTATTTATTCTTTTCATTTTCCTTTTTTTCTTTTTCCTTTGTTCTAAATATTTAAAGAGTCAAATAATTATTTACTCCTTCCAATGTTTTTTTAAAATCCAAATTATTTTTATGTTTTGTTTATTTATTCATTTTATTTTATAATTAACTTTTAAAAGTCAAAAATATTAATTTTAGTTAATTAATTATATTATTAAATAAAACTTTAAAAAACAATTACTTTTCTTCTTTTTTTTTTTCATCTAAAATATTTATGATGTATTATTCATTTATCAAGATTTTATTTCTTTATCTTTTGATTTTATTTCTTTAATTTTTTTTGATTAATTTGTATATTTTGTTTAATCATACAATTATTTGTAAATGCCTTTGATTTATTCATAATTGTAAATGCCCTTGATTAATTTGTTGAGGTATATTTTTTATTAACTTATGAGTTTTGTTTAATCCATACTTGAGATGAATACTTTGAATGTTGGATCATTTTTGTTTAGGCTAAAATGTTATTCATTGATGAATGGTGTACATGTTGATTAATATCCTTTGACCTATTTTAATTAAGAAGCATGTTTAATTCTCTTTGATTACCATGTTTGAATTAAATCTTATGAGATGAATTTTGTGAGGAACATGAGCTTAATGCATGCTATGCCCTAAGTGTGATCTCATTGAAACATGATTGTTATTGTGCTCCTAAGTCTTGATGATGTCTCATTCATGAATGTATGTGTTTACCTCTATTGTTGTTTAACATGATTGTGTTGATATGACTTTGTCAAGTCATCCTTAGATGATGTTTCATCTATATAACTTGTGAACTCTTTGTTTACTTTGGTTGATTTTCATCATACCATTCTCTTTTGACTTTATCAAGTCACCCTTAGATGATGTCTCATCTATATAACTTGTGAACTCTTTGTTTACTTTGGTTGATTGTCATCATACCATACCCTTTTAACTTTATCAAGTCACCCTTAGATGATGTCTCATTTATGTAGCTTGTAAGCTCTTTGTTACCTTTAGTGGATTGTCATCATGAACTCGTTCCCGTGACTTTGTCAAGTCATTCCCTTTTAACCTAACCCTAGGGAAAAAGTTGTAACTTCTTTGATTTGTAAATCATGTATGAGTAGGTGTGTTATTGTCATAACCCTTGCTCATCATTCCTAAAATATATCCAAACCATATTCAAAATCTATATTTCTATGGACAAACCTTGATTATCATCAAGAGACCAAAACATCTACTTAATTATGAGCAAACCTTGATTGTCATCAAGTGTATTTTCTTAAACAAAACTTCAAGACATTTAATAAGGTCAAAGACTCTTTTCAAATGAAAGATGTTGTCTTAATAAACACTATAGAAATGTTTTTCCTACAACCATTGAGTGGAGATAATAAGTGGCATGAATGAGATTTGTAAATCCATTCAATGTGGTGAAGATGTCCACTCCTCATTTGTTTTGGGTAAAACAAAGTTCTTACGTTGATTAATACAATTTAGCTTTCGCTAAAATCAACCAACAAACTTTGACCCGAACTACGATTAATGTGATTCCATCCTTGCAAGGATACGTAGGTACGAGACTACGAAATCTTGGCGACCACCCTAGTAATAAAAACCTTTTAGGTCTTTCCCTTTAATAAAAATAAGAAGAAAAAAAATTATTTTTTCTCTTTTCCCACTCCATAAGTAGAAGATTTAGAAACTAACATAAGCTAACATTCATTCAATCCTAACTAAATGGTTCCCATAATGTACAACGGACATGAGGGGGTGCTAATACCTTCCCCTTGCGTAACCGACTCCTGAACTCAGATTTTGGTTGTGATGACCATATCTTATCCTTTCTTTTAGGGGTTTTATTTGATATCTTCCCTTTCCCTCTATGGGAATAAATAAATATCGGTGGCGACTCTGTTAAGTCTATCCTCCAAGCGTGCGATTGCGCTTCGCGAGGTCGTTCTCATTTTTTGAGGTACGACAATTACAGTGATGGCCTATGATTGGCGACTTATAAGTTCAAGAGTGGAACCTTTTTTATAATGTGTTGATGTTTGTGATTTTATAATGCTATGATGTGATAATGTTGCATGTTTATATTTTTCATGACCATGCATTCATTTATTTCGGAGATAGGTAGGACTTTGGTTCAGTGATGGCCTGGTTCAGAGAGGATTTATGGCGGTCTCACGTCCAGAGAGGGACACGGTTCAGAGAGGAACCGGAGACATGGGAAAATCAGTAACATACCTCTGATCCTAGAGACTTGGTACCACGTTCATTTTGAGGAGGAGTTGGTGTTATTAGAATTTGCATTTGCTTTATTAATTATTTGATTATGCTATTGGATTTGAATGACATATTTTATGAATTCGTTATTACTATCATGTTGTTGATTTCACCGTTAACATTTGTTAGATGTATTCTCACCTCCTTTTTGTTGTTGTGGGTCTGTGCTCCTCGGAGTACAAATAATCAAGTACACGAGTAGCCGCTTAAGTTAGAGGATGGCGTCGATAACTCTTTAGCTTTTATCATTGAGTCTTAGAGGGATCCTCTGATATGTAGAACTGGGGATGCAATGTTCATTCTTTATTTGTGTTTTGCTTTACTTATGTTGGAGTTTTTTTTGTTGTTGAGAATTATATGTCGAACTTTATGATTTCCCCTGCTTATTTTCACATGACTATTTTGTGTTTATGCTTTTATGCTATGGTAAAGCTTGCATGACACTCTAATTATGGAATTTCATTTGAATTATCTTATTAAAATGTCGAGTCGGGGTTTAGGGTGTTACATGTACCACAATTCGAATAATACTTGGACATTTAGTATTATATGTTGTCTACATAATCATGGTTTATGTCATAATTTAATTGGTCATTTGATTGGATGTCTTCAGAATTATGAAGAGAAAAAACTTATTCCCGACATGGCAATGAACATGGCTCAGCCCAAAAACATACTCGCAACTTTGAAAAAGAAAAAATCAGAAAGTGTCTCAAATATTAAGCAAATATACAATGATTTCCATTGAAACAACAAGGCGATAAGAAGTTCAAGGTCTAAAATGCAAGAAACTGTAGGATGGGCATCATTATGTATCTAGGTACATAGTGTGTAAGGATGAAAAAAATGTTTGAGATACATTCTGGACTCATCATGATTATGTCAAGTGGTTCAACACATTTCCTATGGTACTGATAATTGATTCAACATATTAGTAAGAGAAAATCACAAAAGGGTAAGTGAGTTATGGAACAATTAATGCAGATCTTACTAAATTTGGCAGATGACAAAAATTATTTTAAAAGTTGCTTGAAGGTAATCAACAAGCTAAGTTTAGAGTTATGATTAATCATTATTTTTACATGTTTTACTTAAGTATTTTTATTTAATCTGTTTAATATTTTTTTATTAATTAATTAGGTTTTTTTAGTAAAATTTGAATATTTAAGTTTGATTTAATTAAATGGCCATTTCCAATTTAATTTGTTGTTTTGGAGGGTTTTGGCCTATTTTGTAGGTCTCAAGACTATTAAAAAGGACCAAAAGAGGAGTCAAAATGTTGAAACAGAGCATATGTACGCCTTGCTAAGCATTCATACACATTTACAAGGAATTTGACCTAGCATACAAACAGCCTCCTAAGCATTTAGACGCCTTAGGAATATCTGTACTAGCGTACGTACTCCCTAGATCGCGTATGTATATAAACTCAAGAGATAAGAAAGCAAACATATGTCCTAGAGAGCCTATATAGGCTTTTTCACCTTTGGTTAAAAGTGTACGTACGTCCAAGCTTTTGTACGTACACCCAATCTCATATATTTAAGTGGTAACTTCATTTTTCATCAGAATTTCAGATTTTTTACGACATAATACACTTTTGAGAGAAGCAAAATGCAATGGAGGCTTAAGGAGGCAGATTTCAACGAATTTATGGGTTGAAGCTTCCTTATTACTTTTACATGTGTAATATTTATAATTCATTCAATTGTCTTGTTTAGAATTATGAGTAGTTAAACTCTTTAATGTTAAGGATGAGATCTTGTAATTGAAAAACCTTGTATTTTGAATTGATTATTGCAATTGATATTTTTTTATTCATGTGTGGTTTATTATGATTGTACTTAATACTTTTTACTTTCTGGCCAACTGTAAATTGATTAATGATTATCTGTTAGAAAGGAATTTTAATTGATAATGCAAGATGAATATTCTTGCTATTTATCATCTAGACCTAGGGATAACACATTGAAACTATGATGTTCTTGTTTATTAAATGTTCAATATTATTTAAAATTCACTAATGATCATAAGGGATTAATTTAGGACTAAGGTTTGTACACTAAGAAATTAGGGATAACAATCTAGGGAATCAACATTCATACCAAATAGTAGAATTTAGTAGAAAGGTCAACTTAGGATACTAAGGGGAAGAATAGTTAGTCTAATACCTGCCATATTTTATCACACTATTTTCGAAAGCAATTAAATTTATTCTTAGTCTAATTATTAATCACCAAACCGATTCAACCACCATAAACATTTTACTAATAAAAACATATGTGAAACTCAATAATCATCAGCCTTTGAGTTCGACACTCAGAATTTATTAATTTTACTACTTGCATGAATTAGTACACTTTTCAAATCAAAATCAACAATCTCTAAAGAAACTACCCAAAAATAGATAAGTTTTTGGATGTGAAGGTGTTGATATTTTAAGGTACGTATTGGTCAAAAAGTACATGTGTGTGTGGTATCCCTACATGGGTAGGGGATACTCAAAGACCTTAGTAGGTTTATACCAATTTAGGGTGGTTAGGACTTGCATGCGGCAGTGAGATGCCCTATATGCTGGTGTTACATCATATACTGTGGTTTTAGACAGCCAGCTCACATGAGGCAAGAAGTTCTATGTATAAGCCTCGTGCTTAGGGTATTATGTGGTATCCTGTGCAAGTTATGATATGTCTTTCCCTAATAGGGGAGAAGTATTTATAGAGGCCCTTGGGCTTAAGACTTAGGAAACCCTAAGAAATGGTAACCACTATCCATTGACTGGGAGATTGTTGACTACATATTCTTCAGGAAGTCGTGGTATGACTCATTCTGCATTATTGGTGGAGGGATAATGGTATTGTGCACATGCCTTATCAGGAGGGCGAGCCCTCATACTATCCAAAGGTAGTGCCTAAGCGTCACCTCATGGGATTATACCCTTGCGTTATCTTTATTTAGGACTCTCACAAATATAAAACTACAAGGACCAATATTACAAACACGCTAGAATCCTTTATCCACCACCATAAACTCCATATGGATAGAGATTCAGAAATATGAATCAACGAAATTGTTTTATTAGTAGGACATTTATGTGGCAAATCTTTTGGCTTGTTGTCTCATTACTTGGATTACAAAGTGTGTAATCCAACAATTCACATCTTTAAAGATGGAGAAAAGATAAAAAATCTCAATAAAGTAAACTGATAATAAAGAAGAGAAAAGACAAAATTTGAGAGAACATGAAAGAAATAACGAAAATGGGTGGGAGCTAAAAACGCCCACATTGTCTTCGCTAAGGTGTACATTTTTGTGTGTGTTAATGACAACATACAAAGTAAACTTATTAAAGGCTAAAATAATGAACAACCACAATAACTTGTTCGTGAAACGCCAAGACGTTGATAACAACTCCAACTTCATGCAAGACTTCTCCATGTGGTACTTGAAGACATTTATGGCACTAGTTAGTTTTTGGCTTAAATGCACTTTTGATCCTCTATTTAAATGTTTTTAACTTTTTCATCCCCCTATTTCAAAACTTAGTTGTTTGGTCCCTCAATTTAACTTTTTTTTTTTTTTTTAATTTTGGCTCCTCCACTTTTGCAGATATAACAGTGATGATTAGGTTAAAAAATTATTTTTAATGACGTAACAATGATGATTACAATAATTTATTATTTAATATATTTTTATAATACATTAATAATTAATGACTTTAATAAAGTTTCTTAAATATTAATTAATTAAAATTGTATAAAAAAATTACTACGTCCGAGCCCAGACCATCAACCCAATATCCAATTCAAAAATGAACATTTAATCAAATTTTAATAAGTTATATAAATTCTAAATGTTAGTATAGAAAAACGATGTGGGACTTTTGTCCATTGCAATAGTTTCTCCTTCTTCTTCATACTGCAAGCCTATGTTGTTCTTCATACTGCAAGTCTGGGTCCATTATAAAGAATGAAATTCTGGTATCAGATGTGTGATGTTAAGTGTGATGTCACAACAACACAATCTGCTAAATGAATAAGACAATAAAACAGTCAATCAACACAATGAATTGTTCACCCGGTTCGGTCTAACTACCTACGTCTGGGGGCTACCAAGCCAGGGAGGAAATTCACTATTAGTAGTATTAAATTACAGACTCAACAATCCCTGTTGACAATCCACTAACTTAATCACTACCCAATGACATTTCTACCTAAGATACACTTAGATATGAGAAACCACTCACTCCCCCTAAATCACCACAGTGATACAATTCAAAGATTACAAAGTATAGAAGTCACACTTCCAAAACACAACTTGATCTTGCTTAAAAGCTTTGATCAAGAACAATTAACAACTAAAAACAATCACACCAATTCAAACATGAATGACTTACAATACACAGACGAAAACACACACTTGCCTCTCAGTCTTTAATCACTTGCTTTCGTACCTTCCAAGTAGGGTTGAGGCTGCTTTAAATAGAAAACCAGACTTAGGCTTGGACTCCTTGAAAATAACTGATTTGATTTGAATTTAAAACAGATTTTATCTTCAAATCTTTTCATATCTTTCAGCCCTAAAAACAGCAACAAGATCTGCTCCATATCTGATTGCAACTGAATATATCTTTACCAAGATATTCGCCTGCAATCTTTCCACCAGATCTCTCAAAACAACTGATACACGCTGCCCTAACAAAACACAACAGACTGATGTTCTGATGTTCTGTCAACTGATGTCAAGACATCATTTTTGACATCAGTACACAAAACTGCAACCCTAACAAACTTAATGTAAGTAACTCATGTTAAGACATCAGACATATGACATCTTCAACCACAACATTGTTTTACCAAAATTCTAGCCAATAACAAGAACTAACAATCTCCCCCTTTGGCTAATTTTAGCTAAAACAATCTCAGCCAACATCAGAGATACCTGCAGCGGATAAAACAAACTAACATTCTCACCACACAAACAGCAGCAACAACTACCAACAGCTGCACAACTACAAACTCTCCCTCAAACCTAGAACCACAACAAAAAGCTAGGCAACAGCAAACAACAACACTAGGCTAACTCTCCCCCTTTTTAGCCACAAATTGACAACCATGAACCTATCAAAGCAGCAAACACAAAGTCCTGACATTTACTATGACAAGGTCAAATAACAAGCTTCCCAAAAAGAACAAGCTCCAAAACTTTGACTGGTCAGGCGATACAAACAATGCCATCTCTATGCATTATAAAAACCAAGCCTTCTTGCTTCTAACAACAGAACTAGGAAATAACCATGAGTCAGTCTAACAGAGATGCAGGAAAGAAACACATGCAAGAGGTCAAGCAACCAGATCCACAGAAGTTGAAGAACAAAACATTGTCTATAGCTGGGGCAACTCCAGGACCAACAAGAACAAGAAAAACATCAGAGACAAGGATGAAAACCATCAAAAATCCTCCAGTGCAACTTCATGCTTCTGATGATGAATGGGATGAAGATTGGAAAAATTTTCTTGATTCAGGGGGTTGGGATAATCTTTAGACCCTTTGTTTGTTGTTTTTGATGTACTAAAATCTAATCTTGTATGCTTTCAGCAGTTGAATAAAATTTTGTTTCCTTTAAACTAAACATATGCAATAAAGTTCACAACTGCACAAGACACCACCCAGCACACTTAATCCTCATATATGCAAATTCCTAATTTGCTTCTTAATTTTTCAAATTGATTTGCATCTAAGGCCTTTGTAAAAATATCAGCTAATTGTTGTTCAGTAGCAACATGTTCCAAAGCAACTACTTTGTCTTCAACCAAATCTCTTATAAAGTGATGACGTATATCAATATGCTTAGTCCTGCTATGTTGAATTGGGTTTTTAAAAATATTGATAGCACTCAGATTATCACAGTACAATGTCATGACATCTTGCTTGACATTGTATTCTGTTAACATTTGCTTCATCCAAACAAGATGAGAACAACTACTCCCTGCTACTATGTACTCAGCTTCAGCAGTAGAAAGAGACACACAGTTCTGCTTTTTACTAAACCAAGAGATCAGATTATTCCCTAAGAAGAAACAACCTCCTGAAGTACTTTTTCTATCATCAGCACTTCCTGCCCAATCAGCATCACAATAACCACATAACTCAGTGCCTGATCCACGACTGTAAAGCATGCCATAGTCACTAGTCCCATTTACATACTTCAGAATCCTCTTTACTTGATTCAAGTGACTAACCTTAGGCTCAGATTGATATCTGGCACAAACTCCAACAGCAAAAGAAATATCAGGTCTCCTAACAGTGAGATACAATAGACTACCAATCATGCTTCTGTATAGACTTTGATCCACACTCACACCATGTTCATCCTTGGACAACTTTAAGTGAGTAGTAGTGGGTGTCCTCTTGTGATTAGCATTTTCCATACCAAACTTCTTAACAATGTTCTTAGCATACTTGCTCTGAGAGATGAATATGGAGTCTTCCATTTGTCTAACTTGTAGACCCAGAAAATAGCTGAGCTCTCCATCAAGACTCATTTCAAACTCAGACTGCATCTGTTTCACAAAATGTTTAACCATTGCATCTAACATCCCACCAAATACTATGTCATCAACATATATTTGAGCTATCATCAGTTTTCCTACTTCATCTTTGACAAACAAAGTCTTGTCAATCCCTCCTTTTCTGTAACCATTCACAGCCAAAAATTTAGTAAGCCTGTCATACCAAGCTCTTGGTGCTTGCTTCAAACCATAGAGAGTTTTCCTAAGTTTGTAAACATGATTAGGAAATGTTGGATCAATATATCCTTTTGGTTGATCTACATACACCTCTTCATTTAAGTACCCATTCAAAAAGGCACTCTTAACATCCATATGAAAAAGCTTGAATTTGAGATTACAAGCCACACCTAAGAGTAATCTGATAGATTCCAGTCTTGCCACAGGAGCAAAGGTTTCATCAAAATCAATTCCTTCAACCTGAGTGTATCCCTGAGCAACCAATCTGGCCTTGTTTCCGGTGACCACTCCTTGTTCATCAGATTTATTCTTGTAAATCCACTTGGTGCCTATCACATTAACTCCATCAGGCCTTGGTACAAGGTCCCACACTTCATTCCTCTTGAATTGTTCCAGCTCTTCATGCATGGCATTAATCCAAAATTCATCAGTCAGTGCTTCTTTGACATTCTTGGGCTTAATTTTGGACACAAAACAAGAATTTGACACAACCTCTCTTTTTCTCTTTGGAGTCTTTGACATAAATCTTTAAACACATCAAACACCTCTGTTTTGTCTTTGATGAAGCTTACCCAGGTGTACTTAGAATAGTCATCTACAACAACATAAGCATACTTCTTCCCACCTAGACTTTCTACCTGCATAGGTCCCATCAAGTCCATATGAAGAAGTTCCAAAACTTTGGAGGTGGTGTTATGTTGAAGTTTCTGATGTGACATCTTGGTCTACTTCCCTATTTGACAATCTCCACAGACTCTTCCTTCTACAATTTTGAGTTTAGGAAGTCCTCTGACAGCTTCTGAGGATATGATTCTCTTCATTCCCTTTAAATGAAGATGTCCCAACTTTTGATGCCAGACTTTGACTTCATCTTCTCTAGCAAAAACACATGTTGAGGGACTTGAGTCTTGTTGAACCCACAGATAACAGTTGTCCTTAGACCTAACACCCTTCATGATGACTTCTCCTTTCTCATTTGTGACAATGCACTCAGATTTTGTAAAGTCTACTTTGAATCCTTGATCACAAAGTTGGCTAATACTGATCAAATTTAATGTCAACCCTTTGACAAGCAGAACATCATCCAGTCTAGGAGCACCAGCACAATTCAGCTTTCCCATACCCTTGATTTCTCCTTTGACACCATCACCAAAAGTTACATGACCAGAAGAATGGAGCTTAACATCCACCAACAAATTCTTCACTCCTATCATGTGTCTTGAACACCCACTATCAAAGTACCAGTCTTCTTTGGTAGAAACCCTAAGAGAAGTGTAAGCTATTAAGCTGGTAACTTTACCTTTTGGAACCCATTGCTTCTTAGACTTGATGGCCTGATTACCTTTGTGAAAATTCTGTCTGGGAGTATACTGATGTGCCTTTTGAGGATACCCATGAAGCTTATAACAGTAGGCCTTTATGTGTCCAAAATGCCCACAATGATGACATCTCCAGCGCCTAAATTTCTTCCTAGAGGGAGGCCTGTCAGGATGTTTAAACATCTATTTTAACATCACTAGCTTGAAACTGGTAATAACATCATTTGAAGCTGATACATTGTCGAATCCCAAACCACTTTTGTCTCCAGCAGTTTTTCCAATGCTAATAATGTTGTCTAGAGCACCAGTTCCATTATTCAACATTCTGACAGTTTTTGACATAAAATGCAGTTTAGAGTTCAGCATACTGACTTCATTTTCCAGTTCAGTTTTTTTAGCCTTTAACTGCACAATGATTTTCTTTTGCTTTTCTCCTTCTAGACAGACTTGTTCACTTCTAATGCACAGTTTTCTATAAGAGGCAGTAAGCTCTTCATATGTAACCTCATCATCACTTGAATCATTTTCAGACTCACAAATCCCAATCATTGCTCTAACAAGCTTAGCTGATTCTTCTTCAGGTTCACTGTCAGTATCCTCATCAGACCAGGAAACAGATAACCCCTTTTTCTGCTTCTTGAGATATGTAGGACATTCTTTTTTGATATGACCATAACCTTCACACTCATAGCATTGAATTTCTTTGTCATCATTGGACTTTTCTTCATCTCTTGATTTCTTCCCCTGATCACCTGACCTGTTTGTGTCAGATGTGATGTTCTTGACATTAGGTTTGTAGCTCCTGTCTATCCTTTTTATAACCTTATTAAACTGTTTTCCCAGCAGAACAATGGCATTTGAAAGCTCCTCCTGAGTTTTAGGACCACACTCTTTCCTTTCATCTTTAGACACCAATGTTATGCTTTTGGTCTTCTTTTCAGATTCCTCATTCATCCCTAATTCAAATGTCTGAAGAGAGCCAATCAACTCATCTACCCTCATCTTGCTGATGTCTAGATCTTCTTCTATAGCAGACACTTTCATTTTATATCTTTTGGGAAAGGATCTAAGAATCTTCCTCACCATCTTCTCTTCAGTTATCCTCTCTCCTAGGGCACTAGAAGTATTTGACAGCTCAAGAATGTTCATGTGGAAATCATGAATGGTCTCATCATCCTTCATCTTCAGATTTTCAAACTTTGTTGTCAGAAGTTGAAGTCTTGACATCTTGACCTTGGAGGTTCCTTCATGAGTAGTTTTCAAGAAATCCCATGCTTCCTTAGCTACTTCACAAGTGTTGACCCGCCTGAAGATGTTCTTATCAATATCATTGAATATGTCATTTAAGGCTTTAGAATTCCCAAGGGCAAGCTCATCTTCTTCCTTGGTCCATTCTTCTTCAGGTTTCAGCTTAGAGCTACCATCTTTTTCCACAATAACATGATGTTTCCATTCTTTCACAACTACCTTCCAAGCCCTGCTATCTAAGGACTTCAAGAATGTAACCATACGAGGTTTCCAATAGTCATAATTTGAGCATCTAGAATAGGGGGTCTATTCACAAATCCACCACACTCCTTGTCCATTGTACCAGAAAGTAACAGCCCTAGATCTCACCCAAATGCAGAGCAGGATGCCTGCTCTGATACCAATTGAAATTCTGGTATCAGATGTGTTATGTTAAGTGTGATGTCACAACAACACAATCTGCTAAATGAACAAGACAATAAAACAGTCAATCAACACAATGAATTGTTCACCCAATTCGGTCTAACTACCTACGTCTGGGGGCTACCAAGCCAGGGAGGAAATTCACTATTAGTAGTATTAAATTACATACTCAACCATCCCAGTTGACAATCCACTAACTTAATCACTACCCAATGACACTTCTACCTAAGATACACTTAGATATGAGAAACCACTCACTCCCCCTAAATCACCACAGTGATACAATTCAAAGATTACAAAGTATAGAAGTCACACTTCCAAAACACAACTTGATCTTGCTTAAAAGCTTTGATCAAGAACAATTAACAACTCAAAACAATCACACCAATTCAAACATGAATGGCTTACAATACACAGACGAAAACACACACTTGACTCTCAGTCTTTAATCTCTTTCTTTCGTACCTTCCAAGTAGGGTTGAGGCTGCTTTAAATAGAAACTCGGACTTGGGCTTGGACTCCTTGAAAATATCTGATTTGATTTGAATTTAAAACAGATTTTATCTTCAAATCTTTTCATATCTTTCATCCCTAAAAACAACAACAAGATATGCTCCATATCTGATTGCAACTGAATATATCTTTACCAAGATATTCGCCTATAATCTCTCCACCAGATCTCTCAAAACAACTGATACACGCAGCCCTAACAAAACACAACAGACTGATGTTCTGATGTTCTGTCAACTGATGTCAAGACATCATTTTTGACATCAGTACACAAAACTGCAACCCTAACAAACTTAATGTAAGTAACTCATGTTAAGACATCAGACATATGACATCTTCAACCACAACATTGTTTTACCAAAATTCTAGCCAATAACAAGAACTAACAATCTCCCCCTTTGGCTAATTTTGGCTAAAACAATCTCAGCCAACATTAGAGATACTGGCAGTGGATAAAACAAACTAACATTCTCACCACACAAACAGCAGCAACAACTACCAACAGCTGCACAACTACAAACTCCCCCTCAAACCTATAACCACAACAAAAAGCTAGGCAACAACAAACAACAACACTAGGCTAACTCTCCCCCTTTTTAGCCACAAATTGAAAACCTAGAACCTATCAAAGCAGCAAACATAAAGTCCTGACATTTACTATGACAAGGTCAAATAACAAGCTTCCCAAAAAAAACAAGCTCCAAAACTTTGACTGGTCAGGCGATACAAACAATGCCCTCTCTATGCATTATAAAAACCAAGCCTTCTTGCTTCTAACAACAGAACTAGGAAATAACCATGAGTCAGTCTAACAGAGATGCAGGAAAGAAACACATGCAAGAGGTTAAGCAACCAGATCCACAGAAGTTGAAGAACAAAACACTGTCTACAACTGGGGCAACTCCAGGACCAACAAGAACAAGAAAAACATCAGAGACAAGGATGAAAACCATCAAAAATCCTCCAGTGCAACTTCATGCTTCTGATGATGAATGGGATGAAGATTGGAAAAATTTTCTTGATTCAGGGGATTGGGATAATCTTTAGACCCTTTGTTTGTTGCTTTTGATGTACTAAAATCTAATCTTGTATGCTTTCAGCAGTTGAATAAAATTTTGTTTCCTTTAAACTAAACATATGCAATAAAGTTCACAACTGCACAAGACACCACCCAGCACACTTAATTATCATATATGCAAATTCCTAATTTGCTTCTTCATTTTTCAAATTGATTTGCATCTAAGGCCTTTGTAAAAATATCAGCTAATTGTTGTTCAGTAGCAACATGTTCCAAGCAACTACTTTCTCTTCAACCAAATCTCTTATAAAGTGATGACGTATATCAATATGCTTAGTCCTGCTATGTTGAATTGGGTTTTTAGAAATATTGATAGCACTCAGATTATCACAGTACAATGTCATGACATCTTGCTTGACATTGTATTCTGTTAACATTTGCTTCATCCAAACAAGTTGAGAACAACTACTCCCTGCTGCTATGTACTGAACTTCAGCAGTAGAAAGAGACACACAGTTCTGCTTTTTACTAAACCAAGAGATCAGATTATTCCCTAAGAAGAAACAACCTCCTGAAGTACTTTTTCTATCATCAGCACTTCCTTCCCAATCAGCATCACAATAACCACATAACTCAGTGCCTGATCTATGACTGTAAAGCATGCCATAGTCACTAGTCCCATTTACATACTTCAGAATCCTCTTTACTTGAGTCAAGTGACTAACCTTAGGCTCAGATTGATATCTGGCACAAACTCCAACAGCAAATGAAATATCAGGTCTGCTAGCAGTGAGATACAATAGACTACCAATCATGCTTCTGTATAGACTTTGATCCACACTCACACCATGTTCATCCTTAGACAACTTTAAGTGAGTAGGAGCAGGTGTCCTCTTGTGATTAGCATTTTCCAGACCAAACTTCTTAACAATGTTCATAGCATACTTGCTCTGAGAGATGAATATGGAGTCTTCCATTTGTCTAACTTGTAGACCCAGAAAATAACCGAGCTCTCCAACAAGACTCATTTCAAACTCAGACTGCATCTATTTCCCAAAATGTTTAACCATTGCATCTGACATCCCACCAAATACTATGTCATCAACATATATTTGAGCTATCATCAGTTTTCCTCCTTCATCTTTGACAAACAAAGTCTTGTCAATCCCTCCTTTTCTGTAACCATTCACAGCCAAAAATTCAGTAAGCCTGTCATACCAAGCTCTTGGTGCTTACTTCAAACCATAGAGAGCTTTCCTAAGTTTGTAAACATGATTAGGAAATGTTGGATCAATAAATCCTTTTGGTTGATCTACATACACCTCTTCGTTTAAGTACCCATTCAAAAAGGCACTCTTAACATCCATCTAAAAAAGCTTGAATTTGAGATTACAAGTCACACCTAAGAGTAATCTGATAGATTCCAGTCTTGCCACAGGAGCAAAGGTTTCATCAAAATCAATTCCTTCAACCTGAGTGTATCCCTGAGCAACCAATCTAGCCTTGTTTCTGGGGACCACTCCGTGTTCATCAGATTTATTCTTGTAAATCCACTTGGTGTCTATCACATTAACTCCATCAGGCCTTGGTACAAGGTCCCACACTTTATTCCTCTTGAATTGTTCCAGCTCTTCATGCATGGTATTAATCCAGAATTCATCAATCAGTGCTTCTTTGACATTCTTGGGCTCAATTTTGGACACAAAACAAGAATTTGACAAAACCTCTCTTTTTCTCTTTGGAGTCTTTGACATAAATCTTTAAACACATCAAACACATATGTTTTGTCTTTGATGAAGCTTACCCAGGTGTACCTAGAATAGTCATATACAACAACATAAGCATACTTCTTCCCACCTAGACTTTCTACCTGCATAGGTCCCATCAAATCCATATGAAGAAGTTCTAAAACTTTAGAGGTGGTGTTATGTTGAAGCTTCTGATGTGACATCTTGGTCTGCTTCCCTATTTGACAATCTCCACAGACTCTTCCTTCTTAAATTTTGAGTTTAGGAATTCCTCTGACAGCTTCTGAGCATATGATTCTCTTCATTCCCTTCCGATGAAGATGTCCCAACTTTTAATGCCAGACTTTGACTTCATCTTCTCTAGCAAAAATACATGTTGAAGGACTTGAGTCTTGTTGCACCCACAGATAACAGTTGTCCTTAGACCTAACACCCTTCATGATGACTTCTCCTTTCTCATTTGTGACAATGCACTCAGATTTTGTAAAGTCTACTTTGAATCCTTGATCACAAAGTTGGCTAATACTGATCAAATTTGCTGTCAACCCTTTGACAAGCAGAACATCATCCAGTCTATGAGCACCAGCACAATTCAGCTTTCCCATACCCTTGATTTCTCCTTTGACACCATCACCAAAAGTTACATGACCAGAAGAATAGAGTTTAACATCTACCAACAAATTCTTCACTCATGTCATGTGTCTTGAACACCCACTATCAAAGTACCAGTCTTCTTTGGTAGAAACCCTAAGAGAAGTGTGAGCTATTAAGCTGGTAACTTTACCTTTTTGATCCCATTGCTTCTTAGACTTGATGGCCTGATTACCTTTGTGAAAATTCTGTCTGGGAGTATACTGATGTGCCTTTTGAGGATACCCATGAAGCTTATAACAGTAGGCCTTTATGTGTCCAAAATGCCCACAATGATGACATCTTTAGCGCCTGAATTTCTTCCTAGAGGGAGGCCTGTCAGGATGTTTAAACATCTATTTTAACATCACTGGCTTGAAACTGGTAATAACATCATTTGAAGCTGATACATTGTCGAATCCCAAACCACTTTTGTCTCCAGCAGTTTTTCCAATGCTAATAATGTTGTCTAGAGCATCAGTTCCATTATTCAACATTCTGACAGTTTTTTACATAAAATCCAGTTTAGAGTTCAGCATACAGACTTCATTTTCCAGCTCAATTTTTTCAGCCTTTAACTACACAATGATTTTCTTTTGCTTTTCTCCTTCTAGACAGACCTGTTTACTTCTAATGCACAGTTTTCTATAAGAGGCAGCAAGCTCTTTATATGTAACCTCATCATCACTTGAATCATTTTCAGACTCACAAATCACAATCATTGCTCTAACAAGCTTAGCTGATTCTTCTTCAGGTTCACTATCAGTATCCTCATCAGACCAGGAAACAGATAACCCCTTTTTCTGCTTCTTGAGATATGTAGGACATTCTTTTTTGATATGACCATAACCTTCACACTCATAGCATGGAATTCCTTTGTCATCATTAGACTTTTTTTCATCTCTAGATTTCTTCCCCTGATCATCTGACCAGTTTGTGTCAGATGTGATGTTCTTGACATTAGGTTTGTAGCTCTTGTCTATCCTTTTTAGAACCTTATTAAACTGTCTTCCCAGCAGAACAATGGCATTTGAAAGCTCCTCCTGAGTTTTAGGACCACACTCTTTCCTTTCATCTTTAGACACCAATACTATGCTTTTGGTCTTCTTTTCAGATTCCTCATTCATCCCTAATTCAAATGTCTGAAGAGAACCAATCAACTCATCTTCCCTCATCTTGCTGATGTCTTGAGCTTCTTCTATAGCAGTAACCTTCATTTTATATCTCTTGGGAAGGGATCTAAGAATCTTCCTCACCAGCTTCTCTCCAGTCATCCTCTCTCCTAGGGCACTAGAAGCATTTGACAGCTCAAGAATGTTCATGTGGAAATCATGAATGGTCTCATCATCCTTCATCTTCAGATTTTCAAACTTTGTTGTCAGAAGTTGAAGTCTTGACATCTTGACCTTGGAGGTTCCTTCATGAGTAGTTTTCAAAATATCCCATGCTTCCTTAGCTACTTCACAAGTGTTGACCAGCCTGAAGATGTTCTTGTCAATACCATTGAATATGGCATTTAAGGCTTTAGAATTCCCAAGGGCAAGCTCATCTTCTTCCTTGGTCCATTCTTCTTCAGGTTTCAGCTTAGAGCTACCATCTTTTTCCACAATAACATGATGTTTCCATTCTTTCACAACTGCCTTCCAAGCCCAGCTGTCTAAGGACTTCCAGAATGTAACCATACAAGGTTTCCAATAGTCATAATTTGAGCCATCTAGAATAGGGGGTCTATTCACAAATCCACCACACTCCTTGTCCATTGTACCAGAAAGTAAAAGCCCTAGATCTCACCCAGATGCAGAGCAGGATGTCTGCTCTGATACCAATTGAAATTCTGGTATCAGATGTGTGATGTTAAGTGTGATGTCACAACAACATAATCTGCTAAATGAACAAGGTAATAAAATAGTCAATCAACACAATGAATTGTTCACCCAGTTCGGTCTAATTACCTACGCCTGGGGGCTACCAAGACAGGGAGGAAATTCACTATTAGTAGTATTAAATTACAGACTCAACAATCCCAGTTGACAATCCACTAACTTAATCACTACCCAATGACACTTCTACCTAAGATACACTTAGATATGAGAAACAACTCACTCCCCCTAAATCACCACAGTGATACAATTCAAAGATTACAAAGTATAGAAGTCACACTTCCAAAACACAACTTGATCTTGCTTAAAAGCTTTGATCAATAACAATTAACAACTCAAAACAATCACACCAATTCAAACATGAATGGCTTTAAATACACAGACGAAAACACACACTTGACTCTCAGTCTTTAATCTCTTACTTTCGTACCTTCCAAGTAGGGTTGAGGCTGCTTTAAATAGAAACTCAGACTTGGGCTTGGACTCCTTGAAAATATTTGATTTGATTTGAATTTAAAACAGATTTTATCTTCAAATATTTTCATATCTTTAAGCCCTAAAAACAACAACAAGATCTGCTCCATATCTGATTGCAACTGAATATATCTTTACCAAGATATTCGCCTTCAATCTCTCCACCAGATCTCTCAAAACAACTGATACACGCAGCCCTAACAAAACACAACAGACTGATGTTCTGATGTTCTGTCAACTGATGTCAAGACATCATTTTTAACATCAGTACACAAAACTGCAACCCTAACAAACTTAATGTAAGTAACTCATGTTAAGACATCAGACATATGACATCTTCAACCACAACATTGTTTTACCAAAATTCTAGCCAATAACAAGAACTAACAATCTCCCCCTTTGGCTAATTTTGGCTAAAACAATCTCAGTCAACATCAGAGATACCTGCAGCGGATAAAACAAACTAACATTCTCACCACACAAACAGTAGCAACAACTACCAACAGCTGCACAACTACAAACTCCTCCTCAAACCTAGAACCGCAACAAAAAGCTAGGCAACAGCAAACAACAACACTAGGCTAACTCTCCCCCTTTTTAGCAACAAATTGACAACGTTGAACCTATCAAAGCAGCAAACACAAAGTCCTGGCATTTACTATGACAAGGTCAAATAACAAGCTTCCCAAAAAGAACAAGCTCCAAAACTTTGACTGGTCAGGCGATACAAACAATGCCCTCTCTATGCATTATAAAAACCAAGTCTTCTTGCTTCTAACAACAAAACTAGGAAATAACCATGAGTCAGTCTAATAGAGATGGAGGAAAGAAACACATGCAAGAGGTTAAGCAACCAGATCCACAGAAGTTGAAGAACAAAATATTGTCTACAGCTGGGGCAACTCCAAGAGCAACAAGAACAAGAAAAACATCAGAGACAAGGATGAAAACCATCAAAAATCCTCCAATGCAACTTCATGCTTCTAATGATGAATGGGATGAAGATTGGAAAACTTTTCTTGATTCAGGGGGTTGGGATAATCTTTAGACCCTTTGTTTGTTGCTTTTGATGTACTAAAATCTAATCTTGTATGCTTTCAGCAGTTGAATAAAATTTTGTTTCCTTTAAACTAAACATATACAATAAAGTTCACAACTGCACAAGACACCACCCAGCACACTTAATCCTCATATATGCAAATTCCTAATTTGCTTCTTAATTTTTCAAATTGATTTGCATCTAAAGCATTTGTAAAAATATCAGCTAATTGTTGTTCAGTAGCAACATGTTCCAAAGCAACTACTTTGTCTTCAACCAAATCTCTTATAAAGTGATGACGTATATCAATATGCTTAGTCCTGCTATGTTGAATTGGGTTTTTAGAAATATTGATAGCACTCAGATTATCACAGTACAATGTCATGACATCTTGCTTGACATTGTATTCTGTTAACATTTGCTTCATCCAAACAAGTTGAGAACAACTACTCCCTGCTACTATGTACTCAGCTTCATCAGCAGAAAGAGACACACAGTTCTACTTTTTACTAAACCAAGAGATCATATTATTCCCTAAGAAGAAACAACCTCCTGAAGTACTTTTTCTATCATCAGCACTTCCTGCCCAATCAGCATCACAATAACCACATAACTCAGTGCCTGATCCATGACTGTAAAGCATGCCATAGTCACTAGTCCCATTTACATACTTCAGAATCCTCTTCACTTGATTCAAGTGACTAACCTTAGGCTCAGATTGATATCTGGCACAAACTCCAACAGCAAAAGAAATATCAGGTCTGCTAACAGTGAGATACAATAGACTACCAATCATGCTTCTGTATAGACTTTAATCCACACTCACACCATGTTCATCCTTGGACAACTTTAAGTGAGTAGGAGCAGGTGTCCTCTTGTGATTAGCATTTTCCAGACCAAACTTCTTAACATTGTTCTTAGCATACTTGCTCTGAGAGATGAATATGGAGTCTTCCATTTGTCTAACTTGTAGACCCAAAAAATAGTTTAGCTCTCCAACAAGACTCATTTCAAACTCAGACTGCATCTGTTTCACAAAATGTTTAACCATTGCATCTGACATCCCACCAACTACTATGTCATCAACATATATTTGAGCTATCATCAGTTTTCCTCCTTCATCTTTGACAAACAAAGTCTTGTCAATCCCTCTTTTTCTGTAACCATTCACAGCCAAAAATTCAGTAAGCCTGTCATACCAAGCTCTTGGTGCTTGCTTCAAACCATAGAGAGCTTTCCTAAGTTTGTAAACATGATTAGGAAATGTTGGATTAATAAATCCTTTTGGTTGATCTGCATACACCTCTTTATTTAAGTACCCATTCAAAAAGGTACTCTTAACATCCATCTGAAAAAGCTTGAATTTGATATTACAAGCCACACCTGAGAGTAATCTGATAGATTCCAGTCTTGCCACAGGAGCAAAGGTTTCAACAAAATCAATTCCTTCAACCTGAGTGTATCCCTAAGCAACCAATCTGGCCTTGTTTCTGGTGACCACTCCTTGTTCATCAGATTTATTCTTGTAAATCCACTTGGTGCCTATAATATTAACTCCATCAGGCCTTGGTACAAGGTCCCATACTTCATTCCTCTTGAATTGTTCCAGCTCTTCATGCACGACATTAATCCAGAATTCATCAGTCAGTGCTTCTTTGACATTCTTGGACTCAATTTTGGACACAAAACAAGAATTTGACACAACCTCTCTTTTTCTCTTTGGAGTCTTTGACATAATTCTTTAAACACATCAAACACCTCTGTTTTGTCTTTGATGAAGCTTACCCAGGTGTACCTAGAATAGTCATCTACAACAACATAAGTATACTTCTTCCCACCTATACTTTCTACCTGCATAGGTCCCATCAAGTCCATATGAAGAAGTTCCAAAACTTTGGAGGTGGTGTTATGTTAAAGCTTCTGATGTGACATCTTGGTCTGCTTCCCTATTTGACAATCTCCACAGACTCTTCCTTCTTCAATTTTGAGTTTAGGAATTCCTCTGACAGCTTCTGAGGATATGATTCTCTTCATTCCCTTCAGATGAAGATGTCCCAACTTTTAATGCCAGACTTTGACTTCATCTTCTCTAGCAAAAACACATGTTGAGGGACTTGAGTCTTGTTGCACCCACAGATAACAGTTGTCCTTAGACCTAACCCCCTTCATGATGACTTCTCCTTTCTCATTTGTGACAATGCACTCAGATTTTGTAAAGTCTACTTTGAATCCTTGATCACAAAGTTAGCTAATACTGATCAAATTTGCTGTCAACCCTTTGACAAACAGAACATCATCCAGTCTATGAGCACCAGCACAATTCAGCTTTCCCATACCCTTTATTTCTCCTTTGACACCATCACCAAAAGTTACATGACCAGAAGAATGGAGCTTAACATCCACCAACAAATTCTTCACTCCTGTCATGTGTCTTGAACACCCACTATCAAAGTACCAGTCTTCTTTGGTAGAAACCCTAAGAGAAGTGTGAGTTATTAAGCTGGTAACTTTACCTTTTGGAACCCATTGCTTCTTAGACTTGATGGCCTGATTACCTTTGTGAAAATTCTGTCTGGGAGTATACTGATATGCCTTCTGAGGATACCCATGAAGCTTATAACAGTAGGCCTTTATGTGTCCAAAACGCCCATAATGATGACATCTCCAGCGCCTGAATTTCTTCCTAGAGGGAGGCATGTCAGGATGTTTAAACATCTATTTTAACATCACTGGCTTGAAACTGGTAATAACATCATTTGAAGCTGATACGTTGTCGAATCCCAAACCACTTTTGTCTCCAGCAGTTTTCCAATGCTAATAATGTTGTCTAGGGCATCAGTTCCATTATTAAACATTCTGACAGTTTTTGACATAAAATCCAGTTTAGAGTTCAGCATACTAACTTCATTTTCCAGCTCAGTTTTTTCAGCCTTTAACTGCACAATGATTTTCTTTTGCTTTTCTCCTTCCAGATAGACTTGTTCACTTCTAATGTACAATTTTCTATAAGAGGCAGCAAGCTCTTCATATGTAACCTCATCATCACTTGAATCATTTTCAGACTCACAAATCCCAATCATTGCTCTAAGAAGCTTAGCCGATTCTTCTTCAGGTTCACTATCAGTATCCTCATCAGACCAGGAAACAGATAACCCCTTTTTCTGCTTCTTGAGATATGTAGGACATTGTTTTCTGATATGACCATAACCTTCACACTCATAGCATTGAATTCCTTTGTCATCATTGGACTTTTTTTCATCTCTTGATTTCTTCCCCTGATCACCTGACCTGTTTGTGTCATATGTGATGTTCTGGACATTAGGTTTGTAGCTCCTGTCTATCCTTTTTAGAACCTTATTAAACTGTCTTCCCAGCAGAATAATGGCATTTGAAAGCTCCACCTGAGTTTTAGGACCACACTCTTTCCTTTCATCTTTAGACACCAATGTTATGCTTTTAGTCTTCTTTTCAGATTCCTCATTCATCCCTAATTCAAATGTCTGAAGAGAACCAATCAATTCATCTACCCTCATCTTGCTGATGTCTTGAGCTTCTTCTATAGCAGTCACCTTCATTTTATATCTCTTGGGAAGGGATCTAAGAATCTTCCTCACCAGCTTCTCTTCAGTCATTCTCTCTCCTAGGGCACTAGAAGCATTTGACAGCTCAAGAATGTTCATGTGGAAATCATGAATGGTCTCATCATCCTTCATCTTCAGATTTTCAAACTTTGTTGTCAGAAGTTGAAGTCTTGACATCTTGACCTTGGAGGTTCCTTCATGAGTAGTTTTCAAGAAATCCCATGCTTCCTTAGCTACTTCACAAGTGTTGACCCGCCTGAAGATGTTCTTATCAATATCATTGAATATGTCATTTAAGGCTTTAGAATTCCCAAGGGCAAGCTCATCTTCTTCCTTGGTCCATTCTTCTTCAGGTTTCAGCTTAGAGCTGCCATCTTTTTCCACAATAACAGGATGTTTCCATTCTTTCACAATTGCCTTCCAAGCCCTACTGTCTAAGGACTTCAAGAATGTAACCATACGAGGTTTCCAATAGTCATAATTTGAGCCATCTAGAATAGGGGGTCTATTCACAAATCCACCACACTCCTTGTCCATTGTACCAGAAAGTAACAGCCCTAGATCTCACCCAGATGCAGAGCAGGATGCCTGCTCTGATACCAATTGAAATTCTGGTATCAGATGTGTGATGTTAAGTGTGATGTCACAATAACACAATCTGCTAAATGAACAAGACAATAAAATAGTCAATCAACACAATGAATTGTTCACCCAGTTCGGTCTAACTACCTACATCTGGGGGCTACCAAGCCAGGGAGGAAATTCACTATTAGTAGTATTAAATTACAGACTCAACAATCTCAGTTGACAATCCACTAACTTAATCACTACCCAATGACACTTCTACCTAAGATACACTTAGATATGGGAAACCACTCACTCCCCCTAAATCACCACAGTGATACAATTCAAAGATTACAAAGTATTGAAGTCACACTTCCAAAACACAACTTGATCTTGCATAAAATCGTTGATCAAGAACAATTAACAACTCAAAACAATCACACCAATTCAAACATGAATGGCTTACAATACACAGACGAAAACACACACTTGACTCTCAGTCTTTAATCTCTTGTTTTTGTATCTTCCAAGTAGGGTTGAGGCTGCTTTAAATAGAAACTCAGACTTGGGCTTGGACTCCTTGAAAATATTTGATTTGATTTGAATTTAAAACAGATTTTATCTTCAAATATTTTCATATCTTTCAGCCCTAAAAACAGCAACAAGATCTGCTCCATATCTGATTGTAACTGAATATATCTTTACCAAGATATTCGTCTGTAATCTCTCCTCCAAATCTCTCAAAACAACTGATACACGCATCCCTAACAAAACACAACAGAGTGATGTTCTGTCAACTGATGTCAAGACATCATTTTTGACATCAGTACACAAAACTGCAACCCTAACAAACTTAATGTAAGTAACTCATGTTAAGACATCAGACATATGACATCTTCAACCACAACATTGTTTTACTAAACTTCTAGCCAATAACAAGAACTAACAGAGAGTGTCAGCTTGAAAATCCAATAAAATTAATTGAACCTTACCTTGCCAGCTTAAGCCATTAGATTGAATGTTTCAATTCCAATAATAACAATAAATGAACATCAATGGTATTGAACTTTGTTAGGGGTGTGGGGTCGGTTTGGGTTGAATTTAGCCAAACCCATGACCCAACCCATACAGGGTACACTGGTTTGGGTGAGGTAAAATAACCACCCACAACATCATTGGGTCAGGTTGGGTAAAACCACAAATTAGTGGGTTAGATTGGATTGGGTAGTGGGTTACCCATTTTTTTTTCTTTTTTTTTCTTCCTTATATAATTATAAATGATTTGTCACATTTTTTTTCTTAATAAATAATTTAACTTATTACCGTTATTTTTTAAAACATCAAATGTCTAAATGTACAATAAAATTCATCATAAACATATTTACAAAAACCAAAGTTACATTATAGTAATACATAAAATTTATAAAATACTTACAACTTACAAGAATTAACATCAAAATAATAAAAGTGTGACATCATACATAAGTTAAAACCATTACTTATAAAATAAAAGATGTTCAAAGGGTTGCAATTGAAACAACCAAGATTAAATACATCAAAGTCATCACTCATCAAATTATAAAAAATAGCTAAAAAATAGTCACTCAATAACCCATGGGTTTTGTGGGTTGGGTGTGGGTTTATCCAAAACCCAATTATTTTTAATGGTTTTTCATTTTTGAAAACCATGTTCACCTAATGACCCGACCCGATCCATTTTTTGGGTCGATTTGGGTGGGTTTTACTGGGTTTGTTGGGTTTACCCAACCCATGTACACCCCTACACTTTGTAACTCATGGTGTTGCACGTTGTTTTTAGTTCATTGTAACACCTCAATTTGTTAATTACGTTATTTTAATATTATCTTTAATATTTTATTAATTGAATAATGATATTAGTAATATTATTATTATTATTATTATTATTATTAAAAAGAAAATAAATAATTGAGTTGGTGAGAATTAGTGGAGAGAGATGAGGGAATTAGAAATGTTAAAAATGGGAGGAAAGAGAGAATAGAAAAAGGCATACAAAAATAACCTGAAAGATTGTGAAAAAGATAAAATGAGAAAATGGAGAAGAGGAGAAAAACTGTCATCGGAACATCATTTGAGAAAAAGCAAGAAAAACTTTAAATCCAAAGTAAAGGTGGGGGGTGTGTTTTACAAATGAGGATATTGACATTAAGGTTGTGGGGTTGACCTTGAACCCCAATATTGATTTGTCCCTATGAGATTATCCCATAGTATAGGGTTGCCTTAAATCCTAGGGCAAATAATGTGAATGATTGATTGATTATGAATATGTTTTGTATACATGATTCTATTGTCGTTGATGTGTTGATTTGCTTGTTAAATATTAAATTCAGAATTTTCTCTGTATTTGAAATTAGTTTATTTGTTTCGTTCTCTAAACTCATGAGTCATGTTATTCGATTTGATAATTAGAGTACGTTTAATTAGTGTTGATGAGGTTGATAATAAGAACTGTGTACCATCATAGTTGTTACAAGTCAAAACATGTAAACATACGTGAAAATGTCAGGAACTGTCAAAAGTCCAAAAGAAAAATCACAAAAAAATGCAACAATGGGAAAATGGGTCATGAGAGATATTAATGGTCGTACTAGCTATTGTGGGTGGCCGTAATAGGTCTCTGTTTTTTGTACTAGGAACGTTGTTGAATATCAGTCGAGTGTTGGTCTGCATGTAACTTGAATTTCATAAGTTCGTTTGAGGTTCGGTCAGTTGCGTTGGAAAGGTAACGTTGTCACAGCGTGAAAAATACCCGAGCGTAATGAACGCTGGAAATATAAACAAAATAGAGTCACCACCGAACTTTATTTATTCTCAAAGTCGGAAATGAGAAATATTGATTAAACCCACGAAAAAAAGACCGGTCATCGCAACCTGATCGGGTTCGGGAGTCGGTTATACAAAGGGAATGTATTAGAACCTCTCACATTCGTTGTACTCAACAAGACTCGTTTAGTTAGTTCTGTGTAAGAGTGTTAGCATGATATCAGTTTGTAATCTTCTACTTATCGAGTGAGAAAAGAGAAAGAAAGAAAGGAAAGAATTAGGGTTTTTTAACATTAATGTGCCTGACAAGATTTTAAAATCCTGCTCCTACATATCTTCAGGTGCTATGGAGAACTAAAGGTTGCGTAGTTCTACTAAAAGAGAACTACGGGGTTGATTGCTTTTAAGGAGTAATCCTTTAGACATATCAAATGATTAAACCTTTACTTACTGCTCGGTCTTGGAGGCGGAAGTTTTTGTTTGTTTCACATCAATATGGATAAAGCATACTCGTTTCTGAAAATATTTCCGAAGTCGCACAAGGGTGGAAAATAAGTTTGATTGGTTAAGTTGCTTTTAGGCAGACAAGCATCTAAACAGGGAGCTCTACAATAGTATTCAAATGCCTGGGAGGGAAGAGGTGTAACACCCCCCCTTTCTATACCCCCAAATAATCACATAAATCATTTAGGCACATATTAAAAAAATTCGCCAGAGTACGATTAAAACATAGTATAAAAGAGGCATGTCACATCATACACGCATTTAATACATACAACACCTGCTCAAAATATTGATATGCAACAGTAGGGTAACTTGCCACAGAGGAACTTTGTCCTTACACCCACATCTCAATATTTAGAATAAAAGCGGAAAATCCAAACATTGATAACATCGAACATATATACATCAATAAGTATGATACAACAACATCATTCATGTTTATATACACAAATTCATCAGCAAGATACATGTACAAATGTATCACAAAAGAATAATATACATCCTAGCTACCCGGTGCTACATATCAGAGCCAACCGACCAAAATAATGAAGACATGCTTCACAAAAAGACCTCCAGCATATCTACTCTGCAATGCCTCATAGAGCATCATAAAATAACAGATGGGTGAGAAATATTATCATAATAACAATGTATATAATTATATATATATAAACATAAAAATACACATATTACACATTCTCACCACAATTCATCACATTTTCATCCATATACATCACAATGTATATATATATATATATATATATATATATATATATATATATATATATATATATATCCCCCAAGCATATTCATCATGCACACTTTCATAATTCTCAATCATTCCGTATAAACATACACAATTTTGTTCATTCAACAACACATCATTATAAAGATGATAAATGCAAATCATAGAGACCGACTCACGACTCTATGCAAATGCAATGCGGTACCGACTCAATCATCTCAAGTTCACTCAGGAACTTCTGCTGGAACCATCGCTCGTTACCGAAGTAACTCCCCGTCGGGCCTACGATGTTCATCCATTGCTCACACCCCACATGGGCACACAATGTTTATGGATCGCTCACACCCCACATGGGCACACGACCCGATCGCTCACACCCCACATGGGCACACGATCCGATTGCTCACACCCCACATTGGCACACAATCATTTGTAATCATCGCTCACACCTCACATAGGCACACGACGTTACAACGGATTCTCATTAGAATCGCTCAACACAAGAATGTATTTCATGATGCTTCACATGCAAAATGACACAAGACATTCTCGAAATGCATACATATTCACAGTATATTCATGCATTCATCTCATACAATCACATACAATCTATATACATTCACATAATGCACTATTGTACGATTCACATTCAAACACACAGTTAAAACGGTAAAAGTTGCTAAATAGCACTATTCCCGACTTTCCGACATAATTAAATCGGCTAACAATTTCCAAAACACCATAATCACAACGTACAGCTCAATAGCTTTCCAACGACACCAAGAATGTAAAAATCGGATACTCGGAACAAAAGTTACGGACGAAACCGAAAACGACATTTTGAAAAATCCCATTTTTACATTCCTCCTGTCCATACGCGTATCACCCATGTCCATACGCGTATGGGCAGAACCCATTTCCTTCACAATTCCACGTTTTCAAAACCCATACGCGTACGCCCCACACCCATACGCGTATCACCAGAGGGCCGAGAAAAGCCACCCTCCATACGCGTATTGACCCTTCCACAGGCCATTGTTGCGCGTATCACCTTGGCTCATACGCGTATGGACATGCCCCTTACGCATATGGCCAGGGGATTTCCAGAAAAATTCTACAGAACAATGTTCTGCGTTTTCCACTCCCAAATCCACCAATTCATCATCTAAATTCAGAAAAATACCAGTTTGAAGTATAACAATACATATTAAACATGTATAGACCAACAAGAACACAATCAACAAGAGTTTACACACTTTTGGATCAATTTCCAATCAATTTCTCAAAAATGGGTTATACCCTAAAACTCACAAAATTCATCAACAACAACAACAATTCATACATAATCACATACATTGATAAGATAACAATGTTTCACACCCTTACCCGGATTCCAAACTCGCTAATTGATCGATCTTGATGATTTTCCTAGTTTTCCCAACTTTCTCCTCTTCTTTTCTCTTCCTCCTCTTTCTCTCTATTTCTCTTTTCTTTCTATTTCCTTCTATTTTCCTTTCTTATCTCTTTTTCTTTCTTATCTCTTTCTTTTCTCTCATTTTCCACTAAATCAATTAATTCATTTTTCTCACATAATTCTAATTCCACAAAATTTCTAACTTATGATTAATTGAGAAAAGTCTAAAATACCCTCCATTCTAATTTCCCCGAAAACTCTCGAAAATGGTCAAATAACATTTAACACACCAATTTAACAAATAAAATAATTTATCACCCAATTAAAATAAAAGACTCAAGAATAATGGAATAATCAAAATCGGGGCGTTACAAGAGGCCTAAGTCCAATGAGTCTATTTCAAGAGTTATTATGAAACTATTGGTGAATGAGGTCAAAGTTCATTAGCGAAAGGCGATAATTCATACAAGGAGAACTACAACAATATCCAAATAATCGAGAAGGAGAAGGTCGATACTCAATCAATCTTTTTCTTCTATAAGAGAATTGACCTAATTCAATTGACTATTGTATTTTAAAAATAGAAAGCAAATGCTCGAACATGGAGCTCTACAACAATATTCAAACATCTGAGAAGGGGAAAGTCTAAACCTAATTCTCTTCTATTAATTTTTATTTAGAAAATTTTAAAAGGAACAACTTGACGTTGAATCAAGTGTTGTAAGTTTGATTTAAAAAAGGAGTTTGGATAAGTCGGCGGATATGCTAGTATTGCATTCAATTGAATTTGATTTGGAAAAAAGACTTGACGTTGGATCGAGTATTTGTTTTTGTTCTTTTCTGAAAGTTGTTGATTTTAATCTCAGAATTAACAAACAACTAAGATAGTAAAACAGTAAATGAAAGCGATAAAATTATTACATATTTATGGGAATGAGGGTACAATTTGTTAGATAAGGATATATAATACAGTAATTAATAATGCATGCTTAAATAATCAAATGTAAACAGTAATGAAATCATTATGAAAATAAATCAGAGAAAGACAAGAGATTGGAAATAATTCAACGTTTTAAACTATTAAAATTTAGCACTGTGTTAATCAAACGTAAAGCGATTCATGTAGAAATAAACTCTATCTGAGGCTGGTCAACAAAACTCTATGCGTTTGAGCAATTTCTAAAGTTAAATTGAATTTTAACTTCGAAATTGCAACACATATACGAAAAACCGATGCTTTTAAAAGACATCTTTTAAAGCAAATAAAATAACAAACAAACTGAAGAGTTTAGCGCTATTTTAATCAATCGTAGAGTGATTCACGTATGAATGAACTCTATCTGAGGTCGGTCAACAAAACTCTATGCGTTTGAGCAATTTTTGAATTTAAATTGAATTTTAACTTCGAAATTGCAAAGCACCTATGAAAAACCGATGAGATCAAAATCAAATTTTCTTCTTTTAACAATTCAGAATAAAAATTTAATCAATAAATATATAAATATAACAATAATAGCAAACTATAATAATAATAATAATAATAATAATAATAATAATAATAATTACAATTAGTAATAACAGTAATGATTAATAATAGTAATTAATAATAATAATCAACAAATATAATGACAATAATAATAATAATAATAATTATTATTATTATTATTATAAATAATATGATTAATAATAATAATTAACAATAATAATCAACATATAATAATAATAATAATAATAATAATAACAACAATAATAATAATAATAAGTAACAATAATAATAATAATCAATGATAATCACCAAAAATAATAAAAGTAGTAATAACAAACACTCTAATAATAATAATAATAATAATAATAATAATAATAATAATAATAACAATAATAATAATAATAATAATAATAATAATAATAATAATAAATATGAAGTAAACAATAAAAAGAAAAGAAAAGCAAAAAACAAGGTAGGGGCGGCAGACACCTCACAATATAGAGGGGAGTGTTTCAAAATTTTAATCAGCACCCATTCATAAGGTGACATGCGGCAGAGGGTGTTTAAAATCAAAATAAAAATTCTTTCCTTCTTTCTCGTGTATTTTCTGAAACAACAAACAACATGAACTTTTCATTAAAAAATAAACAAAACTCCATCCAACAACAAATCAAAATCGAATCAAAAGGAAAAACCAAACAACAAGCTTCAATGAATCTATATTCTCTCTCCTACATAACCATCACTCGAAATCGACGGTTGTAGTGGCGTTGTGGTGGTAGTTAGGCATGGCAACGGGGCGGGTCGGGGACGGTTTTTACCTCCCCCAAACCCAAACCCGAATCCCCAAACAATCCCCGTTCCCCGCCCCAAACCCAATCGGGGATGGAGAATTAAAACCCAAACCCGTCCCAAACGGGTTCGGGTTGGGTTCGGGTATCCCCGCCCCGCCACCATCCATTTAGTAAAATCAATTTTTTAATAGAAATATTTATCTTTTCCAAAATCAAATTACATTACAAATAATAAAATACAAAAAAAATCTCAAAAAAAATCTTACATACATTTGAAATATGTTAAATAAATAAAACAAATCAAAATATAAAAAACATTGGCCACATTTTTAATATTCTAAATTAACAAAATTAAATAATAATGTACATAATATAATAAACGGGGCGGGTTCGGGGTGGGTACTAGTGTCCCCATTACCCGACCCGTCCCCATATTTTTTAATCGGGAAAAACCCAAACCCAAACCCAAACCCAAACCCAGTCAAAGCGGGTTTTCCCCGTCAACTTCGGGGTGGGTTCGGGTGGGTACCCGTGGGTATGGGTTTTGTTGCCATGTCTAGTGGTGGTTCAGTGGAGGCCCGTCGGAGAATGACTGGAAACGCGACGGTTCGGTTTTGATTTTCTATTTTGGATCTATGGTGGTTTGGATTTATTCTCTTCTTCTTTTGTTTTCAGATTTTATATTTATTTTGATTTGTCTTATGTTGTTGTTGTTGTTGGAATTAACCCAAAACTTTGAGTAATTCTGAACCAATCTTGATGAACAAGATTCAATCAATCGATCGAAATCCCTTGTTCTTACTATTCACTTGAATAAATCAATCACACCTTGATTGCAAGAATGATTCTGCGCAGTAATTGTTAATGGAAGAAGAAAGAAAATTTAACAAGAAAGAAGATTAGGGTTTGACAAAAATTGGGAAAAAAGAAGATGATTTCTGCAGAGTCTTCTTTATCCACAAAATGTGTAAATCTTATTAACTTTGCAACTGCTAGTGATTACAAGATTATTCTAATCTTTCAATTCCTCAGCTGCATTGAATGGTTCAACATATGTATAGAAAGCATACTGTTTCAGCTCACATTCTTCATTGACCATATCCTTTGATGTAATCACACATTCTTGCAACCTTGCAGGCATATGTCTTATTTGTTGAGGTATGCTTAGGCCTGCTTCACCTCTGATTTCTTCTTGTCGAACTTCTCTTTCGACTTCACTAGCTGGTTCCTCACATAAGATTATCACTAAATCCTTCTTAACATTCTCAGTCTAATCCCATTCCTTAAGCTCATCTATGATCATGTCCCTGGTGATCACAACTTGTTTGTTCATTGGTTCGAACAATTTGTATCCTCTAGTCAAATGATATCCTATCAAGAACATTTGACTCGACTTGTCATCAATTTTTCTTCTCAAATGATCGGGCACATGTCTTTGTGCTATAGATCCAAACACCTTTAAATGACTTAGGCTAGGATTGACACCAGACCAACATTCTTCTGGTGTAATTCCTTCTAGCCTTTTCGTCGGACATTTGTTCAAGATGTATGTTGCAGTCGACATAGCTTCTCCCCATAATTCTTTGAGTAGATGCTTTCCTTTCAACATACTTCTCACCATATTCATGATGGTTCTATTCTTCCTTTTTGCAGTTCCATTGTGCTGTGGACTGTAGGGTGGCACCACCTCATGCACAATCCCTTCTTTCTCATATAATGCATCGAAATCTTTCGACACATACTCTCCACTACCATTAGTCCTCAAAATCTTTAGCTTTCGACCACTTTGCCTTTCGACCATAGATTTAAATTTGGAAAATACCTCGATCACTTCACTTTTCTTCTTGATCAGGTAAGTCCACAATTTTCGACTGAAATCATCTATGAAAGTGCCAAAGTATCTGTTACCTCCAATCGAATCCACCTGGATAGGTCTACACACATTAGAGTATATGACTTCAAGAACTGCCAGCGACTTCCTTCTCGTATCCTTGTTGAAGTTGTTCTTGTGCTGTTTCGCCTTAATACATTCTTCACATACTTCGTTTGGGCTGTCGAATTATGGTAATCCTGAAACCATATTCATTTTCTTCAAATCTATGATGTCTTTGAAATTGAGATGGCCAAGTCTATAATGCCATATCCATTCATCTATGCTGGCTGAAGTTGCAAGGCACTTATGCTCCATCACATTAAGTTCAATCTTGAAGGTTCTATTTTGAGACATAAGATCCTTTAAAATTGGCCTTCCTCTTGAGTTGAGAACTCTCATCATCTTGTCTTCGATCGACACCTAGTAGTTCTTTTTGACCACCTGGCCTATACTGAGCAAATTACTCTTCATGCCTTGTATGTACAATAAATTGGAAATTACTCACCTCTTGCCATCTTTCCTCATAATCAGAACATCATAAATATCTTCACCTGCTAGAGTATTGTCGTTTTCAAATTTCACCATGTTCTTCATTGAGGGTTTTATGTTTACAAACCAATCCTTCCTACCAGTCATGTATGATGAGCATCCTGAGTCCAAGTACCATTGGTCCTAGAATCTTTTTTCATCTCTAGTTATGACCATCAGCAACATATCTTCTTCTTCATGTTTCGTTGGCTTTACAACAGTTTCTTGATTCTTCTGCTTTTTAGGACAATCACTAAAATAGTGACCATACTTCTGACAATTGTAACACTGAATGTGACTTTTGTAAGGTTTTCGACCACCACCTTTTCCTCTTTCACTGATTCTACATCACTAAACCTTTCAAAATTATTTGGATCAAAACAGATGAAGGTCTTACTTCTTCAATTCTTTGTATGCATCCTTTTCTTGATCCAACACATTTTCTACAAGAGGTGTTACTCCTTCCTTCACAAGATCCCAGAGATCTTGATAAGAGAAAACCACATTCATCTGCTTGCACCAATTCTCATAATTATTATTCTTGAAAATCTAAAGACTCGCCGAAAAATGCTCGTTTGGATGATTCATCGCCATCGCGTCCACGAATCACAACCGAAGCTCCTGATACCAGATGTTGGAATTAACCCAAGACTTTGAGTAATTTTGAACCAATCTTGGTGAACAAGATTCAATCAACTGATTAAAATCCCTTGTTCTTCACTCTTCACTTGAGTGAAACAATTACACCTTGATTTCAAGAATGGTTATGCGCAACAATTGTTAATGGAAGAAGAAAGAAAATTTAACAAGAAAGATTAGGGTTTGACAAATTCGGGAAGAAGAAGATGATTTTTGTAGAGTCTTCTCTGCCCACAAACTGTTTAAATCTTATTAATTTTGCAACTCCGAGTGATTACAAGATTATTCTACTGCTTACTCAAAAATAGGGGTTACTCCATCTATTTATAATTGAGCTAGCTTGCTCCCTAAGCTAAAGCCCAAAACTCAAAAGCCCAAAATTTTTATTTTGGCCTAAGTCGATATCCTGTGTCAAGCAACTTGCTTCGACACTTCCACATCTAATGCTACTCAACACACACTACAAGTTTCAACACATCCTTGTTTCTGTCGAGCACTACCAACTTTGACACAAGGAATTACATTCTCAATAGTTGTATTAGTAATGTGAGCTTTGGAAAAGGTTATGTCTTGTTTATCATGGAGCAAGGTTGTAGTTTATGAGTTGTATAAGTTTGTGGAGAAGATGTGTTTGGTTAAGGATGTTGTTATTTTTTGTAGTAGAATAAAGGCTTTGATAGGTGAGTTATGTTTGTGATTTGTAGTTATAAAGATGATTGATATTGGTGTAAATGGATGGTGAAGTTGTTGTCTTGTTAGAGATGATGATAAAAGTGTGATGATGATGAGTATGAGATGTTGGTTTATGAGGAGGTAATATGTGTGTTTATGTTGTTTGGTTTGTTTTTGTTTATGGAGAGTGGAAGAAGATGAAGGTAAGTGTGGTGTAATGGTGAAGGAGATTATGTAGTTAAGAGATGGAGGGTGGTGTGAGATTGTTGGGTGTTAATGTGGTTTTAAGAGAAAGAAGAGGTTAATGGTGTTGTTGTTAATGAGAAAGAAGAGAGATATTTTTGAAGAAGGTTTTGATGATGTGTTTTTATGAGAGGAAAATGATAAGATAAATGAGAGTGAGTTTGCAGGAAGAGAGAAATAGAAAGTGTATCAGTGTGAAGTGGTTTATGGGAAAAGAAAAGAAAATATCCAAGAGAGAAAGGAGTGCATGGGAGGGAAGAAGAGAAAGAGAAAAAGAAAACCATCAAAACAAGGCCAAATTTCTCTTTCCCATTGGTCCAAATTTTAATCAATTTTAAAATAGGAAAATGACAAATGGCTTATGGTGATTGGTTAACATTTCAATTCAAAAGTAAATAATATTTTTAATTTTTACTAATTAAATTAAAATACACAAACATGAATTAAAATTGAATTTGAAAACACCAAAAATTCTAAATAAATCTCCCGAGTATTTTGGCGAAAGACTAAAAATAATCGGATAAAAAATGAAATAAAATGGGCACAACAATGTCTAAAAAAATTAAACGCATTAAAATGATCAGCGCAAAATAAACTTCTCGAAAACATATAGGTTTTGATCAAATTTTGAAATAAAAATTGATCGGTTAAAAGGCTCAGGCAGACAAAAATGTGACCGAAAAAGTAGTCAAAAAATTAAAATGAGCATTCCAGGTTAAACTACATGAACCGCTGTCTAAGAATAGTGATGTCTACAAGCTCAATTTTGAATTTTTTTCGCCTGCTAATTTGACGTACAGTTGAGAAACGATTCGACCGGTCTATCTGTAGATCCAAAATATTATTCTGGTTGATATTTTAAATGTTACACATAACAAAAATGCATGATGTAATAAGTAAAAAATGCGGATGTCCTGTCAATGCGTTGAATTACTGATCAAATAATCAACTGGGATTCGTACCAGCTGAGGTTGAGCAGGACCACTTGCTTGGGGCGAAACGACATTGTCAGTAACTGCAGTCCGCTGAATGTTGTCATCTCTTTGTGCCAAAGCTGACATAGCCTCTATGAGTTAGTTCAGTTGGTTCTTCAATAGGTCAACATCTTCTCTTAACACAACCTGGGTTTGCACCTCCGGGTATATGATCCTTTGAGAACTGTTTTAAGTCCGAGACGAATAGTTGGGAAATCAGCTGTTGGTTATAGACAAAAAGTGGAATAAGTTTTTTTTTTTGAAATGTGTGCTTATGCATGTTCGATGAACGTGGATGCGACAACTTTTTCTACTCATGTTAAGTGTGTTATGATAATGAAATGCTCATGTTATGTATGAGCAGTTGGGTATGTAATCATTTGAATATTCAGATTATTCGTTTCATGAAGAAAAAGTTCCAGGAGTAGGAAATCCACCCAAGGGTAGGCTCTGGGGTTAAAATGGTTCCTAGAGTCATGGACCCTAACTGAAAATTTTGAATCTCAGAAAGTTGATGGGTATCTTACAAAGGGCAGGCTCTATTTGTTTTTGTTCTTTTCTAAAAGTTGTTTATTTGAATCTCGGAATTAACAAACAACTAAGATAGTTGGGTATCTTACTGAAAATTTAAAAAGGGTAGGCTCTATTTGTTTTTGTTCTTTTCTGAAAGTTGTTGATTTGAATCTCGGAATTAACAAACAACTAAGATAGTAAAACAGTAAAGGAAAGTGATAATTTTTTTACATATTTATGGGAATAGGGGTACAATTTGTCAAATGGGGATATACAATATAGTAATTAATAACGCAAGCTTAAATAAACAACTGTAAACATCAAAATGTAAACAGTAATGAAATCAATGTGAAAATAAATTAGAGAAAGACAAGAGGTTGGAAATAAATCAGTGTTTTAAACTATTAAAATTTAGCGTTATGTTAAGCAATCGTAGAGCGATTCACGTAGGAATCAACTCTATATGAGGCCGATCAACAAAACTTTATGCGTTTGAGCAATTTCTGAAGTTAAATTGATTTTTAACTCTGAATCTGCAACACATGTGTGAAAAACCGATGCTTTCAAAAGACATGTTTTAAAGCAAATAAAATACCAAACAAAGTAAAGAATTTAGCGCTATGTTAAGCAATCATAGAGCGATTCATGTAGAAATCAACTGTATCTGAGCTCAGTCAACAAAACTTTAAGCGTTTGAGCAATTTCTGAAGTTAAATTAAATTTTAACTCCAAAACTGCAACGCATTTGTGAAAAATCGATGGGATCAAAATCAATTTTTTTTTAAATAATTTGGAATAAACATTTAATAAATAAATAAATAAATATAACAATAATAGCAAACTATTATAATAATAATAATAATAATAATAATAATAATAATAATAGTAAGAACAATTAGTAATAACAATAATGATCAATAATAATAATAATTAACAATAATAATCAACAAAAATATTGACAATAATAAAAAATAATAATAATAATGATAAATAATATGATTAATAATAATAATTAACAATAATAATCAACATAAAATAATAATAATAACAGCAACAACAATAATAATAATAATAATGATAAATAATATGATTAATAATAATAATTAACAATAATAATCAACATAAAATAATAATAATAATAATAATAATAATAATAATAATAATAATAATAATAATAATAATAATAACAATAACTGATCGTACCTGGATCAGACAGTTTTCGGTGGCCAACAATGTCGTCTGGGCTTCAGCTCCGGTGAGGTTGGAAGACGGCGGAAGGGGGGGGGGGGGGAGGTGTACCTGCAAGGTACTCCGACGCTCAAGTAAGGTATCGGTTAGAAAAGGCAAGTACAAGGTTAAAGTGAGAAAGTGTGAATAACCTGACCCTCTCAAGTGAGAGGGTATTTATAAAGAGCCCTCAGCGCGGGGCCAACGGTCACTAGCACTGGGCCGGGTTTCCAGGCCCAATCCAAGCAACTGCCAGGGCTTACGTGGCGTAGTGAAGACCAGCACGTGGTCTTCACCATGGGGTAACCGCTTCTAGATCTCCGGAACTAGGGTATACCGATTCTATCGGGAGTGGGCGGTTACATGAGAACGTGTCCTCGCCGGGAGGAGTCTTGCGTGTCGGGGAGAGACGTGTCCTCGCGGGGAGGACTTGCTTGCGGACGGAGATGGCTCCTCGCGAGGAGGAGCACCTGAGTGTCGAGGAGGGGCGAGTTCGGAGAGGCTTAGCGCCTCTGCCCGACGCTCTATGTCGCGTATGCCCGAACACCGCCGAGGTATGGCGTGTTCCCGACACTGTTGAGGTGGGGCATGTGCTCGACGTTGGTCGCGCTAAGAGGCATTTGTTGGGCCATCCCAGGACGTGTGAGTTGGGTCTGCCTGATTGAGGAGCAGGCCCCGGCCCAGTCCAGAACAATAACAATAATAATAATAATAATGATAATAATAATAATAAACAATAATAATAATAATAATAATAATAATAATAATAACCATAATTAGTAACAATAATTAATAATAATAATAATCAATGATAATCACCAAAAATAATAAAAATAGTAATAACAAACACTAATAATAATAATAATAATAATAATAATAATAATAATAATAATAATAATAATAATAACAAACACACTAATAATAAACACACTGATAGTAATAACAAACACACTAATAATAATAATAATAATAATAATAATAATAAAACAATATATAAAAATGATAATAAATATAAAGCAAAAAATAAAAAGAAAAGAAATGCAAAAACAAGGTGAGGGCAGTTGAGAGGGGAGATTTTAAAAATTTTAACCAACACTCATTCACAAGGTGATATGTGGCATTTGCTTCTCCTGCCATTCAACTCTCATCTTAGTCTTTCATTTCAATTTTCTCTCTTTTAAAAAAAAAACATTTCCATTTATTTAGTTATTTTATTAATTCTGAACCATTGGATGATGGGCAGGAGGGATGGCTGAAGAGAAACTGCAGCAGATGATCTATTTTCGTGGCAGAGGGTGTTTAAAGTCAAAATAAAAATTCTCTCTTTCTCTCTCTCTCTCATGTATTTTCAGAAACAACAAACAACATGAACTTTTCTTTCAAAAACAAACAAAACTCCATTCAACAACAAATCAAAATCGAATCAAAAGGAAAAACCAAACAACAAGCTTCAATGAATCTAGATTCTATCTCCCACCTAACCATGACTCGAAACCGGGGGTGGTAGCGGCGTTGCGTTTTACTGTGGGGTTTGCGTTGTGGTGGTGGTTCGGTGTAGGCTGATCAGAGAATGGTCGGAAACACGACGATTCAGTTTTGATTTTCTATTTTGGATCTATGGTGGTTTGGATTTGTATTCTTCTTCTTCTTTTGTTTTCAGATTTTGTATTGATTTTGATTTATCTTATGTTGTTGTTGTGTTGGTAATGTGAGCTTTGGAAAAGGTTATGTCTTATTTATCATGGAGCAAGGTTGTAGTTTATGAGTTGTATGAGTTTGTGGAAAAGATGTGTTTGGTTAAGGTTGTTGTTATTTTTTGTAGTATAATGAAGGCTTTGTTAGGTGAGTTATGTTTGTGATTTGTAGTTAGAAAAATGATTGAAATTGGTGTAAATGGACAGTGAAGTTATTGTCTTGTTAGAGATGTTGATAAAAGTGTGATGATGATGAGTATGAGATGTTGGTTTATGAGGAGGTAGTATGTGTGTTTATGTTGTTTGGTTTGTTTGTGTTTACGGAGAGTGGAAGGAGATGAAGGTTAGTATGGTGTAATGGTGAAGGAGATGATGTAGTTAAGAGATGGAGGGTGGTGTGAGATTGTTGGGTGTTTTTGTGGTTTCAAGAGAAATAAGAGGTTAATGGTGTTGTTGTTGTTTATGAGAAAGAAGAGAGATATTTTTGAATAAGGTTTTGATGATGTGTTTTTATGAAAGGAAAATGATGAGATAAATGAGAGTGAGTTTGTAGGAAGAGAGAAATAGAAAGTGTATCAGTGTGAAGCGGTTTATGGGAAAAGAAAAGAAAATATCCAAGAGAGAAAGGAGCGTGTGGGACGGAAGAAGAGAAAGAGAAAAAGAAAACCATCAAAACAAGGCCAAATGTCTCTTTCCCATTGTTCCAAATTTTAATCAATTTTAAAATAGGAAAATGAGAAATGGTTGATGGTGATTGGATAACATTTTAATTCAAAAGAAAATAATCTTTTTAGTTTTTACTAATTAAATTAAAATACACAAACATGAATTAAAATTGAATTTGAAAACACCGAAAACTATAAATAAATCTCTTGAGTATTTCGGCGAAAGAAAAAAATAATCGGATAGAAAACGGGCACAAAAATGTCCGAAAAATAAACTGAATGCATTAAAACGATCAGCGTAATATAAAATTCTCAGAAACATGCATGTCTTGATCAAATTTTGAAATGAAAATCGACCGGTTAAAAGGCTCAGGCGGACAAAAATGCGAACGAAAAAGTAGTCAAAAAATTAAAATGAGCATGATAGGTTAAACTTAGCAAACCGTAGATTAAGAACACTAACATCTGCAAGCTCAATTTTGAAATATTTCGCATGCTAATTTGACATATAGTTGAGAAACAGTTCGACCGGTCTGTCATTAGATCCAAAAAATTATTTTGGTTGACGTTTTAAATGTTACACGGAACAAAAATGCATGCTGTAATAAGTTAAAAATGCGGATGTCCTGTGAATGCGTTGAATTACTGAACAAATAATTGTGAATAGACAATCAGATGCATATAAATCGCTCTTGGACCATTTATTTCCGATTCTCCATTACAATTAACCCTACAGAGATTTAGACGACGACAATACTCTTGATTATCACCCTCTGGACCTCTGAAACATGATGAAAATGGAATGAACGATGCACTGAGATTGAGAAATCAAGCCTTTTGACTTCTTAATCAACAAATGACTGGATGAATGTTATCAAGACCAGATAAAATGCCAGAATTCCTGACTTTTCATCTAAACCCTAATGAATGCTTTTGACTGAAAAAAATGCATGATAAGATGAAATGATTATGCCATGCTAATGCAAGTGAAAAACTCAGGGTAAAATTTAGGGTATGAAAAACGCGATAAACTTTCTTGTGATACAGATTAATGATATCGTTGCATCAGCATGACTATGGTAAATTATGAATGATTGAGATGAATCAATATGAAACCCTTATGTGACAATGACGAAAATGTGTTTCGAGGAAATTAATATGAAACCCTTATGTAGAAGTGTAAAGTAATGTGTTTCAAATAGGAAGGAGGTTCAAAGGATTATTGTCTATGGTTTGTTCATGCATCATACTAGTGTGGGAGTAGAATTTGTGTTTAGGGGAGTGTTATAGTACAAATGTAGCTCACATGTACTCATAGGCATTATAGGTTTACGGACGTCTAAGAAAGTGTTATAGTACGAATGTAGCTCACATGTACTCCTTAACTATAGAAATTGGGAGAGTGTCATGGTACGAATGTAGCCCACATTTACTTCTAGGCATTACAGATCCACGAACGTCTAAAGAGAGTGTTGTGGTACAAAGTGCAACATATATATATTTCCATGAATATACTATGAGTTCAGTATTTGGTGCCACATGTATACAGAGTAAAAGTTAGTGTGCATTGCATAACATTAATGTGCCTTAATGTGCGACTGTATGAATTAACGTGGTATTTGTGAGGCTGTGATAATGATTGTGAATGTTTGCGTTGTACTACCTTGCTGTTTTTATACCATTTATTCTTGTAAAATTTATTCTCACCCTTTGTTTTTCATGTTTGTATGATGTACCTCTGTGCAGGATACCCTCATGATGATATTGATGTGTAGTTGCTTCACGAGGAGATTCGGTGAATATGGTATAAAAGCCATCTTAGTCTTAGTTGTGTTCTATTGTTGACATGTATTAGTCAGCAAGAGATTGAGTCTAAATAAAGTTCTCATACAGTGACATCAGGGATGAGATTGCAATTTTAAATAATATTCTTATTTTTTCTTTTGTTTCGTCTTGAATCATGAATATGTACCCAAGTATGGGAATTTACTAATTATGGTATGAGTAATGAATAATGTGTGATACCTTGTGTTTTATTTACTGTTTATTAAATAAATTATTCTGTATGTAATATTCATATTAAAATAAAAAGAAAAAATATATTCGTGGATTAGGGTGGCATATTCATCATTAACAACAACGTTGCTTTAAGTTCATAGTTACAATGGTTCAACAACTTCAATAACTCATGCTGTTGCACGTTGTTAACTCTAAGTTCATAGTTTGCAGAGACAACATGTAACACCCCCTTTCTATACCCCCAAATAATCAAATAAATCATTTAGGCATGTATTGGAAATTTCATCAGAGTATAATTGTAAACACGGCATAAAAAGGCATGTCACATTATGCTTGAAATTAAAACATACAACACCTGCTCAACAAATGATATGCAACAGTGGTGTAACTTTCAAACAACAAAGGATCTCAGTCCTTATACCCACATCTCAATATTTAGAATAAAAGCGGAAACATCTAAAATATTGAATAACAACCACATATATACATCAACATATATATACATCATCCAGTATGAATCACAAGCAACATCATGTTTATATACACAAATTCATCAGCAAGATACATATGCAAATGTATCACAAAAAGATCAAAACGTCCTAGCTACCCGGTACTACATATCAGAGCCAACCGACCAACAAGGAAAATAAAGACACGCTTCACAAAAAGACCGCCAGATACCTAATCTACAATGCCTCATAGAGCATCATAAAACAGCAGAAGGGTGAGAAATATTATCATAATAACAATGCATATAATTATGTACTACAACATAAACATATAACACATATTCTCACCACAACTCATCATATATCACAATATAGATATATCACCAAGCATATTCATTATGCATACATTCACCATTATCATCATTCCACATAAACATACATATTATGTCTACTATGTCACAATCATCACATCTCACTCAATATATATCGCAAGGTATATATATATAAAACCAAGCATATTCCTCATAATGCTTATCATTCAACATAAACACACATATTCATGTTTATCCATCCATGCACACCGGCACAATTCTACTCATTCCACATCAACATATACATATATATATATATATATATATGTTTATTCATCAATGCACAAATACAATGATGACAAATACAACTCATAGAGACCGACTCACGACTCTATGCAGATGCATGCGGTACCGACTCATCACCCGAGCTCAATTGAAGAACTCAATGGAAATATCCTCCCTGCCGGGCCTATGATATTTCCCCATCGCTTATACCATCATGGCATCCGATGTTTCTGGATTGTTCACGCAGACACAATCCGATTGCTCAAACCCCACAAGGGCACACAATCATTCTGAAGATTCCCACGGAATCAAGTGTAACTCATCGCAACGATTACACCCATTGACTACGCAATGTTCAGAGGATCCTCAAATGATCATTTGTGTAATCAATCACTCACACCCAACAGGGACGCGATATTACACCCGATTCTCCATGAATCGCGACACATGAATGCATGTCATGATGTTTCTCATACAAAATGACCACATACACTCATGCAATGCACACATATTTCACAATATAGTCATGCATTCATCACATATAATCCACATACATTCACATCAATTGTATAACAACATACAAATTATCCAAACAATTCAATTTACGGTTCACCGGAAAAGTCGGTTAAAAGTCGACAAAACACACTATTCAGACATCATACATCCATCACCAATACATATCAATCATGCACAACATTTTATCACATATACTCACGTCATATAACAGCACACAAGCTATACGTTACATATCAAAAGCATGTAGCATGATAACACATCATTTGCACACCAATACGACGGTAAAAATCCAACAATACAACACTTTTTCAAATTCACGACTTAAATAAATCATCTACTGACCTCCAACCCATTTTTATTAGAAAGAATATTTCATAAGCTTTCCAACGCTTCGAACGGGGGTCAAAACGGATTTACGGATCAAAAGTTACGATCGAAACAATTTTGAAAGAAAAACCTACAGCAGGGCTGACACGGCCCCTGTGTTGTGGGACACGGCCCGTGTCACTCAGAAACCCAAATTTCACATTTTTTTCACGTTTCCACCCTCCCTAGTCAGTGGTCTGACACGGCCCCCGTGCTGTGTGACACGGGCCGTGTCAGGGCCCAGAAAATGCATTTTTCATCGTCGAAAGCCTTCCGGACCTCCGATTTCGATTCCGTAAAAAGCTACGATCTCAGAATTCAACGTACTACAATATTTTCACCATTAAGAAGCCGTCCAACACATTTTCCATTTTTGAAATATTTTAAAACATAATTTTATCATTGAATTCTAAATTCGAACTCGATCGAAACCGCGGAAAAACACGCAAACAACCATTCCCGATTAAACCCAAACCTTACCCGATGAAATATCAACCTATACCAATGTTACCAGACATATCCAAACACTCTTACTCGATCACAACATCAATTTACACAAAAACCTCAATATATACCAAAAACTCAAAAGTTATAAATTCAACTCGATTCAATCAAACGATCACACTAAATCAAGACCCAACATCACACGACTCTACTACGCAATTTATTCCGAATTTCATCCGTGAAAACATCGATTTCTATCCATTTTTCTCATTTTGACCTAGAATTGGAAAACTATGGAAAAACAAGAAAACCTTCACACAATCACACATACATAATCATACACAAAGTTAGGATAACAATATTTCACACCCTTACCCGATTAAATTCGATTGAAACGGAGCTTTTCCCGATTTTTCCCACTTTCTCCTCTTTTCTCTCTTCTTCCTCTTCTTTTCTCTTTCTCTTCTTTCTTCTTTTCTTCTTTCTCTCATTTTCTCTCTATTTCTTTCTATTTATATAAAAACATAAACTTACCCAAGCAAAAGACCAAAATACCCCTCAGCTCGAATATCTCCCAAACGCTCTCAAAATGCGATAAAACATCAACAATGATGAAAAATAATATATTGCCAAATAAAAGTCAATAATAAAATAAACCAAAACCAATTAAATCTACTCTATTAAATAAATCTAACAAAACTGGGGCGTTACAATTCTCCCCCACTTAGAAATTTTCGTCCTCGAAAATATACTGAGACGAACAACTCCGGACACGACTCTCGCATCCGACTAACAAACCAACATGCCAACAAAAGGCACACCACAAATAACACAACTGGCAAATCACCTTGCTAACCACAACTACAACAACGACACAACGATGATGACGACTAGAACGACAAGATGCAATGCCCATACAATGCACTTGATGACCAACTCACAACTCAAGGAAAACCACGATACCAACACACAGGTTCACTCTAGAACCGAAACACAACAAGATCGTTACCATCACCACATATAACACTCCCCTAATTCCCCACAAGGAATTAGCCACACACACTCGAACCATCACGATGGAAACGAGGCAACAACACAAACAAGAACACAAGTTCCACGACACAACATCGATTCCACAACCTCTACAAAACCAGAATACCAACATCCTTGTCACACAACCTTATTACAACAATGCTACGATTCCCAATCGAACATATAACCAAAACATCCATCTACATAGTAGCCCATGAATAATATTTAAACCTTTCACCTAACACTTCCATTCTGAAATGTCCAATGGTCTCATCATTCCTACATGTTCTCAATGTTCAACTTATGAACTCTTACAAGTCACACATGCATATACGAATCCTGCCACCTCACGCTTCCGTTGCACACTCTGATTACTCGTAACCATCAAAACTATCAATTTCACGTCCAAAGTCTAACTCTTTCTCATATTCGCCAAAAATCACTGTTCACTTTAATATTACCAACCTCACACTCTCCTGTGTTATCTCATACACCATACACAAGTCTCAGAATTGCTCAAATAATTCTAACTCCCTGACCATCAAAACAGACATGCATAGAAACTTCCGACTTAACTTTTCAGGCACAACAACAGCTTTTCCCCGAAGGATAATCCAAGCCAAATTCATAACTCATCACGAACTCTAACCATCCTTGTTGTCTCATACTCTATTCCTTTAGACCAAACAAGTACTCAATATCCTTGCGATTACCAAACACTTCGAACCTAGAACCATAAAGATAATACCTCCAACTATTCCAACACAATACCACCGCAACCAATTCCAAATCCATAATAATACAGATCCTTTTATAAATCCTCAATTGTCGTAAAACATAAGCCATGACTTTACCCTCTTGCATTACCACGTTGACTAAACTCATCAAAGACACATCACGATACCCCACAACCGATTTATTAGGATCACACAAAATCAAAGCTGAAACCGTAGACAACTTCTACTCCAGCTCACCAAAACTTACTCACAACGAACATCCAAACAAACGACTCACCCTTAGCAAGTCAACTGAGATACCAGAAGTACGAACTTAACAAAGTCTTCCATAACCTGTAATAACAACCAACTGAGTCCAAAAGTTTCTAATCTCCTTAACTAACTTCAGAGCCTCTCATGTAGAACTACATATACTTCCGATAGATCCATTAACCATACTCTCATCTGAAATAACATTTCCAAGAAACTAACCCTTTTCAACCAAAATTCTCACTCGAATAACTTAGCATAAAACTTCGTCTCTTTTCAACACTTGTAATTCAAATCTCAAACACTTTACTCATTCTTCCTCTGAGTTTATAACAAATCCAAATATCCTCAATCGAAACCACTACGAACTTATCCAATTAAATATGGAAGATACGATTCCTCTACTCCATAAACATTAGAGACACATTACTAACACCAAATACCATCACCGTACGTTGCAATTCCCAACCAAAATCCAAAAGATATAAATCCTTAAAGCTTTTGCAAATCTTTTCACTGGGTAACTGGTTACTCACATACAAGCTTAACCGAGTAAATAACAACCTATTCCGAGGATAACAAACCTAACCAGTCACATTAAATCGATAAAAGCCTCAACTCACACAATTCACCACTCTTATCAAATATTCCAAACAATTGTAATTATCTCAAACTCAACCAAACCATTCTAGTCATCTGTTCATGAAAGTGGACACTTATTCTCAATCATTACCTTATTCAACTGTTAGTAATCCATACCCAATTTCTTCTCCTGACCGTCCAATTCCGCAATTCCAACATGTATCAACAACCAACCAAAAAGAATTCTCAAACACAATGTTACATCCACCCACAAGGGTTTCCTCACAATTTCCATTAATGCCTTAAAACTCCAAAGACTCCAAACCCACCAGAACTCTAAGTTTGCTGTCCATAGTCTCAATACCATTATACTTGTTATTCCATTCCATCATCCTTCCTTTTGTTACCAACAATACTGGAGCTCTCTAAGACAACACCTTAATGTTCCATCCAAAAACACATCTGAAAACTATGCCCAACTGACGGCCCATCACTACGACTTCCTGCCAATTCCCAGAACACTACCATCACAGACAAAACAAACATCTTATTCCCATCTACTAAGAGTTTCCTACTTACTTAGCAGATATAAACCTTAACTATTCACCTTCGTCCAATTAAGTTCAATCTCTACTCTCTGTGAAGCAGTCCTTAAATAAAACCCAATCATTCTCTCTCAATGACTTCCCAACTGGACTAACATACCAAAACCTCTAATCCATTTCATCTTCCGATATTAGCATCTTCATCGACTCATCAAAACAATCTGTAATCATCTCCTTAAATTCCAAACAACTCATTTCGCACACTATCAAAGCCAGAAAGACCCGCCTATTCCATCCAACATAATTTCCGTCTGCTATCAACAAGAGATTAAGGGTGATCAGTTCCTCAATTTTCCAATAGACAGCCGACAATCATGATGGGGCATAAACTGTCTTTACCAAACTATAATAGACTTTCTTGCATCCCATACACAAAACTACCTAAGGCACAAATCCTTAGTTGACATAAACCTTACCTCCGCATTTCTTACGGAATTGGGAACAACACTGTCCAAACAACACTTACCATCTTGCAATTCACAACACACTGAGCCAGCGCTCCAGACCTGAAGCAACATGGAGAAGTACTAGCCTCTCCCCCACTTATCTCATTCTAACTCCTGAAAACAAAGGATTAGAAAACCATAAAGCACTGACAGTGTTTCACACACATATCACGTACTAAGGAACAAACAACACCGACAGTATTCAACTGTCACACCAACAGACTCAACAACTGACTCAACACTGGCTCTGATACCACTTTATGTAACACCCCCTTTCTATACCCCCAAATAATCAAATAAATCATTTAGGCATGTATTGGAAATTTTATCAGAGTATAATTGTAAACACGGCATAAAAAGGCATGTCACATTATGCTTGAAATTAAAACATACAACACCTGCTCAACAAATGATATGCAACAGTGGTGTAACTTTCAAACAACAAAGGATCTCAGTCCTTATACCCACATCTCAATATTTAGAATAAAAGCGGAAACATCTAAAATATTGAATAACAACCACATATATACATCAACATATATATACATCATCCAGTATGAATCACAAGCAACATCATGTTTATATACACAAATTCATCGGCAAGATACATATGCAAATGTATCACAAAAAGATCAAAACGTCCTAGCTACCCGGTACTACATATCAGAGTCAACCGACCAACAAGAAAAATGAAGACACGCTTCACAAAAAGACCGCCAGATACCTAATCTGCAATGCCTCATAGAGCATCATAAAACAGCAGAAGGGTGAGAAATATTATCATAATAACAATGCATATAATTATGTACTACAACATAAACATATAACACATATTATCACCACAACTCATCATATATCACAATATAGATATATCATCAAGCATATTCATTATGCATACATTCACCATTATCATCATTCCACATAAACATACATATTATGTCTACTATGTCACAATCATCACATCTCACTCAATATATATCGCAAGGTATATATATATATAAAACCAAGCATATTCCTCATAATGCTTATCATTCAACATAAACACACATATTCATGTTTATCCATCCATGCACACCGGCACAATTCTACTCATTCCACATCAACATATACATATATATGTTTATTCATCAATGCACAAATACAATGATGACAAATACAACTCATAGAGACCGACTCACGACTCTATGCAGATGCATGCGGTACCGACTCATCACCTGAGCTCAATTGAAGAACTCAATGGAAATATCCTCCCTGTCGGGCCTACGATATTTCCCCATCGCTCATACCATCATGGCATCCGATGTTTCTGGATTGCTCACGCAGACACAGTCCGATTGCTCAAACCCCACAAGGGCACACAATCATTCTGAAGATTCCCACGGAATCAAGTGTAACTCATCGCAACGATTACACCCATTAACTACGCAATGTTCAGAGGATCCTCAAATGATCATTTGTGTAATCAATCACTCACACCCAACAGGGACGCGATATTACACCCGATTCTCCACGAATCGCGACACATGAATGCATGTCATGATGTTTCTCATACAAAATGACCACATACACTTATGCAATGCACACATATTTCACAATATAGTCATGCATTCATCACATATAATCCACATACATTCACATCAATTGTATAACAACATACACAATTATCCAAACAATTCAATTTACGGTTCACCGGAAAAGTCGGTTAAAAGTCGACAAAACACACTATTCAGACATCATACATCCATCACCAATACATATCAATCATGCACAACATTTTATCACATATACTCACGTCATATAACAGAACACAAGCTATACGTTACATATCAAAAGCATGTAGCATGATAACACATCATTCGCACACCAATACGACGGTAAAAATCCAACAATACAACACTTTTTCAAATTCACGACTTAAATAAATCATCTACTGACCTCCAACCCATTTTTATTAGAAATAATATTTCATAAGCTTTCCAACGCTTTGAACGGGGGTCAAAACGGATTTACGGATCAAAAGTTACGATCGAAACAATTTTGAAAGAAAAACCTACAGCAGGGCTGACACGACCCCCGTGTTGTGGGACACGGCCCGTGTCACTCAAAAACCCAAATTTCACATTTTTTTTCACGTTTCCACCCTCCCTAGTCAGTGGTCTGACACGGCCCCCGTGCTGTGTGACACGGGCCGTGTCAGGGCCCAGAAAATGCATTTTTCATCGTCGGAAGCCTTCCGGACCTCCGATTTCGATTCCGTAAAAAGCTACGATCTCAGAATTCAACGTACTACAATATTTTCACCATTAAGAAGCCATCCAACACATTTTCCATTTTTGAAATATTTTAAAACATAATTTTATCATTGAATTCTAAATTCGAACTCGATCGAAACCGCAGAAAAACACGCAAACAACCATTCCCGATTAAACCCAAACCTTACCCGATGAAATATCAACCTATACCAATGTTACCAGACATATCCAAACACTCTTACTCGATCATAACATCAATTTACACAAAAACCTCAATATATACCAAAAACTCAAAAGTTATAAATTCAACTCGATTCAATCAAACGATCACACTAAATCAAGACCCAACATCACACGACTCTACTACGCGATTTATTCCGGATTTCATCCGTGAAAACATCGATTTCTATCCATTTTTCTCATTTCGACCTAGAATTGGAAAACTATGGAAAAACAAGAAAACCTTCACACAATCACACATACATAATCATACACAAAGTTAGGATAACAATATTTCACACCCTTACTCGATTAAATTCGATTGAAACAGAGTTTTTTCCGATTTTTCCCACTTTCTCCTCTTTTCTCTCTTCTTCCTCTTCTTTTCTCTTTCTCTTCTTTCTTCTTTTCTTCTTTCTCTCATTTTCTCTCTATTTCTTTCTATTTATATAAAAACATAAACTTACCCAAGCAAAAGACTAAAATACCCCTCAGCTCGAATATCTCCCAAACGCTCTCAAAATGCGATAAAACATCAACAACGATGAAAAATAATATATTGCCAAATAAAAGTCAATAATAAAATAATATAAAACCAAAACCAATTAAATATACTCTATTAAATAAATCTAACAAAACTGGGGCGTTACACAACATCTTTTAGAATTTGTGTTGCTGTTGATGATGAGAAAATTACAATGAAAGAGAAAGGCAAAGTTTGTTGTTGTTAGAATGTGTTGTTGTGTTGGACATAAGCCAATGTGTTGTTGTTTTGGAAATAGGTTCTATTCAGTTGACTCTATTTCACAAAAATTGAACCAAAGAGCAAGACAACAATAGTTGTGTAAACAACTTCTACCAAAGGAGACGTGCAAACAGTAACTAGTTGAAATATATTCAATCAGATCTCAGTTTCGGTTTCGATTATGACGACTTCTATTGATGAGTTTTGGAATTGTGACATTTGTGAAAAGTGGTTCCATAAACAAATGTCCATTATGTAGTAGTAACAAATGAGTAATTTCTTCTTATTGGATATGCTTTTTACTTACTTTCACACTTCACACTCATTGCATTATGTGCTTGCTTGCAAGAGTTTGAGAATATATATATTTATAATCTGACAATGTTTTACTTTAAAAAATATTGGTATTTATATAGGTCACACATGTTTGAAACAATGCCTCCTTCTTAATAGAAAATAGGCTTATTTGGGCCTAAAGCCCAAAATATTTCTTTTAAAGTTTGTATTAATTAATTTTTTAATAATAATAATTAAAAAAAACCTTAATTTAAAATATAAATAATTAATTAATTCGTAAAAAAATAAAAATTTTAATTATCAATATTTTATTATTAAAATTAATGTTATTTTTATTCCACTTGTCACTTCTTGGTTTGCAGAAGTGGAGGGGATCAATTAAATCCCAAATAAAATAAAATTTAGGGAAAAAATTGAATTTTAAAATAGAACATCAAAAATAGAGAAAAAATTGAATTTTAAACCTTAATTTTTTTATACCATTTGTAATTATTTTTATTGTAGCGTTGCATAGATATCATTAATTATGTTAATAATTGATATTAATATTCAAAATTTATAATTTCTGTTGAGACAGAGAGTATTATTGAGACTGCTTCGTCTCGATGAACTCACCATCAGTCCAACACCTTCATCGTTAGATCCTACCAAATGCTATCAATAATCAAAAACAGGTAACCCTACTTTTCAATTCAACTCTATAATTTCTCTCATTTTATTTATATATTGTTATTGCCGAACTTTCATTTCATTAACTCTATAATTGCGGAACTTAGTTATTGTGTTGATTCAAACATGGAACTGCTTTTAGTTTTAATTTTTTTTGACATAAGGAACTGCTTTTACTTGATTAAGTTCATATGGAACTGCTTTGTGAACAGAATCAATGTGTAAATAGCTTATTTGAGTTCTTCTTCAATCAATACTTACCATATAATCATTTATGTATTAACTGTTTCTATAATTAAATAGCTTAATGGAAGCTCTTCAGTGAAATTTTAGTTCATGTTTGTTAGCTGGGACAAAGAATTACTTGCTATATCTTTTAGAGTTTAATATTCATGCGGTGAAAGTGTAAATAACACATCACAATCAATTATGTGTGTAACTTTAGAAGTGATTATGATCAAAGTGAAATGCTTTGAAAGCTCTGATCGCTATGATCGAGTGACAATGTGAAATGTGTTTGTCAATGTTTTGTATATAGATATGCTTAGATAAAATCTTTAGCGGTGTTTAGATAATTCCTCTTTCCTAAGTTTAGTATTGCTTCTTTTGAAATTGTTTGAAGTCTTTGTGGTTCCTTCGTTAAATGGCATGCCATATATGTGATTCTATTATTTGTGTACATTGGTAGAATACTGGAATGACAGAGTAATGCAAGGACAACCTGTCTATTTATTTCCCTGATTTCTTCAAGACAGTAGTGAGTCAAGCTCAATCTAATATAAGTGCATCCAAACCTTACTGCTACAGCTAGCAGCTATCTTGTGAGTAATCCATTTGTTTGAAAATTATAGATAGTTCATCCACTGTATGTTTCAACTATCAAAATTATAGATCATTTATGTGCTCTTTTGAGGATTTTCTTGCATATTTTTTCTCCACATTAATCGTGCATTTTTAGAGGGATATTTTCGTCACAAACCAATTATTTAGTCTGCTGCATAGCATCCATGGGTAATTTCTGCAGATTTTAAGCATGTAGAAAATGGTCTTCACCAACTCCTATACAGCAATAACAAAACCCTTTTTCCACTGGGAAAGGTCATCTACATTGTCAAACAAGTCTATAATATCTTATTGTAAATCAAGTCTTGTGGAAAACTTGTTAAATCTAGATGATAATAGATCCCTATTAGTGATTGAGTTATAATTACTGGCTTTTTTCTTTGGTTTCAAATATCTGTTTTGTATTAATAACAACGAATTGAAGTTCTTCTGCTAGCTATAAGAAAGTTTTGACTTTCCTTACAAGATTGTTAATGGATCAGTCTTGTATTTGAGGGGCTTTCCCCCCATTTCTTGAAGACTAGAGTGAGAAACATGTCCTTGATGGAATTGTGATGAGAGTGAGAAACATGTCCTTGATTGGTTCCCCATTTGCAAACCAATATTTTAGACTACCTAATACTTGACAATTGTCTCTTCAGATCTTTTTGCTCAATAGTTGGATTTTTGTTGATTATGCCCGGAAGAACCATATGATAAATTGCTAAAGGTGTCATAAAATTAACAGTGGTTACTGTCTATATAGAAATCAATACTTTGGCTTTAAGATGTGTCCGGTGCCCAACACCAATATGACACCAACACATATAACTATATTTCAATTAATGTAGTTTCTTAAAATATTATCACGGTCTACGTGTCGGTATTAGTGTTTCATAGATAATTGTAATGTTGTAAAAGACTTGAGAGGAGGGGCAGTTGTTTTTTTATCAAGTAGTCTAATTTAATTGTTGATGTGTACTTTCTCCTCTCCTCCATTAACAGAAAAGTTGGGTATCGTATTTTTAATTCTGATTGTTTAATTTTTAGGGGAATAGCAGGAAGGTAACAAGGAATTTACTGGATAACGGTGGTCTGATCTCTAGTATCAATCCTTTAAATTAATAAATTCATAGCATATTTAATTTATCAGGAGATTATATTAAATTAGGATATGATTTGTGAGCTTGTAATTATAAAATATGTGATTTTCTTTTTGAAACAAATGCAAAATCAGAAGCATGGAAAATGATGGATTAAAATGTTGCTAGGAAAAAAAAAAGAATCTGGTATCCTAATTGAAAAAGGTTTATGTCTAAACCACTAAAAATGAAAGGGTGCATATATGAGAAGCTTGTTCTAGCTCACTTTTCATTCTCAGTCTCACTCTTGTCTCTGCGCCTGGACGTGGATTAGATGACTTTAACCCGTCAAAAGGTACATAACCCGCCAATTTTTTATTTTTATTTTTAAATAAAATAAAATCGTATGACATATTATGGAACCACCGTCGCTATCCTCCTTCACGCCGCCCTAGTCCCTCCACACCGGCGGCGTCTCTCACGTGTCTGCAATCTCGCCGTTTTTGTCTGTACTGTAACAATCAATTGCTGAGAAGATGATGACAACGGCGGCGATGACGGTGAACACAGTGAAGAACAGAATAATAAAGATTGGCGGACGGTGGCGATGCTCACGGAGACGACCTGCAAAGACGTGCTACTGTACTGTGGTTATATTTTCTTTTTTAAAAGAAATAAATAGTTAGACACATGGCGAGGTTTAGACCGTAAGATGAATCCAACAAACGTGATTGATCCTAAGGTTAGGTACCTTTACCGCTCTAACGGTAGCAAATCCTGATCTGCCGTTTTAGGAAATCAGAAGAGTGGGTCACGTGGCCTAATTCAGTTTGAGCTTGCTTTAACACTCCACAATTTTTTCCTATTATTTCTTAATTCACAGATATTTGCTTATTTTGAATACAATTTTTTAACTAATGTTTTCAGGTCTTAGTTACTTACGGTAGTTGATTCGATCCAATGAAGAAAGTTAGAAACTTGAAGAAGAGATTGGAAAGACCCATTGAGTTGGATAAAATCAACAATGAGACTAGGGTTCAAGATGTCGATTGGATTTGCTCCCTTTCAGAGTCTGAGATTGTAAGTTTATTTTCATATTTATTGTTGATTTTACTATAGTTGTAGTATTTGTCAGTTCTTTTAAAATCGAGCTGGTAATCAAATCGGCGAGATCACCCTGTCATGATTCAAATGTTTTTAAAGCCGTCGAATTGGGACTTTGGGACTGGGACTAAAGTGTAATTGAACTGCTCAAATCGCATATGTTCTGGTAATGTTTTAGAAGCAGCTACACTTTGGGATAAGTTTGTGAAATTCAACATTTGAAATCTTGGCAGGATTTTATGATTAGCTTGAAACTGCTGATCACTAAGCGAGCAGAAAGGATAGGCTGTAAAAACTTGGCTGACAGATTTGACCTTAAGACGATTCGAGCTATTGGTATGTCATATGCTTTTGCTTAAGACTTATAATATGCACACCTTTTGAAAAATAAATCATGTGCATCCTTGATTTTGCAATACGTGTAATGTTCTTAGAATTTGAATTATTGAGATTTAGAGTTGTATTTAATTGAATATTGCTGTATTCATTTCAAATAATTGAAATTCTTAATGTCTCGTGCTTGAAAATCAATCCGCTTCTTGCATTAGTAGCTAATAGTTGAACTATTTCAATGTTTAAATTCTCTAACGTTTATTGAATCTTTATTTGTGCAGCATTTGTTTTGATGGAAAATCTCAAAACAGAGGTAAAAGAAACATCACTTGTACCAGACACGGTAAAATCTACTGCTTTCTTAGATGCGTGCAACATACTTAAATGTAGTAATGAGGTTTCTGCAACTATTGAAGAGCTTAGTAAAACTGTTGGTGCTGATATACAACCAATTCTAACAAGGTACCTATGCCAAACTCTAATGTTTCTGGGAATGGATTAAATATATGATTACTGTCTGATTTATTGTGCAAATTATTTTCCATGTTTAGAACTTGAGCTTTATTACAAATAGATCCATGGCATATGATCTATTTTCCCCAGGAGCAGCTGTAAAAGATGTAGCAGTTAACCAACTAATTGAATTCAATAATCAATGAATACAAAAAATTTCCACTAGAACCATATAAACAAAAGAGGACAAACCTAATGAGTTTTTGATTTATCTGTCTTAAAATTTAGCTCAACCCTACAAAACTAGCTCGTAAAGCGAGGAAGTCAACTTTTGTAAACACATTTTCAGGTCTTATAGTCAAATATGATATTATCAATACAACTCTCTCAAGTCCGAAGATTGAATATCTGAAGTGTGACTCGAGTGATCATGAGAGCTTCCAAGATGCGCTGCACCTCCCGCAATTGGATCAGACACCAAAAGTCTAGTATTGAGTGTCAGATGGATGTGCTGGCAGTACTACACTGGGTGATATATGACCTGAAATTTTTATGAGTTACATCCCTCATCTTACAAGTCAATTGTGTACAGTTAAGTTTGGCCCAACTTAGATTCTATGTAGCTATCAAGGTCTATCCTTGATTGGTTGGATCACACTTCGAATGTTCAGTCCTAAGTATTAGGGGTGCGTTAACTGTCTATGTTAGATGAGATATGACCTGTAAATGTGTTTATAAATGGGAGGTATCCCTCACCTTATAAATTACTCCCTCCGTCTCATAAAAAGTGTCTCATTTGCACTTTTTCTTTGTATCAAAATAATTGTCCATTTACATTACCAATGTTGTAATTATTATTATTTTTCCACTACTATACCCCTATTCATTAAATTTCACTTTATTCAACTACTTTATCAACTACATTTAATAGGGGTACTTTAGTAAATGGCATTAACTTTTTCACTATAACCAACACATCTAATCATTTTCTTAAGAACCGCGCATTGCTCAAATAGGACACTTTTTATGAGACGGAGGGAGTAATTTTTTCTTATGAAATTTAATGATGCTGTCATCTAGACTTGAGCCGTTTTTAATATTTTTATTTACGTTTTGTATACAGTTCGCCGCCAACTTCCAAACGAAAGAAGCAGAAAGTTAGAAGCAAAGAATAAAAGATTTTGTCCTGGGAGGACCTGAAATTTATCCTCCTTTTAGTGTCTTTGCTTGTGCAGTGAAAATACTGATTTTGAGTGTCTCTATTGGCTAATTAGCTTATATACACACGCAGTAACTTTTTTATTTGCTTAGCATTAAAGATTTTGTGCAAGATTGTATAGATGTGAGAAAAAACCAGTGAGGAAAATGAAGATATGAAATTTTGTAATGTTTCAATGAGATTTTTTTCGAATAACCTTTTATTTTTACATCAATTTATTTTTCTATTTGCACCATATAGAAAGAGTTGGAGTAAATATGTTGATTGATTATTAGTCCCCTGAAACACAAAATCATAGCAAACTATAACAAGATAAATCAATAAAAATAACAATTGTACATTTCAACTTGCCAAGTGTCTACTAAATTTCAAGACGGCGAGTCAAGCTCGATCTAATATAAGTGCATCCAAACCTTACTGCTACAGCTAGCAGCTATCTTGTGAGTAATCCATTTGTTTGAAAATTATAGATAATTCATCCACTATATGTTTCAACTTTCAAAATTATAGATCATTTATGTGCTCTTTTGAGGATTTTCTTGCATATTTTTTCTCCACATTAATCGTGCATTTTTAGAGGGATATTTTCGTCATAAACCAATTATTTAGTCTGCTGCATAGAATCCATCGGTATTTTCTACAGATTTTAAGTATGCAGAAAATGGATTTTCCAAGGAACTGTATTTGCTGGGGGCATAAATATGCAGGAGCTTTAAGTATTCGTACATTTCCAATTGACAAGGATAAACATGATTAGAGGGTCCGGTATGGTCATAGGCTCGTTGCACCCAAGCTGACCCACCTGTTATTGGAGATTGGATATTTATTGGGAGAGACCAAGCTCTCTAATTCTTGGAAGGGAGAGAGAAAACTCTCAAACATCTTCATGGGCAATTGCCGTCACTGTTTGTATCTTTCTACTCTCTGTCTTTATCCCTTAATTTTCTTAATCATAGATATCAGTTTATATCATATACATAATCAGAAACAATTCCACCTCCTCCAATGTAATGTGCAGCCTTCCAGAGAGAAAAACTTTGAGATGTTTAAAAGCCCGCGAACAGCTCTTTGAAATTTTGATAACTATATAGGTTAAATTCACAGGGATGTACACTTATTTGTACCTTTAGGCAGATAAATCTTCACAGTTTAGCCAGTAAAATTCTACGAACAAGGACCAAAATACTTAACTAGATCACAACTGTCAAACAATTGAGCAGTCTGAGGTACTGTGTGCTCGAGTGGTAACAAAATTAACACATGTTACAGTGAAAACATTCTAATTGCCAATACAATATTCAGATCTCCTTTCCCGTTGTATAATTATCATCATTTTTTCATACAATTATTTTGCTAATTGAGAAAAATAGTATATTGATTATAGAAAATATACTTCACTGACAATTTAGTGCTTAATTTATTCTAATATGTGCATTAATCTATTAAATTATAATCAAGAACTAAGCAACAATGAGGTACAATTTGAAGGACACACCAGCCATTTTACTCTTTTAGTTTTTATCCGTCACATAATTTTGCTAGCAAGCATTAATTGAGATTAGCAGCCAATCTAAAGCATCTTTAAGAATGAAACAAAGTCCATTGACTCTTCTACATTAATAACAAAACCCTTTTTCCACTAGCAAAGGCCATCTACTTTAGCAAACAAGTCTATAATAATATCTGATTGTAAATCATGTCTTGTGGCAAAGTAGTCAAAATCTAAATGATGGATCCCTATTAATGGTTGATCTATAGCCTATGATTACTGGCTTTTTCTTTTTGGTTTCAAATATCTTTTTTGTATTAATAAAGAGGAATTGAGAGAATCCATATAACTTACTAATTTATAACCCACTTCTCAGTTTGAAGTTCTTCTTGAACTGGGTAGGGCTTGCTAGCATAGTGAGGAGATGTATAGAAAGGTGCACGATGACGGGAAATCATTCTGCGCGGTCTCTTGAAAAGTAGAATGTTTTCAGTATAATGATATGTTAATTATCACTTTTCGCATCCAATATTTTAGACTGCTTAATGCCTGACAATTGTCTCTTAAGATCTTTTTGCTTAGTAGGTGGATTTTTGCTGGTTATGCTCTGAATATCTATATTTGCTAATGGTGTAATAAAACAAGAGTACTGTCTTACTGTAATGCCTCATATGTTTTACGAATATCTCATTAATAGTGGTTATTGTCTATATAGCGATCGATACTTAAGATTGAAAGTGTGTCCGGTGTCCAACAGCAACACAACACTCACACATATTGTAGTTTCTTAAAGTATTATTGGTGTTTATGTGTCAGTATTAAGGTCATATATGTGGGGGTGCTTCATAAGTCATTGTAATATTGTAAAAGTCTTGGGAGGAGGGACAATTGCTATTAGTTGTTGATGTACCTTCTCCCATCCTTCCATAAACAGAAAAGTTGTTTCTGATATTTGCAATTTTGATTTTGCTTAAATTTTAGGTGAATAAAAGGAAGGAAAAGAGAGAATTTAGTGGATAATGGTGATCTGGTCTCTAATACCAATCCTTCAAACTAGGAAATTCACAACACATTTAATTTATCAGTATATTATACTCCCTCCGGTCCTTTTTATAAGGAACATTTCACTTTTTTAAATTCATTAAATAATTAATGTATATGGTCTGCATTATAGACCGAATACATTAATTATTTAATGAATCTAAAAAAGTGAAATGTTCCTTATAAAAAGGACCGGTGGTAGTATTAAATTAGGGTTGGATTTATGAGCTTATTATTATTATATGATTTTCCCCCTTTTTGAATCAACTGCTGTTTTGGCTATAGAGCAACACTTGGTTGATTGTTTCCCTGGCTTGCGTAGATACTAGATACCCATAACCTTCCATTGTGAATTGCTCAATTATATGCTCCAACCATGGAAAATGTAAAGAAAGGCGAAGTCCAATATCAGAAGCATGATGAACTTGCTGAGTCACTAAATGATCTCTTCAGTAGTGTCGCCACCATGATCAAATCGGAGCTTCAGGTGAAACCCCTCATTCTTTTTCCAACCCTCTCTTTAGATCCCACTTCTTATCAATTCTGCAGACACTTGGCAAGTTGAAATGTATAATTGTGATTTTTATTGATTTATCTTGTTATAATTTTCAATGCTTTTGTGTGTCAGGGGACTAATAATCATCTAGAGCTAGTGGAGAAAATGAATGAAAAGGTTGTAGAAGAGTATAAAGGGTTTGGTGATTTGGCTTCAGAGTTAAGGGTGTTTGTGGAGCAACTGAAATGCAAGAGTGGTAGCTTTAACGAGTATGTTGAGCAGATTGATACAATAGAGAAGCAAGTGACTGAATTTGAAGCTGTGGTCTCTAATGCTCATTGCTTGAAACTGATTCTCCATGTCTTCTGCAAATTATAAACATAAGGAGCTGTCATATGCTAAACTCTGTACCTAAAATGATTATTAACAGCACCTGTCTTCGACACTTGATTCTCCATAGTATTAGTTATCTCACTGCGTTTCCAACAAACGGTTTACCCACTTCTTTGCAATCACTTTGTGTTACAGAATGTGAGAATTTAACATTCCTACCTCTTGAATCGTGGAGCAATTACACATCACTTGTGCAACTTGATTTACAGAGTAGTGCACTAACCTCCTTCCCATTGAACTGTTTTCCTATGCTCCAAAGACTTTCCATCCAAAGATGTAGGAGTTTGGAATCTATTTTTATTTCAGAAACATCTTCTTGTAGCTCGTCAACCCTCCAACATCTTCAGATTGAGGATTGCGAGGCACTTAGATCACTACCTCACCGGATGGACACCCTCACCGCTCTTGAAAAGATATTTCTACAGAATCTTCCAAATTTGAATTTATCATTATGTGAAGGAGCTTTCCTACCTCCCAATTTACAATCAATTCAGGTTGAATCTGTGAGGATAACAAAGCCAGTAACAAAGTGGGGTCTCCAAGGCCTTTCCGATTGTTCATCAATGGATATTGAAGGTGATGATATTGTGAACATGTTGCTCAAAGAGCAGTTGTTGCCCATTTCCCTTGTGTCTCTATATATCAATAATCTCTCTGAAATGAAATCCTTAGAAGGAAATGGACTTCGACACCTCTCCTCTCTAGACGACCTTGATATTTTGGATTGTCCGGGGCTTGTGTCATTGCCAGAAAAAGCCTTTCCCTCCTCGCTGAAAAAACTTTATTTCTGGAATTGTCCAAGACTAGAGTCTTTGCCAGAAGACAGCCTCCCTACCTTTCTTGAGGATCTGAGCATTAGAGGTTGTCCATTGTTAGAAGAAAGGTATAAACGGAACGAATATTGATCCAAAATTGCTCACATCCCAGTCATAAAAATTAATGACCAACTCACAATATGAGCCATGACCATTGAGAAGCCAAGAGAATGAAGAATTCCCATCATGATTCAGGTATGAATGTTACTTTTTGTTTGTTTTATGTCACTGGACAGTACTATTATTTTGTTATGAGGTGTATACTTGTGCTCATTAATGTTGTCATGTTCCACAGGAATCAAATGAGATTTTTAATTTTTCATGCAATGGTTTTTAATCAAACAGATCCTTAGCAATTTCCAGAGTCCAGGTAATTCAGTAATTCAATTGGGCTGACATAGATTGCTAGAAGACTGAGATGAAAAAGAGAGCAGAATTTGGTTGCTTAAGAAGGTTTATTGTCTGTTCTCTTCTCCAACATTGATACCTATTGCACTTACATTTTCTGATGAGTGCAGTGCTTAGTTTTATCTTAATGTACCACATAAATATTTCTGCGTTCTCTTTCTATCTTAATCATGTGCAATAATAACCATGTGAAGACATTGGATGTATCTTTTGAACCATTACTACAGTGAGTGTTGTTCTTAACATGACTACAGAATTATATACAATTTAAGAAACAATACAAAAAACAATAGTTACAAACTGTTGGTAATTTTACATAAAGATGCCACCTTCTCATTGATTTGGAAATCAAGTGTTCCAACTAGAGAATTTTCAAACCCGCCAGCAATTTTTCTTAGTTCCATGTATGTCTTACAATCACCATATATCCAATACTCTTCATTTCCTTTACCAAAAATGGAGCTAAAACAGCCTGATGGTTGAATTGCTTTCAAATACATTTGAGCCAAAGAATGTGACTTTTCCTTTTCTACCAAAGTCAAATTCAAACCACGAGCTAGAGAAAGTGTAGTTTGGCCAAGATGAGAAAGAGAAGATGAAATCGAATTCAGAAGCTCCAACAAACTCATGGTATAGTTGAGATTCTCTTCAATGGAATCAACCTTCCATTGACTCATTGGATAATCACTGTCTGCTAAAAGTTTTGCAAAAGCATTGTTAATAAAGGGCAAGAGACTAAAACACCTTTGAAACCATGACAAGGACAAAGTTTCAGACTCAGGTTTGAATTTCAATGCTAATTGGGCAATGAGTTTGGAAACATGAGAGTGAAAAGCATGAAGTGATGAAGATGATAAGTCTACATTTGGTTGAGGATGACATTTGTGATTATTCTTCTTCTTGAAGGAGAGTTCTACAAATTTGTCTACTGCCATTGATAATTTGAGGTGAGAACAGAAAGATGTTATAGACTGTTTGTGTGGTTTGTTAGTATGAGTTGGTTGGAGATTAAGGTTTTGTTGTGTTGTTGGCTTATATTGGCATGTTGACGTATAGAACAACAAACAACATAGAAAAATCACATTTAAAACATGATAGAAATAAGTGGGACAGTAACTTGGTTGTGGTCTAAGTTTAGACTAAAAACACCTAACGCAAAATTGGGTCGACTTGGACATTCCTTCAAGTACAAGATAATCTCAATGGACGTGTGTGAAACATTTTGGTTCATTCATGACACTACAAAATGAAGTTTAACCGTGTGTTTTTTTAATCATTTTTCTAGTCAATTAAAGGCCTGTTTGTTTTAACTTTAAAAAAATAGATTTTTTCTTTGTATTTTTAAAAATGAATTTTGTAAAACCGTTTTTAAAAATATTACAAGTTTTTCTATATTAATTTTTTCTAAGTTGCAAGACTAATTTTGATATCATACAACATAAACATACATTTTTGAAGATCAAAACATAATCGAAATCTTAATTTTTGAAAAAAGTTGTATCTCAAAAATGATTTTTATGAAAAGCTATTTGAAATAGCTTTAAAATTAAGTGATTTTTTGAAATTTTGATATCCAAAATTTTTTTCGATAAAATATTGATATATCTAAAATAACATTTTAAAAATAACTATTCAAACCAAATTTTCATTTGAAACTTTTATGAAAAGTTTCTTTATAATTTTTTTTTCCACATAATTTTGTTACACTATAAAAATTCTTTTTTAAAAAAGCCAAAACAAACAGACCCTATACATATAAAAATAAATTAAGGTTGAAGGTGAAGAAGGTAACAAGCTTCCTATTTTTTTTTTAGTAAAATCATAATTTCTTTTTCAAAAAGTAAAGTTGAAAAAATAAATCGAAGAGTCAAATTACTTATAAAAATCACATGTGATAATTATTAAGATAAATAACCTCGAGCAAATTTGTGCTGATTATATAAATATATTTCTTTACAAAACCAATCAAATTGAAATTTAATTTAATAATTAAATATAATATAATTATTTATGGAGTATTAAAAATTGCTTACTTGAAAAATTCACATGAGTTGTTATATTATTAACATGTCACTTTTATGGGTAAAAAAGTACATCCATACATGTCACCCTTATAAGGGCATGGCATGGGTACTAAGGCCTTAGTAGATATATTGTATTGTATGGTAGTTAGGGTTAGTCCATAGCGGTGAGAAGTCATGTACGGTGATGCTTTGTGGTGATTTAGAGGACCTCCTCACGTGAGGTGAGAGGTTCTGTGTGTAGCGTGATACTTTAAGGTACAATACGTACACTATGATCCGTATGAGTTAAGATATGTCCCTTTTTTTTCGTTCGGGGAGAAATATTTGTAGAGGCTTTAGACCTAAGGTTTTCTTGGGAACTCACGACGTTAATGGTGGACCGTTGGATCCTTATTTCGTAAGGAGACATGGGTCCGTTACTAACCCTGACGAGGGAGGCGTTTTCCATGATCGGGCGAGAGAATAGTATTGGGCGATGCAATACCTCCTCGAAGGTGACATATGATCATCTCCCTTCTTGGGGGCGGTACATCTCCCGCCCTCGTAAGGCCTTTTTTACAAATATAACACTGCACAATCCCTTAAGCACAAGATTTTTTATAGAGAACATAGTTTTTTTAGACCGTGGAACGAGGGAGTATCCTGGGCCCCTAAGTTTCTTGATAATATGTGTGATGTGTTATGTCGTCTAGGGTTTGGGCCTTTTAGGAGAGAGATCATTTTGTTTGACTGATGTGACTATCAGTCCCCTAGGTGAGATTATATGTAGTCTGGCTGATGAAACTATAAATCCTTCGGACGAGACATCAACCCTCTTAAATAGGACTTCTATCAAACTCTCATACAAGACTTAAGACTAAGTCTCTTAGGCAAGACTTCGGTCGCGCCTCTTGGGCAACCCGAGGAAACTCTAAGTCCCTCAGGCGGAGAGTTTAAACAACCTGGAAATTCTAAGTCCCACATGCGAAGTTATATGAAGCCTACCTAATTATATTGTAAGCCCTTCAGGCGATGCATCGACCCTCTTGGGAGAGACCTCTATCAAACCCTCAGATAAGACTTAAGACTAAGTTCTTAGTCAAGACTTCGATCGCACCTCTTGGGAAAGATTTATATACATTGGTCCTGATCAAGGAAACACTAAGTCCCTCAAACAGAGAGTTTAAATAGCTTGGAAATTCTAACTCCCTTATGCAAAATTATATGCAGCCTGCCTGATGGGACTGTAAGTCCTTCAGGTGAGGCACTAACTCTCTTGGGCGGGGTTTCTATCAAACCCTCACACAAGACTTAAAATTAAGTCTCTTAAGAAAGGCTTTGGTCGCACCTCTTAGGTACGATTTATATACTTTGGTTATGCTCGAGGAAACTCTAAGTTTCTTAGGCAGGAAATTTTAGATAGTCTATTCGCATCGCCTTGAAGGGCGACATGGAGCTCCTCCAGTCTATAAAGAGATCTAAAACTCTTAAAGGCAGTTAGGAAGTTCAAAAAATAGTTACCAACATGACGAATGGTTTGCAACATTTCTCAACCAGTAAAGATGTGTGGAAGCAAATCAGGAATCTGAAGCACACGTAAAGGGATACGTATCGATTACTGAAGAAGTAATCGTTATCGACGGTTATTATTTAGAGTAGCATATGATGCAGGCCCATGCATGTAATCTTGGTCGCAAAAATATCATTTGTTCTCTATAGAACTAAAATACCCAAGTTACAGTGCGAAATGTTTGTGAGAAATGTATGAGTCTGCGTCCTTTATTTTGCTTCTTTAAGTCTTATGTATTCAAAACATTTACATTAAATGTCACTTACTTTGTTTATTGTTTATTATCTTTATTCAAAGCTTATTGTTTACATCCCGTTGTTTATTGTTCCAATATCTAAATCCAAATCACACACACTTTTCGTTGTATTTTTTCTTTGCACAAATTGTCTTTGAGATTTTTCAAGTTACTCTCTTAAATGAACCAAACTCGTGATTGTTTACTAAAAACACCAGTAAACACAACCTTAATAGGAGTATCCACAGAAGATGTTAAACCAAGAAGCACACTTTCATCATATAATACTATAAATTAAGCCCAGGATATTGAATCTAAACCAGAGTTTTCTCCACCATTGTAAGAGGAGGTGCGAAGTCTAGAGTCCATCGAGCAACTGCCAAATAATAGTCAAACAATATCTACATGCATTCTTACACAATTTTCTCCTTATCTGTGAGCAGCTCACACTTGTCCACAAAGAAACCATTCAAAATCTCCTGTAAGTTTTCACATCGTCTTGAATCTATTCTTCATCAAATGATAGTTGAGAAATAAAAATAAAACAATACACATGATAGCTTTGAACACTCTTATCATTATCATCGAGTGAAAAATAGAAAAAAATTAAGAATATGTAGAAAAGCATATGGGTGATAATTCTGTTATATTATTATGAAGAAAATGGCTCCTTTTATAGGAGAGAAAATACAAAATTAACTCCTTTATTTTAGGAGTAATATAATGACACTTAAACAAGAAAATAAATAGTATTAAATAAGAAATATTTCAACACCCCCTCAAGTTGGTGCATAGATGTCAATCCTGCCCAACTTGCTGATCAAATATTCAAATGTTGATCTTCCCAAGCTTTTGGTCAATATATCAGCGGTCCGTTGATTGGAAGGGATACATGGTAAGCAGAGAGTACCAGAGTCTATCTTTTCTTTGATGAAATGACGATCAATCTCGATATGTTTAGTACGATCATGTTGAACCGGATTATGAGCTATGCTTATAGCAGCTTTGTTTTCACAATACAATTTCAATGGGAGTTCTACCTGTTAGTTCTTGGATTGGCTAGAATTTTGGTAAAACAAAGTATGTTCAATGTTGGTGTCAAGGTGGTGATGTTGCAACATTGAGTCTTAACATTGGGCTGTGTTAAGTAGTGAAGTTGTTCAATGTTTGATGTCACATGGGTGATGTCACAATATTGAGTCTTAACACTGGGCTGTGTTAAGAGTTAAGTTGGATGTCTGATGTCACAAGCGATGATGTGACATTAGATCTGCAAAATTAATAACATCAGGTTTAGTGATGTTGTTAGGGTTTGCGTGTTAGCTGGATATTGGAAGAGCTGTTAGTCTCATTGGTTGCGGATATCTTGGGATAGATATTTTCTGTTACAAACAGATTTGATGCAGATTTGTAGGAGTGTTTAAAGGCTGAAGATTTAAGAAGATTTTTATAGAGAAAATCTGTTTTGAAGATTCAGTTTTAATTAACAAATCAGGTCAGATATTGTAGCAGGTCCAAGTCCAATTCTGGTAGCTATATAAAGCGTAGCAATCCTGAAGAATAAGGATCGAAGAAAAAGAGCTAAAGACCGAGTGTCGTTTTTGTGTCTTCGTGTGCATTGTAAACCATTCAAGTGTGAATTGGTATTGTTGAATTGAGTTGTACTTTATCAAAGTTGTGAAGCAGAATCAAGGTGTGTCTTTCAAAGTGTGTGATCTTTGAAGAGTTTTAGGGATTGAGTGGTGTTCTCATATCTAAGTGGTCTCTTAGGTAGAAGATTCATTGGGTAGTGATTAAGTTTAGGAGATGTCAACTGGGAAGTTGAGTCTGTAAATTAATACTACTGATAGTGAAATTCATCCCTGGCTTGGTAGCCCCCAGACGTAGGTAGTTAGACCGAACTGGGTGAACAATTCTTTGTGTTATTTGTTGTTTCGTTATTGTCCATAGCAGAGTGTGTTGTTGTGACATCGCACATAACATCACACATCTGGTACCAGAATTTTAATTGGTATCAGAGCAGGCATCCTGTCTGTCTCTGGGTGAGATCTAGGGAAGTTACTTTCTAGTGTAAAGATGGACAAAGAAGTTGGAGGATTTGTCAACAGACCCCCTATTTTGGATGGCTCGAATTATGATTATTGGAAGACAAGGATGATCACCTTTTTGAAATCCTTGGACTGCAGGGCTTGGAAGGCAATCATTAAAGAATGGAAAGCACCTGTTGTGTTTGAAAAAGATGATGCTGGGAAAGATAAAGAGGGGACCTCTAAGCCGAAGCCTGAAGAAGAATGGACCAAGGAAGAAGATGAGCTTGCCCTTGGTAACTCTAAATCCCTAAATGCTATCTTTAATGGAGTTGATAAGAACATATTCAGGTTGATCAATACCTGTGAAGTTGCTAAGGAAGCATGGGATATTTTGAAGGCTACACATGAAGGAACATCTAGAGTTAAGATGTCAAGACTTCAGATTCTAACATCTAAGTTTGAAAGTCTGAAGATGAAGGAAGATGAGACTATCCATGACTTCCACATGAGTATCCTTGAGTTGTCCAATGCATCCAGTGCTCTTGGAGAAAAGATGTCAGAAGAAAAGCTTGTAAGGAAGATCCTTAGGTCCCTTTCTAAGAGGTACAAGATGAAGGTGACTGCTATTGAAGAAGCTCAAGACATCAGCAAGATGAGGGTTGATGAGCTCATTGGATCTCTTCAAACTTTTGAGCTTGGGTTGAATGAGGAAGAACCAGAAAAGAAGCCTAAGAATATAGCCTTGCTTACAAACGATCAAGAAGAGAAAGGGAAGAGTGTTGAATCCCAGGAGGATCTATCTCAGGCCATTGTTATGCTGGGAAGACAGTTTAAAAAGGTTTTCAAGAGGATGAATCAGAACCACAAACCTAATGTCAAGCACATCTCCTCTGACATCAGCAAGTCAAAGGAGAAGGATGAAGAGAAGACTACTCAATACAAGGGTGTTCAGTGCTTTGAGTGTGAAGGATATGGACATGTTAAGAAAGAATGTCCTACATTCCTGAAGAAGCAGAAGAAAGGCATGACAGTATCTTGGTCAGACTCTGACAGTGAAAGTGAAGGAGAGTCAGCCAAACATGTCAAGGCTTTAACTGGAACAGTTGTTTCTGATGGTGACTCAAGTGATGAGGAACTGACGTTTGAGGAGCTAGCATCCACCTATCACGAGCTTTGTCTAAAGAGTGCTGAAATCTGTCAAGAAAGTGAAAAACAGAAGAAACAGATTGTTCAGCTTGAGACTGCTAAAGCTGAGTTGGAAAATGAAGTCTTGTTGGTCAGAGCTCATCTTGATCATATGACCAAAACTGTTAGGATGCTGAACAGTGGTACAGACACACTTGATAAGATCCTTCAGACAGAAAGGGTAGCTGGAGACAAGACTGGATTAGGATTTGTGGTTGAGGAAAAGGTGTCTGCTGAAGCAAGCACTTCAGGAACCAAGAAAGAGATGTCTCAACCTATGTCTCAACTTCACACTAAGAGACAGGATCCTGAACCTAAGCAGGTTGCTCATCCACAGCCTCAGAATGTTGAGAAGAAGAATGGTCCCCATCAGAGGAAGATGCAACCCCAAGGAGCTAGTCAGTATATGCCTCCCCAATATCACAAGAGCATGCAAGCTGCCAGGTTCAAACAGAACATGACTCATCAGATGTCTCAACATCAGGGAAACTGGTATGGGTATGGATCTGGATACAACAATGTTGTGCCTCATTACTATAGAAGAAGGAAGCCTCATCACTATAGGAGACAACATCCTCAGTACAGGAGAAGACAACTGCACCATAGAAGACATGCCAACTATGGTAGAAGGAGACATCAGTTTGGGTGGCAGCACCAACAGTATCATCATCAAAGTGGCAGAAGAAATAACCACTTCAGAGATGATAGAGTCAGATGCTTCTATTGTGGCAGGTTTGGACATATGCAGTCCTCTTGCTTCAAGCTTTATGGTTATCCAAATTCTGCTCCTCAACCCAGACAGAAGGAGGTAAGGCCCAAGGTGGTGAAACAATGGGTTCCTAAAGGTCAGGACACATGTCTATTGGCTCATTCCTCGGATGGATATTTTACCATGGATGCATGGTACTTTGACAGTGGAGGTTCAAAGCACATTACTGGATCCAAAGAGCATTTGGTGGAGTTTAATCCTTGCCATGCAAATAAGGTTGTGTTTGGCAATAGAGAAAAAGGAGTAGTAGAAGGAGTTGGCAGAGTAAAGTGTGGTGGTGGACCTGAACTTGACAATGTTCTGTTTGTCAATGGGTTAAAGGCAAATTTGATCAGCATAAGCCAATTGTGTGATGAAGGTTTCAAAGTTAACTCACCAAAGATGAGTGTGTGGTATCTGACGAGCACAATTAGGTTGTGATGAAAGGTATAAGATCCAAAGATAATTGCTATCAATGGATACCAAAAGAGGTCAGCTTATATGGTAATGTTATGATTGATGTTGTAACATCAGATGGTAACATCAAGTATGAAAGAATACTGAAAGGGCAATCAGAATTAATGAATTCTGATATAAATCCTTTTAAAAATTTAAAAGGAAAGTTTGTATGGAGGGAGAAAGTCATTGATTGGTCAATAACTGGTACTCAAAATCAAGCTCATTGCCTTAGACCATCATTTCCTAGTGTTGCAACATCACGCTTCGTCAAAGCCCTGTTCTCACAACGGTTCATCTTCTTCGCCTTCAAGAATCAATTCTCACTAAATCTTACCTATCTCAAAGGATTCATGGCTTCTCCATCCAAGAAATCTGAGTGTCAAAGTTCTACAAAAGGGATGGCTAGGGTTTCCTCAGAAGAGGGGTTTGCAGAAGAAGCTTTGAATGTAGAACCCATCTCTATGATGCTCCCAGAATCAGGTAAATCTAGACCGTCTAAACTTGTTTCAAAGAGGGCTAGGACTATATTTAAAGATAATGAAACAAAGAAACTTGTCACTAGTGTTCTATTTAGTGATAAAACAGCACCTAGGTCATCCACCTCTCAAACCGTTGAAGAAAGGGTGGATGTTGACAAAAGCTTAAGTCAGATTGTCGATAAGGTCTTTGAGAAATGGCTTCCTATAAAAGGTATATCTAGACCACTGAGGCAAATGCCTGCTAAAAGGGAAAAGGAGGACATGCAAAGTGCTGCAACGAATCTTCATAGACTTGCTATGTCTGTTATTGAAGATTCTGAAGTTAGTGAAGATGCTGATCAGAGAGAAGACATGCATGAGGAAACAAATGTTGAAGAAAATGTTAGAACATCACCTGAACCTGCTTCTGGTGGTAAAGATAATGCTGATGTAATCAATGTAGTTGATTTATCAGATGATGAGGTGATAGCTAGAGCTGTTCCTAGTATTGCAAAGAGGTTGAAAACAAGGAAGGGAAAGAAGGCTGAACCCTCTCCTAAGAAGTCGTCTGATGATAAGAAGAAGAACATTGTTGTTGGACCAGCAAAATCTTGGAGTAAAGTGGAGATAAATCCAAGAAAGAGGAAGGATGTGGAGCATTCAGAGTCAGACTATGATGTCGAAGATGATGTTCATGACATCACGCCTGTCAGGAAAACTATTCTAAAGAGAATATCTGATAAGGTTCCTGAAGTTCCAATTGATAACATTTCTTTCCATTATGCCAGTAGTGCATCTATGTGGAAGTTTGTTTGTCAGAGAAGACTAGCCCTGGAAAGGGAACTAGGTAAAGAAGCTTTGGAAATGGAGGAAATTATGGAATTAATTAATACTGCTGGACTGGAGAAGACTGTGACAAAACTTCCTAAATGTTACGAAGGGCTTGTCAAAGAGTTTATTGTAAACATCCCTGTCAACATTACTGACAAGAGAAGCACAAACTTCATGAAAGTCTTTGTTAGAGGGAAGGGTATTAATTTTTCTCCTAGTATTATCAACAAATATCTAGGTAGAGATGATGGAGAGTGTAGTGATCTTAAGTCTACTGATAATGATATCTGCAAGGAGATTACTGCTGGACAAGTGAAGGTTTGGCCCTTGAAAGGGAAGCTGAAGGCTAGCAAACTCAGCATCAAGTATGCCATTCTACATAGGATTGGTGCAGCTAACTGGGTGCCTACCAACCATAAAACAACAATTGTTGTTGGTCTTGGAAAGTTTATCTATGTTGTGGGAAAGAAGATGAAATTTGACTTTGGAAGCTACATTTTTAACCAGGTGGTAAAACATGCTGAAACCAATGCTGTCAAGTTACCTATAGCATTCCCCTATTTGGTTTGTGGAATCATTTTGGAACAACAACCCGAGACTTTAACAAGCTCAGATATAGCTTGCAAAAGGGAGTCAGTTTTGTCATTACATCGTAAGCTGTTTACTGGACATCATGTTCCAGATATTGTTGTGACATCAGAGGCTGGTGGTAACAGGAAGAGTACAAAGGCTGATCTGCTTGAAGAATTGAAAACCATGTGCAAATACCTTGATGCAGTCATCAGTACCAGTCTGGTCAGAAAAGAAAAACTTGAGAAGCTGATCCAGCAGTTAGAACAAGACAATAGTGATGATGTTCCTGTTGAAAATACCAATGAAGAAAATGATGAATCTGATAAGGACAATGCTGATTGCTCAGAAGAAGATGATGAGGATGTTGATCATGGAGATGGATCAAATGAAGACTAGTTTATTTGCTTTTGCTTCTAAGTAGTTTTAGTTTAATTTCTGCTGTTTTTTATTCTGCACTGTGTGCTTGGTTTGTAATTTGAATATTGTGCTGTATATGCACTCTTTATGTTTTTTTTGTTCTATGATTTGTTATGTATGGTTGCTAACTGTGAGACTAACAATGAGAGCTAGGGTAGTACTAACTGAAGTTAGTAGGGCTTCCAATTGAAGGTTGTCAAATTGTGGCTAAAAAGGGGGAGAAGTAGCCAAGGAGTTGGAATTGTCAAATGTTCTGATATGCCAAGGATATGCCAAGGAGCTGAAATGCCGCTGAGGATGTAGCTGATTACAGATGTGCAGATATTGAGGGGGAGTACGTGCTGGTCAGTTGAACAGCTGGTGTGCTGGTTCATGTTTGAGGGGGAGCACCTTTGTTGCTTATTGAAAATTGTAGCTGTTGAAGATGGTGCTGCAGCAGAGCTTTGTGAAGTGAAGTCTTTTTGTATTGAAGATGCTGCTGCTTGATGTTTCAAAAAAAAAAATATTGAAGTTTTTCCGCTGCTGAAGTTTCTGAAGGTGCAGAGATTATTTTAGCCAAAATTAGCCAAAGGGGGAGATTGTTAGTTCTTGGATTGGCTAGAATTTTGGTAAAACAAAGTATGTTCAATGTTGGTGTCAAGGTGGTGATGTTGCAACATTGAGTCTTAACACTGGGTTGTGTTAAGTAGTGAAGCTGTTCAATGTTTGATGTCACATAGGTGATGTCACAACATTGAGTCTTAACACTGGGCTGTGTTAAGAGTTAAGTTGGATGTCTGATGTCACAAGCGATGTTGTGACATTAGATCTGCAGAATTAATAACATCAGGTTTAGTGATGTTGTTAGGGTTTGCGTGTTAGCTGGATATTGGAAGAGCTGTTAGTCTCATTGGTTGCGGATATCTTGGGATAGATATTTTCTGTTACAAACAGATTTGATGCAGATTTGTAGGAGTGTTTAAAGGCTGAAGATTTAAGAAGATTTTTATAGAGAAAATCTGTTTTGAAGATTCAGTTTTAATTAACAAATCAGGTCAGATATTGTAGCAGGTCCAAGTCCAATTCTGGTAGCTATATAAAGCGCAACAATCCTGAAGAATAAGGATCGAAGAAAAAGAGCTAAAGACCGAGTGTCGTTTTTGTGTCTTCGTGTGCATTGTAAACCATTCAAGTGTGAATTGGTATTGTTGAATTGAGTTGTACTTGATCAAAGCTGTGAAGCAGAATCAAGGTGTGTCTTTCAAAGTGTGTGATCTTTGAAGAGTTTTAGGGATTGAGTGGTGTTCTCATATCTAAGTGGTCTCTTAGGTAGAAGATTCATTGGGTAGTGATTAAGTTTAGGAGATGTCAACTGGGAAGTTGAGTCTGTAAATTAATACTACTGATAGTGAAATTCATCCCTGGCTTGGTAGCCCCCAGACGTAGGTAGTTAGACCGAACTGGGTGAACAATTCTTTGTGTTATTTGCTGTTTCGTTATTGTCCATAGCAGAGTGTATTGTTGTGACATCGCACGTAACATCACACATCTGGTACCAGAATTTCACTACCTCTATCTTCAGTTCTTTTAGGACTCCGAGAATCCACATACCTTCACAAATTCCTTGGGCCATTGCTCTAAACTAAGCTTCAACACTACTTCTTGCAACTACTCCTTGTTTTTTGCTTCTCCAAGTCACTAGGTTCCCCCACACATATGTGCAATAACCTGAAGTTCATTTTCTATCAATAATGGACCCTGCCCAATCTGCATCAGTGAATATTTCCACATTTTTATCATTGGTCTTCTTGAAGAATAACCCTTTTCCAGGAGTTTCTTTTAAGTATCTCAAGATTCTGTTCACAGCTTCAAGGTGTTCTTCATATGGTGCATGCATAAATTGACTCACAACACTAACAGAGAAAGCAATGTCAGGACGAGTATGAGCCAAATATATTAATTTTCCAACCAACCTCTGATATCTTCCAGTGTCAACTGGTGTGTCCCCTTTCTCCCAAAGTTTGGCACTTTGGTCCATCGGTGTGTCAGCAGGCTTACAACCACTCATACCTGTCTCTTGTAGGAGATCAAGAACATATTTTCTCTGAGAAACAAAAATTCCTTTCTTTGACCTTGCTACTTCCATGCCAAGGAAATACTTGAGGGAACCCAAGTCTTTGATTTCAAAATCTGCTGTTAAGTTTCTTTTTAATCTCTCCGCTTCTATCTCATAATTACCTGTAAGAATAATATCATCAACATAGACTATCAAAACAGTTATTGTTCCATTTTGACCTGACTTTGTGAATAAAGTATGATCTGCTTGTCCTTGAGTATATTCCCGTTTCTTCACAGACTGAGTAAACTTTTCAAACCAAGCTCTCGGAGATTGTTTCAACCCATACAAGGACTTCTTTAGTTTAGACACCTGTGACCCAAAGGTTTCTTCAAAACCTAGAGGACAATCCATATATACTTCCTCTTCTAAATCACCATTGAGAAAGGCATTTTTGACATCTAGCTGAAGGAGAGGCCAGTCTAAGTTAGTAGCAAGGGATAAGAGTATTCTAATTGTGTTCAGCTTTGCAACAGGAGCAAAGGTCTCTGAGTAATCTATGCCATAGGTCTGAGTGAATCCTTTTGCAACCAATCGAGCTTTGTACCTTCCAATTGATCCATCAGAATTGTACTTTATTGTGAACACCCACTTACATCCCACAGTTCTTTTACCTGCCGGTAGAGTTGTGGCACTCCAAGTTTTATTCTTTTTAAAAGCTTTAATCTCCTCAAAAACAGCTTCCTTCCACTTTGGAATTTCTAGAGCCTCCTGTACATTCTTAGGAATTTTGACACTAGATAGATTAGAAGTAAATGCCACAAAAGAGGAAGACAAGTTTGAATATGATACAAAGTTAGACAAGGGGTGCCTAGTACATGGCCTACCTGACTTCCTAAAGGCTATGGGAACATTAAGATCAGTATATTGTTTCCTAAGTTCTATAGGGACATCAAGGTCGGTATATAGAGAATTAGGATCAAGGAGATATTTACCTGTCTGAGTCGGTTGACTTTCACTCGGCTCAGATTCTTGGCTGAGCTGAGGAATAAGGTCTTCTATTACTTGATCATTGTTTCTTCTGGCATAAATTTTTCCTTTCCAAATTGGATTTCCTTCCTCAAATCTTGTTTTTGTTTCATTATAAGGATCTTTATCTGGTGCATTTTGATTAATTTCAGAAAAAATATTTGTTTGATCTTTGTTTTGGTTTGTTGCCTCGGATTCTGATTGATCCTTACTCATGGAAGGAGTAGGTTCTTCTAATTTTTTCAAGGCATTTTCTTTAGGTGCAGATGTACATGGAATAAAATTATGTGATATATAAACATCTTCTGAGATAATTAAGTTTTCAAACAATTCAGGAGAATCTTCATTTGTTTTCCCCCTGAAGATGATCATTACCAAAAAAAGGTTTGTTTTAAAAAAAAGTAACATCCGTTGTTACAAATATTTTCTTTGTATTAGGACCAAAACATTTATAACCTTTTCGAGAAGATGAATACCCAATAAAAACACATTTGATTGCACGGGGTTCAAGTTTACCAAGACGCTTGTGCTCGTGAACAAAAGCTGTGCATCCAAATATTTTAAGTGGTAAATCAGATAGAACGGAAGCAATTGGAAAATATTTCAAGAAACTTTGCAAAGGAGTTTGAAATTTCAAAACACGGGATGGCATACGGTTTATTAAATGTGCAGCTGTCAGGATAACTTCACCCCATAAATATTTAGGGACATTGGTAGAGAAGAGTAGTGCTCGTGCAACTTCAAGAAGGTGCCGGTTTTTCCTCTCTGCAATCCCATTTTGTTGGGGTGAGTTAACACATGAATTTTGATGCACAATTCCATTTTCAAGAAAAAAATTTCCAACAATTTTATTAAAAAATTCAGTACCATTGTAAGTTCTAAACACTTGTATTTGGGTGTTAAACTGTGTCTGCACCAATTTACAAAAGTTTTGAATTATTTGACCTACCTCAGATTTTTCTTTCAACAAGTATACCCAACAAAGTCTAGTATGATCATCTGTGAAAGTGATAAACCATTTTTTGTTGGATAAAGTACTTGTTCGATTAGGCACTCAAACATCACTATGAATCATTGAAAAAGGTTTTGAAGGTTTATAAGATTGAATTTGAAAAATACTTCGATGATGTTTAGCAAACTCACAAACCTCGCATTGAAGTGAAGAAATGTCTTGTTCAACAAAAAGTTTAGGAAACAATGAACTTAAATACTTAAAACTAGGGTGTCCTAACCTTAAATGCCACAACATAATGTCATCCTTATTATTTGAAACAAAAAAAGATTTAACAGAAGAAAAACTTATTGGTCCAAATTGATGTCTGGTTTTTGGTTCATCTTCCAAGTAGTAGAGTCCACCACTTTCCTCAGTAGTGCCAATCACCCTTCCCGAGATCAAATCCTGAAATACACAATGAGTATCAAAGAAATGAGCTTGAAAGTTTTTATTTGTGGTTAGCTTACTGACAGATAATAAGTTGCAAGACAAATTTGGGACATGTAACACATCTTGGATGGTTAGTAAGGGAGACAAAACAATAGAACCTTTTCCTGCCACGGCTGAAAGAGAGCCATCAGCTATTTTAATTTTGGAATTTCCTACACATGGTTTATATGAAGAAAATAAACTGGATTCACCGGTCATATGATCGGTGGCTCCAGAATCAACGATCCTTGTACGATTAGGAATGACACTAAGATGGGCTGATTTTGGGAAGTTACCTTTCTGGGCTATGGAGCACGAAGGTGTTTGAGACTCGAGGAGTTTGTACATTTGGTCTAGCTGTTCCTTAGTGAATGGAAATGCATTTAGGGATGACTGTGGCTTTTGATCAGAAGTTGCTTGAAGTGCACGACCCTCCCCCTTCTTTTTCCAATTAGAAGGTCTTCCATGAATTTTCCAACAAGTCTAACATGTGTGATAATAACGTTCGCAGTGATCACACCAGGGTTTACCATCTTTCTTACCATATATCTTGTTGTCTTTATTGAAGTTGTTTGTGACAAGGGCAGAACCATCAGTTGCTGAGTTTGACTTTCCCATCATCACTCTTTGTCTAGCCTTCTCCCTTCTGATTTCTGAAAAGGTTTCTCGGATAGTTGGCAGTGGATTATTTCCAAGAATTCTACCTCTTACTTCATCGAGTTCCTTGTTGAGACCAGCAAGAAAAATAAAGACACGGTCGTTCTCTTGCGTCTTAATAAACTAAACACTGTCTTCAGTACACCTCCAGTTATAATCATAACACTGATCCAACTCTTGCCAAAGGGCCATCAATTCATTATAGTAGGTAGTGACATCCATGTCATTCTGCTTTAAATTCCATAACTTTGATTTTAGATCATAAATTTGAGAGAAACTTTTAATATCAGAGTAAGACAGTTTTACAACATCCCAAACATCTTTTGCTGTAGGCAAATACATTTCTCATACCTACTTCCATAGTATTGATAAGCCAGACAATAATAGAAGAGTTTTCAGATTTCCAGAACCTGTAATTAGGATGTGTTGTTGCAGGCACCAGAACATCACCTGTAAGAAAACCCAACTTCCCTTTGCCTTCTAGAATAAGTCGAACAGTTTGGGACCATTCAGCGTAGTTTGAGCCATCTAGTTTCTGAACATTAACCTGAAGAGAGTTATTTTGACCTCCACCTCCTGAGTTACTGTAACCACCACCAAATGGGTAGCTATAACCGGACCCAAAAAAGTTGTTGTTGGGATCACCTCTGCCATAACCGAACCCACCGTTAAAATTGTTGTTTGTCATGAACCTGGGCATTTCTGGCATGGTAAATCCACTTCCTCCGCCGGAATTATTGTTGGTGCCGCCGGAATTGACGTTGGAGCCGCCGCCGGAATTGTTGTTTGCGCCGCCGCCGCCGCCTCCACGGCCTCCTCCGGGAGGAGGTGGTGTTTGGGTAGGGTCCACCGTAGTTTGGATCGGTCGCGTTGGATAAAAGAACGGGTCGTCAGAATTTTTTTTTTGTGGCGATGCCCCGAACCCCACTAATTAGGGAAAGCTTTACAGTTTGAAGAAAAACATGTAGAAAAGCATATGAGTGATAATTCTGTTATATTATTATGAAGAAAAATGTCTCCTTTTATAGGAGAGAAAATACAAAATTAACTCATTTATTTTAGGAGTAATATAATGACACTTAAACAAGAAAATAAATAGTATTAAATAAGAAATATTTCAACAGAATATATTTTAACTAAAAATGTTTTCTAAACAAATAAAAATAGAATAAAAAGGTTGATAGAATGCGTTTAAGTTCAGTTATAGAGAGATTGAGTTCAAAGCATGCATTTGGAACTAGTGGCCCAAACCTATAAACAATTGAGAGGAATATTGCAAACAATGTGTGGCGGATTTTCAATAGTGCTTTTCAGTTCAAATGTTTACTGATAGAATATGAAGATAATGGAGATGCCAATGCTAATTTTTGGACTATAAAACTTTCAAATTCTAGCTGTTTCTGCATTGGCTTCTATGGTCTGACAAGCTTTCCAAGTTGGTTGTTAGTTTTCAAATGTTGTGTAACACTACCTTCTCTCAAAGACCTGCACATAAATGGTACAAATAGTCTGGCTCATCTCGGTGTTCTATGTCATAACAGATGCATATACTAATTCTCCATTCCAACTATATCCAGTCCTTGAGAAGCTACGATGCTAGGAAGTGATTCTCCATGCTTTGTGCAGATGTGGCCGCTCTACATTTAAATATTATATTTTTACTTCTATTTTTTTCTGTGTTTTTAGTAATGGACGACTTCCGAGCTAGTATAATTCTTGTATGTTTCCTTCTAATAATTTATCTGTGAATGATCTAATAAATTTAATGGACGAGAAAAAATCTTGTGTTGCCATGCTGTTGAGATACTTATCTGATCTGTGCAGATCAATCAACAAAAGTAAACAATGTTTATTATTCATATATTTTTTTTTGAATAAGGAGAAAATTTCATTAACCAAAAAATATCGTTACAAATACAACCGATCTTAAAGGATCCAGGTTTCCAAATGACAATACGCACAACTAGTTAAATGAGGTGACTACAATATCTCTTAAGCTTGTGATTAGTTTCAGCTCTCGCCGTGATTACGTGTTTGATATCTTCAATCTTCAACGTTTCTTTCTTCGCATCCTGGAGAATGTTTTGATTTCTTAAGGTCCATATGCTGTAGATCGTTTCCGTGAGTGCAAGTTTCAGTACTCCCCTCTTACTACCCTTTCCTTTCACAACTTGTAGAATTCACTGTAACTCCACTTGCCATCCATGGGGGATCCGTTTGTATCCAATCCACTTCATCATGTTGTTCCAGATGCTACTCGTAAACATACATTCAAAGAACAGATGTTGTTGAGTCTCTACCTGATCGCAAAAAGTACAGGTTCCATCAGTAGGTATGCCAAACTTGAACAGCCTGTCCTTTGTAGGGAGTCTGTGGTTGCAAAGCATCCAAAGAGTAAATATTGCATGCGGCATGGCAACATTATTCCACATGAGTATTTTCCAATTCACTGCAGGTTTGGGGCCTCTGAACATGTGATAGATTTTCCTTGCACTGTATTTCATATTTACCTGCAATTCCCGCCAACAAGTGGATCGCATTATGGTATCCCTATGTTTAAAAATTGCCCTGATTATCCATGATGTATTTGCCTTTGGTTGATATAAGGAAACCTCCTCTGATTTTAAGTAGTATATTTGCATCCATTGGATCCATAACTTATCTTTCTTTTGCCAAATATCCCATAGTAGCTTCCCAATCGTTGCCTTGTTCCAATCCACCAAAGAATACATATTCATGCCCCCTGCATTTTTCGGGTCACATATGTGGTCCCAAGATATAGGAGATTTCTTACTTGATTCATTGCCTCCAGTCCATACAAACCTCCTACACATGCCTTCAATATATTTCAATATGATTTTAGGCAGAGGGAAGATTTGTAGCCAGTAGTTCGAAATAGCAAACAATACACTTCTTACTAATTGTACCCGACCTGCATAAGATAACAGTCGTGTAGTCCAGTGTTGGAGTCTCTGCATCATTTTGTCCATAAGTGGTTGGCAGTGGTTCAGTGTGAGCTTCCTGCTATTGAGAGGGACACCCAGATACTTAACCGACAATGTTCATATCTCAAAACCTGCTAGCTGTTGCATCTTTTGTTGATCTTCAGGAGCCACTCCACCAAACAATATTTTGCTTTAGGGATTACTAATCCTCAAGCATGTTGATTCTGAGAAGCTTGCCACTTTGTTCATCAGCAGTTGCAATGATCCTACATCACCCCTTAGGAAGACCAATATGTCATCTGCAAAGTATAAATCAATAATTTTCAGTTTATCACATTTTGGATGAAAGTTGTAGTTAGGATCGTCTTCTAGGCTTTTGAGTGTTCTATGGAGGTACTCCATTATGAGGACAAAGAGAAGGGGTGATATGGGGTCACCCTGTCTCAACCCCCTCTTTGCTTTGAGGATATCAGTGGGAGTGCCATTTAATGAAAACCTGTAGGACACACTAGTTACATAAGTCATAATCCAATTAATAAACATGTGTGGGAAACCAAGTTCAATTAGAATTTGATGCAATGCATCCCATTCAACCGTGTCATACGCCTTTGTGATATCCATTTGCACCATGCATCTTGGAGATATTGCTTTCCTGTTATACCCTCTGACAAGTTCTTGGGCCAGGATAATGTTTCCTTGAATTATTCTGCCTGGTATAAAAGCTTCCTGGGACCCCTCCACCACATGATGAATAACTCTCCCCAGCCTGGTTGTGAGTATTTTTGAGATAATTTTGTAAATTGTAGTGCAGCAGGCAATTAGCCTCATGTCCTTAACAGTAGTGGCATTAGGGTTCTTTGGGATGAGTGTGACAAGAGCACAGTTGACTTCCTTAAATAACTTGCCTGTATTGAAAAATTCCATCACTGCAGCCTCTAGGTCATCTTTCACAATTCTCCAAGTTTGTTTGAAAAAATAGGCATTAAACCAGTCCTGGGGCTTTATTGTCTCCAATGTGATTCAAAGCCTCCCAAATCTCCTTCTATTGGATAGGTTGGATCAGAGTTTGGGCTTGATCCCTAGTCAGACTTTTACCTTTCCTCATGCAAGATATATCAATACTCTTCAAGGTGGTTGCCCTGGTGCCTATCAAGTCAGTGTAAAAATTCATAATTTCCTGTGCAATGCTATCATGGTCAGTGAGTTGTTCTCCCTTCAATGATACCAGAGTATGTAGACCTTTAATTCTATTTTTTTTCTTTGACTGTAGCATGGAAGAATGAATTGTTGTGGTCTCCCAGCTTGAGCCATTGTACCTTTACTTTCTGCACTAGGATGGTTTCCTCCATGTGATTTAAGTGTAAAAGGTTCTCAGTGTGGAGTTTCACTTGGTGTAATGCCTCTGCATTATAAGGAGCTCTAATAATGTGTCCTGAGCTTTAGCCAAGTCCTGTCTAGCTTGCTGTATATGCATCTGAATATCAGTCATCTTCCTAGTTAGAGGTTTCAAAGCAGCTTGTAGGTTTTTGAGTTTAGCCCAAAGTTTCATCATGGGTGATCCCTGAATATCATTTTTCCAGCAATTAGAGACAGTCACTACAAAATACGGTTCATGAGTGATACAGTTGATGAACCTGAAAACATGTCTTCTCTTGGTGTGTTATTGTGTCATGGTTGTAATTCTAAGGGGTGAGTGATCAGAGATGCTAGGAGCCATGACCTCTACTTTTGATTCAGAAAATTTCTGGAACCAGAGTGCATTTCCTATGACTCTGTCAATCCTTGAATAAATCATGTTTGAGGCTTGTTTGTTAGACCAGGTGAAGTGGTTACCTGTAGTTTTAGTTTCAAACAGCCCAAGTGTAATCATCATATCTTTCAAGTCTCTGTACTCAGTTTCTTGTACTTCATTGCCACCCATTCTATCTTGACATGACAACACATTGTTAAAATCTTCAATTATTATCCAAAGGTTTTGAATGTGTTCCCCTATATTTTCAATCTGCCCCCAAAGAATCTTTCTCTTGTCCAGTTGGTTGAAAGCATAGAGGACAATTGCTTCATAATGTAGTGTGTGATCCAAATTGTAGATCTCAGTATGCATATATTGGTCAGTGACATGGGTAATTTTGACTGTGACCATTTGTGGATTCCATAGTAGCCAGATGCGCCCATTTACATGTTTCTCATAGTTATCTGCATATTCCCAATTGGTGCCCAACTTCCTTCTAATCTTTTCTGCATTGTTCTTCTTTACTCGAGTTTCAAGCAAGGCCACAATAGGGACATTGAAACTTTGGAGGCAGGAGCTAACCTCCTTGTGCCTTGCTTGGTTGTTTATGCCCCTTACATTCCAAGAGACCATCATTTGTCAATGTTGACCCCCTCCAAAGGATTTTCTCTATTCCTCAGGGGGTGAAAACATTATGATAGGCAATAAAGGCAGATGTATTCTTCTGAATAAGAGAAGTAGGAGTGACAATGCGTTTACCTCTATCTGTTTTGGTAGATGATACCACAGTCCAAGAAGGTTCTTCTATTGACTGTATCACCTCATTTTCTGGTTCTTCTCTAGCAGGGTGAGGCTGTGAGTTGGCTTGTTATGGATGCTCTTGCCCATCATTCCCATTGAGTTTGTTTCCTGTTGGTCTCCAAATCTTGCGGGGAGGATGTTTCTTGACTTGTTGGTGTTTTGATGCACAATCATGGCCAATTTTAAGACATGTGTGACAGTGTGTTGGTCTCCATTCATACTCAACAGGCTGCTCTAATATCTTTCCTTTGTGATCCTTAATGTGCACTATCTCTTTTGGTTTCTGTGTTATATCAACCTCTACTAATACCCTTGCCTATGATATACGAAGTTTCTTCGCTGTGCATTCGTCTGTGGTGATAGGTCTGCCTATAGCACTAGCTATCTTGGAGATACATTTATCCCCCCAAAAGTGGAGTGGCAGATTTGGCAGTGTGATCCAAATTGGCAAAACCCGCAGAAGGTCTTCGCGCATCTCAAAATCTGCTGACCATTGTCTTAAGAACAATGGCTTTCCATAGATGAAATAAGGTCTGTTGGCCATAACGTGCTCCCTGTCTTCTTTACTATTGAACCTGACAATAAAATATCCTTCCTCATTGTAGTATAATTCTGGTAACGCCACTGAGCTCCAGTTTTTCTCCATGAATTTCTTGATTGCAGTCATTGATGGTGTATCCCCTAAAGCAAAGAGGATCATGTCATTCTCCCAGAATTTCAATTCATCGATCACATCATCTTCGTCGATTGATATTTCAATTTCCCCATTAACGATTGGTGGTGCCACATATTCTACTATCATGCCTCTGTTGATCATACGATTGTTTCGGATGACATCAACCCACGGCCGTTGGGTTACGGTGACTTCAGGTTCCTTGGCTTTAGGTGTTCCAGTCGGTGTTGGTGTAGATGTTGGCTTTGGATCCCGTACATTTGATTCTTCAATCAGTGGTTGGGTTGGTTGAGCTTCATCCTGCGTGGTGGTATTATCATCCGGCGTAGTGTTACTTGTTTCCTCTTGAATATCGTGTGTGATTATCGTCCTCTCCGACCCTTTCCGGCATGCCTCCGCCTGAATCCGTGGCCGGCCGACACCCCGTTTCCCCATGGTTGGAACAAAACCCTAGCAGAGCTTCATCAAGGACTTTATGAATTATTATTCATATATTTGGGGTTGAAAGCTTAACAATTAGTAAACATGTTGTTGAAGGAGAGGTTGCTTCAAATCTCTCTAGTGTCTTTTGAAATCGACATCAAATGAATTCCTGAGAAGGAAATGATATTCAACAATGGTCACATCCCTATGATGATTAGTACACGGAAAGTGATTTCTTATTCATGATACTTTAGTAGGTAATGATGGTTACAAGCATTCTTTTTTCTTCTTCCTTTACTGTTATTAAAAACTAGTTATGCATTCCATGGATAATCACGAAATCTTATATAAATTTTTTTAATATAGGTAAATACAATCTCCTTTCACTCTGCCACAAGAAAGAACACAATATTTCATTTAGTTTATTCTGGTGGTTGATCTGTGAACGAGTACTCCCATCAGATTTGAAGCAAGCAAGTTGCTAAAGCCGTATGCAAACTTTACGAAATAGTCAAAAGTAAGAACATATTGATTTCAGTATAGCTTTAGTTACACCATTCTTTGCTTTTAATGTTCCTTTGTCACAATCACCTTTCACGACATTGTTACATGGATACTGCACCACTAATATCAATTATAGAATGGAATCAGCATTTCATCATGGAATTTTATATTGCTTGCCAGCTCTATACTTTTGATTTTTTGTTAGACGACGATCAAATATTTTTACTATTTATTCACATGTGAATCTCTCTTTTACTATATCCACTTCCAACCATTCAAAAAAAGAAGTTCTATCCATTCACATACAAGCCTTTGCTATCCATTCTCAAACGAGTCATTGCTCATTTCCTTCAAACTTTTGCTAATACAACATGGCTGCTGCAACCATGATAGGAAGTGCTTTTCTCTCTGCAACTGTTCAGACCTTAGTTGAGAAACTTGCTTCCAAAGAGTTTCTTGATTACATCACAAACACCAAGCTCGATCTCTCACTCTTGAAACAGATTAGACTAACACTACTCACTCTTCAACCTCTCCTAGATGCTGCAGAGGAGAAGCAGATCCACACTCCTTCAGTCAAAGACTGGCTTGATGGCTTGAAAGATGCTGTCTACGATGCTGAAGATTTGCTCAACCAAGTTAGCTATGATTCCCTTCAATGCAAGATGGAGAACACGCAAGCTGCAAGCAAAACTAAACAGGTCTGGAACTTAATTTCTTCTCCTTTTAAAAATATCTATGGTGAGATCAATTCCCAAATGAAAGATATGTGTGAAACCCTGAAACATTTTGCTGAACATAAAGATATACTTGGTTTGCAAACTAAAAGTGTCATAGTTTCTCATAGACCACCTTCCAGTCCTATGTTCAATGAATCTGTCATGGTTGGTAGGGAAGATGACAAACAGAAAGTAATGAACATGCTGCTGTTAGATAATGGCACTAGCAAGAAAAATATAGAGGTAGTTGCAATTGTTGGCATGAAAGGTGTCGGAAAAACAACACTTGCACAACTTGTTTACAATGATGAAAAAGTTGAAGATCACTTTGATCTCAAAGCACGGGCTTGTGTATCGGAGGATTTTGATGTTTTTAGAGTAACCAAAACTCTCCTTGAATCTGTCACTAAAAAACCATGGGAAACCAATAATCTTGATTTACTTCGAGTCGAGTTAAAGAAAAATGTAAGGGATAGGAGATTTTTCATTGTGTTGGATGACTTATGGAATGACAAAGATTCTGATTGGGATGAACTTGTATCTCCGTTGATTTATGGAAAAAATGGAAGCAGAGTGATCATCACAACACGCCACAAAAAAGTGGCAGATGCTGCACGCACATTTCCTATTTTTGAATTAGATCCTCTATCACATGAAGACAGCTGGTCTTTACTCTCCAAACATGCATTTGGAAGTGGAGACTTTTCTGAAACTAAATGCCGAAATCTAGAAGAAATTGGCAGGAAGATTGCAAGAAAGTGTGGTGGATTGCCAATTGCTGCGAAAACACTTGGAGGACTATTGCGTTCGAAAGTAGATACTAAAGAGTGGATTGAAGTTCTGAACAGCGACATATGGAACTTACAGAATGATAATATTCTTCCTGCATTGCGCCTGAGTTATCAATATCTTTCCTCTCAATTGAAAAGATGTTTTTCTTATTGCTCTATTTTTCCAAAGGACTACCCACTTGATAGGAAGAAATTGGTTTTGTTGTGGATGGCAGAAGGCTTCCTTGATCACTCTCAAGACGGAAAAACCATGGAAGAAGTAGGTGATGAGTGTTTTGCTGAACTGTTATCCAGATCATTGATACAACAACTGCATGATGATTCTAGAGGACAAACATTTGTCATGCATGACCTTGTTAATGATCTAGCTACAGCTGTATCTGGAAAAAGTTGTTACAGACTTGAATTTGGCGCTAAGTGCTATGAAAGTGTTCGCCACTTGTCATATAATAAAGAATTTTATGACATTTTCAAAAAGTTTAAGACTTTCTACAAATTCAAATGCTTGAGAAGCCTTCTAGCCATTGGCTCTAGAGGGGAAGCAAATTATTTATCAAGAAAGGTGGTCGAAGATTTGCTACCCACATTTGGAAGGTTGCGTGTGTTATCGTTATCAAAATATAGAAACATCACCACACTACCCGATACAATTGGAAATTTAGTGCAGTTGCGCTATCTAGATCTCTCTCATACTGAAATCATAAGCTTGCCTGACATCATTTGCAGCCTCTACTACTTGCAAACCTTAATTTTATCTTACTGCTCAAAACTCACAGTATTGCCAGAACATGTTGGAAAGTTAATTAATTTGCGTCATCTTTATATTGATGGGACAAGCATAATAAAGATGCCGAAGCAAATTGCTGAGCTACAAAACCTTCAAACTCTAACAGTTTTTGTAGTAGGCCAGCAAAATATTGATTTAAGTGTCAGAGAGCTTGGAATGTTTCCTAAACTACGGGGAAAATTATTCATCAAGAACCTCCAAAATGTCATTGATGTCATGGAGGCAAGTGATACCAACTTGAAGAGTAAAGAACATATTGAGGAGTTAACACTACAGTGGGGCGAGGAAGTTGATGACTCGCTTAAAGGAAAAGAAGTGCTTAATAAGTTACAGCCATCACCAAACCTGAAGAAGCTGAGCATTGAATTATATGGTGGGACAAGTTTTCCAAGTTGGTTGGGAGATCCCTCATTTTCTAACATCGTGTCCCTCTGTATTGATAATTGCATGAATAGCCCGACACTTCCACCTCTTGGGCAACTAGCTTCTCTTAAGGACTTGCACATTAGTAGAATGACACTCGTGGATACAATTGGGAAGGAGTTCTATGGCATGGCAGCAGGAAGTTCTAGTTCTCCATTCCAACCGTTTTCTTCCCTTGAGAATCTTGTAATCGAGAAAATGTCAAATTGGAAGGAATGGCTTCCTTTTCAAGACAACATATTTCCTTTTCCTCTTCTGAAAACTCTGAAGTTATCTGACTGCCCCGAACTGAGGGGACATCTACCTAGTCAACTTCCTTCCATAGAAAAGGTTGAAATATCTGGTTGTGATCATCTCTTGGCAACACCACCTACTCAGCATTGGCTCTCCTCAATAAAAAGTATTTATATTGAGGGAGATTCGAATTCAGAAAGTAATACTGAAAGGACCCAATGCTCATTGCTAGAGAGTGATTCTCCATGTCTTCTGCAAGAAATAGATATAAGGAGATGTCATATGATAAAATCTGTACCTAAAATGATTATTAACAGCACCTGTCTTCGACACTTGACTCTCCATGGTATTAGTTCTTTCACTGCATTTCCAACAAACGGTTTACCTACTTTGCAATCACTTCGTATTAAAGAATGTGAGAATTTAACATTCCTACCTCCTGAAACGTGGAGCAATTACACATCACTTGTGTCTCTTGAATTAAAGAGTAGCTGCAGTGCACTTACCTCCTTCCCGTTGAATTGTTTTCCTATGCTCCAATATCTTATCATTTGGGAATGTAGGAGTTTGGAATCTATTTTTATTTCAGAAACTTCTTCTTGTAGGTCGTCGACCCTCCAATCTTTTGATATCAGTGATTGCAAGGCACTTAGATCACTACCTCAACGGATGGACACCCTCACCGCTCTTGAAATGATATTTCTATGCAATCTTCCAAATTTGAATTTATCATTATGTGAAGGAGCTTTCCTACCTCCCAATTTACAAACAATTCATGTTGAATATGTGAGGATAACAAAGCCAGTAACAGAGTGGGGTTTCCAAGGCCTTACTGCTTGTTCATCAATGTATATCAAAGGTGATGATATTGTGAACATGTTGCTCAAGGAGTCGTTGTTGCCAATTTCCCTTGCGTCTCTATTTATCAAAAGTCTCTCTGAACTGAAATCCTTAGAAGGAAATGGACTTCGACACCTCTCCTCTCTAGAACGCCTTTGCCTTTCTAATTGTTCAGAGCTTGTGTCCCTGGCAGAAAAAACCTTCCCCTCCTCGCTGAAATCACTTGGTTTTCATAAGTGTCCAAGACTAGAGTCATTCCCAGAAGATAGCCTCCCTACCTCTTTAGAGCTTTTGTACATTGGAGATTGCCCATTGTTAGAAGAAAGGTATAAAAGGGAGGAACATTGGTCCAAAATTTCTCATATCCCAGTCATAAGAATAAATGAGCAAGTCACAATATGAGACATGGCCATTGAGAAGCCAAGGGAATCAAGAATTCCAATCCTGTGTTTCAGGCATGAATATTTCTTCCTTTTTTTTTTTTGGTTTTATCTCACAGGTCAATAAAACTATTATTGTAATCAGTTAACCCTTCATATTATTATTTAGTTATAAGGTGTATACTTGTGTTAATTATTATTGTCAAGTTCCACAGTAATCCAATGAGATTTATAACTATTATTGTCAAGTTTCAGAACTCTCAAAGTAAGGGAAATTATTAACTAGATTTTTGTGTCTTTTAAATTCCTGATAATTACATGCACAACAAGACTTGCTAATTCTTTGTCTGTTAACCCTTCATATTTGATCTTTCAGGAGAAATAACTCATAGAGCAACTGGAACCTCCTGCCTCTTTTAGGATATTGGCAAGATGCAAAATGAATATTTATTTTGTATTGTAATCAGTTACCTTTTGTGCACTGGTCTAATGTTGAAATGTGTGTGAACTCAATGGTGAATCACTCTTTTAGTTATAAACTTCTCTGACTCACTTCATCATTAAATATATGATCAACTCCCTTGCTTATATCTTCAAGTAGCTTTTTTAACTCACACAGTTTTCTCTGCAATTCTTTCGCTGCATCTTGTCTTACTTCATCAGTAGCAACAAGGTAAGCAAAAGCATTATTCATCTCTTTGATCTCGCTCAAGCACGGCTTTTTCTTCACTAACTCCTTACCAGAAAAATTATTTGCTTTTTGATATTTTGTATGATTTTTCTCTTTTATATGGTTTGTTTGTATGAGTTGGTTGTAGATTAAGGTTGTGTATGCGTGTGATTGTCTTATATATAGGCATGTTGATGTATAGAACAATAAACAACATAGAAAGTACACATTTAAAACATGATAGAAACACACGCATAAATAAATAAATAAATTAAGATTGAAGATAAAGAAGGTAACAAGGTTCCTAAATTTGTTAGAAAATTAATTATAATAATAAAACATTAAAATAAATTATTTATGGTCTATTTAAATTCTTTCACTTGAAGATTTCATGTGAGACAATATTAAAATTTAAGGATGAATTATCTCTATAACAATCTCTTTTATTATTAAATTTTTTGTTAAAAAATAAAAGATGTTTTATAAAAAACGTAATTCTTTAGATTTACTAATTTAAATGAATATAATATTTTATTCGTGTACTGTAGATTAAAAAAGTTATAATAGTTGAATTTAATTGGTATGGACTGACAGTGTAAAATTATTTTACACTGTCAATTAATCACCCTCGTGTATCCCGCCACATCAGATTGTAATTTTTAAATTAACGGTATGACATGACAAATTAATAAATTCCTATTGGATGATAGATTAAAATTATTTTACAATGTCAGTGCATATTGATTAAACTCATAACAGTTTCAAATGAATATAAAAACTATAATTTAATCAGATTCTAAATTGCATGTGAAATTCTTTTTAAATCAATTTAATACGTTATTTGGAACCTTAATAATCCAATACAATATTTGGAGGATTCTACCTGTCACCCCCACAATTAAACCGCACACCTCTTCAACTTGTATGAAAAGATCAAAGTAATCTTGCAAAAATATTTTCAACCTTTTCTAAATTTGCAGTTCAGAAGCCCATGCCACCGCATGTTGGACGTCAGTGAGTGCTATTGAAGGGGTTGTCGGAGACAAGTAGAATGGTCTCCAACTTTGAAGAAGCTAAGTGACAAGTCAGTCAGGAAAAGTTCAAGTCCTCTAATAAAGGCAGACATTATGGCATGTTTCCATTTTTACATTCTTGTATTTTGTTCTTGTTTGTCTAAGTACTTGTTTGCTTTAAACATTGTTATTTGTATTTGGTTTTATTTATGAGATGATTATGCACGTTTTGAATTAATCCACGGCAAAACAACAACGCCAGGTTTACAACGGCATCCTATACACCGTTCTTATAGTGCGTACTGGATGCGCGCGCATTATTTTAATTAGAAATCTCAAGGGTATAATAACGGTTTTTATGAAAACCGTGGTGATACAATCTAGCTATCATGGGTTCGAACCTCATCGCCCTCAAATAGTTTATCCCTTTGATGTAAATGCTCCATTTTTAAGTTTTATTAATATTTAACTAAAAAATAATAAGGATATCACGACGGATATTTATCAAAATCATTGTTACAAATTGAAGCTTCTTTTTATGTATTTTAAACACCAAGTATATATATCAATTTATCTGAAAGTTATGTATGAGGATTTAAAGAAAAAGAACAAGAATTTGAAGAACAATCTGAAATCAGAGATATTTTCTGGAAATATCAAGATGTTATGTTTTTTTGTCTCCTTTATGTTTAATATTTACTTTGGTATGAAATGTAATAGTTGAATTAGGGTTCGAATTACATTGTTGATGTTTAAACTGCAGATGCATTGTGAATTACATTGTTGATGTTTAAACTGCAGATGCATTAAGTTAGAAGTTAAGGCGCACCTTTTCTTTTTTATTAATTTTAAAATTCATAAATAAAAGGGTTATCACTACGGTTCTTCTGGTTAACCGTAGTGATATATTTATAATAAATAAATACCTATGTATACGGTTTTTATTTATTTTAAAATTCACAGATAAAAGGGTTATCACTACGGTTATTCTGGTAAACCGTAGTGATATATTTATAATAAATAAATACATATCTATACGGTTGTTATTGTTAACCGTTGTGAAATAGTTTACCCATATATAAGCGAAATAACTTTCACTTAATTGACAGTAACGCCTTGCCTTCAAAGTGAAACCCTAGAACCAATTTTTTCTCTTCGTTTTCACCATTAGCCGTGAATCTTGTGCTTCATACATTAAGGTATTCTTCTTCTTCCATCTATTGTTAGATATTTCCCATTATCTCGTTTGTTGCATGTTGTTTTTGTTGATTGTTCTCATTTTTTCAGATTCGTTTTCACTACCTTAACAAAGACCATACTTTGGAAACTTCGTAAGGTTTGTGTTGCTATGGAAAAATGTATAAGAAGCATGAAGCTATGATGGAAACTTCATCCACCTTGTATTTTTTTTCATAGCATCACGAACAAGATGTTAGTAAATGAAGAAACAACAATGTAAGCAAACTTTATCTAGTTTTAGAAGCAATGAAAAGAAGTATAAGAAGTATGAAGCTTTTGTGTAAGCTTCTTCCTCCTTATATTTCTTTTTCATGGCTTCCCAAACTAGTTCAACATCATAATTGATTCCTGTTCCGCGATTAGTTTCATTAAAAGGTGCGTTATTCCTGTTCCTCTCTTTACTCATCACTGGATTATGGTTTTAGGGTTTTTTTTCAACTGAGGATGCTCATTTTTGAAGCTTGCTTTGTTTCTTTTCAGGTTAAGGGGATGATACAGGGTGATGATGCTGGTGGAAGCAAGTGTATTATACCAGTTTATAATTTCTGGATCTGGCATAGAATGTTGTTTGATTTTATCATATTCTATTTACATTGTTTGTTTAACTAACCCTCACTTAAAGTTTGCTGGTGGTAGCAAGCGTATCATATGAGTTTATAATATCTGGATCTGGTATAAAATTTTGTTTGAGTTTATTATATTCTATGTAGATTGTTTGTTTCACTAACCCTCGCTTAAAATACATTCATTTAATTTGACATAGATACTTATAATCTGTAAATTAAGTTGTATTTGAAAACCAACTTAAACAAACCAATGTTGTTTTCTGATTGCATGCCTCTCATCATTTATCTCACGTTCTTTTATATATAGATTATGGTATAATGATCTCGCTCCTTAGATGCATCGCTATCTTCCAATATAGTTAAATCAAAGATGAGGCAAATTATCCAATGTCTTGTTTATCTTATGGAAATTTAACTATAATCGAAGATAGCGATATATCAAAGGAGTCAGATCAATAAACCACAATATATGTAAAAGAGCGTGAAATGCACGATGAGACGAATGCAATCAGAAAACAACATTGGTTTGTTTAAGTTGGTTTTCAAGAACAGTTTAATTTGCAGATTATAGACATCTTCATCAAATTTAATCCATGTATATTTATTTAGTGAGGTGTTTGGAAAACAAGCAATCTACATTTAATATAATAAACTTAGGGTACTTACAACAACGATTATATATTGTAATCGATATCATAAGTAATTTATGTTTTATATAAATTCGCCACTGATGGGTTTCGAACCCAGAACTTAAGTGTATGTATCGCAACGGTTTATTATCATAACCGTTGTGATATATGGCGCGCGTCCTGCCTTTCAACAACGGTTTCCAGACCGTTGTAGAAACAGCGAACTTACAACGACAATCTACATAACAACGCCTTCACCCGCGTCATTATATGTCATTCCCAACCGTTGTTAAATGGGTTTTTCGTAGTAGTGATCTTTTCGTATTCACTCATCTTTTTTTATATAATCACAAAAATACACAAAAAAAAAATATTCCCCCACTTCACTTTCTTTATCAAACTGTTGTTTTAGCAAAGATTGGAGGGAGGATGATGAAAACGAAATGCCTATAACTGTTGTGGTATGCTTTCAGATAAGATCTTACTGATGATGTACAATCATTGTTTCAAATCTCCAAACACCATAGAGATAACGAGTTAGTCCCTAGTTAACCACTTCGAGCCTAGAAGTAGGAGTTTCTTTCGGATCTATAAAACCTTACGCTTAACCTGGGACAGGTATTGTTCAGTTAATCTAACCGCACATTCGAATTACAAGATGAATACACCCCATCTAGGGATCAACCACCTGATATTTGTTCTTGAATGACCAATGACTTGGCAATCACAATCCTTAAGCAAAATAAAATTGAAAAAAAGCCCGCTAAGTCGAACACCAAAAGAAGAGACTTAGGCAAAAATTAGGGTAATCCCGGTGGACTAAACTTCAAGAAGCAGTCCAGGAAAAATTTAGGGATCAAAAGAAAAATCAAAGAGGTCGTGTAAATCCTCAGCAAAAAAAAAACAGAGTAAGATTCAGTGACCACCAAATCCAAAATCAAAATGGTTACTGGCATAAAAAGCAAAATAAGGTTATTTCCATTTCAAGAGAATCTTAAATCATCACTTTCACTCTTACACCGTTAAATCTCTTTTGGAAGACGAATGTGTGTAGAATTAACTGAGCATAGGACTGGAGATCATCATGAAGAAGGGGTGGGTACAAATAAAATTTTGTGCCTTATATCCTTTGTTTCAAGAACCGTGAACCAGACCATGTTACAACCCTCAAAAGACCTAATTGAGGAAAGTGAAAGTATCTTTGGTTTGACAAAATTTTGGTAAAACACATTGATGATAAAGATGAATAAATCTGGACTGAACAGACATGTCGAAGAAGATGTCGAACTTGAAGTCATGACATCCTGAAGTACTGCACTGATTTAGCAAGTGTCAAATATGTAACAAATCAGCCAAGAGATAATGCGCATGGATCAAGGACCAAAAACAGAAAGCCCAAGGAAGCAGAAGCCTATAAATAGAAGACTTAGACCTAGGGTTGTTATGCTTTAGTACGCCTTTTATAACCTTGCTTTCTTGCGTAAGAAACAAGGGTTTAGGGTTTTGAGAGTCGTTGGCTCTCTAGGTTGTAAGTCTCCCTTTGTATCAGTTGATACACTGTGGTAGATATAGGTGTCGCAAAGATCCATAAGCCTTGAGGTATTAGATTGTGTATTGTTCTTGGATGAAGCTTTTAAGCAAATCCGAGTTAGCTTGTTTGTCAAGTATGCTTGACAGATTTCTGTATTGATAGGGATGATGTAGAAATCACAGTTGGTGATTAAGGGAAGTGAATGGGGTATCTCATATCAGGGTTCTAAACGTTTGAGTTTAACCTTGCTAAAGATGTTCATTGGGTAGATGTTAGGGATAAAGTTGTAAAATGGGGAGTTTAACTTTGTAACAGTCTACAGATAGTGAAGTCTTCTTCCTGGATTGGTATCCCCCAGATGTAGGTGAGTTGCACCGAACTGGGTTAACAATTACTGTGTTCTTTATCATTCTGCAGATTTACGTTTTCTGTTAGGGTTCATGATAAACATGTTGAATCAGATGTTGTGACATCTGTGAGTGTGCAGTTCTGATATTCAAGGTATCAGTCTGCTGTTGCGCCTCTGAGTTTAAATGATTATGTAGCACAATGTCTTGACATGTGTTAGGATATCTGCTGTCTGTATAGGCCAGAATTTCAATTGGTATCAGAGCAGGCATCTTGTCTGGTTCTGGATGAGATCTTTGGGAGATACTTTCTGGCGTTTAAACAAGGAGGAGTTTTGAAGATCAGATCAATCAACTCAGACATACTCAAGGGTATTAATGGATGAGATGGATGTTCTGGATCGAAGGGAGCAACCCGGAGGTTGTTCATGTTGTTGAGGAGATTCTACAACAACTATAGGAGAAGTGGCTAGTTCTCTTGTTGGTGTGTCTTATAAGATGTTGTGACATCTTATTAGGGCAAGAAGGATCTATTCCTTGGTGGTACCGCTGCATGTGTTTCTGATGGAAGAGCTCTAGAATTATGGGATTCTGGAGTTGTTGCTGAAGACAGTTGGTGGAAGGTCTTAAACGTCGGCCGCTATATTTGAAGATATCTGCATTCTTTTATTCCAAAGTCGGGAGCGATGGAGTGAAGGGAGTTGTGGTTAGATATCTGGTATGGTGACTTGGTACTTGGAAGCTTGGGCTCTTGGTACAGTTGAAGTCAGTTGAAGAGGAGAGGAGTTGAGTTAAGTTTATCAGGTTCTTGCTCTAGGAGTTTGATAAATTATTGGTCGGCTAGGTTGTCAAAGATACTTGAGAATTCTCTCAAGTCCACTCATAAAGGCATCTATGTCGTGTATCTGGAGTCTTCTAGTTACTCTTCTGACTAGAAGGTGTTTCTTTGAAACACAATCTGAAGAAAGTGGAGGTGATTTATTTTCACCATCCAAAACCAACAAGGAAGGATTCATCTCTCTTGACCCTAAGAGTGGATCCAATCTAATTGAAGAATTGTTGAGGTAAATAAGATTTGTTCAGAGAAAGTCTTAGTTACTTGAGTCAAGGGTGGCAGCCTTGGTATCTCAACATTGTCATTGAAGAAGATACTTGCAAAAAGATTGAATACTTTATAAATGTTCATGACGTGATCTGGTGGAGCTCAGCTACAACAGTGAAGAAAGGTTATTGGACAAGGATTTAAGATCAATTGCTATTTGTAGAATCCACAAGTATTTAATTGATTATCCTTGAAAGTCAAGACTGCTGATGTTCAACAAGATGTTGGAACATCTCATCATTAGAGTTTGTGTAGAATCATGGAAGGGGTACTGCATACGCTTTAGCATCTGTTTTAGTCTTAGGTGGTGACCTAAGAAGTGGCTTCAATCGGGTGTGACAGAAGCATGTGTTCTCTGGAGAGTTTCCTGGCAAGAAACTAGTTTGGACTTTGATGCTGTTGAAGATAAAAATGAAGACATTAGAATCTTGATGGTTATAGCTTGGATCAGTTTATTTCTTATCTAAGTGCTTTGGAGCATGGATCTTGCTCTGTTTGTGAAGGTCGAGGATAAGTGGCAGTTATCTCTGGCTTTCTACTGACGACTCTACTAAGGGAAGTGGTATTCTTTGGTATAGCTATGGGGTAGTCTTGGACTACTTATTTTCTGAAGATTCAGACGTGGCAGGTTTGAAGTCTTTGGAGTTTCAAAGCAGGATGGAGGTTGTCTACTCAAACTTGGTTGGTGAATCAAGTCTATGAGAGCATGAAACTCTTGTTCTGCGAAGGGAGGAGGTTCTTCTAAGTGGCAGAAGGAGGAGCTGAATTCAACAGTTGGATGTCATAATGTTCTGACATCTAGCTCAACATCAGAGGTCTCAGCTGGTGATGTGGTACATCAGCTTAAGATAAGGTGATCTACAGGAGAATGGAAGTTATGGATGCTTCAAAAAGGTCTATCTCATGCAGTTTGCGGGAGCTGTGGATGGGAAGAAGTTACATGACTAAGAGGCTTGGTGGATCCAAGATGTCTTGCTATGGGGCAAGTAGTTCATGTGACTTGAAGGTCTGATTTCATTAGTGGATTAGTGTATCTTGTGGGAGTTCTGAAGATGAGTGGGGTCAATCAAAAGGTGGCATTTGGTTGATTTCACAATGTGCATTCAAGCAGGATGCTTGAAACTGATTGCTCTTGTGCAAAAGAGTAGTTGGTTGAAATTGTAAGGAGGTTTTGGTTCTCTGGGAGCTTGTGGCAGAATTTCTGGGCTGCAGAAGGAAGCATACCTTCTTTGATGGATAAAAGTTTATTTCTCTCTGGGTTTCTGAAGTTTTCTTTGTTCAAGCTGGTGGCGCAGTGTTGTGTGAAGATCTTCAGTATGGATTACTATGCTGATAGTAAGTCCAATGGTGGAGCATATCAAGAACCATGGTGTGTGGTGTCTATGATGTATGGAAGATGTCCTAACTAATGTTAGAACATCTTTGGGTTGGTTATCCTTGGTGAAGGATTTCAGGTTCTGTGAGGAACTGGTTACTTGCATCGTGTCTAAGAAGTATCTACATTGTCATACGGGAGAATGATGGAGTAGAAGAACTGTCTTGGAAGTCGGATGTAAGTGTTTTGGAAGACTGAAGTGGATCACGAGTTGATTGCATGAAGGTCTGATTTCTGATGCGTTCAGAAGTGGATATTCACCATAAATCAGAAGTATTCCAGGTTATCATACGGGAGCGTGATGAAGGAATAACTGTCTTTTGGATTGCGGGGTGTCTATCTCTATTGCTGGCTGGGTAAGGTCAGGGGAAAATCTTGCAAAGGGGATGTTACCCTGGCTGCAAGTCATGCTAGTAGTGGATCAGTTTAGCAGTTGTGAAGTTCTGGAGCATGCATACGATAGCTGGCATAGTTATAACAAACTAAGGGGCCCTATGCGTCTCTTTGAGGAATGTGAAGCATTCTGATTCAATTGGTTTGTGCCTTAAGCAGCTGGAGGTCTATACATGGGAATTCAAGAGGAGTTCGTGTGGTGTGTAGATGGTTGCAGGATGGGGGGATCATGGGACTTTGATCTCAAGCCAAGAGTTTGTTATGATTGCTATACATTTCCTCACGGGTAGCATGATGGTGATCATGTGTGAGTGATTATTGTTTCTTGTCATAGGAAACAATAAGAGAGTTGATGATTGTGTTCAGCTGGTAAGTTGAACTAAGGGTGCGCTCTTAAAGACATGAAGATGCGTCCTATGTTTTCCATTCATTAGCTTAGGTGTTATGTGGAGGAGCACTGGTTACCTTAGATAGGGGGAGATGCCTCTTGATCTAAGATGATTTACTGCGAGGATGCTGTTAGAATTCCAGTTTGCATTTATGCGTCAAGCAAGCTGAGATGCCAAGGAGGATGTCTTGACATTGCTGTATTGCTGCAAGTTGCGGGAAACTTGGCAGTGCAAATTAAATGGTTCTTATTGGATGCTTAAGAATCATTGAGTAAGTCTGGGGGAATTTATTTTTCTCTGCAGACTGTGATCACAGAGATGTGAAGACATTCGTCAATACAGAAGTTTTCTTGGAAAACAGTGTCTAACATGATATCAGAACATTGTTCAGGACATGCTTGATGAGTGATAGGTCTTTTGGTCAGTGGGTCTTGCATTATGCGCTGGCTAAACATGTTCATCGTTACTTGCATTATTGTTGGACGATTTCCTTGAAGAAGAAACAGTCTAAATATTCTTAGCCGGTGCACATTGGGTCTTGGTAAAGTTACAACCTTAGAGTAATAACTGCATTGAATTTTCAACAGATCGTTACATTCGAAGGAAAATTCTTGGTTATTTAAGGATGTTTCTGGAGCAGGTTACCTCAGATTGTGGTACTCTTTATGTTTTAGTCAAAATGTCTTTTGTTCAAGTCTGGAGGAGTATTGGTTGGGTATGGGAATGCCTTGGTTTCTTTTGCCAATTTTTGGCTAAAAAGGGGGAGTATAGGTCACTGAGTCAGGGGATGCATGGGTTGTTCTTACAGTTGCTTTGCAAGGATGATAAACAAGATGTTATAACATCTGTCTGTGTGTAAGTTTCCTTTGTGTCTTGTGACTTGAGTTAAGGATCAAGTTGTGTCTTTTGACCTGAGTTACATGCTTCATGGACTCAGATTCACAAAGACTACAACTGATCTCTAGAGGGGGAGTGTGTTTGAAAAGGATGTCCTTTGTTCTTCGGTTTCAATCTTTGAACTGACTTCTTTAGAAGTTTCTATTGCCTGGACATTTTTCAAATTCTCTCATCCTGGTTTACTACTTTCCTCAAGGGTGGCAGTACCGTCTCACTGGTTAAGGGGGAGTCAGAGTTATCTTCTTCCTGATGTACACCAACTTAGTTTCGGTTTGCACAGTATTCCAATCATATCCGGCACTCAGGGTGAAGAGACGTCCAAAAAGTGTTTTAGCCAAAATTTATCAAAAGGGGGAGATTGAAAGCACCTTTGGTTTGACAAAATTTTGGTAAAACACATTGATGATAAAGATGAATAAATCTGGACTGAACAAACATGTCGAAGAAGATGTCGAACTTGAAGTCATGACATCCTGAAGTACTGCACTGATTTAGCAAGTGTCAATTATGTAACAAATCAGCCAAGAAATAATGCGCATGGATCAAGGACCAAAAACAGAAAGCCCAAGGAAGCAGAAGCCTATAAATAGAAGACTTAGACCTAGGGTTGTTATGCTTTAGTACGCCTTTTATAACCTTGCTTTCTTGCGTAAGAAACAAGGGTTTAGGGTTTTGAGAGTCGTTGGCTCTCTAGGTTGTAAGTCTCCCTTTGTATCAGTTGATACACTGTGGTAGATATAGGTGTCGCACAGATCCATAAGCCTTGAGGTATTGGATTGTGTATTTTTCTTGGATGAAGCTTTTAAGCAAATCCGAGTTAGCTTGTTTGTCAAGTATGCTTGACAGTTTTCTGTATTGATAGGGATGGTGTAGAAATCACAGTTGGTGATTAAGGGAAGTGAATGGGGTATCTCATATCAGGGTTCTAAACGTTTGAGTTTAACCTTCCTAAAGATGTTCATTGGGTAGATGTTAGGGATAAAGTTGTAAACAGGGGAGTTTGACTTTGTAACAGTCTACAGATAGTGAAGCCTTCTTCCTGGATTGGTATCCCCCAGATATAGGTGAGTTGCACCGAACTGGGTTAACAATTACTGTGTTCTTTATCATTCTGCAGATTTACGTTTTCGGTTAGGGTTCATGATAAACATGTTGAATCAGATGTCGTGACATCTGTGAGTATGCAGTTATGATATTCAAGGTATCAGTCTGCTATTGCGCCTCTGAGTTTAAATGATTATGTAGCACAATGTCTTGACATGTGTTAGGACATCTGCTGTCTGCATAGGCCAGAATATCAATTGGTATCAGAGCAGGCATCTTGTCTGGTTCTGGATGAGATCTTTGGGAGATACTTTCTGGCATTTAAACAAGGAGGAGTTTTGAAGATCAGATCAATCAACTCAGACATACTCAAGGGTATTAATGGATGAGATGGATGTTCTGGATCGAAGGGAGCAACCCGGAGGTTGTTCATGTTGCTGAGGAGATTCTACAACAACTATAGGAGAAGTGGCTAGTTCTCTTGTTGGTGTGTCTTATAAGATGTTATGACATCTTATTAGGGCAAGCAGGATCTATTCCTTGGTGGTACCGCTGCATGTGTTTCTGATGGAAGAGCTCTAGAATTATGGGATTCTGGAGTTGTTGCTGAAGACAGTTGGTGGAAGGTCTCAAACGTCGGCCTCTATATTTGAAGATATCTGCATTCTTTTATTCCAAAGTCGGGAGCGATGGAGTGAAGGGAGTTGTGGTTAGATATCTGGTATGGTGACTTGGTACTTGGAAGCTTGGGCTCTTGGTACAGTTGAAGTCAGTTGAAGAGGAGAGGAGTTGAGTTAAGTTTATCAGGTTCTTGCTCTAGGAGTTTGATAAATTATTGGTCGGCTAGGTTGTCAAATATACTTGAGAATTCTCTCAAGTCCACTCATAAAGGCATCTATGTCGTGTATCTGGAGTCTTCTAGTTACTCTTCTGACTAGAAGGTGTTTCTTTGAAACACAATCTGAAGAAAGTGGAGGTGATTTATTTTCACCATCCAAAACCAACAAGGAAGGATTCATCTCTCTTGACCCTAAGAGTGGATCCAATCTGATTGAAGAATTGTTGAGGTAAATAAGATTTGTTCAGAGAAAGTCTTAGTTACTTGAGTCAAGGGTGGCAGCCTTGGTATCTCAACATTGTCATTGAAGAAGATACTTGCAAAAAGATTGAATACTTTATAAATGTTCATGACATGATCTGGTGGAGCTCAGCTACAACAGTGAAGAAAGGTTATTGGACAAGGATTTAAGATCAATTGCTATTTGTAGAATCCACAAGTATTTAATTGATTATCCTTGAAAGTCAAGATTGCTGATGTTCAAAAAGATGTTGGAACATCTCATCATTAGAGTTTGTGTAGAATCATGGGAGGGGTACTGCATACACTTTAGCATCTGTTTTAGTCTTAGGTGGTGACCTAAGAAGTGGCTTCAATCGGGTGTGACAGAAGCATGTGTTCTCTAGAGAGTTTCCTGGCAAGAAACTAGTCTGGACTTTGATGCTGTTGAAGATAAAGATGAAAACATTAGAATCTTGATGGTTATTGCTTGGATCAGTTTATTTCTGATCTAAGTGCTTTGGAGCATGGATCTTGCTCTGTTTGTGAAGGTCGAGGATAAGTGGCAGTTATCTCTGGCTTTCTACTGACGACTCTACTAAGGGAAGTGGCATTCTTTAGTATAGCTATGAGGTAGTCTTGGACTACTTATTTTTTGAAGATTCAGACGTGGCAGGTTTGAAGTCTTTGGAGTTTCAAAGCAGGATGGAGGTTGTCTACTCAAACTTGGTTGGTGAATCAAGTCTATGAGAGCATGAAACTCTTGTTCTGCGAAGGGAGGAGGTTCTTCTAAGTGGCAGAAGGAGGAGCTGAATTCTACAGTTGGATGTCATAATGTTCTGACATCTAGCTCAACATCAGAGGTCTCAGCTGGTGATGTGGCACATCAGCTTAAGATAAGGTGATCTACAGGAGAATGGAAGTTATGGATGCTTCAAAAAGGTCTATCTCATGCAGTTTGCGGGAGCTGTGGATGGGAAGATGTTACATGACTAAGAGGCTTCGTGGATCCAAGATGTCTTGCTATGGGGCAAGTAGTTCATGTGACTTGAAGGTCTAATTTCATTAGTGGATTAGTGTATCTTGTGGGAGTTCTGAAGATGAGTGAGGTCAATCAAAAGGTGGCATTTGGTTGATTTCACAATGTGCATTCAAGCAGGATGCTTGAAACTGATTGCTCTTGTGCAGAAGAGTAGTTGGTTGAAATTGTAAGGAGGTTCTGGTTCTCTGGGAGCTTGTGGCAGAAGTTCTGGGTTGAGGATGGAAGCATACCTTCTTTGATGGATAAGAGTTTATTTCTCTCTGGGTTTCTGAAGTTTTCTTTGTTCAAGCTGGTGGCGCAGTGTTGTGTGAAGATCTTCAGTATGGATTACTATGCTGATAGTAAGTCCAATGGTGGAGCATATCAAGAACCATGGTGTGTGGTGTCTATGATGTATAGAAGATGTCCTAACTAATGTTAGAACATCTTTGGGTTGGTTATCCTTGGTGAAGGATTTCAGGTTCTGTGAGGAACTGGTTACTTGCATCTTGTCTAAGAAGTATCTACATTGTCATATGGGAGAATGATGGAGTAGAAGAACTGTCTTGGAAGTCGGATGTAAGTGTTTTGGAAGACTGAAGTGGATCACGAGTTGATTGCATGAAGGTCTGATTTCTGATGCGTTCAGAAGTGGATATTCACCATAAATCAGAAGTATTCCAGGTTATCATACGGGAGCATGATGAAGGAATAACTGTCTTGGATTGCGGGGTGTCTATCTCTATTGCTGGCTGGGTAAGGTCAGTGGAAAATCTTGCGAAGGGTATGTTACCCTGGCTGCAAGTCATGCTAGTAGTGGATCAGTTTAGCAGCTGTGAAGTTCTGGAGCATGCATACGATAACTGACATAGTTATAACAAACTAAGGGGCCCTATGCGTCTCTTTGAGGAATGTGAAGCATTCTGATTCAATTGGTTTGTGCCTCAAGCAGCTGGAGGTCTATACATGAGAATTCAAGAGGAGTTCGTGTGGTGTGTAGATGGTTGCAGGATGGGGGGGATCATGGGACTTTGATCTCAAGCCAAGAGTTTGTTATGGTTGGTATACATTTCCTCACGGGTAGCATGATGGTGATCATGTGTGAGTGATTATTGTTTCTTGTCAGAGGAAGCAATAAGAGAGTTGATGATTGTGTTCAACTTGTAAGTTGAACTGAGGGTGCGCTCTTAAAGACATGAAGATGCGTCTTATGTTTTCCATTCATTTGCTTAGGTGTTCTGTGGAGGAGCACTGGTTACCTTAGATAGGGGGAGATGCCTCTTGATCTAAGATGATTTACTGCGAGGATGCAGTTAGAATTCCAGTTTGCATTTATGCGTCAAGCAAGCTGAGATGCCAAGGAGGATGTCTTGACATTGCTGTATTGCTGCAAGTTGCGGGAAACTTGGCAGTGTAAATTAAATGGTTCTTATTGGATGCTTAAGAATCATTGAGTAAGTCTGGGGGAATTTATTTTTCTCTGCAGACTGTGATCATAGAGATGTGAAGACATTCGTCAATACAGAAGTTTTCTTGGAAAACAGTGTCTAACATGATATCAGAACATTGTTCAGGACATGCTTGATGAGTGATAGGTCTTTTGGTCAGTGGGTCTTGCATTATGCGCGGGCTAAACATGTTCATCGTTACTTGCATTATTGTTGGACGATTTCCTTGAAGAAGAAACAGTCTAAATATTCTTAGCCGGTGCACATTGGGTCTTGGTAAAGTTACAACCTTAGAGTAATAACTGCATTGAATTTTCAACAGATCATTACATTCGAAGGAAAATTCTTGGTTATTTAAGGATGTTTCTGGAGCAGGTTACCTCAGATTGTGGTACTCTTTATGTTTTAGTCAAAATGTCTTTTGTTCAAGTCTGGAGGAGTATTGGTTGGGTATGGGAATGCCTTGGTTTCTTTTGCCAATTTTTGGCTAAAAAGGGGGAGTATAGGTCACTGAGTCAGGGGATGCATGGGTTGTTCTTACAATTGCTTTGCAAGGATGATAAACAAGATGTTATAACATCTGTCTGTGTGTAAGTTTCCTTTGTGTCTTGTGACTTGAGTTAAGGATCAAGTTGTGTCTTTTGACCTGAGTTACATGCTTCATGGACTCAGATTCACAAAGACTACAACTGATCTCTAGAGGGGGAGTGTGTTTGAAAAGGATGTCCTTTGTTCTTCGGTTTCAATCTTTGAACTGACTTCTTTAGAAGTTTCTATTGCCTGGACATTTTTCAAATTCTCTCATCCTGGTTTACTACTTTCCTCAAGGGTGGCAGTACCGTCTCACTGGTTAAGGGGGAGTCATAGTTATCTTCTTCCTGATGTACACCAACTTAGTTTCGGTTTGCACAGTATTCCAATCATATCCGCCACTCAGGGTGAAGAGACGTCCAAAAAGTGTTTTAGCCAAAATTTATCAAAAGGGGGAGATTGAAAGCACCTTTGGTTTGACAAAATTTTGGTAAAACACATTGATGATAAAGATGAATAAATTTGGACTGAACAGACATGTCGAAGAAGATGTCGAACTTGAAGTCATGACATCCTGAAGTACTGCTCTGATTTAGCAAGTGTCAAATATGTAACAAATCAGCCAAGAAATAATGCGCATGGATTAAGGACCAAAAACAGAAAGCCCAAGGAAGCAGAAGCCTATAAATAGAAGACTTAGACCTAGGGTTGTTATGCTTTAGTACGCCTTTTATAACCTTGCTTTCTTGCGTAAGAAATAAGGGTTTAGGGTTTTGAGAGTCGTTGGCTCTCTAGGTTGTAAGTCTCCCTTTGTATCAGTTGATACACTGTGGTAGATATAGGTGTCACACAGATCCATAAGCCTTGAGGTATTGGATTGTGTATTTTTCTTGGATGAAGCTTTTAAGCAAATCCGAGTTAGCTTGTTTGTCAAGTATGCTTGACAGATTTCTGTATTGATAGGGATGATGTAGAAATCACAGTTGGTGATTAAGGGAAGTGAATGGGGTATCTCATATCAGGGTTCTAAACGTTTGAGTTTAACCTTGCTAAAGATGTTCATTGGGTAGATGTTAGGGATAAAGTTGTAAACAGGGGAGTTTGACTTTGTAACAGTCTACAGATAGTGAAGTCTTCTTCCTGGATTGGTATCCCCCAGATGTAGGTGAGTTGCACCGAACTGGGTTAACAATTACTGTGTTCTTTATCATTCTGCAGATTTACGTTTTCTGTTAGGGTTCATGATAAACATGTTGAATCAGATGTCGTGACATCTGTGAGTGTACAGTTCTGATATTCAAGGTATCAGTCTGCTGTTGAGCCTCTGAGTTTAAATGATTATGTAGCCCAATGTCTTGACATGTGTTAGGACATCTGTTGTCTGCATAGGCCAGAATTTCAGAAAGATTTATTCTGAAAGCATACGACAGCAAGGTTGCGTATACTGACTCTTAAAGATTTGCTAATCCTCTTTTTTGTTGTCATATTCTCGATGTATCTTTCATACACTGGCTTAATCAGCACAGCGTTTAGACTAATGGTCCATTCGCCACACACTTCCACATCATTCCAATAAATGATTTTTTCAAAACTTGCATAAATGTGCATTAAGATTACCATTTTTGAATGAACAATTTTAACTGCAAATCAGTACTTGACATCAAGGAGATTCCAACAAGGGGAAATAAAAAAGGAACTGGAACTTTCGTTGGTATTGACCCAAAACAAGACTCATACTATATCTAGACACTAGGGCAAATTATGTCATGATAACTCTCAAAGTTCCCCAGCAGAATTCTTTTAAGAACCCAACAGACTGAGGCAAAGCAAGTTGCAAGAAGCAGGTCCTCTCTGTACTTTCAAGTTGGACAAGCAGATCTTACCAGACACTAGTAACCATTGAATTCAGAGCAAAACTGTTGTCTTCATGCGTTGATTACGTTGCTACGCTCATTTTCAAGCCATCCTGATCCTCATGCATAAAAGTTATGGTTATCTCAGGAACGAACATATAATCTATCAGCAAGTGATCAAACTTGGGACACCATAAGCATCTGAATCCATCTTGTGGTCATGGCATCATCAGAACGAGTGTTGGGGAGTCATCCTCAACCTATCCGATCATCTGTCTGCATTCAATCATCATATGCATCATAAGTATCATTACATATATGACCAGAATTCATATACATCCCCAGTATTTGCATCCCTTCATACATCTCAGTGCATTAGCATTTGCATCGTATTTTCATCCAATGTGGAGTACCCTTTACAAAATCAAACATGCATACATGCATAAGTCAGGATCCTTGATCAATCACGAGAATCCAGGCTGATCCTCAGCTAACCCAATGGGATTTTCCAATGGAGTTGTTCTCTTCAAACTTTTGTTGACGCAATGGTTATCTTCTGACCTTTCATTGGTGTTTCTCCAAGAAGAGTTCTTACCATGAAGTTGTTCTTTTCAACCTTTTGTTGATGAAATTTCTATCTTCAAATCAGTCAGTGGTATTTCTCTGAATGATTCCTACCTTACTTATTGGGAGTTCCCCAGTGAGTTGATTCCTTTCAACCTTTTGTTGATAAGGAAGGTTTTCCTTGATGAATTCTTCAACCTTTTATTGATCTCCTCAAGCCAGTCTTACTATCATCCTTTTGGTGATAGCAAGATTTGTGGTTTTAATTTCACCTACATCCTTTTGGTGATAGTGATCATTAAAGTATGTGTTTGTTATCATCCTTTTGGTGATACCAAGTTTTTTTCGACCTTACTTTCATCCTTTTGGTGAAGGCAGTCATGGAAATCATGTGCTCACTATCATCTTTTTGGTGATAGCAAGCTTTGCTGTTTGGTCGTTACTTTCATCCTTTTGGTGATAGTGATCATTCCAGTGTGGGTTTGTTATCATCCTTTTGGTGATACCAAATGTTGTTGACCTTACTTTCATCCTTTTTGGTGACGGAGGTCATTGAAAGTATGTGCTTACTATCATTCTTTTGGTGACAGCGAACTGTGTTATTACCTTCATCCTTTTGATGTCGGTGATCTTTAAATTTGGGAATTTACTATCATCATTTTGGTGATAGAAAATTGTGTTATTACCTTCATCCTTTCCGTGTCGGTGATCTTTAAATTTGGGAATTTACTATCATCCTTTTGGTGATAGCGAATTGTGTTATTACCTTCATCCTTCTGATGTCAGTAACCTTTAAAGTTGAAAATTTGCTATCATCCTTTTGGTGATAGCGAATTGTGTTATTACCTTCATCCTTTCGGTGTCAGTGATCTTTAAATTTGGGAATTTATATCATCCCTTTGGTGATAGTGAATTGTGTTATTACCTTCATCCTTTTGATGTCGGTGATCTTTAAAGTTGGGAGTTTACTATCATCCTTTTGGTGATAGCGTATTGTGTTATTGCCTTCATCCTTTTGATGTCGGTGATCTTTGAAGTTGGGAATTTACTATCATCCTTTTGGTGATAGCGAATTGTGTCATCATCTTCATCCTTTTGATGTCGGTGATCTTTAATGTTGGGAATTTACTATCAACCTTTTGGTGATAACGAATTGTGTTATTACCTTCATCCTTTTAATGTCGGTGATCTTTAGTGTTAGGAATTTACTATCATCCTTTTGGTTATAGCGAATTGTGTCATCACTTTCATCCTTTCGGTGTCAGTAATCTTTGAAGATTGGGAGCTTACTATCATCCTTTTGGTGATAGCGAGTTGTGTGTTCACTATTGTAACACCTCAAAATTTGCCCTTTCGTTTCTGATCTAACTGGCTTATGTTTCCTTTCATTTGCATTATCATTCCTGCATTTGCATTGTCCTGTTAAGCATGGGATCGAGGTTTTCTTTCAGCAGCTTACGGCACCGTCAGCTCCAGTATGTTTTTAATGGTGTTCAAGGCCAAGCAGATAGCTTTCCAAGTCTTTTTGAGCATTTATTTTGCTCATTAAGTGTCTGGACGATCAGAAACTCTGGCAGTCAATTTTTGATCAGTTGTTCAGCACCAGACGGTCGTTATCAGCAATTTAATCGGAGTGCAGAAAAATAGTTCACAACATATTTCAAGTGTTTTCCATTGGTAATATCAAATGGCAAGTTTCAGAGGTCTATTAGGGTTCAGAACAGGTGGAACCAGACGAATATCCATGTTTCCCTCCTTTTGGCGCCAAATTTGAATTTTTGAACTGAGTAATCGATTACTCAAAGTGAGTAACCGATTACTCTGGGTGAAATCGCAAAAATATGGCATTTTCAGCACTGCAGAATTTTTGAGCATTTTGTGATAATGTGCTTGGCTTGTGCATGTGTGGGAAGGATCTAGAACTGATCTATTTTCATCATTTTCCATCCAAAAATTCCAATTCCTTCCACTCCAATTCTACATTTCCTTTCCTAATTCACATTTCACCCCAATTTCCACTCACTTAACCTCACTCCCAACCCAAACTTAACTCCTAACCTAGGGGTTATTTAAACCATTTCATTCCAAACCTCAAGGGGACCTAGATCATGTTTCACTCTCAATTTTCAGAATTCTCTCAATTCTCTCTCACATTTTCACTCTCAACATCCATTTTCAACCACACTCAAAGCTCTGTTTCAAAGATTAACAAGTTCTTCATTGGAACTTATTAATTCTTGAGCTAAAGCCTCTCATCATCACTACATTTCAGCTTTTCAACTTGGATTTTCGTTTGGATCTAGTTCTGATTTTTTCAGAAGTGATTATTGAAAGTGATTTTGGAGTTTTATTGCTTATTTGCTTGGATCTTCAACTTTTGAGTGCAAGAAGCTTGTGGATCTCGGATTTCTCTACTTGAATTCATCCATTTCTGTTTACAACACTTACCAAAGCAAATCTCAGCTTTTTAGGTTGGTTAATTTCAGATCCATACTCATTTTAGCTTAATTGCAACTTATACAATGTAGATCCATGAATTTTGATGTGCTTTGATTCATTTGGTTGATCTTGATTGTGGATGTTGATGATTGTTGGATCTAATTGATGTTTGATTGCTGTGATTGAACTTAATTTTCGTGCACTTTTGTTTACATGATCATTTGGATGTTTGGATAAGTAATTGGTTGCTGAAAAGTGCTTTTCAAAGTTGGATTTCTGCCTCTGTTTCAGTGGTAATCGATTACCCTAACAGAGTAATCGATTACTCTGCCTAATTTTCACGTTTTCAGCCAATTTTCAACTGAGTAATAGATTACCCTATGTGAGTAATCGATTACCACTGAAGCAGATTGTGTTTTTCTTGCATTTTCTTGCTTGTTTGAGGTCTCTTGCATGCCTAAACTTCATGGATTGATATGTTGATGATTTGTGGATTATTCTTGACCTGATACACCTCACACTATTGCATGCGCACAATTTTCCGACACGTGACTCTTGGTTTTTTATCGTTTATGATCACGTTTGCGATGTTGCGTTCCCGATGCGATGAACACATATCACACACTTCTTGAGCATGTTGATTGTGACTTGTTGATGATGTTGCTGGAATTGTTGTTTAGATATGAATATGATCTTGCTTCCCCTTATCATGTGTTGTTTGCATAGATGTTTAGGGTGGATGTTTGCACAATTGTGGAGCATGTTTTGAACGTAATTCTTGTGGCTTCTTCTTGATATTCATGAGTGGATTTTTGAATTGATATACATGTTCACCTTGCTGCCATTTGCTTTCATGCCTTGATTTCACTTTGTTTGACCACTTGAAGTTATGTTGTGCATGAGTTTTTGTTGCTAAGTGTTTGAGTGTTGTTGAGGTACATACTCGATGCTCTTGATGCCACTTTCTAATGTGTGAATTGATTGACCTTTGGCATGACTTGAATTCTGACTTGGATCCTCTTTCATCTTACGTTAGTCATGTCATCTTTGTGTGAGGTTCAATGTTGTTTAATCGTGCTTCTTATGCAAGTTTGCTTGCATCCTTTCTTGTTTGCTTTTACTTGCTTACTTGAACTTTCATGTGTGATCTTTTGAAGCATGATTAATGATGTGATTTGAGTATGATGTGCATGATGTGCTTGCTTCCCCGTCTTATTTCTCATCTTGTATCTCTCTTTCTTCTTCATCTCTTTCACTCTTTCTCTTCCCTTGAGTCTCAAGACTTGTTTAAGTCTTGGATTCACTCCCTTAGAGCTACCTAGTCCAACTTAATTTTCGATTAAGCTTGGAGTAGGATTAGTATTAGGCTTCCCTTTGCATGCTAACTTAGGTAGAAGTTCCCCTTTCAACCTCAACTACAGGGCCACCTTTGCATGACAACATTAGGAACTTTTAGTTTCCCCTTAGCGTTTTTCTTTTGAGTCTTCTCTTCTCATCTCATAACGCTTCTAAAACACTTAACAAAATTAACGTGTATTGCGCATGAGCCTTACATGTGGGAAGTGAGGAATGAGGGGTCCCCTCTCATTTTTATAGAGTGTTTGGTGAACGTTCCATCTTGGAACGACTTGCTAAACATTCGTTCCTACCTCATAGACTTCGGTGCAATGCAAGTTATGAACTAACTTTAACTCACTTCTGTCTAAAAGACACAAAAACAAACTCAAATCTTTTTGTCCTTCGGGATTGTTAATCTCAAAGCATTTTCAGAAAAAGGGCACGTTACTTCCGTCTCGTCTCAAACAGGCATCGACCCTAACTGCAGGACGCGAATCTAACGTCGCTCATAAAAAACACTAACTGACCTCATTAGGTCGAACTACGACTACTCTGATTTCCTCTCTCTAGTCCGATTGAGGATACGTAGGCACGAGACGACGATGTCTTGGCAAGCAACCTCCCCCCTTAGTTCGTGTCCGAACTACGTTGACTCTGACTTTCCCATTGCACGAGGGAATACGTAGGCATAGGACGAGCGATGTCCTATCGAGTCACTTCTTTTTTCTTTTCTTTTTCGCTTCTTCGTTCCTTTCCGTTCCTGTTTCTTCTCGTTTCCAGTAGCATCGGAGCTCCAGACGATGACACCCTTTGATCGAGACAACAAGCGTGGATCCCATCGAGTACGATGGACGCGTGGGGTGCTAACACCTTCCCTTCGCGTAACCGACTCCCTTACCCGTTTCTCCTGGTCGCGAGACCATGTATTTTCTCGTCCCTCAGGTTTACGCAGTGTTTCTTTTCCCTCTCTTGGGATAAATACACATTGCTGGCGACTCTGTTTTCCGCGCCACTTTCGCGTTTGTACCATGGATGCAAATCCTCGGGAGCGACAGCTGGCGACTCTGCTGGGGACAGGTTGACCTCTGTTGGTCTATCCCCTTTTGCGAGTTAATCCTAGCGCTTGTTTATTTTCATTGGGTGTTTACTGTGTGCTTTATTTTGCTTTATATTGCTGTATATTACTGTGTATTACTGTTTCACTGTTTTTACCGCATTTATTGCATTGCATTTCATTATTATGCTGGACTATGCTGTGCTGTGCTGGTTTTCTGTTTGGCAGGTTGGGTTTCTTTAAGAGATAAGCCCAATACACAGGCTTGAGCATACACTTAGGACTAGAGTAGAAAGTAGTGGGACCTACGCGCCGTCTTGGTGCGTTTGGTGTTCCCGAAATTCACATCCATACGAGGCTATCTTGGGAGATATTCTGACGTGCGTGTCTTGCGCATTTCAGGGTGTTGATCAAGAGAGCTGTCGACTCTGGTGACCGTTTCTTCTGAGGACTCAGCAACGCCTCTCCTCCCGACATGTGATAATGGTAGACCAGGAATGGCAAACCCATTACACTTGTCGATCCGAGGACCCAATGCTGGGAACTTGCATAGGATGACCTTTTATTTTTGGGGGAATCAGTGGACGACCTCCTTGTTTGGCGATAGTATTGTACCCCGAGGGATGAATGTACTATTGCTTCTCAAATCGAGAATCTGAGACTGAGGATCCCGTTTTCTAGAACCCACATGTGAGAAGGGCGGGTGTTTGCAGGTTTGCGGGTAACCAAAACCTTCAACCTACCTGGTGTTCTGGTGCTCTTATCAGTGTGAACTTATCAGCCTGGTATTCTGGTTATTCGGATATTCTGGTATTCCGGTATTCTCTCCAGAGCAGACCTTTGAACTTATCCATTTAGCAGCACAGCAATACAGAGCTTTGTGGAAGCCTTGATCCCATGTCTGTTGCATCTGCATCATCATTTTTGCATACATGTTCTCGTAGTTCCAAGGGATATTAACTTTGAGACTCGCTGTTGAGCGTTTTCGTCTTTTTCTTGCGGTTCTTTTGCCAAAAACTCGAATCAAAGCAGAGTGATTCCTTGGAAATATTCGAACATGGCATTTGCATTGCATTTCCATACTCATATGCATAACAGGTGTTCTGGAGCGGATTTCTCATTTTGACTTGGTATTATCTTCAGGACGGCCAGCTTGACCTGTCACCACTACTTGACCTGTGATAATCAGAGGATAACCATGAAACAGCTCCGCGCAGAAATGACTGAAATGAAGATTCAGATGGGGCAGTTTATGGGGAACATGCAAGCTCTGATTCAAGACCAGAAAATGCTGAAGGAGGAGGTCAACCAATTGAAGACTCAGATGAATCTGGTTATGGAGGTCGTGAGAGGTGTGCTAAACAAAGATAATACTCCCATGCCTGAAGCTGCGGCTGGAATTGTCTCTCCTCCATTGTTTAAGGGATCCCTCCCAAAAAGTGAGTAGATTGCCACTGTGACCGTCCCGGTTGTATCTCAGCAGTAACTGAATCGTGCTCCACGCCAGCAGCAATTCAGGCCTAAGCAGAATAGGCATTTTGAGACTTCACCAGTGCCATATTCTCAGCTATTCCAGCATCTGCGTCAGTTACAACTAGTATAGAAAAGGACTCTAGCTCCTCCTTCTGGTATTCCCCCACCGGGTTATGATGCAAGAGCTCATTGTGACTTCCACTCGGGTGCGCCGGGGCATAATATGGAAAATTGTAAGGCCTTTCAGCATGTTGTCCAGGATTTGATCGATTCAAGGAAAATTGAATTCACGCCGAGCGACGTAAGCATACAAGGTGGTCTCACTCTAGTTGTTGAAAAAGAAGTGGATATCCCTATGGCCTCTCCCAAAGATACATCAAGTCAGGGGCATTTCTTGCAGTCCTTGGTCTTAGAATCCCCACGTCCGCAACTGCTTCCTACTCCTCGATTAAGTCTGAGGGGAAAAGCGCCTGAGCCAGACGAATACGCAAATCAGAATCAACAGTAGAATAGTTCCCAAGGGGGTCGACGGAAGTCAAGAAACAGACAGTTTGTTGTGCTACCAAGGCTGTATGGTCATATATTGCCAGAGTTGGTTAAAAGAGGGTTAATTATGCCAGAGAAACCAGATCAGATCATTCCTCCATATCCACTGGGGTTTAATGCCAATGCTCGATGTGAATACCATGCTGGGGCACAGGGGCATTCAACAGAGGATTGTAAGGCGCTCCCGCACAAGGTGCAAGATCTGATTGATACAGGGGTCATTACTTTCACTGCGGAGGGTATGCATTTCAACTGAAGCTTCCCAAGTCGGCACTTGGAGCTGCGAGTATGTCATCTAAAGCGATGAGTCCAGACGGAGTCAAGTCTCCTCAACAATGGCAGTCATCAGCTTCCTTTACTGCATTTTCATATGTAGCTTTCATTTTTTTATTTAAACAGTGTTCGCATGAAGAAACTTGTTTGTATTTTGAATGTTGATTTTAATGCAATGATGTGTTGTTCTTGAAGTACTTTACTTTTATGCACTCATATCATGTTTATATGCACTGCAATACCAACCTTTCTTGTCTAGAACTCTTGAGGGAGGATGATGAAGTGAAAAACGCAAAATCTTCGGTTAGGTGCCTTTGGATAAAACCCTGTTGAGGTTGTACAGACATTGTTTCAAATCCCTAAACACTGGAGATATAAGGGAGATAGACCCTCGTTAACCCCTTTGAGCCTTGAAGTAGGAGTTTCTTTCTAGAAACGAAAAAACCCTCAATCTTAACCTGGGGCAGGGTAGGCATCAGTTAGTTTGACCGAGCGTTCAAATTGCAAAAGGAGTGCGCATCTGAGGATCCATTACTTTTCTTCCCTCACATATCAGGAGGTCAAAAGATGTGAAACCACAATGGTTATCCATCAACAATCAAGGAGTGAGGCAGTCACGACCCTTTCCAGCAAGTCAGACAAAACAGTGTCACACGATTTGTTCAAAAAAGAGAAAAAGGAAAAAGCCCGCTAAGTCAAAACTTGAAAACAAGCGACTTAGGAAAAAGTTAGGGCATCCCACTGGACTTCAAAATCGAAAAACTCAAAAGAGTCAGTCCAGGAAAAATCAGGGATCAAAAGAATGAAAAAGCAAAAAACGAAAAGGATCACAAAGAAAAATCCTCGATAAGAACAAAGTCGTGTGGCTACAGACACAAAAGACAAAAGGGGTGATTGTTGCTCCAAAACCTCATCTGGTCCCAAACCATCAATTGCATGGGTTCCTTAAAGATCATAAAACCTTTTGAGAGATGAGCGCTTGTGTCAGATTAGCCGAACATAGGACTGGAGAACATCAAAGAGAGTGGGTGGGCACCGATAAATTTTGAGCCATAAATCCTTTTTTCTAAAAATGCGAACCAGGCCATGATACAACCCTTAAAAGTCCTAATTGAAACAGGGTTTATTCCGAAAGTGTACTTCAACGAGGTAGCGTTCCTGACTCCTATGAGTTATGCTAATAAGATTTTTGTTGGTATTGCATGTGCGTATTGTTTTCCATTCAAAAGTCAATGTCCCATCCCAGCTAGTGGTTCGTTCACGAGGCTTGGCGACGCATTTTCTATAAAACTTCAGGATAACACAAATGTTGCATTAAAATTGTCATTCTCATATTAAACATTTTCTGCTTACATGCGTTTGACATCAAAGAAGCTTACATGATGAACATCAGTCGAGAAGCTCGATCACGCCGAGTTGAGATGGCGAAAACTCTGAAGGATAGTCAGTCATGTCAAGGGGTATATGGCCAAGAGGCTGTGCGTAGCCCAAACGTTCTCGGTGAATGGTGATAAGATGCAGCCAATCTGGAGCAGTCACATTGAAAACTCTCCCCGAGTTCAGCCAAACTGGGGCAATTATGTCGAGATTCAATAAATCTCTCCACAAGCAGCCAAACAGGGGCAATCAGGTCGATTCGACAAATCTCTGTAAGATCAGTCAGGGGCAAAATTTCTTCAAGACTTGGGGCAGGCCACCTCTAGAGCGTAAGAAGTTGTCCACTCCTGAAGACGATTAATTGAAAGCACCTCTTCAAAGTTCAGAATACTGGGGCAGAGTATTTTCAAGTTATTACAAATCCTTTCGAGGTAATTTACTGCATGGATTATACAGTCTGAGGCAGTTGCATCGAGATCTGATAAATCTCTCCAAGAGTTTGAAGACCCCGGGGCAGTGTGAAGGCCCGGTCTTCTATAAAATCCTCTTGAGATGATTTCTGACCTGGTGGTCTGGGGCAAGTGGAGAGTTCAAAGGGCCGTTTATGAGCATAGAAACGGTTCAGCTTACCGTATGGCTGCAGGGTAACAAATTTGTTTTCCCCAGCAGAGTTTCTCTCCCCAGCCCTGAAAGTTCATCATCCTCAGCAAAACTTATTCTCCCCAGCAGGAGTACAGAGGATCGTGTTCCCCAGCCGAAGTAATGGTTGGTTGATTATTCCCCAACAAGCAGTTTAAAGTGGATTGCTCCGAGGTGAATGTGGTTGTATCTCCAGCAGGAGATGTGTTGGACGACTTTTGAAAAAACTTTATTTTCCCCACAGAGTCTGGTACTCACTTTCCTCAGCAGGCCAGGAAGTGTATTTCCGTCAGCAACAGCATTCTCTGATCTCCAGCAGGGTAAAATCTCTCCTCCAACAACAGGTTAAGCTCAATGATATCCCTCGGCAGATTCCGTTGACTTTCCTCCCCAGCAGGGGTATTCTCTCTAGCATTGAGGTTTCATCATCCTCATCAGACGGTCACTCTCCCCAATCAGGGTACAAAAGATTGTTCCTCAGCCAACCGTTATAGTGGATTGCTTTAAGGTGGATGTTGCTTTGTTACCACAGGAGATTTGTGGAGCGTATTCCCGAGACAAAGATGTTGTCTTCCCCGCAGAGTATTGATGTCTACTCCCCTCGGCCAGTCAGGAAATGTGTTCTCGCCAGCAACAACAGGATAAGGACGAAGTTATTTCCCAGCAGTGGGTTCAGTTCAATGGTGTCCCCAGCAGGTCTATTACTTGTGATGTGTCTCCCCAAGCAGAGTTTGGTGGTAATCCTCGCAGGTTTGTTCAACGATTGTTGACATCCCCAGTAGGTTTTAAGTCCATGTGATATTTGGCACTCTTCTGATTCAGGTCTTAGTTTCCTTTTTCAAAGAGTTATATATAATCCCCAGCAGGGTGGTTGTTCTTTTGGATTTCATCTCCAGCAGAAGTTGTTGATCAAAGGAGTTGTTCAGTGTGATCCTTCTCAATAGAGTTCTTAGACTCAGAGGACAATTTATTTTGTCATCCCCGGTGGAGCTGCCTTCGTTTTTAGTATTTATTTTGCTGGAACGTTTCTTTTTGCATTGCATAAGCATTCTTGCATGACATCCTCCGAAACGCGTAGCATTTCCATTTCGTATGGAGCATTACGCCATAGAAAAATTCAAACATGTACATCCGAAGCATAAGCCAGGTTTGATATCTTTGTTTGCTAGTTCTCTTTCTCAGCAGAGATGGCATAATTCTGGATACTTTGTTTGCCAGTTCTCTTTCTCAGCAGAGATGGCATAATTCTGGATACTTTGTTTGCCAGTTCTTCTCTTTCTCAGCAGAGATGGCATAATTCTGGATATTTTGTTTGCCAGTTCTCTTTCTGAGCAGAGATGGCATAGCTCAGAAGATTTTTGTTTGCCCGTTCTCTTTCTCAGCAGAGATGGTATAACTCAGGAGATTTTGGTTTATCCTCGGTGAGATCGCTGAGAGATGTGTTCATCCTACCTGTGCTCCCCGGCAGAGTCTTTTATTTAGACTTCTCCTTTCCCCAGCGGAGCCATCTTATCTGTGGGTTGTAAGTTTGTTGATTTTACCTCTCACCCTTTCAGTTCACGACCGTATCTTTGCTAGGAGTTTGCCTTTGATTGGCCAATCTCTTTTGTAAACCCAGTTCTCGCCTAGTAGTCAGTTCTCGTCTGACCTATTTTTGTGAAATCCAGTTCTTTCCTGGTAGTCAGTTCTCGTCTGACTTATTTTGTAAACCCAGTTCTCGCCTGGTAGTTAGTTCTCGTCTGACTTATTTTGGTGAAACCCAGTTCTCGCCTGGTAGTCAGTTCTCGTCTAACCTATTTTTGTGAAATCCACTTCCCGCCTGGTGGTCAGTTCTCGTCTGACTTATTTTGTAAACCCAGTTCTCGCCTGGTAGTCAGTTCTCGTCTGACTTATTTTGGTGAAATCCAGTTCTCGCCTGGTAGTCAGTTCTCGTCTGACCTATTGTTTGGTAAACCCAGTTCTCGCCTGGTAGTCAGTTCTCGTCTGACTCATTTCGTGAAACCCAGTTCTCTTTCTCAGCAGAGATGGCATAACTCAGAAGAGTTTGTTTCACTTTATCCCCAGTGAAGTCCACGTTGGGTCGGTCTTCCTTTTCGAGTTCGTCTTCGGCTGTCCTCATATTATTTTGTTGGGTAGCCCGCCTTCGGCTAGCAAGCACTCCATTTCATTACCCCCACAGTTTGCAAATTTCAAGGTAATCTCCGTGTATCCTTGAATGTCTGAAAGTCGTTGCTATCATACCTTCAGATCCAAGTTGATTGAATAGGGGCAGCTGTAACACCTCAAACTTTGCCCTTTCGTTTCTGATCTAACTGGCTTATGTTTCCTTTCATTTGCATTATCATTCCTGCATTTGCATTGTCCTGTTAAGCATGGGATCGAGGTTTTCTTTCAGCAGCTTACGGCGCCGTCAGCTCCAGTATGTTTTTAATGGTGTTCAAGGCCAAGCAGATAGCTTTCCAAGTCTTTTTGAGCATTTATTTTGCTCATTAAGTGTCTAGACGATCAGAAACTCTGGAAGTCAATTTTTGATCATTTGTTCAGCACCAGACGGTCGTTATCAGCAATTTAATCGGAGTGCGGAAAAACAGTTCACAACATATTTTAAGTGTTTTCCAGTGGTAATATCAAATGGCAAGTTTCAGAGGTCTATTAGGGTTCAGAACAGGTGGAACCGGACGAATATCCTTGTTTCCCTCCTTTTGGCGCCAAATTTGAATTTTTGAACTGAGTAATCGATTACTCAAAGTGAGTAACCGATTACTCTGGGTGAAATCGCAAAAATATGGCATTTTTAGCACTGCAGAATTTTTGAGCATTTTGTGATCATGTGCTTGGCTTGTGCATGTGTGGGAAGGATCTAGAACTGATATATTTTCATCATTTTCCATCCAAAAATTCCAATTCCTTCCACTCCAATTCTACATTTCCTTTCCTAATTCACATTTCACCCCAATTTCCACTCACTTAACCTCACTCCCAACCCAAACTTAACTCCTAACCTAGGGGTTGTTTAAACCATTTCATTCCAAACCTCAAGGGGACCTAGATCATTTTTCACTCTCAATTTTCAGAATTCTCTCAATTCTCTCTCACATTTTCACTCTTAACATCCATTTTCAACCACACTCAAAGCTCTCTTTCAAAGATTAACAAGTTCTTCATTGGAACTTATTAATTCTTGAGCTAAAGCCTCTCATCATCACTACATTTCAGCTTTTCAACTTGGATTTTCGTTTGGATCTAGTTCTGATTTTTTCAGAAGTGATTATTGAAAGTGATTTTGGAGTTTTATTGCTTATTTGCTTGGATTTTCAACTTTTGAGTGCAAGAAGCTTGTGGATCTCAGATTTCTCTACTTGAATTCATCCATTTCTGTTTACAACACTTACCAAAGCAAATCTCAGCTTTGTAGGTTGGTTAATTTCAGATCCATACTCATTTTAGCTTAATTGCAACTTATACAATGTAGATCCATGAATTTTGATGTGCTTTGATTCATTTGGTTGATCTTGATTGTGGATGTTGATGATTGTTGGATCTAATTGATGTTTGATTGCTGTGATTGAACTTAATTTTCGTGCACTTTTGTTTACATGATCATTTGGATGTTTGGATAAGTAATTGGTTGCTGAAAAGTGCTTTTTAAAGTTGGATTTCTGCCTCTGTTTCAGTGGTAATCGATTACCCTAACAGAGTAATCGATTACTCTGCCTAATTTTCACGTTTTTTAGCCAATTTTCAACTGAGTAATCGATTACCCTATGTGAGTAATCGATTACCACTGAAGCAGATTATGTTTTTCTTGCATTTTCTTGCTTGTTTGAGGTCTCTTGCATGCCTAAACTTCATGGATTGATATGTTGATGATTTGTGGATTATTCTTGACCTGATACACCTCACACTATTGCATGCGCACAATTTTCCGACACGCGACTTTTGGTTTTTTATCGTTTATGATCACGTTTGCGATGTTGCGTTCCTGATGCGATGAACACATAACACACACTTCTTGAGCATGTTGATTGTGACTTGTTGATGATGTTGCTGGAATTGTTGTTTAGATATGAATATGATCTTGCTTCCCCTTATCATGTGTTGTTTGCATAGATGTTTAGGGTGGATGTTTGCACAATTGTGGAGCATGTTTTGAACGTAATTCTTGTGGCTTCTTCTTGATATTCATGAGTGGATTTTTGAATTGATATACATGTTCACCTTGCTGCCATTTGCTTTCATGCCTTGATTTCACTTTGTTTGACCACTTGAAGTTATGTTGTGCATGAGTTTTTGTTGCTAAGTGTTTGAGTGTTGTTGAGGTACATACTCGATGCTCTTGATGCCACTTTCTAATGTGTGAATTGATTGACCTTTGGCATGACTTGAATTCTGACTTGGATCCTCTTTCATCTTACGTTAGTCATGTCATCTTTGTGTGAGGTTCAATGTTGTTTAATCGTGCTTCTTATGCAAGTTTGCTTGCATCCTTTCTTGTTTGCTTTTACTTGCTTACTTGAACTTTCATGTGTGATCTTTTGAAGCATGATTAATGATGTGATTTGAGTATGATGTGCATGATGTGCTTGCTTCCCCGTCTTATTTCTCATCTTGTATCTCTCTTTCTTCTTCATCTCTTTCACTCTTTCTCTTCCCTTGAGTCTCAAGACTTGTTTAAGTCTTGGATTCACTCCCTTAGAGCTACCTAGTCCAACTTAATTTTCGATTAAGCTTGGAGTAGGATTAGCATTAGGCTTCCCTTTGCATGCTAACTTAGGTAGAAGTTCCCCTTTCAACCTCAACTATAGGGCCATCTTTGCATGACAACATTAGGAACATTTAGTTTCCCCTTAGCGTTTTTCTTTTGAGTCTTCTCTTCTCATCTCATAACGCTTCTAAAACACTTAACAAAATTAACGTGTATTGCGCATGAGCCTTACATGTGGGAAGTGAGGAATGAGGGGTCCCCTCTCATTTTTCTAGAGTGTTTGGTGAACGTTCCATCTTGGAACGATTTGCTAAACATTCGTTCCTACCTCATAGACTTCGGTGCAATGCAAGTTATGAACTAACTTCAACTCACTTCTGTCTAAAAGACACAAAAACAAACTCAAATCTTTTTGTCCTTCGGGATTGTTAATCTCAAATCATTTTCAGAAAAGGGCACGTTACTTCCGTCTCGTCGCAAACAGGCATCGACCCTAACTGCCGGACGCGAATCTAACGTCGCTCATAAAAAACACTAACCGACCTCGTTAGGTTGAACTACGACTGCTCTGATTTCCTCTCTCTAGTTCGATTGAGGATACGTAGGCACGAGACGACGATGTCTTGGCAAGCAACCTCCCCCCTTAGTTCGTGTCCGAACTACGTTGACTCTGACTTTCCCATTGCACGAGGGAATACGTAGGCATAGGACGAGCGATGTCCTATCGAGTCACTTCTTTTTTCTTTTCTTCTTCGCTTCTTCGTTCCTTTCCGTTCCTGTTTCTTCTCGTTTCCAGTAGCATCGGAGCTCCAAATGACGTCACCCTTTGATCGAGACAACAAGCGTGGATCCCATCGAGTACGATGGACGCGTGGGGTGCTAACACCTTCCCTTCACGTAACCGACTCCCTTACCCGTTTCTCCTGGTCGCGAGACTATGTCTTTTCTCTTCCCTCAGGTTTACACAGTGTTTCCTTTCCCTCTCTTGGGATAAATACATATTGCTGGCGACTCTGTTTTCCGTGCCACTTTCGCATTTGTACCATGGATGCAAATCCTCGGGAGCGACAACTACCATCCTTTTGGTGATAAATCCGTCATCCTTTTGATGTCAGAGATCTTTGTATGTACTTACTATCATCCTTTTAGTGATAGCGAGTTGTGTGCGTTTAGTGTCATTCTTTTGGTGATAGAGCTGTCGTCCTTTTGGCGTCGCCAATATTTGCAGTTATGATCTCACCATTGTCCTTTTATCAATGGCGATCCTTGAAAATTTGTGGTCTTAGTGTCATCCTTTTGGTGCTAGCAGGAGTCATTTGTGAAATAACCATCATCCTTTTGGTGTTGGCGTTCCTCGTCATTCTTATTTAACCTTCATCCTTTTGATGTTGGTGATCTTTGAAGACGATCAAGTTAACTATCATTATTTTGGTGATTGAAAGCTTTGTGTATTGATCTTACTATTATCCTTTTGGTAATAGCAAGTTTCAGTGTGATAACTATCATCCTTTTGGTGGTAGCGATCTTTATCATTTTGAATTATTCATCATCCTTTTGGTGATGGTTATTATCCTTTTGGTAATAGCAATATGTGAGTCGTGGGTCTTACTATCATCCTTTTGGTGATGTTGTATTTGGTCTTGGTGCCTAATCATCATCCTTTTGGTGATGACAGTCGTTAAGGTTTAATTTAACCATCATCCTTTTGGTGCTGGAAATTTTGGAAGGCATTGTGAGCTTACTATCATCTTTTTGGTGATAGCCAACTTTGTTGATCTTACTGATAGCCTTTTGGAGTTAGCGGTCTTTTCAGTTTTGAGTTTACCGTCATATTTTTTTATGTCATTAAACTTCTATCATTGTTAGTGTCCACTCGAGGGTCGACCTTGATCTGGTTTCTTTTAAAACTCATCACACTTTCTTTCTTAGACAAAATTTGGGGTTTTTTTAGTATTTAATTATCTTCCACCATGAATGTATGAAGATATTTGTCATTCATACCTTCTGGTTCAAGTTAATTAAATAGGGGCATCAGTCATACCCCAATTTTGTTCGGACACTTTAATATTATATAGTTTTTAATCATATTATATTTCGAATAAAAAATATAGCCCATTTGGTAGTGAAATGAGAATTCAAGGATATTCAAGCATAAGGTTATGGGTTTGAATATCAGCTTTCCCTTTTTTATATACATTTTTCTCTTTTTACCTTTAATTCTATTTTTCACAAAAAAATCAAAATAAATTGCAATTTTATTTTTTAATTTTTCTTTTTTATTATTATAGTATTAGATTTATATATTATGATTGTCAACACTTTCCAAAACATTCACATGACAAGATCATCAAACTTTCCAAAACATTCACATGACAAGATCATCAAACTTTCCAAGACAATTTCATGACAAGATCAACCAAAATTGAAAGGGGATTAAAACTTGGTGGACAAAGTTCATAATGTTAGTAAATGGTTTTGTCCAATTTCATTTGTGGCATAATCTTGAGGCTATAAGAAGGAGAAGCCAATAAAGAAAAAACGGGGGAGAAAAGGACCGAAAAAAGAAAAGGAGGGAGAGCGGAGGATCTATTTTCTTCATTTGCATACAGGTATATCTTCATACAGTATATATAACTTACGGTTCCAGTAGTAGTTCATAGATATTATATACTTTAAATATGTTTTGTTTTATATATACATGAATATATATATTTATGTTGTTAATTTAAATGTATACACATATTTGTAGTATGATAATATTGATTTTTTTTTGTTGTGATTTTTTCGGATCGGACCGTGTCGATATGCTGTTTGCACATTGGTGTACACGATGCGTAGTATTTGTGTCGGTTTGATCCGGTTGCGATGTTCGCATTTTTGCGTTAGCAACATTGTTTTTTAGCATTTTAAAATTCCTTTTTATTTATTCTCCTTTTTGATAAATTTAGATCCGCATAATTTTTGGTCCCTCTTGCTATGATCACGTTAAGTGTAGCAAGCTAGTGATGGTTTTTATCGGTTTATGTGCAATGTGCTATATTTATTTATCCTTGTATTTCAATTTTGCACGCGTCTGATGGTTTAGCATAGTTGTAGCGAGCGATTTTAGACGTGGTTGCGAAGCACTACCGCTTTGGTACTACAGTTCGATTCATTTTTTATCCTATTGAAGCTGATGAAGGAAGGGAAATAGATGTCTCCAATTAACCCTGCTTGCAAACTGAGTTTGAATAGATGACTGTTGGTTTACAGATGCTACAAAGATTGTGGGTCTCTCTTAGGTTATTTTGTTAAAAATAGTGCCCGGGCGATTGGTGGGAGGTTAAGACTGATGCTTTTCGATTGATGTATGGAGGTACGGGATTTTGGGTTTTTTTTATTAGTGTGCTCGCTAAGATTTTCTCTTTCAATCTTATGCCTACGTATTCCCGTTTACCGAAACAGGGAAATCAGAGCGATCGTAGTTCCTCCTATTCTATGGGAGGAAATGGGTGTTTTGGTGTCTTGTTCAAAGCCCAAGACATGAAGCGAAAGGTGGTTTGTATCTTGTTCAAAGCCCAAGATGTGAAGCTAAAAAGGTGTTGTCTTTAGAGAGAATTTGTCGTCTCTAAAGGGGGTCTGTTTGTCACAACTGTTGGGTGACTGATTATAAAGGAGGATTACTTTAACCGGGATATGTGAATCCGATAATGCCATAATTTCCTTTATAGGGTATTTTTAACCTGAAGGAGAAGACTTTAACTCAGTGTAGAGCAATGCTATCTTTCCTTAGGAATTTCTCATGCTAAAAGAGAGACAGTGGCATGGATGTAAATGATCCAGAGGTTTGTCGCTTACAGCAATTAGATGAAGGGGAAAAGGAGTTGTTGATGTTTGTATGCTGTGAACAAGGCACAACTTTGATGCTAAAAGGTTGATTGACTCAACCGGGGTTTCCTTATACAAAGCCTAAGAGGAGGCTATGGACCCAACAAGAGGGTGTTTTTTGAGTGTCCCGTACGAAGCCCGAGATAGAGGCTAAAAGGCATGTGACTCAACAAGAGAGTCTTTTATATCTCGTACGAAGCCCGAGATAGAGGCTAAAAGGGGATTGACCCAACAAGAGGGTCTTTTATACTCAACAAGAGAGTGTTTTGGTATCTCGTACAAATCCCGAGATGGAGGCTAAAGGTTTGACTCAACAAGAGAGTCTTTTTGTATCTCGTACAAAGCCCGAGATGGAGGCTAAAAGGTTTACTGTTTCAGTTGAGTGACAGGTCTAGTATACTGGTTAAAAAAGAAAATCAGTTCTTATAAAGAGATTGATTAAAGGTATTGTTATGCTTTGGGATTGATCAGAGGATCAGGGTCATTTCTTGTTCTTTAAGGAAGCGGGAAATCCAAAGGGTATTTGAGACTGTCCAAGTCTACGGGTGTTTTTCCCTACTTGAGAATACCTTCGAGACTCAAGGAGATTAGACTGTCCAAGTCTAGAGTTTCTGTACTATGCTAAAAGAAACAGTAGTAGTACGTTCATGGTAGAAAGATCTAGACTCTTTGAAAGACTGTTATATTAAGATGACTAATTTCTGTTCCTATACCTCTAAGAGGTCGTCGGGATAATTTGTACGAGGCCCAAGAGGAGGCTGGAAACTTTTAAGAAGCCGAGGGACAATTTGTACGAAGCCCAAGAGGAGGCTATCTTCCCGGAGGAAGAATCATTATACGAATCCTAAGAGGAGGCTGTGAATACTTCTAAGAAGCCGTAGGGTCCTTGTACAACGCCCAAGAGGAGGCAAGGATGCTTTTAGGAAGCCTTTGGGTCCCCAAACCCCGAGAAGTTCAAGACAGGCTATTCACAGAGAATAGATCAAGCCAGGAACGTCCAAGAATTTGGAAGAAACTCAAAAGATGCCATTCACGGAGAAAAGATCATCTCTGGGGAGTAGAGTTTCTTTGACAATTTCTAAGAGTGACAACCGAAGAGAAGACTGTATCTGGTGCTCCTATGGGGGATCTAGTTTTGTCTATTTTAAGAGTGATCAACAGGGCTTAGTGCTAGATGTAGTTGCCGGGGAAACTCTAAATAGCTATACTAGTATTACACAGTTGATATGAGTTTATGAAAGAAGACTTACAGTGAAACAGCCCCACAATACAGTTATATGTATATGAAAGCGGGTAAAGAAAGCGTATAAACACTTACTCGGTTGTAGAGCTTCCATGCTGTTTGGTTAGTTGTTCAACAAAGAAAGATTGAAAACAACAGTATATTTCAAAATCAAAGGAGAAAGTGCTTTGAAAAGATTGTTGGGGCTTACAGCTCAAGGAGAGGCCCAGGGTTTTACCAGCGATCGCACTGTTGTTTTGTACAGGGACTTATACAAGTGACTGAGGCCCAGAAAAAGGTTTTCTGTACAAAGGGATGGGTCTTACACTCTCTCAAGAGGCCCAAGAGGTTTAAAAAAAAAGGATGGGGCTTATAACACGAGGGTAGGCCCATATGATTTGTTTTTGAATTGACGATCGCGCCGAGGTTTTCTTTTAAGGCAGAGGGACTTATACAATGTCGGAGGCCAAAAAATGGTTTTGGTCAAAAGGGGATTGGGTATTACACTCTAATAGAGGCCCAAAGATTTATTTTTGTACAAGTGGTGGGGCTTACAGCTCAAGGAGAGGCCCAAATGGTTTTTGTTAAAAAGGCAACGATCGCGCCGTTGTTTTTGAAAATACAGTGGGACTTATACCATGACCGAGGCCCAAAAGGTGGTGTATTTACAAAAGGGATGGGTCTTACACTCTAAAAGAGGCCCAAAAATTATTTGAAGAAAAGAAATGGGGCTTATAACACGAGGGTAGGCCCAGATGATTTTTGTTTGAAATGGCGATCGCGCCGAGATTTTTGAAAACGCAGCAGGTCTTATACAATTACTGAGGCCCAAAATTGTTTTGGTTTTCAAAGGGGTTGGGTCTTACACTCTAATAGAGGCCCAAGAGTGTTTGAACAAAGTTTGTTAAAGTGAAAATCAACAAAACCCTAATTTCATCATTTTTAAAGTAATTATTCAAAGAAAATTAATTAAAATGATACAAATACCAAATAAGTTCTAATAAACAACTTATGATCTTTGGTTAAGGTTTGGAAAAATGGTATTTCAATCACAAGATGAATTAAAGCTCATTTGGTTTTGATTTTCAACATGAATATTCATTTTAAAATGTTTAAAAAATAATAAAAAATGAATTTATTCACAAAAATACTAATTATATTAAATAAATAATATAAACCTAATTTTTTTGTGGAATAAAATATTTCAACATTTTTTTGATTTTTTGCAAAAAGAACCAATAAAAAATAATTAAAATTGAATGAGTTATTAATTTTCCAAATAATTAACAAAACATGAAAATATTGGAAAAAATAGCAAAAATGTGAAAAAACACAAAATGGCATGGGTGGGGTTTGAACCCACGACCTCAAGGTTATAGGGCGCGCGCCTTATCACTGGAGTGGTGATACATCCATTGTTTGAAACACAAACACAAATATACAAGTCTTGCCTTGTGTTTTGGTCTGGCCCAAGGCAAGGCAAAGGCAAGTTTTGGTTCAGAAACGTGAAGGTCATAACTTTCTCATTTCTCTATGGATTGAGACAAAATTTATATGCATCTGGCCTAGAATTTCACAAGGAATCCAATGGTGGTGGTATTTTTCAGATCATACTCCCTCCTCAAAATCCGATAGTGGTTTTGAAAAAGGTCTATAATTGCATTTTCCATGCTACACTTTGATACAGGCATGAATTACATGATGAATTGATTCAAACACAACATATATAACATGTATGAGGTGTGTATGATTAGTGGACTTCAAAGCAATGCATATTTTGGAAAGTTCAAGTCATGATGCTTACCTCTTTTTGAGCTTTTGGAGTTTTCTGTGCAATCTGCCAAGCTTCTTGTTCCAGAAATGGTTTGATGCTTTGGACACTCTCAAATGATCCCTTGGAAGCTTTTAGGGTGAGTGGAATCAGCTGGAACCTGCAAAAACACAAACTGGCCCTTTCTTGCAAAAGGGGTTAAAAATGGCCAAAATAGCAACTCTATCAAATGGTGTTCCAGATGGGAGGGAACCATTTGGGGCAGTTCAAGGATGATATTTGGAGTGTGTTTGAGGTTTTATCTGGTTTGGAAAGTGACTGAATCAAGACATGGCTTGAAAAATGCACAAAAGGCCTATTTTGAGGTTTTGAGAGGTGACTTTGTGATTTTGGTGTTACAGGTCACTTGTGATAGTTTAGATCACCTACATATGATGTTTATGAGGTGTTAGGATCATGAGTTGTGATGGAAATGCTCTCTAACTCAAAAACTCTGAGTTACCTTGCTTAAGAAGGCATTTTTGCCAAGAGAAAGGGATTTTGAGGAAAGCATCTGTTTGATGGCTTTGGTGTACTCAAACTGAGCACAAATGAGCTCTATTTATAGTAGAGCAAGTTTGTTTTGGGATCAATAGTGAATGGCAACTGCAGCAGAGGTTTGGCCAATGTTGAGCAATATAAATCCAAGTCTCCTCTAGCCATTGACTAGAGGTTAGGGCACAGAGTTGTGGTTCCATAGTACTTGGATAAGTCTTGACTGAATCCAGTTACAAATGTGTCAGTCCATGCCACCTTGGTGTATCTATTAAATGCTCCAATCCAAAATTGGAGTCTTGTCCCTCTTTTAGGCAATTCTAGGTTTGATATGCTACTTCTTGTTCCAAGGACTTTGGAGGCTTGGCTCAGTGTTTGTCCCCTTTAGATTTGATCCTCAAATGTGTCCAAAGTGATGACAAGGCTTGGAATTATCTGATTTTCCCAAATCGAGCAAAAATGCAAAATTATGCCTTGCCTTGGTAGTTTTCAGCAAGGCATGTTGCCATTGTCATATCTCATGGCTCAAGTGGAATTTTGTGATGTTCTTGGCCATTTTGGAAAGCCCTCATATGATACAACAACTGTTTGATCATATTTGGTTTTGATACCTCTGGATCCAAGTGAAAAATGCCCCTACATTTGGAAAAAAGTAAGGCAGATTCTGACTTAGTGAAAATTTCACTAACTGTTGGAAAAAAGTGACATTTTCACTTTTTGTGATTTTGATCATTCCATAACTCAAAATCCATAATGAATTTGGAAGGAGTTCAGTTTTAAGCTTTTGTAGAGGGTAATGAGAGCTACAAATCTAGCTTTGGATGGGGAAAAATGGCCTTGTGGTTTAGGAGTTATGATCCTCCAAAGTTGGTACCCTTGCCACTTTGTTCATAACTTAGAAAATTTTCTAAGTTTTTATGGTTACCCCTTTTACAAGTTATCCAACTTTTCTTGATTTTTCTTGATGAATGATGATTCAAATCATACATTAACATCATTTTAGAGTTAAAAAAACATTTTTGTGAAAAATCTCAAAAAGTCAAAGTTGACTTTTGTGCACAGTTGACTTTTTGTCAGATGAATTCCAAACTGTGTGATCCTCTATGAAATCAAGTCCTTGACCTAAATCAAACTTGATGGATTGATTTCATAGGTGTTATATGTAACACCCCATTTATACCCGGCATTTATATTATAAACCAGAGTGATAAAATTTCAACCAAACATGGGATATCACATTTTCAACTTGAAAACCAACAACATAAAAACTCATCCTCACGGATACATAACACTAAATCAAGGAGAACAAATGAACAACTATTTATTCTTCAAAACAACTCAACTTTAATAAATAACCACGCAGCGGATTCACAAATTTCAACTTTATGTAGTATAACATCTTGTTCAATTTAAAACAACTTTAAGACATCAAGCCTTTTAACCAAAACAACTTGAAACAACAGCAACAAAATCAAATTCAACAATAAGGAAACAAGTGTTTATCCCCCCGAGTGTTACGTATCAGAGCATTGACACCGACTCAACTAATGAAGATAGACGACCTTCATTCTTGCTAACCTGCACGTTACCAACATAGGGGTAACATTCAAACAGAAGGGGTGAGATATCGAATAATATAAACAAGAGTATGATAATCAATACATTAGATTAAAATCATACAATTTCACTACTTTACAACAACAACAAACAACAATCATCAACAATTCAACAACAACTTTATCAACATAATACAACAACAACTTTATCAACATAAGTAATGCAACACAAAATGCGACTCAACTATGCGTATGCATGTGGTACCATTGGAGCAAAACTCCCAACTTAAAAACTTCCAGGTTATCGAGGCATCAAGGCATAAGCCTTCAACTTAATATTTTGCCAATCCAAGCCAACGTGGTGAGCATTAGCTCCAACTTAAAAAAAATGCAATGTATGCGACTAATACGAATGACATACGACAACAACAACTCAGCATTGGCCAAAGGCCTGCAACTTAACAATAACAACAACATTGGCCAGAGGCCTGCAACTTAACAACAACAACAACATTTACAACATAAGATATACATCAACTGCAACAATCAAATCAACACTGGTCATCCAACGCACAACTCAAATATATCCATAATTCGGGACAAAGTAACTTACTCAGCTGTACCTACAAATCCACTTATTCATCATGATTTCACGAAATAAACCAACCAAAATTACCTACTAATTTATGCGAACCACCTCGAAAAATTTCGACTAATTCTGGACAACAAATTTTTCCGCTTAATTCTACTAAGTCGGCTAAATCGGTACTGTTTTACCCACTTACTATTACTACTAGTTAATTTTACTGATACTGTTAAATTTTAATTTACTGATACCACCCAGTTATGTTATCAATCATGCTGTCAACAAAATTCAACTCTGATGCAAAAATCTCATTTTCTGTGAAAGCCTGTTACTGCTATTTTCTCATTTTCTACTAACAAAACAAAACCTGCTACTTCTATTTCTTTTCATTTTCTACTAACAAAACAAAACCTGCTACTGCTATTTCTTTTCATTTTCTGTCAAAAAACCTGCTAACTTACTTTTTTCTGCTATTTCATACTTGATACCATTTTTCATGCTAATGTAATTTCTCTGGTTTTAGGTTCAATTAATTTTCCTGATACAGCACCAACTCTCGATTATATTATTCTCTATTCTTTAATTAGGACAGAAAATGCACACCACAAGAATACGGGTGGCTTGCGCCACCCTTAATTCCTAAGAGTGCAGGTGGCTGGAGCCACCAAACACTCCCTTCTCAAGGTGGCTTGCGCCACCATTCACCGAGGAAGTAATGTGGCTTGCGCCACTATAAACAATGAATGACACAAGGGTGGCTTGCGCCACCCATCATGTAATAAGCCAGGTGGCTTGCGCCACCATTCATCTCTTCACACACAGGGGTGGCGGGCGCCACCCCCCCTATACATATATTTTTTTTTCTTAACACCACCAGTACATATACATATATATATTCCGAACCCAGAAATCCCCATGGTCAATACCAATTTTCAGTTCACCACATCGATCACAATTTTCATGCCACAGAACATCAATTACTCAAAAACAACATCAATTACACAAAAACAACATCAATTACACAAAAACAAGGACAATCCACCAATACACTTCAACACATTCACAGTAGAAAAATCATACGAATCCCAATCCCACGTATCAATTATCATATACCCGGTTATAAAATTCGAACCCCACCCTTACCTTGGATTGAAGGTGGCTCGAATTTCTGGTCGAAACTGAAACTTCGACAACAACTCCCGTAATCGCAATCTCTCCTCTCCAACCGTTGCTTCCAAACCCTCGTGCACTTCCTGTAACTTCCTATTCTTACTGCTACCTATAATCTTTTCTTTTTATTTCCAAATAATCTAATAATAATAATACCATTATTTACTCTATTTGGGCTTCACTTCATACACCTCCAACTTGCTATTTATCACAAAACAACCAAATCCAATTTAATTAAATAATAGTCCAATATAATAATATTATTTCTAATATTATTTCTCCGATTAAACCGACTAATTACTCTACTACCCACCGAACAACTCAACCAACATGATACTCTAACTTCTCCTCTTAGAATAATACCGACAAATTCCCAACCTCGACAATTTCGAATAATTAAATCCTTAATTAATTTAATTAACTAATTAATTAAATTCGGGGCGTTACAACTCTCCCCCACTTAGGATATTTTCGTCCTCGAAAATCTATCCGACACAACCATCCTCAACTTCAATTACGTTATCTCAGCTAACCAATCAACTTCCCTGCTCTAAAAGGCAACCCCACGTCTAACACCAAACAACAATACATCACAACAACGACAACAACAACACGAAACAAGGCTCACGCAACGCACCCAACAACTAATTCAAGACATAAAGAATAACCAGTTCACTATAACCAGAACACAACACAAACGTTACCATCGCCGAAGGCAACACTCCCCTAATTCTCATCATAGGAATTAGTTACTCGCACTCGAACCATCACCTTAGGTAACGAGGCAACAACAAGGATAAGAGCACGAAGCCCAAAGCACAACATCAACATAATCAAACTACTGACATCGTGGTTACCCACATAAGAACCAACTGCGCTACATCGCGCTTTCGCTGTGCACTCTGATTAATTGCAACCATCAAATCTACCAAGTTCACATCAACTTCTGACCATCAAAGCAGACATAAGAAAATACTTTCGGCTTAACTCATCGAAAATTCAAACCAAACAGGCATTCTACACTCCGATGACTGACCACTTCGAACTTAGATCCGTAAATAATACCTCCTTATATCCAGCACAACTACAACTACAGCCAATTCCAAATCTTGAATAGGATAGATACTTTCAAGAATTCCCAATTATCGTCAACATAAGCTACAACTTCACCACCTTGTATTAACACATCATCAAAATTCATCTCAACGCATACAACATTACCACAGCATAAGGATACATGTGTCCAATTAATCTCAACAAGAAAATCATCTTCCAAACAGAGCTTAACATCCAATAGCCATAGATTTAGCCCCAATAACCTACACTTAACATGGCATATTAATCAAACCAATCAAACAAACTAATTCATCAAGTCCTACTCATACTAGCACAATTCTTCAAAATCCCTCATCCGAATTAACACAACCACTCAACTTTATCTTTACAAATCATAATTCGCACCTTGCTAACTCATCATATAGCTTCACTCCTTTCAATACTTGCAACTCAACTCTCAAATACTCTACGCGCTCTTCTTCTGATTTTATAAAACATCAGAATATCCACATCAAACACCAGTTCTAACTTATCCAAACAAGTATGGAAAATACTATTCATATTTCCATATATACACTTTAAGGCATACCAGCCACTACCTTTCTCGACCCGACATCCTTGGTCAATTCATAGTCTTACATTACCATTCACTTCCTACTTGGTTTGTCTCTACAATTCTTCAAGTCTCATGTCAATCAAATTCTCGATCCACCATAAACCAAAACCCAAGTTATCCAGAACACAACTGTGAGTTTCCAAACTACTCACTGATCAACTCGCAACCTCATACTAACATCCTCAAGTCCGCCTCATTTCCCTATATAGGAATCCACATCGACAACTCAAACAATTTATAAGCACTTGGCTCAACCCCAAACAATTCACTGTGCATACTATTCTAGTTGGCAAGACACGTCTACTCCATCCAACATGATTCCGTCGACTATCAACAAGAGATTAAGGGTGATCAGTTCCTCAATTTGTTAATAGACAGCCGGCAATCATAATGGTGACATAAATCATCATTATCTAACTAAAATAGCGTCTTCCTCCTCGTGCTCCACGTTATCTAAGCATACTGCTCTACCATTTCTCTAAGGCTCACAAATGTTTTTCTTAATTTCCTTATTTCCAAGAACGCACAAAATCCAACACATATATTCTTATACACACTTGTTGCACAACCTAATTATCGAATATCCTTCTGATACATCAATTACAATCCAAATCGGCCCACTTTAATCGAAACATTTATCCAAGTCCAAAACTTTTGACAACCCTAACCAATCCTTCGTCTTTCTTTTTAATCTCATAACTTCGATGATCCGTATAGTTTCACACTTGATTCTTATTCCAATCACAATCTCAACAATACCATCTCATCATCTGGTTGGTGATATAACTTCCAAAAATTTCTGACTCATGTCGACACATCTCGCCAACATCACCCAATCCACTTTACTATTTAACATTCCTCAAAGATTTCTATACTTTAATCATTTTCAACTATCATACGCCGCACTTCCATGTGCTTCTCTGATACTCTTCTTCTTATTACTAAACATTTCATACTTGACTTCATCTTACTATTTCCAGCAAGAATTGTCCAACTTCAAACACGATTATCTTCTTCAATACAGACCTCCCAGACACAAAATTATATTCCAAAATGAAGGAAATTTTGTGTAGATTCTAGAACTTCAAGAATCGTTCAAATCTGAATTACGAGTAAAAAGTTATCGTCCTTGCAATGGGACTGGTCAAGAAATCCCGTACACAACCGAAATTGGTGAACATGAGTTCTACCTCTTTCTCTTGCTTCCAAACTCTCCCAACAATCCTTGTTTTTCACCCAACTCTAAAAATCATCCGACTTTACTCCAGATATACTCCACTTGTATATCACTATTCGTCACATTGCCCTCTCTTCTCCGAGAAGCAAACATCAATCATACTGACTCGTCCTCCTTCAAATGTCTCAATTGGACCGACAGATAAAATCATGAGTCCATACTCTCGTCGACTCGCAACAACACAGTTCTGACAACACTTGCCTCCTGCAATCAATATCACCTTGATTCAACTTCACATACTACAAACATCTCTGAGATGTAAACTTCTCCCCCACTTGTTTCAAACCTACTCCTGCATACCATCGATTAGGAAAACAAACAAGTACCGACAGTGTTCCACACACTTGTCGCGTACTAAGGGATAAACAATATTAGACAACTTGGCCGAGCAGACCGACCTGCTCTGATACCACTAATGTAACACCCCATTTCTACCCGGCATTTATATTATAAATCAGAGTGATAAAATTTCAACCAAACATGGGATATCACATTTTCAACTTGAAAACCAACAACATAAAAACTCATCCTCACGGATACATAACACTAAATCAAGGAGAACAAATGAACAACTATTTATTCTTCAAAACAACTCAACTTTAATAAATAACCACGCAGCGGGTTCACAAATTTCAACTTTATATAGTATAACATCTTGTTCAATTTAAAACAACTTTAAGACATCAAGCCTTTTAACCAAAACAACTTGAAACAACAACAACAAAATCAAATTCAACAATAAGGAAACAAGTGTTCATCCCCCCGAGTGTTACGTATCAGAGCATCGACACCGACTCAACTAATGAAGATAGACGACCTTCATTCTTGCTAACCTGCACGTTACCAACATATGGGTAACATTCAAACAGAAGGGGTGAGATATCGAATAATATAAACAAGAGTATGATAATCAATACATTAGATTAAAATCATACAATTTCACTACTTTACAACAACAACAAACAACAATCATCAACAACTCAACAACAACTTTATCAACATAATACAACAACAACTTTATCAACATAAGTAATGCAACACAAAATGCGACTCAACTATGCGTATGCATGTGGTACCATTGGAGCAAAACTCCCAACTTAAAAACTGCCAGGTTATCAAGGCATCAAGGCATAAGCCTTCAACTTAATATTTTGCCAATCCAGGCCAACGTGGTGAGCATTAGCTCCAACTTAAAAAAAATGCAATGTATGCGACTAATATGAATGGCATACGACAACAACAACTCAGCATTGGCCAAAGGCCTGCAACTTAACAACAACAACAACATTGGCCAGAGGCCTGCAACTTAACAACAACAACAACATTTACAACATAAGATATACATCAACTGCAACAATCAAATCAACACTGGTCATCCAACGCACAACTCAAATATATCCATAATTCGGGACAAAGTAACTTACTCAGCTGTACCTACAAATCCACTTATTCATCATGATTTCACGAAATAAACTAACCAAAATTACCTACTAATTTATGCGAACCACCTTGACAAATTTCGACTAATTCTGGACAACAAATTTTTTCGCTTAATTCTACTAAGTCGGCTAAATCGGTACTGTTTTACCCACTTACTATTACTACTAGTTAATTTTACTAACACTGTTAAATTTTAATTTACTGATACCACCCAGTTATGTTATCAATCATGCTGTCAGCAAAATTCAACTCTGATGCAAAAATCTCATTTTCTGTGAAAGCCTGCTACTGCTATTTGCTCATTTTCTACTAACAAAACAAAACCTGCTACTGCTATTTCTTTTCATTTTCTACTAACAAAACAAAACCTGCTACTGCTATTTCTTTTAATTTTCTGTCAAAAAACCTGTTAACTCACTTTTTTTCTGCTATTTCATACTTGATACTATTTTTCCTGCTAATGTAATTTCTCTGGTTTTGGGTTCAATTAATTTTCCTGATACAGCACCAACTCTCGATTATATTATTCTCTATTCTTTAATTAGGACAGAAAATGCACACCACAAGAATACGGGTGGCTTGCGCCACCCTTAATTCCTAAGAGTGCAGGTGGCTGGAGCCACCAAACACTCCCTTCTCAAGGTGGCTTGCGCCACCATTCACTGAGGAAGTAATGTGGCTTGCGCCACTATAAACAATGAATGACACAAGGGTGGCTTGCGCCACCCATCATGTAATAAGCCAGGTGGCTTGCGCCACCATTCATCTCTTCACACACAGGGGTGGCGGGCGCCACCCCCCCTATACACACACACACACACACACACACACACACACACACACACACATATATATATATATATATATATATATATATATATATATATATATATTTTTTTTTTTTTCTTAACACCACCAGTACATATACATATATATATTCCGAACCCACAAATCCCCATGGTCAATACCAATTTTCAGTTCACTACATCAATCACAATTATCATGCCACAGAACATCAATTACACAAAAACAACATCAATTACACAAAAACAACATCATCAATTACACAAAAACAAGGACAATCCACCAATACACTTCAACACATTCACAGTAGAAAAATCATACGAATCCCAATCCCACGTATCAATTATCATATACTTGGTTATAAAATTCGAACCCCACCCTTACCTTGGATTGAAGGCGGCTCGAATTTCTGGTCGAAACTGAAGCTTTGACAGCAACTCCCGTAATCGCAATCTCTCCTCTCCAACCGTTTCTTCCAAACCCTTGTGCACTTTCTGTAACTTCCTATTCTTACTGCTACCTATAATCTTTTCTTTTTATTTCCAAATAATCTAATAATAATAATACCATTATTTACTCTATTTGGGCTTCACTTCATACACCTCCAACTTGCTATTTATCACACAACAACCAAATCCAATTTAATTAAATAATAGTCCAATATAATAATATTATTTCTCCGATTAAACCGACTAATTACTCGACTACCCACCGAACAACTCAACCAACATGATACTCTAACTTCTCCTCTTAGAATAATACCGACAAATTCCCAACCTCGACAATTTCGAATAATTAAATCCTTAATTAATTTAATTAACTAATTAATTAAATTCGGGGCGTTACATTATAGGGTGTATTGAATCATGTCCTAGGGTTTGGGAGCATGTCCTAGTCAAAAGTCAAAGCTATAGTTGAATTTTCTCGCGAAACCTTAATTGTGGTTCAGATGAAATTGAGACTTGTTGCTCAAGCTTCTTGGATTAATCCATTGTTGTAAATGGATCAATGTAGTATGTTAGAGACCCTTAAATCATGTCTTTAGGTCTTGGCTCATGATTTGTCCCAAAAGTCAACTTAGGGGTGAATTAGGTCAAGAAACCCTAATTCCTGATTTTTGATGTATGCATCCCCTGAGGTCAAATTGACTTGATGCTTGGGTCCATGAGATCCCATGGGGTATTTTAGGTCATGCTGTCATACCCCAAATTTTGACCACTTAGATTCCCATCATTGTGCAAATCATCAGCACAATATGGATGTACCTTTGTGCCTCATCAATCTCCTCAAGGAATTGTTGAGCATTGACTACAGTCAGAATTAGGGTTTCAAACCCTCTCAGAGCCTTTAGACAAAGGATCAATCATGGAATGACTTGATATTCAACTTGTCTAACCTCTCAAGCATCCACAATGGATCAATAGGACTCCCACTTCAAGGATTAAGCACAAGGCTGCTCCCTTCTAGGTGGATCAAGTCTCCAGATCGACAGTGTCACCAAATTAGGGTTTTGATCGCCCATGGCTTCCAGATGAATTTTTTCATCTGGGCACAAGCCAATGATCCAAAACATAACCTAATATACTCCATGGAGCCTCATGGACCCAAGCATCAAGTCAATTTTGCCTCAGGGGATGCATATATCAAAAATCAGGAATTAGGGTTTCTTGACCTAATTCACCCCTAAGTTGACTTTTGGGACAAATCATGAACCAAGACCTCAAGACATGATTTGAGGGTCTCCAATATACCATATTGATCCATTTGTAACAATGGATTAATCCAAGAAGCTTGAGCAACAAGTCTCAATTTCATCTGCACCACAATTAGGGTTTCGCGAGAAAAGTCAACTGTAACTTTGACTTTTGACCTGGACATGCTCCCAAGCCCTAGGACATGAATCAATATACCCTATGACACCCATGGAACATGTCCATCAAGTTTGATTTAGGTCAAGGACATGATTTCCTGAAGAATTGCACTGTTTGGAATTCATCTGATAAAAAGTCAACTGTGCGCAAAAGTCAACTTTGACTTTTTGAGATTTTTCACCAAAATGAATTTTTAACCCTAAAATGATGTTAATGTATGATTTGAATCATCATTCATCAAGAAAAATCAAGAAAAGTTGAATAACTTGTAAAAGGGGTAACCATAAAAACTTAGAATTTTTTCTAAGTTAAAATTAAAGTGGCTAGGGTACCAACTTTGGAGGACCATAACTCCTAAACCACAAAGCCATTTTTTCTCATCCAAAGATGGACTTGTAGCCCTCATTATCCTCTACAAAAACTTCAACTACAAGTCATTCCAATTCATTAAGGATTTTGAGTTATGGAGTGATCAAAGTGGCTGAAAAGTGAAAATGTCACTTTTTCCAACACTTAGTGAAATTTTCACTAAGTCCAAATCTGCCTTCTCTTTTTGCCAAATGTAGGGGGATTTTTAACTTGGAATCGAAAGAGATCAAAACCAAACTTGTTCAAACAGTTGTTGTATTATGTAAGGGTTTTCCAAAATGGTCAAGAACATTACCAAATTCAACTTACACCATGAGATATGACATTGGCAAGTTGCCTTGCTGAAATCTGTCAAGGCAAGGCAGATTTTGGATTTTGGCTCGATTTACCAAAATCAGCCAAATTCAAATGCTCCTATCCACTTGGACACCTCCGAGGATTGATTCTAAAGGGGACAATCACTGAGCCAAGCCTTCAAAGTCATGGGAATAAGAAATAGCATGTTGAACCTAGAGTTGCCAAAATAGGGACAAGACTCCAAATTTGGATTGAGGCATTCAATGGAACCATCAAGGTGGCATGGACTGAGCCATTCTTATCTGAAATCAGTCAAGACTTATCCAAGACCAAGGGGACCAAAGCTCTGTGCCCTAACCTCTAGTCAATGGCTAGAGGAGACTTGCATTTCCATTGGCCAACATTGAGGAAACACCTGCTGCAGTTGCCATTCACTATTGCAGCCAAAACAAACTTGCTCTACTATAAATAGAGCTCACTTGTGTTCAGTTTGAGTACACCAAAGCCATCTAACACATGCTTTCCTCAAAATCTCTTCTTTCACTCCAATTTTGCCTTCAAAAGCAAGTTACTATCGGGTTTTGAGCTAGAGAGCAATTCCACTCAAACCAATCACACATACACACCTCATATATATCATATGTAAGCTGTGCAAACCATCAAAAGTGACCTGTAATCACAACATCACAAAGTCACCTCTCAAAACCTCAAAATGGCACTTTTTTGCACTTTTCAAGCCATGTCTTGATTCAGTCAATTTCCAAACCAGATAAAACCTCAAACACACTCCAAATATCATCCTTGAACTGTCCCAAATGGTTTCATACATCTGGAACACCATTTGAGAGAGTTGCTATTTTGGTCACTTTTAACCCCTTTTGCAAGAAAGGGACAGTTTGTGTTTTTGCAGGTACCAGCTGATTCCAGTCATCCTCAAAGCATCTAAGGGATCATTTGAGGTTGTTCAAAGCATAAAATCATATCTGGAGCAAGAGAGTTGGCAGATTGCTGAGAAAACTCCAAAATCTCAAAGAAGGGTATGCATCTCAACTTGCAGTCACCAAAACATGTGTGCATTTGAAGTCCATTGATTATGCATCTCTTATACATGTCATATGTGTTGTGTTTGTGCCATTTTATCATGTAATTCATGTCTGTATTGAGTTGTAGCATAGAACATGCAATTATAGGTCATTTTCAAAACCACTATCGGGTTTTGAGGAGGGAGTGTGATATGAAAAAACCACCACCACCATTGGATTCCTTGTGAAATTCTGGCCCAGATACATATAAATTTTGTCTCAAACCATTAAGAATTGAGAAAGTTATGACCTTCATGTTTTTGAGCCAAAACTTGCCTTGGGCAAGCCAAAACCATGTCATACCTTGTGTATTTGTTGTTTCATTTTAAACAATGGATGTATCACCACCCCAGTGGTAGAGCGCGCGCCTTGTATGCTTGAGGTCGTGGGTTCAAACCCCACCCATACCATTTTGTGATTTTTCACATTTTGCTATTTTTCCAATTATTTTCATGTTTTGTTAATTATTTGGAAAATTAATAACTCACTCAATTTTAATTATTTTTGATTGGTTCTTTTTGCAAAAAATCACAAAAATATTGAAATATTTATTTCCACAAAAAAATTAGATTTATATTAGTTATTTAATATAGTTAGTATTTTTGTGAATAAATGCCTTTTATTTGTTTTTAAACTCTTTTGAAAATAAATATACATGTTGAAAAATCAAAACCAAGTAGGTTTTAATTCATCTTGTGATTGAAACCTCATTTTTCAAACCTAAAACCAAAATCACAAGTTGTTCATTCAAACTTATTTGGAATTTTGTACCATTTTAATTAATTTTTCATTGAATAATTATTTTAAAATGATGAAATTAGGGTTTTATTGATTTTCCCCTTTAAACAAACTTTGTCAAACACTCATGGGCCTCTAATAGAGTGTAAGACCCAATCCTTTTTTGACCAAACCTTTTTTTGGGCCTCACTTATTGTATAAGTCCCGATACCGTCAAAAAACAAACGGCGCGATCGTCGCCTTTTCAAAAATCATCTGGGCCTACCCTCGTGTAGTAAGACCCATTTCTTTTTATTAAAACTTTTTGGGCCTCTTGAGAGAGTGTAAGACCCATCCCTGTGTACAGAAAACCTTTTTGGGCCACAGTCACTTGTATAAGTCCCTCTGTACAAGTTCAACAGTGCACTCACTGATAAAACCCTGGGCCTCTCTTTGAGCTGTAAGCCCCAAATCTTTCTTTTTCAAAGCACCTTCTCCTTTGATTTTGAATATACTATTGTTTTCAATATTTCTTTGTTGAACAACTAACCAAACAGCATGGAAGCTCTACAACCGAGTAAGTGGTTATACGCTTTCATTTACTGCTTTCATATCATATAACTGTTTTGTGGGGCTGTTTCGCTGTAAGTCTCCTTTCACAAACTCATATATATATAACTGTATTGTGGGGCTGCTCACTGTAAGTCTCCTTTCATAAACTCATATCAACTGTGTAATAATAGTATAGATATTTAGAGTTTCCCCGGCAACTACGTTTAGAACTAGGTGACGCCGTTTCGTTTATTCATAGAAATAGACACCTAGATCCCCAAATAGGATCACCAGATACAGTCTTCTCTCAGGCTGTCCTCATTAGGAATTATAAAGAAACTCTACTCCCAAAGATGAATGTATTCTCCGTGAATGACATCTTTGAGTTTCTTCCAGATTCTCGAACTTTCCTGACTTTGATCTATTCTCGGTGAATAGCATTGCCTTGAATTTCTCAGGGTTTGGGGACCCACGGGCTTCTTAAAAGCATCGGCCTCCTCTTGGGCATTGTACAAGGACCCACAAGCTTCCTAAAAGTAACCCCGCCTACTCTTGGGCTTAGTACAAGGACCGTCGGCTTCTTAGAAGTATTGACAGCCTCCTCTTAGGCTTCGTATAATGATCTCTTCCTCCGGGAATGATAGCCTCCTCTTGGGCTTCGTACAAGGACCGTCGGCTTCTGAAAAGCTTCCAGCCTCATCTTGGGCTTCGTACAAATTGTCCCGACGACCTCCTACAGGTATAGGAACAGAACTTAGTTATTTTCATAGAACAGTCCTTTCCAGAGTCTACTACTATTTCTCAAAGCATAATACAAAAGATAAAACTCTAGACTCGGACAGTCTCTCCTTCCTTGAGTCTCAAAGACATTCTCAAGTGACCCTTTCGTTAGATAGGAAGAAACCGTAGACTCGGACAGTCTCGATACCCTTTGGATTTCCCCGTTTCCTTAAAGAACAGGGAACAACCCCGATCCTCATATCAAACCCATGAGTACAGTATTGCTCATATAAGAACTGATTTTCTCTCTCAAAATCAGTATACTGGATCTGTCACTCAACTAAAACAGTTGCCAACATAAGCTAGCCTCCTCTTGGGCTTTGTACAAATGTTTCCCCCCCAGCGGAGTAAACCTTTAGCCTCCATCTCGGGCTTTGTACGAGATACAAAAAAGGTTCTTATTCAGTCAAACAAAACTTTCGCCTGCATCTCGGACTTTGTACGAGATACAAAAACACTCTCTTATTGAGTATAAAGGATTCTCTTGTAGAGTCAACCCTTTTAGCTTCTCTCTCAGGCTTTGTATGAGACACATAAAGGACTCCCTCGTTGAGTAAGTCACCCTTTCGCCTCCATCTCGGGCTTCGTACGAGATACAAACTTCCCTAAGCAGAGTCAATCCTCTTTTCAGCCTTAAATCTTGGGCTTTGTACAAGATAGATAATACTCTCCAACTGAGTAAACTCTTTTTTCAGCCTCCTCTTAGGCTTTGTATAATGATATCCCCCACTGGGTCGAACCCTTTTAGCCTCTTTCTCGGGCTTTGTACGAGACACATATTCGCCTCCTCTTAGGCTTTGTATAATGATTTTCCCTAGCGGAAATTAGCCTTCTCTTAGGCTTTATATAAGAAAACCACTGGTTGATCCAATCAACCTTTTAGCATCAAATCTGTGCCTCGTTCACAGTACACAAACATCAACAACTCCTTCCCTTTCATCTAATCGCTGTAAGCGGCAAGCCTCTGGATCATCTATATCCATGCCACTGTCCCTCTTTTAGCATGAGAAATTCCTAAGGAAAGATAGCGTTGCTCTATACTGAGTTAAAGTCTTCTCCTTCAGGTTAAAAACCCCTTTCTTCGGAAATTATGGCATTGCTAGGATCAACGTATCCCAGTTAAAGTAATTCTCCTTTACCCCTCTTTAGAGACGACAAATTCTCTCTAAAGTTGAGACCTTTTAGCTTCACATCTTGGGCTTTGAACAAGATACAAATCACCTTTTGCTTCACGTCTTGGGCTTTGAACAAGACACCAAAAACCATTTCCTCCCATATGGGAGGAACTACGAACGCTCTGATTTCCCTGTTTCGGTAAACGGGAATACGTAGGCATAAGATCGAAAGAAAAGATCTTAGCGAGCACACAAAACAAAAACCCAAAATCCCATATTCTCACGTATCAGTCAGAAAAGCAAAAAGTCCTAACATCCTACACATCTCATCGAACAAAATAACCTGAGACAATCCCCGAATCTTTGAAGCATCTGTAACCGAACAGACCGGTCTGTTCAAACTCAGTATACAAGCAGGGTTAGTTGGAGACATCTATTTCCCTTCCTTCATCAGCTTTAATAGGATAAAAAATGAATCGAGCTGTAGTAGTAACACCGAAGAGCGGTTGTGCTTCGCAACCACGTCCAAAAATCGCTCGCTACACATGCCTTGAAGCATTGGCTCATGCCCAGAGGAAAATTTCCATCTGGAGGCCCTGGTTGATCAAAACCCTAATTTGGTGACACTGGTGATATTGAGGCTTGATCCACCTGGAAGGGAGCAGCCTTGTGCTTAATCCATGAAGTGGGAGTCCTCTTGATCCCTTGTGGATGTTTGAGAGGTTAGACAAGTTGAAGATCATGTCATTTCTTGATTGATCCTTTGTCTAAAGCTCAGAGAGGGCTTGGAACCCTAATTGTTGATTGTAGTGAATGCTCACCCATCTTTGGGGAGACTAATGAGGCAAGATGGTTCATCCATATTGTGATGATGATTTGCACAATGATGGGAATTCTTAGAGGTCAAAATTTGGGGTATGACAATAGTGACAATCCACTTTTTGCGCTTACTGATTCGCGTTTTCGATTTGCAATTCATGATTTTCTTTGATTTTATTATCTTGTTGTTTCTTGATTCGATTTGTGATGACCTCTAATGCGGTAGCAATTTTCTATTTCAGTTTGTGCTAATTTTCAACGATCTAATGCCGTTGGCTTTAGATTGGATTTAATTCTTTGTGGTAGCCTTGCGCATCTTCGCATACGCGGCTTTGATTCGCATACTTGCATCATGATTTTAATACGTGCACTTTTCTTTTCAATTTACGTTTTGATTTATTTGTTATGGATGTGTGATGTTAATACTGTGTATGCATCTTATATCCGTTCACACCTAAATTATTTTTAAAACTAATTCTTGATTTAATCAAGCCATTTTTAATCCCTTGCAAGTCGATTGTTTCTACAATCGCCATCAACCAAACCTAAAACATTCTTAATTCATATATCAAGCCCTACCCCAACTTGTAAGTCGATTGCCTTTTGCATCGCCATCAACCAAGTAAACCCTTGATCCAACATCAAGTGGTTTACTTCCTTAACTCTTGTAAGTCGATTGCATTTTGCATCGCCATCACGCAAATTCAAACCTCGATCAACATCGAGTATTTTCCTTAAGCAATTCAAGATACATAATCATTATCTAAACACTATTTTATTAAAAATAAAGGGAGGGGTTTTGAGTCTTCGAAATTTCTCCTCAATTGTTTGGATACGAGATATCTTTCTCGTGTTCAAACAACTATTTCCTTAAAATACCTAATCATATCTTACTATTATTTCACTAAAGATGAAACAGGGGGTGTGGAGTCTTTCATTCCTCTCTTTCAATTGTTTGGGTACGAGATATTTTTCTTGTGTTCAGGCGATTAATATCTATAAAACACACTAACAAATCGTAGTGTTTAACTATGATTGCTTTGACTTTTCCATTGCACAAGGGAATACGTAGACACAAGGGACCTAATCCTTGGCGAACACCCTAATAAAAAACCAACCATTTTCCCCTAAAAAAGTAACCATAGCTAGAATCTGAAGGTGGGAAAATACACAAGAAAGGGGTAGAATTGTGTGTTTCAAATATTGCAGATCTGTTTCTCGCTTCTTCCAATGTTCAGAAGAGAGATGTGATTCTAAATAGACGTTCAAAACCAGATCACGAATGCAACGGAACTGAAATCAGACACAAAGTAAACAATACACGAACACAACAGATTTATACTGGTTCCTCTCCCAACTGAGAGTCCTTCAGTCCCCTTGCCTTGCAAGAGATTTTTACTATAATCAATGCTTGAGTACACTTGCTTATGTATTTAAACATAAGACTTTTTACAACACTGACTTACAGTCTGAACCAATTATGTTTAACCAGATCCTGATTAAAACAATCTTTTGCTTAAAGCTTATGTCTAAGACTTCACCTACTCAATCAACTCCTGATTGAGGCTTCTCTTGCTTAGACCACCTTGTAGCGTCGGTTTTTGTGACGCGGCCACAACCGCTTTTAGTGCTATTTACTGATTTCTATATTTATCCTATGAAGCTTAAAAGGAAGGGGAAGTTATCTCAAACTAACCCTGCGTGCAAATGTTTTCTTTAACAAATGCAAAGAGATCGGGGATCGGTGTTTGGTTATACAAAGGGAAGCTATTAACACCCAGAGTATCTATAGTAATCTATAGGAACCTTCATTTACATATATTTTCTATTGCTTGAAATGCTTTGTTAAGTCTATCTGCTGTTGATTGGGGAAAGTTTCTCCTTTGTGAGGGCTGAGGAAATGTTTTTATTGTTTTTGGGTTTTCTATTGTTTTTGGGAAGGTACTGGACCTAAAGTTTTTTTTATTTGTGTGCTCGCTAAGATCTCGCAATCTTATGCCTACGTATTACCGTAAAGAGATTTGGAAAATCAGAGTAATCGTAGTTCCTCCTATTCTATGGAAGGAGGAAAATTTGGTGTCTTGTTCAAAGCCCAAGATTGAAGCTAAAAGGGTATTTGTGTCTTGTTCAAAGCCCAAGATTGAAGCTAAAAGTTGACTGAGAGAGAATTTGTCATCTCTAAAGGGAGATATCTCACCTATTCATCACATACATTGAGTAATTGGTTATAAGGGAAGTTACTTTAACTGGGATGTGTGGAATCCAACAATGTCGTATCTTCCTTTATAAATCTTTGCATGCTAAGAGAGGGACATTGACTTGGATGTGTAGAATCCAGAGGCTTGCCACTTACATCAGTTAGATGAAAGAGAAATTTTAGCCAGGATAAAGGAGGGACTCCAGCTTGGATTTTTAATCAATAAGTGTGCCACTTACATCAATTATCTGGAAAAAGGTTTTGATTGTTTGTTTTGATATGTGATGTATAGAGGAAATGTCCTCCTACAGAGAGGACTCATGGTCTCATCTGAGGGGATGTTTAATTTTGTGCCTTGATCAAAGCCCAAGGTTGAAGCTAAAAGAGGTTGATTCCACTGGGTGGATTTTTATATCGGTCTTGTACAAAGCCTAAGATTGAGGCTGACTAAAACATATTTTTATATGAAGCCTAAGAGGAGGCTGAGGGGAATCCTGAAGAGAGAAGAACTCTTGCTGAGGGATTCTGAATCTTAAGAGAAGGTTCAAACTTCTTGGGGAGTCAGGAAAGGATCTAATCTCTTGATGGAGATTTAGAAGAGAGTTGATTTATCAACTGCCACAAAGGCTTTGATTCTTCTGGGGTTTATTGATTGTGATCTGTGTAACACCCTAAATTCGCCCGCATAATTTAATCGAATAACCAGAGTAAAATAATACAACTTAGAAATAAAGGGCATTACTTTCAACATAAACTTGCTCATAAGTAGACATGTAACATAATTTCAAACATACTTTAATCCAAAAAAAATACTCTTTATTACGCAGCGGAAATGAATCATTCGAATAATAAAGCATAACGGTTTCAAGTTACAAAAATGTAGTTTTGTAAACTGTAAAGGCAACTAAAATTCTTTAGCCAAAATAAAACATGCATAAAAGCATTCCTGACTCCCAATGTTACATATCAAAGCAGACTCCACTAAAGTGAAGCACTTCGTCTTCACCGACCACGACTCTCAACTACTCCTGATTATCTGCAGGATGTCGTATAAAGCATCACCAAACACAGAAGGGGTGAGATTCTCAAATCAACAAAAAGAGAAGATGATATAAATATAAGAGCATAAATCATCAAGTAATTCACCCATATCACAACTACCAACAACAATCACACAGTTCAACATAACCACAGGTCATCAATCAAAGCATAATGCAACACAACTAACAAGAGTAATGCAATTAGACACCAACTAGACTCAATGCATATGGTACCAATTTTGCTCCCCGTTTCATGATCACAATTCCCGCGGGAACGTCTATCTAGTCGCTCACGCCCCACATGGGCACACGACATTCGTGATTGCTCACACCCCACATGGGCACACAATCACCTCAACAACAACAACAACATCGATTCCATTAAAGGAATCCGGATAGACGCTCACACCCCACATGGGAACACGTCATCCCTCAACTCATGCATCATACTATGCACCTTCAACGACAACATGCAACAACGAAAAAAATGCATAACATAGCATCTCATCATTACTCGATTAACTATTTCACAACAGCACACATACACCTATTCGAACATGCATATTTATAACAATCCTCCAAAATACATCATTTAAAGAAATGTTAATGAAACAACAAGAACCCACGCGAAACAACAAGAAACAGCAAAGAAACAACAAAATTGCATAAGCAGCATTACTGCGCCCCCTTGCACCGCCCGGCGCAGCAGCAGCGTTGCCACGTCTCTTTGCACCGCCCGGCGGTGCACAGGCGTAGCTTTTCCCCTCTAAATTCTAACACTTCCAGTAGCGTTCCATACAATTCCTCCTGATCACCACCCGTCACAGCATTGTTGCACCTTGTCGCACCGCCCGGCGGCACACGGTCGTAGCTTCCCCCCCCTCAATTCTAACACTTCCAGTAGCGTTCCTTACGAGCATGTAACAGATTCTCTGCAGTCCCATTTTCTGCTACACCAGATCCAATTTCCTCCCCAACACAGTCCTCATAGTGCACGAAATTATATCAAATCTCAGCAATATTTAGCACAATCACATGCATTATTTTATAGACAACATCATGAACAAATATTAACATCCTAACTCATTAGAACCTATCAACAGACATTCAACATTCACTTGAATTCAACCTAAGGATTCCTACCCAAATACATACATCATCCAACCCTTGAGAGATTAAAGAATTCCCAGGCTTACCTTGTATTGATGAGCTTCCTTCTTCTCTAATGGATTCTCTCCTTCACCTTGCCCTAGCCTCTTTTCAGCTTTTCTCCCTTTGCTCTCACTTTTACGCAGAATAAAAAATAACTTCTCCTCCTCTAACTCTTTACATAACCCCCAATTATGATTGACCCTATTTTCCCTCACTCAACTTTGCACAATTACTACAATGCCCTCCCACTCACTACACATCTAATTATCTCTATTTATTTATCCCATTATATTATTATTAATATTTTGATCCAACCTAACTAAATAATAATAATAATAATTCTCATCATTCATATACTTCCACTAATGTCCACTTTACACTATGGTTAGCAAATATTGATTAATTAAAATAGGTTAATTAATCTTACTCTCTGCACCACCGATTTCTACGCTTTTAGTCGTACACCCCTACTACCCCCAAGACTTATCTCTTAAGGCCACTACCCCTTACTATGGGTACATGAAATATAACGAATACAACAAAACACACCATCAATCACAACAATTCACAATTATTCGTAAATAAAAATAAAATGGAAAACGGGGTGTTACAACTCTCCCCCACTTAGAATATTTTCGTCCTTGAAAATTTACCTCATGCGAATAACTCCGGATACGACTCTCGCATCCTGCTCTCTAGTTCCCAAGTCATATTTCCACCTGCAGCGCTTCCCCACACTACCTTCACAAGAGTGATCTCTTTACCCCTCAATTGGTTTACCTCGCAGTCTTCAATCCGCACTGGCAAGGCTTCAACCGTAAGGTTATCCCTTAATTCCACATTATCCATCAGAATCACATGCGATGGATCCGAAACATACTTCCGAAGCTGTGACACATGGAACACGTCATGCAAATTCGAAAAATTGGGTGGCAATGCCACTCTGTAGGAAACATGTCAAACTCTTGCAGAAATTTGATACGGACCAATAAACCGAGGAGTAAGCTTCCTCGACTTCAACGCACGGCCAACACCGGTCACTGGAGTGACTTTCAAAAACACATGGTCCCCTTCTTAAAACTCAAGATCTTTCCTTCTCTTATCATGGTAGCTCTTCTGCCTACTCTGCGAAGCTTTCATCTTTTCCCGAATCAGCTTCACCTTTTTGGTAGTTTGCTGAACAATCTCGGGTCCAAGTACTACACTCTCACCAGATTCGTGCCAACACAAAGGCATCCGACACCTCAGACCATACAATGCTTCAAAAGGCGCCATTCCAATACTGGAGTGATAACTGTTATTATAAGTGAACTCGATCAACGACAAATGGCTATCCCAAACACCTCCTTATTCAAGCACACAAGCCCTCAACAAATCCTCCAAAGATTATATAGTCCTCTTCGTCTGCCCATCAGTCTGCGGATGATAGGCCAAACTCAATCTCAGCTTTGATCCCAAGGCTCCTTGCAAGATCTCCCAAAATCTGGAAGTGAACCTTGGATCTCGTCCGACACAATACTCAATGGAACTCCATGCAACTTCACAATCACCTGAATGTAAATCTTTGCCAGCTTCTGGAAAGGAAAATTGATATTAATCGGGACAAAATGTGTCGACTTTGTCAGTCTATCCACTACTACCCAAATGGAATCATGTCCTCTCGGAGTATTAGGCAACCCGATCACAAAATCCATAGAAATATTGTCCCACTTCCACTCTGGAATATCTAATGGTTGCATCATACCAGCAGGTTTCTGATGTTCCACCTTCGACTTTTGACAAGTCAAACAAGCATACACAAACTGAGCCATGTCACGCTTCAATCCAGGCCACCAAAATATCTTCTCCAGGTCTTGATACATCTTCGTAGCTCCTGGATGGATACTCAAACTACTCTTGTGACCCTCTTCTAAAATCATTCTTTTCAACTCAGGATTATCAGGGATGCAAATCCTATCACGGAATCTCAACATGCCTTGTTCATCCACCCTGAACTCATTACCTTCTGCTTGGTTATTTCCAATAATCAAATCCACCAGTTTCACATCCAACTTCTGACTTTCTCTGATACTATTAAGGAATTCATTGTTGATCGTCAGCATACCCAGCATCACACTATGCGGTGTCTGTCCACAAACCAAACTCATATCTCTGAACTGTTCAATCAATTCTAACTCTTTAACCATCATAGCAGACACATGCAAGGACTTTTGACTCAGAGCATCAACCACGACATTAGCTTTGTCGGGGTGATAGTTCAAGCCAAAATCATAGTCTTTTAAGAATTCTAACCATCTTCTCTGCCTCATATTCAGTTCCTTCTGGTCAAACAGATACCTCAAGCTCTTATGGTCACTATACACTTCAAATCTGGAACCATAAAGATAGTGCCTCCAAATCTTCAATACGAACACCACTGCAGCTAACTCTAAATCATGAGTCAGATAATTCGTCTGATGTACTCTTAACTGTCGTGAAGCATAAGCCACAACCTTACCATCCTGCATTAACACACCTCCCAAACCCATCAAAGAAGCATCACAATACACCACAAACGGTTCATTTGGTTCGGGTAGAATTAACACTGGAGCGGTAGTCAATCTCTTCTTCAGCTCAACGAAACTCTTCTCACAATGAACATCCCATACAAATGCCTTACCCTTGCACGTCAACTGAGTCATCAGAAGTGCCAACTTCGAAAATCCTTCAATAAATCTTCGATAGTAACCAGCCAAACCCAAGAAGCTTCTAATCTCGGTCACCTACTTCGGAGTCTCCCATTGTAGAACGGCGTCTACCTTGGACGGATCCACAGCAATACCATTACCTGAAATAACATGACCAAGAAAACTTACCTCTCTCAACCAGAATTCACACTTAGACAACTTAGCATAGAGCTTCTTCTCTTTCAACACTTGCAGCACAATCTGCAAATGCTCAGCGTGTTCCTCTTCCGACTTAGAATAGATTAGAATATCATCAATAAAGACAACCACAAATTGGTCCAAGTAAGCATGAAAGATACGATTCATATACTCCATGAATACGCCAGGTGCATTAGTAACTCCGAACGGCATCACTACATACTCCTAAAGTCCATATCGGGTTCTGAAAGCCGTCTTCTGAATGTCTTCGTCTCTTACCCGTATCTGATGATAGCCTGACCTCAAGTCAATCTTGCTAAACACACGGGCACCCACTAATTGATCCATCAAGTCATCTATTCTTGGAAGTGGATACTTGTTCTTAATCGTTACTTTATTCAGCTATCTGTAATCGATACACAATCTCATACTACCATCTTTTTTATTTACTAACAACACTGGAGCTCCCCAAGGCGATACACTTGGTCTCACAAATTTATTTTCTAACAGCCCTTCCAGTTGCTTCTTCAGCTCTGCTAATTCTGATGTCGACATCCTGTATGGTGCCATAGAAATAGGTCTGGTACCAGGGACAAGATCAATAGCAAACTCTACTTCCCTCTCTGGTGGTACCTCGGCAATGTCATCTGGAAATACTTCAGGAAATTCATGTACCACTTGCAAATCGTTGATCATCGACTCATTTTCCACTGACAAGGATGCAAACAATGCAAGTATCTGAGCTTCTTCTTCCGAGAGCTTTCTTATCTCTCTAGCAGACAGAAAACCGTCTTCTTCCTCTTCTTCAGGAGTAAGAAATCAAACCGACTTATTGAAACAGTTAATATGAACATGATTGAACTCCAACCAGTTCATACCCAAAATCACACCGAGACCTCCCAACGGTAAACAAATCAGATCCACACCAAAGTCCTTATCAAAGATCGATAGTGGACAATTCAAACAGACTAAAGAAGTGGTCACCGATCCCTTTACAGGAGTTTCGACAACCATCTCTCCCTTCATAGGAGAAACAACAAGGCCTAGCCTCCTTACACAATCGGCAGCAATAAAAGAGTGAGTAGCACCAGTATCGATAATAGCAATCAAAGGCGTATTATTAATATAACATGTACCTCTGATCAGTCTGTCGTCACTGGAAGTTTGAGTCCCTGTTAAAGCGAACACTTTTCCCCCAGTCGAAGCTTTCTTTGGTTTCTGACAACGAGTACTAATATGGCCCTGTTCTCCACAGTTGTAACAAGTCACCATATTAACTTTGCAGTCTACAATCAGATGTCCTGCCTGCCCATACTTGAAGCATTTCTTCACATCGCTCGTGCACTCACTGACACGATGACCCAACTCACCACACCTGTAACACTTAAGAGGAGCAGGGGCACCTCCCCCACTTGGCCTCTTGCCATCAGCATGCTTCTGTTTACCTTTCTCAGCTGGAGCTGCATAAGGCTTCCCACGGTTCATCGGTTGCTTTCCTCTTCTCTCGGCCAGCCCCGTATAGTGAGCCGACTGAGCATTGTTGTCTTCTTCAAATATCCTACAACAATCCACCAAGTCTGGAAACCTTCTGATCCGCTGATAACCAATTGCCTGTTCGATCTCAGGCCTTAATCCTCTCTCAAACTTGATGCACTTTGAGAACTCAGCAGTTGCCGCACTGTAGTGAGGATAAAACTAAGCCAGATCTGAGAATTTGGCAGCATACTCCGTAACCGTCATGTTACCCTGCTTCAGTTCCAAAAACTCAATCTCTTTCTTCCCTCGGACATATTCAGGAAAGTACTTCCTTAAGAACTCCCTACTAAACACAACCCAAGTGATTGACTCTCCCGTTGCTCCCAACAGTTGACGAGTGCTAACCCACCAATCATCAGCCTCCTTAGCCAGCATGTGAGTACCTAACCGCACCTTCTGTGCTTCAAGACATTCCATAACCCGGAAGATACTCTCTATTTCCTTGAGCCAAGCCTGCGCTCCATCCAGATCATGTCTTCCCTTGAAGGTAGGCGGTCTGCTCTTCCGAAACTCGTCATTCTCGTTAGCATGTGGCGGGTTCTGCACCGCTTGCGCAATAGCATGCAAAGCAGCAACAATCGCCACATTATTCCTTCCAGCCATTCTAAATCTGTTACACACCAACAACAGAACATAATGGTTAAGGAACCGATAACGACAACGATAACTTGTCACACGACAACGACTCGACAACTTGTCACACGACAACGGCTCGACAACTTGTCACACGACAACGACTCGACAACTTGGCTGGACGGACCGACCTGCTCTGATACCACTATGTAATACCCTAAATTCCCCCGCATAATTTAATCGAATAACTAGAGTAAAATAATACAACTTAGAAATAAAGGGCATTACTTTCAACATAAACTTGCTCATAAGTAGACATGTAACATAATTTCAAACATACTTTAATCCAAAAAAAATACTCTTTATTACGTAGCGGAAATGAATCATTCGAATAATAAAGCATAACGGTTTCAAGTTACAAAAATTTAGTTTTGTAAACTGTAAAGGCAACTAAAATTATTTAACCAAAATAAAACATGCATAAAAGCGTTCCCGACTCCCAATGTTACATATCAGAGCAGACGCCACTAAAGTGAAGCACTTCGTCTTCACCGACCACGACTCCCAACTACTCCTGATTATCTGCAGGATGCCGTATAAAGCATCACCAAACACAGAAGGGGTGAGATTCTGAAATCAACAAAAGGAGAAGATGATATAAATATAAGAGCATAAATCATCAAGTAATTCACCCATATCACAACTACCAACAACAATCACACAGTTCAACACAACCACAGGTCATCAATCAAAGCATAATGCAACACAACTAACAAGAGTAATGCAATGAGACACCAACTAGACTCAATGCATATGGTACCAATTTCGATCCCTGTTTCATGATCACAATTCCCGTCGGAACGTCTATCTAGTCGCTCACACCCCACATGGGCACACAACATTCGTGATTGCTCACACCCCACATGGGCACACAATCACCTCAACAACAAAAACAACATCGATTCCATTAAAAGGAATATGGATAGACGCTCACACCCCACATGGGCACACGTCATCCCTCAACTCATGCATCATGCTATGCACCTTCAACGACAACATGTAACAACAAAACAAATGCATAACATAGCATCTCATCATTACTCGATTAACTATTTCACAACAACACACATACACCTATTCGAACATGCATATTTATAACAATCATCCAAAATACATCATTTAAATAAATTTTTAATGAAACAACAAGAACCCATGCGAAATAACAAGAAACAACAAAATTGCACAAGCAGCATTGCTGCGCCCCCTTGCACCACCCGACGTAGCAGCAGCGTTGCCAAGCCTATTTGCACCGCCCGGCGGCGCACAGACATAGCTTTTCCCCCCTCAATTCTAACACTTCCAGTAGCGTTCCATACAACGCCTCCTGGTCACCGCCCGACGCTACTGTCCCATCGCCCGACGCTACGAGCACGTAACGGATTCTCTGCATTCCCATTTTCTGCTACACCATACCCGATTTCCTCCCCAACACAGTCCTCATAGTGCACGGAATTATATCAAATCTCAGCAATATTTAGCAACAATCACATGCATTATTTTATAGACAACATCATGAGTAAATATTAACATCCTAACTCATTAGAACCTATCAACAGACGTTCAACATTCGCCTGAATTCAACCTAAGGATTCCTACCCAAATACATACATCATCCAACCCTTGAGAGATTATAGAATTCCAACCCTTACCTTATATTGACAAGCTTCCTTCTTCTCTAATGGATTCTCTCCTTCACCTTGCCCTAGCCTCTTTTCAGCTTTTCTCCCTTTGCTCTCACTTTTACGCAAAATAAAAAATAACTTCTCCTCCTATAATTCTTTACATAGCCCCCAATTATGATTTACCCTATTTTCCCTCACTCAACTTTGTATAATTACTACAATGCCCTCCCACTCACTACACATCTAATTATCTCTATTTATTTATCCCATTATATTATTATTAATATTTTGATCCAACCTTACTAAATAATAATAATAATAATTCTCATCATTCATATACTTCCACTAATATCCACTTTACACTATGGTTAGCAAATATTGATTAATTAAAATAGGTTAATTAATCTTACTCTCTGCACCACCGATTTCTACGCTTTTAGTCGTACACCCCTACTACCCCCAAGACTTATCTCTTAAGGCCACTACCCCTTACTATGGGTACATGAAATATAACGAATACAACAAAACACTCCATCAATCACAACAATTCACAATTATTCGCAAATAAAAATAAAACAGAAAATGGGGCGTTATAATCTGAATCTGGCTGGGGATTTTAAGGTGAAAGTCAAGCCTTGTTGGGGATCAGAAGGGATTTAAAGATGAGTTTGAATGCCTTTGAATTTTTAACTCTCCTGGGAATTAATGTATTGGTAAAGATGATTAGGATTTATCCTATTCTTTTAGGAAGCCTGAGGGTCCTTGTATGAAGTCCAAGAGGAGACTATAGGGATGAGACTTTCCAAGTTTACTTGTATGAAGCCCAAGAGGAGGCTGAAGGTTTAAGAGATGAAGATCAACTCTTGAATGATCAGATGCTCTAGAGTTTTTGACTTTCCTGAGGATTGAACTAGTAGAGATGACTAAATTCTATCCTATGCTTTTAGAAAGCCTGAGGGTCCTTGTATGAAGTCCAAGAGGAGACTATGGGGAACTTCTAAGAAGCTTGTGGGTCCAAGCCTGAGAAAAGTTCAAGAAAAGTTTCACCGGGAAATAATCCTTTCTTTGTTGAACAATTCTTAGGTTTGAAGAAATTCAAAAGAGGTTTCACTGGGAATCAATCCTCTCTAGGAAAATGAATTTCTTTGTATAAGAATAAACTAGTTGATTGAACTTAGTTATAAGTATCCTATTGTTTGACCTAAGTGTGAACTGAGGATGACCTTAACTATTAAGGGAGCCCTAAACAGATAAGCACAGGTATACATATCAAGATATATGAACAAGCATATAAACAAGTATGAATTGAATTGAAAAGGTGGTGGGTCTTATTCTTTGGATAGAGGCCCAAGTGTATTGTGATTGGTTATATTGATTATCACTGCATCATTAAGGTTTTGAGAAATTGAAGAAAGTTTTGAGAAAAATTTGAATTGAATTTGAATTAAAAGAATGTTTATTTGAATGAATTGAAAAGAAAGTTTGGGGCTTATAACTCAAAGAGAGGCCCAAGTGGTCTAAGAGCAGTTTCACCGGGAATAATGCTCCTCTTAGTACCAGCGTATTTGACTTGAATCTTCTTCTTTTTATTATTAAAAAGTCAAAAGGATGGAACTTACACTCTATTAAGAGGCCCAATTTAATGTATTTTTGAATGAAAGAATGAAAGAATATTATTGGGTCTTAGACTCGGGGAGAGGCCTAGGTGTTTTCAAGCAGTTCAAAACAAACAGATGATTTTGAAAACAAAGGTATGGAGCTTACAACTCAAGGAGAGGCCCATGGAAGTTGTGTATTTTTAAAACAAAGTTTATGTACAAAAGATTGGGGCTTATACTCAAGGAGAGGCCCAGATGATTTATTTGAAAACAGTGATCACACTGTGATACCGAGAGACGTTGTGGGACTTATACTATAGTAGAGGCCCAAAATTTATTTATGTACATAGATGGGTTGGGTCTTACACTCTAATAGAGCTCCAAGTGTGTTTAAAATGAAGTTTTGAAAGATTGAATCAAAGAAAACCCTAATTTCATTTTTTAAAGATATTTTTTCAAAGAAAAATCAATTAAAAATGATTAAAAAAATATCAAAAAAATTCAATAAACATGTTATGAATTATGATTAAGGTTTATAAAATCAGATTTTATCCACATAATGATTTAAAATCCAATTGGTTTTGAAAAATCAAGAAAAATAAATTATTTAAAATGTTTAAAACAAATTAAAATAAAATTCTTTAAAATATTCAAAAATAAATAAATAATAATTTTTTTTTTGGGGAATAAAATGTTTAAAGGTATGGAGGATTTATGTTTAAAAAATCACTTGAAAAAGATTAAAATTGAAGGAGAAATTAATTTTTGAAAATAGTTAAGAAAATAATTAAAAATTCAAGAATTTGAATAAAATTTGAATTATGGCGCCAACTGTCATCTTCTTCCTCGCGCGTATCCTCCTTGGCTGTTTTGTAAAGCCTCTCATATCTCTCTCAATACGTAATGATTTTGCACGATGTAAACATGAAAGTTGTTTGTTTTTGAACAAGGATTTCAATGGTACCAATTAATTGCATTTCTTTTAAGTGTGGAGTGAGATATCATGTAAAGAATAGATGAACCCTAATTTTTGCAAGAACACTATGAAATCCTATACACGATTGATACATAGAAATTAATTGAGGGAAAACATTCTTCATAAGTGCAGAAACATGTTGGTAACTTGAAATATAAAAAATGATGCATGTTTCATGGAGTTTGAGAAGTTCAAGCTTACCTCGCAAGAGGAAATCGAATCCTCAGTTGTAGGTGTTAAGGAAGTGTTTTGATGATCTGGACAGCTTCCTTGGACCTCAAGTAAGGTGTTGAGATGCTTGGAATGGATTGAAAACCTCTGGATTGGTGGGCACGAATCCAAATCCAGGTGGCTTTGGGATGAGGTATGAACTTGATGAATATGGTGTTACAGATGTTGTTCAAGTGTTAGGGCACTCATATATGATGTATGTGAGGTGTCAGGACCATTGGTTTGAGTTGAATTGCTCTCTATTTCAAAACACGATTCTCATTTCTTTGGAAATGGATTTTTGATGTACAAGAGGGAAATGGTGGAAAACATTTGTTGTGATGTTTTGGGGTGGTTTGATAAACCAGAAATGACCTCTATATATAGTAGAGGAAGTTTGTTTTGCAAGGAATTGTGAATGGGGGCTGGATAACCCTATTGTCCAATGGATATGGCTATGTGTTCAAAGTCTCCTCTAGCCATTGACTTGAGCTGAACTTGCAGGTTTTAGGTATTCTGATCTTTGGCTAAAGCTTGACTCAATTGGACTGATATGTGTATATTCATGCCACCTCAATGCATCCTATCAATGCCACATGACAAAACTTGGATTTGGATTTGCAACATTAACTTCCATGTGCCTAAAGGATATGATTTTTGACTTGTTGGTCTTATGGTTCAGATTCCTCATCATTTAGATTGATATTGGACAGAAATCTAATGATGCAAGTGTCCAAAATTGGCTCAAGAAATCGTGGGATACAGGTTATGTGCCAATGCTGTCAAAAATCAGTTTGTATCAAGGCATGTTATAAGGTTCATAACTCCTTGCTCAAGTGGAATCAATGGATGTTCTTGTACTCTTTGGAAAGCTTTTATATCATACTTCAACTTTGATGTTTACATTTGGTCTTGGTTCCTCTTGGGTCATAATGAAAAATGCCTCCAAAGTTGGACAAAACATGAGACAGATTCTGCCTAAAATTTTTCCAAGTGTCAAAGTTCAAATCTTATGAAACTCTAACTTTATGGCATTATAACTCAAAATCTAAGCATTATTTCACCATGGATCAGTAGGACACTTTTGTAGTATGTAATGAGAGCTTTCATTTGAGCTTTGTATGAAAATAAATGGTTGCTTGGATCACAAGTTATGGCCTTGCAAAGTTGGGTAAAAACCATTATTTTCCATAACTTAGTGAAATTTCAAGTTTCTCAAGGTTGTCCTTTTTGTAAGTAACCTCACTTTTCTTGATTTTTATTGATTGATCATGATCCAAATCACAAGTTAACATTGTTCTTGGCTTAAATAAGCCATGTTTGTAAAAAAAAATCCAAAAGTCAAACTTGGTTTTGATCACAGTTGACTTTTTGTACCAGATGAATTTTGAACTTTGTGATCCTTTATGAAATCAAGTCCTTGGGCTAAATTGAACCTAATGGATGGACTCCAAAGGTGTTTTTGAGCATCTTGAATCATGTCCCAAGGTTTGTGACCATGTTTTGGTCAAAAGTCAAAGGTATGGTTGACTTTTTTCCAAAAACCCTAGTTTGTGGTCCATATGAATTTGAATCCTTATATTGCTTAAGAACCAAGTTCTTTGAATCAATTCAATCTTTTGAATGGATCAATATGATGGATTTGAGGTCCTTAAAGCATATCTTGAGGTCTTGGCTCATGCCTTGCTCCAAAAGTCAACTTAGGGATTGAATTAGGTCAAAGCCCTAATTCCTGATTTTCGATAGATGCATCCCCTGAGGCTAGTTTGGACTTATGAATGGACCTTTGAGGTTCTTTTGAGCTTCTTGAATCATATATTTAAGTATTAGCTCATGCCTAGATGAAAATTTCTCTCTGGAGGCCTTGGTCAATCAAAACCCTAATTTGGTGACACTGATGATCCTGAGGCTTGATCAACTTGAAATGTTGCATTCTTGTGTTAGATTCTTGATGTAGGAGGCCTCTTGATCCTTCATGGATGTTTGAGGGGTTTGAAAAGTTGAAGATTATGTCAATTCTTAATTGATCCTTTGCCTGGATACTCTGAGAGGGCCTGAGTGAACACTCAACAATTTTTGAGAGGATTGATGAGGCATGAAAGTACATCCATATTGTGGTGATTGATTGCACAATGATATGAAGTCTTGTGGTAAAAATTTAGGGTATGACAGATGCCCTTATTTAATATTCTTGGACCTGAAGGTGTGAATGGCGAAGACATTCAGACATTCAAGGTAAAAGAGGATTAAATATCAGAATACCCAAGATTTTGATTGTGGTTGCGAATGGTAGCTGATTTGCTCATCCATCTTCTTTTGCTAAGTAGTGCTACTTAGAAAAGGGTAAAACTTCCTCTCAATTCTGGTTTTCAGTCAAGTAACTGGTCTCAGTTTCTTTTGAAATAAACCTCCCCTTGATCCTGGTCTTCAGCCATGGAACTGGTCTCAGTTTCTTTTGAAATAAACCCCCTCGATCCTGGTTTTCATCCATGGAACTGGTCTCAGTTTCTTCTTGTCGATTTCTTCTCTTGACAAGGAATGCTATTTATGAGGATTTTTATCAAACTTCTCGCCGAGATTTACTGGGGAGATTCGATTTGATGGAAAAAGACTTGATGTCAGACTTCCTGGGGAGAACCATTTATCTGAACAACAGAGGTGTGCAAACTTCTTTTGTTTGGAGAGGTTACATCATACTTCCCTTCGAGACTTTGTCGGAGAGATGCCATGTGATGTAATCTAATTTTAAGGCGCTGATGACTTCTTTGAAAGCGGGACAAACTTCTCGGGGAGAAATTGTCATTTGTCGGCTTTATCGGGAATTTATGGGGCAAGGACAGGTTTCTTTTTTTTGTTCTTGCCAATCGGTAGAAATTTCTTGGAGGATGTGATGTCCATATTGCCAAGAGTCTTTTGTTGAAAATCTTCCGCGGGGGATTTTCTTTAATCCTGGAAAGCATAATATCATCTTCAAATGGCGAAGAGTGAAGTTCCAAAGGTGTAAAACCAAATGCCTTCTTGCCTTTCAGAGGTTCAAGTTATCAAAGTGGCCGAGGACTGACTTCAATCAAGGAATGAGCTAGAGAGAGATCGTCTAATCAAGACATTTCCTGATAAGGAAAGAACTCAAACTGGGGGTGTCGTCCATTCCAAATGTGGAAAGGAAACTGAGAAAATGTTTTCCACGAGAATCAAACTTAGTGGGGATTTAGAAAAAAGGTGCGTCCATTCTGCCTAAGGTCGACGACTCTAACCGAGAGAGAACATTTACTACAACTAGAGTGAATGATGTAACTTATGCATTATGAATATGAATATGAAAATAAATCAAATATGCATGATGTATGTATGAATGAATGCTTATACTGACAAGACAGATACGACATACAGAATGGTGATGAATACAATTGGATACTTGGCCACTGCACGGGATAAAAAGTATAAATGGTGACGAGTATTGAGGGACACAAAGTTCTACGGTTGATCTTCAATTACTCTTGGTAGTAACAAGATGCGACTCCTGAGGAGTGAAAACTTCTACCGGCGTTTTCTGAAGGTAGTAGCTTGTCGGAGGAAAGAAATCTTGTTCCTATCTTTATTCTTGGGGATAGAGACCCTACTGGGGATGACAGATGGGATACTCCATCTGAAGTAATTGATCCTTCATTCGGGGTATACTGATCACAAGGAATATTTTGAATCTACATTTTGAAGTTTGATTACTTCCGGAGAAGTCGTCGATGTTTCTTTTTGTGTTCATTAATCAAAAGGAAATTGTCGTCTTTATTTTGAAGGAAGAAGTAAATTTGAGAACAAAAGTAAATTCATTTTTGTGTTTCAAGAATGTTAATCATATCAAAATGTCATTTTCCAAAGCATAATAAATGAGAGTTGCAAACAAATGGCACAAGGGCTCAAATTTTCATTGATAGAATGGTAATCAGCCAAGTGCGTGATTCCATAGAGCATTACAAAGTTTAGAAAATGGTAATTTAAAGGGAAATGGGCTACATTGAAACATAATGACCACTGTCCTTCCACCAACTTTGAATTCTGAATATTCTTGAGCTTCTGCTGAAGGTGACCTTGATTGAGGTTTTCCTGACAGATGACGTTGCCTCTGAGGAGCCAATCTTGTCGTATGCAATTACTTGCCATAAATCCCTTATTTTTTTGCCTAGATTGCCTTTTTCAGGTTTCCAATCCATCGGGATGATTATATATATTTTGTATGTCTCAAAATTTTGCCTGGATCGCCCTTTTGGGTTTTTAGTCCACCGAGACGCTCTTTTTTGCCAAATCTCCCTTTCAGGTTTTCAACTTAGCGAGCTGTGTGTTTTTTTTAATTATTTAGGCAAAGTATTTCTTGACTACATCAACATTTGTGGGATAAGTAAACTCTTCTCCATCCATGGTTGTGAGTTTTAAGGCACCGCCTGAGAAGGCTTTCTTAACAACATAGAGGCCATCATAATTTGGAGTCCATTTGCCCCTGTAATCAGTGAGAAATGATTGTATCTTCTTGAGTACGAGGTCTCCTTCTCTGAAGGCACGAGGTTTGACCTTTTTGTCAAATGCTTTCTTCATTCTTTGCTGATATAACTGACCATGGCATAAAGCCGTCATTCTCTTTTCTTCGATTAGGTTTAGTTCATCGTATCTATTTTGACACCATTCAGCTTATGTTAGCTTGGCTTCCATCAATACTCTCATTGATGGGATCTCTTCTTCTATGGGGAGCATTGCTTCCATGCCATATACTAGAGAGAAAGGGGTTGCCCCTGTTGAAGTGCGGACAGATGTGCGATAACCGTGAAGAGCAAAGGGTATCATCTTATGCCAATCCTTGTAGGTTACAACCATCTTCTTAATGACCTTCTTGATATTTTTGTTAGCTGCTTCTACCGCTCCATTCATTTTAGGCTGATAGGGAGATGAGTTATGGTGTTCAATCTTGAACTCAGCACACAATTCTTTCATCATCTTGTTATTCAGGTTCGATCCATTATCCATAATGATCTGGCTAGGAACACCATAACGGCAGATGAGATTTCTCTTGATGAATCGGACCACTACTTGCCTGGTCACATTGGTGTATGATATTGCTTCATCCCATTTAGTGAAGTAATCAATGGCTACAAGAATGAATCAATGCCCGTTTGAGGCTTTGGGTTCAATCATGCCAATCATTTCGTTTCCCCATATAGAAAAAGGCCATGGAGAAGAAAGAACTTTGAGATGTGTTGGCGGTACATGGATTTTATCGGTGTATGTCTGATACTTATGACACTTCCTCATATACTTGTAGCAATCAGATTCCATTGTCTGTCAATAATATCCTGCTCTCAGAATTTTTCTTGCCATTGTATGTCCATTGGCATGAGTGGCAAATGAGCCTTCATGAATCTCTATCGTCAGCATGTTTGCTTTGTGTCTGTCTACGCATCTGAGCAAAACCATGTCAAAGCTTCTCTTGTAGAGCACATCATTGTTCAGGAAGAAGTTGTCAGCTAGTCTCCTGAGAGTTTTCCTATCTTTTCTTGATGCCCCAGGCGGGTATTCTTGTCTTTGAAGGAAGCACTTGATATCATGATACCATGGCTTGTCTTCGATGACCGCTTCCACTTCAAATATCTAAGCAGGCCTATCGAGGCGCATTATGTCAATCTTGGGTATGTCATTCCATCGACTCACACTAATCATGGAGGAAAGGGTAGCTAGTGCATCAGCCATGTGGTTTTCTTCACGAGGAATGTGATGAAACTCAATCTTGTTGAAGAAGGGTAACAACCTTCTTGCGTAGTCTTTGTAAGGAATGAATCCCAATTGATATGTGTTCCACTCTCCTTTGATCTGATTTATAACCAGGGCTGAGTCTCCATACACATCCAAGTTCTTTATCCTTAAGTCGATAGCTTCTTCGAGACTCATGATGCAAGCTTCATATTCGGCCTCATTGTTTGTACATTTGAATGCCAATCTGGAAGTGAAAGGAATATGGGTACCCTGTGGTGTAACAATGATTGCCCCAATTCCATTTCCATAAGTGTTGACAGCTCCGTCGTATATTAGTCCCCATTGGGATCCTGGCTCTGGCCCTTCGTTTGGTAGCGGTTCATCGCAATCTTTCATTTTTAGGTATATTACATCTTCGTCTGGGAAGTTAAATTTGATTGATTCCTGATCGTCAATCGGTTGATGAGCCAAATGATCAGCTAAAACACTTCCTTTGACGGCTTTCTGAGCGTGGTATTCAATGTCGTATTCTGATAACAATATCTGCCAATGGGCAATCCTTCCTGTTAAAGCAGGCTTTTCAAAGATGTACTTGATTGGATCCATTTCGGAGATTAACCAAGTAGTGTGACAAATCATGTACTGGCAAAGACGTTTAGCTGCCCAAGCTTGAGCGCATCAAGTTTTCTCGAGCATAGTGTATTGAGTTTCACAGTCTGTGAACTTATTACTTAAGTAATAATTGGCAGATTATTTCCTTTTTGTTTCGTCTTGTTTGCCAAGCACACAGCCCATGGAGTCTTCCAAGACCGTTAAGTAGATGATCAGTGGCCTTCCTTCTACTGGAGGGGACAAAATAGGTGGATTCAGCAAATATTCTTTGATGTTGTCAAAAGCCTTTTGGCAGTCTTCTGTCCATATACAACTTTGGTTCTTTTTGAGTAGTTTAAAAATTGGCGCGCATGTCGCGGTCATGAGGAATATGAATCTTGAGATGTAATTGAGACGTCCCAAAAATCCTCTTACTTGCTTTTCACTCTTTGGAGCAGGCATTTCTTGAATGGCTGTGACCTTGTCAGGATCAACCTCAATTCCTTTTTGGCTGACGAGGAATCCCAAGAGCTTTCCTGAAGGAACACCAAATGTGCACTTATTGGGATTCAAGCGGAGTTTGTACTTTCTCAGACGCTCGAATAGTTTTGACAAATTTTCAACATGTTCTTCTTCTGTTTTAGATTTGGCAATCATTTCATCGACATATACTTCAATTTCTTTGTGCATCATGTCGTGAAATAGAGTTGTCATAGCCCTTTGATAAGTTGCTCTTGCGTTCTTTAGACCGAACGACGTTACTTTGTAGCAAAAGGTGCCCCATTGAGTTATGAATAAATTTTTCTCCATGTCTTTCGGCGCCATTTTGATTTGATTATAGCCCGAGAATCCATCCATGAAGGAGAATACTTTGAATTTTGTTGTGCTATCAACTAGCATGTCAATGTGTGGAAGGGGAAAATCATGCTTTAGACTTGCTTTGTTTAAATCCTTGTAGTCCACACACATTCTGACTTTTCCGTCTTTCTAGGGAACTGGCACTATGTTGGCTAGCCATTGAGGATATTCTGAGGTGGCAAGGAAAGCGACATCAATCTATTTCTGCACTTCTTCCTTAATATTGATGGTCATATCAGGGTGAGTCCTTCTTAATTTTTGTTTGACCGGAGGACATTCTGGCTTCAGTTGTAAGTGATGTTCCACGATGTTGGTATCCAACCCTGGCATGTCTTGGTAGGACCAAAAAAACACATCTAGAAAGTGTTTGAGCAGTTCTATCAGGTCTTCTTTGACAATTGAACTGAGTAGTGCTCCGATTTTGATTTCTTTCCTCTCTTCTTCCGAACCTGAATTGACCGTGTCCAACGGTTCTTTATAAGGTTGAATAGACCTTTCCTCATTTTTGAGTAATCGAGATATCTCATCTGGAATTTCTTCGTCTCCTTCTTCTTCGGCCTCTAATACCGGAAAATCAAAGTTGGGAGAAGGCATCAGATCGTATGTTTCATTGGGGTTTAAAACAAATAATCTGCATAACGTGCACTACTACAAAACGCTAAAACAACAACGCCAGGCTTACAACGCATCCTTTTATGCCGTTGTAATAGGTTAAAAATTTCGCACCCAGGTAAAAGCTGAGTCATTTAATGACGGTTAAATGAAACCACCGTAGTAATAAATAAAATGTATCAAGCTTCGATTCCCTGCAACTACATTTTTTCCATTTTTTAGAGTACATTTAGCGTGTGTCAATTAAGTCCATTATTTAAAAAATAAATTGTAAATTATTTTACAACGGTTAAGATGAACAACCGTAGTAATAAATGAAATGTAACAAGCTTCGATTCCCTGCAACTACATTTTTTCCATTTTTTAGAGTACATTTAGAGTGTGTCAATTAAGTCCATTATTTAAAAAATAAATTGTAAATTATTTTACAACGGTTAAGATGAACAACCGTAGTAATAAATGAAATGTAACAAGCTTCGATTCCCTGCAACTACATTTTTTCCATTTTTTAGAGTACATTTAGCATGTGTCACTTAAGTCCATTATTTAAAAAATAAATTGTAAATTATTTTACAACGGTTAAGATGAACAACCGTAGTAATAAATGAAATGTAACAAGCTTCGATTCCCTGCAACATATTTTTTCCTTTTTTTAGGGTAAATTTAGCGTGTGTCACTTAAGATTCCACTACAGTTTGTTTCTCTAACCGAGATTAAAAGGTTTACTGATAAATTAAAACAAAATTTATTATGTATTTCTTTCATAAGACGCCCTAATCGAACAAGTGAGCCAGAGACGCCCTAACTTTTACCCTCTTCGTATCCATTCATTTGGAGCTTAAATATTGCTCAAATAAGGTACTCTTCAACATCTTCATTCCTTTTTTCTTGGTTTATGCTCAAATATTGACTGTCTTCATTCATTTACTTCTTCAGCTTCGAAGTAAGGTACTCTTCAATATCTTCATTCCTTTTTTCTTGGTTTATGCTCAAATATTGACCGTCTTCATCATTCATTTGCTTCTTCAGCTTCGAAGTAAGGTTCTCTTCAACATCTTCATTCCTTTTTTCTTTGTTCATATTGTATATGCTCAAGTCAGAATGAGATGTTTCATATGCTTTACGTTTAGTATGAGAGTACATCTTCATTGATTTTTTCTTTGTTCATATTGTATATGCATATGCTTGAGTTTTTGGATTAGATTTTGGTGTGTCATTCACATTATTATACATGTATAAATTTCAGAAGTTGTAATGGATTGTAGTTGGATGAAAGCCAATAGATTAGATCCGGTTTATGAGAACAAAGTTTGTGAATTCCTTGAATACGCTGATAAACATCTTCCCGGCAATGATGGTATCTTTTATTGTCCTTGTGTTGTTTGCGCTAATATCAAAAAGGGTACAAAGAAAGAAATACACAGTCACCTTTGTTGTGATAGTATATGTCAAAATTATATAATATGGACGTGGCATGGTGAGGTGGATAATAAGGAAAGTCGGGTGTCACAAAGTCAAAGAGTGGAGGAAGATGAATATATGGAAGATCACCTAGAGGACATGTTCCATGATATTGGGGAATCTTCTTTTATGAATGCTCATATTTATGATAATTTATGTAGTGATAAAGACACCCCCTTTATATAAGGGATGCACAGAGTTCACAGGATTATCGCCGGTGTTAAAGTTGGTTAATCTGAAGGCAAAAAATGGATGGTCGGATAAAAGTTTCACGGAATTACTTGAATTGCTACAACAAATGTTACCAGAAGATAACAAATTGCCGGATCGTTGCTATGAGGCCAAGAAGATATTGTGTCCACTGGGTCTGGAGTATATCAAGATACATGCTTGCCCTAATGATTGCCTATTATACTGGAAAGAGTATGAAGACTTGTTTCAATGTCCGAAATGTGGTGTGTCGCATTACAAGCTGAAGGCTAGCAATGGTGATGACAATGATGACTATGACAATGTTAGTAGGAAGCATCCTCCTGCTAAAGTGTTATGGTACTTGCCAATACTTTCACGATTAAAGAGACTTTTTGCTAATTCGAATGACGCAAAGAATCTTAGATGGCATGCATATGAACGGATTCGTGATGGAAACATTCGCCATGTAGATGATTCTTTGCAATGGAAGAAAATTGATCTGTTGTTTCCGGATTTTGGAGTCAAGCCAAGAAATCTTAGGCTTGGGCTTGCCACCGATGGAATGAACCCCTTTGGTAATATGAGCACTAATCATACTTCGTGGCCTGTTCTTCTCACTATTTACAACCAATCTCCTTGGTTGTGCATGAAGCGTAAGTATATACTGTTAAGTATGATGATTTCTGAACCACGACAACCTGGTAACGATATAGATGTTTATCTTAGTCCATTAATTGATGATTTACGACTCTTGTGGGATGAAGGCGTTGAAGTTGATGATGCATATTATGGGGAAAATTTTAATATGCGTGCAATGTTATTTTGCACAATTAACGACTTTCCGGCTTACGGTAACTTGGCGGGGTACAGTGTCAAAGGACATAAAGCGTGTCCTATATGTGAAGATGATACTTGTTATCACCAACTTGAGTTTGGAAAAAAAGACCTTTTACCTTGGGCATCGAAAATTTCTAAAACCGGGTCATCCTTATCGTAGATTGCGAAAGGCTTTTAATGGAGAGCAAGAGTTTGGTGAGGCTCCTAAACCTTTAACCGGGGATGAAGTTTATCAATGGCAGGAATACATTAATCTTGTCCTTGGGAAGAGAGAAAAAGAAAAAGGTGGGAAGAGAGAAAGAGAAAAAGGTGGGAAGAGAGGAAAAGAAAAAGGGGCAGTTACGAAAAATATATGGAAAAAGTGGTCCATCTTCTTTGATCTTCCATATTGGTCAAGTCTTGATGTTAGACATTGTCTTGATGTGATGCACGTGGAGAAAAATGTGTGTGATAATTTGATTGGCACACTTCTAAACATTCCGGGCAAGACTAAAGATAGTAAGACTTCCCGTCTTGATTTGGAGAAGATGGGTATACGAAAACAGTTGGCTCCAATAGAGAAAGGAAAAATAACTTATCTGCCTCCAGCATGTCACACTCTATCTAAAAAGGAAAAGAAGATGTTCTGCGAGTGTTTGCAAGGTATTAAAGTTCCGCAAGGTTACTCATCAAACATCAAGAAACTTGTATCAATGAAAGATCTCAAGTTAATTGGTTTAAAATCTCATGATTGTCATGTATTGATGCAACAAATTCTACCAGTGGCTATCCGTGGGATCATTCCAAAAAATGTGAGAGTAACTATAACGAGACTGTGTTTATTCTTCAATGACATATGTAATAAAGTTCTTGATTTCAAAAAATTGGATGAATTAGAAGATGAGGCTGCCATAATCTTGTGTCAATTGGAGATGTATTTTCTGCCATCATTTTTTGACATTATGGTTCACTTACTTGTTCATCTCGTAAGAGAAATCAGAATTTGTGGTCCAGTTTATTTAAGGTGGATGTATCCAATAGAGCGATATATGAAGATCTTTAAAGGATATAAGAAGAATCATCACCGACCAGAAGCTTCGATTGTTGAAAGGTACATCACAGAAGAAGCTGTTGAGTTTTGTACAAACTATTTGTCGGATGTAGATTCTATAGGAATTCCAAAGTCTCGTCATGCTGACACAGACGGAAGAGGTATTCAAGGTCTAAATGTTAGGTCAATAGCTCGGGATGTAGTTATTCAATCACATTTCTATATATTGAATAATATAGATGAGGTTCAACCTTTCATAGATACTCTAAAGACTTATGAAGAACAAATATCCCCGAATGAATGACAAGTTGTTGTTGATAGAGCATAACAATAGATTCATGGATTGGTTTAATAAAAGTGTATCTAATGATCCTAGTGCATCCGAGATACTTAGATGGTTGTCGTACTGGCCAAATTTTGTGTCATTACCTGGAGTGCACACGACATTGGTCAATATGCCTTTTATACAAAATCATAAGATGATCGTAGTACAATGCAAAATAGTGGGGTTATGGTTGAAGCCGAATCGATGTATTTCTCTAGTTCGAAAGATAAGAATCTGGTATTGGCAACTACCGCGTTTTATGGTGTCATTGATGAGATTTGGGAGATTGATTATGTTATTTTCAAAGTGGCTTTATTTAAATGCAAGTGGGTTCCCAATAATAGTAATGGTGTAGACATTGATAACTTAGGATTCACCCGGGTCAACCTTGGCAAGGCATCTTTTAATACAGAACCATTCATCATGGCTTCTCAAGCAAAACAAGTTTTCTATGTTTCCGATCCATCGGATAAATCGGGGAAATGGTCAATCGTTCTCCAAGGAAAATACATTCCTCTTAGTGATGAAAGTCTTGATATTCCGTCCACACCTTCTTACACAACACAAGTTCCTACCTCATATGATGAAGTTGATGGAGATGTCGTGCATGCTATACGACTCGATCATGAAGAAGGCATATGGGAAAATTAACAAGTACGTAATTTATTATTTATTCATAATATATTAATTGTATGTTATAGTTTAGAAGTATTTTTACTAACAAGTATAATTATTTGAAATCATAGGTATTTTGAGTCCAGACACCAGGCCATGAGACAAGACACCAAGAGACAAGATACCAATACACCAAGTTACAATTATGTGAAGTTATGTAATATGTGTAAACTGTAATATGGTATATGTGATATTTTATTTATGTAGGTTGTTTGTTCTGATAAACTGTAATCTGGTATATGTGATATTATGAATATGATACGATTAATATTATTATGAAAACTTTATCACAAAATGTGAATTGTATTTTTCTGTTGTGCTGAGATATGGAGAACAATAATACAGGTAAAAAATTGGGATTAATTATAAAAGCAGGATCATATTTGTTAATTTTGCAGAAACTTTAACGACAATTATATTTCATAACCGTTATAATATCTGGCGCGCTGTCCAGGAAAAAATAAATATCAAAACAGCGCTGCTGGGAATCGAACCGAGGATAATTATATTTATTACAACGGTGTATTGTAAAACCGTTGTGATAGTTAGCGCGCTTTCCTGTTATTACAACGCCTACAAGGCCGTCGTTGTAAGTATCACATATATAACGACAATCTACATAACAACGCTCTCATCCGCGTCATTATATGTCATTCTCAACCATTGTTAAATGGGTTTTTCGTAGTAGTGGTGATGATTCTTTTTTTAGAAATGACAGAGAGAATGCAAGAGTGTGTGCAGTGTATTTATTTTTGAAAAACGATTATTTTTATTTTAGATTGTTTTTTTTAGGATCCCCATTTTCTAAAAAGCAAAAATTGAAAATAACAATAAATGCAAGAATTCAGAATGACATTCTTTATTTATGATTTGTCGATTCTTGAAACACAAACCCTATAAAACAAAACTCTTTTGCTCTGGGTGAAGCGAAGAGGGACATCTACAGAAAAGCAAGTCCTATAAAACATCCTTTTCACCCGGGAAAAGTGAAAGGTCAAAACAAAGACAAGGTAATTACTTTGATTTATGAACGATATTCGGGACATCGACCGTGACCCAATGGTGGAGAACTCCTCAGTGGATCACAAAGTTCGGTATTTTTCTTCCCGGATCATCTTCAGTAATGACACTAATTTCTGGCGGAGTAGGATCACTGGAGTCTTCTTCCCATACAGCGTTATCATAAGAGGAATCTTCTGTTGCATCTTCAACAATACTTTCATTCTCAAGAGGATCTCCCCATCCAGTTGGCTGGATGTCCTCATATCTGATGCAAGAGCTTTTGGGAGCAGTGTACTTTACTAGAAAGTAGTACTTGCCGCTTGGCTGCCCCAAAGTATCCCAAGTTTCTGAGGGGATATATGAGTCATCTTCTTTAATGACATTGACCTCAGGAAATTCAAAGTTGATAAATTCTTGTCCTCTGATTCTTGCAGCTTTATCAACATGATGTTTGACACCTTCGAAATGTTTCAGGTAAGGATTCCATGACTCTCGGAGAACAGGTGTATTTTTCTCAAGGTCATTCAACACATATGCATTATCTGGCTGACTCTTTTTCCCTGAGTCTTCCATATAAGGTTTCCAAATGAGCAAATCATCCATGGGATCATATGAGTTGTAATCAAAGTTGTCTTTCATCAGAGTATCTTCTTCCAATGAGTTAGGTGGACCACGACATCCCTCGGGATCGCAATCTCCATAGATCATTCTGACGTCTGATCTTGGTATATATTTAGGACTTTGCTTCGGAGAGCAAAATGGCATGTATGTTTTTTCCTGAGATATGTATCCTTCATCGTTGAAATAGGATTTCCACTCTTCATCTGTATCAGAAGAGTTATTCTCCTCGATGGTATGGACTTCCTGAGAAATTGGGTGTAGGAAGCCTCCACTGTGAAAAAAATCTTGAATGGGACGAAATTTTTCTTCCTTTTTTGTAGTCTTGGTAAATGCTGGAGAAAAATCGAGACCTTTTCTTGTCTTGTTATCAACAGAAACCACAATTTTCCCCCATCCTTTTATGTCACTGCTTTCCATTACTTGGAGAGCGTCTTTGTACGAGGAAATTGACGTTCCTTTTTCTTGGTGATTCTTATTACTCACCGAGAGCACTTGAAATTGAGTTCCAACAACCTCCTCTGGTTCTAAATATGGAAATGATGACAGGTTGCTCACAATTAAAGCCTGATCTCCGCATACTGTGACCAACTTGTCGCTCTTGACAAACTTCAACTTCTGGTGAAGTGTCGAAGTGACTGCCCCTACTTCATGTATCCAAGGTCTTCCTAATAAATAACTGTATGCTGCTCGGATGTCCATGACTTGGAAAGTGTGAGGACCAATAGTTATGGGAAGGTCGACTTCACCGATAACCGTCTTATTGGATCCATCGAAAGCTTTGACTATGATCTCACTGCCTCTCATCGGAGTACCTTGAAAAGATAGTCGTACCAAAGTTGACCTTGGCATGACGTTCAAGGATGAACTTGTGTCCACCAGTACGCTGGCTAAAGCATCGTCCTGGCAATTAACTGTGATATTAAGTGCCATGTTATGATTCTTGCCTTCCTCAGGAAGTTCTTCATCACTGAAACCCAAATTGTTACAGGAAGTGATGTTGGAAACAATGTTGTCAAACTGACCCACTGTCACATCTTGTTCTATAAAGGCCTGTTCCAAGACTTTCTATAGAGCTTCTCTGTGAGCTTTTGAACTGAGCAGGAGAGATAACACGGATATCCGAGAAGGAGTTTGTAATAATTGATCTACAATGTTGTATTCACTTCTATGGATGAGTCTTAACATTTCATCGTTATTTTTTACAGGCTCCATGTTGCTTGATTGACCAATTTGTTGATTAGGAACTTCAGCTTGAGGTTCCTTTTCTTTTGTAGGTTCTCCAACTCCTCTGTTAAAGATTCGGCCTCTTCGGGTGACCCGACTGATATCTGCAATGTTGACAATGGATGGCAGTGGAATTTCTTTTCCATCTTCTATTATAGTTGCATCGTACTTGTATGGAATAACTTTTTATGATTTGTATGGCATTGGTCCCAGCAAGTAGATGATCACAGGGGTTATTTGGGGCTTTCGACTATCAAAAGCAACCTTAATCGGTTCCAGATTGGGAATGTTGGAAACTTCTACGGTCGAAAGGGATTCCCGAGTGCTTTGGTTCCTTGAGCAAAGGAATTATGGTGAAAACATCCTCGTTAATTCTATAATTAACTGATTCTCTTTTATTGGAGACTGTGATAGTTCTTTTGTCCAGTAGTCCTTGGATCTTATTTTGGACAAGGAGGCGACCTTGCACCATGTTGATTGACTGAGAATTCAGGCGTAGTTGGGTTTCCCCTTGGTCCACCTGATGCTGGAGAGCTGCTCGCACGAGGTAACATCCTTGGCTATTTTCTGAACATATTCCACAGTGTTCATAATTGTGAGGTGGCACCCGACCGTACCCACTCTGTATGCAGTGCATCTTTACTAAATCGGTTTCCAGCAAGTGGATGTTACAACTTTGGTGTCTATCCGGATTTCCATTGGTTATGCTAACTTGATGTATGTCTTCATCCTGGTATACTGGGAGCCACCAATGGTCCAAAAGATGTTGAAGAGTTCTTTGTACAAGTGCGCAACCTTGATCATTTTCGGAGCAATCTTTGCAGTCCTGATAATCATGCGAGGACAGAAAACTGAGTCTGACTTGCTTGGCATGCAATTCTACTAGACTGGTATTCATTAACCAAATGTCGAAAATCTGAACCATGTTGATCTGGTGATTATTCCTTCCATGGTAGTCTTGGATCCACCCAAGACCCATTTGATGTTGGAGGGCCTCTTGTACAAAAGAGCATCCCTGATTGTCTTTTGAGCAAATCGGACAAGCGTTGTAGTCGTGCAGTGGCAAATTGTAATACTGACTTTGTCTTGAATGCATTGCCACTAGATTAACATTCATTGTGCGGATGTCGTGATTTTGAACAATGTTTGGATGTTCATAGGCCATATTTACTTCACAAATCCTGTGATCCTGAATCCAGCCTAGATCCATTTGCTCTTGAAGAGCTTCTTGTACAATGACACACCCTTGGTTGTTCTTGGAGAAAATGTCGCATTGATTATAGTTGTGGGATGGCACATGGCCATACCCGCTTTGCTTGCAATGCATTTTTACCAAATTTGTTTCCATTTGGCGTATATCGTGAATTTGATAACTGCCGCTGGGTTCTCCTTCTATCAAGTTTACTGAAGTTTTTTCATGTTGCGGCAATGGATTTGTTTGAACATTCAAATTCATATCTTTGAAAGATAAAACCCTGTTTCTGACGAGCTTTTGTACATCCGATTTAAAGCTAAGGCAATTCTCAATGTTATGTCCTGGTCCTCCTTGATGGTAAGGGCAAGATTGATCGGCTTTGAACCAAAAAGGCAGATTGTTCGGTACTGTAAGAGGAGTCCTGGTTTGAACGTGCCCCTTGGTTAGAAAAAGCGGAAATAATTTTGCATATAACATTGGTATGGGGTCAAACCCTGGCGATCGTGTGATACGATTGTTTTTATTGTATTGCGGGCGAGTTTGTTGAAGAGTCTGTTGCGGCCTTTGCTGATACTATTATTTATTTGGCTGACTCTGAGCATCATGTAGTTGATACGTCGGAGCTGGCGCTGGACTGACAACAGGATATATTGTTGCTACCTGTCGAGGTTGGTACCTTTGCCTTTGCTTACCCTGAGAGATATTACTGATATCTTGCTCTTTCTTCTTTTGGAAAGCACTCCCGTACCTTTTAGTACTGTTGGACGGTTCTGCCTCTTTGACTAACCGGCCTTCTCGGACTGTTTCCTCAAGGCGTACCCCCATGTTCACCATTTCAGTGAAATCACTAGGCGCACTGGCGACCATTCGGTCATAATAAAACGAGCTTAAGGTTTTCAAGAAGATTTTTGTCATTTCTTTCTCCTCGAGAGGAGGACAGATTTGGGCGACGATTTCACGCCATCTTTGAGCATACTCCTTGAAGGTTTCTTTATTTTTCTAGGACATAGCTCTGAGGCGATCTCTGTCGGGTGGCATATCCAAATTGTATTTGTACTGCTGAACAAAAGCTGCCCCAAGATCTCTGAAAGTACGGATCCTGGTACGGTTTAAACCCATGTACTGTAACACCCTTTTAACCCAACAAGACTTTTACATAACGTATGGAAATTAAATCAAATAAAATCACCGCTCGAGGGTGTCACACTTCATAAAAACTACATAATTATTTTCCTGCTCCGTAACACGGGTTACAACATATATAAATATACACTTATTTTGGATCAACACCTCTTTTAAAACAAAAACATCGCAGCGGAATTATCGTCATAAAAATCTCCTTTATAAAACAACTCATAATAATTCAATCTTATCAAAATTGGAATTTAAAATAACTCAACATCTTCAAAATCCTCATGAAACATGTTAGTCAAAGTAACACAATATTTCAAACAAAAAGCGTTCCCATCCCGATGTTACATATCAGAGCAAGACACCTCTAAATAAATGAAAACTATAAGAATACTCCAAAATGATCTTCAAAGCTCCTATAAGCTACTCCAGAGTATCTGCATGTTACCCACGTGGAGGCAACATTCAAACAAGCAGGGTGAGTAATCACAATTCATTATACAAGATAAGAGGCAAAGATATAAAATAGGACATCAATCATTATTATTGTTACATCATCATTATTGAATCACAACATCATCGATCATCATCCACAAAATCTCATTTAATTCACAACGTCATCAAGCATCACTGAGATCACAACAATACAATGCCACTTAATATGAATGCAACACATAGAGTCAATGCATGTGGTACCAATTTGATCCCTTTTTCATGATCATAATTCTCGTAAGAATTTCCATATAAGTCGCTCACACCCCACATGGGCACACGACATCCGTGATTGCTCACACCCCACATGGGCACACGAATCACCACGATCGCTCACACCCCACACGGGAACACGACCATCTCAACAACAGCAACACGATTATACAATTAGAATATGGATAAGACGCTCACACCCCACATGGGCACACGACTTCTCCCTTCTTAATTCCCTTTTGACAAACATGCCCTTAGAACCCCTATTATGGTATTCCTACTTTGTCCTCACTTACTCCTCTCAATATTACCACCTTGCCCTTAAAATCTCTACACATTTTTATTCTAATTTAATTATTAGAATAACTCTAAATAATTATTAATAATTCATAATAATTTCAAACTAAATAATTATTATAACTTTAAATAATATAACCATAATTATTTAATTCTAAATAATAGTGATTAACATCTTAATCCACACTATCCCACAACATCCCACCACATAATCACACAAAGCCTCATATATTTCACCAAAATTCACCGAAAATCACGAATATTTATAATAAATCAATTAAATAAATATTCTAATTATTTTGGGGTGTTACAACTCTCCCTCACTTAAAGAATTTTTGTCCCCGAAAATTATCTGATGTAAACAACTCTAGATACGACTCTCGCATCCTTCTCTCTGACTCCCACGTCATGTTTGACAACATTTTGAATACCACTATTCAACATTCCACATCGTTAACCACAATAATCCAATAAAATACAATGTTATCGAGTTATGAATGCACCGGTTCACTTCACTCTTTGTCTCATCACCTTAGGATCTCATTTGCTCTTGAACCTGAACACAACAAGGTCGTTACCATCACCATCAACACCGTCATAAGAACATCAACATAGCCATAATACCAACAACTCTTTCACATATCACTTTCATTCTGGGATGTCCAATGGTTTGCATCATTCTTGCAGGCTTCTGATGCTTAACCTTTGACTCCAATAAGTTCTACACATATAATGAACTGCTCCACATCACGCTTCAGCTGCACCACTCTGATCATCCACCTTAAAGTCACTGTCCTCACTTTGATTGCCATCATCTATCGGTTCCACAAGTTTCACATCTAACTTCTGACTCTCTTTAATATCCACCAGAAAATTATTGTTCACTTTTGATATCCTCAACCTCCCACTCTGCGGTGTCAGCTCACATACCAACTCAGATCTTCAAACTATTCAATAAGTCCCAACTCTTTCCTAGCCGCTTTTCCATTAGGTTCACACGAAGTAGTGAACGACTATCCACTCGAAAGAATACCAATTTACTTTACACACTATCAAGCTGGCAAGACAAGTCTATCCTATCCAACACGATCTCGTCTACTATCAACAAGAGATTAAAGATGAGCAGTTCCTCAATTTTTCAATAGGTAGCCAATAACCATGATGGGGCATAAACCATCGTTACTAAACTATAATAGCGTTTCTTTAGAACTTGTGCTCAAAGTCACCTAAGGCACCATGGTCCAATAATCTCCCTTGAGGTTATAAATGCTTCCATAATTTCCTTCTCATTCGATCTCGTCGATGAGTCACCATCGCCCAAACACATTACATAATCTACTTCATACTCACTTAGCATCACAAAATTATTAAGTATCTTCCAACTCAGAACATGCTAAAATACCAAACACATTACAAATCATTTCATTCTAGTTAAGTCTTTATCTACGTAGAGAACTTTAAAAACATTCATAAATCCCTAGTTTTCCTTTAAATCTCACAACATCGAGGATCCATATATTTTTTACATTTGAATCTCATTCCAATCGCAATCTCAATAATACTATCTCCGCATCCGGTTGGTGACAGAAATCTTCTTAATGCTCCCTGGCACATGTCGACACTTGCCATCACCAGTATGGTTCCAATCTCTCTTGAGTTTATTTTTCCCTTGTTATTACGTCTCTTTTCCTCAAAATCTAACGCCACTCTAATCATTCCTAATCGGCATAAGCTGCATCTCTACGCGTTTCTCCGATACCTTTACATCCTTCCTAATACCAAACATCTCATTAACCTTAATTCATTCATTAACAACATATCTTACTTGACCTTGTCTCAAACAAACCGCGATAAGAACCAGCTAAACAAGGAAAACTTTGTATCTCAGTAGAAGACTGTGGAGTTTACCACTGTCACACAAACTCAAAAGCAAATTCCTCCTCTCATTCAATATCACCACGTGACAAATAAATTAATCTCAGGTACTGGAACCATTTTTAAAACGAAGTTCATTACGTTAGCTTTCTAACGCTTCGAACGGGACTCAAATCGGATACTCGGAACGAAAGTTATGAATTGTTTTTTAAATATTTTTAAAAACATTGAAGTCCAGGTGTAATCGGTTAACCAAAATAGGTTAATCAGTTACACCCCTTGAAACAGGCCCAAACACATAAAATTCACACTATGTAATCGGTTAACCAAAACAGGTTTATCGATTACACCCTGCCCAGAAAGCCACCTACATGCATTTACAAAGGCGTAATCGATTAACCCCAAATGGCTAATTGATTACACTGTGAAAAACAACAGTCCTCTGCATAGTTTCCACACCAGAGCTTATTCTTAAGTTGTTTCAAAACCAGCTCTTCTTAGGGTTCGTCCAAAACACTTTTCAAATCTGAAAAACTCAAGTTTTCCCTTTCAAAACATTCATAACCCTGTTCCGACTTCGACACGCGAACACGCATATAACCAACAACATTCACATCACACATTATAGGTAACTCAATGCTAACGGCTTCACGATCAACATGCAGTGCGGAAAACATTGCCACCATCTGAGCTTCATCTTCTAAGAGTTCTCCTACTTGCCTAGCAGATAAAAACACCAGTTCTCCAATGTCATCGACTCAGATCTACACTCTGGAGGCAAGTCGCAATTATCTTCAAGAGAAATCAAGAATTACACATCACTGGCATAACACTAGTCGTCACATTACTCTCTATTCTCTGATAGGAAAACATCGACCATACCGGCTCGTTCTTCCTCAAAGACATATCAACTTGACCGGCAGATAAGAATCACGAGTCCGTACTCTCGTCGGGTTCGGAACAATACAACTCTAACAACATTTACACTCTTGCAATCAATAGCACACTGACCCAACTCTTCAAACCAGAAACATCTTAGGGAAGCAAAGTTTTTCCCCCACTTGTTTCAAATCAACTCCTGGAGACAAATGGTTAAAAAACAAGCAAGTACTGATAGTGTTTCACACATATTTTGCGTACTAAGGAATAAACAGCATTAGACAACCTGGTCGGACGGACCGACATGCTTTGATACCACTAAAGTAACAATCTTCTAACCCAACAAAAATTTTACATAATGTATGGAAATTAAATCAAATAAAATCATCGCTCGAGGGTGTCACACTTCATAAAAACATCATAATTATTTTCCTGCTCCGTAACACGGGTTACAACATATAGAAATAACAAATTATTTTGGATCAACACCTCTTTTAAAACAAAAACGTCGCAGCGGAATTATCGTCATAAAAATCTCCTTTATAAAACAACTCATAATAATTTAATCTCATCAAAATTAAAATTTAAAATAACTTAACATCTTCAAAATCCTCATGAAACATGTTAATCAAAGTAACACAATATTTCAAACAAAAAGCGTTCCCATCCCGATGTTACATATCAGAGCAAGACACCTCTAAATAAACGAAAACTATAAGAATACTCCAAAATGATCTTCAAAGCTCCTATAAGCTACTCCGGAGTATCTGCACGTTACCCACGTGGAGGCAATATTCAAACAGGCAGGGTGAGTAATCACAATTCATTATACGAGATAAGAGGCAAATATATAAAATAGGACAACAATCATTATTATCGTTACATCATCATTATTGAATCACAACATCATCGATCATCATCCACAAAATCTCATTTAATTCACAACGTTATCAAGCATCACTGAGATCACAACAATGCAATGCCACTTAATATGAATGCAACACATAGATTCAATGCATGTGGTACCAATTTGATCCCTTTTTCATGATCATAATTCTCGTAAGAATTTCCATATAAGTCGCTCACACCCCACATGGGCACACGACATCCGTGATCGCTCACACCCCACATGGGCACACGAATCACCACGATGGCTCACACCCCACACGGGAACACGACCATCTCAACAACAGCAACACGATTATACAATTAGAATCTGGATATGACGCTCACACCCCACATGGGCACACGACTTATCTCACAACTTATGCAATCATGTAATGCATAACAACAATAACATACAATACAACGTACAATGATATTCATCTTAATCATTATACCACACCAATATTGGTCACCATGCAACAACAATGCTATAACAGCTCAACAACATCATCAACGACAACTTACAACATAACAATCAACAACGATATATTTCGGATTCTATCACATCACAACATAAACACTACAATTTCATTTAAGTCACCATATAACAAAATAATCCACTTCTCTACCAGAACCTATTTTTATAAGAAATTTCGTTGCGTTAGCTTTCCAACGCTTTGAACGACGCGCGAATCAGACACCCGGAACTCAAGTTATGAATTTCCAAAGTTTTTCATCAAACATCGACAGTGACATCTTAAACTGACACCATAAAGCCTCAGTACACACTAGTTAATTTTAATTCCAGTACTTGAAACCATTTTTAAAAGAAGGTATACTGTATTAGCTTTCCACGGGTTCGAACGACGCGTCAAACGAACACCCGAAGCTCAAGATATAAATTTTTGAAGTTTCTTGACAAATCAGTCCATGGTTAATCGATTAACGCTATATGGTTAACCGATTAACCACGCTAAAAATCATATTTTTCACGTTTTAAACTATTCCAATGTTAACCGATTAACCCATTTTGGTTAATCGATTAACCATGCTGCAGAAGCACTTTTCTGCTATATTTTTACAGAAAAATCATTTTTCCTCATCTGAAACCCTCGTTTTTACCACAAATCGTTTAGAACATGTTTTAACACGAAAACCACCTCTCAAAAGTTCCGAAACCCCCAAATATTTTTCATCGAAAACACTCCTGACTCAGTTTTGACTCTGACACGCAACCGTACACAACAATACAACATCCACCATCAACAAATCCATCAAATATATAATTTTAACAACAATCCACACAATTTACCCTTCAATCATCAATCACAACATTATTATCAACAATTACATCATGGTATTTCATCATACTTTCACGAAATCATCATTCAAACACATAACACACAAAACCTACACCTACCTTAAACCCCATATCAAATATAATAAACCAGATTACTCCCCATACCTCGGGATTCAATTTCTGATCTTCCTCTTGAGTTCTCACCGAAATTACTCTGAGCCCTCACTTCTTCACTTCCTTTCTTCAGAGCTTTTCTCCAAAAACACGAAAGATCCAAACTCAACTTCTCCCTTCTTAATTCCCTTTTGACAAACATGCCCTTAGAAGCCCTATTATGGTATTCCTACTTTGTCCTCACTTACTCCTCTCAATATTACCACCTTGCCCTTAAAATCTCTACACATTTTTATTCTAATTTAATTATTAGAATAACTCTAAATAATTATTATTAATTCATAATAATTTCCAACTAAATAATTATTTTAACTTTAAATAATATAACCATAATTATTTAATTCTAAATAATAGTGATTAGCATCTTAATCCACACTATCCCACAACATCCCACCATATAATCACACAAAGCCTCATATATTTCACCAAAATTCACCGAAAATCATGAATATTTATAATAAATCAATTAAATAAATATTCTAATTATTTTGGGGTGTTACAACTCTCCCTCACTTAAAGAATTTTAGTCCCCGAAAATTACCTGATGTAAACAACTCTAGATACGACTCTCGCATCCTTCTCTCTGACTCCCACGTCATGTTTGACAACATTTCGAATACCACTATTCAACATTCCACATCGTTAACCCCAATAATCCAACAAAATACAATGTTACCGAGTTATGAATGCACCGGTTCACTTCACTCTTTGTCTCATCACCTTAGGATCTCATTTGCTCTTGAACCTGAACACAACAAGGTTGTTACCATCACCATCAACACCGTCATAAGAACATCAACATAGCCATAATACCGACAACTCTTTCACATATCACTTTCATTCTGGGTTGTCCAATGGTTTGCATCATTCTTGCAGGCTTCTGATGCTTAACCTTTGACTTCAATAAGTTCTACACATATAATGAACTGCTCCACATCACGCTTCAGCTGCACCACTCTGATCATCCACCTTAAAGTCACTGTCCTCACTTTGATTGCCATCATCTATCAGTTCCACAAGTTTCACATCTAACTTCTGACTCTCTTTAATATCCACTAGAAAATTATTGTTTACTTTTGATATCCTCAACCTCCCACTCTGCGGTGTCAGCTCACATACCAACTCAGATCTTCAAACTATTCAATAAGTCCCAACTCTTTCCTAGCCGCTTTTCCATTAGGTTCACACGAAGTAGTGAACGACTATCTTCTCGGTAGAATACCAATTTACTTTACACATTATCAAGCTGGCAAGATAAGTCTATCCTATCCAACACGATCTCGTCTACTATCAACAAGAGATTAAAGATGATCAGTTCTTCAATTTTTCAATAGGTAGCCAATAACCATGATGGGGCATAAACCATCGTTACTAAACTATAATAGCGTTTCTTTAGAACTTGTGCTCAAAGTCACCTAAAGTACCATGGTCCAATAATCTCCCTTGAGGTTATAAATGCTTCCATAATTTCCTTCTCATTCGATCTCGTCGATGAGTCACCATCGCCCAAACACATTACATAATCTACTTCATACTCAATTAGCATCACAAAATTATTAAGTATCTTCTAACTCAGAACATGCTAAAATACCAAACACATTACAAATCATTTCATTCTAGTTAAGTCTTTATCCACGTAGAGAACTTTAACAACATTCATAAATCCCTAGTTTTCCTTTAAATCTCACAACATCGAGGATCCATATATTTTTCACATTTGAATCTCATTCCAATCGCAATCTCAATAATACTATCTCCGCATCCGGTTGGTGATAGAAACCTTCTTAATGCTCCCTGGCAAATGTCGACACTTGCCATCACCAGTATGGTTCCAATCTCTCTTGAGTTTATTTTTCCCTTATTATTACGTCTCTTTTCCTCAAAAGCTAACGCCACTCTAATCATTCCTAATCGGCATAAGCTGCATCTCTACGCGTTTCTCCGATACCTTTAAATCCTTCCTAATACCAAACATCTCATTACCCTTAATTCATTCATTAACAACATATCTTACTTGACCTTGTCTCAAACAAACCGCGATAAGAACCAGCCAAACAAGGAAAACTTTGTATCTCAGTAGAAGACTGTGGAGTCTACCACTGTCACACAAACTCAAAAGAAAATTCCACCTCTCATTCAGTATCACCACATGACAAATAAATTAATCTCAGGTACTGGAACCATTTTTAAAACAAAGTTCATTACGTTAGCTTTCTAACGCTTCAAACGGAACTCAAATCGAATACTCGGAACGAAAGTTATGAATTGTTTTTTAAAGATTTTCAAAAACATTGAAGTCCAGGTGTAATCGGTTAACCAAAATAGGTTAATCAGTTACACCCCTTGAAACAGGCCCAAACACATAAAATTCACAGTATGTAATCGGTTAACCCAAACAGGTTAATCGATTACACCCTGCCCAGAAAGCCACCTACACGCATTTACAAAGGCGTAATCGGTTAACCCCAAATGGATAATTGATTACACTGTCAAAAACAACAGTCCTCTGCATAGTTTCCACACCAGAGCTTATTCTTAAGTTGTTTCAAAACCAGCTCTTCTTAGGGTTCGTCCAAAACACTTTTCAAATCTGAAAAACTCAAGTTTTCCCTTTCAAAATATTCATAACCCTATTCCGACTTCGACATGCGAACACGCATACAACCAACAACATTCACATCACACATTATAGGTAACTCAATGCTAACGGCTTCACAATCAACATGCAGTGCAGAAAACATTGCCACCATCTGAGCTTCATCTTCTAAGAGTTCTCCTACTTGCCTAGCAGATAAAAACACCAGTTCTCCAATGTCATCGACTCAGATCTACACTCTAGAGGCAAGTCGTAATTATTTTCAAGAGAAATCAAGAATTACACATCACTGGCATAACACTAGTCGTCACATTACTCTCTATTCTCCGAGAGGAAAACATCGACCATACCGGCTCGTTCTTCCTCAAAGACATCTCAACTTGACCGGCAGATAAGAATCACGAGTCCGTACTCTCGTCGAGTTCGGAACAATACAGCCCTAACAACATTTGCACTCTTGCAATCAATATCACACTGACCCAACTCTTCACACCAGAAACATCTTAGGGAAGCAAAGATTTTCCCCCACTTGTTTCAAATCAACTCCTGGAGACAAATGGTTAGAAAACAAGCAAGTATTGATAGTGTTTCACACATATTTTGCGTACTAAGGAATAAACAGCATTAGACAACCTGGCCGGACGAACCGACATGCTCTGATACCACTAATGTAACACCCTTCTAACCCAACAAGAATTTTACATAACGTAAGGAAATTAAATCAAATAAAATCACCGCTCGAGGGTGTCACACTTCATAAAAACATCATAATTATTTTCCTGCTCCGTAACACGGGTTACAACATATAGAAATAACAAATTATTTTGGATCAACAACTCTTTTAAAACAAAAACGTCGCAGCGGAATTATCCTCATAAAAATCTCCTTTATAAAATAACTCATAATAATTTAATCTCATCAAAATTAAAATTTAAAATAACTCAACATCTTCAAAATCCTCATGAAACATGTTAATCAAAGTAACACAATATTTCAAACAAAAAGCGTTCCCATCCCGATGTTACATATCAGAGCAAGACGTCTCTAAATAAACGAAAACTATAAGAATACTCCAAAATGATCTTCAAAGCTCCTATAAGCTACTCCGAAGTATCTGCACGTTACCCACGTGGAGGCAACATTCAAACAGGCAGGGTGAGTAATCACAATTCATTATACGAGATAAGAGGCAAATATATAAAATAGGACAACAATCATTATTATCGTTACATCATCATTATTGAATCACAACATCATCGATCATCATCCATAAAATCTCATTTAATTCACAACGTCATCAAGAATCACTGAGATCACAACAATGCAATGCCACTGAATATAAATGCAACACATAGACTCAATGCATGTGGTACCAATTGGATCCCTTTTTCATCATCATAATTCTCGTTGGAATTTCCATTTAACTCGCTCACACCCCACATGAGCACACGACATCCATGTTCGCTCACACCCCACATGGGCACACGAATCACCACGATCGCTCACACCCCACACGGGACACGACCATCTTAACAACAGTAACACGATTATATAATTAGAATCTGGATAAGATACTCACAACCCACATGGGCACACGACTTATCTCATAACGCATGCAATTATGTAATGCATCTCAACAACAACATACAATACAACATACAATGATATTCATCTTAATCATTATACCACACCAATACTGGTCACCATGCAACAAAAATGCTATAAGAGCTCAACAACATCATCAACGACAACTTACAGCATAACAATCAACAACGATATATTTCGGATTCTATGACATCACAACATAAACACTACAATTTCATCTAAGCAACCACACAACAAAATAATTTACTTCTGGACCAGAACCCATTTTTATAAGAAATTTAGTTGCGTTATCTTTCCAACGCTTCGAACGACGCGTGAATCGGACACCCGAAACTCAAGTTATGAATTTCCAAAGTTTTCATCAAACACCGACACTGACATCTTTCACTGACACCATAACGCCTCATTATACACTAGTTAATTTTAATTCCAGGACATGAAACTATTTTTACAAGAAGTAACACTATATTAGCTTTCCACAGGTTTGAACGGCGCGTCAATTGGACACCCGAAGCTCAAGATATGAATTTTCGAAGTTGCTAGACAAATCAGTCCAGGGTTAATCGATTAACGTTATATGGTTAACCGATTAACCACGCTAAAAATAAGATTTTTCACGTATTAAACTATTCCAGTGTTAACCAATTAACCCATTTTGGTTAATCGATTAACCATGCTGCAGAAGCACTTTTCTACTATATTTTTACACAAAAATCATTTTTTTCCTCATCTGAAACCCTAGTTTTTCCCACAAATCATTTAGAACACGTTTTAACAGGAAAACCAACTTTCAAAGGTTCCGAAACCCCCAAATATTTTTCATCAAAAACACTCCTGACTCAGTTTCGACTCTGACACGCAACCGTACACAACAATATAACATCCACTATCAACAAATCCATTAAATACATAATTTTAACAACAATTCACACAATTTACCCTTCAACCATCAATCACAACATTATTATCAACAATTAAATCATGGTATTTCATCATACTTTCACGAAATCATCATTCAAACACATAATACACAAAATCTACATCTACCTTAAACCACATATCAAATATAATAAACCATATTACCCCTCATACCTCGGGATTCAATTTGTGATATTCCTCTTGAGTTCTCACCGAAATTGCTCTGAGCCCTCACCTCTTCACTTCCTTTCTCCAGAGCTTTTCTCCAAAAACACGATCGATCCAAACTCAACTTCTCCCTTCTTAATTCTCTTTTGACAAACATGCCCTTAGAACCCCTATTATGGTATTCCTACTTTGTCCTCACTTACTCCTCTCAATATTATCACTTGCCCTTAAAATCTCTACACATATTTATTCTAATTTAATTATTAGAATAACTCTAAATAATTATTATTAATTCATAATAATTTCCAACTAAATAATTATTATAACTTTAAATAATATAATCATAATTATTTAATTCTAAATAATAGTGATTAACATCTTAATCCATACTATCCCACAACATCCCACCACATAATCACATAAAGCCTCATATATTTCACCAAAATTCACAGAAAATCACGAATATTTATAATAAATCAATTAAATAAATATTCTAATTATTTTGGGATGTTACTTGTACCATTTGAGCACGACACCGGTTAAACTGTCTTGAAAGTAATGGATTAGCAGTTGTTGGTTTTCTGTCTGAGTAGACATCTTCCGAGCGTACATTACCAAGTGACTTTGAGGGCAAGAGTTGCCTTTATATTTTTCAAAGTCAGGCACCTTGAATTTGTGCGCTATCTTTACATTAGGGACCAAACAGAGATCATCGGCATCCTTACCAAATAAGTCATGTCCGCGAATGGCATGCAGTTCTTTCTGCATTTCCAATAACTGTTCTTGGAATTCTTTCATTCTTTCGTATACTTCTTCATCTTTGCCAGGAGTGGCCTGCAGAGTATGTTCCTCTGGGATAGTATGTATCACAGGTTGTGGTATATACATTACTGCGGTAACTATTGGCTCTTCAGTGACCTGAAGTTTGTAACCTTCAGGTACAGGAGTCTCCGACGTAACCCTTGCATCTTCGTTCATCTGAAGTTTGTAACCTTCAGGCCTGGAGGTTCTGGAAGTGGCTCCCAGGTCTTCAGTGATCGGTGGGATGTATCCCTCAGGTATGAAATTGAAAGGCATGCCCCATGGAAAACCTTTAGGTATGTTGTACTGCGAAAGATTGACGGGTATCACAAATGCTGGTGTAGACACAATTTCTGAGATCGCAGTCTTTTGAGGTGGTTGATCCTGAGCTATTGCCAGGGATTCAATCATGTTGTTGAGTCTTTCCAGAATTTCCTTCAGAGTGTAAACTTCCTCTCTTAGCTCTATGTTTTCCTCCTCAAGATCGTCCATTTTCTTTTTGCCGATTGGCCCGAATATTGTACGAATGAGACAGTTTGACTCTAAAGTGCGACACATGTGTGAGACTCAATGACAAAGATGTGTAATGTAATAATGATGAATGATATGCAAAGAATGAGAATGATCTTTTTGTTTTGTTTTCAAAAGAACTTTTAACAATTATGTTGCAAATATCATACAGCGGTGGAAACCTTTTTATTGAATTCAAAGGATTGCAGTATCTTACAGAGAAAAGTACATTATTTTACAAAGTGAGAGAAGGAAAACTAGGACTATGGATCCTAAGGTATTCCTGAAGATAGTTCAGATGATGGTTGCTGAATTTTTCTCTTCTTTGATCGGGTCCCCTCAATCGGTGTCGGGTCGATGATCCTCTGCCATGTGAAAGGAGAGAGTAAACGTTTTTGTTCCTCCTGACTTTCTATAGCATGCTGCTCCAACATCTCAATTAGAGCATCATTTTCTTTCAATAGCTCTTGGATCTTTATGCATTCCAAGCTGACAATTTGGTACTTGTTCTTCCAAGAGTTCTTCTCGCGTTGAACTTTGTTGAAAGCGATCTGAAGTTTTTCCGTGTCATTCATGAAGTAAAGAATAGACTCTTTCAGGGGAAAAACTTCCTGACAAGGGTAAGGCATCTTCAATTTGATGGCTCTAGTTTGCACCCATCGGAGGTAAGGCTCTGCCGAGATGCAGTTTGGCCTTCCTAAGGACTCTCTTCCCTTCCTATGAATATGTTGCCAGTCGTGCATAATTTCTTTCTTAAATGCTCTGTCATTTTCTCCTTCCTTGAAGAAAAGACCTTCCAGATGAATGTTATGTGGTACATTCTTCATCGGGTACCCAAGTTGACGACGAGCTAAAATCGGATGATAGATGATCCCGCCTTTAGTACCAATGAGGGGTACATTGGGGAAACTTCCACATTTGTCAATGATTTTTATTCCGTCATAGATCTGATTGTACCAATCTATGTCATAATGAGTGAGAGATATAATCTTCTGCGATCATCGCATACCACTCTTGAGATCCCAAAAAGCAGTAGACTTGAGTAAGTGGGAAATAAACCATTTATAGAGTAATGGTACACAACATGTGATCATCCCACCACTATACAAATTCCTTAAATGTATTGAATGATAACCATCCGCGAGCAAGGTTGGGACTGGATTCCCAATTGAGAATATCTTGAAAGCATTAATATCAACGAAGTTGTTAATGTTAGGAAAGAGGAACAACCCATATATGAGCAGAACAAAGACATCCTCGAAAGCAGTTATGTTTCCTATGCTGGCAAAGTATAGGGCTTTCTCCATCAGGAATTTAGCTAGTAAACCCTGTATTCCCCCTTTGGTAGTCATGTGAGTTTTGATATCTGACTCTTCTAGAGAGGTAGCTCTTGCAATGGCTTGATCTTTAGGAATTTCTTCCAGTCCAAAAAATGGATCTTGATCAATGATAGGTAAATTAATCAGATGAGAGTATTCTTTCAGTGTCGGTGTAAGCTGATAATTTGGAAATGTGAAGCAGTGGTATACTGGATCATAGAACTGAACCAATGTAGACAGAACTCCTTCCACCATGTTGACCTTCAAAAGAGACAACAGTCCTCCGTGCTTATCTCTGAAAGCTTCGGGATTAGCAATCATCCTTACCAATTTTCTTAGTGAAATTCTAGTATGATAGATCCCAGATGTCCTACAGGATGTCGAGACATCTGGTCTGACAGAAACAGCAAGGCAATTATAGCAGACCCAGATGTTCTATGACATGTCGAGACGTCTGGTCTGTTACAGATAACATGGCAAGGTATAAAAAATAACAGTACTGAAAAGCATAAACAACACAAGAATTGTTTACCCAGTTCGGTCTAACAACCTACATCTGGGGGCATACCAAGCCAGGAAGGAAGTCCACTATTAGCAGTATCAATTCATAGACCCTACTGCCAACACACCCGTTGACGATCTACTCACTTAATAACTACCTAATGACCCTTCTACCTAAGTTCTCCCTAGATAAGAGACTCCATCTCTCTTCCAATCATCGCAATGATGTCTAGCAGTCAACACCTCAGCCACTGCATCAACAACTTGATTTCCAACAACTCTTCAATCACAGAAAAGTAGAAGACATACTTCAAAGTAACACAATCATCATTGCTTAAAAGCTCATAGATGATTGAAAAATACAACTCAACTAAGCAGTCCAACTCTAAGTACAAAATAGTACCAGAGTGGATCACAATTTCACACAAACCCTAATGATCTATATCTTGGACCCTTGTGTTTTTCTAGGTTCGAGCATTCTATTTATAACTTATTCCCAACTGGATTTGGGCTTCAAATCACAGCATAATAGCTGCTACAAATCTGCAGTAGATCCTGCTACAAAATAGGTCTTCAATCAAATCTTCCTAAAATATCTCCATATTTAAATACTCAATCTTTTCTTGATTTTATCTTGAATCTTCCAGACCTTTAAATCAGCTCCACAAAGGATACATAATATTTCCAGGATATTATGTATCTTTTAAATCTTCACTTTTTAATTCAGCTGCAAGATTTTCTCCATAAAAATATGAACAATTCTCCAAATAGATTCCTAAAAAGTCTCCAAGATCCTTTTTATGAAATCCAATTAAATCTGCACTTTGTTCCTAATAAATCTCCTTGACCTGTGTATAATGATGAGGTATCCAAAAAGATCTCATCAGATCAAATCAAATCTGTCAAGAGGTATACACTAGCAGCACCTACTGTAACAGACAATGATGTTGTGACATCTCCTTTAACATCTTGATTAACCATCACAGAGCAGCAGTACCTGTTGTACCAGATCAAGATGTTCTGTCATGACATTCGAAAAACAGTCATGTCACATAACCTTAAACATTCAGGCTCAGTGAAGTGCTCATGACATCTCTGTCACACCATTACAACCATGCACTCATACTAGGTAGGTGCAACACAACATGTCAAGACATCATACTTGACATCACACTTGACATCACACTGAACATAACCAGTTAGTGCAGAACAACATGTCAAGACATCCTACTTGACATTTCACAACCTGCAACTAATCTGTTATGGAAGATACACATACAGCATGTTAAAACACCTTCAGTGACATAAGAGCTAACATAAAGGTTTTAACAAAATTTAGCCAACATACATACTGCATAGCTGCAGAACTAACATACTCCCCCTTTGGCAAATTTTGGCTAAAACCAACAATCAGAAGACCAACACAGATTGTTAGCACAATCACACACACATCAGCAGATAAAAACATTTATCACACAGCAGCAACTTCACAACAATAGATCAACACTCAACTACAACCTCACACAGCCACTCACACTAGCTCACCAGTTAGCATATCATCAGTTAGTGGCATCAGATATCAGTACATCATGTAATCACACACACTCTTCCCCTTTTTAGCCATATTTGACAAAGCAATAGCACACCAGAGCAATATCCATACAACCTTTGGATAACACAACCAGCTCCCCCTCAAGGAAACAACTAAGGAACACTACCACTACTTACTTCTCCCCCTTTTTAGCCATAATATACCAGAGCAAGCAATTATGCATCTAAGGGAAATCAACCAGAATTAGGAAAATCAGTAGCATTACTCCCCCTGACATGGATAACCTGTGCTCCTTTGCAAGAAGAACACCCAAAATAAATGAAAAACATAAGACGCATCTTCATGTCTTCAAGAGCTCACTCCCAGTTCAGCCACTGGCTGAAACTCATTCATTTTGACACCTACTAAATAAGCAGTCACTCACACAAGAAGTTACATCATGCTATACGTGAGGAACATAAGGATCACCATCCTCCTTCAAACAAACTAAAGCTCCCCCTCGAGCCAAGGGACCAGAAACAACCACATCATAACCCATCACATCACAAAAGATCACAAGAACACAATAACAATACTCTCTCACCCCCAAGCTTTTCAACTAGCCTTAGCAAGGCCCTCCATCGATAATCACCCAACTCTCCAAAGGCAGTCATTCCCTATCATTCTCCCGTATGATAATTTGGAATACTCCTGATTAGTTGATGAGTATCTTCACCTTCAGACTTCCAAGCAATCAATACCTGATCTGCTTCAGTCTTCTCTACATTCTCCATCCAAGGCAGACCTTCTACTTCATCATTCTCCCGTATGACTATGTAGACGCTCCTTAGGCATAATGGAGGCACCAAGCTCCTGAACCAGACCACAATCATCCTTCACCAAGGAAATCCAACCCAGATAATGTCCCAACACCAAGTTAGAACATCTGCCATTACATCCACTAGTAGTTGTTGATACTAGTGAGGTCTTCAAAAATAGTAGTCATGCTTTGCCAAAACATACTACTAAAAACAAGATCAGAATCTCCACATTTTAATCCACATAGTCAGAAACACCTCTTATGACAAAAATGCTTGAGCATCCAACTCCAAGTGCACAATCTCAATCATTATCCAAATATAACCATCAACAAACATGATGTTACAATCATCATTTGGGACATTAGCTTCCCATCACCATTCAAAGGACTCATTGTACATAGAAGTCCTTCAAGAAGCTCCCAATAAAACACAGCCAGAGCAGCTTATTTAGGTTAACATAAACACCTGAACACCATAGAGAGAAATAAACTAGCACACCCTCTCTGAAGCAAAGAGTTCAGACTGCAGACTTCCATACTCACATCAGACAAATACTTAGCTCCCGTCAAAGTATTTATCATTAGTCATATGCACACCCTTATCAGAGGACAGACAAATACTCAGCTCCCGTCAAAGTATTTATCATTAGTCAGATAAGACTACCTTCTGACACAAGGTATGACATTTGGTCTGACATTCTTCTTTCGCACACATCAGGCATCTGTTGATTCTTCTTCATGACAAACCATCATGACAACCATTCACACCACAAAATCATTCCAGATTAGGTCAGTGTCTTGACCTTTCACTCCACCCTGAGCTAAACAAACTTCCTTGGCTGAGGAAGCAAAGAACTGAAATGATGTTTCAACATCAGTTCCGACATCAGTCTAAATCACATGGATTTAAACATTTACTATGGCTTTGGAGACAGCAACCATAGTAATCCACACACATCTCTTGCAAGGGACATAAAAGGATCAACCATCAGTAGCTGATCAACCTTCAAAACCAGATCATACACACATGCAGGATCCTGCATACTCTACATCTCAAGAATCTTCTTCTCAAACTTCTAATGTTCAGACCTCTTGTCTGACTTTGAGATGTTGGATGCCATCCTTCTGCACCTAAAGAGGAGATTCCCTCTAACAGGTTCTGGAGCATACAATAAAAAATATTGACTAGTTATCACAAACAGATTGTTCAGAAAAAAATATGCTTCTCCCAACACTTCAACCTACAAGGATGCCCTTCAATCCTTGCAAAAAAAAGTTCCATTATGTGAGGACACCACATAACTGAACTCCAGCTTACAAAGAAACTTCTCATGCAGATACCAGGGAACCATAATTCTTTGGTCCAAAAAAAACCAACTCCTCCTTACTCCAAACACAAATCTGAAATGCTCATCCTAGATGGTTTGGATGACATTCCAACAATGAAGACACCAGTCAACCAGTTAGGTTAATACATCTCCTCTGTGCACAACCCTTTGAGTTTCTCTTCCACTAGAACAAGAGTTCCATGCTCTCATAGACTTGATAGTGATATCAAGTTTGAGTAAACAACCTCCATCCTGTTTTTGAGAAACACCACCAGACATATTGAGAAAAATAAATTGTCAATACAAAGATGTCAAGACATTATGTCTGACATTTCTTCGAGTTCTTCCAGCATCATATTAAGGACTCTCCCTTATTAACTGCTACGAACTCCTAAGGGAATTATTCATTCTCCCATCCAATAGCTGCACACCCTGTGGTTGGTACACACATATAACAGTAATCTGCTCCATGGCCATAAACAAGATTCCATACATCTGGCTCCTTTGAACAGAAGGAACTTCCAGATTTTAGAGAGAATGTCCTTGACATTTGAGCTTGAGCTCCACACAAAAAAAACAGCCTTTGTACTCCTACTCACTTGGATCAGAAATACACTAATCCAATGAGTGACAATATGTTGATCATCTCTTGACCAACACACTTCTCTAAGACATGTTTCTTGATAGAAACTTCTTAGACACACAACCCAGATGCCTCCTCTTCCAAGCCAGGAGTAGGTTCCAAACAGATGTGATCAATACACATTTGTTTAGCCCCCAAGCATCTGTTATACCATACCTTTATCCAACAAGATTCTGCACAATCTGCTGGTTTTATGTTCCAACATCTGGTAGGACATTAGTTCCCTTCTCAAGAAACACACCAAGATATCCTTAATCAAAGCCCAGAGATTGGTCTTGTAGGGTTGGAAGCAAGAATAAATTGCTTCTAATTTTCTTCAAATCTCTTTTCAACAGACTCATATAAAAGTTCCTTTATGAGTGGACTTGGGATGAACCTCAAGTACCTTTGGCAACTCTAACAAGCTAGTTGAAGATATCCTCATGTGATACACCTTCAGAGGAGAACAGAGTGTTGCAGCCTCAACACACAAAACCACCAGGAGTTTTCTAACAGATACATAAGCAGCAGAACACAGATAAAGAAAACCCCTCAACAACCTTCAGGTAAAACTTAATAACCTTTGCACAAACACCACACATAGGTTTGAAAATAAATCAAACCACACAGCAGCTCACTACCAAAGCTACAAGCCTGATAACAGACAGGTCCAATACACACCATGTCATGAACAGTCCATCCTCCACTTCTAGGGACCATTCAAACAACAATATGAACTTCTCCAAGTTCAAACAACTTTTTAGTAGGTACCACCTACCTTGCCCATAACCAGAAAGTATCTTCCCTAGGATCTCACCCAGAAAATAGAACAGGATGCCTGCTCTGATAGCAATTGAAATTCTGGTATGACAGATCCCAGATGTCCTACAGGATGTCGAGACATCTGGTCTGACAGAAACAACAAGGCAATTATAGCAGACCCAGATGTTCTATGACATGTCGAGACGTCTGGTCTGTTACAGATAACATGGTAAGGTATAAACAATAACAGTACTGAAAAGCATAAATAACACAAGAATTTTTTACCCAGTTCGGTCTAACAACCTACATCTGGGGGCATACCAAGCCAGGAAGGAAGTCCACTATTAGCAGTATCAATTCATAGACCCTACAACCAACACACCTGTTGACGATCTACTCACTTAATAACTACCCAATGACCCTTCTACCTAAGTTCTCCCTAGATAAGAGACTCCATCTCTCTTCCAATCATCGCAATGATGTCTAGCAGTCAACACCTCAGCCACTGCATCAACAGCTTGATTTCTAACAACTCTTCAATCACAGAAAAGTAGAAGACACACTTCAAAGAAACACAATCATCATTGCTTAAAAGCTCATAGATGATTGACAAATACAACTCAACTAAGCAATCCAACTCTGAGTACAAAATAGTACCAAAGTGGCTCACAATTTCACACAAACCCTAATTATCTACATCTTGGACCCTTGTGCTTTTCTAGGCTACAAGCATTCTATTTATAACTTATTCCCAACTGGATTTAGGCTTCAAATCACAGCATAACAGCTGCTACAAATCTGCAGTAGATTATGCTACAAAATAGGTCTTCAATCAAATCTTCCTAAAATATCTCCATATTTAAATACTCAATCTTTTCTTGATTTTATCTTGAATCTTCTAGACCTTTAAATCAGCTCCACAAAGGATACATAATATTTCCAGGATATTATGTATCTTTTAAATCTTCACTTTTTAATTCAGCTGCAAGATCTTCTCCATAAAAATAGGAACAATTCTCCAAATAGATTCCTAAAAAGTCTCCAAGATCCTTTTTATGAAATCCAATTAAATCTGCACTTTGTTCCTAATAAATCTCCTTGACCTGTGTATAATGATGAGGTATCCAAAAAGATCTCATCAGATCAAATCAAATCTGTCAAGAGGTATACACTAGCAGCACCTGCTGTAACAGACAATGATGTTGTGGCATCTCCTTTAACATCTTGATTAACCATCACAGAGCAGCAGTACCTGTTGTACCAGATCAAGATGTTCTATCATGACATTCCAAAAACAGTCACGTCACATAACCTTAAACATTCAGGTTCAGTGAAGTGCTCATGACATCTCTGTCACACCATTACAACCATGCACTCATACTAGGTAGGTGCAGCACAACATGTCAAGACATCATACTTGACATCACACTTGAAATCACACTAAACATAACCAGTTAGTGCAGAATAACATGTCAAGACATCCTACTTGACATTTCACAACCTGCAACTAATCTGTTATGGCAGATACACATACAACATATTAAAACACCTTCAGTGACATAAGAGCTAGCATAAAGGTTTTAACAAAATTTAGCCAACATACATACTGCATAGTTGCAAAACTAACACTTAGGTCTTCCAGTTTTGGAATTTTGAAGGTGTACTTGTGCGTTTTTCTTCTACCGAAATCCATAGCACAACTTATGATATTTACAACGATTGTTTTAGTTTTTTTTAGAAAAATATTTGTTTTGAATGAAATGCATGGATGCATGAATGCAGCAAACAAAAACATTTGAAAACATGGTTTTAGGGGTGCATCGTCACGAGCATGGAGTCATGGATCTACCCATCCCCAAGGTGTGTACTAGGGTCCAATTTTTTTGTACCTGTAGAACGGGTTCTAACAAAAGTTCCCAAAATTATTGACCTCTCTTAAGAATATTAACAGCAAACCAACTGACTCATGAGAGCCATAATATCCCCAAGATGAATATCATTTGAGTGTAGTATCGCGTATCAACTATTCTCGATAGTCACTGCACTACGTCCTAACAAGGGTTAAATGTCCACTAATCCTCAGTTTCAAGGGTGCATAGTGGAAAAAGTAATGTTTTCACGACTTGCTCGTTCAACATCAGTAATTCCAAAAGGGTACCTCCACTGATTCGGTGGGCTTTCAAGTTAGCTTGGTCGGGACTCACTCCCTATAAGCCTTCCTGAGTCTGCCACTACTTATCTTAATGTGCTCTCAGACTCACCACATGTGTATTAATCACATTCCCAGATAACAGTAATTTAAACAAGTATAGCAGATAAACCGATGGTATGACAACAAATGATATCAAATGAGAAAACAAATAAAATAGCAGAAAAATAAATTTAATGCAAGGCTTAAACCTCTTCGGATGATAATACTACTCCCCAGCAGAGTCGCCATTTTTCTGTGGCGTTGGTTTTTGTGACGCGACCACAACCGCTTTTGGTGCTATTTTTTATTTCTATATTTATCCTATGAAGCTTAAAAGGAAGGGGAAGATATCTCAGACTAACCCTGCGTGCAAATGTTTTCTTTAACAAATGCGAAGAGATCGGGGATCGGGGTTTGTTTATTCAAAGGGAAGCTATTAACACCCAAAATATCTATAGTAATATATAGGAACCTTCATTTACATATATTTTCTATTGCTTGAAATGCTTTCTTAAGTCTATCTGCTGTTGATTGGGGAAATTTTCTCCTTTGTGAGGGTTGAGGAAATGTTTTTGTTGTTTTTGGGTTTTCTATTGTTTTTGGGAAGGTACTGGTGTTCGCAGGCGCGAACAACCGCTGGCCTTCCGTCGCAGGTTTGCTTACGGGATCAGCCACAGAAATCCCAGAACTATGGTTGGAAGTGTATGTTTGTTAGGATGTGATAGTTTCTTGCTTCTAGAAGAGCTATAAAAGAAGTTGACCAATCAACAAGGTTTGGATTGATCGATAAGACAAAACGGGAACCAAAGAAAATAAAGAGAACAAGTAAACAAAAAAGAACTTAAACTTTGAAAGTAAATTGCATTAAGAAAATATGGACGCAATCATACATTCTTGCGGGATTGAACTCGTTTCTCTCTAAGCTTGGTACTTTGAGTGTTTTCCCTTTACAATGTGACAAAATGCGACCCCTAAAAATGGAAAAACAATGCTTTATATAGGCCTAAGAAATAACTGTTCATCTGCCCAGGTTTCCTTTGGTGCTGACACGTGTCACCCCACTATCTTTTCAACTTCCCATATTCTTGGAACTTTCAAACTTTTCCAGCCTAAGAATTTGTCATTGAGCTTGGGTTTGTCTTTCGTCGGGCTTCCTCCGACACCATTGCTTGTTACCTTCTTTCCGACGCGCCCTTTGACCTGCGTCGGATCCACGCTTTCACGCTCTCCTGCCGTCGACTAGGTCTTGAATTACCTCTTTTCCTTCTCCTTTTACTTGGTCGAAATCTCCTTGCCAACAAATTTCCCCCCCCCCAAAAGGCCAGTTTCGACTGAGCATCCTGTCGACTGAGAAATCTGGCTTTTTGGTTTCTTGAGATTTCGACGGCGTTTTCTTCAACTCACTCGCCAACGTTATGTCTTCTTCTAAGACACCTGTCATCCGCCGTCTGACATGATGATGGCAGTCTTGTACCACAATTTCCAAGACAACGCCATGATGGCTAGTCTCGTCCTAAGTTATGGGCCTCGAAACCACCCCCACTTACTCCAGCAGGTGAACAGTTGCGTGATCTTTCACATTTTGCATGTGTTCTTATTATAAATACCCTCAAAACCAAATCAGTTTTCTTTTCAACTTTTCACCATAACCTCTTCTTCTTCAACCTGTTCTTTGTTCTTGAAGCAAAACTCTGCACTTCTTTCTTTCCAAATGGCCTCATCAACAACTGCCACTACTTCCATTCCTCAAACTACCGGAAACAACCCAGTTGCATTTATTCTTTCTGAAGCAGAAACCCCCCGTCCTTTTCCTCAACCATCGTCTGCTGACGAAACGGTGTTGAACAACTAGCGCCGCCAGATGGTTATCCCCTTCGCAGTGGAGAGTAAGCTTCTTGCCTTCCATGGTCCATACCCAGACGACAAACCCAATCACCAAGAACTCCAACAGTTATTTCCTTGCTTTGCGCAGACGATTCCACCGACTTTCGAGAAAGGCGACACTTTAGATCTTAAATTTATGGCGCCTAAATCTGGAATCTTCAGATCCATGCCTGCTCCAGGAAACAAAGAATACATTGTCTGGCTCAACAAAGTCGAGGGTCAGCGTAAAGAGCAATAGAAAGAGTCTGGAATTTTCGACGCCATTCAACTTTCAAGAACTGCTCATAGGGTTAACCCTTGTCTGCTACTTGCGTCGATGTATTTCTAGGAAGGATCGACGAATACATTCCATCTCCCTTCTAGTATGTTCACACCAACGCTTTTCGATGTGGCGGCCATCATTGGCCTTTCGCCACTAGGTGATACGTTCGACCCGACCCTGGAGACCAACAGCACCTTCGACTTCGAGCATGCTAGCTTCCAGAATTATATTAAAGGCAATCACGACAAACGCTCCAAAGAGGTATTTGATGAGGAACACATTGCGTTCTTGACATTATGGCTATCTTACTATTTTTTTTGCCCTGGTTTTTTACAAATAGCCAAAAGTTTTATTGCTCTGGCCATCCAGATCCATGAAGGTCGGCAGGTATCTTTGGCCAAGCTTCTGCTAGCCTCTCTCTACCATTCTCTTGGCTTGTCGACCATGCGACTGAAACTTCTCCACCAGACTACCAAGGCTTTGAACGTCTCAGGGCCTATGTGGTTGTTGCAGCATTGGCTCAACGCCACTTTCGAGCACAAATTGGGATATCCCGCTTCTGCCACAATGGACCGCTTGAACAAAGAGCGTCCTATCGAAGGCATGCGACTTGCTCTAATGACCACCCAAGAAACTCCTAAGAAAACCCTTTTCATGAGGTATCTTAGCATGTTTGTCGAGACCACTTCTTTTATCCCCGAGATGGCGCCCTTTGTGGAGCATAAGTTTGGTCCTGAATGGTTTAGAAATCCATTTCCTGGAGTCTCCCCTAAAGTTGCTGCGCAGTCGAATGCTGTATGGCGAGCGTTCCTTACTCCTACCATGATATCTTTCTGGATTGAAACAGGAAACAACGACTATGGTTTTATGAACTATCAGCCAAATTTGGTGGCCTGACAATTTGGCTTGAGCCAAATGTTGCCAAAGTCTCTGGTGAAACATTCTGATGATATAGTACGGTCTGGCCGACGCTTGACTCAGGCAGGTCATAAAGCTTGCATGAGATTCGTCAGAGCCACTCAACAACTTAAATTTCCTGTATTTGTATGGCAACCTTCCTTTTTTACCACTCAAGACTTCGACGTTTGGTGGTCTGACTACCAATTTCAAACCTTCACGCCAAACCTTTTTCTGGAGAACATGGTCGACGCGTTTGCTTCCCTGGCTGGTGAAGCCCCTAAATCATCAATAGCAGCTCCTGTTGCGGACCCCTCTGTTGACACCACAGAAGACCCTTCCACAAAGGTAAATTTTGGACTCCAATTTTGTTTCGTCTGTGGGCTTGAACTAATCATTTTGTCCTATTTCTTAGGGTCGCAAACGGGAAGCAGCTGTCGCGTCGACCTCTACTAGGGTTGCCAAAAAACCCAAGACCACCATTGTACAGGTATACTTTGTCTTTTATTTTCTTCTCTTTTTTTCTTTACCTCTTTGTCTAACGGTAGTCTGTATAGGCTTCTAAAAACCCTCCTTCTCCTGAAAGAACTGCATCAGACGAAAGTACTCAATCTCGAGTTTTTACTACCACAGCTCCAGTGTTTCCTCCATCTACACCTTTGGTGAGGAAGAAAAAGGCTTTGACCAGGCGGACACCCTCGAGGGCAGCCACTTCGATTGTGGCCCTAGTTGTTCCCAAGAATCTTGAAGACATCTTTGAGCCAATTCCCACTGAAGTTCCAAAAACAACTCCCTCATCACCTGCAAGGGTATTTAATCTCTCTACTTTATTAATTCAGATGATGCTTGCGTGAAACTTCTCATTGCATTTAATTTTGCAGGAAAACGTGGTCACCTCGACCACTGTCGAAAAAGAGAATCCTCGACTGGCTGCTGACGCCAACCCTGCTGAAACCACGATCACGCCAAGTCCTCAGAAGGTCGACGAATTTCAGATGCCTTTGTCGGAGGAAAACTTGGTGGCAAAAATGCCTCCTCTTCAACACGTTGACCCTGGGACTGAAAATGATGGTCCAATCCTTGGTGGAAATGCAAATCCTTCGACTGTTGTCACCACAGCCGCCGTCAAGGAGAACCTTCAAGCCCCTGAACATGGCTCAGACAAGACACCATCTTTGGTCGACAAGATCCTTACCCCAGAGGAACTTCTGGCCACCAAACAAACAGATCCAGCAGCAACCCTAAAGGCACTACACAAACTTCACAAAGAGGCTGAGGACGTTCAACCCACCAGTTCGACGGCTATTCTAACTCCAGACTTGGATGCCTCCTTCTCTCTCAAGCTCCAACAGTTGAAATCCTATCTTTTTTAGGAACAGTTTCTGGCAGCTGTTGCAGAAGAGTCAGTTGTAGCTAACTACGTTTTCAAGATTCTAGATGAACTTGCTGAATTCCAGCTCCCCACTCCTATAGCCACGTACCTGATCGAATTTAAGGCCTTTTTCACTCAGTTGGCCAAGGACCTTTCTATGTGTCACCATGCCGATGCTCAAATTCGGTTCAAACATAATGATATGAAACGTGAGTGGTATCTCAGCTCAGTTTGTGAAAAGAAACTTGGAGATTTTGAAACCCAGAAGCAGGAGCGTTCCGACAAGCATCTTGCCTTCGACCAGCAGATATCTGATTATCAGGCTCAGATAGCAAAACTGACTAAAAAGATTGCCGAAGTCGAACAACAGAAAGCCTCGTTAGACTCAGCTGAGCCTTTGCCTTCTCAAGAAGCCATCGACCACGAGGTACCCCAGGGAATTGCTCATGTCGAAGCGGCCATTAAGATCAAGGATGCCATCGGCCGCATGCGGAGAAAGAAAGTGCTCCTCGAGAGCAAGGTTGTTCATGAAAAAACCCTCTTTGGAGACTTCAAGTCCAGATTCCCAGAGTTTCCTTAGTCTGTGTGTCGAACTACTGTAACTCCCTCACTACATTTTTAAGCCATTTTTGGCCCCTTTGCCTATTTTGGCTCTTTAATTAATGAGAACGAGTTATGTTTTAATGTGAATCTCTTATAGCATAGGTTTATATTTCTTTAAATATTTCCCATTTACTCTTAATATTCGTTGGTCCATTCCCAACTCTTGCACCTCATATGAATTGTTGCTAAACACTTGATTCACCTTAAATGGTCCCTCCCAGTTTGGTGACCATTTTCCCATCGTTTGATCCCGTCGATCCATGGGTAACACTGCCTTCCATACGTAGTCATTAATAGCGAAGGTTTTATTTTTGACCTTCTTGTTGTTTGCCTTGGCGACTCGTGCCTTCTGGCGTAGCAATACGTTCAAGGCTATAATTCTTTCCTCGTCTAAATCTACGAGTTCGTCTAGCATCATTTCCCAATATTGCTCCGACGGAATCTCATGTTATCGTTATACCCTAACTGATTGTAAGCATATTTCTGCTGGCAGCACAGCGTCATGCCCGAAGGTTAAACGAAATGGAGTCGAATTGATCGACTCCTTGGGTGATGTTCGACAGGCCCACAAAATTTGATTTAACGTTTTGTGCCAGTTTTTTGGTTTCTTCGCTACGTGCTTCTTGATGAGCCCAATTATCACCTTATTAGCTGTTTCGACCTGACCATTTTCCTGAGCATAATATGGTGTTGAAGTAACCAACTTGAAGCTTGTTTCTGCTGCGAACTCTTGCATTTTATATCCAACAAATACAAAGCCTTGATCTGTCGTGATTGTCTCAGGTATCCCGAATCTGTACAAGATGTGATTCTGGATGAATTCTATCACGGCCTCTTGATCCACCTTCACCAGGGGCACGGCTTCTATCTACTTCATGAAATAGTCTATCTTATGAGGATGAATCTTTATTGTTTCGATGACACGGGTCAAATCTCCCCTATTACGTCCAAATCCCAACCACGAAAAGGCCATGGTTTGACAATAACATGCAACTCGGTGACTGGTACATGCTGAATGTTTGCATGTTTCTGACAATCTTGGCATCTTTTTCGTGAAGTCCATGCAATCTTTGAGCATGCTTGGCCAATAAACCCCTTGTCAAAACAAAAGCCATTTCATTTTGTGGCCAACCTGATGGGCTCCACAAGTCCCACTATGAACCTCTGAAATTGCCAAATAAGCATCTGTATCTCCTAAGCATTTGAGCAATACTCCCTCTGGAGTTTTCTTCAGCAACTCGTTCCCCATAAGGACATAATTCAAAGCTCTATACTTAGTTTTCCTATCGGTGCTACCCATCGGATTCTCCAGATATTCAATGATTGGTTTTCTCCAATCCGTTGGTGACATATTGCTAACAGAAAAAACTTCATAACTTTCCAACCCTTCGACCAAACTCCGCGAGTCCTTGGATATTGACCAGTCCAATGGTGAAGGTATGTTTGACACCATCTTGTCCCTAGTTTCGATGAAGCCTTTTAATTTTCCCTCCAACACCTTGTAGCCAAAGGCGATTTGCGCTAGTTCCTTGGCCTCATGGTTTTCAATCCTATGCATGTGCGTAATGCTGACAACTTCAAAATGTTCCAAAATCCGTTGGGCCAACGAGAAGTACCTTAGAAGGTGCTCTTTAACGCACTTATATTCTTTCGTGATCTATTTGATCACCAATTCTGAGTCTCCTCTTATTTAGACTTCCCTGGCCCCTAAGTCCTGGAGTATTTTAAGGCCCGTGATTAAGGCTTCATACTCTGCCTTGTTATTGGAACATCCTCCGTTGACTTTGTATTTGAACTTAGTGGGAGTGCCCTGTGGGGACACTATCAGAATTCTAATACCTGCCCCATTTTTATGGCTCGACCCATCGAAGTACAACTTCCACGGGGCAATGTCGATACTGCATACTGATGGTTTGACTATTGCGTGGTCGACAATAAAGTCCGCCAATATTTGCCCTTTCATCGCCCTTAAAGGAACGTATGTCAGGGAAAAATCAGTCAACGCTAGTGCCCACTTCCCAATTCGACTATGCAAAATAGGTTTGGACAACATATGCTTAATAACATCAAAATGCGATGAAACATAAACATCAACTGGTTTAATATATTGCTTTAATTTCATACATGAGAAGTACAACCATAGGCATAACTTTTCAATCATAGTGTATCTAGTTTCAGCAACTATTAACATCCTACTAAGATAATAAATAGGTCTTTCGACACCACTACTATCCTCTTGTGCTAACATGCTTCCTATGGTCGTCTCCGACGCTGCAATGTACAACTTCATGTTTTTATTTATACTAGGTGGCAATAGGATTGGAGGCCTTGTAAGGTATTCCTTGATTGCGTCGAAAGCCTCCTACTGCTCCTGCCCCCAACGGAACTCATTTTCCTTCTTGGCTTTGAGTAGTGGTGAGAACACTTTCGTCTTGCCACTTAGGTTCGATATGAACCTCCTCAAGAAGTTTATCTTCCCCAACAAAGACTGGAGTTGTTTCTTTGTCGAAGGAGGCTTGAGATCCAAGATTGCTTTCGTCTTGTTCTGGTTGATCTCGATGCCTTTCTTGTGGACCACAAATTCCAGAAAGTCCCCTGCATGAACACCAAAAGCACATTTTAGTGGATTCATTTTTAATCCATATTTTCTCATTCTCTCGAATGAGCATCGAAGGTGGTCAAGGTGACCATCTTCTGATGAAGATTTTATCACTATGTCATGAATGTATACCTGCATAAAATTTTCAATAAAATCATGGAATATAGCATTCATAGCCCTTTGATAGGTTGCCCCAGTATTCTTTAACCCAAAGGGCGTCACAACCCATTCATATGTCCCCAAAGCTCCAGGACATCGAAACGCGGTTTTGGGGACATCCTCTTCGGCTATGAGAATTTGGTTATAGCTGGAGTAGCCGTCGAGCATGCTTAAATATTCGAACCCTGCAGCTGAGTCGACAAGCATCTCTGCCACAGGAATCGAATATTCGTCTTTAGGGGTAGCGTTGTTCAAATCCCTAAAGTCTATACAAACTCGAAGGGTTCCATTTTTCTTGATAACGGGCACTATGTTTGCTATCCATTCGACATACTTTGCAGTTCTGATGAACCGGCTTTTGAGCAGTCTTTCAATTTCCTGCTTGATCTTCGACGTGACTTTTGGGGCGAAGTGTCGAGGTTGTTGTTTCACTGGCCTTTTACCTGGTTGGATTAGAAGTCGATGCTCCACTACACTCCGACTCAGACCAGGAATTTCGCCATAATCCCAGGCAAAGCAATCCTTATACTCTTTTAGTAATTTAATCAGCTTGGCCTTCATCTCTGGCCCCACTTTGGTGCTCACATAGGTGGGTTTTTTGGTTGTCCCATCCCCTAAGCCAACCTTTCAAGTGGGTCCTGCGTCTGCATTCTTTGCAGCTCATGATTTGGGTCTTTCTCAAACCCCAAAGGCTCATCGTCATAAATATAGTCAAGCCTCCAGCTTTTTGAAGCTGCCTTTTGGCCTTGTAGGCCACTTATTTGTGTATCACAGTCGGCTTCCTCAATTATTTGTAGTGACTTCTCTGTTTCAAGTGCTGACATTCTTCTGTTTTCAGCCAAATAGGCCTAAATTCGAGTCATGCTTTCTAACTCAACAGTCATTTTCACCGACTGTGGGCCACCCCATTGGTGGCATTTCTGTAGGCTCAATGGCTTCGTCGACAGCATCCCATATGAACCCATGGTCGGGATCTAAGTTCAAGACACGACCCGTGTCGACGGAGGTATAGGACCCCGACCCGTCATCACAAGGAGCCACATTTGCTAAGTGCTGGTCAAAAGATTTCTTGTCTTTGACTTCATCCACCTTGTAATAACTTTGATCTGCCTCGATGTTCTCGACGATGCCATTTTTCCTCCATATAGTCAATCTCTGATGCATTGTCGACGGTACTGCCCCTACTCCGTGGATCTATTTCCGTCCCAGCAACAGATTGAAATTTGCTTTTGAATTGATGACCATGAAGAGTGTTGACCTGTTGGTTATTCCCACAGCCAAGTCCACTTGGACAACCCCTAGGATATTACTGGTCTTGCCTTCATAGTTGGAAAGAACCATGTTATTCTGTCGGAGACCAGCCTCAATTTTTTCAATTTTTTTGAACAAATTGTGAGGCATCAGATTCACAGCTACCCCACCATCCACAAACACCTTGTTGACTGCTGTAGCGAGGGATTTTGGACGTGGTTCTTAAGCACTGTCGCTCTGGGGGTAACTACAGGTCAATTAATTTTTTATCCTATTGAAGCTGATGAAGGAAGGGAAATAGATGTCTCCAACTAACCCTGCTTGCATACTGAGTTTAAACAGCGGTCTGTTAAGTTACGGATGCTATATGGGAGTGGGGCCTCTTTCTGCCTACTTTGTTAAGGATGAAATGACGGGACTACGCTATTGGTAGGATGTTAGGACTGATGCTTTTCGATTGATGTATGAAGGTACGGGATTTTGGGTTTTTGATTAGTGTGCTCGCTAAGATTTCTCTTTCAATCTTATGCATACGTATTCCCGTTTACCGAAACAGGAAAATCAGAGCGATCGTAGTTCCTCCTATTCTAGGGGAGGAAAAAGGTTGTTTTGGTGTCTTGTTCAAAGCCCAAGACGTGAAGCTAAAGGGGTGATTTGTATCTTGTTCGAAGCCCAAGATGTGAAGCTGAAGGGTCTGTTTGTATCTTGTTCAAAGCCCAAGATATGAAGCTAAAGGGTTTTGACTTTAGAGAGAATTTGTCATCTCTAAGGAGGAGTTGGTGATGTTTGTATGTTGTGACCAAAGCATGATTTGATGCTAAAAAGTTTATTGTCTCAACCAGGGTTTCCTTATACAAAGCCTAAGAGGAGGCTGAAAGGTTGATTTTTCCGGGGAAAATGTTCTTTCTGTCTTGTACAAAGCCCAAGATTGAGGCTAAAAAGGGTTTGACTCAACAAGAGAGTCTTTTTGTATGTCTTGTACAAAGCCCAAGACGGAGGTGAAAGGTTTGATTGACTCAACAAGAGAGTCTTTTATACTCAATAAGAGAGCGATTTGATGTCTCGTATGAAGCCCGAGATGGAGGCTAAGGGTTGGTGACTCAACAAGAGAGTCTTTTATACTCAACAAGAGAGTGTTTTGTATCTCGTACGAAGCCCAAGATGGAGGCTAAAGGGGTTTGACTCAACAAGAGAGTCTTTTATACTCAACAAGAGAGTGATTTGGTGTCTCGTATAAAGCCCGAGACAAAGGCTAAAAGTTGTTTAACTCAACAAGAGAGTCTTTTATACTCAACAAGAGAGTGTTTTGGTGTCTCGTATGAAGCCCGAGACGGAGGCTAAAAGGGTGATTCAACAAGATAATCTTTTATACTCAATAAGAGAGTGTTTGTGGTATCTCGTACAAAGCCCAAGATGGAGGCTAAAGGTTTTTGACTCAACAAGAGAGTCTTTATACTCAACAAGAGAGTGTTTTTGTGTCTTGTACGAAGCCAAGGACGGAGGCTAAAAGATTTGGTGACTCAACAAGAGAGTCTTTTATACTCAACAAGAGAGTGTGAAAAGGTTAGCTCCGCTGGGGAGGATCATTGTACAAAGCCCAAGAGGAGGCCAGTGTGTTGGTTAGTGTTTCAATTGAGTGACAGGTCCAGTATGTTGGGTAAAGAGAAAATCAGTTCTTATATGAGTAATGTCGTACTCATGGGTTTGATCCGAGGATCGGGATTACTTCCTGTTCTTTAAGAAAACGGGGAATCCGAAGGGTTTTTAGACTGTCCGAGTCCACAAGTTTTATCTTTTGTACCATGCTTAAGGAACAGTAGTAGCAAGATCTAGACTCTTTGAAAGACTGTTCTATTAAGATGACTAATTTTTGTTCCTATACCTCTAGGAGGTCGTCGGGACAATTTGTACGAAGCCCAAGAGGAGGCTAGAAACTTTTAAGAAGCCGAGGGACAATTTGTACGAAGCCCAAGAGGAGGCTATCTTCCCGGAGGAAGAATCATTATACGAAGCCTAAGAGGAGGCTGTGAAAACTTCTAAGAAGCCGACGAGTCCTTGTACAACGCCCAAGAGGAGGCGGGGATGCTTTTAAGAAGCCTGTGGGTCCTTGTACTAAGCCCAAGAGGAGGCTGGTGAACAGTTCCAGAAGGGGTTTCACATGGAACAATGGCCTTCTGTATAATGAACTGTTCAAAGGGGAATTTCCTAGATCTAGTTATCTAAGATTGATGTAAGGAGACGACGTTTTACCTAATTCTAGACGTAGTTTTCGGGGAAACTCTAAATATCTATACTATTATTATACAGTTGATATGAGTTTATGAAAGAAGACTTACAGTGAAACAGCCCCACACTACAGTTATATACATATGAAAGCGGTAAATGAAAGCGTGTAAACACTTACTCGGTTGTAGAGCTTCCATGCTGTATTGTTAGTTGTTCAACAAAGAAAGATTGAAAACAACGGTATATTTCAAAGTCAAAGGAGAAAGTGCTTTGAAGGGAAAAATTGGGGCTTACAGCTCAAGGAGAGGCCCAAGGTTTTATCAGTGATCGCACTGTCGTTTTGTACAGGGACTTATACAAGTGACTGAGGCCCAAGAAATGTTTTCTGTACAAAGGGGATGGGTCTTACACTCTCTCAAGAGGCCCAAAGAAATTTAGAGAAAGGAAATGGGGCTTATAACACGAGGGTAGGCCCAGGTTTTGTTTTTGAACTGGCGATCGCGCCGAGGTTTTTTTCTTTTAACGCATGGGACTTATATAATGTCTGAGGCCCAAATTATTTTGGTTAAAAGGGGTTTGGGTCTTACACTCTATTAGAGGCCCAAAATGATTTTGAATGGGTCTTATAGCTCGAGGAGAGGCCCAGGGTTTGTTTTTCACGGACGATAATCGTGCCGAACTTTTGAAATACAACGGGACTTATACAATAAGTGAGACCCAAAATAAGTTTGTATTTTACAAAGGATTAGGTCTTACACTCTATTAGAGGCCCAAAGTGTGTTTGAAAAAGTTTAATGAGGGTTGAATTAATCAAAACCCTAATTTGTGTTCAAAATGTATTTTAATTGAATAAAAATTCAATTAAAATGACCAAAATTTTTAAACATGTGAAAAACAAATTGTGATATTGGATTAATGTTTCAAAAATCAAGTTTTGACCTACAAAATGATTAGAAATCATTAACATTTGCAAAATCAAGAAGGAAAAAATATTTTAAATGTCAAAAACAATTAAAATATTAATTCTTTGCAAAAATATCAATTATATGAAATAAATAATATTTTTGGGATTTTTTGGTAAAATAAAATAATTTAACATTTTTGTGAATTATTAAAAAAAGAATCAACTCAAAATCATTAAAACTCAGAGAGAAATTAATTTTTGAATCAATTAAATAAAATCACAAAATTCAAATATTCAAATATTTGAAAAAGGGTGCCAAGAACATGGCAAGAACACGCGCCCTTCCTCTGTTTCTGCAGATTTGCGTTTTCTATCCAATCTCACTGAATACTTGATTATATCATGCAATCTACATATCAATCTACTCGTTTCAACCTCATGATCATGTCTATGGTCTTTAATTTCACTTATTTTAAACATGGAATAAGAAATCAAAGAGAAACCTCAAGAACCCTAAATTCTGCATGAAGGTTCAGAAATTCCACACACGATTCAAACAATGTAATTGATTGAGGGAAAACACTCTATGCATGATTATGAACATATGGCCAAATTATTGTGCAGCAAAAATTGCATGGATCATAGAGTTAGAAGAGCTCATGCTTACCACTTGCAGCTGGTGATCGTGTTTTGTGTTAGAGGTGTTACAACTTGGTTCCAAGGTTATGGACAGCTTCCTTAGGTGCTATGGAGTGTGTCTGGATGCTTGGACTTGATTGAAAATGGTTGGATCACTTCATGGCATCTCAGTTGCAACTTGGTTAAAACCTTGAGCAGCTGGTTGGTGATTCTGAGAAATCAGTGTTCCAGGTGTTGTTTAAGTGTTTGGATCACTTCTATATGATGTTTAAGAGGTATGTGTGTGTGATTGGTTTGGTTGGAATTGCTCTCAAACTCAAAACCCGATAGTGACTTGCCTTAGAAGGCAAAATTGGAAATGAGAAGGTGATTTTGAGGAAAGCATCTGTTTGATGGCTTTGGCGTACTCAAACTGATCATAATTGAGCTCTATTTATAGTAGAGCAAGTTTGTTTTGCAAGGAATAGTGAATGGCAACTGCTGCATAGGTTTGGCCAATGTTGAGCAATGAGAATCTAAGTCTCCTCTAGCCATTGACTAGAGGTTAGGGCACAGGCTGCTGGTTCCCTTGGTCTTGGATATGTCTTGACTGAATTCAGTTGGAAATGTGTCAGTCATGCCACCTTGGTGCATCCATTAAATGCTCCAATCCAAAATTGGGGTCTTGTCCCTCTTTTAGGGATTTCTAGGTTTGGCATGCTACTTTTGGTTCCAAAGACTTTGGAGGGTTGGATCAGTGTTGGTTCCCTTTAGATTTGATCCTCAGATGTGTCCAAAGTGATGACAAGGCTTGGAATTATCTGATTTTGCCAAATCGAGCAAAAGTGCAAAATTCTGCCTAGCCTTGGCAGTTTTCAGCAAGGCATATTGCCATTGTCATATCTCATGGCTCAAGTGGAATTTGATGGAGTTCTTGGCCATTTTGGAAAGCCCTTATATGATACAATAAATGTATGATCATAATTGGTTTTGATACTTTTTGGATCCAAGTGAAAAATGCCCCTACATTTGGAAAAAAGTGAAGGCAGATTCTGACTTAGTGAAAATTTCACTAAGTGTTGGAAAAAAGTGACTTTTTCACTTTTCTTGATTTTGATCATTCCATAACTTGAAATCCATTAGGAATTGGAATGAGTTCAGTTTTAAGCTTTTGTAGAGGGTAATGAGAGCTACAAATCCAGCTTTGGATGGGAAAAAATGGCCTTGTGGTTTAGGAGTTATGATCCTCCAAAGTTAGTACCCTAGCCACTTTGTTCCATAACTTAGAAAATTTTCTAAGTTTTCTATGGTTACCCCTTTTACAAGTTATCTCACTTTTCTTGATTTGTCTTGATGAATGATGATTCCAATCATACATTAACATCATTTTAGGGTCAAAGGACCATATTTGTGAAAAATCTCAAAAAGTCAAAGTTGACTTTTGTGCACAGTTGACTTTTTGCCAGATGAATTCCAAACTGTGCAATCCTTTGTGAAATCAAGTCCTTGACTTAAATCAAACTTGATGGACATGTTCCATGGGTGTTATAGGGTGTATTGAATCATGACCCAAGGTTTGGGAGCATGCCTGGGTCAAAGTCAAAGACACAGTTGACTTTTTCCTCGAAACCCTAACTGTGGTTCAGATGAAATTGAAACTTGTTGATCAAGCTTCTTGGATCAATCCATTGTTGCAAATGGATCACTGTAGTATGTTAGAGACCCTCAAATCCTCTCTTGAGGTCTTGGCTCATGTTTTGTCCCAAAAGTCAACTTAGGGGTGAATTAGGTCAAGAAACCCTAATTCCTGACTTTGTATGAATGCTTCCCCAGAGGCTAAATTGACTTGATGATTGGGTTTATGATGTCCCTTGGAGCATATTAGGTTGTATTGTGAAGCATTGGCTCATGCCCAGAGGAAAATTTCCATCTGGAGGCCCTAGTCGACCAAAACCCTAATTTGGTGACACTGGCGATCCTGAGGCTTAATCCACTTGGAATTCTGCAGCCTTGTGCTTGATTCTTGAGGTGGGAGTCCTCTTGATCCCTTGTGGATGTTTGGGAGGTTTAGACAAGTCGAAGATCATGTCATTCCTTGATTGATCCTTTGTCTAAGAGCTCTGAGAGGGCTTGAAACCCTGAGTTTGACTGTAGTGGATGCTCACCCATCTTTGGGGAGACTAATGAGGCATGATGGTTCATCCATATTGTGATGATGATTTTCACAATGATGAGAATCTTAGTGGTCAAAATTTGGGGTATGACAGATGCCCCTATTTAATCTTCTTGGACCCGAAGGTGTGAATGGCGAAGGTATTCGGGCATTCGGGGTGCAAGTGGATTAAATATCAGAATACCCAAAATTTTGATGGTGGTTATGAATGGTAGCTTACGCATCCATCTTCTTTTGCTAAGTACTGATGCTTAGAAAAGGTAAAACTTCCCCTCGATCCTGGTTTCCTACCAAGGAATTGGTCTCAGTTTCTGATGTAAACTTCCCCTCGATCCTGGTTTCCTACCTAGGATCTAGTCCTAGTTTCTGATTTAAACTTCCCCTCGATCCTGGTTTCCTACCAAGGAACTTGTATTAGTTTCTGATTTAAACTTCCCCTCGATCCTGGTTTCCTACCAAGGATCTGGTCTCGGTTTCTGAAATAAACTTCCCCTCGTTCTTGGTTTCCTACCAAGGAACTGGTCTTAGTTTCTTTTGTCAATAAACTTGATTGATAAGGGATGCTATTTGTAGCGGTTTTCCTCAAACTTCTCGCCGAATTTTCCTGGGGAGATGCCATTTGATGGAAAGAGTTTGATGTCAGAGTTGCTAGGGCACCAAGTTGTCTGAGTTTTAGAGGCACACAAACTTCTCTGTTGGAGACGCCATTTGTTGACTCTACTGAGGAAAACGAGTCTCTTGAGGGACTGCTTCCGTTTAGGGATATTACATCATACTTTTCTCGAGATCTTCTTAGAGAAATGCCATACGATATATCCCAATTTTGAGGTGTCGATGACTTTGTTGACATTGACTTTCTGGAGATAAGAACCAATGTGTTGCTGAAAGTCTTTAGTTGCGAAGCTTTCTCTGGGGATTTTCCTTAATCCGGGAAAGCGAAGACACCATCTTCAATGGCGAAGAGTGACGTTGTTGAAGGAATTTCTTGCCCTTTTTTAGAGATTCAAGTTATCAAAGTGGTCGAAGAACCGGTTTCAATCCAGAAATAAACTGGAAGAGAAATTGCTCAGATGTGTCACTTCTTGACGAGGAAAGAACTGACAACTCGATTGACAAGAAGACTTTACCACTGGGGGGCAAGACCGACCGGAGTGATAGTGATATGAATATGCATGTAAAATAATAATGCATGATGTATGTGTATGCTGACAAAACTGACACGACATACAGACTGAAAGATGAACGCGGCTAGATACTCAGCCACAGCGGGAGATGAATCGTATCCTTGGTTCACGATAGCAATTCTGCCTTGCTTAGGAGAGATAGTCCCTGCGGGGAACCATTGGTCGGGCTTAGGAGGTAAGAACTCTGTCGGGGTGTCAGATGGAACATTCGCATCAGACACATTTGATCCTTCATTCAGGTGCACTGGTTTAGAAGGAGTACTTTGATTCTGCACTTTGAGGTTCGATTACTTCTGGAGAAGCGATCAATGTTCTTTCGATGTTCAACAGTCAAAAGAAATTGCCATCTTTATTTAAAAAGTAGAAAAAGTTTGACAAGAAAAATTCATTTTTGTTTTATTTCAAGAATCGTTAATCATGTTAAAATGTCGTTCTATAAAGCTAAAACAAATAAGAATTGCAAACAAAAGCACAGGGGCTCAAATTTTATTGAAAGGATGGAAATCTACCAAACGCGTGATTCCAAAGAGTATATACAAAGTTAGAAAATGGTAATTTACAGGGAAAAGGGCTACATTGAAATATAACGACCACTATCCTTCTACCAACTTTGAATTCTGGGCATCCCGAGCTTCTGTCGAAGATGACCTTGACTGGAGTTTTCCTAACGGACGATGTAACTGCTGCTGAGGGATTTGCCCCTGTGTTGAACATAGTTACTTGCCACTATCCCTAATTTTTTCCTGGATTGCACTTTGAGGTTTCCAATCCACCGGGATTCTTTTTGATCATGTCTCTAATTTTTGCCTGGACCGCCCTTTCAGGTTTTCAATCCACCGAGACGTTTTTTTTTTAGGCGAAGTATTTCTTGACTACATCAACATTCGTGGGGTAGGCAAATTCCTCTCCATCCATGGTTGCAAGTCTCAAGGCACCGCCTGAGAAATATTTCTTGACCACACAGGGGCCGTCATAGTTCGGGGTCCATTTGCCCCGGGAATCAGTGAGGAATGATTGTATCTTCTTGAGCACGAGGTCTCCTTTTCTAAAGACGCGAGGTCGGACCTTTTTGTCAAACGCCTTCTTCATTCTTTGCTGATACAACTGACCATGGCATAGTGCCGTTATTCGCTTTTCTTCGATCAAATTCAGTTCATCGTGTCGACTTTGACACCATTCAGCCTATGTTAGCTTAGCTTCCATCAATACCCGAATTGATGGGATCTCTACTTCTATGGGGAGCACTGCTTCCATGCCATATACTAGAGAGAAAGGGGTTGCCCCTGTTGAAGTGCGGACGAATGTGCGATAACCGTGAAGAGCAAAGGGGTAACATCTCGTGCCAATCTTTGTAGGTTACAACCATCTTTTGAACGATCTTTTTGATGTTCTTGTTAGCCGCTTCTACCGCTCCGTTCATCTTGGGTCGGTAGGGAGATGAGTTAAGGTGTTTGATTTTGAACTCAGCGCACAACTCTTTCATCATTTTATTGTTCAAGTTGGATCCATTGTCAGTAATGATCTAGCTTGGAACACCATAACGGCATATGAGATTGTTTTTTATAAATCGGACCACCACCTGTCAGGTTACATTAACGAACGACGCTACTTCGACCCACTTGGTGAAGTAATCAATGGCTACCAGGATGAACCGATGTCCGTTCGAAGCCTTGGGCTCAATCACACCGATCATGTCAATTCCCCATATAGAAAAAGGCCATGGGGAAGAAAGAACTTTGAGATGCGTTGGCGATACATGGATTTTGTCTGAGTATATCTGACACTTGTGACACTTCCTCATGTACTTGTAGCAGTCGGATTCCATGGTCAACTAATAGTACCCTGCTCTTAGAATTTTTCTCGCCATTGTATGTTTATTGGCATGAGTGCCAAAGGACCCTTCATGAATTTCTTTTATCAACATGTCTGCCTCTGGTCTGTTGACACATCGTAGCAAGACCATGTCAAAGTTCCTCTTATAGAGTGTTTCACCGCTCGGGAAGAAGCTGCCTGCTAGCCTTCTGAGGGTCTTTCTATCTTTTCTGGATGCCCCAGGTGGGTATTCTTATTTCTGAAGGAAGCATTTGATATCGTGATACCAAGGTTTGTCGTCTATGACTGCTTCGATCGTGAAGATGTAAGCGGGCCGTTCAAGGCGCATTATGTCAATCTTAGGTATGTCATTCCATTGACCTACACTAATCATGGAAGAGAGAGTGGCTAAGGCATCAGCCCTGTGATTCTCTTCATGAGGGATATGATGAAACTCGACTCTATTAAAGAAGGGTAACAACCTTCTCGCATAGTCTTTGTAAGGAATCAATCCTGATTGGTATGTGTTCTAATCTCCTTTGATCTGATTGATAACCAGGGCTAAGTCGCCATATACGTTCAAGTTCTTGATCCTCAAATCGATCGCTTCTTCGAGACCCATGATACAAGCTTCGTATTCGGCCTCGATGTTCGTACGCTTGAATGTAAGTCTAGCGGTGAAAGGAATGTGGGCACCCTGAGGTGTTATGATAATTGCCCCAACTCCGTTTCCATAATGATTGACAGCTCCGTCAAAGATTAATCCCCATTGGGAACCTGGTTCTGGCCCTTCACTGGGTAATGGTTCATCGCAGTCTTTCATTTTTAGATACATGACATCTTCGTCTGGGAAGTCAAATCCGACTGATTCTTGATCGTCAATCGGTTGATGAGCCAAATGATCGGCTAAAACACTTCCTTTAACGGCTTTTTGAGCGTGGTACTCTATGTCATATTCTGATAGCAACATCTGTTAACGGGCAATCCTTCCCGTGAGAGCAGGCTTTTCAAATACATACTTGATTGGATCCATTTCGGATATTAACCAAGTAGTGTGGCGAATCATGTACTGGCGAAGACGTTTGGCTGCCCAAGCCAGAGCACAGCAAGTTTTCTCAAGCATAGTGTACCGAGTTTCGCAGTCGGTGAATTTCTTGCTCAAATAGTAGATGGCAGACTCTTTCCTTTTGGTTTCGTCTTGTTGGCCAAGTACACAGCCCATTGAGTCTTCCAAGACTGTTAGGTAAATGATTAGTGGTCTTCCTTCCACTGGAGGTGATAGAATCAGTGGGTTCGACAGGTATTCCTTGATACTGTCGAAGGAGGTTTGGCAATCTTCTGTCCAAACGCAGTCCTGATCTTTTTTGAGTAATTTGAAAATCGGCGCACATGTCGCGGTCATGAGGAATACGAATCTGGATATGTAGTTCAAGCGTCCCAGGAATCCTCTGACTTGTTTTTCAGTTTTCGGAGAAGGCATTTCTTGAATGGCCTTGACCTTGTCAGGATCAACCTCAATTCCTTTTTGGCTGACGATGAACCCTAATAGTTTCCCTGAGCGAACACCGAATGTGCACTTATTGGGATTCAAGCGGAGTTTGTACTTTCTCAGAGGCTCGAATAGTTTTGACAGATGGGTCACATGCTCCTCCTCTGTTCTAGATTTGGCAATCATGTCATCGACATATACCTCGATTTCCTTGTGTATCATGTCATGAAATAGAGTAGTCATGGCCCTTTGATAGGTTGCCCCAGCATTCTTCAAACCGAACGGCATTACCTTATAACAAGAAGTACCCCATGGGGTAATGAACGAAGTTTTCTCCAAGTCTTTCGGCGCCATTTTCATCTGATTATAGCCCGAGAATCCATCCATGAAGGAGAAAACTTTGAACTTTGTTGTACTGTCTACTAGCATGTCTATGTTTGGCAAGGGGAAGTCGTCCTTTGGACTTGCCTTGTTCAAATCTCTGTAGTCGACACACATTCTGACCTTTCCTTCCTTTTTCGGAACTGGTACGATGTTGGCTAACCATTGAGGATATTCTGCTGTAGCGAGGAAACCTGCGTCAATCTGTTTCTGTACCTCCTCTTTGATTTTGATGGCCATGTCCGGATGAGTCCGTCTCAACCTCTGTTTTACTGGCGGACATTCTGACCTCAACGGTAGATGATGTTCCACGATGCTGGTATCCAACTCTGGCATATCTTGATAGGACCAAGCGAATACATCGGGAAACTCTTTGAGAAGTTTTACCAAGTCTTCTTTGACAGTTGGAGTGAGTAGTGCCCCAATCCTGATTTCTTTTCTTTCTTCCTCTGAACCCAAGTTGACTATTTCTAACGGCTCTTTGTGAGGTTTAATGGACCTTTCCTCTTGTCTGAGTAATCGGGAGATCTCTTCTGGAATCTCGTCGTCAACTTCTTCTTCAGCCCCAAATATCGGGAACTCAAAGTTGGGAGAAGGCATCGGATCGTATGTTTCAATGGGGTTTAAAACAAGCAATCTGCATGACGTGATGATTTGTGTTTAGAAGAGATAGAGAGAATGCAAGAGTGTGTGCAGTGTTTTATTTGTTACTGCTTGCTTTTATTTATTTGTTTTTTAGGATTACCATTTTCTGAAAAAAGCAAAAAGAGAAAACATCAATAAATGCGGAAATTACAGAACGACGTTTTTTATTTATGAACAAGTCGAATCTTGAAACTACAGCCCTATAAAACAAAACTCTGTCGCTTTGGGCAAAGCGAAGAGGGATCATTACAGAAAGTGAGCCCTATCAAAACATCTGTTTCACCTGGGCATGGTGAAAGGTTAAGATAAAGACGGCAATTACTTTGACTTATGAACGATCTTCGGAACATCGACTGCAACCCATTGGCGGCGAACTCCACGGTGAATCACAAAGTCTGGTACCTTCCTTGATTTGTCTTCTGAAATAACGCTGATTTCTGGTGGAGCTGGATCATTGGAATCTGTCTCCCAGGAAGAGTTGTCGTAGGAGGATTCCTCAGTTGTATTTCGCAGAGTATTTGTACTCTCAGCTGTATATCCCCATCCAGTTGACAGGATGTCTTCGAGCCTGATACGAGAACTTTCAGGAGCGGTGTATTTGACCATGAAGTCGAATTTTCCACTTGGTTGTCCCAAGGTGTCCCACACTTCTCTGGAACTAGAGGAGTCATCTCTCTCGATGACATTGACCTCGGGAAAAGCATAGTTGATGAACTCGAGTCCTGTAAACTTTGCGAATTCATCGTCGTACTGGATATTTTCTAAATGCCCTGAGTGTTGATCCCATGACATGGTGGGGACACAGGTATTCGTTTCGATGATGCTGAGCTGATTTTCATCGTTCAGCCGACTCTCTTGCTCCAAATCTCCTGGGTAAGGCTGCCACATTGGCAGGCCATCCATCTGGCCATAGTAGTCGTGGTCAAAGTTGTATTTCATCGGAGTGTTTTCCTCTAATGAATTTGGCGGAGCTCGGTATCCTTCCGGATCACACTCTCCGTACATCATTTCGACATCTGACCGGGGTATAAATCTCGGACTCTGTGTAGGAAAGCAGAATGGCGTATGCGTTTCGTCCTGAGACATATAACCATCCTTGTTGAGATATGACTTCCATATCTGTGTCAGAGGCATCTCCTTCGTTGATGGTATGCACTTCTTGAATCACTGGTTGAAGGAAGCCTCCACTGTGGAAGAAGTTTTGAATGGGACAAAAACCTTTATTGTTTGCAGCCGTCTGAGTACAGGTCGAGGAAAAGCCAAGATCTTTCTTTTTCTTATTGTCAGTAGGAATGACAAGCTGCCCCCATCCTGTTGTATTGGTACTCTCGACCGCTTTGATAGCATCTTTGTATGAGGAAATCGAAGTTCCCCCTTCGGATTGATTGTCATTGTGTAGCGAAAGTGCTTGGAACTGGGTTCCGATTACCCCCTCCGGTTCCACACAAGTGGATAACGATAAGTTACTCACGAGCAAGGCCTGTTCTCCACAGACTATGACTAGTTGGTAGTTTTGGACGAACTTTAGCTTTTGGTGGAGGGTCGAAGTGACCGCCCCAGCCTGATGTATCCAAGGTCTTCCTAATAAACAACTGTATGTTGCCCGGATGTCCATGACCTAGAAAGTGACTTGGAAAGTGTGAGGACCGGTAGTTATGGGAAGGTTGACTTCGCCGATAACCGTTTTTCTGGATCCGTCAAAGGCTTTGACAACGACTTCGCTGGTTCTCATCGGAGGTCCTTTGAATGATAATTGCGCCAAAGTGGACTTCGGCATAACATTCAGGGCTGACCCTGTGTCTACCAGTACGCTGGCTAAAGCATCGTCCTGGAAGTTGACTGTAATGTTGAGCGCCATGTTATGACGGCGACCCTCTTTGGGTAATTCCTCATCACTAAATCCCAAGTTATTGCAGGAAGTGATGTTAGAGACAATGTTATCGAACTGTCTGATCGTTACATCCTGTTCCATAAAGGCTTGCTCCAAGACTTTCTGTAGAGCCTCCCTGTGTGCTTCTGAACTAAGTAATAGTGATAATACCGAGATTTTTGAAGGAGTTTGCAACAGTTGATCAACAATGTTGTATTCACTCTTCTGATTAAGCTTCAGCATCTCATCATCGTTCTTTGAAAGGTCGAGACCACTGGATTGACCGACTGGTTGATTAGGAACTTCTGTCTGAGGTTCCTTTTCTTTACTGGGTTCTCCAACTCCTCAGTTGAAGATCCGACCGCTCCGTGTTACTCAACTGATGTCTGCAATATTCACGATGGAGGGTAATGGAATTTCCTTTCCGTTCTCAATTGTTGTTGCACTGTATTTGTAAGGGATAGCCTTAGTTTATTCATACGGTAGTGGTCCCGGTAGATAGATAACTACAGGAGCCTTCTGATTTTTCTGACCATCATAAGTAATTTCAATATGTTCCTGGTTGGGAACTCTCGATTCGTCAAGTAGAGGGATGATGGCACAAACATCCCTAGTCCTCTGATGATCAGAGATTATGACAACGTCCTCGATTTGATCAGCGTAATAGTTGACTGATCCAGAACTTGACCACGATTGAATCTCTTTGCGGTCCAACTGACTTTGAAGGGCTGCTCGCACGGAGTAGCATCCTTGATTATCCACTGAGCAAACTCCACACCGCTCATAGTTGTGTAGTGGCACCTGGCCACGTCCGCTTTGAATACAGTGTAACCTTACGAGGTCTGTTTCCATCGACCGAACATCCTAACTTTGATATCTAATAGGATTTCCATTAGTGATACTAATTTATTGGGTGTCTTCATCCATATAGATTGGAAGCCACCAATGGTTCAACAAGTGCTGAAGTGTTTCCTAGACAAGGGCACAACCTTGATCGTTCTCACAACCCGCTTTACAGCTTTGATAATCATGTGAAGTGAGAAAACCGCGTTGGACTTGTTTAGCATGTAACTCCACCAGGCTGGTATTCATCAAGCGACTATCGAAGATTTGAATCATGTTGATCTGATAATGATTCCTATCATGGTAGTCTTGGATCCATCCAAGATCCATCTGACGCTGGAGGGCCTCTTGTACAAAAGAGCATCCCTGTTTGTTTACCGAGCAAGTCAGACAGGAATTGTAATCATGCCGCGGCAGATTATGATACTGGCTTTGCCTTGAATGCATCGCAACCAAGTTGACATTCATTGCTAGAATACTGTGATTCTGAATGACGTTGGAATTCGTATAAACCATGTTAACCCCACGAACTCGTATTGTTGGATCCATCCGAGATCCAACTGTTCCTGTAGAGCGGATTGCACCATAGAACATCCTTGATTGTCTTTAGAGCAGATATCACACTGGTGATAGTTATGAGGTGGCACATGGTCGTATCCGCTCTGTCTACAATGCATCTTGACCAAGTTGGCCTTTAGTAAGAGTACATCGTGAATTTGATAGATGTTGTTAGATTCTCCCTCTACCAAATTGACTGCAGCTTTCTCGTGTTGAGGCAGCGGGTTCATGAGAACATTTGGATTCGTATCTTTGAAAGATAAGACCCCGCTCCTAACAAGATTTTGCACATCGGATTTGAAACTAAGACAGTTCTCTATGTTATGCCCTGGTCCTCCTTGATGATAAGGGTAAGTCTGATCCACCTTAAACCAAAAAGGCAGATTTTCCGGCACTGTAAGAGGAGCCTTGGTCTAGACGTGCCCTTTGAGCAGCAGTAATGGAAATAGTTTGGCGTACGATACGGGTATAGGATCAAATCCTGGTTTAGGGTTTAGGGCTTTTGAATTTCCCAGGGCAAGCTCATCTTCTTCCTTGGTCCATTCTTCTTCAGGCTTTAGCTTAGAGGTGCCTTCTTTATCCTTGCCAGCATCATCTTTTTCACACACAACTGGAGATTCCCACTCTTTAATGACAGCCTTCCAAGCTCTGTTGTTTAATGACTTTAAGAAGGTAGTCATTCTAGGCTTCCAATACTCATAGTTTGAGCCATCCAATATAGGGGGTCTGTTGACAAATCCTCCAACCTCTTTGTCCATCTTTACACCAGAAAGTAACTTCCCTAGATCTCACCCAGAGACAGACAGGATGCCTGCTCTGATACCAATTGAAATTCTGGTATCAGACGTGTGATGTTAAGGTGCGATGTCACAACAACACACTCTGCACAATGGACAGCAATAATAGTAACAAATTAACACAAAGAATTGTTCACCCAGTTCGGTCTAACTACCTACGTCTGGGGGCTACCAAGCCAGGGATGAAATTCACTACTTGTAGAATTAATTTACAGACTCAACAACCCGTTGACAATCTCCTAAACTTAATTCCTACTAGTGACTTTCTACCTAAGAACCCACTTAGATATGAGAACACTACTCAATCCCTTACAAACTCTCAAAGAACAACCTTTTTGAGAACCCTTGATACTGCTTCACAGCTTTGATCAAGTAATATAACTCTCTTTGCTTCACAGCTTTAGAGTGGACAGAATACGACACAACAATTCACCCTAGAATTCTGGTTATACACCTCATACAAAATACTCAAGACACTCAGCCTCTGCTCTTGATCTTCTCTCTGTATTTCTGTACCTTTTCCTTTGGTCTTGTGCGCTTTATATAGCATCCTGAATTGGGCTTGGACTTGTCACAATATTTGATCAGATTTGTTAATTAAAACTGAATCTTCAAAACAGATTTTATCCCCAAAATCTTTTTAAATCTTCAACCTTTTAATTCTCCAATAGACCTGCAATCAAATCTCCCATGTAACAGAAAATATCTATCCCAAGATAATCTCATCCAATGAGTCAACCACTCTCCATAATGCCAGCTAACACACGAGCCCTAATAACATCATAACCTGATGTTATCAGTTCTGCAGATCTAATGTCACAATATCAGACATGTGACATCAGACATCCAGCTTCAGCAAATACTTAACACAGCCCAGTGTTAAGCACAATGTTGTGACATCAAGCCCATGACATCAAACATTGTTTACCTTCACAACTTAGTACAGTCCAGTACTAAGACTCAATGTTGCAGCATCAACGCCATGACATCAACATTGAACACCTCGTTGTTTTACCAAAATTCCAGCCAATCCAGGAACTTACACTAACCACTCGTCCGTGTTCATCTTTCTCTGATACCTATAAGTATCATCTTTCGATACTCGTCGATGTCGTTAACCTAAACACTCGTCCTTGTTTACCTTTCTTTGACACTTGTAAGTATCATCGTTCGATACTCATCTGTGTCGTTAATCTAACCACTCGTTCATGTGTTTGTTCTCACTCTTTGATACCTGTAACTATCATCTTTCGATACTCGTCCGTGTCGTTAACCTAAACACTCGTCCGTGTTCATCTTTCTTTGATACCTGCAAGTATCATCTTTCGATACTCGTCTGTGTCGTTAACCTAAACACTCGTTCGTGTGTTTGTTCTCACTCTTTGATACCTTTAAGTATCATCTTTCGATACTCGTCCATGTTGTTAACCTAAACACTCGTTCGTGTTCATCTTTCTTTGATACCTGTAAGTATAATCTTTCGATACTCGTCCGTTTCATTAACCTAAACACTCGTCTATGTTCACCTTTCTTTGATACCTGTAAGTATCATCTTTGGATACTCGACCGTGTTTGCTTTAGATTCTAGACACTCGGTCGTGTTTATTCTCATTCTTTGACACTCGTCCGTATTGTTGATCCAAACCCATGCCTACGTTTTATCTCGTGATTTCAGACAACCGTCTATGTTGTTTCTTCTCCCCAACAGATTTCTCAATCTCTTCTACCCTTTTATCCCCGGTAGAGTCTTCCACTCTCATCAAGTTTTCTACCCTTATTTTCTACCCACAGAGCGTAAATTTTATGTTTCTGCTGGTATTCAATCCCTATTTACCTTGAATGTCTGAAAGTCGCTGCTCTCATCCCTTCAGGTCCACAGTGTAGCGCGATTTTTGTGGTTTCGAATCACTATCACTTTGGCACTACAGTTCGATTCATTTTTTATCCTATTGAGCTTATTAAGGAAGGGAAATAGATGTCTCCAATTAACCCTGCTTGCACACTGAGGTTAAACAGTCAAAACTGTTGGTTTACAGATGCTACCAAAATAGGGGGTTCGTCTTTGGGGTTATTTTCCTAAAAAACCAAAAAGGATCAGGATTATTGGTGAGGTTTTTGGTTAGGATGCTAGACTTGATTTTCCTTGGTTGATGTATGAAGGTATTGGACTTAGTATGTTTGATTAGTATGCTCGCTAAGATTTTTGCAATCTTATGCCTACGTATTCCCGAAATAGGGAAATCAGAGCGATCGTAGTTCCTCCTATTCTAAGGGAGGAAAAAGGTGTTTTGGTGTCTTGTTCAAAGCCCAAGATTGAAGCTAAAGGGTCTATTTGTATCTTGTTCAAAGCCCAAGATATGAAGCTAAAGGGTTCATTTGTATCTTGTTCAAAGCCCAAGATATGAAGCTAAAGGTTTCTGACTGAGAGAGAGTTTGTCATCTCTAAAAAGGGATTGTTGATGTTTGTATGCTATGGGCAAAGCACAACTTTGATGCTAAAAGGTTGATTGACTCAACCAGGGATTTCCTTATACAAAGCCTAAGAGGAGGCTAGAAGTTGACTTTTTCGGGGAAAATGCTCTTTCTGTCTTGTACAAAGCCCAAGATTGAGGCTAAAAGGGTTTGACCCAACAAGAGAGTCTGTTATACTCAACAAGAGAATAATTTGGTGTCTCGTATGAAGCCCGAGATAGAGGCTGGAAGGAAATTGACTCAACAAGAGAGTCTTTTATACTCAACAAGAGAGTAGGTTTTATATGTGTCTTGTATGAATCCCAAGACGGAGGCTAAAGAGAAGATTGACTCTGCTGGAGAGTCTTTTATACTCAACAAGAGAGTGTTTTGATGTCTCGTATGAAGCCCGAGATAGAGGCTAAAAGGAGGCTGACTCAACAAGAGAGTCTTTTATACTCAACGAGAGAGTGTTTTTGTGTGTCTTGTATAAAGCCCAAGACGGAGGCTAAAAGTGATTGACTCAACAAGAGAGTCTTTTATACTCAACAAGAGAGTTTTATATGTGTCTTGTACAAAGCCCAAAACGGAGGCTAAAAGTGAGTGACTCAACAAGAGAGTCCGAGAAGGTTAGCTCCACTAGGGAGAGTCATTTGTACAAAGCCCAAGAGGAGGTTATCTTACTGCTGTGGATTCTGGAGATCCTGAAGCGGGTCCAAGTGTGGGAACTCTCATGAGAGAGACCGGGGTTTCTTCCTATGTTGTAAGGAACTTGAGAATGTCTTTGAGACTCAAGCGGTTTAGACTGTCCAAGTCTAGAGTTTTATATTTTGTACTATGCCCAAGAGGAGGCACGGGTATTAAGGGATGAGTATCAACCCAAAAATGGCCGGAGTTTCGACGCTGGAAAGACTGCTCTAGCAAGGGATGACTAAGTTCTGGCTTATACCTTTACAAGGTCGTCAGGGTCCTTGTATTAAGCCCAAGAGAAGGCACGAGAACTTCTAAGAAGCCGAAGGCTCCTTGTACAACGCCCAAGAGGAGGCGGGGAAGCTTTTAGGAAGCCTGTGGGTCCCCAAACCAAGAGAAGTTCAAGAAATGCAATTCACCGAGAAGAGATCATTCCAGGAAAGTTCGAGGATTTGGAAGAAACTCAAGAGATGTCATTCACGGAGAAAATATCATCTCTGGGGAGTTAGAGTTTCTTTGACAATTTCTAAAGGTTACAGTCGGAGAAAAGGTTCACCGAGAATACTTCATTTCTCTTTGTTCCATATTGTTTAACCCCAAGAGAAGGGAAGACTGTATCTGGAATCCTACGGGGATCTAGTTTTGTTTGTTATTTAAAAGTGACCAACAGGCTTTACCTAGTGCTAGACGTAGTTGCCGGGAAAAACTCTAAATAACTATACTAGTATTACACAGTGGATATATGACAAGTATATAAAAGGATGTGAAAGAAAACTTACAGTGAAACAGCCCCACAATACAGTTATAACATATGAAAGCGGTAAAGAAAAGCGGATAAACACTTACCCGTTGTAGAGCTTCCATGCTGTTTGGTTAGTTGTTCAACAAAGAAATTAAAGAAAGTTTTGATAAAAACTATATACTTGAATCAAAATCAAAGGAGAAAACACTTTGAAAAGATTGTTGGGGCTTACAGCTCAAGGAGAGACCCAAGTTTTAACGATGATTGTACCGTTATTTTGAATTGTACAGGGACTTATACAAATGACTGGGGTCTAAATTGGTTTATGTACAAAAAAGGGGTTGGGTCTTACACTCTATTAGAGGCCCAAAGAGTTTAAAGAAAAGATATGGGTCTTATAACACGCGGGTAGGCCCGGATGATTTTTTTTAAAACGGCGATCGCGCCGACACTACGCCAAACAAGACCTTAGACAACGCTTTTTTTGGCCTTAGACAGCGCTTTTAAGCGCTGTCTAAACCCGCGCTGCTAAAGGTTTAGACAGCGCTTTGGGTAATACCAAAAGCGCTATCTAAAGGGGGGTATATTTAATAAAAAGCGCTGTCTATGGTACCATTAGACAGCGCTTTTTGACATTTTTTAGGTATACCTTAGACAGAGCTTTCTTTAAAAGCGCTGTCTAAGCCCCACCTTTTTGAACTTTTTTAGGTATACCTTAGACAGCGCTTTTGTGAAAGCGCTTTCTAAGCCCCACCTTTTTGAACTTTTTTAGGCATACCTTAGACAGCGCTTTTAGTGTAAAGCGCTGTCTAAGGTATACGAAAATTTTTATATAAATTTTTTTAAACCACAATTTTTACCAGGTTTTTCAACCAGAATTTGACCTGTTTTTCAACCAATTTTTTTCCAGAAAAATACCATAATTTGGAGATTCAAATCAATCCAATTTGGCCTATTTAAATGTACCAATTTACACCAAAATTATATATCCAAAACAATTGGCAATTCAAACCAATATATATATATATATATATATATATACACCAATTTATAATTACAAATCATTACATTTTTTCTACAAATGTACATATTACTTATACTAGTACTTTTGCATCCAACCAAAGCATTGCTTCAAATCTACATAGGTCCTGAAAGAACACAAAGATTGTAATTCAATTAAAAGAATATATACATCAACAATGTCTATAGTTAGAAAGTTACACATATTTAAATTCTCATCAATTAAAGTAAGAGTACAATATTATACCTGATAAAACTCTGAGCTCCATAATGTATTGACACCAATCCTCTTTAATTTCATCCAATTAAGAAATTGAGTAATGAGCACACTTGCATTCTTCAAAGTACTACATTATAATATAACATAGTTTGATTTAGTTTTAACTATTTCATTATATGAGAGATATGTGTTAAATATTAAAATAACTCATAAGTTAGAAATACATACATCGGATGGCCACTTCTCTGCTAGGATTAATTGCGACCAACAACCAATGTCCACTGTAAGATTAAACAAGTGTTAGATGGAAACTTTCTACACGACGTCAAAATGCAAAAAAACTATAATAGATGAATTTAGAATGAAATAATATATAACATTTTATTATTTTACCTCTTTCACTAACATCTCTTTCTTTTCTTGGTTGGAATATGAATTACTTGTTTCTTAGCAATGCAGACGGATGAATGGATCCAAATTCCCTCGTTATGGTCATTTCTGATATATGACTCATCCGCTATAAGATCCTCATCTTGATCATTTCTATTCAACTCATTCCGTCTAATGCATGACTCATTCTAAACATCAATATCACATTGATCTACACCGCTATCATCAACCACTTTGTTAGATAAAAGCACTATAGACCATTTCGTACTCGTCGGGTCAGTGACATAGAACACTTGTTTAGCTTGAGATGCTAGAATAAAAGGCTCATCTTTGTACCCCACCCTATTAAGATCCACTTGCAAAAATCCAGACTTATCCATTCGTATGCCACTACTATTTACCCACTTGCAACCAAAGATTGGAATCTGAAACTTCTCGTAATCAAACACCCAAATGTGCTCAATAACTCCAAAATATGACAGATTTGCATATTTGGGGTTTAAGTCCTTCATACTTGATATGTGCATTGCTTCAGCTAGGACGGTGACACCACTATTTTGCATAGTACTTTTATCATCTTGTTCTTTGGTATAAAATGTGTATCCATTAATTGCGTATGGGCTATGAGAATACACATGCAAACTTGGACCATATGCCAAACATCTCAACCTTTCTGTTACTGAAGCAGGATCTGAAGAGCGCTTCGAATAAATATGATCCTTTAACCATTGTATGAAACTTTGATTGTGCTCTCGTACTATCCAATTTTCATTTCTGTTCTGATTTAACCTTCGGAGTACATCCTTGTGCATCTCAACATATGGCTCAACCTCATTATCATTGTGCAGAACATACAATGCACTTGATCCCGTTCATCCCTTGATACTGTCACAATTTTATTTCCAATTAATTTTTTACCATCCTTTTTTTCGAAAATATGAGCTTTGGGGAGTCCAATCGATTGAACATTGGACAAATATTCAGTACAAAACTCAACTGCTTCTTCAACAATGTATCGTTCAACAATGCACCCCTCTGGTCGACTTCGGCTTTTCACGTACCCTTTTAATATTTTCATATAATGTTCAGCAGGGTACATCCATCTCATATAAGCTGGTCCACACAACTGTGTCTCTTTCACAAGATGAACAACTAGATGTACCATTATGTCAATAAAAGAGGGAGGAAAATACATTTCAAGCTCACACAAGGTAATAACTATCTCTTTTTATAGTGTTGGTAAGATATCGGGATCGATTACCTTACTACAAATTGACCTAAAGAAAAAACACAAATTAGTTATGGCGCTTCTTACTTTCACTGGCAAAATAGAACGTATACCTATTGGTAGAAAGTGTTCCATTATAACATGGAAGTCGTGTGTCTTTAAACTCTTCAACGTGAGGTCTTTCATAGACACAAGTCTTCTAACATCTGAAGAGTATCCTTCTGGAACTTTAACTTCACTCAGAAACTTACACAATATTTTCTTCTCCTTTCTAGACAGAGTAAAAGCAGCAGGTGGTAGATATGTTCGTCTTCCTTTCTTCACGGGTGCTAATTCAGTTCTAATCCCCATCGCTACCAAGTCTTTTCTTGCTTTAAGGCCATCCTTAGTTTTTCCTTTTATATTGAGTAACGTACCAATAACACTTTCAAATACATTTTTCTCAATATGCATAACATCGAGAAAATGTCTCACGTACAAAGACTTCCAATATGGCAATTCAAAAAATATCGACCTCTTTTTCCACCCACTTTTGACAACCTTATGTGCAAAAGGTTTGCCAAACTGAGTCACCTGACAACATAGGTGGAGCTCTACCTTCTTCGGTGTCTCCATTGAATTCTTGTCTCCACCCACGGTAGTGATGTTTGGCATTTAAGAATCTACGATGGTCGAGAAAGACATTCTTATGACCAAACTCCAATCGCTTTGAATCTGTTTTATCTTCACAAACAGGACACGCTTTTTCACCTTTTATGTTGTACCCTGATAGATTCCCGTAAGCTGGAAAATCATTAATTGTGCCAAACAACATCGCCCTCAAATTGAAACTTTCTTTCCTATATCCATCATAAACCTCCACACCGTTCTCCCACAATATCTTTAAATCTTCGATCAAAGGTGTCAAGTATACGTCTATGCCATTCCCTGGTTGTTTAGGCCCAGAGATTAATATAGATAACATCATGTACTTACGCTTCATGCATAGCCACGGAGGTAGGTTATAAATCATAAGAATCACAGGCCATGTGGTATGTGAGATACTTTGAAGACCATGCGGGTTCATTCCATCAGTAGATAATGCCAAGCGAAGGTTTCTTGCTTCTTCTCCAAAGTCAGGATAATCATTATCAATTTTCGACCACTGTGGTGAATCAGCCGGATGTCGCAACTTTCCATCAATAATTCTTTCATCTGCATGCCAAGTCAGGTGTCTTGCATCGGTTTCACTATGAAACATGCGCCTAAACCTCGGAATTATAGGAAAATACCATAAGACCTTGGCTGGAGACAATTTTTTCTTATATCGAGACAAACCGCATTTAGGGCACTCAGTTAACGATGCATATTCATTTTGAAACAAAACGCAATCGTTTGGACAAGCATGTATCTTTTCATAGCTCATGCCAATAGAGCACAACATTTTTTTGGCCTCATAGGTTCGATTGGGAAGAACATTATCCTCCGGTAGCATTTCTCTCAAAAGGGCCAACAACTCTGTGAAACTTTTATCTGACCATCCATTGCCCGCCTTTAAGTTGTACAACTTCAATACCGCAGACAGTCTTGTGAATTTAGTGCAACCTTGATAGAGCTGTTTCTCTGCATCGCTTACCAACCTCTCAAACATTTCGGGACAATCATGAAGATCTTCTTTAACTGCTTCTGCAATCTCTTCGACTCGATCACAATCGTATGTTTCCGTGTCTTTGTCATCTGAAGCATAGGTCGTATTACTTTTCCCCTTCGGTTCAACATTCTTGTTAATTTTCTCACCGTGATGTATCCAAGACTTATAACTTCGATCAATTCCATGCATCAGTAAATGCGATTTCAATCCATCTGCGTCAACCTTACCCACATAACAACAACCCAAGCAAGGACAGTCCATTCAACTGGGGTCTTTAACGTGTTGAACAGCAAACTTAACGAAATCCAATACCCCATTCTCGTACTCTTTGGACAATCGATCGGCATCCATCCATTTTTTATCCATGGTTTTCCTACTTATTAAGGTCAACAAAAACACTATTATATGAGGAATCAAAACATTGAATGAGGAGGAAAGTTATGATAAAACATAGAACATTGAATGAGCTTCTAACAGGGCTTCTAACATAACACAATTTTCCTACTTATCCATTTTTTATCCATGGTTTTTCCATTAGTAATTAATAGAAATCCAAAATACAAATGACCATAAGAAAATCACTATTACTGGCCATGCTTCCTATGAGAGAATAACAACAACTTCAAAGTCATTATAATAAAACACACACCAGTGAGACTTTTCTTAAAAAATTCAAACCAAATACTAGCCAAAGCTCATGTAAAAATCCAACATCTACAATCTGCAAAACTTGAAACCGAGCACAACATTCGTAGAGAAAAGACGCAAACAAACTCAACGAAGTCAAACCGGAATTTAAGTGCAATAAGCTTCTAACAACAACACATAATCTGTGAAGGCATACCACTCGAAATCTACTCACCGAAACCAACCCAAGATTAGCAAAACACATATGCAGGCAATAAGCACAGCAGGTGAACCAAGCTCCAAACATTTCACTAAATGTTTCATACAATAATGGTGCAGAGGAGCAACACCCCACCCCCAACATCTTTTAATCAACCATGGAAAACTTAATAAAAAGAAAAACTCTTACCGGAACAGTGGAGCATGGTGGAGTACGGTGGAGGATGGTGGAAGGACGACGGCTGGACGGACGACAGCGAGAAAGGACGGACGACGGTGAAAGGACGGACGACGGCGGTGGTTTCAGCTGGTTCGTTCTTGTTCGTAGAAAGAGAGGTTCAGAGGGAAAGAATGAAATGAAAAAGTATAGAATACTGATACCCGTTTCAATTTTTATTTTAATTAAAAAGACCTTAGACAGCGCTTTGAATGAAAGCGCTGTCTAAGGTGGGCCTTAGAAAGTGCTTTTGAAAGCGTTGTCTTATATGGGCCTTAGACAGCGCTTTTGACTTTATTTTTTTAAATTTATAAGACCTTAGACAGCGCTTTTGAGTAAAGCGCTGTCAAAGGTCTTATATTTTTTTTAATTTATAAGACCTTAGACTGCGCTTTTAAGTAAAGCGCTGTCTAATATTTTCCTTTAATTTTTTGTTTAAATTTATAAGACATTAGAAAGTGCTTTCCTCAAAAGCGCTGTCTAAAGTCTTATATTTAGACGCGCTTTTATTTATCTACGTGATCAGTTTCCGTGTTTTCTAAATTTTTAACTTATAGCAGCGCTTTTGTAATAAAGCGCTGCCTATGTAGTGCTGCCAAAGAGTCATTTTGGCGTAGTGTATGGAGGACGAGCCTACTGAAGAGGTTGTTGTGTCCTTTGCTGAAATTGTTGTTGATGCAGTTGGCTTTGAGCAACCTGAGGTTGATATGTAGAAATAGGCGCAGGGCTGATAGCAGGAGTTACAGCTGCTACTGGTTGGTACCGTCGCCTTTGCTTTCCGAGAGAGATATTCCCAATATCTTGCTCTTTTTTCTTAGGGAGAGCACTACCGTATTTTTTAGTACCGCTTGTCGATCCAGTATCTTTGACTAAATGTCCTTCTCGAACGGCTTTCTCGAGGCGTACTCCCATACCGACCATTTTGGTGAAGTCACTGGGCGTACTGGCAACCATTCTGTCGTAGTAGAATGAGCTCAAAGTCTTTAAGAACATCTTTGTCATCTCTTTTTCCTCCAGGGGTGGAGAAATCTGAGCGGCAATTTCACGCCATCTCTGAGCGTACTCTTTAAAACTCTCCTTGTCCTTTTGCAACATTGATCTGAGTTGATCTCTGTCTGGTGCCATGTCCAGGTTGTATTTATATTGTTGGACGAAGGCAATGCCAAGATCTCTGAAAGTGCTGATCTCAGTGCGGTTTAATCCCATGTTCCATTTGAGTGTGGCACCGGTTAAACTATCTAGGAAGTAATGAATCAACAGATCCTAGTTCTCTGTCTGAGCTGACATTCGCCGAGCGTACATCACCAGGTGGCTTTGAGGGCAAGAGTTACCCTTGTACTTTTCAAAATCGGTCACTTGGAATTTGTGCGGGACTTTCACATTAGGGACCAAACAAAGGTCTGCGGCGTCCTTTCCAAATAAATCCTGACCGCGAAGGGCTTGCAATTCTTTCTGCATTTCCAAGAATTGTTCCTGGAATTCATCCATTCTGTCAAACATAGTTTCCCTTCTTCCAGAAGGTATTGGTGGAACCTGTCCCTCCTGGACAGTGTGCACCACAGGGGGTGGTACCGTTACTACGGCAGCAAATCTTGGCATTTCCCGAAGTTTGTAACCTTCAGGAGTCCTCATTATGCTTATGGCATCCTCGCTTTCCCAAAGTTTGTAACCTTCAGGCCCAGCGGCTCCTGCTGAAGTTTTCGGATCTCCAGGGATCGGCGGAATATATCCTTCCGGGATATAGTTGGGTGGCATGCCCCAAGGACGATCTTTCGGCATTTGATACCTAGGATCATACTTCTCTACTATGGGCATTGAGGTGATCTCTGAGATCACAGTTCTTTGTAGCTGAGCTTCTGCCATGGCTTGCATGTCATTATGAAGCTTTCTCATATCCTCTCTCAGAGCGTCGATCTCTTCTTTCAACTCTCTGTTCTCTTCCTCAAGATCATCCATCTTTTTCTGACGACTGGCCCAAGTATTGTACGAATGAGACAGTTTGACTCTAGAACCGAGACACAAACGCGAGATTCGTAGGTAAGAAGAATACGCGACGTGAGAATGATGAATGCAATGATTATATTAATTGTTTTTTGGTTTAATCAAAATAAACTTCGACAATTAGATTGCAAATATCAAACAGTGGGAAACCCCATTTTATTGAATTCAAAGGATTACGGAAATGGAAATACAGTAGATTACAAGGTGCGAAAACAGAAACCTAAGCTAATGGGTCCCGAGTCCTCTCTGAGGAGCACTCGGGTGCTGATTCTGGTACTTTCCTTTTCTTTGACCGACGCTCTTGGGCCATTGTCGGGTTGTCATTCCTTTGCCAAGTGAAATGAGCGAGCAAATTCCTTTGGTCATCCTGATTTTCTACAACATGTTGCTCCAAAATCTCAATTAGAGCATCCTTATCTTTCAGTAGTTGTTGTATTTTGGTACACTCCACATTGAGAATACGGTACTTGTTCTTCCAAGACCTCCTCTCCTGTTGAACTTTGTTGAGAGTAACCTGAAGTTTTTCCGTTTCAGTCATGAAGTACATGACAGATTCCCTTGGCGGAAGAACTCCGTGACGAGGATAAGGTATCTTTAGCTTGAGGGCTCTAGTTTTTACCTAGTGGAGATAAGGCTCCACCGAGACACAGTCTGGTTTTCCTAGAGACTCTCGTCCTTTCTTATGAACATGTTTCCAAGCGTGCACTATTTCCATCTTGAGTGCCCTGTCATTTTCTCCTTCCTTGAAGAAAAGACCTTCCAGATGAGCCTTACGTGGGACATACCTCATCGGGTATCCAAATTGACGACGAACCAATATTGGATGGTAATTGATTCCTCCTTTAGTTCCTATGAGGGGTACGTTAGGGAAGTTTCCACAACGGTCAATGATTTTGATCCCGTCATAAATCCTATTGCACCAATCTATGTCAGAGTTGGTAAGAGACATGATTTTCTGCGACCAGCGTAAGGCACTCTTATGATCCCAAAAAGCAGCAGACTTAGGCAAATGGGCGATAAACCACTTATATAGCAGGGGTACACAGCACGTGATCATTCCTCCGCTGTACAAATTCCCTAAGTATACAGAATGATACGCATCAGCGAGCAAGGTTGGTACAGCGTTTCCAATGAGAAAAACCTTAATGGCGTTGATATCGACGAAGTTATCGATGTTGGGAAACAAAAATAACCTGTAGGTGAGTAAGACAAAGGTGCTTTCAAAAGCAGTCACGTTCCCTATAAAGTATAGAGCCTTCTTTGTCAGAAACTTGGCTAGTAAACCCGGGATCTCACCCTTGGTAGTCATGTGAGTCTTGACCTCTGACTCGTCCAAATATATTGCTCCTGCAATGGTTTGATCCTTTGGAATTTCTTCTAGTCCCGAAAATGGAGCTCGATCAGTAATGTGCAGATCAGTCAGATGAGAATACTCCTCCAGTGTTGGTGCGAGCTGGTAATCCGGGAATGTGAAATAGTGATAGACCGGATCGTAGAACTGGATGAGTGCCTCCAGGATTCCTTCAATTACATGGACCCTTAACAGAGGTAGCAGACCTCGGTACTTGGCTCTGAAAGCGTCAGGGTTAGTGATCATCCTTGCTAATCCTCTCAAATCCTCTAGTTTTGGAACCTTAAAGATATACTTGTGAGTTCTCCGTCTACCGAAATCCATGAGCGCAGTTTTTTTCTCTCTGACATTTGCAATCATTGTCTTAGTTTAATTTGAAAAAGAGAGACTAGAAGAGAAGATTTTCTTTGTTTAATGTTTTTAAAATGAATGCATGAATGCAGCACACAAAAACATAGAAAAAACATGGGGTCAAAGGGTCGGTGTCATGATGTCAAGGCTCTACCCATCCCAAACGTTTATACTAATGATTTTTGTACCTGTCTCTCAACATCATTAGTTCTTGTCGAGATCACATCAGTGGGCAGGGAACCGTGCTAGGTGATGTAATTCGAAGAATCTCAGAAGAGGGTAGTATTGCGTAACAACTATTTCCGATAGCTTCCGCACTACTGAAAGAGGTTTTTCCTAGGTGTATACTCAATCTTTCCACATGCGGCATCACACGCATTCCCATTAGCAGAAAAATAAACACAGATATCAATTAGGAAAAATAGTATATATTTGTCCTAATGTCCTAGACTTTTTAAGAGCTATGAATCCTATGTTCCTGGCAGAAAATGGCTCCCCGGCGGAGTCGCCATTCTGTGGTACCTTCCCAATTTAAAGGTTTTTTACCTAAGATCCTAGTGAGGGCCGATCCTAGCAATAATGACATTCCCCGGTAGAACCGGCCTGAAAATAACCTGTCCAAGGTTTTCACCTTAAATTGTAGGAAAGAAAGATAGTGCCCCACGGTGGGCGCCATTTTTCTGTAGCGAGCGATTTTGGACGTGGTTCTTAAGCACTGTCGCTCTGGGGGTAACTACAGGTCGATTCATTTTTTATCCTATTGAAGCTGATGAAGGAAGGGAAATAGATGTCTCCAACTAACCCTGCTTGCATACTGAGTTTAAACAGCGGTCTGTTAAGTTACGGATGCTATATGGAAGTGGGGCCTCTTTCTGCCTACTTTGTTAAGGATGAAATGACAGGACTACGCTATTGGTAGGATGTTAGGACTGATGCTTTTCGATTGATCTATGAAGGTACGGGATTTTGGGTTTTTGATTAGTGTGCTCGCTAAGATTTCTCTTTCAATCTTATGCCTACGTATTCCCATTTACCGAAACAGGGAAATCAGAGCGATCGTAGTTCCTCCTATTCTAGGGGAGGAAAAAGGTTGTTTTTGTGTCTTGTTCAAAGCCCAAGACATGAAGCTAAAGGGGTGATTTTTATCTTGTTCGAAGCCCAAGATGTGAAGCTGAAGGGTCTATTTGTATCTTGTTCAAAGCCCAAGATATGAAGCTAAAGGGTTTTGACTTTAGAGAGAATTTGTCATCTCTAAGGAGGAGTTGGTGATGTTTGTATGTTGTGACCAAAGCATGATTTGATGCTTAAAGGTTGATTGTCTCAACCAGGGTTTCCTTATACAAAGCCTAAGAGGAGGGTGAAAGGTTGATTTTTCTGGGGAAAATGTTCTTTCTGTCTTGTACAAAGCCCAAGATTGAGGCTAAAAAGGGTTTGACTCAACAAGAGAGTCTTTTTGTGTGTCTTGTACGAAGCCCAAGACGGAGGTGAAAGGTTTGATTGACTCAACAAGAGAGTCTTTTATACTCAACAAGAGAGTGATTTGATGTCTCGTATGAAGCCCGAGATGGAGGCTAAGGGTTGGTGACTCAACAAGAGAGTCTTTTATACTCAACAAGAGAGTGTTTTGTATCTCGTACGAAGCCCGAGATAGAGGCTAAAGGGGTTTGACTCAACAAGAGAGTCTTTTATACTCAACAAGAGAGTGATTTAGTGTCTCGTATAAAGCCCGAGACGAAGGCTAAAAGTTGTTTGACTCAACAATAGAGTCTTTTATACTCAATAAGAGAGTGTTTTGGTGTCTCGTATAAAGCCCGAGACGGAGGCTAAAAGGGTGATTCAATAAGAGAATCTTTTATACTCAACAAGAGAGTGTTTGTGGTATCTCGTACAAAGCCCGAGATGGAAGCTAAAGGTTTTTGACTCAACAAGAGAGTCTTTCATACTCAACAAGAGAGTGTTTTTGTGTCTTGTACGAAGCCCAAGACGGAGGCTAAAAGATTTGGTGACTCAACAAGAGAGTCTTTTATACTTAACAAGAGAGTGTGAAAAGGTTAGCTCCGCTGGGGAGGATCATTGTACAAAGCCCAAGAGAAGGCCAGTGTGCTAGTGACTGTTTCAGTTGAGTGACAGGTCCAGTATGTTGGGTAAAGAGAAAATCAGTTCTTATATAAGTAATGTCGTACTCATGGGTTTGATCTGAGGATCGGGATTACTTTCTGTTCTTTAAGGAAACGGGGAATCCGAAGGGTTTTTAGACTGTCCGAGTCCACGAGTTTTATCTTTTGTACCATGCTTAAGGAATAGTAGTAGCAAGATCTAGACTCTTTGAAAGACTGTTCTATTAAGATGACTAATTTATGTTCCTATACCTCTAGGAGGTCGTCGGGATAATTTGTACGAAGCCCAAGAGGAGGCTAGAAACTTTTAAGAAGCCGAGGGACAATTTGTACGAAGCCCAAGAGAAGGCTATCTTCCCGGAGGAAGAATCATTATACGAAGCCTAAGAGGAGGCTGTGAAAACTTCTAAGAAGTCAACGGGTCCTTGTACAACGCCCAAGAGGAGGCGGGGATGCTTTTAAGAAGCCTGTGGGTCCTTGAACTAAGCCCAAGAAGAGGCTGATGAACAGTTCCAGAAGGGGTTTCACATGGAACAATGGCCTTCTGTATAATGAGCTGTTCAAAGGGGAATTTCCTAGATCTAGTTATATAAGAATGATGTAAGGAGACGAGGTTTTGCCTATTTCTAGACGCAGTTGCCGGGGAAACTCTAAATATCTATACTATTATAATACAGTTGATATGAGTTTATGAAAGAAGACTTACAGTGAAACAGCCCCACAGTACAGTTATATACATATGAAAGCGGTAAATGAAAGCGTGTAAACACTTACTCGGTTGTAGAGTTTCCATGTTGTATTGTTAGTTGTTCAACAAAGAAAGATTGAAAACAACAGTATATTTCAAAGTCAAAGGAGAAAGTGCTTTGAAGGGAAAAATTGGGGCTTACAGCTCAAGGAGAGGCCCAAGGTTTTATCAGTGATCGCACTGTCGTTTTGTACAGGGACTTATACAAGTGACTGAGGCCCAAGAAAGGTTTTCTGTACAAAGGGGATGGGTCTTACACTCTCTCAAGAGGCCCAAAGAAATTTAGAGAAAGGAAATGGGGCTTATAACACGAGGGTAGGCCCAGGTTTTGTTTTTGAACTGGCGATCGCGCCGAGGTTTTTTTCTTTTAACGCAGGGGGACTAATACAATGTCCAAGGCCCAAATTATTTTGGTTAAAAGGGGATTGGGTCTTACACTCTATTAGAGGCCCAAAATGATTTTGAATGGGTCTTATAGCTAGAGGAGAGGCCCAGGGTTTGTTTTTCAAGGACGATAATCGCGCCAAACTTTTGAAATACAACGGGACTTATACAATAAGTGAGGCCCAAAATAAGTTTGTATTTTACAAAGGATTGGGTCTTACAATCTATTAGAGACCCAAAGTGTGTTTGAAAAAGTTTAATGAGGGTTGAATTAATCAAAACCCTAATTTGTTTTCAAAATGTATTTTAATTGAATAAAAATTCAATTAAAATGACCAAAATTGTTAAACATGTGAAAAACAAATTGTGATCTTGGATTAATGTTTCAAAAATCATGTTTTGACCTACAAAATGATTAGAAATCATTAAAATTTGCAAAATCAAGAAGGAAAAAATATTTTAAATGTCAAAAACAATTAAAATATTAATTCTTTGCAAAAATATCAATTATATGAAATAAATAATATTTTTGGGATTTTTTGGTAAAATAAAATATTTTAACATTTTTGTGAATTATTAAAAAAAGAATCAACTCAAAATCATTAAAACTCAGAGAGAAATTAATTTTTGAATCAATTAAATAAAATCACAAAATTCAAATATTCAAATATTTGAAAAAGGGCGCCAAGAACATGGCAAGAACACGCGCCCTTCCTCTGTTTCTGCAGATTTTCGTTTTCTATCCAATCTCACTGAATACTTGATTATATCATGCAATCTACATATCAATCTACTCGTTTCAACCTCACGATCATGTCTATGGTCTTTAATTTCATTTATTTTAAACATAGAATAAGAAATCAAAGAGAAACCTCAAGAACCCTAAATTCTGCATGAAGGTTCATAAATTCCACACACGATTCAAACAATGCAATTGATTGAGGGAAAACACTCTATGCATGATTATGAACATATGGCCAAATTATTGTACAACAAAAATTGCATGGATCATAGAGTTAGAAGAGCGCATGCTTACCACTTACAGCTGGTGACCGTGTTTTGTGTTAGAGTTGTTATAGCTTGGTTCCAAGGTTATGAACAGCTTCCCTAGGTGCTATGGAGTGTGTTTGGATGCTTGGACTTGATTGAAAATGGCTGGATCACTTCATGGCATCTCAGCTGTAACTTGGTTAAAACCTTGAGCAGCTGGCTGGTGATTCTGAGAAATCAGTGTTCCAGATGTTGTTTAAGTGTTTGGATCACTTCTATATGATGTTTATGAGGTGTGTGTGTGTGATTGGTTTGGTTGGAATTGATCTCAAACTCAAAACCCGATAGTGACTTGCCTTAGAAGGCAAAATTGGAAGTGAGAAGGTGACTTTGAGGAAAGCATATGTTTGATGGCTTTGGTGTACTCAAACTGATCACAATTGAGCTCTATTTATAGTAGAGCAAGTTTTTTTTGCAAGGAATAGTGAATGGCAACTGCTGCATAGGTTTGGCCAATGTTGAGCAATGAGAATCCAAGTCTCCTCTAGCCATTGACTAGAGGTTAGGGCACAAGCTGCTGGTTCCCTTGGTCTTGGATATGTCTTGACTGAATTCAGTTGGAAATGTGTTAGTCCATGCCACCTTGGTGATCCATTAAATGCTCTAATCCAAAATTGGGGTCTTGTCCCTCTTTTAGGGATTTCTAGGTTTGGCATGCTACTTTTGGTTCCAAAGACTTTGGAGGCTTGGATCAGTGTTGGTTCCCTTTAGATTTGATCCTCAGATGTGTCCAAAGTGATGACAAGGCTTGGAATTATCTGATTTTGCCAAATCGAGCAAAAGTGCAAAATCCTGCCTAGCCTTGGCAGTTTTCAGCAAGGCATATTGCCATTGTCATATCTCATGGCTCAAGTGGAATTTGATGGAGTTCTTGGCCATTTTGGAAAGCCCTTATATGATACAATAACTTTTGATCATAATTGGTTTTGATACTTTTTGGATCCAAGTGAAAAATGCCCCTACATTTGGAAAAAAGTGAAGGCAGATTCTGACTTAGTGAAAATTTCACTAAGTGTCAGAAAAAAGTGACTTTTTCAATTTTCTTGATTTTGATCATTCCATAACTTGAAATCCATTAGGAATTGGAATGAGTTCAGTTTGAAGCTTTTGTAGAGGGTAATGAGAGCTACAAATCCAGCTTTGGATGGGAAAAAATGGCCTTGTGGTTTAGGAGTTATGATCCTCCAAAGTTAGTACCCTAGCCACTTTGTTCCATAACTTAGAAAATTTTCTAAGTTTTCTATGGTTACCCCTTTTACAAGGTATCTCACTTTTCTTGATTTTTCTTGATGAATGATGATTCCAATCATACATTAACATCATTTTAGGGTCAAAGGACCATATTTGTGAAAAATCTCAAAAAGTCAAAGTTGACTTTTGTGCACAGTTGACTTTTTGTCAAATGAATTCCAAACCGTGCAATCCTTTGTAAAATCAAGTCCTTGACTTAAATAAAACTTGATGGACATGTTCCATGGGTGTTATAGGGTGTATTGAATCATGTCCCAAGGTTTGGGAGCATGCCTGGGTCAAAAGTCAAAGGCACAGTTGACTTTTTCCTCGAAACCCTAACTGTGGTTCAGATGAAATTGAAACTTGTTGATCAATCTTCTTGGATCAATCCATTGTTGTAAATGGATCACTGTAGTATGTTAGAGACCCTCAAATCCTCTCTTGATATCTTGGCTCATGTTTTGTCCTAAAAGTCAACTTACGGGTGAATTAGGTCAAGAAACCCTAATTCCTGATTTTTTATGAATGCTTCCCCAGAGGCTAAATTGACTTGATGATTGGGTTTATGATGTCCCTTGGAGAATCTTAGGTTGTATTTTGAAGCATTGGCTCATGCCCAGAGGAAAATTTCCATCTGGAGGCCCTGGTCGACCAAAACCCTAATTTGGTGACACTGGCGATCCTGAGGCTTAATCCACTTGGAATGCTACAGCCTTGTGCTTGATTCTTGAGGTGGGAGTCCTCTTGATCCCTTGTGGATGTTTGGGAGGTTTAGACAAGTTGAAGATCATGTCATTCCTTGATTGATCCTTTATCTAAGAGCTCTGAGAGGGCTTGAAACCCTGAGTTTGACTGTAGTGGATGCTCACCCATCTTTGGGGAGACTAATGAGGCATGATGGTTCATCCATATTGTGATGATGATTTGCACAATGATGAGAATCTTAGTGGTCAAAATTTGGGGTATGACAACTGCCAATCCATCAACTTTTGCCTTTATGAATAGCGGTTTCAAGTGATACATCATCCCAGGGCTAGGATGTTCAAAAATAGCCGTTTGTTCTTCGACTACACCACTATTCATCACGTAATAACATAGCGGCTTCTCATCCTCATTTTTTTCAAGAACAAAATCTTCTTCTGCTTCAGAGATCTCTGGCACCACATCATATTCGGTTGGTAGTATCGATACAATACCATAATTCAGCACGAAATCTTTGCCATAAATGTCATCGTTGGTGTCGTCGTACATGTCTTCGTCAAAATCCTCTTCTGGTGAAGGGTTATATTCATCGTCCGACTGAGGAGAATATTTTGGCTCCTCCTCATCCGACTGAGGGGTGTATTCTGGCTCCTTCTTGCTTTCAACCAGCGAAGTACATTTTGAGCTCTGGGTCGAAACTACCCCTTTCTCTCCTGACGCTTCCACGGTTACTGCCATGGTCTGGTTTGTCACCACTCTATCCTTTTCCACCCATTTTCCTCTTGGGTGTTGTCGCTTGTGTCCAGATGTTCCGACATGCTTCAACTGTGAAGTAGCAGCCTCTTTCTCAGCCTTCTTGTTGCACTGATAGCATCTCCACTGGGTCCTAGTCATGGGGTTCTTTCCCTTGTAGTTGGGGGACACCACATAGCCCCTTGGCTTGACTCTCTTGTCGGAGACGTTTGCTTCCTTTTCCAAATCCAAGGTCGTTCACTTTGACCTTTTACTTCCTTTCTGACTGACTGACGCCATCCATCTTTCTTGTGGGGTGTCCAACGGAGGCACAAAAGTTTTAGGGCGTGCTTCTTGGGCTCGCTTACTGTATTCCTCATTTCGACGCGGGGCCCCACTTTTGTCAAACACAAACCTTGGGACAGGTGGCTTATTTTCTGGCAGCACTTCTCTCTTGCTTGTCTCATACCTCTCAGCAGCTTTCTCATCAAACACCGTGTTGCACCTAGGGAATAATGCGGCCTTCGACCCGCTTATCCTGCACTTTTCCTGAAAGTCTGCTAAGCTTTCGCCCGCTTGGGGGTAAACTGCTTTGAGCTTTTCCTCAGCTTTCTTGTCGGAACCCTTAGTGGTTTCGACCATCATGCATTCCACAACTTCAGTCATTGGTTATTTGTCGAGACCCTTAGTAGCCTCCACCATCATGCACTCATATAGCTCTGAATACAAAGCCTTTTCGACCTTCAGTGGGTCGGTGACAACCTGCATCTTTGGCCTTTCGCCAAATTGAAGTCGGCCCTCCTTCAGCGCCTTCTGCACGAAATCCCTGAAAAGAACACATTGAGCTGTTTTATGACCAAGGAAATTATGAAATTTACAAAATCCCCTTTTCTTATTTTGTTCTAAAGGGGGGGTCTTTTAGACCAGGAGGAATAATTATCTGACCATCTTTAACTAACAAGTCAAATATTTCGTCACATTTAGAAACATCAAAAGTATAAGTTTTAGCAATGTATTTATCATTTTTTCTGGTTTCGACGAGATTTTTCTCGTTTGATGGTTTCAATAGTTTGCATATGTATGTGGGCCCTGGCTTGAGTTCAGCCACATTGACTTCACTTTCATCGACGAATTCTTCATCGTCAGAGGAATATTCGTCGGCCGCCACATACGACACTTTTTCTTTCTTACGATATCAGTCAGTCTGAGTTTTCTCAGCTTTCAAACGTTCGACCTATCGGACTCGGTCAGTCAACTGGGCCATACCTCTAAGATATTGCGTATCCATCTTCTTTCTGATGGAATAATCTAAACCACCGGCTGCCATTTTGACTAATTCGTGTTCAGGGACTTGAGTAAAGTACCTTGCTTTCAAAAGTCTAAACATGTTCAGATATTGATCGACTGACTCCGTGGCTTTGCATTTGACGCTTGCCAACTCTTTCAGACTTATTTTCGACTGCCCCATGTAAAATTGTTCATGAAACAAACTTTCCAATTGTGCCCACGTGTGGACAGACTGAGGGGGCAACGTGGTAAACCACGTAAATGCATTCTTCGTGAGGGAACTTGGGAAATACTTCATTTTCAAGTCCTCATTATTCGCTATGTCGCCAGCTTCAGTTTGATACCTGGCGACGTGCTCAACGGTGGACTCCTCCGTCTCACCAGCGAATTTGGTGAATTTTGGCACCTTCCAACCCCTGGGTAACTCTGTCTGTTGTACAAAATCTGGTAATGGGGACGTGTATGTCGGCTGTCGAAGGCCTGGATTTGCCCCATTGCGGACCATGATGCGTTCGACCACAGCCTCCAAATTGTGTTCCCAAGCCAAGGCATTGTGTCGCACTTGCCTAACCACATAGTCCGGATCTTGGTTCCTATGGACTATCACAGGAGGCCTTTGAGCCATTCTAAGGACTTCTTCAAATTCACGGGGTTGTTCAATTGTCTCGTCGAAGACCTCGTCTTAACGAATGGACGTCTCCGGTCGAGGCGTCGGGGTCTGTCGACCCTGAGCCCTAGGAGCGCCTAGGAAGTCACTTATCCGTGTCATTTGAGTTGCCAGTTGTTAGTAACTCTATGTTGAGTCTTGTATTAATGGTCTCAATATGGTACCCATCTATTGGGTTAACATATGAACCATCTTGAAATTCTGGTACACGTGCAGAATTCAGATGTCCTAGAACATGCTGTTCGACATCTGGTCTGACATGATCACACAGGACAAGGTATAATGCAAAAATCATGGTACTGAAAAGATTAGAGCAAGACACACAGAATTGTTAACCCAGTTCGGATCTAACTATCCTACATCTGGGGGCATACCAAGCCAGGGATGAAGTCCACTATTAGTAGTATCAATTCAAAGCTAAACACATCGTTTACAACTTATCACTTAATCACTACCCAATGACCCTTCTACCTAGATCCTCTCTAGATATGAGAAACCCTTCTCACTCCCAATCATCGCAATGATGTCTAGCAGTCGACAACCCGCCACTGCATCAACAGCTCTTTACCTATACAACAATTCAACACGGAAGATACACTTCCAAGACACAACTTAGAGTTACTTAAAAGCTTCCTCCAAGAACAATACTCCTCTTACTTAACACCTTCGAGGATCACACCAACAAACTGTCCAACTCACAGGTCGAGTGGTACAGGAACAAACCCTAATGATAGAACTTTACATCTTTGGTTCGTTACTCAATTAGGTTATAAACACTCCTATTTATAACCTACATCCCAACTGGATTTGGGCTTACAAAAACGCAGCAAATAGGCTGCTACAAATCTGCAAGAACTTCTGCTACAAATCAGGTCTTCAATCAGATCATTAACTTCCTAAAATATCTCCATATTTAGAAAGTGTCAGTTCTTCAATATTTTCTCTCCATCTTGAATCTTCAGACCTATAAATCAGCGCCACATGATTACATAATATTCCAGAATATTCTGCATCAATTAAAACCTAACAGAATTAACAAGCCACTTCAGTTCTGACGCGATGTCGAATGAACCTGCATGGGACATCTCGATAGGACATGTTGTTCCAGTTGTTGAATAACTTCAACACAACATGTTCCATTGCACAATAGGACTCCTTGCTCAACCTGTTCTTCTAAAACATTTTATCTAACATATTGCTGTTAATATTTGTTTTTACAAAATTAATGCCAACACCAAAAATAAAGAACTAACATTCTCCCCCTTTGGCAAATTTTGGCTAAAACAAATATCTAATACCTAAATTACAACTTTGATTACAGCAATAAGAAAACCAACAGCTGTAGAGTTCAGAGTCTATAGTATACAGCAGCAGATCTTCATGTTGAAAATGATGTCTCACCATCTTTGTTTGACATCTTCTTTGCAGCCCTCTGAAGAACTCCACTGCATGCATCATCACCAACAAACAACAATCTTCAGGATAAAAGGAAGGAAGGTCCTGAAGTTTGTTGATGCACACGAAGAAGAAGATAGCAGAAGACAACTTGTACTCCCCCTCAATCCAGGAACCTCTTCTTAACATCGAAGACTAATGGTGGCATGAGAATTCTTAATTGCTCTTTGAAGGGCATAAGAGGAAACTTAAGACCAAGTTCTCCACCACTCCTGGTAACTCAGAACACAGGTCACAACTGTGCTCATAACTCAGATCACAGGTCACAAAGATATCCAAAAGACATCCAAAAAAATGATAGCCACTTGACATGTTTGAACAACATGTGCAATCACAGACTCCTGTCTGAACCTCTGAGTAACAAACCCTTTCTCCCCCTTTTTGGCCAAAAGTTGACGAAGGAGACCATAACAAAACCAGACCCAGGCACAACTTACCCAGACCCTAACAAAACCCATAGTTTTTATGAGAACGACCCTTACCTGATGGTAGAGGATAAGAGAAGCCTCTATAAATAGCAGAGTCGTTCCTTAGATATTAACCTCTTTAATTCTTGGTCAAAGAAAAAAATGTTAATTGAGCATGGAAAACTGTAGCTTAATTCAAGATGCACCGTCCAACCTGACCTTGAACGCCTTTAATAGCTCTTAGACCAGTCCTGCATGGCCAATCAGCATTTACTAGGCTCCCTTCTTTCGCGTGGCTGGATGCACAGACTAGAATATTCCTTTGTTTGGCTAAGAGAAACATGTCTTGAGTGATGTTCTGACATCTTACCAAAATAGTTTGTCTGCTTGTCCACAAAGTCATCAACCCAAGATTCCTCAGAAACTTATACATTCCAAGCATATTTTTTGGATTCCTTCAAAAACAGCAAAAAAATTTAGGCACTAACTCCACACACTTATGATATGTCCCATCATGATGTTTGACATTACGCATGCTGTAACAACAGCCTTAACACCCCCTTAAAATCCACAAGCACTTGATTAAGTCTTCATCATGAAAGTAGTCATGTACTACTTAGCATCAAGATCAGAATCTGTCCATTCTAATCCACATTATGTCAGAACTCCCACTTCAGACAATAATGTTGCTTCTTCCAACTCCACAAACACAATCCCATACCTTCATCCATGATACACAACAACCAATGATGTAGTAACATTATGTAGGACATCAGCACGAAAAAAACACCACATGATCACAATCAGCTTCAACAGCAAACTAAAGGGAGTCACATTAGACAACTAGACAACCACTAGGCTCATCCTTTCAATTATACTAGACCAACCTCAACTGAGGCATTAAACACGAAGTTCTGGTATCCATCATGTTCCCAAGAAAACGAATTCCCATGCCAAAGACTACTTTGACTGGTCAGGCGATACAAACAAGGTATTTTCATCCATTATAAAAGGCAAGCCTCCTTGCTCCTATCAGCACACCAGAGAAAGAATCATGAGTCAGTCTAACAAGAGTACAGGCAAGAGACACATGCAGGAAGTCAATAAGCCAAATCCTCAGAAGTTGAAGGGCGCAACATTGTCCACAGCTGGAGCAACTTCAGGAGCCACAAGAACCCGGAAGGCATCAGAAACACGAATGAAAGCCACCAAGAACAGACAAGTGCAACTTCAAGCTTCTGATGATGAGTGGGATGAAGATTGGAAGGCATTTCTGGATGCGGGGGGTTGGGATAATCTTTAGGCTCTTGCATTTTCTACTTTTCAATGCTTTCCCCAGTGCAATAAAATTCTGTTTCAATTTTGTTTCCTTTATGCTAAACATATGTAATAAGAATCACAACTGCACATCACATCACACTTAATCCTTATGTAAGCAGATTCCCAAATTGCTTCAAAATAAGCACCAGCAGCAGAATTATCAATCTCCCCTTTAACATCACACAACCAGCTGCATAAAATTGAAGCACTCTCCCCCTATCCAGAATAACATGTGCTTCTTCGTTCCTTGAAGAATGGAAAACATAAGACGCATCTTCATGTTTTCAAGAGCTCACTCTTTGTTCAACTCATAAGTTGAACACAATCATCACTTGTACCAAAACTCACATGATCCCAAACTGAACAACTTTCCTTTGCAAGAGAAATACATTAAATGAATGGAGAACATGAGACTCGTCTTCATGTCTTCAAGAGAACACTCTCTGTTCAACACACCTGCTGAACACATTCACCTACTGCCAGTCCCTCACATAAAACAAGTCGAGACTCATAACACTCTGAACAGAATTTTCTGTCAACAGGTGTTAAGACATCAGTCTTGACATCATGAACATAGTTCAGCTGCACAAAAACACCACTTCCAAAACAGGATCTCCAAACTCCCCCAGAAACACATCATAACCCATCGCATCACAGAAGATCACAAGAACACAGGTACAGTATTTTCTCACCCAACTCTCCAAAGACAATCATTCCCTATCATTCTCCCATATGATAATTTGGAATACTCCTGATCAGTTGATGAGTATTTTTACCTTCAGACTTTCAAGCAATCCATACCTAATCTGCTTTAGTCTTCTCTACATTCTCCATCCAAGGCAGACCTTCTACTTCATCATTCTCCCGTATGACTATGTAGATGCTCCTTAGGCATAATGTAGGCACCAAACTCCAGAACCAGAGCAAAATCATCATTCACCCAGAATATCCATCCAGGATAATATTCCAACATCAAGTAAGAACATCTGCCACACACCAAGACATCACCACCATGATTTTTGATTTGCTCCACCAACTGGACTTACTATAGTAATCCAAAGAACTCGAGAGATAAACTTTCATCCACCTTCAAGAAGAATAATCTCCTTTCAACTCATCACCCTTCTGCCCAAGAGTAACTTGTTCCAAGACAATCCTTAATACAAACTAGCTGCCACATTTTGATCTTTGACCTTCATGCCCAAGAAGTCTGCTAGAGATAATACCTCTTGAATCTCAGGTTCTCCACTCCAGCAGCCAGGACCAGAAATACACTGACCTCAGGAGTACCTTGACCAACTCACCCACCCAAGAGAAGTTCCAGGACCAGAACCTTCTTAGACAAATCACTCAGATGCCTCCTCTTCCAGATCAGGAGTAGGTTCCAAACTCATGTGATCAACCCACATTAGTTCGGCACCCAGAGCATCTGCTATGTCATTCCTTCAGACTTCAGCACAATTCTGACGATATGTTCTAACACAAGATAGGACATCATTCCAAGGAACACATCAAGATATCCAAGACTGAAGATTAGCCCTTTTAGGAATAGAGGCAAAAGTAAATTACTTCTCTTCCTTACAACTTCACTTGTCACTGCCTTTATGAGTGAACTTGAACAATAATCTTCAAGTATTATTGACAACTCAAGTTGAAGCAGTCTTGCATATATCCCATCGCCAGAGTAGAACCACCTTCTCAATTGCAACCTCAGGAGTTTTCAGATAGATACGCAGCGGATCAAAACACAAACTCCTCAACACCTTCAGGTGTCACATCTCAACCCTATCATCACAACCCAGGTGACACCACAATACCACAGGTTTGAAGAATAAATCAAACCTAACATAACCACAACACAGCAGCTTGTCAACCAACACTCCAAGCCTTCAGCCCATGCCACTGCTTGTCACGAACAGTCCATCCTTCACTTCTATGGACCATTCTCACACCTATATGAACTTCTTCAAGTTCAAACAGCTTTTCAGTAGAAAGCTTCTACCTTGACCATGAACCAGAAAGTATCTTCCCTCTAATCTCATCCAGATACAGAACAGAATGACCTGCTCTGATACCAATTGAAATTCTGGTACACGTGCAGAATTCAGATGTCCTAGAACATGCTGTTCGACATCTGGTCTGACATGATCACACAGGACAAGGTATAATGCAAAAATCATGGTACTGAAAAGATTAGAGCAAGACACACATAATTGTTAACCCAGTTCGGATCTAACTATCCTACATCTGGGGGCATACCAAGCCAGGGATGAAGTCCACTATTAGTAGTATCAATTCAAAGCTAAACACACCGTTTACAACTTATCACTTAATCACTACCCAATGACCCTTCTACCTAGATCCTCTCTAGATATGAGAAACCCTTCTCACTCCCAATCATCGCAATGATGTCTAGCAGTCGACAACCCGCCACTGCATCAACAGCTCTTTACCTATACAACAATTCAACATGGAAGATACACTTCCAAGACACAACTTAGAGTTACTTAAAAGCTTCCTCCAAGAACAATACTCCTCTTACTTAACACCTTCGAGGATCACACCAACAAACTGTCCAACTCACAGGTCGAGTGGTACAGGAACAAACCCTAATGATAGAACTTTACATCTTTGGTTCGTTACTCAATTAGGTTATAAACACTCCTATTTATAACCTACATCCCAACTGGATTTGGGCTTACAAAAATGCAGCAAATAGGCTGCTACAAATCTGCAAGAACTTCTGCTACAAATCAGGTCTTCAATCAGATCATTAACTTCCTAAAATATCTCCATATTTAGATAGTGTCAGTTCTTCAATATTTTCTCTCCATCTTGAATCTTCAGACTTGTAAATCAGCGCCACATGATTGCATAATATTCCAGAATATTCTGCATCAATTAAAACCTAACAAAATTAACAAGCCACTTCAGTTCTGACGCGATGTCGAATGAACCTGCATGGGACATCTCGATAGGAAATGTTGTTCCAGTTGTTGAATAACTTCAACACAACATGTTCCATTGCACAATAGGACTTCTTGCTCAACCTGTTCTTCTAAAACATTCTATCTAACATATTGATGTTAATATTTGTTTTTACAAAATTAATGCCAACACCAAAAATAAAGAACTAACACATCTCATGATTACTCTCATCCATCTGTTGCCTCATGACCGCAACAAAACTCAAAGTAAACGTCGGTATGGATTGAGAGGAAAGATTAAAACCTGGAGGGCGAGTCATTTGGTTCGCCAAAGGCCCTATTCCTTAATAGGGTGAGAAAATTGGGGACGAGCTTTCCCCAAACAAAGGGCCGCTAGAGTGCAAACTCGACATGAACTCTGTCGGCATCCCATAAGATCGAGGAATGGGCATTGTGACACTAGGCATGTACTATCCCGCAGTCCCAGCCATTGTTGGCTTTGGGTCATGTCGACGTGGTGTCGAGGTCGGCCCATTAGGGGTAGTTGAAACCGCTGACACGGTACCAGAGCCAGCATCAGTTGTTTGTGTTACAACTATACTTTCCATCGAATACGGTTCGTCGTTCAGACGTGGTGTTACCATCTTACCACTACGCAAAAACATACACTTAACTTACACGTGTCCCACTGGGCGTGCCAATTTGTTCGCAGGCGCGAACAACCGCTGGCCTTCCGTCGCAGGTTTGCTTGCGGAATCGGCCACAGAAATCCCAGAACTATGGTTGGAAGCGTATGTTTGTTAGGATGTGATAGTTTCTTGCTTTTAGAAGAGTTATAAAATAAGTTGACCGATCAACAAGGTTTTGATTGATCGATAAGACAAAACGGGAACCAAAGAAAAGGAAGAGAACAAGTAAACAAAAAAGAACTTAAACTTTGAAAGTAAATTACATTAAGAAAATATGGACGCAATCATACATTCTTGCGGGATTGAACTCGTTTCTCTCTAAGCTTGGTACTTTGAGTGTTTACCCTTTGCAATGTTACAAAATGCGACCCCTAAAAATGGAAAAACAATGCTTTATATAGGCCTAAGAAATAACTGTTCATCTGCCCAGGTTTCCTTTGGTGCTGACACGTGTCACCCCACTATCTTTTCAATTTACCATATTCTTAGAACTTTCAAACTTTTCCCGCCTAAGCATTTGTCCTTGAGCTTGGGTTTTTCTTTCGTTGGGCTTCCTCCGACACTATTGCTTGTTACCTTCTTTCTGACGCGCCCTTTGACCTGCGTCAGATCCACGCTTTGACGCTCTCCTACCGTCGACTAGGTCTTGAATTACCTCTTTTACTTCTCCTTTTACTTGGTCGAAATCTCCTTGCCAACAACTAAACCTAAAGTTTTTTTTATTTGTGTGCTCGCTAAGATCTCGCAATCTTATGCCTACGTATTCCCGCGAAGAGATTTGGGAAATCAGAGCAATCGTAGTTCCTCCTATTCTATGGAAGGAGGAAAATTTGGTGTCTTGTTCAAAGCCCAAGATTAAAGCTACAAGGGTATTTGTGTCTTGTTCAAAGCCCAAGATTGAAGCTAAAAGTTTACTGAGAGAGAATTTGTCATCTCTAAAGGGAGATATCTCACCTATTCATCACAAACATTGAGTAATTGGTTATAAGGGAAGTTACTTTAACTAGGATGTGTGGAATCCAGCAATGCCATATCTTCCTTTATGAATCTTTGCATGCTAAGAGAGGGAAATTGGCTTGGATGTGTAGAATCCAGAGGCTTGCCACTTACATCAGTTAGATGAAAGAGAAATTTTAGCCAGGATAAAGGAGGGACTCCAGCTTGGATTTTTAATCAACAAGTGTGCCACTTACATCAATCATCTGGAAAAAGGTTTTGATAGATTGTTTTGATATGTGATGTATAGAGGAAATGTCCTCCTACAGAGATGACTCGTGGTCTCATCTGAGGGGATGTTTAGTTTTGTACCTTGATCAAAGCCCAAGGTTGAAGCTAAAAGAGGTTTATTCCACTGGGTGGAGTTTTATATCTGTCTTGTTCAAAGCCCGAGATTGAGGCTGACTAAAAAAGATTTTTATATGAAGCCTAAGAGGAGGCTGAGGGGAATCCTAAAGAGAGAATGACTCTTGCTAAGGGATTCTGAATCTTAAGAGAAGGTTCAAACTGCTTGGGGAGCCAGGAAGGGATCTAATCTCTTGATGGAGATTTAGAAGAGAGTTGATTTATCAACTGCCACAAAGGCTTTGATTCTTCTGGGGTTTATTGATTATGATCTAACCCTGGCTGGGGATTTTAAGGTGAAAGTCAAGCCTTGTTGGGGATCAGAAGGGATTTAAAGATGAGTTTGAATGCCTTTGAGTTTTTAACTCTCCTGGGAATTGATGTATTGGTAAAGATGATTAGGATTTATCTTATGCTTTTAGGAAGCCTGGGGGTCCTTGTATGAAGTCCAAGAGGAGACTATAGGGATGAGACTTTCCAAGTCTACTTGTATGAAGCCCAAGAGGGGGCTGAAGGTTCTAGAGATGAAGATCAACTCTTGAATGATCGGATGCTCTAGAGTTTTTGACTTTCCTTAGGATTGAACTGGTAGAGATGACTAAATTATATTCTATGCTTTTAGGAAGCCTGAGGGTCCTTGTATGAAGTCCAAGAGGAGACTATGGGGAACTTCTAAGAAGCCTGTGGGTCTAAGCTTGAGAAAAGTTCAAGAAAAGTTTCACCGGGAAATAATCCTTTCTTTGTTGAACAATTCTAAGGTTTTAAGAAATTCAAAAGAGGTTTCATTGGGAATTAATTCTCTCAGGGAAAATGAATTTCTTTGTATAAGAATAAACTAGTTGATTGAACTGAGTTATAAGTATCCTACTGTTTGACCTAAGAGTGAACTGAGGATGACCTTAACTGTTATGGAAACCCTAAACAGATAAGCACCGGTATACATATACAGATATATGAACAAACATATAAACAAGTATGAATTGAATTGAAAAGGTGGTGGGTCTTATTCTTTGGATAGAGGTCCAAGTGTATTGTGATTGGTTGTATTGATTATCATTGTATCATTAAGGTTTTGAGAAATTGAAGAAAGTTTTGAGAAAACTTTGAATTGAATTTGAATTAAAATAATGTTTATTTGAATGAATTGAAAAGAAAGTTTGGGGCTTATAACTCAAAGAGAGGCCCAAGTGGTCTAAGAGCAATTTCACCTGGAATAATGCTCCTCTTAGTACGAGTGTATTTGATTTGAATCTTCTTCTTTTTATTATTAAAAAGTCAAAAGGATGGGACTTACACTCTATTAAGGGGCCCAATTTAATGTATTTTTTAATGAAAGAATGAAAGAATAGTATTGGGTCTTAGACTCGGGGAAAGGCCCAGGTGTTTTCAAGCAGTTCAAAACAGACAGATGATTTTGAAAACATAGGTATGTGGCTTACAACTCAAGGAGAGGTCCATGGAAGTTGTGAATTTTTAAAAAAAAAGTTTATGTACAAAATATTGGGGCTTATACTCAAGGAGAGGCCCAGATGATTTATTTGAAAACAGTGATCGCACAGCGATACCGAAAGACGTTGTGAGACTTATACTATAGTAGAGGCCCAAAATTTATTTATGTACATAGGGGGTTGGGTCTTACACTCTAAAAGAGGCTCAAATGTGTTTGAAATGAAGTTTTAAAAGATTGAATCAAAGAAAACCCTAATTTCATTTTTTTAAGATATTTTTTCAAAGAAAAATAAATTAAAAATGATTTAAAAAATATAAAAAAAATCAATAAACATGTTATGAATTATGATTAAGGTTTAGAAAATGAGATTTTACCCACATAATGATTTTAAATACAATTGGTTTTGAAAAATCTAGAAAAAGAAACTATTTAGAATGTTTAAAACAAATTAAAATAAAATTATTTAAAATATTCAAAAATAAATCAAATAAAAAATATTTTTTGATTTTTTTGGGGAATAAAATATTTAAAGGTATGAAGGATTTATGTTTAAAAAATCACTTGAAAAAGATTAAAATTGTAGGAGAAATTAATTTTTGAAAATAATAAAAAATTCAAAAATTTGAATAAAATTTAAATTATGGCGCCAACGGTCATCTTCTTCCTCGCGCGTGTCCTCCATGGCTGTTTTGCAAAACCTCTCATATCTCTCTCAATACGTAAACATGAAAGTTGTTTGGTTTTGAACAAGGATTTCAATGGTACCAATTAATTGCATTTCTTTTAAGTGTGGAGTGAGATATCATGTGAAGAACAGATGAACCCTAATTTTTTCAAGAACACTATGAAATCCTATACACGATTGATACATAGTAATTAATTGAGGGAAAACATTCTTCATAAGTGCAAACACATGTTGGTAACTTGAAATATAAAAAATGATGCATGTTTATGGAGTTTGAGAAGTTCAGGCTTACCTTGCAAGAGGAAATCGAATCCTAAGTTGTAGGTGTTAAAGAAGTGTTTTGATGATCCGGACAGCTTCCTTGGACCTCAAGTAAGGTGTTGAGATGCTTGGAATGGATTGAAAACCTCTGGATTGGTGGGCACGACTCCAACTCCAGATGTCTTTGGGATGAGGTATGAACTTGATGAATCTGGTGTTACAGATGTTGTTCAAGTGTTAGGGCACTCATATATGATGTATGTGAGGTGTCAGGACCATTGGTTTGAGTTGAATTGCTCTCTATTTCAAAGCACGATTCTCACTTCTTTGGAAATCGATTTTTGATGTACAAGAGGGAAATGGTGGAAAACATGTGTTGTGATGTTTTGGGGTGGTTTGATAAACTAGAAATGACCTCTATATATAGTAGAGGAAGTTTGTTTTGCAAGGAATAGTGAATGGGGGCTGAATCACCCTATTGTCCAATGGATATGGCTATGTGTTCAAAGTCTCCTCTAGCCATTGACTTGAGCTGAACTTGCAGGTTTTAGGTCTTCTGATCTTTGGCTAAAGCTTGACTCAATTGGACTGATATGTGTATATTCATGCCACCTCAATGCATCCTATCAATGCCACATGACAAAACTTGGATTTGGATTTGCAACATTAACTTCCATGTGCCTAAAGGATAGGATTTTTGACTTATTGGTCTTATGGTTCAGATTCCTCATCATTTAGATTGATATTGGACAGAAATCCAATGATGCAAGTGTCCAAAATTGGCTCAAGAAATCATGGGATACAAGTTATGTGCCAATGTTGTCAAAAATTAGTTTGTATCAAGGCATGTTGTAAGGTCCATAACTCCTTGCTCAAGTGGAATCAATGGATGTTCTTGTACTCTTTGGAAAGCTTTTATATCATACTTCAACTTTGATGTTTACATTTGGTCTTGGTTCCTCTTGGGTCATAATGAAAAATGCCTCCAAATTTGGACAAAACGTGAGAAAGATTCTGCCTAAAAGTTTTCCAAGTGTCAAAGTTCAAATCTTATGAAACTCTAACTTTATGGCATTATAACTCAAAATCTAGGCATTATTTGACCATGGATCAGTAGGACACTTTTGTAGTATGTAATGAGAGCTTTCATTTGAGCTTTGGATGAAGAAAAAAATGGTTTCTTGGATCACAAGTTATGGCCTTGCAAAGTTGGGTAAAAACCATTATTTTCCATAACTTGGTGAAATTTCAAGTTTCTCAAGGTTGCCCCTTTTGCAAGTAACCTCACTTTTCTTGATTGATCATGATCCAAATCACAAGTTAACATTGTTCTTGGCTTAAAGAAGTCGTGTTTGTCAAATAATTCCAAAAGTCAAACTTGGTTTTGATCACAGTTGACTTTTTGTACCAGATGAATTTTGAACTTTGTGATCCTTTATGAAATCAAGTCCTTGGGCTAAATTGAACCTAATGGATGGACTCCAAAGGTGTTTTTGAGTGTATTGAATCATTTCCCAAGTTTTGAGATCATGTTTTGGTCAAAAGTCAAAGGTATGGTTGACTTTTTCCCAAAAACCCTAGTTTGTGGTTATTTTGAGCTTCTTGAATCATATATTGAAGTATTAGCTCATGCCTAGATGAAAATTTCTCTCTGGAGGCCTTGGTTGATCAAAACCCTAATTTGGTGACACTGATGTTCTTGAGGCTTGATCAACTTGAAATGTTGCATTCTTGTGTTAAATTCTTGATGTAGGAGACCTCTTGACCCTTCATGGATGTTTGAGAGGTTTGACAAGTTGAAGATCATGTAAATTCTTGATTGATCCTTTGCCTGGATACTCTGAGAGGTCCTGGGTGAACACTCAGCAATTTTTGAGAGGATTGATGAGGCATGATAGTACATCCATATTGTGGTGATAGATTGTACAATGATGTGAAGTCTTGTGGTCAAAATTTAGGGTATGACACACCTGCCTAAGACTTTTCCTTGCTTAGAGCTCGTGTTTAAGACTTTACCTTACTTAGAGCTCGTGTCTAAGACTTTACCTTGCTTAAGGCTCGTGTCTAAGACTTTACCTTGCTTAGAGCTCGTGTCAAAGACTTTACCTTGTTTAGAGCTCGTGTCTAAGACTTCACCTTGCTTAGAGCTCGTGTCTAAGACTTTACCTTGCTTAGAGCTCATGTCTAAGACTTTACCTTTCTTAGAGCTTGTGTTTAAGACTTTACATTACTTCGAGGTCGTGTCTAAGACTTTACCTTGCTTAGAGCTCGTGTCTAAGACTTTTACCTTGATTAGAGCTCATGTCTAAGACTTCTTTGCTTAGACCTCTTGTCCTAGACTTTGCCTTTGCTTAGAGCTCATGTCTAAGACTTCTTTTCTCAGACCTCCTGTCTAAGACTTTGCCTTTGCTTAGAGCTCATGTTTAAGACTTCTTTGCTCAAACCTCCTGTCCAAGACTTTGCCTTTGCTTAGAGCTCATGTCTAATACTTCTTTGCTCAGACCTCCTGTCCAAGACTTTGCCTTTGCTTAAGAACACCATATTCAGAAGAAAGGGGAACAAGGTGTATCAGCTTCAGAGAGATGATTCTATCAAAGATGTTAAGTACTTAAGGATTTCCTGATATTTAGTATTTTTAGGAAATCCTTAAGTCTTATTACATTTTACAACAGTAACAGTGGGTTCTGCATATACACAAGTGATGATCATTGCTCATCTTTTCTTCTTCACTCAAACAGAGGTGATGAACACCTTTATCCTTTAGTTGCTTCTTATTTCTATCTTGTTCAAGTTTTAAGTAGAACTTCCGACTTCTTAAATAGTAGTTTTCTGGGAACTAGCCATTGAAGGATGAATGATCAGAAGGTACTTTGATCTCTTTTTCGGTACATGAGGTGAACTCTTTAACCACTGAATCTTCAGAGGAAACCTGTACTTATAGAGCCGTTGGGAGAGATTATCCATAAAGTATGTCAATACTTCTTGAGCCTTGTGATTGTAGACTGTAGCTGTAGAGTTGATTTGATATATTTGTACTTTCTCTTTGGTACGGGTAATCATGAATTTTGTCACAGATTCTGAATGCCTTATCAGAGGCTAATTTTAATTTTGAGAGTAGAATCAATGAGAGTGTTCGTCAGATGCTGAGATAATCTGCATCAGAATCCATTCCAAAAAATAGCTTGGTAATACGTTCTTCTTTGTAACAGTCATTCCTTCTTAACAGAGTCTGAGTAAGATTCTTTAGGTATTATGACCTGCATACATAATGAAATATTAAATAATACCATGGTTCTTTTAATATTTATGTTATCATCAAAACCAAAGTGGAAATCATCAAGAGCAAATCTTGCTTTAACAGAATCTTCCGCAAACCCTTTTATTATTCGAAGAAAGCAAATAGAATAAGTTAACATTCAATCACAAATTAGACTAAGAGGTTCCCATTGAGTACAACGGACGTGAGGGGGTGCTAATACCTTCCTCTTGCGTAACCGACTCCCGAACCTGGATATGGTTGCGATGACCATTTTCCTTTCATTAAAAGGTTTTCTCGATATTTTCCTATTCCTTAATCGGAATGAATTAAAGTTCGGTGGCGACTCTGTTCGAACAATTTTTTCCGCGTCCATTGCAAGGATTGTATTTTTCGAGGTACGACAGTGTCAAAGCAGTGTAGCTCAACAGAAACAAGGATTAATCCAATTAGCCAAATGTGTCTGTATGTGTGTGTGTCGAGTTGTTTAGGTGTCAAAGTGTCGAAGCAGGTTGCTTGACACAGAATTTTGACTTAGACCAAAATAGTAATTTTTGGGCTTTTGTAATTTTGGGCTTTCTCTATTATGAATATAGGATGTAACCCTATTTTGTAATAACTTGAATTCACAGTTTTGCAGTTGCAAAGTGAATAAAATAAGTTTTCCACAGTTTGTGGGCGGAGATTCTGTAGTTGAAACTCATTCTCTTCTTCCTTTATTTTTGTCAAACCTTTTCTTTCTTTCTTTTCCATTAACAGTTGTTGCGCATAATCTTTCTTGGAATCAAGATTGATTAGGAATTCTCAAAAGGTTTTGGGTTAATTCCAACATTTGGTATCTAGAGCTCCGGTTGTGATTCGGGGGAAGAAAATCACGATGGCGCTGAATCATCCCAACGGGCATTTTCTAGCAAACCTTCCAATTCTCAAGAACAATAATTATGAGAATTGGTGCAAGCAGATAAAGGTGGTTTTATGTTATCAAGATCTTTGGGATCTTGTGAAGGGAGGAGTAGCACTGCTTGCAGAAAACGTGACAGATCAAGAAAAGGCTGCATACAAAGAATTGAAGAAGAAAGATTATAAAGCTCTTTTTATAATCCATCAATATGTTGATCCAAATAACTTTGAAAAGGTTAGTGATGTAGAATCAGCGAAAGAAGCATGGGAAATCTTGGAGAAATCGTTTGGAGGCGTAGAGAAGGTGAAAGAGGTGAGGTTACAAACTCACAAAAGGACGTATGAATTGCTTTAGATAGAAGAAAGTGATAGCATAACTGATTTCTTCACTAGGGTTACTAAATTGGTGAATCAAATCAAGGTATGTGGAGAAATGTTGACATCAAGATCAGTTGTTGCAAAGATCTTGAGGTCATTGGCTCCAAAGTTCGACCACGTGGTAGTAGCCATAGAAGAGTCGAAAGACTTATCAGCATTGACAAAGGAAAAGCTTCAAGGGACGCTCGAGTCTCATGAACAAAGGATGGCTGAAAGAACTGCAGAAAAGTCGAAGAGTGATATGGCTTTGCAGGCGCAGATAAAAAAAGAAAAGAAAGGCAAAGGAAGTTGGAATGGCAACAAAGGGAGAGGAGGCTACAACAATTCGACTGGTCAAAATCAACAAGAAGTAAACTGGTCGAATCAGAGAAAACCCTGGAGCCAAGGCAACCTAAGAGGTGGTGCTGCAGGTAGAGGAAGAGGTGGTGGTCGAAAACCTGGCAGAAGTCACATTCAGTGTTACAATTGTCAGAAGTATGGTCATTATTTTAGTGATTGTCCAGGAAAGAAGAAGAATCAAGAAACTGATGCAAAGCTGGCGAAACATAAAGAAGAAGAGATGTTGCTGATGGTCACAACAAGAGATGAAGAAAGATTCCAGGACCAATGGTACTTGGACTCAAGATGCTCATCACACATGAATAGATGGAAAGATTGGTTTGTAAACATAAAGCCCTCAATGAAGAACATGGTGAAATTTGCAAATGACAATACTCTAGCAGCTGAAGGTATTGGTGATGTTCTGATTATGAGGAAAGATGGCAAGAGGTCAATAATTTCCAATGTGTTGTACATACCAGGCATGAAGAGTAATTTGCTCAATATAGGGCAGTTGATCAAAAAGAACTACAAGGTGTCGATTGAAGACAAGATGATGAGGGCTCTCGACTCAGGTGGTAGGTTAATCTTGAAGGCTCCAATGTCTCAGAATAGAACCTTAAAGATTGAACTTAATGTGATGGAGCATAAGTGTCTTCCAACTGCAGCCAGCAAAGATGAATGGATATGGCATTATCGACTTGGCCATCTTAACTTCAAAGACATCAGAAATTTGAAGAGAAGAAATATGGTTTCAGGATTACCAGAAATCGACATTCCAAGCAAAGTGTGTGAAGAATGTGTTCAGGCGAAACAACACAAGAATAGCTTCAGCAAGGATGCAGGAAGCAAGTCGAAGGCAATTCTCGAAGTCATATACTCTGATGTATGTGGTCCTATCCAGGTGGATTCGATTGGAGGTAACAGAAACTTTGTCACGTTCATAGATGATTTCAATCGAAAATTATGGACTTACCTGATCAATAAGAAAAGTGAAGTGATCAAGGTATTTGCTAAATTCAAATCTATGGTCGAAAGACAAAGTGGTTGAAAGCTAAAGATTTTGAGGACTGATGGTGGTGGAGAGTATGTGCCGAAAGATTTTGATGCATTATGTGAGAAAGAAGGGATTGTGCATGAGGTGGTGTCACCCTACACTCCACAACAGAATGGAACTACAGAAAGGAAGAATAAAACAATCATGAATATGGTGAGAAGTATGCTGAAAGGCAAGCATCTACCCAAAGAATTATGGGGAGAAGTTGTGTCGACAACAACATACATCTTGAATAGGTCTCTGATGAAGAAGCTAAAAGGAATCACACCAAGAGAATGTTGGTCCGGTGTCAAGCCTAGCCTAAGTCATTTGAAGGTGTTTGGATCTATAACACATAGACATGTGTCAAATCAGTTGAGAAGAAAGCTTGATGACAAGTCAAGTCAAATGATCTTGATAGGATATCATTCGACTGGAGGATACAAGTTGTTCGACCCAGTGAACAAGCAAGTAGTGATCAGCAGGGACATGATCATAGACGAGCTTAAGAAATGGGATTGGACTGAGAATGTCAAGAAGGATTCAGTGATAATCTTATATGAAGAACCATCTAGTGAAGTCGAAAGAGAAGTTTGATAAGAAGAAGTCATAGGTGAACTAGGCTCTAATACCATTTGTTGGAGGAGTTTATCACTAGGGAGCATTGAACATTGGCCCAAGAGAAACACAAGTGAGAGAGACACCACATATTTACCTATCACCTTAAGGTTTTAGGTGAATATGTGGTGTGTCTCTCACTTGTGTTGCTCTTGGCCCAATGTTCAATGATCCCTATTGATAAACTCCTCCAACAGAGTGTTGCATAAAGTAAATGGTAATTGTCACGGTGAGAATTGGATATCAAGCTATTATATTAACTTGAATCACAAAACATTGAATGTTCACCGCCGAACTTTAATTTATCCAAAGGAAAGGGAAAAGATAGAATAAAACCCTAATTGTGCAATGTAACAACAATGCGAAGAGATCTAAAGGTTCGGAGGTTGGTTATACTAAGGGAATGTACTAGCACCCTAAGTATCTATAGTAACCTATAGGAACCTCTAGAAAGTATTTGTGTTACGGTAACTTGCTTGCTAATGTTTGGAAATATTCTATTTTTGGGTTTTATGAGATAGGGAACCTAATGAGGTTTATTGCTAGCGTGATCGCCAAGACTTCGCAGTCTTATGCCTATGTATCCTAACAAGGATAGAATCAGAGCAATCGTGGTTCGCCTAACTACGGGTAATGAAACACTTGATATTAATCTAGGTTCCAAAGGGGAAAGTAAGTGCTTATAACAATAACACTTACATGACTTAACAAAGTCAAAGAGTTTACAAACTCTAACCTAAGGCTAAGTTGAAAGGTTTATGGCTTTACAAAGTCAAAAGGGATGGTTAAGGGGATTGTTATACTACCTATGACATAAAGTCAACAAAGAGATATTTCCTTTGGATTTAAGCAATAAAAGAGAAGAAAAAGAGCTAACAAGCTAACATCACTAAGGGATGACTTTGACAAAGTCAAAAATAACATGAGTATATGGGTGATAATGGATGAGATGAACAAGAATGATATTCAAACATGATATCAAAGTAAACGTGATTAAGGATGACATTAAAACATGATATCAACCAAAGGATAAAGAGTGATAAAGATGATGTTCAAACATGACATCAATCAAGGCATATAACTCATGGCAAAGATGACATTCATACATGATATCAACTATGAGATGTAATGAGATATAACAAGGTTAAAATGAGTATGGCAACAACTAATACATGGAGGTAGATATGACAACATCTAAGGCAAGATTTAACAAAGTCACAAACAAGATATGGTAACAACCAAAGATGGCATACAAACATGGATAACCAAAGCATACATGTTGTAACACCCTTCTACCCCAAGGAACATTCACGATAATTATAAATAATTATATCAAAGTATATCACCGCAAGGGTGCCACATTTTGTCATAAATCTCCAAAATAATGTCCTACTGCGTAACACGGGTTCTATCATCATGAATTCAATCAATTACTATGCAGCGGAAAATCAAAACTCAACACAATTTATAACTCAAAACGTCTAAAAAATAGGAAACTCATAGCATCGTGATTGTCAACAAGAAAAAGAACACAATAGTTCGACTCCAACGTCCCAACCCGATGTTACATATCAGAGCAAGACCCTCTACTTGACAGAAATAACCGAAAATACTTCAAGTCAGTTCTTCTCGCACTAAGAGCTAATCCTGATCACCTGCACGTTACCCACGTGGAGGCAACATTCAAACAGGCAGGGTGAGTAATCACAAGTCATTATACAAGATATAAAGTTAAGATATATTAAGATAGCATTCATCATACAAAACAATATCATCATGAAATCCATGCATCTTCATTTACCAAGTATTATACTCACACCTTCATATCATAGTACCATATATTCATCTTCCTTCATAAAGTCATCAAATCAACAATTCATCATCAAAGCATCACTTAAGTCACAACATCATCAAACAATTCACATATATGCAATGCCACATAGCATGGAATGCAACAGCATGGACTCATGCATGTGGTACCAAATCAACATGTCGATGGACACTGGGCCATCACCCTCCAAAGATCCCTATTAATAGGATCGATTCTACACAAGAACCGGAGCACAACATACATACCTCAATCTGCATAATGGGATTGAAGCCAACACTGGACCGAAGTCCTATCAACAACACTGGACCGAAGTCTTATCATCAACACTGGACCAAAGTCCTACTATGCTATGAATGCATGATGCAAAACGTCATAATCATCATCATCACAGGATCATCAAGGTTGCATCATCACTCATAGAAATTTACCAAAACATCATAGAATTATATCATCATTATGCATCATAATTCTTCATATGACATCACAAATCAACATGTTATCATCAAACACAACACATCAGTTACTCAAAGCATACAGGCAACAAGACACAAGACAGCACAACAAAAGATAGAAAAATAAAACTACTGCTCCTGCTCGCCTGGTGCTCGCCCGACGAAGCAACTCGCTCGCCTGGGTTTCGCCCGGCGAAGCAGGGGCGAATCCCCTCCTCCATACAAAAACCAGGAGCACTCATTTTTCACCCTCTTCTCGCTCCCACTTTCGCCTGGCGAGGCTGGGGCGAAAATGCTTCGCCCAACGAAACAGGAAGTTCGCCCGGCGAATCTGCGCGAACCTGCAACTTCTCGGTTGCGATTCTGCACCAGTTCAGACCCAAATTGGCTTGCGATTCCAACACAAATCAGTCCAAAAATACTTATCAATCACAATGAAATCAACACAATAACGACAATGCATCATAATAAGTTTCATACATATCATCTCATACAACTCAAAACCCCAAATTCGTCATAATCTCACCATTCTCAAAAACCCTAAAACTAACTACCTACATCCACACTCTATATCCATTACAATGAAAAGTAATACTTCCCATACCTTAGATAATTTGATTCTGATTCCTCCTCTTGAGTTCTTCCAAAATTCCTCTGAGCCCTAGCTTTCTCCTTTTCCTTTCCTCATAGTCGCTCTCCAAGACACGATTGCTCAAAATGAATTCATCACTTCCTTATTTTCCTTTTAGTCACTCTTACCCCTTGATAAAAATATTTGAAGAATTTATATTATATGATTTCTGGAAGAATCACCTTCATCAATGGTGTTCACATTATAAATTTTTTAAAATCTCATATTTTAATATATTATTTAAACTTTATTGTCAAGTGTTTCGACACTACTTAACTTTGGTGCCACACTATTCATTCGAAATATTAAGATGATTATTTCATTTAGAAAAATGATATTTCAATTTTACATGCTATTCTTCATTACAAATAAATCTATCTAGTCAATATCATTCAACATCAACTATTCCAATTATATAGTTATAGTTATACTATTAAATATCTGCAACGTTAACTCAAAAATACAAATTAAGATCAAGTAGATCCATTTGATGGTGGTGGAGATATTTTAATTCAAAAGGGATGGTATGATTATTTCATTTAGATCAGATCTATGGTTTGAAGGGGGAGTGTTGAGAGATATACTACAACACATTTGTAATTTTGTGACGAATCAACTGTGTCATCTCCAACAAAATCGCCTTGATAAACCATTACGTACGGCGGTTTTTGTTAAGCATAAAGATTAGAAGTAGTTGGTATTATTACTTGCTTAGCAAGTCAGCTTAACCATTGATATAATCTTTAGTTTAGCTTCTCGATAACTTCCATTAGATTGTTATAAGTTGTTGAGAGTTAGTGATGATAACTAACTATAGATGTTATAAGTATAGTGAGCTTGATCATTGTATAGTAGATTTGTTGCAACCAGGCCCGGCCCAAAGGCAAGGCAATTGCCTTGGGCCTCACTTTTCAGGCATCCAAATAACCAATAAAAAATATGAATAAACAAAAGAATAATGCAATAACTGTTGTGTGGTAGCCAAGTGGCATAGGAAGTTCCTGCTTGTAGCAAATTTACTGTTCGGTTCTCATTGCAGTACTTTTGTAATCCTATTTTTCTAGGCTTTTTGTAATCTTATTTTCCTAGGTTTTTTAATGATTAATATGGTTTAACAAATTTATTTTCATTCAATGACATTGTCATTATTTTCCTAGGTTTTTTAATGATTAATATGGTTTAACAAATTTATTTTCATTCTATATTTATGGTAAAGTTAATCATTTTTTTTAAATTTCACAAATATCTTTTTTAATTAAAATAAAATTAATATTACATTGCTATGCTATGTTTTATTTTTTATTTGATAAAATTATATATAATTTTAATTTTAGTATCTTATATATTTTTGTTTGGTCATAAAAATTGCTAATATTGTTTACATGAATAAAATTAAATAAATTTAATGAATAATTTTAAATTAATTTTCTAAAATAATACTCGCTTTTTAATATAATTCTTAAATTATAAATATAATAAGTTATTATTTTTATTATATAGCTCAAGAAATATATAAAATTAGTAAATTTAATTCACGATGATAAAAAGTATCATAATAATTTTTAAATTTTAATTAAGGATTAAATTAATAAAATTGATATGTTTTAATGGATTATTAATTAATTTTATATTGTTTAGAGTCTTAATTTAAAAAAAATCAAATTTAAGAAATTTGTTAATGGTTTCTTTTATTTTAAAGTAAAAAATTAATATAAATTTTATTAATATATATATTTTTAAAATTTAAAAAAATGTATCTTAAATTTTGCCTTAGGCCTCCAAATTTGTTGGGTTGGCCCTGGTTGCAACTCTTTTTTCCATTATGCAATGCAAGCTATCTTTCTCATCAATAATGGTGTTCTTGTTTTAGTTTTAACATGGTATCATCAATCTGTGGCTCCGCTTTCACCATCGCTGCTGCATAATCTTCACAAATGTCACCCTATTCTTTCTTTACTTCATTGATTGTTATCTTCTTCTTCTTCTTCTTCTTTATTTCCTCTCTACAACCATGTTAGTTGAGAGTTCCTCAAGAATAATTAATGGTCATGCTTAATCACTTCAACCTAATGCAAATTTCAACACCAACAAAGGCTATTAAAATTATACCCTTAATCTATATTTCATGCATCCTAATGAGAATCTAGCTATTGTGTTAGCTACTCCATTATTGAATGCTGGAAACTATCATTCATGGTCCAAATCCATGACAATGGCTTTACGCTCCAAGAACAAGCTCCACTTCATCAGTGGTGTTTTTCCAAGACCACCAAATGAAGATCATGACTCTCTTGCTTGGGATCGATGTAACACGATGATCATGTCATGGCTGAATAATTCAATGGACCCTGAAATATCTCAGTATCTTATGGATGGAAACTGCTTCAAGCATATAAACAGAACTAAAAGATAAATTTTATCATGGTGATGTGTTCAGAATTTCGGATATTCAGGAAGAGAATTGTACTCTAAAGCAAGGTGAGTGTTATATCTCTTCACATCACACAAAATTAAAGATGTTGTGGCAAGAATTGGACAATTTTCGTCCCATCCCTGCTTGTGATTATGATATCTCATGTTTAACAATTGATAAGATTCGTAGTTACAAGGATTTTGTTCAAGTCTTCAGATTCTTGAAATGATTGAATGACCAATATTCAACAGTTAGATCTCAAATCACGTTGATGGATCCTCTTTCCAACATTAGCAAAGTTTATTCTTTACTTGTTCAACAAGAAAGACAAATTATTTCTCCAATTAATGAATCCAAACTTCTGGATTTTCCTACTGGTCAGTTCCAAGGCAGGGGTTCTTGTTTTCGTGATAGAGGTGGTATATTCTTCAATGGTTGAGGTAGAGGTACTCGAGTATGTACACATTGTGGTATAACTAATCATACCATTGATACCTGTTTCAAGAAACATGGATATCCCCCCATTGGCAACAACAAGGACTGATAAATAATGTATCTCATGATGAGGAGGGTCCTCCTGAAAATTTTGAAGAGCAATTTCATCATCAGGATTCAGGTTTCTTATTCTTTACTCCAGACCAACAAAAAGCTTTGTTGGCTTTACTTCATTCTTTAAACCTCAACCATCATAGTGTTAACCACCTCACCACACACTCAAAGTCAAATACATGTATTATCTTCACTATTCCTATCAATGTTTCACCTGAATCCTTCATACTTGATATAGGTGCCATTGATCATGTATGTTTCTCTCAAAAAATTTTCTCTTGTTTGAAAATAATATCCCTTATAATAGTCAAATTTCCCAATGGATCTATGGTCACCACTGATTATGCAGGAACTATTTTCTTTGATCATGTTCATTCTAATCAATGTCTTATACATGCCTTGATTTTCTTTCAATCTTATTTTTGTCCCTAAGCTAACTCATTGTCTAGATTGCCAACTCATTTTTAACAATTCTACTTGTTTAATACAAAACTCCTACTTAAAGAAGATGATTGGTGCAACTGGCTTGAAAGGTGGATTGTACATCATCCTCAAGTTGCAGTCTCAAACACACTCTCATGCATTTCTGAATCATGTATTAACATTTTACATCTGATGCACAATATGTAACACCATAAACTATGAAAATTATATAAAAGGATTACTCGATAATTTAAGGTGTGCCCTATTTGTTTTGGTAAAGCTGGGGATTTAAACCATTTATTCCTGTTATATTTAGTCGTTGTGTGTGTGTTTAATGGTATTTTTTAGTAAATAAAATCATAAGTTTTAGTTCACTTATGGTATTAAACTCGAAAAAATTACATGGACAATTTATGCAGAAAGTTTGAGAAAATGTGTGTTTTGTGCTTGAATGTATGGAATTAGGATAGAAATTTCGTTAAGAACAATGCAAGATTGTTCAAAGAGATAAAGTAAACAAAGAAAACAATAAAATAAATTCTTTGATTAAAGAATTAGAAAAGGGACGCAGATTCATAAATGTTTTCACATAAACTTTTTTCTCTCTATGACTTGGATACTCGAGTTCTATAGGAAATATTGATAAATTCACCAAAAGTTCCTTTTCCTTTTGAGTGAATTATTTTTCCTTACGAAGAAATTGTTAAGGTTTGAGCTAGACTTGTTAAAAGCTCTTTTTGGGGGAATACTATTAGTTTATGTTTGGTTTGTGAGTTCTGCAACTTAAGGAAAAACTCTTCTTATGGGTTCGTGAAAAATCTTCACATTAGGTTCTTGAGCTCAGTCTGGTATAAAATATCAGTCAGATTGAGATCAACCCAGTATAAGTTCTTGGTTCGATTCGTGGTCAGTCCGGTATAAAACATTGGTTCAATAATGAGGATAGTCAATTCAAAACTCCATCTTGGTTCAAGATAAGTTAGTCCAAAATATTTGTTTGCCTTAGGGATTAACTGCTCGAAGCTTTGTTCATTGTTTTCCGTGAAGACTAACTGCTTTATTCCATTGTTCGTTGTTTGGTTGGAAGTAAAACTAAAACTTCATTTTTTGTGTATAAGAGAGTTTGTGGGCTTAAACTTCTAAAGCACTCAACCATTATTGGATACTCTCAAGATCAATTCTTGGATAAAGGAGTAAGTCACTTCTTTAAGAATGAACCTCTATAAATCTCTAGTGTTATCTTTTTCTTTTTTACTTTTCACTTATTTTCTTTACTTTGATTTTAAACCGTTGTTTTTCAACACCCCATAATTCAAAAAATAACTTTATTTTAAACCGTTGTTTTTCAACCCCCCATAATTCACCCCTGTCTTATGTGTGAGGTCACATGTTCAACACAATATTGTGAAATTTTGAAAAATTACTACTGGAATTGTGCACAAAGGATCGAAAATTTGTTCTATGAAGAGCTAAAACTCCAAAACACCCTCGTTAACAACAAATATTTTTCTCAAGCTATGTAATATAGGGATAAATTATGTTTCCTCATTATTACTAATAGCCTAGCAGATTTCACTATTCCAACTTGTCACATGTTTGAAACTATGGACAACAATGGCAGCACACCTCAATTTGTCCTTCCGTTAATGGTAAAATATGATGACATCTTTAAGGAACCTAACCTTCTGCCACCTTCAAGACCTTATAGGCATTCCAGCTTGCAAAAGAATATTATAAATGAATTGGTGGATGATACTCTAGATCAAGGAATTATGCAACACAACATTATCCCGATTGCATCACCAATTATCCATGTGCAAAAGAAGATTGGCTCATGGAGGCTTCGTGTTGATTATAGAAGTTTGAATAACAAAAATAAGATGCAATTGTTTGAAAAATTATATGATTTTAGTTATGTTTTAATCTTAAATAATATATATTTATGTTAATTAAGTTTAAAGTTAATCTTCTAAATTTTAAAAAAACGAGTTTTAAAATTTTTTAGTATAAAAGTCATTTGAATATATATATATATATATATATATATATAATACAATAAGGTCTTTTGAAAAATATGAATTTTGATTCAAAATTAATTTTCATTTTAAATGACTTCTTTACATAAGGGTGATAATAATGAAGATTCAGGAAATACAAGAAACGGAGGATTGAATTAGGTTTCAAATATGACAAATTATCGTTATCTCAAAAGCAATAGCAACAATGATAAAAATGACAAAGTATTTTTATCTGGTTCACCGTTAACGAGGTTAATCCAGTCCACTCGTCAAAGTGATTTTGCCTTCTCAACAAGACTTAATCCAATAATCAAACTGATTACAACCTCAAAGACTACTCGTTAATGACTTCTTAAGGATTCTGAATTTACCAATAGTCCCTTAAGGAATTACAAACTCAAAAGATAACTTGTTTAAAACTTCTTGAAAATCCTGACTATAACCTAGTCTCTCAAGGTATTTAACCAAAGGTTAAAAATACAAGACAGTTTTTACAAAGTTGCTTCTGAATAAGTAAATACACACAAAGTTGCTTCTGAAGTGCTAAGTGTTTCTCTCTATTTTCTCTTTTTTGGAGATAATTTTCTTTATTGAAATTCTTTCACCATAGCGTTTCTTGTTCTTCGCAAAAGCTCTCGTACAAAAATCATTCAAAAAGTTATTCTTTCACAATTTCTTTGTCATTTATATATAGATGAAGAATAAGACGGTTGGAGGATAGAATTGGAAATTTCTTCACATTCACAACTGTAACAGTTGGTACGAGGTTCAGCTGTAAATCACGGGTAGTGGAGAGAAAATAATTTATAGCCGTTTGCAGTACAGTCATTATGATTTCACTGTTTAACTTGTACTTTCACTTAGAATATTCGTTCATTCTTTTCTCTAAAATATTGGCTTCGTATATGAGATATTTGAAGCATGTTCATAATTCAGAGCCTTGAGAATAGACTTCAGAGTCTAGTAAAAATGAGGCTTGAATGAATAAGTGTACATAAGGGGTGAATACTTCAGAAGCGTTGATTGGTCAATCCAGAGTTTACTTTAAATTCAAAACTTCTTCATATTATCACTTTGGTTCATAACCTGATGATTTCTAGAGTCTCTCATTTGTCCAGAGTCTAGAGTCTCTATATCTAGAGTCCATAATTGCTCTTATCCAAAGCCTTGTTTGATCAACTTTGTTCAGCCTCTAGCTTGTTTAGAGTCTTCTCTTTTCAGGATCTAGCTTGTTGAGAGTCTGCTTTCTCGAGCTTCTGACTTGTTCAGAGTCTGCTTGATTCAGCTTTTGTCTTGTTCAGATTCTGCACACTCAACAAACTATTAGAGTACAAAAATATGTTCTTTTATGCTTTGTTATTGTCAAAATCAAGGATATTAGATGTAGAACCAAACTTGTTCCAACAATCTCCCCCTTTTTTATGATGACAAATATTATAATTTTGATGAATAATTTTGACTTAACAAGACAAAAAATTAGAGTTTTGTTTGTAAGCTCCCCCTGAATTTTTAGACTTCAAATTTTCTTTAGCTTAAGGTCACAAAGTGAGGTTTGCAATCCCCCTAATATTAAGACTTAAATTTTTTTTTTATTATCAATAAGCACAAATAGTCATATAATATATTCAGTAAATATAACATGTTTGGGATTTTATCTTGCGATAAATATGAATCAAAATCATTTATTTTCTCCCCCTTTATCATATATAAAAAAGGATAGATAAAACTGAATTTTTTGAAAGTGACAATACAGTGATAAAAACATAATCAATCTAGAAAATAATTTTGGAAAACTGGCTAGAATGGTTATTAACAACTCATCAAATCTCGAGTTGGTCTAATCTTGTGCTGACAACTTGAGTCTTTGAGAGAATCAATATCAGTCAAACCTGGGAAGATGTGCTTGAAGACCAAGAGAATTTCTCTCTCCTTTTGTCCATTGGAGCACATTAAGTAAATTTGATTTTGCTTTATCCCAAACTGTAGCGTGCGGTTTTTTCCCTGGTGACGCGACCACCTTACCGCATAATTGGTGTTACTTTCTGATTTATGTATTTATCCTATGAAGCTAGAAAGGAAGGGGAAGATATCTTAAACTAACCCTGCACGCAAATGTTTTCTTTAACAAATGCTAAGAGATCGGGGATCGGGGTCTGGTTATACAAAGGGAAGCTATTAACACCCAGTGTATCTATGGTAATCCATAGGAACCTTCTTTTGCATGTATTTTTGTTAACTTGCAATGATTTCTTGTGTTTATCTGCTGTGGATTGGGAAATTTTCTCCTTTGGAAGTGTTGAGAGAATGTTTTTGTTGTTTTCGTGTTTTCTATTATTTTTGGGAAGGTGATGGACCTAAAGTTTTTTATTTGTGTGCTCGCTAAGATTTCGTAATCTTATGCCTACGTATTCCCGTAAAGAGATTTGGGAAATCAGAGCAATCGTAGTTCCTCCTATTTCTATGGGAGGAAAAATATTTTATGTCTTGTTCAAAGCCCAAGATTGAAGCTAACGGAGTATTTGTGTCTTGTTCAAAGCCCAAGATTGAAGCTAAAGGTTAACTGAGAGAGAGTTTGTCATATCTAAAGGGAGATATCTCACCTATTCATCACACAATGTTGAGGAATTGATTATAAGGGAAATTACTTTAACTGGGATGTGTGGAATCCAGCAATGCCATAATTTCCTTTATAAGAGAGATGTCATGAAGGAAGAAGCTTTAACTCAGTGTAGAGCAATGCCACTTTTCCATTATGAATGTTTCATGCTAAGAGAGGGACATTGGCTTGAATTTATGGAATCCAGAGGCTTGCCACTTATAGCTGTTAGGTGAAAGATAAATTTTAGCCAGGATAAGGGAGGGACTCTAGCTTGGATTTTGAATCAACAAGTGTGCCACTTACAATAATTATCTGGAAAAAGGTTTTGATTTGTTTGTTTTGATATGTGATGTTTAGAAAATGTATCTTCCTGCAGAGTGGACTCGTGGTCTCATCTGAGGGGATGTTTATTTTTGTGTGCCTTGATCAAAGCCCAAGGTTGAAGCTGAAAGAAAATGACTCCACTGGGGGAGGGTTTTATCTGTCTTGTACAAAGCCCAAGATTGAGGTTGACTGGGGAAATTCTTATATGAAGCCTAAGAGGAGGTTATCTCTTGCTGAGGATTTGCGGAAATCTAGGAGCAGGTCCAGATTGTATTAGGGAATCCAAAGGGATCTAACTCTTGCTGGGAATCAGGGAAGAGTTGAAGTACCAGATGCCATGAGGCTCTAATTTCTTTGGGGATTTGGTGATGGTCAATTGACCCTGGCTGGGATGTTTTTAAGGTGAAAGTTAAGCCTTGTTGGGGGTCAGGGAAGTTTAAAAGTTGAGTTTGAAAACCTTAGAGGTTTTAACTCTTCTGGAGACTGGTGTGTTGGTAGAGTGATCAGGGTTTTTCCTATGCTTTTAGGAAACTTGAGGGTCTCTGTGTGTTAAGTCTAAAGGAGACTATGATAAGTGATACTTTCCAAGTCTATTTGAATGAAGCCTAAGAGGAGGTTGAGACTGTCCAAGTCTCTCAAGAAGAGATAGACTCTGGTGTAGAGGGGGGTCTTTGTATGATGCCCAAGAGGAGGCTGTTGGTTTAAGGGATGAAGATCAACCCTTGGATGGTAGTGTGTTCTGGAAATTTGACTCTCCTGGGGATTAAACTAGTAAGGATGACTAATTTCTATCCTATGCCTTTAGAAAGCCTTTGGGTCCTTGTACTAAGCCCAAGAGGAGGCTGGGGAACTTCTAAGAAGCCTGTTGGTCCTTGTACTAAGCCTAAGAGGAGGCTGGGGATGCTTCTAGGAAGCCTGTGGATCCAAGCCTAAGAAGAGTTCAAGAAAGGTTTCACCGGGAATAATCCTTTCTTTGTTGAACAGTTCTAAGGTTTGAAGAAATTCAAAAGAGGTTTCACCGGGAATTAATCCTCTCTGGAGAAATGAATTTCTTGTATATACATACATTTCTAAGTTCTGACAGTCTTGAGAAAAGTTTCACCGAGAATAATGTCTTTCTCTGTTCCATATTGAATAAGCCTAAGAGGAGGCAGACTGTATTGAGGGAATTTCCTATGAGAAAACTAGTTTTGACTAAGTTAGAAAAGTAACCTCTGGTTTGACCTATGTGTAGACCTAACTGCTGGGGAAAACTCTAGACAGATATGCATAAGTATATACAGATAAGTGTATTGACAGGTATATAAACAAGTATGCATTGAATTGAAAAGATGTTGGGTCTTACACTCTGGAAAGAGGCCCAAGTGTATTGTGATCAATTATGTTGACTATGACTATATGATTAGGGTTTTAAGAAATTGAAGAAAGTTTTGAGAAAACTTTGAGTTTGAATTTGAATTAAAAGAAAGTTGTTTAAAAGAAAAGAATGTTTGGGGCTTATAACTCAAAGAGAGACCCAAGTGGTCTAAGAGCAGTTTCACCGGGAATAATGCTCCTCTTAGTACCGGTTTGAAAACAGATGGATGATTTTGAAAACAGAGGTATGGGGCTTACAACTCAAAGAGAGGCCCATGGAAGTTGTTTATTGTTAAAATCAAAGTTTATGTACAAAAGATTGGGGCTTATACTCAAGGAGAGGCCCAGATGACTTATTTGAAAACAGTGATCGCACTGCGATATCGAAAGACGTTGTGGGACTTATACTATAGCAGAGGCCCAAAAATTTATTTTTGTACAAAAAAGGGTTGGGTCTTACACTCTATTAGAGGCCTAAAAGTGTTTGTAAAGAAGAAAAATAGGGTTTATACTCAAGGAGAGGCCCAAGATTTTATTTGAAAGGCGACGATCGCGCCGCGATTTTGAAAATCATAGAGGGACTTATACAATGACTGAGGCCCCAATTATTTATTTACAAAAGGGATGGGTCTTACACTCTACAAAGAAGCCCAAAAATTGTTTTTTATACAAGAGATGGGGCTTACAGCTCAAGGAGATGCCCAGTTGAAAAGCAACGATCACACCGTTATTTTGAGAATCGCCTCGGGACTTATACAATGACTGAGGCCCAAAATTATTTATTTTACAAAGGGATGGGTCTTACACTCTACAAAGAGGCCCAAAAATGTTTCAAATGAAGTTTGAAAATTTAAAATCAAGGGAAAACCCTAATTTTAATTAAAAATACAATTTTCCAAAGAAAATTAAATAAAAAATGATATAAAATATCAAATATATTTAAAAACAAGTTGTGAACTTTGAAAAATGTTTTGAAAAATCATTTTATATTTATATGAAGGTGTGAAATTCATTTGAATTTGAAAAATCAAGAGGAAAATTTCATTAAAAAATGTTTTAAAACAATAAAATGAAATTCTTTACAAAAATTCAAAGTATATTAAATAAATAATATAATATTGATTTTTTTTTAGAATAAAATATTTTAACATTTTTGTGAATTTTGAAAAAAAGAATCAATAAAAAATGTTAAAAATCAGAGAGAAATTAATTTTTGAAATCAATTAAAAAAAATAACAAAAATTCAAAAATTTGAAAAAGGCACCAAGACAACCTTCTTCTTCCTCGCGCGAACCTCCATGGCCAGATTTGCTAAACCTCTCATATCTCTCTAATTACTCAATGGTTTTGACTTTTGTAAACATGAAAGTTGCTCATTTTTGAACAAGGATTCCAATGGTACCAATTAATTGCATTTATATTAAGTGTGGAGTGAGAAATCCAGTGATGAATACATAAACCCTAATTTCTGCAAGAACACTATGAAATCTTATACACGATAGCTACAAAGCAATTGATTGAGGGGAAACACTTTATACAAGTACATAAACATGTTTGTAACTTGAAAACACATTTATGATGCATGGATCATAGAGTTTGAGAGTGTTTGGCCTACCTCTGCAAGAGGAAATCGAATCCTCAGTTGTAGGTGTTACAGAAGTGTTTTGATGATCTAGACAGCTTCCTTGGACCTCAAGTGGTGTGTTGAGATGCTTGGAATTGATGGGAAACACCTGGAACTTGTTGTGGTACCTCAACTACAAATAGGCCTAAGTTGGATTTTGAGCTTTATGATTCTGAGGTTACAGATGATGGAGAAGTGTTTGGATAGCTTCTATATGATGTATATGATGTGTCTACACTCTTGGTTTTGGTGGAATTATTCTCTATTTGAAAATTTGAACCATACTTGCTAAAGAAGCAAATTCTGGTTCATGAGAAGGAAATGAGAGAAAGCATGGATTCTGATGTTTTGGGGTGGTTTGATCAGTCACACATGACCTCTATTTATAGTAGAGGAAGTTTGTTTTGCAAGGAATAGTGATTGGGGGCTAGATCACCCTATTATCCATTGAGTTTTGTCATGTAGCCAAAGTCTCCTCTAGCCATTGACTTGAGTCAATCTTGCAAGTGTAACACCCTAATACCCCCGCGTGAAAATAATACAACTATTAGAGTAAAATTCAAAGAAAAACATTAAGCACTTAGGATGTTATTTCCAACATACATATGCTAGAGTAAATGATAAGTAACACATACTTATTATTATTAAAAATTCTTCTCAATAAGCAGCGGAAAACTTCTTCGAATCGACAATCAAAACTTAGTATGTTTAAGCCACATGTTCACCAGCAATTAAAACAAAATATCCTAACTATAACGGAAATAAAACATAAGGCGTTTCGTAATCCCCAGTGTTACAACATCTCAACGTTCAACACATCACAACATACACGGAACACAAATAACGCGTCGAATAGTTGAAATTATAGTATTGAAATTAATTTTAATAGAAAGTACATGAAACCAGCATTCCAATGATTCGAACGGCGAGTGAAACGGACCTACAGATCAAAAGATATGAATTTTTAAAAATTTAGAAAATCTGTTTCGTCTAGTGGTAACCGGTTACTGCAAACAGGGTAACCGATTACTTCGGCCTCTCACGCTCTTGTTATGCAGATTTTGTACAGGGTAACCGGTTACTTTAAAACTGGTAACCGGTTACTCTGCTGAAACAGAGTTAAAATCCCCCAATTTTACACTAGGTAATCGGTTACTCCAAATCCAGTAACCGGTTACTCTACCTGCAGAATTGATTTTCTGTTGTTCTGTCACAAAAAATACTTATTTAACCCATCCCAACATCCCTAAACATCATTTATCACAGAATTCGAATTACTAAATCAGTAAGCAACAATATACATCCATTAGAACTCCTTATAACACCAAAAACCACAATTCCAACAATCAATTCACGCAATATACGCATTTTTTACTATTACCGACACGCAACCTCAACTTCGCACCGGAACCATCAAACAATTAGAGAATACATGGATATGAACCTAACGATTTATCTACCCCCATACATATATCATTTATCCCTTAAGTAATCAAAGAACCCCAATCTCATCACAATTCATCTCACTCTCAACAAAATTTCACCATTCCCTAAAACCCCAAAACCAACTACATACATCTACAATCTATATCCATTACAATGAAAAGCAATACTCCCCATACCTTAGATATTTCGATTATTATCTTCCTCTTGAGTGCTTTCAGAATTGCTCTGAGCCCTAGCTTTCTCCTCTTCCCTTCTCAGTTCTTTCCAGCTTCTCGTGATCGCACCAGAATGAACTTCTTCACTCTCTCTTTTTGCTTTTGTCCACTATACCCTCAGGACCCTTAATATGTTTTCCCAACTTCGTCCTCACTTATTCTCGCACAAATGACCACTTTGCCCCTCATTTTATTTAAAATAATAATAATAGTCTAATTAAGATTATTCACATTATTCCGCCATTATTATTATCAAAATAATTCTAATAAATCATACACTTCTAAATATCCTCAATACCCTCTTAACATCATCAATACCCCATAACACAAATCATCAGGCATCAAAATATTTCACCAAAATTCACCAAAAATCATGAATATTTATAATAAATAATTTAAATAAATATCCTAATTATTTTGGGGTGTTATAACTCTCCCCCACTTAGAATATTTTCATCCTCGAAAATTTACGTCATACGAATAACTCCAGATACGACTCTCGCATCCTGCTCGCTAACTCCCAAGTCATATTTCCACCGGCAACGCCTCCCCACACTACCTTCACAAGAGTGATCTCTTTACCTCTTAATTGCTTCACTTCGCCATCTTCAATACGCTCTGGTAAGGCCTCAACTGTAAGATTATCTCTCACCTCCACCTCATCCATCGGAATCACATGCGACGGATCTGGAACATACTTCCGAAGTTGTGAAACATGGAATACATCATGCAAGTTCGACAAATGGGGTGGCAACGCCACTCTGTAGGCAACAGGTCCAACTCTTGCAGAAATCTGATACGGACCAATAAACTGAGGAGTGAGCTTCCTCGACTTCAACGCACGTCCAACACCGGTCACCGAAGTGACTCTCAAAAACACATGGTCTCCTTCTTGGAACTCAAGGTCCTTCTTTCTCTTATCATGGTAACTCTTCTGCCTACTCTGCGAAGCTTTCATCTTCTCCCGAATCAGCTTCACCTTTTCGGTAGTCTGCTGAACAATTTCAGGTCCAAGTACTACCCTCTCACCAGATTCATGCTAACACAAAGGAGTCTGACACCTCCGACCATACAATGCTTCAAAAGGCACCATTCCAATACTGGAATGATAACTGTTATTATAAGTGAACTCAATCAGTGGAAAATGGCTATCCCAAGCACCTCCTTGTTCAAGCACACAAGCCTTCAACAAATCCTCCAAAGATTGTATAGTTCTCTCTGTCTGCCTATCCGTCTGCGGATGATATGCCGAACTCAATCTCAGTTTCGATCCCAAAGCTTCTTACAAACTCTCCCAAAATCAGGAAGTGAACCTTGGATCTCTATCCGACACAATACTCAGTGGAACTCCATGCAACTTCACAATCACCTGAATATAAATCTCCGTCAGCCTCTGCAAAGGAAAACTGATATTAATCGAAATAAAATGTGCCGGCTTCGTCAGTCTATCCACCAGTTTCTCATCCAACTTCCGACTCTCTCTGATACTCTTAATAAATTCATTGTTGATCTTCAGCATACCCAACATCACACTCCGTGGTTTCCGTTCACAAACCAAACTTAAGTCTTTGAACTGCTCAATCAATTCTGACTCTCTAACCATCATAGCAGACATATGCAAGGACTTCTGACTCAAAGCATCAGCCGCGACATTAGCTTTACCAGGATAATAGTTCAAGCCGAAGTTATAATCCTTCAAGGATTCTAACCATCTTCTCTGTCTCATGTTCAGGTCCTTCTGATCAAACAGATACTTCAAACTCTTATGATCACTATACACTTCAAATCTGGAACCATAAAGATAGTACCTCCAAATTTTCTATACGAATACCACTGCAGCTTATTCCAAATCATGAGTTGGATAATTCCTCTTATGGACCCTTAACTGTCGTGAAGTATAAGCAACAACCTTACCATCCTGCATTAACACCACTCCTAAACCCGTCAAAGAAGCGTCGCAATACACCACAAACGGCTCATTTGGTTCGGGTAGAATCAAAACTGGAGCTCTAGTCAATCTCTTTTTTAGCTTAATGAAACTCTTCTCATAATGAACATCTCGTATAAACGTTTTACCTTTGCAAGTCAACCGAGTCAACGGAAGTGCCAACTTCAAAAAGCTTTCAGTAAACCTACGGTAATAACCAGCCAAGCCCAAAAGCTTCTAATCTCCATCACTGACCTTTGGGGCCTCCCACTGTAGAACTACATCTACTTTAGATGGGTCCACAGCAATGCCATCACCTGAAATAACATGACCAAAAAAAATTCACCTCTCTCAACCTGAAATCACACTTCGACAACTTCGCATAAAGCTCCTTTTCCTTCAACACTTGCAACATAATTCACAATTGTTCTGCGTATTCCTCTTCTGATTTAGAATAGATCAGAATGTCATCCATGCAAACTACAATGAACTGGCCCAAGTAAGTATGGAAGAATTCGATTCATATACTCCATGAACACTCCAGGTGCATTAGAAACTCCGAACGACACCACCAAATACTCATAATGTCCATATCGAGTCCTAAAAGCCGCCTTCTGAATATCTTCATCCTTTACTCATATCTGATGATAACCCGACCTCAAGTCAATCTTACTAGACACACGTGCACCCACTAACCGATCTATCAAGTCATCTATTCTTGGAAGCAGATACTTTTTTTTTTAATCGTCACTTTACTTAGCTTCCTGTAATTGATACATACCTCATACTGCCATCATTTTTCTTCACCAACGACACCGGAGCTCCCCAAGGCAATATACTTGGTCTCACGAATTTCTTTTCCAGCAACTCTTCTAACTGCCCTTTCAGTTCTGCTAATTCTAACGCCGACATCCTATATGGTGCCATAGAAACGTCTGGTACCAGGGATAATATCAATAGCTAATTCCACCTCCCTCTCTAGCGGCACATCTAATATTTCATCCAGAAACACATATAGAAATCACGCACAGCAGGCAACCCATCGTTGTGGCTTTACTGCCTATTTCGAGAACACCAGCATCACAACATGGAAAACATCTGAGCCTCATCTCCCAAGAGTTCTTATACTTACTTAGCAGTTATAATCCTTGCATTTCACCTTCGTCGAATTTAAGTTCACTCTCGGGGCAAGTCACAGATATCTTCTGGAAAACATCAGAAAATTACACACCGTTGGCATAACTCTAGCCGTCACATCTCTCTCCACTCCCTGAGAAGCAATCATCAACCATACCTGTTCGTTCTTCTTCAGAGACATCCCAACTCGATCGAAGGACAAGAAACTCAAATCCGCCTCATCTTCAGATATAAGAATCTGCATCGACTCATCAAAAGAATTTGTAAGCACTTGGCTTAACTTCAACAACTCACTGTTCACACCTTCTAAGCTGGCAAGACACGTCTATTCCATTCAACATGATCCCTTCTACTATCAACAAGAGATTAAGGGTGATCAGTTCCTCAATTTGTTAATAGACAGTCGACAATCATGATGGGGCATAAACTATTTTACCAAACTATAATAGCATTCCTTGCATCTTGGGCGCAAGGCTACCTAAGGCACAAATTCTTAGTTGACATAAGCCTTATTCCCATACCTCCTCCAGAACGAGAACGAGTATGTCTCAACAACACACTACACTACTCATCCAAACGATTGGTAAACACAGGGTTTGTCTCCTACCAATCCGTCTCAAGAATAACATTATCTTGCTCCAACCAAAGATATTTGCGCCCATCCTTAAGAAACATGTCAGGGTACTCCACACATCACTGTCCCATCTCTAGCCAAAACATCACCTTCCCCCTCACAAGGAAGCGAACAACGAGGACACCTGATCGTCTTCCCTCAAGGATCACGTCATTCTAAAAAATATTCAAACAATCCAACACTGCACTCTCTCATGTAACAACATGATATCCAATCTCTCAACAACTGGAATATCCAAGAGAAACGGACGCTTCTCCCCCACTTGTTTCATTCCCAACCTGCAAATGGAAAACAAAACAAGTATCGACAGTGTTTTCACACACATGTCGCATACTAGGGAACAACATAATTAAACAACCTGGCCGGACGGACGAACCTGCTTCGATGCCACTATGTAACACCCTAATACCCCCACGTGAAAATAATACAATTATCAGAGTAAAATTCAAAGAAAAACATTCAGCACTTAGGATGTTACTTCCAACATACATATGCTCAAGTAAATGACATGTAACACATACTTATTATTATTAAAAATTCTTCTCAATAAGCAGCGGAAAACTTCTTCGAATCGACAATTAAAACTTAGTATATTTAAGCCACATGTTCATCAGCAATTAAAACAAAATATCCTAACTATAATGGAAATAAAACATAAGGTGTTCCGTAATCCCCAGTGTTACATATCAGAGTTGACGCTAACTCGAAACATAAAGTGAAGGACTCCCGTCTTCACTAACCGCAACTCCGCACTAATCTTGATCATCTGCATGTTACCCACGTGGAGGTAACATTCAAACAGGCAGGGTGAGTAATCACAAATCATTATACCAGATATAAAGATAAGATATATTAGTCACGAATAACATCAATGATTCATTCACACATCATTATACTATCAATTCACAATCATCGCTAAAACATCAATGTAATACCCCGTATTTTTATAAACGCTCTGGATAATATTAGTTGAGACCAGTTGAGATCCAGTGTGCTCTGAGTATTTATCTGTTAAGATAATTAGAGCAACTGATGAACTCAGAGCTGATCAGATTAATATTATCTAACTCTAAGGTTTTAATAATTGTTGCATTTGAGCTAATTTGGACATTTAGTAGTGTTACTAACTTTGAGTATTTTCTCTATATCATTTCTTTTCCATCATTTTTCCAAAGTTAGAAACATTTGGAGAAAGAGAAAGTAGAGAGAAGGAAAGGAAAGGAAAGGAAAGAAGAGAAAATCCAAGAGCTCAAGATCAAGAATCATCCACAAATCTTCATCATTTCATCTCATCTTCTTCATCATCATATTCTAATCCAGGTGGGTTCTAGATAGAAGCTTTAGTGGTAGAATTCTTGAGGTTCTAGAGTTAGGTTGGATTTTTGAGAAAATGAGTAATTTTTGCAAATCAATGAATCTAACGGTTGAAATGTGATATAAATTGTGTAGTATGATCAATATATGTGTGGAATCATCTGTTGATAATTGTTATGATGTTTGATCATGATTGGAATGAGTTTGAGATGGAAAGGTATGATTAAAAACAAGTTTTTTTGGTTCTGAGCCCAGAGTAACCGGTTACACCATATGTGCTAACCGGTTACCCTTTGAAAAAAATGACATCCTGCGCAGAAAATGAACGCAGTAACCGGTTACCGTATGGGACGTAACCGGTTACCAAAATGTGCCTCTAACTCTCATTTTGATTCTGTGTGAATAGTGACAACAGAGTAACCGGTTACAGCATATGTGCTAACCGGTTACCACTATTTATTTTTCAAAAATATTTTCTAAAATTCATATCTTTTGACTCGGGTGTCCGATTTAAGCGTTCTTTATATTGATGCGAAACTATGAAAGTGTTCTATGCTGTGGGAAGTGAAAATATTGTTTATGAGGTGGATTTTATTCGATTATGTGAAATAAACGGAATTAAGTGATTCATGAGAAAAGTAACTTTTGAAAATTTCAAAGCTTCAAGAGGTGAGTTAGTGAGGAAACCTTAGTACAATAGAATGTCGTAGAGAATTATGTGGCAATGCTTACATCGATACTAGAAGAGTATCCTTGTTAAGTAGTTATTAGTGGGGGACTGTAATTCCTCCGGTTTTGTAGTTTATCCCTTAATAAATACCGTGACCCGTGTTGAAGAGCCCCTTGTGCGGGATGGCCGGGGAGAAGTATTTATTAAGTAAGTAACCGTGACCCGTGTTGATGTGCTCCTTGTGTGGGCTGGCCGGGGAGAAGTTACTTAGTGGTTAGTAACCGTGACCCGTGTTTAATCTTCTTGTGTGGGATGGCCGGGGAAAGTTACTTAGTGGATGGTACCGTGACTCGTGTTGTAGTGCTCCTTGTGTGGGTTGGCCGGGGAGAAGTACCATTTATAGATAATCGTGACCCGTGTTGAAGTGCTTCTTGTGTGGACTGGCCAGAGAGAAGTTATCTACGTTAAGGATCCGTGACCCGTGTTGTAGTGCCTTGTATGGGCTGGCCGGGGAGAAGATTCCTTAACTAGTTGTCGTTTTTGTGAATTGTACGATTGTTTCTCTATTGTGAGATTTTTGTGAACTCAAAGTCCTTCCCTTTCCCTTGGACTTGAGTTAGGTTTTGGTTAGGACCTTGTAAAGCCGAGAGAATCCATAAGATAGAGAACCCACTGAAATTTGATGTATCTCACCCACTATTGTTTAATATTTCAGGTACTTCAGGTTCCGCGAAGGGTAAGGATAAGGTCGTGTGATTATCCTTACTTGTCTGATGGCTTAGCTTCCGTTGTGGAGTTTTTTTGAGATCGTTGTCAATCTAGTTCTTAGTATTTATCTTTGGAACATCTTGTATATATATTTATGCCATAGTTTTTTTGTATTAGTCTTTTTGGGCATGTATATGTATAATGTGTTACTAGGGACTTATTGGTATTTCAGTACCAAACGTGGAATTCATGTATAATATATGCTTTGATGTATGTATTTATATATATGGGCATTACAGTTGGTATCAGAGCAGGTCGTATCCTCGACCTAGCCATGAAATAGTATAAGTATTTTCTTTCCGTTTCATATGTGTTGTGTCACCATTGGTCTTAAGAGTTATATTTATGGTATTCAGCCTGATCAACTTAATCCTATCTGTATGACCTTTAGGAACATGGCCGATGGACGCAGAAGCAATCGTGGTAGACCCAGAACTACTCCAGCTGGGACGAATCTGCCAGGCGGCGATGAGAATGCTCCTTTGTATCAGTTTATGCAACAGATGCAGCAGCAACAGAACCAGTTTATGCAACAAATGGTATAACAAATGAATGGAGGTTTGCATCCTCAAGTGGTTGTTCCAGAAGCTGTAGGTGGGACTTTTCGGGATTTCTTCTGCATGAATCCTCTGAAATTTCATGGCGGGTTAGATCCTGTAAAGGCTCACGAATGGATAGCGGGAATGGAAAGAATTTTCTTGATAGTGCATTGTAGTGAGGAGAATAAGGTGGTATTCGCTTCTCATTCATTGAAGGGTCCTTCCATGAGTAGGTGGGAGAGTGCTTCGGCTCTTATGACTGTTCAGGGTGTGCCCAAGGTCTGGGAACAATTCAACGCAAATTTCATGGAGAAATATTTTCCTAGCTCCTTGAGGACTCAGAAAGAAATTGAATTTCAACAGTTAAGACAGGGTAGTATGACGGTGGCCAGTTATGCTGAAAATTTTGAGGACATGGCTGCTTATTCTAGGCAGGCTATGTATGCTCCGGATGAAAGGTGGATAATAGATCAGTTTCTATTTGGACTAAAAGCTTAAATTTCTTATAGTGTATCTCAGAGGGAGATCACTACTTATGCAGAAGTTCTAAGGCAATGCTATGTGGCTGAGCATAGTTTGAAGAAAGTGCAAGCTGAAGGTGTTGCAAGTAGGGTGAATCAGGGTGATCGTGGAAGAGCAAGTCAGCAGTTTGGCCCTAGATCACAAGCTTTCAAGGGAAAGCAGGTTGCTAGACCTAATGTTATTCCTCTGTGTAGAGTGTGCAACAAACGTCATTTTGGGAAGTGTGTCAATGGAAGTTTTAGGTGTTATAATTGTAATGGAATAGAACATGTGGCTAGAGATTGTACTCATAATAGAAACCACGTGCAAGGAAGGAATACCGGGAGGGTTTATACTTCAGATGCAAGGAAGATGAAGAGTGACAACTCTTTGATTGTGGATACGTGTTTCGTAAATGGGCATCCTTGTTTTGTTTTATTTGATTGTGGAGCAACATATTCTTTTGTGTCAATGCGATGTGTGAAGCGACTTGGGTTGCAAGCTATTCCTTTGTCTCCTCCTATGGTGGTCACTACCGCCATGGATGAAATGGTTGAGACACCGTTGATGTGTGAAAACTGTGTTTTGTCTACGAATGGTAGAGTTTTTCAGATTGACCTTATTTGTTTACCGCTTAAGAAAGTTGATGTCGTTTTGGGGATGGATTGGCTTTCTGCTAATTCGGTGTTTATTGGGTGTGAGGAAAAGCTAATCATCATTCCATCTGTTGAGGCTACCTTGAAGGATGTGTTAACAATTATTTTAGAAGGTACGGTGGGAATGATAAATTTCTTGTTTGAGAAGGAGAAATCTATTTTACTGGTTCTTACTAAGGAGGGGAGTAGTGACCAGCAAGTGCTGAGTATTCCAGTAGTCTGTGTGTTTCCTGAAGTTTTTCCCGAGGATGTTACTTCTCTTCCTCCGGAGAGAGAAGTTGAGTTCTCTATTGACCTAGTATCGGGAACAGCTCCTATATAGGTTTCTCCTTATCGGATGGCACCACTAGAATTAAGAGAATTAAAGGACCAATTGGAGGATTTGATGGCTAAGCATTTTGTTAGACCCAGTGTTTCACTGTGGGGAGCTCCAGTTTTGTTGGTAAAGAAGAAAGATGGTGGAATGCGGTTGTGTATTGATTACCGTAAGTTGAATAAAGTCACCATTAAGAACAAGTACCCTTTACCCAGGATAGACGACCTGTTGGATCAATTGAAAAGAGCCTGTGTATTCTCGAAGATTGATTTACGGTCGGGTTATCATCAGATCCGTGTGAAGAGTTCCGATGTGCCTAAGACTGCATTTAGAACCCTTTACGGCCATTACGAATTCTTGGTGATGCCTTTTGGTGTGACTAATGCTCCAGCTGTTTTTATGAATTACATGAACCGTATATTTCAAGCTTACTTGGACCAATTTTTCGTAATCTTTATTAACGACATTCTTATTTATTCTCGTACTCCACAAGAGCACGGAGAACATCTGAAAATTGTCTTATCGGTATTGCAGGAGAAGCAACTTTTTGCTAAGTTAAGCAAGTGCGAGTTTTGGATGACGGAAGTTAATTTTCTTGGACATGTTATATCTCAAGGTGGTGTGGCAGTGGATCCGTCAAAGGTAGAAGCAGTGATTAATTGGGAGAGACTGAAGAATGCTTCAGAAGTTAGAAGTTTCTTGGGATTGGCAGGTTACTATAGAAGGTTCATCAAAGGTTTTTCTCAGTTGGCCCTACCAATGACCAAACTTACTCGAAAGGATTTTGTTTATGAGTGGGATTCGGGTTGTGAGCAAAGCTTTATGAAATTGAAGGAGAGTTTGACGACTGCTCCTGTGTTAATCATTCATGATCCTAAAAACTCTTACAAAGTATTTTACGATGCTTCTAAGATGGGATTAGGAGGTGTTCTGATGCAAGGCGGTTAAGTGGTAGCTTATGCTTCTCGACAATTGAAAGTTCATGAGAAGAATTATCCAACTCATGATTTGGAGCTAGCAGCAGTTGTGTTTGCACTGAAGGTGTGGCGCCATTATTTGTATGGTGTACATTTTGAAATGTTCAGTGACCATAAAAGTTTAAAGTATTTATTTGATCAAAAAGAGTTGAATATGTGACAAAGAAGGTGGATGGAGTACTTAAAGGATTATGACTTAGAATTAAAGTATCATCCAGGAAAAGCAAATAAAGTAGCAGATGCATTAAGTTGGAAAATGGTTCATAGTGCCAAATTGATGATATTGGAGTATGCTTTGTTGGAAAAGTTTAGAGATCTTAATCTTCAATTTGTGTGGACTCCGAATGGTGTAATTATGGGAAATTTGAATGTCAATTCTATTCTAAGAGATGAGATTCAAAAAGAACAAGTTTTAGAGGAGGAGTTTCAAGAGATGTTACTTCAACCGAGTTTTTCACAAGCAGTGGATGGGATTGTCCTGTTTAACCAAAGGATTTGTGTTCCGAATGACGTCGTACTAAAAAGAAATATTTTAGATGAAGCTCATAAAGGTACTTTTACGATACATCCTGGTTCTTCGAAGATGTATCAGGACTTAAAGAAAGATTATTGGTGGTCCGGAATGAAAAAGGATATTGCGACTTATGTGTCAGAATGTGCAGTGTGCCAACAGGTGAAGATTGAACACCAAAGACCGGGCGGTCTGTTGTAACCTTTAGAGATTCCAGTTTGGAAGTGGAATAGTATTTCTATGGATTTTACAGTAGGTTTACCCCGTACACAAGGTGGTTATGATTCTATTTGGGTGATTGTGGATCGACTAACGAAATCTGCGCATTTCTTAGCCATGAAAACTACTTACAAGGCAAGTCATCTTGCAAGGTTGTTTATTGCTGAAATTGTGAGATTGCATGGTGTTCCCTCTAGCATTGTGTCCGATAGAGATCCAAAGTTTACTTCAAGGTTTTGGAAGTTTTTTCAACAAGCTATGGGTACGAGGGTTGCGTTTGAGCACGTCGAATCATCCTCATACGGATGGTCAGACTGAGCGAACAATACAAATGATGGAAGATATGTTGAGGGCTTGTGTGCTAGAAAGTAGAGGAAATTGGAAAGAACTTCTACCGTTGATTGAGTTTTCTTATAACAATAGTTACCATGCGAGCATCGGTATGGCTCCTTACGAAGCATTGTATGGGAGGAAATGTAGAACACCTTTGTGTTGGGCGGAAGTTGGTGAAGATAGAATTTTGGGACCCGAAATTATTCAAGAGACTACGGAAAAGATTCGAATGATCCGTGAGAAAGTTAAACAAGCACAAGATCGTCAAAAGAGTTATGCGGGCAACCGTATGAGACCTTTAGAATTTGAGGAAGGTGACCATGTGTTTTTGAAAGTTACTCCGAGATTGAGGTTGAAAGGACCATTTAAGTCACGCAAGTTAAGTCCGAGATACGTGGGACTGTATCAGATCTTAGAAAGGATCGGTGAAGTCACTTACAAATTAGCCTTACCATCCTCTATGTCAGAGATGCATGACGTCTTTCATGTATCTCAGCTTCGAAAGTTTATTCCTGATCCTCTTCAGCCAGTTCTGCCGGAGTCAGTGGAAATAGAAGCGAACTTGACTTTTGAACCTCAACCGAGTCGTATTGTGGGAAGAGAAACAAAGGTATTAAGGAACAAAGACATTCCTCATGTTAAGGTGCAATGGGATGTGACGCATCCGAGTGATGCTACATGGTAACTAGAATCGGAGATGCGAGATGCTTACCCTCATCTGTTCAGGTAATCTTGAAATTCGAGGGCGAATTTCTATTTAAGGAGGGGATGATGTAATACCCCGTATTTTTATAAACGCTCTGGATAATATTAGTTGAGACTAGTTGAGATCCAGTGTGCTCTGAGTATTTATCTGTTAAGATAATTAGAGCAACTGATGAACTCAGAGCTGATCAGATTAATATTATCTAACTCTAAGGTTTTATTATTTGGTGCATTTGAGCTAATTTGGACATTTAGTAGTGTTACTAAATTTGAGTATTTTCTCTATATCATTTCTTTTCCATCATTTTTCCAAAGTTAGAAACATTTGGAGAAAGAGAAAGTAGAGAGAAGGAAAGGAAAGGAAAGGAAAGAAGAGAAAATCCAAGAGCTCAAGATCAAGAATCATCCACAACTCTTCATCATTTCATCTCATATTCTTCATCATCATCTTCTAATCCAGGTGGGTTCTAGATAGAAGCTTTAGTGGTAGAATTCTTGAGGTTCTAGATTTAGGTTGGATTTTTTAGAAAATGAGTAATTTTTGCAAATCAATGAATCTAACGGTTGAAATGTGATATAAATTGTGTAGTATGATCAATATATGTGTGGAATCATCTGTTGATAATTGTTATGATGTTTGATCATGATTGGAATGAGTTTGAGATGGAAAGGTATGATTAAAAACAAGTTTTTTTTGTTCTGAGCCCAGAGTAACCGGTTACAGCATATGTGCTAACCGGTTACCCTTTGAAAAAAATGCCATCCTGCGCAGAAAATGAACGCATTAACCGGTTACCGTGTGGGACGTAACCGGTTACCAAAATGTGTCTCTATCTCTCATTTTGATTCTGTGTGAATAGTGACAACAAAGTAACCGGTTACAGCATATGTGTTAACCGGTTACCACTGTTTGTTTTTCAAAAATATTTTCTAAAATTGATATCTTTTGACTCGGGTGTCCGATTTAAGCGTTCTTTATATCGATGCGAAGCTATGAAAGTGTTCTATGCTGTGGGAAGTGAAAATATTGTTTATGAGGTGGATTTATTCGATTATGTGAAATAAACAGAATTAAGTGATTTATGAGAAAAGTAACTTTTGAAAATTTAAAAGCTTCAAGAGGTGAGTTAGTGAGGAAACCTTAGTACAATAGAATAACGTAGAGAATTGTGTGGCAATGCTTACATCGATAGTAGAAGAGTGTCCTTGTTAAGTAGTTATTAGTGGGGGACCGTAATTCCTCCGGTTTTGTAGTTTATCCCTTAATAAATACCGTGACTCGTGTTGAAGAGCCCCTTGTGCGGGATGGCCGGGGAGAAGTATTTATTAAGTAAGTAACCGTGACCCGTGTTGAAGTGCTCCTTGTGTGGGCTGGTCGGGGAAAAGTTACTTAGTGGTTAGTAACCGTGACCCGTGTTTAATCTCCTTGTGTGGGATGGCCGGGGAAAGTTACTTAGTGGATGGTACCGTGACCCGTGTTGCAGTGCTCCTTGTGTGGGCTGGCCGGGGAGAAGTACCATTTGTAGATAACCGTGACCCGTGTTGCAGTGCTCCTTGTGTGGGCTGGCCGGGGAGAAGTACCATTTGTAGATAACCGTGACCCGTGTTGAAGTGCTCCGTGTGTGGGCTGGCCGGGGAGAAGTTATCTACGTTAAGGATCCGTGACCCGTGTTGTAGTGCCTTGTATGGGCTGGCCAGGGAGAAGATTCCTTAACTTGTTTCTCTATTGTGAGATTTTTGTGAACTCGAAGTCCTTCCCTTTCCCTTGGACTTGAGTTAGGTTTTGGTTAGGACCTTGTAAAGCCGAGAGAATCCATAAGATAGAGAACTCACTGAGATTTGATGTATCTCACCCCACTATTGTTGAATATTTCAGGTACTTCAGGTTCCGCGAAGGGTAAGGATAAGGTCATGTGATTATCCTTACTTGTCTGATGGCTTAGCTTCCGTTGTGGAGTTTTTTTGAGATTCTTGTTGATCTAGTTCTTAGTATTTATCTTTGGAACATCTTGTATATATATTTATGCCATGGTTTTTTTGTATTAGTCTTTTTGGGCATGTATATGTATAATGTGTTACTAGGGACTTATTGATATTTCAATACCAAACGTGGAATTCATGTATAATATATGCTTTGATGTATGTATATATATATATGGGCGTTACAATCAATCAATTTACAACATCATCTATACGATTACAACTCCTCACACAAGCAGATAATCATATAATCAACAACACAACACAATACAATGCAATGCAATGAGACTCACAACTCGACTCAATGCATGTGGTACCAAATCGATCCCTTTTTCATGATCATAATTCCCGTCGGAATTCCATATAAGTCGCTCACACCCCACATGGGCACACGACATCCGTAATCGCTCACACCCCACACGGGCACACGATTACCTCAACAACAACAACAACACGATTCTGTTTCAAGGAATCCGCACAAGATGCTCACACCCCACATGGGCACACGACTTATCTCACAACTCATGCAATCATGTAATGCATATCAACAACAACATATAATACAACGTAAAATGATATTCATCTTAATCATTATACCACACCAATACTAGTCACCATGCAACAACAATGCTATAACAGCTCAACAACATCATCAACGACAACTCACAGCATAACAATCAACAACGATGTATTTCGGACTCTATCACGTCACAACATAACACTACCACTATCTAACACGCAACATATACCTGCCAAAACATGCAACAACTGTAACCCACAGCTACAACACACATTCATACAACTGAACTCAACATCTCAACGTTCACCACATCACAACGTACACGAAACACAAATAACGCGTCGAATAGTTGGAATTCTGGTATTGAAATTAATTTTAATAGAAAGTACACGGAACCAGCTTTCCAACAATTCGAACGACGACTGAAACACACCTACAGATCAAAAGATATGAATTTTTAAAATTTAGAAAATCTCTTCCATCTAGTGGTAATCGGTTACTGCAAACAGGGTAACCGGTTACTTCGGCCTCTCACGCTCCTGTTATGCAGATTTTGTATAGGGTAACCACTTACTTCAAAACCGGTAACCGGTTACTTCAAAACCGGTAACCGGTTACTCTGCTGAAACAGAGTTAAAATCCCCCAATTTTACACTAGGTAATCGGTTACTCCAAATCCAGTAATCGGTTACTCTACCTGCAGAATTGATTTTCTGCTGTTCTGTCACGAAAAATCACTTATTTAACCCATCCCAACATCCCCAAACATCATTTATCACAGAATTCGAATTACTAAATCAGTAAGCAACAATATACATCCATTAGAACTACTTATAACACCAAAAACCACAATTCCAACAATCAATTCACGCAATATACGCATTTTTTACTATTACCGACATGCAACCTCAACTTCTCACCGGAACCATCAAACAATTAGAGAATACATGGATATGAACCTAACGATTTATCTACCCCCATACATATATTATTTATCCCTTAAGTAATCAAAGAACCCTAATTTCATCACAATTCATCTCACTCTCAACAAAATTTCACCATTCTCTAAAACCCCAAAACCAACTACATACATCTACAATCTATATCCATTACAATGAAAAGCAATACTCCTCATACCTTAGATATTTCGATTCTCATCTTCCTCTTGAGTGCTTCTGGAATTGCTCTGAGCCCTAGCTTTCTCCTTTTCCCTTCTCAGTTCTTTCCAGCTTCTCGTGATCGCACCATAATGAACTTCTTCACTCTCTCTTTTTCCTTTTGTCCACTATAACCTTAGGACCCTTAATATGTTTTCTCAACTTCGTCCTCACTTATTCTCGCACAAATGACGACTTTGCCCCTCATTTTATTTAAAATAATAATAATAATAGTCTAATTAAGATTATTCACATTATTCCACCATTATTATTATCAAAATAATTCTAATAAATCATACACTTCTAAATATCCTCAATACCCTCTTAACATCATCAATACCCCACAACACAAATCATCAGGCATCAAAATATTTCACCAAAATTCGCCGAAAATCACGAATATTTATAATAAATAAGTTAAATAAATATCCTAATTATTTTGGGGTGTTACAGCAGGCCCATGGTCTTCTGATTCTTGGACTAATCTTGACTCATTTGTAATGTTATGGACTGATACATGCCAGCTCTATGCATCCATTCAATGCTTCATGACAAAGTTGAAGTTTTTGTAAATGAATCTTGAATGCCACATGCCTAAGGGATTAGATTTTTTACTTGGTGGCCTTATGCTCAGATTCTTCTTCATTCATGTTGATATTGGACAGAAATACAATGATGAAAGTGTCCAAAATTGGCTCAAGAAATTGTGGGATACAAGTCATGTACCAATGTTGTTGTGTAGGCAGGGTGAAAAATGCCATTTTGGGGAGCTTATAACCTCTTGCTCAAGTTGAATCATGGGAGGCTCTTGTACTTTTTAGAAAGCCCCTACATCTTACTTCAACTTTGATGTTTAACTTTGGTTTTGGTTCATCTTGGATCATAATGAAAAATGGCCTCAAAGTTGAAAAAAAATGAAACCGGTTCTGTCTCAAAATTTCTCTAAGTGTCCAAGTTCAAAAGTTTTGAAACCCTAACTTCATGGCTCTATAACTCAAAATCCAAGCTTTTTTGGCTCATGGAGCACTATGACACTTTTGTAGTATGTAATGAGAGCTTGCATTTGAGCTTTGGATGGAATAAACTGGCTTTGTGGTTTGGGAGTTATGACCTTGCAAAGTTGGGAAAAATCACCCTTTTTTCATAACTTAGAGAAATTTCAAGTTTCTTAAGATTACCCCTTTTGCAAGTAACCTTAATTTTCTTGATTTTTATTGATGGATGATGATCCAAACCATGATTTAACATTGTTTTTTACTTAAGGGAACCTTGTTTGTCAAGAAATCTCAAAAGTCAAACTTGGTTTTTGGGCACAGTTGACTTTTTGTCAGATGAATTTTAAACTTTGTGATTCTCTATGAAATCAAGTTCTTGACCTAATTCGAGCTTAATGGATGGATTCAATAGGTGTTTTAAAGTGTCTTGAATCATTTCCCAAGGTTTGAGATCATGTCTTGGTCAAAAGTCAAAGGTATGGTTGACTTTTTCTCAAAAACCCTAGTTTGTAGTCAGATGAATTTGCATCTCCATATTGCTCATGAACCGAGTTCTTTGTGTCCATTTGAACTTTTGAGAGGATCAATATGAGATATTTGAGGTCTTCAAAGCATTCCTTGAGGTTTTAGCTCATGTCTTGTTCCAAAAGTCAACTTAGGGGTGAATTAGGTCAAGAAACCCTAATTTCTGATTTTTGATGAATGCATCCCCTGAGGCTATTTTGAACTTATGATTGGATCCATGAGGTCCCTTTGAGCCTCTTGGGTCATGTTTTGAAGTAATGGCTCATCCCCAGATGAAAATTTCCCTCTGGAGGCCTTGGTCGACCAAAACCCAATTTGGTGACATTGGTGCTCTTGAGGCTTGATTAGCTTGAAGTGTTGCATCCTCATACTTGATTCTTGATGTGGGAAACCTCTTGATCCTTCATGGATGTTTGAGAGGTTTAATAAGTTGAAGATCATGTCCATTCTTGATTGATCATTTGTCTGAATGCTCTGAGAGGGTCCAAAACCCTAATTCTTGGTTGTGGTGAATGCTCAACAATCTTTGAGAGGATTGATGAGGCATGAAGGTACATCTATATTGTGGTGATATTTGCATAATGATGGGAAATCTTGTGGTCAAAATTTAGGGTATGAGACAAACTCTTTGTATAAGAGAGGTTTTGTTACAAGCAAGATCACAATACTCTCTTTCAATCTTTTCTCCGTCTCTTCTCCATCTATCTCTTTGACATGAGCAATTCATCAGGGAACTCTAAGAAGTCAGCTGAAGGCAGTGGATCAAACATTGATGAGGACTACAAGACCTTCCTTAGAATGGGTGGTTGGCTTGCCAACGTAGTCTGAGAGCTGTAATCTTTTGTTGTTTTTGTTGCTTTTGAAGTTGATTTTGGATTTGTAATGTTTTTCTTAGCAATTATAACTTATCTTTTTCTTATTTCTTTTAATTATGCTTATCTTTCCACTAACATATTCTGAATGACTCACTTGTGTTGATAGAGAAATTTCAGAGATGTTTTTAAACATTTCAACCAGGTTTTGTTGAACAACCTTTGAAGTTTTAAAAGTTTAGTTGAAAAGATTCAAGTGTGAGTAGTTAAAGTTGTATTGTGTGAAACGAGAGATATAGTGAGTTTTTAGAAATTGTTTTAAACACACAAAGATATGAAAATATAGGTAATGAAAACCTTTGAAAAGCCTTAGTAATAATGTTTATAACACTGCACGTTTCTTAGCACGCTTGTCAGAAGATATCATTACACAACGTTGAAAAAGAAAAACACTTAATGACATAGGGTAGTTGAAGCTAGCGGTAATATACCCGAGCATATCGCACGCTCGATGTTACAACAAAATCGCCACCAAACTTTATTTATTCCAAAAAGAAAGGGAAAATATCGGTAAAACCCACGGGAAAGAGAAACGGGTAAGGGAGTCGGTTATGCGAGGGGAAGGTATTAGCATCCCTCACATCCGTCGTAATCGACGAGAACCATTTTGCTTATCTTTTCTTGGATGGGAGTTGTTATCTAAAGGTTACTCACGAAAAGGGAAAAAGGGAACAAAGAGAGTGCTCATGGAGGATTGGGGCACTCGTTCCTATGTATGCTCATAGTGCAATGAGGAAATCAGAGCTCCGTAGTTCGGAGAACTAGGGAAGGATGAAGGAAGGTTGCTCGCCAGGATCTCGCAATCCTGTGTCTACGTACCCTCATAGTGCAATGAGAAAGTCAGAGCTCCGTAGTTCATGGAACCAAGGATAAAAAGACAAGGATTTGGTGGTGTCGAAACCAAGAGGTAGAGAGTTTGAAAGAGATAAAAGAAATGGTGTTTTAACCGAGAATCGGTGATCAACCAAAAGAAAGTAATTATAGGGTTCGTTAACCAAGCGATGGTGATTAACCCAAAAAATGTCTTTTAACTGAAAATCAGTGTTTAACCAGGAGAGGAATGGAAAGTGGTATTTAACCGACAAGCGGTGATTAACCAAGAAAAGGAAGGGATGGTCTTTTAACTGAGAATTGGTGTTTAACCAAGGAAAGAAGTTATAGGGTTTGTTAACCAAAGAGTGATGATTAACCCAAGAGGAATTAGTGTTTCAACTAAGAAACAATGATCAACCAAAGAAAGGGTGTTTTAACCAATAAATGGTGATTAACCCAAAGGCCAAGGGGATGGTATTTTAACCGACAAGCGATGATTAACCAAGGAAATAAGTGATTAACCCAAAGGAAATGAAATGCCAAGATGATGCTCGAAGTGCCAGGCGAGACCTGCCACTTACGATTGGGTTAAAGTTTATAAATGAAGGCGAATACTCCTTGTAGCTAGGGTCTACACCCCATATGCGGAGGTACTCTAAACAAGGCTAGGACAAGTCCCTCTCATCATTCTCCATTACTTAAGGCTCATGGCACACAATTGTCGTAGCCGGTAAGCATTGAATAGTAATACGTGTGTTATTGCGCTTGAACAGTATTCCATTGTTGTATTGAGATACAACGTCTGAACGAGAGAGAACTTAAACAAACCGAGAGAACAAGGATCTCAAGGGGAATGCAATTTACTAGGTAATTAATTAATCCAAAGCAAAATTTGATCAACTAATTCAAAGGAAGGGAAAAAGCACCCAAACAAATCTTTTAACATAGTTAAAAGATTAATCAAAGCAAAAGGGGTGAAATTGATTAAACAAAATTAATTTTACTCATAAATGAGTAAATCTAATGGATTAAGCAAAAATAAACATAATAGCAAAACAACTATCATGCAATTCTACACATTTAACATGTTATTATGCAAGCAAAAAATGTGCAAAAGGTGCTTCAAAGATGCAAAAATTTTAGGTATTTTATTATAATTTTGTTTGAATATCAAAATTAAAAAAATCACATAAATTTTTAATTATTTTAAATAGCTTTTTAATTAAAAAATATTTTTAAGATACAATTTTTGAAAAATTATATGATTTTAGCTATGTTTTAATCTTAAATAATATATATTTATTTAAATAATATATATAATTAAAGTTAAAGTTAATCTTCTAAATCTTAAAATATGAGTTTTAATTTTTTTTTTGTATAAAAGTCATTTAAAAAATAATATATATATATATATATATATATATATATATATATATATATATATATATATATATATATATATATATATATATATATATATATATATATATATATATATATATATATATATATATATATATATATATATATATATATATATATAGAATACAATAAGGTCTTTTGGAAAATATGAATTTTGATTCAGAATTAATTTTCATTTTAAATGACTTCTTTACGTAAGGGTGATAATGGTGAAGGTTCAATTCAATTCAGGAAACACAATAAATGGGGTATTGAATTAGGTTTCAAATATGACAAGTTTTCGTTATCCCAAAAAAATAGTAATAATGATAAAAATAACAAAGTATTTTTATTTTGGTTCACCGTTAACGAGGTTAATCTAGTCCACTCGCTAGAGTGATTTTGCCTTCTCAACAAGACTTAATCCAATGATGAAACTGATTACAATCTCAAAGACTATCCGTCAATGACTTCTTAAGGATTTTGACTTTACCCTAGTCCCTGAAGGAATTACAAACTCAAAAACAACTTGTTTAAGACTTCTTAAGAATCCTGACTATAACCTAGTCTCTCAAGGTATTTAACCAAAGGTAAAGAATATAAGATTGTTTTTACAAAGTTGCTTATGAATAAGCTAATACACACAATGATAATCAGAATTTACTCTTAAGAATATATGAAATGATGTGCTAAGTGTTTCTCTCTATTTTCTCTTTCTTGAAGATAATTTTCTTTATTGAAATTCTTTCACCATAGTGTTTCTTCAAGTTCTTTGCAAAAACTCTCTCACAAAAATCATTTAAAAAGTCATTCTTTCACAATTTCTTTGTCATCTTTATATAGATGAAGAATAAGACTGTTGGAGGATAGAATAGTAAATTTCTTCACATTCTCAACTGTAATAGTTGGTAC